>CM057341.1:619444285-621935425 GCA_030015575.1 Agapanthus africanus
ATACGAGTTTTGTAAACCCTAGTAAGTTCAAGAATCGATGACCTAGTTTCGTTGCGATGCTTTCTTGATTGTTATCGCTCGAAATTAGGGATCTACGATCGTTTCTTGAAATTACTAGAGGCTAGAATGTGAATGATATCGATGAAAGAACAAGGGATAAGATGAAACCCTAGTTTCACAAGAAATCTCTAATTCTCGTCGATCATCATCGATCTAGTATCAATTCATCGAAGGATAAGAATACGTGATTATAAGATTACATCACATCTATAGATCCGATCGATTCCTACGAGCCTCATTTCGATTCTTGATATTTGGTTTGGAAAAATCATCAAACTATCAATTCTTGATTCTATCATTTTCTTGTTATTAGATCTATGTTTTCTAATTCTTGAACTTCAACTATAAATCTTGAATTGTTTTGTTTTGTTTTCTTTAAAGTTTCGACTCATCTAATTCGAATCCCGAACGATTACACTGTCCCTGTGGATGATCCGCACTTACTAACGCGCTACATCCGACAACGTAGTTGATTGCGGTCAAAATATTTTTGGTTATGATTTCTTTAAAATTTTCCCAATTACATACACAACGGAAAATCATACAATCAAATGGCGCCGTTGCCGGGGATCATTTGATTTGATTTGATACTTTTACATCCAATCAAGAAAATCAACGATCAAATGGCGCCGTTACCGGGGATAGTGCGCTAATTGTTCGTATTTTGAAATTTGAGTTGAAAATTTTATTCCATCTAAATTTTGTGATCTAAACTCGCACAAACTCTAATACGTGTGTTGTGATTTGATTGCGAGGAATTCTGGAATCATTGGAGCTTGGATAAAATTTTTATGAATATTCCAGAGAGAGCTAAGGGGATCAACAGAAGCAATTACCTAAAATTTCATGCAGTGATCTGATATTTCCACCGCGGAACCGTGGCATTAAGCGACTCCCGCGGCGGAACCGCGGTGCTACAGTGGAATCACTGTTCAAAAATTTTTGGTAACTCTCTTGACTTTCTTATCTACTTCCTCATGTACTCCAATTAACATTTTGTGCAGGTTTCTTTGCAAATAAATCGCAGCGCCGCAAAAAGCAAAATAAATTGTGCGTGTTCTTGATTTTTGGGGTTGTTTGCATATTAATACGGAAATTAAGGGGTAAAGACCAAATCCAGATTAGGTGGGGAGTTCATTACCCTTCCTAACCCCGAAAATCGCAAAACTTGCATCCGCATTTACCCTAATTAACTAAAAAATATCTAGAGATGACTCTAAGGACCGTCGCGCTCACTTAGGACAAGAGAAGGCCGTGGGTAATTCATTGCTTATCCGCGTTTTCTTGTGGTGTCTAAGGCAAGTGTGTCGAAGGCTAGTGGTTATTAATTAGGCCCACTACTTACGTAGTGGAGTACCTTCCCACTTACCTGGCACTTACCTGGCCACAGGGGGACAAAGAGGCAGTGGAGGATTCTATCCTGCGACTTGTCTTTTGGCAGTTAGGAGCGGTCTAGAGTTTAACCTAGGTGACCAATAGAATTAGGGTTTTGTGTGTTGCATTTGTTGTGTTGCATCATATTTTCAAAAATCCGTCCAATTTTCAAAACAAACACCGCATTCATATCATTTCCCCAAATTATAAATTCACGCTGCCACTTGTACTAACCCTTTTTAGTGCAAGATAGGCTGGACAACGGGATTCTAGTGCCTGTTAGTCCGCGTCCTTTCGATCGACCCTAAAGTCGGTATTTCTACAATTACCCTTTCTTTTACCCATCACCACACCCACATCGATGGATCCGTCTCCATCAAACTTCTTTACCACTACTCTGTCGCCGTCCGTTGGTGCGCAGAATCCACTTCGCATCTCTCTCCAAGAGAGGTGCTATCCTACACGAGGTCTACTTTCCACTTGTCTTTCCATTCCACCAGCCAACGGGGAAAATTTTCAAATAAAACCCCAATACATCAACCTTCTACCAAAATTTCACGGTCTCGAGTCTAAAGACACATACATGTTTATCACGAAATTTGAAAATGTATGCGCAATGATAGGTACCTCACAGCTGTCTGTGGATGCTATGCGTCTTCGTCTTCTCCCATTCACTTTGTGCGATTTAGCCGAGAAGTGGCTATATAACACTACCGCATATTCCATTTCAAATTGGGACGAATTCGTCAAAGCATTCCTTAAGAAATTCTACCCACATCAAAAGACAGCTCGAGTCCGTAGCGAAATCTATCAATTCACCCAGCTTCCAAATGAAACATTTTCAAAATGTCTTGAACGTTTCAAGGATCTGTTAGTCCAATGTCCACATCACGGCATCCCGAGATGGGAACTGTGCCGAATCATTTATGAGGGCATTAATCCTAACATAATACAGACCCTTCAATCCATGTGTCAAGGCAACTTTATGACCAAAGATGATGGGGAAGCATGGAACTTTCTAGAAGATTTCGCTGAAAAATCCTTACAGTGGGAGGGTGTGAGTCAATTGTCTAGGGATGGCAATGATGTTTCCATAGGAATTAGAGCTGACATTGCAGCTTTACACAAGAAATTCGATGCTATGGAAAACAAATTTTTAGCTGCCTCCCTAAATCAAATGTCACTCTCCAAAACTGTATGTGGCTGCTGTTCTGATCCTACTCATTTGACGGAAGAATGTCCGTTTCAAGGTCATGAGCATACCAATGCCGCATTTCAAAGACCTAGAAATGATCCATCTTCTTCCACATATAATCAGGGTTGGAGGAATCACCCTAACATTGCTTGGAACCAACCACAATCTCAAAACACGGTTTCAACCCAACACAATTTCCAAAGGGTCCCTCCACCACAACAGCAGCCACCACTTCAATTGAGTCGGCACCCTTTTCAATCACAAAACTTCCAAAATCCGGCCAACACTTTTGCACCACATGAAAACTCTTTGCAATTGACCGGTATAGATAATACCTCTACACTAGCACAAACCTTGGATACTTTTATGAAACAATCCATCCAAGGGACGGCAAGTTTGCAATCTTCCATCGAAAATGTGATGAAGATTATTATCTCTCAAAATGAGAATATCAAATCGATGGAAGAACAAATTGCACAACTAAAAGCCGAAATGCGTGCAAGAGAGAAAGGGAAACTTCCAGCTCAACCTTTACCCAATCCTGGCTATTTACATCTTGTGAATGCAACCATGTTGAGATCTGGAAGAGTGCCTGACACTCACGTTGGGGAAGAGTTTGATGACACTGATAAATCAATCAATAAAACCCCGGCTGAGACCTTTCCTCACACACACACTTCTAATTCTGACCCCAGTTCTTCTACCCCACCACCTTTCTGCGAGCCTATTCTTCGTTTCCCACAAGGCTCGCCACCTCAGCCCATCTCTTCTAGTTCTCCACAAACGGTCCCCACTCCTCTTTTGGGATCATGTCTACCCCCACTTCCTTCTCCTATGATGGACCCAGCGTTTATTGCTAAAGCACCTTATCCTAATTTGTTAAGGGCTAACACATCAAGTCCACATATGGAGAAGATCATGAACATGTTTAAGCAAGTTAACATCAACATCCCTCTCCTAGATGCCATCCAACAAGTTCCGTCCTATGCGAAAACTCTTAAGAACTTGTGCACTAGGAAGAGGAAGACTCAAGTGCCCAAGAAGATATTCATGGCAAAAACAGTAGACACAGCTTTCCCCAACAATTACCGAGGAAACGTAAGAATCCTGGATATCCTACGATTTCCATTTCTATCGGGGAAAAACACATCAATCGTGCTCTACTAGACCTTGGCGCTAGTGTTAACTTGCTTCCATTTTCAGTCTATGAGCAACTAGGTATCGGAGAGTTGAAGCCAACCCATTGCACTCTCTAGATGGCTGACCGATCAATCACCAAACCTAGGGGTAAACTGGAGGATGTGTTAATAAAAATCGGGGAATTCATATTCCCTGTGGATTTTATTGTAATTGATACACAGCCTGTAGCGAACCCACGGAATCAAATTCCGGTGATTTTAGGTCGCCCCTTTTTTGCCACTTCCAACGCTATCATCAACTGTCGTAACGGTTCTATGACCCTATCCTTCGGGAATAGGTCAATAGAGCTGAACATTTACAAGTTGGGAAGTGTACCCTCCGAACCTACTGCTCAGGTATGTTCTGTCGACTTAATAGATGTCGACAGCAGCGAATTTGATGATCCTCATGATACCGATCTAGACTCTTTTCATATATTGTTGTTTGACCCAATTATGTATCATACACATACGGACTTTTCCACCGAGATGTCCGGGTCAACAACTAACACCGATTATGAACTGCTTTTAGAGTCTGAAGATCACCCCGCACTTTGTGATGACATTATTCATCGGGGTATTGATGGAACTTTTGAGGAAATCTTCGGTGAAGAACTCGCATTTTTGAATGACACGGGTGTTGAGATGAATCATCTCCCAATCACTGAAATTGAACCTCCACCCCTTCTTCTGAATTGTAAAAAGAATGCGAGTAATCCATCACATTCACTGCATCGTCTCTCCAATACGAGACGCACACACATTCTATTCCATCACTTAACCTTTCCCCACTTCTTCTTCCACCAACCAGAGCACTGCAATGACAAAATTTTTGAATGGCTGGTGTTAACTTTCGGTCTTTGCAAAGCTTGGCATCGACCACTAATTTTTGACCCCCTCATGTGATTTCAAAGATTAACATTACTTAAGTTTGTGGGGGAGTATGATCGGGCTCCTAAAAAGAAAATTTTACAAAATTTTGAGCCAAAAATAAGTTTGGGGAAGGTTCTTCACTTAAATATTTTGCCCCCACTAATAAATTCCTCCCAAGCTTACAGGTTTTTCGAGATTTAGCAGATGGCAACAGTGAGGACACTGTTGAAAACAAGTTTGGGGGAGGTTTGTGCTTATTTTCGCATCATTTGCATCATCATTTGCATAAGCACAAAACATTTTTTCAAAACCTATAAAAATTTAAAAAATTTCAAAAAAAATAAAAATATTTTTGTACATAAATAAGATAATAAAAGTTTAGATAGTGAAAAATTACATCCATGAGATTAGAAAAATTTAAGAAAACTAAGAAAATTAGTAGTTTTCTTATACGAACTAGTAATAAGTAGTTATGAGCCATTGTCCCAAGGGTTAGTAAGATGAAGGAAGTCACTAATCTGAGGATAAAAATAAATCTGAAAAATAGTTCCTATTCTGGAAAGCCAAACATTTTGAACGTTGATGCCCTGCTATTCGCACTTACACACGTCTTGAAGCCCGGGATAGTAGAGGATACCTTGAAATGCTCTTGTCTTAAAGCCGATGTATGAAGGAAATAAAAAAGAAAAGTGAATAATAAAAAATATAAAGTGGTGAGAAAAATGGACACTGGTTTTGTTATCACCGAGGGCAATAAAAAAATATATAGCAAGGGTGCCTCTTCACCTAGTGCCCTAAGGCCAACTGGTCTGGGAGTCACTGCTATGCCTGAGGTGGTGCAAGACGAGGAAAATACACCAAATAAGCAAGCACATGAGTAATCGGTCGGTTAGTACCTCAAGAAGTATTAACGGTCGCATGAAAGTGTGTGAGCAAATTCATATAAATATTCATTAATTAAAAAGTACTGAGGCTGACGGGCAAGAGTATGATAGCTTGAATTGAATTCTCCGGGTGTAGGGATGTCTTTACACACACGCAGGGTTATATGATCGATGTTTGGAAGAAAGATAGGAATGAAAAAATAAGACGATGTTTTATTGAGGGAGGACGTGATTTCTGACATTTTTTCATGACCATTAAGATAGGGCTCATGACAACCGA
Source organism: Agapanthus africanus (assembly GCA_030015575.1). Lineage (NCBI taxonomy): Eukaryota > Viridiplantae > Streptophyta > Magnoliopsida > Asparagales > Amaryllidaceae > Agapanthus > Agapanthus africanus. Next base: position 619,450,130 of record CM057341.1, read on the forward strand.
AAAGCTAGCTTAGTTGGAAACCCTAATTTTCAAGGCTTTTCTTTTACAATTCTTTTCTTTAAATGTAATATTCATGATCTTCCTTTTATTATTGGATTTTGTAGGTGCAATCCGCTGAAAACCCTCAGGAGACAACACTCCTCCTACTAGGGACACCTAGAGGTTTAAAGGCTTGTTGCACGTGCTAAGTGCAATCGTGTTGCCTACGAAAGTGTGCTAGTTAGTTTTTCTCTTTCTTTATTTTCTCCTTCTCTTTTTAATAAAAAGTTCTCTCGAGACGATCGAAATTAAGTTTGGGGGAATTTGATCAGTCGAAAATATTGCATTCTTAACACGGCAATTTCCCTATCATTTGCACTCATTTAGAAGTGTTCGGTATTCATATTTCACATATTAGCAAATCAGTCGTTAAATATCAGATTTCATGTGTTAGACTTTTTAACCGGCACTTTAAGGGAAATTGACCGCATTTCATGGCATCGCATCATCTCTGTATTTGCGCAATACTTGTGTCGAGATTTGTGCAGGAAATTGCAGGAGCAAAGTCAAAAGAAGCTGATCAAAAATACACCAACTCCATGTTTACAGATCTGGTAGCAATTCAGAAGGAAATATACATATCGACATATCAAATAAAGGCCCACAACTCAAGACCAACAAGCACCAGAGAGCCCAAGCTCCAACTCTTCAAAAGCGCCGCGGAACCGCGGCGGGAGCCGGCTTGCGCCGCGGTTTCGCGGTGGTTTGGTCAGATCAGTAAATCACTTTTAGTGCAAAATTCATATCTCAAGGCCTACAGCTCAGAAAGACATGTCAAATTCTATAATTCTCACGAAGCTTCTGCCAGATCAGCAAAGAAGATTAAGCAAGGCTAATCTTAATTAAGCTCCTAACAAACTATTTCTAGAAGCTCCCTCCTAACTAATCACATCTAGAAGCTTCTCCTCTAACTAACTTTTGGAGGGAAATTCAAATTTCCTCAACAAACTTTTGGAGGGAAACTTAAAATTCAAATCCTAGATCTAGGGTTTTGATGGCTATAAATAGGAACCTATATCTAAGGGTTGAGGTTGTTCATTCTACACCATTTTCTTCCACAAGTCTAGTGACAAGACTTGTGCGAAACCCTAACCCTAATTCCACTCCAAATTCAAGATCCCGAGTACCAATCAAGCAAGAAGCCTTCAACCTTTTCGGAGCCGAGCCGATCTTCAATCGGGAAAGTGATCCAAGCCGATCCGTGACTCACAGAGACGAGCGAAGCCAAATCGACGATCGAGTTCTTCCTCTTGTAGTTTTTGAGCGAATGTAACGAAATTGTTGATATAAATAAAAGGTGAAATTCTTTAATCTTGTTTTCTTTAAATTCTTACATCATGATTAGATCTCAATTTGTAATTTTTATTCTTGTTGTGATGTTTGAGTAAAACTCCGCTCGTGAAGGAGTCGAGACGATCAATAGAAAGATGATGTAACAAATCTCAAAACGATTTTTAAGTCCTACGAGTTTTGTAAACCCTAGCAAGTTCAGACCTAGTTTCGTTGCGATGCTTTCTTGATTGTTATCGCTCGAAATTAGGGATCTACGATCGTTTCTTGAAATTACTAGAGGCTAGAATGTGAATGATATCGATGAAAGAACAAGGGATAAGATGAAACCCTAGTTTCACAAGAAATCTCTAATTCTCGTCGATCATCATCGATCTAGTATCAATTCATCGAAGGATAAGAATACGTGATTATAAGATTACATCACATCTATAGATCCGATCGATTCCTACGAGCCTCATTTCGATTCTTGATATTTGGTTTGGAAAAATCATCAAACTATCAATTCTTGATTTTATCATTTTCTTGTTATTAGATCTATGTTTTCTAATTCTAGAACTTCAACTATAAATCTTGAATTGTTTTGTTTTGTTTTCTTTAAAGTTTCGACTCATCTAATTCGAAGCCCGAACGATTACACTGTCCCTGTGGACGATCCGCACTTACTAACACGCTACATCCGACACCGTAGTTGATTGCGGTCAAAATATTTTTGGTTGTGATTTCTTTACAATTTTCCCAATTACATACACAACGGAAAATCATACAATCAAATGGCGCCGTTGCCGGGGATCATTTGATTTGATTTGATACTTTTACATCCAATCAAGAAAATCAAGCAATCACATGCTTAAAATATCGATCGACTAAGTTCCAAATTGGCCCCAATAGCAAAACAACACTTCACTGAAACCGGGCCAAAACAGAATATCACAAAAATCACATTTCCAAGTAAATGGGCTACAGAAAAAATTTGGCCGCCCGTTGCCACTAAACCGCCGCGGAACCGCCGCCAATAGGGGCTTAGTGCGGCTGATCCGCGGCGCTTTTGTGGAATCACGAGCCCAATTTTTTCCAGTACCCTTAAAATTGCCTGCACGGATTTTTAAGGTGTGAAATAATTTTTTGACCACTTTGAAAATCAGCAAAGAACAGACAATTGGAATCGTGTTTTTGGTAAAATCCGTCGATCGATCTTTTAAGAACGTCTAAACAAGCTAGTAAGGGGTTTAAAGGGTGGCTTTGATACCATGAAGGGTCCCGGCAGCGTCCCGGTCGTCGAAACGCGGCCAAAATGCGGAACAAAAAATTTCTAAACCGAGGCTACCGCTACCCGATTTCCAGATCGACCTTAAACCCTAAACTAGCAAATTAAACTAAGAGTTAGAATTGTTATACCGAGTTGATCCGAGTCCTTCGGTCTTCATTCCAAGCTCCTAGCGGTTCGTCGATGTGGTTTGGTTGCCGGTCTTCCTTCGTCTTCGATGATCCACCGAGGGAAACGGTGCAAGCTCTAGCTCGACGAACGAGACAACCGACGCTCCATAGTTGCTAACGATGGAGAGTTGAGGTGTAGTAGTGTGTCACAATCTTTTTCTCTCAACATATGAGCTCAATGTGAAACTCAAGAAGAAGATGAAGGAGGTGAAAGCTTTTGGCATGAACAAAGAAATGGCTAAGTATTTTGTATGAATGAGAGAGTGAGGAGGCTAGTAAATTAATCATGTAACCTCAAAGAAAATGAAACCCCACTCCCATTATTGAGTGGCCGGCCCCCTCCCTCTCTCTTTCATCAAAAATCATTTTCAGTTTCAATTAAACAATTGCACACCATATTTTAGACCCATGCCATGTCATTGTTCATGCCACCTCACACCCTCCACCTCATTATTAAACAAAATGAATTTCCTAAAAAGGAAAATCAATAATGAGGTGGCAAATCTTCTAGAAGCTATTCCGTATAAAATGCGGAATACTTCCGGTACATGTATCGAAATACATATACGCGTATTCGTACAAAAATACGAATAGCCAAGAGAGAAAACGAATAGCGAACAATAATACTAGAATACATATATATAAATACATATGTAAATTATTAAATCAAAAACCTGATTTAATAATCTGGCTTAATCCTAAACCGCTAGTATCATCACCCGTCCGATTAAAGTCTGCGCAGCAAGTGCACATATTTAATCGGACACCTGTATGTATCAACATACCTTATGTACATCATATCGCCTGAACCGTGAAAACCCTCTGCGTGGGACTCTAAAGACTCGTCAATACGCTGGCAGTGGGTTCAACCACAAGCACGTCAGTGGCACTAGCTGTGCGTAACGGCTACCCAGGTATTTGTTGGAGAGAGTGCCCTCAGAGTCAATTATTGGATCACAGGCACGTGATTGCAATGATTGAGGGAGGACCTATCCCGGTAGGACAGTCTTACTCGAGATGATAGTATGCTATCTGGTTCATCTTTATCATCGTGTACTGCTTTAGGTGACCTGACATGTCGCTATTACACGTTGATAGAGCCCCTAGGATTCTTGCTTGACTACCAGCAGTATGATGGCGATCATATACGTGGGAGCTAGTAGTCTATAAGCACATCCTTAAAAGGTCCCTAGTCGTAGGAGTTTCGAGACAGGGCATCGATACTCCATTAGTAGACAAGTGTATACAGTCGAGACCCCGACGAGGGGCGGTGGCCGGTCTCACAAGCCACTGGTGTCAGTTGGTTCACCTAAGATGTATACAGGTGCTCATTGGGTTATAAGTACACCGGACAGGACTCGCCGGGAACCTGCTAGTTGGTCTTATACCAGATGTCAGATAGCAGTTCCCTGGTGACATGTGTACAGGTTAGTTCATCGACCTGAGATCGTCATTTGTCTCATGTGAGTTCCCACTGTGCTTTGATTACTACCCTACCACGGCTCAAAGGAGTCGTGCAAACAGGTTTTAGTTGGGTACAGTCCCGAGCCACATAGAGGCAGTGAGCGGATCTTCAGGGGTTCATCTCTCCCGGTATTGGGGGTGAGGTCGCGCTGTGTCTAGGAGAGCCATTACGCAAAGCCCTCGGCCGAGGCAGGAGATTTACTGGTAGGTATTCCAGTAGTATCTCAGGGCGTTCTGGGCTACGCTCCGACACGACTTGTACCGCTTTTGGGGGTCTGACTTTTACCAACCCCCTAGGCCCGCCATGCGATACTCATAGACGAACGGACCGGACTGTACGGATATTGTCACTGACAGGCTCAGTAGGGTGTCAGGATGAGTTCGCTCATCGACGTCCCTTTTGGTCAATAGCTGGTGGCCTGTCACGTATTGGCTAATACCTCTGACGTGCTAGTGGTTAAATCCACAGCCATAGTATTGACGAGTCTTTAGAGTCCACCACACTTACAGTTACTCAAGCTTTCGGGCGAAACGCTGTAGAGGCCGTATGGAGATATGGCAGGGTCTGATCAGATACGTGCGGTATTGCACGGATCTGTTAGTTGTGTGTATGCCCTAGAGGCCAGTATTGTACAGATTATGTATATTATATTGGATGCTTGGACATATATAGAGATGACTTTCTTGCTCGACATGATAGTATGCTATCCGGTTACTCTTTATCTTAACATGTACACTAGTCTCTTTATACTGTATTATAGTTACATGTTGGTAAAGCCCTTAGGATATGTACTTGACTACCTGGACTATGATGCAGATCATACTAGTGGGGACATGGTAGTCCATAAGTACATCCTTCAAGGTCCCTAGTCGTGGGTGTATCGAGACGGGGCATCGATATACCAGAGTAGACTAGCGTATACGCTTCTCGACCCATGAGATGGGCGATGGATGATCCATATCCATTGGTGTTTGACATCAGAGATGGTATACGGGTGCTCAGTGGAGACTGGGTACACTGGACGGACTCGCCGAGAACTCCCAGATGGTATTATACCTCACGTCAGATGGCAGTTCTCAGGTGACACTTGTACAGCTTAGTCTGTAGACCCGAGATCGTCATAGAGTCTTTTGTGATTCCCACTGTGCTTTGATCTCCACCTTACCACGTCCATGAGGGCGTGCAAAACGGTGGTCTTTGGGTACAGTCCCGAGTCACATGGAGGCAATGAGCGATAGGAGGGGTTTCGTCTCTCCCGGTATTGGGGGTTGATGTTGCGCTGTGCTCGATTGGCCGTAACAGGGAAGTCCCTGGCCAGGGCTGATCAGAGATTTGCTGGTAAGTGTTACCAGTAGTTTCTCGACCCGTTACGAGCCTCACATCGGCACGACTTATCGGGTTATTGGGGTCTGACGTTTACCACCCCTAGACTTGATATGCGACGTATCTGACGAAGAGACTGGACTGTATGGTAAGTGTTACTGGTCGGATTCGCAGGAGTGTGAGCGGGCTAGCTCGTCAATCTTCTGATCGCTCAATACCCGGGTGGCCGTTACGTTTAGCAGACCGCTTGCGGCTTGTGGGTGCTTGATATGATCATCATCTGCTACCGGCGTATTGACGAGTCTTTAGAGTCCTACACAGAGGTTTCCTGGCTCAAGCGAAACGAAATAGGAGCGCATATGAGATATGTGCAGGACCGAGAATAATGCGTGTATGTGATACCACATTTCATTCTCGCGATATATGTTTTCGATTGGTTATATTCGATATGACCTAGTTATCGAATCATTGATTCGATAAATCGATACATTACATTCTAGTCGGTCATGTGCGACATGACCGGATCATTGAATCAAATGTTGATTTAATGATTTAATGCATAATTATATATTTGATATATTGCATTGCATTAACTAGTGTTGGTTCACTTTAAACGGATTTTTCTCACTTGGATTGCACATTGTATATGTGATATACTTTTGTGCACTTTTTGTATCATGTTTGATGATACTTGATCATATGGTTAAGTGAATAGAATTAAACCATGGTTATTTTGTAATTAGGGTTTTGCATATTCATTTATTCATTTATTTGTTTATTTATGTGGATAAATTCAAAATGAGAATGGTGGCTATTTTTGTTTCTTATATGAAGCTTCATGAACCCTTGACTTTAGCAACCATTCTTATCATCTTGCTTAACCCTAACCCACTCTACTAACCATGGTTTATTCTCTACACCTAACTTGAGTTAGAGTTATGATAAGTATAGATTTTCTTTTTATTTTATACAACACTTATCATAATTCTAGCTCTTCTTCTTCTTCATCTTCAAAAGAAAAGCTCAAGGTCCATCAATGGCAACTTGAGTTAAAGTGAGATAATCCAATTCTAAAGTGAACCCACCTCCTATTTCTTCACCCTCTACCTCTTGCCAAGTTGTTTTGGGTGTTTACTTCATAAGTTTCACAAGTTTGTGAAGTCGGAGCTTGAGTTTGTGCAACCTCGACGTAGATCGTCTTTGACACGAAGCCGACGACCTATTCCGCACGTTTCTCCGATGAAGCCGTCACGAGAGTCCAAGCTTCAAGATGGACAGCGAGAAGACTTCGTTGCGGAGCCGTGGAGGTGGATATCCGGATCTACAAAGGTTGTAATTTCCGTATCCTAGTAGTTAAGTGTTAACTAGCTTTCTATTTCGCCTAAACATCTAGTTTAAGATCCGTAGTCTAGGGTTTCTCGGCACTAAAAATTTTAAATTGGCATGTTCGATGCCTTGTGAGACCTTACTTGAGTGCCTAGGAACCTTTCACTGGTATCAGAGCCGAGCTAGAGCCTTAGGCGAAGTCTAGATGGATTTTGAAGTCCGAACGACCCGAAACCCCAACCTTAAAATTGCTCTCTGGACGAATTCTAAAATCGGGGATTTTTCCACATTAAAAATATGCAGAGAACACATCACAAACATATAAGAGTTACTGTAAAAATTTGGAGGCCCAATTCCTTTTTCGCAGCGCGGATCAGCGGCCTGAGCAATAGCTCAGGCGGCGGTTCAGCGGCCGTACGGCCACAATTTTCATATAATTTTGTACAGTAACTGTTAGTTTTAAGTGGTGTTTTTTCTGGATATTTTTAAAAATTATTCAAGAGTTGAATTTTCTGCATTTGTTTTGGGGATTCGGTGTTTCGATCGGGGTATCAAATTTCGTCTTTGTGTATTACCGGATAAATCTTAGAATATGTTAAAAAGTTCGACCGGATATAAATACCCAATTTTTCCCCTGTCGGGAAATTTCCAAGTGTTGGATTTTTCCGTAGTTTAACGACGTTCTAAGTAGTGCAAGTAACGCGATGGTCCCTCTAGAAGACAACAAACCTTAACTCGATTATGTGACCGTCTTGAACTGCCCTTTGAACCTTCGGGTTTGGGGCAGTACGGCGTGCCACATGTGAGGCGTTGGCTTGACCCTTCTACGGCTGGACCGTTGGTACTGAGGTACGAACTGAATGTTGTTAGACTTATTTCATGTGTTGATCTGTATTGGGAAAACTTGGGTGTTCGATTGTTCGATCGGAAAGTTTAACATTTTCTGTTTATCTGGAATGTGATACAATAATTGGAATTCACAAGTAGTTATGAGATAACTGAATGAATGTTATAAATCTAGCAATTTAGTCCCATATGATATTGAAAAGAGTTTTCGATAATGAGACTAAAATGCGGGATTTATATCTGATTAGGCATGTGATGTCTAAAGCAGTTGCGGATTCCAATTGTTGTAGTTTTACACTTTCTTTTCTGTGACCGTAAGTGTAGTATGTTCATATCGCCGGTTTCGTTGCTATACGTCAACGACAATTGGGGTATGCATACTTACTTACGTTGATGACATGTGATGTTATGTGTTGCTGGATATGTTATATTGGATCGTCGTATTGAATAGCCGGGGGTTTTTATGTGAGATGAGTGTTTTTCATTTTCATTCATGTAAAAAATTGTATGTAATATTCTTTCATTTGGGGCGCTTCCAGGTAGCGGAAGTTGTCACCCGTTGTATATTATTTACTTTTCCGCATTAGGATAGACCCAAGGAAGGAAGCACAAGTAACCGGGTTCTGGGGTCCAGTGGGAGACCAACTCGAGGAGTCGAGTCCGGGTCTCCTAACCCTAGAATTGGCAGGGTTGCTTGCCGCTCTCGTAGGGGTCTAGGGGTGTGGGATTGGCTATTCATCACGACCGTGGAATCCGTGTTTTATACTGGCTCGTATTGAAAACACGGACGTCCTAGTATATCCAATATTTCATATGTTTATTCTGCTGCGATATCTGTGTTGTGATTCTGTGATGGATATAATATATAGTATATATGATATATTATATGGACGTTACTTATGTTTTACACCCGCGCTAGCCCTGCCCTGCTCTGTCGTTAGTTACCTAACCTAACGGTGCACGAGGGGACATCGAGGCGAATGCGGATGGCATAAGTGTACGTCATATCTATCTGTGATGTTTAGGTAATTAAACGATGGGACTTCATTAATGTGATTAATGAAAGGAAAGAAACCTAAGATGTTGTAGAATCAGATTTTAAATAAAACAGGTAGCTACAGTTCTTGCTTTGCATAGCGATATATATGATATATCCTGCACCTCATTCGACGAGGAAAGGACCGAGATCCCTTCACCGGGAGTGACTCCTTTAGCAATAACTGGCAGATGCTACACACTCGGTTTGCTTTTGACTGCTTTTGCGTTTTTGCTTTGCACAGCGATATATATGATATATCCCGCACCTCATTCGACGAGGAAAGGACCGAGATCCCTTCACCGGGAGTGACTCCTTTAGCAAAACTAGAAAAGCCTCAAAATCACTCCATTTTTAAAACTTCATTTGATTCTACAACGATATCAAGTTCATTACGCAATAGGTTTTCAGAAAAACCTGCGAAGCCCTCCGTCATTTCAGATAGGTTACATATAGTATTCGTGCTACATTTGTTGGCTTTCGTCAAGGTGTAGTGTGCGGTAGCTATGTGCTGTTTATCTGCTGCATATGATGCGACTGGATTAGGGTAGTCGTACGGCTTTGTTGGCTTTCGTCAAGGGTCGTGCGGGTGGGTTTAATTCAGTCAAGAAATGTACGGGTTGAACTTGACTAGCGGGCTGTGGTTTTTTGGCTTTCGTCAAGGTCATAGCACGCTAGGGACAAAAGCATTATCGGGAATTTCAAGTGTTGAAATTTGCAATGAGATTGCATACCTTCTATGAGATAGTTGGATCCCGATACCCACTGCGAGTAAGAGTTACTCCTGGGGGAGTTTTACACAGTGCAATTAGCCGATCAAGTAGGTGTCTAGAAAGGTGTTAACGAGGTTACGCCTCTGGGAAAATGAGGTTTACATTAATTAGGTTCGTGCGAAAGCACGGGGGACCTCCCTCAAAATACCGACACTGGCCTGGCTGAAAGATTGGCGAACTTGTAGTGTGTAATTAATCCCGGCTAGTCTTTCCTTTTAGGGTTTGGAGGAAGATTTGATAAAAAGCAGTGGGAGCCATCCTGATTAGATAAGATAATAACCAATCTGATCTTGCACGAGCATACGCTAAAGTGTTTTCTTCTCTCTCTCTCCAGGTAGCGACCATTTCATGCCTTTATAAAGATAATAATATGGATGTATTGACCGAACCCGCATGTTATACTGTGCTGGGGAACGTTGGTTCCGTTCTTTCCTATAAGAGTTATAGGACTGAACAGGATATAGGGGAATACCAGGATTCCCATGCCACCCGAATAAAGAAAGTACATGATGATGCATTTTCTTCGGGTGTGTTCGTTACTGAGAACTGTTTCTCCATTTGCTCTACGTCCTGGGTATTGGATACCCGGTCGGGATCCCATATATGTAATCAGTTACATGGGCTAAGGAAAGGTAGAGAACTTGGAGAAGGTGATAAAGACATTAGAGTTGGAAATGGTGCAATTGTTGCAGCTAAGACTGTCGGGGAATATCACCTTGTATTACCAACTGGTAATACATTGGTTCTGAACGAATGCTATTACATGCCGAACCTGATATGCAACATTATATCGGTTTCTTTATTAAGTAAAGAGGGATATAATTTTGTATTACAGGACAATGTTATGAACATTTTCCGTGACCAAAAGTTGGTTGGATCAGGCACGTTGTGCAATGGCATTTATGTTCTAAATCAATCAACAGTTCTGAGCATAACAAACACACACAAGAGGAAGAGTTCTGAACTCAACGAATCCTTCTTGTGGCATTGTAGACTGGGTCACATCAATGTGACACGACTGGCTAAGTTGCATAAAGATGGATATTTGAAACCTTTCGAATTTTCATCTTATGACACTTGCCAGTCATGTCTCAAAGGCAAGATGACCAAGACTCCGTTTACGGGACACGGAGAAAGAGTTACCGAACTCTTAGGACTGATACATAGTGATGTATGTGGTCCCATGTCTACACATGCCAGGGATGGTTCTTCGTACTTCATTACATTCACTGACGATCTCTCAAGATACGGACATGTGTACTTAATAAGACACAAGTCTGAAGCTTTTGAGAAATTTAGAGAATATAAACAAGAAGTCGAAAACCAAACCGGAAAAAGTATTAAAATCCTTCGATCTGATCGAGGAGGTGAATACTTGAGCAATGAATTCCTGGAATTCCTAAAAGAGAATGGGATTCTCTCTCAGCTGACTCCTCCATATACACCACAGCACAACGGTGTATCAGAACGGAGGAACCGCACCCTATTAGATATGGTGCGCTCTATGATGAGCACAGCTGAGTTACCTATTTCCTTCTGGAGGTATGCGCTTGAGACAGCCATACATCTATTGAATATGGTCCCCACCAAATCTGTGCCTACCACTCCATATGAGATATGGAAAGGGAAGAGACCATGTCTTAACTATGTTAAGATATGGGGTTGTCCAGCCTATGTCAAACGACAAAATCCGGACAAACTCGAGGCACGGTCTGTTCTATGCAAATTTGTAGGATATCCCAAGAATTCTCAAGGGTATATCTTCTACCACCCTGAGGAACAAAGAGTGTTTGTTTCTCGGCATGCCACCTTTTTAGAAAAGGAATTTGTTGAAAAAGAAATTAGTGGTCATGAGGTAGAACTGGAAGAGGTTCCAGCTGCAGAAGCTACAACAGAAGATCTGGTGGAACCAGAGGATTCCATAGTTCCCGATGAACCCCAGCCACTCCGCCGATCTAGTAGGGTTCCTCGTCCACCTGAGAGATACTATGGTTTTCTCATTGATGGTGGTAGTGAGGATTGCATCATGGAGGATGATGACCCAACTAGCTTCGAGCAGGCCATCACGAGTGGGGACTCAGTGAAATGGCTGGATGCTATGCGGTCCGAGATGGAATCCATATACACCAACAAAGTATGGACTTTGGAAGTTGCTCCTGAAGGGGTAAAACCCATTGGGAGCAAGTGGATCTTCAAGAAGAAACTTGGTGTAGATGGGAAAGTGGAGACTTTCAAAGCTAGACTTGTAGCAAAGGGTTTTCGTCAAAGACCAGGTGTGGACTATGACGAGACCTTTTCTCCAGTGGCTATGCTTAAATCCATCCGAATCATGCTTGCCATTGCTGCCTTTCATGACTACGAAATCTGGCAAATGGATGTTAAGACCGCCTTTCTAAATGGTGATTTAGAAGAGTGCGTGTACATGACTCAGCCAGAAGGCTTCGTAGACAGTGGGAGCAGCGGGAAGGTGTGCAAGCTGCTTAAATCCATTTATGGATTAAAGAAAGCATCGCGGAGTTGGAACATCTGCTTTGACGTCGTTATCAAAGAGTTTGATTTCGTCAAAAATCAAGATGAACCTTGTATCTACAAGAAGGTGGCAGAGAGTAAGGTTGTCTTCCTCGTATTGTACGTGGACGACATACTCTTGATAGGAAATGATATTCCTATGCTGCAATCGGTCAAGCTCTTCTTATCACAAAGATTCTCAATGAAAGATCTTGGTGATGCCTCCTGCATATTGGGAATCAGGATCTATAGAGATAGATCCAAACGGATTTTGGGATTGTCCCAATCCAGGTACATTGACACCATACTAAAGAGGTTTAGTATGGAAGAGTCCAAGCGTGGGAACATGCCCACGATCTCTGGAGTCACTCTCTCCAAAGAGATGTCTCCTAAGACTGATTTGGAGAGAGCTCGCATGCAAGGGATACCCTATGCTTCGGCAGTAGGCTCTATCATGTATGCGATGCTATGTACCAGACCCGATGTAGCATACTCACTAAGTGTAGTGAGCAGGTATCAAGCTGATCCTGGAGAGAGTCACTGGACAGCTGTGAAGAGCATTCTCAAGTACTTGCGAAGGACTAGAGATATGTTCTTGGTGTATGGTAACGGAGAACTCCAAGTGGAGTCCTTTACCGATTCGAGCTTCCAGAGTGATAAGGACGACTCTAAGTCGCAGTCGGGCTTTGTCTTTACCCTTTACGGAGGGGCGGTTAGCTGAAAGAGTTCCAAGCAGGAAACCGTGGCAGACTCGACGATGGAGGCTGAATACATCGCTGCCAACGATGCTGCTAAAGAAGCTGTTTGGATCAAGAAGTTCATTACTGAACTTGGTGTGGTTCCATCCATTGAGCGTCCAATACCTTTGTATTGCGATAACAATGGAGCGGTGGCTTTGGCCAAGGAACCCAGGTCCCATCAGCGGTCCAGGCATATTCTGAGGCGGTATCACCTGATCCGGGAGATAATTGATCGCCGGGAGATCGAGGTCAGGAGAGTTGACATGAAGAACAACACGGCGGATCCACTCACGAAGGCCATTCCCCAGATACAGTTTGAGAGACTCTTCGGGATGCTCGGTATGAGATACTACAGCAGCTGGCCCTAGTGCAAGTGGGAGATTGTTAGTTGTGTGTATGCCCTAGAGGCCAGTATTGTACAGATTATGTATATTATATTGGATGCTTGGACATATATAGAGATGACTTTCTTGCTCGACATGATAGTATGCTATCTGGTTACTCTTTATCTTAACATGTACACTAGTCTCTTTATACTGTATTATAGTTACATGTTGGTAAAGCCCTTAGGATATGTACTTGACTACCTGGACTATGATGCAGATCATACTAGTGGGGACATGGTAGTCCATAAGTACATCCTTCAAGGTCCCTAGTCGTGGGTGTATCGAGACGGGGCATCGATATACCAGAGTAGACTAGCGTATACGCTTCTCGACCCAAGAGATGGGCGATGGATGATCCCATATCCATTGGTGTTTGACATTAGAGATGGTATACGGGTGCTCAGTGGAGACTGGGTACACTGGATGGACTCGCCGAGAACTCCCAGATGGTATTATACCTCACGTCAGATGGCAGTTCTCAGGTGACACTTGTACAGCTTAGTCTGTAGACCCGAGATCGTCATAGAGTCTTTTGTGATTCCCACTGTGCTTTGATCTCCACCTTACCACGTCCATGAGGGCATGCAAAACGGTGGTCTTTGGGTACAGTCCCGAGTCACATGGAGGCAATGAGCGATAGGAGGGGTTTCGTCTCTCCCGGTATTGGGGGTTGATGTTGCGCTGTGCTCGATTGGCCGTAACAGGGAAGTCCCTGGCCAGGGCTGATCAGAGATTTGCTGGTAAGTGTTACCAGTAGTTTCTCGACCCGTTACGAGCCTCACATCGGCACGACTTATCGGGTTATTGGGGTCTGACGTTTACCACCCCTAGACTTGATATGCGACGTATCTGACGAAGAGACTGGACTGTATGGTAAGTGTTACTGGTCGGATTCGCAGGAGTGTGAGCGGGCTAGCTCGTCGATCTTCTGATCGCTCAATACCCGGGTGGCCGTTACGTTTAGCAGACCGCTTGCAGCTTGTGGGTGCTTGATATGATCATCATCTGCTACCGGCGTATTGACGAGTCTTTAGAGTCCTACACAGAGGTTTCCTGGCTCAAGTGAAACGAAATAGGAGCGCATATGAGATATGTGCAGGACCGAGAATAATGCGTGTTTGTGATACCGCATTTCATTCTCGCGATATATGTTTCGATTGGTTATATTCGATATGACCTAGTTATCGAATCATTGATTCGATAAATCGATACATTACATTCTAGTCGGTCATGTGCGACATGACCGGATCATTGAATCAAATGTTGATTTAATGATTTAATGCATAATTATATATTTGATATATTGCATTGCATTAACTAGTGTTGGTTCACTTTAAACGGATTTTTCTCACTTGGATTGCACATTGTATATGTGATATACTTTTGTGCACTTTTTGTATCATGTTTGATGATACTTGATCATATGGTTAAGTGAATAGAATTAAACCATGGTTATTTTGTAATTAGGGTTTTGCATATTCATTTATTCATTTATTTGTTTATTTATGTGGATAAATTCAAAATGAGAATGGTGGCTATTTTTGTTTCTTATATGAAGCTTCATGAACCCTTGACTTTAGCAACCATTCTTATCATCTTGCTTAACCCTAACCCACTCTACTAACCATGGTTTATTCTCTACACCTAACTTGAGTTAGAGTTATGATAAGTATAGATTTTCTTTTTATTTTATACAACACTTATCATAATTCTTGCTCTTCTTCTTCTTCATCTTCAAAAGAAAAGCTCAAGGTCCATCAATGGCAACTTGAGTTAAAGTGAGATAAATCCAATTCTAAAGTGAACCCACCTCCTATTTCTTCACCCTCTACCTCTTGCCAAGTTGTTTTGGGTGTTTACTTCACAAGTTTCACAAGTTTGTGAAGTCGGAGCTTGAGTTTGTGCAACCTCGACGTAGATCGTCTTTGACACGAAGCCGACGACCTATTCCGCACGTTTCTCCGATGAAGCCGTCACGAGAGTCCAAGCTTCAAGATGGACAGCGAGAAGACTTCGTTGCGGAGCCGTGGAGGTGGATATCCGGATCTACAAAGGTTGTAATTTCCGTATCCTAGTAGTTAAGTGTTAACTAGCTTTCTATTTCGCCTAAACATCTAGTTTAAGATCCGTAGTCTAGGGTTTCTCGGCACTAAAAATTTTAAATTGGCATGTTCGATGCCTTGTGAGACCTTACTTGAGTGCCTAGGAACCTTTCAGGATCAGGATCGGACGGTATGTACTAGTGGCCGTATGGATATAAGGCAGGGTTCGATCAGATACGTGCGGTATTGCACGGATCAGGATCGAACGGATATTACTAGCCGGCTTTGGTTTAAGCCGGATCCTAGTATAGTACAGTGTAGATTTTGTCTCATTGCATTTGTATACGGTAGGAATACAGATGCCGGTGTGTATGCACAGTATCGGGGTTTTCCTGTAATTTATTACGGGACCAGTTTTCTGGAGTTGCCAGTTTGCATTCCGTTCCGGCCGGTTTTCCTTTGTTCTTTCCCGGCCGAACCTTTTGATGGAGGGTGTTATTTGCAAGTTTGCAAATAACACATTGTGGAGGGTTTTCATGCAAATGGTTTGATTATGAAAGCATCTTTTTTATTCCTTTCTTTTCTATCATCATTTCTTGTAAAAGGTGATTAGGATTGATTTGTGTTTTGATGTGAGATTGTGATGATGGTGTTTGGATATGGTCACCTTTCTCTTTCTCCTACACTCACCTCCCTTCTTGTTATGGTTTGCTTTTCATTCCTCCACCATTCTCACAAGATGAGAGAGGCTTCACTTGAGAGAAAAAGAATGAGAGAGTTCATTTTTGTTATGTGAGAATTTCTTCATCTCATCTTCTTCTTGCTAGAAAATTGAAAGCACCAATTTTCTTTACCTCTTCCTCCATCCATCAATGGCAACTACATAAACTCCAAGAGACAAAGTTTCTACACTACATTCTACAGCAAATCTTGGGCATGTCGACTTGCCGGCTTCATGCCCGAGTTGCCTCGGTATTGAGGCGGGAGCCCGTAAAAGACGCAGGCGATGTGGTGCCCTTCCGGCAAGGAGGCGACGATATGGAGACATGACTTTCCGCGGGAGATCGGGATGATGACGAGAAGACCGGAGGACTCGGATCACTCGGTATACCTCTCACCCTTTCTCTTGATAGCTAGTATAGGTTAATGGTTAACGATCCGGGTTTTATTGTCCGCGGTAGAGCCAGTTTCCAAGTAAGGAAAATTTTTGATTCCGCATTTTGGCCTCGGTAAGACGGCCGGGCGCTGCCGTGGCGCAACATGGTATCAGAGCCACGCCATTAACCTAGTCTAGCTTGTTCTAGTGTGTTTTGCTTTTCCGATCGAACAAAAATTCCAAAACCGTGTTTTCTTCACATCAGTTTTCTGTCGATTTTTTCCGGGCTCGAAAAATTTTTCAGGTGATTGCAGAATGATGTACAGAGAATCCTAAGAACACTGCAAAAATTTGGCAACCCAATTCTTCCGTACGACCGCGGAACCGCGGCCTTAACCCCTCTTTGGCCGTGGTTCCGCCGCAGGAAGTTGGGATCACTTCGCCATATTTTTACAGTGGGCTTGTGGCCTGGAAATAAGGGTTTTGGAATATTAATATTGGGCCCAGATTTTCTGTGAGTGCTACAGTAATGCTTGGGGGCCCACTTGTTAATTTTTGATCGATCGGATATTTTAAACACATTGGTTCACAGTATTTACATTATTATCTACGACCGTGAATGTCACTCGATCGGTAAATCCGATCTAACTGCTATAGCCCGGTTAGACGGATTTGCGAACGTGACTTTTCACGTTGATGTTCTATGTTTATGCTGTGTAGTTGCGGATCGGTCGTGGGGGATAGCCTGGATGCAATGCTAGTACTGTTTTGTTTTATATGTACATTTGATATTGCGGGGCGAGCGTCTGACATGTGGACTGCCGTCACTGCCTGTTTGTATTATTCTTTTGGGGCACGACCTGGTTGCGGTCGATGTACCCGGTGTATGTATATTTTACTTTCTGTACTAGGATTGCCCCGCGGTGGGGTGCACGGATAGCCGGGTTCTGGAGAGCAACAAGCCCACATCTCATGGCATTGGGACGGAGGGGGCTTCACTCCAGGATTGGCGGGCTATTCGCCGCACTCATAGGGGGTACAGGTTGACCCAGGAGGGGTGCCCAAGTTACCGGATTCCGTGAAGTGCTGGGTGGTCCATTCACGTTGCTGAAGGGGGCTGCCTCGCTTCAGGTTTTGGCGGGTGACTTGCCGCGCCCGTAGGGGTCTAGGTTTTCATTGCACAGGCTATCCACACGACCAGGGGAACGTCGGGTTTCAGCAGCGGCTCTGTGAAACCCGGGGCTTCCAGATATCTGTATTGTTCTGTGATGCTGCATATTTCTGTGATGTTGCATTTTATCACGCCTTGAGCAAAATATAATATATTGGTATATATATTAGTAGATGTTGTATATGTTTTACATCCGCGCTAGTCCAGTCCCCGCTCTGTCGTTAGTTAGCTAACCTAACGGGTAATGACGGGACCCAGTGGCGAATGCGGATGGCATATACGTACATCAGTATATTTTCGTTCTTTATGGTGTGATCAATTGATGGGACTGCGTTGATTCGGATCAATGCAAGCTAAACAAACCTATTCTGATGTTGTTGGAACACTTTTCAAAAAGCTGTTATTGCAAGGACGTTCACTTTTGTTTTGCATCGTGGTATTCGTTTGGAATATCCTGCTCCTCAGTCGACAAGGCAAGGGCCGAGATCCCTTCACCGGGAGTGACCCCTTGGACAAAAGTTTGCGTCAGGGCATTAACTTCACTATAGCCGATTACTTTTGCTTTGCATCGTGGTATTCAGTTGGAATATCCTGCACCTCATTCTACGGGGAAAGAGCCGAGATCCCTTCACCGGGAGTGACCTCTTTAGTAAAGGTTTTCGTCACTATATTTTCTAAAAAGGCTATGCAGTTCCTTCAACGATATCAAGTTCATTACGTTAAAGGTTTTTCACCAAAAACCATTCGTAGCCCTCCGTCATTTCTTATGGGTATTATTTAGTATTCGTGCTGCGTTTGTTGACTCCGTCAAAGCGTAGTGTACGGTAGCTAAGTGGTGCTTGTTTGTTGCATAAATGGGATTGATTAGGACAGTCGTGCGGCCTTGTTGACTCCGTCAAGGGCACGTACGGGTGGGTTTAATGCAATCCAGATAATGACGGGTTGAACTTGACTAAGACTCTTTGATTTGTTGACTCCGTCAAGGTCACTTGAATCCTAGGGGTAAAAACATCACATCGGGAGTTTCAAAAGAACTGAAACTTGCCAGATATGCGCATACCTTCTGGAGTGTGGTGACTTGAGTGGATTCCGTCAAGTTATCATGCGATGATAGTTGGATCCCGATTCCCACTGATGAGTTGGTTTACTCCTCGGGTGATCCCGACTGGTTCTTCTTTCAGGTTTGGAGGAGAATTTGACGGTACAGTGGGAGGTTTCCTGATTAGATAAAGTGATAACCATTCTGATCTAGGTTAGAGTGCACGCTGAGTGTTTCTTTTCTCTCTCTCTTTGGCAGCGACCATTGACCCGACCCTAAGACTATGACTCAGTGACCAAGTTGACCGAACCTTCTTAACACAGACTTTTGGATTGTCAGAGTTGCAGACCTCATTGCCACTCCTACTTTTACCCTTTTCTCCAGGACACCCCGTATTACTACGAACGTCCACTTCCATTGGACAAAACCATCGTATGGTTATATACGAACTCAAAGGACTTCGAGGATGGTTTCTGGTTCTGGAGAAAACGAATAGGATTATTCAGTTGTCTTTTCTTTTCACCTTCTCTCATTCCGAGTACTCCTTGGTTTAGGAGATAGTACACCTATTATGCAAATTGGATAGTCTTCTTCCAAACCTTAGGCTGGTGCCGAACGGTGGGGAATGAAGAAAACCAATTAGCATAACGATGGTGTGCAGAAGGTATTAAGTTAAGACAAAGAAAGGGATTAGTAAGAGGGCAAAGTAAATTGCGACTGCTATTCACGACCAAACCGAGTATTTCTTCGCCAATCCTAAATCACCTTTGTATTTCTCCAGGACACTCCGTATCACTACGAAGATCCTAAGTTTTTGGATACTCCATCGTATGGTTATATACGAACTCGAAAGGAACTTGTTCCAGTTCGGGGATGGATTCTGGTCCAGGAGAAATAGGAATACGGTTTATTCGGTTGTCTTTTCTCTTCACCTTCTCTCGCATTGCGAGTGCTCCTAGGATTAGGACAGTACACCCATTATGCTTATTGGATAGTCTTCTTCCAAACCATAGGCTGGTGCCGAACGGTAAGGAAGGAAGAAAACCATTTGGCCTAAGGGGTGTGCAGAAGGTAATGACTAAAGACATATAAAGGGATTTGGAGGGGTGGCAAAGAATTATACGGTTATAGTTGTGAATCTGGATAATGGTAGAGGCATTACTAGGAATACCAGGATACCCCACCGAAACATTTCAATGTTTCAGTTTCACTGTGTAATGTTAAAAGAAAACTGATTTCCCGATAAGATACTTACTCCAGGGTATGTATTTACCAGGTATGATTCTCACATCTGTATGGTTTTACAGATGATGAGTGGGAGTAAGTTATTGGGAATTAGGTGACCATCCTCATTATATCGGGATTCGTTGTAATTGGTGATATTTGAGGAAGCCACCTGGGTTGTTTGCCGGTCGGCAAATATATGGTTTTGAATATCCGCTGTTGTGCACCAATTTCAAATTGATATATCTGTACGTCTATTTTCATAGAGTGAGATATACCTTTTGATATTATGTCGATGACATTTACCTATATCAGTGGATGGTTAGGTAAGGAGCATCAAACAGCGGTGTATTTCTTCTTAACCATAAGTACAGTTTTCAACCTACGACGCACAGTGAAAGAGTTGTTAGACTCAGCGGACTTATACAGAGTATTGTATGTTGTCCAGTGTCCATTGGGACAGAGGGGTTGGTCCTCATACTATATTCTGTTTACTTTTAACTTCTCTAGTTCTTAGACATATGTTTCGTAGAAACACAGGGTCTAAGTTTTGAGGAGTAATAGGTATTTGAATAGAGTAGAGAACCAGGTGTAGCAAGTATCGGGATTCTTCAAGGTGATCGAAGATGTAGATACTTGTGTATGGTATTCAGTTGATAGTAATGATAAAGAGAAATTGCTTCTCTTTCAGGTTACTCATAATTGGAAGCATTCCTAAGTTGAGTAACGCTGATCGGCCTCTCTCCATTTAGTTGACATGCACTGGAGACAGCTGCATGATTTGAATCTGGTTCAATTAAATCAGTGCCTCTGGTTCTATATTGGATATAGTACAGTTCATATCTTAACATTGTTAAGGTACGGGGAGTTGTCCGGCTTATGATTAAAACCAGGCTCTGGATAACTCAAGGCACGTTTCTGTAATGGCTGTTTGTGGGTTGACCCAGGCTATGACAAGGGTTGACTTTCTACCATCTGGCAGATCAATAGAAATATTGTTCTTGACTCGCCACAGTTTTATTAAAAATGGATTTTTTCAAAAACAGTAGTGGGAGTATGGTAGAACTGGAAGTGATTCCAGAATCGCAAACGATTACTAAAGATTTGATAAGGAACCTAAACATTCAATCTGATTTGACATTCCATTGGCCACTCCGCAGATAAGGTGGGTAACTTCAGGCACCCGAGAGGTACTCCGGTAGCCTCAAGGACGGTGACAGGGAAGTTCTTGTTTACCCACACTTGCCATTGCTGTTGTTCCAGGCTGCGAGACCCGGCAGGAGGATGAGTATAGCGTCGTTCTAAACTAGCTTTAGAAGTGTACGTCTATATGACTCTGCCAGAGGGTTGTCGTAGTCAGTGGGAGCAGCGGAAGCATTGGTGGATAGTTGGCTTATGTCTATTTATAGACTAAAGCAGATATAGCGGAGATAGATCATCTATTTCTGATGTGAAGTCATAGGTTTGACTTCATCAGAATAGGGGATGGATCTGTTAAGAAGGTAGTAGGGTGTGATGTCCTGGTATTTGATGACATACACAGAGTAGGAAGTGATATTCCTATACTACGATCGGTTATACTTTGGTTGTCACACAGTGTTTTCTCCACACAGGACTTGGATATTATATCAGACATTCTGGTTACTAGATCTATAGTTTTAGATCTAGATTTGGGTGGTTTCCTAATCTGGGTACCTTGACAGCATTCTATGAGTATTTAGAATGGACGACTCCTGGCACGGTAGTATACCTGCAGGTAATAGAGTCACCCTCTCTAAAGGTGTCTTACAGACTAAAGGGGAGAGGATGTGCATGATTGGCAGATCACTTGCTTAGGCAATTGAGTCAATCATGAGATGTCAAGTACCACACCAGATGTTGTTCTTGCAGTAGATGCAATAAGTTGATATTGATCCAATCCTGGAGAAACAATCGGAAGCAGTTTTAGAACATAAGTGAATGTTCTAAGGATTTGATAGCAGCAGCCTCCTTTAGGAGACGGTTATCATTCCAGGCTCCCAAGGTGACCTGGATGGCAGAGTGATTGTCAGAGTTATAGTTTTTCCTTCTGACGAGGGGCAGTATTTTGGACAGGTGGTCCAAGGCAATACTGAGGGAGGCATGGCGCAGGATACTGATTAAGTTCAGTTGATGATACAGTCTAAGAAGTTTGGATTTGGAGTTCATTTATGAGCTAGGTCCCATCAGATATCCAGACATACTCTAAGACATGTATTGCTTATTTCGGGAGATGGCTTTCTCTGCGAACTTGAGATATAGAGAGACATAGAGTGAAATTTCAGCAGCGGATCCACTCACTGAGGCTATTCCTCGAACGCAATAGTTTCGCAAACGAGCTTTGTGAGACTGACTAGTAGAGGAGTTGGGTGTTCGGTATCACACGGGCTATGAGTATAAGACATCGCAATAATTAGCCTTGAGTGCAAGTGGGAGATTGTTGGAGATAGTGCCCTCAGAGTCAATTATTGGATCACAGGCACGTGATTGCAATGATTGAGGGAGGACCTATCCCGGTAGGACAGTCTTACTCGAGATGATAGTATGCTATCCGGTTTATCTTTATCATCGTGTACTGCTTTAGGTGACCTGACATGTCGCTATTACACGTTGATAGAGCCCCTAGGATTCTTGCTTGACTACCAGCAGTATGATGGCGATCATATACGTGGGAGCTGGTAGTCTATAAGCACATCCTTAAAAGGTCCCTAGTCGTAGGAGTTTCGAGACAGGGCATCGATACTCCATTAGTAGACTAGTGTATACAGTCGAGACCCCGACGAGGGGCGGTGGCCGGTCTCACAAGCCACTGGTGTCAGTTGGTTCACCTAAGATGTATACAGGTGCTCATTGGGTTATGAGTACACCGGACAGGACTCGCCGGGAACCTGCTAGTTGGTCTTATACCAGATGTCAGATAGCAGTTCCCTGGTGACATGTGTACAGGTTAGTTCATCGACCTGAGATCGTCATTTGTCTCATGTGAGTTCCCACTGTGCTTTGATTACTACCCTACCACGGCTCAAAGGAGTCGTGCAAACAGGTTTTAGTTGGGTACAGTCCCGAGCCACATGGAGGCAGTGAGCGGATCTTCAGGGGTTCGTCTCTCCCGGTATTGGGGGTGAGGTCGCGCTGTGTCTAGGAGAGCCATTATGCAAAGCCCTCGGCCGAAGCAGGAGATTTACTGGTAGGTATTCCAGTAGTATCTCAGGGCGTTCTGGGCTACGCTCCGACACGACTTGTACCGCTTTTGGGGGTCTGACTTTTACCAACCCCCTAGGCCCGCCATGCGATACTCATAGACGAACGGACCGGACCGTACGGATATTGTCACTGACAGGCTCAGTAGGGTGTCAGGATGAGTTCGCTCATCGACGTCCCTTTTGGTCAATAGCTGGTGGCCCGTCACGTATTGGCTAATACCTCTGACGTGCTGGTGGTTAAATCCACAGCCATAGTATTGACGAGTCTTTAGAGTCCACCACACTTACAGTTACTCAAGCTTTCGGACGAAACGCTGTAGAGGCCGTATGGAGATATGGCAGGGTCTGATCAGATACGTGCGGTATTGCACGGATCAGGATCGGACGGTTTGTACTAGTGGCCGTATGGATATATGGCAGGATTCGATCAGATACGTGCGGTATTGCACGGATCAGGATCGAACGGATATTACTAGCCGTCTTTGGTTTAAGCCGGATCCTAGTATAGTACAGTGTAGATTTTGTCTTATTGCATTTGTATCCGGTAGGAATACAGATGCGGGTGTGTATGCACAGTATCGGGGTTTTCCTGTAATTTATTACGGGACCATTTTTCTGGAGTTACCAGTTTGCATTCCGTTCCGGCCGGTTTTCCTTTGTTCTTTCCCGGCCGAACCTTTTGATGGAGGGTGTTATTTGCAAGTTTGCAAATAACACATTGTGGAGGGTTTTCATGCAAATGGTTTGATTATGAAAGCATCTTTTTTATTCCTTTCTTTTCTATCATCATTTCTTGTAAAAGGTGATTAGGATTGATTTGTGTTTTGATGTGAGATTGTGATGATGGTGTTTGGATATGGTCACCTTTCTCTTTCTCCTACACTCACCTCCCTTCTTGTTATGGTTTGCTTTTCATTCCTCCACCATTCTCACAAGATGAGAGAGGCTTCACTTGAGAGAAAAAGAATGAGAGAGTTCATTTTTGTTATGTGAGAATTTCTTCATCTCATCTTCTTCTTGCTAGAAAATTGAAAGCACCAATTTTCTTTACCTCTTCCTCCATCCATCAATGGCAACTACATAAACTCCAAGAGACAAAGTTTCTACACTACATTCTACAGCAAATCTTGGGCATGTCGACTTGCCGGCTTCATGCCCGAGTTGCCTCGGTATTGAGGCGGGAGCCCGTAAAAGACGCAGGCGATGTGGTGTCCTTCCGGCGAGGAGGCGACGATATGGAGACATGACTTTCCGCGGGAGATCGGGATGATGACGAGAAGACCGGAGGACTCGGATCACTCGGTATACCTCTCACCCTTTCTCTTGATAGCTAGTATAGGTTAATGGTCAACGATCCGGGTTTTATTGTCCGCGGTAGCGCCAGTTTCCAAGTAAGGAAAATTTTTGATTCCGCATTTTGGCGTCGGTAAGATGGCCGGGGCGCTGCAGTGGCGCAACAGTATTGAGCGAAATGGAGGCCGACGAGCAAACTCATCCTGAATCCCTACTGAGCCTGTCAGTGACAATATTCGTACAGTCCGGACTGTTCTTCTAAGAGTATCGCATATCGAGTCTAGGAGATGGATAAAGTCAGACCCCTAACAACGCGATATTTAGTGTCGGCATGTAACCCATCACCCCCCGAGAAACTATCGATCCTGGATCGGTAATCCTCGTCTACCATGGCCATGGATTTGTGGTGATGGCCATCCACGACATCAACCCCCAATACCGGGAGAGACGAATCCCCGACAATCCGATCACTGCCTCCATGTGGCTCGGAACTGTACCCAACTAAAACCTGTGTGCACGACTCCTTTGAGCCGTGGTAGGGTAGTAATCAAAGCACAGTGGGAACTCACACGAGATAAATGACGATCTCAGGTCGACAGACTAACCTGTACACATGTCACCTGGGAACTGCTATCTGACAATAGGTATAATACCAACTAGCAGGTTCCCGGCGAGTCCGTCCAGTGTACTCATAACCCAATGAGCACCTGTATACTATCTTAGGTGAACAAACTAACACCAATGGCTTGTGAGACCTGGCCACCGCCACTCGTCGGGGTCTTGATCAGTATACACTAGTCTATACTGGAGTATCGATGCCCGGTCTCGATACTCCTACGACTAGGGACATTTAAGGATGCGCTTATAGACCCCAGTTCCCACAAATATGATCGCCATCATACTGCTGGAGGTCAAGCAAGAATCCTAAGGGCTCTATCAACACGTACATGATGATAAAGACGAACCAGATAGCATACTATCATCTTGAGTAAGACTGTTTTATCGGTATAGGTCTTACCTCAATCATCACAATCATCTGTCCGCGACTATGATAATTGCCTTGAGGGCACTATATCCAACACCTCGGTCTCTCCGCGAAGCTGGTAGGGTTCCTCATCCACTTGAGAGATACTACGGTCTTCTCGGTGACAGTGGGAGCAAGGATTGTATCATGGTAGATGATGGCCCAACTAGGTTCAGGCAGGCCATCATGAGTGGGGACTCTATGTAAAGGCTGCATGCTATGCGATCAAAGATTGAATCCATGTACACCAACAAAGTGACTTTGAATATTGCACCTAAAGGGATAAAACCCATCGGGTGCAATCGGATCTTGAGAAAATTCTTGGTGTAAATGGAAAAGTTGAGACTTTCAAAGCTATGCTTAAGTCCATCAAGATTAAAGCAAACATCGCGGAGTTGGAACATTTGTTTTGATGTAGTAGTCGAAGAGTTTGACTTCATTAAAATGGTAGATGAACCTTGTATATACAAGAAGGTTGTAGAGAGTAAGGTTGTCTTCCACGTATTATACGTAGATGACATACTCTTAATAGGAAATGGTTTCCTATGCTACACTCGGTCAAGCTCCTCTTATCATGAGGATTCTCCATGAAAGATCTGGATCATACCTACTACATCTTATGGATTATGATCTATGGTGATAGATCTAAGTGGATGTTGGGAGTGTCCCAAATCCAGGTACATTAACACCATTTTAAAAGGGTTTAGTATGGATGATTCTAAACGTGGTGGTTCGCCCACTTACTCATGAATCACTCTCTCCAAAAAGATGTCTCTCGAGACTGATTTGGAGAGAGCTCGCGTCCAAGGGATACCCTATGCTTCGGAAGTAGGCTCTATCATGTGTGTGATGTTATATACCAGACCAGATGTAGCTAACTCACTAAGTGTAGTGATCAGGAATCAATCGGATCTTGGAAGAATCACTGGACAGCTGTGGAGGACATTCTTAAGTACTTGAGAAGCACTAAATGAATGTTCTTGGTTCAAGCTTCCATAGTGATAAGGTCGACTGAAAGTCAGTCATAGGCATTATCTTTACCCTTACAGGAGAGACGGTATGTTGGAAGAGTTCCAAGCTAGATACTGTAGGGTTCCTAGGCACACTAATAAGGTCTCACAACAGATCAAACATGCCCAATTCAAATTTTTTCATATGCCTACAAACCCTAATACGGATCGTTAACTAGATGATAAGGCGATGCAAGCAAGTAAACAACTTTATTGCTAAAAGAAAGTGACTACAACCTTTTTAGATCCGGTCCTCCACTTCCTAGGCTCCGTGATGACGTCCCTCCACTGTACCTATCGGAATCCGGACTCTGGCGAAGGTTTCGTCCGAGAAATGATCGGGCTAGGTCGTCGACTTCGATGCCGAAGATGATCTACGTCGAGGCAACTCAAGAGCAAGCTCCAACTTCACCAAGTCATGAAACTTATGAAGAAAACACCCTATACTACTTGGCAAGTGGTAGAGGATGAAGAAATAGGAAGTGGGTTCACTTTAGAATTGGATTTCTCACTCTTTTTCTCATGTTTCCATTAATGGTAGCAAGCTTTCTTCTTGATGAAGAAGAAGAAGAAGAAGAAAAAGAATATGATAAGAGTTAATCAAAAAATAGAAAATAAGTGATCCTTATAATATTTTCAACCATGGTTTAGTGTAAAGAATGAACTAGGGTTTAGTTGAATGGTTAGGTTTAGGAGATGATGACAAAATGGTCACTTAGTCAAAGATGCATGAAGCATCAAGAAAGTTCTAGTATAAAAGCAACCATTTTGTTTTCTTTTATCTTTTAACCAAAATGAATAGATAAATAAATTAAAAAATGGAAACCCTAACCATTAACTAAACATAGTGTATAGCATACACACACCCAAGGTTGCATGTATCATCAAACATGATACAAACAAGTGTACAAAAATATATCACATATACAATGTACACTTCAAGTGAGAAAATCCATATAAAGTGAACAAATACTAGTTAATACAAAATAATATATCAAATATATAATTATACATTAAATCATTAAATCAACACTTGATTTAACGATCCGGTCATATCGCATATAACCAACTAGTATCAAGTGTATCAATGTATCGAATCAACACTTGATTCGGTAACCTGGTTATATCATATATAACCGTTCGATGATACAAATCGCGAGAATAGAATACGGTCTCACATACACGCATTATTCTCGGTCCCGCACATATCTCATATGCGCTCCTATTTCGTTTCGCTTGAGCCAGGAAACCTCTGTGTAGGACTCTAAAGACTCGTCAATACGCCGGCAGCAGGTGATGATCATATCAAACACCCACAAGCCGCAAGCGTTCTGCTAAACGTAACGGCCACCCGGGTATTGAGCCATCAGAAGATCGACGAGCAAGCCCGCTCATACTCCTGTGAATCCAACCAGTAACACTTACCGTACAGTCCGGTGTGTTCATCTGATATGTCGCATATCTCGCCTAGGGGTGGTAAACGTCAGACCCCAATAGCTTGATAAGTCATGCCGACCTGAGGTCCATAACATGTGTGAAACTACTGATAACACTTACCAGTAGATCACTGCAACCCTGGCCAGGGATTTCCAGTTATGGCCAGTCGAGCACAGCGCAATATCAACCCCAATACCGGGAGAGACGAATCCCCTCCTATCGCTCATTGCCTCCATGTGAATCGGGACTGTACCCAAAAACCACCTGTTTGCACGACCCAGTAAAGCCGTGGTAGGGTGGAAATCAAAGCACAGTAGGAGACACACAAGACTCTATGACGATCTCGGGTCAACAGACTAAGCTGTACCAGTGTCACCAGAGAACTGCCATCTGACGTGAGGTATAATACCATCTGGGAGTTCTCGGCGAGTCCGTTCAGTGTACCCAGTCTCCACTGAGCACCCGCATACCATCTCTGATGTCAAACACCAATGGATATGGGATCATCCATCGCCCATCACATGGGTCGAGAAGATATACGCTAGTCTACTCTGGAATATCGATGCCCCGTCTCGATATTCCCACGACTAGGAACATTGAAGGATGTACCCATGGACTACCCAGGCCCCACTAGTATGATCTACATCATAGTCCTGGAAGTCGAGTACACATCCTAAGGGCTTTATCAACATGTAACAGAAAGACAGAAAGTATACATGTTAAGATAAAGAGCAACCAGATAGCGTACCATCATGTCGAGCAAGAAAGTCCTACCTATAATGTCCCAGCATCCACTACAATATACATCCAATGTACAGTAATGGCCTCTAGGGCATACATATAACTAACAATCTCCCACTTGCATTAGGGCCATCTGTAGCAGTGGTTGTAGTTTCTAATACTCAACCATCCCATATAAGTCTCTCTCTGGGAAAAAGCCTTTGTGAGTGGATCCGCCGTGTTGTCCTCTGAGTCTACTCTCCTAACCTCGATCACCCTGGAGATCAACTATCTCTGTGATCAGGTGATGCTGCCTCAGAATATGTCTGGGTCACTGATAGGACCAGGGTTCCTGGGCCAAAGCCATACTTCCATTGTCACACAATGGTGGGAACCTAGTTCATCTCATGAACCAATATACACCCAAACTAATTCCTTGGTAGTATCTTTAATAGCGATGTTACCAGCCTTTATCGTCTAGTCTGCCACGGTATCTAGCTTGGAACTCTTCCAACATTCTGTCCCTCCACTGAGGGTAAAGACATTGCCTGCGGCAGACATTCAGTCGTCTTTATCACCCTGGAACCTTTCCAGTGATTCTCCCCAGGATCGATTGATACCATCTCACTAAACCTAGTGAGAAGCCTAATATACATTTAGATCTATCTCATAGATCCAAATCCCAGGATTTAGGAGGTATCACCTTTATCCCATTGGAGAATCCTTATGATAAGAGGAGATTGACCGTTCGTAGCTTAAGAAACTCGTTTCCTATCAAGAGTATGTCATTTACGTACTCTACGAGGATCACCACCATACTCCCTACTACCTTTTTGTATATACAAGGTTCATCTACCATTTTGATGAAGTCAAACACTTTGACTATCACATCAAAACAGGCGTTCCAACTCCGCGATGCCTGCTTTATTATGTAAAGCAACATGCACACGTTTCCGCTGCTCCCATTGTTTACAAAGCCCTCTGTCTGTGTTCTTATTGACATTCTCTTCTAAATCATTATTTAGAAAAGTAGTCATGGCACCCAACCACCAGATATCATAGTCATGGTATGTAGCAATGGCAAGTAGGATCTGGATGGACTTAAGCATAGTCCCTGGAAAAGGTTTCATCATTATCCATACCTGGTTGATGACGAAAACCTTTAACAAGTCTAGCTTTGAAAGTCTCAACTTTTCCATATACACCAAGTAATCTTCTCAAGATATACTTCCTCCTGATGGGGATTTAACCCTTCAGATATAGCAACCAAAGTCCATACTTTGTTGGTGTACATGGATTCCATCTCAGATCGCTAAGCATCCAGCCATTCTTTCAGAGTCCCTACTCTCGATGGCCTGCTCAAAACTAGTTGGGTCATCATCTCATGATGCATTCCTCGCTCCTACTGTCATCGAGAAACCGAGGTATCTCTCAGGCGGATGAGGAACCCTACCAGATCGGCGGAGAAGCTGTGGTTCGTCGGGAACTATTGAATCCTTTGGTTCTGTCAAATCATCAGATGCAGTTTTGTATAGCTGGAACCTTTCCAATTCTACAGAACTGTCCTTGTCTCGATCTTGTCCGGATTTTGCTTTAGACATAGGCCGGACAATCCTAAATCTTAACTTACTTAAGAGATAGGCTCTTCCCATACCATATCTTATATGGAGTGGTAGGCACTGATTTGATTCGAACCTAATCCAATAGGTATGCAGCTTCTCAAGTGCACAACCCCTACAAGGAAATAGGTAACTCAGTAATACTCATCATAGAGCACACCATATCTTAATATTGTGCGATTGCTCCGCCCCGATACACCGTTGTGTTGTGGTGTATTCAGAGGAGTAATACTGAGAGAGAATCTCATTTTCTTTTAGAATAGTCCAGGAATGCCATGCACAAGTATTCTCCTCCCTGATCTTATCATAGGACATAATACTTATACCCGTATTGGTTCTCTACTTCTAGCTTATATTCTGTGAATATCTCAAAAGGTTCGGACTTGTGTTTCAACAGGAACATATGTCTGAATCTTAAGAGATTATCAGAGAACGTAATGAAGTACAAAGAACCGGTCCTGGCATATGTAGACAGGAGACCTTATATACATCATCATATATCAGTCCCAAGAGTTCATTAACTCTTTCTCTGTTTCCAATAAACAGAGCTATGGTCATTTAATCTTTGTGACAAGACTGGCAAGTTTCACAAGATGTAAATTCAAACTGATTTAAATATGCATCTAAAATGTAACTTCAGCCAGTCGGGTCGCATTGATATGACCTAGTCTACAATGCCTCAAGAATGATTCGTTCATTTTTGAACTCTTCCTCTTGTATGTGTTCTGTATACTAGGAACTGTAGTTTGATTTAGAACATCAATGCTTTTAGATAACGTGCCTGAACCGATCAACTTTTGATATAGGAAATGTTCAAAACATTATCCATCAATACAAAATTTTATCATTTCTTTACTAATAAAGAGACTGATATGATTTTGTATATCAGGTTCGGTATCTAATAGCATTTGTTCAGAATCAATGTATTGGTAATACAGGGTGACAGTAACCAACAGACTTGGCTGAAACACTTGCCCCATTTTCTGTCTCATGAAACTTATCACCCGTTCTCAGTTTTCTACCTTTCTGTAGCCCTATGTAACAGATTACATATCTGGGATCCTGATCCGGCATCAAATACCCAGGATGCAGAGGATACTGAGAAACAGTTCTTTGTAATGAACACACCTGAAGGAGATGCATCATATGCACTTTCTTCGTTTGGGCAGCATAGGAATTCTGGTATTCCCCTAACTCCTGCTCGGTCTTATAACAATTATAAGTTAGAGCGGGACTAACGTTCCCAGCCCAGTATAACAAGCGGGTTCGGTCAATACATCCATATTATTATCTTGATTAAGGCGTGATATAGTCGCTACCTGGAGAGAGAGAGAGAAGAAAATACTTTGCGTGCACTCTTGCAAGATTAGATTGGTTATATATTTTATCTAATCAGGATGGCTCCCACTGTTTTTATCAAATCTTCCTTCAAACCTTAACAGGAAAGACTAGCCGGGATTAATTACACTCTACAAGTTCGCCAATCTTTCAGCCAGGCCAGTGTCGGTACTTTGGGGAGGTTCTCCGTGCTTTTGCACGGACCTAATTGCAGTAAACCTCATTTTCCCAGAGGCGTAACCCCGTTGACACCTTTCTAGACACCTACTTGATCGGCTAATTGCAAAGTGCAAAACTCTCCCATGAATAACAATTACTCGTAGTGGGTATCGGGATCCAACTATCACATAGAAGGTATGCAATCTCATTGCAAATTTTAACACTTGAAACTCCCGATAAAGATTTTTACCCCTAGCACTTATAACCTTAACTATGGTCAACAAATCATAAGTACTAGTCAAGTTTTACCCGTCATTTCGTGATTAATTAGACCCACCCACATGACCCTTAACTAAGGTCAACAAAGTCACGCGACTGTCCTAACTAATCGCATCATATGCGGTGTAGGAAGACATCACTTAGCTACCGTACACTGTGCCTTGACTATGGTCAACAAACACAGCACGAATACTAAGTACTCTACTTCCTAAAATGACGGAGGGTTGCGAATAGTTTTCATGAAAACCTTTAACGCTTTGAACTTGATCTCGTTGCGGAATCAAATGGTTTTTAAATGGAATGTTTTTGAAGCTTTTCTAGTTTTGCAAAAGGGGTCACTCCCGGTGAAGGGATCGCCGGCCCTTTCCTCGTCGAATGATGTGAGGGATATATCATATATATCACTGTGCAAAGCGGAAACTATAGAAGCGATCAAAAGACAAACCGAGGGTTGTAGCATCTGCCAGTTATTGCTAAAGGAGCAACTCCCGGTGAAGGGATCTCGGTCCTTT
This sequence comes from Agapanthus africanus, assembly GCA_030015575.1. Taxonomy (NCBI): domain Eukaryota; kingdom Viridiplantae; phylum Streptophyta; class Magnoliopsida; order Asparagales; family Amaryllidaceae; genus Agapanthus; species Agapanthus africanus. The sequence goes on from CM057341.1 coordinate 619,482,483, forward strand.
CCTCATCGAATAAGGTACAGGATGTTCTATAATGAACACCGCGATGCAAAGCAAGAACTGTAGCTACCTGTTTTATTTTTGAAATTCGATTCCACAACATCAATTAGGTTTATTTTCTTTCATTAATCTCATTAATGAATGTCCCATCATTTAAGTCTACCTAAACATCACAGATAAATATAACGTACGCTTATGCCATCCGCATTCGCCTCGATGTCCCGTCTGCACCGTCAGGTTAGGTAACTAACGCCAGAACGAGGCAGGGCTAGCGCGGGTGTAAAACATAAGCAACACCTATATAATATATCATATATACTATATATAATATCTATCTGAACATATCACATGATCACATCACAGATAACGCAGCAGAAAGTATCATATGAAATATTGGATATACTAGGACGTTCGTGTTTTCAATACGAGCCAGTATAAAACACGAATTCCACGGTCGTGATGAATAGCCAATCCCATACCCCTAGACCCCTACAAGAGCGGCAAGCAACCCTACCAATTCTAGGGTTAGGAGACCCGGACTCGACTCCTCGAGATGGTCTCCCACTGGACCCTAGAACCCGGTTACTTGTGCTCCCCTCCTTGGAATCTATCCTAATGCGGAAAAGTAAATAATATACATCAACGGTGACATCTTCCGCAACCTGGAAGTGCCCCAATAAAAGAATATTACATACAAGTTTTTACATGAATGAAAATGAAAAACACTCATCTCACATAAAAACCCCCGGCTATTCAAACACGACGATCCAATATAACATATGCAGCAACACATAACATCACATGTCATCAACATAAGTAAATATGCGCATCCCAATTGTCGTTGACATATAGCAACGAAACCGGTGATATCACATATTACACTTACGGTCACAGAAAAGAAAGTGTAAAACTACAACAGTTGGAATCCGCATCTTGCATAGACATTGCATGCCTAACCAAATGAATTTCTTAGACATCACATGCCTAACAATTATAAACCCCGCATTTTAGTCTCATTATCGAAAACCCTTTTCAATATCAAGTCGGGCAATTCAACAAGATTCCCGACATTTTGATCGAATGCTCGTCGCAAACTTTATTAGGAGGCCGCACCCCCGATTCCGTCGACGAAGTGCACCAAGGCGGAACACCGCTGCCGCGAGCACCCGAATGGATGCTTTCGGTGACGGGGTTCTCCTACAGTCACTTGGTCGAGGCTATGGGGCGTGGCTATCTATTAAGTTTACCCGGCGAGTATCCGCGTACGCTACGTGATTGCGACGGACTTTTGATCGCATCAAAATTCCGTGGCAACCGATCAAGTGAGACTAAACCGCTAGATTTATAACATTCATTCAGTTATCTCATAACTACTTGTGAATTGCAATTATTGTATCACATTCCAGATAATTAGAAAATGTTAAACTTTCCGATCGAACAATCAAACACCCAAGTATTCCCGAAACAGCTCAACACATGAAATAAGTTCAAAATCATTCACTTCATGCCTCAGTACCAACGGTCCAGCCGTAGAAGGGTCAAGCCAACGCCTCACATATGGTACGCCGTACTGCCCCAAACCCGAAGGTTCAAAGGGCAGTTCAAGACGGTCACATAATCGAGTTAAGGTTTGTTGTCTTCTAGAGGGTCCATCGCGTTACTTGCACTACTTAGAACGTCGTTAAACCACGGAAAGAGGTAGGGGAAAAATTGGGTAGTTATATCCGATTGAACTTTTTAACATTTTCTAAAAATACCCTGAAAAAAAAAACACAGACAAAATTAGACAATCCGATCGAATCTCCGAACTCCCAATACAACCCAGAAAATTCAACTCTTGAGTAAGATTTAAAAATTCCCAGAAAATACAGCACCAAAATATAGGAATTACTGTGCAAAAATCAATGGAAGAAGCGACTAAGTGGCCGCGGAACCGCCGCATTAGCCATGCTAATGCCGTGGTTCCGCCGCGCTTTGATTGAATCAGGCGCACGTGCTTCACAGTAATTCTTAGAAACGCCTGCTGATTTTCTGCATATTTTCAATTCTCCAAAATCCCCGATTTCAAAAAATGTACAGAGAAGGAATTTGCATTAGGGTTTCGGTTCGATCGGACTTCTAACTCCGTCTACGCATCGCCTAAGGCTCTAGCTAGGCTCTGATACCACTGTAGGGTTCCTAGGCACACTAATGAGGTCTCACAACGGATCAAACATGCCCAATTCAAATTTTTTCATGTGCCTACAAACCCTAATACGGATCGTTAACTAGATGATAAGGCGATGCAAGCAAGTAAACAACTTTATTGCTAAAGGAAAGTGACTACAACCTTTGTAGATCCGGTCCTCCACTTCCTAGGCTCCGTGATGACGTCCCTCCACTGTACCTATCGGAATCCGGACTCTGGCGAAGGTTTCGTCCGAGAAATGATCGGGCTAGGTCGTCGACTTCGATGCCGAAGATGATCTTCGTCGAGGCAACTCAAGATCAAGCTCCAACTTCACCAAGTCATGAAACTTGTGAAGGAAACACTATACTACTTGGCAAGTGGTAGAGGATGAAGAAATAGGAAGTGGGTTTACTTTAGAATTGGATTTCTCACTCTTTTTCTTATGTTGCCATTAATGGTAGCAAGCTTTCTTCTTGATGAAGAAGAAGAAGAAAAAGAATATGATAAGAGTTAATCAAAAAAATAGAAAATAAGTGATCCTTATCATATTTTCAACCATGGTTTAATGTAGAGAATGAACTAGGGTTTAGTTGAATGGTTAGGTTTAGGAGATGAAGACAAAATGGTCACTTAGTCAAAGATGCATGAAGCATCAAGAAAGTTCTAGTATAAAAGCAACCATTTTGTTTTCTTTTATCTTTTAACCAAAATGAATATCTAAATAAATAAAACAATGGAAACCCTAACCATTAACTAAACATAGTGTATAGCATACACACACCCAAGGTTGCATGTATCATCAAACATGATACAAACAAGTGTACAAAATATATCACATATACAATGTGCACTTCAAGTGAGAAAATCCATCTAAAGTGAACAAATACTAGTTAATGCAAATTAATATATCAAATATATAATTATACATTAAATCATTAAATCAACACTTGATTTAACGATCCGGTCATATCGCATATAACCGACTAGTATCAAGTGTATCAATGTATCAAATCAACACTTGATTCGGTAACCTGGTTATATCATATATAACCGTTCGATGATACAAATCGCGAGAATAGAATACGGTATCACATACACGCATTATTCTCGGTCCCGTACATATCTCATATGCGCTCCTATTTCGTTTCGCTTGAGCCAGGAAACCTCTGTGTAGGACTCTGAAGACTCGTCAATACGCCGGCAGCAGGTGATGATCATATCAAACACCCACAAGCCGCAAGCGGTCTGTTAAACGTAACGGCCACCCGGGTATTGAGCGATCAGAAGATCGACGAGCAAGCCCGCTCATACTTCTGTGAATCCAGCCAGTAACACTTACCGTACAGTCCGGTCTGTTCGTATGATATGTCGCATATCTCGCCTAGGGGTGGTAAACGTCAGACCCCAATAGCTTGATAAGTCATGCCGACGTGAGGTCCATAACATGTGTGAAACTACTGATAACACTTACCAGTAGATCACTGCAACCCTGTCCAGGGATTTCCAGTTATGGCCAGTCGAGCACAGCGCAACATCAACCCCTAATACCGGGAGAGACGAATCCCCTCCTATCGCTCATTGCCTCCATGTGAATCGGGACTGTACCCAAAAACCACCTGTTTGCATGACCTAGTGGAGCCGTGGTAGGGTGGAAATCAAAGCACAGTGGGAGACACACAAGACTCTATGACGATCTCGGGTCAACAGACTAAGCTGTACCAGTGTCACCAGAGAACTGCCATCTGACGTGAGGTATAATACCATCTGGGAGTTCTCGGCGAGTCCGTTCAGTGTACCCAGTCTCCACTGAGCACCCGCATACCATCTTTAATGTCAAACACCAATGGATATGGGATCATCCATCGCCCATCACATGGGTCGAGAAGATATACGCTAGTCTACTCTGGAATATCGATGCCCCGTCTCGATATTCCCACGACTAGGAACATTGAAGGATGTACTCATGGACTACCCAGGCCCCACTAGTATGATCTACATCATAGTCCTGGAAGTCGAGTACACATCCTAAGGGCTTTATCAACATGTAACAGAGAGACAGAAAGTATACATGTTAAGATAAAGAGCAACCAGATAGCATACTATCATGTCGAGCAAGAAAGTCCTACCTATATATGTCCCAGCATCCACTACAATATACATCCAATGTACAGTAATGGCCTCTAGGGCATACATATAACTAACAGATACCGTGACATACTAGACGATAAATGCTGAATACATCGCTACCAACGATGCAGCCAAAGTGGTTGTCTGGGCATTACTTTTTCATAAGATGAACATGGTTTCTAACATTGAGCGTCCAATAACTGTTATTGTGACGACAATGTGTTGGGATTCCTTAGCACCCTACTGGGTTTTCAAGACATCAAGCATGCCAATTTCAAAAATTCTAGAGTGCTAATGAACCCTAACCTAGGATCTAGCTAGAGTAAATAGACAATATAAAGCATGTAATCAAACATTACAACAAGTGAATGAGGAACACAACCTTTGTAGACCGGTACTTCACTTCTAAAGCTCTGTGTAGAAGTCCCTTCGCTGCAAGTAGTTATATCCCGAACTCTAGTATGGGTTCCCTTGGAGAAATGAACGACCTTGATCGAAGTCTTCGAGGCCGAAGACGATCTACGTCGAGTAGACTCAAACCCAAGCTACCTCTTCACTAGGTGATGAACATTATGAAGAGAATACCCTAAACTAAATGGCTAGTAGTAGAGGATGATGAAGTAGGAATTTAGCTCACTTTAGATTTAATTTTCTCACTCATTTTCACCATTTTCCATGAAGCTAGAGAGCTAGAGGAAGGAGATCAAGAAAACAACACAAGAATAAATCAAGTGGTGAATGGCAACCATGGGTGAGTTAGTATCATATACTAACAATTATAGAGACTAAACCATGGCTAATTATAATAGTTTGGTTAATAAATATCTTAAGTAAAACAAAACAAGTGGACTTTGTCAAAGATGCTTCAAGCTTCTCCAAGCTTCCAACCATGACAAATTCTCACCAATTTTGAATTACTAAGATAAATAAAAACTCTCACATTATTATAAGCATGGTATAAGTCACACACACACACCCATGTTTGTAACGCCATGAAATTTTGTTTAGAATATTTTCGCGTTATTTAGCAAGTGTGCGTGTTTTATATATATGTAGGGTTATTAATTATTTTAGTCGTGCTATCCTAAGTGAGAAATTTTGTGTTAAGTGCACACATGCACACTTAGCCAATTTTGTGACTTAGGTTTTTAGTGTAACATGTTAACGCTATTACATTTTCTTGCATGGTTCATTTTAATTCCCCACCCTTTTTAGCTAAGTCAAAACCCCTTTTTAAATTCAAAATGCAATAGAAAATGAGGTATGGGGGTTAGGTTAAGAATTTGACCTTGTTTGACCCTTGCTTCTCTCTCTCATTTCTCTTTCTTTCCCTTCACTTCTGAGCTCCAGCAAGAATAGCAGCAGCAACAACACCATTTTCTTTATCTTTTCTTCTCTTTTCAATTCCTATTTGGATCTACACAAAACCCTAAACCAAAAACCCATTTTTTATTCACAAAAACTCTTGTTAAGGTGGCTCTTTTGAGGTGTTTGGAGCAAAGTTGTACAGTTGGGGCTAGAGCTGGGACTTTTTGGTATTCTTAAGGTCTTTTTAAGGTATTGATTCATGTTTAACACCCTTTTCCCATATCTTGTAGTATTTCTATCAAAATATCACTTTTTGTGCAATTTTAGTGCTATTGAAGGGATTTTGTGATAATATGTCAAAATTAGCATTTTTAGGGCTTGATTAGCTTGGTAATGGGTTATTAGTGTGGTTTTAGACTTGGGTTTGCTTCAGTTTGCACAAAAACACCCTAAGTATCATTTTAGTGCAAAAGTGTGATTTTTTTTAACTAGAATTAGGGCTCTGTTGAAATCTGCTTCTACCCGGGGTGTTTCAGAATAAAATTGTATTTACTGAAGCTTCTACATGGGGAATAGAGTGCACACACAAACCTGGGTGCCCACCTCCCTACCCAGGCCGTCGAAAAATGAGTTCTGGCCGCAATTTGCGGCCAGATGAGTGAGTTGGGGGTTGGGTCTTGGACCACAGGAGTCTGCTGCTTTGTGTAGTATTATGGCATATATAGTTTTGTATTATCTTTTCTGTATAAAAATCTGGGGTCAAATACCCTATTTATCGTATTTTTTTAAATCTTCGTGACACGCGTGATGTGTGTGTGGGTTTGGGGTGTTCTGCGTATCGCAATGCGTCGGGGTAGTTTCAGGCGCGTAATCACACGTTTTAGCGTTTCACGCACACGGGCGTTTGGATTGCGACGCGGGTTTCTATTTTGACTTTAATGTCGTGTTTGTGTGACTTTGAGCTTATGTGTGATATATTGTGTAATTCTAGGTTCGCAGGCGAGTGCGACGGACGCCGCGAAGAAGGGGAAACAAGTCGTCGGCTACACTTAGCGCGAGACTACGGTGAGTAGATTTAACATCTACGGGGATATCGCCTGCATGGCGTTATGCGTCAGGGCTGATAGGACCTTATAGCTACATATTTCATTTTACCTACATGGCTACTGTTAGTTGCATACCGCATTCCCTGATCTATGTGTATAAACTTAGAATTGATAGAACACCGCACTAATACTAACGGTTCATGTTGCACGAGCACTAATCTGCAAGTTACACACACCGTTAGTAATTGCCATGACACTCACTGTAGAATTGCCTTGATTATTATACTGTAGTTCATCTCACATATGGTTGTTCCTACAGCTACAGAGACCACGGTGATACCCACAGCACAGGCAGTTGTTCCTACAGCTACAGAGGTCATTACGGTATTGCTGTCAGAGTTTATGAGGCTGAAGCCTCCGGTCTTCACAGGCACCGATGCAGCCGAGGACCCACAGTCTTTCATTGATGAGATGGCTCGAATATGCCATTCCCTCAGATGCACAGATGCGAGGTGGGTTGAGTTCGCGAGCTTTCTCCTGGAAGGTCTTGCACAGAAGTGGTGCGAATCAGTCGAGAAGGGTAGAGCGGCAGGTCTTCCTCCTATGACCTGGACAGAGTTTGTGGCGCTATTCCTTGCCCGCTTTCTTCCACTGAGCGTCAGAGATGCTAGAGCACGCAGGTTCGAGTCCTTACGCCAGACTCCGGAGATGTCAGTGGCTGAGTATGACATGTTGTTTACAGAGCTATCAGTTTATGCTCCGTACCTAGTGGCTAATGAGGAGTTGCGAGTCAAGAGATTTGTCCGAGGCTTGCTTACACCACTGTTCCTTGCGATCAGCGCGCAGCATTATGAGAAATATGCAGCAGCTGTGGACGCAGCTCTATTAGTCGAAGAGCGCCTTGCTGAGACTTCGGTAGTTCCAGAGCCGAAGAGAGTTCGTACTGGTATATCAGCACGGAGGTAGACCTTCAGACGCCGTGACAGGTATCGTTCAGGTACGGGGAGTGGCAGAGATTCGGGACGAGGACAGATGTTTAGTTCGTATCCACGGGAGAGTCAGCAGTCGTCGCGGGATTGCTTTAGATGCGGCAGCCTACTTCACCTCGTTAGAGATTGTCCTGAGATACACCGGAGGGAGACAGCAACACCGCATGTTACCTTACCACCTTCACCACCCCAGAGGGCATTGCCTGTTGTACCTACGGTTGCTCCGCGTTAGACTCACACACAGAGAGGTCGTGGGCGTAGAGGAGTTGCTCAGAGAGGACGGGATGACTGAGGCAGAGGACAGTCAGTCACAGGTGGAGGACAGGTGCGGGTTTTTGCTTTGACGCATCAGGACGCGCAGGCATCCAATGTAGTGGTCTCAGGTATCCTTCCAGTATGTTCTGTTGATGCACACGTGTTGTTCGATCCCGGATCCACGCACTCGTACGTATCCACACACTTTGTGCCGAGTTTGAGTAGGGAATCCGGTTTGCTTGATCAGCCGCTTGTTGTGACTACTCCTGTGGGAGAGTCATTTGTTGCTAGGCACATGTTCCGATCCTGTACTGTCCGTATTGGCGAGAGAGAGTTGCCAGTCGACTTGATCCTTCTTGAGATGTTGGACTTCGACGTTCTTTTGGGCATGGATTGGTTAGCCACGTGCTATGCTTCTGTGGACTGCCATGAGAAGACATTAGATTTTGTTTTCCCGGCGAGTCGGATTTTGTTGTGTTGGGGGACCGTGGTGCCACCCCTCACAATTTGATTTCTTCTTTTCACGCTGGACAGCTTTTGAGGAAGGGATGTCAGGGATTTCTCGCCCATGTTTGTGATACCAGAGCTACAGAGGTTCCGTTGGATCAGGTTCCGGTTGTTAGAGAGTTCCCTGATGTGTTCCCTGACGAGCTTCCTGGGCTACCGCTCGAGCGTGATATTTCTTTCGGTATTGATTTGGTTCCTGGCACGGGGCCTATTTCTGTACCGCCTTATCGGATGGCCCCGGCGGAACTTCGAGAATTGAAGGGTCAGTTGCAAGATTTGCTGGACAAGGGACTTATTCGACTCGGTGTTTCTCCTTGGGGTGCTCCAGTCCTGTTTGTCAAGAAGAAGGACGGCAGTATGTGTTTGTGTATCGACTACCGCCAGCTGAATAGGGTGACAGTGCGAAATAGGTATCCTTTGCCACGCATCGACGATTTGTTCGACCAGCTTCAGGGGGCAGGATACTTTTTGAGGATCAATTTGCGGACAGGCTACCATCAGCTGCGGGTTCGACAGGAAGACATTCCTAGGACAGCTTTCCGGACGCGCTACGGCCATTATGAGTTTCTGGTGATGTTGTTCGGACTCACCAACGCGCCAGCAGCATTTATGGACTTGATGAACCGTTTTTTCCAGCCGTATCTTGATCTGTTCATCATCGTATTCATTGACGATATCTTAGTGTATTCCTGGAGTAGAGAGGAGCACGAGCAGCACCTGCGGATTACACTGCAGACCTTGAGGGAGCATCAGCTTTTCGCCAAATTCTCCAAGTGTGCTTTCTGGCTGGACAGTGTAGACTTCTTGGGGCATATGATTTCACAAGATGGTATATGTGTAGTCCCGAGGAAGATCGAGGCCGTTCGGAGTTGGCCCAAACCCACATCAGTTATGGAGATTCGCAGCTTTCATTGTGGGTCTACCCAGGACTAGACGAAGGTATGACTCCATCTGGGTGATCGTGGATCGTTTGACGAAAAAGGCTCACTTCCTACCGGTGAAGATGACTTTCGGATTTGCTCAGTATACCCAGATATACATCGACGAGATCGTAAGACTGCACGGAGTTCCGACATGTATCGTGTCCGACAGAGGCACCCAGTTTACCAGCCAACTATGGCAGAGGCTTCAAGAGGCTTTGGGAACCCGCTTGAGCTTCAGCACAGCATTTCATCCGCAGACCGACGGACAGTCAGAGCGGACTATTCAGACTCTCGAGAACATGCTCAGAGCATGCGTATTAGACTTCGGAGGTAGCCGGGATCATCATTTACCCTTAGTAGAGTTCTCCAACAATAACAGCTACCAGGAGACCATTCAGATGGCACTATTTGAGGCTCTTTATGGGAGGAGATGCAGATCGCCCACCTGTTGGACAGAGCTCAGTGAGAGCAGTATCTTAGGGCCACCGATTGTTGAGGAGACGACCGCGAAGATCCATTCGATTCGCGATAGGATGAGAGCAGCCCAGAGTAGGCAGAGATCTTATGCGGACCGTCGTCGGCGCAGACTTGAGTTTTCTGTTGGTGATCATGTTTTCTTGAGGGTCTCTCCAATGAAAGGTGTGATGAGATTTGGGAAGAAGGGGAAGCTTAGTCCCAGATATGTGGGCCCCTTCGAGATCCTCGAGCGTGTTGGTGCAGTTGCATATCGGTTAGACCTTCTGCCCAGTTTTCTAGATGTGCACCCCGTATTTCACGTTTCGATGCTTTGCAAGTATCTTTATGATCCTTCGCATGCGATTCAGCACCCGACGATCCATCTTGAGCACGACCTTTCGTAAGCAGAGCAGCCGGTGATCATTTTGGATCGACTAGTGAAGAAATTGAGATCGAAGGACATACCGTCGGTCAAGGTACTTTGGCATGGCTCGAGCAGTGAGGAGGTCACTTGGGAGACCAAGAGCGAGATGAGGAAGAGGTATCCCCGTCTTTTTGAAGGTACGTGTAGTTAGATTTTGAAATTCGGGGACCGAATTTCTTTAAGGGGGGTAGATTGTAACGCCTTGAAATTTCGTTTAGAATATTTTCGCGTTATTTAGCAAGTATGCGTGTTTTATATATATGTAGGGTTATTAATTATTTTATTCGTGCTACCCTAAGTAAGAAATTTTGTGTTAAGTGCACACATGCACACTTAGCCAATTTTGTGACTTAGGTTTTTAGTGTAACATGTTAACCCTATTACATTTTCTTGCATGATTCATTTTAATTCCCCACCCATTTTAGATAAGTCAAAACCCCTTTTTAAAATTCAAATTGCAATAGAAAATGAGGTATGGGGGTTAGGTAAAGAATTTGACCTTGTTTGACCCTTGCTTCTCTCTCTCATTTCTCTCTCTTTCCACTCACTTCTGAGCTCCAGCAGGAATAGCAGCAGCAACAACACCATTTTCTTTATCTTTTCTTTATCTTTTCTTCTCTTTTCAATTCCCATTTGGATCTACACAAAACCCTACACCAAAAACCCATTTTTTATTCACAAAAACCCTTGTTAAGGTGGCTCTTTTGAGGTGTTTGGAGCAAAGCTGTACAATTGGTGATAGAGCTGGGACTTTTTGGTATTCTTATGGTCTTTTTAAGATATTGATTCATGTTTAACACCCTTTTCCCATATCTTGTAGTATTTCTATCAAAATATCACTTTTTTTATGAAATTTTAGTGCTATTGAAGGGATTTTGTGATGATATGTCAAAATTAGCATTTTTAGGGCTTGATTAGCTTGGTAATGGGTTATTAGTGTGGTTTTAGACTTGGGTTTGCTTCAGTTTGCACAAAAACACCCTAAGTATCATTTTAGTCCAAAAGTGTGATTTTTTTTAACTAGAATTAGGGCTCTGTTGCAATCTGCTTCTACCCGGGGTGTTTCAGAATAAAATTATATTTACTGAAGCTTGTACATGGGGAATAGAGTGCACAAACAAAACCTGGGAGCCCACCTCCCTACCCAGGCCGCCGAAAAATGAGTTCTGGCCGGAATTTGCCGCCAGATGAGTGAGTTGGGGGTTGGGTCTTGGACCACAGGAGTCTGTGGCTATGTGTAGTATTATGGCATATATAGTTTTGTATTATCTTTTCTGTATAAAAATCTGGGGTCAAATACCCTATTTCTCGTATTTTTTTAAATCTTCGTGACACGCGTGATGTGTGTGTGGGTATGGGGTATTCTGCGTATCGCGACGCGTCGGGGTAGTTTCAGGCGCGTAATCACACGTTTTAGCGTATCGCGCACACGCGCGTTTGGTTTGCGACGCGAGTTTCTAGTTTGACTTTAATGTCGCGTTTGTGTGACTTTGAGCTTATGTGTGATATATTGTGTAATTCTAGGTTCGCAGGCGAGTGCGACGGACGCCGCAAAGAAGGGGAAACAAGTCGTCGGCTACACTTAGCGCGAGACTACGGTGAGTAGAGTAGATTTAACATCTACGGGGATATCGCCCGCATGGCATTATGCGTCAGGGATGATAGGACCTTATAGCTACATATTTCATTTTACCTACATGGCTACTGTTAGTTGCATACCGCATTCCCTGATATATGTATATAAACTTAGAATTGATAGAACACCGCACTAATACTAACGGTTCATGTTGCATGAGCACTAATCTGCAAGTTACACACACACCGTTAGTAATTGCCATGACACTCACTGTAGAATTGCCATGATTATTATACCGTAGTTCATCTCACATATGGTTCAATATGATTTTCATAGAAATTGGGAGCCGCATGATGTCTTTGAAAAACTGAACTATTTTAAAAGCAAAGCGGTTTCTCCCTTTTACCTATATTATGACTTGATGTACATAGCACATCGCATGTGATTTACTCATCGGCGTTGGATTTCATGTGATTTCTGGTTTTTGAGGACCGTGGGGTTATTTAAGAAAAGATGCACTATTTGAAAACCCGGTTCCTCGTGATATGATATTTTAGTGCGTCTACCACGCGTTTTCTCGGTTTAGTAGGCGTGTGCTTGAAACCCGATTCGAGGTTTTGGACGATCCGTTTGCGGGTTCGTGGTGGCCCCGGTATGGTTCCCTGGGGCGAGAAATGTTTTTCGTGAAGTAGACGATGAGCCTGGCAGGGTGGCGAGTACCTACAGGTGATTGGTTGGACATGGCGGTTATCTGGAGGATACTGACCAGAGTCGATAGATGGATACGGGACGACCCGTACTACTGGGGCCGTGGGCCGATTCCGCAGACGGAGACCGTGGGCTGATCCGGACTGACGGAGCCCGATATATGAGGATTTGCGTGTCGATGCTGGACACGAGTATTTTTATGATATTTTGAATGCCGATGATGGGCATTCGTGATTCTCAGAGATTTACAGGATTTGAGGGCCGAGGAGAGTGCCGGCGCCTGAGTTTATTTGGGATTTGGGTGCTGTGTTGGGCACCGATTATTTTTTCCACGTTGATATTCTGTGTAGATGTTATTTATCCCATGCTCAGCATTGATTATTATGCATCTCATCCTGTAGTTATTGTACCTGACAGAGCACTTGCATGATTATTCACATACTGCTTATCGCATATAGACTTATCTGTTGGCCTTTGATAGAGTAGCGCAGCACGTGCATACTCGCGATTACCTTTATATGTTATCTCTATTCACGAGTTGGCAACTCACTCCCGTTGTGCCACAGTATTTGCAGGTTGCCCTTCGGAGTAGTCGCGGCAGGCTGCCTTCTTACATCTTTTGGCTACAGATACCACTACAGTTGGTGCGAGAGCTGTTTTGCTGTTAGGTGGGTTGTGGTATCTGGTTACTTCTATTGTACACTCTTTTGTATCTAGTATTCTCCATCTACCTTATTTGTACTTGACTTAGAGACAGTGTGAGGACGATGATGTATGTTATTTATATTCTGGTGTCGAGCTCGTAGGAGCCGACTTTACATGTGCAGTTTTATTATTCTGTGATGTTTTTACTTATTGCTCATTTCTTCGCTACGGCGTCGCATATTACTTTTGTGGTGATGGTTTCCTCCGTTGGGCGTGATTGCTCCCGCTTGGGAACGCTTTATGTCATTATATATCATTTTCACTTATATCTTGTCGTACCCGATTTCGGGGTTACTTTTACAAAGGAAATGCTGCCAAAATTATTATGAGGATAACATAACTTTAAAAGAACTTTATTGAACTATTTAAGGTTTTCTAAATGTTTTCAACACTCACTACTTGTAAATGGTTTTGATTTCTGGGTTCGGCTTACTTAGCCACGTTACGCCTGTAGACGTTGCGTGGTTAAGTGCCGGTCATGAGTCGAAATATTCGGGTCGTGACAATGTTTCATGTATCATCAAGCATGATACAAAATCATGTACACAAATATATATCACATATATATACTTAATGCACACATCAAGTGAGAAAAGAAATCTTAAGTGAGCTAATACTAGTTAATCTAAATTAATATATCAAATATATAATTATACATTAGATTATCAAATAAACACTTGATTTAATAATCCGGCTATATCACATATAACCGACTAATATGATGTGTATCATTTTATCGAATCAACACTAGATTCGATAACCCGGCTATATCACATATAACAGACCGATGACACAAATCGCGAGAATAGAATACGGTATCACATACTCGTATTAATCTCGGCCCCGTACATATCACATATGTGCTCCTACTTCGTTTCTCCTGAGCCAGGAAACCTCTGTGTAGGACTCTAAAAACTCGTCAATTCGCCGGCAGTAGGTGATGATCATATCAAACACCCACAAGCCACAAAAGGCCTGCTAAACGTAACGTCCATCCGGGTATTGAGCGATCAGAAGATCAACAAGCAAGACATCTCATACTCCCACGAATCCAATCAGTAACACTACCGTACAGTCCAGTCTCTTCGTCAAATATGTCGCATATCTAGTCTAGGGGTGGTAAACTTCAGACCCCAAAAACTTGATAAGTGATGCCGATGTAAGGTCCATAACGGGTCGAAAAACTACTGATAACACTTACTAGTAAATCTCATCTACCATGGCCAAGGATTTTCAGTTATGTACAATCGAGCACAGTGCAACATCATGTAGGGTTGCTAGGCACGCGCACAAGGGTCTACGAGGCATCAACCATGCCCGATTAAAAATTTAGCCGTGCCGAACAACCCGAATACGGAACTTTAAACTAGATATTAGGCGAAAACAAGCATGTTAACAACTTTAACACTAAGTGAGAGGGATTACAACCTTTGTAGATCTGGTCCTTCACTTCATATGCTCCGTGTTGTGGTCCCTTCGTTGCGATCATCGGGATCCGGACTCTCGAGAGGTTCCACGAAGAGAAAGACGCAACCTTTACTTCCGGTCTTCGATACTAAGATGATCTACCTTGAAGTTTCTTTAACACAAGCTAACACTCATGAAATGATGTGAACACCCTCATCTAAATGGCAAGGGAAGATGAGGATGATGAAGTAGGATTTTTGCTCTCTTTATTTATCTTTTTCTCATATTTATCCATCACAAAAATCAAAGCAAGAAACCATTTCAAGCAAAGAAGAAGAAGGAAGAAGATGATGAACAATATTAGAATCCTTTTGTGATGAATAGGAAAAGAAATAATATGATGAATTATGCAACCATGGTCAAGTAAACCTTTGTAGAGAATTAACTAGGGTTAGGGTTTGGGTTGGGTTAAAGCATGAGTCACTTGTAAATACCTTTATCATGACAAAAAGAAAACCTTCTAGAAACATCTAGAAAGCTTAACCCAAATCCAAACCCTAACCATGTTTAAACTCCACTAAACATGTTGCAATAGTTATCATATCATGTTACAATATTATATATCATATATATAATATTTATTGTAACAAAATAAAATAATACATTTAACATATATCGCATATATATCAATGTATTACCCGAGTGAGAAAAAGAATCTTTTAGTGAGAAAATATTAGTTAATGTAATTTAATATATCATATATATTATTATACATTAAATTATCGAATCAACACTTGATCCGACAATCCGGCAATATCGCATATAACCGACTAATATTTATCCGTACCGATTCATCGAATCAACACTTGATCCGATGACCCGGCTGATATCAAATATCGCGAGAATAGAATACGGTATCACATATCGCATTATCCTCGGTCCCGCACATATCACATATATGCCCCTACTCCATTTTGCCTGAGTCAAGAAACCTCTGTGTAGGACTCTAAAGAATCGTCAATACGCCGGCAGTAGGTAATGATCATATCAAACACCCACAAGCTGCAAGCGGTCAGCTAAACGTAACAGCTACCCAGGTATTGAGCGCTCAGAAGATCAACAAGCAAGCCTGTACATTCTCCTGTGAATCCAAACAGTAACACTCCCGTACAGTCCGGTCTCGTCGTCTGATATGTTGCATATCTCGCCTAGGGGTGGTAAACGTCAGACCCCAGTAGCTCGATAAGTCATGTCGATATGAGGTCTATAACAGTTCGAGAAACTAATGATAACATTTACCAGTAAATCTCAGCAACCCTGGCCAGGGATTTCCGGTTATAGCCAATCGAACACAGCACAACATCAACTCCCTATACCGGGAGAGACGAATCCCCTCCTATCGCTCATTGCCTCAATATGATTCGGGACTGTACCCAAAAGCCACCTTTTTGCACGCCCTCTTGGACGTGGTATGATGGAAATCAAAGCACAGTGGGAATCACACAAGAATCTATGACGATCTCGGGTCGACAAACTACTCAGTACCAGTGTCACCGGAGAACTGCCATCCGACGTATAGTATAATACCATCTGGGAGTTCTCGGCGAGTACGTCCAGTGTACCCAGTCTCCACTGAGCACCCGTACACCATCCTTGATGTCAAACACCGATGGATATGGGATCATCCATCGCCCATCATATGGGTCAAGATGCGTATACGCTAGTCTACTCTGGTGCATCGATGCCCTGTCTCGATACACCCTCGACTAGGAACAGTTATAGGATGTACTCGTCGACTACCGTGGCCCCACTAGTATGATCTCATCATAGTCCCAGTAGTCGAGTACATATCCTAAGGGCTTTATCTGTAGGGTTCCTAGGCACCCTAGTTAGGTCTCACAAGTGATCAAACATGCACAAATCAAATTTTACGGGTGCCTACAAACCCTAATACGGATCGTTAACTAGATATTTAGGCAAAGCAAGCAAGTAAACGGAAATATAGAAATAGGGAAGGGGCTACAACCTTTGTAGATCCGGTCCACCACTTCGTGAGCTCCACGATGATCTCCCTCCGCTGTCCAAATCGAACTCACGACTCTAGCATTGGCATCATCGAAGAATGGGCGGGCTTGATCGTCGGTTCGATGCCGAAGATGATCTACGTCGAAGCATCACAAGAACAAGCTCCAACTTCACCAAGCTTTGAAAACTTGTGAAGTAAACACCCTTTACAACTTGGCAAGAGGTAGAGGATGAAGAAATAGGAATTGGGTAGACTTTAGTTTTGGATTTCCCACACTTTTTCATCAATCACCATTGATGTAGCAAGCTTTTTTCTCATGTTGAAGAAGAAGAAGATGAAGAAAAGAATATGATAAGTATTAAGTAAATGATAAATAAATCAATACTTATCATTTACTAACCCTTGGTTAGTTGTAGAGAATGGACCATGGTTAACTTGAATGGTTAGGGTTAAGGATGAGACAAGAATGGTGGACTAATTCAAAGCTTCAAGAATCTTCAACTAGCAAACAAAATTAGCAACCATTCTTTTCTCATCATTTTCCAAAATAAATAAATAAATAAATAAGAAAAAAGAAAACCCTAATCATAATCTTAACCATGGTCTAATTCTTTACACTAACCCTAGCTTGCATGTATCATCAAACATGATACAATCATGTGCACAAAATATATCACATATGCAATGGGCATAAACCAAGTGAGTAAATCCATTTAAAGTGAACCAATACTAGTTAATGCAAAGTAATATATCAAATATATAATTATACATTAAATCATTAAATCAACACTTGATTCAATGAGGTCATGTCGCATATAACCGGCTAGTATCCAATGTATCGGCTTATCGAATCAATCCTTGATTCGATAACTAGGTTATATCGCATACAACCATTCGACACATTCATCGCGAGAATGAAATACGGTATCACATACACGCATTATTCTCGGTCCCGCACATATCTCATATGCGCTCCTATTTCGTTTCGCTTGAGCCAGGAAACCTCTGTGTAGGACTCTAAAGACTCGTCAATACGCCGGTAGCGGATGATGATCATATCAAGCACCCACAAGCCGCAAGCGGTCTGCTAAACGTAACGGCCACCCGGGTATTGAGCGATCAGAAGATCGACGAGCAAGCCCGCTCACACTCCTGTGAATCCAACCAGTAACACTTACCGTACAGTCCGGTCAGTTCGTCTGATATGTCGCATATCTCGCCTAGGGGTGGTAAACGTCAGACCCCAATAGCTCGATAAGTCATGCCGACTTGAGGTCCATAACATTCGTGAAACTACTAATAACTCTTACCAGTATATCACTGCAACCCTGACCAGGGATTTCCTGATATGGCCAGTCGAGCATAGCACAACATCAACCCCCAATACCGGGAGAGACGAATCTCCTCCTATCGCTCATTGCCTCCATGTGAATCGGGACTGTACCCAAAAACCACCTGTTTGCACAACTCAGTAGAGCCGTGGTAGGGTGGAAATCAAAGCACAGTGGGAGACACACAAGACTCTATGACGATCTCAGGTCAACAGACTAAGCTGTACCAGTGTCACCAGAGAACTACCATCTGAAGTGAGGTATAATACCATCTGGGAGTTCTCGGCGAGTCCGTTCAGTGTACCCAGTCTCCACTGAGCACCCGCATACCATCTCCGATGTCAAACACCAATGGATATGGGATCATCCATCGCCCATCGCATGGGTCGAGAAGATATGCGCTATTCTACTCTGGAATATCGATGCCCCGTCTCGATATTCCCTCGACTAGGAACATTTGAAGGATGTACTCATGGACTACCCAGGCCCCACTAGTATGATCTACATCATAGTCCTGGAAGTCGAGTACACATCCTAAGGGCTTTATCAACATGTAATCAGAGAGACAGAAAGTATACATGTTTAGATAAAGAGCAACCAGATAGCGTACTATCATGTCGAGCAAGAAAGTCCTACCTATATATGTCCCAGCATCCACTACAATATACATCCAATGTACAGTAATGGCCTCTAGGGCATACATATAACTAGCAATCTCCCACTTGCACTAGGGCCATCTGTAGCAGTGGTTGCAGTATCACATACTCAACCATCCCCTAAAATTCTCTCTTTGGGAAAGAGGCCTTCGTGAGTGGATCCGCCGTGTTGTCCTCTGAGTCTACTCTCCTAACCTCGATCACCCTGGAGATCAACCATCTCCATGATCAGGTGATGCTTCCTCAGAATATGTCTGGGTCACTGATGGGACCAGGGTTCCAGGGTCGAAGCCACACTTCCATTGTCACACAATGGTAGGAACCTAGTTCATCCTATGAACCTATATACACCCAAACTGCCTCTTTGGTAGCATCTTTAATAGTGATGTTACCAGCCTTCATCGTCTAGTTTGCCACGGTATTTAGCTTGGAACTCTTCCAACATACCGTCCCTTTACTGAGGGTAAAGACAGTGCCTGTGACTGACATTCAGTCGTCTTTATCACCCTGGAACACTTCCAGTGATTCTCCCCAGGATCGATTGATACAATCTTACTATACCTAGTGAGAACCCTAATATCCCTTTAGATCTATCTCATAGGTCCAAATCTCAGGATTTAGGAGGTATCATCTTTATCCTATTTGGAGAATCTTTGTGATAATAGGAGATTGATCGATCGTAGTATAGGAAACTCTTTTCCTATCAAGAGTATGTTGTCTACGTACAATACGAAGATGACCACCTTATTCTCTACTACCCTTTTGTATATACAAGGTTCGTCTACCATTTTGATGAAGTCAAACACTTTGACTATCACATCAAAATGGACGTTCCAACTCCGCGATGCCTGCTTCATTATGTAAAGCAACTTGCACACGTTTCCGCTGCTCCCACTGTTTACGAAGACCTCTAGCTGTGTTCTTATAGACGTTTTCTTCTAAATCAGTATTTAGAAAAGCAGTCATGGCACCCAACCGCCTGATATCGTAGTCATGTTATGTAGCCGTGGTAAGTAGGATCTGGATAGACTTAAGCATAGCTACTGGAAAAAGGTTTCATCATTATCCTCGCCTAGTCGATGACGAAAACCTTTAACAAGTCTAGCTTTGAAAGTCTCAACTTTTCCATCTACACCAAGTAATCTTCTCAAGATATACTTGCTCCTGATGGGGATTTAACCCTTCAGTTATAGCAACCAAAGTCCATACTTTGTTGGTGTATAAGGATTCCATCTCAGATCACTAAGCATCCAGCCATTCTTACAGAGTCCCTACTCTCGATGGCCTGCTTGAAACTGGTTGGGTCATCATCTCATGATGCAATCCTCGCTCCCACTGTCATCGAGAAACCGAGGTATCTCTCAGGCAAGCGAGGAACCCTACCAGATCGGCGGAGAGGCTGAGGTTCGTCGGGGACTATAGAATCCTTTGGTTCTGTCAAATCTTCAGCTGTAGTTTCGTATAGCTGGAACCTTTCCAGTTCTACAGAACTGACCTTGCCTCGATCTTGTCCGGATTTTGCTTTTGACATAGGCCGGACAATCCCAAATCTTAACTTACTTTAAGAGATAGGATCTTCCCACACCATATCTTATATGGAGTGGTAGGCACTGATTTGATTCAAACCTAATTCAATAGTCATGCAGCTTCTCAAGTGCATAACTCCCAATAGGAAATAGGTAACTCAGTAGTACTCATCATAGAGCACACCATATCTAATATCGTGTGATTGCTCCGCCCTGACACACCATTGTGCTGTGGTGTATTCAGAGGAGTAATACGGAGAGAGAATCTCATTCTCCTTTAGAATGGTCCAGGAATGCCATGCACAAGTATTCTCCTCCCTGATCTCATCATAGGACATAATACTTATACCCGTATTTTGGTTCTCTACTTCTAACTTATATTCTGTGAATACCTCAAAAGGTTCGGACTTATGTTTCAACAGGAACATATGACTGAATCTTGAGAGATTATCAGAGAATATAATGAAGTATAAAGAACCTGACCTGGCATGTGTAGACAGGAGACCTTACATACATCATCATGTATCAGTCCCAAGAGTTCATTAACTCTTTCTCTGTTTCCAATAAACAGAGCTATGGTCATATTATCTTTGTGACATGACTGGCAAGTTTCACAAGATGTAAATTCAAACTGATTTAAATATACATCTAAATGTAACTTCAGCCAGTCGGGTCGCATTGATATGACCTAGTATATAATGCCTCAAGAAGAATTCGTTCATTTTTGAACTCTTCTTCTTGTGTGTGTTCAGTATACTAGGAACTGTAGTTTGATTTAGAACGTTAATGCTTTTAGATAGCGTGCCTGAACCGATCAACTTTTGATATAGGAAGTGTTCAAAACATTATCCATCAATACAAAATTATATCCTTTCTTTACTAATAAAGAGACTGATATGATTTTGTATATCAGGTTCGGTATCTAATAGCATTTGTTCAGAATCAATGTATTCGTAATACAGGGTGACAGTGACCAACAGACTTGGCTGCAACACTTGCCCCGGTTTCTGTCTCATGAAACTTATCACCCGTTCTCAGTTTTTCTACCCTTTTGTAGCCCTATGTAACAGATTACATATCTGGGATCCTGATCCGGTATCATATACCCAGGATGCAGAGGATACTGAGAAACAGTTCTTTGTAATGAACACAACCGAAGGAGATGCATCATATGCACTTTCTTCGTTTGGGCGGCATAGGAATTCTGGTATTCCCCAATTTCCTGCTCTGTCTTATAACAATTATAAGTTGGAGCGGGACCAACGTTCCCCAGCTCAGTATAACAAGCGGGTTCGGTCAATATTCCGTATTATTATCTAGATTAAGGCGTGATATGGTCGCTACCAGGAGAGAGAGAGAAGAAAACACTCTGCGTGCACTCTTGCAAGATCAGATTGGTTATATATTTTATCTAATCAGGATGGCTCCCACTAGTTTTATCAAATCTTCCTTCAAACCTTAAAAGGAAAGACTAGCCGGGATTAATTACACTCTACAAGTTCGCCAACCTTTCAGCCAGGCCAGTGTCGGTACTTTGAGGGAGGTTCCCCGTGCTTTCACACGGACCTAATTACAGTAAACCTCGTTTTCCCAGAGGCGTAACCCCGTTGACACCTTTCTAGACACCTACTTGATCGGCTAATTGTAAAGTGCAAAACTCTCCCAGGAGTAACAATTACTCGCAGTGGGTATCGGGATCCAACTATCACATAGAAGGTATGCAATCTCATTGCAAGTTTCAACACTTGAAACTCCCGATAAAGGTTTTTACCCCTAGCACCTATGACCTTAACTATGGTCAACAAATCATAAGTACTAGTCAAGTTCTACCCGTCATTTCGTGATTAATTAGACCCACCCACATGACCCTTAACTAAGGTCAACAAAGTCACGCGACTGTCCTAACTAATCGCATCATATGTGGTGTAAGAAGACATCACTTAGCTACCGTACACTGTGCCTTGACTATAGTCAACAAACACAGCACGAATACTAAGTACTCTACTTCCTAAAATGACGGAGGGTTGCGGCTGGTTTTTGTGAAAACCTTTAACGCTTTGAACTTGATCTCGTTGCGGAATCAAATGGTTTTTAAATGGAATGTTTTTGAGGCTTTTCTAGTTTTGCTAAAGGGGTCACTCCCGGTGAAAGGATCGTCGGCCCTTTCCTCGTCGAATGAGGTGCGGGATATATCATATATATCACTGTGCAAAGCAGAAACTATAGAAGCGATCAAAGACAAACCGAGGGTTGTAGCATCTGCTAGTTATTGCTAAAGGAGTCACTCCCGGTGAAGGGATCTCGGTCCTTTCCTTATCGAATAAGGTGCAGGATGTTCTATAATGAACACCGCGATGCAAAGCAAGAACTATAGCTACCTGTTTTATTTTGAAATTAGATTCCACAACATCAATTAGGTTTATTTTCTTTCATTAATCTTATTAATGAATATCCCATCATTTTAGTGCACCTAACCATCACAGATAAATATAACGTACGCTTATGCCATCCGCATTCGCCTCGATGTCCTGTCTGCACCGTTAGGTTAGGTAACTAACGGCAGAGCGGGGCAAGGCTAGCGCTGGTGTAAAACATAAGCAACGTCTATATAATATATCATATACATTATATATAATACCTGTCACAGAACATCACATGATCACAGATAAATCAGAGCAGAAGAAACATATGAAATATTGGATATACGAGGACGTCCGTGTTTTCAATACGAGCCAGTATGAAACACGGATTCCACGGTCGTGATGAATATCCAATCCCACACCCCTAGACCCCTACGAGAGCGGCAAGCAACCCTACCAATTCTAGGGTTAGGAGACCCGGACTCGACTCCTCGAGTTGGTCTCCCACTGGACCCCAGAACCCGGTTACTTGTGCTCCCCTCCTTGGGTCTATCCTAGTGCAGAAAAGTAAATAATATACATCAACGGTGACAACTTCCGCAACCTGGAAGTGCCCCAATAAAAGAATATTACATACAAGTTTTTACATGAATGAAAATGAAAAACACTCATCTCACATAAAAAAAACCCGGCTATTCAAACATGACGATCCAATATAACATATCCAGCAACACATAACATCACATGTCATCAACGTAAGCAAATATGCGCATCCCAATTGTCGTTGACATATAGCAACGAAACCGGCGATATCACATATTACACTTACGGTCACAGAAAAGAAAGTGTAAAACTACAACAGTTGGAATCCGCAACCTCCTCAGACATCGCATGCCTGACCAAATGAATTACTTAGACATCACATGCCTAACAATTATAAACTCCGCATTTCAGTCTCATTATCGAAAACTCTTTTCAATATCAAGTCGGGCAAATCAACAGGATCCCCGATATTCTGATCGAATGCTCGTCGCAAACTTCAGTAGACGGCCGCACCCCCGACGCCGTCGATAAAGTGCACCAAGGCGGAACACCGCTACCGCGAGCACCCGAACGGATGCTTTCGGTGATGGGGTTCTCCTACAGTCACTTGGTCGGGGCTATGGAGTGAGGCTGTCTATTAAGTTTACCCGGCGAGTATCCGCGTACGCTACGTGATTGCGACGGACTTTTGATCACATCAAAATTCCGTGGCAACCGATCAAGTGAGACTAAACTGCTATGTTTATAATATTCATTACGTTATCTCATAACTATTTGTGAATTCCAATTATTGTATCACATTCCGGATAAACAGAAAATGCTAAACTTTTCGATCGAACAATCGAACACCCAAGTTTTCCCGAAATAGCTCAACACATGAAATAAGTCTAACAACATTTAGTTCGTGCCTCAGTAGCAATGGTCCAGCCGTAGAAGGGTCAAGCCAACGCCTCACATGTGGCACGCCGTACTGCCCCAAACCCGAAGGTTCAAAGGGCAGTTCAAGACGGTCATATAATCGAGTTAAGGTTTGTTGTCCTCTAGAGGGTCCATCGCGTTACTTGCACTACTTAGAACGTCGTTAAACTACGGAAAGATCCAACAATTGGAAATTTCCCGGCAGGGGAAAAAGTGGGTATTTATATCCGGTCGAACTTTTTAACATATTCTAAGATTTATCCGAAAAAACACACCGACAAAATTAGACAATCCGACCGATACACCGAGTTCCCGATACAACCCAGAAAATGCAACTCTGGAAAAATTATTAAAAATCCCCAGGAAAACCAGCACAGACAACTAAGAGTTACTGTGCAAAATAGGATGCACAAAATGACAAAAGGGCCGCGGATCCGCCGCATGAGCCTTCTGTAAGGCCGCAGATCCGCGCCTCCTTTATGGAATCAAGACCATGAATTTTACAGTATGTCTTAGATCTTCATGCTGATTTTTCTGAATATTTTTAATGTGGAAAAATCCCCGAAATTAAAAATTGTACAGAGAGCATATATAGGGTTGGGTTTTCGGGTCGTTCGGACTTCTGATTCCGTCGGGACTTCGCCTAAGGCTCTAGCTAGGCTCTGATACCACTGTAGGGTTCCTAGGCATCCTAGTTAGGTCTCACAAGTGATCAAACATGCACAAATCAAATTTTACGGGTGCCTACAAACCCTAATACGGATCGTTAACTAGATATTTAGGCAAAGCAAGCAAGTAAACGGAAAAATAGAAATAGGGAAGGGGCTACAACCTTTGTAGATCCGGTCCACCACTTCGTGAGCTCCACGATGATCTCCCTCCGCTGTCCAAATTGAACTCACGACTCTAGCATTGGCATCATCGAAGAATGGGCGGGCTTGATCGTCGGTTCGATGCCGAAGATGATCTACGTCGAAGCATCACAAGAACAAGCTCCAACTTCACCAAGCTTTGAAAACTTGTGAAGTAAACACCCTATACAACTTGGCAAGAGGTAGAGGATGAAGAAATAGGAATTGGGTAGACTTTAGTTTTGGATTTCCCACACTTTTTCATCAATCACCATTGATGTAGCAAGCTTTTTTCTCATGTTGAAGAAGAAGAAGATGAAGAAAAGAATATGATAAGTATTAAGTAAATGATAAATAAATCAATACTTATCATTTACTAACCCTTGGTTAGTTGTAGAGAATGGACCATGGTTAACTTGAATGGTTAGGGTTAAGGATGAGACAAGAATGGTGGATTAATTCAAAGCTTCAAGAATCTTCAACTAGCAAACAAAATTAGCAACCATTCTTTTCTCATCTTTTTCCAAAATAAATAAATAAATAAATAAGAAAAAAGAAAACCCTAATCATAATCTTAACCATGGTCTAATTCTTTACACTAACCCTAGCTTGCATGTATCATCAAACATGATACAATCATGTGCACAAAATATATCACATATGCAATGGGCACAAACCAAGTGAGTAAATCCATTTAAAGTGAACCAATACTAGTTAATGCAAAGTAATATATCAAATATATAATTATACATTAAATCATTAAATCAACACTTGATTCAATGACCCGGTCATGTCGCATATAACCGGCTAGTATCCAATGTATCGGCTTATCGAATCAATCCTTGATTCGATAACTAGGTTATATCGCATACAACCATTCGACACATTCATCGCGAGAATGAAATACGGTATCACATACACGCATTATTCTCGGTCCCGCACATATCTCATATGCGCTCCTATTTCGTTTCGCTTGAGCCAGGAAACCTCTGTGTAGGACTCTAAAGACTCGTCAATACGCCGGTAGCGGATGATGATCATATCAAGCACCCACAAGCCGCAAGCGGTCTGCTAAACGTAACGGCCACCCGGGTATTGAGCGATCAGAAGATCGACGAGCAAGCCCGCTCACACTCCTGTGAATCCAACCAGTAACACTTACCGTACAGTCCTGTCAGTTCGTCTGATATGTCGCATATCTCGCCTAGGGGTGGTAAACGTCAGACCCCAATAGCTCGATAAGTCATGCCGACTTGAGTTCCATAACATTCGTGAAACTACTGATAACTCTTACCAGTATATCACTGCAACCCTGGCCAGGGATTTCCTGTTATGGCCAGTCGAGCATAACACAACATCAACCCCCAATACCGGGAGAGACGAATCCCCTCCTATCGCTCATTGCCTCCATGTGAATCGGGACTGTACCAAAAAACCACCTGTTTGCACAACTCAGTAGAGCCGTGGTAGGGTGGAAATCAAAGCACAGTAGGAGACACACAAGACTCTATGACGATCTCGGGTCAACAGATTAAGCTGTACCAGTGTCACCAGAGAACTGCCATCTGACGTGAGGTATAATACCATCTGGGAGTTCTCGGCGAGTCCGTTCAGTGTACCCAGTCTCCACTGAGCACCCGCATACCATCTCCGATGTCAAACACCAATGGATATGGGATCATCCATCGCCCATCGCATGGGTCGAGAAGATATGCGCTAGTCTACTCTGGAATATCGATGCCCCGTCTCGATATTCCCTCGACTAGGAACATTTGAAGGATGTACTCATGGACTACCCAGGCCCCACTAGTATGATCTACATCATAGTCCTGGAAGTCGAGTACACATCCTAAGGGCTTTATCAACATGTAATCAGAGAGACAGAAAGTATACATGTTTAGATAAAGAGCAACCAGATAGCGTACTATCATGTCGAGCAAGAAAGTCCTACTTATATATGTCCCAACATCCACTACAATATACATCCAATGTACAGTAATGGCCTCTAGGGCATACATATAACTAACATTATCAACATGTAACATAGAGACAATCAGAGTACATGTTAAGATAAAGTACAACCAGATAGCATACTATCATGTCGAGCAAGAAAGTCCTCCCTATATATGTCCTAGCATCCACTACAATATACATCGTATGTACAGTAATGGCCTCTAGGGCATACATATAACTAACAATCTCCCACTTGCACTAGGGCCATCTGTTATGGTATCGCATACCCAACAATTAGCTGCGGTTGAAGTATCTCATACTCAACCATCCCATAAAAGTCTCTACTGGGAAAAAGGCCTTTATGAATGGATCCGCGCTGTCGTCCTCTGTGTCTGCTCTCCTAACCTCGATCTCCCTGGAGATCAACCATCTCCATGATCAGGTGATACTGCCTAAGAATTATATCTGGACTTCTGATGGGACGGTAGTTCCTTGGCCAAAGCCACAACTCCATTGTCATACAATGGTAGGAACGAAGTTCATCTTATGAACTTATATATATCCAGACTGCCTCTTTGGTAGCATCCTTGGTAACGATGTATCTAGCCTTTAATCGTCTAGTATGTCACGGTTTCTAGCTTGGAACTCTTCCAACATACCGTCCCTTCACTGAGGGTGAAGACAATGCCTTCGACTGACATTCAGTCGTCCTTATCAGTCTGGAACCTTTCCAGTGATTCTCCTCAGGATTGATTGATACCAACTCACTACAACTAGTGAGTATCCTAACATCCAATTAGATCTATCTCATAGATCCAAAACCCCGGATTTAGGAGGTATCACTTTGATCCTATATGGAGAATCCTTGTGATAAGCGGAGATTGACCGAGCGTAGCATAGGAAACTCCTTCCCTATCAAGAGTATGTCATCCACGTACTCTACGAGGATCACCACCATACTCTCTACTACATTTTCGTATATACAAGGTTCATCTACCATTTTGATGAAGTCATTGACTACCACATCAAAACAGATGTTCCAACTCCGCGATGCCTGTTTTATCATATAAAAC
This sequence comes from Agapanthus africanus, assembly GCA_030015575.1. Taxonomy (NCBI): domain Eukaryota; kingdom Viridiplantae; phylum Streptophyta; class Magnoliopsida; order Asparagales; family Amaryllidaceae; genus Agapanthus; species Agapanthus africanus. The sequence continues at coordinate 619,510,318 of CM057341.1, forward strand.
ATCTTGCACACGTTTCCACTGTTCCCACTGTCTACGAAGCCCTCTGGCTGTGTACTTATAGACGTTCTCTTCTAAAACATCACTTAGAAAAGCAGTCATGACACCCAACCACCAGATATCGTAGTCATGGTATGTAGCCGTGGCAAGTAGGATCTGGATGGACTTAAGCATAGCTTTGAAAGTCTCAACTTTTCCATGTACACCAAGTAATCTTCTCAAGATATACTCGCTCCTGATGGGGATTTAACCCTTCAGATAAAGCAACCAAAGTCCATACTTTGTTGGTGTATAAGGATTCCATCTCAGATCGATAAGCATCCAGCCATTCTTACAGAGTCCCACTCCTGATGGCCAGCTGGAAACTAGTTGGGTCATCATCTTATGATGCAATCCTCGCTCCCACTGTCATTGAGAAACCGAAGTATCTCTCAGGTGGGTGAGGAACCCTACTAGATCGGCGGAGAGGCTGAGGTTCATTGGAAACTATTGAATCCCTTGGTTCTACTAAATTATCAGCTACAGTTTGTATAGCTGGAACATTTCCAGTTCTACGTAACAGACCTTGCCTCGAGCTTGTCCGGATTTTGCTTTTTGACATAAGACGGATAACCCCAAATCTTAACAAGCTTAAGATATGGGCTCTTCCCTTTCCATATCATATATGAAGTGGTAGGCAACTGATTTGATTTGAACCCTATTCAATAGGTATGCAGCTTCTCAAGTGCATAACTCCCAAAAGGAAATAGGAAACTCAGCAGTACTCATCATAGAGCACACCATATCACATAGGGTGCTATGGCTCCACCCCGATACACCGACGTGCTGTGGTGTATACGGAGGAGTAATGCTGAGAGAGAACCTCATTCTCCTTTAGAATAGTCCAGGAATTTCGTGCTCAAGTATTCTCCTCCTTGATTTCATCAAAGGACATAATACTTATACCTGTATTTTGGTTCTCTACTTCTAACTTATATTCTGTGAATATCTCAAAAGGTTCGGACTTGTGTTTCGACAGGAACATATGTCTGAATCTTGAGAGATTATCAGAGAATGTAATGAAGTACAAAGAACCGGTCTTGGCATGTGTAGACAGGGGACCTTCATACATCAGCATGTATCAATCCCAAGAGTTCACTAACTTTTTCTCTGTTTCCAATAAACAGAGCTATGGTCATCTTATCTTTGTGACATGACTGGCAAGTTTCATAAGATGTAAATTCAAACTAATTTAAATATGCATCTAAATATAACTTCAGCCAGTCGGGTCGCATTGATATGACCTAGTCTACAATGCCTCAAGAAGGATTTGTTCATTTCTGAACTCTTCCTCTTGTATGTGTTCTGTATACTAAGAACTGTAGTTTGATTTAGAACGTCAATGATTTTAAATAACGTGCCTGAACCGATCAACTCTTGATATAGGAAATGTTCAAAATATTATCCAACAATACAAAATTATATCCTTTCTTTACTAATAAAGAAAATGATATGATTTTGTATATCAGGTTCGGTATCTAATAACATTTGTTCAGAATCAATGTATTCAGGTAATACAGGGTGATAGTGACCAACAGATTTGGCTGCAACACTTGCACCGTTTTCTGTCTCATGAAACTTATCACCCGTTCTCAGTTCTCTACCTATCTGTAGCCCATGTAACAGATTACATATACGGGATCCTGATCCGGTATCACATACCCAGGACGTAAAGGATACTGAGAAACAGTTCTCTGTAATGAACACACCCGAAGATGATGCATCAACATGCACTTTCTTCGTTTGGGCGGCACGGGAATTCTGGTAATCCCCAATTTCCTACTCTGTCTTATAACAATTATAAGTTGGAGCGGGACAAACGTTCCCCGGCTCTGTATAACAAGCGGGTTTGGTCAATATATCCATTTTATTATCTTGATTAAGGCGTGATATGGTCGCTACCAGGAGAGAGAGAAGAAAACACTCAGCGTATGCTCTTGCAAGATTAGATTGGTTATATAATATATCTAATCAGGATGTCTCCCACTGTTTTAGTCAAATCTTCCTTCAAACCCTAAAAGGAAAGACTAGCCGGGATTAATTACACGCTACAAGTTCGCCAATCTTTCAGCCAGGCCAGTGTCGGTACTTTGAGGGAGGTCCCCCGTGCTTTCGCACGAACCTAATTAAAGTAAACCTCGTTTTCCCAGAGGCGTAACCCCGTTAACACCTTTCTAGACACCTACTTGATCGGCTAATTGTAATGTGTAAAACTCTCCCAGGAGTAACTCTTACTCGCAGCGGGTATCGGGATCCAACTATCTCATAGAAGGTATCCAATCTCATTGCAAATTTCAACACTTGAAATTCCCAATAATATTTTACTCCTAGCATCTTATGACCTTGGCTAAGGTCAACAAATCATAAGTGCTAGCCAAGTTCAACCCGTCATTTCCCGATTGAATTAAACCCACCCGCACGACCCTTGGCTAAGGTCAACAAAGTCGCACGACTACCCTAACTCAATCGCATCATATGCTTATACAGATAAGCACTAATCAGCTACCGTACACTACGCCTTGGCTAAGGTCAACAAACGCAGCATGAATACTAACCAGTACTTATCTGAAATGACGGAGGGCTACGACGGGTTTTGCAGAAAACCCTTTGCGTAATGAACTTGATATCGTTGTAGAATCGAGTGATTTTAAATGGAGTGTCTTTGAGGCTTTTCTAGTTTTGCTAAAGGGGTCACTCCCGGTGAAGGGATCGTCGGCCCTTTCCTCTTCGAATAAGGTGCAGGATATATCATATATACCACTATGCAAAGCAAGAACTATAGAAGCAATCAAAAGACAAACCGAGTTTGTAGCATCTGCCAGTTATTGCTAAAGGAGTCACTCCCGGTGAAGGGATCTCGGTCCTTTCCCTATCGAATAAGGTGCAGGATGTTCTACAAGGAACATCGCGATGCAAAGCAAGAACTAGAGCTACCAGTTTTTATAAACAAGTTTCTACAACATCTTAGGTTTCTTTTATTTCATTAATCACATTAATGAAGTCCCATTTTATTATGCTTCACAAGCATCTCTTTTGAAACGAAATCTGCAATATAACATATATCTCATATATATAATATAAACATTCGTCACAGGCAGTAATATGATCTCATCACAGAACATTGCAGCAGAAGAACATATATGAAATATTAGATATACTAGGACGTCCGTGTTTTCAATACGAGCCAGTATAAAACACGGATTCCACGGTCGCAATGAATAGCCAAACCCACATCCCTAGACCCCTACGAGAGCGGCAAGCAACACTGCCAATTCTAGGGTTAGGAGACCCGGTCTCGACTCCTCGAGATGGTCTCCCACTGGACCCTAGAACCCGGTTACTTGTGCTCCCCGCCTTGGGTCTACCTAATGCGGAAAAGTAAATAATATACAATGGTGACAGCTTCCGCTACCTGGAAGTGCCCCAATAAAAGAATATTACATACAAATGAATTTTACATGAATGAAAAAGAAAAACTCTCATCTCACATAAAACCCCCGGCTATTCAGAACGCGACGATCCAATATAACATATCACAGCAACACATAATATCTCATAACATCAACGTAAACAAGTATGCGTATCCCGATTGTCGTTGATGTATAGCAACGAAGCCGGCGATACACCACATACTACGCTTACGGTCACAGAAAAGAAAGTGTAAAACTACAACAGTTGGAATCCGCAACTTCCTTAGACATCGCATGCCTAACCAAATGAATTCCTTAGACATCGCATGCCTAACAATTATAAACCCCGTATTTTAGTCTCATTCATCGAAAACTCTTTTCAATATCAAGTCGGGCAATTCAACAAGATTCCCGACGTCCTGATCGAATGCTCGTCGCAAACTTTAGCAGACGGCCGCACCCCCAGATGCCGTCGACGAAGTGCACTAAGGCGGAACACCGCTGCCGCGAGCACCCGAACGGATGCTTTCGGCGACGGGCTTCTCCTACAGTCACTTGGTCGGGGCTATGGGGCGTGGCTGTCTATTAAGTTTACCCGGCGAGTATCCGCGTACGCTACGTGATTGCGATGGACTTTTGATCACATCAAAATTCCGTGGCAACCGATCATCTGAGACTAAACTGCTATGTTTATAATATTCAAAATAGTTATCTCATAACTACCTGTGGATTCCAAATATTGTATCACATTCCAGATAAATAGAAAAAGTTAAACTTTCCGATCGAATCATCAAGCACCCAAGATTTCCCCAATATATCTCAACACTTGAAATCAGTTTAAAAAACATCCATTACATGCCACAGTACCAATGGTCCAGCCGTAGAAGGGTCAAGCCAACGCCTCACATGTGGCATGCCGTACTGCCCCAAACCCTAAGGTTCAAAAGGCAGTTCAAGACGGTCACATAATCGAGTTAAGGTTTGTTGTCTTCTAGAGGGTCCACCGAGTTACTTGCACGACTTAGAACATTCTTAAACACGAGAAAAAATCCAACTTTTGAAAAAAAATTCCGACAGGGGAAAAAGTGAGTTATTGATATCCGTTCGAACTTTTTAACAGTTTCTAAAAGTCATCCGGAAAACCACATAGACAAAATCTGATACTCCGATCGAAACACCGAATCCAACCCCAGAAAACTCAACTGTAGAATAAATATTAAAAATTCCCAGAGAACTCGGCACTGAATAAAAGAAGTTACTGTGCAAAATTGAGTGGGTGACGTCATCATTCAGCCGCGGAACCGCCGCAGAAGGCATGCTTCTGTCGCGGTTCCGCCGCGCTTTTTACTGTTCATCAAAAAATATTTGCACCGTAATTCTTAGAATTCCCTGCTGAATTTTTTAAGCATTTTTAATGTGGAAAAATCCCAATTTTTAGAAAATTTCCAGAGAGCATGTTTCGAGTTAGGGTTTTGGTTCGATCGGACTTCAAACTCCGTCTAGACTTCGCCTAAAGCTCTAGCTTGGCTCTGCTACCACTGTAGGGTTGCTAGGCACGCGCACAAAGGTCTACGAGGCATCAACCATACCCGATTAAAAATTTAGCCGTGCCGAACAACCCGAATACGGAACTTTAAACTAGAGATTAGGCGAAAACAAACATGTTAACAACTTTAACACTAAGTGAGAGGGATTACAACCTTTGTAGATCCGGTCCTTCACTTCATATGCTCCGTGTTGTGGTCCCTTCGCTGCGATCATCGGGATCCAGACTCTCAAGAGGTTCCACGAAGAGAAAGACGCAACCTTTGCTTCCGATCTTCGATACTAAGATAATCTACCTTGAAGTTTCTTTAACACAAGCTAACACTCATGAAATGATGTGAACACCCTCATCTAAATGGCAAGGGAAGATGAGGATGATGAAGTAGGATTTTTTCTCTCTTTATTTATCTTTTTCTCATATTTATCCATCACAAAAATCAAAGCAAGAAACCATTTCAAGCAAAGAAGAAGAAGGAAGAAGATGATGAACAATATTAGAATCCTTTTGTGATGAATAGGAAAAGAAATAATATGATGAATTATGCAACCATGGTCAAGTAAACCTTTGTAGAGAATTAACTAGGGTTAGGGTTTGGATTGGGTTAAAGCATGAGTCACTTGTAAATATCTTTATCATGACAAAAAGAAAACCTTCTAGAAACATCTAGAAAGCTTAACCCAAATCGAAACCCTAATCATGTTTAAACTCCACTAAACATGTTGCATTAGTTATCATATCATGTTACAATATTATATATCATATATATAATATTTATTGTAACAAAATAAAACAATACATTTAACATATATCGCATATATATCAATTTATTACCCGAGTGAGAAAAAGAATCTTTTAGTGAGCAAATATTAGTTAATGTAATTTAATATATCATATATATTATTATACATTAAATTATCGAATCAACACTTGATCCGACAATCCGGCTATATCGCATATAACCGACTAATATTTATTCGTACCGATTCATCGAATCAACACTTGATCCGATGACCCGGCTGATATCAAATATTGCGAGAATAGAATACGGTATCATATATCGCATTATCCTCGGTCCCGCACATATCACATATGTGCCCCTACTCCATTTTGCCTGAGTCAAGAAACCTCTGTGTAGGACTCTAAAGAATCGTCAATACGCCGGCAGTAGGTGATGATCATATCAAACACCCACAAGCTGCAAGCGGTCAGCTAAACGTAACAGTTACCCAGGTATTGAGCGCTCAGAAGATCAACAAGAAAGCCTGTACATTCTCCTGTGAATCCAAACAGTAACACTCACGTACAGTCCGGTCTCGTCGTCTGATATGTTGCATATCTCGCCTAGGGGTGGTAAACGTCAGACCCCAGTAGCTTGATAAGTCATGTCGATATGAGGTCTATAACAGTTCGAGAAACTACTGATAACACTTACCAGTAAATCTCAGCAACCCTGGCCAGGGATTTCCGGTTATAGCCAATCGAACACAGCACAACATCAACTCCCTATACCGGGAGAGACGAATCCCCTTCTATCGCTCATTGCCTCCATATAATTCGGGACTGTACCCAAAAGCCACCTTTTTGCACACCCAATTGGACGTGGTATGATGGAAATCAAAGCACAGTGGGAATCACACAAGACTCTATGACGATCTCAGGTCGACAGACTACTCTGTACCAGTGTCACCGGAGAACTGCCATCTGACGTATGGTATAATACCATCTGGGAGTTCTCGGCGAGTCCGTCCAGTGTACCCAGTCTCCACTGAGCACCCGTACCCCATCCTTGATGTCAAACACCGATGGATATGGGATCATCCATCGCCCATCATATGGGTCAAGATGCGTATACGCTAGTCTACTCTGGTGCATCGATGCCCTGTCTCGATACACCCTCGACTAGGAACAGTTATAGGATGTACTCGTCGACTACCGTGGCCCCACTAGTATGATCTCATCATAGTCCCAGTAGTCAAGTACATATCCTAAGGGCTTTATCAACATGTAACATAGAGACAATCAGAGTACATGTTAAGATAAAGTACAACCAGATAGCATACTATCATGTCGAGCAAGAAAGTCCTCCCTATATATGTCCTAGCATCCACCACAATATACATCGTATGTACAGTAATGGCCTCTAGGGCATACATATAACTAACACATCAACCCCCAATACCGGGAGAGACGAATCCCCTCATATCGCTCATTGCCTCCATGTGACTCGGGACTGTACCCAAAAACCACCTGTTTGCATGACTCCGTAGAGCCGTGGTAGGGTGGAAATCAAAGCACAGTGGGAGACAAATAAGACTCTATGACGATCTCGGGTCAACAGACTAACCTGTACGAGTGTTACCAGAAAACTGCTATATGACTTGAGGTATAATACCATCTAGGAGTTCTCGGCGAGTCCGTTCAGTGTACCCAGTCTCCACTGAGCACCCGTATACCATCTCTGATGTCAAACACCAATAGATATGGGATCATCCATCGCCCATCACATGGGTTGAGAAGATATACGCTAATCTACTCTGGAATATCGATGCCCCGTCTCGATACTCCCACGACTAGGAATATTTAAGGATGAACTCATGGACTACTCAGGCCCCACTATTATGATCTGCATCATAATCCTGGTAGTCAAGTACACATCCTAAGGGCTTTACCAACATGTGCAAGCAAGACAGTAATATACTAATCTCCATGTTTAGGTAAAAAGAAACCAGATAGCATACTATCATGTCGAGCAAGAAAGTCCTCCCTATATATGTCCAGGCATCCACTATAATATACATCTCATGTACAATAATGGCCTCTAGGGTATACATACAACTAACAATCTCCCACTTGCACTAAGGCCGTCTGTTGTAGTATCCCATACTCAACCATCCACAAATCTCTCAAATCGTATTTGGGAAAGAAGGCCTTGGTAAGTGGATCCGCCGTGTTATTCTCAGAGTCTACTCTGTTAGTTGTATGTATGCCCTAGAGGCCAGTATTGTACAGATGACGTATATTATATTGGATGCTTGGATATATATAGAGAGGACTTTCTTGCTCGACATGATAGTATGCTATCTGGTTGCTCTTTATCTTAACATGTATACTTGTCTCTTTATACTGTCTTATAGTTACATGTTGGTAAAGCCCTTAGGATGTGTACTTGACTACCTGGACTATGATGCGGATCATACTAGTGGGGGCATGGTAGTCCATAAGTACATCCTTCAAAGTCCCTAGTCGTGGGTGTATCGAGACGGGGCATCGATATACCAGTGTAGACTAGCGTATACGCTTCTCGACCCATGAGATGGGCGATAGATGATCCCACATCCATTGGTGTTTGACATCAGAGATGGTATGCGGGTGCTCAGTGGAGACTGGGTACACTGGACGGACTCGCCGAGAACTCCCAGATGGTATTATACATCACGTCAGATGGCAGTTCTCTGGTGACACTTGTGCAGGTTAGTCTGTAGACCCGAGATCGTCATAGAGTCTTGTGTGATTCCCACTGTGCTTTGATTTCCACCTTACCACGTCCATGAGGGCGTGCAAAACGGTGGTTGTTGGGTACAGTCCCGAGTCACATGGAGGCAATGAGCGATAGGAGGGGTTTCGTCTCTCCCGGTATTGGGGGTTGATGTTGCGCTGTGCTCAATTGGCCGTAACAGGGAAGTCCCTGGCCAGGGATGATTTAGAGATTTGCTGGTAAGAGTTACCAGTAGTTTCTCGACCCGTTATGAGCCTCACATCGGCATGACTTATCGGTTATTGGGGTCTGACATTTACCACCCCTAGACTTGATATGCGACATATCAGACGAGGAGACCGGACTGTACGGGAAGTGTTACCGGCAGGCTTTTACAGGAGTTGGAGCGGGCTTGCTTGCTGATCTTCTGATCGCTCAATACTCGGGTAGTCGTTACGTCCAGCTAGTACCGCTGACGGCTTGTGGGTGCTTGATGTGATCATCACCTACTGCCGGCGTATTGACGAGTCTTTAGAGTCCTACACAGAGGTTTTACTGGCTCAGGTAAAACGAAATAGGAGCGCATGTGTGATATGTGCGAGACCGAGAATGATGCGTGTATGTGATACCGTATTCTATTCTCGCGACTTTTTGTATCGGGAGGTTATATATGATATAACCGGGTTATCGAATCAAGTGTTGATTCGATAAGTCGATGCAATGGATGTTAGTCGGTTATATGAGATATGACCGGATTATTAAGTCAAGTGTTGATTTAATAATTTATTGTATAATTGTATATTTGATATACTAGTTTACATTAACTAACACTTGTTCACTTTAGAGTTTTTCTCACATGAGCACAACTTTAATATATATGTGATATATATTAAAATGTGTTTTCTTTTTTGTATCATGGTTGATGATACACATGACTAGGGTGTATGAGACTTACACCATACTATTTATTTATGTTGGATTTTAATATTCAAAGTAATTACAAAATTAGTGGAGGATTAGCTAAATGCTCGAAGCTTGTGGAAGCATTGACTAATTCCACTAAATTTGTTTTTACTATGGATATTTCTTAACCAAACCACAAGGATTAGCCATGGGTTAAGTCTCTACAAGAGTTAGTATATGATACTCACTCACCATGGTTAGCTTTCTCACTTGATCATTATCCTCGTCTCTTTCTTTTGTTCTTCTGTAGGGTTGCTAGGCACGCATACAAGGGTCTACGAGGCATCAACCATGCCCGATTAAAATTTTAACCGTGCCGAACAACCCAAAGCCGGATCTTTAAACTAGGGTTTAGGCGAAAACTAGCATGTTAAACTCTTTAACACTAAGTGAGAGGGATTACAACATTTGTAGATATGGTCCTTCACTTCTTAGGCTTCGTGTTGAGGTCCCTTCGCTGCGATCATCGTGTTCCGGACTCTCGAGAGGCTTCACGAAGAGAAAGATGCAGTCTTACTTCCGATCTTCGATAACATAGATGATCTACTTTGAAGTTTCATGAACACAAGCTATCACTCATGAAATGATGTGAACACCCTCATTTAAATGGCAAGGATAGATGAGGATGATGAAGTAGGATTTTTGCTCTCATTTGTTTTCTTTTTCTCACTCACTTTCATCACAAAAGAAAAACTAGAAAGCTTTTTTCAAGAAGGAACTCAAGGATGAAGAAGAATGAAAATTAATCCTTTTGTGATGAATAATGAATTATTGTAGTGGTTACAAATCTAACCAAGGGTTAAGCATGAAGGAGTTAACCCATGTAGAGAATTGACTAGAGTTAATGGTTTGGATTGGGTTAACATAATATCTTCACAAAATATCAAGCAAAAAACAAAGTCAAAGCTTCATGAAGCTTCATGGAAGGTTCATGCAAAAGCTAACCCTAATCCAAACCCTAATCAAGTTTAAACCCTAAACCATTGTTAAATTTGTAACCCTAACATGTTACAATATTATATATCACATATACAATATATTTTGAAACAATAGAAAATAATACAATTAACATATATCGCATATATATCAATGTATTATCCCGTGAGAAAATGAATCTTTTAGTGAGGTAATATTAGTTAATGTAATTTAATATATCATATATATTATTATACATTAAATTATCGAATCAACACTTGATCCGATAATCCGGCTATATCGCATATAACCGACTAATACAATGACCCGGCTATATCACATATATCCGGCCGATATCTCATATCGCGAGAATCCATACGATATCACATACCGCATTATCCTCGGCCCCGCACATATCACATATGTGCTCCTACTCCATTTTGCCTGAGCCAAGAAACCTCTGTGTAGGACTCTAAAGAATCGTCAATACGCCGGTAGTAGGTGATGATCATATCAAACACCCACAAGCTGCAAGCGGTCAGCTAAACGTAACAGCCACCCAGGTATTGGGCGCTCTGAAGATCAACAAGCAAGCATGTACATTCTCCTGTGAATCCAATCAGTAACACTCCCGTACAGTCCGGTCTCGTCGTCTGATATGTCGCATATCTCGCCTAGGGGTGGTAAACGTCAGACCCCAGTAGCTCGATAAGTCGTGTCGATATAAGGTCTATAACAGTTCGAGAAACTACTGATAACACTTACCAGTAAATCTCAGCAACCCTGGCCAGGGATTTCCAGTTATAGCCAATCGAACACAGCGCAACATCAGCTCCCTATACCGGTAGAGACGAATCCCCTCCTATCGCTCATTGCCTCCATGTGATTCAGGACTGTACCCAAAAGACACCTTTTTGCACGCCCTCTTAGACGTGGTATGATTGAAATCAAAGCACAGTGGGAATCACACAAGACTCTATGACGATCTCGGGTCAACAGACTACTCTGTACCAGTGTCACCGGAGAACTGTCATCTGACGTAAGGTATAATACCATCTGGGAGTTCTCGGCGAGTCCGTCCAGTGTACCCAATCTCCACTGTGCACCCGTACACCATCCTTGATGTCAAACACCGATGGATATGGGATCATCCATCACCCATCATATGGGTCAAGATGCGTATACGCTAGTCTACTCTGGTGTATCGATGCCCTGTCTCAATACACCCTCGACTAGGAACAGTTATAGGATGTACTCGTCGACTACCGTGGCCCCACTAGTATGATCTCATCATAGTCCCAGTAGTCGAGTACATATCCTAAGGGCTTTATCAACATGTAATATAGAGACAATCAGAGTACATGTTAAGATAAAGTACAACCAGATAGCATACTATCATGTCGAGCAAGAAAGTCCTCCCTATATACGTCCTAGCATCCACTATAATATACATCGTATGTACAGTAATGGCCTCTAGGGCATACATATAACTAACAATCCCCCACTTGCACTAGGGCCATCTGTTGTGGTATCGCATACCCAACAATTAGATGGGGTTGAAGTATCTCATACTCAACCATCCCATAAAAGTCTCTACTGGGAAAAAGGACTTTGTGAGTAGATCCGCGCTGTTGTCCTCTATGTCTACTCTCCTAACCACGTTCTCCCTGGAGATCAACCATCTCCATGATCAGATGATACTGCCTAAGAATTATATCTGGATTTCTGATGGGATGGTAGTTCCTTAGCTAAAGCCACAACTTCATTGTCACACAATGGTAGGAACGAAGTTCATCTCATGAACTTATATATATCCAGACTGCCTCTTTGGTAGCATACTTGGCAACGATGTATCTTGCCTTTAATCGTCTAGTAAGTCACGGTATCTAGCTTGGAACTCTTCCAACATACTGTCCCTCCAATGAGGGTAAAGACAATGCCTGCGACTGACATTCAGTCGTCCTTATCACCCTGGAACCTTTCCAGTGATTCTCCCCAGGATCGATTGATACAATCTCACTGCAACTAGTGAGTATCCTAACATCCAAATAGATCTATCTCATAGATCCAAAACCCAGGATATAGGAGGTATCACTTTGATCCTATATGGAGAATCCTTGTGATAAGCGGAGATTGACCGATCGTAGCATAGGAAACTCCTTCCCTATCAAGAGTATGTCATCCACGTACTCTACGAGGATCACCACCATACTCCCTATAACCTTTTTGTATATACAAGGTTCATCTACCATTTTGATGAAGTCAAACTCTTTTACTACCACATCAAAACAGATGTTCCAACTCCGCGATACCTGTTTTATCCTATAAAGCATCTTGCACACGTTTCCACTGCTCCCACTGTCTACGAGGCCCTCTGGCTGTGTACTTATAGACGCTCTTTTCTAAAACATCATTTAGAAAAGCAGTCATGACACCCAACCGCCAGATATCGTAGTCATGGTATGTAGCCGTGGCAAGTAGGATCTGGATGGACTTAAGCATAGCTTTGAAAGTCTCAACTTTTCCATGTACAGCAAGTAATCTTCTCAAGATATACTTGCTCCAGATGGGGATTTAACCCTTCAGATAAAGCAACCAAGGTCTATACTTTGTTGGTGTATAAGGATTCCATCTCAGATCGATAAGCATCTAGCCACTCTTATAGAGTCCCACTCCTAATAGCCTGCTCGAAACTAGTTGGGTCATCATCTTATGATGCAATCCTCGCTCCCATTGTCATAGAGAAACCGAAGTATCTCTCAAGTGGGTGAGGAACCCTACTAAATCGGCGGAGAGGCTGAGGTTCGTTGGCAACTATTGAATCCTTTGGTTTTACCAAATCATCAGCTGCAGTTTGTATAGCTGGAACCTTTCCAGTTCTACATAACAGACCTTGCCTCGAGATTGTCCGGATTTTGCTTTTAGACATAGGCCGGATAACCCCAAATCTTAACAAACTTAAGATATGGGCTCTACCCTTTCCATATCACATATGAAGTGGTAGGCAACTGATTTGATTGGAACCCTATTCAAAAGGTATGCAGCTTCACAAGTGCATAACTCCCAAAAGGAAATAGGAAACTCAGTAGTACTCATCATAGAGCGCACCATATCAAATAGGGTGTGATTGCTCCGCCCCGATACACCGACGTGCTGTGGTGTATTCGGAGGAGTAATGCTGAGAGAGAATCTCATTCTCCTTTAGAATAGTCGAGTAATTCCGTGCTCAAGTATTCTCCTCCTTGATCTCATCAAAGGACATAATACTTATACCCGTATTTTGGTTCTCTACTTCTAACTTACATTCTGTGAATATCTCAAAAGGTTCGGACTTGTGTTTCAACAGGAACATATGTCTGAATCTTGAGAGATCATCAGAGAATGTAATGAAGTACAAAGAACCGGTCTTGGCATGTGTAGACAGGAGACTTTCATACATCAGCATGTATCAATCCCAAGAGTTCATTAACTCTTTCTTTGTTTCCAATAAATAGAGCTATGGTCATCTTATCTTTGTGACATGACCAGCAAGTTTCACAAGATGTAAATTTAATCAGATTTAAATATTCATCTAAATGTAACTTAGCTAGTCGGGTCGCATTGATATGACCTAGTCTACAATACCTCAAGAAGGATTCGTTCATTTCTGAACTCTTCCTCTCGTGTGTATTCTGTATACTAGGAACTGTAGTTTGATTTAGAACGTCAATGCTTTTAGATAATGTGCCTGAACCGATCAACTCTTGATATAGGAAATGTTCAAAACATTATCCAACAATACAAAATTATATCCTTCTTTACTAATAAAGAGACTGATATGATGTTGTATATCAGGTTCGGTATCTAATAACATTTGTTCAGAATCAATGTATTCTGGTAATACAGGGTGATAGTGACCAACAGACTTGGCTGCAACACTCGCACCGTTTTCTGTCTCATGAAACTTATCACCCGTTCTCAGTTCTCTACCTATCTGTAGCCCATGTAACAAATTACATATGCGGGATCCTGATCCGGTATCTCATACCCAGGACATAAAGGATACTGAGAAACAGTTCTCTGTAATGAACACACCCGAAGAAGATGCATCAGCATGCACTTTCTTCGTTTGGGCGGCACGGGAAATCTGGTATTCCCTAATTTCCTGCTCTGTCTTATAACAATTATAAGTTGGAGCGGGACCAACATTCCCCAGCTCAGTATAACAAGCGGGTTCGGTCAATATATCCATATTATTATCTTGATTAAGGCGTGATATGGTCGCAACCTGGAGAGAGAGAGAAGAAAGCACTCAGCGTATGCTCTTGCAAGATTAGATTGGTTATCTAATATATCTAATCAGGATGTCTCCCACTGTTTTAATCAAATCTTCCTTCTAACCCTAAAAGGAAAGACTAGCCGGGATTAATTACACGCTACAAGTTCGCCAATCTTTCAGCCAGGCCAGTGTCGGTACTTTGAGGGAGGTTCCCCGTGCTTTCGCACGGACCTAATTAAAGTAAACCTTGTTTTTCCAGGGGCGTAACCCCGTTAACACCTTTCTAGATACTTACTTGTGTTGGAGATAGTGCCCTCAGAGTCAATTATTGGATCACAGGCACGTGATTGCAATGATTGAGGGAGGACCTATCCCGGTAGGACAGTCTTACTCGAGATGATAGTATGCTATCTGGTTTATCTTTATCATCGTGTACTGCTTCAGGTGACCTTACATGTCACTATTACACGTTGATAGAGCCCATAGGATTCTTGCTTGACGGCCAGCAGTATGAGGGCGATCATATAAGTGAGAGCTGGAGTCTATAAGCACATCCTTAAAAGGTCCCTAGTCGTGGGAGTTTCGAGACAGGGCATCGATACTCCAGAGTAGACTAGTGTATACAGTCGAGACCCCGACGAGGGGCGGTGCCCGGTCTCACAGGCCACTGGTGTCAGTTGGTTCACCTAAGATGTATACAGGTGCTCATTGGGTTATGAGTACACCGGACAGGACTCGCCGGGAACATGCTAGTTGGTCTTATACCTCATGTCAGATAGCAGTTCCCAGGTGACATGTGTACAGGTTAGTTCATCGACCTGGGGATCGTCATTTGTCTCGTGTGAGTTCCCACTGTACTTTGATTACTACCCTACCACGGCTCAAAGGAGTCGTGCAAACAGGTTTTAGTTGGGTACAGTCCCGAGCCACATGGAGGCAGTGAGCGGATCTTCGGGGGTTCGTCTCTCCCGGTATTGGGAGTGAGGTCGCGCTGTGTCTAGGAGAGCCATTACACGAAGTCCTTGGCCAAGGCAGGAGATTTACTGGTAGGTATTCCAGTAGTATCTCAGGGTGTTCTGGGCTACACTCCGACACGACTTGTACCGCTTTTGGGGGTCTGACTTTTACCCACCCCCTAGGCCCGACATGCGATGCTCATAGACGAATGGACCGGACTGTAAGGATATTGTCACTGACAGGCTCAGTAGGGTGTCAGGATGAGTTCGCTCATCGACGTCCCTTTTGGTCAATAGCTGGTGGCCCGTTACTTATTGGCTTATACCTCTGACGTGCTAGTGGTTAAATCCACAGCCATAGTATTGACGAGTCTTTAGAGTCCACCACACATTCAGTTACTCAGCTTTCAGGCGAAACGCTGTAGAGGCCGTATGGAGATATGGCAGGGTCCGATCAGATACGTGCGGTATTGCACGGATCAGGATCGGACGGTTTTGTACTAGTGGCCGTATAGATATATGGCAGGGTTCGATCCGATACGTGCGATATTGCACGGATTAGGATCGAACGGATATTACTAGCCGGCTTTTGGTTTTAAACCGGATCCTAGTTTAGTACAGTGTAGATTTTGTCTCTTTGCATTTGTTTCCGGACGGAATACAGATGCGGGTGTGTATGCACAGTATCGGGGTTTTCCTGTAATTTATTACGGGACCAGTTTTCTGGAGTTGCCAGTTTGCATTCCGTTCCGGCCGGTTTTCCTTTGTTCTTTCCTGGCCGGACTTTTCCGATGGAGGGGGTTATTTGCAATTGTGCAAATAACATTTGTGGAGGGGGTTTCTTGCTATTGTGTTGATTATGATAGGATTTGAATCTTTCATCCATGCTTTTGCATTAATGAGAGGGTATGGTTTTGTTGTGCTTTAAGCATGGTTGATGTTTTGTTTAAGGTCACCACTTGCTTTATCCTACCATCACCTCCCTTCATGCATAAATTCCATTCCCTCCACCATTCCTCATTTTGGAGAGGCCGGCCACACATTTGATGAGAGGGGAAAATGAGAGGTTTTCATTTGGTGTGGGAAAAATTATCATTCATATCATTTTTCCATTGCCACAAAAATCCCCAAGTTCATATCATCTTGATTCCTCCATCATGGCAACATAACCCCAAAGAGACTAAGCACTACACATTCTACAGCACTTCTTGGGCATGTCGACTTGCCGGCTTCATGCCCGAGTTGCCTCGGTATAGAGGCGGGAGCCCGTAAAAGATGCAGGCGATGTGGTGCCCTTCCGGCGAGGAGGCGACGACCGGAGTTTCCGCGTGAGATCGGGACGATGACGAGAAGACCGGAGGTCTCGGATCACTCGGTATATCTCTTCCCTATCTTGTTAGTTAGCTAGGACAAGTTTAATGGCCCGATCCGGAGTTTTGTGCGCGGTGGTGCCGGTTTGCAAAGTTCGCAAAATTAAAGTTTATCACCGTTTCCGCATTTGGCCGTCGGATTGACGACCGGGGCGCCGCCGTGCACTTACAGTGGTATCAGAGACTCGCCATTAACCTTGCCTAGCTTGTTCTAGTGTGTTTTACATTTCCGATCGAACAAAATCCCAAAAACCACATTTTGCTTGCATCAGTTTTCTGTTGAATTTTTCCTTGCTCAAAAAAATTTTCAGGTTGTAGAAAACTGATGTACTAGAAATTATAAGACTGCTGTAAAAATTCGACGCACTCAGTCGATGGATGAAGCGCGGAACCGCGGCCAAACCCCCCCTTGGGCCGCGGTTCCGCCGCACTTTACTGTCCTCACTGTGTCCAATTTTTTCAGTGGGCTTATGGGCTGATTTTGGGGGTTTTGGAATATTAAAATTAGGCCCAGAATTTCTGTGAGTGCTACAGTATTGCTTGGGGGCCCACTTGTTAATTTTTGATTGATCGGATATTTTAAAAACATTTTTTCACAGTATTTACATTATATCTGCGACCGTGAATGTCACTCGATCGGTAAATCCAGTCTAACTGCTATAGCCTGGTTAGACGGATTTGCGAACGTGACTTTCATGTTGATGTTCTGTGTTTTGCTGTGATGTTGCGGATCGGTCGTGGAGGATAGCCTGGATGCAATGCTAGTACAGTGTTGTTGTATTATGTACATTTGATATTGCGGGGCGAGCGTCCGACATGTGGACTGCCGTCACTGCCTGTTTGTATTATTCTTTTGGGGCACGACCTGGTTGCGGTCGATGTACCCGTTGTATGTATATTTTACTTTCTGTACTAGGGTTACCCCGCGGAGGGGTGCACGGATAGCCGGGTTCTAGAGGGCAACGGGCCCGCATCTCAGGGCATTGAGACGGAGGGGGCTTCAGTCTGGAATTGGCGGGCTATTCGCCGCACTCATAGGGGGTACAGGTTGACCGAGGAGGGGTGCCCAAGTTGCCGGATTCCGTGAAGTGCTGGATGGTCCATTCACGGTGCTGAAGGGGGCTGCCTCGCTTCAGGTTTTGGCGGGTGACTTGCCGCGCCCGTAGGGGTCTAGGATTTCATTGCACAGGCTATCCACACGACCAGGGGAACGTCGGGTTTCAGTAGTGGCTCTGTGAAACCCGGGGATCCCAGATATCTGTATTGATCTATGATGCTGTACATTTCTGTGATGTTGCATTTTATTCACGCCATGAGCGAAATACTATATATTGGTATATATATTAGTAGATGTTGTATATGTTTTTCATCCGCGCTAGTCCAGTCCCCGGTCTGCCGTTAGTTAGCTAACCTAACGGGTGATGACGGGACCCAGTGGCGAATGCGGATGGCATATACGTACGTCAGTATATTTTCGTTCTTTGTGGTGTGATCAATTGATGGGACTGCATTGATTCGGATCAATGCAAGTTTAACAAACCTATTCTGATGTTGTTGGAACACTTTTCAAAAAGCTGTTATTGCAAGGACGTTCACTTTTGTTTTGCATCGTGGTATTCATTTGGAATATCCTGCTCCTCAGTCGACGAGGCAAGGGCCGAGATCCCTTCACCGGGAGTGACCCCTTGGACAGAAGTTTGCGTCAGGGCATTAACTTCACTATAGCCGATTACTTTTGCTTTGCACAGTGATATTCGGTTATGAATATCCAGCACCCCATTCTACGGGGAAAGAGCCGAGATCCCTTCACCGGGAGTGACCTCTTTAGTAAAGGTTTTCGTCACTATATTTTCTAAAAAGCTATCCGTTCCTTCAACGATATCAAGTTCATTACGTTAAAGGTTTTCGCCAGAAACCATTCGTAGCCCTCCGTCGTTTCATATGGGTAGTCAATAGTATTCAAGCTGTGTATGTTGGCCAAAGTCAAGGCACAGTGATTGGTAGCTATTGGGTATTCATATGCAGCATAGATAGATGCGTTGGTTTGGGACAGTCGTACTGCCATTTTGGCCAAAGTCAAGGGTAGGTACGGGTGGATTCAAATTAACCTGGAGAATGACGGGTAGAACTTGACATGTGACTTATGATATGTTGGCCAAAGTCAAGGTCATAAGAGCATGGGGTAGAAATCACATCGGGAGTTTCAAAAGAACTGAAACTTGCCAGATATGCGCATACCTTCTGGAGTGTGATACCGTGAGCGGATTCCGTCACGTTATCATGCGATGATAGTTGGATCCCGATTCCCACTGATGAGTTAGTTTACTCCTCGGGTATTCCCGACTAATTCTTCTTATAGGTTTGGAGGAGAATTTGAGGTACAGTGGGAGGTTTCCAGATTAGATAAATTGGTAACCATTCTGATCTAGGTTAGAGTGCACGCTGAGTGTTTCTTTTCTCTCTCTCTGGCAGCGACCATTGACCCGACCCTAAGACTATGACTCAGTGACCAAGTTGACCGAACCTTCTTAACATTGGCTTTTGGATTGTCAGAGTTGCAGACCTCATTGCCACTCCTACTTTTACCCTTTTCTCCAGGACACCCCGTATTACTACGAACGTCCACTTCCATTGGACAAAACCATCGTATGGTTATATACGAACTCGAAGGAATTTATTCGAGGATGGTTTCCGGTTTTGGAGAAAACGGATGGGATTATTCAGTTGTCTTTTCCTTTTACCTTCTCTCAGGTTGCGAGTACTCCTTGGTTTAGGGGATAGTACACCTATTACACAAATTGGATAGTCTTCTTCCAAACCTTAGGCTGGTGCCGACCGGTAGGGAATGAAGAAAACCAATTAGCATAACGATGGTGTGCAGAAGGTATTAAGTTAAGACAAAGCAAGGGATTAGTAAGAGGGCAAAGTAAATTGCGACCGATATTCACGACCAAACCAAGTATTTCTTCGCCAATCCTAAATCACCTTTGTATTTCTCCAGGACACTCCGTATCACTACGAAGATCCACAGTTTATTGGATACTCCATCGTATGGTTATATACGAACTCGAAAGGAACTTGTTCCAGTTCAGGGATGGATTCTGGTCCAGGAGAAATAGGAATAAGGTTTATTCGGTTGTCTTTTATCTTCACCTTCTCTCGCATTGCGAGTGCTCCTGGGATTAGGACAGTACACCCATTATGCTTATTGGATAGTCTTCTTCCAAACCATAGGCTGGTGCCGAACGGTAGGGAAGGAAGAAAACCAATTGGCCTAAAAGGGTGTGCAGAAGGTAATGACTAAAGACATATAAAGGGATTTGGAGAGGTGGCAAAGAATTATACGGTTATAGTTGTGAATTTGGATAATGGTAGAGGCATTACTAGGAATACCAGGATACCCCATCAAAACATTTCAATGTTTCAGTTCAACTGTGTACCGTTAAAAGAAAACTGATTTCCCGATTAGACACTTGCTCCAGGGTATGTATTTACCAGGTTTGATTCTCACATCTGTATGGTTTTACAGATGATGAGTGGGAGTAGGTTATTGGGAATTGGGTGATCATCCTCATTATATCAGGATTCGTTGTAATCGGTGATATTTGAGGAGATCACCTGGGATGTTTGCCGGTCGGCAAATATTTGGTTTTGAATATCCGCTTTTATGCACCAATTTCAAATTGATATATCTGTACGTCTATTTTCATAGAGTGAGATATACCTTTTGATATTATGTCGATGACATTTACCTATATCAGTGGATGGTCAGGTAAGGAGCATTAAACAGCGGTGTAATTCTTCTTAACCATAAGTACAGTTTTCAACCTACGACACACAGTGAAAGAGTTAGACTCAGCGGACTTATACAGAGTATTGTATGTTGTCCAGTGTCCACTAGGACAGAGGGGTTGGTTCTCATACTATATTCTGTTTACTTTTAACTTCTCTAGTTCTTAGACATGTGTTTCGTAGAAACACAGGGTCTAAGTTTTGAGGAGTTATAGGTATTTGAATAGAGTAGAGAACCAGGTATAGCAAGTATCGGGATTCTTCAAAGTGATCGAAGATGTAGATACTTGTGTATGGTATTCAGTTGATAGTAATGATAAAGAGAAATTGCTTCTCTTTCAGGTTACTCATAATTGGAAGCATTCCTAAGTTGAGTAACGCTGATCGGGCTCTCTCCATTTAGTTGACATGCACTGGAGACAGCTGCATGATTTGAATTTGGTTAAATTAAATCAGTGCCTCTGGTTCTATATTGGATATAGTACAGTTCATATCTTAACATTGTTAAGGTACGGGGAGTTGTCCGGCTTATGATTAAAACCAGACTCTGGATAACTCAAGGCACGTTTCTGTAATGGCTGTTTGTGGGTTGACCCAGGCTATGACGAGGGTTGATTTTCTACCATCTGGCAGATCAATAGAAATATTGTTCTAGACTCGCCACAGTTCTATTAAAAATGGATTTTTTCAAAAACAGTAGTGGGAGTATGGTAGAACTGGAAGCGATTCCAGAACCACAAACGATTACTGATGATTTGATAAGGAACCTAAAGATTCAATCTGATTTGACATTCCATTGGCCACTCCGCAGATAAGGTGGGTAACTTCAGGCACCCGAGAGGTACTCCGGTAGCCTCAAGGACGGTGACAGGGAAGTTCTTGTTTACCCACACTTGCCATTGTTGTTGATCCCAGGCTGCGAGACCCGGCAGGAGGATGAGTATAGCGTCGTTCTAAACTAGCTTTAGAAGTGCGCGTCTATATGACTCTGCCAGAGGGTTGTCGTAATCCGTGGGAGCAGCGGAAGCATTGGTGGACATCAGGCTTATGTCTATTAATAGACTAAAGCAGATATAGCGGAGATAGATCATCTGTTTCTGATGTGACAGTCATAGGTTTGACGTCATCAGAATAGGGGATGGATCTGTTGAGAAGGTAGTAGGAAGTGATATTCCTATACTACGATCGGTTATATTTTGGTCGTCACACAGTGGTTTCTCCACATGGGATTTGGACATTATATCAGACATACTGGTTACTAGATCTATGGTTTTAGATCTAGATTTGGGTGGTTTCCCAATCAGGGTATTTTGACAGCATTCTAAGAGTATTTAGAATAGACGACTCCTGGCATGGTAGTGTACCTGCAGGTAATGGAGTCACCCTCTCTAAAGGTGTCTTATAGACTAAAGTAGAGAGGGATGTGCATGATTGGCAGATCACTTGCTTAGGCAATTGAGTCAATCATGAGATGTCAAGTACCACACCAGATGTTGTTCTTGCACTAGATGCAATAAGTTGATATTGATCCAATCCTGGAGAAACAGTCGGAAGCAGTTTTAGAACATAAGTGGATGTTCTAGGGATATGATAACGACAGCCTCATTTGGGAGACAGTTATCATTCCAGGCTTCCAAGGTGACATGGATGACAAGGAGGTTGTCAGAGTTATAGTTTTCCCTCTGACGAGGGGCAGTATTTTGGACAGGTGGTCCAAGGCAATACTGAGGGAGGCATGGCGCAGGATACTGATTAAGTTCAGTTGACGATACAGTCTAAGAAGTTTGGATTTGGAGTTCATTTATGAGCTAGGTCCCATCAGACATCCAGACATTCTAAGACAGGTATTGCTCATTTCGGGAGATGGCTTTCTCCGTGAACTTGAGATATAGAGAGACATAGAAAGAAACTTCAGAGCGGATCCACTCACTGAGGCTATTCCTCGAACGCAAGAGTTTCGCAAACAAGCTTTGTGCGACTGACTAATAGAGGAGTTGGGTGTTCGGTATCACACGGGCTGTGAGTATGCGACATCGCAATAATTAGCCTTGAGTGCAAGTGGGAGATTGTTGGAGATAGTGCCCTCAGAGTCAATTATTGGATCACAGTGATTGCAATGATTGAGGGAGGACCTATCCTGGTAGGACAGTCTTACTCGAGATGATAGTATGCTATCTGGTTTATCTTTATCATCGTGTACTGCTTCAGGTGACCTTACATGTCACTATTACACGTTGATAGAGCCCATAGGATTCTTGCTTGACGGCCAGCAGTATGAGGGCGATCATATAAGTGAGAGCTGGAGTCTATAAGCACATCCTTAAAAGGTCCCTAGTCGTGGGAGTTTCGAGACAGGGCATCGATACTCCAGAGTAGACTAGTGTATACAGTCGAGACCCCGATGAGGGGCGGTGGCCGGTCTCACAGGCCACTGGTGTCAGTTGGTTCACCTAAGACGTATACAGGTGTTCATTGGGTTATGAGTACACCGGACAGGACTCGCCGGGAACATGCTAGTTGGTCTTATACCTCATGTCAGATAGCAGTTCCCAGGTGACATGTGTACAGGTTAGTTCATCGACCTGGGGATTGTCATTTTTCTCGTGTGAGTTCCCACTGTACTTTGATTACTACCCTACCACGGCTCAAAGGAGTCGTGCAAACAGGTTTTAGTTGGGTACAGTCCCGAGCCACATGGAGGCAGTGAGCGGATCTTCGGGGGTTCGTCTCTCCCGGTATTGGGAGTGAGGTCGCGCTGTGTCTAGGAGAGCCATTACACGAAGTCCTTGGCCAAGGCAGGAGATTTACTGGTAGGTATTCCAGTAGTATCTCAGGGTGTTCTGGGCTACACTCCGACACGACTTGTACCGCTTTTGGGGGTCTGACTTTTACCCACCCCCTAGGCCCGACATGCGATGCTCATAGACGAACGGACCGGACTGTACGGATATTGTCACTGACAGGCTCAGTAGGGTGTCAGGATGAGTTCGCTCATCGACGTCCCTTTTGGTTAATAGCTGGTGGCCCGTTACGTATTGGCTTATACCTCTGACGTGTTAGTGGTTAAATCCACAGCCATAGTATTGACGAGTCTTTAGAGTCCACCACACATTCAGTTACTCAGCTTTCGGGCGAAACGCTGTAGAGGCCGTATGGAGATATGGCAGGGTCCGATCAGATACGTGCGGTATTGCACGGATCAGGATCGGACGGTTTTGTACTAGTGGCCGTATAGATATATGGCAGGGTTCGATCCGATACGTGCGATATTGCACGGATTAGGATCGAACGGATATTACTAGCCGGCTTTTGGTTTTAAGCCGGATCCTAGTTTAGTACAGTGTAGATTTTGTCTCTTTGCATTTGTATCCGGACGGAATACAGATGCGGGTGTGTATGCACAGTATCGGGGTTTTCCTGTAATTTATTACGGGACCAGTTTTCTGGAGTTGCCAGTTTGCATTCCGTTCCGGCCGGTTTTCCTTTGTTCTTTCCCGGCCGGACTTTTCCGATGGAGGGGGTTATTTGCAATTGTGCAAATAACATTTGTGGAGGGGGTTTCTTGCTATTGTGTTGATTATGATAGGATTTGAATCTTTCATCCATGCTTTTGCATTAATGAGAGGGTATGGTTTTGTTGTGCTTTAAGCATGGTTGATGTTTTGTTTAAGGTCACCACTTGCTTTATCCTACCATCACCTCCCTTCATGCATAAATGCCATTCCCTCCACCATTCCTCATTTTGGAGAGGCCGGCCACACATTTGATGAGAGGGGAAAATGAGAGGTTTTCATTTGGTGTGGGAAAAATTATCATTCATATCATTTTTCCATTGCCAAAAAAATTCCCAAGTTCATATCATCTTGATTCCTCCATCATGGCAACATAACCCCAAAGAGACTAAGCACTACACATTCTACAGCACTTCTTGGGCATGTCGACTTGCCGGCTTCATGCCCGAGTTGCCTCGGTATAGAGGCGGGAGCCCGTAAAAGATGCAGGCGATGTGGTGCCCTTCCGGCGAGGAGGCGACGACCGGAGTTTCCGCGTGAGATCGGGACGATGACGAGAAGACCGGAGGACTCGGATCACTCGGTATATCTCTTCCCTATCTTGTTAGTTAGCTAGGACAAGTTTAATGGCCCGATCCGGAGTTTTGTGCGCGGTGGTGCCGGTTTGCAAAGTTCGCAAAATTAAAGTTTATCACCGTTTCCGCATTTGGCCGTCGGATTGACGACCGGGGCGCCGCCGTGCACTTACAACTTGATCTGCTAATTGTAATGTGTAAAACTCTCCCAGGAGTAACTCTTACTCGCAGCGGGTATCGGGATCCAACTATCTCATAGAAGGTATGCAATCTCATTGCAAATTTCAACACTTGAAATTCCCAATAATATTTTGTTCCAAGCGATCTATGACCTTGACTGAGTCAACAAACCATAGAGCGCAAGTAAAGTTCAACCCGTCATTTCCCGATTGAATTAAACCCACCCGCACGACCCTTGACTGAGTCAACAAGGCCGCACGACTACCCTAATCCAATCGCATCATATGCTTTGCAGATAAGCACTAATCAGCTACCGCACACTACGCCTTGACTGAGTCAACAAACGCAGCACGAATACTAAATACTACTTATCTGAAATGACGGAGGGCTATGACAGGTTTTTAAGAAAACCTTTTGCGCAATGAACTTTATATCGTTGTAGAATCGAGTGATTTTAAATGGAATGTTTTTGAGGCTTTTCTAGTTTTGCTAAAGGGGTCACTCCCGGTGAAGGGATCGTCGGCCCTTTCCTCATCGAATAAGGTGCAGGATATTTCACAAATATCACTATACAAAATAAGAACTATAGAAGCAATCAAAAGACAAACCGAGTTTGTAGCATCTGCTAGTTTCACTAAAGAGGTCACTACCGGTGAAGGGATCTCGGCTCTTTCCTTATCGAATAAGGTGCTGGATGTTCTACAAGGAACACCGCTATGCAAAGCAAGAATTAGAGCTACCGGTTTTTAAACAAGTTTCTACAACATCTTTAGGTTTCTTTTAGTTTCATTAATCTCATTAATGAAGTCCCATTTTAATATGCTTCACAAGCATCACATTTGAAATGAAATCTGCAATATAACATATATCTCATATATATAATATAAACATTCGTCTCAGGCAGTAATATGATCTCATCACAGAACATTGCAGCAGAAGAAACATATATGAAATATTGGATATACTAGGACATCCGTGTTTTCAATACGAGCCTCTATAAAACACGGATTCCACGGTCACGATGAATTGCCAAACCCACATCCCTAGACCCCTACGAGAGCGGCAAGCAACACTGCCAATTCTAGGGTTAGGAGACCCGGTCTCGACTCCTCGAGATGGTCTCCCACTGGACCCCAGAACCCGGTTACTTGTGCTCCCCGTCTTGGGTCTACCTAATGCGGAAAAGTAAATAATATACAATGGTGACATCATCCTCAGCCCGGAAGTGCCCCAATAAAAGAATATTACATACAAATGAATTTTACATGAATGAAAAAGAAAAAACTCTCATCTCATATAAAACCCCCGGCTATTCAAAACGCGACGATCCAATATAACATATCACATCAACACATAATATCTCATATCATCAACGTAAGCAAGTATGCGTATCCCGATTGTCATTGATGTATAGCAACGAAGCCGGCGATACACCATATACTACACTTACGGTCACAGAAAAGAAAGTGTAAAACTACAACAATTGGAATCCGCAACCTTCTTAGACATCGCATGCCTAACCAAATTAATTCCTTAGACATCGCATGCCTAACAATTATAAACCCCGCATTTTAGTCTCTTTATCGAAAAAACTTTTCAATATCAAGTCGGGCAATTCAACAGGATTCTCGACATCCTGATCGAATGCTCGTCGCAAACTTTAGTAGACGGCCGCACCCCCGGATGCCGTCGACGAAGTGTACTAAGGCGGAACACCGCTGCCGCGAGCACCCGAACGAATGCTTTTGGCGACGGGGTTCTCCTACAGTCACTTGGTCGGGGCTATGGGGCATGGCTGTCTATTAAGTTTACCCGACGAGTATCCGCGTACGCTACGTGATTGCGACGGACTTTTGATCACATCAAAATTCCGTGGCAACCGATCAATTAAGACTAAACTGCTATGTTTATAACATTCAAATTAGTTATCTCATAACTGTTAGTTATGTATATGCCCTAGAGGCCATTGTTGTACATATGATGTATATTATAATGGATGCTTGGATATATATAGAGATGACTTTCTTGCTCGTCATGATAGTATGCTATTTGGTTTCACTTTATCTTAACATGTTGACTTGTATTGGTTTACTGTTTTACTCTCACATGTTGATAAAGCCCTTAGGATCTGTACTCTACTACTGGGACTATGATGAGATCATACTAGTGGGGCCATCGTAGTCGATGAGTACATCCTATAACTGTTCCTAGTCAAGGGTATATCGAGACAGGGCATCGATACACCAGAGTAGACTAGCGTATACGCATCTTGACCCATATGATGGGCGATGGATGATCCCATATCCATCGGTGTTAGACATCAGAGATGGTGTACGGGTGCTCAGTAGAGACTGGGTACACTGGACGGACTCGCCGAGAACTCCCAGATGGTGATATACCACACGTCAGATGGCAGTTCTCCGATGACACTGGTACAGGGTAGTCTGTAGACCCGAGATCGTCATAGAGTCTTGTGTGATTCCCACTGTGCTTTGATTTCCACCTTACCACGTCTAAGAGGGCGTGCAAAACGGTGGCTTTTGGGTACAGTCCCGAATCACATGGAGGCAATGAGCGATAGGAGGGGATTCGTCTCTCCCGGTATAGGGAGTTGATGTTGTGCGGTGTTCGATTGGCTATAACTGGAAGTCCCTGGCCAGGGCTGATATAGAGATTTACTGGTAAGTGTTAATAGTAGTTTCTCGACCCGTTATGAGCCACACATCGACACGGCTTATCGGTTACTGGGGTCTGACGTATACCACCCCTAGACTTGATATGCGACATATCAGACGAACAGACCGGACTGTACGGGAGTGTTACTGGTTGGATTCATAAGAGAACGCACAGGCTAGCTTGTTGATCTTCTGATCGCTCAATACCTGGGTGGCTGTTACGTTTAGCTGACCGCTTGCAGCTTGTGGGTGTTTGATATGATCATCACCTGCTACCGGCGTATTGACGATTCTTTAGAGTCCTACACAGAGGCTTCTTGGCTCAGGCGAAACGGAGTAGAGGCACATATGTGATATGTGCAGGACCGAGAATAATGCGATATGGGATACCGTATTATATTCTCGCGATATTTATTTATAAACCGGGTCATCGGATCAAGTGTTGATTCGATGAATCGGTACATAATATATTAGTCGGTAATATTCGATATAGCCGGATCGTCGGATCAAGTGTTGATTCGATGATTTAATGTATAATAATATATATGATATATTATTACATTATCTAATATAGGCTCGCTTTATTATTTCATTTTCTCACTGGATGATACATTGATATATATGCGATATATGTTAATTGTATTATTTTCTTTTGTTGCAAATATATAATATATATGTGATATATATTATTGTGACATGATATGATTAATTGTTAAACATGTTTAAGGATGATTAATTGAGGTTAGGGTTTGATTAGGGTTGGATGCTTCATGCACCTTCTAGAAGCTTTATTCTTTTGTCATTCTTAAGATATTTTGGATGACACATTCTTAACCCAACCAAACCCTAACTCTAGTTTATTCTCTACTAAATCCTAGCCACTCATCCTTGACCATGGTTTACAAATCAATCATATAGTCTTCTTTCTATTCATCACAAAAGGATTAATATTATTATTGATTTTCCATTATCATCTTCTTCTCTCTTGAAAAAGCTTGCTAGAAAATCCTTAAGTGATGAATAAATATGAGAAAATGATATAAAAAGAAAGCAAAATTACTACTCTCTCATCCTCATCTCATCTAGCCCATGGGATAAGTGTGTTCATCTCTTTTGAGTGAGAAAGCTTGAGTCTTTGCAACTTCGAGGTAGATCATCGGAGATTTGGAATACTTCAAGCTAGCATGGATCGTTCGAGTCGTGGAGCCTCTCATGAGTCCGGGAGATCGTGGATCGCGGCAAAGGGATTTCTACTCGGAGCTTGTGAAGTGAAGGAGCGGACTACAAAGGTTGTAATCCCTCACACTTATATAAAAGTTATCATCTTGCATGTTAAACCCTAATAATCTAGCAAAGATCCCGGCTTTGGGTTGTTCGGCACGTCTAAATTTTTATCCGGGCATGTTTGATGCATTATGAACCTTCACAAGAGTGCCTAGGAACCCTACAGTGGTATCAGAGCCTAGCTAGAGCATTAGGCGATGTGTTTACGAAGTTAAAACTCCGATCGAACCCGAAACGACGAAACTAGACCCCTCTCTGGAAATTTTTTAAATTTTGGGATTTTTCTGAATTAAAAATATGTAAAAAAATCAGCAGGGAATTCTAAGAATTACCATAAAACCCGAGCCCCCAACTCAACCAGACGGCGGCGGAACCGCGGCGCAAGCAGGCTTGCGCGGCGGTTCCGCGGCGGCTTCATCGATTGGCGACACGTGGATTTTATGGTAATGTCCGTAGGTGCTTGTTGATGCTTCTGGGTATTTTTAATCGGTTTCAGGTGTTGAAAATTCTGGGGTTTGTTTTGTAATAGTAGACTCGATCGGAAATTTTAAATTCGTATTTCTTTCCGAATATTTAGAAACTGTTAAACTGTTTGAACGGATATCATTAACTTACTGTTTCCCGGTACGGAAAACTTTCAAGTGTTGAAATTTTTCCGGTTTTAAATCTTTCGGACAAATTGTACAAGTTAAGCGGTGGACCCTCTAGAAGACAACAAACCTTAACTCGATTATGTGACCGTCTTGAACTGCCTTTTGAACCTTCGGGTTTGGGGCAGTACGGCGTGCCACATGTGAGGCGTTGGCTTGACCCTTCTATGGCTGGATCACCGGTACTGTGACATATTCTGGGATTATTTGAACTCCGCTCAAGAGTTGAGCACTTTGGGAAATTTTGGGTATTTGATTATCTGTTCGGAAAGTTTAATACTGTCTATTTATCTGGAATTTGGTACAATATGTGGAATTCATAGAGTTAGGCATGAAATGCGAAGTATGTGATATTTCGGATTTACGATGTCTAAAGTGATTGTGGATTCCAAATGTTGTAGTTTTACACTTTCTTTTCTGTGACCGTAAGTGTAATATGTGATATCGCCGGTTTCGTTGCTATATGTCAACGACAATTGGTATGCGCATATTTACTTACGTTGATGATATGTGATATTATGTGTTGCTGTGATATGTTACATTGGATCTTCGCGTTCTGAATAGCCGGGAGTTTTATGTGAGATGAGGGTTTTTTATTTTCATTCATGTAAAATTCATTTGTAATGTAATATTCTTTTATTTGGGGCACTTCCAGGTTGCGGTTGCTGTCACCAGTGTATATTATTTACTTTTCCGCATTAGGTAGACCCAAGGAGGGGAGCACAAGTAACCGGGTTCTAGGGTCCAGTGGGAGGCCATCTCGAGGAGTCGAGACCGGGTCTCCTAACCCTAGAATTGGCAGTGTTACTTGCCGCTCTCGTAGGGGTCTTGGGATGTGGGTTTGGCTATTCGTCACGACCGTGGAATCCGTGTTTTATACAGGCTCGTATTGAAAACACGGACGTCCTAGTATATCCAATATTTCATATATGTTCTTCTGCTGCAATGTTCTGTGATGAGATCATATTACTGCCTGAGATGAATGCTTATACTATATATATATGCTGATATATAAATATTACTACTTTCGTTTCTTCTGTGATGCTTAGGAAGCATAAGCTGATGGGATTTTTATTAATGAGATTAATAAAAGAAAAGAAACCTAAAAATGTTGTAGAATCAAAACTTTATAAAAAGAGTAGTTACAGTTTTGCTTTGCACAGTGATATATATGATATATCCTGCACCTTATTCGATGGGGAAAGGGCCGACGATCCCTTCACCGGGAGTGACCCCTTTAGCAAAACTGGCAGATGCTACAAAACGCGGTTTATCTTTTGATTGCTTTTAGAGTTTTGCTTTGCACAGCGGTATATATGATATATCCTGCACCTTATTCGATGAGGAAAGGGCCGACGATCCCTTCACCGGGAGTGACCCCTTTAGCGAAACTAAGAAAAAGCCTCAAAAACACTCCTTTTCAAAAACACTCGATTCTACGACGATATCAAGTTCATTACGCTCAGGGTTTTCTGAAAAACCTGCGTAGCCCTCCGTTATTTCAGATAAGTCCTATTTAGTATTCGTGCTACGTTTGTTGACCTCCGTCAAGGCGTAGTGTACGGTAGCTGACTAGTTTTTTATCTGCTTATGCATTTGATGCAGATTGGATTAGGGCAGTCGTACGGCCTTGTTGACCTCCGTCAAGGGTCGTGCGGGTGGGTTTAATTCAATCAAGAAATGACAGGTTGAACTTGACTTGTAACCTATGGTTTGTTGACCTCCGTCAAGGTCATAGGACACTAGGGGAAAAATTTTATCGGGAATTTCAAGTGTTGAAATTTGCAATGAGATTGCATACCTCCTATGAGATAGTTGGATCCCGATACCCACTGCGAGTAAGTGTTACTCCTGGGAGAGTTTTACACAGGACAATTAGTCATTCAAGTAGGTGTCTAGAAAAGTATTAACGGGGTTACGCCTCTGGGAAAACGAGGTTTACTTTAATTAGGTCCGTGCGAAAGCACGGGGAACCTCCCTCAAAGTACTGACACTGATCTGGCTGAAAGATTGACGAAATTGTAGGGTGTAATTAATCCCGGCTAATCTTACCTTTTAGGGTTTTAAGGTAGATTTGATAAAACCAGTAGGAGACATCCTGATTAGATAAGATAATAACCAATCTAATCTTGCAAGAGCATACGCTAAAGTGTTTTCTTCTCTCTCTCTCCAGGTAGCGACCATGTCATGCCATAATCAAGATAATAATATGGATGTATTGACTGAACCCAATTATTGTACTGAGCAAGGGAACGTTAGACCCGTTCTTTCTTATAAGAGTTATAAGACTGAACAGGAAACAGGAGAATATCTGGATTCTCACGCCGCCCAAAAGAATATACATGTTGATGCATCTTCTTCGGGTGTGTTAGTTATTGAGAACTGTTTCTCAGTTCACCCTACGTCCTGGGTATTAGATACCGGATCAGGATCCCACATATGTAAACAGTTACATGGGCTACGAAAAGGTAGAGAACTAGGAAAAGGTGATCATTCCGTTCAAGTAGGGAACGGTGCAAGTATTGTAGCCAAAGCAGTTGGCGAATATCACCTTGTATTACCAAGTCGTAATACACTGATTCTAAATGAATGCTATTATATACCGAACATGATGTGCAACATTATATCAGTCTCTTTATTAAGTAAAGAAGGATATAATTTTGTAGTACAGGATAATGTTATGAACATATTCCTAGATCAAAAGTTGATTGCATCAGGCTCGTTACATAATGGCATATTCATTCTAAATCAGAATACAGTCCTGAATATACAAAACACACACAAGAGGAAAAATTCAGAAATGAACGAATCCTACTTGTGGCATTGTAGACTTGGTCATATCAATGCGACACGACTGGCTAAGTTACATAAAGATGGTTATTTGAATCCGTTCGAATTATCATCTTATGATACTTGCCATTCATGTCTCAAAGGAAAAATGACCAAAGCTCCGTTTAGTGGACACGGAGAAAGAGTTACTGAACTCTTAGGACTAATACATAGTGATGTATGTGGTCCCATGTCTACGCATGCCAGGAACGGTTCTTCCTACTTCATTACATTCACTGACGATCTCTCCAGATACGGACATGTGTTCCTGTTGAAACACAAGTTTGAAGCTTTTGAGAAATTCAGAGAATATAAGCACGAAGTAGAGAACCAAACGGGCAAAAGTATTAAGATCCTTCGATATGATCGAGGAGGAGAATACTTGAGCAGTGAGTTCCTAGATTATCTAAAAGAGAATGGGATTCTCTCTCAGCTTACTCCTCCTTATACACCACAGCACAACGGTGTATCGGAGCGAAGGAATCACACCCTATTAGATATGGTGCGCTCTATGATGAGTACAGCTGAGTTACCTATTTCCTTCTGGGGGTATGCGCTTGAGACAGTGGCATACATACTGAATAAAGTTCCTACCAAATCTGTGCCTACCACCCCATATGAGATATGGGAAGGGAAGAGACCATATCTTAATTTTATTAAGATATGGGGTTGCCTGGCTTATGTCAAAAGATGAAACCCGGACAAACTCGAGGCAAGATCTGTTTTATGTAAGTTTATTGGATATCCCAAGCATTCGCGAGGGTATATTTTCTACCACAGTGAGGAACAAAGGGTGTTTGTTGCTCAACACGCTACCTTTTTAGAAAAGGAATTTCTTGCAAAAGAGATTAGTGGCTCTGAGGTAGAACTGGAAGAAGTTCCAGGAGAACAAACTACAACAGATGATTTAGTGGAACCAGAGGATTCGGTAGTACCCAACGAACCCCAGCCTCTCCGCCGATCTAGAAGGGTTTCTCGTCCACCTGAAAGATACTACGGTTTTCTCATTGATGGTGGAAGCGAGGATTGCATCATGGATGATGATGACCCGACTAGTTTCGAGCAGGCCATCACGAGTAGTGACTCTGTGAAATGGCTGGATGCAATGCGATCTGAGATGGAATCCATGTACACCAATAAAGTATGGATTTTGGAAAATGCTCCTGAAGGGGTAAAACCCATTGGGAGCAAGTGGATTTTTAAAAAGAAATTTGGTGTAGATGGAAAAGTTGAGACTTTCAAAGCTAGACTTGTAGCAAAGGGTTTTCGTCAACGACCAGGTGTGGATTATGACGAAACCTTTTCTCCAGTGGCTATGCTTAAGTCCATCCGAATCTTACTTTCCATTGCTGCATACCATGACTACGAAATCTGGCAAATGGATGTTAAGACCGCCTTTCTAAACGGTGATTTAGAAGAGAGCGTGTACATGACTCAGCCGGAGGGCTTCGTAGATAGTGGGAGCAGCGGAAAGGTGTGCAAGCTGCTTAAATCCATTTATGGGTTAAAGCAAGCATCGCGGAGTTGGAACATCTGTTTTGATGTTGTAGTCAAAGAGTTTGACTTCATCAAAAATATAGATGAACCTTGTATCTATAAGAAGGTAGCAGTGGGTAAGGTAGTCTTCCTCGTATTGTACGTGGATGACATACTCTTGATAGAAAATGATATTCCTATGCTGCAATCAGTCAAGCTCTTCTTATCACAGAGATTCTCAATGAAAGATCTAGGTGATGCCTCCTGCATATTGGGAATCATGATCTATAGAGATAGATCTAAACGGATACTGGGATTGTCCCAATCCAGGTACATTGACACCATACTAAAGAGGTTTAGTATGGAAGAATCCAAGCGTGGGAACCAACCCACGATCTCTGGACTCACTCTCTCCAAAGAGATGTCTCCCAAGACTGATTTGGAGAGAGCTCGCATGCAAGGGATACCCTATGCTTCAGCAGTAGGCTCTATCATGTATGCGATGCTATGTACCAGACCCGATGTAGCATACTCACTAAGTGTAGTGAGTCGGTATCAAGAAGATCCTGGAGAGAGTCACTGGACAGCTGTGAAGAACATTCTCAAGTACTTACGAAGGACTAAGGAGATGTTCTTGGTGTATGGTAACGGAGAACTCCAGGTAGAGTCCTTTACCGATTCCATCTTCCAAAGTGATAAGAACGACTCTAAGTCGCATTCGGGTTTTGTCTTTACCCTCAATGGAGGGGCGGTATGTTGGAAGAGTTCCAAACAGGATACCGTTGCAGACTCGACGATGGAGGCTGAATACATCGCTGCCAACGATGCTGCCAAAGAGCCTGTCTGGATCAAGAAGTTCATTACTGAACTTGGAGTGGTTTCATCCATTGAGTATCCAATACCTCTGTATTGCGATAACAATGGAGCTGTGTCTTTGGCCAAGGAACCCAGATCCCATCAAAAGTCCAGACATATTCTGAGGCGGTATCACCTGATCAGGGAGATAGTTGATCGCCGGGAGATCGAGGTCAGGAGAGTAGATACGAAGAACAACACTGCGGATCCATTCACGAAGGCTATTCCCCAGATACAGTTTGAGAGATTATTCGGGATGCTAGGTATGAGATACTACAGCAGCTGGCCTTAGTGCAAGTGGGAGATTGTTAGTTATGTATATGCCCTAGAGGCCATTGTTGTACATATGATGTATATTATAATGGATGCTTGGATATATATAGAGATGACTTTCTTGCTCGTCATGATAGTATGCTATTTGGTTTCACTTTATCTTAACATGTTGACTTGTATTGGTTTACTGTTTTACTCTCACATGTTGATAAAGCCCTTAGGATCTATACTCGACTACTGGGACTATGATGAGATCATACTAGTGGGGCCATCGTAGTCGATGAGTACATCCTATAACTGTTTCTAGTCGAGGGTATATCGAGACAGGGCATCGATACACCAGAGTAGACTAGCGTATACGCATCTTAACCTATATGATGGGCGATGGATGATCCCATATCCATCGGTGTTAGACATCAGAGATGGTGTACGGGTGCTCAGTAGAGACTGGGTACACTGGATGGACTCGCCGAGAACTCCCAGATGGTGATATACTACACATCAGATGGCAGTTCTCCGATGACACTGGTACAGGGTAGTCTGTAGACCCGAGATCGTCATAGAGTCTTGTGTGATTCCCACTGTGCTTTGATTTCCACCTTACCACGTCCAAGAGGGCGTGCAAAACGGTGGCTTTTGGGTACAGTCCCGAATCACATGGAGGCAATGAGCGATAGGAGGGGATTCGTCTCTCCCGGTATAGGGAGTTGATGTTGTGCGGTGTTCGATTGGCTATAACTGGAAGTCCCTGGCCAGGGCTGATATAGAGATTTACTGGTAAGTGTTACTAGTAGTTTCTCGACCCGTTATGAGCCACACATCGACACGGCTTATCGGTTACTGGGGTCTGACGTATACCACCCCTAGACTTGATATGCGACATATCAGACGAACAGACCGGACTGTACGGGAGTGTTACTGGTTGGATTCACAGGAGAACGCACAGGCTAGCTTGTTGATCTTCTGATCGCTCAATACCTGGGTGGCTGTTACGTTTAGCTGACCGCTTGCAGCTTGTGGGTGTTTGATTTGATCATCACCTGCTACCGGCGTATTGACGATTCTTTAGAGTCCTACACAGAGGTTTCTTGGCTCAGGTGAAACGGAGTAGAGGCACATATGTGATATGTGCAGGACCGAGAATAATGCGATATGGGATACCGTATTATATTCTCGCGATATTTAGTTATGAACCGGGTCATCGGATCAAGTGTTGATTCGATGAATCGGTAGATAATATATTAGTCGGTAATATTCGATATAGCCGGATCGTCGGATCAAGTGTTGATTCGATGATTTAATGTATAATAATATATATGATATATTATTACATTATCTAATATAGGCTCGCTTTATTATTTCATTTTCTCACTGGATGATACATTGATATATATGCGATATATGTTAATTGTATTATTTTCTTTTGTTGCAAATATATAATATATATGTGATATATATTATTGTGACATGATATGATTAATTGTTAAACATGTTTAAGGATGATTAATTGAGGTTAGGGTTTGATTAGGGTTGGATGCTTCATGCACCTTCTAGAAGCTTTATTCTTTTGTCATTCTTAAGATATTTTGGATGACACATTCTTAACCCAACCAAACCCTAACTCTAGTTTATTCTCTACTAAATCCTAGCCACTCATCCTTGACCATGGTTTACAAATCAATCATATAGTCTTCTTTCTATTCATCACAAAAGGATTAATATTATTATTGATTTTCCATTATCATCTTCTTCTCTCTTGAAAAAGCTTGCTAGAAAATCCTTAAGTGATGAATAAATATGAGAAAATGATATAAAAAGAAAGCAAAATTACTACTCTCTCATCCTCATCTCATCTAGCCCATGGGATAAGTGTGTTCATCTCTTTTGAGTGAGAAAGCTTGAGTCTTTGCAACTTCGAGGTAGATCATCGGAGATTTAGAATACTTCAAGCTAGCATGGATCGTTCGAGTCGTGGAGCCTCTCATGAGCCCGGGAGATCGTGGATCGCGGCAAAGGGACTTCTACTCGGAGCTTGTGAAGTGAAGGAGCGGACTACAAAGGTTGTAATCCCTCACACTTATATAAAAGTTATCATCTTGCATGTTAAACCCTAATAATCTAGCAAAGATCCCGGCTTTGGGTTGTTCGGCACGTCTAAATTTTTATCCGGGCATGTTTGATGCCTTATGAACCTTCACAAGAGTGCCTAGGAACCATACAATAACTACCTGTGGATTCCAAATATTGTATCACATTCCAGATAAATAGACAATGTTAAACTTTCCGGTCGAATAATCAAACACCCAAGATTTCCCCAATATATCTCAACACTTGAAATCAGTTTAAAATCATCCATCACATGCCACAGTACCGATGGTCCAGCCGTAAAAGGGTCAAGCCAACGCCTCACATGTGGCACGCCGTACTGCCCCAAACCCTAAGGTTTAGAGGCAGTTCAAGACGGTCACATAATCGAGTTAAGCTTTGTTGTCTTCTAGAGGGACCACCGCGTTACTTGCATGACTTTATGAAAGTTTCAAACACGAGAAAAAATCCAACTTTTGAAAATTTTCTGACAGGGGAAAAAGTGAGTTATTGATATCCGTTCGAACTTTTTAACAGTTTCTAAAAATTACCCGGACAAAACTAAACGAAGTTAAATTATCCGATCGAATCAACGAGTCCCAAATACAACCCTAGAAAACTCAACACTTGAGTGGAATTAAAAAATTCCCAGAAAAATTCCCAAGAAAGGACCTAAGAATAAATATATGAAATATTAGGGACCAAGTCCAAATTTTGGCCGTGGAACCGCCGCAAAACCCTTGGTTTGGCAGCGGTTCCGCGGTCAAATAATTGACTTAGTGGACCGTACTTCACAGTAATTCTTAGGTTTTCCTGCTTGTTTTTCTGAGCATTTTTAATTCATAAAAACCACAGTTTTGAAAAATGTACAAAGAAGGGTAAACATCGGGGTTTCCGGGTTCGATCGGAGTTTAAACTTCGTCTAGACTTCGCCTAAAGCTCAAGCTTGGCTCTGATACCACTGTACGGTTGCTAGGCACGCATACAAGGGTCTACAAGGCATCAACCATGCCCGATTAAAATTTTAGCCGTGCCGAACAACCCAAAGCCGGATCTTTAAACTAGGGTTTAGGCGAAAACTAGCATGTTAAACTCTTTAACACTAAGTGAGAGGGATTAAAACCTTTGTAGATCCGGTCCATCACTTATTAAGCTCCGTGTTGAGGTTCCTTCGCTGCGATCATCGTGTTCCGGACTCTCAAGAGGCTTCACGAAGAGAAAGATGCAGTCTTGCTTCCGATCTTCGATAACATAGATGATCTACTTTGAAGTTTCGTTAACACAAGCTATCACTCATGAAATGATGTGAACACCCTCATTTAAATGGCAAGGATAGATGAGGATGATGAAGTAGGATTTTTGCTCTCATTTGTTTTCTTTTTCTCACTCACTTTCATCACAAAAGCAAAACTAGAAAGCTTTTTTCCAGAAGGAACTCAAGGATGAAGAAGAATGAAAATTAATCCTTTTGTGATGAATAATGAATTATTGTAGTGGTTACAAATCTAACCAAGGGTTAAGTATGAAGGAGTTAACCCATGTAGAGAATTGACTAGAGTTAATGGTTTGGATTGGGTTAACATAATATCTTCACAAAATATCAAGCAAAACACAAAGTCAAAGCTTCATGAAGCTTCATAGAAGCTTCATGCAAAAGCTAACCCTAATCCAAACCCTAACCAAGTTTAAACCCTAAACCATTGTTAAATTTGTAACCCTAACATGTTACAATATTATATATCACATATACAATATATTTTGTAATAATAGAAAATAATACAATTAACATATATCGCATATATATCAATGTATTATCCCATGAGAAAATGAATCTTTTAGTGAGCTAATATTAGTTAATGTAATTTAATATATCATATATATTATTATATATTAAATTATCGAATCAACACTTGATCCGATAATCCGGCTATATCGCATATAACCGACTAAAATGATGACCCGGCTATATCACATATATCCGGCCGATATCTCATATCGCGAGAATCCAATACGGTATCACATACCGCATTATCCTCGGTCCCGCACATATAACATATGTGCTCCTACTCCATTTTTCCTGAGCCAAGAAACCTCTGTGTAGGACTCTTAAGAATCGTCAATACGCCGGCAGTAGGTGATGATCATATCAAACACCCACAAGCTGCAAGCGGTCAGCTAAACGTAACAGCCACCCAGGTATTGAGCGCTCAGAAGATCAACAAGCAAGCCTTGACATTCTCCTGTGAATCCAATCAGTAACACTCCCGTACAGTCCGATCTCGTCGTCTGATATGTCGCATATCTCGCCTAGGGGTGGTAAACGTCAGACCACAGTAGCTCGATAAGTCGTGTCGATATGAGGTCTATAACAGTTCGAGAAACTACTGATAACACTTACCAGTAAATCTCAGCAACCCTGGCCAGGGATTTCCGGTTATAGCCAATCGAGCACAGCGCAACATCAACTCCCTATACTGGGAGAGACGAATCCCCTCCTATCGCTCATTGCCTCCATGTGATTCGGGACTGTACCCAAAAGCCACCTTTTTGCACGCCCTCTTAGACGTGGTATGATGGAAATCAAAGCACGGTGGGAATCACACAAGACTCTATGACGATCTCGGGTCAACAGACTACTCTGTACCAGTGTCACCGGAGAACTGCCATCTGACGTAAGGTATAATACCATATGGGAGTTCTCGGCGAGTCCGTCCTATGTACCCTGTTAGTGTATATGCCCTAGAGGCCATTACTGTATCATACTGGTTTGTATATTACTTAATGGAAGCTTGGGATATTCACCTTGTATATACAATCTTGCTCAAAATAGTAGTATGCTACTTGGTTTGTTTCTACTTCAATGTGTACATGTGTTTATTTTATCATATCACTTATACGCATTAGTGGAGCCCTTAAGATCTTTGCTTGATTACCAGCGTTGTGATGGCAGTCACACTAGTGGGGGCTGGGTAATCTATAAGCACATCCTTATACAGGTCCCTAGTCGCAGGACTATCAAGACAGGGCATCGATACTCCGGAGTAGACTGGCGCATGCGCTTCTCATCCCAGTATGGGAGACGGTCTGTCACACAGCCGTCAGTATGTCGTACTTGAGATAGTATACGGGTGCTCATTAGGTTACGAGTACACTGGACAGGACTCGTCGGGAACTGACAAGTTGGTATTATACCTATCGTCAGTTATCAGTTCCCAGGTGACATGAGTACAGCTTAGTCTACTGACTTGACACTGGCACTTCGCCTCGAGTGTGTTCCCACTGCACTTTGATCACTACCCTACCACGGCTCAAAGGAGTCGTGCAAACAGGTAATGGTTGGGTGCAGTCCCGAAGCACTTGGAGGCAGTGACGGTTAGACAGGATTCGTCTCTCCCGGTATTGGGGGTTGACATCGCGCTGTGTCTAGGAGAGCCATTACACGAGTAGTCCCTGGCCAGGGCAAGCGAGATATACTGGTAGGCTTCCAGTGTTATCTCTGGGTGTTTTGGGCTTCACTCCGACACGACTTGTACCGCTATTAGGGGACTGACGTTTATCGCCCCCTAGGCCCGACATGCGATGTATCAGACGAACAGACCGGACTGTACGGAGACTGTCACATTCAGGCTCAGTGGGAGTTCAGATGGGGTTCACCTCATCAGTCTTCTTATCGACATCTACCTGGGGATCGTTACGCACAGCTAGTGCCGCTTGCGGTCTGTGGTTAAACCCACTGCCAGCGTAGTGTCGAGTCTTTAGAGTCCCACACAGAGGGCTATTCGCCTCTGGGCAAAACAGAGTAGAGGTCGCATGGTTTTGCGACAGGGTTCGTTCTCATCCGCGCACTTGTGCACGTTTGGAGTCCGGACATATATTACTAGCAGGCTCTGGTTTGAGCCAGATGCTGGTATATGTTTTGGGGCTGATTTTATCTCATGGTATTCATGTTCCTCGGAACAAGAATGCGGGTGTGTATGCACAGTTGATTGAGGCGGAGGAAGAGGATTTTCATTAGGGTTTCGGAACGGGTGCGTATGCACAGTTGACAGTCGTCTTTTTTCAAACCCTAATGGATTTATGAATTATCAATTAATAATATTAATTAAATAAAATTGTGTCATGGTTGGGTTTGTTGACTTGTTGACCAAGGTTGACTAGTTTACCATAGTTGAAAGTTTGACCATCATCATTACTTTGCAAAGATGCTCTTTGATTCTAGCAAAATTCATTTAATGAATGTAATGATAATGGTCATTCCAAACCATCCATCAACTATTTCATTTTTATTATTATTGTTAATTTGATAATTTCTTTTCTTTTTGTTATGGTTGTAAAAAGAAAAGAGAGCTCAATTCTATCATAACTCTTCTCTCTCCTCACTTCTTCTTCTTCCTCCTCTAGTTCAAGGAGATCCCTTCTCATGTGTTGAGAATCCCTCTCCTTGAGATAAAAACACCCCAAAGCCACTCTCTACTCACTCTAGGGTTAGAGGTTTAGCAAACCAAAGATCCTAGTTCTCTCAAAGTTCGAGAAAGGAGCCCGAAGGTCGAACCCTCAGGTGGATCCATCTTTGACGGAAGAAGGCGACGAGGAAAGCACCATCAAACCCTACAAAGGTTTCAAGAAGAAGGAGTTCAAGTTAGGTATAACCTTTTATCCGAGTAGCTAACTCTCTTTAGCATGATAGCTAGTTTAGTTTAGAAAAGATCCCGACTTTGTTAGTCCATGTTGCTCCTTGCGCTAAAATTTGATTTTTATACCGTTTCCGCCTCCCCGCAAGAACCGGGGACGGCAACGTGGACTTACAGTGGTATCAGAGCCTAACTAAACTTAAACTAGCTTAGTAGTAAAGTGTATGGAAGTTCGAAACGGAAAAATCGCAAAAACCGGAAAAACAAAAACCCTAAGTTTATGTTGAAATTTTTTGTGCTCTAAAAATAAAATGTTTTACTCCTAAAATCGGCTCAGGGTTTTGTGAGAACACCCACCAAAAACGATCCCCTGATTCCCTCAAACCGCCGCGGTTCCGCGGCAATAGGTATGCATTTGCCGCGGAACCGCCGCCGTTTAGGCTCCTCTCGTGATCGGGTTTTGTGCAGTGTTCTTCTGGTATGGTTTTGGGATTTTTCAGATGGTTTATTTGTGCCCAGGTTTTCCAGAAAAGAAATTTGTTTTTGGGGGCCTATAAATCCGTATTTTTATCGAACTTCACTACACTTTGACTATATTGGTTATATCTGTGATGTTTATATGTATTGAACGTCGGCTAATCGCTATATATCGATTAGTCGGGGTTATACATATCATGTGATCTGTGTTTGATGATGGTTTGTGTATATGAATGCGTTGGACTGTCGCGGGTGAATAGCCGGGGTGGATGTGAGATGAGTGTTTCTTTTTCTTTCATTCATGTAAAATGTAAATTGATGTAATATTATTATTTGTATGGCCGCACAACCGGGTTGGGGTTGTAGCCGTCATTGTATAATTCTTTTTACTGTTTTTGCTCCTAGGATAGACCCATGGAGGGGTACACAAACTACCGGGTATCTCGAAGTGCCGAGTGGCCTACTCACGGCGTTGAGGGAGGTTGCTCCACTTCGGGTACTTAGCGGGTAGTTTGCCGCACCCGTAGGGGTCTTGGGTGGGGTATTGGCTATTCACCGCGACCGTGTAATCCGCTTTTCGATCCATAGAAAGATGCAGTCTTGCTTCCGATCTTCGATAACATAGATGATCTACTTTGAAGTTTCGTTAACACAAGCTATCACTCATGAAATGATGTGAACACCCTCATTTAAATGGCAAGGATAGATGAGGATGATGAAGTAGGATTTTTGCTCTCATTTGTTTTCTTTTTCTCACTCACTTTCATCACAAAAGCAAAACTAGAAAGCTTTTTTCAAGAAGGAACTCAAGGATGAAGAAGAATGAAAATTAATCCTTTTGTGATGAATAATGAATTATTGTAGTGGTTACAAATCTAACCAAGGGTTAAGCATAAAGGAGTTAACCCATGTAGAGAATTGACTAGAGTTAATGGTTTGGATTGGGTTAACATAATATCTTCACAAAATATCAAGCAAAACACAAAGTCAAAGCTTCATGAAGCTTCATAGAAGCTTCATGCAAAAGCTAACCCTAATCCAAACCCTAACCAAGTTTAAACCCTAAACCATTGTTAAATTTGTAACCCTAACATGTTACAATATTATATATCACATATACAATATATTTTGTAATAATAGAAAATAATACAATTAACATATATCGCATATATATCAATGTATTATCCCGTGAGAAAATGAATCTTTTAGTGAGCTAATATTAGTTAATGTAATTTAATATATCATATATATTATTATATATTAAATTATCGAATCAACACTTGATCCGATAATCCGGCTATATCGCATATAACCGACTAAAACGATGACCCGGCTATATCACATATATCCGGCCGATATCTCATATCGCGAGAATCCAATACAGTATCACATACCGCATTATCCTCGGTCCCGTACATATAACATATGTGCTCCTACTCCGTTTTTCCTGAGCCAAGAAACCTCTGTGTAGGACTCTTAAGAATCGTCAATACGCCGGCAGTAGGTGATGATCATATCAAACACCCACAAGCTGCAAGCGGTCAGCTAAATGTAACAGCCACCCAGGTATTGAGCGCTCAGAAGATCAACAAGCAAGCCTTGACATTCTCCTGTGAATCCAATCAGTAACACTCCCGTACAGTCCGATCTCGTCGTCTGATATGTCGCATATCTCGCCTAGGGGTGGTAAACGTCAGACCCCAGTAGCTCGATAAGTCGTGTCGATATGAGGTCTATAACAGTTCGAGAAACTACTGATAACACTTACCAGTAAATCTCAGCAACCCTGGCCAGGGATTTCCGGTTATAGCCAATCGAGCACAGCGCAACATCAACTCCCTATACTGGGAGAGACGAATCCCCTCCTATCGCTCATTGCCTCCATGTGATTCGGGACTGTACCCAAAAGC
This sequence comes from Agapanthus africanus, assembly GCA_030015575.1. NCBI lineage: Eukaryota > Viridiplantae > Streptophyta > Magnoliopsida > Asparagales > Amaryllidaceae > Agapanthus > Agapanthus africanus. Next base: position 619,554,451 of record CM057341.1, read on the forward strand.
CACCTTTTTGCACGCCCTCTTAGATGTGGTATGATGGAAATCAAAGCACGGTGGGAATCACACAAGACTCTATGACGATCTCGGGTCAACAGACTACTCTGTACCAGTGTCACCGGAGAACTGCCATCTGACGTAAGGTATAATACCATATGGGAGTTCTCGGCGAGTCCGTCCTGTGTACCCTGTTAGTGTATATGCCCTAGAGGCCATTACTGTATCATACTGGTTTGTATATTACTTAATGGAAGCTTAGGATATTCACCTTGTATATACAATCTTGCTCAAAATAGTAGTATGCTACTTGGTTTGTTTCTACTTCAATGTGTACATGTGTTTATTTTATCATATCACTTATACGCATTAGTGGAGCCCTTAAGATCTTTGCTTGATTACCAGCGTTGTGATGGCAGTCACACTAGTGGGGGCTGGGTAATCTATAAGCACATCCTTATACAGGTCCCTAGTCGCAGGACTATCAAGACAGGGCATCGATACTCCGGAGTAGACTGGCGCATGCGCTTCTTATCCCAGTGTGGGAGACGGTCTGTCCCACAGCCGTCAGTACGTCGTACTTGAGATAGTATGCGGGTGCTCATTAGGTTACGAGTACACTGGACAGGACTCGTCGGGAACCGACAAGTTGGTATTATACCTATCGTCAGTTATCAGTTCCCAGGTGACATGAGTACAGCTTAGTCCGCTGACTTGACACTGGCACTTCGCCTCGAGTGTGTTCCCACTGCACTTTGATCACTACCCTACCACGGCTCAAAGGAGTCGTGCAAACAGGTAATGGTTGGGTGCAGTCCCGAAGCACTTGGAGGCAGTGACGGTTAGACAGGATTCGTCTCTCCCGGTATTGGGGGTTGACATCGCGCTGTGTCTAGGAGAGCCATTACACGAGTAGTCCCTGGCCAGGGCAAGCGAGATATACTGGTAGGCTTCCAGTGTTATCTCTGGGTGTTTTGGGCTTCACTCCGACACGACTTGTACCGCTATTAGGGGACTGACGTTTACCGCCCCCTAGGCCCGACATGCGATGTATCAGACGAACAGACCGGACTGTACGGAGACTGTCACATTCAGGCTCAGTGGGAGTTCAGATGGGGTTCACCTCATCAGTCTTCTTATCGACATCTACCTGGGGATCGTTACGCACAGCTAGTGCCGCTTGCGGTCTGTGGTTAAACCCACTGCCAGCGTAGTGTCGAGTCTTTAGAGTCCCACACAGAGGGCTATTCGCCTCTGGGCAAAACAGAGTAGAGGTCGCATGGTTTTGCGACAGGGTTCATTCTCATCCGCGCACTTGTGCACGTTTGGAGTCCGGACATATATTACTAGCAGGCTCTGGTTTGAGCCAGATGCTGGTATATGTTTTGGGGCTGATTTTATCTCATGGTATTCATGTTCCTCGGAACAAGAATGCGGGTGTGTATGCACAGTTGATTGAGGCGGAGGAAGAGGATTTTCATTAGGGTTTCGGAACGGGTGCGTATGCACAGTTGACAGTCGTCTTTTTCCAAACCCTAATGGATTTATGAATTATCAATTAATAATATTAATTAAATGAAATTGTGTCATGGTTGGGTTTGTTGACTTGTTGACCAAGGTTGACTAGTTGACCATAGTTGAAAGTTTGACCATCATCATTACTTTGCAAAGATGCTCTTTGATTCTAGCAAAATTCATTTAATGAATGTAATGATAATGGTCATTCCAAACCATCCATCAACTATTTCATTTTTATTATTATTGTTAATTTGATAATTTCTTTTCTTTTTGTTATGGTTGTAAAAAGAAAAGAGAGCTCAATTCTATCATAACTCTTCTCTCTCCTCACTTCTTCTTCTTCCTCCTCTAGTTCAAGGAGATCCCTTCTCATGTGTTGAGAATCCCTCTCCTTGAGATAAAAACACCCCAAAGCCACTCTCTACTCACTCTAGGGTTAGAGGTTTAGCAAACCAAAGATCCTAGTTCTCTCAAAGTTCGAGAAAGGAGCCCGAAGGTCGAACCCTCAGGTGGATCCATTTTTGACGGAAGAAGGCGACGAGGAAAGCACCATCAAACCCTACAAAGATTTCAAGAAGAAGGAGTTCAAGTTAGGTATAACCTTTTATCCGAGTAGCTAACTCTCTTTAGAATGATGGCTAGTTTAGTTTAGAAAAGATCCCGACTTTGTTAGTCCATGTTGCTCCTTGCGCTAAAATTTAATTTTTATACCGTTTCCGCCTCCCCGCAAGAACCAGGGACGGCAACGTGGACTTACATACCCAGTCTCCACTGAGCACCCATACACCATCCTTGATGTCAAACACCGATGGATATGGGATCATCCATCGCCCATCATATGGGTCAAGATGCGTAAACGCTAGTCTACTCTGGTGTATCGATGCCTTGTCTCAATGCACCCTCGACTAGGAACAGTTATAGGATGTACTCGTCGACTACCGTGACCCCACTAATATGATCTCATCATAGTCCCAGTAGTTGAGTATATATCCTAAGGGCTTTATCAACATGTAATATAGAGACAATCAGAGTACATGTTAAGATAAAGTACAACCAGATAGCATACTATCATGTCGAGCAAGAATGTCCTCCCTATATATGTCCTAGCATCCATTACAATATACATCGTATGTACAGTAATGGCCTCTAGGGCGTACATGTAACTAACATCTTCTTCTTCATTGTGAAAAAGAAAAAGCTTGCTAGGGTTTGATCCAAAGTGATAAAGATTGTGAGAAATAAAATTCTAAAGAGAACTCACTTCCTATTTCTCCATCCTCTACTAGACTAGCACTTTAGTTTAGGGTGTTTGCTTCACTAATTCTCAAGTTAGTGAAGTAGAAGCTTGAGTTGGCATCCCCTCGACGTAGATCATCTTCGGCCTCGAAGACTTCAAGCAAGGATGCGTCTTTCGCCTCGTGAAGCCATGCAAGGGTCCGGGAGAACCACGATCGCAGCGAAGGGACTTCAACAAGGAGCAATAGAAGTGAAGAACCGATCTACAAAGGTTGTATTTCGTATTCACTTAATCGTAAACATAGTTTACTTGCATATGAAACCCTAATTTTCTAGCAACGATCTTGTTTAGGGTTATTCGGCACGGCTAAAATTTTAAACGGACATATTTGATGCTTCCTTAAACCTTATTAGAGTGCCTAGTAACCCTACGTACTCTCCCAACCTCGATCTCCTGGAGATCAACCATCTCCATGATCAGGTGATACTACCTTAGAATATGTCTGGATTATTGATAGGATGGTGGTTCCTAGGCCTAAATCACAACTCCATTGTCACACAATGGTAGGAACCAAGTTCATCTCATGAACAAACATACACCCAGACTGCCTCTTTGGTAGCACCTTTGGTAGCGATATATCCAGCTTTTATTGTCTAGTTTACCCCGGTATCTAGCTTGGAACTCTTCCAACATACCGCCCCACCCATAGGGTAAAGACAAAGCCTGTGACTGTCTGACAGTCGACCTTATCAGTCTGGAAGCCCGAGTCGGTAAAGGACTCCCACTGGAGTTCTCAGTTACCATAACTCCAAGAATATTTCTTTAATGCTTCTCAAGTACCTAAGAAGGTTCTCCAAAGCTGTCCAGTGATTCTCCTCAGGATCATTTGATACCATCTCACTACACCTAGTGAGAATCCTAACATCCATTTAGATCTATCTCGTAGATCTAAAAACCAGGATTTAGGAGGTATCACCTAGATCCTATATGGAGAATCAATGTGATAAGAGGAGATTGACCGAGTGTAGCATAGGAAACACTTTTCCTATCAAGAGAATGTTATCCACGTATAATACGAAGAAGACCACCTTACTCTCTACTACCCTTTTGTATATACAAGGTTCATCCACCATTTTGATGAAGTCAAATGCTTTTTCTACTACATCAAAACAGACGTTCCGACTCCACGATGCCTGCTTTATCCTGTAAAGCAACGTGCTCACATTTCCGCTGCTCCCACTGTCTATGAAGCTCTCTGGCTGTGTACTTATAGACGCTCTCTTCTAAATCATTATTTAGAAGAGCAGTCATGACACCCAACCACCAGATATCATAGTCATGGTATGTAGCAATGGCAAGTAGGATCCGGATGGACTTAAGCATAGCCACTGGAGAAAAGGTTTCATCATTATCCATGCCTGGTCGATGACGAGAAATTTTTGCAACAAGTATAGATTTGAAAGTCTCAACTTTTCCATCTACACCAAGTAATCTTCTCAAGATATACTTGCTTCTGATGGGGGTTTAACCCTTCAGATAAAGCAACCAAAGTCCATACTTTGTTGGTGTATATGGATTCCATCTCAGATCGCTTAGCATCCAGCCAATCTTACAGAGTCCCCACTCTTGATGGCCTGCTCGAAACTAGTTGGGTCATCATCTCATGATGCAATCCTCGTTCCCACTATCATCGAGAAAACCGTAGTATCTCTCAGGCGGATGAGGAACAGTACCAGATCGGTGGAGAGGCTGAGGTTCGTCGGAAACTATTGAATCATTCGGTTCTACCAAATCATCAGCTATAGTTTGTATAGCTGGAACTTGTTCCAGTTCTACCTCATAACCATAAATTTCTTTCAAAATAAATTCCTTTTCCTAAAAAAGGTGGTCATGCCGAAAAATAAAACACCTTTTGTTCCTCGGTACAGTAGAAGATATTCCCTTGCGAATGCTTGGGATATTGAACAAACTTCCACAGAACTGACTTTGCCTCGAGCTTGTCCGGATTTTGCTTTTGACATAGGCCGGACAACCCCAAATCTTAACTTGCTTAAGACATGGGCTCTTCCCATACCATATCGCATATAGAGTAATAGGCACTGATTTGATTGGAACCCAATTCAATAGGTATGCAGCTTTCTCAAGCGCATAATCTCAAAAGAAAATAGGCAACTCAGTAGTACTCATCATAGAGCGCGCCATATCAATTAGGGTGTGATTGCTCCGCCCCGATACACCGTTGTGCTGTAGTGTATACGAAGGAGTAATGCTGAGAGAGAATCTCATTCTCCTTTTGAATAGTCCAGGAACTCCATGCTCAAGTATTCTCCTCCCTGATCCCATCAAAGGACATAATACTTATACCCGTTTTGGTTCTCGACTTCTAACTTATATTCATTGAATTTCTTAAAAGCTTCAGACTTGCGTTTCAACAGGAACATATGTCTGAATCTTGAGAGATCATCAGTGAATGTAATGAAGTATAAAGAACCAGTCCTGGCATGTGTAGACAAGGGACCACATATATCAATATGTATCAGTCCCAAGAGTTCACTAACTCTTTCTCCGTTTCCAATAAACGGAGCATGGGTCATTTTATCTTTGTGACATGAATGGCGAGTTTCACAAGATGTAAATTCAAACTAATTTAAATCTGCATCTTAATGTAACTCAGCTAGTCGTGTCGCATTGATATGACCTAGTCTACAATGCCACAAGAAGGATTCGTTCATCTCTGAACTCTTTCTCTTTTGTGTGTCTGTACGTTGAGAACTGTGGTTTGATTTCAAACGTATATGCCATTGGATAACGTGCCTGATCCAATCAACTCTTGATATAGGAAATCTTCAAAACATTATACAACAATACAAAATTATATTCTTCTTTACATGATAAAGAGACTGATATAATGTTGTATATCAGGTTCGGTATCTAATAACATTCGTTCAGAATCAATGTACTTGGTAATACAAGGTGATATCTGCCAATATCTTGGCTGCAACAATTGCACCATTCTCTATACTTAGAGACATATCACCCTATTCTCAGTTCTCTTCCTATCCGTAGCCCATGTAACAAATTACATATGCGGGATCCTGATCCGGTATCAAATACCCAGGATGTAGAGGATACTGAGAAATAGTTTTCTATAACGAACACACCCGAAGAAGATGCATCAACATGCACTTTCTTCGTTTGGGTGGCATGAGAATCCTGGTATTCCCCTATTTCCTGCTCGGACTTATAACAATTATAAGGTAGAGCGGGACCAACGTTCCCCATCTCAGTATGACAAGCGGGTTCGGTCAATACATCCATATTATTATCTTGATTAAGACGTGACATGGTCACTACGTGGAGAGAGAGAGAGAAGAAAACACTCTGTGTGCGCTCTTGCAAGATTAGATTGGTTATATATTTTATCTAATCAGGATGGCTCCCACTGTTTTTATCAAATCATCCTTCAAACTTTAAAAGGAAAGACTAGCCGAAATTAATTAAACTCTACAAGTTTTCCAATCTTTCAGCCAGGTCAGTGCCGGTACTTTGAGAGAGGTTCCCCGTTCCTTCGCACAGACCTAATTAAAATAAACCTCATTTTCCCATGGGCGTAACCCCGTTGACACCTTTCTAGACACCTATTTGATCGGTTAATTGTAAAGTGCAAAACTCTTCCAGGAGTAACAATTACTCGCAGTGGGTATCAGGATCCAACTATCTCATAGAAGGTATGCAATCTCATTGCAAATTTCAACACTTGAAACTCCTAATAATGGTTTTTACCCCTAATACTTATGACCTTAACTATGGTAACCATATCATAAACACTAGTCAAGTTCTACCTGTCATTTCATGATTAATTAGACCCACTCATATGACCCTCAACTATGGTCGACATAATCACAAGACTGTCCTAACTAATCGCATCATATGCTGTGTAGGAAGACATCACTTAGCTACCGTACACTACGCCTCAACTATAGTCGACATACGCAGCACGAATACTAAGTACTCTACTTCCTAAAATGATGGAGGGTTGCGGATAGTTTTCGTGAAAACCTTTAACGCTTTGAACTTGATCTCATTGCCGAATCAAATGGTTTTAAAAGGAGTGGCTTAAGCTCCGCCTTTTGAAACTTTGCTTTTTCGTAAAAAGCCGAGTTGGTTTCAAATTCGATTCTACAACATCTTTAGATTTATGTTCTTTCATTAATCTCATTAATGATTGTCCTATTATTTAAGTTACTTAAACATCACAGAAAAATACAGCGTACGCTTATGCCATCCGCATTCGCCACGAAGTCCCGTCATGCACCATTAAGTTAGGTAACTAACGGCAGAGCGGGACAGGGCTAGCGCGGGTGGAAAACATAAGCAATGTCTATAATATATCATATATATTATATATAGTATTTATCTCAGAATATAAAGTGATCACATCACAGAATATCAGCAGCAGAAGACAACATATGAAATATTGGATATACTAAGATTTCCGTGTTTTAAATTAAGCCAGTATAAAACACGGATTCCACGGTCGCGATGAATAGCCAAACCCACATCCCTAAGACCCCTACGAGAGCGGCAAGCAACCCTACCAATTCTAGAGTTAGGAGACCCGGACTCAACTCCTCGAGATGGTCTCCCACTGGACTCTAGAACCCGGTTACTTGTGCTCCCCTCCTTGGGTCTATCCTAATGCAGAAAAGTAAATAATATACATCAATGGTGACATCTTCCTCAACCCGGAAATGCCCCAATAAAAGAATATTACATACAAGTTTTTACATGAATGAAAATGAAGAACTCTCATCTCACATAAAAAACCCATGGCTATTCAACCACAACGATCCAATATAACATATCACAGCAATACATAACATCGCATGCCATCAACGTAAGTAAATATGCGTATCCTAATTGTCGTTGACGTATAGCAACAAAAACGGCGATACCCCACATATTACACTTACGGTCGCAGATAATAAAGTGAAAACTACAACAATTGGAATCCGCAACCTCCTTAGACATCATAAATCCGAAATATCTCATATTCCGAATTTCATGCCTAATTTTATGAATTCCTTAGACATCGCATGCCTAATAATTATAAACCCCACACTTTAGTCTCGATATTGAAAACACTTTCCAATTACAAGTCGGGTAATTCAACAAGATTCCCGACATCCTGATCGAATACTCGTCGAAAACTTCAATAGATGGCCGCACCCCCGATACCGATGATGAAGTGCACTTAGGCGGAACACCGCGGCCACCAGCACCCGGACGGATGCTTTTGGAAACGGAGTTCTCCTACAGTCACTTGGTCGGGGCTATGGGGCGTGGCTATCTAGTAAGGTTACCCAGCGAGTATCCGTGTACGCTACGTGATTGCGACGGAATTTTGATCACATCAAAATCCCATGGCAACCGATCAAGTGAGACTAAATTGCTAGATTATAAAATTCAAATATTTTGGATTCCAAGTATTGTATCCCATCACAAATATCCGGACGATGTTAAACTTTTCGATAGATTAATCAAAATCCCACAATTCTTCGAGAGCTCAACGCTTGAGCACAGTTTATAAATACCCAGAATCATGCCACAGCACCTATGAACCAACCGTAGAAGGGCAAACCCAAGCCTCATTAATGGCACCACGGAACTGCCGCAAACCCTAAAGTTCAAAGCGGTTCCATGGTCATTATATGTTGGATATAGTGCCCTCAAAGTCAATTATTGGATCGCAGGCACGTGATTGCAATGATTGAGGAAGGACCTATACCGGTAGGACAGTCTTACTCGAGATGATAGTATGCTATCTGGTTTGTCTTTATCATCACTGTTACATGTTGGTAGAGCCCATAGGATTCTTGCTTGACTACCAGCATTATGATGGTGATCATGTACGTGGGAGCTGGTGGTCTATAAGCAAATCCTTAAATGTCCCTAGTCGTGGGAGTATCGAGACTGGGCATAGATACTCCAGTGTAGACTAGTGTATACTGATCGAGACCCCGACGAGGGGCGGTGGCCAGGTCTCACAAGCCATTGCCGTTATTTGGTTCACCTAGGATAGTATATAGGTGCTCATTGGGTTATGAGTACACTGGACGGACTCGTCGGGAACCTGCTAGTTGGTATTATACCTATTGTCGGATAGCAGTTCCTAGGTGACATGTGTACAGGTTAGTCTGTCGACCTGAGATCGTCATTTGTCTTGTGTGAGTTCCCACTGTGCTTTGATTACTACCCTACCACGGCTCAAAGGAGTCATGCAAACAGGTTTTAGTTGGGTACAGTCCCGAGCCACATGGAGGCAGTGAGCAGATCGTCGGGGATTTGTCTCTCCTGGTATTGGGGGTTGATATCGCACAGTGCACGGGTGGCCATCACCAGAAAACCTTGGTCAAAGTAGTCGAGAATTACCGATCTAGGATTGGTAGTTTCTCTGGTGGTGATGGGCTTCATACCGACACTAAATATCGCATTATTTGGGGTCTAACTTTATCCACCCCTCTAGACCCGATATGCGATACTCATAGACGAACGGACCGGACTGTACGGATATTGTCACTGTCAGGCTCAGTAGGGTTTCATGATGAGTTCGCTCGTCAGCTTCCCTTTCGCTCAATACATGGGCAGCCGTGACGTACAGCTAGTACCATTGACGTGATTGTGGTTAAACCTACTACCAGCGTATTGATAAGTCATTAGAGTCCCCCACAGAAAGTTTCCCAAGTTTGGGCGAAACGTTGTAGAGGTCGTATGGTTTTGTAGCAGGGTTCGATCATATACGTGCACTTGTGCATGGATCATGATTGGACGGATCATACTAGTGGGTTTTGGTTTAAGCCGGATCCTAGTATTAGATTTGTTGGATTGCTTTCGTCTCATTGTATTCATATTCAGTCGGAATGCGAATACAGGTGAGGGGTATTCTTGTGATCCGTCACGAGTTTACTTTAGTTGATGCCATATCTTTATTGTTGGATTAAACATTTTGGTTTAAATGTTTGATGGAGGAAAATGTGAGTGCAAGTTTTGTCCACAAGCATCTTTTCATGCCACATGCACATGGTGACTCATGGTCTTGGTTTGGGTGAACATTAAATGTGACATGGATTGATTTTGTGGCTAATTATGATTAGTGGGGATATTTTGGAGAGAGAGGGGCAGCCATGTGATGGCTTGGGGGCTTTGTATTATTGATATATATATATATATATATATATATATATATATATATATATATCTCAAAAGATCACACAACATAATAAGTCGTTTTCTTCTTCTTCTTCTCTTGAGCTCACAAGTTCCTCATCAATGGCTTCTTCTTCAATCTCCATCCATACTATCTCATGTATTGAGAATCAATGGATATATTGAGACAAAGTTATCACACATATTCTCTACTTCACCTTGGACATGTCGGCTAGCAAACTTCATGTCCGAATTGCTTCGGTTTGAAGTGGGAGCCCGCATAAAGATTCCTCGATGTGGTGCCACTTTGACAAGCGAGACTGGAAGGTGAACTTCGTAGAGGCAGCCGCGACAAGCATGGGATGGAGATTGAAGACCGAAGGAGACAGATCGATTGGTATAATCTCTGAACTCATTTTACAGATTGCTAGTTAACGGTTAATGGTTCGATCCGGGTAAAGGTTATGGTAGAGTCAAGTTTTGAAAAGTTTTTGTTCCGCATTTGGCCTCAGAAAGACGGCCAGGGCACTGCCGTATACCAACATTATATCGAGTTAGGGTTTCATTCTTCTAAAGGGTCCACAGAATGACTTGCATGATTTTCCGAATACCTTAAACTTGGAAATATGGGTTTTTGACATTCGTTCGTACTTTTTAACTTCGCCTAGATAGTATGTGAAAACCCGAAACCATGTTAAACTATGAATACGAAACACTCCGAATAGCCTATACAGTATGACCACATCACATGCAATCACAGAAAAAATAAGCAACACCTGAAGAATCAAAAACCAGAGCCTAGAACAATACCAAAATTTGAACCCCAAAATCCACAAAATGGCCGAGGAGCTCGGAAATTCAAGGCACTGGCCGGCCAAAAACCAAGAAAAGGGGTCAGAATTTTGGTAGTGTTCATGTTGTATCTCATACATCATTCTGTAAGTCCATATTGCGACCCCCGGTGCTTACGGGGAGGCGGAAACGGTATAAAAAACAAATTTTTATCGCAAGAGGCAACATGGACTAAACAAGGTCGGGATCGTGTCTAAACTAAACTAGCAAATACGCTAAAGGGAGTTAGCTACTCGGATGAAGGTTATACCTAAACTTGAACTTCTTCTTCTTGAAATCTTGTAGAGGTTGATGGTTCTCTTTTCGTCGCCTTCTTCCGTCGAAGATGGATCCACCTCGAAGGTTCGACCTTTGGGCTCTTCCTCGGTCTTTGAGTGAACTAGGGTTTCCGGCTTGCTAAACCTTTAACCTAGAATGAGTAGAGAGTGACTAGGGTTTGCTTTTCCTTTTAAAGAGAAGGATTCTCAACACATGAGAAGGTTTCTCTTTGCTAGAGGAAGAAGAAGATGAAGTGAGGAGAGAGAAGCTAAATGAGATAATGAGCTATGTTTTTCTTTCTTGCAACCATAATGCCAAAAGAAAAACAATTATCTAAATAATAATAATTCAAAATGAGAATAGTTGATGGCAATTTGGAATGACCACTACCATGCTTCATTTAATGAAATGTAAGCATGAATCAAGGAGGACTTTTTAAAGCATGATGGTGGTCAACATTCAACCATGGTCAACAAGTCAACCATGGTCAACAAGTCAACAAAATCAACCATAACATAATTCTCATTTAATTACTATTATTAATAGATAATTCATAAATCCATTAGGGTTTGGAAAATGATAACTGTCAACTGTGCATACGCACCCGTTCCGAAACCCTAATGAAATACCTCATCCTCCGCCTCAAGCAACTGTGCATACACACCTGCATTCTCGTTCCGAGGAACAAGAATACCAAGATATAAAAGCAACCCCAAATATATATACCAGTATCTGGCTCAAACCAGAGCCTGCCAGTATAATCCGTCCGGACTCCAAACGTGCACAAGTGCGCGGATGAGAACGAACCCTGTCGCAAAACCATGCGACCTCTACTCTGTTTTGCCCAGAGGCGAATACCCTCTGTGTGGGACTCTAAAGACTCGACACTACGCTGGCAGTGGGTTTAACCACAGACCGCAAGCGGCACTAGCTGTGCGTAACGGTCCCCAGGTAGATGCCGACAAGAAGGCTGACGAGGTGAAACCCCATCTGAACTCCTACTGAGTCTGAATGTGACATTCTCCGTACAGTCCGGTCTGTTCGTCTGATACATCGCATGTCGGGCCTAGGGGGTGGTAAAACGTCAGTCCCCCAATAGCGGTACAAGTCGTGTCGGAGTGAAGCCCAAAATACCCTGAGATAACACTGGAAACCTACCAGTATATCTCGCTTGCCCTGGCCAGGGACTGCTCGTGTAATGGCTCTCCTAGACACAGCGCGATGTCAACCCCCAATACCGGGAGAGACGAATCCTGTCTAACCGTCACTGCCTCCAAGTGCTTCGGGACTGCACCCAATCACCACCTGTTTGCACGACTCCTTTGAGCCGTGGTAGGGTAGTGATCAAAGTGCAGTGGGAACATACTCGAGGCGAAGTGCCAGTGTCAAGTCAGCGGACTAAGCTGTACTCATGTCACCTGGGAACTGATAACTGACGATAGGTATAATACCAACCTGTCAGTTCCCGACGAGTCCTGTCCAGTGTACTCGTAACCCAACGAGCACCCGTATACTATCTCCAGTACGACGTACTGATGGCTGTGGGACAGACCATCTCCCATACTGGGATGAGAAGCGCATACGCTAGTCTACTCCGGAGTATCGATGCCCTGTCTCGATAGTCCTACGACTAGGGACCTGTATAAGGATGTGCCTATAGATTACCCAGCCCCCACTAGTGTGACTGCCATCACAACGCTGGTAATCAAGCAAAGATCCTAAGGGCTCCACTAATGCGTATAAGTGATATACTGAAATAAACACAAGTACACATTGAAGTAGAAACAAACCAAGTAGCATACTAATATATCGAGCAAGATTGTTTATACAAGGTGAATATCCCAAGCTTCCATCAAGTAATATACAAACTAGTATGATACAGTAATGGCCTCTAGGGCATATACACTAACAATCTCCCACTTGCACTAAGGCCATGAACTGGCGTACCGAAGACCTATCATCTCGATCAGCCGCTCAAACTGAGTCTGGAGTAAGGCCTTGGTGAATGGATCTGCAGTGTTCTCTTCTGAAGCAACCCTCCGAACCTCGATCTCCTTGCGATCCACGATCTCCCTGATCAGGTGATACCGCCTCAAGATGTGCCTGGATCTCTGATGGGACCTGGGTTCCTTTGCTAAAGCTATAACCCCGTTGTTGTCGCAATACAGAGGTACTGGGTCAACAATGGACGGAACCACCTGAAGTTCTTTTAAGAACTTCCTTATCCAGACAGCTTCTTTTGCGGCATCAGATGCAGCGATGTATTCCGCTTCCATAGTTGAGTCTGCAACGGTTTCCTGTTTGGAACTCTTCCAACACACCGCCCCTCCATTGAGGGTAAAGACAAAACCCGACATGGACTTGGAATCATCCTTGTCACTCTGGAAGCTGGAGTCAGCAAAGGCCTCAATCTGGAGGTCTTTTCCGCCATACACCAAGAACATCTCCTTAGTCCTTCTCAGGTACTTGAGAATGTTCTTTACTGCTATCCAATGTTTCTCCCCAGGGTTAGACTGATACCGGCTTACTACACTCAGTGCATAAGCTACATCCGGTCTGGTACACAACATCGCATACATTATAGAGCCTACCGCAGAAGCGTAGGGTATAATAGACATGCGATCCCTCTCCAAATCAGTCTTGGGAGACATCTCTTTAGAGAGGGTGATCCCGTGACAAGCCGGTAGGTTACCGCGCTTGGAATCTTCCATACTGAATCTTTTCAGTACGGTGTTGATGTACCTGGACTGTGAAAGTCCTAATATCCTCTTGGATCTATCACGATGGATCCGGATCCCCAGGATGTATGAGGCATCACCCAGGTCTTTCATGGAGAACCTGTGTGACAAGAAACCCTTGACAGATTGTAGCATAGGAATGTCATTTCCTATTAAGAGAATGTCATCCACGTATAAAACAAGGAATACTACAGTTCTCGCTACAAATCTACTATAGATGCATGGTTCATCTGGATTTTTGATAAAGTCAAATTCCTTGACCGTCTCATCAAAACAGATGTTCCAACTCCGCGATGCCTGCTTTAGTCCATAAATGGACTTAAGCAACTTGCACACCTTTCCGCTGCTCCCACTCTGAATGAAACCCTCTGGCTGATCCATATAGACACACTCCTCTAAATTTCCATTTAGAAAAGCGGTTTTTACGTCCATCTGCCAAATCTCATAATCGTGGAAGGCAGCAATGGCAAGAAGGATCCGAATGGATTTCAGCATAGCTACTGGAGAAAAGGTTTCGTCATAGTCCAAGCCAGGTCTTTGACGGAAACCCTTTGCTACAAGTCTAGCTTTATAGGTCTCAACCTGTCCATCTACACCAATCTTCCTTTTGAAGATCCACTTGCATCCTACGGGTTTTACCCCGTCTGGAGCAATGTCCAACGTCCATACTTTGTTGGTGTACATGGACTCCATTTTGGTCCGCATTGCATCTAGCCATTTTACCGAGTCAACGCTCTGAACGGCCTGCTGGAAGCTAGTAGGCTCATCATAGTCTATGATGCAATCCTCTCTATCCCCGTCTATGAGAAAACCGTAGTATCTCTCGGGCGGATGAGACTGCCTACTACTCCTGCGGAGCGGCATAGGAATGTCCTGTTCTTTTGATCTCACTGGCTCTTCCAAGTCTTCAGTAATAGCTTGTGGTTCTGGAATCTCTTCCAGTTCTATTGCGTTCCCACTTATCTGGGTTTCCAAAAACTCAGTTTCCAAGAAGCGGGCATGTTGAGAAACAAAAACTTTTTGTTCCTCAGCGGAATAGAACAGATACCCCCTGGAGTTCTTTGGGTATCCCACAAACTTACATTGTACTGAACGTGCATCGAGCTTGTCCGCATGCTGCTTTTTTACAAAAGCTGGACATCCCCATATCTTAAGGTACTTAAGACAGGGTTTCTTCCCACTCCACATCTGATATGGAGTGGTAGGCACAGTCTTGGTAGGAGCCTTGTTCAAGAGATATGCAGCTGCTTCTAGTGCATAGCCCCAGAAAGATCGCGGTAACTCAGCCTTTACTCATCATGGAACGAACCATATCCAATAGGGTTCGATTCCTCCTTTCCGATACACCGTTATGTTGCGGAGTGTATGGAGGAGTACGCTGAGAGAGAATCCCATTCTCTTTTAAGTAATTCAGGAACTCGGCACTTAAGTATTCTCCACCTCGATCCGATCTTAGAATCTTGATACTTTTGCCGGTTTGTTTTTCAACTTCATTCTTGTAATCCCGAAATTTCTCAAAAGCCTCGGATTTGTGCTTCATTAAGAAGACATGTCCATACCTAGAGAAATCGTCTGTGAATGTAATGAAGTATGAATAACCGCTTCGCGCATGTGTAGACATTGGACCACACACGTCACTGTGTATGAGTCCCAAGAGCTCGCTCGCTCTTTCTCCGTGTCCAGTGAACGGAGTCTTTGTCATCTTTCCCATGAGACAAGATTCACAAGTGGCATAAGACTGATACTCGAACGGATCCAAGTATCCTTCTTTATGTAACTTAGTCAACCGTGTCTCATTGATGTGACCCAGTCTACAATGCCATAAGAAAGCCTGATTGATATCTGGAGACTTTCTTTTGTGTGTATTCTGGACATTGAAAATCTGTGGTTGGTTTAATACGTATATACCATTGCTCAGTGTACCTGACCCAATCAGAACTTGATTAAGGTGAATGTTTACAACATTACTTACAAACGCAAATTCATAACCTTCTTTAGAAACCAAAGATACAGAAATGATATTACAAGTTGCGTTGGGTACAAAAAAGCAATTACGCAAAACCAAAACATGCCCATCTGTCATTCCCAGGTGATAGTCCCCCACGGCTTTAGCATCCATGCTAGCTCCGTTCGCAACTCTGAGGGTCATGTCACCTGCCTTCAAAAACCTACGGTTTCTCAACGTCTGCAAAGAATTACAGATATGAGATCCTGATCCGGTATCCAATACCCAGGAAGTAGAGTTTATAGAAAGACAGTTTTCAATAACATACACACCTGAAGCTGAAGCCGCAACCAGCTTCAGTTCCTGTGTCCTGGCTTTCCAAGCCCTGCAATCTTTCTTCCAGTGTCCACTTTTGTGACAATAGAAGCATTCCTCTTTACCAACAAGCTTCCCCTCTATCTTTGTTGCCTTTTCCTTTCCCTTCGTACCCACTTTACTAACACCGCCTCTTGGTTTGGCGGGGGCTTTCTTCCTCTTTCCCTTGGCTTTCGCCTTGGACCTAGAGGAAGAAGATCCTCCTACAAACAAAGCGGGTGTATCCCTACCTTTCTGTAGGGTGCCCTCTGCGCTTCTCAGCAGGTTGAGGAGTTCTGAAAGTTCAACTTCCTTTTCTTGCAAGTTGAAATTCAGTATGAACTGGGCGTAAGTGGATGGAAGGGACTGGAGAATTAAATCTGTATAAAGTTCACTGTCCAACGTGGTCCCAAGTTCTGCGAGCTCCTCAGTGTAGCCAATCATCTTAAGCACGTGGTCCGCTACCGATGATCCGACGGCCAACTTTGTCGAAAACAACTTCTTCGACACTTCGTATCTTGCGATACGAGACTGCTCTCCATACAGTTCTTTTGTATGGAGAAATATGGACTCGAGGTCCATATTCTCATGCCTCCTCTGATGTTCGTTGTCCATAGAGGCAAGCACGAGGCACCTGGCCTTCGCGCAATCAATCTCCCAAGTCTTACGGATTTCCTTATCCGCGACGCTGGAGGTGGGACTTGGGACGGGGGGAGCTTTGGTGGTAAGAAGATACCCCAGCTTGTCGTAAGTGATTGCCAATTTGACATTCCTGAGCCAATCTTTGTAGTTTGGCCCTGTCAGTATATTTTTATCTAGAAGTAACTTAAGTCCAGTCATTTCGATTTGGTCGCTGCAGGGGGAGAGAAGAAACACTTAGCACGATGCTCTTGCAAGTTTAGAATGGTTTTTAATTTGTCTAAACAGGATGGCTCCCACTGTCTCTCGAATCCCTCCTCAAACCACAAAGGAAGAATTAGTCGGGATCAATCCCACCGTACAATACTTGCTTAACCGTTCAGCCAGGCCAGTGTCGGTACTTCGAGGGAGGTTTTCCAACGCTTTCGCGAAGTTCCTTAATTTAAGAACCTCTTTTCCCTGGGGGCGTAGCCCCGCTAACACCTTTCTAGGCACCTACTAGGTTTATAGCATTGATCATTTAGTGAGAAATTTCCCGAGGAGTAGCATATACTCACAGTAGGATCGGGATCCAAATATCATCGCGTGACGAAAATGAAGGAATCCTACCATAATCATCACACTCCAAATGGTATGCAAATCTAGCAAGTTTCAGTACTTATGAAACTCCCGATGTGGATTTTTGCCCCATGCTCTTATGACCTTGACGAAGGTCAACAAATCATAAGTCACATGTCAATTTCTGCCCGTCATTATCCAGGTTAATTTGAACCCACCCGTATATACCCTTGACGAAGGTCAACAAGGCAATACGACTGTCCCAAACCAACGCATCTATCTATGCTACATATGAACACCCAATAGCTACCAATCTCTATGTCTTGACGAAGGTCAACAAACATAGCTTGAATACTATTGAATTTTCATACGAAACGACGGATGGCTACGAATGGTTTTGGCGAAACCGTGAACGTAGTGAACTTGATATAATCGATGGAACGAGATAGCTTTTAGAAGGAGTGGCTCAAGCTCCGCATTTAAAAGTTAGTTTTGAAAAGAACCGAGTGGTTTTTCGAAAGTGTTCCAACGACTTTAACTTGGTTTATTATCTTGCATTAGTTCTTTTAATGCGTGATATTCTTGCATTAGTTCTTTTAATGCGTCCCATCATTTAATTCCTACCATTGCAGAAAACAACCAAAATATGACGTACGCTTATGCCATTCGCATTCGCCACGGGGTCCCGTCATCACTCGTTAGGTTACTTAACTAACGACAGAGCGGGGGCTGGGCTAGCGCGGCTGTAAAACATAAGCAACGCCTAAATAGAAAGCAATGATAGACATTACAGATCACAGATGAATACATTGGATATACTAGCAATCCGCAATCCTTTCGAGCCTGCAATGAAAAGCGGATTACACGGTCGCGGTGAATAGCCAAATACCCCACCCAAGACCCCTACGGGTGCGGGAAACTACCCGCCAAGTACCCGGCAGTTTGTGCACCCCTCCATGGGTCTATCCTAGGAGAAAAACAGTAAAAAGAATTATACAATGACGGCTACAACCCCGACCCGGTTGTGCGGCCAAACAAATAATAATTATTACATCAATTTACATTTACAATGAATGAAAGAAAAACAAAAGCTCATCTCACATCCACCCCGGCTATTCACCCGCGACAGTCCAACACATTCATATACACAATCCAATATCAAACACAGATCATGTATAACCCCGACTAATCGACCTATAGCGATTAGCCGACGTTCAATACATGCAAACATCACAGATATAATCATCATAGTCAAAGTGCAGTGAAGTTCGGAAAAAAATACGGAATTATAGGACCCCAAAAGTGAATTTCTGTTCTGGAAAATCTGGGCACATATAATATATCTTAAAAATCCCAAAACCAACACAGAAGAACACTGCACGAAAAATGATGCACAGAAGACGACAAACCGCGGCGCTTCCGCGGCACATGCCTACCTCGTGCGGCGGAAGCGCGGCGGTTTGAATGAATTAGGGCAACGTTTTTCATGGTTGTTCACACAAAACCCTGAGCCGAATTTATAAGTATAAAGTTTTTCATTTAGATCAGAAAAAAATTCAACAGAAACTTAGGGTTTTGTTTTTCCGGTTTTGTGATTTTATCGGTTCCGAACTTCGTTACACTTCACTACCAAGCTAGTTTAAGTTTAGTTAGGCTCTGATACCACTGTAAGTCCATATTGCGACCCCCGGTGCTTACGGGGAGGCGGAAACGGTATAAAAAACAAATTTTTATCGCAAGAGGCAACATGGACTAAACAAGGTCGGGATCGTGTCTAAACTAAACTAGCAAATACGCTAAAGGGAGTTAGCTACTCGGATGAAGGTTATACCTAAACTTGAACTCCTTCTTCTTGAAATCTTGTAGAGGTTGATGGTTCTCTTTTCGTCGCCTTCTTCCGTCGAAGATGGATCCACCTCGAAGGTTCGACCTTTGGGCTCTTCCTCGGTCTTTGAGTGAACTAGGGTTTCCGGCTTGCTAAACCTTTAACCTAGAATGAGTAGAGAGTGACTAGGGTTTGCTTTTCCTTTTAAAGAGAAGGATTCTCAACACATGAGAAGGTTTCTCTTTGCTAGAGGAAGAAGAAGATGAAGTGAGGAGAGAGAAGCTAAATGAGATAATGAGCTATGTTTTTCTTTCTTGCAACCATAATGCCAAAAGAAAAACAATTATCTAAATAATAATAATTCAAAATGAGAATAGTTGATGGCAATTTGGAATGACCACTACCATGCTTCATTTAATGAAATGTAAGCATGAATCAAGGAGGACTTTTTAAAGCATGATGGTGGTCAACATTCAACCATGGTCAACAAGTCAACCATGGTCAACAAGTCAACAAAATCAACCATAACATAATTCTCATTTAATTACTATTATTAATAGATAATTCATAAATCCATTAGGGTTTGGAAAATGATAACTGTCAACTGTGCATACGCACCCGTTCCGAAACCCTAATGAAATACCTCATCCTCCGCCTCAAGCAACTGTGCATACACACCTGCATTCTCGTTCCGAGGAACAAGAATACCAAGATATAAAAGCAACCCCAAATATATATACCAGTATCTGGCTCAAACCAGAGCCTGCCAGTATAATCCGTCCGGACTCCAAACGTGCACAAGTGCGCGGATGAGAAAGAACCCTGTCGCAAAACCATGCGACCTCTACTCTGTTTTGCCCAGAGGCGAATACCCTCTGTGTGGGACTCTAAAGACTCGACACTACGCTGGCAGTGGGTTTAACCACAGACCGCAAGCGGCACTAGCTGTGCGTAATGGTCCCCAGGTAGATGCCGACAAGAAGGCTGACGAGGTGAAACCCCATCTGAACTCCTACTGAGTCTGAATGTGACATTCTCCGTACAGTCCGGTCTGTTCGTCTGATACATCGCATGTCGGGCCTAGGGGGTGGTAAAACGTCAGTCCCCCAATAGCGGTACAAGTCGTGTCGGAGTGAAGCCCAAAACACCCTGAGATAACACTGGAAACCTACCAGTATATCTCGCTTGCCCTGGCCAGGGACTACTCGTGTAATGGCTCTCCTAGACACAGCGCGATGTCAACCCCCAATACCGGGAGAGACGAATCCTGTCTAACCGTCACTGCCTCCAAGTGCTTCGGGACTGCACCCAATCACCACCTGTTTGCACGACTCCTTTGAGCCGTGGTAGGGTAGTGATCAAAGTGCAGTGGGAACATACTCGAGGCGAAGTGCCAGTGTCAAGTCAGCGGACTAAGCTGTACTCATGTCACCTGGGAACTGATAACTGACGATAGGTATAATACCAACCTGTCAGTTCCCGACGAGTCCTGTCCAGTGTACTCGTAACCCAACGAGCACCCGTATACTGTCTCCAGTACGACGTACTGATGGCTGTGGGACAGACCATCTCCCACACTGGGATGAGAAGCGCATACGCTAGTCTACTCCGGAGTATCGATGCCCTGTCTCGATAGTCCTACGACTAGGGACCTGTATAAGGATGTGCCTATAGATTACCCAGCCCCCACTAGTGTGACTGCCATCACAACGCTGGTAATCAAGCAAAGATCCTAAGGGCTCCACTAATGCGTATAAGTGATAAACTGAAATAAACACAAGTACACATTGAAGTAGAAACAAACCAAGTAGCATACTACTATATCGAGCAAGATTGTTTATACAAGGTGAATATCCCAAGCTTCCATCAAGTAATATACAAACTAGTATGATACAGTAATGGCCTCTAAGGCATATACACTAACACATTCTGCAGTTGCTAAAAAAATTTTTAGAAGCCATTTTAAAATCGACAGAAACCAGGCTTCGATATCGGGTGTTTCGGAGTAGTTTCGGTTTCGTAATCTAACAAATATCGTCTAATACTCTAGCCCGGCTCTGATACCACTGTTGGGATTCTATAGCACCCTACTGGGTTTCCAAGACATCAAGCATGCCAATTTTAAAAATTCCAGAGTGCTAATGAACCCTAACCTAGGATCTAGCAAGAGTGAATAGACAATATAAAGCATGTAATCAAACATTACAACAAGTGAATGAGGAATACAACCTTTGTAGTCCGGTCCTTCACTTCTAAAGCTCCGTGTAGAAGTCCCTTCACTGCAAATAGTGATCTCCCGAACTCTAGTATGGGTTCCCTTAGAGAAATGAACGGCCTTGCTCGAAGTCTTCGAGGCCGAAGATAATCTACGTCGAGGAGACTCAAACCCAAGATACCTCTTCACTAGGTGATGAACTTTGTGAAGAGAACAACCTAAACTAAATGGCTAGTAGTAGAGAATGATGAAGTAGGAATTTTGCTCACTTTAGATTTGATTTTCTCACTCATTTTCACCATTTTCCATGAAGCTAGAGAGCTAGAGGAATGAGATGAAGAAAATGTAGGGTTACTAGGCACACTCATAAGGTTCTACAAGGCATCAACCATGCCCAATTTAAAATTTAGACGTGCCGAACAACCCTAACCAAGATCTTTAAACTAGAGATTAGGCGAAACAAAGCATGTTAAACACTTTAACATCTAAGAGTTTGGGATTACAACCTTTGTAGTCCGGTCCTTCACTTCATAAGCTCCGTGTTGAGGTTCCTTCGCTTCGATCATCATGTACCTGGACTCTAAAGAGGCTCCACGAAGAGAATGATGCAAACTTGCTTCCGATCTTCGATAACCAAGATGATCTACCTTGAAGTTTCATTAACACAAGCTCTCACTCACAAATGAAGTGAACACCCTAATCTAAATGGCTAGGATAGATTAGGATGATGAAGTAGGAATTTAGCTCTCATTTGTTTTCTTAATCTCACACTAATCCATCACAAAACTGAAAGCTAGAAAGCTTTGCAAGGAGGAAGAAGAAGAAGAATGAATAATCATCCTTTTGTGATGAATAATGACATGTTATGATAACTACAAATGCAACCATGGTTGACCAAAGAAAAGGCTAACTAATGTAGAGAGTTAACTAGGGTTAAAGGGTGTGGGTTGGGTATGGAAATATCTTGCAAAATATCTTTGCAAGAAACAAAATAAAAGCTTCTAGAAGCTTCTAGAAAAGATTAACCCAAATCAAACCCTAACCATGTTTAATCTCTACTAATCATGTTGCATTAGTAATCATAACTTGTTACAATATTATATATCACATATACAATATTTATTGTAACAAAATAAAATAATACAATTAATATATATCGCATATATATCAATGTATTACCCGAGTGAGATAAAGAATCTTTTAGTAAGCTAATAATAATTAATGTAATTTAATATATCAAATATATAATTATACATTAAATTATCGAATCAACACTTCATCCGATAATCCGGCTATTTCACAAATAACCAACTAATATAATCTGTATCAGTTCATCGAATCAACACTTGATCCGATGACCCGGCTATATCACATATACCCGGTCGATATCTCATATCGCGAGAATCTAATACGGTATCACATACACGTATTGTTCTCGGTCCCGCACATATCATATATGTGCTCCTACTCCGTTTTGCCTGAGTCAAGAAACCTCTGTGTAGGACTCTAAAGAATCGTCAATACGCCGGCAGTAGGTGATGATCATATCAAACACCCACAAGCTGCAAGCGGTCAGCTAAACATAACAGCCACCCAGGTATTGAGCGATCAGAAGATCAACAAGCAAGCCTGTACATTCTCCTGCGAATCCAACCAGTAACACTCCCGTACAGTCCGGTCTCTTCGTCTGATATGTCGCATATCTTGCCTAGGGGTAGTAAACGTCAGACCCCAGTAGCTTGATAAGTCGTGTCGATATGAGGTCCATAACAATTCGAGAAACTACTGATAACACTTACCAGTAAATCTCAGCAACCCTGGCTAAGGATTTCCAGTTATAGCCAATCGAACACAGCACAACATCAACTCCCTATACCGGGAGAGACGAATCCCCTCATATCGCTCATTGCCACCATATGATTCGGGACTGTACCCAAAAGCCACCTTTTTGCATGCCCTCTTAGACGTGGTATAATGGAAATCAAAGCACAGTGGGAATCACACAAGACTCTATGACGATCTCGGGTCTACAGACTAACCTGTACCAGTGTCACCGGAGAACTGCCATCTGACATGAGGTATAATACCATCTGGGAGTTCTCGGCGAGTCCGTCCAGTGTACCCAGTTACTACTGAGCACCCATACACCATCCTTGATGTCAAACACCGATGGATATGGTATCATCCATCGCCTATCATATGGGTCAAGATGTGTATACACTAGTTTGCTCTGGTGTATCGGTGCCCTGTCTCGATACACCCTCGACTAGGAACATTTGAAGGATGTACTTGGCGACTACACTGTCCTCACTAGTATGATCTGCATCATAGTCCTGGTAGTCAAGTACTCATCCTAAGGGCTATATCAACATGTAACATAGAGACAATCAGAGTACATGTTAAGATAAAGTGTAACCAGATAGCATACTATCATGTCGAGCAAGAAAGTCCTCCCTATATATGTCCAAGCATCCACTACAATCGTATGTACAGTAATGGCCTCTAGGGCATACATATAACTAACAATCTCCCACTTGCACTAGGGACATCTGTTTTGGTATCGCATACCCAATAATCAGCTGTGGTTGAAGTATATCATACTCAACCATCCCATAAAAGTCTCTACTGTGTAATAGGCCTTTGTGAGTGGATCCGCGCTGTTGTCCTCTCTGTCTACTCTCCTAAGCTCGATCTCCCTGGAGATCAACCATCTCCATGATCAGGTGATACTGCATAAGAATTATCTCTGGATTTCTGATGGGACGGGGGTTCCTTGGCATAAGTCACAACTCCATTATCACACAATGGTATGAACGAAGTTCATCTCATGAACTTATATATATCCAGACTGCCTCTTTGGTAGCATCCGTAGTAACAATGTATCTTGCCTTTAATAGTCTAGTAAGTCACGGTATCTAGCTTGGAACTCTTCCAACATATCGTCCCTCCACTGAGGGTAAAGACAATGCCTGCGACTGACATTCAGTCGTCCTTATCACCCTGGAACCTTTCCAGTGATTCTCTCCAGGATTGATTGATACCATCTCACTACAACTAGTGAGATTCCTAACATCCAATTAGATCTATCCCATAGATCCATAACCCAGGATTTAGGAGGTATCACCTTGATCCTATATGGAGAATCTTTGTGATAAGAGGAGATTAACCGAGCGTAGCATAGGAAACTCCTTCCCTATCAAGAGTATGTCATCCACGTACTCTACGAGGATCACCACCATACTCTCTACTATCTTTTTGTATATACTTGGTTCATCTACCATTCTGATGAAGTCAAACTCTTTGACTGCAACATCAAAACAGACGTTCCAACTCCGCGATGCCTGATTTATCCTATAAAACATCTTGCTCACGTTTCCACTGCTCCCACTGCCTACGAAGCCCTCTGGTTGTGTACTTATAGACGCTCTCTTCCAAATCAGTATTTAGAAAAGCAGTCATGACACCCAACCGCCAGATATCGTAGTCATGGTATGTAGCCGTAGCAAGTAGGATCTGAATGGACTTAAGAATAGCTTTGAAAGTCTCAACTTTTCCATGTACACCAAGTAATCTTCTCAAGATATACTTCTCCTGATGGGGATTTAACCCTTCAGATAAAGCAACCAAAGTCCATACTTTGTTGGTGTATAAGGATTCCATCTCAGATCGCTAAGCATCTAGCCATTCTCACAGAGTCCCCACTCCTGATGGCTAGCTCGAAACTAGTTGGGTCATCATCTCATGATGCAATCCTCTCTCCCACTGTCATAGAGAAAACCGAAGTATCTCTAAGGTAGGTGAGGAACCCTATTAGATCGGCGGAGAGGCTGAGGTTTGTTGGAAACTATTGAATTCTTTGGTTCTACCAAATCATCAGCTGCAGTTTGTATAACTGGAACTCTTTCCAATTCTACCTCATGACCAATAATTTCTTCACAAGAAATTCCCTTTCACAAAGGTGGCATGCTGAGAAACAAAACATCTTTTGTTCCTCGGTTTGGTAGAAGATATTCCCTTGCGAATGCTTGGGATATCCAACAAACTTCCACAGAACTGACTTTGCCTTGAGCTTGTCCGGATTTTGCTTTTAGACATAGGCCGGACAACCCCAAATCTTATCTTAGTTAAGATATGGGCTCTTCCCATTCCATATCATATATGAAGTAGTAGGAAACTGATTTGATTGGAACCCTATTCAATAGGTATGCAACTTCTCAAGTGCATAATCCCAAAAGAAAATAGGCAACTCAGTAGTACTCATCATAGAGCACACCATATCACATAGGGTGTGATTGCTCTGCCCCGATACACCGACGTGCTGTGGTGTATACGGAGGAGTAATGCTGAGAGAGAATCTCATTCTCCTTTAGAATAGTCCAGGGATCCTGTGCTCAAGTATTCTCCTCCTTGATCTCATCAAAGGACATAATACTTATACCCGTTTTTGGTTCTCTACTTCTAACTTATATTCTGTGATTATCTCAAAAGTTTTGGACTTGTGTTTCAACAGGAACATATGTCTGAATCTTGAGAGATCATCAGTGAATGTAATTAAGTACAAAGAACCGGTCCTGGCATGTGTAGACAGGGGACCTTCATACATCAGCATGTATCAATCCCAAGAATTCACTAACTCTTTCTCTGTTTCTAATAAACGGAGCTGTGGTCATCTTATCTTTGTGACATCACTGGCAAGTTTTTACAAGATGTAAATCCAAACTAATTTAAATATGCATCTTTATGTAACTTCAGCTAGTTGGGTCGCATTTATATGACCTAGTCTACAATACCTCAAGAAGGATTCGTTCATTTCTGAACTCTTCCTCTTGTGTGTGTTCTGTATGTTAAGAACTGTGGTTTGATTTAGAACGTCTATGCTTTTAGATAACGTGCCTGAACCGATCAACTCTTGATATAGGAAATGTTCAAAATATTATCCAACAATACAAAATTATATCCTTCTTTACTAATAAAGAGACTGATATGATGTTTGTACATCAGGTTCGGTATCTAATAATATTTGTTCAGAATCAATGTATTCTGGTAATACAGGGTGATAACTACCAACAGACTTGGCAGCAACACTTGCACCGTTTCTATCTCATGAAACTTTTCACCCGTTCTCAGTTCTCTACCTATCTGTAGCCTATGTAACAAATTACATATATGGGATCCTGATCCGGTATCAAATACCCAGGACGTAAAGGATATTGAGAAACAGTTCTGTGTAATGAACACACACGAAGATGATGCATCAGCATGCACTTTCTTTGTTTAGGCGGCACGGGAATTCTGGTAATCCCCAATTTCCTACTCTGTCTTATAACAATTATAAGTTGGAGTGGGACCAACGTTCCCTAGCTCAGTATAACAAGCGGGTTCGGTCAATACATCCGTATTATTATCTTGATTAAGGCGTGACATGGTCGCTACCTGGAGAGAGAGAAGAAAACACTCAGCGTGCGCTTTTACAAGATTAGATTGGTTATCAATTTATCTAATCAGGATGCCTCCCACTGTTTTAGTCAAATCTACCTACAAACCCTAAAAGAAAAGACTAGCCAGGATTAATTACACTCTATAAGTTAGCCAATCTTTCAGTCAGGCCAGTGCCGGTACTTTGAGGGAGGTTCCCCGTGCTTTCGCACGGACCTAATTAAAATAAACCTCGTTTTCCCATGGGCGTAACCCCGTTGACACCTTTCTAGAAACCTACTTGATCGGCTAATTATAATGTGTAAAACTCTCCCAGGAGTAACTCTTACTCGCAGCGGGTATCGGGATCCAACTATCTCATAAAAGGTATGCAACCTCATTGCAAATTTCAACACTTGAAATTCCCAATAATATTTTAACCCTAGCGTCCTATGACCTTGACGAATGCCAAACCACCCATAGTCCGCTAGTCAAGTTCAACCCGTATATTTCCTGATTGATTTAAACCCACCCGCACGACCCTTGACAAATGCCAAACAACGCCGTACGAATACCCTAATCCAATCGCATCGTATGCTAGCAGATAAGCACTAGTTAGCTACCGTACACTACGCCTTGACGAATGCCAATCTACCGCAGCACGAATACTATGTAGTATTTATCTGAAATGATGGAAGGCTACGACAGGTTTTTAGGAAAACCCTTTGCGTAATGAACTTGATATCGTTGTAGAATCAAGTGATTTTAAATGGAATGTTTTTTATGCCTTTTCTAGTTTTGCTAAAGAGGTCACTCCCGGTGAACGGATCGTCGGCTCTTTCCTCATCGAATAAGGTGCAGGATATTTCACAAATATCACTATGCAAAGCAAAAACTATAAAAACTATCAAAAGACAAACCGAGTTTGTAGCATCTGCTAGTTTCACAAAAGAGGTCACTCCCGGTGAAGGGATCTCGGCTCTTTCCTTATCGAATAAGGTGCTGGATGTTCTACAAGGAACACCGCTATACAAAGCAAAAACTAGAGCTACCAGTTTTTAAACAAGTTTCTACAACATCTTTAGGTTTCTTTTATTTCATTAATCTCATTAATGAAGTCCCATTTTATTATGCTTCACAAGCATCACATTTGAAACGAAATCTGCAATATAACATATATCTCATATATATAATAAAAACATTCGTCTCAGGCAGTAATATGATCTCATCACAGAACATTGCATCAGAAGAAACATATATGAAATATTAGATATACTAGGAGGTCTTTGTTTTAGTACGAGCCTGTATAAAACACGGATTCCACGGTCGCGATGAATAGCCAAACCCACATCCCTAGACCCCTACGAGAGCGGCAAGCAACACTGCCAATTCTAGGGTTAGGAGACCCGATCTCGACTCCTCGAGATGGTCTCCCACTAGACCCTAGAACCCAGTTACTTGTGCTCCCCGCCTTGGGTCTACCTAATGCGGAAAAGTAAATAATATACAATGGTGACATCATCTTCAGCTCGGAAGTGCCCCAATAAAAGAATATTACATACAAATGAATTTTACATGAATGAAAAGGAAAAACTCTCATCTCACATAAAACCCCCGGCTATTCAAAACACGACGATCCAATATAACATATCACAGCAACACATAATATCTCATATCATCAACATAAGAAAGTATGCGTATCCCGCTTGTCGTTGATGTATAGCAACGAAACCGGCGATACACCACATACTACGCTTACGGTCGCAGAAAAGAAAGTGTAAAACTACAACAGTTGGAATCCGCAACCTACTTAGACATCTCATGCCTAACCAAATGAATTCCTTAGACATCGCATGCCTAACAATTATAAACCGCGCATTTTAGTCTCGATATCGAAAACACTTTTCAATATCTAGTCGGGCAGTTCAACAAGATTCCCGACATCCTGATCGAATACTCGTCACAAACTTTAGTAGACGGCCGCACCCACTGATGCCGTCGACGAAGTGCACTAAGACGGAACACCGCTGCCGCGAGCACCCGACGGATGCTTTTGGCGTCGGGGTTCTCCTACAGTCACTTGGTCGGGGCTATGGGGCATGGTTGTCTGTTAAGTTTACCAGGCGAGTATCCGCATACGCTATGTGATTGCGACGGACTTTTGATCGCATCAAAATCCCGTGGCAACCGATCATCTGAGACTAAACTGCTAGATTTATAACATTCAAATTAGTTATCTCATAACAATTTGTGGATTCCAAATATTGTATCACATATTCCAAATAAATAGACAATGTTAAACTTCCCAATCGAATAAACAAACACCCAAGATTTCCCAAATAGCTCAACACTTGAGCGGAGTTCAAAAATATCCATCACATGCCACAGTACCAATGGTCCAGCCGTAGAAGGGTCAAGCCGACGCCTCACATGAGGCAACGCCGTACTGCCCCAAACCCTAAGGTTCAGAGGCGGTTCAGACGGTCACATAATCGAGTTAAGGTTTGTGTTCTTCTAGAGGGACCACCGCATTACTTGCACAACTTAAAACTTTCTTAAACAACGGAAAAATCCAACACTTGGAAATTTTTCGGCAGGGGAAAAAGTGAGTTATTGATATCCGTTCGAACTTTTTAACACGTTCTAAAAATTACCCGGACAAACTAAACGAAGTTATACTTTCCGATCGAATCAACGAGTTCCCAATACAACCAAGAAAACTCAACATTTGAGTATAATTAAAAATTCCCAGAAGCAGTACGTAACACATACGGATGTTGCTGTTGGAAAAAGATACCCTGATTCTAAATTCTTGCCGCGGAACCGACGCCAATACCCCAGTTTGGCCGCAGTTCCGCGGCGCTATAGTGGACTTAGGGTGTCGTTTTTCACAGGTCTCCATAAAATCACCTGCTTGATTTTCTAAGTATTTTTAATATGAAAAAAATCAACTTTCTGAAAAATTTCCAGAAACTAAGGTTTTACGGGTATTCGGAGTTCGTTCGGACTTTAAACTTCATCTAGACTTCGCCTAAAGCTCTAGCTTGGCTCTGATACCACTGTAGGGTTACTAGGCACACTCACAAGGTTATACAAGGTATCAACCATGCTCGATTGAAAATTTAGACGTGCCAAACAACCCTAACCAAGATCTTTAAACTAGAGATTAGGCGAAACAAAGCATGTTAAACACTTTAACATCTAAGAGATTGGGATTACAACCTTTGTAGTCCGGTCCTTCACTTCATAAGCTCCGTGTTGAGGTCCCTTCGCTGCGATCATCATGTACCCGGACTCTAGAGAGACTCCACGAAGAGAATGATGCAAACTTGCTTCCGATCTTCGATAACTAAGATGATCTACCTTGAAGTTTCATTAACACAAGCTCTCACTCACAAATGAAGTGAACACCCTAATCTAAATGGTTACGATAGATTAGGATGATGAAGTAGGATTTTAGCTCTCATTTGTTTTCTTAATCTCACACTAATCCATCACAAAACCGAAAGCTAGAAAGCTTTGCAAGGAGGAAGAAGAAGAATGAATAATCATCCTTTTGTGATGAATAATGAAATGTTATGATAACTACAAATGCAACCATGGTTGACCAAAGAAAAGGCTAACTAATGTAGAGAGTTAACTAGGGTTAAAGGGTGTGGGTTGGGTTAGGAAATATCTTTCAAAATATCTTTGCAAAAAACAAAATAAAAGCTTCTAGAAGTTTCTAGAAAAGATTAACCCAAATCAAACCCTAACCATGTTTAATCTCTACTAATCATGTTGCATTAGTAATCATAACTTGTTATAATATTATATATCACATATACAATATTTATTGTAAGAAAATAAAATAATACAATTAACATATATCACATATATATCAATTTATTACCCGAGTGAGATAAAGAATCTTTTAGTGAGATAATATTAGTTAATGTAATTTAATATATCAGATAAATAATTATACATTAAATTATCGAATCAACACTTGATCCGATAATCCGGCTATTTCATAAATAACCGACTAATATAATTTGTATCAGTTCATCGAATCAACACTTGATCCGATGACCCGGCTATATCACATATACCCGGCCGATATCTCATATCGCGAGAATCTAATACGGTATCACATACACCTATTGTTCTCGGTCCCGCACATATCATATATGTGCTCCTACTCTGTTTTGCCTGGGTCAAGAAACCTCTGTGTAGGACTCTAAAGAATCGTCAATACGCCGGCAGTAGGTGATGATCATATCAAACACCCACAAGCTGCAAGCGATCAGCTAAACGTAATAGCCACCCAGGTATTGAGCAATCAGAAGATCAATAAGCAAGCATGTACATTCTCCTATGAATCCAATCAGTAACACTCCCGTACAGTCCGGTCTCTTCATCTGATATGTCGCATATCTCGCCTAGGGGTGGTAAACGTCACACCCCAGTAGCTTGATAAGTCGTGTCGATATGATGTCCATAACAGTTCGAGAAACTACTGATAACACTTACCAGTAAATCTCAGCAACCCTGGCCAGGGATTTCCAGTTAAAGCCAATCGAACACAGCACAACATCAACTCCCTATACCGGGAGAGACGAATCCCCTCCTATCGTTCATTGCCTCCATGTGATTCGGGACTGTACCCAAAAGCCACATTTTTGCACGCCCTCTTGGACGTGGTATGATGGAAATCAAAGCACAGTGGGAATCATAAAAGACTCTATGACGATCTCGGGTCTACAGACTAACCTGTACCAGTGTCACCGGAGAACTGCCATCTGACGTGAGGTATAGTACCATCTGGGAGTTCTCGGCGAGTCCGTCCAGTGTACCCAGTTACTACTGAGCACCCATACACCATCCTTGATGTCAAACACCGATGGATATGGGATCATCCATCGCCCATCATATGGGTCAAGATGCGTATACGCTATTCTACTCTGGTGTATCGATGCCCTGTCAGTATACACCCTCAACTAGGAACATTTGAAGGATGTACTTGGCGACTACACTGTCCTCACTAGTATGATCTGCATCATAGTCCTGGTAGTCAAGTACTCATCCTAAGGGCTTTATCAACATGTAATATAGAGACAATCAGAGTACATGTTATGATAAGGTGTAACCAGATAGCATACTTTCATGTCGAGCAAGAAAGTCCTCCCTATATATGTCCAAGCATCCACTACAATATACATCGTATGTACAGTAATAGCCTCTAGGGCATACATATAACTAACAGAAAACAACTCAAGAATAAATCAAGTGGTGAATGGAAACCATGGGTGAGTTAGTATCATATACTAAGCATTGTAGAGACTAAACCATGGATAATTATAATGGTTTGGTTATAAATATCTTAAGTAAAACAAAACAAGTGCACTTTGTCAAAGATGCTTCAAGCTTCTCCAAGCTTCCAAGCATGAAAAATTCTCACCAATTTTGAATTACTAAGATAAATAAAAACTCTCACATTATTATAAGCATGGTATAAGTCATACACACACCCATGGTGCATGTATCATCAAGCATGATACAAAATCATGTACACAAATATATATCACATATATATACTTAATGCACACATCAAGTGAGAAAAGAAATCTTAAGTGAGCTAATACTAGTTAATGTAAATTAATATATCAAATATATAATTATACATTAGATTATCAAATCAACACTTGATTTAATAATCCGTCTATATCACATATAACCGACTAATATGATGTGTATCATTTTATCGAATCAACACTTGATTCGATAACCCGGCTATATCACATATAACCGACCGATGACACAAATCGCGAGAATAAAATATGGTATCACATACCCGTATTAATCTCGGTCCCGCACATATCACGTATGTGCTCCTACTTCGTTTCGCCTGAGCCAGGAAACCTCTGTGTAGGACTCTAAAGACTCGTCAATACGCCGGCAGTAGGTAATGATCATATCAAGCACCCACAAGCCACAAGAGGCCTGCTAAACGTAGTGGCCACCCGGGCATTGAGCGATCAGATGATCAACAAGCAAGACTGCTCATACTCCCACGAATCCAATCAATAACACTACCGTACAGTCTGGTCTCTTCGTCAGATATGTCGCATATCTAGTCTAGGGATGGTAAACGTCAGACCCCAATAACTTGATAAGTGATGCCGATGTAAGGTCTATAATGGGTCGAGAAACTACTGATAACACTTACCTGTAAATCTCATCTATCCTGGCCAGGGATTTTCAGTTATGGACAATCGAGCACAGTGCAACATAAACCCCCAATACCGGGAGAGACGAATCCCCTCCTATCGCTCATTGCCTCCATGTGACTCGGGACTGTACCAAAAAACCACCTGTTTGCACGACTCCGTAGAGCCGTGGTAGGGTGGAAATCAAAGCACGGTGGGAGACACACAAGACTCTATGACGATCTCGGGTCAACAGACTAACCTGTACCAGTGTTACCAGGAGGGACGGTATGTTGGAAGAGTTCCAAGCTAGATACCGTGACATACTAGACGATAAAGGCTGAATACATCGCTACCAACGATGCAGCCAAAGTGGTTGTCCGGGCATTACTTGTTCATGAGATGAACATGGTTTCTACCATTGAGCATCCAATAACTGTTATTGTGACGACAATGTGTTGGGATTCCTTAGCACCCTACTGTGTTTTCAAGACATCAAGCATGCCAATATCAAAAATTCTAGAGTGCTAATGAACCCTAACCTAGGATCTAGCTAGAGTAAATAGACAATATAAAGCATGTAATCAAACATTACAACAAGTGAATGAGGAACACAACCTTTGTAGACCGGTACTTCACTTCTAAAGATCTGTGTAGAAGTCCCTTCGCTGCAAGTAGTAATATCCCGAACTCTAGTATGGATTCCCTTGGAGAAATGAACGACCTTGCTCGAAGTCTTCGAGGCCGAAGATGATCTACGTCTAGAAGACTCAAACCCAAGCTATCTCTTCACTAGGTGATGAACATTATGAAGAGAATACCCTAAACTAAATGGCTAGTAGTAGAGGATGATGAAGTAGGAATTTAGCTCACTTTAGATTTAATTTCTCACTCATTTTCACCATTTTCCATGAAGCTAGAGAGCTAGAGGAAGGAGATCAAGAAAACAACTCAAGAATAAATCAAGTGGTGAATGGCAACCATGGGTGAGTTAGTATCATATACTAACCATTATAGGGACTAAACCATGGCTAATTATAATGGTTTGGTTAATAAATATCTTAAGTAAAACAAGACAAGTGGACTTTGTCAAAGATACTTCAAGCTTCTCCAAGCTTCCAAGCATGACAAGTTCTCACCAATTTTGAATTACTAAGATAAATAAAAACTCTCACATTATTATAAGCGTGGTATAAGTCACACACACACCCATGTTGCATGTATCATCAAGCATGATACAAAATCATGTACACAAATATATATCACATATATATACTTAATGCACACATCAAGTGAGAAAAGAAATCTTAAGTGAGCTAATACTAGTTAATCTAAATTAATATATCAAATATATAATTATACATTAGATTATCGAATCAACACTTGATTTAATAATCTGGCTATATCATATATAACCGACTAATATGATGTGTATCATTTTATCGAATCAACACTTGATTCGATAACCCGGCTATATCACATATAACAGACCGATGACACAAATCGCGAGAATAGAATACGGTATCACATACTCGTATTAATCTCGGCCCCGCACATATCACATATGTGCTCCTACTTCATTTCGCCTGAGCCAGGAAAACTTTGTGTAGGACTCTAAAAACTCGTCAATACGCCGGCAGTAGGTGATGATCATATCAAACACCCACAATGTAGGGTTGCTAGGCACGCGCACAAGGGTGTTGGAGATAGTGCCCTCAGAGTCAATTATTGGATCACAGGCACGTGATTGCAATGATTGAGGGAGGACCTATCCCGGTAGGACAGTCTTACTCGAGATGATAATATGCTATCTGGTTTATCTTTATCATCGTGTACTGCTTTAGGTGACCTGACATGTCGCTATTACACGTTGATAGAGCCCCTAGGATTCTTGCTTGACTGCCAGCAGTATGATGGCGATCATATACGTGGGAGCTGGTGGTCTATAAGCACATCCTTAAAAGGTCCCTAGTCGTAGGAGTTTCGAGACAGGGCATCGATACTCCGTTAGTAGACTAGTGTATACAGTCGAGACCCCGACGAGGGGCGGTGGCCGGTCTCACAAGCCACTGGTGTCAGTTGGTTCACCTAAGATGTATACAGGTGCTCATTGGGTTATGAGTACACCGGACAGGACTCGCCGGGAACCTGCTAGTTGGTCTTATACCAGATGTCAGATAGCAGTTCCCTGGTGACATGTGTACAGGTTAGTTCATCGACCTGAGATCGTCATTTGTCTCGTGTGAGTTCCCACTGTGCTTTGATTACTACCCTACCACGGCTCAAAGGAGTCGTGCAAACAGGTTTTAGTTGGGTACAGTCCCGAGCCACATGGAGGCAGTGAGCGGATCTGCAGGGGTTCGTCTCTCCCGGTATTGGTGGTGAGGTCGCGCTGTGTCTAGGAGAGCCATTACGCAAAGCCCTCGGCCGAGGCAGGAGATTTACTGGTAGGTATTCCAGTAGTATCTCAGGGCGTTCTGGGCTACGCTCCGACACGACTTGTACCGCTTTTGGGGGTCTGACTTTCACCAACCCCCTAGGCCCGCCATGCGATACTCATAGACGAAC
The DNA here is from genome assembly GCA_030015575.1 of Agapanthus africanus. Classification (NCBI taxonomy): domain Eukaryota; kingdom Viridiplantae; phylum Streptophyta; class Magnoliopsida; order Asparagales; family Amaryllidaceae; genus Agapanthus; species Agapanthus africanus. The sequence goes on from CM057341.1 coordinate 619,589,958, forward strand.
GGACCGGACTGTACGGATATTGTCACTGACAGGCTCAGTTGGGTGTCGGGGTGAGCTTCCTCATCGACGTCCCATTTGGTCAATACCTGGTGGCCCGTCACGTATTGGCTTATACCTCTGACGTGCTAGTGGTTAAATCCATAGCCAAGGTATTGACGAGTCTTTAGAGTCCACCACACTCAGTTTCAGTTACTCAAGTTTCGGGCGAAACGCTGTAGAGGCCGTATGGAGATATGGCAGGGTCCGATCAGATACGCGCGGTATTGCACGGATCAGGATCGGACAGTTTTGTACTAGTGGCCGTATAGTAATATTGCAGGGTTTGATCTGATACGTGCGGTATTGCACAGATCAGGATCGAACGGATTTAACTAGCCGGCTTTGGCTTAAGCCGGTCCTAGTCTAGTACAGTGTAGATTTTGTCTCTTTGCATTTGTGTTCAGTGGGAATACAAATGCGGGCATGTATTTGCAGCAGTGGGGTTTTCCTGTAATTTATTACGGGATCGGTTTTCTGAAGTTGCCAGTTTGCATTCCGTTCCGGCCGGTTTTCCTTCATTCCTTCTCGGTCGGACTTTCTTGGTGGAGGGTGTTAATTGCAAGTTTGCAATTAACATTTAGTGGAGGGTTTTCTTGCATATGTTGCATTATGATGAGACTTGTTTCATCATGAGATGCCTTTCTTGTCTATTCCATTCCTTTCATTTGATGGTTTGTGAAGGTGAAATGAGAGTGACCATTTTTTGATAAATTATTATTCATTCTTTTTCCTTATATGAGAGAAGTTTTTCTTTTCTCTCTCCAATCTTCTTCATTCTTGGAGAGGGGCCGGCCACATAGGAGAGGAGAGAGGGTGAGATCATTTTGTAGGAGGAAAAACTTTGTTCATATGATTATTCCTTTGCTAAGTTGAGAGCATCATATTCCTCCATAGTTCTTTCTCTCATCACCACCTCCATCCATGGCAACTTCAAGAACCCTAAAGAGACAAGTTCACTACACTATTCTATAGCAAGCCTTGGACGCGTCGGCTAGCCAACTTCGCGCCCGAGTTGCCTCGGTCAAGAGGCGGGAGCCCGTAAAAGATTCCGGCTACGTGGTGCCCTTTCCGACGAGCGAAGAGGTGACGGAGATTCCGCGGGAGATCGGAGTGGAGACGAAGACCGAAGGACACGGATCGCTTGGTATATCTCTCTCCCCATCTCTAGTTAGCTAGTATAGGTTAATGGTTTACGATCCGGGTTTTTCATTGTCCGCGGTAGCGCCGGTTTGCAAAGTTCGCAAAATTTTTGATTCCGCATTTTGGCCTCGAGTACGAGGCCGGGGCGCTGCCGTGGCGCAACATGGTATCAGAGCCACGCCATTAACCTTACCTAGCTTGTTCTAATGTGTTTTTCAGTTCCGATCGACCGAAATTCCAAAAACCGTATTTTTCCTTGACATCAGTTTCTGCCGAATTTTTTTGGAGTCAAAAAAATTTTTCAGTTGGTCTCAGAGTGATGTGCAGGGAAATATAAGCATACTGAAAAAATTTGGAATCATGAACTGTTCATCTCACCGCGGAAGGGCGGCCAAACCCTTACTAGGGCCGCGCTTCCGCGGCTAAATAAACTGTTCACCTCACCAAAATTTTTCAGTATGTTCCTCTATGAGAAATGTGGTTTCTGGGATATTAAAATTGGGCCCAGGTTTTCTGTGAGTGCTACAGTTTTGTTGGGGGCCCACTAGTTAATTTTTGGTCAATCGGAAAATCTTAAACACATTATTTCACAGTATTTACATTATATCTGCGACCGTGAATGTCACTCGATCGGTAAATCCGGTCTAACTGCTATAGCCCGGTTAGACGGATTTGCGAACGTGACTTTCACGTTGATGTTCTATGTTTATGCTGTGGTGTTGCGGATCGGTCGGTGGGGATAGCCTGGTTGCAATATAGTACAGTTTTGTTGTTTTTTGTACATTTGATATTGCGGGACGAGCGTCCGACATGTGGACTGCCGTCACTGCCAGTTTGTATTATTATTTTGGGGCACGACCTGGTTGCGGTCGATGTACCCGGTGTATGTATATTTTACATTCTGTACTAGGATTACCCCGCGGAGGGGTGCACGGATAGCCGGGTTCTAGGGGGCAACGGGCCCGCATCTCATGGCATTGAGACGGAGGGGGCTTCACTCTAGGATTGGCGGGCTATTCGCCGCACTCGTAGGGGGTACAGGTTGACCCAGGAGGGGTGCCCAAGTTGCCGGATTCCGTGGAGTGCTGGGTGGTCCATTCACGGAGCTGAAGGGGGCTGCCTCGCTTCAGGTTTTGGCGGGTGACTTGCCGCGCCCGTAGGGGTCTAGGATCTCATTGCACAGGCTATCCACACGACCAGGGGAACGTCGGGTTTCAGCAGCGGCTCTGTGAAACCCGAGGCTTCCAGATATCTGTATTGTTCTGTGATGCTGTTCTTTTCTGTGATGTTGCATTTTATTCACGCCTTGAGCGAAATACTATATATTGGTATATATATTAGTAGATGTTGTATATGTTTTTCATCCGCGCTAGTCCAGTCCCCGCTCTGCCGTTAGTTAGCTAACCTAACGGGTGATGACGGGACCCAGTGGCGAATGCGGATGGCATATACGTACGTCAGTATATTTTCGTTCTTTGTGGTGTGATTAATTGATGGGACTGCGTTGATTCGGATCAATGCAAGATAAACAAACCTATTCTGATGTTGTTGGAACACTTTTCAAAAGGCTGTTATTGCAAGGACGTTCACTTTTGTTTTGCATCGTGGTATTCATTTGGAATATCCTGCTCCTCAGTCGACGAGGCAAGGGCCGAGATCCCTTCACCGGGAGTGACCCCTTGGACAGAAGTTTGCGTCAGGGCATTAACTTCACTATAGCCGATTACTTTTGCTTTGCATCGTGGTATTCAGTTGGAATATCCTGCACCTCATTCTACGGGGAAAGAGCCGAGATCCCTTCACCGGGAGTGACCTCTTTAGTAAAGGTTTTCGTCACTATATTTTATAAAAGGCTATGCAGTTCCTTCAACGATATCAAGTTCATTACGTTAAAAGTTTTTCACCAAAAACTAGACGTAGCCCTCCGTCATTTCTTACAAATATTACTTAGTATTCGTGCTGCGTTTGTTGACTGTGTCAAGGCGTAGTGTGCGGTAGCTAAGTAGTGTTTGTTTGCAGCATATAAATGGGATTGGTTAGGACAGTCGTGCGGCCTTGTTGACTGTGTCAAGGGCTCGTACGGGTGGGTTTAATGCAATCCAGGATAATGACGGGTTGAACTTGACTAGGACTCTTTGATTTGTTGACTGTGTCAAGGTCACTTGAGTCCTAGGGGTAAAACTTTCATCGGGAGTTTCAAAAGAACTGAAACTTGCCAGGCATGCGCATACCTTCTGGAGTGTGGTGACTTGAGTGGATTCCGTCAAGTTATCATGCGATGATAGTTGGATCCCGATTTCCACTGATGAGTTGGTTTACTCCTCGGGTGATCCCGACTAATTCTTCTTTTAGGTTTGGAGGAGAATTTGAGGTACAGTGGGAGGATTCCAGATTAGACAAAATGATAACCATTCTGATCTAGGTTAGAGTGCACGCTGAGTGTTTCTTTTCTCTCTCTCTGGCAGCGACCATTGACCCGACCCTGGACTATGACTCAGTGACCAAGTTGACCGAACCTTCTTAACACTGGCTTTTGGATTGTCAGAGTTGCAGACCTCATTGCCACTCCTACTTTTACCCTTTTCTCCAGGACACCCCGTATTACTGCGAACGTCCACTTCCATTGGACAAAACCATCGTATGGTTATATACGAACTCGAAGGACTTCGAGGATGGTTTCTGGTTCTGGAGAAAACGAATAGGATTATTCAGTTGTCTTTTCTTTTCACCTTCTCTCAGGTTGCGAGTACTCCTTAGTTTAGGAGTAGTACACCTATTACGCAAATTGGATAGTCTTCTTCCAAACCATAGGCTGGTGCCGACCGGTAGGGAATGAAGAAAACCAGTTAGCCTAAAACGGTGTACAGAAGGTATTAAGTTAAGACAAAGCAAGGGATTAGTAAGAGGGCAAAGTAAGTTGCGACTGCTATTCACGACCAAACCAAGTATTTCTTCGCCAATCCTAAATCACCTTTGTATTTCTCCAGGACACTCCGTATCACTACGAAGATCCCATTTTATTGGATAATCCATCGTATGGTTATATACGAACTCGAAAGGAACTTGTTCCAGTTCGGGGATGGATCCTGGTTCAGGAGAAATAGGAATAAAGTACATTCAAGTGTCTTTTATCTTCACCTTCTCTCGCTTTGCGAGTGTTCCTAGGATTAGGACAGTACACCCTTTATGCCTTTTGGATAGTCTTCTTCCAAACCATAGGCTGGTGCCGAACGGTAGGGAAGGAAGAAAACCATTTGGCCTAAAGGGGTGTACAGAAGGTAATGACTAAAGACATATGAAGGGATTTGAAGAGGTGGCAAAGAATTATACGGTTATAGTTGTGAATCTGGATAATGGAAGAGGCATTACTAGGAATACCAGGATACCCCGACGAAACATTTCAATGTTTCAGTTTCACTGTGTACTGTTAATAGAAAACTGATTTCCCAGTTAGACACTTGCTCCAGGGTATGTATTTACCAGGTTGGATTCTCATATCTGTATGGTTTTACAGATGCTGAGTGGGAGTAAGTTATTGGGAATTAGGTGACCATCCTCATTATATCGGGATTCGCTGCAATCGGTGATATTTGAGGAGATCACCTGGGCTGTTTGCCGGTCGGCAAATATTTGGTTTTGAATATCCGCTGTTTTGCACCAATTTCAAATTGATATATCTGTACGTCTATTTTCATAGAGTGAGATATACCTTTTGATATTATGTCGATGACATTTACCTATACCAGTGGATGGTTAGGTAAGGAGCATTGAACAGCGGTGTAATTCTTCTTAACCATAAGTACAGTTTTCAACCTTCGACGCACAGTGAAAGAGTTGTAAGACTCAGCGGACTTATACAGAGTATTGTATATTGTCCAGTGTCCATCAGGACAGAGGGGTTGGTCCTCGTACTATATTCGGTTTACTTATGACTTCTCTAGATTTTAGACAGCTGTTTCGTGGAAACACAGGGTCTAAGTTTTGAGGAGTTATAGGTATTTGAATAAAGTAGAGAACCAGGTATAGCAAGTATCGGGATTCTTCAAAGTGATCGAAGATGTAGATACTTATGTATGGTATTCAGTTGATAGTAATGATTAAGAGAACTTGCTTCTCTTTCAGGTTACTCATAATTGGATGCATTCCTAAGTTGAGTAACGCTGATCGGCCTCCTTCCATTTAGTTGACATGCACTGGAGACAGCTGCATGATTTGAATCTGGTTCAATTAAATCAGTGCCTCTGTTTCTATATTGGATATAGAACAGTTCATATCTTAACGATGTTAAGATACGGGGAGTTGTCCGGCTTATGCTTAAAACCAGACACTGGACAACTCAAGGCACGTTTCTGTAATGGCTGTTTGTGGGTTGACCCAGGCTATGACGAGGGTTGATTTTCTACCATCTGGATGAACAGTAGAAATATTGTTCTAAACTCGCCACAGTTTTTATTAAAAATGGATTTTTTCAAAAAACAGTAGTGGGAGTATGGTAGAACTGGAAGTGATTCCAGAACCACAAACGATTACTGAAGATTTGATAAGGAACCTAAAGATTCAATCTGGTTTGACATTCCATTGGCCACTCCGCAGATACGGTGGGTAACTTCAGGCACCCGAGAGGTACTCCGGTAGCCTCAAGGACGGTGACAGGGAAGTTCTTGTTTACCCACACTTACCATTGCTGATTGTTCCAGGCTGCGAGACCCGGCAGGAGAATGAGTATAGCGTCGTTCTAAACTAGCTTTGGAACTGCACGTCTATATGACTCTGCCAGAGGGTTGTCATAGTCAGTGGGAGCAGCGGAAGCATTGGTGGACATCAGGCTTATGTCTATTTATAGACTAAAGCAGATACAGCGGAGATAGATCATCTGTTTCTGATGTGACAGTCATGGGTTTGACGTCATCAGAATAGGGGATGGATCTGTTGAGAAGGTAGTAGGAAGTGATATTCCTATACTACGATCGGTTATACTTTGGTCGTCACACAGTGTTTTCTCCACATGGGACTTGGATATTATATCAAACATACTGGTTACTAGACCTATGGTTTTAGATCTAGATTTGGGTGGTTTCCCAATCAGGGTACCTTGACAGCATTCTATAAGTATTTAGAATGGACGACTCCTGGCATGGTAGTGTACCCGCAGGTAATGGAGTCACCCTCTCTAAAGGTGTCTTACAGACTAAAGGGGAGAGGGATATGCATGATTGACAGATCACTTGCTTAGGCAATTGAGTCAATCATGAGATGTCAAGTACCACACCAGATGTTGTTCTTGCACTAGATGCAATAAGTTGATATTGATCCAATCCTGGAGGAACAGTCGGAAGCAGTTTTAGAACATAAGTGAATGTTCTAGGGATATGATAACGGCTGCCTCTTTTAGGAGACGGTTATCACTCCAGGCTTCCAAAGTGACATGGACGACATGGAGGTTGTCAGAGTTATAGTTCTCCCTCTGACGAGGGGCAGTATTTTGGACAGGTGGTCCAAGGCAATACTGAGGGAGGCATGGCGCAGGATACTGATTAAGTTCAGTTGATGATACAGTCTAAGAAGTTTGGATTTGGAGTTCATTTATGAGCTAGGTCCCATCAGACATCCAGACATTCTAAGACAGGTATTGCTCATTTCGGGAGATGGCTTTCTCCGCGAACTTGAGATATAGATGTAAGTCCATATTGCGACCCCCGGTTCTTACGGGGAGGCGGAAACGGTATAAAAATCAAATTTTTAGTGCAAGAGGCAACATGGACTAGACTTGGTCGGGATCGTGTCTAAACTAAACTAGCAAATACGCTAAAAGGAGTTAGCTACTCGGATGAGGGTTATACCTAAACTTGAACTCCTTCTTCTTGAAATCTTGTAGAGGTTGATGGTTCTCTTTTGTCGCCTTCTTCCGTCGAAGATGGATCCACCTCGAGGGTTCGACCTTGGGCTCTTTCTCGGACTTGGAGTGAACTAGAATCTCCGGTTTGCTAATCCTTTGATCCTAGGGTGAGTAGAGAGTGACTAGGGTTTGCTTTCCTTTTAAAAGAGAAGGATTCTCAACTCATGAGAGGGTTTCTCTTTACTAGAGGAAGAAGAAGATGAAGAGAGGAGAGAGAATGAGAATGATAGAATGAGCTATTATTTTCTCTTCTTGCAACCATAATGCAAAAGAATAATATTATCTAAATGATAATAATTGAAAATGAGAATAGTTGATGGTAGTGTTTGGAATGACCACAACCATGCTTCATTTAATAAAAAGTAAGCATGAATCAAGGAAGACTTTCAAGGCATGAAAGTGGTCAATGGTCAACAAGTCAACCAAGGTCAACAAGTCAACAAAGAACAACCATAACATAATTCTCATTTAATTATTATTATTAATAGATAATAAATAAATCCATTAGGGTTTGGAAAAAGAAGACTGTCAACTGTGCATACGCACCCGTTCCGAAACCCTAATGAAAAACCTCATTCTCCTCCTCAATCAACTGTGCATACACACCTGCATTCTCGTTCTGAAAAACAAGAATACCAAGATATAAAAGCAACCCCAAAACATATACCAGTATCTGGCTCAAACCAGAGCCTGCCAGTATAATCCGTCCGGACTCCAAACGTGCACAAGTGCGCGGATGAGAACGAACCCTGTCGCAAAACCATGCGACCTCTACTCTGTTTTGCCCAAAGGCGAATACCCTCTGTGTGGGACTCTAAAGACTCGACACTACGCTGGCAGTGGGTTTAACCACAGACCGCAAGCGGCACTAGCTGTGCGTAACGGTCCCCAGGTAGATGCCGACAAGAAGGCTGACGAGGTGAAACCCCATCTGAACTCCTACTGAGTCTGAATGTGACAGTCTCCGTACAGTCCGGTCTGTTCGTCTGATACATCGCATGGCGGGCCTAGGGGGTGGTAAACGTCAGTCCCCAAATAGCGGTACAAGTCGTGCCGGAGCGAAGCCCAAAACACCCTGAGATAACACTGGAAACCTACCAGTATATCTCGTTTGCCCTGGCCAGGGACTACTCGTGTAATGGCTCTCCTAGACACAGCGCGATGTCAACCCCCAATACCGGGAGAGACGAATCCTGTCTAACCGTCACTGCCTCCAAGTGCTTCGGGACTGCACCCAACCACCACCTGTTTGCACGACTCCTTTGAGCCGTGGTAGGGTAGTGATCAAAGTGCGGTGGGAACACACTTGAGGTGAAGTGCCAGTGTCAAGTCAGCGGACTAAGCTGTACTCATGTCACCTGGGAACTGATAACTGACGATAGGTATAATACCAACCTGTCAGTTCCCGACGAGTCCTGTCCAGTGTACTCGTAACCCAACGAGCACCCGTATACTATCTCCAGTACGACGTACTGATGGCTGTGGGACAGACCATCTCCCACACTGGGATGAGAAGCGCATACGCTAGTCTACTCCGGAGTATCGATGCCCCGTCTCGATAGTCCTGCGACTAGGGACCTGTATAAGGATGTGCCTATAGATTACCCAGCCCCCACTTGTGTGACTGCCATCACAACGCTGGTAATCAAGCAAAGATCCTAAGGGCTCCACTAATGCGTATAAGTGATATACTGAAATAAACACAAGTACACATTGAAGTAGAAACAAACCAAGTAGCATACTACTATTTTGAGCAAGATTGTATATACAAGGTGAATATCCCAAGCATCCATTAAGTAATATACAAACTAGTATGATACAGTAATGGCCTCTAGGGCATATACACTAACAATCTCCCACTTGCACTAAGGCCATGTACTGGCGTATCGAAGACCTATCATCTCGATCAGCCGCTCGAACTGAGTCTGGGGTAGGGCCTTGGTGAATGGATCTGCAGTGTTCTCTTCTGAAGCAACCCTCCGAACCTCGATCTCCTTGCGATCCACGATCTCCCTGATCAGGTGATACCGCCTCAAGATGTGCCTGGATCTCTGATGGGACCTGGGTTCCTTCGCTAAAGCTATAGCCCCGTTGTTGTCGCAATACAGAGGTATTGGGTCAACAATGGACGGAACCACCTGAAGTTCTTTCAAGAACTTCCTCATCCAGACAGCTTCTTTTGCGGCATCAGATGCAGCGATGTATTCCGCTTCCATCGTCGAGTCTGCAACGGTTTCCTGTTTGGAACTCTTCCAACACACCGCCCCTCCATTGAGGGTGAAGACAAAACCCGACATGGACTTGGAATCATCCTTGTCACTCTGGAAGCTGGAGTCAGCAAAGGCCTCGATCTGGAGGTCTTTTCCGCCATACACCAAGAACATCTCCTTAGTCCTTCTCAGGTACTTGAGAATGTTCTTTACTGCTATCCAGTGTTTCTCCCCAGGGTTTGACTGATACCGGCTTACTACACTCAGTGCATAAGCTACATCCGGTCTGGTACACAACATCGCATACATTATAGAGCCTACCGCAGAAGCGTAGGGTATAATAGACATGCGATCCCTCTCCAAATCAGTCTTGGGAGACATCTCTTTAGAGAGGGTGATCCCGTGACAAGCCGGTAGGTTACCGCGCTTGGAATCTTCCATACTGAATCTTTTCACTATGGTGTCGATGTACCTGGACTGAGAAAGTCCCAATATCCTCTTGGATCTATCACGATGGATCCGGATCCCCAGGATGTATGAGGCATCACCCAGGTCTTTCATGGAGAACCTTTGTGACAAGAACCCCTTGACAGATTGTAGCATAGGAATGCCATTTCCTATCAAGAGAATGTCATCCACGTATAAAACGAGGAATACTACAGTTCTCGCTACAAATCTACTATAGATGCATGGTTCATCTGGATTTTTGATAAAGCCAAATTCTTTGACTGTCTCATCAAAGCAGATGTTCCAACTCCGCGATGCCTGCTTTAGTCCATAGATGGACTTAAGCAACTTGCACACCTTTCCGCTGCTCCCACTCTGAATGAAACCCTCTGGCTGGTCCATATAGACACACTCCTCTAAATTTCCATTTAGAAAAGCTGTCTTTACGTCCATTTGCCAGATCTCATAATCGTGGAAGGCAGCAATGGCAAGAAGGATCCGAATGGATTTCAGCATGGCTACTGGAGAAAAGGTTTCGTCGTAGTCCAAGCCAGGTCTTTGACGAAAACCCTTTGCTACCAGCCTAGCTTTATAGGTCTCAACCTGTCCATCTACACCAATCTTCCTTTTGAAGATCCACTTGCATCCTACGGGTTTTACCCCGTCTGGAGCAATGTCCAACGTCCATACTTTGTTGGTGTACATGGACTCCATTTCGGTCCGCATTGCATCCAGCCATTTCACTGAGTCAACGCTCTGAACGGCCTGCTGGAAGCTAGTAGGCTCATCATAATCTATGATGCAATCCTCTCTATCCCCGTCTATGAGAAAACCGCAGTATCTCTCGGGCGGATGAGACTGCCTACTACTCCTGCGGAGCGGCGTAGGAATGTCCTGTTCTGTTGAACCCTCTGGTTCCACTAACCTTTCAGTAATAGTCTGTGGTTCTGGAATTTCTTCCAGTTCTACTGCGCTCCCACTAATCTCCTTTTCCAAGAACTGGTGTTCTAGAAAGTGGGCATTACGAGAAACAAGGACTTTTTGTTCCTCTGCGTAGTAGAAAAGATACCCCCTGGTGTTCTTTGGGTATCCCACAAACTTGCACAGTACTGAGCGTGCCTCGAGCTTGTCCGCATGCTGCTTTTTGACAAAAGCCGGACATCCCCAGATCTTCAGATATTGAAGATAGGGTTTCTTCCCACTCCACATTTCATATGGTGTGGAAGGCACAGTCTTAGTCGGAACTCGGTTCAAAAGGTACGCAGCTGATTCTAGCGCATACCCCCAGAATGATCGCGGTAACTCAGCGTTACTCATCATGGACCGCACCATATCCAATAGGGTGCGGTTCCGTCTCTCCGATACACCGTTATGTTGCGGGGTGTATGGAGGAGTAAGCTGAGAGAGAATTCCGTTCCCTTTTAAATAGTCCAGGAATTCGGCACTTAAGTATTCTCCACCTCGATCCGATCTTAGAATCTTAATACTTTTGCCGGTCTGTTTCTCTACTTCATTCTTATACTCCTGGAATTTTCCAAAGGCCTCGGACTTATGTTTCATTAAGAAGACATAACCGTACCTTGAGAAGTCATCCGTAAAAGTAATGAAGTAAGAATGTCCGCTTCGGGCATGTGTAGACATTGGACCGCACACGTCACTGTGTACGAGTCCCAAGAGCTCGCTCGCTCTTACTCCATGTCTAGTAAACGGAGTCTTTGTCATCTTTCCTTTGAGACAAGATTGACAAGTGGCATATGATTGATATTCGAACGCATTCAAATATCCTTCTGTATGCAACTTAGTCAACCTTCTCTCATTGATGTGACCCAATCTACAATGCCATAAGAAAGTCTGATTTATTTCTGGAGACTTTCTTTTGTGTGTATTCTGGACATTGAAAATCTGTGGTTGGTTTAACACGTATATACCATTACTCAGAGTACCTGACCCAATCAATGCTTGATTAAGGTGAATGTTTACAACATTACTTACAAACGCAAATTCATAACCTTCTTTAGAAACTAAAGATACAGAAATGATATTACAAGTTGCGTTGGGTACAAAAAAGCAATTACGCAAAACCAAAACATGTCCATCTGACATTCCCAGGTGATAGTCCCCCACGGCTTTAGCATCCATGCTAGCTCCGTTCGCAACTCTGAGGGTCATGTCACCTGCCTTCAAATCCCTACGGTTTCTCAACGCCTGCAAAGAATTACAGATATGAGATCCTGATCCGGTATCCAATACCCAGGAAGTAGAGTTTATTGAAAGACAGTTTTCAATAACATACACACCTGAAGCTGAAGCTGCAACCTGCTTCAATTCCTGTGTTCTGGCCTTCCAGGCCCTGCAATCATTCTTCCAGTGTCCTTTCTTATGACAAAAGAAGCATTCTTCCTTATCCACAAGCTTCCCCGCTATCTTTGTTGCTTTACCTTTTCCCTTCGTATCCACTTTACTAACACCGCCCCTTGGTTTGGCGGGGGCCTTCTTCTTCTTTCCCTTGGCTTTCGCCTTGGACCTAGAAGAAGATGATCCTCCTACAAACAAAGTGGATGTATCCCTACTTTTCTGTAGGGTGCCCTCTGCGCTCCTCAGCATGTTGAGGAGCTCTGATAGTTCAACCTCTTTTTCTTGTAGGTTGAAGTTCAGTATAAACTGGGCGTAAGTGGAAGGAAGGGACTGGAGAACTATATCCGTATATAGCTCACTCTCCAATGTGATCCCTAGGTCAGCGAGCTCCTCAATGTAGCCGATCATCTTTAGCACGTGCTCGGCTACTGATGATCCGACGGCCATCTTTGTCGAAAACAACTTTTTCGACGCTTCGAATCTTGCGATACGTGATTGCTCTCCATACAGTTCTTTTGTATGGAGCAATATGGACTCCATGTCCATATTCTCATGCCTCCTCTGATGTTCGTTGTCCATCGAGGCAAGCAGGAGGCACTTGGCCTTCGCGCTATCAATCTCCCAAGTCTTGCGGATTTCCTTATCCGCGATACTGGAAGTTGGACCAGGGACAGGGGGAGCTTTGGTGGTAAGAAGATACCCCAGCTTGTCATAAGTGATTGCTATCTTGACATTCCTGAGCCAATCTTTGTAGTTTGGCCCTGTCAGCTTGTTTTTATCTAGGAGTAACTTAAGTCCAGTCATGTTGATTGGTCGCTGCAATTAGGAGAGAGAAGAAGAAACACTCAGCATGATGCTCTTGCAAGTTTAGAGTGGTTTTTAGTTTGTCTAAACAGGATGGCTCCCACTGTTTCTCGAATCCCTCCTCAAACCATAAAGGAAGAATTAGTCAGGATCAATCCCACCGTACAATACTTGCTTAACCGTTCAGCCAGGCCAGTGTCGGTACTTCGAGGGAGGTTTTCCAACGCTTTCGCGAAGTTCCTTAATTAAAGAACCTCTTTTCCCTGGGGGCGTAACCCCGCTAACACCTTTCTAGGCACCTACTAGGTTTATAGCATTGATCGTTAAGTGAGAAATTTCCCGAGGAGTAGCATATACTCACAGTAGGATCGGGATCCAAATATCATCGCGTGACGAAAATGAAGGAATCCTACCATAATCATCACACTCCAAATGGTATGCAAATCTAGCAAGTTTCAGTACTTATGAAACTCCCGATGTGGATTTTTGCCCCATGCTCTTATGACCTTGGCGTGAGGTCAAAATGTCATAAGTCACATGTCAAGTTCGTCCCATCATTATCCAGGTTAATTTGAATCCACCCGTACATACCCTTGACGTAGGCCAAAATGGCAGTACGACTGTCTCAAACCAACGCATTCTATCTATGCAACAGATAAATATCCGGCAGCTACCAATCACTATGCCTTGGCGTGAGGTCAAAATACATAGCTTGAATACTACCGAATATTTAACTGAAATGATGGAGGGCTACGGATGGTTTTGGCGAAACCGTGAACGTAGTGAACTTGATTTAATCGATGGAACGAGATAGCTTTTAGAAGGAGTGGCTCAATCTCCGCATTTAAAAGTTAGTTTTGAAAAGAACCGAGTGGTTTTTCGAAAGTGTTCCATCGACTTAAACTTGGTTTATTATCTTGCATTAGTTCTTTTAATGCGTGATATTCTTGCATTAGTACTTTTAATGCGTCCCATCATTTAATCCTACCATTGCAGAAAACAACCAAAATATGACGTACGCTTATGCCATTCGCATTCGCCACGGGGCCCCGTCATTACCCGTTAGGTTACTTAACTAACGACAGAGCGGGGGCTGGGCTAGCGCGTCTGTAAAACATAAGCAACGCCTAAATAGAAAGCAATGATAGACATTTCAGATCACAGATAAATACATTGGATATACTAGCAATCTGTAATTTGTACGAGCCTGTAACAAAAAACAGATAACACGGTCGCGGTGAATAGCCAAATCCCCACCCAAGACCCCTACGGGTGCGGCAAACTACCCGCCAAGTCCTCGGTAGTTTGTGCACCCCTCCATGGGTCTATCCTAGGAGCAAAAACAGTAAAAAGAATTATACAATGACGGCTACAACCCCGACCCGGTTGTGCGGCCAAACAAATAATATAATTACATCAATTTACATTTACAATGAATTGCAAGAAAAGAAAAACTCTCGTCTCACAACCCCCGGCTATTCACCCGCGACAATCCAACATATTTATATACACATTCCAGCACATTACAGATCTTGTATAACCCCGACTAATCGTCTTATAGCGATTAGCCGACGTTCAATACAAGCAAACATCACAGATATAACCATCATAGTCAAAGTGTAGTGAAGTTCGGAAAAAAATACGGAATTATAGGACCCCAAAAGGAAATTTCTTTTCTGGAAAATCTGGGCACATATAATATATTTTAAAAATCCCAAAACCAACACAGACACACACTGCACGAAAACCGATGCACAGAAGACGACAAGTCGCGGCGGTTCCGCGGCGGATGCTTACCTTACGCGGCGGAAGCGCGGCGCCTTAGACGAGTTACTGTATCGTTTTTCTTGGGTGTTCATAGAAAAGCCTGAGACGAATTTACATGTATAAATTTTTTCATTTTGAGCCAAAAAATTTTCAACAGAAACTCAGGTTTTGAAATTATCCGGTTTTGTGATTTTTTTCGGTTCCGAACTTCGTTACACCTTACTACCAAGCTAGTTTAAGTTTAGTTAGGCTCTGATACCACTGTAAGTCCATATTGCGACCCCCGGTTCTTACGGGGAGGCGGAAACGGTATAAAAATCAAATTTTTAGTGCAAGAGGCAACATGGACTAGACTTGGTCGGGATCGTGTCTAAACTAAACTAGCAAATACGCTAAAAGGAGTTAGCTACTCGGATGAGGGTTATACCTAAACTTGAACTCCTTCTTCTTGAAATCTTGTAGAGGTTGATGGTTCTCTTTTGTCGCCTTCTTCCGTCGAAGATGGATCCACCTCGAGGGTTCGACCTTGGGCTCTTTCTCGGACTTGGAGTGAACTAGAATCTCCGGTTTGCTAATCCTTTGATCCTAGGGTGAGTAGAGAGTGACTAGGGTTTGCTTTCCTTTTAAAAGAGAAGGATTCTCAACTCATGAGAGGGTTTCTCTTTACTAGAGGAAGAAGAAGATGAAGAGAGGAGAGAGAATGAGAATGATAGAATGAGCTATTATTTTCTCTTCTTGCAACCATAATGCAAAAGAATAATATTATCTAAATGATAATAATTGAAAATGAGAATAGTTGATGGTAGTGTTTGGAATGACCACAACCATGCTTCATTTAATAAAAAGTAAGCATGAATCAAGGAAGACTTTCAAGGCATGAAAGTGGTCAATGGTCAACAAGTCAACCAAGGTCAACAAGTCAACAAAGAACAACCATAACATAATTCTCATTTAATTATTATTATTAATAGATAATAAATAAATCCATTAGGGTTTGGAAAAAGAAGACTGTCAACTGTGCATACGCACCCGTTCCGAAACCCTAATGAAAAACCTCATTCTCCTCCTCAATCAACTGTGCATACACACCTGCATTCTCGTTCTGAAAAACAAGAATACCAAGATATAAAAGCAACCCCAAAACATATACCAGTATCTGGCTCAAACCAGAGCCTGCCAGTATAATCCGTCCGGACTCCAAACGTGCACAAGTGCGCGGATGAGAACGAACCCTGTCGCAAAACCATGCGACCTCTACTCTGTTTTGCCCAAAGGCGAATACCCTCTGTGTGGGACTCTAAAGACTCGACACTACGCTGGCAGTGGGTTTAACCACAGACCGCAAGCGGCACTAGCTGTGCGTAACGGTCCCCAGGTAGATGCCGACAAGAAGGCTGACGAGGTGAAACCCCATCTGAACTCCTACTGAGTCTGAATGTGACAGTCTCCGTACAGTCCGGTCTGTTCGTCTGATACATCGCATGGCGGGCCTAGGGGGTGGTAAACGTCAGTCCCCAAATAGCGGTACAAGTCGTGCCGGAGCGAAGCCCAAAACACCCTGAGATAACACTGGAAACCTACCAGTATATCTCGTTTGCCCTGGCCAGGGACTACTCGTGTAATGGCTCTCCTAGACACAGCGCGATGTCAACCCCCAATACCGGGAGAGACGAATCCTGTCTAACCGTCACTGCCTCCAAGTGCTTCGGGACTGCACCCAACCACCACCTGTTTGCACGACTCCTTTGAGCCGTGGTAGGGTAGTGATCAAAGTGCAGTGGGAACACACTTGAGGTGAAGTGCCAGTGTCAAGTCAGCGGACTAAGCTGTACTCATGTCACCTGGGAACTGATAACTGACGATAGGTATAATACCAACCTGTCAGTTCCCGACGAGTCCTGTCCAGTGTACTCGTAACCCAACGAGCACCCGTATACTATCTCCAGTACGACGTACTGATGGCTGTGGGACAGACCATCTCCCACACTGCGATGAGAAGCGCATACGCTAGTCTACTCCGGAGTATCGATGCCCCGTCTCGATAGTCCTGCGACTAGGGACCTGTATAAGGATGTGCCTATAGATTACCCAGCCCCCACTTGTGTGACTGCCATCACAACGCTGGTAAACAAGCAAAGATCCTAAGGGCTCCACTAATGCGTATAAGTGATATACTGAAATAAACACAAGTACACATTGAAGTAGAAACAAACCAAGTAGCATACTACTATTTTGAGCAAGATTGTATATACAAGGTGAATATCCCAAGCATCCATTAAGTAATATACAAACTAGTATGATACAGTAATGGCCTCTAGGGCATATACACTAACAATAGAGAGACATAGAAAGAAACATCGCAGCGGATCCACTCACTGAGGCTATTCCTCGAACGCAATAGTTTCGCAAACGAGTTTTGTGAGACTGACTGGTAGAGGAGTTGGGTGTTCGGTATCACACGGGCTGTGAGTATGCGACATCGCAATAATTAGCCTTGAGTGCAAGTGGGAGATTGTTGGAGATAGTGCCCTCAGAGTCAATTATTGGATCACAGGCACGTGATTGCAATGATTGAGGGAGGACCTATCCCGGTAGGACAGTCTTACTCGAGATGATAGTATGCTATCTGGTTTATCTTTATCATCGTGTACTGCTTTAGGTGACCTGACATGTCGCTATTACACGTTGATAGAGCCCCTAGGATTCTTGCTTGACTGCCAGCAGTATGATGGCGATCATATACGTGGGAGCTGGTGGTCTATAAGCACATCCTTAAAAGGTCCCTAGTCGTAGGAGTTTCGAGACAGGGCATCGATACTCCGTTAGTAGACTAGTGTATACAGTCGAGACCCCGACGAGGGGCGGTGGCCGGTCTCACAAGCCACTGGTGTCAGTTGGTTCACCTAAGATGTATACAGGTGCTCATTGGGTTATGAGTACACCGGACAGGACTCGCCGGGAACCTGCTAGTTGGTCTTATACCAGATGTCAGATAGCAGTTCCCTGGTGACATGTGTACAGGTTAGTTCATCGACCTGAGATCGTCATTTGTCTCGTGTGAGTTCCCACTGTGCTTTGATTACTACCCTACCACGGCTCAAAGGAGTCGTGCAAACAGGTTTTAGTTGGGTACAGTCCCGAGCCACATGGAGGCAGTGAGCGGATCTGCAGGGGTTCGTCTCTCCCGGTATTGGGGGTGAGGTCGCGCTGTGTCTAGGAGAGCCATTACGCAAAGCCCTCGGCCGAGGCAGGAGATTTACTGGTAGGTATTCCAGTAGTATCTCAGGGCGTTCTGGGCTACGCTCCGACACGACTTGTACCGCTTTTGGGGGTCTGACTTTCACCAACCCCCTAGGCCCGCCATGCGATACTCATAGACGAACGGACCGGACTGTACGGATATTGTCACTGACAGGCTCAGTTGGGTGTCGGGGTGAGCTTCCTCATCGACGTCCCATTTGGTCAATACCTGGTGGCCCGTCACGTATTGGCTTATACCTCTGACGTGCTAGTGGTTAAATCCACAGCCAAGGTATTGACGAGTCTTTAGAGTCCACCACACTCAGTTTCAGTTACTCAAGTTTCGGGCGAAACGCTGTAGAGGCCGTATGGAGATATGGCAGGGTCCGATCAGATACGCGCGGTATTGCACGGATCAGGATCGGACAGTTTTGTACTAGTGGCCGTATAGTAATATGGCAGGGTTTGATCTGATACGTGCGGTATTGCACAGATCAGGATCGAACGGATTTAACTAGCCGGCTTTGGCTTAAGCCGGTCCTAGTCTAGTACAGTGTAGATTTTGTCTCTTTGCATTTGTGTTCAGTGGGAATACAAATGCGGGCATGTATTTGCAGCAGTGGGGTTTTCCTGTAATTTATTACGGGATCGGTTTTCTGAAGTTGCCAGTTTGCATTCCGTTCCGGCCGGTTTTCCTTCATTCCTTCTCGGTCGGACTTTCTTGGTGGAGGGTGTTAATTGCAAGTTTGCAATTAACATTTAGTGGAGGGTTTTCTTGCATATGTTGCATTATGATGAGACTTGTTTCATCATGAGATGCCTTTCTTGTCTATTCCATTCCTTTCATTTGATGGTTTGTGAAGGTGAAATGAGAGTGACCATTTTTTGATAAATTATTATTCATTCTTTTTCCTTATATGAGAGAAGTTTTTCTTTTCTCTCTCCAATCTTCTTCATTCTTGGAGAGGGGCCGGCCACATAGGAGAGGAGAGAGGGTGAGATCATTTTGTAGGAGGAAAAACTTTGTTCATATGATTATTCCTTTGCTAAGTTGAGAGCATCATATTCCTCCATAGTTCTTTCTCTCATCACCACCTCCATCCATGGCAACTTCAAGAACCCTAAAGAGACAAGTTCACTACACTATTCTATAGCAAGCCTTGGACGCGTCGGCTAGCCAACTTCGCGCCCGAGTTGCCTCGGTCAAGAGGCGGGAGCCCGTAAAAGATTCCGGCTACGTGGTGCCCTTTCCGACGAGCGAAGAGGTGACGGAGATTCCGCGGGAGATCGGAGTGGAGACGAAGACCGAAGGACACGGATCGCTTGGTATATCTCTCTCCCCATCTCTAGTTAGCTAGTATAGGTTAATGGTTTACGATCCGGGTTTTTCATTGTCCGCGGTAGCGCCGGTTTGCAAAGTTCGCAAAATTTTTGATTCCGCATTTTGGCCTCGAGTACGAGGCCGGGGCGCTGCCGTGGCGCAACAAAGGGTCTACGAGGCATCAACCATGCCCGATTAAATAATTAGCCGTGCCGAACAACCCAAAGCCAGATCTTTAAACTAGGGTTTCGGCGAAAACTAACATGTAGATCCGGTCCTTCACTTCATTAGCTCCGTGTAGATGTCCCCATCGCTGCGATCGTGAACTCCGGACTCTAGAAAAGCTTCACTAGAAGAACGAACGTGCTTGCTTCGAAGACTTCCAGGCCGAAGATGATCTACATCGGGGAGACACTAACTCAAGTTATTCCTTCACTAGGTCATGAACTTTGTGAAGAGAACACACTCTACTACATGGCAAGTGGTAGAGGATGAAGAAGTAGGAAGTGGGCTCACTTTAGAATTGATTTTCTCACACTTTTTCTCATAGCACCATTGGAGCTAGTAAGCTTTTCATAGAGCTTGATGAAGAAGAAGAAGAAGAAAGAATTGTAGGGGAACTAGGCACACTCATGAGGTTACACAAGGCATCAACCATGCCAAAATCAAAAATTTATGTGCCGAGAAACCCTAATGAAGATCGTTAACTAGAGGATAGGCGAAAAAAAAAAGCAAGCAAACGACTTTGCTACAAAGTGAAAGGGACTACAACCTTTGTAGATCCGGTCCTCCACTTCTTTAGCTCCATGTTGACGTCACTCCGCTGCGATCATCGGAATCCCGGACTCTAGCGTTGGTTTCGTCGGAGAAATGAGCGGGCTAGGTCGTTGACTTCGGTGCCGAATATGATCTACGTCGAGGCGACTCAAACTCAAGCTCCATCTTCACTTGGTCATGAACCTTGTGAAGAAAACACCCTATACAACATGGCAAGTGGTAGAGAATGAAGAAATAGAAAGTGAGTTCACTTTGGATTTGGATTTTAACACTTGAAATTTTCTAGCAAGCTTTTTTTTTCTTCATAAAAAAGATGAAGAAGAAGAAGAAGAAGAAAAAGAAGAAGAATTCTCTTAAAAGAAAAATTCAAGTTAATCTTATCATAATGCAACCATGGGTGAAGTTAACACATATAGAGAATAAACTAGGGTTTAGGTGTAATGGTTAGGTTAAGGAAAAAACAAAATGGTTAAGACTTTCAAAGCTTCATGAAGCTTCAAGAATAAAACAAAGCAAGCCACCATTTTATTATTGCCAAAAATAAATAAATGAAATAAATAAATAAGTTAAAACCCTAACCATTAACCTAAACATGGTTTAAAGCAAACACACACCCAAGTTTGCATGTATCATCAATCATGATACAAACTAGTGCATAAAAATATATCACATATACAACTTGTGCATATCAAGTGAGAAAATCAATCTTAAGTGAACAAAAACTAGTTAATGTAAAGTAATATATCAAATATATAATTATACATTAAATCATTAAATCAACACTTGATTTAATGATCCGGTCATACTGCATATAACCGACTAATATCAAGTGTATCAATGTATCGAATCAACACTTGATTCGGTAACCCGGCTATATCTTATATAACCGTCCGATGATACAAATCGCGAGAATAGAATTCAGTATCACATACTGATATTATTCTCGGTCCCGCACATATCTCATATGCGCTCCTATTTCGTTTCGCTTGAACCAGGAAACCTCTGTGTAGGACTCTAAAGACTCGTCAATACGCCGGCAGCAGGTGATGATCATATCAAACACCCACAAGCCGCAAGCGGTCTGCTAAACGTAACGGCCACCCGGGTATTGAGCGATCAGAAGATCAACGAGCAAGCCCGCTCACACTCCTGTGAATCCAACCAGTAACACTTACCGTACAGTCCGGTCTCGTCGTCTGATATGTCGCATATCTTGCCTAGGGGTGGTAAACGTCAGACCCCAATAGCTCGATAAGTCGTGTCGATATGAGGTCTATAACAGTTCGAGAAATTACTGGTAACACTTACCAGTAAATCTCAACAACCCTGGCCAGGTATTTCCGGTTATAGCCAATCGAACACAGCACAACATTAACTCCCTATACCGGAAGAGACGAATCCCCTCCTATCGCTCATTGCCTCCATGTGATTCGGGACTGTACCCAAAAACCACCGTTTTGCACGCCCTCTTAGACGTGGTAAGGTGGAAATCAAAGCACAGTGGGAATCACACAAGACTCTATGACGATCTTGGGTCAACAGACTACTCTGTACCAGTGTCACCAGAGAACTGCCATCTGACGTAAGGTATAATACCATCTGGGAGTTCTCGGCGAGTCCGTCCAGTGTACCCAGTCTCCACTGAGCATCCATATATCATCTCTGATGTCAAACACCAATGGATATGGGATCATCCATCGCCCATCTGTATGGGTCGAGAAGGTATACGCTAGTCTACTCTGGTATATCGATGCCCCGTCTCGATACACCCACGACTAGGGACCTTGAAGGATGTACTTATAGACTACCATGTCCCCACTAGTATGATCCGCATCATAGTCCAGGTAGTTAAGTACACATCCTAAGGGCTTTACCAACATGTAACAGAGAGACAATCAGTGTACACGTTAAGGTAAAGAGCAACCAGATAGCATACTATCATGTCGAGCAAGAAAGTCCTCCCTATATATGTCCAAGCATCCACTACAATATACATCCTATGTATAGTAATGGCCTCTAGGGCATACATATAACTAACAATCTCCCACTTGCACTAGGGCCATCTGATAACAGTGGTTTTAGTATCTCATACTCAAGCATCCCATAAAAGTCTCTCTCTGAGAAAAGGCCTTTGTGAGTGGATCCGCCGTGTTGTCCTCTGAGTCTACTCTCCTAACCTCGATCTCCTTGGAGATCAACCATCTCCATGATCAGGTGATACTGCCTTAGAATATGTCTGGATCACTGATGGGACGGACGTTCCTTGGCATAAGCCACAACTCCATTGTCACACAATGGGAGGAACTAAGTTCATCTCATGAACTAATATTCACCCAGACAGCCTCTTTGGTAGCATCTAAAGTAGCGATGTATCCAGCCTTTATCGTCTAATAAGCCACGGCATCTAGCATGGAACTCTTCCAACATACCGTCCCTCCACTAAGGGTAAAGACAAGGCCTGTGACTGACATCCAGTCGTCCTTATCACCCTGGAACATTTCCAGTGATTCTCCCAGGATCGATTGATACCAACTCACTACAACTAGTGAGAATCCTAACATCCAATTAGATCTATCTTATAGATCAAAACTCAGGATTTAGGAGGTATCATTTTTATCCTTTGTGGAGAATCATTGTGATAAGCGGAGATTGACCGAGCGTAGCATAGGAAACTCCTTCCCCATCAAGAGTATGTCATCCACGTACACTACGAGGATCATCACCATACTCCCTACTACCTTTTTGTTTATACAAGGTTCATCTACCATTTTGATGATGTCAAACACTTTGACTAACACATCAAAATAGACGTTCCAACTCCGCGATGCCTGCTTTATTCTATAAAACATCTTGCTCACGTTTCCGCTGCTCCCACTGTCTACGAAGCCCTCTGGCTGTGTACTTATAGACGCTCTCTTCCAAATCATCTTTTAGAAAAGCAGTCATGACACCCAACCGCCAGATATCGTAGTCATGGTATGTAGCCGTGGCAAGTAGGATCTGGATGGACTTAAGCATAGCTCCTTAGAAAAAGTTCCATCATAATCCATACCTGGTCAATGATGCAAACCTTTAACAAGTCTAGCTTTGAAAGTCTCAACTTTTCCATGTACACCAAGTAATCTTCTCAAGATATACTTGCTCCTGATGGGGATTTAACCCTTCAGATAAAGCAACCAAAGTCCATACTTTGTTGGTGTATAAGGATTCCATCTCAGATCGCTAAGCATCCAGCCATTCTTACAGAGTCTCACTCCTGATGGCCAGCTCGAAACTAGTTGGGTCATCATCACATGATGCAATCCTCGCTCCCACTGTCATAGAGAAACCGAAGTATCTCTCAGGTGGGTGAGGAATCCTACTAGATCGGCGGAAAGGCTGAGGTTCGTTGGAAACTATTGAATCCTTTGGTTCTACCAAATCATCAGCTGCAGTTTGTATAGCTGGAACCTTTCCAGTTCTGCAGAACTGACCTTGCCTCGATCTTGTCCGGATTTTGCTTTTGACATAGGCCGGACAATCCCAAATCTTAACTTACTTAAGAGATAGGGTCTTCCCATACCATATCTTATATGGAGTGGTAGACACTGATTTGATTGGAATCCAATTCAATAGGTATGCAGCTTCCCAAGTGCATAACCCCAAAAAGGAAATAGGTAACTCAGTAGTACTCATCATAGAGCGCACCATATCATATAGGGTGTGATTACTCCGCCCCGATACACCATTGTGCTATGGTGTATTCAGAGGAGTAACACCGAGAGAGAATCTCATTCTCCTTTAGAATAGTCCAAGAATTCCCTGCACAAGTATTCTCCTCCCTGATCTTATCATAGGACATAATACTTATACCTTTATTGATTCTCTACTTCTGACTTATATTCTGTGAATTTCTCAAAAGCTTCAGACATGTGTTTCAACAGGAACATGTGTCCGAATCTTGAGAGATCATCAGAGAATGTAAGGAAGCACAAAGAACCAGTCCTGGCATATGTAGACCGGGGACCTTCATACATCACTATGTATCAGTCCCAAGAGTTTACTAACTCTTTCTCTGTTTCCAATAAACAGAGCTATGGTCATCTAATCTTTGTGACATGACTGGCAAGTTTCACAAGATGTAAATTCAAACTGATTTAAATATGCATCTAAATGTAACTTTAGCTAGTCGGGTCACATTGATATGACCTAGTCTACAATACCTCAAGAAGTAATTGTTCATTTCTGAACTCTTCCTCTTGTGTGTGTTCTATATACTAGGAACTGTAGTTTGATTTAGAACGTCAATGCTTTTAGATAACGTGCTTGAACCGATCAACTATTGATATAGGAAATGTTCAAAACATTATCCATCAATACAAAATTATATCCTTCTTTAATAAATAAAGAGATTGTTATGATTTTGTATATCAAGTTCGGTATCTAATAGTATTTGTTCAGAATCATTGTATTGGTAATACAGGATGACAGTGACCAACAGACTTGGCTGCAACGCTTGCACCGTTTTCTGTCTCATGAAACTTATCACCCATTCTCAGTTCTCTACCTTTCTGTAGCCCATGTAACAAATTACATATATGGGATCCTGATCCGGTATCAAATATCCAGGACGCAGAAGATACTGAGAAACAGTTCTTTGTAATGAACACACCCGAAGAAAATGCATCATCATGCACTTTCTTCGTTTGGGCGGCATGGGAATCCTGGTATTCCCCTAATTCCTGCTCTGTCTTATAACAATTATAAGTTGGAGCGGGACCAACGTTCCCCAGCACAGTATAACAAGCGGGTTCGGTCAATATATCCGTATTATAATCTTGATTAAGGCGTGATATGGTCTCTACCTGGAGGAAGAAAGAAGAAAACACTCAGCTATGCTCTTGCAAGATTAGATTGGTTATTATTTTATCTAATCAGGATGGCTCCCACTGTTTTAATCAAATCTTCCTTCAAACCCTAAAAGGAAAGATTAGCCGGGATTAATTACACGCTACAAGTTCGCCAATCTTTCAGCCAGGCCAGTGTCGGTACTTTGAGGGAGGTTCCCCGTGCTTTCG
Organism: Agapanthus africanus; assembly: GCA_030015575.1. Lineage (NCBI taxonomy): Eukaryota > Viridiplantae > Streptophyta > Magnoliopsida > Asparagales > Amaryllidaceae > Agapanthus > Agapanthus africanus. Next base: position 619,615,011 of record CM057341.1, read on the forward strand.
CACGGACCTAATTAAAGTAAACCTCGTTTTCCCAGAGGCGTAACCCCGTTGACACCTTTCTAGACACCTACTTGATCGGCTAATTGTAATGTGTAAAACTCTCCCAGGAGTAACTCTTACACGCAGCGGGTATCGGGATCCAACTATCACATAGAAGGTATGCAATCTCATTGCAAATTTCAACACTTGAAATTCCCGATAATATTTTGCCCCAAATGATCTATGACCTTGACAAGGTCAACAAATCATAGACCGTAAGTCAAGTTCAACCCGTCATTTCTTGATTGAATTAAACCCACCTGCACGACCCTTGACAAGGTCAACAAGGCCGTACGACTACCCTAATCCAATCTGCATCATATGCATAAGCAGATAAATACTGGTCAGCTACCACACACTGCGCCTTGACAAGGTCAACAAACGCAGCATGAATACTAAGCAGGACTTATCTGAAATGACGGAGGGCTACGACAGGTTTTTCTGAAAACCTATTGCGTAATGAACTTGATATCGTTGTAGAATCGAATGAATTTTGAAATAGAGTGTTTTTGAGGATTTTCTAGTTTTGCTAAAGGGGTCACTCCCGGTGAAGGGATCGTCGGCCCTTTCCTCATCGAATAAGGTGCAGGATATATCATATATACCGCTGTGGAAAGCAAAAATATAGAAGCAATCAAAAGACAAACCGAGGGTTATAGCATCTGCCAGTTATTTCTAAAGGGGTCACTCCCGGTGAAGGGATCTCGGCCCTTTCCTTATCGAATAAGGTGCAGAATGTTCTACAAGGAACACCGCGATGCAAAGCAAGAACTGTAGCTACCTGTTTTTAAGAAATTCGATTCCACAACATCTTTTAGGTTTATTTTCTTTCATTAATCTCATTAATGAATGTCCCATCATTTATGTCACCTAAACATCACAGATAAATACGACGTACACTTATGCCATCCACATTCGCCTCGATGTCCCCTCGTGCACCGTTAGGTTAGGTAACTAACGGCAGAGCGGGGCAGGGCTAGTGCGGGTGTAAAACATAAGTAACGTCTATATAATATATCATATATACTATATGCAGTATCTATCACAACATATCAAATGATCACATCACAGATATCGCAGCAGAAGAAACATATGAAACATTGGATAAACTAGGACGTCCGTGTTTTATTTTGAGCCACTATAAAACTCGGATTCCACGGTCGTGATGAATAGCCAAACCCACACCCCTAGACCCCTACGAGAGCGGCAAGCAACCCTACCAATTCTAAAGTTAGGAGACCCGGACTCGACTCCTCGAGTTGGTCTCCCACTGGACTCCAGAACCCGGTTACTTGTGCTCTCCTCCTTGGGTCTATCCTAGTGCGGAAAAGTAAATAATATACAAAAGGTGACATCTTCCGCAACCTACAAGTGCCCCAATAAAAGAATATTACATACATATTTTTACATGAATGAAAATGAAAAACACTCATCTCACATAAAAAACCCCGGCTATTCAAACACGACGATCTAATATAACATATTCAGCAACACATAACATCACATGTCATCAACGTAAGTAAATATGCCCATCCCAATTGTCGTTGACATATAGAAACGAAACCGGCGATATCACATATTACACTTACGGTCGCAGAAAAGAAAGTGTAAAACTACAACAGTTGGAATCCGCAAGCTCTTTAGACATCGTATGCCTAATCAAATGAATTCCTTAGACATCACATGCCTAACAATTATAAACCCCGCATTTTAGTCTCATTATCGAAAACACTTTTCAATATCAAGTCGGGCAATTCAACAAGATTCCCGACATCCAAAACGAATGCTCGTCGTAAATTTTAGTAGACGGCCGCACCCCGATACCGTCGACGAAGTGCACCAAGGCGGAACACCGCTGCCGCGAGCACCCCAACGGATGCTTTCGGCGACGGGGTTCTCCTACAGTCACTTGGTCGGGGCTATGGGGTGTAGCTATCTATTAAGTTTACCCGGCGAGTATCCGCGTACGCAACGTCATTGCGACGGACTTTTGATCACATCTAAATTCCGTGGCAACCGATCAAGTGAGACTAAAGTTCTATGTTTATAACATTCATTCAGTTATCTCATAAATCTAAGTGGATTTCAAATATTGTATCACATTCCAGATAAATAGAAAATGTTAAACTTTCCGATCGAACAATCAAACACCCAAGTTTTCCCGAAACAGCTCAACACTTGAAATAAATTTAAAAACATCCACTTCATGCCACAGTACCAACGGTCCAGCCGTAGAAGGGTCAAGCCAATGCCTCACATGTGGCATGCCGTACTGCCCCAAACCCTAAGGTTCAAAGGGCAGTTCAAGACGGTCACATAATCGAGTTAAGGTTTGTTGTCTTCTAGAGGGTCCATCGCGTTACTTGCACTACTTAGAACGTTCTTAAACTACGGAAAAATCCAACACTTGGAAATTTCCCGGCAGGGGAAAAATTGGGTATTTATATCCGGTCGAACCTTTTAACATGTTCTAAAATACCCGAAAAAACACAGACAAAGTTAAACAATCCGATCGAAACATCGAGTCCCCAATAAAACCCAGAAAACTCAACTCTTGAGTATAGATTAAAAATACCCAGAAAACACAGGCATTACATACGGGGATTACTGTGCAAACCGTGACTAAAGAAGCTACAGTATGGCCGCGGAACCACCGCGCAACCCAGGGTGGGGCCGTTGTTCCGCGGCGCATTAGTCGACTTAGGGTCACGTGCTCCACAGTAATTCCTATAAAACCCTGCTTATTTTTCTGCATATTTTTAATTCACAAAATTCTACAGTTCCAAAAAAGGTACAGAGAGGGGTATTCGATTAGGGTTTCGGGTTCGATCGGACTTCTAATATCGTCTACACATCGCCTAAAGCTCTAGCTAGGCTCTCATACCACTGTAGGGGAACTAGGCACACTCATGAGGTTACACAAGGTATCAACCATGCCAAAATCAAAAATTTATGTGCCGAGAAACCCTAATGAAGATCGTTAACTAGAGGATAGGCGAAAAAAAAAAGCAAGCAAACGACTTTGCTACAAAGTGAAAGGAAGTAAAACCTTTGTAGATCCGGTCCTCCACTTCTTTAGCTCCGTGTTGACGTCACTCCGCTGCGATCATCGGAATCCCTGACTCTAGCGTTGGTATCGTCGGAGAAATGAGCGGGCTAGGTCGTTGACTTCGGTGCCGAAGATGATCTACGTCGAGGCCACTCAAACTCAAGCTCCATCTTCACTTGGTCATGAACCTTGTGAAGAAAACACCCTATACAACATGGCAAGTGGTAGAGAATGAAGAAATAGGAAGTGGGTTCACTTTGGATTTGGATTTCTCACTTGATTTCAACACTTGAAATTTTCTAGCAAGCTTTTCTTTTCTTCATGAAGAAGATGAAGAAGAAGAAAAGAAAATGAAGAAGAATTCTCTTAAAAGAAAATTTAAGTGAATCTTATCATAATGCAACCATGGGTAAAGCTAACACATGTAGAGAATAAACTAGGGTTTAGGTGTAATGGTTAGGTTAAGAAAAAAACAAAATGATTAAGACTTTCAAAGCTTCATGAAGCTTCAAGAATAAAACAAAGCAAGCCACCATTTTATTATTGCCAAAAATAAATAAATGAAATAAATAAATAAGTTAAAACCCTAACCATTAACCTAAACATGGTTTAAAGCAAACACACACCCAAGTTTGCATGTATCAACAATCATGATACAAACTAGTGCACAAAAATATATCACATATACAACTTGTGCATATCAAGTGAGAAAATCAATCTTAAGTGAACAAATACTAGTTAATGTAAAGTAATATATAAAATATATAATTATACATTAAATCATTAAATCAACACTTGATTTAATGATCCGGTCATACTGCATATAACCGACTAATATCAAGTGTATCAATGTATCGAATCAACACTTGATTCGGTAACCGGCTATATCTTATATAACCGTCCGATGATACAAATCGCGAGAATAGAATTCAGTATCACATACTGGTATTATTCTCGGTCCCGCACATATCTCATATGCGCTCCTATTTCGTTTCGCTTGAGCCAGGAAACCTCTGTGTAGGACTCTAAAGACTCGTCAATACGCCGGCAGCAGGTGATGATCATATCAAACACCCACAAGCCGCAAGCGGTCTGCTAAACGTAACGGCCACCCGGGTATTGAGCGATCAGAAGATCAACGAGCAATCCCGCTCACACTCCTGTGAATCCAACCAGTAACACTTACCGTACAGCCCGGTCTCGTCGTCTGATATGTCGCATATCTTGCTTAGGGGTGGTAAACGTCAGACCCCAATAGCTCGATAAGTCGTGTCGATATGAGGTCTATAACAGTTCGAGAAATTACTGGTAACACTTACCAGTAAATCTCAGTAACCCTGGCCAGGGATTTCCGGTTATAGCCAATCGAACACAGCATAACATCAACTCCTTATACCGGAAGAGACGAATCCCCTCCTATCGCTCATTGCCTCCATGTGATTCAGGACTGTACCCAAAAACCACTGTTTTGCATGCCCTCTTGGACATGGTAAGGTGGAAATCAAAGCACAGTGGGAATCACACAAGACTCTATGACAATCTCGGGTCAACAGACTACTCTGTACCAGTGTCACCAGAGAACTGCCATCTGACGTAAGGTATAATACCATCTGGGAGTTCTCGGCGAGTCCGTCCAGTGTACCCAGTCTCCACTGAGCACCCATACACCATCCTTGATGTCAAACACCGATGGATATGGGATCATCCATCGCCCATCATATGGGTCAAGATGCGTATACGCTAGTCTACTCTGGTATATCGATGCCCCGTCTCGATACACCCACGACCAGGGACCTTGAAGGATGTACTTATGGACTACCATGTCCCCACTAGTATGATCCGCATCATAGTCCAGGTAGTCAAGTACACATCCTAAGGGCTTTACCAACATGTAACAGAGAGACAATCAGTGTACACGTTAAGGTAAAGTGCAACCAGATAGCATACTATCATGTCGAGCAAGAAAGTCCTCCCTATATATGTCCAAGCATCCACTACAATATACATCCTATGTATAGTAATGGCCTCTAGGGCATACATATAACTAACAAGAATAATATCATCATATGAATTATTATCCTCTCAATAATGTAACCATGGGTGAGTTAAACTATCATGCATAACTCATGTAGAGAATTAACCAAAGCATGAGATTAAGGGTTGGGTTAACTAAATATCCTTAAGAATGACAAAAGAGTTGACTTTGTCAATGTTTCCACAAGCTTCATGAAAGCTTAAGAACTTTGACAAAGTCTTTCTCTTTTGTTATTCTTAAGATATAAATAAAACCCTAATCTTTATCCTAATCTTGGTATAAGTCTCATACACCCATCTTTGATGTATCATCAAGCATGACACAATCATATGTACACAAATATATATCACATATATACTTATGCACAATCAAGTGAGAAAATAAATCTTAAGTGAGCTAATACTAGTTAATGTAATGTAATATATCAAATATATAATTATACATTAAATTATTAAATCAACTCTTGATTTAATAACCCGGCTATAACCGACTAATATTTTGTGTAACAACTTATCGAATCAACACTTGATCTGATAACCCGGTTATATCGCATACAACCGATCAATGTTACAAATCACGAGAATAGAATACGGTTTCTCATATCGTATCAATCTCGGTCCCGCACATATCACATATGTGCTCCTACTCCGTTTCGCTTGAGCCAGGAAACCCCTGTGTAGGACTCTAAAGACTCGTCAATACGCCGGCAGTAGGTGATGATCATATCAAACACCCACAAGCCGCAAGCGGTCTGCTAAACGTAACGGCCACCCGGGTATTGAGCGATCAGAAGATCAACAAGCAAGCATGTACATTCTCCTATGAATCCAATTAGTAACACTCCCGTACAGTCCGGTCTTGTCGTCTGATATGTCGCATATCTTGCCTAGGGGTGGTAAACGTCAGACCCCAGTAGCTCGATAAGTCGTGTCGATATTAGGTCTATAGCATTTCGAGAAACTACTGATAACACTTACCAGTAAATCTCAGCAACCCTGGCCAGCGATTTCCGGTTATAGCCAATCGAACACAGCACAACATCAACTCCCTATGCCGGGAGAGACGAATCCCCTCCTATCGCTCATTGTCTCCATGTGATTCGGGACTGTACCCAAAAGCCACCTTTTTGCACGCCCTCTTGGACGTGGTATGATGGAAATCAAAGCACAGTGGGAATCATACAAGACTCTATGACGATCTCGGGTCAACAGACTACTCTGTACCAGTGTCACCGGAGAACTGCCATCTGACGTAAGGTATAATACCATCTGGGAGTTCTCGGCGAGTCCGTCCAGTGTACCCAGTCTCCACTGAGCACCCATACACCATCCTTGATGTCAAACACCGATGGATATGGGATCATCCATCGCCCATCATATGGGTCAAGATGCGTATACGCTAGTCTACCCTGGTGTATCGATACCCTGTCTCGATACACCCTCGACTAGGAACAGTTATAGGATATACTCGTCGACTACCGTGGCCCCACTAGTATGATCTCATCATAGTTCCAGTAGTCGAGTACATATCCTAAGGGCTTTATCAACATGTAACATAGAGACAATCAGAGTACATGTTAAGATAAAGTACAACCAGATAGCATACTATCATGTCGAGCAAGAAAGTCCTCCCTATATATGTCCTAGCATCCACTACAATATACATCGTATGTACTGTAATGGCCTCTAGGGAATACATATAACTAACAATCTCCCACTTGTACTAGGGCCATCTGTTGTGGTATCACATACCCAACAATTAGCTGTGGTTGAAATATCTCATACTCAACCATCCCATAAAAGTCTCTACTAGGAAAAAGGCCTTTATGAGTGGATCCGAGCTGTTGTCCTCTGTGTCTACTCTCCTAACCTCGATCTCCCTGGAGATCAACCATCTCCATGATCAGGTGATACTGCCTAAGAATTATATCTGGATTTATGATGGGACGGTAGTTCCTTAGCATAAGCCATAACTCCATTGTTACACAATGGTAGGAACGAAGTTCATCTCATGAACTTATATATATCCAGACTGCCTCTTTGGTAGCATCTTTAGTAACGATGTATCTTGCCTTTAATCGTCTAATAAGTCACGGTATATAGCTTGGAACTCTTCCAACATACCGTCCCTCCACTGAGGGTATAGACAATGCCTGCGACTGACATTCAGTCGTCCTTATCACCCTGGAACCTTTCCAGTGATTCTCCCTAGGATCGATTGATACCATCTCACTACATCTAGTGAGTATCCTAACATCCAATTAGATCTATCTCATAGATTCAAAATCCAGGATTCAGGAGGTATCACAATGATCCTATATGAAGAATCATTGTGATAAGCGGAGATTGACCGAGCGTAGCATAGGAAATTCCTTCACTATCAAGAGTATGTCATCCACGTACTCTACGAGGATCACCACCATACTCCCTACTACCTTTTTGTATATACAAGGTTCATCTACCATTTTGATGAAGTAAAACTCTTTGACTACCACATCAAAACAGATGTTCCAACTCCGCGATGCCTGCTTTATCATATAAAACATCTTGCACACGTTTCTGCTGCTCCCACTGTCTACGAAGCCCTCTGGCTGTGTACTTATAAACGCTCTCTTCTAAAACATCATTTAGAAAAGCAGTCATGACACCCAACCACCAGATATCGTAATCATGGTATATAGCCGTGGCAAGTAGGATCTGGATGGACTTAAGCATAGCTTTGAAAGTCTCAACTTTTCCATGTACACCAAGTAATCTTCTCAAGATATACTTGCTCCTGATGGGGATTTAACCCTTCAGATAAAGTAACCAAAGTCCATACTTTGATGATGTCTAAGGATTCCATCTCAGATCACTAAGCATCCAGCCATTCTTACAGAGTCTCACTCCTGATGGCCAGCTCGAAACTAGTTGGGTCATCATCTCATGATCCAATCCTCGCTCCCACTGTCATAGAGAAACCGAAGTATCTCTCAGGTGGGTGAGGAACCGTACTAAATCGGCGGAGAGGCTGAGGTTCGTTGGTTACTATTGAATCCTTTGGTTCTACCAAATCATCAGCTGCAGTTTGTATAGCTGGAACCTTTCCAGTTCTACATAATAGACCTTGCCTCGAGCTTGTCCGGATTTTGCTTTTAGACATAGTCCGGACAACCCCAAATCTTAACAAACTTAAGATATGGGCTCTTCCCTTTCCATATCACATATGAAGTGGTAGGCAACTGATTTGATTTGGACCCTATTCAATAGGTATGCAGCTTCTCAAGCGCATAACACCCAAAAGGAAATAGGAAACTCAGTAGTACTCATCATAGAGCACACCATATCACATAGGGTGCTATTACTCCGTCCCGATACACCGACGTGCTGTGGTGTATACGGAGGAGTAATGCTGAGAGATAATCTCATTCTCCTTTGGAAAAGTCCAGGAATTCCATGCTCAAGTATTCTCCTCCATGATCACATCAAAGGACATAATACTTTTACCCGTATTTTGGTTCTCTACTTCTAACTTACATTCTGTGAATATCTCAAAAGGTTCGGACTTGTGTTTTAACAGAAACATATGTCTGAATCTTGAGAGATCATCAGAGAATGTAATGAAGTGTAAAGAACCGGTCTTGGCATGTGTAGACGGGGGACCATCATACATCATCATGTATCAATCCCAAGAGTTCACTAACTCTTTCTCTGTTTCCAATAAACGGCTGTGGTCATCTTATCTCTGTGACATGACCGGCAAGTTTCATAAGATGTAAATTTAAACTAATTTAAATATGCATCTAAATGTAACTTGGCTAGTCGGGTCGCATTGATATGACCTAGTCTACAATACCTCAAGAAGGATTCGTTCATTTCTGAACTCTTCCTCTCGTGTGTGTTCTGTATACTAAGAACTGTAGTTTGATTTAGAACGTCAATGCTTTTAGATAACGTGCCTGAACCGATCAACTCTTGATATAGGAAATGTTCAAAACAATATCCAACAATACAAAATTATATCTTTTCTTTACTAATAAAGAGACTGATATGATGTTGTATATCAGGTTCGGTATCTAATAACATTTGTTCAGAATCAATGTATTTTGGTAATACAGGATGATAGTGACCAACAGACTTGGCTGCAACACTTGCATCGTTTTCTGTCTCATGAAACTTATCACCCGTTCTCAGTTCTCTACCTTTCTGTATCCCATGTAACAGATTACATATACGGGATCCTGATCTGGTATCTCATACCAAGGACGTATAGGATACTGAGAAACAGTTCTCTGTAATGAACACACCCGAAGAAGATGCATCAGCATGCACTTTCTTTGTTTGGGCGGCATGGGAAATCTGGTATTCCCTAATTTCCTGCTCTGTCTTATAACAATTATAAGTTGGAGCGGGACCAACGTTCCCTAGTTCAGTATAACAAGCGGGTTCGGTCAATACATCCGTTTTATTATCTTGATTAAGGCATGATATGGTCGCTACGTGGAGAGAGAGAGAAGAAAACACTCAGCGTATGCTCTTGCAAGATTAGATTGGTTATCTAATATATCTAATCAGGATGTCTCCCACTGTTTTAATCAAATCTTCCTTCAAACCCTAAAAGGAAAGAATAGCCGGGATTAATTACACGCTACAAGTTCGCCAATCTTTCAGCAAGGCCAGTGTCGGTACTTTGAGGGAGGTTCCCCGTGCTTTCGCACGGACCTAATTAAAGTAAACCTCGTTTTCCCAGAGGCGTAACCCCATTAACACCTTTCTAGACACCTACTTGATCGGCTAATTGTAATGTGTAAAACTCTCCCAGGAGTAACTCTTACTCGCAGCGGGTATCGGGATCCAACTATCTCATAGAAGGTATGCAATCTCATTGCAAATTTCAACATTTGAAATTCCCAATAATATTTTGGCCCTAGCGTCATATGACCTTGACGAATGCCAACAAACCATAGGTTACTAGTCAAGTTCAACCCGTCATTTCCCGATTGAATTAAACCCACCCGCACGACCCTTGACGAATGCCAACAAAGTCGCACGACTACCCTGTTAGTTATATGTATGCCCTAGAGGCCATTACTGTACATTGGATGTATATTGTAGTGGATGCTGGGACATATATAGGGAGGACTTTCTTGCTCGACATGATAGTATGCTATCTGGTCACTCTTTACCTTAACGTGTATACTGATTGTCTCTCTGTTACATGTTGGTAAAGCCCTTAGGATGTGTACTTGACTACCTGGACAATGATGCGGATCATACTAGTGGGGACATGGTAGTCCATAAGTACATCCTTCAAAGTCCCTAGTCGTGGGTGTATCGAGATGGGGCATCGATATACCAGAGTAGACTAACGTATGCCTTCTCGACCCATACAGATGGGCGATGGATGATCCCATATCCATTGGTGTTTGACATCAGAGATGATATACGGTTGCTCAGTAGAGACTGGGTACACTGGACGGACTCGCCGAGAACTCCCAGATGGTATTATACCTTACGTCAGATGGCAGTTCTCTGGTGACACTGGTACAGAGTAGTCTGTTGACCCGAGATCGTCATAGAGTCTTGTGTGGTTCCCACCGTGCTTTGATTTCCACCTTACCACGTCCAAGAGGGCATGCAAAACGGTGGTTTTTGGGTACAGTCCCGAGTCACATGGAGGCAATGAGCGATATGAGGGGATTCGTCTCTCCCGGTATAGGGAGTTGATGTTGCGCTGTGTTCAATTGGCTATAACCGGAAATCCCTGGCCAGGGTTGCTGAGATTTACTGGTAAGTGTTACCAGTAGTTTCTCGAATTGTTATAGACCTCATATCGACACGACTTATCGAGCTATTGGGGTCTGACGTTTACCACCCCTAGGCGAGATATGCGACATATCAGACGACAAGACCGGACTGTACGGTAAGTGTTACTGGTTGGATTCACAGGAGTGTGAGCGGGCTTGCTCGTCGATCTTCTGATCGCTCAATACCCGGGTGGCCGTTACGTTTAGCAGACCGCTTGCGGCTTGTGGGTGCTTGATATGATCATCATCTGCTGCTGGCGTATTGACGAGTCTTTAGAGTCCTACACAGAGGTTTCCTGGCTCAAGCGAAACGAAATAGGAGTGCATATGAGATATGTGCGGGACCGGAAATGATACCAGTATGTTATACTATATTCGATTCTCGCGATTTGTGACACTGATCGGTTATATGCGATATAGCCGGGTTATCGGATCAAGTGTTGATTCGATAAGTTGTTACTGTTGATATTAGTCAGTTATATGCGATATGACCGGGTCGTTAAATCAAGTGTTGATTTAATGATTTAATGTATAATTATATATTTGATATATCACTTTACATTAACTAATATAGGTTCACTTTAAATGGATTTTCTCACTTGGATTGTGCACATTGTATATGTGATATACTTTTGTACACAAGTTTGTATCATGTTTGATGATACATGCTCACTAGGGTTTGTGTAAAGATTAAACCATGGTTGTGTAATGGTTAAGGTTTTCTTTTTCTTATTCATTTATTTAATTTATTTCATTTATTTTATTTTGGAAAAGAAAAAGGGAAAATGGTGGCTTTCTTTGTTTGTATTTTGAAGCTTCATGAAGCTTTGACTAAGTCACCATTTTGTCTCATGCTTAACCCTAACCATTCCACTTAACCCTAGTCTATTCTCTACACTTGACCATGGTTACATTATGATAAGTATTCATTTTATTTCCTTTTTGAAAAATAATCATCATAATATTCATCTTCTTCTTCTTCTTCACTTGAAGAAAGCTTGCTTCAACAATGGAAACTTGAGCAAATGGGTGAGAAATCCAATTCTAAAGTGAACCCACTTCCTATTTCTTCATCCTCTACCTCTTGCTAAGTAGTAGAGTGTGTTTTCTTCACAAGTTTCACAACTTGGTGAAGTGGGAGCTTGATCTTGTGATGCCTCGACGTAGATCATCTTCGGCATCGTTGTCGACGACCTAGCCCGCCCATTCTCCGATGAAGCCGACGTTAGAGCCCGGGTTTCCATTTGGACAGCGAGGAGACTTTATTGCGGAGCTATGGAGGTGGAGGACCGGATCTACAAAGGTTGTATTTCCGTTCTTTATTAGTAAAGTAGTTTACTAGTTCTTTTATCGCCTAAACTTCTAGCCAACGATCCGTATTAGGGTTTCTCGGTACCGTAATTTTTGAAATTGGCATGGTTGATGCCTTGTGAGACCTCTTGAGAGTGTCCAGGAACCCTACAGTGGTATCAGAGCCTAGCTAGAGCCTTAGGCGATGCGTAGACGAAGTTTGAAACCCGATCGAACCCCGAAACCCTAACTTTTAACCCTCTCTGGACTTTTTCTGAAAAAGCGGTTTTTTCCAAATTAAAAATTCTTAAAAAATTCAGCAGGAAATTCTAAGAATTAAGGTGCAAAAATTACCTAATGATCAGTCTAAAGCGCGGCGGAACCGCGGCATTAACCGCCTATTGCGGCGGTTCCGCGCTCATTTAGTCTCTTCATGCATTGAATTTTGCACAGTAACTCCTACTTTGCAGTGCTGGTTTTCATGGGAATTTTTAATATTTATTCAAGAGTTGAAATTTCTGGGTTGTATTGGGGAATTCGTGGATTCAATCGGATTATCAAGTTTTGTCTATGTGGCTTTCCGGATATTTTGGAATATGTTAAAAAGTTCGACCGGATATAAATACCCACCTTTTCCCCTGCCGGAAAATTTCCAAGTGTCGGATTTTTCTGTGGTTTAAGGACGTTCTGAGTAGTGCAAGTAACGCGATGGTCCCTCTAGAAGACAACAAACCTTAACTCGATTATGTGACCGTCTTGAACTGCCCTTTGAACCTTAGGGTTTGGGGCAGTACGGCGTGCCACATGTGAGGCGTTGGCTTGACCCTTCTACGGCTGGACCGTTGGTACTGAGGCACGAACTGAATGTTTTCAGACTTGTTTCATGTGTTGATCTGTATCGGGAAAACTTGGGTGTTTGAATGTTCGATCGGAAAGTTTAACATTTTCTAATTATCTGGAATGTGATACAATACTTGGAATTCACAAATAGTTATGAGATAACTGAATGAATGTTATAAACATAGAAGTTTAGTCTCACTTGATCGGTTGCCACGGAATTTTGATGTGATCAAAAGTCCGTCGCAATCACGTAGCGTACGCGGATACTCCCCGGGTAAACTTAATAGACAGCCTCACTCCATAGCCCCGACCAAGTGACTGTAGGAGAACCCCGTCGCCGAAAGCATCCGTTCGGGTGCTCGCGGCAGCGGTGTTCCGCCTTGGTGCACTTCGTCGACGGTATTGGGGGTGCGGCCGTCTACTGAAGTTTGCGACGAGCATTCGATCAGGATGTCGGGAATCTTGTTGAATTGCCCGACTTGATATTGAAAAGAGTTTTCGATTATGAGACTAAAATGCGGGGTTTATAATTGTTAGGCATGTGATGTCTAAGGAATTCATTTGATTAGGCATGCGATGTCTATGCAGGTTGCGGATTCCAACTGTTGTAGTTTTACACTTTCTTTTCTATGACCGTAAGTGTAATATGTGATATCGCCGGTTTCGTTGTTATATGTCAACGACAATTGGGATACGCATGTTTACTTACGTTGATGACATGTGATGTTATGTGTTGCTGGATATGTTATATTGGATCGTCGTGTTTGAATAGCCGGGGGTTTTTTATGTGAGATGAGTGTTTTTCATTTTCATTCATGTAAAAAACTTGTATGTAATATTCTTTTATTGGGGCACTTCCAGGTTGCGGAAGATGTCACCCTTTGTATATTATTTACTTTTCCGCACTAGGATAGACCCAAGGAGGAAGGCACAAGTAACCGGGTTCTGGAGTCCAGAGGGAGACCAACTCGAGGAGTCGAGTCCGGGTCTCCTAACTCCAGAATTGGTAGGGTTGCTTGCCGCTCTCGTAGGGGTCTAGGGGTGTGGGTTTGGCTATTCATCGCGACTGTGGAATCCGTGTTTTATACTGGCTCGTATTGAAAACACGGACGTCCTAGTATATCCAATATTTCATATGTTTCTTCTGCTGCGATATCTGTGATGTGATCATGTGATGTTCTGTGATAGATACTGTATATAGTATATATGATATATTATATAGGCGTTACTTATGTTTTACACCCGCGCTAGCCCTGCCCCGCTCTGCCGTTAGTTACATAACCTAACGGTGTACGAGGGGACATCGAGGCGAATGCGGATGGCATAAGTGTACGTCGTATTTATCTGTGATGTTTAGGTACTTAAATGATGGGACTTCATTAATGAGATTAATGAAATAAAAGAAATCTAAGATGTTGTAGAATCGAATTTCAAAAATAAAACAGGTAGCTACAGTTCTTGCTTTGCACAGCGGTATATATGATATATCCTGCACCTTATTCGATGAGTAAAGGACCGAGATCCCTTCACCGGGAGTGACTCCTTTAGCAATAACTGGCAGATGCTACACACTCGGTTTGGTTTTTGATTGCTTTTAAGAGTTTTTGCTTTGCACAGTGATATATATGATATATCCCGCACCTCATTCGACGAGGAAAGGACCGACGATCCCTTCACCGGGAGTGACTCCTTTAGCAAAACTAGAAAAGCCTCAAAAACACTCCATTTCAAAATTCATTCGATCCTACAACGATATCAAGTTCATTACGTAATAGGTTTTCAGAAAAACCTGTCGTAGCCCTCCGTCATTTCAGATAAGTACTAGTTAGTATTCGTGCTACGTTTGTTGACTATGTTAAGGCGTAGTGTGCGGTAGCTAATTAGTGCTTATCTGCATAAGCATATGATGTGATTGGATTAGGGTAGTCGTGCGACTTTATTGACTATGTTAAGGGTCGTGCGGGTGGGTTTAATTCAATTGGGAAATGACGGGTTGAACTTGACTAGCACTTATGATTTGTTGACTATGTTAAGGTCATATAGCTGCTAGGGGCAAAATATTATCGAGAATTTCAAGCGTTGAAATTTGCAATGAGATTGCATACCTTCTATGAGATAGTTGGATCCCGATACCCGCTGCGAGTAAGAGTTACTCCTGGGAGAGTTTTGCACATTATAATTAGCGATCAAGTAGGTGTCTAGAAAGGTGTCAACGGGGTTACGCCTCTGGGTAAATGAGGTTTACATTAATTAGGTTCGTGCGAAAGCACGGGGGACCTCCCTCAAAGTACCGACACTGGCCTGGCTGAAAGATTGGCGAACTTGTAGTGTGTAATTAATCCCGGCTAGTCTTTCCTTTTAGGGTTTGAAGGAAGATTTGATAAAAAGCAGTGGGAGCCATCTTGATTAGATAAAATAATAACCAATCTATTCTTGCAAGAGCGCA
Organism: Agapanthus africanus; assembly: GCA_030015575.1. Lineage (NCBI taxonomy): Eukaryota > Viridiplantae > Streptophyta > Magnoliopsida > Asparagales > Amaryllidaceae > Agapanthus > Agapanthus africanus. The sequence goes on from CM057341.1 coordinate 619,630,495, forward strand.
CGCTGAGTGTTTTCTTCTCTCTCTCTCTAGGTAGCGACCATATCACGCCTTAATCAAGATAATAATATGGATGAATTGACCGAACCCGCTTGTTATACTGAGCTGGGGAACGTTGGTCCCGCTCCAACTTATAATTGTTATTAGACAGAGCAGGAAATTGGGGAATACCAGAATTCCTATGCCGCCCAAACGAAGAAAGTGCATATGATGCATCTTCTTCGGGTGTGTTCGTTACACAGAACTGTTTCTCTGTATCTTCTACATCCTGGGTATGTGATACCAGATCAGGATCCCAGATATGTAATTTGTTACATAGGGCTACAAAAGGGTAGAAAAACTGAGAACGGGTGATAAGTTTCATGAGGCAGAAAACGGGGCAAGTGTTGCAGCCAAGTCTGTTGGTCACTGTCATCCTGTATTGTAATACATTGATTCTGAACGAATGTTATTAGATACCGAACCTGATATACAAAATCATATCAGTCTCTTTATTAGTAAAGAAATGATATAATTTTGTATTGTTGGATAATGTTTTGAACATTTCCTATATCAAAAGTTGATCGGTTCAGGCACGTTATCTAAAAGCATTGATGTTCTAAATCAAACTACAGTTCTTAGTATACGGAACACACACAAGAGGAAGAGTTCAGAAATGAACGAGTCCTTCTTGAGGTATTGTAGACTAGGTCATATCATTGCGACCCGACTAGCTAAAGTTACATTTAGATGCATATTTAAATCAGTTTGAATTTACATCTTATGAAACTTGTCAGTCATGTCACAGAGATAAGATGACCACAGCTATGTTTATAGGTAACAGAGAAAGAGTTAGTGAACTCTTGGGATGATACATGTTGATGTATAAAGGTCCCTTGTCTACACTTGCCAGGACTGGTTTTTTATACTTCATTACGTTCTCTGATAATCTCTCAAGATTCAGTCATATGTTCCTGTTGAAATATGAGTCCGAACCTTTTGAGATATTCACAGAATATAAGCGAGAAGTAGAGAACCGAAATACGGGTATAAGTATTATGTCCTTTGATGTGATCGAGGAGGAGAATACTTGAGCACGGAATTCCTGGATTATTCTAAAGGAGAATGAGATTCTCTCTCAGCATTACTCCTCCTATACACCATTGCACGATGGTATATCGGGGTGGAGCAGATACACCCTATATGATAAGGTGTGCTCTTTGATGAGTACTACTGAGTTACCTATTTCCTTTTGGGGGTTATGCACTTATGAAGTTGCATACCTATTGAATAGGGTTCGAATCAAATCAGTTGCCTACCACTTCATATGTGATATGGAAAGGGAAGAGCCCATATCTTAAGTTAGTTAAGATTTGGGGTTGTCCGGCCTATGTCTAAAAGCAAAATCTGGACAAGCTAGAGGCAAAGTAAGTTATGTAGAACTGGAAGTGTTTCAGCTATACAAACTACAGCAGATGATTTGATAGAACCAAAGGATTCAGTAGACTCCAACGAACCTCAGCCTCTCCGCCGATCTAGTAGGGTTCCTCACCCACCTGAGAGATACTTCGGTTTCTCTATAACAGTGGGAGCGCGGATTGCATCATGAGATGATGACCCAACTAGCTTCGAGCTGGCCATCAGGAGTAAGACTCTGTAAGAATGGCTGGATGCTTAGCGATCTGAGATGGAATCCTTATACACCAACAAAGTATGGACTTTAGTTGCTATATCTGAAGGGTTAAATCCCCATCAGGAGCAAGTATATCTTGAGAAGATTACTTGGTGTACATGGAAAAGTTGAGACTTTCAAAGCTAGACTTGTTAAAGGTTTTCGTTATCGACCAGGCGTAGATAATGATGAAACCTTTTCCAGTGGCTATGCTTAAGTACATCCAGATCCTACTTACCATGACTACGATATCTGGCGGTTGGGTGTCATGACTGCTTTTCTAAATGATGTTTTAGAAAAGGACGTCTATAAGTACACAGCCAGAGGGCTTCGTAGACAGTGGGAGCAGCGGAAACGTATACAAGATGCTTTATAGGATAAAGCAGGCATCGCGGAGTTGGAACGTCTGTTTTGATGTGTTATTCAAAGAGTTTGACATCATCAAAATGGTAGATGAACCTTGTATAAACAAAAAGGTAATAGGGAGTATGGTGGTGATTCTCGTAGAGCACGTGGATGACATACTCTTGATAGGGAAAGAGTTTCCTATGCTACGCTCGATCAATCTCCACTTATCACAATGATTCTCCATATAGGATCAAAATGATACCTACTAAATCCTGGGTTTTGGATCTATGAGATAGATCTAAATGGATGTTAGGACTCTCACTAGATGTAGTGAGATGGTATCAATCGATCTTGGGGAGAATCACTGGAAGTGTTCCAGGGTGATGAGAACGACTGAATGTCAGTCACGGGCATTGTCTTTACCCTAAGTAAAGGGACGGTATGTTGGAAGGGTTCCAAGCTAAATACCGTGGCATACTAGATGATAAAGGCAGGATACATCGCTACTTAAGATGCTACCAAAGAGGCTGTTTGGGTGTGTATTGGTTCATGAGATGAACTATGTTCCTCCCATTATGTGACAATGGAGTTGTGGCTTACGCCAAGGAACGCAGGTCCCATCAGTGATCCAGACATATTCTAAGGCAGTATCACCTCATCATGGAGATGGTTGATCTCTAAGGGATCGAGGTTAAGAGAGTAGACTCAGAGGACAACACAGCGGATCCACTCACGAAGGCCTATTCCCAGAGAGAGATTTTTATGGGATGGTTGAGTATGAGATACTACAACCACTGCTATCAGATGGCCCTAGTGCAAATGGGAGATTGTTAGTTATATGCATGCCCTAGAGGCCATTACTGTACATTGGATGTATATTGTAGTGGATGCTGGGACATATATAGGGAGGACTTTCTTGCTCGACATGATAGTATGCTATCTAGTCACTCTTTACCTTAACGTGTATACTGATTGTCTCTCTGTTACATGTTGGTAAAGCCCTTAGGATATGTACTTGACTACCTGGACTATGATGCGGATCATACTAGTGGGGACATGGTAGTCCATAAGTACATCCTTCAAAGTCCCTAGTCGTGGGTGTATCGAGATGGGGCATCGATATACCAGAGTAGACTAGCGTATGCCTTCTCGACCCATACAGATGGGCGATGGATGATCCCATATCCATTGGTGTTTGACATCAGAGATGATATACGGGTGCTCAGTAGAGACTGGGTACACTGGACGGACTCGCCGAGAACTCCCAGATGGTATTATACCTTGCGTCAGATGGCAGTTCTCTGGTGACACTGGTACAGAGTAGTCTGTTGACCCGAGATCCTCATAGAGTCTTGTGTGGTTCCCACTGTGCTTTGATTTCCACCTTAGCACGTCCAAGAGGGCGTGCAAAACGGTGGTTTTTGGGTACAGTCCCGAGTCACATGGAGGCAATGAGCGATATGAGGGGATTCGTCTCTCCCGGTAGAGGGAGTTGATGTTGCGCTGTGTTCGATTGACTATAACCGGAAATCCCTGGCCAGGGTTGCTGAGATTTACTGGTAATTGTTACCAGTAGTTTCTCGAATTGTTATAGACCTCATATCGACACGACTTATCGAGCTATTGGGGTCTGACGTTTACCACCCCTAGGCGAGATATGCGACATATCAGACGACGAGACCGGACTGTACGGTAAGTGTTACTGGTTGGATTCACAGGAGTGTGAGCGGGCTTGCTCGTCGATCTTCTGATCGCTCAATACCCGGGTGGCCGTTACGTTTAGCAGACCGCTTGCGGCTTGTGGGTGCTTGATATGATCATCATCTGCTGCCGGCATATTGACGAGTCTTTAGAGTCCTACACAGAGGTTTCCTGGCTCAAGCGAAACGAAATAGGAGTGCATATGAGATATGTGCGGGACCGGGAATGATACCAGTATGTTATACTGTATTCGATTCTCGCGATTTGTGACACTGATCGGTTATATGCGATATAGCCGGGTTATCGGATCAAGTGTTGATTCGATAAGTTGTTACTATTGATATTAGTCGGTTATATGCGATATGATCGGGTCGTTAAATCAAGTGTTGATTTAATGATTTAATGTATAATTATATATTTGATATATCACTTTACATTAACTAATATAGGTTCACTTTAAATGGATTTTCTCACTTGGATTGTGCACATTGTATATGTGATATACTTTTGTACACAAGTTTGTATCATGTTTGATGATACATGCTCACTAGGGTTTGTGTAAAGATTAAACCATGGTTGTATAATGGTTAAGGTTTTCTTTTTCTTATTCATTTATTTAATTTATTTCATTTATTTTATTTTGGAAAAGAAAAAGGGAAAATGGTGACTTTCTTTGTTTGTATTTTGAAGCTTCATGAAGCTTTGACTAAGTCACCATTTTGTCTCATGCTTAACCCTAACCATTCCACTTAACCCTAGTATATTCTCTACACTTGACCATGGTTACATTATGATAAGTATTCATTTTATTTCCTTTTTGAAAAATACTCATCATAATATTCATCTTCTTCTTCTTCTTCTTTACTTGAAGAAAGCTTGCTTCAACAATGGCAACTTGAGCAAATGAGTTAGAAATCCAATTCTAAAGTGAACCCACTTCCTATTTCTTCATCCTCTACCTCTTGCCAAGTAGTAGAGTGTGTTTTCTTCACAAGTTTCACAACTTGGTGAAGTGGGAGCTTGATCTTGTGATGCCTCGACGTAGATCATCTTCGGCATCGTTGTCGACGACCTAGCCAGCCCATTCTCCGATGAAGCCGACGCTAGAGCCCGGGTTTCCATTTGGACAGCGAGGAGACTTCATTACGGAGCTATGGAGGTGGAGGACCGGATCTACAAAGGTTGTATTTCCGTTCTTTATTAGTAAAGTAGTTTACTAGTTCTTTTATCACCTAAACTTCTAGCCAACGATCCGTATTAGGGTTTCTCGGTACCGTAATTTTTGAAATTGGCATGGTTGATGCCTTGTGAGACCTCTTGAGAGTGCCCAGGAACCCTACATACCCTAACTCAGTCTGCATCATATGCATAAGCAGATAAGCATAAATAGCTACCGCACACTACGCCTTGACGAAAGCCAACAAACGTAGCACGAATACTATGAAGTACTTATCTGAAATGACGGAAGGATACGACAGGTTTTTAAGAAAACCTTTTGCGTAATGAACTTGATATCGTTGTAGAATCGAGTGATTTTAAATGGAGTGTTTTTTAGGCTTTTCTAGTTTTGCTAAAGGGGTCACTCCCGGTGAAGGGATCGTCGGCCCTTTCCTCATCGAATAAGATGCAGGGTATATTATATATACCGCTGTGCAAAGCAAGAACTATAGAAGCAATCAAAAGACAAACCGAGTTTGTAGCATCTGCTAGTTTCACTAAAGAGGTCACTCCTGGTGAAGGGATCTCGGCTCTTTCCTTATCGAATAAGGTGCTGAATGTTCTACAAGGAACACCGCTATGCAAAGCAAGAACTAGAGCTACCAGTTTTTAAACAAGTTTCTACAACATCTTAGGTTTCTTTTATCATTAATCTTATTAATGAAGTCCTATTTTAATATGCTTCACAAGCAACAGATATGAAACGAAATAAACAGTATATAATATATATCTCATATATATAATATAAACATTCGTCTCAGGCAGTAATATGATCTCATCACAAAATATTGCAGCAGAAGAATATATATGAAATATTGGATATACTAGGACGTCCGTGTTTTCAATACGAGCCTGTATAAAACATGGATTCCACGGTCGTGATGAATAGCCAAACCCACATCCCTAGACCCCTACGAGAGCGGCAAGCAACACTGCCAATTCTAGAGTTAGGAGACCCGGTCTCGACTCCTCGAGATGGTCTCCCACTGGACCCTAGAACCCGGTTACTTATGCTCCCCACCTTGGGTCTAACTAATGCGGAAAAGTAAATAATATACAATGGTGACATCATCCTCAGCCCGGAAGTGCCCCAATAAAAGAATATTACATACAAATGAATTTTACATGAATGAAAAAGAAAACTCTCATCTCACATAAAACCCCCGGCTATTCAGAACACGACGATCCAATATAACATATCACAGCAACACATAATATCTCATATCATCAACGTAAGCAAGTATGCGTATCCCGATTGTCGTTGATGTATAGCAACGAAGCCGGCGATACACCATATACTACGCTTACGGTCGCAGAAAAGAAAGTGCAAAATTACAACAGTTGGAATCCGCAACCTCCTTAGACATCGCATGCCTAACCAAATGAATTCCTTAGACATCGCATGCCTAACAATTATGAACCCCGCATTTTAGTCTCATTATCGAAAACTCTTTTCAATATCAAGTCGGGCAATTCAACAAGATTCCCGACATCCTGATCAAATGCTCGTCGCAAACTTTAGTAGACGGCCGCACCCCCGGATGCCGTCGACGAAGTGCACTAAGGCGGAACACCGCTGCCGCGAGCACCCGAACGGATGCTTTTGGCGACGGGATTCTCCTACAGTCACTTGGTCGGGGCTATGAGGCGTGGATGTCTGTTAAGTTTACCCGGCGAGTATCCGCGTACGCTACGTGATTGCGACGAACTTTTGATCACATCAAAATTCCGTGGCAACCGATCATCTGAGACTGAACTGCTAGATTTATAACATTCAAATTAGTTATCTCATAACTATCTGTGGATTCCAAATATTGTATCACATTCCAGATAAATAGACAATGTTAAACTTTCCGATCGAATAATCAAACACCCAAGATTTCCCCAATATATCTCAACACTTGAAATCAGTTAAAAAACATCCATCACATGCCATAGTACCAATGGTCCAGCCGTAGAAGGGTCAAGCCAATGCCTCACATGTGGCACGCCGTACTGCCACAAATCCTAAGGTTCAGAGGCAATTCAAGACGATCACATAATCGAGTTAAGGTTTGTTGTCTTCTAGAGGGTCCACCGCGTTACTTGCACGACTTAGAACGTTCTTAAACTCGAGAAAAAAATCCAACTTTTGAAAAAATTTCCGACTGGGGAAAAAGTGAGTTATTGATATCCGGTCGAACTTTTTAACAGTTTCTAAAAATTACCCGGACAAACTAAACAAAGTTAAATTATCTGATTGAATCAACGAGTCCCCAATACAACCCTAGAAAACTCAACACTTGAGTGGAATTAAAAAATTCCCAGAAAAAATTGCCAAGAAAGGACCTAAGAATAAATATATGAAATTCCAGGGACTAATTCACAATTTTGGCCGCGGAACAGCCGCCAAACCCTTGGTTTGGCTGCGGTTCCGCGGTCATGTAAGCGAATTAGTGGGCTGTACTTCACAGTAATTCTTAGTTTTTCCTGCTTATTTTTCTGAGCATTTTTAATTCATAAAATATCACATTTTTGGAAGATGTCCAGAGAAGGGTTCGTGTCGGGATTTCCGGGTTCGATCGGACTTTAAACTTCGCTCAGACTTCGCCTAAAACTCTAGCTTAGCTCTGATACGACTGTAGGGTTGCTAGGCACGTGCACAAGGGTCTACGAGGTATCAACCATGCCCGATTAAATAATTAGCCGTGCCGAACAAGCCAAAGCCGGATCTTTAAACTAGGGTTTAGGCGAAAACTAACATGTTAAACAGTTTAACACTAAGTGAAAGGGATTACAACCTTTGTAGATCCGGTCCTTCACTTCATTAGCTCCGTGTAGATGTCCCCATCACTGCGATCGTGAACTCCAGACTCTAGAGAAGCTTCACAAGAAGAACGAACGTGCTTGCTTCGATGACTTCGAGGTCGAAGATGATCTACGTCGGGGAGACACTAACTCAAGCTATTCCTTCACTAGGTCATGAACTTTGTGAAGAGAACACACTCTACTACATGTCAAGTGGTAGAGGATGAAGAAGTAGGAAGTGGGCTCACTTTAGAATTGATTTTCTTACACTTTTTCTCATGGCACCATTGGAGCTAGTAAGCTTTTCATGGAGCTTGATGAAGAAGAAGAAGAAGAAAGAATAATATCATCATATGAATTATTATCCTCTCAATAATGTAACCATGGGTGAGTTAAGCTATCATGCTTAACTCATGTAGAGAATTAACCAAAGTATGAGGTTAAGGGTTGGGTTAACTAAATATCCTTAAGAATGACAAAAGAGTTGACTTTGTCAATGTTTCCACAAGCTTCAAGAAAGCTTGAGAACTTTGACAAAGTCTTTCTCTTTTGTTATTCTTAAGATATAAACAAAACCCTAATCTTTACCCTAATCTTGGTATAAGTCTCATACACCCATCTTTGATGTATCATCAAGCATGACACACTCATATGTACACAAATATATATCACATATACACTTATGCACAATAAAGTGAAAAAATAAATCTTAAGTGAGCTAATACTAGTTAATGTAATGTAATATGTCAAATATATAATTATACATTAGCCCGGCTATAACCGACTAATATTTTGTGTAACAACTTATCGAATCAACACTTGATCCGATAACCCGGTTATATCGCATACAACCGATCAATGTTACAAATCGCGAGAATAGAATACGGTATCTCATATCGTATCAATCTCGGTCCCGCACATATCATATATGTGCTCCTACTCCATTTCTCTTGAGCCAGGAAACCCCTGTATAGGACTTTAAAGACTCGTCAATACGCCGGCAGTAGGTGATGATCATATCAAACACCCACAAGCCGCAAGCGGTCTGCTAAACGTAACGGCCACCCGGGTATTGAGCGATCAGAAAATCAACAAGCAAGCCTGTATATTCTCCTGTGAATCCAATCAGTAACACTCCCGTACAGTCCGGTCTCGTCGTCTGATATGTCGCATATCTCGCCTAGGGGTGGTAAACGTCAGACCCAGTAGCTCGATAAGTCGTGTCGATATGAGGTCTATAACAGTTCGAGAAACTACTGATAACACTTACCAGTAAATCTCAGTAACCCTGGCCAGGGATTTTCGGTTATAGCCAATCGAACACAGCACAACATCAACTCCCTATACCGGGAGAGACGAATCCCCTCCTATCGCTCATTGCCTCCATGTGATTCGGGACTGTACCCAAAAGCCACCTTTTTGCACGCCCTCTTGGACGTGGTATGATGGAAATCAAAACACAGTGGGAATCACACAAGACTCTATGACGATCTCGGGTCAACAGACTACTCTGTACCAGTGTCACCGGAGAACTGCCATCTGACGTAAGGTATAATACCATCTGGGAGTTCTTGGCGAGTCCGTCCAGTGTACCCAGTCTCCACTGAGCACCCGTACACCATCCTTGATGTCAAACACCGATGGATATGGGATCATCCATCGCCCATCATATGGTTCAAGATGCGTATACGCTAGTCTACTCTGGTGTATCGATGCCCTGTCTCGATACACCCTCGACTAGGAACAGTTATAGGATGTACTCGTCGACTACCGTGGCCCCACTAGTATGATCTCATCATAGTCCCAGTAGTCGAGTACATATCCTAAGGGCTTTATCAACATGTAACATAGAGACAATCAAAGTACATGTTAAGATAAAGTATAACCAGATAGCATACTATCATGTCTAGCAAGAAAGTCCTCCCTATATATGTCCTAGCATCCACTACAATATACATCGTATGTACAGTAATGGCCTCTAGGGCATACATATAACTAACACACAAGCCGCAAGAGGCCTGCTAAACGTAACGTCCACCCGGGTATTGAGTGATCAGAAGATCAACAATCAAGACTTCTCATACTCCCACGAATCCAATCAGTAACACTACCGTACAGTCCGGTCTCTTCGTCAGATATGTCGCATATCTAGTCTAGGGGTGGTAAACTTCAGACCCCAATAACTTGATAAGTGATGCCGATGTAAGGTCCATAACGGGTCGAGAAACTACTGATAACACTTACCAGTAAATCTCATCTACCCTGGCCAGGGATTTTCAGTTATATACAATCGAGCACAGTGCAACATCAACCCCCAATACCGGGAGAGACGAATCCCCTCATATCGCTCATTGCCTCCATGTGACTCGGGACTGTACCCAAAAACCACCTGTTTGCATGACTCCGTAGAGCCATGGTAGGGTGGAAATCAAAGCACAGTGGGAGACACATAAGACTCTATGACGATCTCGGGTCAACAGACTAACCTGTACCAGTGTTACCAGAAAACTGCTATATGACTTGAGGTATAATACCATCTAGGAGTTCTCGGCGAGTCCGTTCAGTGTACCCAGTCTCCACTGAGCACCCGTATACCATCTCTTGTGTCAAAAACCAATGGATCACATGGGTCGAGAAGATATACGCTAGTCTACTCTGGAATATCGATGCCCCGTCTCGATACTCCCACAACTAGGAACATTTAAGGATGAACTTATGGACTACTCAGGCCCCACTAGTATGATCTGCATCATAATCCTAGTAGTCAAGTACACATCCTAAGGGCTTTACCAACATGTGAGAGCAAGACAGTAATATACTAATCTCCATGTTTAGGTAAAGAGCAACAAGATATTATCATGTCGAGCAAAAAAGTCCTCCCTATATATGTCCAAGTATCCACTATAATATACATCTCATGTACAATAATGGCCTCTAGGGCATACATACAACTAACACAATGGAGTTGTGGCTTTAGCTTAGGAACACGGGTCCCATCAGCGATCCAGACATATTCTGAGGCTAGTAGCACCTGATTAGGAAGATGGTTGATCTCCAACGGATCGAGGGAAGAAGAGTTGACACGATGAATAACATGGAGGATCCACTCACCAAAGCCTGCTTCCCCAAATACTATTTGATAGATTTTAGGATGGTTGAGTATGGGATACTACAACCACTGCTATATTGTTGGGTATTGGATACTACAACAAATGGCCTTAGTGCAAGTGAGAGATTGTTAGTTATATGTATGCCCTAGAGGCCATTATTGTACATGGGATGTATATTATAATGGACTCTTGGACATATATAGGGAGGACTTTCTTGCTCGACATGATAGTATGCTATCTGGTTGGTCTTTGTCTTAACATGTCGACTTGTATAAGTAATGTTGTCTTGTTCTCACATGTTGATAAAGCCCTTAGGATGTGCACTTAACTACCAGGACTGTGATGTAGATCATACTAGTGGGGCCAAGGGTAGTCCACAAGTACACCCTATAATTGTTCCTAGTCGAGAGAGTATTGAGACGGGGCATCAATACTCCATAATAGACTAGCGTATACGCTTCTCGACCCATATGATGGGCGATGGATGATCCCACATCCATTTGTGTTTGCATCAGAGAAGGTATACGCGTGCTCAGTGGAGACTGGGTATACTGAACGGAATCGCCGAGAACTCTTAGATGGTATTATACCTATCGTCAGATAGCAGTTCTCTGGTGACACTGGTACAGGTTAGTCTGTCGACCCGAGATCATCATAGAGTCTTGTGTGATTCCCACTGTGCTTTGATTTCCACCATACCACGGTCAAGAGATCGTGCAAAAGGGTGGTTTTTGGGTACAGTCCCGAGTCACATGGAGGCAATGAGCGATAGGAGGGGATTCGTCTCTCCCGGTATTGGGAGTTGATGTTGCGCTATACTCGATTGGCCATAACAGGAAATCCCTAGCCAAGGTTGCTGAGATTTACTGGTAAGTGTTATTAGTAGTTTCTCGAACCGTTTTGGATCTTGCATCGGCATGACTTATCAAGCTATTGGGGTCTGACGTTATACCACCCCCAGGCTACGATATGCGACATATCTGACGAAGAGACCGGACTGTACGGTAGTGTTACTGATTGTATTTGCAGTATTATGAGCAGGCTTGCTTGTTGATCTTCTGATCGCTCAATACCCGAGTGGCCGTTACGTTTAGCAGACCGCTTGCGGTTTGTGGGTGTTTGATATGATCATCACCTACTGCCGGCGTATTGACGAGTCTTTAGAGTCCTACACAGAGGTTTTCTAATTAATGCGAAACGAAGTAGGAGCACATATGTGATATGTGCGGGACCGAGATTAGTCCGCGTATGTGATACCGTATTTTATTCTCGTGATATGTGATATCGGTCGGTTATATGAGATATAGCCGGGCTGTCGAATCAAGTGTTGATTCGACAAGTTATTACATTTGATATTAGTCGGTTGTATGTGATATAGCCGGATTATTAAATCAAGTGTTGATTTAATGATTTAATGTATAATTATATATGTGATATATTAATTTACATTAACTAATATTAGCTCACTTAAACGTTTCTTTTTCTCACTAGTGTGCATATAGTATATATGTGATATATATTAATGTACATGAATTTGTGTCATGCTTGATGCCACATGCAACATGGGTGTATGAGACTCACACCATGCTTGACATAATGTAGGGTTTTATTTATTTAAGGTTAATCAAAATTAGATGGAATAAGTCACATGGTTGAAGTTTGTAGAACCATTGACCAAGTCCACTAATTTTGTTTTACTTGTAGATATTTATTAACCTAACCATTATTCATTAGCCATGGTTTAATCTCTACATGAGTTAGTGTATGACACTAACTCACCCATAGTTGCTATTCTCACCTCATGAGTTTCCATCCTCATTCACTTTGTATGTAAAGTTGTTTGCATGATATTTTGTTTAAATCTCTAGTTAAGATTCTAGGGTTAGGGTTCTTTAGTACGGCAAAAATTTGAAAACGTCATGGACGATGCCTCCCGAAAGCTTGCTGTCGTGCCCAAGAACCCTACAGTGATATTCCTATACTACGATCGGTTATACTGTGGTTGTCATAAGGTGTTTCTCCATATAGGATCTGGATAAAATATCAGGTTTTCTGGTCACTAGATCTGTGATTTTAGATCTAGATTTAGGAAGTGTCCCAATTTTGAGTACATTGACACTATTCTAAAGTATTTTAGAATGGATGACTCCTAGTGTGGTGGTGTACCCGCAGGTGATGGAGTCACCCTCTCTAAAGAGATGTCTTTCAGACTGATGGGGAGAAGGATATGCATGATTGACGTATCTCTTGCTTAGGCAATTGAGTCAATCATGAAATGTCAAATACCACACCAGATATTGCTTTTGCACTAGCTGCTGTAAGCAAATATATTAATCCAATCCTGGAGAAACGTTGGGAAGCAGTAATGAACATAAGTGAATGTTCTTGGTATATGGTAACGGCAGCCTCTTTCGGGAGGCAGTTATCATTTGAGACTTCCATGGTGACCTGGATGACAGAGTGACTGTCAGAGTTATAGTTTTCCCTCTTTTTGAGGGGCAGTATATTGGACAGGTGGTCCAAGAGGATACTGAGGAAGGAATGGCTCAGGATACTGATTAAATTCAGTGGATGATACAGTCTAAGAATTTTGTTGGATTTGGAGTTCATTTGTGAACTGGGTCCCATCAGATATCCAGACAAATTCTAAGACAGGTATCGTTTATTTCGGGAGATAGTATTTCTCCACGAAGTTGAGATATAGAGAGATACAGAAAGAAACACTGGAGCGGATCTACTCACTGAGCTTATTTCTCGAACGCAATAGTTTCGCAAACGGGCTTTGCAAGACTGATTAATAGAGAAGTTGGGTGTTCGGTATCACACGAGCTGTGAATATACGACACCGCAATAATTAGCCTTAAGTGCAAGTGGGAGATTGTTGACTATAGTGCCCTCAGGTAAATTATTGAATCGCAGGCACGCGATTGTGATGATTGAGGGAGGACCTATACCGGTGGAACAGTCTTACTCGAGATAATAGTATGCTATCTAGTTTGTCTTTATCATCATGTACAGTATTAGGTGGTATTACAGATCACTATTACATGTTGATAGAGTGTAACATTTCAGAAAAATAAAATATTATTTTTGGGAATGTTTATAATTAAATAATATTATATTGAATATTTTAATAGGGCGGTATAATTAAATACCGATAAATTGGGAAAAATTTGGGAAAATTATAAAAATTATTAAAAAGAGGGTGTTTTATTGGATTTAAGAAAATTGTGAAATTTTATGATTTATTATACATTAATTTTGTGCTAATCGCGATTAAATATCGCTAATCGGGCACTAAACGTGTTTTGTGCACATGACATGCAAAAGTCTTTTTTTTTACACTTGTTACATTTCTTATCATGGCATTTCTTCATATTTCATGCATGGTTGTTGAATTTAAAGAGAAGAGAAAGGAAACAAAAGAAAAGAAAAGGAAAACAATGAAGAATAGAATAGTGAGGGCATGAGCATGAGAGAGAAAAGAGAGGTGAGGGGTTAAACCTTGGTCTTAGCCATTTGTTTCATTCTCATCTTCATCCTTCTCTCTTCTTCTCTCTCAATGGCAGCACTCCCTCTCCCTCCTCCATACAACCCCCACTTCATCATCAAATCTTCACCAAAACCTCATCTCCATTTCATAAAAAATGTGCACAAGGCTTCTAGCTACACTTTAGACCAAGAAATGGTGGATTTTGAGCACTTGGGAAAACTCAAGAATTTTCTTGAGTTGCCAAATGAGATAATTTCTGAACCATTAGTATAGTATTTGGTTTACTTTATCACCTATACAAGTTTAGAAGTGATTTAGTTCGGTTTAGTGAACTTTGAAAATTTCAAGTTAGGGTTTGAGGAATTTTGAATTGAGATAGTGTAATTGAGGCTTAATTTGGACCTTAAACCCCTGTGGTGATTGATTGGAGACCTTAACCAGAGACTAAAACCCTGGAACGCGAACTTAGAAAACCCGATATCGGAGAATTGTGGAAATTGTGATGGTTTTTGGATATCTGCTATCACTCGGGGACCTGAAAAATTATTTAGCAAAGACTGGGATACTAGCAGGCACCTAGGAAGCATCACCCAAGACACGAGCCCCCAACTCCATTCCCTGGCCACAAATTGCGGCCAGGACTTGGCCATTGGGTCTCATTCTTGTTCTGTAGTACCTACATCTGTAAACTAGACCCTCCATATATGCAAAATTGGCTAATTTGACCTAAGGTAAAATCTGGAACCGTTTTTCTAAGTTTTTGCATTGTTTTACGACTTCGTTTTAACATGGATTTTTGGTATTTGATATTTCGTTCCCGTCGTGTGGCGTTTGAACGTCAACGACTAGGTTTATCGGTCGTATTTTGCACGCGAGGCTATAGGTTCTAACCTATAAGCGTTTGGTGTGCCGTTTTGGTTTCCGACTTGATTTTAATGTGCATTACGGTTGTGTTATCTATGTAGGTACCTTCACGTGGATTTCTTACGATGAAGAAGAGGATGGCGACATCGATATCGGCAAGCAAGAATCGAGGTGAGTAGATTTATATCTACAGGGGAAGTCGGGTGGATGGCGTATAGCACCCCCGCAATTTCATAAGATTTTGATGTGACGTGGTATAGATATACATATTTAGGCTATGGCGAGATATGAACCTTAGCAAGAAAAGTTTTAGGAGATCATGGGTTAGTGTTAGCGAGAATTGAAGAAAGGGTTTAGTTAGTTTCTTAGTCGTGAACTATAGAGTAAGGTTTTATACATACATATATACACACGGGATTTGGTTTTGGGTGTATACGTCATACGTATATATATAGGTTTATGTGGATGTTTTGATGCTTATATATATACATACATACACACACACACACATACACGTATACACGGATGTTGAGGATAGTATATGATTTTTGGAGGCGAGTCGATATGATCGGGCATGATGCCGTGAGTTATGATATGTGTTTAGGCCATGGTATGAGATGCGGCTGGATATTATAGTGGATCGTTGGATGATGTGATTTTATTCACACGAGGACATATGTATGATGACATTGGTATCAGTTTGTGCTAGACTTTAGATCAGTACCCCCCTAGTTCATGATATGTGATGATGATACCATATGGATGTTGTGTTATATGTGATAGTTCATGATATGTGATGATGATACCATATGGACGTTGTGTTATATGTGATATTCGACCCGTACCCAGATTTGGGTTGTCGTACGATAGATTTACCGTACGAGATATAATTATAATATTAGATCTGCACTCTTGACTCGAGAATGTCATTTATATATTGTATCGTACGGGATACTATTGAGGCGAGATCACCGACTACTAGATCTATATATAGATCGACTCAGACCTAGGTGGATTCCCGTACCCTTTTGACTGGGCTCGAGTCATACTCATTTTCAAAAGTAGAGAATTGGGAGTAATTTAAATACCAAACTGTATGACTCGTATATTGAGTAGGTATATTTTTCAGTATTGCTGTTACTACATCACTTTCTGTATATTCATGATATTTCATCTCATTGCATGCTTGTACATATGTTATCTGTAATTATTATGAAACCCTGCTGTCAGGACACCAGCACCATTACCGATGATGCGTATGTTCCACGTACACCTGCTTGCCGACTCACACACATCATCATCGGTAATTGCCATGTCACGTACACTTTAGAAAATACTATTCATTGACATAGCTTGCTAGTTGATAGTTGCTATATGTTATAGCTTTCATATGCTAGTTAATTATTGCATGATATCAGATGCATCCATATATTCATTAGTTATGCAATATTATAGAGATTTATGCCTGTTTTTATTGTTATTGACATGGTGACTTGATGATTTCGGATTAATCTTGGTATTTTCTGGATTTGAAAACCGCATGTGAAAGTTTTGTAAACTGATGAATTATTTTAAAGAGAAAAAATACGGTTTTCCTTAATATGTTAAGTATTGTCCACCATGATGTTTTCTCGGTTCTGAGATATTTTCGAGACCCGATTCGAGGAGTTGGATGAACCGTCTCGGGTACATGGTGGGCCCGGTAAGGTACCCCGGGGTAAGAAGCTCGAGTTGTAGACAATGAGCCCGGCAGGGGCAGACTCCCTACCGGTGATTTTACCTGGCGCGGCGGATATCCGGAGGATACCGTTCGTGGTCATGTGATTGATGATATGGGCCGATCCGGACCAACGGAGCCCGAGGTATTGAGATATTGAGATATTGAAATTTGAGACACTGAGATATTGAGATTTGATGATATAGGCCAGTCCAGATAGCCGGAGCCTGAGATATTGAGATTTATGTTTTGTGTCGATACTTGACACTGATTTCTCTGTTGATTTCATTGATGATACGCGATTTATCTACATACAGAAATCTCATTAAATAAAGAAAATAGTTGTCTCATTCACGATGTATTCTGTTTCATTTATAATGCATTCATACATCATATATCTGATATGTTGCTATCTGAGGTACTGACACGAGAATGTAGTATTACACTTATACATAGATGGACCAGGATATTTATTTGAGGATATTACTTGATATGACCTAGGATAGCGTCACGCATGCGATTTCTACTCGTAGATGTTTTCTACTCACGAGTTGGCAACTCACCCCCGTTGTGCCACAGTTTCTGGCAGGTTTTGCCGTACAGGTTTCGTTGCAGTTTTGCTGGCACACTGTTCCTTCCGGGTGATTGCTTGGTAGGTGGGTTCTTTTGCATCAGGACCACCATTGTGTATTTGTTATTTCAGTTGTACCTAGTAAAACTCCATCAACCAGACTTGTACATTTGATAGAGATAGATGACCAGTGTATATTCTTTCGACCTTAGAGTCGTGTGCTGTATTATTGTGGTTTTCCTCTGGTTTTCTTGATGACGTTGGATTTTTATCCTGAGTTTGATCCTCGTCTTTCGGCGTTGTATATTATATTGCTTGTGTAGTTTTGACCGTCAATTGACGAAGAGCTAGCTCCCGCTTGGGGATGCCTTTATTCATTATGTATGCTTTATCAGGTTTGTACCCGTTTGGGGTCAGTTTTTACAAAGGAAACTCTGCCGAAATTTTCAGAAAAGACTTGAGATTTTAAAAATGCATATTTCGGCTTATGTTGTTAAACTTCTTGCTTTAAAATTGGTTTTTCCTTCACTCTACTATTTTACTTGGTTTGGATTTCTGGGTTTTGGCTTACTTAGATTACGTACGCCTCGAGACGTTTCGTAGTTTAAGTGCCGGTCATGTTCCGTACTTTTCGGTCATGACATAGAGCCCCTAGGATTCTTTTTTGACTGCCAGCATTATGATGGCGATCATATACGTAGAAGCTGAGTGATCTATAAGCACATCCTTAAATGTCCCTAGTCATGGGAGTATCGAGACTGGGCATCGATACTCCAGAGTAGACTAGTGTATACTTATCGAGACCCTGACGAGAGGCGGTGGCCAGTCTCATAAGCCATTGGTGTCAGTTAGTCACCTAAGATAGTATACAGGTGCTCATTGGGTTATGAGTACACTGGACGAACTCGCCGGGAACATGCTAGTTGGTATTATACCTACTGTCAGATAGTAGTTCCCAGGTGACATGAGTACAGCTTAGTCTGTCGACCTGAGATCATCATTTGTTTCGTATGAGTTCCCATTGTGCTTGATTACTGCCCTACCACGGCTCTAAGGAAGCATGCAAACAGGTTTTAATTGGATACAGTCCCGAGCCACATGGAGGCAGTAAGCGGATCGTCGGGGATTCGTCTCTCCCGGTATTGGGGGTTGATGTCCCGCAGTGCACGGGTGGCCATCACCAGAACTCCTTGGCCAAGGTAGTCAAGAATTACTGATCTAGGATCAGTAGTTTCTCAGATGGTGATGGGCTTCATACCGACACGACTTGTTGCGTTATTAGGGGTCTGACTTTATCCAACCCTAGACACGATATGCGATACTCTTAGACGAACAGGCTAGACTGTACGGAGATTGTCACTATCAGGCTCAGTAGGGGTTTGGATGAGTTTGCTCGTCGGCCTTCCTTTCGCTCAATACCTGGGTAGCCGTTACGTACAGTTAGTGCTGCTGACGTGCTTGTGGTTAAACCCACTGCCAGCGTATTGACGAGTCTTTAGAGTCCCACACAGAGGGTTTTCACGGTTCAGGCGATATGGTGTAGATGACGTATGTTGGTAGATACAGGTGTCCGATTAAATATGTGTACAGACTGCATAGACTTTAGTCGAATGGTTGATAATACTAACGTCTTAGAGTTAAGCCGTATTATTAAATCAGGTTTTGATTTAATAATTTATATATATATATATATATTTTCTAGTATTATTGTTCACTATTCATTTTCTCTCTTGGCTATTCGTATTTTTATACGAATACGCATATATGTATTTCGATACGTGTACCGGGTTGCATTCCGTATTTATACGGAATAGCTTGTAGAAGGTGTCCACCTCGTTATATGATTTTCATTTTAGAAAATCAATTTGAAAATGAGGTGGAGGGGTGAGTTGGCATGAGCATGGGTTTGGCATGTAGAGAGGTATGACACACATTTGTTTATTGTAAAAATGATGAGATATTTTCATGGTTGAAATTATTTTAGCCATATATTTTCTTTACATGCCATGCTTGTTTTACTACACTTATTATTGATCTTGTTTTTCATTCACACTCTCTCTTGAGAGACTTAGCATTGTTCTTGAGTTGCTCATGCCACTGGTTTCCTCACCTCCTTATTCATTTTCTTGGATTGCTCATTTGAGCATTTAGTATGAGAGAAAAATATAGTGAGACATTCCTATACCTCCACCCTCCATTGCTAGCAACCTTGGAGGGTCGGTTAGTCCGCTAGGTGAACCTGAAGGTTGCACTGTTTCTCTCCGGTGGATCATCATCGATGGAGGAAGACCGACAACCAAATCCGATCCGCAACACCTCAAGGAGCTTGGGAATGATAGAAGACCGAAGGATACAATCCGTTTGGTATAACCATTACTATCATAGTAGTTTAGCTTCTTTAGTTTAGCTTGTATGGTTTATGGTTTCGATCTTGGAAAGGGTTTCGTTTGCGCCAAAATTTTTTAAAACGCCAGTTTTTGTTCCGCATCGGCCACGGTAAATGGTCAGGGCACATTCGGAATCCTAACATTGAGAACTAAAGGATTTGAGATAGAAAACTACTACTAAACACTCACTATATCATCTTAACAATCTAAATTAGCAAGCTAAGTTGTTGAGTTGCTTCATTAGTAAAGCTAAGCTTGGATCACAAACTCTTAGGTGGATCATCTAGGACCGAGGTGACCAGCCATCAAAGTTGATTTAGGAGATTCCTAAGAGCTTAAGAAGATGAGTGAAGACCCGAAAGACATAGATCTTCTGGTATAACTTTCTCTTATAGTAGATAAAACTCCTAGTAGTTGCTATTTTAGGATTATGGTTTGATCACTTGGGTTAAGTTGGTTCTGCTTGCTTAAAAATTTAATTTTTGTGTATTCCACCTCTCTGCTTCGATATAGAATGAACACAACTCACTAACACAAAACACACAAACGAAATGAGGTTACATTCACACAAACGAAATGAGGTTACCTTTCTTCTCCAGCTATTTCTTATATTTTAAGCAATTTTTCTTAAAATGTCCCTTCTTTTTACAGAAAAAACACGGCCCCTTTTTATCCTCGGACTTTATAAGCTTATTTCTCTTATGTCTTGAGGAGAAAGGTCGATTGCCTCTTTTCACATTTGCCTTATCATGAGTAGCAATGTTAGCACTTACAAGTTTCTCATGCTTTAGTCTCTCTTCTTCTTGAACACATAAGGTCAATAATTCATTAATAGACCATTTTTCTTTATGTGTGTTTTAGGAGATTTTAAATAGACCACATTCTGCTGAAAGAAAGTTGAGTATAAAATATACAAGAAATGATTCGGAGATTTCAATCTCTAAGGACTTCAATTGAGCATCAATATCTCTCATCTGCATGATATATTCACACAAACATTGTGTATTATCGTAGTTCATGCCTGAAAGTTTCTGCATAAGGATGCATAAGGGTGTTATCTAAAACCTTGTCGGATGTGGCAAACTGCTGCTCAATTTCTCTCATAAAGTCTAATTTTATCGCATTCCGGAATCAAACCCCCGATGCTTTTATCGACATGAGACTTTATAACCATTAAATTTATACGGTTGGAACGCTTCCACTTTTCATATACAGTTTTCACAAGTGGCATACTTTTCTCCGTAGGAGCTGAAGGGATTTTATCATTTTAGTCTGAAAAGTTTTCACTAGTAAACGTCGGGATAGAGCTAACAGGATTAAGCATAACTGCATAACCAAGATCAAGATATATATTGTTGCTATGGAAAACTTGATTGAAATCGACCAACATTTGATTTAATTAGTAAATTCAAATAGGTTGCATACGCATCAATTTACTAAAATTACCGTATGATAAGTCTAGCAATTTTAATACCAAGACAGAAAATTTAAGAAATTCTCTATTTAATCTTTTCTTAGGCTAATTTGTTCCAATCTGAACATATAAACAATTATCTTCCTGTTGGGGTAAATAACTATCCAAATAAATCAATTGAAATTTTAGATGTAACTTTAGCTTAAATTATTAGCTGGATGTACTTCACTTTATCACATAAAATAGAAAATAGGATGCTGAGTCTATTCATAAATCGTACGATAACTCAATTTTAAGTGTCGTCTAAACTTTGTTCATCAATTTCATCATATTTGATGGTTTAAATAACCACATGTGATACACATGATAACTCTAATTATACTTGCAACATAATAGTATAAGCAATCAATATGTGTAGAGCATGAAAATATTTTTAAGATGACTTACAAATCATAAAAATATATCAAGAAAAATATATATACCCAATTTAAACTTTTAGGACTGAGTATGGAAATAGGGAAATGCTTTCTGCAATTTAATTAATTTAAGATACTTTAACAGAAAACTTCATTCAGATTTCTTAATAGTCATTCATTGTATTTATTAGGATGCTGCACACTTTGGCGTATAAAACCAGTCCATTGAAACTGAAAGTGCGCCCCCGTAACAAATTGATTTTTTTTTAAAAAAACAGTTAACTTGCGTCAAACTGACTTAATGGGACTGTGGATTAAATTCCAACATATAAATTGCTTAATAGGTATACATTAACATGGGCCAAAACTACAAGCTTATAAAACCGGTCCATTAAAAAGGACCAAAACCACAAGCTTACAAACATTACTAGAAAATTGGTTATCCATGGAGCCATCAGAATAAAATTTTGATTAGAGAAGGGATCTATCTACTAATATAAAAGCTTTAAATCTCTAGAATCGATTGGTTTTGATTTAAGTCTGTTGATTCGTGTTAAATGGAGGCCTGGCCCATTAACAGTAAACACCCAAAACCTTGTATGCCATTTTGATGGAATAGGATACAGATCCTACCAAAAACCCGACCCGGAAGTAACTAAAGTAAGGGAATGTTTGGATGCAAAATAATTTGGTCAACAAACACTTATTTTTGCAATCAATATAGGTCCTGCATCAATAAGCTTGTTTGGATGCATCATGAAGATAAGTGATTATTGCCTTGAATTATGTGTTTCCACTTAAAGATGACATCTTCCACTTAAAAATAAGCTAGGATTTCCAGCTTATTTCATAAGTGATTATGGAATAGTAAAGTTAACCAAGTAACATATCATAATACTCCTTATGTTTTCATCCAAATTTTAAAATAGCATTAATGATACATTCTTTTGGTTATTTTACACTTAATAATCAATTATCTATCACTTTTCATACAAAATCATCCAAATACCAAACAACTTATTTGTCATAATCACTTATAAGTGATTATTTCACTTTTTACAAAAAATAATCACTTATAAGTGATTAAGGCAAATAATCACTTTAAAATAAGCTTATCCAAACATACCCTAAAATCCAGTAGAATACTAATTGAAACCTTGGAAGCGAGGGAGATCAGACTCAAGCCCTCCTCCGAACGTCGATCGGCTCGATTAGCCGTCGGTGAAGATGATCAGAGAAGATCGAGGTTTGATCTCCAAAAGGTAATTGAAACCCTTAAGCTCTGATACCAACTATAAGATCTTTATAGTGTTTAATACAATACAACTTTATGTAAAATTACATACCTCCTGCCATTTTCTTTTTCTCCGAGCACTCGTCTGAGCTGTGAAATTTAGAGAGAAGGGCCCTAATTTCTAGTCTATTCTATTTCTTGATGTGTTCTCTTGATAGAGAGATCACATGCTTAAATAGACTATAAGACTGCAAAATCTTTACAACTCTTTCCATCGAAGAATTAGAAAACATATTTCACATATTTAGCATATGGTAATACGTAGTCAAATTTAGCAGTCCATATTAAGTTGCCTCAAATTTTGAATGCAGCCCTAATTTTAAATGCTTAACATTTTCTTTTAACTAACAAATGTTTAATCTTCCAACCCGGTGGCTTCAACATAGGGTATCAATGTGGTGATTGAGTACTGTTAGTGTTTATGCCCTAGAAGGCCATTACTGTATCATACTAGTTTGTATATTACTTAATGAAAGCTTGGGATATTCACATGTATATAACAGTCTTGCTAAACATGGTAGTATGCTACTTGGTTTTTCTATCTTAATATATGAGTATACGTATTGATAGAGCTCTTAGGATCTTGCTTGACTACCAGCGTTGTGATGGCAGTCAGACTAGTGGGGGCTGGATGGTCTACAAGCACATCCTTATTCAGGTCCCTAGTCATAGGATTATTGAGACAGGGTATCGATACTCCGGAGTAGACTAGTGTGTACGCTTCTCATCCCAGTTGGGGAGATGGTCTGTCCCACAGCCGTCAGTACGTCGTACTGGAGATAGTATGCAGGTGCTCGTTAGGTTACGGGTACACCGGACAGGACTCACAGGGAATTATTGGTTGGTTTTATACCAGTCGTCAGTGAACAGTTCCCAGGTGACATGAGTACAGCATAGTCCGCAGACTTGACACTGCTACTTCGCCTCGAGTGTGTCCCACTGTTCTTAGATTGCTACCCTACCATGGCTCAAAAGAGTCGTGCAAACAGGTAGCAGTTGGGTGCAGTCCCGAGCACTTGGAGGCAGTGGCGGTTAGACAGGATTCGTCTCTCCCGGTATTGGGGGTTGATATCGCGCTGTGTCAGAGAGCCATTACGCAAAGTCCCTGGCCAGGGCAAGCGAGATTTGCTGGTAGGTTCCAGTAGTTTCTCAGGGTGTAATGGGCTTCGCTCCGGCACGACTTATACCGCTATTAGGGGACTGACGCTTGCCGCCCCCTAGGCCCGATATGCGATAGTCTTAGACGAACGGACCGGACTGTACGGAGATTGTCACATCAGACTCAATAGGAGTTCGGATGGGTTTCCTCATCGGCCTTCTTATCGACATCTACCTGGGGACCGTTACGTACAGCTAGTGCCGTTTGCGGTTTGTGGTTAAACCCACTGCCAGCGTAGTAGTCGAGTCTCTAGAGTCCCACACAGAGAGTTTCCCTACTCCAGGCGAAACGATATAGAAGTCGTATGGTTTTACGACAAGGGTTGGGACGCATACGTGTGTTTACGCACGTACGACATCCGGACAGTTTTTACTAGTCGGCTTTGGTTTAAGCCAGTTACTATTATCCGGTTATTGGATTTATACAGTCTAAAGTTTTTCCGTGTTTTCACGGATAGGAGGGGCGTTCTCGTAATTACGCGAGAAGCTTCTAGAAGATGGTGACTAAGGAGGTTTAGGTGGCATATATATTGAATGAGATTAGTGAGTCATATGGATGATTCATCCATGTCATTAATGCTTCATAATTGCTTAATGACTCATGGAGATGAATCACCATAAGATATTTATCAAGCATGGTTGTAAATCATTTTCTTTTCTTTTCTTGAAAAACAATAATGCTTGATATATATTATGATAACTCATTTTCTCATTTCATTATTCTTCTCACCTTCTCTCTCCTCAAGCTTCCTCTCTTCAAACCCTAATCCTCCCCTCTCATGTGTTGAGTACAAGGATTAGTTAGACTACTTAATCCATAACCCTCACTCTATATCATCTAGGTACTTTGATTAGCACTTAAAAAAACCTAGTTGCCTCAAGTTTAGAGGCAAAGCTTGGAGTATAGCTCTCGTGGTGGATCGTCTACTACTTGGAGAAAGCCGAGGAGGAGGTGGAGTTCGTAAAGACGAAGGACACGATTCTTTAGGTATAATCCCTTCACATAGTAGTTTAGAACTTCTATGTTTGATGTTAGTTATCGTTTAGCTTCGATTCATGCGGTTAGTCAATGTTTAAGTAAAGAACATGATCGTTTTTCATATTTCCGCCTCCCCGCAAGTCGTGGGGTGTTGTACATCGACTTACAGTGGTATCAGAGCCTCGCTAAACAATAAATAACTCACTTGCAAAATTGTATGAATTTCGAACGGAAAAAAAACAAACCGGAAAACCCCGATATCATGAGTTTCTGTCGATTTTTAAATGAGCTCCAAAAATTTTTCAGGGACCTTCAGAAAGCCCTAAATGATACAATTAGAACACCCAAGAAACCTGGGCTCATGAATCGGCTAAAGCGCCGCGGAACCACGGCGGATCCCACCGATCCGCCGCGATTCCGCCGCCGAGTTGCCGATTCATCAGCCCAATTTTCCTGTGTGGGTTCTATGTGATATTTGGTATTTTCTGGAATTTTTTAATTTTTGCTCAGGTTTCATATTTACAGAGAAGTATTGGAGAAAAATTAAATGTGTTTAATCGATCGAAATTATACGGTATTTGCTTGTTGGATTATATCTGTGTTTGTATAATGTGTTCGTAAACCTCTCCTAACTGCTAGTATGTCGGTTGGCAGGGGGTTGCACATTTCTGTAATGGTTTTTACTGTTTGTGGATATAAACTGTGTTGGAATGTTGTGATGTATAGCTGGGGTTATGTGATGGGTTATTATTTAATTCATTTGATGTAAATGTAATTTGTTGTAATATTATTTTGCGGGGCACATCCAGGTTGCGGTTGTAACCACCGTTGTATTATTTCATTTTACTGTTTTTGCTCCTAGGACAGACCCAAGGTGGGGTGCACAAACTGTCGGGCGGGTAGTTTTCCGTACCCGTAGGGGTCTTGGGTGGGGTAAAGGCTATTCATCACAATTGTGTAATCCGTCTTTTGTTGCAGGCTCAAAACAAACACGGATTGCTTGTAAATCCAATAAAGTTCATCTGAGATCTGGAATGCCTATTATTGCGTCTGATGAATGTATAATATCTATATATGATAGCTATTTAGACGTCACTTATGTTTTACACCCGCGCTAGCCCAGCCCCCGCTCTGCCGTTAGTTAAGTAACCTAACGGGTGATGACGGGACCCCGTGGCGAATGCGGATGGCATTAGAGGACGTTGTATTTTCGTTGTTTTCTGCAATGATAGGTTAATGATGGGACGCATTATTTATAATGCAAAGAAAATAAACCAAAAGTTGAATCGTTGGAACAATTTAAAAGAAACCACTCGGTTATTTTAAAAGAGCAGAATTTTTAATTACAGAGTTTTAACCACTCCTTTTAAAAAGCTATCACGTTCCTTCGATTATATCAAGTTCACTACGTTCACGGTTTCGCCAAAACCAGTCGTAACCCTCCGTCATTTCTTATGAATGATCAGTAGTA
This sequence comes from Agapanthus africanus, assembly GCA_030015575.1. Lineage (NCBI taxonomy): Eukaryota > Viridiplantae > Streptophyta > Magnoliopsida > Asparagales > Amaryllidaceae > Agapanthus > Agapanthus africanus. The sequence continues at coordinate 619,657,071 of CM057341.1, forward strand.
TTCAAGCTATGTTTGTTTAGCCCTTAGTCAAGACATGGTGATTGGTAGCTGCTGGGGTATTCATTTGTTGCATAGATAGATGAGTTGGTTTGGGACGGTCGTATTACTTTGTTTGGCCTTTAGTCAAGAGTATATACGGATGGGTTCAAATCAACAGGATAATGATGGGCAGAACTTGATATGTGACTTATGATTTGTTGGCCCTTAGTCAAGGTCATAAGAACATGGGGCAAAAATCTATATCGGGAATTTCTAAAGAAACTGAAATTTACAAAGAGATGCATACCATTTGGAGTTTGATGAATGTTGGTAGGATTCCTTCAACATTATCATATGATGATATTTGGATCCTGATCCTACTGTGAGTATATGCTACTTATCAGGAGATTCGTCACTTAACGATCAATGCTATAAACCAAGTAGGTGCCAAGAAAGGTGTCAGCGGGGCTACGCCCCCAGAGAAAAGAGGTTATTTAATTAAGGAACTTCGCGAAAGCGTTGGAAAACCTCCCTCGAAGTACCGACACTAGCCTGGCTGAACGGTTAAGCAAGTATTGTACAGGGAGAATAGTCCTGGCTAATTCTTCTTTTATGGTTTGAGGAAGGATTCGAGAAACAGTGGGAGCCATCCAATTTAGATAAATTAAAAACCAATCTAAACTTGCAAGAGTATCATGCTAAAGTGTTTTCTTCTCTCTCTCTCATTGCAGCGACCTTGTGACCATGACTAGGTTACATCTAGATAACAAGTTGACTGAATCTAACTTATATGACTGGCAAAGATCTATCCAGATGACCATTGCCTATGACAAGCTGGACCACCCTATTACTACTCAAGATCCTGCCGTCCCAGGTCCAGTTTCCACCGTCGCGGATATGGATATCCGTCAGACAAAGGAAAAGGATAAAGCGAAAGCCGTGTGCCTCGTGTTGGCTTCAGTTGATGGTATAAACCAGAAGCAGCACGAGAAGATGGACTCTGTTTCCATCTTTCTCCATAACAAAGATTTATGTGGAGAAGCAATCTCATATCGCAAGATATGAGGCCTCGAACGAATTAATTCAAGCGAGGTCGGCTGACGGGTCATCTGTAAGGGACGACGTCCTTACGATAACTAGCTATATTGATGAGCTCAAGGACCTGGAGACCACGTTAGGAAACAGGTCATATGCTGACTTATTTCCACAGTCCCTACCCTCTACTTATACCCTGAAAGAAACCAGGGAGACACAAGATCTGCTTAATGGAGGACCTTCTTCTTCTGCATCCAGGGCGAAAGCAAAGGATGAAAAGAAGAAGACCTCTACAAAGCCGATATACAGTGTCAGTAAAGTAGGAGGAAAGGGAAGAGCAAAAGTTTCGGGACTTGGTGTAGGCAAGGAGGGATGTTCCTATTGTTATGGGAACGGACATTGGCAGAAGGATTGCAGGGCTTTGGAAGCCAGTAGCCAGGATACGAAGCATGTTGTGGCTTCAGCCTCAAGTGTGTTTGTAATTGAGAACTGTTTGTCAATTAACTCTACTTCCTGGGTACTAGATACCGGAGCAGGATCTCATATCTGTAATTCGTTACATGCTTTGAGAAACCGTAAAGTTATAAGGATGGGTGATTTGTCTCTCAGAGTTGCAAACGGAATGAGCGTGGACGCTGAATCCGTGGGAGAATATCGCCTAGGTTTGACAAGTGGGCAGATATTGATTCTACGTAACTGTCTGTATGTACCTAGTTTGACTTGTAATATCATATCAGTGTCCTCACTTTCAAGAGAGGGATATGACTTTACATTCGTAAGCGATGTAGTTCACATCCACCTAAATCAAGTTCTGATTGGGTCCGGTATATTAGATGACAGTATATACGTATTGAATCAAGCTCGGGTTTTCAACGTCCAGAACACACTTAAAAGAAAGTCTCCAGAAATGAATCAGGCTTTCCTATGGCATTGTAGACTAGGTCACATCAATGAAACACGATTAACGAAGTTACATAGAGAAAGATATTTGAATCCGTTCGAATATCAATCTTATGCCACTTGTGAATCTTGTCTCATAGGAAAGATGACAAAGACTCCATTTACTGGACACGGAGTAAGAGCGAGCGAGCTCTTAGGACTCGTACACAGTGACTTGTGCAGTCCAATGTCTACACATGCGCGAGGTGGTTATTCCTACTTCATTACTTTTACGGATGATTTCTCTAGGTATGGATATATCTTCTTAATGAAGCATAAATCCGAGGCCTTTGAGAAATTCCAAGAATACAAGAATGAAGTGGAAAAACAGACAGACAAAAGTATAAAGACGCTGAGATCTGATCGAGTTGGTGAATACTTAAGTGCCGAATTCCTGGGTTACTTAAAAGAGAATGGAATTCTCTCTCAGCTTACTCCTCCATACACACCACAACATAATGGTGTATCGGAAAGGAGGAATCGAACCCTATTGGATATGGTTCGTTCCATGATGAGTAAGGCTGAGTTACCGCGATCTTTCTGGGGTTATGCACTAGAATCAGCTGAATATCTTTTGAATCAGGTTCCAACCAAGACTGTGCCTACTACACCATATCAGATGTGGAGTGGGAAGAAACCCTGTCTAAAACATTTTAGGACATGGGGGTGTCCAGCTTTTGTAAAAAAGCAGCATCCGGACAAGCTCGAGGCACGCTCGGTACAGTGTAAGCTTGTGGGATATCCAAAGAACTCCAAGGGATATTATTTCTATTACGCAGAGGAACAAAAGGTTTTTATTTCTCGTCATGCCCACTTCTTAGAAACTAAATTTTTAGAAAATCAGAAGAGTGGGAGCGCAGTAGAACTGGAAGAAATTCCAGAACCACAAGCTGTTACTGAAAGTTTGGTAGAACAAGAAGTTTCAGAAGAAAGGGACATACCAGTGCCTATCCGCAGAAGTAGTAGGCAGTCTCATCCGCCCGAGAGATACTACGGTTTTCTTATAGACGGGGATAGAGAAGATTGCGTCATTGATAATGACGACCCTACTAGCTTCCAGCAAGCCATTCAGAGCGGCGACTCGGTAAAATGGCTGAATGCAATACGGACCGAAATGGAGTCCATGTACACTAACAAAGTGTGGACTTTGGACACTGCTCCAGATGGGGTAAAACCCGTAGGATGCAAGTGGATCTTCAGAAAGAAGATTGGTGTAGATGGACAGGTTGAAACCTATAAGGCTAGACTTGTTGCAAAGGGTTTCCGTCAAAGACCTGGTTTGGACTATGACGAAACCTTTTCTCCAGTCGCTATGCTGAAATCCATTCGGGTCCTTCTTGCTATTGCTGCCTTCCACGATTGTGAGATCTGGCAGATGGACGTAAAGACGGCCTTTCTAAATGGAAATTTAGAAGAGAGCGTCTATATGGATCAGCTAGAGGGATTCATTCAGAGTGGGAGCAGCGGTAAAGTATGCAAGCTGCTTAAGTCCATTTATGGACTAAAGCAGGCATCGCGGAGTTGGAACATCTGTTTTGATGATACTGTCAAAGAATTCAACTTTATCAAAAATCCAGATGAACCATGCATATACAGTAAGATTGTAGGGAGAGTTGTTGTATTCCTCGTCTTGTACGTGGATGACATTCTCCTAATAGGAAATGACATTCCTATGCTACAGTCAGTCAAAAGATTCTTGTCACAGAAATTCTCTATGAAGGACCTGGGTGATGCCACCTACATTCTGGGGATCCAGATCTATCGTGATAGATCAAAGAGGATGTTGGGACTTTCATAGTCCAGGTACATAGACACCATATTGAAAAGATTCAGTATGGAAGATTCTAAGCGCGGTAACCTACCGGCTTGTCACGGAATCACCCTCTCCAAAGAGATGTCTCCCAAGACTGATTTGGAAAGGGAACGCATGCCGATTATACCCTACGCTTCTGCGGTAGGCTCTATAATGTATGCGATGTTATATACCAGACCAGATGTAGCATACGCATTGAGCGTTGTAAGCCGGTATCAGGAAAACCCAGGGGAGAATCACTGGATAGCAGTAAAGAACATTCTCAAGTACCTGAGAAGGACTAAGGAGATGTTCTTGGTTTACGGCGGAAAAGACCTCAGGATGGAGGCCTATGCTGATTCCGGCTTCCAGAGTGACAAGGATGACTCCAAGTCCATGTCGGGTTATGTCTTTACCCTCAATGGAGGGGCGGTCTGTTGGAAGAGTTCCAAGCAGGACACCGTTGCTGACTCAACGATAGAAGCGGAGTATATAGCTGCTTGCGATGCCGCAAAAGAAGCTGTCTGGATGAAGAAGTTCCTCACAGAACTTCAGGTGGTTTCTACCAGTGTTGGTCCAATACCTCTGTATTGCGACAACAACGGCGCTATAGCTTTAGCGAAGGAACCCAGGTCCCATCAGAAGTCCAGACACATCTTAAGGCGGTATCACCTGATCAGGGAGATCGTAGATCGCCGGGAGATCGAGGTAAAGAGAGTAAATACAGAGGATAACATTGTTGATCCATTCACTAAGGCCCTACCTCAGATTCAGTTCGAGAGGCTACTCGAGATCATCGGTCTTCGATACGCCAGTACATGGCCCTAGTGCAAGTGGGAGATTGTTAGTGTTTATGCCCTAGAAGGCCATTACTGTATCATACTAGTTTGTATATTACTTAATGGAAGCTTAGGATATTCACATGTATATAACAGTCTTGCTAAACATGGTAGTATGCTACTTAGTTTTTCTATCTTAATATAGTGAGTATACGTATTGATAGAGCTCTTAGAATCTTGCTTGACTACCAGCGTTGTGATGGCAGTCACACTAGTGGGGGCTGGGTAGTCTACAAGTACATCCTTATTCAGGTCCCTAGTCGTAGGATTATCGAGACAGGGCATCGATACTCCGGAGTAGACTAGTGTGTACGCTTCTCATCCCAGTTGGGGAAATGGTCTGTCCCACAGCCGTCAGTACGTCGTACTGGAGATAGTATGCAGGTGCTCGTTAAGTTACGGGTACACCGGACAGAACTCACAGGGAATTGTTGGTTGGTTTTATACCAGTCGTCAGTGAACAGTTCCCAGGTGACATGAGTACAGCATAGTCCACAGACTTGACACTGCTACTTCGCCTCGAGTGTGTCCCACTGTTCTTAGATTGCTACCCTACCACGGCTCAAAGGTGTCGTGCAAACAGGTAGCAGTTGGGTGCAGTCCCGAGCACTTGGAGGCAGTGGCGGTTAGACAGGATTCGTCTCTCCCGGTATTGGGGGTTGATATCGCGCTGTGTCAGAGAGCCATTACGCAAAGTCCCTGGCCAGGGCAAGCAAGATTTGCTGGTAGGTTCCAGTAGTTTCTCAGGGTGTAATGGGCTTCGCTCCGACACGACTTATACCGCTATTAGGGGACTGACGCTTGCCGCCCCCTAGGCCCGATATGCGATAGTCTTAGACGAACGGACCGGACTGTATGGAGATTGTCACATCAGACTCAGTAGGAGTTCGGATGGGTTTCCTCATCGGCCTTCTTATCGACATCTACCTGGGGACCGTTACGTATAGCTAGTGCCGCTTGCGGTCTGTGGTTAAACCCACTGCCAGCGTAGTAGTCGAGTCTCTAGAGTCCCACACAGAGAGTTTCCCTACTCCAGGCGAAACGATATAGAGGTCGTATGGTTTTACGACAAGGGTTCGGACGCATACGTGTGTTTACGCACGTACGACATCCGGACAATTTTTACTAGTCGGCTTTGGTTTAAGCCAGGTACTAGTATCCGGTTATTGGATTTATACAGTCTAAAGTTTTTCCGTGTTTTCACGGATAGGAGGGACGTTCTCGTAATTGCGCGAGAAGATTCTAGAAGATGGTGACTAAGGAGGTTTAGGTGGCATATACATTGAATGAGATTAGTGAGTCATATGGATGATTCATCCATGTCATTAATGCTTCATAATTGCTTAATGACTCATGGAGATGAATCACCATAAGATATTTATCAAGCATGGTTATAAATCATTTTCTTTTCTTTTCTTGAAAAACAATAATGCTTGATATATATTATGATAACTCATTTTCTCATTTCATTATTCTTCTCACCTTCTCTCTCCTCAAGCTTCCTCTCTTCAAACCCTAATCCCCCCCTCTCATGTGTTGAGTACAAGGATTAGTTAGACTACTTAATCCATAACTCTCACTCTATATCATCTAGGTACTTTGATTAGCACTTAAAGAAACCTAGTTGCCTCAAGTTTAGAGGAAAATCTTGGAGTATAGCTCTCGTGGTGGATCGTCTATTACTTGGAGAAGGCCGAGGAGGAGGTGGAGTTCGTAAAAACGAAGGACACGGTTCTTTAGGTATAATCCCTTCACATAGTAGTTTAGAACTTCTATGTTTGATGTTAGTTATCGTTTAGCTTCGATTCATGCGGTTAGTCGATGTTTAAGCAAAGAACAAGATAGTTTTTCATATTTCCGCCTCCCCGCAAGTCGTGGGGTGTTGTACATCGACTTACTAGTACAAGGTTCGGGTATTATTGAGCATATCGCCAGCATGCAATCGTGTTACTTTTATCTTTCGTTGTTATGCACAGTTGCTTTTTGTTTACAAACCAACGTGCTCAAATCTGACAAGATCATATTACTGATGGTTGTCTTGCACTAGATTCGGAGTCAAGAATATCTCTGTCGACGTTGTCTTGATCCACCTTTGAGCATGCTGAAAATATATGTAGATGTGATAATGCTCAATATTGGCGACCCTTAAGATCAGGACACGTGGCGGATGGCACGTCCCAGAACTCAGAAGAAAGGGCCTACAAAGGCCGATCAGGCCACCCTGTACCCGACCGGCCGGCACAAGCTAGCCCTCCTCGGGGGTCCCTGCAGATTGGCCTTCTCGGCCCCTCAGCTCGCCCTGAGCTGCCACAGGACCAAGTCTCCTCGACCTTCTCACTCGTCCCCGAGCCCCTTGGCTGTAACATTTCAAAAAAATAAAATATTATTTTTTGGGAATTTTTATAATTTAATATTATTTTAATGAATATTTTAATATTTCGGTATAATTAAATACAGGTAAATGGAAAAAAATTTGGAAAAATTATGGAAAATTCTAAAATAGGGTATTTTATGGAATTATGCCATTTTTATGTTTTTATGATTAATTATGTACTAATTTAGTCCTAATTGCGATTAAAAATCGCTAATCGGTTATTTAGCATTTTTGTGCAAAACATGCACATATTATTTTTCTACACTTGTGCATTTTTACCATGGCTTTTCATTTGGGTTTACTATTTGAGTGAGAAAGGATTTAGAGGGAAAAGAAAAGAAAAGAAAAGAAAAGAAAAGAAAAAGAAAAAGAAAAAGAAAAAGGGAATAAAGAATGGAATAGTGTAGGCCTGGGTGAGAGAGAAAAGAGAAGGGTTGCTTTGACTTGGCTTCATCCTCCATTTCTTCACCATTTCCCTCTCCATTCCCTGCTGCTGCTGCTGCTCCTCCTCCCTCCCCTCTTCACCTCCCCAAAACACCACTGAAACAACTCCAAAATCTCACTCCCATTTCATAAAAAGTGTGCACAAGCTCAAGACAAGCCCATTGGATCAAGAAAGCAAGGATTTTGGCCACTAGGGACAACTCAAGAAAATTCTTGAGTTGCCAAATGAGGTATTTTCTGGATCATTAGTTTAGTTTTTTGCATTACCTTTACCCCATGTTTAGATTGAATCGATATTGTGAGATTTAGTGGACTTAAGGAAAACCTAGTTAGGGTTTGAGAGAATTTTGAGTTGTGATGTGAATTTGAGCTCAGTAGAGGCTATACAAATACCCTAGTACATGAATTGAGACCCAAACCTGAGATTTGAAACCCGGAATACGGATTTAGAAACCGATATCGGAAGAATTGTTAAATCTGTGAAGGTTATATTGAATCTGCTATCAACACGAGACTCTGAAAATTATTTTGGTTGGATAGGGATATGTGCAGGCACCCAGGAAGCTACCACGAGAACCCTAGCCTCTACTTCCCTTTCCCGGCTGCAAATAAATGCATTCTGGCCGCAAATTGCGGCCAGACCAATAGGGAATTGTCTCGTTTTGGTTTTGGTGCCCCCTTATCAGTAGATTAGACCCCTGGCATGTGCAAAATTATCCAATTTGACCTAGGGTGAAATCTGGGACCCTTTTCTCTAATTGCTGTTTTGATTTCTGTTTCCGTATTTCGTATTTTGAATTCTGGAATTTTGTATCCGTGTTTTACCTCGAATACTTGGCGTATATACGACGATATCGAGGATTTATTGATGGTTTTGAAAGCGTACCCATAGGTTCTAACCTATAGGCCCCTTAGCGTATCGTTTTGGTTTTCGTGTGTCGTTTTAGCCTTGATTCGGTTTTAATACGCATTTACGATACTTTGACGTGTAGGTACCCCATGAAGACTTCGGGACGACAAGCAAGCGCGTGGTGACGTCGACAAATGAAGACGCAAGGTGAGTAGATTATATCTACGGAGGAAGTCGGGTGGATGGCGTATAGGACCCCCGCAGTCCGTAGTTGGTATGCCTTATATATATATATATATATATATATATGATAGTTTATAGTGTGTCATGGATATTGTGTTAGGTGTACTATGGATAGTTTAGAGTTAGAAGTAAACTAGTGTAGTTCATAGTCGCGAACCCTAGAATAGATTTACACCCATACGCACACCCTTGCATATTCATTATACTTATACTGTGATGATGATGATAGTGGTTGAATTTGGAGATGAGTCGATGATATTGGGCATTGTGCCCTAAGATCGGTGATGTGATGTGATTCGTATTTGGGATACGACATGTGATCTCTAGCGGGCCTTTGGACGTGTGTTTACACACGCAGTTATATAGATGGAATCGGTTGTACTAGACTTAGATCAGTACCCCAGATTATGAGAAATGATGATAAGGATACCAGATAATTGATGAGCTGATTGTGATATTGACCCGTACCCAGCTATTGGGATGCCGTACGACGAGTTACCGTACGAGCTATATATTGATGATAGATCCGCACTCATAACTTAAGGATGTCTTAGGATATACTGTATCGTACGCGATACTATTGAGGCGGGATCACCGACTGTTATATCTATATCTATATCTATATATATATATATATATATATCGACTCAGATTTAGGTGGTTTCCATACCCCTCCTGATTGACTTGGTAGTTAGATCTGTAGTTAGTATAGTAGATGTTAGACTAGACCCGAGTCATACCTATTTCAAAAGCTAACGAAGCGGGAGTATTTTATAGACAGGCAAAAAGGGGATTCTACGGATACTTTAAAAGGCGCATCTTTTCTTAAAAACGCCGTAGCCCTTATTTTACTGAAAATCCCGATTCGTCTTATTTCAAATGGCACAACTGCATGACATATACATATTGATGTAGATTCTTCACTGTTGCGTTGATTTTTTTGAATTCCGCATATTCATGCTATTCACATCGCTTTACATGCGTAAATGTGTTTATTGCTATATTATCATCATGCTGCTAGGACACCAGCACCATTATCGATGATACGTATGTTCCACGTACACTTGATTGCCGGCTCACAAACTTCATCATCAATAATTGCCATGTCACTACACAGTGGTATTATTGCATCAGGATATGACCTTGTATGTGCATACTATTATTCCATGTTGCATGATATGCTGTTATACTTGCATTTCATTTATATGTCACATACATCATTCTTTCTGATTTTGCACATTGAGATATGTTGTTTCTATGATATTTCTGGATTTGGGAACCGTGGGTATTTCAAAGAGATTATGTAAATATTTTAAAAACCCGGTTACTTTTGATATGATATTTCAGTATCCACCATGAGTTTTATCGGTTCTGATATATATATATATACCCCATGCGAGGAGGCGTAGAGGCCGTATGAGGGTACATGGTGGGACCCGGAGGTACCCCGGGGCGAGAACGGATCTGTCGCGCAGTAGGCGATGAGCCTGTCAGGGGAACCATACCGTCCGGTGATATTACCTTTTACTCGGCGGTTATCTTGGGGATACTGGCCGGAGTTATGTACGTATGATACGTCGAAATTCGAGGGTCGAAGCTGGGCACTCGGGGTTCGAGATAGCGTATGATACGTACCTATCAGGGTGCCAGTCTTGGTGACAGCACCTGATAGATCAGTATTTCGTGTCGATGCTAGGCACAGGTTTCATGATTTTGATTATATCCTCATATTTACATGCATGATGCTTATTGTCATTGGGTGACAGGTGGACGGGATCCATATATATACAGACATTGATCACATACAGACTTGATTTCATTGATCATACTTCATATGTATATATAACAGGGTATGAGGGCGCTGTTATATATACCCTTACACCAATATTAGTGGAATGGGACGCTAATATATATGTATTGATATCCATTTTGATACTTCATCATATTTACTTCATGCAGACATACCTTGTATTTATGACATGTTTTTACCTGAGGCACGGGCACGAGTACTTGGCACTACCTACTTGTTTAGATGTTACATTGCCACCTTATCATGCTTCAGACTTATTCTTTGAGGTTTATATTATATCTGATCGTATTAACCTAGGATTATGTCATGCATTCGATTTTCTGCTTGTAGATATTTTCTATTCACGAGTTGGCAACTCACCCCCGTTGTGCCACAGTTCTTGCAGGTTTTACCGTACAGGTTCCATAGCGGCATTTTTGGCACACTGCTTCCTTGCGGGTGAATTGCATTGGGAAGGTGGGTTCTTTTGCATCAGAACCACCATTGTATATGTATTATTCATTTGTATCTAGAAATTCCATCAACCAAAACTTGTATATTGTTTCAGACTTAGACACTAGTGATGTATTATTTCGACCTTAGAGTCGCGTGTAGTAGTATTACGGTTTTCATGTTATTTTGAGTTTCTTTTTGAGTTTTGATCCTCGCCCTTCGGCGTTGTATATTATGTTGCTTGCATGGTTGTGACCGTCGATTGACGAAGAGCTAGTTCCCGCTTGGGGATGCCTTTTATTGTGCATATATATATGATTCTTGTTGTACCCCGTTCAGGGCCAGTATTTACAAAGCAAACTCTGCCGAAATTTTCATAAAAGACTATACATTTTAAAGATGCACATTCGGCTTACTTATTTAAAAACCTTGTATTTAAAACATGTTTTCTTCACTTCTAAAAACTATTTTTTCCCTTCATTTATTAATTAAAATGGTTTTAGATTTCTGGACTTTTGGCTTACTTGGATTAGATAGGGTCCTATAGACTTCATATGATTCAAGTGCCAGTCACGGGCTATTTCGGGTCGTGACAATGGCCGAGGCCGTCTTCCTTGGTCCTCCGACCAGTTCCGCCGCTCACAGGCTTTACCGCCGCTCCGCGAATCTCTCCATGCATGGGTTCTCCTCCAGCAACATCCCACGTTCCACGCCTTCAAGATCCCCATTCATGGGCGATCTGCTCTCTACGCGGGCATAACATCGGGAGCGTAACTGCCGGCGAGATTCTCATGCATGCTGCTGCGTGCCTCCACCACCGTATAAACCCCCGTCACAGAGGGTTCAAATAAGCCATTTTTTACTCTACTTAGCCGTTACGCTGCTCGGATCTAGTACTAACTTGATCGTCGGAGGGTCCTCGGTGGTATCAAACCACCCTGGGACTTCTTTGCAGGTACTTGGCGCCAAACTCCTCCAATCACCAAATCTCCTCAAAACCCATTGAGACCCACACACAACAGGGGATCCCCTCCAGAATCCACCGGGAAATCGACGGAAGACAACATCTGAAGGAGATCTGAAAAGGACCTCTATCAGTTGGCGCCGTCTGTGAGAACGCAAACTCCACAAAAATAAAGTTGGCCTTCCGATCTCCGTCCACATGGAAAGCGACTATCCTGAAGATTCGGGTACCAGCCGCCGCCTCCCCCTCACCAGAGGCGTGGATGAACCCCCTCCGGTGACCATCATCCATGCCCTCGCCAGCCGAATAGATCGGCTACAGTCCCTTGTGGAGGCGCTCGTCCGTGCCCAAACGGTTGGGCCTGGGCCCCAGATCGCCGCTTCTCTGCCTCCAAAATGCACTGCCCCCTTCGGCATGGCCGACTACCAGCAGGCTGCGACTCCTGACCACAGATCTCACGGACCGATACTCCCTGAGGCCTATTGGGCGCCTCGCGGCTCTACCCCCAGGCCCGCCGACGGAGCATCACACCTCGGACCTCCTCGCGACCCTTGCCCCCCTGAGGAGATGTCGGTCACCTCGCCTGCCCACAGGCATGACCGACACCCTCTCCCCTGATGGGGTAGCGTAGAAGGGGCTCGCCACGACGGCTCGAGAGCCACCGCGCCCGGGGATTTGAGGAACCTCATCGAGAGGAACCAGAGTCGTGCCCAGATGCAGGTCTCCCACAGCAGAGGCTAGGGATCACGAGACGCCGGGTCCTCGGGGTACCACGGCCGACTCGGTGCCCTCGAGAAGAAGGTCGAGGGCATGCGCCAGGAAGGTCACCTTTCGGCCGACGGGGCCGAGTACGCTGCCGACTCGCTCACCAAACCGTTTACCGAGGAACTGCTCGCTGTCCACGTCTCCTCATGCAACAAACCCCCGAAGGTCTCTCTATTCGACGGGAAAACCGACCCCAAAGACCATTTGGATGCTTTCACCGCGGGAATAAGCTTCCAGAACCATTCCGATGCCGCCCAGTGCAGGGCCTTCTCAGCCACCCTCATCCGTTCTGGTCGGGACTGGTTCCGAGGACTCGAACCTCGCTCAATCTCGACCTTCGATGAGCTAGCTACTCAGTTCCTCGGCCACTTCGTTGGGAACCGTCGGCAGAAGCGCACGGTCGACTACCTCTTCACAATTAAGAGTGGAGACAAAGAGACGTTCAAGGCTTACATCACCCTCTTTTACAATGCCCTCCTCGAGGTTCCCGAGCACCGGGACGAGACCGTCATCACGGCGCTCAAATCTGGTCTGAGGCACAAGGAGTGGCTGCGCTCCTTTGCGTTGGCACAGCCTAAGACCATAGCCGAGGTCAAGGCATGGACCGAGCGCGAGGTTCAGCTAGAGTCCGAGGTAAACGCGAACCTCCCCCGGGCAGAGCGATCCGACCAGAAGAAGAGGGCTCGGGAGGAGAGGTCGGAGCGTCAGCAGCCCAATCACCCGAAGTTCCAGGAGTACACCCCGCTCAACGTCTCCCTCGCAGTGTTGCTGGAGGAGGCCCAAGGTGAAGGGTTCTTCTAGTTCCCTCTAATCCCGTGTCAAGCCTCAAAGCAGACCCGGGGCCCTTACTGCGCTTTCCACCGGACGCTGGGCCACGCCACCAAGGATTGCAAGCAACTCCGGGATTACATTGAGGAGCTCATATGATCGGGGCACCTCGCCGCCTACTTAAGGGATAAATGGCATGCCGACCGTGAATAGGAGCAGCGTCCTCCTCCTGCCGAGCTGACCATCGGCCAAATCATGCTTGTCTCCTCAGACGACCAGTCCAGCGCCTGGAAAGCCCTGTACCCGGTGCCAAGCACGGAGACCAACAAACCGCCAGGAAGCTCGGGCCATGCTGATAGGGTCATCTATTAGCTGTAGGGTTACTAGGCACACTAAGGAGGTTCCACAAGGCATCAACCATACCAAACAAAAATTTTCCGGTGCCGAGAAACCCTAATATAGATCGTTAACTAGAAATTAAGGCGAAAGAACATGCAAGTTAACAACTTAACTACAAGTGAAAGGGATTACAACCTTTGTAGATCCGGTCCTCCACTTCTTTAGCTCTGTGTTGACGTCCCTACGCTGTGATCATCGGGATCCTGGACTCTAGCAATGGTTTCGTCGGAGAAATGATCGGGCTAGGTCATTGACTTCGAGGCCGAAGATGATCTACGTCGGGGAGACTCAAACTCAAGCTATTCCTTCACTTGGTCAAAAACTTTGTGAAGAGAACACCCTATACTACATGGCAAGTAGTAGAGGATGAAGAAATAGGAAGTGGGTTCACTTTAGAATTGGATTTCTCACTCTTTTTACCATGGCACCATTGGAGCTCTCAAGCTTTTGTGAGCTTGATGAAGATGAAGAAGAAGAAAAGCATCATATGAATTATTATCCAAAATGAAACTTATCCAAATTAATAATGGCACCATGGTTGAGTTAAGCCCTCATGCTTAACTCATGTAGAGATTTAACCAAACCATTAGGTTAAAGGTTAGGTTAACTAATATCTTTAAACATATGACAAAAGAGTTGACTTTGTCAATGTTTATCAAGCTTCATGAAGCTTGATAACTTTGACCAAAGTCACACTCTTTTGTTATATGCTTAAGAAAATAGTAAACCCTAATCTAACCTTGATTTGGTTCAAGTCTCATACACATAACTTGTTTGTATCATCAAGCATGATACAAACATGTACACTTGCATATATCACATATAAACAATGTGCACATTCAAGTGAGAAAATCAATCTTAAGTGAACCAATACTAGTTAATGTAAAGTAATATATCAAATATATAATTATACATTAAATCATTAAATCAACACTTGATTTAACGATCCGGTCATATCGCATATAACCGACTAATATCAATAGTAACAACTTATCGAATCAACACTTGATCCGATAACCCGGCTATATCGCATATAACCGATCAATGTCACAAATCGCGAGAATAGAATACAGTATCACATACTAGTATTATTCTCGGTCCCGCACATATCTCATATGCGCTCCTATTTCGTTTCGCTTGAGCCAGGAAACCCCTGTGTAGGACTCTAAAGACTCGTCAATACGCCGGCAGTAGGTGATGATCATATCAAACACCCATAAGCCGCAAGCGGTCTGCTAAACGTAACGGCCACCCGGGTATTGAGCGATCAGAAGATCAACGAGCAAGCCCGCTCACACTCCTGTGAATCCAACGAGTAACACTACCGTACAGTCCGGTCTGTTCGTCTGATATGTCGCATATCTCGTCTAGGGGTGGTAAACGTCAGACCCCAATAACTCGATAAGTCATGTCGATATGAGGCTCATAACGGGTCAAGAAACTACTGGTAACACTTACCAGTAAATCCCTAAAGCAGCCTTGGCCAAGGACTTCCTGTTATAGCCAATCGAGCACTGCGCAACATCAACTCCCTATACCGGGAGAGACGAAACCCCTCCTATCGCTCATTGCCTCCATGTGATTCGGGAATGTATCCAAAAGCTACCTTTTTGCACGCCCTCTTG
This sequence comes from Agapanthus africanus, assembly GCA_030015575.1. NCBI lineage: Eukaryota > Viridiplantae > Streptophyta > Magnoliopsida > Asparagales > Amaryllidaceae > Agapanthus > Agapanthus africanus. The sequence continues at coordinate 619,672,329 of CM057341.1, forward strand.
GATGTGGTATGATGGAAATCAAAGTACAGTGGGAATCACACAAGACTCTATAACGATCTCGGGTCTACAGACTAACATGTACCAGTGTCACCAGAGAACAGCCATCTGACGTAAGGTATAATACCATCTGGGAGTTCTCGGTGAGTCCGTCCAGTGTACCCAGTCTCCACTGAGCACCCGTATATCATCTCTGATGTCAAACACCAATGGATATGGGATCATCCATCGCCTATCTGTATGGGTCGAGAAGGTATACGCTAGTCTACTCTGGTATATCGATGCCCCGTCTCGATACACCCATGATTAGGGACCTTGAAGGATGTACTTATGGACTACCATGTCCCAACTAGTATGATCTGCATCATAGTCTAGGTAGTCAAGTACACATCCTTAGGGCTTTACCAACATGTATCAGAGAGACAATCAGTGTATACATTAAGGTAAAGAGTAACCAGATAGCATACTATCATATCGAGCAAGAAAGTCATCCCTATATATGTTCAAGCATCCACTACAATATACATCCTATGTATAGTAATGGCCTCTAGGGCATACATATAACTAACATTGGCATGTACTTTTCTTTAAGGCAATGTAAACTCTCCCTAGGGCCTATTATCAATTTAATAAAGATCAGCAGAACATTGCGAAGAAAGTAGAAAAGATCTTATTTATTCAAAAAAAATGGGGTATTATGGGCTCCTCAGCCGTACATGTAAAAAATAAATTACAACAGCGGGGGAAAGGGGTGCAGAGAGCACTGCTCATGATACTCAGTAAAGATCTCTGTCAGCCGAGGCCTCGCGAAATCCAACCTCTCCCCTTGGTTCCCCCTATGCGCGTTGATCCTGAGCCTCAACTCATAGCACTCGCGGACAAGCGCCTTCGAGCGAGCCAGCCGGTTCATGGAGATGAGGCCGAAGCGCCTCAAAGACCGCAGCTTGCCCACGGCTTCGTCATAGAGCTGCTCGGACAGGGGGTTGTAAAGCCCCGGCGATGCCCTCCAAATGGAGTACATCAGCAGTTGCAGCAGGGAAGAACGTCGGGGGAGCAACCGACCGAAGTGGTCCTCGATGCTCTCGTACACCAACTGCACCGTGTCCTCGGTGCAGTCCTGGTCATACAGGTACACATCTTCGAAATTGATGATCTTGGGGATGGTGAATGGGAAGTCTTGCATTCTCGATCTTCTGTTTGTGAAAGAAGGAAGGACAAGTACTCCTTCAGCCTTATATAGCCCATTGCGCCCCAACGAAGCTCAACAGTCGTCCGCTTTCGCCTAAGAGGTCGCTGACACGCGGCAATCGTCAAGCCTTCTCTGGCGGAATCGAGGCGACGCAACCCTGGCGCTTCGCTTCCCCCCACGTTCGATGTGCATACTACGTGTACGGTCGCCGCGACCATTCCAGTTCCCCATACCTGCAACTGAATGGTCGGGCGAAACCTCATGAAGTGCCATCCGAGCCGCTACCCTGCCCGGCCATCCCTGGCCGGTAGCTTCCCTACTCGCAACACCAGGGATCAAAGCCCTCGCCAAGAGGCAGCCGCGCAGCTTCACTGCCCGGCCATCCTTAGCAGGCCTCCCACGGCCCCTCCAACGCTTAGGATCAAAGTCCTCCCTAGAGGCAACCCAGCAGCTATCCTGCTCGGCTATCTCCGGCCGGTAGCTTACCTACCCGCAACACTGGGGATCGAAGCCCTCGCCAAGAAGCAACCGCGTAGCTTCACTGCCCGGTCTTCCTTAGTGGGCTTCTTACAGCACCTCCAGCGCTAAGGATCAAAGTCCTCCATAGAGGCAGCCGAGTAGCTTCCCTGCTCGGCTATCCCTGGCGGGCAGCTTCCCTGCCACAACGCCAGGGATCAAAAAGCCCTCTAAGAGGCAGTTGAGCCCGAGGATCTCTCGCTCGGCTATCCTTCAGGACAAAAGCCCTCGCCAAGAGGCACCGGGCAGTAACCCTGCCCGGCCAAGGGTCCTTGGTAGGCTTCTTACAGCCCCTCCCGTGCTAAGGACCAAAGTCCTCCCAGAGGCGGTCGAGTCCTCGCTCGGCTATCCCTGGCTGGTAGCTTTCTATCACAACACAGGGATCAAAGTACTCGCCAAGAGGCACTGGGCAGTAACCCTGCCCGGTCCCCGTCCTGAAGGATCAAAAGCCCTCGGAAGAGGCAACCGGGCAGCTACCCTGCCCGGTCATCTCCGGCTGGTGGCTCCCTACCCATGACGCTAGGGGTCGAAGGCCTCACAAGAGGCACCCGACCGGCTACCCCGCTCAGTCACCCAAGGCTGGTAGTTGCCTACCCCCGACGCCAGAGATCAAAGCCCTCGCCAAGAGACAACCGCGCAGCTTCACTAGCCGGTTGTCCTTAGCGGGCTCCTTACAGCCCCTCCGACGCTAGGAACAAATCCCTCTATAGAGGCAGCCGAGTAGCTTCCTTGCTAGGCTATCCCTGGCAGACAGCTTCCCTGCCGCAACACCAGGGATCAAAGGCCCTCACCAAGAAGCAACCGCGCAGCTTCGGGGCCAGGGACGTCGAGTCTATCCAAGTCTGAGCGATTCCCTCTCGACTTCGGGGCCATGGAGACGCCTCCTTCTCTGCAACGCTTGGCACGCTCGACAAGTGATCGAAACCAACTTGATGGATGATCGCTAGGCAAATAACCGACCTGACATAGAAGCCCAACATCACGAGAAGGAAAATTTTTACAAGCAAGCCAATGAAACCAAAGAAAGGGTTTTATTACTAAAAGGCGGTCTTTACAGAGGGTATTTTTGGCTCCCCAGCCTAACAAAATGCCCGGAGGCTTACAAAGTTCCAGACACAGCAAAATAAAAAGGAGGAGGAAGACGGGGGTTTTAGGCCTCGGGGCCAAGAGCGACCTCGAGGCCCTCGACATCCACCACGAGGCGAGATGGGTCCTCGGCGACTTCCTCGCCATTAATCTCTTGCCCCTGCCCGCTAGTGTCTGCGAGGGGGTACTGGGCCCGGAGCTCTTCATCGGCGAACCCCGGCACCCGGGCCTTAACAGCGTCGAGGGTCTCGTGCCAGATGAGGGTCGAGGCGACGGCCAGGTCATCATAGTAGTCTTTCGACTTCTTGTAGCCCTCCACCGCCTTTGCCGCCGAGAGGTCGGCCAACTTGGCCGCCCTCAGGTCGGCCGACTTCGCCCACTCGGCCGCCGCCCATAGCTCCTTCCGGAGGGTTTTCACTGTCATCTTCAGGTTGCCGGCCAGCACCTGAGTGTCCTCAAGCTTGGCCTCAGCAACCGCGGCGGCCTCGCGGTGCTGGGCAACCTCCCGCTTCCCGGCCTCCACCTCGCCCTCCAAGGAGACGACCCTCGCCTTCATCGCCTCCAGCTCCCGCTTGGAGCTCTCTTCCAGCGAGGCGAGCTGGCCCGCAGCTTTCATCGCCGGGGCTACCACCTCGGCCTTCATGCACAAGGCGAGGGCGACGTGCTGAAGGACCTAAAAAGCAGAAGAGAGACCAGGAAGATGAGAGAGGCATCAAACCTCAAAAATAAGAATAATAAAAGACAGGCGCTTACCTGCACGGACTCCTGGACGATGGACACCAGCTGAACCCTGAATGTCCCCTCGGGGACTCTACCCTCGGCCGATACCTCTATCTCATGCAGCAGGCTATCTGCGACGGATAGCCCCGAAGGCACGGCGAACTGGAGACCGCCTTCCTCCACCATGATCGGCGAAGACGGTCCCCGGGCAGCGAAGACGGTCCCCGGGCAGCGAAGACGGTCCTCGGGCAGATCTCCTCTTGAGCGGCCTTGTGGGAGAGCCGGCCTCCTCCTTCGAGGCCGGGTCCTCCAAAATCCGAGGCCGCCTCCGACCCGAAGTTCTGCTGGGCCCCGGGGCGAGATCCGCCTCCGAGCGCTGTCGGGGCACTATCGCCAGGGGAGAAGGAGCTGGGGCAGGCTGTGAACGGAAAGAGCCGGAGCCCCCAACCTTCATAACCGGCCTCGGCTGGCGCATTGAAGCCCGGAGCGAGTCCATGTCCATGGGTCCTGCACAGAACCAAGTGTAAAGGGAATCAGCGACACATGCAATATACAAACCAAAAAAGAAAACCTAAACTTACCGATGAACTCAACGGGGCTGAGCCCAGCCCAACTCAGAACCCTCTCAGACAACAGCACATTGAAAAGGGGATGGGCTCCCACGATGCCACTCTCACCACGACGGGGTCACTGGACTGGTTCCCCGACAAGTGCTTCTCTCTCGACCACTCTGTAGGCACAGGCCAATCCTCGCCCTCGGGATGGGAAACGAAGAAGAACTTCTTCTTCCAGTCGTGAATGGAAGAAGGCAAGGCCATGACCCCCATCCCGGCGGCGCCCCCTGGTCGCTTTCTGAAAGAGAGATGGGCCCACCACGGGTCTCCCGCTCGACCACCGGGGTGATTTTTGAAGACGAGGGAAGAATCAAGGAGGGAAAGGCTGAAGGGGATCGCCTGTAATTTCAGGCGGACCAGAAACCCGAGGAGAATCCTCCACAAGTTTGGCACCAACAGACCGGGGGCTAACCCGAAGAAGTTCAACGCTTCAATGACCTCAGGAGAGAAGGGCAGACACATTCCACCCCAAAATGCTTCCAAATACTGGGCGATGTCCCTGCCCCCTACTTGGTCTGCCCTCTCTCCCTCCTTAGCCAGGCAGAGCGTATAGCGTGAAGGGATGTGGAAGCGAGCCCGAGCATTGGCAAGCTCGTCCTCATGCCTTATCCAACACAAGACGCTAGGGGCAGCATCTACCGCCTCCTTCCTGGGGGCTGCCCCCGCCACATGATCCTGGGAAGAGGGGCCAACCCCTGCTCCCCAGGAGGACTCAGGCTCACCTAAAAGGTTCCTAGAACCTACCTCAACAACATCTACTGACTCGACAAGAGAATACATCTAACCTTGGGAAGAATGATCCTCGGGGAACGAAAGTGGAAGGAAGAAGACGAGTGCCGAGCAACCGAGACTTAGAACGGGAAATATGAAAGAGTAGGGGCCCTGGAACGGGCCCCACCTCTACTTATCGCCACAAGCGACCTCATCCAACGGTGCCCTTCATCTCCCGCAAAGACGCATCCTCGCATCCAATGGCTCCGATTACTCCACTTGTCGTCCCCGCACTGGAACGCACCCTTTTAGGCGTCGCAGGTCTGCACACGTCGCGTCAGCCAACCGACGCTCGACACGTGGGCCATCACTTCAAAGGCAAGATACACGAACCGGCGTACCCTTCTTAAATGCAGAGATCTCATGCTGATTCGCTGCCAGAAAAGACAGCTCGTGGCCCGGGGACGCGTCCCGACGAAACCTTAGGAGGGAGCTCACCCCTGGCGGCCCGGTGGTCCACTCCTGATCCGACCCGCTGGCTGGTCGGGACAAGAGTGGGGGGCTAATGATAATGCTCAATATTGGCGACCCTTAAGATCAGGACACGTGGCGGATATCACGTCCCAGAACTCAGAAGAAAGGGCCCACAAAGGCCGACCAAGCCACCCCTGTACCCGACCGGCCAGCACAAGCTAGCCCTCCTCAGGGGTCCCTACAGATTGACCTCCTCGGCCCCTCAGCTCGCCCTGAGCTGCCACAGGACCAAGTCTCCTCGGCCTTCTCGCTCGTCCCCGAGCCCATTGGCCGAGGCCATCTTTCTCGGTCCTCTGACCAGTTCCGCCACTCACAGGCGTAACCGCCGCTCCGCGAATCTCGCCATGTGCGGGTTCTCCGCCAGCAACATCCCACGTTCCACGCCTTCACGATCCCCATTCATGGACGATCCGATCTCTACGCGGGCGTGACGTCGGGAGCGTAATTGCCGGCGAGATTCTCGCGCCTGCTGCTGCGTGCCTCCACCACCATATAAACCCCCGTCACACAGGGGTCAAGTAAGCCATTTTTTTACTCCACTCAGTCGTTACGCTGCTCGGATCTAGTACTAACTTGATCGTCGGAGGGTCCTCGGTGGTATCAAACCATCCCGGGACTTCTTTGTAGGTACTTGGCGTCAAACTCCTCCAATCACCAAATCTCCTTAAAACCCATTGAGACCCACACACAACAGGGGATCCCTTCCAGAATCCACCGGGAAATCGATGGAAGACAACATCTGAAGGAGATCTGAAAAGGACCTCCATCAAGAGGAATATTAAAATAAGGAATATTAAGATTTTGAAAAGGCATACGATATGGTGGATATGGTGGATCGAAAATACATAATAGAAATATTATAGAAAAGGGAATTCAGAGATAAATGAATAGCTTGCCTCTGAAAGAGTGATTGAAAAACAAATAAAGAATATTATGTTCGGAAGAAGGCTACGAGAGGGAGAGACCCGGTCTAGTTGCGTATGGATTCAACATGAAGATAGAAGGATATGAAAACTGGGGCATCCTAAGGGGACTGGGTCAGAAGTGAACAGATGTAGTAAATATGCAATTTGCCGATGATACCTTATTATTGGAAATGGGAAGAACGAGGTTACCGCCTTTGAAAAGGGATGTCCAAGGTAAGGGGAATATTAGGAACAACTTCTATAATTGGAAACAGGAGAAGAATAGGTTTAGTGGAAGAATTGTTGGGGTGGGAGTATGCCTTTGAGACATAAATTCAGCAAACTATATATGATTGCGAGGGACAGAGATGGGGCGGTCGCTTCCAATTGGACGAGAGGGTGAATTTCAAGAGAACTCCTAGTAGAGAGGAAATGCATTATGAGAGCAAAATCATTGGATTTTTAGGAGTATTTATATACTATGGGGGCATGCTGGGAAATACTCGGGGGCCCTTGTGGGAGCAAAATCATAGGATTTTTAGGAGTAAAAAGAGATCATTTCATTCTTTAATTGCTACATATATACTATGTTGGCTAACTGGACCACATTGCTTATAGACGCCGCTAGAGCTAAAATGTGGAGGATCCTGCCGGAGTCGAAGACCACTGAATACCTACCCCATGAACATCCGGCAAGTGAAGCCGACAACAACAACGCCACCTAGCAGTATTCGTGTTTTTACCTAGGTGAAGAGTATTTTGATGAAGGTATGAAGCAGGCTTTAGACCACGGACATAGTGATTGACGTCGTTATGAACTTTGTAGGAGTATATATATTTTGCTGGTTGTATAACTATCTCTCTATCCATCCATACAATAATAGAAAGTGGTATCAAAAGTGAAAATTTTGATATTTCCACTTTTATCTCCACTCTCAACTTAACATTTTTAGCATAAAATTTGGATTTTATTAGCAAATTTGAGTTTTTGATGAAGTTGTGAGGGCAATAATGGAAAATCTTTAAAATGGCAAAACTTTGATATGTCCACTTTTGCCCCCACTTTTACTTAACATTTTTAGCATAAAATTTGGATTTTATAGATAAATTTGAGTCTTTGATGAAGTTGTGAAGACGATAATGGAAAATCATTGACACAACTTCAATTTAATTATACTATTGTCATTTCTCAAGAATTATAACATTGCCATCAACTCAAAATCTTACTTAGATTTCCACTAAAATATCATGAGTTCTCAATATTTTTATAGATAATATTTTTATAAATAAATGCCATGAATTATTTTACAAATAAATACCATAAACTTTGAATATATACCATGGACTTTTTTCAAATAAATACCATGATATTCTCAACGCTTTTTAAATAGATACTATGGACTTTTTAATTTAAATCAATGCCATGAACTTTCGACATTTTTCACATAAATACCATGGGCTTTGCTTTTACAAATATATAGAAAGAATTTTTTATATTTTTTGATAAGTTTCATGGATTTTTTTATAAAATTAAAAATCACTATCTTTAAATATTTTGATAGATACCATTGTCTTCCTTTACTGTAAATAAATATCACGAACTTTGTCTATCATAGAAAAAAACGATGAATTTTAGGTAAATACTAAGAACTCTGTTTTCTTTTAACTAATAACTCAAAATTTCATGTAGATTTCCACTAAAATACCATGAGTTCTTAATGCTTTTAGATAAATGTCATGGAACTTTTTATTACAAATAAATACTATGAATTTTATATAAATACCATGGACTTTTTTCATTGAATACCATGAACTTTCCAAAGTCTTTTAAATAGACACTATGGACATTTTATAATTTCGAATAATTATCATGAATTTCCGATATTTTTAACTTAAATACCATGAGATTTTCTTAATAAAATAGGAAGAACTTTTAATGTTTTTCATAGAAGTACCATGAGATTTTTTTACAAATTAAAAAATCACAAACTTTCAATATTTTCCAGATAAATACTATGGATTTTCCTTATTAGAAATAAATATCACAAACTTTGTTTATTACAGAAAATACGACGTGTTTTCAGATAAATATCATGGGCTTTGTTTTCTGCTACTAAACACCATGGACTTTGTTTATTACCAATAAAAAGTACCATAGACTTTCATGTCAATAATCTTAAGCTATATATAATTATCATTTTATATTATCAATTTTTCATTGTATAATTTTTTTATTTATATTCATATACCTTCGGCATAGTGCATAATTTAACCTTAGTATATACTATTATGATGTGAGGATGTTATGTTATAAGTTTTGGGATGTACTCGTTAACTATCATTAATGATGTTGAATGGAGCCAATGAGTCTTAGCGTGAGCGGCAATGACACTCCCCCATAAGATGGGAGAAACTAGGTTTGATTCTTCCCACTTATAATGGCAAAGAAGAATTTCGATCAAATATGTGGAGAAATTATCAACGGGCCTAGAGATTCACCCCAACCCGACGGGGAAAAAATGATATTGGGAAATTGCAGCAAACTGCAGACCAATAAAAATCTATATGTTCAAAACATTAAATGATGTTGGTTGATTGCACGCTTTTGGCGTATCGTGTTTTGAGTTCTAAAGTTAACCGCAATCAGGACGGTATCGCTTTGCAGCTAGCCGCGATGAGTACGGGTCGTCCGCAAGGAGACGGAGCGTTTTAGGTTCTTGTTTTCACGAGTTAATGCGCGATGCAGAAATATTCGTATCTACCCTATGTGTATATATGCAACGTATAAATTTTTAGGATTAGATAGGTTAGTGTAGGCTAGTGAATTCCGTAATCAATCCTTTATCCCGAACTTAACCATTGAAGCTAGAGCAATCAGTAATAACGTGGATTAGGGTATTTAAACACGGTATTAGTGGAATTCGGCTTATTGACCTTTGTTCGTCCGTTCTTGTCGCTTGCTTTCGCCTCCGGCCAATCCGAACACAACTGGTCACGGTTAGGAATCACCGATACCTTGGTAGAGTAGGGTGCCTAACGGAGCGCTTGTGTAAGGTTTAGGAGGAGTTCAAATGGAAAATACGAGCAAAGGAAATGAGAAACGAAACCTTAACTTACAATAACGTTTTCTTTTCTAACAACAACATATTCACAACCATCTCAACAACAAACAAAAAGAGCAAATAAAAGATACGAAGAAAAGAAAAGACAACATTACAAGTAAGTAAGTGCAAGATAATAAAATTGCAAGTAAGTAAAGTATGGAAATAAATTGCAAGAAAGTAAAGCAAGAAATAAAGATACTAGGAACCATAGAACACATTACAAACCATGGGTTCAATAGCCTAAACTTAAACTTGCAAGCTCAATGAAGATATTGCAAGATCAAGAGAAGGATAAGAACACAAGGCAAATGAAGGCAAAAAGAAGGTTTTATTGATTCCAAATGAAGATACAACCCTTGAGATCAATAACCAAAACTTAAACTTGCAAACTCAATGAAGAGTTTGCAAGATCAAGAGAAGGCAAAGAACTCAAGGGGGACTAGCTATATACAAGATCAAAACAAAAAGAGAAACAAAGTGTTGAACAAACTTGAACAATGTAAGACAAAGAATGACCCCCTCTCCCTTGCTCACTGGTCTGCTTTTATAGGCACAAAATAAAAATAAACAAGCAATAAAAATATGATGACGTGGCAGCAAGGGAGGGGCCACAGAAGTTTGGGGGTTTTTGGGGCAAAGGGGGCCGGCCAGCTCGGCCAAACAGGGCATGTGGCCGGTCCTGTTGATGAGTCTTAGGCTCATGCTTGCTGTGTGGTCTTGTGTTCTCTCGACAAGTCCACTGGTGCTACTAGATTTCTCAATAAAGGCCTGGGATGCACTCAGGGATTTGGAGGGAAACTTTTAGCTATACATCACATCACATCTTTATGCATATATCATTCTTGTCCCCCCATGTGCACAAGCTATCATTTGTGTATGCCATGGGCAGCCCCCTCCTAGGTCCAAGAACCAACAAGCTAGTGTACACATTTGTATATGTTGGACCATTTAGATGAAAAGTGTGTACACATGCATGTTGCAAAAAGAAACTCAAGAAACATTGGTCGGTTCCTAATTCCGGTTGCAGTGTCGGCTCACAAACGTTATATCCGTGATTTTGAGTGTATTTCCAGTATTTTGTCACGGATACCTGTAATCTGTAATTACTGAGCAGACACTGTTAATAGTACCGATATATACAAAAAATAGATAATGAATGAGTGGTATTAAAATACAGTTTTCTGAGATGAACAAATACCCCCAAACTTATCTTTTGCTCGTCCTGAGCAAAACAAAATCCTAGCCTCACTTTTGCAGGGAACACGATTGCACTGAGCTCGTGCAATAAGCTGTTAAACCTCTAGGTGTCCCTGGTAGGAGGAGTGTTGTCTCCTGAGGGTTTTCAGCGGATTACACCCACAAAATTTCGTCAAGCTAGTTTTTTAAGCTAACGTTGATTCTACTCCTATAGTTTAGTATCTGGCTAGAAATTCTATCATCCTAACTTAGAAATATTCAACCCTTATGTTTCACGCCTTCTATTTATTCAACCCCAGATCCTATACGTTTTACAGTTTAGAAAGATCTCGGCCTCTCCTGAGTTTTCCTTCTAAAGTGTGGTATCCAATCAGGGATTTTTATCATTTTTACGGAAAACATAAGTCTTATTCTTTATTCCTATTTTCCTCCAAATATCGATTGTATACCCCTACGTGTGTGTAAAATATCACCCCTACACTCAAGAATTCAATTCAAGCTATAGTACTCTTGCCCTAATACCTAATACTACTTCTTTTCATTAAATGATGGACGGAGTTGCTCACACACCTTTCATGCGACTATTAATGATGCTTGAGGCACTAACAGCCGATTACTGAATGAGTGGGCTTAAAGCGTAAATAACAGTTTCCAGGTCTTGACTTTATTTATTATTTATTTTTTTTTCTTTTTCAAGACCGGATATATTTTTCAATGATGCTCTTTTTGGTGTTTAGCTTTAAATACCATTTTTTTTCTTTCATACTAGGTTTTCAGGTAAGAATATTTCTAGGTATCCTCTACTATCCCAAGTTTTAAGGTGCGTGTATGTGCAGTTTGTAAGGTATATGTTAGTTATATGTATGCCCTAGAGGCCATTACTGTACATGAGATGTATATTGTAGTGGATGCATGGACATACATAGAGAGGACTTTCTTGCTCGATATGATAGTATGCTATCTGGTTGCTCTTTGTCTTAACATGTTGACTTGTATACGTGATGCTGTCTTACTCTCACATGTTGATAAAATCCTTAGGATGTGTACTTGACTACCAGGACTATGATGGAGATCATACTAGTGAGGCAAGGATAGTCTACAAGTACACCCTATAATAGTTTCTAGTCGAGAGAGTATCGAGAAAGGGCATCGATATTCCAGAGTAGACTAGCGTATGCGCTTCTCGACTCATATGAATATGTGATGTATGTTAATTGTATTGTTTTTGCACACATAAATATATGTGATATATTTTAGTGTGTCATGCTAGCTTACACATGCAACATATATGTATGAGACTCACACCATACTAGGTTAATGCTATGGCCATATTTATCATTAAGTAATTAAAAATTAGTAGGCATGAGTCATGGTTGGAAGCTTGGAGAAACTTGTAGATAAGCTTTGACTAAAGTCCACTTCTTTGTTTTTACTTAAAATATTTTTTGACCTAACCATTAACCATACACCATGGTTAACTCTCTACATGGGTTAGTATATGTGATATACTCACCCATGGTTTCATTTGAAATCTAGAGAGATATTCTTTCATCACTTCATCACTTCATCTTCTTCTTCCTCTTGAAGCTTTCTAGCTTTTGACAAAGCGATGAAATAAAATGAGAAAATCAAATCTAAAGTGAGCAATATTCCTACTTCATCATCCTCTACTATTAGCCATTTAGTTTAGGGTGTTTGATTCACTAATCTCACCATTAGTGAAAAGGTAGCATGAGCTTGAGTCTTCTCGACGTAGATCATTTTCGGCTTCAAAGGCATTGAGAAAGCTTGTTCATTTCTTCGTGTGATCCTTACTAGAGTTCGGATATTCACTACTAGGGGCGAAGGGACTACTATACGGAGCTTTAGAATTGAAGGACCAGTCTACAAAGGTTGTATTCCACATTCACTTAGATGTAAAGTTGTTTACATATCATGTTTAACCCTAATTCTCTAGTTCAATTACTTGGTTGGTTTGTTTAGCACCCCAAAATTTTTAAATTGCATATTTGATGCTTGCCAAAACTGTGCTAAGGTGCTAAGCTAACCCTATAGTGGTATCAGAGCCAAGCTAGAGCATTAGGCGTTGTCTAGACGAAATTAGAATTCCAATCAAACCCCGAAATCCCGAAACAACCCCTCTCTGGAAATTTTTCTAAAAGTTAGATTTTTCCATGTTAAAAATGTTCAGAAAAACATGCAGGGAATTCTATGGACACACCTGAAGAACGAAACCCTGACTCGTCTAAGTGACCGCGGATCCGCGGCCAAAACATGGTTTTGGCGGCGGATCCGCGACGCCACTTAAGAAGCTTGGGTCGGGCCTTCAGCTGTAGGTCCGTAGGTACTGTGGTATGTCTCTGGTTAACTTTAACAGTGCTCAAGTGTTGAGTTTTCTGGGAAATTTAGGAATTCGTTCATTCGATCGAATTGTTTAAATTTCGCCTAGCTTTCTGTGATTGTGATACAATATTTGAAATTCATATTGTTAGGCATGAAATCCGAAGTATGTGATATTTCTGGTTTATGATGTCTAAAGTGGTTGTGGATTTCAAATGTTGTAATTTTTCACTTTCTTTTCTGCGACCGTAAGTGTAATATGTGGTGTATCGCCGGTTTCGGTGTTATATGTCAACGACAATTGGGATACACAAATTTACTTACGTTGATGACATGAGATGTTATGTGTTGCTGTGATATGTTATATTGGATCGTCGTGTTTTGAATAGCCGGGGTTTTTTATGTGAGATGAGAGTTTTTCATTTTCATTCATGTAAAAGCTTGTATGTAATATTCTTTTATTGGGGCACTTCCGGGTTGAGGATGATGTCACCATTGATGTATATAATTTACTTTCACGTATTAGGATAGACCCAAGGCGGGGAGCACAAGTAACCGGGTTCTAAGGTCCAGTGGGAGACCATCTCGAGGAGTCGAGACCGGGTCTCCTAACTCTAGAATTGGTAGGGTTGCTTGCCGCTCTCGTAGGGGTCTAGGGATGTGGGTTTGGCTATTCATCGCAACCGTGGAATCCGTGTTTTATACTGGCTTAATTTAAAACATGGAATTCCTAGTATATCCAATATTTCATATATGTTCTTCTGCTGTCGATATTCTGTGATTTGATCAATGGATATGTTCTGAGACGAATGCTTATATTATATATATGAGATATAATAAATATTGCTGCTTTCATTTCTTATATGATGTTTAGGAAGCATAACAGATGGGACTTCATTAATGAGGTTAATGAAAGAAAAAGAAACCTAAAGATGTTGTAGAAACTTGTTTAAAAACTGGTAGCTCTAGTTCTTGTTTTGTATAGCGGTATTTCTTGTAGAATATCCAGCACCTTATTCGATAAGGAAAGAGCCGAGATCCCTTCACCGGGAGTGACCTCTTTAGCGAAACTAGCAGATGCTACAACCCACTTGGTTTGTCTTTTAATTGCTTCTATAGTTTTTGCTTTGCATAGTGGTATTTGTGAAATATTCTGCACCATATTGGATAAGGAAAGAGCCGAGATCCCTTCACCGGGAGTGACCTCTTTAGCAAAACTAGTAAAACCCTCAAAAACACTCCTTTTCAAAATCACTCGATTCTACGACGATATCAAGTTCATTACGCAAAGGGTTTTCTTAAAAACCTGTCGTAGCCCTCCGTCATTTCAGATAAGTACTACTTAGTATTCGTGCTACGTTTGTTGACCTCCGTCAAGGCATAGTGTGCGGTAGCTGACTAGTGCTTATCTGCTGCATACGATGTGATTAGATTAGGGTAGTCGTGCGGTCTTGTTGACCTCTGTCAAGGGTCGTACGGCTGGGTTTAATTCAATCATGAAATGTACGGGTAGAACTTGACTAGCAGCCTATGGTTTGTTGACCTCCGTCAATGTCATAGGACGCTAGGGGTAAAATATTATCGGGAATTTCAAGTGTTGAAATTTGCAATGAGATTGCATACCTTCTATGAGATAGTTGAATCCCGATACCCACTACGAGTAAGAGTTACTCCTGGGAGAGTTTTACACATTACAATTAGCCGATCAAGTAGGTGTCTAGAAAGGTGTTAACGGGGTTACGCCACTGCGAAAAAGAAGTTTATTTTAATTAGGTCCGTGCGAAAGCACGGAAAACCTCTCTCAAAATACCGACACTGGCCTGGCCGAAAGATTGGCAAACTTTTAGGGTGTAATTAATCCCGGCTAGTCTTACCTTTTAGGGTTTGAAGGAAGATTTGACTAAAACAGTGAAAGCCATCCTGATTAGATAAAATAATAACCAATCTAATTTTACAAATACGCACGCAGAGTGTTTTCTTCTCTCTCTCTCTCCTGGTAGCGACCATGTCACGTCTTAATCAAGATAATAATATGGATGAATTGACCGAACCTGCTTATTATACTGAGTTAGGGAACGTTGGTTCCGCTCTATCTTATATTTGTTATAAGTCCGAGCAGCAAATAGGAGAATATCCAGATTCCCATGCCATCCAATCGAAGAAATTGCATGTTGATGCATCTTCTTTGGGTGTGTTCATTACCGAGAACTGTTTCTCAGTATCCTCTTTGTCCTGGGTATGTGATACCGGATCAGGATCCCGCATATGTAATATGTTACATGGGCTACAGAAAGGTAAAGAACTGAGAATGGGTGATATGTCTCTAAGTATTAGAAAATGGTGCAATTGTTGCAGCCAAGTCTGTTGGCAGATATCACCTTGTATTAAATACATTGATTCTGAACAAATGTTATTACATACCGAACCTGATATATAACATTACATCATGTTCTTTACTGAGTTAAAGAAGGATATAATTTTGTATTGGAGGATAATGTTGTGAACATTTTCCTGAATCAAGAGTTGATTCGATCAGGTACGTTAGATAATAGCATATACGTTCTAAATCAAACCACAGTTCAAAGTATGTAGAACACACACAAGAGGAGTAGTTCAGAAATGAATGAACCCGTCTTGTGGCATTGTAGACTCGGTCGTATCAATGCGACACAACTAGCTAAGTTACATAAGGATGAATATGAGAAACTGTTCGAATTTTCATCTTATGCTACTTGCCAGTCTTTTCTCAAAGGTAAAATGACCAATACTCCGTTTACTCGAAACAAAAAAAGAGTTACTGAACTCTTGGGATGCATACATGATGATGTATATGGTGCTATGTCTATAAATGCCAAGGTTGGTTCTTTATACTTCATTACATTCATCGACGATCTCTCAAAATTCGAACATATGTTCCTGTTGAAACACGAGTCTAAAACTTTTGAGAAAGTCAAGAAATATAAGCTTGAAGTTGAAGAACCTGACGGGTAGAAGTATTAAGTCCTTCGATATGATCGGAGAAGAGAATACTTGCGCATGGAGTTCTTGAAGTTTCTAAAAGGAGAATGTGATTCTCTCTCAGCTTACTCCTTCTTATACACCACAGCAAAACGGTATATCAGGGCGGATGTATCGTACCCTATGAGATATGGCGCGCTCTATGATGAGTACTGCTGAGTTACCTATTTCCTTTTAGTGTTATGCACTTGAGAAGCTGCATACCTATTGAATAGGGTTCCATCCAAATCAGTGCCTACCACTACATATGAGATATGGAATAGGAAGAGACCATGTCTTAAACAAGTTAAGATATGGGGTTGTCCGGGCTATGTTAAAAAGCAAAATCCGGACAAGCTCCAGGCAAGATCAGTTCTGTATAAGTTTGTTAGAATATCCCAAACATTTGCGAGGGAATATCTTCTACCAAACTGAGGAGCAAAAAGTGTTTTGTTTCTCAGCATGCCACCTTTTTAGAAAAGGAATTTCTTGTGAAGAAATTTGTGGTCATGAGGTAGAACTGGAAGAAGTTCTAGCTAGACAAACTAACAACTGATGATTTGGTGAAACCAAAGGATTCAATAGTCTCTAACGAACCTCAGCCTCTCCGCGAATCTGGTAGGGTTCCTCATCCACTTGAGAGATACTACGGTTTTCTCGGTGACAGTGGGAGCGAGGATTGCATCATGGTAGATGATGGCCCAACTAGGTTCAGGAAGGCCATCACGAGTGGGAACTTAATGAAGTAGCTGGATGCTATGCGATCAAAGATGGAATCCATGTACACCAATAAAGTATGACTTTGCATATTGCACCTGAAGGGGTAAAACCCATTGGGAGCAAATGGGCCTTGAGAAAATTCTTGGTGTAAATGGAAAAGTTGAGACTTTCAAAACTATGCTTAAGTCCATCAGGATCAATGCGCGCATCGCGGAGTTGGAACATCTGTTTTGATGTGGCAGTCAAAGAGTTTGACGTCATCAAAAATGTAGATGAACCTAGTATATACAAGAAGGTTGTCTTTCATGTATTGTACGTAGATGACATACTCTTGATAGGAAATGGTTTCCTATCCTACACTCGGTCAAGCTCCTCTTATCATGAAGATTCTCAATAGATGATCTGGATGATACCTACTACATCTTGTGGATTATGATCTATGGTGATAGTTCTAAGTGGATGTTGGGAGTGTTGATTGTTGGAGATTTTGTATGCGTTTTAAATTTTTAAGAATACCGCAATTAAGACGGTGTCGCTTGGTAGCTAGCCGGTTGAGTACGAGTCGATCCACAGGGAAATAGAGTTCTTTTCTTTAAGTTATAACGAGTTAAGTCCTATTTTTGGTAGCTTTTGTTTTAAGATCTAAGAATGAGATTAAATTGATTTAAAGTATTGCTAGGATTAGGATTAGGATTAGGTTAGTTTGAAATATGAGTTCTTCTCACCACTAACAATGCCCTAGTTAAGAATATAGGTGTTAGGGTAATAGTCAATAACGGGGATTAGCACGACTAGGAAGAAACGTAGTTTCTTCCTTCTGGTCCTTGTCCGTCCGTTCTTAACTCTTAGCCCTAACCTCTGGCTAATTCAACCACAACAGGTCTAACAAGAGAATCACCACTATTATGTAGGATAGGGTGCTGTAATGAGCGGTGTGTGGTTGAATTAAAAAGAGTCCGTATTTTAAAAATTAAATGGCCAAAGAAAGGAGTGAGAGAGATTTTCTCTCAAACCTTCCCTATCCTAACCCTAACAAGTGAGGAATTACTCACTCATTAGGAAAGTGACAAGAAAATTCATTTTTTATATTTTATTTTAAAAGACTATCTAAATTGCAGATAATAAAAGACAGATAAAAATGCAGGAATTAAATTCAGATAAAAAAGAATGCACGATAAAAATAAAAATACCTTTATTGATGACCTCTGAACGATTACAAGGGAAATTAAAATTTAATCTAAGAATTAAAAAGAGGTATGCCTAATTAGGCTTTCGACTTTCCTATTTATAGATAGGAAAAAACCCTAGGTTACAATCTGATCCATACACGAATTTACAAGACTACCCTAAGAAAGCCGGGTCAAAGCACCGACACCCACCGACACATGCATCGACACGTGCACTGCACGGCTGCGGTTCCGCGGCAGAAAGCCCTGTTTGGCTGCGGCACCGCGGCCAATTGGTGGGATCATAAGTTCAACTTCTCCGGGCTGCTTTATGTTGCTTTTTCCTTCTGTTTTCTTTACTTGGTTTCTTAGAATCTTTTCTATTTTCTTCCAGATTTCTAACAGAGCAGAATTATGTGGAATTTTACCGTGAGCTTCACGTTGAAGTCTTGAATCTTGTGCTACCCTTATGCTTTGTGCATTGAACTTGTAAGTCCACGGTAGCGCCCCGGCCGTCTAACAGACGCCAAATGCAGAACAAAAACTTTTTACAACTGGCGCTATCGCGTACTATAACCCGGATCTGTCATTAAAGCTAAACTAACAAACTATAAAGTGGGTAGAAGAGTTATACCGAACGATCCGAGTCCTTCGGTCTTCAACCATCATCCCACGCTTTGTTGCGGCTGCTCCGATCTCCTGAATCTCCAGTCTCGTCGTCCAGGTGGCACCACGTCGACGTATCTTTAAACAGGCTCCCGCCTCTGAACCGAGGCAACTCGGTCGTCAAGTTTGCTAAAAGAGACGACCAAGATGATATAGAGAATGAGTAGAACACTTTATCTCATTACGTCCAAAGCTATGGATGAACGGTTAATGAAATTGCCTTTTGGAATCGGATGAAATGAGAATTGTAGCTATCTAATTTCCATGAATCCCAAACTATCATAATCTTTTCATCAAATGAACAACAACCATAACCTCACAAAGAGGCGGTCGGCCACTTTATAAGAGGGGGTGAGTGTAGGAGCAAGGGAGAGGGTGACCATAAGATGAATGAAGAGGATGAGTCACAAGACACCTTGCATTATCATTAAAGAAAACAATGAATCATCTTAAAACATTAAATGAACCATTAATGAACTAATGAGTCATAAGCCACCTCACCATCCTAGTCATCATCTAGAAACTTCTAGAACCATGACTCGCCCAAGAAAAGATAAATCCGCATTTAACCGAATGTTAAATACGGCTGATAGAAAACTGGAAACTGGCAACTTCCAAAAGTGATCCTGAAACGAATTTCAGGATAACCCCGTATCAGTATAAACATACCCGCATTTGTATTACGACCGAATACAAATGCAACTGAGACAAAGATATTATATCTACACAGTATAATACTGGGATCCGGCTTAAACCAAAGCCTACCAGTATTATCTGCCTGAAATATGACACGTGCAAAAACACACGTGCATTTTCCGAACCCTGCCATAAACCCATACGGCCTCTACAACGTTTCGCCCGAACTTGGGAAAGTGTCTGTGGGGGACTCTAATGACTCATCAACACACTGGCATGGGTATAACCACTAGCACGTCAGAGGTACTGGCTGTACGTAACGGTTGCCTATGTATTGATTGGAAGGGAAGCTGACGAGTGAACTCATCCATAAACCCTACTGAGCCTAACAGTGATAATATACATACAGTCCGGTCCGTTCGTCTATGAGTATCGCATATCTGCCTAGGGGGCTAGTAATGTCAGACCCCCAATAGCGGTATAAGTCGTGTCAGAGAGTGTCCCAGAACACCCTGAGATACTACTGGAGTACCTACCAGTAAATCTCCTGCCTCGGCCGAGGGCTTTGTGTAATGGCTCTCCTAGACACAGCGCGATCTCACCCCCAATACCGGGAGAGACGAAACCCCTGCCGATCCGCTCACTTGCCTCCATGTGGCTCGGGACTGTACCCAGAAAAGACTTGTTTGCACGACTCCTTTGAGCCGGGTAGAAATCAAAGCACAGTGGGAACTCACATGAGACAAATGACGACCTCAGGTCGATGAACTAACTTGTACACATGTCACCAGGGAACTGCTATCTGACTCTAGGTATAATACCAACTAGCAGATTCCCGGCGAGTCCTGTCCGGTGTACTCATAACCCAATGAGCACCTGTATACATCTTAGGTGAACCAACTAACACCAATGGCTTGTGAGACCGGCCATTGCCCCTCATCGGGGTCTTGACTGTATACACTAGTCTACTCTGGAGTATCGATGCCCTGTCTCGAAACTTCCACGACTAGGGACTCTTTAAGGATGTGCTTAAAGTATATAATCGCCATCATACTTCTGGTTGTCAAGCAAGAATCCTATAGGCTCTATCATCATGCAATAGTGAACTAAAGCATGTATACGATGATAAAGACAAACCAGATAGCATACTATCATCTCGAGCAAGACTGTCATATCGGTATAGGTCCTGCCTCAATCATTGCAATCACGTACCTGCGATCCAATAATTGACTTTGAGGGCACTATCTCCAACAATCTCCCACTTGCACTTAAGGCTAATTATTGCGATGTCGCATACTCACAGCCCGTGTGATACCGAACATCTAACTTCTCTACTAATCAGTTTCACAAAGCTAGTTTGTAAAACTCTTGTGTTCGAGAAATAGCCTCAGTGAGTAGATCCGCCCTGATGTTTCTTTCTATGTCTCTCTTAATCTCAAGTTCGTGGAGAAAGTCATCTTCCGAATCGAGTAATACCTGTCTTAGAATATGTCTGGATATCTGATGGGACCTAGTTCATAAATGAACTCCAAATCCAAACTTCTTAGACTGTATCAATAACTGAACCTGATCAGTATCCAGCACCATGCCTCCCACAGTATCCTCTTGGACCACCTGTCCATAATACTGTCCCTCGTCAAAGGGAAAACTATAACTCTGACAATCACTCTGTCATCCATGTCACCTTTGAAGCCTGGAATGATAACCGTCTCCCGAAGGAGGCTGCCGTCATCAAATCCGTAGAACATTCACTTATATTCTAAAACTGCTTCCTTATGTTTCTCCAGGATTTGGATTAATATTAACTTATTGCATCTAGTGCAAAAACATCATCTGGTGCGGTACTTGACATCTCATGATTGACTCAATTGCCTAAGCAAGTGATCTGCCAATTATGCACATCCCTCTCTCCTTTAGTCTCTAAGACACCTTTAGAGAGGGTGACTCCATCACCTGCAGGTACACCACCATGCCAGGAGTCATCTATTCTAAAATACTATTAGAATACTGTCAAAGTACCCTGATTGGGAAACTACCCAATACTAGATATAAAACCATAGATCTAGTAACCAGAATGTCAGATATTATATCCATGTCCTTTGTGGAGAAACAACTGTGTGACGACCAAAGTACAACCGATTGTAGTACAGGAATTTTACTTCCTACTCTGTGTATGTCATCCAAATACCAGGACATCACACCCTACTACCTTCTTAATAGATCCATCCCTATTCTGATGAAGTCAAACCCATGACTGTCACATCAAAAATAGATGATCTTATCTCCGCTATATCTGCTCAAGCCTATAAATAGACATAGGCAACTTGCCCACTTTGCATCCGCTGCTCCCACTGACTACGACAACCCTCTGGCAGAATAATATATACGTACACTTCTAAAGATAGTTTAGAACGACGCTGTACTTAACCTCCTGCCGGGTCTCATAGCCTGGAACAACAGTAGTGTCAAGTCCGGGTAAACTAGAACCTCCCTGTCACCGTCCTTGAGGCTACCGGAGTACCTCTCGGGTGTCTGAGGTTACCCACCATATCTGCGGAGTGGCTATTGGAATGTCAAACCTGATTGAATATATAGGTCCTATTAAATTTTTCGTAATCGTTTGCGGTTCTGGAATCTCTTCCAGTTCTACCATACTCCCACTATTGTTTTCTGAAAAAATCCATTTTACTAAAACTGTGGCGAGTCAAGAACAATAACACTATTGATCTTCCAAATGGTAGAAAAATCAACCCTCGACATAGCCCGGGTCAACCCACAAACTACCATTACAGAAACGTGCCTTGAGTTATCCAGTGTCTGGTTTTAAGCATAAGCTGGACAACTCTCCTTACCTTAACATCGTTAAGATATGAACCATTCTATATCCAATATAGAAACAAAGGCACTAATTTAATTGGAACCAGATTCAAATCATGCAGCTGTCTCCAGTGCATATCTACTTAATGGAGAGAGGCTAATCAGCATTACTCAACTTAGGAATATATCCAATTATGAGTAACCCGAAAGAGAAACAAGTTTCTCAAAACCATTACTATTATCTAAATACCAATCACAAGAATTTATATCTTCGATCTCTTTGAAGAATCCCGATACTTGCGATACCTGGTTCTCTACTTTATTCTTATACCCACAACTTCTCAAAACTTAAACCTTGTATTTCTATGAAACACTTGTCTAAATACTAGAGAAGTCACAAGTAAATAGAACATAGTATGAGGACCAACCCCTTTGTCCTGATGGACACTGGACAACATACAATATTCTGTATAAGTTCGCTGAGTTGAATAACTCAAAACCTGTGCATCATAGGTTGAAAACTGTACCCAGACGATTTCCTCAAATATCACCAATTACAACGAATTCCGATATAATGAGGATGATCACTTTATTCCTAATAACCTACTCCCACTCATCATCTCTAAAACCATACAGATGTGAGAATCAAACCTGGTAAATACATACCCTGGAGTAAGTATCTAATCGGGAAATCAGTTTTCTTTTAACAGTGCAGTGAAACATGAAAAATGTTTCGTAGGGGTATTCTGGTATTCCTAGTAATGCCTCTTCCATAATCCAATTCATGAGTTTAACCGTATATTTCATTGCCATCTCTCCAAATCCCTTTATTTGTCTTTATTCATTACCTTCTATACACCAATGTTAGGCTAAATGGTTTTCTTCCTTCCCTACCGTTCGGCACCAGCCTATGGTTTGGAAGAAGACTATCCAGTAAGCATAATTGGTGTACTCTCTTAATCCTAGGAGTACTCGCAACTTGAGAGAAGGTGATGATAAAAGACAACTGAATAATACCTTATTCTATTTCTCCCGAACTGGGGAAAAAAGTAAAGGTGAAATAGGAGTGGCGATGAAGTACGTGTTTTGGTCATGAATGATAGCAGTCGCAATTTACTTTGCCCTCTTTCTAATCCCTTTATTTTGTCTTTAGTTATTACCTTCTGTACACCCTACTTAGGCTAATTGGTTTTCTTCATTCCCTACCTTTCGGCACCTGCCTATGGTTTGGAATAAGACTATCCAATAAGCGTAATAGGTGTACTCTCCTAAACCAAGGAGCCCTCGCAACCTGAGAGAAGGTGATAATAAAAGACAACTGAATAATCAATTCTATTTCTTCTGAACATGGATCCATCCTCGAAGAAGTCCCTTCGAGTTCGTATATAACCATACGATGGATCTATCCAATGGAAGTGGATGTCCGTAGTAATACGGGGTGTTCTGAGAAATACAAAGGGTAAAGGAAGGAGCGGCAATGACTTATGCAACTCGGACAATCCAAAAGCCAGTTTTTTAAGAAGGTTCGGTCAACTTGTTCACTGAGTCATAGTTTAGGGTCGGTCAAAGGTCGCTGCCAAAGAGAGAGAAAAGAAATACTCTGCATGCACTCTAACCTAGATCAGAATGGTTATCAATTTATCTAATCAGGAAACCTCCCACTGTAATCTCAAATTCTCCTCCAAACCTAAAAGAAGAATTAGTCGGGATCACCCGAAGAGTAAACCAACTCATCAGTGAGAATCGGGATCCAACTATCATCGCATGATAACTTGATGGAAGCCACTCAAGTTATCACACTCCAGAAGGTATGCGCATGCCTGGCAAGTTTCCTGTATATTTGAAACTCCCGATGTGATTTTTGCCTCATGCTCTTATAACCTTGACGAAGGTCAACAAATCATAAGTCACATGTCAAGTTCTACCCGTCATTGTCCAGGTTAATTTAAACCCACCCGTACAAGCCCTTGACGAAGGTCAACAAGGCTATACGACTGTCCCAAACCAACACATCTATCTATGCTACAAATGAATACCCCAGCAGCTACCAAGCACTATACCTTGACGAAGGTCAACAAACATAGCTTGAATACTACTGACCATCCATAAGAAATGACGGAGGGCTACGGCTGGTTTTTGGCGAAAAACCTTTAACGTAATGAACTTGATCTCGTTGAAGGAACCTGATAGCTTTTTATAAAATATAGTGACGAAAACCTTTGCTAAAGAGGTCACACCCGGTGAAGGGATCTCGGATCTTTCCTCGTTGAATGAGGTGCAGGATATTCCAACTGAATACAGCGATGCAAAGCAACTTGTAATCGACTATATTGAAGTTATTACCCTGACGCAAACTTCTGCCCAAGGGGTCTCTCCCGGTGAAGGGATATCAGCCCTTGCCTCGTCGAATGAGGTGCAGGATATTCCAACTGAATATCACTATGCATAACAAAAGGAAACATCTTTGTAATAGCACCTTTTAAAATTTGTTCCAACAACATCAAATATAGGTTTGTTTTATCCTTGCATTGATAAGAATCAACGCAGTCCCATCAATCAATCACACCAGAAAAGAACGAAAAATAAAATGTACGTATATACCATCCGCATTCGCCACTGGGTCCCGTCATCACCCGTTAGGTTACTTAACTAACGACAGAGCGGGGGCTGGACTAGCGCGGGTGTAAAACATACACATCTAATAGTATATATACCAATATACAATAATCGCTCCAGGCGTGATAATATGCAACATTACAGAAAAGTAATAAGCATCACAGAACAATACAGATAATCTGGGATCCCCGGGTTTCACAGAGCCGCTACTGAGACCCGACGTTCCCGTGGTCGTGTGGATAGCCTGTGCAATGAAACCTAGACCCCTACGGGTGCGGCAAGTTACCCGCCAAAACCTGAAGCGAGGTAATCCCCACAACATAGTGAATGGAACACCCGGCACTTCACGGAATCCGGTAAATTGAGCACCCCTCCTTGGGTCAACCTGTATCTCCTACGAGTGCGGCGAATAGTCTGCCAATTCTTGAGTGAGATCCCTTTGCCTCTCAAAGCCATGAGATACGGACCCGTTGCCCTCCAGAACCCGGTTATCCGTGCACTCCTTCGCGGGATAAACCTAGTACAGAAATTAAAATATGTACAACGGGTACATCGACCTCAACCCGGTCGTGCCCCAAAAGAATATTATACAAACAGGCAGTGACGGCAGTTCACATATTGGACGCTCGCCCCGCAATATCAAATATACAAATAAATCCAAACAGCACTATCATTGCACCCTGCTATCCACCACAACATATCCGCAACATCACAGCACAACACAGAACATCAACGCGAATGTCACATTCGCAAACCCGTCTAAAAGAACTATAGCAATCAGACGCGGTTTACCGATCAAATAACATTCTCGGTCGGAGATATAATGTAAATACTGCATACTAACAAATTTAAAATTTCGATCGACTAAATTTCCCAAAGTGGGCCCCACGTACATCTGCTGTACAGTTACAAAATCTGGGCCCAAAAGAACAGTACCATAAACCACAATTTCTAATAAAAAGCTCACTAGAAAATTTTGATACACTGTTCCCACATAATGGCCGCGGTTCCGCGGTCAAACCCATGCTTTGACCGCGGATCCGCGACGGTCTTGTGGGATCACGTGATCAAATTTTTCCCGTGTGCTTATAAAAGACTGCTTTGTTTTCTGTGATATGCAAAATAATTTTTAGACACAGTTTAAAATCGACAGAAACTTTAACCCTGGAATTTGCGGTTTTCGAAAATCCATTCGATCGATCTTTTAAACGTGTTAGCACAAGTTAGTAAAGCTTAATGGTGAGGCTCTGATACCACTGTAAGTCCACGGTAGCGCCCCGGCCGTCTAACAAACGCCAAATGCGGAATAAAAACTTTTTACAACTGGCGCTATCGTGTACTATAACCCGGATCTGCCATTAAAGCTAAACTAACAAACTACAAAGTGGGTAGAAGAGTTATACCGAACAATCTGAGTCCTTCGGTCTTCAACCATCATCCCACGTTTTGTTGCGGCTGCTCCGATCTCCTGAATCTCCAGTCTCGTCGTCCAGGTGGCACCACGTCGACGGATCTTTAAACGGGCTCCCGCCTCTGAACCGAGGCAACTCGGTCGTCAAGTTTGCTAAAAGAGACGACCAAGATGATGTAGAGAATGAGTAGAACACTTTGTCTCGTTACATCCAAACCTATGGACGAACGATTAATGAAGTTGCCTTTTGGAATCGGATGAAATGAGAATTGTAGCTATCTAATTTCCATGAATCCCAAACTATCATAATCTTTTTATCAAATGAACAACAACCATAACCTCACAAACAGGTGGCCGGACACTTTATAAGAGGGGGGTGAGTGTAGGAGTAAGGGAGAGGGTGGCCATAAGATGAATGAAGAGGATTAGTCACAAGACACCTTGCGTTATCATTAAAGAAAACAATGAATCATCTTAAAACATTAAATGAACCATTAATGAACTAATGAGTCATAAGCCACCTCACCATCCTAGTCATCATCTAGAAACTTCTAGAACCATGACTTACCCAAGAAAAGATAAATCCGCATTTAACCGAATGTTAAATACGGCTGATAGAAAACTGGAAACTGGCAACTTCCAAAAGTGATCCTGAAACGAATTTCAGGATAACCCCGTATCAGTATAAACATACCCGCATTTGTATTACGACCGAATACAAATGCAACTGAGACAAAGATATTATATCTACATAGTATAATACTGGGATCCGGCTTAAACCAAAGCCTACCAGTGTTATCTGCCCGAAATATGACACATGCAAAAACGCACGTGCATTTTCCGAACCCTGCCATAAACCCATACGGCCTCTACAACGTTTCGTCCGAACTTGGGAAAGTGTCTGTGGGGGACTCTAATGACTCATCAACACACTGGCACTGGGTATAACCACTAGCACGTCAGAGGTAATGGCTGTACGTAACGGTTGCCTATGTATTAATTGGAAGGGAAGCTGACGAGCGAACTCATCCATAAACCCTACTGAGCCTAACAGTGACAATATACATACAGTCCGGTCCGTTCGTCTATGAGTATCGCATATCTGCCTAGGGGCTAGTAACGTCAGACCCCCAATAGCGGTATAAGTCGTGTCAGAGAGTGGCCCAGAACACCCTGAGATACTACTGGAGTACCTACCAGTAAATCTCCTGCCTCGGCCAAAGGCTTTGTGTAATGGCTCTCCTAGACACAGCGCGATCTCACCCCCAATACCGGGAGAGACGAATCCCCTGCCGATCCGCTCACTTGCCTCCATGTGGCTCGGGACTGTACCCAAAAAAGACCTATTTGCACGACTCCATTGAGCCGTGGTAAGGTAGAAATCAAAGCACAGTGGGAACTCACACGAGACAAATGACGAACTAAGGTCGATGAACTAACCTGTACACATGTCACCAGGGAACTGCTATTGACTCTAGATATAATACCAACTAGCAGATTCCCGGCGAGTCCTGTCCGGTGTACTTATAACCCAATGAGCACCTGTATACATCTTAGGTGAACCAACTAACACCAATGGCTTGTGAGACCGGCCATTGCCCCTCGTCAGGGTCTCGACTGTATACACTAGTCTACTCTGGAGTATCGATGCCCTATCTCGAAACTCCCATGACTAGGGACTCTTTAAGGATGTGCTTACAGACCCCAGCTCCCACGTATATGATCGCCATCATACTGCTGGTAGTCAAGCAAGAATCCTATGGGCTCTATCATCATGCAATAGTGAACTAAAGCATGTATACAATGATAAAGACAAACCAGATAGCATACTATCATCTCGTACAAGACTGTCATATCGGTATAGGTCCTGCCTCAATCATTGCAATCACGTACCTGCGATCCAATAATTGACTTTGAGGGCACTATCTCCAACAGAACTATCTCATGATTTTCATTTGTTCATTTAACTGGTAGGCGGCATCATACGGATTCATCTATTGTGGGTCGTAGTCTCACATTTGTAGCGTCTTTTCATGAATTTCACTGTAACGATCTGAGAACATTTAACCTGCAACTATTTAGCAGACATGGATCAAAAGCACCTATTTATTTGTAATGTGATTATGAATGGGTGATATAATAATGCAAAATTTTGATATGAACAAATACCCCCAAACTTATCTTTTTGCTCGTCCCGAGCAAAGCCAATTTTATTCTCAAAAATTCCTAAGCTCACTTTCACAGAGAATCGCAATTGCACTGAGATCGTGCAACAAGCCGTTAAATCTCTAGGTGTCCCTAGTAGGAGGAGTGTTGTCTCCTGAGGGTTTTCAGCGGATACTACCCACAAAATCCAATCAATTTGGCCTGTTGACTTTCATTCTTCAATTCGGTATTCTAGCAAGAAATTCTATTATCTTCAACTTAGAAATCATTAACCCATATTTTTCACACTCACTTATCATTTAACTTAAGATCGTATATGTTCTGCAGATTTATTAAGCTTTCATCATCTTTTAAATTTTCCTTCTAAGGTTCCATCTCAACTTAGGAATTTTTATCATCTCTACTGAAGGTATAAGCCCTATCTTTCATTCCTATCTCTTATCGAAACCCAATCATATACCCATATATGTGTGTAATTTTTACCCATACACTTGGAATTCAAGCTATCATACTCGTGTCCATCGTACAAAGTACTTTTAGTTGGTGAATTTTAGATGAAATTGCCCATACATCCTTCAAGCGACCGTTGATACTTCTTGAGGTACTAAACGACCGATTACAAAATGTGCTTGCGCATTTAAGCGTAATTCCTCGTCTTGTAATACCTAAGGTTTAGCAGTGACTCCCAAACCAATTGGTCTAAGGCACTAGGTGATAAAGCATCCTCGCTATATTTTTTATTTATGCAGCCTTAAGTAATTACAAAACCAGTGTTCATTTTTTATCTTTTTATTCACACTTGTACTTTTATTTTATTTTCCTTTATACTAAGGATTTTAGACAAGAGTATTTCAAGGTATCCTCTACTATTCCAAGTTTCAAGGTGCATGTTTGTGCAAGTTGTAGGGTATATATCTTCATAATTTAGACTTAAGGTTCAGAATTATTTTTCAGACTTACACTTTAAATAAAAATTCAATACTCTTCCCTTATTTTGACTTAGCCCAAGAATTGAACTCAAAATTTGCCTATTTCTAAATAAATTACAAGGACATATATTTTCTACAGTTAAATTTTAAGAAAGGTTATTTTTAGGGTTTTTAATTTACTAAGTTTAGGATCAAGTTTTTCCCTACTATTCAATCGTCATGTTGAACTTAAGTCAAATATGGCCAAAATTGAATCTTTCAATTTTTATAAATTTTTTTAAAAGTTTTTCAATTTTTTTATTTGATTTTATTTATCTATATATATATATATTCATTTTTAATTTTTATATTTTTTAATAAAGATGCAATTTGGAATTAAATATGCAAAGAAAAAAGAAACAAATATGTAAAAAAAATTAAAATATGCAATGCAATGATAACTATTTACAAACCACCTCCACCCCCAAACTTATCAAAATCAGTGCCCTCACTGCTCATGGCCTCGCCGTCCCTTCGAACGTGAACGGGAACGTTCCTCCCTCGCCAGCAAGGTGGTCATGTCGTGCTCCAACCCTGTGACTCACTGATCCAGGTTGGTCACCATCCCTATCAATCTGTCTATCCCCTAATGGCTCTCCTAAGTAAACGTGCTTGTGCCGCGGGGGTAAGCTCTTCCTCGCTCGCGGTCGAGCTGGAGCTAGGTGTCTTGGCGGGTACGTCCTTGGTCGGCTCGGTGCGCGACCATACCTCAAGTAAGCGTGTGTAGGATGTGGATACGCCCTCAAGAAGAGGTCTAATAGGGATCCCTCCATGCATATAAAACACAAATTCCTCCACAGGGAGGAAATGGAGACACAGTTGTGTCACCAACATAAGGCATGGGCAATTGACAGCCCTCTTTCCCGCACCAATCGAATGAAGTAATACCGTGCACATATCATAGCTGGGGTTTCTAGTCATCAAAGTGTGCACGATATGAAGGGATGGTGTGAAAAATGTCGTATTGTGCGAACTACCAAAAATATTATTTTGTGCCCAATGGCACACAGTTAATACATTCGCAAAGAGGGTTCTAGCCTGGATGCCCTTACGTGGCTCCCTCGAACAGTCATTACCCATCAAGGCTAGGTAGTCCTCAAATCGGAGGGGGTTGGTCATGAATAGGTAGTCTAGGTTTTAAGGTGACTTCATAGATGAAGTCCCTATCGATTATTATTTCCCTATCCCTCTAAATTAGCCTAATATATCCGTGTTGTGAGAGGCAACCATCTCCATGTACTCGTAAAATCGGGTGACAAGATCTGGAAGCGCGAAGGAATTTGGATGGTTAAAAAGTAAAAAGTTCCACCCACGCCTTCGGATCTCATCACCGAAATAGCAACCGTAGACCGTATTTGCAAACATTTGTGAAAAGTCATTCAAATTGCAAAGTGGGTGTCATCACAGAGAGCTAAATACAAATATATGAAATTGACAGAGAGGGAAAAGAAGTGCAAACCTCCACTGAAATTTTCAGAGGGCGACGACGACAGACGGCGGCGGTTGCGCGGTCGAATGCAGGGAATTGCGGCGGAAGTGCGGCGGTGTGAAGGGATCTCCTTGCTCCGGCTGCTGCAGCGGCTAGGGTTTTCAGAGAGGAATACTTTAGGGTTATGAAACATGCAGAGAGGGGTCGGATTGTATTTATAGGTGGTGTTTTGGTTATTTGCAAAAAAGGACCTCTTGAAAAGAGGAATTTATTTGTAAATAAAAAAAATTTTATTTTATTTTTTATTTATTATTTATTAAACCTGAAATTTTACAAAAATACCCCTAAAAATTTATTTTAAAAAATTTATTATTTATTATTTTCAGTTTTTTATTTTTATTTTTATATAATTACAATTGTGACATACCCCCAAACTTATTTAAAATAGTGTTTCCACTGTTTATGGCTGGATAACCGAAATTTGGGGATAGATAAAGGAAGATCAGTCAATGTAAATCGGCTCCTGCAAAAGCAGGAGCTCCTCCGAAGGGTTCGCGGTGACAAACGGTTTAATTCTATGTCTGTTCACTTTAAATAGTGAACCGTCCTCGGGATTTTCTAAATCGACCGCACCGTGCAGATATACGGTACGTACAAAAAATGGCCCTTTCCATCGAGATCTGAACTTGCCGGGATGGAAATGTAGCCAGGTGTCGTAAAGTAAAACCTGTTAACTAGGTATGAAAGTTTTGCGCATAAGGTGTTTATCGTGAAACACATTCGTTCGGTTTTTGACGACAACCGCGTTCTCGTAAGCTTCATCCCGAAGCTCGCTTAATTCATTTAATTGCAGCTTTCTATGGCTGCCCGCATCTCCGAGAGAAAGATTCAACTCTTTTATCGCCCAAAATGCTCGATACTCAATTTCAACTGGAAGGTGGCAAGCCTTTCCATAAACAAGCCTATACGGAGACATGCCAAGATTGGTCTTATAGGCAGTTCGAAATGCCCAAGGGGCATCAGTAAGTTTTGAAGACCAATCCTTACGATTTTTGGAAACCGTTTTCTCCAATATCTGTTTAATTTGCCGATTTGAAATCTCCGCTTGCCCACAAGTTTGGGGATGATAGGGCGTTGATAGCTTGTGATTAATGGAGTATTTCCGCATTAAGGACTCGAAACTCCTATTACAGAAATGAGTTCCATTATCGCTGATGATTGCGCGAGGGTTCCCAAACCGAGCGAAAATATTTTCTTTGAGAAATCTAACGACAACCTTGTTGTCATTAGTTCGGCTGGGTACAGCCTCGACCCACTTAGAAACATAATCAACAGCAAGGAGAATATACACGTTCCCAAAAGAATTGAGAAACGGTCCCATAAAATCTATCCCCCAAACATCAAAAATTTCCACAACCAATATTGGTTGGAGTGACATTTCGTTTCTCCTAGATATCCGGCCCAAGTGTTGGCACCGGGAGCATGTCTTGCAGTAATCATATGCGTCTTTAAAAAGTTGTGGCCAGTAGAAGCCACACTGCAAGATCTTTTCAGCTGTCTTTTTAGGGCCAAAATGCCCGCTACAGCACGCTCTTAAATTCATTGTCGGGGACATACCGATGAATAATTTGGTCGGGACAGTATTTGAATAGATAGGTTCATCCCAGTAAAAATGTTTTACCTAGGATAGGAATCGGAGTCTGTCCTGATTCGAACATTCATTTGGTATAAGTCCGGTGGCCATATAATTCACAATATCTGCAAACCAAGGTTCGCATGATACAGTCAAGAGCTGCTCATCTGGAAAAACGTCTTTTATAAGAAATTGAAGCGTCGGCGAAGAAGGGAGGCGTGAAAGATGGTCGGCGACTACGTTTTCTCATCCTCTCTTGTCTCTGATGACAAGATAAAACTCTTGTGGTAAGAGGATCCAACGTATCAGCCGAGATTTAGCGTCCTTCTTCGCAAAAAGATGGCGAAGAGCTGAATGGTCAGTGTATACGATGACTGGAGAGCCTATTAAGTAGGGCCTGAACTTTTCTAATGCAAACACAATGGCTAAGAATTTCTTCTCGGTTGTTGTGTAATTTAATTGGGCCTTGTTCAAGGTTCAACTAGCGTAATAAATTACATGCGGCATCTTCTCGATGTGCTGTCCAAGGACAGTACCAATGGCAAAATCGCACATAATTTCAAATGGATGCATCCAGTCAGGAGACGAAAAAATTAGAGCAGAAGTAAGTGAGTTTTTCAATGACTAGAACGCCTTCATACAGTTTGAGTCGAAATAAAATGTGGTGTCCTTGGCCAACAAAAGAGTCATGGGTCTAGCTATCTTACTAAAATCCTTGATGAACCGTCTATAGAAACCGGCATGGCCAAGGAAGGATCGAATGTCTCGGACGCATTTGGGAGGAGGAAGATTGGAAATGACTTCAATCTTACCTTTATCTACCTCATTGCCATTTTGTGAGATGATATGTCCTAAGACAATACTTTCTCATACCATAAAGTGACACTTCTCCCAATTTAAAGTAAGGTTCTTATCCTTACACCGGGTAAGGACTGCGTTTAAATGTAGCAAACACTCATCAAAGGAGTCGCCGAAAATGGAGAAATCATCCATGAAGATCTCCAAGAATTTTTCCACCATGTCTCAAAAAATACCCATCATACACCGCTGGAAGGTAGCGGGTGCATTGCATAACCCAAAGGGCATGCGACGGTAAGCAAACTGTAGGGTTCCTAGGCACTCTAGTGAGGTCTCCCAAGGCATCGAACATGTCAATTTAAAAAAAATGGTGCCGAGAAACCCTAGACTACGGATCTTAGACTAGATGTTTAGGCGAAACGGAAAACTAGTTAACACTTAACTACTTGGATATGGAAATTACAACCTTTGTAGGTCCGGATATCCACCTCCACGGCTCCGCAACGAAGTCACCTCGCTGTCCATGTTGAACCCCGGGCTCAAGTGTCGGCTTCGTCGGAGAAACGGGTGAGCTAGGTCGCCGGCTTCGTGTCAAAGACGATCTACGTCGAGGCATCGCAAGTTCAAGCTCCGACTTCACAAAGTGATGAAACTTGTGAAGAAAACACACTCTACAACTTGGCTAGAGGTAGAGGGTGAAGAAATAGGAGGTGGGTTCTCTTTAGATTTGGATTTCTCTCACTAAAACTCAAGTTGCCATTGATGTAGCAAGCTTGAAGAAGAAGAAGAAGATGAAGAAGATGATGATAATGTTATGATAAGTAATTGAAATAAAAAGGAAAATCAATACTTATCATAAAGTAAACCATGGTTATGTGTAGAGAATTGACCAAGGTTAGATTAGTGGTTAGGGTTAAGGATGAAGACAAAAGGGATGACTTTGGTCAAAGTTTCATGAAGCTTCAATAAGCTTCATGAAGAAAAGAAACCCTTTTTGTTTTCTTTCACCTAATTAAATGAATAAATAATGGATAAATAATTAAGTGAATAATCAAAAACCCTAACCCTTATCATAACCATGGTTCAATTCTTCACACAAAGCCAAGTTATTATGCATCATCAATCATGATACAAACAAGTGTACACAAAACATATCACATATACAATGTGCACACCAAGTGAGAAAAATCCGTTTAAAGTGAACCAATACTAGTTAATGCAAAGTAATATATCAAATATATAATTATACATTAAATCATTAAATCAACATTTGATTCAATGATCCGGTCATGTCGCACATAACCGACTAGTATTCAATGTATCGATTTATCGAATCAATGATTCGATAACTAGGTCATATCGAATATAACCAATCGAAACATATATCGCGAGAATGAAATGCGGTATCACATACACGCATTATTCTCGGTCCTGCACACATCTCATATGCGCTCCTATTTCGTTTCGCTTGAACCAGGAAACCTCTGTGTAGGACTCTAAAGACTCGTCAATACGCCGGTAGCAGATGATGATCATATCAAGCACCCACAAGCCGCAAGCGGTCTGCTAAACGTAACGGCCACCCGGGTATTGAGCGATCAGAAGATCAACGAGCTAGCCCGCTCACACTCCTGCGAATCCGACCAGTAACACTTACCATACAGTCCGGTCTCTTCGTCTGATATGTCGCATATCAAGTCTAGGGGTGGTAAACGTCAGACCCCAATAACCCGATAAGTCGTGCCGATGTGAGGCTCATAACGGGTCGAGAAACTACTGGTAACACTTACCAGCAAATCTCTGATCAGTCCTGGCCAGGGACTTCCCTGCTACGGCCAATCGAGCACTGCGCAACATCAACCCCCAATACCGGGAGAGACGAAACCCCTCCTATCGCTCATTGCCTCCATGTGACTCGGGACTGTGCCCAAAGACCACCGTTTTGCACGCCCTCATGGACGTGGTAAGGTGGAGATCAAAGCACAGTGGGAATCACACAAGACTCTATGACGATCTCGGGTCTACAGACTAACCTGTACAAGTGTCACCTGAGAACTGCCATCTGACGTGAGGTATAATACCATCTGGGAGTTCTCGGCGAGTCCGTCTAGTGTACCCAGTCTCCACTGAGCACCCGTATACCATCTCTGATGTCAAACACCAATGGATATGGGATCATCCATCGCCCATCACATGGGTCGAGAAGCGTATACGCTAGTCTACACTGGTATATCGATGCCCCGTCTCGATACACCCACGACTAGGGACCTTGAAGGATGTACTTATGGACTACCATGTCCCCACTAGTATGATCTGCATCATATTCCAGGTAGTCAAGTACAAATCCTAAGGGCTTTACCAACATGTAACTATAAGACAGTATAAAGAGACTAGTGTACATGTTAAGATAAAGAGCAACCAGATAGCATACTATCATGTCGAGCAAGAAAGTCATCTCTATATATGTCCAAGCATCCAATATAATATACATCATCTGTACAATACTGGCCTCTAGGGCATACATACTACTAACAATCTCCCACTTGCACTAGGGCCAGCTGCTGTAGTATCGCATACCGAGCATCCCGAAGAGTCTCTCAAACTGTATCTGGGGAATGGCCTTCGTGAGTGGATCCGCCGTGTTGTTCTTCGTGTCAACCCTCCTGACCTCGATCTCCCGGCGATCAACTATCTCCCGGATCAGGTGATACCGCCTCAGAATATGCCTGGATCGCTGATGGGACCTGGGTTCCTTGGCCAAAGCCACCGCTCCATTGTTATCGCAATACAAAGGTATTGGACGCTCAATGGATGGAACCACTCCAAGTTCAGTAATGAACTTCTTGATCCAGACAGCTTCTTTAGCAGCATCGTTGGCAGCGATGTATTCAGCCTCCATCGTCGAATCTGCCACGGTTTCCTGCTTGGAACTCTTCCAGCTAACCGCCCCTCCATAAAGGGTAAAGACAAAGCCCGACGGCGACTTAGAGTCGTCCTTATCACTCTGGAAGCTCGAATCGGTAAAGGACTCCACTTGGAGCTCTCCGTTACCATACACCAAGAACATATCTTTAGTCCTTCGCAAGTACTTGAGAATGCTCTTCACAGCTGTCCAGTGACTCTCTCCAGGATCAGCTTGATACCTGCTCACTATACTTAGTGAGTATGCTACATCGGGTCTGGTACATAGCATCGCATACATGATAGAGCCTACTGCCGAAGCATAGGGTATCCCTTGCATGCGAGCTCTCTCCAAATCAGTCTTGGGAGACATCTCTTTGGAGAGAGTGACTCCATAGATCGTGGGCAAGTTCCCACGCTTGGACTCTTCCATACTAAACCTCTTTAGTATGGTGTCAATGTACCTGGATTGGGACAATCCCAAAATCCGTTTGGATCTATCTCTATAGATCCTAATTCCCAATATGCAGGAGGCATCACCAAGATCTTTCATTGAGAATCTTTGTGATAAGAAGAGCTTGACCGCTTGCAGCATAGGAATATCATTTCCTATCAAGAGTATGTCGTCCACGTACAATACGAGGAAGACAACCTTACTCTCTGCCACCTTCTTGTAGATACAAGGTTCATCTGGATTTTTGACGAAATCAAACTCTTTGATAACGACATCAAAGCAGATGTTCCAACTCCGCGATGCTTGCTTTAATCCATAAATGGATTTAAGCAGCTTGCACACCTTCCCGCTGCTCCCACTGTCTACGAAGCCCTCTGGCTGAGTCATGTACACGCACTCTTCTAAATCACCGTTTAGAAAGGCGGTCTTAACATCCATTTGCCAGATTTCGTAGTCATGATATGCAGCGATGGCAAGCATGATCCGGATGGATTTAAGCATAGCCACTGGAGAAAAGGTTTCGTCATAGTCCACACCTGGTCTTTGACGAAAACCTTTTACTACAAGTCTAGCTTTGAAAGTCTCCACTTTCCCATCTACACCAAGTTTCTTCTTGAAGATCCACTTGCTCCCAATGGGTTTTACCCCTTCAGGAGCAACTTCCAAAGTCCATACTTTGTTGGTGTACATGGATTCCATCTCGGACCGCATTGCATCCAGCCATTTCACTGAGTCCCTACTCGTGATGGCCTGCTCGAAGCTAGTTGGGTCATCATCCTCCATGATGCAATCCTCGCTCCCACCATCCATGAGAAAACCGTAGTATCTCTCAGGTTGGCGAGGAACCCTACTAGATCGGCGGAGAGGCTGGGGTTCATTGGGAGCTACTGAATCCTCTGGTTCAACCAAATCTTCTGTTGTAGTCTGTATTGCTGGAACCTCTTCCAGTTCTACCTCATTGCCACTAATTTCTTTTTCAAGAAATTCCTTTTCTAAAAAGGTGGCATGTCGAGAAACAAACACTTTTTGTTCCTCGGTATGGTAAAAGATATACCCTCGCGAATGTTTGGGATATCCAATAAACTTACACAGAATAGACCTTGCCGCGAGTTTGTCCGGATTTTGCGTTTTTACATAGGCCGGACAACCCCATATCTTAACATAATTAAGACATGGTCTCTTTCCTTTCCATATCTCATATGGAGTGGTCGGCACGGTTTTGGTAGGAACCATATTCAATAGGTCTGCAGCTGTTTCCAGTGCATATCCCCAGAAGGAAATAGGTAACTCAGCTGTGCTCATCATAGAGCGCACCATATCTAATAGGGTGCGGTTCCTCCGTTCTGATACACCGTTGTGCTGTGGTGTATATGGAGGAGTCAGCTGAGAGAGAATCCCATTCTCTTTTAGGAAGTCCAGGAATTCATTGCTCAAGTATTCACCTCCTCGATCAGATCGAAGGATTTTAATACTTTTTCCGGTTTGGTTCTCGACTTCTTGTTTATATTCTCTAAATTTCTCAAAAGCTTCTGATTTGTGTTTCATCAGGAACACATATCCGAATCTAGAGAGATCGTCAGTGAATGTAATGAAGTATGAAGAACCATCCCTGGCATGTGTAGACATGGGACTGCATACATCACTATGTATCAGTCCCAAGAGTTCGGTAACTCTCTCTCCGTGTCCCGTAAACGGAGTTTTGGTCATCTTGCCTTTGAGACATGACTGGCAAGTGTCATAGGATGAAAATTCAAACGGATTTAAATATCCATCTTTATGCAACTTAGCTAGTCATGTCACATTGATGTGACCCAGTCTACAATGCCACAAGAAGGATTCGTTCAGTTCTGAACTCTTCCTCTTGTGTGTGTTTGTTATACTCAGAACTGTTGATTGATTTAGAACATAAATGCCATTGCACAACGTGCCTGATCCAACCAACTTTTGGTTACGGAAAATGTTCATAACATTATCCTGTAATACAAAATTATATCCCTCTTTACTCAATAAAGAAACCGATATAATGTTGCATATCAGGTTCGGCATGTAATAGCATTCGTTCAGAACCAATGTATTACCAGTTGGTAATACAAGGTGATATTCCCTGACAGTCTTAGCTGCAACAATTGCACCATTTCCAACTCTAATGTCTTTATCACCTTCTCCAAGTTCTCTACCTTTCTTAAGCCCATGTAACTGATTACATATATGGGATCCTGACCCGGTATCCAATTCCCAGGACGTAGAGCAAATGGAGAAACAGTTCTCAGTAACGAACACACCCGAAGAAAATGCATCAGCATGTACTTTCTTCATTCGGGTGGCATGGGAATCCTGGTATTCCCCTATATCCTGTTCAGTCCTATAACTCTTATAGGAAAGAACGGAACCAACGTTCCCCAGCACAGTATAACATGCGGGTTCGGTCAATACATCCATATTATTATCTTGATTAAGGCATGAAATGGTCGCTACCTGGAGAGAGAGAGAAGAAAACACTTTAACGTATGCTCGTGCAAGATCAGATTGGTTATTATCTTATCTAATCAGGATGGCTCCCACTGCTTTTTATCAAATCTTCCTTCAAACCCTAAAAGGAAAGACTAGCCGGGATTAATTACACACTACAAGTTCGCCAATCTTTCAGCCAGGCCAGTGTCGGTACTTTGAGGGAGGTCCTCCGTGCTTTCGCACGAACCTAATTAATGTAAACCTCGTTTTCCCAGAGGCATAACCTCGTTAACACCTTTCTAGACACCTACTTGATCGGCTAATTGTAATGTGTAAAACTCTCCCAGGAGTAACTCTTACTCGCAGTGGGTATCGGGATCCAACTATCTCATAGAAGGTATGCAATCTCATTGCAAATTTCAACACTAGAAATTCCCGATAATATTTCGCCCCTAGCGTCCTATGACCTTGACGCAGGCCAACAAACCATAGTGCGCTAGTCAAGTTCAACCCATCATTTCCTGATTGAATTAAACCCACCCGTACGACCCTTGACGCAGGCCAACAAAGTCGCACGACTACCCTAATCCAATCTTCATCATATGCATAAGCAGATAAATACTAGTTAGCTACCGCACACTACGCCTTGACGCAGGCCAACAAACGTAGCACGAATACTAACTACTACTCATCTGAAATAACGGAGGGCTACGCCAGGTTTTTCTGAAAACCATGAGCGTAATGAACTTGATATCGTTGTAGAATCAAATGAAGTTTTGAAATGGAGTGATTTTGAGGCTTTTCTAGTTTTGCTAAAGGAGTCACTCCCGGCGAAGGGATCTCGGTCCTTTCCTCGTCGAATGAGGTGCGGGATATATCATATATATCGCTGTGCAAAGCAAAAACCCAAAAGCAGTCAAAAGCAAACCGAGTGTGTAGCATCTGCCAGTTATTGCTAAAGGAGTCACTCCCGGTGAAGGGATCTCGGTCCTTTCCTCGTCGAATGAGGTGCGGGATATATCATATATATCGCTGTGCAAAGCAAAAACTGTAGCTACCTGTTTTTATTTTGAAATTCGATTCCACAACATCTTAGGTTTCTTATCTTTCATTAATCACATTAATGAAGTCCCATCATTTAAATACCTAAACATCACAGATAGATATGACGTACACTTATGCCATCCGCATTCGCCTCGATGTCCCCTCGTGCACCGTTAGGTTAGGTAACTAACGACAGAGCAGGGCAGGGCTAGCGTGGGTGTAAAACATAAGTAACGTCTATATAATATATCATATATACTATATACTATATCCATCACAGAGTTACAACACAGATATCGCAGCAGAATAAACATATGAAATATTGGATATACTAGGACGTCCGTGTTTGCAATACGAGCCAGTATAAAACACGGATTCCACGGTCGTGATGAATAGCCAATCCCACACCCCTAGACCCCTACGAGAGCGGCAAGCAACCCTGCCAATTCTAGGGTTAGGAGACCCGGACTCGACTCCTCGAGTTGGTCTCCCACTGGACCCCAGAACCCGGTTACTTGTGCTCCCCTCCTTGGGTCTATCCTAATGCGGAAAAGTAAATAATATACAAAGGGTGACAACTTCCGCTACCTGGAAGTGCCCCAAATAAAAGAATATTACATACAAGTTTTTACATGAATGAAAATGAAAAACACTCATCTCACATAAAACCCCCCGGCTATTCAAACACGACGATCCAATATAACATATCCAGCAACACATAACATCACATGTCATCAACGTAAGTAAGTATGCATACCCCAATTGTCGTTGACGTATAGCAACGAAACCGGCGATATGAACATACTACACTTACGGTCACAGAAAAGAAAGTGTAAAACTACAACAGTTGGAATCCGCAACCTCTTTAGACATCGCATGCCTAACAGATATAAATCCCGCATTTTAGTCTCATTATCGAAAACTCTTTTCAATATCAAATGGGACTAAATTGCTAGATTTATAACATTCATTCAGTTATCTCATAACTACTTGTGAATTCCAATTATTGTATCACATTCCAGATAAACAGAAAATGTTAAACTTTCCGATCGAACAGTCGAATACCCAAGTTTTCCCGATACATCTCAATACATGAAATAAGTCTAACAACATTCAGTTCGTGCCTCAGTACCAACGGTCCAGCCGTAGAAGGGTCAAGCCAACGCCTCACATGTGGCACGCCGTACTGCCCCAAACCCGAAGGTTCAAAGGGCAGTTCAAGACGGTCACATAATCGAGTTAAGGTTTGTTGTCTTCTAGAGGGTCCATCGCGTTACTTGCACTACTTAGAATGTCGTTAAACAACGGAAAAATCCAACACTTGGAAATTTCCCGACAGGGGAAAAGTTGGGTATTTATATCCGGTCGAACTTTTTAACATATTCTATAAATTATCCGGAAGTACACAAAGACGAAATTTGATAATCCGGTCGAAACACTGATTCCCAATAGTACCCCAGAATACTCTGCTGTATAGTCACAACAAAAATATCCCAGAAAACACAGCATTGAATTATATGAGTTACTTTGCAGAAAACATCACATAAAGGAACAGTAAGGCCGCGGAACCGCCGCATCATGCATAGCACGTGCCGCGGTTCCGCGGTGGAAAAGTTGATTCAGGCCCCCGAATTTCACAGTATTTCATATAAGACCCTGCATGATTTTCTGCATATTTTTAATTGACAAAAATCCAAAATTTAAGAAATTTTCCAGAGAGCACCTTGGAATT
The DNA here is from genome assembly GCA_030015575.1 of Agapanthus africanus. Classification (NCBI taxonomy): domain Eukaryota; kingdom Viridiplantae; phylum Streptophyta; class Magnoliopsida; order Asparagales; family Amaryllidaceae; genus Agapanthus; species Agapanthus africanus. The sequence continues at coordinate 619,713,847 of CM057341.1, forward strand.
ATGGTTTCGGGTTCGTCCGGCTTTCAAACTCCGTCTAGACTTCGCCTAAGCCTCTAGCTAGGCTCTGATACCACTGTAGGGTTCCTAGGCACTCTAGTGAGGTCTCCCAAGGCATCGAACATGCCAATTTAAAAAAAAATGGTGCCGAGAAACCCTAGACTACGGATCTTAGACTAGATGTTTAGGCGAAACGGAAAACTAGTTAACACTTAACTACTTGGATATGGAAATTACAACCTTTGTAGATCCGGATATCCACCTCCACGGCTCCGCAACGAAGTCACCTCGCTGTCCATGTTGAACCCCGGGCTCAAGTGTCGGCTTCGTCGGAGAAACGGGTGAGCTAGGTCGCCGGCTTCGTGTCAAAGACGATCTACGTCGAGGCATCGCAAGTTCAAGCTCCGACTTCACAAAGTGATGAAACTTGTGAAGAAAACACACTCTACAACTTGGCTAGAGGTAGAGGGTGAAGAAATAGGAGGTGGGTTCTCTTTAGATTTGGATTTCTCTCACTAAAACTCAAGTTGTCGTTGATGTAGCAAGCTTGAAGAAGAAGAAGAAGATGAAGAAGATGATGATAATGTTATGATAAGTAATTGAAATAAAAAGGAAAATCAATACTTATCATAAAGTAAACCATGGTTATGTGTAGAGAATTGACCAAGGTTAGATTAGTGGTTAGGGTTAAGGATGAAGACAAAAGGGATGACTTTGGTCAAAGTTTCATGAAGCTTCAATAAGCTTCATGAAGAAAAGAAACCCTTTTTGTTTTCTTTCACCTAATTAAATGAATAAATAATGGATAAATAATTAAGTGAATAATCAAAAACCCTAACCCTTATCATAACCATGGTTCAATTCTTCACACAAAGCCAAGTTATTATGCATCATCAATCATGATACAAACAAGTGTACACAAAACATATCACATATACAATGTGCACACCAAGTGAGAAAAATCCGTTTAAAGTGAACCAATACTAGTTAATGCAAAGTAATATATCAAATATATAATTATACATTAAATCATTAAATCAACATTTGATTCAATGATCCGGTCATGTCGCACATAACCGACTAGTATTCAATGTATCGATTTATCGAATCAATGATTCGATAACTAGGTCATATCGAATATAACCAATCGAAACATATATCACGAGAATGAAATGCGGTATCATATACACGCATTATTCTCGGTCCTGCACACATCTCATATGCGCTCCTATTTCGTTTCGCTTGAACCAGGAAACCTCTGTGTAGGACTCTAATGACTCGTTAATACGCCGGTAGCAGATGATGATCATATCAAGCACCCACAAGCCGCAAGCGGTCTGCTAAACGTAACGGCCACCCAGGTTTTGAGCGATCAGAAGATCGACGAGCTAGCCCGCTCACACTCCTGCGAATCCGACCAGTAACACTTACCATACAGTCCGGTCTCTTCGTCTGATATGTCGCATATCAAGTCTAGGGGTGGTAAACGTCAGACCCCAATAACCCGATAAGTCGTGCCGATGTGAGGCTCATAACGGGTCGAGAAACTACTGGTAACACTTACCAGCAAATCTCTGATCAGCCCTGGCCAGGGACTTCCCTGCTACGGTCAATCGAGCACTGCGCAACATCAACCCCCAATACCGGGAGAGACGAAACCCCTCCTATCGCTCATTGCCTCCATGTGACTCGGGACTGTGCCCAAAGACCACCGTTTTGCACGCCCTCATGGACGTGGTAAGGTGGAGATCAAAGCCCAGTGGGAATCACACAAGACTCTATGACGATCTCGGGTCTACAGACTAACCTGTACAAGTGTCACCTGAGAACTGCCATCTGACGTGAGGTATAATACCATCTGGGAGTTCTCGGCGAGTCCGTCCAGTGTACCCAGTCTCCACTGAGCACCCGTATACCATCTCTGATGTCAAACACCAATGGATATGGGATCATCCATCGCCCATCACATGGGTCGAGAAGCGTATACGCTAGTCTACACTGGTATATCGATGCCCCGTCTCGATACACCTACGACTAGGGACCTTGAAGGATGTACTTATGGACTACCATGTCTCCACTAGTATGATCTGCATCATAGTCCAGGTAGTCAAGTACAAATCCTAAGGGCTTTACCAACATGTAACTATAAGACAGTATAAAGAGACTAGTGTACATGTTAAGATAAAGAGCAACCAGATAGCATACTATCATGTCGAGCAAGAAAGTCATCTCTATATATGTCCAAGCATCCAATATAATATACATCATCTGTACAATACTGGCCTCTAGGGCATACATACTACTAACACAAACGTACCGAAAGGACAAGTGAATGTGGTATTGTCTTGGTCTTTTTCGGCGATGGGAATTTGATTATAGCCGGATTAGCCATCTAAAAAGCAATAAAATTCATGCCCAGCTAATCGTTCTAGCATTTGGTCAATAAAAGGTAATGGAAAGTGCTCTTTCCGTGTCGCGGCGTTGAGTTTTCTATAATCGATGCATACTCGCCACCCAGTTTGGGTGCGAGTAGCTATTAACTCATTCGCCTCATTAGTTATGACCGTTATGCCCGATTTCTTTAGGACAACGTGAATTGTGCTAACCCACTGGCTATCAGAGATAGAGTAAATGATACCACTATCAAGACATTTTACAATCCTTTTTAACAGGCTCCTTCATGACTGGGTTGAGTCGTCTCTGTGGATCCCTTGCTGGCTTGGCATCATCCATCATATGAATATGATGTTCAACTATTAGGGGACTAATCCCCTTGATGTCCGCCATAGTCCAGCCAAAATCTTGCCGATTGCTTTGCAAGACCGTTAAAAAGGCTTTCTCTTGCTCGAGGGCTAGAGAAGCCGAAATGATAACAGGAAGGGTCTCATTCTCACCTAAGTAAGCATATTTAAGGTGAGACGGCACTAGCTTGAGTTTGAGTATTGGAGGCGAAACAATTGAAGGTAAAATTGGTGAAATTGTCTCAAACTCGAAAGATTCCAACAGAGGTTCAAAACGAGTGTAAGCAACCGAGTCGGATGGTTCAGTTGACTCATCCGAAAATTCAAAGGATTCAAACTCGAGTGGTAAATGGTCAAGATCGTTCAAAAAAGTGAAACACTCGTAGTCATTTTCAGGCGTGAAAATAGTATCAGATCAAGGAGGAACGCACTAGTGGCGTCAAATTGCTGTGATCGAATAGAAATTTCTCGAGCTCACAGTCCTCCTGGGTGATCTCTTGGATCGAGCAAACATCAAGTATATTAGCATTAGGTTCGGAGGGCCGATTCTCCAACTTAAAAATGTTGAGTTCAATTGTCATGTTTCCAAAAGATAGGTTCATTGAACCATTTCGACAATTGATCACCGCATTAGAAGTTGCAAGGAATGGACGACCGAGTATCACCGGAATTTGACTCCGGGGGTTAGCTACAGGCTGTGTGTCCATAACAATGAAATCAACGAAGAATATGAAGTCCCCTACTTTAATCAACACATCCTCTAACTCACCTCTAGGATGGGTGATGGATCGGTCGGCCATTTGGAGAGTACAATGTGTGGGTTTCAGCTCTCCAACGCCTACTTGCTCATATACCGAATAGGGAAGCAGGTTAACACTGGCACCAAGATCTAATAGTTCGCAGTTGATGTTCTTATCCCTAATAGTTATTGAAATTATAGGAAAGCCAGGGTCCTTTCGTTTTTGAGATAAAAGTTGGGTAAGAGCATCACTTACTGCACTAGCCAAGAAAACTTTCTTAGGTACCTGTGATTTCCTTTTCTTGGTGCATAAATCCTTCAAGATTTTAGCGTAAGAAGAGACTTGTTGGATTGCATCCAAGTGGGGAATATTAATGCTAACCTGTTTAAATAACTCCACAATCTTCTCCGTTTGCTGATTTTGTTTATTGGATCTCAACCTGTTTGGAAATAGAACATTTTGAAAATTGGTTGAGTCCAATATTTGTGGAGGAGATTATGGAGTTGGAACGGATCCCAGTGTTGGTGTTTTCGTGGAGTGAGATGTGGGTCCGTTCGGTACAGCAGAAGAAGTAGAGCCTTGTGAAGAATGAAGAACAGGCTCTGAAGAAAATGAAGATGATGAAGATGAAGAAGAAGAAGAAGAAGAAGAAGAAGAAGAAGCGGCGGCCGGGGTGTCATCATCAGTGCCAACATTGTTGTGCAACATCCTTCCAGATCTCAATGTCGTCACGACACTCACATTATGGTTTTGTTGTTCAAGAGCAACATGTGCATTTTGTGGGTGACCAGGATTTGGCAGTGGTTGAAATGGAAGTTTCCCCTTCTCTCGCTCGCTTAAAGCAGCATTCAGTTGTGCAATTTGGGCTTCAATGGTTTTGATACTTTGCCCATGTGATGCAGTGTGTTGCACCAAAGACTGAACGGAAGACTGGATGTTAGCTGAGGATTGAGTTAATTTTTTTAAAAACACCTCCAGACTTCGTTCTAGCGAGAAAACCTTATCGTTATTTAGTGGAACAAAATTGTTTCGAGGAAAAGAATTGTCAGGTGCAAAATTGTTCATTTGATTTTGGTAAGGTTAGGGTTGGAAAGGTTACTGATATTGAATTTGTTGAGGAGCTTATTGTTGTGGAGGAGGCCTCTGGAAATTGTTGTTGCCTTGGAATTGTTGTTGATTTTTATTCCAAGCAAAATTGGGGTGGTTCCTCCAACCAAGATTGTAAATTGAAGAGTATGGATCATTTCTTTATCTTTGCTGAAAGGCGGCATTGATGTAACATTTCAAAAAAATAAAATATTATTTTTGAAAATTTTTATAATTAAATAATAAAATATTGAATATTTTAATAAGGCGGTATAATTAAATACCGATAAATTGGGAAATAATATGGAAAATTATGGAAATTATTAAAAGAGGGTGTTTTATGTGAATTATGCAAATTTTAAGTTTTTATGATTAATCATATGCTATTTTGTGCTAATCGCGATTAAAAATCGATAATCGGGCTTTAAGCGTGTTTTATGCACATGACTTGCACATGTCATTTTAACACTTGTTACATTTTTCCTATATGATTTTTGGGTGTATGGTTATTTGTTTTGGGTTTATTATTGAGGAGAGAAGAAAATAAATGAAAAGAATAGGGAAGGGAATAAACAAATAGGTATGGGTGAGAGAGAGAAAGGTGAGGGTTATCTTTGACTTGGCCATTCTCTCATCTCACCATCTTCATCACATTCTCTCCACTCCCTCACTCTCTTGCTGCTGCTGCTGCCCTCACTCCCTCCCCCTCTTCAATCCTCTCAAACACCATTAAAAATATCTCAAAACCCAATACCCACTTCATTAAAAATGTGCATGAGCTCACTAGCAACACATTGGACCAAGAAAACTTGCATTTTGGACACTTGGGGCAACTCAAGAAAATTCTTGAGTTGCCAAATGAGGTATTCTCTTAACCATTAGCCTAGTATTTCCATTGCTTTTACATCCATGTTTGTTTAGAACCGATTTGGTGTCGTTTAGTGAGACTTGGGAAATTCTAGTTAGGGTTTATGGAATTTTTGAGTTGTGATGTGTAATTGAGCTCAGTAGAGGCCACACAAACCCCCTAGTACTACAATTCAGACCTAAACCAGAGACTAGAACCCCGGAATACGGATTTAGAAACCCGATATTGGAAGAATTGTGGATTCTGTGAGTGTAAAATAAAATCTGCTAACACCCGGAGCCTCCGAAAATTATTTAACAAACACAGAGTTATGTGCAGGCAACCTAGAGTTTACCACCAAAACCCTAGCCCCTAATTCTTCAACCTGGCCATAGATTTATTCTTTCTGGCCACAATGTGCGGCAAGAGCAGGGGTTCTGGGATCCGTGTTGGTTCTATAGCTTTATCTCCAGCAAATTTGACCCTTGGCATATGCAAAATTAGCTGATTTTACCTAGGGTAAAATCTAGGATCATTTTCTTGTGTTGACGCATTGTTTTACGACTTGTTTTAACATGGATTTTGGTATTTGATAATTCGTTTCTGTCATGTGGCGTTTAAACGTCAACGACTACGGTTATTGGTCGTGTTTGCATGCGAGGCTATAGGTTGTTATCTATGAGCGTAGCGTGTGCCGTTTTGGACTTTTCCGATTGGATTTTAATACGCGTTGCGATTGGATTATATGTGTAGGTACCCCACATGATGTCGAGACGTTGAAGACGAAGATGGCGACATCGGCATCGGCACACAAGAAGCAAAGTGAGTTGATTATATCTACGGGGGAAGTCGGGTGGATGGCGTATAGCACCCCTGCAGTTCGATGTTTAGTATGCTATATATACTAAATATATATGATAGCTTTATGTGTGACATGGATATTCAAGATATGTTTAGGTGTTAAATGGTTAGATTAGGGTTATTAGAAGTGAACTAGTATAGCTTCTTAGTCGCGAACCCTAGAATAGGTTTACACCCACACGCACACACATGTATGCTTGTTATACTTGTGCATATTTGGGGATAGATATATATATACACACGTATACCTACACATGGATGATGAGGATTGTATATGATATGAGGAGATGAGTCGATGAGATTGGGCATGGTTCCACGAGATCGGTGTTATGAGGTGGTTCGTATTATGAGATACGACATGAGATTTTTGCGGGCCTTTGGACGTGTGTTTTACACACGCATTTATATTTATATAGAGGGTATCAGTTTGTACTAGACTTAGATCAGTACCTCATTTCATGAGATATGATGATAAGGATACCAGATAATTGATGAGATAAAGGTGAGATTCGACCCGTACCCAGATTTGGGATGTCGTACGACGGATTTACGTACGAGCTATATATTGATGATAGATCCGCACTCTTGACTCGAGGATGTTATATTGTATATTGTATCGTATGTGATACTATTAAGGCGGGATTACCGACTATTATATGTATATATATATATCGATTCAGATTTAGGTGGTTTCCATACCCTTTCGATTAGCTTGTTAGTTAGATCTGTAGTTTACTTAGTAGATGTTAGACTAGACCCGAGTCATACCTTTTTTCAAAACTAACGAATCGTGAGTATTTTAAAGACAGGCCAAGGGATTCTACGGATATTTTCAAAAGATGCATCTTTTCTTAAAAACACCGTAGCCCTTATTTTTTTCTAAACACTACGATTCATGTTATTTCAAATGGCAAAACTATATGGCATATATATACTGATATAGATTCTTCACTGTTGTGTTATTATTCATTTTCCGCATATTCTTGCTATTCGCATTGCATCGCATGTTTAAATGTGTTTATTATTATATTAAACCCATGCTTTCACGACACCAGCACCATTATCGATGATGCGTATGTTCCACGTACACCTACTTGCCGGCTCACACACTTCATCATCGATAATTGCCATGTCACTACACAGTAGGATTATTGCATCAGGATATGACTAATTGTACACCCATACTTACATACATACGTATTTGCATATACATAGATGATTCTGGCTTTATTTTGGAGATTTGGGAACCGCAAGATATATTTTAAAACTGGATTCATTTAAAAGAGCGGTTTTCCCCTCGATGTGTGCATATTACTGTTTCATGTTGCATGATATACGGATATGCTTACATTTCTATCACATGTCGCATACATCATGCTTTATGATTTACGCATTGAGATATGCCGTTTTCATGAGATTTCTGGATTTGAGAACCGTGGTCATTTTAAAAGAAAGTATGCATTGTTTAAAAACCCGATTTCTCTTGATATGATATTTCAGTACGTCCACCATGCGTTTTCTCGGTTCTGAGACGTGTGACATGTGAAACTCGATTCGAGGAGCTGGATGAGGCCGATTGCGGGTACATGGTGGACCCGGTATAGTACCCCGGGGCGAGAACGGATCTGTCGTGCAGTAGGCGATGAGCCTAGCAGAGGGACCACTACCTACCGGTGATTGTATTTGAGCTCGGCGGATATCCGGAGGATACCGACCAGAGTTGAGAGATGATATGGGCCGATCCGGACTGACGGAGCCCGTGGGCCGATCCGGACTGATGGAGCCCGATATATAAGGATTTACGTGCCGATGCTGGACACGGGTTTCATGATGTTTTCGAGTGTCGATGCTAGACACTCAGGTTCCATAATTTTGATGTGTCGCGAGGGACACATGTTGATTTACATCCTCATACTTCCATGCATATACTTTATGATATATACCTGCATGATGTTTTGTGTCATTGGGTGACATGTGGACGAGATCCACATACATACAGACATGATTACATTGATGATACCTCATGTTTATGATATGTTACTACCTGAGGCACTGACATGAGCACTTGGTATTACATTGATGTATAGATGTTTACCCTTTCCACCTTATCATACTTTAGACTTTATCATATTGAGGATATATTATTACTGATCGTATTGACCTAGGATTGAGTCATACATACGATTTCTGCTATGTGATGTTTTCTACTCACGAGTTGGCAACTCACCCCCGTAGTGCCACAGTTTCTTGCAGGTTTTTCCGTACAGGTTTCATTGCCGCTTTTCTGGCACATTGCTTCCTTTCTGGGTGATTGCTTTGGTAGGTGGGTTCACTCGCATCGTGACCACCCTTGTATTTATTTTAATCTGCTGTATCTAGTAATTCTATCAACCAGACTTGTGTATTTATTTCAGACTTAGAAAACCAGTTGTGTATTATTTCGACCTTAGAGTCGCACGATGTAGTATTATGGTTTTCTTGATGATTTTGAGTTTCCTTTTGAGTTTTGATCCTCACCCTTCGGCGTTGTATATTATATTGCTTACGTGGTTGTGACCGTCGATTGACGAAGAGCTAGTCCCGCTTGGGGATGCCTTTTATCATTGATGTACATATTATTCATGTTGTACCCCGTTCGGGGCCAGTATTTACAAAGGAAACTCTGCCGAAATTTTCAGAAAAGACTTGGGGTTTTAAAAATGCATATTTGGCTTACTTATTTAATAACCTTGTTTTTAAAACATGTTTCCTTCACTTCTTTAAAACTAGTTTTCCTTCATTTATTATTTAAAATGGTTTTAGATTTCTGGGCTTTTGGCTTACTTGAATTAGATGAGGTCCTATAGATTCCATATGATTTAAGGGCCAGTCACGTGCTATTTCGGGTCGTGACAAACTTGGTATCAGAGCGCTATGTTAACCTTGGTTCGAGTCTAAGTTTGACTTTGCGGAGCCTAGAGCGTTTGTCTATATTCGAAACTTAGGCTTGACCTTACGGAACTTAGACTTAGTCGAGGGGGTATTAGACCCGAACTTTCATCGTATAGGTTGACCTTAGTTGATGGAGTAGGTAACTTAAGGAGAGTGACGTACCGTGTGTATGTTCCGCGGCATACTTACGATACGCCACTCCGCTTAAGGAGCCTTAGGATGTACATTTCCTTGCACAGTATTATATTCATTCCTATAATCTATCCTCATCGATACTGGTTTTGTTTCTGCTGCCATGATTACACGGGCAGAGAGAGCTACGGCTAGAGTTGCGGTCAGCACGAGCTCGTCACGGACGAGGACTGACCAGGGCGTGATTCCAGAGACATACGATTGCATAGAGGCGTCTTTTTTTGTGTTTTCGCGCCATGAGCGTTTGACGGATCGCTTTTATGAAGTTTCTCAGATGTGCAGATCAGCACCAGAGGATTGAGCCACTGATAGAGGCTAGCCAGAATGAGATGACCATTGATGTATCACTTATTCATGATGATTGAGGCACAGTTCAGCGTGCAGACGAATGAGCCAGTTGTTGCTGTGAACGATGAGGTATTGCCCCAGATGTTGGAGCTATTGCAGTACGAGTTGTACTTAGAGATATAATAGAAGGTCACTAGTCAACCGAGGATGAATGACTAGGACATGTGGTTCATTCGCTTACCCCGATGCGAGGTCATCAGATAGATTGATTCCAGCTAGAGACGACTTCACACAGGTACGTTGGGAGTCGATGGAGACGATCGAATGTCAGGAGTCCATTTTCCAAATTTAAAGTATTCAGAGACACATGCAAGTAATGCTATGGACCCTCTAGAAGATTGAAACCCTAACTCGACGTAATGACCATGGAACGCCTTTGAACCTTAGAGTTTGCGGCAGTTTAGCGGTGCCATTTGTGAGGCTTGGGTTTGCCCTTCTACGGTTGGTCCACAGGTGCTGTGGCATGTACTGGAGTACTATTAAATTGTATCCAAGATGTTTAGCTCTTGGGGGAAATTATGGAACCTTGACGAATCGATCGAAGGGTTCGACATCTTTCAGATATCATGTGATGGGATGCATTGCTTGGGAGACTCCAGATACGATTATAGCCGTTGGAGCACAGTCCATGCAGCCACGATGAGACGAGTCCGAAGCAGTCGATAGCAGAGAAAAGTGGAGTAAGAGGTCCGTACGAGATCTTGATGAGATGACGTTCCACTCCGCCGACATCAGAGATGCGATACGCATGCAGAGGCGTTGATTATTGATATATCTTCCAGAAAGAGTTGCGATGAGAATGCAGCCGTTCCGGAACAAGAAACAGTTAAAGTAAAGGGTGGTAACTTCCGAGCAATTCGGCAGAAACAAGATTTGAAAGAGACTTCAACAGGACCTTTCTGGAATACTATACGAGAAGACTTGGACCCAGGAGCGGTCATATTGCGCACACCCAGCAAGCCAGAGTTTGGCACCGTCGACGAGATAGTTGGCCAGAGATCTGTAGAGGATGTGCCAGAGCGGGACTGTTTCCGTTGTCATTCCATATTGGGCCGTTGAGCCGAGGAACTATATATCTAGCAATGCACAGTGAGAGGCAAGAGCCTACCGGGCACCACACCATGAACAGGAGGCAAGTAGATATCTTGCTCTGCTAGCATTAGATGCACCGACACCTTCTCGACTTTGAAGGAGGAACTATCGACGACGGTATTTATGATTTGTGATTTGGTGATTCGATTATCACGTATCCGTCACCTTGGATTTCGGTATTTTGGGCGATCTATTCGCATGATTTAGTCTTGATGACTGAGTTCCAGTATATTTGTTTTTGTGCACCACGGTTGCACCTGACTTCGGTTTGATGTCAATCAATATGTTGATTTTGATTTCATGCCTATGGTATGCATGTGATTTGACTTATGCTTTCAGCATAGTTTTCATGCACTTCTTGTATTTGATCTTCTTTGTGCATGCTGAGGCACATGGTTGTGAGATTATATGCCACGGTATACCTGATTTGGATTTGGATTGAAATGTGCTGTATACCGTCGATTTCGATTATGATATTGATGTTGATTTCGTGCACTCTGTGTATTTGATTTGGATTTTTGCACATATTTGGCACGCTTTGATTGGATTTTGTGCATGTCCTGCGCTTGATATTGGGTTTCGTGATTTCGTGCATGTTGAATGGACATGATTTAGATTTTACTCATGCATGATGGATGCACCTGATTTAGATTTTCGCGCGTGTTGAGCGCATGTTTTGAGATGCGATTTTGGTGCACACCAGATGCACTAAATCGAGATTCTTCGTGCATATCAGATGCACCTGATTTTGCTGTCAGGCACACACGTTGCCTTTGAAAAATATTTCGTGCACACCCGATGCACTTAGATGTTGTTTCTGTGCACATGTATGGCACATATATGGATTTTGATTCCCGTGCACACCTGACGCACGTAGCATTCATATGCACATTTTGGGATTGATTTCTTATGGAGCAGTACGTTTTTATGATATTTGCTATTTGTTTACGTAGTGAGCAGGACTAGTCAGAGGACAGTACCTGGATATATTTTGCATGCATTGATAGTTATCGAACGGATTTCCAAAAAGGGAGCTATAGTCTCAGTATTTACCTACGTGTCTGATATGACACGAAACGTTTAAAACAAGGAAACCCTTCTAAATTGTTTTCGAAACGGCGGGACGTACATATTAAACAAAGGATAAGTATATATATAGTTATTTTCTTACAATAAACGTCCGCCACTGTTCCGCAATACGCGCATCGCACAGCAACATGAAAGGTTTGGCATGCATTCCCTTCAGATGTTTACATGTATAGTTTTGATATTTATCATATTGGTTTTCGTATTGGATTGGACATTTGTGTCTTCACCATGACTCCGACGATTGCGAGACGCTTGACGGAGTTTTGATTTTGAGTTATCTTCTCATTGTTCATGCGCATGCATTGCGCTATGATGCGTTTTAAGTATTGATGATTTCGGAGCCCCGACGACTTGGACTTTTTACTAAAATGTTTTAGGATTAAGGGGTTTAAATTTAAATTCAGGGACCGAATTTCTTTAAGGGGGAAGATTGTAACATTTCAAAAAAATAAAATATTATTTTTGGGAATTTTTATAATTAAATAATAAAACATTGAATATTTTAATAAGGCGGTATAATTAAATACCGATAAATTGGGAAAAAATATGGAAAATTATGGAAATTATTAAAAGAGGGTGTTTTATGTGAATTATGCAAATTTTAAGTTTTTATGATTAATCATACGCTATTTTGTGCTAATCGCGATTAAAAATCGCTAATCGGCCTTTAAGCGTGTTTTGTGCACATGACTTGCACATGTCATTTTAACACTTGTTACATTTTTCCTACATGATTTTTGGGTGTATGGTTATTTATTTTGGGTTTACTATTGAGGAGAGAAGAAAAGAAATGAAAAGAATAAGGAAGGGAATAAACAAATAGGTATGGGTGAGAGAGAGAAAAGTGAGGATTATCTTTGACTTGGCCATTCTCTCATCTCACCATCTTCATCACATTCTATCCTCTCCCTCACTTCTTGCTGCTGCTACTGCTGCTGCCCTCACTCCCTCCCACTCTTCAATCCTCTCAAACACCATTAAAAACATCTCAAAACACAATACCTACTTCATTAAAAATGTGTATGAGCTCAATAGCAACACATTGGACCAAGAAAGCTTGCATTTTGGACACTTGGGGCAATTCAAGAAAATTCTTAAGTTGCCAAATGAGGTATTCTCTTAACCATTAGCCTAGTATTTCCATTGCTTTTACATCCATGTTTGTTTAGAACCGATTTGGTGTCGTTTAGTGAGACTTGGGAAATTCTAGTTAGGGTTTATGGAATTTTTGAGTTGTGATGTGTAATTGAGCTCAGTAGAGGCCACACAAACCCCAGAGTGCTAGAATTCAGACCTAAACCAAAGACTAGAACCCCGGAATACGGATTTAGAAACCCAATATCGGAAGAATTGTGGATTCTGTGAGTGTAAAATAAAATCTGCTAATACCCGGAGACTCTAAAAATTATTTAGCAAACACAGAGTGATGTGCAGGCAACCTGGAGTGTACCACCAAAACCCTAGCCCCTAATTCTTCAACCTGGGTGCAGATTTATTCTTTCTAGCCGCAATTTGTGGAGCAGGGGTTCTGGGATCCGTGTTGGTTCTGTAGCTTTATCTCCAGTAAATTTGACCATTGGCATATGCAAAATTGGCTGATTTCACCTAGGGTAAAATCTGAGATCATTTTCTTGTGTTGGCGTATTGTTTTACGACTTGTTTTAACATGGATTTTGGTATTTGATAATTCGTTTCCGTCGTGTGGCGTTTGAACGTCAACGACTAGGGTTATTGGTCGTGTTTGCATATGAGGCTATAAGTTTTTACTTATGAGCGTAGCGTGTGCCGTTTTGTACTTTTCCGATTGGATTTTAATACGCATTGCGATTGGATTATATGTGTAGGTACCCCACGTGATGTCGAGACGTTGAATACGAAGATGGCGACATCGGCATCGGCACACAAGAAGCAAAGTGAATAGATTATATCTACGGGGGAAGTCGGGTGGATGGCGTATAGCACCCCCAGCAGTTCGATATTTAGTATGCCATATATACTAAATATATATGATAGCTTTATATGTGACATGGATATTCAAGATATGTTTAGGTATTAAATGGTTAGATTAGGGTTATTAGAAGTGAACTATTATAGATTCTTAGTCACGAACCCTAGAATAGGTTTACACCCACACACGCATACATGCATGCTTGTTATACTTGTGCGTATTTGGGGAGATATATATATATATATATATATATATATATATATATATATTTATTTATTTATACACGTATACCTACAATGGATGATGGGGATTGTATATGATATGAGGAGATGAGTCAATGAGATTGGGCATGGTGCCACGAGATCGGTGTTATGAGGTGGTTCGTATTATGAGATACGGCATGAGATTTTTGCGGGCCTTTGGACGTGTGTTTTACACACGCATTTATATTTATATAGAGAGTATCAGTTTGTACTAGACTTAGATCAGTACCCCAGTTCATGAGATATGATGATAAGGATACCAGATAATTAATGAGATAAAGGTGAGATTCGACCCATACCCAGATTTGGGATGCCATACGACGGATTTACGTACGAGCTATATATTGATGATAGATCCGCACTCTTGACTCGAGGATGTCATATTGTATATTGTATCGTATGTGATATTATTGAGGCGGGATCACCGACTATTATATGTATATATATATCGACTCAGATTTAGGTGGTTTCCATACCCTTTCGATTAGCTTGTTAGTTAGATCTATAGTTTACTTAGTAGATGTTAGACTAGACCCGAGTCATACCTTTTTCAAAACTAACGAATCATGGGTATTTTAAAGACAGGCCAAGTGATTCTACGGATATTTTCAAAAGACGCATCTTTTCTTAAAAACACCGTAGCCCTTATTTTTTTCTAAACACCACGATTCGTGTTATTTCAAATGGCAAAACTATATGGCATATATATACTGCTATAGATTCTTCACTGTTGTGTTATTATTCACTTTCCGTATATTCTTGCTATTCGCATTGCATCGCATGTTTAAATGTGTTTATTGTTATATTAAACTCATGCTGTCAGGACACCAGCACCATTATCGATGATGCGTATGTTCCACATACACCTACTTGCCGGCTTACACACTTCATCATCGATAATTGCCATGTCACTGCATGGTAGGATTGTTGCATCAGGATATGACTAATTGTATACCTATACTTGAATACATACGTATTTGCACATACATAGATGATTCTGACTTTATTTTGGAGATTTGGGAACCGCAAGATATATTTTAAAACTGGATTCATTTAAAAGAGCGGTTTTCCTCTCGATGTGTGCATATTACTGTTTTATGTTGCATGATATACGGATATGCTTACATTTCTATCACATGTCGCATACATCATGATTTATGATTTACGCATTGAGATATGCCGTTTTCATGAGATTTCTAGATTTGAGAACCGTGGTCATTTTAAAAGAAAGTATGCATTGTTTAAAAATCCAGTTCCTCTTCATATGATATTTCAGTACGTCCAACATGTGTTTTCTCGGTTCTGAGACGTGTAACATGTGAAATCCGATTCGAGGAGCTGGATGATGCCGATTGCGGGTACATGGTGGACCTGGTATGGTACCCCGGGGCCAGAATGGATCTGTCGTGCAGTAGGCGATGAGCCTGGCAGAGGGACCACTACCTACCGGTGATTGTATTTGAGCTAGGCGGATATCCGGAGGATACCGACCGGAGTTGAGAGATGATATGGGCCGATCCGGACTAACGAAGCCCGTGGGCAGATCTGGACTGACGGAGCCCGATATATGAGGATTTATGTGTCGATGCTGGGCATGGGTTTCATGATATTTTCGAGTGTCGATGCTGGACACTCAGGTTCCTTGATTTTGATGTGTCGCAAGGGACACACGTTGATTTACATCCTCATACTTCCATACATATACTTTATGATATATACCTGCATGATGTTTAGTGTCATTGGGTGACACGTGGACGAGATCCACATACATACAGACATGATTACATTGATGATACCTCATATTTATGATATGTTGCTACCTGAGGCACTAACACGAGCACTTGGTGTTTTACTGATGTATAGATGTTTACTCTTACCACCTTATCATGCTTCAGACTTTATCATATTGAGGATATATTATTACTGATCGTATTGACCTAGGATTGAGTCATACATACGATTTATGCTCTGTGATGTTTTCTACTCACAAGTTAGCAACTCACCCCCGTGGTGCCACAGTTTCTTGCAGGTTTTGTTGTACAGGTTTCATTACGGCTTTTCTACCACACTGCTTCCTTTCTGGGTGATTGCTTTGGTAGGTGGGTTCACTCGCATCGTGACCACCCTTGTATTTATTTTAATCTGCTGTATCTAGTAATTCCATCAACCAGACTTGTATATTTATTTCAGACTTAGAAAACCAGTTGTGTTTTATTTCGACCTTAGAGTCGCGCGTTGTAGTATTATGGTTTTCTTGATGATTTTGAGTTTTCTTTTGAGTTTTGATCCTCGCCCTTCGGCGTTGTGTATTATATTGCTTGCATGGTTATGACCGTCGATTGACGAAGAGATAGCTCCCGCTTGGGAATGTCTTTTATCATTGATATACATATTATTCATGTTGTACCCCGTTTGGGGCCAGTATTTACAAAGGAAACTCTGCCGAAATTTTCAGAAAAGACTTGGGGTTTTAAAAATGGATATTCGACTTACTTATTTAAAAACCTTGTTTTTAAAACATGTTTCCTTCACTTCTTTAAAACCATTTTCCCTTCATTTATTATTTAAAATGGTTTTAGATTTCTGGGCTTTTGGCTTACTTGAATTAGATGAGGTCCTGTAGACTCCATATGATTCAAGGGCCAGTCACGTGCTATTTCGGGTCGTGACAATTGACTTGATCCTGTCCTTGAGCAGGTGGGTTGTAAGGACACTCTTTAGTCAAATGGGATGGATCCAAACAACAAGCGCATATAGTGCGAGGGGGTAAAGCAGGGGCAGAAGAAGGCGATGAGAATTTGCTCTCAATTGCTTCTAGTTTTCGTGTAATTGCTGCCATTTCGGCTTCATTGCAATTGACATATCAAGTTGATGAACGCCTGCCATAAAAGGACCAGATGAAGTAGATGAAGTGGACGAAGCGGTCTGTCTAGTGCTTTCCCACTAAAGCGTTTTTTTCAGCAAGATCATTGAGAAATTGCCAAGCTTCCTCGTCAGATTTGGTAAGGAAGTGACCTTGACAAATGGTTTCCAGCAACTACTTAGTTGCTGGGTTCAGTCCTTCGTATAAAGTTTGGCAAAGTTGCCATCTCTCGATACCTTGATGAGGGCACTGAACAAGAAGATCTTTAAATCGTTCGAAACACTTCCAAAAAGGTTCGGAAGGAAGCTGAGAAAATTGGTTAATTTCATTACAAATTCTCGCGGTCTTGTGATGTGGGTAAAACTTTTTAAGAAATGCTTTAACAAACTCTTCCCAACTATTTATAGAATGCGATGTTGTACTATATAGCCACTTTTCAGCTAGGTCACATAATGTGAAGGGAATGACTCGTAGCCTTATAGTATCATCGGAAAGTTGGGTGGTCTTCATCATTGCATAAACATTCTGGAATTTGTTAATGAAGATATAGGCATCTTCGGATTCCAGCCTGTAAAATTTGGGCAACATGTTGATGAAGTGGGGCTTAATTTCGAAATTATCCCTATTTGCCAGCGGGAGTGAAAGACAAATAGGAAGTGCGGAGCGGGTAGGATAAAAAAGATCCTGGAGCGCGATTCGCTGTGGCGCTTCGACAGGAGGTAGTTGCAGGTTATTCGCACCCAGTTGAGGTGGAATCAGTCCTGAGGTATGTAAAAGGTTGTTAGGATTAAATCCTGACATCTCCTTAGAAGATGATGAATGTGAAGATGAAGGTAAAGATGAAAAAGGAGGGGAGGGAGTTTCGACTTCGGTGTCGAACGCGTCGTCAGTAGCGACTAACGAGACACGGACTAAGCGGGCGCTAGTGTCCCTAGTCCAACCGGACATACACTAAACGAGTTGTAGTATAGTCAAACGTAGAATGAGAGGGTAAGAAAACGTCAATGGGGAAATGTGAATGAAGGTTGGGTGGAAAGGAATTCTAGCAGCAAATGGCAAGTTTTTGTAAAAATTTTGTTTTGTGTTTTTTTTATTTGTTTTTTTTTTTAAAGAGTTTTGCAAAAAAATTTATACGGAACTACGACACACTTTCAAACAATCACAATTTAAGCATGCACAATCAAGCCTAAAGGTAGGGTCTCTTAAGACAACTAGACTGCTCCTAACTGGTCCAAAGCGACAAGTTGTGAGATATCTCTCAAATCGCCTCTTCACCACCAATTGTGGCCAGGTAAGCACAAGTGAAGAAAGGAGGGTTCCGCTCACGAATCACCATAAGACGGGCCTTTTAAAGTTACCTTTCTCACTTGTCTAGCCTAGGCACCACAAAGTCAGGTTTAGATAAACGACTGAATGCCCACAACCTTCCTCTATCCTAATGAGCGCGTGATTAGTCCAAAAATTTGTATTTACCGCAATCAGAAACAGCGTCGCTTTGCAGCTAGCCGGTGAGTACGGGTCGATCCACAGAGATGGGTAATTTTCTTATTTGTGTTTTTACGAGTTGATTCCAAATGTTGTTTGGATTGATTAAATCTAAAACCTAGATCTATTAATAAACTAAGTTAATCTAATTTAAAGTCTCGCTAGGGTTAGGTTTAGGGGAAGTTTGGAGATTAAAGGTGTCCTCACCACTTTCAATGCCTTATTATTGATCTATTAGATGTTACAGTAATTATCCATAAAGTGGATAAGAATCTTTTGGGAAGATGTTTCTTCCTCTAGATTCGTATCCTTCCTTTATCGATAATTACCCTAACCTCCATGGAAAACGCGCGCAACCGGCCCTTTATACTACGGTTCATCGTTACCTCGAGAGGTAGGATGCCGTAGGGAGCGGTTGTGCGTGCATGCATGTAGTTCTAACTTTTAGGTGTGGATGGCATGAAAGGGGTGAAAGATCTCATCTCTCAAACCTTTCCCTAAGGCTAACCCTAACAAGCGAGGAGATTACTCGCTCATTAGGGGATGATAAAACATACTAATTAAAAGAGAATAAAAAGCAAAGAAATAAAATTACCTACTAATTTGATGGCTCCCTCCAAGCGAGAATACAGAACAGATCTGAATTAACTCCCAACAATTCTGAATTTTATTGATTGAAAAGAGGCATCAGTTTTACAGATCTGTGATTACAATTTATAGGAAAACATGAAAACTAGGGTTACAGACTCTCGCACATATGAAATTACAGATTTGCCCACAGAAAATCCCAACACCCGCACCGACGCACCGACACAGAAAAATTCCACCGACACGGGCACTTAATGGCCGTGGAACCGCGGCAAATGTAGGCCTTGGGCCGCGGTTCCGCGGCCCTTTGGTTGGATTGGCTCACCATCTTTCTGGGCTTGGTTCAGGATTTCTTGGGCTTCCTATTTTTATACTTCTTTTCTCTGTTGGGCTTCTTAGTCTTCTCCAGATCTTCAGTGAAAACTTATAAGGATCTTTTGACCGTTTCACTTTCGTCTTTTTGGACCTTGCACTGTTCTTCGTCTCGGCTTGAGTAAGATCCGTCTGCTTGTTGGTCAAAAGTCCCTTTTCTGTATCAACTTTCGTCTTTTTCACTGTATTTGCTCCAAGAGCCTGTATCCTGTAACATGCAACAAACGTGCGTCAAGAGTACCTGTTTATTTATAAAACGGATAAGAATAGGGGGATGAAAAATGCAATATTATGGTCTGAACAAATACCCCCAAACTTATCTTTTGCTCGTCCTCGAGCAAACTTATTATTTTATTCACTAAAATCCTAACCACACTTTCGTAGGGAAACGCGATTGCACTGAGCACGTGCAATAAGCCGTTAAGCCTCTAGGTGTCCCTAGTAGGAGGAGTGTTGTCTCCTGAGGGTTTTCAGCGGATTACACCCACAAAATCCTATCAACTTGGTCCATTGACTTTTGTTCTCCAATTAGGTTTTCTAACAAGGAATTCTATTATCTTTTTACTCGCAAATTATCCACCCATATTCTTCACACTTCCTCATTATTTAACTTAAGATTATATATGTTATGTAGACCTACTTAGCTTTCGGCATCTCTTAAGTTTCCCTTCTAGGATTCCATCTCGACTTAGGAATTTCTATCAACCCTTACTAAAGATACAAGTTCTATTCTTCATCCTTTTCTCTCATCTAAACTCCAATCACATATCCCTACGTGTGTGTATAGATTACCCCTACACTTGGAAATTCAAATCAAGCAATCATACCCTTGTCCGTTGTCCAAACTACGAATTAGTTGGTGAATTTTTAATTGAATTTTGCTTACACATCCTTCATGCGGCCGTTAATACTTCTTGAGGTACCAACAACCGATTACAAGATATGTTTGCACTTTAAAGCGTAATTCCTAGTCTTGCAACACCCAAGGCTTTTAGCAGTGACTCCCAAACCAGTTGGTCTAAGGCACTAGGTGATGAAGCACCCTCGCTAAATATTTTTCTATTTTTACAGCCTTAAGTAATCACAAAAACCAGTGTTCATTTTTTTTCTTTATTTCCTTCGTACTAAGGACTTTAGACAAGAGCATTTCAATGTCTCTTCTACTATTCCAAGTTTCAAGGTGCGTGATTGTGCAAGTTGTAGGGTATACATTTTCAGAATCTAGACTTAAGCTAGGAACTATTTTTCAAACTTATACTCTTAATAAGAACATCAATACTCTTCCCTCATTTTGACTTAGCCCAAGAAGTGAACTTAAAATTTGCCTATTTCTAAATAAACTACAAGGCATATACTTTCTACCGCTAAACTTTAAGAAATGTTATCTTTAGGGTTTTTAATTCACTAAGTCTAAGATCTAGTTGTTCCTAGCCAGTTAACCTATTTATCAAACTCGAGTCAATTAGCCAAAATTGAATACATAAATTTTTATAATTTTTGAAACTTTTCAATTTTTATGGGTTTTTTCAAATAAATATGCAAATGCAAAAATATGTACAAATGAATGCGAAGGAAGAAGACGTACTGAGCATACCCCCAAACTTGAACTTGACAGTATCCTCACTGTCATGCTAAACCAAGAGGGTCAAAATACCGGCGCTTCCCTGTTTATTTATTTATAATTTTTTTTATTGTTGAGGAAAACAAAAATATATACAGAAAGGCCTTCCCCCAAACTTCATTTAAACTATGTCAGACATTACTGCCAAACCTTGCATAGACCAAAAGTCAACACCAACCAGTTGAAAAATTTATCAGTAAAGAGTATTGGTTGGTGGAAGAATAAGTTGTGGCGGTCCAAAAAGAATTGGGGAAGATAGAAGTGGTGGTATGGAAGGTGTGGAGGTGAATATACAGGAGGTGGTGATGAATCAAAACGAGAATGTGAATGATCAGCAATCAGTGGAATGTTGGCATTCTCGTAGCTTATTAAAAGAAATGGGGGTGGATCAACTTCTAAAGGAGGAGGTTGACTAACCACAATACCCCCAAAATGTTCCTGTGGGTCCTCTATTGACGTGGCATCATCCATCAATTTCATATGATATTTAATTATAAGGGAACTAATCTCCTCGATGTCCGCCATAGTCCAACCGAAAACTTGCCGCCTATCTTGTAAGACCATCAAAAGGGCGTTCTCTTGCTCAAGGGCTAGAGAAGCTGGTATTATAATGGGAAAGGTCTCATTTTCACCTATGTAAGCATATTTAAGGTGAGGCGGTAAGGACATGAGTTCAAGTTTCGGAGGCGAAAGAATCATTGCGGAATCTACCTCGAACTCAAAGGACTCCAACACAGGTTCGAAATCACTGCAAACAACCGATTCGGATGGTTCGACTAACTCATCCAAAAATTCAAAAGACTCATATTCGGGCTATGAGTCGTCATCATCCGAAAAAGTGAAACGTTCATAATCAATATCGGTTGTGTCAACGGTGGTAGGCTCAAGGAGGGACGCACTAGTGGCGTCAAAACTGTTTTCATCAAACAAGAATCTTTCAGGCTCGCAGTCCTCCTGCGTGATTTCGTGAATAGAGCAAACTTCTCGTGTACTAGTTTTAGGTACGGGGGGCAGACTTCCCATCTTATAAATATTGAACTCACTAGACATCTTCCCAAAGGATAGAGTCATGGAGCCATTGCGACAATTTATTACGGCATTGGAAGTGGCCAAAAATGGTCGACCGAGGATCACCGGAATTTGGTTTCTTGGGTTAGCAACAGGTTGTGTATCCATAACAATAAAATCAACGGGGAATATGAACTCCCCAACTTTGATCAACACATCCTCTAGCTGACCCCTTGGATGGGTGATTGATCGATCAGCCATTTGGAGAGTACAACGAGTGGGTTTCAACTCTCCAACCCCTAATTGTTCGTACACGGAGTAGGGAATCAGGTTAACACTAGACCCAAGATCTAAAAGTGCTCGATTAATTTTCTTATCCCCAATTGTGATTGAAATCGTAGGACAGCCGGGGTCCTTTCGTTTTTGGGGTAAGGTTTGAGGGTGGTTAATAGCATTGCTCACTGCACTAGCCACTAGCACTTTCTTGGGTACTTGAGATGCCTTTCTCTTCGAGATGCATAAGCCCTTTAAGATTTTCGCGTATGAAGGGACTTGTTGGATAGCATCCAAAAGAGGTATATTTATGCTAACCTGCTTAAATAATTCCACAATCTTCTCCACTTGTGCAGTTGGTTTATTGGGACTCAACATGTTTGGAAATGGAGCATTTTGAAAATTTGTTGAGTCAAATGTCTGTGGAGTAGAATGTGGAGTAGGAACGGATCCCAGTGTGGATGTGTTCGTGTTGTGAGAAATGGGTCCGTTCGAGTTAGAAGAAGTAGAGCCGTGTGAAGGGTGGAGAATAGGCTCTAAAGAAAAAGGTGAAGAAGAAAGTGAAGAAAATGAAGAAGGGGAAGATGACGATGGAGAAAAAGAAGAAGAAGAAGAAGAAGAAGAAGAACCACCGGCGGGGATGTCATCACTAGTTTCCACATTATTCTGCAACACTCTTTCGGATCTCAACGTGGTCACCGCATTTACATTGTGATTGTGATATGCGTTTTGTGTGTGACCGGGATTTGGCAATGGTTGAATTGGAAGCTTTCCCTTTTCTCTCTCGCTCAACGCAGCAGTTAATTGTGCAATTTGTGCCTCAATGGATTTGATACTTTGATCGTGTGAAGCATTGTTATTCATCAAAGACTGAACATAATTTTCAAATCTTGCTGCGGATTCTGTAGATTGCTTAAGAAATGCATCTAGACTTTTTTCGAGCGAGATAACCTTATCATCATTTGGTTGAACCAAATTGTTCGTTTGATTTGTATAAGGTTGTTGTTGGAAAGGTTGCTGGTTTTGAGTTTGTGAAGGTGCTTGTTGTTGTTGTGGAGGAGGAGGTCTTTGAAAATTGTTATTTCCTTGGACTTGTTGATTTTGGTTCCAAGCGAAATTTGGGTGACTCCTCCACCCCTGATTGTATGTCGAAGAGTACGGATCGTTTCTTTATCGTTGCTGAAATGCAGCATTGACTTGATCTTGTTCTTGAATAGGTGCATTATAAGGACACTCTTCGGTTAGATGCGATGGATTCGAACAACAAGCACAAACAGTTCGTGGAGGCATAACAGGGGCAGGAGAAGACGATGAGATTTTGGTCTCAATGGCTTCTAGCTTTTTCATAAGTGCGGCCATCTCGGCCTTCATAGCAATTGACATATCTACTTGATGTATGCCTGTCCTAGATTGACCAACAGAAGAAGATGATGTGGTCTTGGTACTCTCCCACTGAATTGTTTGCTCACTAAGATTCTCAAGAAACTGCCACGCTTCGTCGCTAGACTTGGAAAGAAAATGACCTTGACATATGGTTTCTAGAAACTGCATCGTTGCCGAGTTCAATCCCTCGTATAATGTTTGGCAAAGTTGCCAACTTTCGATCACATGATGAGGGCATTGAACGAGTAGGTCTTTAAATCTCTCGAAGCACTTCCAAAATGGTTCGGAAGGAAGCTGTGAAAATTGTATTATCTCGTTACGGATTCTAGCAGTTTTGTGATGAGGATAGAACCTTTTCAGAAAAGCTCTCACAAACTCGTCCCAATTTCTAATTGAATGTGATGTGGTGCTGTATAGCCACTTCTCGGCTAGGTCACATAAGGTAAAAGGAATGACCCTTAGCCTTATAGCGTCATCACTTAATTGGGTCGTTTTCATCATAGCGCACACATTTTGGAATTTATTAATAAAAATATACGCATCTTCTGATTCCAAACCATGAAATTTTGGCAGCATATTGATGAAATGTGGTTTTATTTCAAAGTTGTCCCCGTTTGCCGGTGGGGATGAAAGACATGTAGGTAAAGAAGTGCGGACGGGGTAAAAGAGATCCTGGAGCGCAACTCGTGCGGGCGCTACAACAGGCGGAAGATTCAGGTTATTCGCACCTAACGGAGGTGGAATCATTCCCGTCGGTAAGGTAGCGTTGGGGTCGTGTCCCGACATACCTTCGAAAGAAGAACTTGAAGGTGGAGGTAAGGAAATGGAGGGAATTCCGACTTCGGTGTCGGAAGGTTCGTCGGTCGGTACCAACGAAACACGGACTAATCGGGCGTTAGTATCCTTAGTCCAAAGTGACATACACTAAAAGGGGTAGTGTAGTCAGAAAAAAGAAAAAACAGAATGTGGAGGTAAGATAACGTCAATGAGAAGAAGTGGTGGAAGTGAGTTGCAAGTTTTCTTAGCGACAAGTTGCAAGTTTTGAAAGGATTTTTCTTTTTCTTTTTTTTATGTTTATGTAAGAGTTTTGCAAAGAAGTTTTTGAAAATGGACTTGTGACACAAATGTATCAACCACACAGGCACAATCAGGCCTAGATCTAGGGTCACCTAGGTCTGCTAGACAGCTCCTAACTAGGGCTAGAAATAGGATCTCAAACCGCCTCTTCACCGACAATTACGGCCAGGTAAGTGGGAAGGAACCACAATAGTGGGCCTAATTAATAACCACTAGCCTAGACACCGCAAAGTCAGTTAGGATAAACGGTCGATGCCTATACTAGTCCTTTTCCTATTGAGCTCGATGTCCTTAGGTATGAGTCTAGTATTTTTTAATTAATTGTGGTCGATGCAAAATGCTTTAAGGTGATTTCTGGGGTCCTGGGAAAGGTGATGAAATCCCCACCCAATCTGAGTTTGGTCAATTAGCCCCTTAAAGTTCGATTAAATTATGCAAAACAATAAAATTCACTTGCAATCATTTTTTTTAGCACGGCGCAAAAAAACCTGCAGAAAATCTGTTATTTAGATGGGGGAGAAAGAATTTTTAGCGCAAAGAAACCTGCAGAGAATTTTTACAGAGAGATATATGGATGTTGCAGAGGGGAGAAGGAGAGATCAAACCGACTAATTTTTAGGTGATGATGTGGCCAAAAGGCCGCGGTTCCGCGGTATGGGGCACTCCTAAGCCGCGGTTCCGCGGTGGAATGGAGCGATCAGAGCTCCAAAAAATTTCTACCTCTCTGTTGTTATATTTACTCTCTGTTCTGATATGATTTTTTCTGGTTTGCCCTCTGTAAAATCCAGATCCGAGACTCTTCGCTATTCCTGTAAAATTCAAAAGATACACCCTTCAAACAGATAAAAATTGATAAATTTTTTTTCTTCAGATTTTTATAATTTTTAAAATTTATATCAACCCGAAATTACACAGAAAGAAATTTTACGCCATCCCCGGCAAAGGCGCCATTTGATTAGTCCAAAAATTTGTATTTACCGCAATCAGAAACGGCGTCGCTTTGCAGCTAGCCGGTGAGTACGGGTCGATCCACAGAGATGGGTAATTTTCTTATTTGTGTTTTTACGAGTTGATTCCAAATGTTGTTTGGATTGATTAAATCTAAAACCTAGATCTATTAATAAACTAAGTTAATCTAATTTAAAGTCTCGCTAGGGTTAGGTTTAGGGGAAGTTTGGAGATTAAAGGTGTCCTCACCGCTTTCAATGCCTTATTATTGATCTATTAGATGTTACAGTAATTATCCATAAAGTGGATAAGAATCTTTTGGGAAGATGTTTCTTCCTCTAGATTCGTATCCTTCCTTTATCGATAATTACTCTAACCTCCATGGAAAACGCGCGCAACCGGCCCTTTATACTACGGTTCATCGTTACCTCGAGAGGTAAGATGCCGTAGGGAGCGGTTGTGCGTGCATGCATGGAGTTCTAACTCTTAGGTGTGGATGGCATGAAAGGGGTGAGAGATCTCATCTCTCAAACATTTCCCTAAGGCTAACCCTAACAAGCGAGGAGATTACTCGCTCATTAGGGGATGATAAAACATACTAATTAAAAGAGAATAAAAAGCAAAGAAATAAAATTACCTACTAATTTGATGGCTCCCTCCAAGCGAGAATACAGAACAGATATTAACTCCCAACAATTCTGAATTTTATTGATTGAAAAGAGGCATCAGTTTTACAGATCTGTGATTACAATTTATAGGAAAACATGAAAACTAGGGTTACAGACTCTCGCACATATGAAATTACAGATTTGCCCACAGAAAATCCCAACACCCGCACCGACGCACCGACACAGAAAAATTCCACCGACACGGGCACTTAATGGCCGCGGAACCGCGGCAAATGTAGGCCTTGGGCCGCGGTTCCGCGGCCCTTTGGTGGGATTGGCTCACCATCTTTCTGGGCTTGGTTCAGGATTTCTTGGGCTTCCTATTTTTATACTTCTTTTCTCTGTTGTGCTTCTTAGTCTTCTCCAGATCTTCAGTGAAAACTTGTAAGGATCTTTTGACCGTTTCACTTTCGTCTTTTTGGACCTTGCACTGTTCTTCGTCTCGGCTTGAGTAAGATCCGTCTGCTTGTTGGTCAAAAGTCCCTTTTCTGTATCAACTTTCGTCTTTTTCACTGTATTTGCTCCAAGAGCCTGTATCCTGTAACATGCAACAATCGTGCGTCAAGAGTACCTGTTTATTTATAAAACGGATAAGAATAGGGGGATGAAAAATGCAATATTATGGTCTGAACAGCGCGACAGTCCTTAATTGACTGAGTCTAGATATTTTTTAATTAGCTCAAAGGTGATGCATATGCTTTTTATGATTTCTGGGGTCTTAGGAAGGGTAATGAAATCCCCACCCAATCTTGATTGGTGTTATAGCCCCTTAGATTCCGTTTTAGAAATGCAAAGCAGTAATACACAAAATCTAAAACACTTGCCAAAAAAATTTTCTTTTTATTTGCGGCGCAAAAAATTCTGCACAAAATAATTTATTGGAGAAGGAGAAGAGGTTTCTGTGCAAAGAATACCTGCAGGAAAAATTTTCAGTGGAGTTCAGAGGGTAGAAGAGAAAACAAAAAATACTCACAGAAAAATTGGAGTGCTGACGTCACGGGTTGACCGCGGAACCGCGGTCAAATGCTTGTTTATGCCGCTTTTCCGCGGTGTTTTAGTCGGTTTGGATCTTCAAAATATTTCTCTGTGCTGTTGTAGTTCTCCTCTGTCTGTTCAGATCCTCTGTTTATTGATTTGTTCACTGGGCTTGCTCCATATCTGAATCAGTCCATCTTCCGTTCCTGCACAATTCGCACAAAAACCGATCAAAAATAACTAGATAAATTATTTTTTATGTTTTTTCATTTTTAATTTTTATATTTTTTTTCAATTTCAATTAACCCGAAATTACAAAAAGAGAATAACTACCGTTTTCCCGGCAACGGCGCCATTTGATTGTTGGAGATTTTGTATGCGTTTTAAATTTTTAAGAATACTGCAATCAAGACGGTGTCACTTGGTAGCTAGCCGGTTGAGTACGAGTCGATCCACAGGGAAATGGTGTTCTTTTCTTTAAGTTCTAACGAGTTAAGTCCTATTTTTGGTAGGTTTTGTTTTAAGATCTAAGAATGAGATTAAATTGATTTAAAGTCTTGCTAGGGTTAGAATTAGGTTAGTTTGAAATATGAGTTCTTCTCACCGCTAACAATGCCCTAGTTAAGAATATAGGTGTTAGGGTAATAGTCAACAACGGGGATTAGCACGACTAGGAAGAAACGTAGTTTCTTCCTTTTGGTCCTTGTCCGTCCATTCTTAACTCTTAGCCCCAACCACCGGCTAATTCAACCACAACCGGTCTAACTAGGGAATCACCGCTATCATGTAGGATAGGGTGCCGTAGTGAGCGATGTGTGGTTGAATTAAAAAGAGTCCGTATTTTGAAAATTAAATGGGCAAAGAAAGGAGTGAGAGAGATTTCCTTCTCTCAAAGCTTCCCTATCCTAACCCTAACAAGTGAGGAATTACTCACTCATTAGGAAAGTGACAAGAAAATTCATTTTTTTATATTTTATTTTAAAAGACTATCTAAATTGCAGATAATAAAAGACAGATAAAAAAATACAGGAATTAAATTCAGATAAAAAAGAATGCACGATAAAAATAAAAATACCTTTATTGATGACCTCTCAACGATTACAAGAGAAATTAAAATTTAATCTAAGAATTAAAAAGTGGCATGCCTAATTAGGCTTTCGGCTTTCATATTTATAGTTAGGAAAAAACCCTAGGTTACAATCTGATCCATACACGAATTTATAAGACTACCCTAAGAAAGCCGGGTCAAAGCACCGACACCCACGGACACATGCACCGACACGTGCATTGCACGGCCGCGGTTCTGCGGCAGAAAGCCCTGTTTGGCCGCGATTCCGCGGCCAATTAATAGGATCATAAGTTCAACTTCTTAGGGCTGCTTCATGTTGCTTTTTCCTTCTGTTTTCTTTACTTGGTTCCTCAGAATCTTTTCTATTTTCTTCCAGATTTCCAACAGTGCAGAATTATGTGGACTTTTACCGTGAGCTTCGCGTTGAAGTCTTGAATCTTGTGCTACCCTTGTTCTTTGTGCATTGAACCGTCTCATGATTTTCATTTGTTCCTTTAACTGGTAGGCGGCATCATACGGATTCATCTATTGTGGGTCGTAGTCTCACATTTGTAGCGTCTTTTCATGAATTTCACTGTAATGATCTGAGAACCTGTAACCTGCAACTATTTAGCAGATATGGATCAAAAGCACCTATTTATTTGTAATTTGATTAATAATGGGCCATATAATAATGCAAAATTCTGATATGAACAAGTGTCCCAAATCCAGGTATATTAACACCATACTAAAGGGGTTTAGTATGGACGATTCTAAACGTGATGGTTCTCCCACTTAATCATGGATCACTCTCTTTAAAAAGATGTCTCCCAAGAATGATTTGGAGAGAGCTCGTGTGCAAGGGATACCCTATGATTCGGCAGTAGGCTCTATCAGATTATGCAATGTTATGTACCAGATCAGATGTAGATGTCTCACTAGGTGTAGTGATTAGGAATCAATCGGATCTTGGGAGAATCACTGGACAGCTGTAGAGGACATTCTTAAGTACTTGAGAAGCACTAAAAGAAAGTTCTTGGTTCAAGCTTCCACAGTGATAAGGTCGACTGAGAGTCGGTCACGACCCGAAAAGTACGGAACATGACCGGCACTTAAACTACGCAACGTTTCGAGACGTACGTAATCTAAGTAAGTCAAAATCTAGAAATCCAAACCAAGTAAAGCAGTAGAGTGAAGGAAAGACAAATTTTTAAAGAAAGAAGTTTAACAACATAAGCCGAAGTATGCATTTTAAAATCTCAAGTCTTTTCTGAAAATTTCGGCAGAGTTTCCTTTATAAAAACTGACCCCAAACGGGTACAAACCTGATAAAACATATATAATGAATAAAGGCATCCCCAAGCGGGAGCTAGCTCTTCGTCAATCGACGAACAAAACCACACAATGCAATATAATATACAACGCCAAGGGCGAGGTTCAAAGCTCAAAGAAAACTCAAAATCTTCAAGAAAACCATAATAATACAACGAGCGACTCTAAGGTCGAAATAATATACACTGGTCATCTATCTCTATCAATATACAATTCTGGTTGATGGAGTTTTACTAGATACAACTGAAATAACAAATAAACAATGGTGGTCCTGATGCAAAAGAACCCACCTACCAAAGCAAATCACCCTGAATGAAATTATGTGCCAGCAATCTGCCAATGAAACCTGTACATCTAACCTGTAAGAAAAATTTGGCACAATGGGGGTGAGTTGCCAACTCGTGAGTAGAAAATATCTACGAGAAGAAATCGCATGTATGACGCTATCCTAGGGCATATCGAGTAATATCCTCAAATAAAAATCCCGATCCATCTACACATAAGTGCAATACTACGTACTCGTGTCAGTGCCCAAGATAGCCACGTATCAGATATATGATGTATAAATGCATTACGAATGGAAACAGAATACATCATGAGTAAGACATGTTAGTGTATATGCCCTAGAGGCCATTACTGTATCATACTAGCTTGTATATTACTTAATGAAAGCTTGGGATATTCACAGTTGTATAGACAATCTTGCTCAAAATGGTAGTATGCTACTTGGTTTGTCTCTACTTCAATATGTGCATGTGTTTCTTTTAGCATATCGCTTATATACATATTAGTGGAGCCCTTAGGATCTTTGCTTGATTACCAGCGTTGTGATGGCAGTCACACTTGTGGGGGCTGGGTAATCTATAAGCACATCCTTATACAGGTCCCTAGTCGTAGGACTATCGAGACAGGGCATCGAAACTCCGGAGTAGACTAGGGTATGCGCTTCTCATCCCAGCACCGGAGACGGTCTATCCCACAGCCGTCAGTACGTCGTACTTGAGATAGTATGCGGGTGCTCGTTAGGTTACGAGTACACTGTACAGGACTCGTCGGGAACTGATGGTTGGTATTATACCTATCGTCAGTTATCAGTTCCTAGGTGACATGAATACAGCTTAGTCCGCTGACTTGACACTGTCACTTCGCATCGAGTGTGTTCCTACTGTACTTAGATTACTACCCTACCACGGCTCAAAGGAGTCGTGCAAACAGGTAGTAGTTGGGTGCAGTCCCGAAGCACTTGGAGGCAGTGACGGTTAGACAGGATTCGTCTCTCCCGGTATTGGGGGTTGATATCGCGCTGTGTCTAGGAGAGCCATTACACATATAGTCCCTGGCCAGGGCAAGCGAGATATACTGGTAGGTTTCTAGTGTTATCTCAGGGTGTTCTGGGCTACACTCCGACACGACTTGTACCGCTATTAGGTGTTGGAGATAGTGCCCTCAGAGTCAATTATTAAGTCACAGGTACGTGATTGCGATGATTGATGGAGGACCTATCCCGGTAGGACAGTCTTACTCGAGATGATAGTATGCTATCTGGTTTACCTTTATCAGCGTGTACTGCTTTAGGTGACCTGACACGTCGCTATTACACGTTGATAGAGCCCCTAGGATTGTTGCTTGACCACCAGCAGTATGAGGGCGATCATATAAGTGGGAGCTGGGGGTCTATAAGCATATCCTTAAATGGTCCCTAGTCGTGTGAGTTTCGAGACAGGGCATCGATACTCCAGAGTAGACTAGTGTATACAGTCGAGACCCCGACGAGGGGCGGTGGCCGGTCTCACAAGCCACTGGTGTCAGTTGGATCACCTAAGATGTATACAGGTGCTCATTGGGTTATGAGTACACCGGACAGGACTCGCCGGGAACATGCTAGTTGGTCATATACCAGACGTCAGATGGCAGTTCCCTGGTGACATGTGTGCAGGTTAGTTCATCGACCTGGGGATCGTCATTTGTCTCGTGTGAGTTCCCACTGTACTTTGATTACTACCCTACCATGGCTCAAAGGAGTCGTGCAAACAGGTTTTAGTTGGGTACAGTCCCGAGCCACATGGAGGCAGTGAGCGTATCTTCAGGGGTTCGTCTCTCCCGGTATTGGGGGTGAAGTCGTGCTGTGTCTAGGAGAGCCATTACACGAAGCCCTCGGCCGAGGCAAGGAGATTTACTGGTAGGTATTCCAGTAGTATCTTAGGGTGTTCTGGGCTACACTCCGACACGACTTGTACCGCTTTTGGGGGTCTGACTTTTACCAACCCCCTAGGCCCGCCATGCGATGCTCATAGACGAACGGACCGGACTGTACGGATATTGTCACTGACAGGCTCAGTAGGGTTGTCAGGCTGAGTTCACTCACGGACGTCCCTTTTAGTCAATACCTAGTAGCCCGTTACGTATTGGCTTATACCTCTGACGTGCTAGTGGTTAAATCCATAGCCAAGGTGTTGACGAGTCTTTAGAGTCCCCCACATTCAGTTACTCAGCTTTCGGGCGAAAGGTTGTAGAGGCCGTATGGAGATATAGCAAGGTCCGATCAGATACGTGCGGTATTGCACGGATCAGGATCGGACAGTTTGTACTACAGGCCGTATGGGTATATGGCAGGGTTCGATCAGATACGTGCGGTATTGCACGGATCAGGATCGAACAGATATTACTAGCCGGTTTTGGTTTAAGCCGGATCCTAGTATAGTACAGTGTAGATTTTGTCTCATTGCATTTGTATTTCGGTCGGAATACAAATGCGGGTGTGTATGCACAGTATCGGGGTTTTCCTGTAATTTATTACGGGACCAGTTTTCTGGAGTTGCCAGTTTGCTTTTCGTTTCGGCCGATTTCCTTTGTATCGTTCATTGGCCGAAGATTGGTGGAGGAGGGCTTATTTGCATTGTTGCAAATAAGTATTTGTGGAGGGGGTCTTTGCATATTGTTTTATCATGACAACTCTTCTTTGACCTTTTGACTTCATGATGGTTCATGATGGGTGGACCATACCTTGACTTTGTGTTGATGATGGGAGATGATTTGGTTGTTGAGTGTTGGTGTTTCTTGGTAATCATGTTCTTTCATGATCACATTTGATTCCTCTCTCTCTCTTGCATGATATGAGTTTGGCTCCCATTATTTTTGTCACTCTCTCATTCTCACCCTCCCCTCATTTGTCATGGCAGGCCACTTGATGAAGTGGGCTGTCCAAATTTTTGGATGGGGATTTGTTGTTCTTTTCATGCTCCAAAAATCCCCAAGTCCCTCCATATAGTTCTTGTATCATCCCTCCACCACAAAAGGCAATCTCCATGAACCCCAAATGATACTTCTTCACTACACATTCTACAGCGAACCTTGGGCACGTCGAGTAGCCGGCTTCGTGCCCGAGTTGCCTCGGCATTGACGTGGGAGCCCATAAAAGAAGTAGGCGATGTGGTGCACTTCCGGCGACGAGGAGGAGACGGGACATTCCGCAGGAGATCCGGACGATGATGAGAAGACCGGAGGACTTGGATCGTCGGTATATCTCTTTCCCATCTTATAGTTAGCTAGGACTAGTTAATGGTTCGATCCGGGTATTAGTGCGCGGCGGTTTGCCAGTTCAAGAAAAATTTAAGTTTATCACCGCTTCCGCATTTGGCCGTCGGATTGACGGCCGGGGCGCCGCCGTGCACTTACAGTGGTATCAGAGCCTCGCCATTAACTTAGTCTAGCTTGCCTTAATGTGTTTTTCAGTTCCGATCGATCAAATGTTCCAAAACCCGTTTTTCCTTCACGACAGTTTTCTGTTGAAATTTTTTGGTCTCGAAAAATTTTTCAGGTTGTAAAATAGTGATGTACTGGAATTTATAAGGATACTGTAGAAATTCGACACTGTGATTCACCAATGGGAGCGCGGAACCGCAGCCAAACCCCCCCTTTGGCCGCGGTTCCGCCGCACAATGGAGTGATCACTGTATCCAATTTCTACAGTTCCTTTCTGGGGTTAAAATTGGGGTTTTGGAATATTAATATTGGGCCCAGAATTTCCTGATCTGCTACAGTAATGCTTGGGGGCCCACTTGTTAAAATTTGATTGATCGGATATTTTAAACACATTATTTCACAGTATTTACATTATATCTGCGACCGTGAATGTCACTTGATCGGTAAATCCGGTCTAACTGCTATAGCCCGGTTAGACGGATTTGCGAACGTGACTTTCATGTTGATGTTCTGTTTTTACTGTGATGTTGCGGATCGGTCGTGGGGGATAGCCTGGATGCAATGCTAGTACAGTTGTGGTTGTATTATGTACATTTGATATTGCGGGGCGAGCGTCCGACATGTGGACTGCCGTCACTGCCTGATTGTATTATTATTTTGGGGCACGGCCAGGTTGCGGTCGATGTACCCGTTGTATGTATATTTTACTTTCTGTACTAGGATTGCCCCGCGGAGGGGTGCACGGATAGCCGGATTCTAGAGGGCAACAAGCCCGCATCTCATGGCATTGAGACGGAGGGGGCTTCACTCTGGGATTGGCGGGCTATTCGCCGCACTCGTAGGGGGTACAGGTTGACCCAGGAAGGGTGCCCAGGTTACCGGATTCCGTGAAGTGTTGGGTGGTCCATTCACGGAGCTGAAGGGGGCTGCCTCGCTTCAGGTTTTGGCGGGTAACTTGCCGCGCCCGTAGGGGTCTAGGTTTTCATTGCACAGGCTATCCACACGACCAGGGGAACGTCGGGTTTCAGTAGTGGCTCTGTGAAACCCGGGGATCCCAGATATCTGTATTGTTTCTGTGATGCTGTACATTTCTGTGATGTTGCATTTTATTCACGCCTTGAGCGAATATAATATATTGGTATATATATTAGTAGATGTTGTATATGTTTTACATCCGCGCTAGTCCAGTCCCCGCTCTGTCGTTAGTTAGCTAACCTAACGGGTAATGACGGGACCCAGTGGCGAATGCGGATGGCATATACGTACGTCATATTATTTTCGTTCTTTGTGGTGTGATCAATTGATGGGACTGCGTTGATTCGGATCGATGCAAGTTAAAACAAACCTAATCTGATGTTGTTGGAACACTTTTCAAAAAGCTGTTATTGCAAGGACGTTCACTTTTGTTTTGCATCGTGGTATTCAGTTGGAATATCCTGCTCCTCAGTCGACGAGGCAAGGGCCGAGATCCCTTCACCGGGAGTGACCCCTTGGACAGAAGTTTGCGTCAGGGCATTAACTTCACTATAGCCGACTACTTTTGCTTTGCACCGTGGTATTCAGTTAGAATATCCTGCACCCCATTCTACGGGGAAAGAGCCGAGATCCCTTCACCGGGAGTGACCTCTTTAGCGAAGGTTTTCGTCACTATATTTTTAAAAGCTATCCGTTCCTTCAACGATATCAAGTTCATTACGTTAAAGGTTTTCGCCAGAAACCATTCGTAGCCCTCCATCATTTCAGTTAAATATTCGGTAGTATTCAAGCTATGTATTTTGACCTCACGCCAAGGCATAGTGTTTGGTAGCTGCCGGATATTTATCTGTTGCATAGATAGATGCGTTGGTTTGGGACAGTCGTACTACTATTTTGGCCTACGTCAAGGGTATGTACGGGTGGGTTCAAATTAACCTGGATAATGATGGGCAGAACTTGACATGTGACTTATGATATTTTGACCTCACGCCAAGGTCATAAGAGCATGGGGCAGAAATCACATCGGGAGTTTCAAAAGAACTGAAACTTGCCAGATATGCGCATACCTTCTGGAGTGTGATAGCGTGAGCGGATTCCGTCACGTTATCATGCGATGATAGTTGGATCTCGATTCCCACTGATGAGTTAGTTTACTCCTCGGGTGACCCCGACTAATTCTTCTTTCAGGTTTGGAGGAGAATTTGAGGTACAGTGGGAGGTTTCCAGATTAGATAAATTGGTAACCATTCTGATCTAGGTTAGAGTGCACGCTGAGTGTTTCTTTTCTCTCTCTCTTCGGCAGCGACCATTGACCCGACCCTAAGACTATGACTCAGTAACCAAATTAACCGAACCTTCTTGACACCGGCTTTTGGATTGTCAGAGTTGCAGACCTCATTGCCACTCCTACTTTTACCCTTTTCTCCAGGACACCCCGTATTACTACGAACGTCCACTTCCATTGGACAAAACCATCGTATGGTTAGATACGAACTCGAAGGAATTTATTCGAGGATGGTTTCAGGTTCTGGAGAAAACGGATAGGATTATTCAGTTTTCTTTTCCTTTTTTCCTTCTCTCAGGTTGCGAGTACTCCTTGGTTTAGGAGATAGTACACCTATTACGCAAATTGGATAGTCTTCTTCCAAACCTTAGGCTGGTGCCGACCGGTAGGGAATGAAGAAAACCAATTAGCATAACGATGGTGTGCAGAAGGTATTAGGTTAAGACAAAGCAAAGGATTAGTAAGAGGGCAAAGTAAATTGCAACAGATATTCACGACCAAACCAAGTATTCCTTCGCCAATCCTAAAATCACCTTTGTATTTCTCCAGGACACTCCGTATCACTACGAAGATCCACAGTTTATTGGATACTCCATCGTATGGTTATATACGAACTCGAAAGGAACTTGTTCCAGTTCGGGGATGGATTCTGGTCCAGGAGAAATAGGAATAAGGTTTATTCGGTTGTCTTTTATCTTCACCCTCTCTCATTGCGAGTGTTCCTAGGATTGGGACAGTACACCCATTATGCTTATTGGATAGTCTTCTTCCAAACCATAGGCTGGTGCCGAACGGTAGGGAAGGAAGAAAACCATTTGGCCTAAAGGGGTGTGCAGAAGGTAAAGACTAAAGACATATGAAGGGATTTGGAGAGGTGGCAAAGGATTATACGGTTACAGTCGTGAATCTGGAAGAGGCATTACTAAGAATACCAGGATACCCCATCGAAACATTTCGATGTTTCAGCCTCACTGTGTACTGTTAAAGGAAAACTGATTTCCCGATTAGACACTTGCTCCAGGGTATGTATTTACCAGGTATGATTCTCACATCTGCATGGTTTTACAGATGATGAGTGGGCGTAGGTTATTGGGAATTGGATGATTATCCTCATTATATCGGGATTCGTTGTAATCGGTGATATTTGAGGAAATCACCTGGGCTGTTTGCCGGTTGGCAAATATTTGGTTTTGAATATCCGCAGTTATGCACCAATTTCAAATTGATATATCTGTACGTCTATTTTCATAGAGTGAGATATACCTTTCTGAAATTATGTCTACGACATTTACCTATATCAGTGGATGGTTAGGTAAGGAGCATTAAGCAGCGGTGTAATTCTTCTTGACCATAAGTACAGTTTTCAACCTACGACACACAGTGAATGAGTTATCAGACTCAAGGGACTTATACAGAGTATTGTATGTTGTCCAGGGTCCATCAGGACAGAGGGGTTGGTCCTCGTACTATATTCGGTTTACTTATGACTTCTCTAGTTTTTAGACAGGTGTTTCGTGGAAACACAGGATCTGAATTTTGAGAAGTTATAGGTATTTAAATAGAGTAGAGAACCAGGTATAGCCAGTATCGGGATTCTTCAAAGTGATCGAAGATGTAGATACTTGTATATGGTATTCAGTTGATAGTAGTGATTAAGAGATCTTACTTCTCTTTCAGGTTACTCATAATTGGAAGTGTTCCTAAGTTGAGTAACGCTGATCGTCCTTCTTCCATTTAGTTGACATGCACTGGAGATAGCTGCATGATTTGAATCTGGTTCAATTAAATCAGTGCCTTTGGTTCTATATTGGATATAGTACAGTTCATATCTTAACATTGTTAAGGTACGGGGAGTTTTCCAGCTTATGATTAAAACCAGACTCTGGATAACTCAAGGCATGTTTCTGTAATGGCTGTTTGTGGGTTGACCCAGGCTATGACGAGGGTTGACTTTCTACCATCTGGATGAACAATAGCAATATTGTTCTAGACTCGCCACAGTTTTATTAAAAATGGATTTTTTCAGAAAACAGTAGTGGGAGTATGGTAGAACTGGAAGTGATTCCAGAACCACAAACGATTACTGAAGATTTGATAAGGAACCTAAAGATTCAATCTGGATTGACATTCCATTGGCCACTCCGCAGATACGGTGGGTAACTTCAGGCACCCGAGAGGTACTTCGGTAGCCTCAAGGACGGTGATAGGGAAGTTCTTGTTTACCCACAATTACCATTGCTGTTGTTCCAGGCTGCGAGACCCGGCGGGAGGATGAGTATAGCGTCGTTCTAAACTAGTTTTAGAAGTGGACGTCTATATGACTCTGCCAGAGGGTTGTCGTAGTCAGTGGGAGCAGCGGAAGCATTGGTGGACAGGTAGCTTATGTCTATTTATAGACTAAAGCAGATATAGCGGAGATAGATCATCTATTTCTGACGTGACAGTCATAGGTTTGACTTCATCAGAATAGGGGATGGATCTGTTGAGAAGGTAGTAGGGTGTGATGTCATGGTGTTTGGATGACATACACAGAGTAGGAAAAGAAACTCCTATACTACAATCGGTTATACTTTGGTCGTCACACAGTGGTTTCTCCACAAAGGAAATGGATTTTATATCAGACATACTGGTTACTAGATCTATGGTTTTAGATCTAGATTTGGGTGGTCTCCCAATCTGGGTACTTAGACAGCATTCTAAGGGTATTTAGAATGGATGACTCCTGGCACGGTAGTGTACCTGCAGGTAATGGAGTCACCCTCTCTAAAGGTGTCTTACAGACTAAAGGGGAGAGGGAAGTGCATGATTGGCATATCACTTGCTTGGGCAATTGAGTCAATCATGAGATGTCAAGTACCACACTAGATGTTGTTCTTGCACTAGATGCAATAAGTTGACATTAATCCAATCCTGGAGAAGCAGTCGGAAGCAGTTATAGAACATAAGTGGATGTTCTAGGGATATGATAACGATAGCCTCATGCGGGAGACAGTTATCATTCCAGGCTTCCGAGGTGACCTGGACGACAGGGAGGTTGTCAGAGTTATGGTTTTCCTTCTGATGAGGGGCAGTATTTTGGACAGGTGGTCCAAGGCAATACTGAGGGTGGCATGGCGCAGGATACTGATTAAGTTCAGTTGACGATACAGTCTAAGAAGTTTGGATTTGGAGTTCATTTATGAGCTATGTCCCATCAGACATCCAGACACATTCTAAGACAGGTATTGCTCATTTCGGGAGATGGGTTTCTCCGCGAACTTGAGATATAGAGAGACATAGAAAGAAACAACAAAGCGGATCCACTCACTGAGGCTATTCCTCGAACGCAATAGTTTCGCAAACGAGCTTTGTGAGACTGACTAGTAGAGGAGTTGGGTGTTCGGTATCACACGGGCTGTGAGTATGCGATATCGCAATAATTAGCCTTGAGTGCAAGTGGGAGATTGTTGGAGATAGTGCCCTCAGAGTCAATTATTAAGTCACAGGTACGTGATTGCGATGATTGATAGAGGACCTATCCCGGTAGGACAGTCTTACTCGAGATGATAGTATGCTATCTGGTTTACCTTTATCAGCGTGTACTGCTTTAGGTGACCTGACACGTCGCTATTACACGTTGATAGAGCCCCTAGGATTGTTGCTTGACCACCAGCAGTATGAGGGCGATCATATAAGTGGGAGCTGGGGGTCTATAAGCATATCCTTAAATGGTCCCTAGTCGTGTGAGTTTCGAGACAGGGCATCGATACTCCAGAGTAGACTAGTGTATACAGTCGAGACCCCGACGAGGGGCGGTGGCCGGTCTCACAAGCCACTGGTGTCAGTTGGATCACCTAAGATGTATACAGGTGCTCATTGGGTTATGAGTACACCGGACAGGACTCGCCGGGAACATGCTAGTTGGTCATATACCAGACGTCAGATGGCAGTTCCCTGGTGACATGTGTGCAGGTTAGTTCATCGACCTGGGGATCGTCATTTGTCTCGTGTGAGTTCCCACTGTACTTTGATTACTACCCTACCACGGCTGAAAGGAGTCGTGCAAACAGGTTTTAGTTGGGTACAGTCCCGAGCCACATGGAGGCAGTGAGCGTATCTTCAGGGGTTCGTCTCTCCCGGTATTGGGGGTGAGGTCGTGCTGTGTCTAGGAGAGCCATTACACGAAGCCCTCGGCCGAGGCAAGGAGATTTACTGGTAGGTATTCCAGTAGTATCTCAGGGTGTTCTGGGCTACACTC
This sequence comes from Agapanthus africanus, assembly GCA_030015575.1. Taxonomy (NCBI): domain Eukaryota; kingdom Viridiplantae; phylum Streptophyta; class Magnoliopsida; order Asparagales; family Amaryllidaceae; genus Agapanthus; species Agapanthus africanus. The sequence goes on from CM057341.1 coordinate 619,753,822, forward strand.
CGACACGACTTGTACCGCTTTTGGGGGTCTGACTTTTACCAACCCCCTAGGCCCGCCATGCGATGCTCATAGACGAACGGACCGGACTGTACGGATATTGTCACTGACAGGCTCAGTAGGGTTGTCAGGCTGAGTTCACTCACGGACGTCCCTTTTAGTCAATACCTGGTAGCCCGTTACGTATTGGCTTATACCTCTGACGTGCTAGTGGTTAAATCCACAGCCAAGGTGTTGACGAGTCTTTAGAGTCCCCCACATTCAGTTACTCAGCTTTCGGGCGAAAGGTTGTAGAGGCCGTATGGAGATATGGCTAGGTCCGATCAGATACGTGCGGTATTGCACGGATCAGGATCGGACAGTTTGTACTACAGGCCGTATGGGTATATGGCAGGGTTCGATCAGATACGTGCGGTATTGCATGGATCAGGATCGAACAGATATTACTAGCCGGCTTTGGTTTAAGCCGGATCCTAGTATAGTACAGTGTAGATTTTGTCTCATTGCATTTGTATTTCGGTCGGAATACAAATGCGGGTGTGTATGCACAGTATCGGGGTTTTCCTGTAATTTATTACGGGACCAGTTTTCTGGAGTTGCCAGTTTGCTTTTCGTTTCGGCCGATTTCCTTTATATCGTTCATTGGCCGAAGATTGGTGGAGGAGGGCTTATTTGCATTGTTGCAAATAAGTATTTGTGGAGGGGGTCTTTGCATATTGTTTTATCATGACAACTCTTCTTTGACCTTTTGACTTCATGATGGTTCATGATGGGTGGACCATACCTTGACTTTGTGTTGATGATGGGAGATGATTTGGTTGTTGAGTGTTGGTGTTTCTTGGTAATCATGTTCTTTCATGATCACATTTGATTCCTCTCTCTCTCTTGCATGATATGAGTTTGGCTCCCATTATTTTTGTCACTCTCTCATTCTCACCCTCCCCTCATTTGTCATGGCCGGCCACTTGATGAAGTGGGCTGTCCAAATTTTTGGATGGGGATTTGTTGTTCTTTTCATGCTCCAAAAATCCCCAAGTCCCTCCATATAGTTCTTGTATCATCCCTCCACCACAAAAGGCAATCTCCATGAACCCCAAATGAGACTTCTTCACTACACATTCTACAGCGAACCTTGGGCACGTCGAGTAGCCGGCTTCGTGCCCGAGTTGCCTCGGCATTGAGGTGGGAGCCCGTAAAAGAAGTAGGCGATGTGGTGCACTTCCGGCGACGAGGAGGAGACGGGACATTCCGCAGGAGATCCGGACGATGATGAGAAGACCGGAGGACTTGGATCGTCGGTATATCTCTTTCCCATCTTATAGTTAGGTAGGACTAGTTAATGGTTCGATCCGGGTATTAGTGCGCGGCGGTTTGCCAGTTCAAGAAAAATTTAAGTTTATCACCGCTTCCGCATTTGGCCGTCGGATTGACGGCCGGGGCGCCGCCGTGCACTTACATTAGGGGACTGACGTTTACCACCCCCCTAGGCCCATCATGCGATATTAGCAGACGAACGGACCGGACTGTACGGAGATTGTCACATACAGGCTCAGTAGGAGTTCGGATGGGTTTACCTCATCGGCCTTCTTATCGACATCTACCTGGGGACCGTTACGTACAGCTAGTGCCGCTTGCGGTCTGTGGTTAAAACCACTGCCAGCGTAGTGTCGAGTCTTTAGAGTCCCACATAGAGAGTTTCCCTGCACTGAGCGAAAGGTGTAGAGGCCGTATGGTTTTATGGCAGGGCTGCGATCACTTACATGCACTTGTGTGCGTATGCTGTTCGGGCAGGCAATACTAGTGGGCTTTGGTTTAAGCCGGATCCTAGTATTGTACGGATGGATTAGTTTTGTCTTCTGTGCATTCGCATTCTACGGAATGCGGATGCGGGTGTGTATGCACAGTTTTGAGGAGCGAAGAAGGAGGAGGTGCCTCATTAGGGTTTTGACAGTTGATTCGGTCAAAACCATTTTGAGGAGGACTCATTAGGGTTTTGGCAGTTGGTTCGGTCAAAACCATTATGAGCCGGGAACATTATTTACTAATCTTTTTAGTGATTATTGTGTGATGGCTAATTGCTTTGACCATTTGACCATACTTGACTTTGTTGACCGTTTGACCAAAGTTGACTTGGACCTTCATGAGAGGTCTAGAGTATTCTTTGGATTTCTTTTTATTTTGGATTATGAAAATGGTCAAGTCAATTGTTGCCATCAACGTTATCTTGAAAAGATTAGTCATGATGATGTTGGTGTATTATTGCAACCATGGTGGTTTTTCTTTAGTTAATTTTTTCATTTCTCAATTCTCATTCTCTCTCTTGTGAGAAGAAAAGAAAAAGCTCCATGGTTGTTCCTTCTTCTTCCTCCTCTTGATTCTTCCTTTGATCTCATGTGTTGAGAGACAAAGGATCCAAATAGAAAAACACATCCATCTACTACTTCTACACAACCTAGGACATCAAGCCTAGCAATCTTGTTGCCCTAGTTGCCTCGGCTCGAGGTGGAGCTCAGAGCACAACTCTCGGGTGGATCGTCTTCGACTCGAGAAGGCCGCGGAGGTGATCAAGATCCGGATCGATCCTCAGAGCTTGGATGGACGAGCAGGACAGCGGAGAGAAGACCCGAAGGACCGGTATCGTGAGGTATAATCTCTATGGCATAGTAGATAGCACCTCTTGTAGTTTGCTAGTTTGTAGTTTAGCAAAGATCCTTCTTTTAGTCCATGTTGCCTTTGCGCCAAAAATTATTTTTCGCCGTTTCCACCTCCCCGTAAGAACCGGGGTGAGCAACGTGGACTTACAGTGGTATCAGAACCTAGCTAAACATAAACTAGCATGTTAGCAAAGTATTTAGAATTTCGATCGGAAAAAATTCGCAAAACAAGTCCGGAAAAATCAACTTTCTGTCGATTTTTTGTACTGCTCTAAAAGTGATTTAACATACATGAAAAATCGGCTCAGGGTTTTCTAAAGACACCCACCAAAAATGATCCAGTGACTCGGTCAAAGCGCCGCGGATCCGCGGCAAGAACATGCTTCTTGCCGTGGATCCGCGGCCGAGTTGACTCGGCCGTGGACCGTTTTTGGTGCAGTGTACTTAGTTGGATGTTTTGGGATTTTTAGTATAGTTTGTTTCTGCCCAGATTTTCCAGAGAACAAATTTGTTTTTGGGTGGTTACAAATCCGTATTTTGATCGAAATTCCGTAGACTTTGGCTAATGGATATTATCTGTGATGTGATATATGTATTGAACGTCTGCTAATCGCTATACGTCGATTAGTGGGGGTTATACATATCTGTGATCTGTAATGTTGATGGTTTGTGGATATGAACTCGTTGGATTGTCGCGGATGAATAGCCGAGTGGATGTGAGATGAGAGTTTCTTTTTCTTTCATTCATGTAAAATTTGTAAATTAATGTAATATTATTTGTTTGGCCGCACATCCGGGATGAGGTTGTAGCCCCCATTGTATAATTTCTTTTTACTATTTTTGCTCCTAGGATAGACCCAAGGAGGGGTGCACAAACTACCGGGTATCTCGAAGTGCCGAGTGGCCTACTCACGTTGTTGAGGGAGGTTGCTTCGTTTCGGGTACTTGGCGGGTAGTTTGCCGCACCCGTAGGGGTCTAGGGTGGGGTATTGGCTATTCATCACGACCGTGTAATCCGTCTTTCGTTGCAGGCTCGAACGAAACGCGGATTCCTAGTATATCCAAAGTGTTCATCTGTGGTCTGGAATGGCTATTATTGCATCTGACGAATGTATATATCTATATATGATATCTATTTAGGCGTTGCTTATGTTTTGCATCCGCGCTAGTCCAGCCCCCTCTCTGTCGTTAGTTAAGTAACCTAACGGGTGATGACGGGACCCCGTGGTGAATGCGGATGGCATAAGCGTACGTCATATTTTCGTTTTTTTCTGCAATGGTAGGATTAAATGATGGGACGCATTAAAATTAATGCAAGAAAATAAACCAAGTAAAAGTCGTTGGAACACTTTTAAAACCACTCGGTTCTTTTCAAAAACCAACTTTTAAACGCGGAGCTTGAACCACTCCTTTTAAAAGCTATCTCGTTCCATCGATTATATCAAGTTCACTACGTTCACGGTTTCGCCAAAACCATCCGTAGCCCTCCGTCGTTTCATATGAATATCCAACAGTATTCAAGCTGTGTTTGTTGGCCTTAGTCAAGGCACAGTGTTTGGTAGCTGGTGGGTATTCATATGTTGCATAGATAGATGCGTTGGTTTGGGACAGTCGTATTACTTTGTTGGCCATAGTCAAGGGTATATACGGGTGGGTTCAAATCAACCTGGACAACGACGGGTAGAACTTGACATGTGACTTATGATTTGTTGGCCTTAGTCAAGGTCATAAGAGCATAGGGCAAAAATCCACATCGGGAGTTTCTAAAGAAACTGAAACTTGCTATTACTGCATACCATTTGGAGTGTGATGATTCTGGTAGGATTCCTTCGGTTTTTTCACACGATGATATTTGGATCCCGATCATACTGTGAGTATATGCTACTCCTCGGGAACTTTCTCACTTAACGATCAATGCTATAAACCAAGTAGGTGTCTAAAAAGGTGTTAGCGGGGCTACGCCCACAGGGAAAAGAGGTTACTTAATTAAGGAACTTCGTGAAAGCGTTGGAAAACCTCCCTCGAAGTACCGATACTGGCCTGGCTGAACGGTTAAGCAAGTATTGTACGGTGAGATTGATCCCGACTAATTCTTCCTTTATGGTTTGAGGAGGGATTCGAGAGACAGTGGGAGCCATCCTGTTTAGATAAATTAAAAACCAATCTAAACTTGCAAGAGCATCATGCTGAGTGTTTTCTTCTCTCTCTCTTAATTGCAGCGACCCAGTAACCACACATAGGTTACATCTAGATAATAAAATGACTGAATCTGACTGTTATGATTGGCAAAGGTCTGTCCAGATGTCCATTGCCCATGACAAGCTGGGACACCTCTTAACTAATCCAACCCTTGCCGTCTCAGGACCAGTTTCCCTTATTACGGATATTGATATCCGTAAGACATCGGGAAAAGACTGTGCGAAAGCCAAGTGTCTCGTGTTAGCCTCAGTTGATGATACATACCAGAGGCAGCACGAGAAGATGGATTTAGTTTCTATCTTCCTCCATAACAAAGATTTATATGGAGAGCAATCTCATATCGCAAGATATGAGACCTCGAACGAATTGCTTCCAGCGAGGTTGGCTATCGGGTCATCTGTAGGGGGCAACGTCCTTACAGAGACCAGCTATTTTGAGCTCACGGACCTAAAGACCACGTTGAAGAACGGGTCAGATGCTGACTTGATTCTACAGTCTCTACCTTCTACCCTGAAGGAAACCAGGGAAGTAGAAGGAAAGGGAAGGGCAGAAGTTTCGGGAGTGGATGTAGTAAAGGAGGTATGTTCCTATTGTTACAGGAATGAACATTGGCAGAAGGATTGCAGGGCTAGCAAAGCCAGTAGCCAGAATTCGAAGCATGTTGTGGCTTCGGCTTCGGGTGTGTTTGTAATAGAGAACTGTATGTTAGTTAACCCTACTTCCTGGGTATTAGATACCGGATCAGGATCTCACATCTGTAATTCGTTACAGGCTCTGAGAAACCGTAGGGTTATCACGATAGGTGATATGACTCTCAGGGTTGCTAACGGAATGAGCATGTACGCTGAATCCGTAGGGGAATATCATCTTAGACTGACAATTGGGCAGATATTGATTCTGCGTGACTGTTTTTATGTACCAGGTGCGACTTGTAATATCATATCTTTATCCTTACTTTCTAAGGAAGGATATGATTTTACTTTTGTAAGCGATGTGGTCCACATCCACCTAAATCAAGTTCTGATTGGGTTAGGTACATTAAGACATGGGGGTGTCCAACTTTTGTTAAAAAGCAGCATGAGGACAAGCTCGAGGCACGTTCAGTACAGTGTAAGTTTGTGGGATACCTAAAGAACTCCAAGGGATATCTTTTCTATTACGCAGAGGAACAAAAGGTTTTTGTTTCTCGTCATGCCCGCTTCTTGGAAACTGAGTTTTTGGAAAATCAGATAAGTGAGAGCGCAATAGAACTGGAAGAAATTCCAGAATTATGAGCTATTACTGAAACCTTAGTGGAACCAGAAGGTTCAGGAGAACCGGACATCCCAGCGCCACTCCGCAGGAGTAGTAGGCAGTCTCATCCGCCCGAGAGATACTACGGTTTTCTCATAGACGGGGATAGAGAGGATTGCATCATTGATTATGGTGAGCCTACTAGCTTCCAGCAAGCCATTCAGAGCGGTGACTCAGTAAAATGGCTGGATGCAATGCGGACCGAGATGGAGTCCATGTACACCAACAAAGTTTGGACTTTGGACTTTGCTCCGGAAGGGGTAAAACCCGTAGGCTGCAAATGGATCTTCAGAAAGAAGATTGGTGTAGATGGGCAGGTTGAACCCTATAAAGCTAGACTTGTTGCAAAGGGCTTTCGTCAAAGACCTGGTTTGGACTATGACGAGACCTTTTCTCCAGTGGCTATGCCCAAATCCATTCGGATCCTTCTTGCCATTGCTGCTTTCCACGATTATGAAATCTGGCAGATGGACGTAAAGACAGCTTTCCTAAATGGAAATTTAGAAGAGTGCGTCTATATGGATCGGCCAGAAGGATTCATTCAGAGTGGGAGCAGCGGTAAAGTGTGCAAGTTGCTCAAGTCCATCTATGGACTGAAGCAGGCATCGCGGAGTTGGAACATCTGCTTTGATGATACTGTCAAGGAATTCGACTTTATCAAAAACCCAGATGAACCATGCATTTACAGTAAGATTGTAGGGAGAACTGTGGTATTCCTCGTCTTGTACGTGGATGACATTCTCCTAATAGGAAATGATATTCCTATGCTACAGTCAGTCAAAGGATTTTTGTCACAGAGGTTCTCCATGAAGGACCTAGGCGATGCCAACTATATTCTGGGGATCCAGATCTATCGTGATAGATCTAAGAGGATGTTGGGACTTTCACAGTCCGGGTATATCGACACCATACTGAAAAGATTTAGTATGGAAGATTCCAAGCACGGTAATTTACCAGCTTGTCACGGGATCACCCTCTCCAAAGAGATGTCTCCCAAGACTGATTTGGAAAGGGATCGCATGTCTATTATACCCTACGCTTCTGCGGTAGGCTCTATAATGTATGCGATGTTATGTACCAGACTAGATGTAGCATACGCATTGAGCGTTGTAAGCCGGTATCAGTCGGACCCAGGGGAGAAACACTGGATAGCGGTAAAGAACATTCTCAAGTACCTGAGAAGAACTAAGGAGATGTTCTTGGTGTATGGCGGAAAAGACCTCCAGATCGAGGCCTTTGCTGACTCCAGCTTCCAGAGTGACAAGGATGACTCCAAGTCCATGTCGGGTTATATCTTTACCCTCAATGGAAGGGCGGTTTGCTGGAAGAGTTCCAAGCAGGAAACCATTCCTGACTCAACTATGGAAGCGGAGTACATAGCTGCTTGCGATGCCGCAAAGGAAGCTGTCTGGATGAAGAAGTTCCTCACGGAGCTTCAGGTGGTTCCTACCATTGTTGATCCAATACCGCTGCATTGGGACAACAACGGCGCTATAGCTTTAGCGAAGGAACCCAGGTCCCATCAGAAGTCCAGGCACATTTTGAGGCGGTACCACCTGATCAGGGAGATCGTAGATCGCCGGGAGATCGAGGTGAAGAGAGTAAATTCAGAGAATAACACTGCAGATCCACTCACGAAGGCCCTACCCCAGACTCAGTTCGAGCGGTTGATCGAGATGATAGGTCTTCGATACGCCAGTACATGGCCTTAGTGCAAGTGGGAGATTGTTAGTGTATATGCCCTAGAGGCCATTACTGTATCATACTTGAAAGGTTCCTAGGCACCCTAGAGTGGTCTCACAAGGCATCGAACATGCCATTTTAAAATATTTTGGTGCCGAGAAACCCTAGACTACGGATCGTCGCTAGAATTCTAGGCGAAACTAAAAGCTATTTAACACTTAACTACTAGGATACGGAAATTACAACCTTTGTAGATCCGGATATCCACCTCCACGGCTCCGCAACGAAGTCTTCTCGCTGTCCATCTTGAAGCTTGGACTCTCGTGACGTCTTCATCGGAGAAACGTGCGGAATAGGTCGTCGGCTTCGTGTCAAAGACGATCTACGTCGAGGTTGCACAAACTCAAGCTCCGACTTCACAAAGTTGTGAAACTTGTGAAGAAAACACCCAAAACAACTTGGCAAGAGGTAGAGGGTGAAGAAATAGGAGGTGGGTTCACTTTAGAATTGGATTTATCTCACTTTAACTCAAGTTGCCATTGATGGACCTTGAGCTTGAAGAAGAAGAAGAAGATGAAGATCAAGAAAGAAAGATAAGTCTTCATATTTTAAAATAAAACTAATATGAATACTTATCATATCTTTACCATGGTCAAGTGTAGAGATTAAACCAAGGTTAGTAAGTGTGGTTAGGGTTAAGGATGAGATAAGGATGGTGGACTTTGTCAAAGCTTCATGAAGCTTCAACATAGCTCCAAAATAAGCCACCATTCTTAACTTAATCCTTTCAAATAAATAAACAAATAAATAAATGAAAAACCAAAACCCTAATCATCACTTAACCATGGTTTAACCCTTTACACTTAATCATATTATCAAGTATCATCAAACATGATACAAAGTAGTGCACTAAAGCATATCACATATACAATGTGCATCAAGTGAGAAAAATCCGTTTAAAGTGAACCAATACTAGTTAATGCAAAGTAATATATCAAATATATAATTATACATTAAATCATTAAATCAACACTTGATTCAATGATCCGGTCATGTCGCACATAACCGACTAGTATTCAATGCATCGATTTATCGAATCAATGATTCGATAACTAGGTCATATCGAATATAACCATTCGAAACATATATCGCGAGAATGAAATGCGGTATCACATACACGCATTATTCTCGGTCCTGCACATATCTCATATGCGCTCCTATTTCGTTTCGCTTGAGCCAGGAAACCTCTGTGTAGGACTCTAAAGACTCGTCAATACGCCGGTAGCAGATGATGATCATATCAAGCACCCACAAGCCGCAAGCGGTCTGCTAAACGTAACGGCCACCCGGGTATTGAGCGATCAGAAGATCGACGAGCTAGCCCGCTCACACTCCTGCGAATCCGACCAGTAACACTTACCATACAGTCCAGTCTCTTCGTCTGATATGTCGCATATCAAGTCTAGGGGTGGTAAACGTCAGACCCCAATAACCCGATAAGTCGTGCTGATGTGAGGCTCGTAACGGGTCGAGAAACTACTGGTAACACTTACCAGCAAATCTCTGATCAGCCCTGGCCAGGGACTTCCCTGTTACGGCCAATCGAGCACAGCGCAACATCAACTCCCAATACCGGGAGAGACGAAACCCCTCCTATCGCTCATTGCCTCCATGTGACTCGGGACTGTACCCAAAGACCACCGTTTTGCATGCCCTCATGGACGTGGTAAGGTGGAGATCAAAGCACAGTGGGAATCACACAAGACTCTATGACGATCTCGGGTCTACAGACTAACCTGTACAAGTGTCACCTGAGAACTGCCATCTGACGTGAGGTATAATACCATCTGGGAGTTCTCGGCGAGTCCGTCCAGTGTACTCAGTTTCCACTGAGCACCCGTATACCATCTCTGATGTCAAACACCAATGGATATGGGATCATCCATCGCCCATCACATGGGTCGAGAAGCGTATACGCTAGTCTACTCTGGTATATCGATGCCCCGTCTCGATACACCCACGACTAGGGACCTTGAAGGATGTACTTATGGACTACCATGTCCCCACTAGTATGATCTGCATCATAGTCCAGGTAGTCAAGTACAAATCCTAAGGGCTTTACCAACATGTAACTATAAGACAGTATAAAGAGACTAGTGTACATGTTAAGATAAATAGCAACCAGATAGCATACTATCATGTCGAGCAAGAAAGTCATCTCTATATATGTCCAAGCATCCAATATAATATACATAATCTGTACAATACTGGCCTCTAGGGCATACATACAACTAACAATCTCCCACTTGCACTAGGGCCAGCTGCTGTAGTATCTCATACCGAGCATCCCGAAGAGTCTCTCAAACTGTATCTGGGGAATGGCCTTCGTGAGTGGATCCGCCGTGTTGTTCTTCGTGTCAATTCTCCTGACCTCGATCTTCCGGCGATCAACTATCTCCCGGATCAGGTGATACCGCCTCAGAATATGCCTGGACCGCTGATGGGACCTGGGTTCCTTGGCCAAAGCCACCGCTCCATTGTTATCGCAATACAAAGGTATTGGACGCTCAATGGATGGAACCACTCCAAGTTCAGTAATGAACTTCTTGATCCAGACAGCTTCTTTAGCAGCATCGTTGGCAGCGATGTATTCAGCCTCCATCGTCGAGTCTGCCACGGTTTCCTGCTTGGAACTCTTCCAGCTAACCGCCCCTCCGTAAAGGGTAAAGACAAAACCCGACTGCGACTTAGAGTCGTCCTTATCACTCTGGAAGCTCGAATCGGTAAAGGACTCCACTTGGAGTTCTCCGTTACCATACACCAAGAACATATCTCTAGTCCTTCGCAAGTACTTGAGAATGCTCTTCACAGCTGTCCAGTGACTCTCTCCAGGATCAGCTTGATACCTGCTCACTACACTTAGTGAGTATGCTACATCGGGTCTGGTACATAGCATCGCATACATGATAGAGCCTACTGCCGAAGCATAGGGTATCCCTTGCATGCGAGCTCTCTCCAAATCAGTCTTGGGAGACATCTCTTTGGAGAGAGTGACTCCAGAGATCGTGGGCAAGTTCCCACGCTTGGACTCTTCCATACTAAACCTCTTTAGTATGGTGTCAATGTACCTGGATTGGGACAATCCCAAAATCCGTTTGGATCTATCTCTATAGATCCTAATTCCCAATATGCAGGAGGCATCACCAAGATCTTTCATTGAGAATCTTTGTGATAAGAAGAGCTTGACCGATTGCAGCATAGGAATATCATTTCCTAACAAGAGTATGTCGTCCACGTATAATACGAGGAAGATAACCTTACTCTCTGCCACCTTCTTGTAGACACAAGGTTCATCTGGATTTTTGACGAAATCAAACTCTTTGATAACGACGTCAAAGCAGATGTTCCAACTCCGCGATGCTTGCTTTAATCCATAAATGGATTTAAGCAGCTTGCACACCTTCCTGCTGCTCCCACTGTCTATGAAGCCCTCTGGCTGAGTCATGTACACGCACTCTTCTAAATCACCATTTAGAAAGGCGGTCTTAACATCCATTTGCCAGATTTCGTAGTCATGAAAGGCAGCAATGGCAAGCATGATTCGGATGGATTTAAGCATAGCCACTGGAGAAAAGGTCTCGTCATAGTCCACACCTGGTCTTTGACGAAAACCCTTTGCTACAAGTCTAGCTTTGAAAGTCTCCACTTTCCCATCTACACCAAGTTTCTTCTTAAAGATCCATTTGCTCCCAATGGGTTTTACCCCTTCAGGAGCAACTTCCAAAGTCCATACTTTGTTGGTGTACATGGAATCCATCTCGGACCGCATAGCATCCAGCCATTTCACTGAGTCCCTACTCGTGATGGCCTGCTCGAAGCTAGTTGGGTCATCATCCTCCATGATGCAATCCTCGCTCCCACCGTCCACGAGAAAACCGTAGTATCTCTCAGGTTGGCGAGGAACCTACTAGATCGGCGGAGTGGCTGGGGTTCATCGGGAACTACGGAATACTCTGGTTCCACCAGATCTTCTGTTGTAGCTTCTGCAGCTGGAACCTCTTCCAGTTCTACCTCATGACCACTAATCTCTTTTTCAAGAAATTCCTTTTCTAAAAAGGTGGCATGCCGAGAAACAAACACTCTTTGTTCCTCAGGGTGGTAGAAGATATACCCTTGAGAATTCTTGGGATATCCTACAAATTTGCATAGAACAGACCGTGCCTCGAGTTTGTCCGGATTTTGTCGTTTGACATAGGCTGGACAACCCCATATCTTAACATAGTTAAGACATGGTCTCTTCCCTTTCCATATCTCATATGGAGTGGTAGGCACTGATTTGGTGGGGACCATATTCAGTAGATGTATGGCTGTCTCAAGCGCATACCCCCAGAAGGAAATAGGTAACTCAGCTGTGCTCATCATAGAGCGCACCATATCTAATAGGGTGCGGTTCCTCCGTTCTGATACACCGTTGTGCTGTGGTGTATATGGAGGACTCAGCTGAGAGAGAATCCCATTCTCTTTTAGGAAGTCCAGGAATTCATTGCTCAAGTATTCACCTCGTCGATCAGATCGAAGGATTTTAATACTTTTTCCGGTTTGGTTTTCGACTTCTTGTTTATATTCTCTAAATTTCTCAAAAGATTCAGACTTGTGTCTTATTAAGTACACATGTCCGTATCTTGAGAGATCGTCAGTGAATGTAATGAAGTACGAAGAACCATCCCTGGCATGTGTAGACATGGGACCACATACATCACTATGTATCAGTCCTAAGAGTTCGGTAACTCTTTCTCCGTGTCCCGTAAACGGAGTCTTGGTCATCTTGCCTTTGAGACATGACTGGCAAGTGTCATAAGATGAAAATTCGAAAGGTTTCAAATATCCATCTTTATGCAACTTAGCCAGTCGTGTCACATTGATGTGACCCAGTCTACAATGCCACAAGAAGGATTCGTTCAGTTCTGAACTCTTCCTCTTGTGTGTGTTTGTTATGCTCAGAACTGTTGATTGATTTAGAACATAAATGCCATTGCACAACGTGCCTGATCCAACCAACTTTTGGTCACGGAAAATGTTCATAACATTGTCCTGTAATACAAAATTATATCCCTCTTTACTTAATAAAGAAACCGATATAATGTTGCATATCAGGTTCGGCATGTAATAGCATTCGTTCAGAACCAATGTATTACCAGTTGGTAATACAAGGTGATATTCCCCGACAGTCTTAGCTGCAACAATTGCACCATTTCCAACACTAATGTCTTTATCACCTTCTCCAAGTTCTCTACCTTTCCTTAGCCCATGTAACTGATTACATATATGGGATCCCGACCCAGTATCCAATACCCAGGACGTAGAGCAAATGGAGAAACAGTTCTCAGTAATGAACACACCCGAAGAAAATGCATCAACATGTACTTTCTTCATTCGGGTGGCATGGGAATCCTGGTATTCCCCTATATCCTGTTCATTCCTATAACTCTTATAAGAAAGAACGGAACCAACGTTCCCCAGCACAGTATAACATGCGGGTTCGGTCAATACATCCATATTATTATCTTTATTAAGGCATGAAATGGTCGCTACCTGGAGAGAGAGAGAAGAAAACACTTTAGCGTATGCTCGTGCAAGATCAGATTGGTTATTATCTTATCTAAACAGGATGGCTCCCACTGCTTTTTATCAAATCTTCCTCCAAACCCTAAAAGGAAAGACTAGCCGGGATTAATTACACACTACAAGTTCGCCAATCTTTCAGCCAGGCCAGTGTCGGTACTTTGAGGGAGGTCCCCCGTGCTTTCGCACGAACCTAATTAATGTAAACCTCGTTTTCCCAGAGGCGTAACCTCGTTAACACCTTTCTAGACACCTACTTGATCAGCTAATTGCAATGTGTAAAACTCTCCCAGGAGTAACTCTTACTCACAGTGGGTATCGGGATCCAACTATCTCATAGAAGGTATGCAATCTCATTGCAAATTTCAACACTTGAAATTCCCGATATGCTTTTGCCCCTAGCGTGCTATGACCTTGACGAAAGCCAACAAACCACAGCCCGCTAGTCAAGTTCAACCCGTATATTTCTTGACTGAATTAAACCCACCCGCACGACCCTTGACGAAAGCCAACAAAGCCGTACGACTACCCTAATCCAGTCGCATCATATGCAGCGGATAAACAGCACATAGCTACCGCACACTACACCTTGACGAAAGCCAACAAATGTAGCACGAATACTATATGTAATTTATCTGAAATGACGGAGGGCTACGCAGGTTTTTCATAAAAACCATGAGCGTAATGAACTTTATATCGTTGTAGAATCAAATAAAGTTTTGAAATGGAGTGATTTTGAGGCTTTTCTAGTTTTGCTAAAGGAGTCACTCCCGGTGAAGGGATCTCGGTCCTTTCCTCGTCGAATGAGGTGCGGGATATATCATATATATCGCTGTGCAAAGCAAAAACGCAAAAGCAGTCAAAAGCAAACCGAGTGTGTAGCATCTGCCAGTTATTGCTAAAGGAGTCACTCCCGGTGAAGGGATCTCGGTCCTTTCCTCATCAAATAAGGTGCGGGGTATATCATATATACCGCTGTGCAAAGCAAGAACTGTAGCTACCTGTTTTATTTTAAAATTCGATTCTACAACATCTTAGGTTTCTTTTCTTTCATTAATCACATTAATGAAGTCCCATCATTTAAATACCTAAACATCACAGATAGATATGACGTACACTTATGCCATCCGCATTCGCCTCGATGTCCCCTCGTGCACCGTTAGGTTAGGTAACTAACGACAGAGCAGGGCAGGGCTAGCGCGGGTGTAAAACATAAGTAACGTCTATATAATATATCATATATACTATATACTATATCCATCACAGAGTCACAACACAGATATCGCAGCAGAATAAACATATGAAATATTGGATATACTAGGACGTCCGTGTTTTCAATACGAGCCAGTATAAAACACGGATTCCACGGTCGTGATGAATAGTCAATCCCACACCCCTAGACCCCTACGAGAGCGGCAAGCAACCCTGCCAATTCTAGGGTTAGGAGACCCGGACTCGACTCCTCGAGTTGGTCTCCCACTGGACCCCAGAACCCGTTTACTTGTGCTCCCCTCCTTGGGTCTATCCTAATGCGGAAAAGTAAATAATATACAAAGGGTGACAACTTCCGCTACCTGGAAGTGCCCCAAATAAAAGAATATTACATATAAGTTTTTACATGAATGAAAATGAAAAACACTCATCTCACATAAAAACCCCCGGCTATTCGAACACGACGATCCAATATAACATATCCAGCAACACATAACATCACATGTCATCAACGTAAGTAAGTATGCATACCCCAATTGTCGTTGATGTATAGCAACGAAACCGGCGATATGAACATATTACACTTACGGTCACAGAAAAGAAAGTGTAAAACTACAACAATTGGAATCCGCAACCCTTTTAGACATCACATGCCTAATAGTTACAAACCCCGCATTTTAGTCTCATTATCGAAAACTCTTTTCAATATCGTATGGGACTAAACTGCTAGATTTATAACATTCATCCAGTTATCTCATAACTGTTTGTGAATTCCAATTATTGTATCACATTCCAGATAAACAGAAAATGTTAAAGTTTCCGATCGAACAGTCGAATACCCAAGTTTTCCCGATACAGCTCAACACATGAAATAAGTCTAACAACATTCAGTTCGTGCCTCAGTACCAACGGTCCAGCCGTAGAAGGGTCAAGCCAACGCCTCACATGTGGCACGCCGTACTGCCCCAAACCCGAAGGTTCAAAGGGCAGTTCAAGACGGTCACATAATCGAGTTAAGGTTTGTGTCTTCTAGAGGGACCATCGCGTTACTTGCACTACTTAGAACGTCGTTAAACTACGGAAAAATCCAACACTTGGAAATTTCCCGATAGGGGAAAAATTGGGTATTTATATCCGGTCGAACTTTTTAACATATTCTAAAATTTATCCGGAAAGCCAAATAGACAAAATTTGATAATCCGATCGAGTCCATGAAATCCCAAAACAATCCAGAAAAAATCAACTCTGGAAAAAATATTAAAAATTTCCAGAAGACTCAGCACTACAAAACATGAATTACTGTGCAAGACACGTGATGTAATTCAATACACTGACCGCGGAAGCGCCGCGTTTTGTATAGTGGAGGCCGCGGATCCGCGCTTGTGTTGGGGAGTTATCGGCACGTGTTTCACAGTAACTCACTATATTCCCTGCTGAATTTTTTGGCAATTTTTAATATGAAAAAATCCACGTTTTTGGAAAAAGTACAGAGAGCATGTTTGTAATGGGTTTTCGGGTTCGTTCGGACTTCAAACTCCGTCTGGACTTCGCCTAAGGCTCTAGCTAGGCTCTGATACCAGTGAAAGGTTCCTAGGCACCCTAGAGTGGTCTCACAAGGCATCGAACATGCCATTTTAAAATATTTTGGTGCCGAGAAACCCTAGACTACGGATCGTCGCTAGAATTCTAGGCGAAACTAAAAGCTATTTAACACTTAACTACTAGGATACGGAAATTACAACCTTTGTAGATCCGGATATCCACCTCCACGGCTCCGCAACGAAGTCTTCTCGCTGTCCATCTTGAAGCTTGGACTCTCGTGACGTCTTCATCGGAGAAACGTGCGGAATAGGTCGTCGGCTTCGTGTCAAAGACGATCTACGTCGAGGTTGCACAAACTCAAGCTCCGACTTCATAAAGTTGTGAAACTTGTGAAGAAAACACCCAAAACAACTTGGCAAGAGGTAGAGGGTGAAGAAATAGGAGGTGGGTTCACTTTAGAATTGGATTTATCTCACTTTAACTCAAGTTTCCATTGATGGACCTTGAGCTTGAAGAAGAAGAAGATGATGAAGATCAAGAAAGAAAGATAAGTCTTCATATTTTAAAATAAAACTAATATGAATACTTATCATATCTTTACCATGGTCAAGTGTAGAGATTAAACCAAGGTTAGTAAGTGTGGTTAGGGTTAAGGATGAGATAAGGATGGTGGACTTTGTCAAAGCTTCATGAAGCTTCAACATAGCTCCAAAATAAGCCACCATTCTTAACTTAATCCTTTCAAATAAATAAACAAATAAATAAATGAAAAACCAAAACCCTAATCATCACTTAACCATGGTTTAACCCTTTACACTTAATCATATTATCAAGTATCATCAAACATGATACAAAGTAGTGCACTAAAGCATATCACATATACAATGTGCATCAAGTGAGAAAAATCCGTTTAAAGTGAACCAATACTAGTTAATGCAAAGTAATATATCAAATATATAATTATACATTAAATCATTAAATCAACACTTGATTCAATGATCCGGTCATGTCGCACATAACCGACTAGTATTCAATGCATCGATTTATCGAATCAATGATTCGATAACTAGGTCATATCGAATATAACCATTCGAAACATATATCGCGAGAATGAAATGCGGTATCACATACACGCATTATTCTCGGTCCTGCACATATCTCATATGCGCTCCTATTTCGTTTCGCTTGAGCCAGGAAACCTCTGTGTAGGACTATAAAGACTCGTCAATACGCCGGTAGCAGATGATGATCATATCAAGCACCCACAAGCCGCAAGCGGTCTGCTAAACGTAACGGCCACCCGGGTATTGAGCGATCAGAAGATCGACGAGCTAGCCCGCTCACACTCCTGCGAATCCGACCAGTAACACTTACCATACAGTCCAGTCTCTTCGTCTGATATGTCGCATATCAAGTCTAGGGGTGGTAAACGTCAAACCCCAATAACCCGATAAGTCGTGCTGATGTGAGGCTCGTAACGGGTCGAGAAACTACTGGTAACACTTACCAGCAAATCTCTGATCAGCCCTGGCCAGGGACTTCCCTGTTACGGCCAATCGAGCACAGCGCAACATCAACTCCCAATACCGGGAGAGACGAAACCCCTCCTATCGCTCATTGCCTCCATGTGACTCGGGACTGTACCCAAAGACCACCATTTTGCACGCCCTCATGGACGTGGTAAGGTGGAGATCAAAGCACAGTGGGAATCACACAAGACTCTATGACGATCTCGGGTCTACAGACTAACCTGTACAAGTGTCACCTGAGAACTGCCATCTGACGTGAGGTATAATACCATCTGGGAGTTCTCGGCGAGTCCGTCCAGTGTACTCAGTTTCCACTGAGCACCCATATACCATCTCTGATGTCAAACACCAATGGATATGGGATCATCCATCACCCATCACATGGGTCGAGAAACGTATACGCTAGTCTACTCTGGTATATCGATGCCCCGTCTCGATACACCCATGACTAGGGACCTTGAAGGATGTACTTATGGACTACCATGTCCCCACTAGTATGATCTGCATCATAGTCCAGGTAGTCAAGTACAAATCCTAAGGGCTTTACCAACATGTAACTATAAGACAGTATAAAGAGACTAGTGTACATGTTAAGATAAATAGCAACCAGATAGCATACTATCATGTCGAGCAAGAAAGTCATCTCTATATATGTCCAAGCATCCAATATAATATACATAATCTGTACAATACTGGCCTCTAGGGCATACATACAACTAACAATACTAGCTTGTATATTACTTAATGGAAGCTTGGGATATTCACAGTTGTATAGACAATCTTGCTCAAAATGGTAGTATGCTACTTGGTTTGTCTCTACTTCAATATGTGCATGTGTTTCTTTTAGCATATCGCTTATATACATATTAGTGGAGCCCTTAGGATCTTTGCTTGATTACCAGCGTTGTGATGGCAGTCACACTTGTGGGGGTTGGGTAACCTATAAGCACATCCTTATACAGGTCCCTAGTCGTAGGACTATCGAGACAGGGCATCGATACTCCGGAGTAGACTAGCGTATGCGCTTCTTATCCCAACACGGGAGACGGTCTGTCCCACAGCCGTCAGTACGTCGTACTTGAGATAGTATGCGGGTGCTCGTTAGGTTACGAGTACACTGGACAGGACTCGTCGGGAACTGATGGTTGGTATTATACCTATCGTCAGTTATCAGTTCCCAGGTGACATGAGTACAGCTTAGTTCGCTGACTTGACACTGTCACTTCGCCTCGAGTGTGTTCCCACTGTACTTAGATTACTACCCTACCACGGCTCAAAGGAGTCGTGCAAACAGGTAGTAGTTGGGTACAATCCCGAAGCACTTGGAGGTAGTGACGGTTAGACAGGATTCGTCTCTCCCGGTATTGGGGGTTGATATCGCGCTGTGTCTAGGAGAGCCATTACACATGTAGTCCCTGGCCAGGGCAAGCGAGATATACTGGTAGGTTTCCAGTGTTATCTCAGGGTGTTCTGGGCTACACTCCGACACGACTTGTACCGCTATTAGGGGACTGACGTTTACCACCCCCTAGGCCCATCATGGGATATTATCAGATGAACGGACCAGACTGTACGGAGATTGTCACATACAGGCTCAGTAGGAGTTCGGATGGGTTTACCTCATCGGCCTTCTTATCGACATCTACCTGGGGACCGTTACGTACAGCTAGTGCCGCTTACGGTCTGTGGTTAAACCCACTGCTAGCGTAGTGTCGAGTCTTTAGAGTCCCACACAGAGAGTTTCCTTGCACTGAGCGAAAGGTGTAGAGGCCGTATGGTTTTACGGCAGGGCTGCGATCACTTACGTGCACTTGTGTGCGTATGCTGTTCGGGCAGGCAATACTAGTGGGCTTTGGTTTAAGCCGGATCCTAGTATTGCACGGATGGATTAGTTTTGTCTTCTGTGCATTCGCATTCTACGGAATGCGGATGCGGGTGTGTATGCACAGTTTTGAGGAGCGAAGAAGGAGGAGGTGCCTCATTAGGGTTTTGACAGTTAATTCAGTCAAAACCATTTTGAGGCGGACTCATTAGGGTTTTGGCTGTTGGTTCGGTCAAAACCATTATGAGCCGGGAACATTATTTACTAATCTTTTTACTTGACTTTGTTGACCGTTTGACCAAAGTTGACTTGGACCTTCATGAGAGGTCTAGAGTATTCTTTGGATTTCTTTTTATTTTGGATTATGAAAATGGTCAAGTCAATTGTTGCCATCAACGTTATCTTGAAAAGATTAGTCATGATGATGTTGGTGTATTATTGCAACCATGGTGGTTTTTCTTTAGTTAATTTTTTCATTTCTCAATTCTCATTCTCTCTCTTGTGAGAAGAAAAGAAAAAGCTCCATGGTTGTTCCTTCTTCTTCCTCCTCTTGATTCTTCCTTTGATCTCATGTGTTGAGAGAAAAAAGATCCAAATAGAAAAACACATCCATCTACTACTTCTACACAACCTAGGACATCAAGCCTAGCAATCTTGTTGCCCTAGTTGCCTCGGCTCGAGGTGGAGCTCGGAGCACAACTCTCGGGTGGATCGTCTTCGACTCAAGAAGGCCGCGGAGGTGATCAAGATCCGGATCTATCCTCGGAGCTTGGATGGACGAGCAGGACAGCGGAGAGAAGACCCGAAGGACCGGTATCGTGAGGTATAATCTCTATGGCATAGTAGATAGCATCTCTTGTAGTTTGCTAGTTTGTAATTTAGCAAAGATCCTTCTTTTAGTCTATGTTGCCTTTGTGCTAAAAATTGTTTTTCGCCGTTTCCGCCTCCCCGTAAGAACCGGGGTGAGCAACGTGAACTTACAAGACAACTGTTTTCTTTATTTAATGAGATTCCTGTATGTATATAAATCGAATATCATCAATGAAATCAACAGAGAAATCAGTGCCTAGTATCGACACAAAACAAGAATCTCAATATCTCAATATCTCAGGCTCCGGCTATCTGGACTGGCCTGTATCATCAAATCTCAATATCTCAGTGTCTCAAATCTCAATACCTCAATATCTCAGGCTCCGGCTATCCAGACTGGCCTGTATCATCAAATCTCACGACCACGGACGGTATCCTTCGGATATCCGCCGCGCCAGGTAAAATCACCGGTAGGTAGTGCTCCCCTGCCAGGCTCATCATCTACAACTCGAGCTTATTGCCCCGGGGTACCTTACCGGGCCCACCATATACCCGAGACGGTTCATCCTACTCCTCGAATCGGGTCTCGAAAACCAACTCAGAACCGAGAAAACATCATGGTGGACAATACTCATCATATCAAGGAAAGCCACATCTTTCTCTTTAAAATAATTCATCAGTTTATAAAATGTCACTTGCGGTTTCCAAATCCAGAAAATCTCAAGAAGGGTCCGAAATCATCAAAATCACGATATCAACGAACAATGAATACCGGCATAAATCTCCATAATACTGCATAACCAATGAATATATGAATGCATCAAGTATCTATATAATGAATGCAATCTCTAAGATAACATATGAGAGCAATCACGCAATATTATGTTGTAACTAGCATTTAGCTGATTATATCAATAAAATAATATGTTCTAAAGTGTACGTGACATGGCAGTTACCGATGATGATGTGTGTGAGCCGGCAAGCAAGTGTATGTGGAGCATACGCATCATCGGTAATGGTGCTGGTGTCCTGACAGCATGGTTTCATAATCACTAAGTACACAATAAACATACAATGAGACGATAACAACATAATAAATGGCAATGAATAATAAATGCAACAATAATATACGAAACATGAATGATAACGTAACACTAAGGAATCTACATCGATATACATATGTCATACTGTTTTGCCATTTGAAATAATACGAATCGTGGTGTTTTTGAAAATAAGGGCTACGGTGTTTTTATGAAAGGATACGTCATTTGAAATATCCGTAGAATCGCTTGTCCTGTCTTTAAAATACACATGATCCGTTAGTTTTGAAATAGGTATGAATCGAATCTAGTCTAACATCTACACATAAACTACTGGACTGAGCTGACAGGCTAATCGAACGGGGAAGAAAACCACCTACATCTGAGTTGATATATCTATATCTATATAATAGTCGGTGATCCCGCCTCAATAGTATCCCACGATACGCCATCTAATATGAAATCCTCGAGTCAAGAGTGTGGATCTATCATCAATAGCTCGTACGGTAAATCCATCGCACGGCATCCCAAATCAGGGTACGGGTCAAATTTCGCATTTATCTCACTATTCATCAGATATCATTATCATCACCAATCGTGAACAGGGGTACTGATCTAGGTCTAGTACACTACTAATACCATCAACATATATCATGATCTGGCTACTGATCCAAAGTCTCATACAATCTGATGTCATCAACACATATTATCATATAAAAGTAGACATCGCCCAAGCGATTCATTATAAATATCATAGCATATCTCATCTCATATCTCGATCATATGTCAAATATCATATATATATATATATATATATATATATATCATCATCCACATGGTATCGTCGTCCAACGATCCGCTATAACATCATGACATATCTCAGTCACATATTAAATATCTCACGTCATCATGCCCGATCATATCGACCCATTCTAAAGTATCATATAACATCCTCATCATCCAAGTGTATGAATACCAATATATATATATATATATATATATATATATATATATATATATATATGTCCCCAATACGCATAAGGAAGTAAATGTATGCGAGTATGTGTATGTGCGTGTATGCAAATCTTTACTCTAGGGTTCGCGACTAAGAACCACTAAAACACTTTCCTCAAGTCTCGCTAACACTAACCCATGATTTTCTAAAGCTTTTCTCGCTAAGTATTCATATCTCTCAATAGCATATAAATGTATATCTATATCCCATCACATCATTTCTTACAACTTTGCGGGGGTGCTATACGCCATCCACCCGACTTCCCCCGTAGATATAATCTACTCACCTTGCTCTTCGCTTGCCGATGCCGACGTCGCCACGCGCTTTCTTGTCGTCTTGAAGTCTTCGTAGGGGTACCTACACATCATAACATATCGTATCGTATCAAAATCCAAATCAAAGCCAAAACGACACGCTAAAAGCCTATAGGTTCGAACCTACGGACTGCGCCTTCAAAACCACCAAACAACTCTCGATATCGTCGTACAAACGTCAAACCATCGAGTTAAAACCAAATTCCTGAAATCCAGAATTCAAAATACGCAAAACAAAACCCCGCATCAAAACAGCAACACAAGGAAAATGGTCCCAGATTTCACCCTAGGTCAAATCAGCAAATTTTTCATATGTCAAGGGTCTAGTTTACTGAAGATAAAGCCACAGAACAAACACGAACCCAAATGGTCCCACCCTGGCCTCAAATTGCGGCCAGATGGATTAAATTTGCGGCCAGAACATGGAGGGGGTGGCTCAGGTTTTAGTGTTAGCTCCCTGGGTGCCAGCATGTATCACTGTGTTTGCTAAATAATTTTTCAGGTCCCCGAGTGTAGCAGATTTCCAATTACCATCATGATTTCACAGTTTTTCCGATGTCCGGGTTTCTAAGTTCGTATTTTGGGGTTTATTCTATGGTTTCAGTCCAAGATACAATCCGTACAGGGGTCATAAAGTCTCTACTAAACTCAATTACACTTCACAATTCAAAATTTCTCGAAACCCTCATCTAGGAATTTCTAGGTTCACAAAACCACTCGATATCGATACTAAACATATATGGATGCCTAAGGAATTTAAATACTATTCTAAAGGTGCAGAAATTACCTCAATTGGCAACTCAAAAATTTTCTTGAGTTGCCCAAAGTCCTCAAAATTTGATTTTTCTTGGTCCAATGTGCTTCCCTTGAGCTTGTGCATGCTTTTTTGTGAAATGAAGATGGGGTTTTGGGTTTGTTTTCGGGGTGTTTTGAGGCTTGAAGTGGAGGAGGGAGATGGGGGCTGCCATGGGTGAAGAGGGAGAAGAAATGGTGAAGAGATAAAGAGAGAAACAATGAGCCATGCCTAGATTTGACCCCTCACACCCTCTCTCTCATGCCCATCCCTCTTGTCATCATGATACATTCTCCTATTCTTTTGTTTTTGTCTTCTTCTCTTTTCTTCTCCTTTAAAAAGCCATGCATGATAAAAATAAGGAAAACGCCATGATAGAAAAATGTAACAAGTGTAGAAAAAAAGATATGGTGCATGTCATGTGCACAAAACGCGTTTAATGCCCAATTAGCGATATTTAATCGCGATTAACACTAAAATGGTGTATAATAAATCATAAAACTTCATAATTTGCATAAATTACACAAAGCACCCTCTTTTTAGTAATTTCTATAATTTTCCAAATTTTCCCCAAATTCATCGGTATTTAATTTTACCGCATTATTAAAATATTCAATATAATTATTATTTAATTATAAAAATTCCTAAAAATAATATTTTATTTTCCTGAAATGTTATAATCTTTCCCCGTTAAAGAAATTCGGTTCCCGAATTTAAATTTAAACCCCTCAAATACTAAAACATTTCAGTAAAAAGTCCAAGTCGTCGGGGCTCCGAAATCATCAATACATAAGACGCATAATAGCGCAATGCATGCGCATGAAAAATGAACAGATAACTCAAAATCAACACTCCGTCAAGGATCCCGCAATCATCGGAGTTATGGTGAAGACACCAATGTTAAAGCCCAATACGAAAACCAACATGATATACCTCAATAATGCACGTAACATCATTAAAACATCTGAAAAGAATGCATGCCAAACTCTTTTCAAATCGCTGTGCGATGCGAGTATCGCTGCACAGTGGCGGACGTTTATTGTAAGAAAATAATCCCATATACGTATATATATCTTTCATTTAACATACGTCCCGCCGTTTAGAAAAATAATTTAGAAGGGTTTCCTTTGAAAATGCTTCGTGTCATCTCGGACACGAAGGTAAATACTGAGACTATAGCTCCTTTTTGGAAATCCCTTCGATAATTATCAATACCTGCAAAAATATATTCAAGTACTGTCCTCGGACTAGTCCTGCTCAGCTACACTACCAAGTAGTAAAAATCATAAAAACCTACTGCTCAAAGGAAATAAAATCTCAAAATGTGCATAAGAATGCCACGTGCGTCTGGCGTGCACGAAAATCGAAATCCATGAATGTGCCATACATGCGCACAGAAAGAAAAATCTAAGTGCAATGGGTATGCACGAAAACACCTGTCAGTGGCAACGGGTGTGCCTGACAGCAATATCAGGTGCATCAAATATGCACGAAGAATCTCGATTTAGTACATCTGGTGTGCATCAAAATCGCATCAAGCGCCCAAGTATGCGTAAGAATCCAAGTCAAGTGCACAAGGTGTACGAAACAAATATCGAATATCATAATCGAAATTGACGGTATACAGCACATCTCAATCCAAATCCAAATTAGGTATACCGTGGTATATAATCTCATAACCATATGCATCAGCGTGCACAAAATCGAATCAAAATACTAAAAGTTCAAGAAAACTATACCGAAAGCATAAGTCAAATCACATGCATACCATAGACATGAAATCAAAATCAACATCTCGAATGATATCAAATCAAAGTCAAGTGCAACTGTGGTGCACAAAATCTCAATCATGCAAATAAATCGCTCAAAATATCAGGCATGGAATCAAAATCAACACCTTGAATGTCATCAATCGAAGTCGAGTGCAACTGTGGTGCACAAAATCTCAATCTAGTGCAACTAACGTGTACGAATGGAAATCTCAATCGAGTGCATCCGGTGTGCACAAAACCACATCTCATATCATGCGCTCAACATGCGCGAAAATCCAAATCAAGTACATCCGTCATGCACGAATGAAGGCTAAATCAAGGGCATCGAACATGTATGAATAAAATCTAAATCAAGTGCATCCAACATGCACGAATAAAATCTAAATCAAATGCATCCAACGTGCACAAATAAATCTAAATCAAGTGCATCCAATATGCATGAATAAAATCTAAATCAAGTGCATCCGATGCACACAAAATCCAATATTAAGCGCCTAATATGCGCAAAAATCCAACCCAAGCGCGTCAGTCCGTGAAAAGTATCTAGTGTAGTAACATGCATGAAAATGAACATCAAGTGCAGACACGCACAAAACACAAATCTGGTAATACAAATGCTCAAAGACATAAATCGGGTGCAACCGAGGTACGGAGTATAATTCCAGTGCAACCAATGCACAAAATACCTAGCTGGTGCAACAAATTCTCGAAATATGAATCCGGTGCATCCAGTGCACGAAATACAATACAGTGCAACAATCGTACAAAAATACAAATATAGTGCATCAAGTGCACAAAATACCAACTCCAGTGCATCCAGTGCACGAAATACCAAATACAGTGCATCCAGTGCACGAAATATCAAGTACAGTGCATCCAGTGCATGAAATACAATATGGTGCAACAATGCACAGTGTAAAAACATAGTACAACAACTGCACAAAACACAAATCGGGTGCAACAAGTGCACGGAAATGCATCAATAACTCAAATGTGTATAAAAAGCAACACCGAGTGTGCCAAGGTGTATAAAATCATAAACGCGTGCAACTGAGTGCACAAAACACATATCCACGCACTGCAAGTATATGTAAACTATACCGAGTGCAAAAACCAAATCGAAAGCATACCACCTGCACAAAAATCAAATCAGCTGTATGCAATCTATGAAATCATAAACATGTGCAGCCAAGGCACAAAACTGAATCAAGTGCAATAAACCTGCACAAATCATAAATTAACACAACAGTGTATAAAGCATATCTCAAGTGCAATAACTATGCACAAAACGTAAATACTCAGTAGGTGCAGCCATGGTGCACGAAAACAATACCATAAAGCCCAACCATCAAAACTCAAATCCAAGTGATATAAGCGTGATATTCAGATCACACGCAAATAGCAATGAAAGACATTGAGGTACGCCTCCTACAATGTCGAAAAGTGTCGGTGCACCCAAAACTGGCAGAGCAAGAACATCCACTTCCTCCTGCTCACGGTCTGGCGTCATCTGTCTCTGGTTCTTCATTTCTCTGTAGATTACCAATCTTGCAATCCATTGGCTCGTCGGCCCGGTTCGGTTTACTAACGGAAACGATCCGCTCTAGCATACCCTCTAAAGATCTCTGGCCAACTATCATGGTCACTCATAACAAGTCTCATCAATGATGCCGAATTCTGGTCTCCTGGGTGTGCGTAATACAACTGATCCTGGGTCCAGGTCTTCTCGTATAGTAATCCAGAAAGGTCCTGTCGAGGTCTCTCATAAATCTCGTCTTTGCCGAACTGTCCGGAGGTTATCACCCTTTACTATATCTGTTTCTGATTCCGGAACGGCTGCATACTCATCGCGACTCCTCCCGAAAGATATATCCATATACAACGCCTCTGCATGCTTATCAGATGTCGGCGGAGTGGAACGTCATCTCGTCATGATCTCATACGAACCTTTTACTCCACTTTTCTCTAATGTCGACAGCTTCGGACTCGTCTCTTCGTGGCTGCATGGACTGTGCTTCAATGGCTATACTCGAATCGGGAGTCTCCCAAGCAATGCATCCTATCACATGATATTCGAATGATGTCAAACTTTTCGATCGATTCGTCAAGGTTCCATAATCCCCCAAGAGCTCAACATCTTGAGTACAGTTTAATAGTATCGAATACATACCACAGCACCTATGGACCAACCGTATAAGGGCAAACCCAAACTTTACTAATGGCACCGCTGAACTGCCGCAAACCCTAAGGTTCACCGGCGTTCCATGGTCATTATGTCGAGTTAGGGTTTCATTCTTCTGGAGGATCCGTAGAATTACTTGCATTGTTTTCCGAATACTTTAAACTTAGAAAATGGATTCCTGACATTTGATCGTCTATATCGACTCTCAACGTATCAGCGTGAAGTCGTCTCTAGCTAGGACCAATCAATCTGATGACCTCGTATCGAGGTAGGCAATGAATCACATGTTCTAGTCTTTCATCTCTGGTGACTAGCGATCTTCTATCATATCTCGAAGAATAACTCGTGCGGCATTAGCTCCAAACATCTAGGGAGATATCTCCTCATTCGCAGCAACAACTAGCTCGTTCGTCCGCACGCTGAACAGTGCCTCAATCATCAAGTATAATAGGTGCTTTAACAGTCATCACATCCTGGCTGGCCTCTATCAGTGGCCCAATCCTCTGGTGCTGATCTGCACGTCCGAGAAATCTCATAAAGGCAATCCATCAAACGCTCATGGCGCGAAAACACAATAAAACGACGCCTCTATGAAATCGTATGTCCCTGGAATCACGCCCTGGTCAGTCCTTGTCCGTGACGAGCTCGTGCTGACCGCAACTATAGCTGTAGCTCTCTGTGCCCGTACAACCGTGGTAACAAAACCATAAACTGGTACTAATGAGGCTAGATCATAGAAAGGAATATAATACTCTGCAAGGAAATGTACATCCTAAGGCTTCTTAAGCGGAGTATCGTATCGTAAGTATGCCGCAGAACATACACACGGTAAGTCACTCTTCTTAAGTCACCTACTCTATCAACAAAGGGTCATCCAACACTCAGAAGGTAAAACCTAACGCTCTGATACCAACTTTGTCACGACCCAAAAAGTACGGAACATGACCGGCACTTAAACTACGCAACGTCTCGAGACGTACGTAATCTAAGTAAGCCAAAACCCAGAAATCCAAACCAAGTAAAGCAGTAGAGTGAAGGAAAGACCAATTTTTGAAGCAAGAAGTTTAACAACATAAGCCGAAGTATGCATTTTAAAATCTCAAGTCTTTTCTGAAAATTTCGGCAGAGTTTCCTTTATAAAAACTGACCCCAAATGGGTACAAACCTGATAAAGCATATATAATGAATAAAGGCATCCCCAAGCGGGAGCTAGCTCTTCATCAATCGACGGACAAAACCACACAATGCAATATAATATACAACGCCAAGGGCGAGGACCAAAGCTCAAAGGAAACTCAAAATCATCAAGAAAACCATAATAATACAACGCGCGACTCTAAGGTCGAAATAATATACACTGGTCATCTATCTCTATTAATATACAAGTCTGGTTGATGGAGTTTTAATAGATACAACTGAAATAACAAATAAACAATGGTGGTCCTGATGCAAAAGAACCCACCTACCAAAGCAAATCATCCTGAATGAAATTATGTGCCAGCAATCTGCCAATGAAACCTGTACATCTAACCTGTAAGAAAAATTTGGCACAACGGGGGTGAGTTGCCAACTCGTGAGTGGAAAACATCTATGAGAAGAAATCGCATGTGACGCTATCCTAGGTCATATCAAATAATATCCTCAAATAAAAATCCTGATCCATCTACACATAAGTGCAATACTACGTGCTCGTGTCAGTACCTCAGATACCACGTATCAGATATATGATGTATGAATGCATTACGAATGGAAACAGAATACATCATGAGTAAGACAACTGTTTTCTTTATTCAATGAGATTCCTGTATGTATATAAATCAAATATCATCAATGAAATCAACAGAGAAATCAGTGTCAAGTATCGACACAAAACACGAATCTCAATATCTCAGGCTCCGGCTATCCGGACTGGCCTGTATCATCAAATCTCAATATCTCAGTGTCTCAAATCTCAATATCTCAATATCTCAGGCTCCGGCTATCCAGACTGGCCTGTATCATCAAATCTCACGATCACGGACGGTATCCTTCGGATTCCGCCGCGCCAGGTAAAATCACTGGTAGGTAGTGCTCCCCTGCCAGGCTCATCGTCTACAACTCAAGCTTATTGCCCCGGGGTACCTTACCAGGCCCACCATATACCCGAGACGGTTCATCCTACTCCATGAATCGGGTCTCGAAAACCAACTCAGAACCAAGAAAACATCATGGTGGACAATACTCATCATATTAAGGAAAACCGCATCTTTCTCTTTAAAATAATTCATCAGTTTATAAAATGTCACATGCGATTTCCAAATCCAGAAAATCTCAAGAAGGGTCCATTATCATCAAAATCATGATATCAACAAACAATGAATATCGGCATAAATCTCCATAATACTGCATAACCAATGAATATATGAATGCATCAAGTATCTATGTAAAGAATGCAATCTCTAAGATAACATATGAGAGCAATCACGCAATATTATGTGGTAACTAGCATTTAGCTGATTATATCAATGAAATAATATGTTCTAAAATGTACGTGACATGGAAGTTACCGATGATGATGTGTGTGAGCCGGCAAGCAAGTGTATGTGGAGCATACACATCATCGGTAATGGTGCTGGTGTCCTGACAGTAAGGTTTCATAATCACTAAGTACACAATAAACATACAATGAGATGATAACAACATAATAAATGGCAATGAATAGTAAATGCAACAATAATATACGGAACATGAATGATAACGTAACACTAAGGAACCTACATCGATATACATATGTCATACTGTTTTGCCATTTGAAATAATACGAATCGTGGTGTTTTTGAAAATAAGGGCTACGGTGTTTTTATGAAAGAATACGTCCTTTGAAATATCCGTAGAATCTCTTGTCCTGCCTTTAAAATACACACGATCCGTTAGTTTTGAAATAGGTATGAATCGAATCTAGTCTAACATCTACACATAAACTACAGGACTGAGCTGACAGGCTAATCGAACGGGTAAAGAAACCACCTATATCTGAATCGATATATCTATATCTATATAATAGTCGGTGATCCCGCCACAATAGTATCCCACGATACACCATCTAATATGAAATCCTCGAGTCAAGAGTGCGGATCTATTATCAATAGCTCGTATGGTAAATCCATCGTACGGCATCCCAAATCAGGGTACGGGTCAAATATCACATTTATCTCATTATTCATCAGGTATCATCATCATCACCAATCGTGAACAGGGGTACTGATCTAGGTCTAGTACACTACTAATACCATCAACATATATCATTATCTGGCTACTGATCTAAAGTCTCATACAATCCGATATCATCAACACATATTATCATATAAAAGTACACATCGCCCAAGCGATCCAGTATAAATATCATAACTTATCTCATCTCATATCTCGATTATATGTCAACTATCATATATATATATATATATATATATATATATATATATATATCATCCACATGGTATCATCGTCCAACGATCCGCTATAACAACATGACATATCTCGGTCACATATTAAATATCTCACGGCATCATGCCCGATCATATCGACTCATTCCCAAGTATCATATAACATCCTCATCATCCAAGCGTATGAATACCAATATATATATATATATATATATATATATATATATATATATATATATATATATATATATATGTCCCCAATACGCACAAGGAAGTAAATGTATGCGAGTATGTGTATGTGCGTGTATGCAAATCTTTACTCTAGGGTTCGCGACTAAGAACCACTAAAACACTTTCCTCAAGTCTCGCTAACACTAACCCATGATTTTCTAAAGCTTTTCTCGCTAAGTATTCATCTCTCAATAACATATAAATGTATATCTATATCCCATCACATCATTTCTTACAACTTTGCGGAGGTGCTATACGCCATCCACCCGACTTCCCCCGTAGATATAATCTACTCATCTTGCTCTTCGCTTGCCGATGCCGACGTCGCCACGCGCTTTCTTGTCGTCTCGAAGTCTTCGTGGGGGTACTTACACATCATAACATATCATATCGTATCAAAATCCAAATCAAAGCCAAAACGACACGCTAAAAGCCTATAGGTTCGAACCTACAGACTACGCCTTCAAAACCACCAAACAACTCTCGATATCGTCGTACAAACGTCAAACCATCGAGTTAAAACCAAATTCCTGAAATCCAGAATTCAAAATATGCAAAACAAAACCCCGAATCAAAACAGTAACACAAGGAAAATGGTCCCAGATTTCACCCTAGGTCAAATCAGCAAATTTTGCATATGTCAAGGGTCTAGTTTACTGAAGATAAAGCCACAGAACAAACACGAACCCAAATGGTCCCACCCTGGCCTCAAATTGCGTCCAGATGGATTAAATTTGCGGCCAGAACATGGAGAGGGTGGCTCAGGTTTTGGGGTTAGCTCCCTGGGTGCCTGCATGTATCACTGTGTTTGCTAAATAATTTTTCAGGTCCCCGAGTGTTAGCAGATTTCCAATTACCATTATGATTTCACAGTTATTCCGATGTCGGGGTTTCTAAGTTCGTATTCCGGGGTTTATTCTATGGTTTCAGTCCAAGATACAATCCCTACAGGGGTCATAAGGTCTCTACTAACCTCAATTACATTCACAATTCAAAATTTCTTGAAACCCTCATCTAAGAATTTCTAGGTTCACAAAACCACTCAATATCGATACTAAACATATATGGATGCCGAAGAAATTTAAATACTATTCTAAAGGTGCAGGAATTACCTCAATTGGCAACTCAAGAATTTTCTTGAGTTGCCCAAAGTCCTCAAAATTTGATTTTTCTTGGTCCAATGTGCTTCCCTTGAGCTTGTGCATGCTTTTTATGAAATGAAGATAGGGTTTTGGGTTTGTTTTGGGGGTGTTTTGAGGCTTGAAGTGGAGGAGGGAGATGGGGGCTGCCATGGGTGAAGAGGGAGAAGAAATGGTGAAGAGATGAAGAGAGAAACAATGAGCCATGCCTAGGTTTGACCCCTCACCCTCTCTCTCTCTCTCTCATGCCCATCCCTCTTGTCATCATGATACATTTTCCTATTCTTTTGTTTTTGTTTTCTTCTCTTTTCTTCTCCTTTAAAAATCCATGCATGATAAAAATAAGGAAAAATCCATGATAGAAAAATGTAACAAGTGT
Organism: Agapanthus africanus; assembly: GCA_030015575.1. Lineage (NCBI taxonomy): Eukaryota > Viridiplantae > Streptophyta > Magnoliopsida > Asparagales > Amaryllidaceae > Agapanthus > Agapanthus africanus. Next base: position 619,786,472 of record CM057341.1, read on the forward strand.
AGAAAAAAAGATATGGTGCATGTCATGTGCACAAAACACGCTTAATGCCCGATTAGCGACATTTAATCACGATTAGCACTAAAATGGTGTATAATAAATCATAAAACTTCATAATTTGCATAAACTACACAAAGCACCCTCTTTTTAGTAATTTCTATAATTTTCCAAATTTTCCCTAAATTCATCGGTATTTAATTTTACCGCCTTATTAAAATATTCAATATAATTATTATTTAATTATAAAAATTCCCAAAAATAATATTTTATTTTCCTAAAATGTTATACACAGGCATTGTCTTTGCCCTCATTGCAGGGACGGTATGTTGGAAGAGTTCCAAGCTAGATACCGAGATATACTAGACGATAAAGGATGAATACATTGCTACCAATGATACTGCCAAAGTGGCTATCTGAGTGTTACTTGTTCATGAGATTAACAAGGTTCCTACCATTGAGCGTCCAATAACTGTTATTGTGACAACAATAGAGTTGTGGCTTTGGCTTAGAAACGAAGGTCCCATCAGCATTCTATACATATTCTGAGGCAAGTATCACCTGATCAGGGTGATGGTTGATCTCCAAGAGATCGAGATAAGGAGAGTAGATTATGAGGTTAACACGGCGGATCCACTCACCAAGGCCTGCTTCCCCAAATACTATTTGAGAGATTTTGGGATGGTTGAGTATGGGATACTACAACCGCTGCTATATTGTTGGGTATTGGATACTACAACAGATGGCCTTAGTGTAAATGGGAGATTGTTAGTTATATGTATGCCTTAGAGGCCATTACTGTACATGGGATGTATATTGCAGTGAATGCATGGACATATATAGAGAGGACTTTTGCTCAATATGATAGTATGCTATCTGGTTGCTCTTTGTCTTAACATGTTGACTTGTATATGTCACGACCCAAAATTTGGCCCGTAACCGGCACTTAAACTGCGTAACGTCTACAGGCGTACGCAACTTAAGTAAGCCAAAACCCAGAAATCTAAACCACCCAAAACTGGATAAACGGAGAAAAACATAGTTTAAAACATTCGGAAAATTTTAAGTAAAATCTTTAATTTTAGTTTTCTTTCTTGAAAATTTCGGCAGCACCTCCTTTGTAAAAACTAGCCCCAAAAACGGGTACAATATAGATAATATATAAAGCATTCCAAACGGGAGCAAATCACGCCCAACGGCGGAGACAACCACCACAAGCATATATACGATGCCGAAGCGAAAAAATATAAAAGAAAACTGCATAAAGATTTAAAACTTTTCAACAAAACCGGCTCCCACAAGCACGGCACCCAAAGTCACCAAAATAATAATACAACACCGAATCCTCATAGCTCGTCTCTAATTCAAATACAAGAAAAGGTAGATGGAGAATACTAGATCCAACAAAAAGATATACAATGTACAAACGGATAACCGCAAACCCGCCTAAAAGCAAAGGCCTCAATAGAGATGATAAGACGCCCTGCCGCGACTACTCTGAGGGTAAGTCCTGCAAAACACTGTGGCACAACGGAGGTGGGTTGCCAACTCGTGAATAGAAAATAACATCATACTATAATCACAAGTATGCACGAACAACGATAAATCTAGCACACGTAATCTGATAGCATAAGTATGGTAATATGGATATGCAAGAATCATGTAAAGGTACATCATCAGGCTACTACAACTACATGAAGCAATGCATATAAACATAATCCTGAGTGTGGGATGATAAAATATAAAACCTCATGCAAAATCATCAGCATGGAAAAATCCCCCAATGTCCCTCACTGACACATCAAATCCTAGCAATCCTCAGGCACCGCATCCTCAGATCGGCCCTCACATCCTGTAAGTCTCATGGAACCTGAGTGTCAAACATCGACACCCAAAACATCATGAAAACATATACCTGTATGTATATATATATATAAGTATGAGGATATCAACCACGTATGTCCACCGACGATACGTAAAAATCATGGAAAATCTGAGTGTCAAACACCGACACTCGAAACATCATGAAACCCGTGTCTAGCATCAACACGTAAATCCTCAACTCAGGTGCTGTCACCACGACTGACCCTGACGATATGTCATACATCACTCCGGTCGGTATCCCCACGATAACCGCCGAGTCCAAATAAAATCACCGGTAGGTGGTGGTCCCTCTGTCAGGCTTATCGTTTACACCACGAAATCACCACTCGCTCCGGGATACCATACCGGGTCCACCATGTACCCGAAGACGGTGCCTCCCGCTCCTCGAATCGGGTATCACAAGCCAAATCTCAGAACCGAGAAATCACATGGTGGACGCACTGAAATATCATATCAAGAGAAACCGGGTTTTCAAACAATACATAGTTTTCTTGAAATACCCCCACGGTTTTCAAATCCATAAATCATATGAAATCCATATCTCAATGCGTAAATCCATGAAAACTGATATATGCAACATAAAACTGTTAGTTATATGTATGCCCTAGAGGCCATTACTATACATAGGATGTATATTGTAGTGGATGCTTGGACATATATAGGGAGGACTTTCTTGCTCGATATGATAGTATGCTATCTGGTAGCTCTTTACCTTAACGTGTACACTGATTGTCTCTCTGTTACATGTTGGTAAAGCCCTTAGGATGTGTACTTGACTACCTAGACTATGATGCAGATCATACTAGTGGGGACATGATAGTCCATAAGTACATCTTTCAAAGTCCCTAGTCGTAGGTGTATCGAGACAGGGCATCGATGCACCAGAGTAGACTAGCGTATACGCATCTTGACCCATATGATGGGCGATGGATGATCCCATATCCATCGGTGTTTGACATCAAGGATGGTGTATGGGTGCTCAGTGGAGACTGGGTACACTGGACGGACTCGTCGAGAACTCCCGGATGGTATTATACCTTACGTTAGATGGCAGTTCTCTGGTGACACTGGTATAGGTTAGTCTGTAGACCCGAGATCGTCATAGAGTGTTGTGTGATTCCTACTGTGCTTTGATTTCCACCTTACCACGTCCAAGAGGGCGTGCAAAACGGTGGTTTTTGGGTACAGTCCCGAATCACATGGAGGCAATGAGCGATATGAGGGGATTCGTCTCTTCCGGTATAGGGAGTTGATGTTGTGCTGTGTTCGATTGGCTATAACCGGAAATCCCTGGCCAGGGTTGCTGAGATTTACTGGTAAGTGTTACCAGTAGTTTCTCGAACTGTTATAGACCTCAAATCGACACGACTTATCGAGCTACTGGGGTCTGACGTTTACCACCCCTAGGCGAGATATGCGACATATCAGACGACGAGACCGGACTGTACGATAATTGTTACTGGTTGGATTCACAGGAGTGTGAGCAGGCTTGCTCGTTGATCTTCTGATCGCTCAATACCCGGGTGGCCGTTACGTTTAGCAGACCGCTTGCGGCTTGTGGGTGTTTGATATGATCATCACCTACTGCCGGCGTATTGACGAGTCTTTAGAGTCCTACACAGAGGTTTTCTGGCTCAAGCGAAACAAAATAAGAGCGCATATGAGATATGTGCGGGACCGGGAATAATACCAGTATGTGATACTGAATTCTATTCTCGCGATTTGTATCATCGGACGGTTATATAAGATATAGCCGGGTTACCGAATCAAGTGTTGATTCGATACATTGATACACTAGATATTAGTCGGTTATATGCAGTATGACCGGATCATTAAATCAAGTGTTGATTTAATGATTTAATGTATAATTATATATTTAATATATTACTTTACATTAACTAGTATTGGTTCACTTAAGATTATTTTTGTCACTTGATTTGCACAAGTTGTATATGTGATATATGCTTGTGCACTAGTTTGTATCATGATTGATGATACATGTAAACTTGGGTGTATATTTGCTTTAAACCATCTTTAGGTTAATGGTTAGGTTTTAATTTGTTTTATTTATTTTCTTTATTCATTTTGGCAAAAATAAAATGGAGGCTTGCTTTGTTTTATTCTTGAAGCTTCATGAAGCTTTGAAAGTCTTTACCATTTTGTTTTTTCCCTTAACCTAACCATTACACCTAAACCCTAGTTTATTCTCTACATGTGTTAGCCTCACCCATGGTTGCATTATGATAAGATTAACTTGATTATTCATTTCATATAATTATTTTTCTTTCTTCTTCTTCTTCTTCTTCTTCATGAAGAAAAGAAAAGCATTCTAGAAAATTTTCAAGTGTTGAAATCAAGTGAGAAATCCAAATCCAAAGTGAACCCACTTCCTATTTCTTCATCCTCTACCACTTTCCATGTTGTATAGGGTTTTTTCTTCACAAGTTTCATGACTTAGTGAAGATGGAGCTTGAGTTTGAGTTGCCTCGACATAGATCATCTTCGGCATCGAAGTCAACGACCTAGCCCGATCATTTCTCCGACGAAACCAACGCTAGAGTCCAGGATCCCGATGGTCGCAGCGGAGGGACGTCATCACGGAGCTAAAGAGGTGGAGGACCGGATCTACAAAGGTTGTAGTCACTTCACTTAGTAGCAAAGTAGTTTGCTTGCTTGTTTTTCGCCTATCCTCTAGTTAACGATCTTCATTAGGGTTTCTCGGCACATAAAATTTTGATTTTGGAATGGTTGATCAGTTGTAGAACCTCATGAGTGTGCCTAGGAACCCTACAATGGTATCAGAGCCAGGCTAGAGCCTTAGGCGAAGTGTAGACGATATTAGAAATCCAATCGAGTCACGAAACCCTAACCAAGACCCCTCTCTGTACATTTTCTATAATTGTGGATTTTTCCTAATTAAAAATTGTCAAAAAATTCAGCAGGGTTTTATAGAAGTTACTGTGCATCATGTGACCACAACTCGACTAAAGCGCCGCGGAACCGCGGCCCCACCCTGGCTTGCACGGCGGTTCCGCGGCCATATTAGTGAATTTTGACACGTGGTTTGCACAGTAATCTCTCTCTATAAGTGCTGTGTTTTCTGGGAATTTTTAACTTATATTCAACAGTTGAATTTTCTGGGTTGTTTTGGGGATTCGATGATTCGATCGGTTTATTTAACTTCGTCTATGTGTTTTTCCGGGTATTTTAGAACATGTTAAAAAGTTCGACCAGATATAAATACCCAATTTTTCCCCTGCCTGGAAATTTCCAAGTGTTGGATTTTTCCGTAGTTTGAAAACGTTCTAAGTAGTGCAAGTAACGCGATGGACTCTCTAGAAGACAACAAACATTAACTCGATTATGTGACCGTCTTGAACTGCCCTTTGAACATTAGGGTTTGGGGCAGTACGGCGTGCTACATGTGAGGCGTTGGCTTGACCCTTCTACGGCTGGACCGTTGGTACTGTGGCATGAAGTGAATGTTTTTAAACTTATTTCAAGTGTTGAGCTGTTTCAGGAAAACTTGGGTGTTTGATTTTTCGATCGGAAAGTTTAACATTTTCTATTTATCCGGAATGTGATACAATATTTGGAATCCACAAGTTGTTATGAGATAGCTAATTTGAATGTTATAAACATAGCAGTTTAGTCTCACTTGATCGGTTGCCACGGGATTTTGATGTGATCAAAAGTCCGTCGCAATCACGTTGCGTATGCGGATACTCGCCGGTAAACTTAATAGACAGCTGCACCCATAGCCCCGACCAAGTGACTGTAGGAGAACCCCGTCGCCAAAAAGCATCCGTTCGGGTGCTCGCGGCAGCGATGTTCCGCCTTAGTGCACTTCGTCGACGGTATCGGGGGTGCGGCCGTCCACTAAAGTTTGCGACGAGCATTCGTTCTGGATGTCGGGAATCTTGTTGAATTGCTCGACTTGATATTGAAAAGTGTTTTCGATAATGAGACTAAAATGCAGGGTTTATAATTGTTAGGCATGCGATGTCTAAAGAATTCATTTGGTTAGGCATGCGATGTCTAAGGAGGTTGCGGATTCCAACTGTTGTAGTTTTACACTTTTTTTTCTGCGACCGTAAGTGTAATATGTGATATCTCCGGTTTCGTTACTATATGTCAACGAAAATTGGGATGGGCGTATTTACTTACGTTGATGACATGTGATGTTATGTGTTGCTGGATATGTTATATTGGATCGTCATGTTTGAATAGCCGGGGGGTTTTTATGTGAGATGAGTGTTTTTTCATTTTCATTCATGTAAAAAACTTGTATGTAATATTCTTTTATTGGGGTACTTCCAGGTTGCGGAAGATGTCACCTTTGTATATTATTTACTTTTCCGCACTAGGATAGACCCAAGGAGGGGAGCACAAGTAACCGGGTTCTAGAGTCCAGTGGGAGACCATCTCGAGGAGTCGAGTCCGGGTCTCCTAACTCTAGAATTGGTAGGGTTGCTTGCCGCTCTCGTAGGGGTCTAGGGGTGTGGGATTGGCTATTCATCGTGACCGTGGAATCCGTGTTTTATACTGGCCCGTATTAAAAACACGGACGTCCTAGTATATCCAATATTTCATATGATTCTTCTGCTGCGATATCTGTGATGTGATCATGTGATTTGTTCAGATAGATATTGTATATAATATATATGATATATTATATAGACGTTGCTTATGTTTTACACCCGCGCTAGCCCTGCCTCGCTCTGGCGTTAGTTACCTAACCTAACGGTGCAGACGGGACATCGAGGCGAATGCGGATGGCATAAGCGTACGTTATATTTATCTGTGATGTTTAGGTGGACTTAAATGATGGGACTTCATTAATGTGATTAATGAAAGAAAAAGAAACCTAAAAGATGTTGTGGAATCAAATTTTCAAAAACAGGTAGCTACGGTTCTTGCTGTGCATCGCGGTGTTCCTTGTAGAACATCCTGCACCTTATTCGATAAAGAAAGGGTCGAGATCCCTTCACCGGGAGTGACCCCTTTAGCAATAACCGGCAGATGCTACACCCCTCGGTTTGTCTTTTGATTGCTTTTGGAGTTTTTGCTTTGCACAGCGGTATATATGATATATCCTGCACCTTATTCGATGAGGAAAGGGCCTCCCTTCATCGGGAGTGACCCCTTTAGCAAAACTAGTAAAAGCCTCAAAAACATTCCATTTCAAAATTCATTCGATTCTACAATGATATCAAGTTCATTACGCAATAGGTTTTCTTAAAAACCTGTCGTAGCCCTCCGTCATTTCAGATAAATTGTATATAGTATTCGTGCTACATTTGTTGGCTTTCGTCAAGGTGTAGTGTGCGGTAGCTATATGCTGCTTATCTGCTGCATATGATGCGATTGTATTAGGGTAGTCGTGCGGCTTTGTTGGCTTTCGTCAAGGGTCGTGCGGGTGGGTTTAATTCAATCAAGAAATGACAGGTTGAACTTGACTAGCGGGCTATGGTTTGTTGGCTTTCGTCAAGGTCATAGCACGTTAGGGGAAAAATATTATCGGGGATTTCAAGTGTTGAAATTTGCAATGAGATTGCATACCTTCTATGAGATAGTTGGATCCCGATACCCACTGCGAGTAATTGTTACTCCTGGAAGAGTTTTACACATTACAATTAGCCGATCAAGTAGGTGTCTAGAAAGATGTTAACGGGGTTACGCCTCTGGGAAAACGAGGTTTACTTTAATTAGGTCCGTGCGAAAGCACGGGGAACCTCCCTCAAAGTACCGACACTGGCCTAGCTGAAAGACTGGCGAACTTGTAGGGTGTAATTAATCCCGGCTAGTCTTTCCTTTTAGGATTTGAAGGAAGATTTGATAAAAACAGTGGGAGCCATCCTGATTAGATAAAATAATAATCAATCTGATCTTGCAAGAGCATACGCTGAGTGTTTTCTTCTCTCTCTCCAGGTAGCGACCATATCACGCCTTAATCAAGATAATAATACGGATATATTGACCGAACCCGCTTGTTATACTGAGCTGGGGAACGTTGGTCCCGCTCCAAATTATAAATGTTATAAGACAGAGCAGGAATTAGGGGATTACCAGAATTCCCGTGCCGCCCAAACGAAGAGAGTGCATGTTGATGCATCATCTTCGGGTGTGTTCATTACAGAGAACTGTTTCTCAGTATCCTTTACGTCCTGGGTATGTGATACCGGATCAGGATCCCGCATATGCAATTTGTTACATGGGCTACAGATAGGTAGAGAACTGAGAACGGGTGATAAGTTTCATGAGACAGAAAACGATGCAAGCGTTGCAGCCAAGTCTGTTGGTCACTATCACCCTGTATTACCAGAATACATTGATTCTGAACAAATGTTATTAGATATCGATCCTGATATACAACATCATATCAGTCTCTTTATTAGTAAAGAAGTGATATAATTTTGTATTGTTGGATAATGTTTTGAACATTTCCTATATCAAGAATTGATCAGTTCTGGCACGTTATCTAAAAGCATTAACGTTCTGAATCAAACTATAGTTCTTAGTATACAGAACACACACAAGAGGAAAAGTTCAGAAATGAACGAATCCTTCTTGAGGTATTGTAGACTAGGTCATATCAATGTGACCCGACTAGCTTAAGTTACATTGTAGATGCCTATTTAAATCAGTTTGAATTTACATCTTGTGAAACTTGCCAGTCATGTCACAAAGATTAGATGACCATGGCTCTGTTTATTGGAAACAGAGAAAGAGTTAGTAAACTCTTGGGACTGATACATGATGATGTATGTAAGGTCCCCTGTCTGCACATGCCAGGACCGGTTCTTTGTACTTCATTACATTCTCTGATGATCTCTTTAGATTCAGACATATGTTCTTGTTGAAACACAAGTCCGAAGCTTTTGAGATATTCACAGAATATAAGTTAGAAGTAGAGAACTAAAAACCGGGTATAAGTATTATGTCCTATGATAAGATCAGGGAGGAGAATACTTGTGCATAGAATTCCTGGACTATTCTAAAGGAGAATGAGATTCTCTCTCAGTGTTACTCCTCTGAATACACCACAGCACAACGGTGTATCGGGGCAGAGCAATCGCACCATATTAGATATGGTGTGCTCTATAATGAGTACTACTGAGTTACCTATTTCTTTTTGGGGGTTGTGCACTTGAGAGGCTGCATACCTATTGAATTGGGTTCGAATCAAATCAGTGCCTACTACTCTATATGAGATATGGTATGGGAAGAGCCTATCTCTTAAGTAAGTTAAGATTTGGGATTGTCCGGCCTATGTCAAAAGCAAAATCTGGACAAGCATATGGCAAGGTCTGTTATGTACAACTGGAAAGGTTCCAGCTATACAAACTGCAGCAGATGATTGGTAGAAACGAAGGATTCAATAGTAACTAACGAACCTCAGCCTCTCCGCCGATCTAGCAGGGTTCCTCACCCACCTGAGAGATACTTCGGTTTCTCTATGACAGTGGGAGCGAGGATTGCATCATGAGATGGTGACCCAACTAGTTTCGAGCTGGCCATCAGGAGTGGGACTCTGTAAGAATGGCTGGATGCTTAGCAATCTGAGATGGAATCCTTATACACCAACAAAGTATGGACTTTAGTTGCTTTATCTGAAGGGTTAAATCCCCATCAGGAGCAAGTATATCTTGAGAAGGTTACTTGGTGTATATGGAAAAGTTGAGACTTTCAAAGCTAAACTTGTTAAAGCTTTGCATCATTAACCAGGTATGGATTATGATGAAACCTTTTCTAAGTAGCTATGCTTAAGTCCATCCAGATCCTACTTGCCACGGCTACATACCATGACTACGATATCTAGTGGTTGGGTGTCTTGACTGTTTTTCTAAATGATAATTTGGAAGAGAGCGTCTATAAGTACACAGCCAGATGGCTTCGTAGACAGTGGGAGCAGCGGAAACGTGTGCAAGATATTTTATGTGATAAAGCAGGCATCGCGGAGTTAGAACGTCTGTTTTGATGTACTAGTCAAAGAGTTTGACATCATCAAAATAGTAGATGAACCTTGTATAAACAAAAAGGTAGTAGGGAGTATGGTGACGATCCTCGTAGAGTACGTGGATGACATACTCTTGATAGGGAAGGAGTTTTCTATGCTACGCTCGATCAATCTCCGCTTATCACAATGATTCTCCACATAGGATCAAAGTGATATCTACTAAATCCTGGGTTTTGGATCTATGAGATAGATCTAATTGGATGTTAGGATTCTCACTAGTTGTGGTGAGATGGTATCAATCGATCCTGGGGAGAATCACTGGAAGTGTTCCAGGGTGATAAGGACGACTGAAAGTCAGTCACAGGCATTGTCTTTACCCTCAGTAAAGGGACGGTATGTTGGAACAGTTCCAAACTAGATACCGTGACATACTAGACGATAAAGGCTAGATACATCTCTACCAAAGATGCTACCAAAGAGGAAGTCTGGGTGTATATTAGTTCATGAGATGAACTTAGTTCCTCCTATTGTGTGACAATGGAGTTGTGGCTTATGCCAAGGAACGTCCGTCCCATCAGTGATCCAGACATATTCTAAGGCAGTATCACCTGATCATGGAGATGGTTGATCTCTAATGAGATCAAGGTTAGGAGAGTAGACTCAGAGGACAACACGGCGGATCCACTCACAAAGGCCTTTTCGTAGAGAGAGACTTTTATGGGATGGTTGAGTATGAGATACTACAACCACTGCTATCAGATGGCCCTAGTGCAAGTGGAAGATTGTTAGTTATATGTATGCCCTGGAGGCCATTACTATACATAGGATGTATATTGTAGTGGATGCTTGGACATATATTGGGAGGACTTTCTTGCTCGACATGATAGTATGCTATCTGGTTGCTCTTTACCTTAACGTGTACACTGATTGTCTCTCTATTACATGTTGGTAAAGCCCTTAGGATGGGTACTTGACTACCTAGACTATGATGCAGATCATACTAGTGGGGACATGGTAGTCCATAAGTACATCCTTCAAAGTCCCTAGTCGTAGGTGTATCGAGACAGGGCATCGATGCACCAGAGTAGACTAGCGTATACGCATCTTGACCCATATGATGGGCGATGGATGATCCCATATCCTTCGGTGTTTGACATGAAGGATGGTGTACGGGTGCTCAGTGGAGACTGGGTACACTGGACGGACTCGCCGAGAACTCCCAGATGGTATTATACCTTACGTCAGATGGCAGTTCTCTGGTGACACTGGTACAGGTTAGTCTGTAGACCCGAGATCGTCATAGAGTGTTGTGTGATTCCCACTGTGCTTTAATTTCCACCTTACCACGTCCAAGAGGGTGTGCAAAACGGTGGTTTTTGGGTACAGTCCCGAATCACATGGAGACAATGAGCGATAGGAGGGGATTCGTCTCTCCCGGTATAAGGACTTGATGTTGTGCTGTGTTCGATTGGCTATAACCGGAAATCCCTGGCCAGGGTTGCTGAGATTTACTGGTAAGTGTTACCAGTAGTTTCTCGAACTGTTATAGACCTCAAATCGACACGACTTATCGAGCTACTGAGGTCTGACGTTTACCACCCTTAGGCGAGATATGCGACATATCAGACGACGAGACCGGACTGTACGATAATTGTTACTGGTTAGATTCACAGGAGTGTGAGCGGGCTTGCTCGTTGATCTTCTGATCGCTCAATACCCGGGTGGCCGTTACGTTTAGCAGACCGCTTACGGCTTGTGGGTGTTTGATATGATCATCACCTACTGCCGGCGTATTGACGAGTCTTTAGAGTCCTATACAGAGGTTCCCTGGTTCAAGCGAAACGAAATAGGAGCATATATGAGATATGTGCAGGACCGGGAATAATACCAGTATGTGATACTGAATTCTATTCTCGCGATTTGTATCATCGGACGGTTATATAAGATATAGCCGGGTTACCGAATCAAGTGTTGATTCGATACATTGATACACTAGATATTAGTCGGTTATATGCAGTATGACCGGATCATTAAATCAAGTGTTGATTTAATGATTTAATATATAATTATATATTTGATATATTACTTTACATTAACTAGTATTGGTTCACTTAAGATTATTTTTCTCACTTGATTTGCACAAGTTATATATGTGATATATGCTTGTGCACTAGTTTGTATCATGATTGATGATACATGCAAACTTGGGTGTATGTTTGCTTTAAACCATTTTTAGGTTAATGGTTAGGTTTTAATTTGTTTTATTTATTTTCTTTATTCATTTTGGCAAAAATAAAATGGAGGCTTGCTTTGTTTTATCCTTGAAGCTTCATGAAGCTTTGAAAGTCTTTACCATTTTGTTTTTTCCTTAACCTAACCATTACACCTAAACCCTAGTTTATTCTCTACATGTGTTAGCCTCACCCATGGTTGCATTATGATAAGATTCACTTGATTATTCTCTTCATATAATTCTTTTTCTTTCTTCTTCTTCTTCTTCTTCATGAAGAAAAGAAAAGCATTCTAGAAAATTTTCAAGTGTTGAAATCTAGTGAGAAATCCAAATCCAAAGTGAACCCACTTCTTATTTCTTCAAACTCTACCACTTGCCATGTTGTATAGGGTATTTTCTTCACAAGTTTCATGACTTAGTGAAGATGGAGCTTGAGTTTGAGTTGCCTCGACGTAGATCATCTTCGGCATCGAAGTCAACGACCTAGCCCGATCATTTCTCCGACGAAACCAACGCTAGAGTCCAAGATCCCGATGGTCGCAGCGGAGGGACGTCATCATGGAGCTAAAGAGGTGGAGGACCGGATCTACAAAGGTTGTAGTCACTTTCACTTAGTAACAAAGTAGTTTGCTTGCTTGTTTTTCGCCTATCCTCTAGTTAACGATCTTCATTAGGGTTTCTCGGCACATAAAATTTTGATTTTGGCATGGTTGATCAGTTGTAGAATCTCATGAGTGTGCCTAGGAACCCTACAAAAACAACAATATGAGCATATTAAGGGAAAGCCGCTCTTTAAAATAAATCCAGCTTTAAAATATATCATGCGGTTCCCAAATCCTCCGAAATCAAGTGCAGCATCCTATGAGGTGTATATGTAATTGTAACAAGGTTTAAGTATCTACATGTGAACAAGTATGTATGATGCATCTCATAGCGCAATAGCACAATAACCTACGTCTAAATATCACATGTCAATACAATACCACTTAGGGTTTATGCAACTATAGCAAGATATGTGGGTGTATATGTCAGTATATATGCATGATGTACAAGTAGCTATAGCAAGGTATGTGAAATGGAATAAGAGTCCCCATCTCAACTATCTCTGTCCAATACAATATCATGTCAGTCCCGACGCATAACGCCATACGGGCGATTTCCCCGTAGATGTTAAATCTACTCACCGATGGTCTCGAGCTATGAAAATCTGACCACCTGCTTCCCCTTGTTCGCAGCGCCCGAAGTCCCCGCTTGCGAACCTAAAATTTCATAAACGCATCACATAAGCTAAATATTCTACATCGACGAAAAGACAACGAAACGCAAGGATAACATCCTGAAAATTGCACTGCGTACTTAGCGCATCTATCGCGCACAACATCGGCCAAAAACCCTAACTAGGGTTGCTAAACTACGAAACACCAAGTCTAGACTCCAATCGTCCTGATTGCGCAACACAACACATTTAAATACGAGAAATATAATAGATATAACCTCGCAACGACCAATCGAATCCACGTCGGAAAAACCCCGAAACCTAGTAAGCAAGTTATCGCAATATTTCGCACAAGATTAACGCTAATACAATTCTAGCGATATCAAACATCTTATAATAACTTAACTAAGCTATCCAACCCACTTTCATAATTTTAAACTTGCTTAATTAAGTTTTAACAAAAACCTAGTAAACAAAAACTCTTAATTAGACAAAGCATTAATTAACAACAATTATCATATTCCACCACTAGAATAAATTTTCTTTAACACAAATTAACATTAAACACTTCATCAAGTTTTACCCTAACTTGAATTTCTAATTCAATATGAATAATGAATTAATCAAGGGTTTAAAAGCTATAATAACCAATTAAATAGCTAATTCAAGATTTAAATATATTAATTAAGGATTTAAAGTAAGAAATTATACCTCTTAAGAACAAATGCTAGCACAAGATTCCATCAACTTTAGACTCCAAAAATCCAATTTTTCCATGAAGAACTAAGCAAGTTTGTGAAGGAAATTGATGGTTTTGTTTTATTTAGGATTTTGTGGATTATTTTTGGGATTTTTGAAGGATTTAGTGAGAAAGAAAATGGAGAAATGAGCTTAACAAAGGCAAAGGGCAGAAATGGGGAGAGGGTTCGGCCAAGGGGGGTGAGGGTAGTTTTGTGAATTTTGTGTGAAGAAAGTTCTAGGTAATTAGGTAATAAATGCTAATTAAAGCAATTTTGCCACCTTTGCATCTTTTCTTTTCTTTTTAAATTAAATCATTTTGCACTAAAAAAAATCTAGATATTTTGAAGAGAAGCTTCCAACAATTCTAGTGATAAGATTTAATTTATTCTCATGAAAAGAAATTTCCCGATTTATGTGCATAATTTACCACTTAAAATAATATTTTATTTGGGAAAATTCTATGTGAACCAAAACTTCCCATATACCACCAAAGTTCGTGCACTAGCTTTATTTTAGCTAAACTAGGTGCCGGCAAGTTTATACGGATGTTTGATCGAAATCGGGTTAAAACGGAAAATACCGACTATTTTGCCTTAAAACGGAAAAATGCGCATAACGATTTCTAAAACGTTACAGTATACGTGATGCTGTCTTGCTCTCATATGATGATAAAGCCCTTAAGATGTGTACTTGATTACCAGGACTATGATGGAGATCATTCTAGTGGGGCCAAGGGTAGTCTACAAGTACACCCTATAATAGTTCCTAGTCGAGAGAGTATCGAGACAGGGCATCGATATTCCAGAGTAGACTAGCATATGCGCTTCTCGACCCATATGATAGGCGATGGATGATCACATATCCATTGGTGTTTGACATCAGAGATGGTATACGGGTGCTCAGTGGAGATTGGGTACACTGAACGGACTCGCCGAGAACTCCTAGATGGTATTGTACCTATCGTCGGATAGCAGTTCTCTGGTGACACTGGTACAGATTAGTCTGTAGACCAGAGATCGTCATAGAGTCTTGTGTGATTCCCACTGTGCTTTAATTTCCACCATACCACAATCAAGAGATCGTGCAAAAAGGTGGTTTTGGGGTACAGTCCCGAGTCACATGGAGGCAATGAGCGATAGGAGGGGTTTCGTCTCTCCCGGTATTGGGAGTTGATGTTGCGCTATGCTCGATTGGCCATAGGAAATCCCTGGCCAGGGTTGCTGAGATATACTACTAAGTGTTATCAGTAGTTTCTCGAACCGTTATGGACCTTGCAGCGGCATGACTTATCAGGCTATTGGGGTCTGACGTTATACCACCCCCAGACTGTTGATATGCGACATATCAGACGAAGAGACCGGACTGTACGGTAGTGTTACTGATTGGATTCGTAGGAGTTATAGCAGGCTTGCTTGTTGATCTTCTGATCGCTTAATACCCGGGTGGCTGTTACGTTTAGCAGACCGCTCGCGGCTTGTGGGTGTTTGATATGATCATCACCTACTGCCGGCGTATTGACGAGTCTTTAGAGTCCTACACAGAGCTTTCCTGGTTCATGCAAAACGGAGTTGGAGCGCATATGAGATATGTGCGGGACCGAGATTGGTGCGCGTTTGTGATACCGCATTTTATTCTTGCGATTTGTGTATCGATCAGTTGTATGTAATATAGCCGGGTTATCGGATCAAGTGTTGATTCGATAAGTTGTTACATTTGATATTAGTCGGTTATATGAAATATGACCGAATTATTAAATCAAGTATTGATTTAAAAATTTAATATATAATTATATATTTGATATATTAAATTACATTAACTAATATTGGCTCACTTAAGTATTCATTTTTCTCATTTATGATACATTAATATATGTGTGATATATGTTAATTGTATTGTTTTTGCACACATAAATATATGTGATATATTTTAGTGTGTCATGTTAGGTTACACATGCAACATATATGTATGAGACTCACACCATGCTAGGTTAATTTTATGGTCTTATTTATCATTAAGTAATTACAAATTAGTAGACATGAGTCATGGTTGGAAGTTTGGAGAAGCTTGTAGATAAGTTTTGACTAAAGTCCACTTCTTTGTTTTTACTTAAGATATTTTTTGACCTAACCATTAACCATACACCACGGTTTACTCTCTACATGGGTTAGTATATTTGATATACTCACCCATGGTTGCATTTGAAACCGAGAGAGATATTCTATCATCACTTCATCGTCTTCTTCCTCTTGAAGCTTTCTAGATTTTGACAAAGTCATGAAATAAAATGAGAAAATCAAATCTAAAATGAGCAATATTCCTACTTCATCATCCTCTACTATTAGCCATTTAGTTTAGGATGTTTTCTTCACTAATCTCACCATTAGTGAAGAGGTAGCATGAGCTTGAGTCTCCTCGACGTAGATCATCTTCGGCTTCGAATGCATTGAGCAAGCTTGTTCATTTCTTCATGTGATCCTTACTAGAGTTCAGATATTCACTACTAGGGGCGAAGTGACTACTACACGGAGCTTTAGAAGTGAAGGACTGGTCTACAAAAGTTGTATTTGTTGGAGATAGTGCCCTCAGAGTCAATTATTGGATCACAGGCACGTGATTGCAATGATTGAGGGAGGACCTATCCCGGTAGGACAGTCTTACTCGAGATGATAGTTTGCTATCTGGTTTACCTTTATCATCGTGTACTGCTTTAGGTGACCTGACATGTCGCTATTGCACGTTGATAGAGCCCCTAGGATTCTTGCTTGACTGCCGGCAGTATGAGGGCGATCATATAAGTGAGAGCTGGAGTCTATTAGCACATCCTTAAAAGGTCCCTAGTCGTGGGAGTTTCGAGACAGGGCATCGATACTCCAGAGTAGACTAGTGTATACAGTCGAGACCCCGACGAGGGGCGGTGGCCGGTCTCACAAGCCACTGGTGTCAGTTGGTTTACCTAAGATGTATACAGGTGCTCATTGGGTTATGAGTACACCGGACAGGACTCGCCGGGAACATGCTAGTTGGTCTTATACCTGACGTCAGATAGCAGTTCCCAGGTGACATGTGTACAGGTTAGTTCATCGACCTGGGGATCGTCATTTGTCTCGTGTGAGTTCCCACTGTGCTTTGATTACTACCCTACCACGGCTCAAAGGAGTCGTGCAAACAGGTTTTAGTTGGGTACAGTCCCGAGCCACATGGAGGCAGTGAGCGGATCTTCGGGGGTTCGTCTCTCCCGGTATTGGGGGTGAGGTCGCGCTGTGTCTAGGAGAGCCATTACACGAAGTCCTTGGCCAAGGCAGGAGATTTACTGGTAGGTATTCCAGTAATATCTCAGGGTGTTCTGGGCTACACTCCGACACGACTTGTACCGCTTTTGGGGGTCTGACTTTTACCCACCCCCTAGGCCCGACATGCGATGCTCATAGACGAACGGACCGGACTGTACGGATATTGTCACTGACAGGCTCAGTAGGGTGTCAGGATGAGTTCGCTCATCGACGTCCCTTTTGGTCAATAGCTGGTGGCCCGTCACGTATTGGCTTATACCTCTGACGTGCTAGTGGTTAAATCCACAGCCATAGTATTGACGAGTCTTTAGAGTCCACCACACTTTCAGTTACTCAGCTTTCGGGCGAAACGCTGTAGAGGCCGTATGGAGATATGGCAGGGTTCGATCAGAGACGTGCGGTATTGCACGGATGGTGATCGGACGGTTTTTACTAGCCGGCTTTGGCTTAAGCCGGATCTTAGTATTTGATAGTGTAGTTTTTTGTCTCTTTGCATTTGTATCCGGTCAGAATACAAATGCGGGTGTGTATGCACAGTATCGGGGTTTTCCTGTAATTTATTACGGGACCAGTTTTCTGGAGTTGCCAGTTTGCATTCCGTTCCGGCCGGTTTTCCTTTGTTCTTTCCCGGCCGGACTTTTCCGATGGAGGGGGTTATTTGCAAGTTTGCAAATAACATTTATGGAGGGGTTTCTTGCAATTGTTTTGCTTATGATAGCATCATATCTTTTCCACCATCTTTTTGATTCTTTTGCATTAATTAAGGTAAGGATGGGTATGGTTTTTTTGATGTGATTTGGTGATGGGATTTGGGTATGGGCCGGCACTGTTTGGGAATGGAGTGGGGGCCGGCCATATCCTGTGAAGAGGGAAGGAATGAATTTTAAAATGGTGAGCTCTTGAATTGTTTTAGTTGGTTTTGATAAATTAATATTTATTTGATTGCTTTGTGTTATAAAGTGAGTGTGCTGGAGTGAATCTTTGGGGAGATAAGGATTAATTAATTTGAGCTCACATCATTCTTTTCCAGTGAGAACCAACAGCTTCTGGCCGAGCTCCTTTTTTTTTTTTTGAGGGGATGCTCCATTTTCTTCAAAGCCTTCATGAAAATCATTGTGCACATATTCCTCCATCATGACAACTCTCTTAAATCCCAAAGGGACAAGTTTCTACATTATTCTACAGCAAATCTTGGGCGCGTCGGCTAGCCAACTTCGCGCCCGAGTTGCCTCGGTATTGAGGTGGGAGCCCGTAAAAGTACCCGGCTTCGTGGTGCCCTTTTCGACGAGGAGGAGACCGACGGAGATTCCGCGAGGAGATCGGAGTGGAGATGAAGACCGGAGGACTCGGATCAGTCGGTACATCTCTTCCCTATCTTGTTAGTTAGCTAGGACAAGTTTAATGGCCCGATCCGGGTGTTTAGTGCGCGGTGGTGCCGGTTTGCAAAGTCCGCAAAATTAAAGTTTATCACCGCTTCCGCATTCCGGCGTCGGATTGACGGCCGGGGCGCCGCCGTGCACTTACAGTATTCCGCATTCACTTAGATGTAAAGTTGTTTACATATCATGTTTAACCCTAATTCTCTAGTTCGATTACTTGGTTGGTTTGTTTAGCACCCTAAAATTTTTAAATTGCATGTTTGATGCTTACCAAAACTGTGCTAAGGTGCTAAGCTAATCCTACAGTATATACTTTCTAAATTTGAACTCAAGAATAGAAATTATTTTTCAGACTTATCCTTCAGTAAAGCTTTCAATACTTTCCCTTCATCTTGACTTAACTCAAGAACTGAAGTCAAGATTACCTACTTTTATAAAAAAAAACTGTAAGGACGTATAATTACCAAGGTTAAACAGAATGAAAGTTATTTTTAGGGTTTTCAATTCCTAAGCCTAGGATTTAGTTATTTCTAACGTATCAACTAAACTTTCGGAATAAAAATCTAAGTTACCCTATTAGCTAACTTGACAAATTTTTTAAATTTTTTTTAAAATTTTTTGATTTTTATGGGTTTTAAAATAAGTATGCAAATGCAGAATATACAAATGAATGCGAAGGAAGAAAGCTTACCGAGCATACCCCCAAACTTAAACTTGACAGTGCCCTCATTGTCAGGCTCCACCAAGAGGGTCAAAATTGTCGGCGCTTCCTAAATTATATACAAAACAAAAAGCACACAAAAAATATATATACACAAAAAGGTCCCCCCAAATTTAAGTGGAACGGTGCTTCCATGGTTAAGCGGTAAAGTTCAGGATTAGGGGAGAGAGAACAGTATCAATCTATACAAGGCCTTACACAGGCCAAAAGTGAGCACCAACCATTCAAAAATTCTATCGCTATAATATGCAAGTTGGTGAAAGAATGCAGAGAGAAAAGAAATGGAGAATACGTGAGAGCGTATGGGGATGGAAGTGGTGTACGGTCTCGGTGGAGGAGAAGAATGGCGGAAGGGAAAAAGAAATGGATTACGAACTTGAGGGTGGAAATGGAGTGAATAAATTAGTACAATTTGTAATGACCGATGTGTAAAAAGTGATTGTGCTAATCTATCAACCCACTGAGAAATGGGGTCAAATCCCTCAAGATTCGTGAGAAAACATGGGTAGACCGAACTTGGTAAAACAGACACTGGAAATGAAAGTGATACGGTGTCTTGTAACGTCGGAACAATGGAAAGGATGGATGGGAGTGATTGAGGAAGGTTATCGGTTAAAGGTTCAGGAGGGTGTACACAGTCAATGAAAGGGATATGATGAATTGAAAAATCCAACTCATCAACTAAAACTAGTTCATCCTCAAAACTATCCTCAAAAGTCTCCTCAAAATTCAGCGTATCCATGCATTTATCCTCGTCAATATCAAGACGCATATGAAGTTCGGGAAAAATGGTTAATGACTCGGGATGATGTCCACACGGAAGTGAAAGGACATGATGAATTGGTGAGAAAAACTCATCCAAACTCATGTTTCATCATCCAAAATATTCCCAGCGTCAATATTCTCAATCAAGTAAAAATCAATATTCTCAGACACCTCATCAAGAGCATGGTTCTAAGATGGAGGTGTAGAAGTCAAAGGAATTGGGTGTGGTTTCACTTGACAGGGTCCCTTCACAATCCGGTAAATCAAACACTACAAACTCGCACAACTCATTAAACGTTCTATCTTCAATTGGTGAATCATTTGGGACACTCGATAGACTATCAAAACCGGAGTTGTGGGATTCAATTGGGAATGGGTAGATTTGATTTGGAAGGGTGTATAGCTCACTCTCACCACTCAAATTCTCAGCCTGTCCTATCGCCTCATCATACAGTAGAAAATATGGAGCCAGTAGGAAACTAGCTACTGGGTCACTAGGTTGTATGAGGGCGGCCATGGACGCATTCAAATCCATCATCTGTTGGTACGATACTACCCGAAAGTCTTCCAATGACTGTTTTAGACTAGACATGGGTTGTGGAGGGGTTTCAGTAAAAGATTCAACGTTGGTTGGATACATGAAACTCCCAAATGACTGTGTAGAAGCAATGTCTAGGGAAGGTGCAACAGTTGGGTAGGATTGATAGGAATTGAATGGTTGGACAGGATGATGATCAACGTCATGATAAGAAGGTGAATGGAATTGTTGATCAAAAGAATTTGCAGTGGTGAAAGGAGTGAAAAATCGGCTTCGGGATTGGTCAATACATTCAGCAATAGACATAGGTCTTGGGGTTACAACAGTACTCTCAAAAGGGGTATCAACGTAAGAAGGTGGGGTAGGTTGAAACGGTTGATACAGAGTGGATTGCGGAGTCCAGTTGTTCGTCTTAGACGCGTCTATACGATCTTTCAAAGAAAGTTTAGGCATGGAGGGATCGTTCGAAGTTTGACCAAAACAAGAACCGTATGAAGTAATGTCTGGTTGTGGGTACCAGAGTTCGGCAAGAGTTTTTCTGGGTGGGGTACCCATAATATGAAGAGAAAAAGGAGAGGAAAAAGAATGTGATTTTTTTTGTTAGTTATCAACAAAAGAATGAAATATACAAAAACAATCTGGACAAAAACAATCACGACACGATACCACACACCAATCGGTCTAGGGTTCACCTAGGTCAACTAGATCTGCTCAAGAACTTGATTGTCGAAGTAAAACTGTGTCAAGAAACGGGCTCAAGATATACTGATCACGAGGCCGGGTAAATGCGGAGATAAGGGGAGGTTTTCCAATGCTTTCGCGAAGGTCTTTAATTAAATAACCCTTTCTCTTTTGGCGGTTTCGCCGTGAACACTTTCCTAGACACCCCGTGAACGATATACCGTTAAGCGGTGTTCTAAACACAGTTAACTTCTCCTAATGAGCGCGAAGTCCTTAAAGGATTAAAGTCTAATTTCTTTTAAAATTTATGCGGGTAAACGTTATGCTCAATTCGTGATTTGTAGGCTACGGAAAAGATGATGAAATCCTTTACCGTATGTTGTGGGGTTCGCTTGCCCTTAAGTCCATATTAATGGATGCAATGCGCAAATCAATAAAAATTATTCAAAATATCAAACAATCGTTTTTTATGTTAAGCACGGCACTGCAACAAATACGGGTTAGTCAATTTTAGCGTTTGCTAGCGAACTTGCAAAGAATCCTGCAAAGATATTATATTGGATGCGTCGGATTTGAGAAGAAGGTGTTAGTACAATGCGTACCAATAAGTTTTTGGGTTAAGAAACCCCCGTTGAAATGAATCCAAGTAGCTTGAAAAGTTCGCTTGCGCGGGTCAAACTACCCGGATCTTTAGCACTGTATTTCGTAATCACCTTAATTTTGAATGTACACTTTGCTCCACACAATCGCAGTTCGCAAATCCGTAAAAATCTGAAAATGTCGGAAAACGGATTTAGTGCGAAAAAGAGATATGAATGCCCAAATATCTGCACACTAAAAATTATATTAAAAAAAGCAATAAAAATAGGGAAAAAACAGAACACTGGAGCACAGAGAAGAAATTGGAGGAAAAAGGGGATGAACAGGCCGGCGAGATCGGATTTTGAGGGTGTGTCGCCGGTTTTCTTGTGGAATGTGGCCTCCAAATTTCTACATAGATCTCAGTGTTCCACTAGTGTCTCAGTGGTATTGTTTATCTTTTCTGTTTAGATCCAAAATGGTAGCAGGTCAGAAATCCAGAGAACAAAATGGTTAGGAATGTTAGTTTTTGTTGGTTTTTTTTTTGAAATTTTAAAATTTTTAGTTTGTTTTTAGAAAAGTGTTAGAGGATATAAACAAGATTAATCCGAAATAACAAGAATAAAAAACGTTACCGTCTCCCCGGCAACGGCGCCATTTGATTGCACGCTTTTGGCGTGTCGTGTATTTGAGTTCTAAAGTTAACCGCAATCAGGACGGTATCGCTTTGCAGTTAGCCGCGATGAGTACGGGTCGTCCGCAGGGAGACGGAGCGTTTTAGGTTCTTATTTTCACGAGTTAATGCGCGAGGCGGAAATATTTGTATCTACCCTATGTGTATATATGTAACGTATAAATTGTTAGGATTAGATAGATTAGTATAGGCTAGTGAATTCCGTAATCAATCTTTTGTGCCGAACTTAACCATTGAAATTAGAGCAATCGGCAACAACGTGGATTAGGATATTTAAGCACGGTATTAGTGGAATCCGGCTTATTGACCCTTGTCTGTCCGTTCTTGTCGCTTGCTTTCGCCTCCGGCCAATCCGAACGCAACCGGTCACGGTTAGGAATCACCGATACCTTGGTAGGGTAGGGTGCTTAACGGAGCGCTTGCGTAAGGTTTAGGCAGAGTTCAAATGGAAAATACGGGCAAAAGAAATGAGAAACGAAATCTTAAGTTACAATAACGTTTTCTTTCCTAACAACAACATATTCACAACCATCTCAACAACAAACAAAAAGAGCAAATAAAAGATACAAAGAAAAGAAAAGACAACATTACAAGTAAGTAAGTGCAAGATAATAAAATTGCAAGTAATTAAAGCATGGAAATGAGTTGCAAGAAAATAAAGCAAAAAATAAAGATACTAGGAACCATGGAATACATTATAAACCATGGGTTCAATAGCCTAAATTTAAATTTGCAAGCTCAATGAAAACATTGCAAGATCAAGAGAAAGCTAAGAACACAAGGCAAAAAGAAGGCTTTATTGATTCCAAATGAAGATACAACCCTTGAAATCAATAACCAAAACTTAAATTTGCAAGCTCAATGAAGAGATTGCAAGACAAAGAGAAGGCAAAGAACTCAAGGGGGACTAACTATATACAAGAACAAAACAAAAAAAGAAACAAAGTGTTGAACAAACTTGAACAATGTAAGACAAAGAATGACCTCCTCTACCTTACTCACTGGTCTGCTTTTATAGACACAAAATAAAAATAAACAAGCAATAAAAATATGATGACGTGGCAGCAAGGGAGGGACCACAGAAATTTGGGGGGTTTTGGGGCAAGGGGGCCGGCCAACTCGGCCTAACAGGGCATGTGGCTGGTCCTGTTGAAGATTCTTAGGCTCGTGCTTGCTGTGTGGTCTTGTGTTCTCTCGACAAGTCCACTGGTGCTACTAGATTTCTCAATAGAGGCCTGAGATGCACTCAAGGATTTGGAGGGAAACTTGTAGCTATACATCACATCATATATTTATGCATTTATCATTCTTGTCCCCCCATGTGCACAAGCTATCATTTGTGTGTGCCATGGGCAGCCCCCTCCTAGGTCCAAGAACCAACAAGCTAGTGTACACACTTGTATGTGTTGAACCATTTAGATAAAAAGTGTGTACATATGCATGTTGCAAAAAGGAACTCAAGAAATATCGGTTGGTTCTCAGTTCCGGTTGCAGTGTCGGCTCACAAACGTTATATCCGTGATTTTGAATGTATTTCCAGTATTTTGTCACAGATACCTGTAATTTGTAATTACTGAGCAGACACTGTTAATAGCATAGTCACATAATTCGTGAATTATTCGTCGAATTCGTGAATAATTCGTGAATTTTTGATCAGCCGACTTAATCTCCGAATTAATCGGTGGGCCGAATAATTCGTGAATTATTCCCAAATTATATGAAAAAATATCGAATAATTAAAAAAGCAGCAAATAATTCACAAATCAAAACCTAGCGTCTCATATATTAATTTCTTGCTCGAAATCCTTTCCGAACATTTCCCGAACACTTACCGAATGTTTCCCGAATACCTGTCGATTTTTTCCGAATAGTTCTCCGAATCCGAATTTTCGACATCGCTGAATTATACCCGAACGACAAATTTATGACTATGGTTAATAGTACCGATATATACAAAAAATAGATAATGAATGAGTGGTATTAAAATGCAGTTTTCTGAGATGAACATTGGTATAATCGATCCATCTTTTTTATATAAAGGTATCACATACTGAATAGAGATTTGCTTCCGCTATAATTTATAATGTTTGATCCCATCTAGATTTTTATCTATATGATCGATCTTATTTATTCTCTATATATGCATGCGCTATATTGGTATCAGAGCCTTTGTGCTCGCGCTCGTATGATATTAGATCCTCTATATTGTTCTGGCTATCAAAATAGCGTTTTTGATGGATCTAAAATTATATATATGGCTATCAAAATAGCGTTTTTGATGGATCTAAAATTTTATATATATATATATATATATATATATATATATATATATATAAATAAAGATCTAATGTAGGATTTCATGATGAGTGATTATTGATGTAAGATAGATTTTTGGAGATCGTCATGATTTTGTCATGATTTTGTTTATGCATGATGAAATCATATAGATGGGATCTATTGTTATTTTTCGCTTTTGATCATAACAGATTTAGTTTTTTCAAGAATTTTTTATCATGAAACAAAAGGATAATTTTTATTATTAAAACTTAGATTATTTTTAAAAAAATATTTTGGATGAAATTCTGACAACGCGACGACATCACCTGTCGACCGGAGGAGGGGACAGCGATCTTGGATGGCTAACCCGCTGCGGCGGCTAGACCCGCTGCCCATGATGGTCGACCCGTGGCGGCGGCGGCTGGGCCCACTGCTCATAGCAGCCCACATTGGGCTTCGTGGCTGCATAGTTAAAGGGTTATCCTAGCCCTGCTATATTAAAACCCTAGCCCTGCTATATTAAAACCCTAACCCTTTGGTAACTAAAGCATTAACTTATTATTAAATATATTATTAAATAGGCCCATTATTAATTTTAATTGGTGGCTGGGTCCACTAATTTCAATAGAATGAGGTTTTTAAATTTGTAGCCAAGGTCCGTTAAATGTTTTTTCGCTGAAGTATTTTTAGTTGTTTTAGGGGTAAATTGTCAAAAATCCTCCGGTCCACTTCAAATTTGTGTAAAACCCCTGGGGTTTTTGCTCTTGTTAAGAAAACCTTGGGCCCAATAAAAAACTTACCGTATATATATATTGCCTGTAATATCTAAGCAAGTGTGTGCAATATCTAAGCAGTTGTAGTTGTCTGTAATATCTAAAAAATTACATATAATGTATAAGCAGTTGCCTGTAACATCCGAGCGGTCAAGAGAATACAAGGCCTAAATGAAATACAACCCGGGGTTTTTTCATAAAGATTTAGAACGGTAGGTCTTTCCCAACAATTTCGAAAATTATAGGGGTTTTTAGACAACTACCGAGAGGACCAGGCGATTTTTGACAATTTACCCTTATAAAAATAGTTTGATGAAGCTTGGGCGTGGCTCATGCTTCCTTACAACTTTTTTAACAAAATGTTTATGGAAATGGGCTGGGCCCAACACATAAAACGAGAAGCAAAAGAAACGCTAAATGGATTTGCATAAGGTGTAGGATGGGAAAAGCAGCACTGAACCAAAGCCTCCCAAGATTGGTTTAAGGTCTGTCTGGTTGGACCGGACACTACTCGGCTGGACTAGGGTCTGTAAGGACCAGACCCGATTCAAGAAAACCGGTTTGACTGGGTCCAGTTGACCCGAGGGCCTGTTTAGGGCCTAGTTTTGCTATGATGGGCTGTTTTAACCCAGATTTGGAATCCAGGCTAAATTTTTAGCTGTTCATAGAATTTAAGCCGTTTTAAATTAGATTTTAATTTTTAAATGTTTTTTTAGCTTTAAAAATTATTTAAAATGCCTACAATAATTGTTAAGAGTTTTATAAAATTGCCAAAATAATTTTATGGATTTGCAAGCAATTTAAATAAATGTTTTCACTCAAATAAAATTGTTCGCGGACATTTGGAGATCGTGTGGCTAATTGTTCTAGTGGGCGTTTGGGGCGCATTTCAAATATTCCGAAAATATGAAACTCTAATAAAATGGAAAAGATTAGATAAGTTAGTTAATAAAAAATGAAATTCATTAAATTAGTTATTGGATATTTTATCGTGCATAGCATGTCTCATGTTTAAGAAAAGAGACATATGGCATTTACCAATTTAAATAATTTAAAGTGGAAGATTTCGGCTAGAGACATGATTTTAGATACTATCCAATCAATCTACTATGTTTCTAGGAGATCTTTACTCTATTTTCTATTATTTTAGAACAATTTTAAATTTTACATTTTTGAAGATCGTGGGACCTTAGGCTTTATTTTCCTTCTTCAGAATGTATATTTATTATTGTTGCGAGAATAAATTGAAAATAGAATAAGTGTTGGATATATGTACGCCCTAGATGTTGCGCCACGGCAGCGCCCCGGCCGTCTATCCGAGGCCAAAATGCGGAATCAAAAATTTTCTTAACTTTAAACCGGCGCTACCGCGGACAATATACCCGGATCGTAACCATTTACCTAATCCTAGCTATCAAGAGAATGGGGTAGAGAGCTATACCAAACGATCCGTGTCCTTCGGTCTTCGTCTCCACTCCGATCTCCCGTGGAATCTCCGTCCGTCGCCTCCTCGTCGGAAATGGCCCCACATCGCCGATATCTTTTATGTGCTCCCACCTCTGGACCGAGGCAACTCGGGTGCGAAGTTGGCTAGCCGACACGTCCAAGGGTACTGTAGGTTGTAGTGTAGAACCTTTGTCTCATTGGGGTTTATGTTGCCATTGGTGATGGAGGAATGAAGAACTTTGGAGGAAAATGGTGCTTTCATTTTTCCTAACAAGAAAATAGATGAGAAAATATGCTACCCCCAAAAATGAAACTCTCTCTCATTCTCTCTAATGTGGCCGGCCACCTCTAGAAAGGGAGAGGGCAAGAATAATACATGAGGGAGGTGAGTGTAGGGAAAAAGGAATGGTGAGCATACCCAAAAACCATGATAACAAAGTCATATCAACTCTCATCAAGTTCTAATCCGTTCTAATCACCATTAATGCAAAAGAGTGGATGCAAAAGGAATCAAATGATGATGGTCATATCATAATCCCTCAAATGCAAAGGACCCCCCTCCACAAATGTAATTTGCACAATTGCAAATTACCTCCTCCATCGGAAAAGTCCGGCCGGAAGGAACAAATGAAAACTGGCCGGAACGGAATGCAAACTTGCAACTACAGAAAACTGATCCCGTAATAAATTACAGGAATTTACCGCGACTGCATATACATGCCAGCATTTGTATTCCGACTGAACACAAATGCAAAGAGATAAAATCTACACTGTCTAATATTAGGATCCGGCTTAAACCAAAGCCCGTTAGTAAAATCCGTCCGATCACGATCCGTGCAATACCGCACGTATCTGATCGAACCCTGCCATATCTCCATACGGCCTCTGCAGTGTTTCGCCCGAAACTTGAGTAACTGTCAGTGTGGGGGACTCTAAAGACTCGTCAATACTATGGCTGTGGATTTAACCACTAGCACGTCAGAGGTATTAGCCATACGTGACGGGCCACCAGCTATTGACCAAAAGGGACGTCGATGAGCGAACTCATCCTGACACCCTACTGAGCCTATCAGTGACAATATCCGTACAGTCCGGTCCGTTCGTCTATGAGTATCGCATGGCGGGTCTAGGGGGTTGGTAAAAGTCAGACCCCCAAAAGCGGTACAAGTCGTGTCGGAGTGAAGCCCAGAACACCCTGAGATACTACTGGAATACCTACCAGTAAATCTCCTGCCTCGGCCGAGGGCTTTGTGTAATGGCTCTCCTAGACACAGCGCGACCTCACCCCCAATACCGGGAGAGACGAACCCCTGCAGATCCGCTCACTGCCTCCATGTGGCTCGGGACTGTACCCAACTAAAACCTGTTTGCACGACTCATTTGAGCCGTGGTAGGGTAGTAATCAAAGCACAGTGGGAACTCACACGAGATAAATGACGATCTCAGGTCGATGAACCTGTACACATGTCACCAGGGAACTGCTATCTGACGTCTGGTATAATCCTAACTAGCAGGTTCCCGGCGAGTCCTGTCCGGTGTACTCATAACCCAATGAGCACCTGTATACATCTCAGGTGAACCAACTGACACCAGTGGCTTGTGAGACCGGCCACCGCCCCTCGTCGGGGTCTCGACTGTATACACTAGTCTACTAATGGAGTATCGATGCCCAGTCTCGAAACTCCCACGACTAGGGACCATTTAAGGATGCGCTTATAGACCCCAGCTCCCATGTATATGATCGACATCATACTGCTGGGCGTCAAGCAAGAATCCTAAGGGCTCTATCAACGTGCAATAGTGATCAGTAATATCACTTAAAGCAGTACACGATGATAAAGATAAACCAGATAGCATACTATCATCTTGAGTAAGACTGTCCTACCGGGATAGGTCCTCTCTCAATCATTGCAATCACGTGCCTGTGATCCAATAATTGACTCTGAGGGCACTATCTCCAACAATCTCCTACTTGCACTCAAGACTAATTATTGCGATGTCGCATACTCACAGCCCGTGTGATACCGAACACCCAACTCCTCTACTAGTCAGTCTCACAAAGCTCGTTTGCGAAACTATTGCGTTCGAGGAATAGCCTCAGTGAGTGGATCCGCTGTGATGTTTCTTTCTATTTCTCTCTTTATCTCAAGTTCGCGGAGAAATCCATCTCCCGAAATGAGCAATACCTGTCTTAGAATATGTCTGGATTTCTGATGGGACCTAGCTCATAAATGAACTCCAAATCCAAACTTCTCAGACTGTATCGTCAACTGAACTTAATCAGTATCCTGCGCCATGCCTTCCCTCAGTATCTACCTGGACCACCTGTCCAAAATACTGCCCCTCGTCAGAGGGAAAACTATAACTCTGACAGTCACTCTGTCATCCAGGTCACCTTGGAAGCCTGGAATGATAACCGTCTCCTAAAGGAGGCTGCCGTTATCAAATCCCTAGAACATCCACTTATGTTCTAAAACTGCTTCCGAATGTTTCTCCAGGATTGGATTAATATCAACTCATTGCACTTACTGCAAAAACAACATCTTGTGTGGTACTTGACATCTCATGATTGACTCAATTGCCTAAGCAAGTGATCTGCCAATCATGCACATCTCTTTCCCCTTTAGTCTGTAAGACACCTTTAGAGAGGGTGACTCCATCACCTGCAGGTACACCACCATGCCAGGAGTCGTGCATTCTAAATACTCTTAGAATGCTGTCTAAGTACCCTGATTGGGAAACCACCCAAATCTAGATCTAAAACCATAGATCTAGTAACCAGAATGTCTGATATAATATCCAAGTCCTATGTGGAGAAACCACTGTGTGACAACCAAAGAATAACCGATCGTAGTGTAGGAATTTCACCTCCTACTCTGTGTATGTCATCCAAATACCAGGACATTACACCCTACTACCTTCTTAACAGATCCATCCCCTATTCTGATGAAGTCAAACCTATGACTGTCACATCAGAAATAGATGATCTATCTCCGCTGTATCTGCTTTAGTCTATAAATAGACATAAGCCACCTGTCCACCAATGCTTCCGCTGCTCCCACTGACCATGACAACCCTCTGGCAGAGTCATATACACGTACACTTCTAAAGCAAGTTTAGAACGACGCTATACTCATCCTCCTGCCGGGTCTCACAGTCTGGAACAATAGCAATGGAAAGTCTGGGTAAACAAGAACCTCCCTGCCACCGTCCTTGAGGCTACCGGAGTACCTCTCGAGTGCCTGAGGTTACCCACTTTATCTGCGGAGTGGCCAATGGAATGTCAAACCAGATTAATCTTTAGGTTCTTATCAAATCTTCAGTAATCTTTTGCGGTTCTGGAATCACTTCCAGTTCTACCATACTCCCACTACTGTTTTCTGAAAAAATCCATTTCTTTTTAAATTGTGGCGAGTGAAGAACAATATCACTATTGATCTTCCAGATGGTAGAAAATCAACCCTCGTCATAGCCTGGGTCAACCCACAAACAGCCATTACAGAAACGTGCCTTGAGTTGTCCAGTGTCTGGTTTTAAGAATAAGCCGGACAACTCCCCGTACCTTAACAATGTCAAGATATGAACTGTTCTATATCCAATACAGAAACAGAGGCACTGATTTAATTAGAACCAGATTCAAATCATTCAGCTGTCTCCAGTGCATGTCACCTAAATTGAAGGAGGCCGATCAACGTTACTCAACTTAGGAGAACTTCCAATTATGAGTAATCTGAAAGAGAAGCATGTTCTCTTAACCATTACTATCAACTGAATACCATACATAAGTATCTACATCTTCGATCACCTTGAAGAATCCTGATACTTGCAACATCGGGTTCTCTACTTTATTCTTATACCTATAACTCCTCAAAACTTAGACCTTGCATTTCTACGAAACACATGTCTAAGAACTAGAGAAGTCATAAGTAAACAGAATATAGTACGAGGACCAACCCCTCTGTCTTAATGGACACTGGACAATATACAATACTCTGTATAAGTCCCTTGAGTCTAATAACTCATTCCCTGTGTGTCGTAGGTTGAAAACTGTACTTATGGTTAAGAAGAATTACACCGCCGTTTAATGCTCCTTACCTAACCATCCACTGATATAGGTAAATGTCATAGACATAATTTCAAAAAGGTACATCTCACTCTATAAAAATAGACGTACAGATATATCAATTTGAAATTGGTGCATAACAACGGATATTCAAAACCAAATATTTGCCGTCCGGCAAACAACCCAGGTGACTTCCTCAAATATCACCAATTACAACGAATTCCGATATGATGAGGATGATCACCTAATTCCCAACAACATACTCCTACTCATCATCTGTAAAACCATACAGATGTGAGAATCAAACCTGGTAAATACATACCCTGGAGCAAGTGTCTAATTGGGAAATCAGTTTTCTTTTAACAGTACACAGTGAAACTGAAACATTGAAATGTTTCGATGGGGTATCCTGGTATTCCTAGTAATGCCTCTTCCATTATCCAGATTCACAACTGTAACCGTATAATTCTTTGCCATCTTTCCAAATCCCTTTATATGTCTTTAGTCATTACCTTCTGCACACCCCTTCAGGCCAAATGGTTTTCATCCTTCCCTACCGTTCGGCACCAGCCTATGGTTTGGAAGAAGACTATCCAATAAGCATAATGGGTGTACTGTCCTAATCCTAGGAGCACTCGCAATGCGAGAGAAGGTGAAGATAAAAGACAACCGAATATACCTTATTCCTATTTCTCCTGAACCAGAATCCATCCCCGAACTGGAACAAGTTCCTTTCGAGTTCGTATATAACCATACGATGGAGTATCCAATAAACTGTGGATCTTCGTAGTGATACGGAGTGTCCTGGAGAAATACAAAGGTGATTTAGGATTGGCGAAGAAATACTTGGTTTGGTCGTGAATAGCAGTCGCAATTTACTTTGCCCTCTTACTAATCCCTTTCTTTGTCTTTACATAATACCTTCTGTACACCATCGTTATGCTAATTGGTTTTCTTCATTCCCCACCGTTCGGCACCAGCCTAAGCTTTGGAAGAAGACTATCCAATTTGCGTAATAGGTGTACTATCTCCTAAACCAAGGAGTACTCACAACCTGAGAGAAGGTAAAAAGGAAAAGACAACTGAATAGTCCTATTCGTTTTCTCCAGAACCGGAAACTATCCTCGAATTCCTTCGAGTTCGTATATAACCATACGATAGTTTTGTCCAATGGAAGTGGACGTTCGTAGTAATACGGGGTGTCCTAGAGAAAAGGGTAAAAGTAGGAGTGGCAATGAGGTTTGCAACTTTGACAATCTAAAAGCCAGTGTTTAAGAAGGTTCGGTTAACTTGGTCACTGAGTCATAGTCTAGGGTCAGGTCAATGGTCGCTGCCAAAGAGAGAGAGAAAAGAAACACTCAGCGTGCACTCTAACCTAGATCAGAATGGTTATCACTTTATCTAATCTGGAAACCTCCTACTGTAAGCTCAAATTCTTCCCCAAACCTGAAAGAAGAATTAGTCGGGATCACCCGAGGAGTAAACCAACTCATCAGTGGAAATCGGGATCCAACTATCATCGCATGATAACTTGACGGAATCCACTCAAGTCACCACACACCAGAAGGTATGCGCATGCCTGGCAAGTTTCAGTTTCTTTAGAAACTCCCGATGTGTGTTTTTACCCCTAGGACCCAAGTGACCTTGACTGAGCCAACATATCAAAGGATCCTAGTCAAGTTCAACCCGTCATTATCTTGATTGCATTAGACCCACCCGCACGAGTCCTTGACTGAGCCAAAATGACCGTACGACTGTCCTAACCAATCACATATCCATAAGACAGAAAGTATTACAGAGTTACCGCACACTACGCCTCGGCTGAGTACGACATACGTAGCACGAATACTAAGCAATGCTAATCTGAAATGACGGAGGGCTACGGCTGGTTTTTGGCGAAAAACCTTTAACGTAATGAACTTGATATCGTTGAAGGAACTGCATAGCTTTTTGTAAAATATAGTGACGAAAATCTTTTCTAAAGAGGTCACTCCCGGTGAAGGGATCTCGGCTCTTTCCCCGTAGAATGAGGTGCAGGATATTCCAACTGAATACCACGATGCAAAGCAAAAAGTAATCGACTATAGTGAAGTTATTGCCCTGACGCAAACTTCTGTCCAAGGGGTCACTTCCGGTGAAGGGATCTCGGCCCTTGCCTCGTCGACTGAGGTGCTGGATATTCATAACCGAATACTAATGTGCAAAACAAAAGAGAACGTCCTTGCAATAACAGCTTTTTGAAAAAAATGTTCTAACAACATCAGAATAGGTTTGTTTAGCTTGAATTGATCCGAATCTACGCAGTCCCATCTATTGATCACACCAATAAAGAACAAAAATAATGATGTACGTATATACCATCCGCATTCGCCACTGGGTCCCGTCATCACCCGTTAGGTTACTTAACTAACGACAGAGCGGGGACTGGACTAGCGCGGATGCAAAACATATACAATATCTACTAGTATATATATCAATATATAATATTTCGCTCAAGGCGTGATAAAATACAACATCACAGAAATGTACAGCATCACAGAACAATACAGATATCTGGAAGCCCCGGGTTTCACAGAGCCGCTGCTGAAACCCGACGTTCCCCTGGTCGTGTGGATAGCCTGTGCAGTGAAAATCCTAGACCCCTACGGGCGCGGCAAGTCACCCGCCAAAACCTGAAGCGAGGCAGCCCCCTTCAGCAACGTGAATGGACCACCCAGCACTTCACGGAATCCGGTAACTTGGGCACCCCTCCTGGGTCAACCTGTACCCCCTACGAGTGCGGCGAATAGCCCGCCAATTCTAGAGTAAAGCCTCCTCCGTCTCAACGCCATGAGATGCGGGCCCGTTGCCCTCTAGAATCCGGCTATCCGTGCACCTCTCCGCGGGGTAATCCTAGTACAGAAAGTAAAATATACATACAATGGGTACATCGACCTCGACCCGGTCGTGCCCCTAAAGAATAATACAAACAGGCAGTGACGCCAGTCCACATGTCGGACGCTCGCCCCGCAATATCAAATGTACATATAAAACAAAACTGTACTAACATTGCATCCAGGCTATCCCCTACGACCGATCCGCAACATCACAGCACAACACAGAATATCAACGTGAATGTCACATTCGCAAATCCGTCTAACCGGGCTATAGCAGTTAGACAGGATTTACCGATCAAATGACATTCACGGTCGCAGATATAATGTAAATACTGTGAACTAACATATTTAAAATTTTTGATCGATCAAATTTACCGAAGTGGGCCCCCAAGTACTACTGTAGCACTCACAGAAAATCTGGGCCCAAAAAGAATATTCCAAAAACCCCATTTTCAACAAATAAGCCCACTGTAAAAAATTTAAGCAGTGAACAGTCAAAGTCGCGGCGGAACCGCGGCCAATGCGTGGGTTTGGCCGCGGTTTCGCGGTGATAAGGTGACGTCACGCGATCAATTTTTTACAGAATGCTTAGAATTTCGTGCACATCTTTCTGCAATGTACTGAAAAAATTTTGGAGCAAAAAACAATTCGACAGAAAACTGATGTGCATGATATCGGGTTTTCGGAAAATCCGTTCGATCGAACTTGTAAACATGTTAGACCAAGCTAGGTTAGGTTAATGGCGTGGCTCTGATACCATGTTGCGCCACGGCAGCGCCCCGACCATCTATCCGAGGCCAAAATGCGGAATCAAAAATTTTCTTAACCTTAAACCGGCGCTACCGCGGACAATATACCCGGATCGTAACCATTAACCTAATCCTAGCTATCAAGAGAATGAGGTAGAGAGCTATACCAAGTGATCCGTGTCCTTCGGTCTTCGTCTCCACTCCGATCTCCCGCGGAATCTCCGTCCGTCGCCTCCTCGTCGGAAATGGCCCCACAACGCTGATATCTTTTACGGGCTCCCACCTCTGGACCGAGGCAACTCGGGCGCGAAGTTGGCTAGCCGACGCGTCCAAGGATACTGTAGGTTGTAGTGTAGAACCTTTGTCTCATTGGGGTTTATGTTGCCATTGGTGATGGAGGAGTGAAGAACTATGGAGGAAAAATGGTGCTTTTATTTTTCCTAACAAGAAAAGAGATGAGAAAATATGCTACCTCCAAAAATGAAACTCTCTCTCATTCTCTTTAATGTGGCCGGCCACCTCTAGAAAGGGAGAGGGCAAGAATAATACATGAGGGAGGTGAGTGTAGGGTAAAAGGAATGGTGACCATACCCAAAAACCATGATAACAAAGTCATATCAACTCTTATCAAGTTCTAATCCATTCTAATCACCATTAATGTAAAAGAGTGGATGCAAAAGGAATCAAATGATGACGGTCATATCATAATCCCTCAAATGCAAAGGACCCCCCTCCACAAATGTAATTTGCACAATTGCAAATTACCCCCCTCCATCGGAAAAGTCCGGCCGGGAATGAACAAATGAAAACTGGCCGGAACGGAATGCAAACTAGCAACTACAGAAAACTGATCCCGTAATAAATTACAGGAAAAACCCGCGACTGCATATATATGTTAGTTATATGTATGCCCTAGAGGCCATTACTGTACATAGGATGTATATTGTAGTGGATGCTGGGACGTATATAGGGAGGACTTTCTTGCTCGACATGATAGTATGCTATCTGGTTGAACTTTACCTTAACGTGTATACTGATTGTCTCTCTGTTACATGATGGTAAAGCCCTTAGGATGTGTGCTTGACTACCTGGACTATGATGCGGATCATACTAGTGGGGACATGGTAGTCCATAAGTACATCCTTCAAAGTCCCTAGTCGTGGGTGTATCAAGACGGGGCATCGATATACCAGAGTAGACTAGCGTATACCTTCTCGACCCATACAGATGGGCGATGGATGATCCCATATCCATTGGTGTTTGACATCAGAGATGATATACGGGTGCTCAGTAGAGACTGGGTACACTGGACGGACTCGCCGAGAACTCCCAGATGGTATTATACCTCACGTCAGATGGCAGTTCTCTGGTGACACTGGTACAGAGTAGTCTGTTGACCCGAGATCGTCATAGAGTCTTGTGTGGTTCCCACTGTGCTTTGATTTCCATCTTACCACGTCCAAGAGGGCGTGCAAAACGGTGGTTTTTGGGTACAGTCCCGAGTCACATGGAGGCAATGAGCGATAGGAGGGGTTTCGTCTCTCCCGGTATAGGGAGTTGATGTTGCACTGTGTTCGATTGGCTATAACAGGAAGTCCCTGGCCAGGGCTGCTCAGAGAATTGCTGGTAAGTGTTACCAGTAGTTTCTCGACCCGTTATGAGCCTCATATCGACACGACTTATCGAGCTATTGGGGTCTGACGTTTACCACCCCTAGGCAAGATATGCGACATATCAGACGATCAGACCGGACTGTACGGTAGTGTTACTGGTCGGATTCACTGGAGTGTGAGTGGGCTTGCTCGTCGATCTTCAGATCGCTCAATACCCGGGTGGCCGTTACGTTTAGCAGACCGCTTACGGCTTGTGGGTGCTTGATATGATCATCATCTGCTGCCGGCGTATTGACGAGTCTTTAGAGTCCTACACAGAGGTTTCCTGGCTCAAGCGAAATGAAATAGGAGCGCATATGAGATATGTGCGGGACCGAGAATGATACCAGTATGTGATACTGTATTCGATTCTCACGATATGTGACATTGATCGGTTATATGTGATATAGCCGGGTTATCGGATCAAGTGTTGATTCGATAAGTTGTTACTGTTGATATTAGTCGGTTATATGCGATATGACCGGGTCGTTAAATCAAGTGTTGATTTAATGATTTAATGCATAATTATATATTTGATATATTACTTTGCATTAACTAGTATCGGTTCACTTTAAATGGATTTTCTCACTCGGGTGTGCACATTGTATATTCGATATAGTTTTGTGCACTTGATTGTATCATGTTTGATGATACATGTTTACTTGTGTTTTGTGTAAAGTTTAAACCATGGTTATGTAATGGTTAGGGTTTACATTTTCATATCTATTTATTTATTCATTCATTTATTTTGGAAAATGAAAAGCAAATGAGAAAATGGTGGCTTCTTTTGTTTTGTTCATGAAGCTTCATGAAGACTTTGACCAAGTGACCATTTTGTCTCATGCTTAACCCTAACCATCCCACTAACCATGATTTATTCTCTACACTTGACCATGGTTCAATTATGATAAGTATTCTATTTTCTTTTCATTTTTATTATTCTTATCATAACAATATTCTTCTTCTTCTTCCTTGCTTCAAGTGAAGAAAGCTTGCCTCCATCAATGGCAAGTGATGAATTTGAGTGAGAAATCCAAAACTAAAGTCTACCCACTTCCTATTTCTTCATCTTCTACCTCTTGCCATGTAGTAGAGTGTGTTTCCTTCACAAGTTTTCACGACATGATGAAGGTGGAGCTTGATTTAGCGATGCCTCGACGTAGATCATCTTCGGCATAGACATCGACGACCTAGCTTGCCCATTCTCCGACGAAGCTGACGCTAGAGCCCGGATTTGATTTGGACAGCGGAGACGACTTCGTTGCGGAGCTATGGAGGTGGAGCACCGGATCTACAAAGGTTGTATTTCCGATTTCCCATTAGTTAATTGTTAACTAGTTTACTTTTCACCTAGTTTTCTAGCAAACGATCCGTAGTCGGGTCTCTCGGCACCCGTAAATTTTTATATTGGCATGTTCGATGCCTTGTGAGACCTCATTAGGGTGCCTAGGAACCCTACAGTGGTATCAGAGCCTAGCTAGAGCCTTAGGCGAAGTCTAGACGGATTTTGAACTCCGAACGAACTCGAAATCCCAACACAACCATGCTCTCTGTCCAATTTTCAAAAACAGGGATTTTTCAGTATTAAAAATATGCAAAAAATCAAGCAGGGTTTATTAGGAATTACTGTAAATTTCGTGGGCATAATTCAATTAAACCGCCGCGGTTCCGCGGCACGAGCATGGCTCGTGCGGCGGTTCCGCGGCCGTACGGACCCACTGTACAATAATTTTCACACAGTAATTCTTAATTTGAAGTTCTGGGTTTTCTGGAAATTTTTAATATTTATTCATGAGTTGAATTTTCTGGGTTGTTTTGGGGATTCGTTTATTCGATTGGATTATCAAACTTTGTCTATGTGGCTTTCCGGATAAATTTTAGAATATGTTAAAAAGTTCGACCGGATATAAATACCCACTTTTTCCCCTGTCGGGAAATTTCCAATAGTTGGATTTTTCCGTAGTTTAACGACGTTCTAAGTAGTGCAAGTAACTCGATGGACCCTCTAGAAGACAACAAACCTTAACTCGATTATGTGACCGTCTTGAACTGCCCTTTGAACCTTCGGGTTTGGGGCAGTACGGCGTGCCACATGTGAGGCGTTGGCTTGACCCTTCTACGGCTGGACCGTCGGTACTGAGGCACGAACTGAATGTTGTTAGACTTATTTCATGTGTTGATCTGTATCGGGAAAAATTGGGTGTTCGATTGTTCGATCGAAAAATTTAACATTTTCTGTTTATCTGGAATGGGATACAATAATTGGAATTCACAAAAGTTATGAGATAACTGAATGAATGTTATAAACATAGCAGTTTAGTCTCACTTGATCGGTTGCTACGGAATTTTGATGCGTTCAAAAGTCCGTCGCAATCACGTAGCGTACGCGGATACTCGCCGGGTAAACTTAATAGACAGCCTCACTCCATAGCCCCGACCAAGTGACTGTAGGAGAACCCCGTCGCCGAAAGCATCCATTCGGGTGCTCGCGGTGGCGGTGTTCCGCCTTGGTACACTTCGTCGACGGCGTCGGGGGTGCGGCCGCCTACTGAAGTTTGCGACGAGCATTCGATCAGGATGTCGAGAATCTTGTTGAATTGCCCGACTTGATATTGAAAAGTGTTTTCGATTTTGAGACTAAAATGCGGGGTTTATAATTGTTAGGCATACGATGTCTAAGTAATTCATTTGGTCAGGCATGCGATGTCTGAGGTGGTTGCGGATTCCAACTGTTGTAGTTTTACACTTTCTTTTCTGTGACCGTAAGTGTAATATGTGATATCGCCGGTTTCGTTGCTATATGTCAACGACAATTGGGATGGACATATTTACTTACGTTGATGACATGTGATGTTATGTGTTGCTGGATATGTTATATTGGATCGTCGTGTTTGAATAGCCGGGTTTTTTTTATGTGAGATGAGTGTTTTTCATTTTCATTCATGTAAAAACTTGTATGTAATATTCTTTTATTGGGGCACTTCCAAGTTGCGGAAGTTGTCACCGTTGATGTATATTATTATCTTTTCCGCACTAGGATAGACCCAAGGAGGAGGGCACAAGTGACCGGGTTCTGGAGTCCAGTGGGAGACCAACTCGAGGAGTCGAGTCCGGGTCTCCTAACTCTAGAATTGGTAGGGTTGCTTGCCGCTCTCGTAGTGGTCTAGGGGTGTGGGTTTGGCTATTCATCACGACCGTGGAATCCGTGTTTTATACTGGCTCGTATTGAAAACACGGACGTCCTAGTATATCCAATATTTCATATGTTTCTTCTGCTGCGATATCTGTGATGTGATCATGTGATGTTCTGTGATAGATACAGTATATAGTATATATGATATATTATATAGGCGTTACTTATGTTTTACACCCGCGCTAGCCCTGCCCTGCTCTGCCGTTAGTTACCTAACCTAACGGTGCACGAGGGGACATCGAGGCGAATGCGGATGGCATAAGCGTACGTCGTATTTATCTGTGATGTTTAGGTAATTTAAATGATGGGACTTCATTAATGTGATTAATGAAATAAAAGAAACCTAAGATGTTGTAGAATCGAATTTCAAAATAAAACAGGTAGCTACAGTTCTTGCTTTGCACAGCGGTATATATGATATATCCTGCACCTTATTCGATGAGGAAAGGACCGAGATCCCTTCACCGGGAGTGACTCCTTTAGCAATAACTGGCAGATGCTACACACTCGGTTTGTCTTTTGATTGCTTTTAAGAGTTTTTGCTTTGCACAGTGATATATATGATATATCCCGCACCTCATTCGACGAGGAAAGGACCGACGATCCCTTCACCGGGAGTGACTCCTTTAGCAAAACTAGAAAAGCCTCAAAAACACTCCATTTCAAAATTCATTTGATTCTACAACTATATCAAGTTCATTACGCAATAGGTTTTCAGAAAAACCTGTCGTAGCCCTCCGTCATTTCAGATAAGTAGTAGTTAGTATTCGTGCTACGTTTGTTGGCCTGCGTCAAGGCGTAGTGTGCGGTAGCTAACTGGTGCTTATCTGCATAAGCATATGATGTGATTGGATTAAGGTAGTCGTGCGACTTTGTTGGCCTGCGTCAAGGGTCGTGCGGGTGGGTTTAATTCAATCAGGAAATGACGGGTTGAACTTGACTAGCGGACTATAGTTTGTTGGCCTGCGTCAAGGTCATAGGACGCTAAGGGCAAAATATTATCGGGAATTTCAAGTGTTGAAATTTGCAATGAGATTGCATACCTTCTATGAGATAGTTGGATCCCGATACCCGCTGCGAGTAAGTGTTACTCCTGGAAGAGTTTTATACATTACAATTAGCCGATCAAGTAGGTGTCTAGAAAGGTGTCAACGGGGTTACGCCTCTGGGAAAACGAGGTTTACATTAATTAGGTTCGTGCGAAAGCACGGGGGACCTCCCTCAAAGTACCGACACTGGCCTGGCTGAAAGATTGGCGAACTTGTAGTGTGTAATTAATCCCGGCTAGTCTTTCCTTTTAGGGTTTGAAGGAAGATTTGATAAAAAGCAGTGGGAGCCATCCTGATTAGATAAAATAAAAACCAATCTATTCTTGCAAGAGCGCACGCTGAGTGTTTTCTTCTCTCTCTCTCCAGGTAGCGACCATATCACGCCTTAATCAAGATAATAAAACGGAATATTGACCGAACCCGCTTGTTATACTGAGCTGGGGAACGTTGGTCCCGCTCCAACTTATAATTGTTATAAGACAGAGCAGGAAATTGGGGAATACCAGATTTCCCGTGCCGCCCAAACGAAGAGAGTGCATGCTGATGCATCATCTTCGGGTATGTTCGTTACAAAGAACTGTTTCTCAGTATCCTCTACGTCCTGGGTATGTGATACCAGATCAGGATCCCAGATATATAATATGTTACATAGGGCTACAGAAAGGTAGAAGAACTGAGAACGGGTGATAAGTTTCATGAGGCAGAAAACGGGGCAAGTGTTGCAGCCAAGTCTGTTGGTCACTGTCACCCTGTATTACCAATACATTGATTCTGAACGAATGTTATTAGATACCGAAGCTGATATACAAAATCATATCAGTCTCTTTATTAGTAAAGAAAGGATATAATTTTGTATTGTTGGATAATGTTTTGAACATTTCCTATGTCAAAAGTTGATCGGTTCAGGCACGTTATCTAAAAGCATTAATGTTCTAAATCAAACTGCAGTTCTAAGTATACAAAACACACAAAAGAGGAAGAGTTCAGCAATGAACGAATCCTTCTTGAGGCATTGTAGACTAGGTCATATCAATGCGACCCGACTGGCTAAGTTGCACATAGATGCATATTTAAATCAGTTTGAATTTACATCTTGTGAAACTTGCCAGTCATGTCACAGAGATAAGATGACCATAGCTCCGTTTACTGGAAACAGAGAAAGAGTTAGTGAACTCTTGGGACTGATACA
The DNA here is from genome assembly GCA_030015575.1 of Agapanthus africanus. Classification (NCBI taxonomy): domain Eukaryota; kingdom Viridiplantae; phylum Streptophyta; class Magnoliopsida; order Asparagales; family Amaryllidaceae; genus Agapanthus; species Agapanthus africanus. The sequence continues at coordinate 619,828,414 of CM057341.1, forward strand.
TGATGATGTATGTAAGGTCCCCTGTCTACACATGCCAAGACCGGTTCTTTGTACTTCGTTACATTCTCTGATAATCTCTCAAGATTCAGACATATGTTCCTGTTGAAACACAAGTCTGAACCTTTTGAGATATTCACAGAATATAAGTTAGAAGTAGAGAACCAAAATATGGGTAAAAGTATTGTGTCCTTTGATGTGATCAAGGAGGAGAATACTTGAGCACGGAATTCCTGGACTATTCTAAAGGAGAATGAGATTCTCTCTCAGCATTACTCCTCCGTATACACCATAGCACGATGGTATATCGGGGCGGAGCAGATACACCCTATTTGATATGGTGTGCTCTATGATGAGTACTGCTGAGTTACCTTTTTCCTTTTGGGTGTTATGCACTTGAGAAGTTGCACACCTATTGAATAGGGTTCGAATCAAATCAGTTGCCTACCACTTCATATTTGATATGATAAGGGAAGAGCCCATCTCTTAAGATAGTTAAGATTTGGGGTTGTCCGACCTATGTCTAAAAGCATAATCCGGACAAGCTCGAGGCAAGGTCAGTTATGTACAACTGGAAAGGTTCCAGCTATACAAACTACAGCTGATGATTTGGTACAACCAAAGGATTCAGTAGATACCAACGAACCTCAGCCTCTCCGCCGATCTAGTAGGGTTCCTCACCCACCTGAGAGATACTTCGGTTTCTCTATGACAGTGGGAGCGAGGATTACATCATGAGATGATGACCCAACTAGTTTCGAGCTGGCCATCAGGAGTAAGACTCTGTAAGAATGGCTGGATGCTTAGCGATCTGAGATGGAATCCTTATACACCAACAAAGTATGGACTTTGGTTGCTATATCTGAAGGGTTAAATCCCCATCAGGAGTAAGTATATTTTGAGAAGATTACTTGGTGTACATGGAAGAGTTGAGACTTTCAAAGCTAGACTTGTTAAAGCTTTTCGTCATCGACCAGGCGTGGATTATGATGAAACCTTTTCCACTAGCTATGCTTAAGTCCATCCAGATCCTACTTGCCACGGCTACATACCATGACTACGATATCTGGTGGTTGGGTGTCATGACTGCTTTTCTAAATGATGTTTTAGAAGAGTGCGTCTATAAGTACACAGCCAGAGAGCCTCGTAGACAGTGGGAGCAGCGGAAACGTGTGCAAGATGCTTTATTGGATAACGCAGGCATCGCGGAGTTGGAACATCTGTTTTGATGGATTAGTCAAAGAGTTTGACATCATCAAAATGGTAGATGAACCTTGTATAAACAAAAAGGTAGTAGGGAGTATGGTGGTGATCCTCGTAGAGTACGTGAATGACATACTCTTGATAGGGAAGGAGTTTCCTATGCTACGCTCGATCAATCTCCGCCTATCACAATGGTTCTCCACATAGGATCAAAGTGATACCTCCTAAATCCTGGGTTTTGGATCTATGAGATAGATCTAAATGGATGTTAGGATTCTCACTAGTTGTAGTGAGACGGTATCAATCGACCCTGGGGAGAATCACTGGAATGGTTCCAGGGTGATAATGACGACTGAGTGTCAGTCACAGGCATTGTCTTTACCCTCAGTAAAGGGACGGTATGTTGGAAGAGTTCCAAGCTAGATACCGTGACATACTAGACGATAAAGGCACGATGCATCGCTACTTAAGATGCTACCAAAGAGGCTGTTTGGGTGTATATTGGTTCATGAGATGAACTATGTTCCTCCCATTGTGTGACAATGGAGTTGTGGCTTATGCCAAGGAACGCAGGTCCCATCAGTGATCCAGACATATTCTAAGGCAGTATCACTTGATCATGGAGATGGTTGATCTCCACGGTGATCGAGGTTTGGAGAGTAGACTCAGAGGACAACACAGCAGATCCACTCACAAAGGCCTGTTCCCAGAGAGAGACTTTTATGGGATGGTTGAGTATGAGATACTACAACCACTGCTATCATATGGCCCTAGTGCAAGTGGGAGATTGTTAGTTATATGTATGCCCTAGAGGCCATTACTGTACATAGGATGTATATTGTAGTGGATGCTGGGACGTATATAGGGAGGACTTTCTTGCTCGACATGATAGTATGCTATCTGGTTGAACTTTACCTTAACGTGTATACTGATTGTCTCTCTGTTACATGTTGGTAAAACCCTTAGGATGTGTGCTTGACTACCTGGACTATGATGCGGATCATACTAGTGGGGACATGGTAGTCCATAAGTACATCCTTCAAAGTCCCTAGTCGTGGGTGTATCAAGACGGGGCATCGATATACCTGAGTAGACTAGCGTATACCTTCTCGACCCATACAGATGGGCGATGGATGATCCCATATCCATTGGTGTTTGACATCAGAGATGATATACGGGTGCTCAGTAGAGACTGGGTACACTGGACGGACTCGCCGAGAACTCCCAGATGGTATTATACCTCACGTCAGATGGCAGTTCTCTGGTGACACTGGTACAGAGTAGTCTGTTGACCCGAGATCGTCATAGAGTCTTGTGTGGTTCCCACTGTGCTTTGATTTCCATCTTACCACGTCCAAGAGGGCGTGCAAAACGGTGGATTTTGGGTACAGTCCCGAGTCACATGGAGGCAATGAGCGATAGGAGGGGTTTCGTCTCTCCCGGTAGAGGGAGTTGATGTTGCACTGTGTTCGATTGGCTATAACAGGAAGTCCCTGGCCAGGGCTGCTCAGAGAATTGCTGGTAAGTGTTACCAGTAGTTTCTCGACCCGTTATGAGCCTCATATCGACACGACTTATCGAGCTATTGGGGTCTGACGTTTACCACCCCTAGGCAAGATATGCGACATATCAGACGATCAGACCGGACTGTACGGTAGTGTTACTGGTCGGATTCACTGGAGTGTGAGCGGGCTTGCTCGTCGATCTTCAGATCGCTCAATACCCGGGTGGCCGTTACGTTTAGCAGACCGCTTGCGGCTTGTGGGTGCTTGATATGATCATCATCTGCTGCCGGCGTATTGACGAGTCTTTAGAGTCCTACACAGAGGTTTCCTGGCTCAAGCGAAACGAAATAGGAGCGCATATGAGATATGTGCGGGACCGAGAATGATACCAGTATGTGATACTGTATTCGATTCTCACGATATGTGACATTGATCGGTTATATGTGATATAGCCGGGTTATCGGATCAAGTGTTGATTCGATAAGTTGTTACTGTTGATATTAGTCGGTTATATGCGATATGACCGGGTCGTTAAATCAAGTGTTGATTTAATGATTTAATGCATAATTATATATTTGATATATTACTTTGCATTAACTAGTATCGGTTTGTAAGCCCGCGGGGGCGCCCCGGCCGTCGATCCGACGCCGGAAACGCGGAAAACAAAAACTTTGCGAACTTTGCAAAACGGCACCGCCGCGGACTTTTCACCCGGATCGGGCCATTAACCTAGCTAGCTAGCAAAAAGAAAAAGAGTAGAGAAGTTATACCAAGCGATCCGTGTCCTTCGGTCTTCGTCTCCACTCCGATCTCTTGCGGAATCTCCGTCACCTCCTCGCTCGTCGGAAAGGGGCACCACGTAGCCGGAATCTTTTACGGGCTCCCGCCTCTTGACCGAGGCAACTCGGGCGCGAAGTTGGCTAGCCGACGCGTCCAAGACTTGCTATAGAATAGTGTAGTAAACTTGTCTCTTGGGTTTTAGTTGAAGTTGCCTTGATGGAAGGAAAGAATGAAACTTATGAGAAGGAGAAAAATGGAGCTCTCAAGTTTTTCTTAGAATGAGATGAGAAGATTTTCCACACACATGAACCTCTCTCTCTCTCTCTCTACAAGATGTGGCCGGCCCCCCAACTAGGAATGAGATTGGAGAGAGAAAAAAGAAAAACTCTCCAAGTATTATAATGTGAAAAAGAAATAAACTCAAAATGAAAATGGTCACAACCATTTCATATCTCATCAAAGTCCACTCACAAGAAAAACAAATGAAATGACCAAAATAGAATATCATCATGAAGATAGTCTCATCAAAAAGCCACATATACAAGAAAGCCCCTCACAAAATGTTAATTGCAAACTTGCAATTAACACCCTCCATTACAAAGCCCGGCCGAGAAGGAATGAAAGAAAACCGGCCGGAACGGAATGCAAACTGGCAACTCCAGAAAACCGATCCCGTAATAAATTACAGGAAAACCCCACTACTGCAAATACATGCCCGCATTTGTATTCCCACTGAACACAAATGCAAAGAGACAAAACTACACTATCAAATACTAGAATCCGGCTTAAGCCAAAGCCGGCTAGTAAAAAACCGTCCGATCACGATCCGTGCAATACCGCACGTATCTGATCGAACCCTGCCATATCTCCATACGGCCTCTACAGCGTTTCGCCCGAAACTTGAGTAACTGTCTGTGTGGTGGACTCTAAAGACTCGTCAATACTGTGGCTGTGGATTTAACCACTAGCACGTCAGAGGTATAAGCCAATACGTGACGGGCCACCAGGTATTGACCAAAAGGGACGTCGATGAGCGAACTCATCCTGACACCCTACTGAGCCTGTCAGTGACAATATCCGTACAGTCCGGTCCGTTCGTCTATGAGCATCGCATGGCGGGCCTAGGGGGTTGGTAAAAGTCAGACCCCCAAAAGCGGTACAAGTCGTGTCGGAGTGTAGCCCAGAACACCCTGAGATACTACTGGAATACCTACCAGCAAATCTCCTGCCTTGGCCAAGGACTTTTCATGTTCTGGCTCTCCTAGACACAGCACGACCTCACCCCCAATACCGGGAGAGACGAACCCCTGCAGATCCGCTCACTGCCTCCATGTGGCTCGGGACTGTACCCAACTAAAACCTGTTTGCACGACTCCTTTGAGCCGTGGTAGGGTAGTAATCAAAGTACAGTGGGAACTCACACGAGACAAATGACGATCCCAGGTCGATGAACTAACCTGTACACATGTCACCTGGGAACTGCTATCTGACGTCTGGTATATCCCAACTAGCAGGTTCCCGGCGAGTCCTGTCCGGTGTACTCATAACCCAATGAGCACCTGTATACATCTTAGGTGAACCAACTGACACCAGTGGCTTGTGAGACCGGCCACCGCCCCTCGTCGGGGTCTCGACTGTATACACTAGTCTACTGTGGAGAATCGATGCCCTGTCTCGAAACTCCCTCGACTAGGGACCTTTTAAGGATGTGCTTGTAGACCCCCAGCTCCCACTTATATGATCGCCCTCATACTGCTGGTGGTCAAGCAAGAATCCTAGGGGCTTTATCAACGTGTAATAGCGACTCGAAAGGTCACCTAAAGCAGTACACGATGATAAAGATAAACCAGATAGCATACTATCATCTCGAGTAAGACTGTCCTACCGGGATAGGTCCTCCCCTCAATCATTGCAATCACGTGCCTGTGACCCAATAATTGACTCTGAGGGCACTATCTCCAACAATCTCCCACTTGCACTCGAGGCTAATTATTGCGATGTCGCATACTCACAGCCCGTGTGATACCGAACACCCAACTCCTCTACTAGTCAGTCTCACAAAGCTCGTTTGCGAAACTATTGCGTTCGAGGAATAGCCTCAGTGAGTGGATCCTCTTTGATGTTTCTTTCTATGTCTCTCTAAATCTCAAGTTCGCGGAGAAAGCCATCTCCCGAAATGAGCAATACCTGTCTTAGAATGTCTGGATGTCTGATGGGACTTAGCTCATAAATGAACTCCAAATCCAAACTTCTTAGACTGTATCGTCAACTGAACTTAATCAGTATCCTGCGCCATGCCTTCCCTCAGTTTCCACCTGGACCACCTGTCCAAAATACTGCCCCTCGTCAGAGGGAAAACTATAACTCTGACAGCCACTCTGCCATCCAGGTCACCTTGGAAGCCTGGAATGATAACTGTCTACCGAAGAAGACTACCGTTATCATATCCCTAGAACATCCACTTATGTTCTAAAACTGCTTCCGACTGTTTCTCCAGGATTGGATCAATATCAACTTATTGCACCTACTGCAAGAACAACATCTGGTGTGGTACTTGACATCTCATGATTGACTCAGCTGCCTAAGCAAGTGATCTGTCAATCATGCGTGTCCCTCTCCCCTTTAGTCTGTAAGACACCTTTAGAGAGGGTGACTCCATTACCTGCAGGTACACTACCGTGCCAGGAGTCGTCCATTCTAAATACTCATAGAATGCGGTCAAAGTACCCAGATTAGGAAACCACCCAAATCTAGATCTAAAACCATAGATCTAGTAACCAGAATGTCTGATATTATATCCAAGTCCTATGTGGAAAAACCACTGTGTGACGACCAAAGTATAACCGATCGTAGTATAGGAATATCACTTCCTACTCTGTGTATGTCATCAAATACCAGGACATCACACCCTACTACCTTTTTAACAGATCCATCCCTTATTCTGATGAAGTCAAACCTCTGACTGTCACATCAGAAATAGATGATCTATCTCCGCTATATCTGCTTAAGTCTATAAATAGACATAAGCCTGATATCCACCAATGCTTCCGCTGCTCCCACTGACTACGACAACCCTCTGGCAGAGTCATATACACGTACGCTTCTAAAGCAAGTTTAGAACGACGCTATACTCATCCTCCCGCCGGGTCTCGCAGCCTGGAACAACAGCAATGGCAAGTCTGGGTAAGCAAGAACCTCCCTGCCACCGTCCTTGAGCATACCGAAGTACCTCTCGAGTGTCTGAGGTTACCCACCATATCTGCGGAGTGGCCAATGGAATGTCAAACCAGATTGAATCTTTAGGATCTTATGAAATCTTCAGTAATCGTTTGTGGTTCTGGAATCACTTCCAGTTCTACCATACTCCCACTACTGTTTTTCTGAAAAAATCCATTTTTGATAAAACTGTGGCGAGTCAAGAACAATATCACTATTGATCTTCCATATGGTAGAAAATCAACCCTCGTCATAGCCCGGGTCAACCCACAAACAGCCATTACTGAAACGTGCCTTGAGTTGTCCAGTGTCTGGTTTTAAGCATAAGCCGGACAACTCCCCGTATCTTAACAATGTCAAGATATGAACTGTTCTATATCCAAGAACCAGAGGCACTGATTTAATTGAACCAGATTCAAATCATGCAGCTGTCTCCAGTGCATGTCAACTAAATGGAAAGAGGCCGATCAGCGTTACTCAACCTAGGAATGCTTCCAATTATGAGTAACCTGAAAGAGAAGCAAGTTCTCTTAAACATTACTATCAACTGAATACCATACACAAGTATCTACATCTTCGATCACCTTGAAGAATCCCGATACTTGTAATACCTGGTTCTCTACTTTATTCATATACCCATAACTTCTCAAAACTTGGACCTTGTGTTTCTACGAAACACTTGTCTAAGAACTAGAGAAGTCATAAGTAAACCGAATATAGTACGAGTACCTACCCCTCTGTCCTAATGGACACTGGACAATATACAATACTCTGTATAAGTCCCCTGAGTCTGGTGACTTATTCACTGTGTGTCGTAGGTTGAAAACTGTACTTATGGTTAAGAAGAATTACACCGTTGTTCAATGCTCCTTACCTAACCATACACTGGTATAGGTAAATGTCATAGACATAATTTCAAAAAGGTATGTCTCACTCTATAAAAATAGACGTACAGATATATCAATTTGAAATTGGTGCACAACAACGGATATTCAAAACCAAATATTTGCCGACCGGCAAACAACCCAGGTGACTTCCTCAAATATCACCGATTACAACGAATCCCGATATAATGAGGATGGTCACCTAATTCCCAATAACTTACTCCCACTCATCATCTGTAAAACCATACAGATGTGAGAATCCAACCTGGTAAATACATACCCTGGAGTAAGTGTCTAATTGGGAAATCAGTTTTCTTTTAACAGTACACAGTGGAACTGAAACATTGAGATGTTTCGATGGGGTATCCTGGTATTCTTAGTAATGCCTCTTCCATTATCCAGATTCACAACTATAACTGTGTAATTCTTTGCCACCTCTCCAAATCCCTTTATATGTCTTTAGTCATTACCTTCTGTACACCCCTTTAGGCCAAATGGTTTTCTTCCTTCCCTACCGTTCGGCACCAGCCTATGGTTTGGAAGAAGACTATCCAATAAGCATAAAGGGTGTACTGTCCTAATCCTAGGAGCACTCGCAATGCGAGAGAAGGTGAGGATAAAAGACAACCGAATGTACTTAATTCATAGGTGATTTAGGATTGACAAAGAAGTACATGGTTTGGTCGTGAATAGCAGTCACAATTTACTTTGCCCTCTTACTAATCCCTTGCTTTGTCTGAACTTAATACCTTCTGTACACCGTTTAGGCTAATTGGTTTTCTTCATTCCCTACCGTTCGGCACCAGCCTCAGGTTTGGAAGAAGACTATCCAATTTGCATAATAGGTGTACTATCTCCTAAACCAAGGAGTACTCGCAACCTGAGAGAAGGAAAAAGGTAAAGACAACTGAATAATCCTATTCGTTTTCTCCAGAACCTGAAACCATCCTCGAAGTCCTTCGAGTTCGTATATAACCATACGATGGTTTTGTCCAATGGAAGTGGACGTTCGTAGTAATACGGGGTGTCCCGGAGAAAAGGGTAAAAGTAGGAGTGGCAAAGAGGTCTGCAACTCTGACAATCCAAAAGCCAGTGTTAAGTAGGTTCGGTCAACTTGGTCACTGAGTCATAGTCTAGGGTCGGGTCAATGGTCGCTGCCAGAGAGAGAGAAAAGAAACACTCAGCGTGCACTCTAACCTAGATCAGAATGGTTACCAATTTATCTAATCTGGAAACCTCCCACTGTAACGTCAAATTCTTCCCCAAACCTGAAAGAAGAATTAGCCGGGATAACCCGAGGAGTAAACCAACTCATCAGTGGGAATCGGGATCCAACTCTCATCGCATGATAACGTGACGGAATCCGCTCACGTTATCACACTCCAGAAGGTATGCGCATATCTGGCAAGTTTCAGTACTTTTGAAACTCCCGATGTGGATTTTTTGCCCCATGCTCTTATGACCTTGGCGTGAGGTCAAAATATCATAAGTCACATGTCAAGTTCTACCCGTCATTATCCTGGTTAATTTGAACCCACCCGTACATACCCTTGACGTAGGCCAAAATAGTAGTACGACTGTCCCAAACTAACGCATCTATCTATGCAACAGATAAATACCCGGCAGCTACCAAACACTATGCCTTGGCGTGAGGTCAAAATACATAGCTTGAATACTACCAAATATTTAACTGAAATGACGGAGGGCTACGAATGGTTTCTGGCGAAAACCTTTAACGTAACGAACTTGATATCGTTGAAGGAACTGATAGCTTTATAAAAATATAGTGACGACAACCTTTGCTAAAGAGGTCACTCCCGGTGAAGGGATCTCGGCTCTTTCCCCGTAGAATGAGGTGCAGGATATTCCAAATGAATACCACGATGCAAAGCAAAAGTAATCGGCTATAGTGAAGTTACTGCCCTGACGCAAACTTCTGTCCAAGGGGTCACTCCCGGTGAAGGGATCTCGGCCCTTGCCTCGTCGACTGAGGAGCAGGATATTCCAAATGAATACCACTGTGCAAAACAAAAGAGAACGCCCTTGCAATAACAGCTTTTTGAAAAGTGTTCCAACAACATCAGAATAGGTTTGTTTATCTTGCATTGATCCGAATCAACGCAGTCCCATCAATTGATCACACCACAAAGAACGAAAATATACTGACGTACGTATATGCCATCCGCATTCGCCACTGGGTCCCGTCATCACCCGTTAGGTTAGCTAACTAACGACAGAGTGGGGACTGGACTAGCGCGGATGAAAAACATATACAACATCTATAAATATATATACCAATATATAATTTTCGCTCAAGGCGTGATAAAATGCAACACAGAAATGTATAGCAACACAGATCAATACAGATATCTGGGATCCCCGGGTTTCACAGAGCCGCTGAAACCCGACGTTCCCCTGGTCGTGTGGATAGCCTGTGCAGTGAAAATCCTAGACCCCTACGGGCGCGGCAAGTCACCCGCCAAAACCTGAAGCGAGGCAGCCCCCTTCAGCTACGTGAATGGACCACCCAGCACTTCACGGAATCCGGTAACTTGGGCACCCCTCCTGGGTCAACCCTATACCCCCTACGAGTGCGGCGAATAGCCCGCCAATCCTAGAGTGAAGCCCCCTCCGTCTCAATGCCATGAGATGCGAGCTTGTTGCCCTCTAGAATCCGGCTATCCGTGCACCCCTCCACGGGGTAATCCTAGTACAGAAAGTAAAATATACATACAACGGGTACATCGACCGCAACCAGGTCGTGCCCCAAAAGAATAATACAAACTGGCAGTGACGGCAGTCCACATGTCGGACGCTCGCCCCGCAATATCAAATGTACATAATACAACAAAACTGTACTACCACTGCAACCAGGCTATCCCCCACGACCGATCCGCAACAACATAGTACAATCACAGAACATCAACGTGAAAGTCACGTTCGCAAATCCGTCTAACCGGGCTATAGCAGTTAGACGAGATTTACCGATCAAGTGACATTCACGGTCGCAGATATAATGTAAAAACTGTGAACTAGCATGTTTAAAATATCCGATCGAACAAATTTATCAAAGTGGGCCCCACACACTACTGTAGCACTTACAGAAAATCTGGGCCCAAAGAAAATGTCCCAAAAGCCCTATTTCCAACTCATAAGATTACTGGGAAAATATGGTGCCACGATTCCTCCTATCCGCCGCGGAAGCGCGGCCAAACAGAGGGTTTGGCCGCCCTTCCGCGGTCGAAGTGAAGAATCAGTGGATCGTATTTTCCCATAATTCTTATAATTGCTTGTACATGCCTCTGAAACAACCTGAAAAATTTTAGGAGCTCAAAAAATTTTAACAGAGAACACATGTGCACAAAATACGGTTTTTGGGGATTTTCGTTCGATCGAGCACTAAACATACTAGAGCAAGCTAGGGGAGGTTAATGGCGTGGCTCTGATACCATTGTAAGCCCGCGGGGGCGCCCCGGCCGTCGATCCGACGCCGGAAACGCGGAAAACAAAAACTTTGCGAACTTTGCAAAACGGCACCGCCGCGGACTTTTCACCCGGATCGGGCCATTAACCTAGCTAGCTAGCAAAAAGAAAAAGAGTAGAGAAGTTATACCAAGCGATCCGTGTCCTTCGGTCTTCGTCTCCACTCCGATCTCTTGCGGAATCTCCGTCACCTCCTCGCTCGTCGGAAAGGGGCACCACATAGCCGGAATCTTTTACGGGCTCCCGCCTCTTGACCGAGGCAACTCGGGCGCGAAGTTGGCTAGCCGACGCGTCCAAGACTTGCTATAGAATAGTGTAGTAAACTTGTCTCTTGGGTTTTAGTTGAAGTTGCCTTGATGGAAGGAAAGAATGAAACTTATGAGAAGGAGAAAAATGGAGCTCTCAAGTTTTTCTTAGAATGAGATGAGAAGATTTTCCACACACATGAACCTCTCTCTCTCTCTCTCTACAAGATGTGGCCGGCCCCCCAACTAGGAATGAGATTGGAGAGAGAAAAAAGAAAAACTCTCCAAGTATTATAATGTGAAAAAGAAATAAACTCAAAATGAAAATGGTCACAACCATTTCATATCTCATCAAAGTCCACTCACAAGAAAAACAAATGAAATGACCAAAATAGAATATCATCATGAAGATAGTCTCATCAAAAAGCCACATATACAAGAAAGCCCCTCACAAAATGTTAATTGCAAACTTGCAATTAACACCCTCCATTACAAAGCCCGGCCGAGAAGGAATGAAAGAAAACCGGCCGGAACGGAATGCAAACTGGCAACTCCAGAAAACCGATCCCGTAATAAATTACAGGAAAACCCCACTACTGCAAATACATGCCCGCATTTGTATTCCCACTGAACACAAATGCAAAGAGACAAAACTACACTATCAAATACTAGAATCCGGCTTAAGCCAAAGCCGGCTAGTAAAAAACCGTCCGATCACGATCCGTGCAATACCGCACGTATCTGATCGAACCCTGCCATATCTCCATACGGCCTCTACAGCATTTCGCCCGAAACTTGAGTAACTGTCTGTGTGGTGGACTCTAAAGACTCGTCAATACTGTGGCTGTGGATTTAACCACTAGCACGTCAGAGGTATAAGCCAATACGTGACGGGCCACCAGGTATTGACCAAAAGGGACGTCGATGAGCGAACTCATCCTGACACCCTACTGAGCCTGTCAGTGACAATATCCGTACAGTCCGGTCCGTTCGTCTATGAGCATCGCATGGCGGGCCTAGGGGGTTGGTAAAAGTCAGACCCCCAAAAGCGGTACAAGTCGTGTCGGAGTGTAGCCCAGAACACCCTGAGATACTACTGGAATACCTACCAGCAAATCTCCTGCCTTGGCCAAGGACTTTTCATGTTCTGGCTCTCCTAGACACAGCACGACCTCACCCCCAATACCGGGAGAGACGAACCCCTGCAGATCCGCTCACTGCCTCCATGTGGCTCGGGACTGTACCCAACTAAAACCTGTTTGCACGACTCCTTTGAGCCGTGGTAGGGTAGTAATCAAAGTACAGTGGGAACTCACACGAGACAAATGACGATCCCAGGTCGATGAACTAACCTGTACACATGTCACCTGGGAACTGCTATCTGACGTCTGGTATATCCCAACTAGCAGGTTCCCGGCGAGTCCTGTCCGGTGTACTCATAACCCAATGAGCACCTGTATACATCTTAGGTGAACCAACTGACACCAGTGGCTTGTGAGACCGGCCACCGCCCCTCGTCGGGGTCTCGACTGTATACACTAGTCTACTGTGGAGAATCGATGCCCTGTCTCGAAACTCCCTCGACTAGGGACCTTTTAAGGATGTGCTTGTAGACCCCCAGCTCCCACTTATATGATCGCCCTCATACTGCTGGTGGTCAAGCAAGAATCCTAGGGGCTTTATCAACGTGTAATAGCGACTCGAAAGGTCACCTAAAGCAGTACACGATGATAAAGATAAACCAGATAGCATACTATCATCTCGAGTAAGACTGTCCTACCGGGATAGGTCCTCCCCTCAATCATTGCAATCACGTGCCTGTGACCCAATAATTGACTCTGAGGGCACTATCTCCAACACGGTTCACTTTAAATGGATTTTCTCACTCGGGTGTGCACATTGTATATTCGATATAGTTTTGTGCACTTGATTGTATCATGTTTGATGATACATGTTTACTTGTGTTTTGTGTAAAGTTTAAACCATGGTTATGTAATGGTTAGGGTTTACATTTTCATATCTATTTATTTATTCATTCATTTATTTTGGAAAATGAAAAGCAAATGAGAAAATGGTGGCTTGTTTTGTTTTGTTCATGAAGCTTCATGAAGACTTTGACCAAGTGACCATTTTGTCTCATGCTTAACCCTAACCATCCCACTAACCATGATTTATTCTCTACACTTGACCATGGTTCAATTATGATAAGTATTCTATTTTCTTTTCATTTTTATTATTCTTATCATAACAATATTCTTCTTCTTCTTCCTTGCTTCAAGTGAAGAAAGCTTGCCTCCATCAATGGCAAGTGATGAATTTGAGTGAGAAATCCAAAACTAAAGTCTACCCACTTCCTATTTCTTCATCCTCTACCTCTTGCCAAGTAGTAGAGTGTGTTTCCTTCACAAGTTTTCACGACATGATGAAGGTGGAGCTTGATTTAGCGATGCCTCGACGTAGATCATCTTCGGCATGGACATCGACGACCTAGCTTGCCCATTCTCCGACGAAGCTGACGCTAGAGCCCGGATTTGATTTGGACAGCGGAGACGACTTCGTTGCGGAGCTATGGAGGTGGAGCACCGGATCTACAAAGGTTGTATTTCCGATTTCCCATTAGTTAATTGTTAACTAGTTTACTTTTCGCCTAGTTTTCTAGCAAACGATCCGTAGTCGGGTCTCTCGGCACCCGTAAATTTTTATATTGGCATGTTCGATGCCTTGTGAGACCTCATTAGGGTGCCTAGGAACCCTACAATATATGCCCGCATTTGTATTCCGACTGAACACAAATGCAAAGAGACAAAATATACACTGTATAATACTAGGATCCGGCTTAAACCAAAGCCCGCTAGTAAAATTCGTCCGATCACGATCCGTGCAATACCGCACGTATCTGATCGAACCCTGCCATATCTCCATACGGCCTCTACAGTGTTTCGCCCGAAACTTGAGTAACTGTCAGTGTGGGGGACTCTAAAGACTCATCAATACTATGGCTGTGGATTTAACCACTAGCACGTCAGAGGTATTAGCCATACGTGACGGGCCACCAGATATTGACCAAAAGGGACGTCGATGAGCGAACTCATCCTGACACCCTACTGAGCCTGTCAGTGACAATATCCATACAGTCCGGTCCGTTCGTCTATGAGTATCGTATGGCGGGCCTAGGGGGTTGGTAAAAGTCAGACCCCCAAAAGCGGTACAAGTCGTGTCGGAGTGAAGCCCAGAACACCCTGAGATACTACTGGAATACCTACCAGTAAATCTCCTGCCTCGGCCGAGGGCTTTGTGTAATGGCTCTCCTAGACACAGCGCGACCTCACCCCCAATACCGAGAGAGACGAACCCCTGCAGATCCGCTCACTGCCTCCATGTGGCTCGGGACTGTACCCTACTAAAACCTGTTTGCACGACTCCTTTGAGCCGTGGTAGGGTAGTAATCAAAGCACAGTGGGAACTCACACGAGACAAATGACGATCTCAGGTCGATGAACTAACCTGTACACATGTCACCAGGGAACTGCTATCCGACGTCTGGTATAATCCCAACTAGTAGGTTCCCGGCGAGTTCTGTCCGGTGTACTCATAACCCAATGAGCACCTGTATACATCTTAGGTGAACCAACTGACACCAATGGCTTGTGAGACCGGCCACTGCCCCTCGTCGGGGTCTCGACTGTATACACTAGTCTACTAATGGAGTATCGATGCCCAGTCTCGAAACTCCCACGACTTGGGACCATTTAAGGATGCGCTTATAGACCCCAGCTCCCACGTATATGATCGCCATCATACTGCTGGCCGTCAAGCAAGAATCCTAAGGGCTCTATCAACGTGCAATAGTGATCTGTAATGTCACCTAAAGCAGTACACGATGATAAAGATAAACCAGATAGCATACTATCATCTTGAGTAAGACTGTCCTACCGGGATAGGTCCTCCCTCAATCATTGCAATCACGTGCCTGTGATCCAATAATTGACTCTGAGGGCACTATCTCCAACACAAGAGGCCATTATATGATAGTGGATATATATATATATATATATATATATATATATATTCAGTGTACATTCTTGTTCGACATAATAGTATGCTATCTGGTTCTTCTTTATCTGACATGTTGATTTGATCATACTTTTATTCATTCACACATGTTGATAAAGCCTTGAGGATATAGACTTGACTGCTGTGATTATGATAGAGATCATACTAGTGGGACATCTGTAGTTTATAAGCATATCCTGGAATGTCCCTAATCATAGGTGTATCGAGACGGGGCATCGATATACCAAAGTAGACTAGCGTATATGATACTAGACCTATATGATGGGCGATGGATGTTCCCACATTCATCAATGTTTGACATCGAGATCGTATACGGGTGCTCAGTGGTGACTGGGTACACTGGACGGACTCACCGAGAACTCCTATATGGAATTATATCTATTGTCGGATAGCAGTTCTCAGGTGACACTGGTGCATGTTAGTCTGTAGACCCGAGATCGTCATAGAGTCTTGTGTGTTCTCCCACTGTACTTTGATTACCACCCTACATGGCTCTACTGAGTCGTGCAAACAGGTGGCCGTTGGGTACAGTCCCGAGACACACGAAGGCGATAAGCGATAGGAGGGGTTTCGTCTCTCCCGGTATTGGGAGTTGATGCTGTGCTGTGCTCGATTGTCTTTATCAGTAAGTCCCTGGCCAGGGCTGTTGAGATTTACTGATAAGTGTTATCAGTAGTTTCTCGATCTGTTATAGACCATTCATCGGCACGACTTATTGAGTTATTGGGGTCGACGTTACCATCCCCAGACTCGATATGCAGCATATCTGACGAAGAGACCGGACTGTACGATAGTGTTGCCGGTTGGCTCGACGGGAGTTGTGACAGGTTCGCTTGTTTTCTTCTGATCGCTCAATACCCGGATGGCCGTTACGTTTAGCTGACCGCTTGCGGCTTGTAGGTATTTGATATGATCATTACCTACTGCCGGCGTATTGACGAGTCTTAGAGTCCCACAATGAAGTTTCCTGGCTCAGGCGAAAAGATGTGGTGTGCATATGAGATATACGCGGGGACCCGATTAAATACGGATATGTGATACCGTATATTAATCGGGCATTTTCTATTGGTCGGGTTGTATGTGATATGACCGGTTTTCAAAATCAAGTATTGATTTAACAAATGACTTTTAAATTAATTCTTTAATTAAACTCTTTATCTATTTTTGTATGCATGCATGTATGCACATGATGATGTGCATGGATACATACATACATACATTGTATCATAATTGTTGATACATATTTGGTGGCAATGCAAGACTTATATTGTAGTGATTATCTATTTATTTATCATTTTGAATAAAGGAAAGGATAATTCACACAAGATTAATGTTTATTATCTTTTGACCATGCTTCAACCACCTTTTAACTTTGAGTTAATTATCCTTTTTTCTTTTAACTCTTTTGATAAACATCTAGATAATTCTAACCATGGTTGAAGTGAGAAGAATTAATATAGATTATTCTTTTCTCATTTCAATAATTCACACTCATAACATTTCCTTTTGAGAAAAAGCTTATCCACCATCTTCTTCTTCCTCTCTTGATAATTTCTTTGAGTGAGGTTGATAAAAAGAAAGAGTTTTGATTATAGAAAACAAACCACATCATCATACTACACACATCTAGCCCATTTGTATAGGATGTTTGCTCTACTTTATTCACATATCAAGTAAAGCAAGGAGCTTTAGGCAAAGGAGCTTCAGGTGGATTGTCGTGAACCTAGAGGATCTCAAGCGAACCTTTTTCCAACCCTCAAGTAGACAAGGAGTCTAGCGTAGGGAGCTACAAAGGTTGTACTCTCAAAACCCTAGCTTTTACTACTTGTGATGATGTCAAAGTAATGAAACCATAAATTTCTAGTGATGATTCTTTGTATGTTCACTTAGCACCTTAAAAAATTTGATTTTGGCACATGTGATGCTTCCAAACCCTTCATGAGGTGCTAGGTAAACCTAACAATGGTATCAGAGCCAAGCTAGAGCTTTAGGCGACGCTTTGGCGAAGTTAAAACTCCGATCGAACCAAAAAAATACGGATTTTGACCCTTCTCTGGACATTTTTTGAAACTGTGTTATTTTCTGAATTAAAAATACTTAAAAATTTCAGCAGGAAAATCTAAGCATTTCTGTAAAAAACGATATCATATTCCGTATAAGCCACCGCGGAACCGCGGCCATACCCTGCTTGGGCCGCGGATCTGCGGCCGTAATGAAGCAATATTTTATCATTTTTATACAGTAATGTCTAGAACTGCTTGTATATATTTTTGGGTATTTTTAATCTGATTCAAGTGTTGAATGTTCTGGGGATTATTTTGGATTCATTGATTCGATCGGAAAATTTAATTTCGTGCTATTTTCTGGTAATTTAGAAAGTATTAAAATGTTCGAACGAATATCATTAACTCATTTTTTCCCGGCACGAAAAACTTTCAAGTATTGATTTTTTCTCTGGTTTAAATCTTTCGGAAATACGTGCAAGTAACGTGGTGGACCCTCTAGAAGAACACAAACCTTAACTCGATTATGTGACCGTCTGAACTGCCTCTAAACCTTAGGGTTTGGGGCAGTACGGAGTGCCACATGTGAGGCGTTGGCTTGACCCTTCTACGGCTGGACCACTGCTACTGTGTCACATTCTGGGATTTTTGAACTCCGCTCAAGTGTTGAGGTATTTAGGAAATTTTGGGTATTTTATCATTTGATCGAAAACTTTAATACTGTCTATTTATCTGGAATGTGATACAATATGTGGAATTCATATAGTTAAGCATGAAATGCGAAGTATGTGATATTTCGGATTTACGATGTTTAAAGTGATTATGGATTCCAAATGTTGTAGTTTTACACTTTCTTTTCTATGACCGTAAGTGTAGTATGTCGCATATCGCCGGTTTCGTTGCTATACATCAACGACAATCGGGGTACGCATACTTACTTACGTTGATGATATATGATATTATGCGTTGCTGAGATATGATGTGCAGGATTGTCGCGATTGAATAGCCGGGGTTTTTTTTATGTGAGATGAGAGTTTTCCTTTCATTCATGTAAAATTCAAATGTAATGTAATATTCTTTTATTTGGGGCACTTCCGAGTTGAGGTTGATGTCACCAGTGTTGTATATTATTTACTTTTCCGCATTAGGATGGACCCAAGGAGGGGAGCACAGGTGACCGGGTTCTGGGGTTCAGTGGGAGGCCATCTCGAGGAGTCGAGACTGGGTCTCCTAAACTCCAGAATTGGTAGGGTCGCTTGCCACTCTCGTAGGGGTCCAGGGTGTGGGCTTGGCTATTCATCGCGACTATGGAATCCGTATTTTCTATTGTTGGCTAAATACTAAATACGGATGTCCTAGTATATCCCATCATATCTGTGTTTCTGCGGCCTGTATTCTGTGATGTGATATCTGAGACGAATGGTATATTATATATAAGATATATAGTAGGCGTTGCTTATGTTTTACACCCGCGCTAGTCCCGTCCCGGTATGCCGTTAGTTAAGTAACCTAACGGTGCATAACGGAACATTGCGGCGAATGCGGATGGCATAAGCGTACGTGGTATTTTCGTTTCTTTTCTGTGATTGGCTTAAGAACTTAAATGATGGGACTACATTAATATGATTAATGTAAAGAAAAATAAACCTAAAAAGATGTTGTAGAATTGGATTTGAAAACTGCTCGGCTCTTTCTGAAAAAGCAACATTTCAAAACTGCGGAGGTCAAGCCACTCCTTTTGAAAACCATTTGATTCTACGACGATATCAAGTTCAAAGCCTTAAAGATTTTCTTAAAAATCATCCGCAACCCTCCGTCATTTTAGGAAGTAGAGTACTTAGTATTCGTGCTGCGTTTGTTGACTATAGTTAAGGCGTAGTGTACGGTAGCTAAGTGATGTCTTCCTACACTGCATATGATGCAGATTAATTTGGACATTCATGCGACTTTGTTGACCATAGTTAAGGGTCATATGAGTGGGTCTAATTAATCAAGAAATGACGGATAGAACTTGACTGGTACTTATGATTTGTTGACCATAGTTAAGGTCATAGGTACTAGGGGTAAAAACCACATCGGGAATTTCAATAGTTGAAATTTGCAATGAGATTGCATACCTTCCATATGATGGTTGGATCCCGATCCCACTGTGGGCAATAGTTGCTCCCAGGAGAGTTTTGCAGTTTACAATTAGCTAACTCATTAGGTGTCTAGAAAGGTGTTAACGGGGCTACGCCTCTGGGAAAACGAGATTTACTTTAATTAGGTCCGTGCGAAAGCACGGGGAACCTCCCTCAAGTACCGACACTGGCCTGGCTGAACGGTTGGCGAAGTTGTAGACTGTAATTAATCCTGGCTAGTTTTCTTTTTAAGGTTTGAAAGAAAAACTTGATTAAAACAGTGGGAGACATCGATTAGACAAGATAATAACCAATCTGATCTTTGCAAGAGCTTTCGCTGAGTGTATTCTTTTCTCTCTCTTAATGGCAGATACCAATAACAGGACTCAAGTTTCTACTAGATAAAAATAAACTGAATGGGACCAATTATAAAGACCTGCTGAGGAATCTAAAAATTGCCTTGACTCATGATAAAGTATCATATGTCCTCACGGCTCCAACCCCGCCCTTCCCAGGTCCAAAATCCTTAGTTGCGGATATTGAAGTCTGCAAGACATGGGACGCTGACTGTGCCACGGCCAAATGCCTCGTGCTTGCATCGATGGACAACACACATCAAAAGCAGCACGAGAATATGGACATTCACGACATATTCCTCCATACAAAGGAGTTGTATGGAGAGCAATCCCGCGTATTACGATACGAAGCATCAAAGAAATTGTTTCAGATGCGAATGGCCCCTGGCACACCAGTAGGAGACCATGTTCTGAAGATGATAGCTCTCATAGAAGAGCTTGAAGACCTTGGATGGACGATGGACAATGAACAATATACGGATATTATTCTGCAGTCCCTCCCCTCCACCTTTGCTCAATTTATAGTTAACTTCAACATGCACAACATGGAGAAGGAACTACCTGAACTCCTTAATATGTTAAGGAGTGTAGAGAGCACACTGAAATCAGTAAAAACTTCCGTTTTGAGCGTTGGGCAATCTTCCTCTTCTCGCCCAAAGGCTAAGGCCAAGGGAAAGAAAAAGAAGAAGCCCACCAATCCTAAGGGTGGAGTTAAAAAGGTTAAGGGGAAGGACAAGTCCAAAGCTGGAGAATCGGGGAAAGGCGAATGTTTTCACTGCCACAAAACAGGACATTGGAAGCGCAACTGCACGGAGTACTTAAATCTCAAGAAGAAGCATGGGGATGCTTCCGCTTTAGGTGTGTTTATGACAGAAAACTGTTTTTCAATAAACTCTGCTTCCTGAGTATTAGATACCGGTTCAGGTTCTCACATTTGCAATTCTATGCAGGGGCTGAGAAATAGCAAGGTTTTGAAGATAGGTGACCATACTCTCCGCGTTGGAAATGGTTCTAATGTACATACAGTCGCAGTGGGAGAGTATCACTTGGGGTTGCCATCTGGGTGTATATTGGTTTTGAACCCATGTTATTTTGTACCTAGTATGCTTTGAAATATAATATCCGTTTCTTTGTTAGACAATGAAGGATATAATTTTGTATTGCAGAACAATATTATGAACATTCACCTGAATCAAATGTTGGTTGGGTATGGTACGCTTAATAACGGGATATACGTCCTAAATCAACACACAGTTTTCACCATACAACACACTAATAAAAGAAAACTTTCATAAATAAATGAATCTTTTCTTTGGCACTGTAGACTTTGTCATATTAACGAAACAAGACTAAACAAGTTACACAAAGATGGATATTTAAATCCTTTTGAATATAAATCTTATGCAACTTGCCAGTCTTGTATCAATGGTAAAATGACCAAAACTCCGTTTACTGGACACGGAGAAAGAGCTACTGAGCTCGTAGGCCTCATACATAGTGATGTATGTGGGCCAATGTCTACACAGGCTAGAGGCGTTTTTTCATACTTCATTACTTTCACTGACGATTTCTCAAGATTCGGTCATGTATTTTTATTAAAGCATAAATCCGAAGCTTTCGAGAAATTCACTAAATATAAACTCGAAGTAGAAAAACAAACCGGCTTGAGTATCAAAATGTTTCGATCAGATCGAGGTGGGGAGTACCTCAGTACAGAGTTTGCAAACTTCCTAAAAGAGAATGGGATTCTCTCTCAGCTCACTCCTCCTTACACACCATAGCACAACGGTGTATGTGAACAACGGAATCGGACCCTATTAGATATGGTCCGATCCATGATGAGTGATGCTGAGTTACCCGTCTCATTTTGGGGGCATGCATTGGAGACTGCAGCGTTTCTACTGAACAGGGTCCCAACCAAAACCGTGTCTACCACACCATATGAGATATGGTATGGGAAAAGACCATCTCTTAGGAGAATTAAGATTTGGGGTTGCCCGGCCTATGTTAAAAAGCAGAATCCGGACAAACTCGAGACACGGTCTGTCATGTGTAATTTTGTGGGGTATCCAAAGAATTCTTATGGATATCTATTCTACCACAAGGAGGAACAAAAGGTGTTTGTTTCTCAGTATGCCACATTCCTGGAAAAAGAGTTTTTCACAGATAAAGATGATGGCAATGTGGTGGGTCTAGAAAAGGTTCTAGAAACACAAACTACAAATGACGACTTGGTTGAACCGGCTGTTGCAATAGAAACTGAGGAACCTCGACCACTCCGTAGGTCTGGTAGGACTTCTCGCCCACCTGAGAGGTACTACGGTTTCCTCATTGATGGTGACAGAGAAGACTGCATCATGGAGGATGATGATCCTACCAGCTTTCAGCAAGCTGTCACGAGTGGAGACTCTGTGAAGTGGCTGGATGCCATGAGATCCGAAATGGAGTTTATGTACACCAACAAAGTATGGACTTTGGACGTTGTACCCCCTGGGGTAAAACCTGTGGGGTGCAAATGGATCTTTAAAAGAAAGATTGGTGTAGATGGGCAGGTAGAGGCCTATAAGGCAAGACTTGTGGCGAAGGGTTTTCGTCAAAGATCAGGTTTGGACTATGACGAGACTTTTTCTCCCATAGCCATGCTTAAATCCATTCAGATCCTACTTGCCATTGCTGCTTACTATGATTATGAAATCTGGTAGATGGACGTTAAAACGGTATTTCTAAATGGAGATTTAGATGAATGCGTTTATATGGATCAGCCGGAGGGCTTCGTTGACAGTGGGAGCAGCGGGAAAGCATATAGATTGCTTAAATCCATATATGGGTTAAAGCAGGCATCACGAAGTTGGAACATCTGTTTCGATGATGCTATCAAAGAGTTTGATTTCATCAAAAATCCAGATGAACCTTGTGTTTATAAGAAGGTTGTAGGGAGAGCTGTCACATTCCTCATATTGTACGTGGATGACATTCTTCTGATAGGAAATGATATTCCTATGCTACAGTCGGTCAAATCTTTCTTATCACTAAGGTTCTCCATGAAGGACCTGGGTGATGCCACATACATTCTGGGCATTAGGATCTATAGGGATAGATCCAAGAGGTTATTGGGATTGTCCCAAACCAGGTACATCAACACCATCCTAAAAGGGTTTAGTATGGAAGACTCCAAGCGGGGTGCCTTACCCGCTTGCTATGGGGTCACTCTCTCCAAGGACTCTTGCCCAAAGACCAATGAAGAGAGAGCTCGCATGAGTATTATACCCTATGCTTCGGCAGTAGGATCTATAATGTATGCGATGTTATGTACACGCCCAGATGTAGCTTATGCACTTAGTGTTGTAAGCAGGTATCAATCCAACCCAAGGGAAAATCATTGGATAGCTGTGAAGAACATTCTTAAGTACTTGCGAAGGACTAAAGAATTGTTCTTGGTGTATGGTAATGGAGATCTCCAAATGGCGGCCTTTACCGATTCGAGCTTCCAGAGCGATAAGGACGACAGCAAATCTATCTCCGGGTTTGTATTTACCCTCAATGGAGGGGCGGTAAGTTGGAAGAGTTCCAAACAGAATACCGTTGCAGACTCTACGATGGAGGCTGAGTACATTGCTGCGAATGATGCCGTTAAGGAAGCCGTCTGGATGAAGAAGTTTGTCTCGGAGCTAGGAGTAGTTCCAACCATTATTGATCCAATACCATTGTATTGTGATAATAATGGGGCTATGGCGTTAGCCAAGGAGCCCAGTCCCATCAGCGGTCCAGACACATCCTGAGGAGTTTTCATTTGATCCGGGAGATTGTAGATCGCCGCGAGATCGAGATTAGGAAAGTAGATACAAAGAATAACACCGCGGATCCACTCACCAAGGCCCTCCCTCAGCCGCAGCATGAGCGATTTTTTGAGATGTTGGGTATGAGATACGCCAATAACTGGCCTTAGTGCAAGTGGGAGATTGTTGGATATATGTATGCCCTAGAGGCCATTATATGATAGTGGATGTATTCATACATACATACATATATATATATATATATCTATATTCAGTGTACATTCTTGCTCGACATGATAGTATGTTATCTGGTTCTTCTTTATCTGACATGTTGATTTGATCATGCTTTTATTCATTCACACATGTTGATAAAGCCCTGAGGATATAGACTTGACTGCTGTGATTATGATAGAGATCATACTAGGGGACATCTGTAGTTTATAAGCATATCCTGGAATGTCCCTAGTCGTAGGTGTATCGAGACGGGGCATCGATATACCAGAGTAGACTAGCGTATATGATACTAGACCCATATGATGGGCGATGGATGTTCCCACATTCATCGATGTTTGACATCGAGATCGTATACGGGTGCTCAGTGGTGACTGGGTACACTGGACGGACTCACCGAGAAATCCTATATGGAATTATATCTATCGTCGGATAGCAGTTCTCAGGTGACACTGGTGCAGGTTAGTCTGTAGACCCGAGATCGTCATAGAGTCTTGTGTGTTCTCCTACTGTACTTTGATTACCACCCTACCACGGCTCTACTGATTCGTGCAAACAGGTGGCCGTTGGGTACAGTCCCGAGACACAAGAAGGCGATGAGCGATAGGAGGGGTTTCGTCTCTCCCGGTATTGGGAGTTGATGCTGTGCTGTGCTCGATTGGCCATATCAATAAGTCTCTGGCCAGGGCTGTTGAGATTTACTGATAAGTGTTATCAGTAGTTTCTCGATCTGTTATAGACCATTCATCGGCACAACTTATTGAGTTATTGGGGTCGATGCTACCATCCCTAGACTCGATATGCAGCATATCTGACGAAGAGACCGGACTGTACGGTAGTGTTGCCGGTTGGCTCAACGGGAGTTGTGACAGGTTCGCTTGTTTTCTTCTGATCGCTCAATACCCGGATGGCCGTTACGTTTAGCTGACCGCTTGTGTAGGTATTTGATATGATCATTACCTACTGCCGGCGTATTGACGAGTCTTAGAGTCCCACAATGAAGTTTCCTGGCTCAGGCGAAAAGATGTGGTGTGCATATGAGATATACGCGGGGACCCGATTAAATATGGATATGTGATACCGTATATTAATCGGGCATTTTCTATTGGTCGGGTCGTATGTGATATGACCGGTTTTCAAAATCAAGTGTTGATTTAACAAATGACTTTTAGATTAATTCTTTAATTAAACTCTTTTTCTATTTTTGTATGCATGCATGTATGCACATGATGATG
This sequence comes from Agapanthus africanus, assembly GCA_030015575.1. NCBI lineage: Eukaryota > Viridiplantae > Streptophyta > Magnoliopsida > Asparagales > Amaryllidaceae > Agapanthus > Agapanthus africanus. The sequence goes on from CM057341.1 coordinate 619,853,522, forward strand.
TGCATGGATACATACATACATACATTGTATCATGGTTGTTGATACATATTTGGTGGAAATGCAAGACTTATATTGTAGTGATTATCTATTTATTTATCATTTTGAATAAAGGAAAGGATAATTCACACAAGGTTAATGTTTATCATCTTTTGATCATGCTTCAACCACCTTTTAACCTTGAGTTAATTATCTTTTTGCCTTTTAACTCATTTGATAAACATCTAGATAATTCTAACTATGGTTGAAGTGAGAAGGATTAATATAGATTATTCTTTTATCATTTCAATAATTCACACTCATAACATTTCCTTTTGAGAAAAAGCTTATCCACCATCTTCTTCTTCCTCTCTTGATAATTTCTTTGAGTGAGGTTGATAAAAAGAAAGAGTTTTGATTATAGAATACAAACCACATCATCATACTACACACATCTAGCCCATTTGTGTAGGATGTTTGCTCTACTTCATTCACATATCAAGTAAAGTAAGGAGCTTTGGGCAAAGGAGCTTCGGGTGGATCGTTGTGGACCTAGAGGATCTCAAGCGAACCTTTTTCCAACCCTCAAGTAGACAAGGAGTCTAGCGTAGGGAGCTACAAAGGTTGTACTCTCAAAACCCTAGCTTTTACTACTTGTGATGATGTCAAAGTAATGAAACCCTAAATTTCTAGTGATGATTCTTTTTATGTTCACTTAGCACCTTAAAAAATTTGATTTTGGCACATGTGATGCTTCCAAACCCTTCATGAGGTGCTAGGTAAACCTAACAATAAGAACATTACTCAAAGTAAATGACAAACACTTAACACATCCATAATAAAGTTAAGATTATCAACAGTTTCATTAAGGGCGAGATGGTAGATAACCGCAGCAATTATATTAAACATATGAACAAGCCGATGGACCCGTATACTGATGACAAGGTAGTAGCGATGCAACAGGGCTTCATGACCCAGCATCATTGAGATGTGACGATTTTTGGAATATTTACGTATGAAGATTTATTATGTACGATTGGGCGTGATGAAAAGCAATGAAATTAGTATATCGGGTATTATTGCCGAGCAAAGCGCGATATATGCTTTAGGTAGATACGATGTCATCTACGTATCAAAGAACTGCGTTATTTGCTGAGCGGTAGTTACATGGTTATCTATGCGCTCAACAATTGTGGAATATATTATATGGTAGTTGTAACGACCCCAAAATCTCTACCTTTTATATTCCCTTTCTTTTTAAAAGGCCGTTTTTCTTGCAACACTTGTGTATGTTTGATTCTTGTTGAATATTTGTAAGAATAAGTTTGTATCTCATTTGTTAATTCATTTCACTATTGGTTGATAGGTCATATGTTTGAACCTCCTATCGTGCAATTATTTTTATCATATTTTTAAAACCTTTTCATAACCTACAAATATATTATGCCATTTCAATTTTTTTTTCAAAACACCAAAAATGAATGCATGTAATAATTAGAATGGTTATGAATAATTATTATGATTATAATATTCTTTTATATGTTTTCTTCATCCTCCTTACTTCAAATCTTAGTCCTCATAGTCCCGGCGTCATCGGAGCTTTTCATCTGCTAGGATTCAAGATGAAGCGAAGGATTGCACCTTTCACAAATTTCGTAAGCACGCCTTCCCTTTTGTTTTGTTTCTTTCAAAGTTTCCATAGAGATTACTTCTAGGAACTAAACCTTCTCTTCATCTTAGATGTTTGAGCCTAGGCCAACGGGATTCGGTTTCTCCATTAGAATCGAATCGGCGATACAGTTGTTATACCGTATCACATCGTGAGTAAATCCCTCCTGTCTTGATTGAATCTTCCTTTTCTTACTATGTCATCTCTCATGTTGATCCTTGCGGTACTTTGGTTAACCCCAAATTTGAAATATTAAAAGATGAGAGATTATTACTTAGGTTATGTATTTGTTTCTATGTTCTTTTGAAACGAGTTATAGTTGATTCTTTCCCTTTTCATGATGATGATGCTCAATATTGGCGATCTCCAAAATCAGGACACGTGGCAGGTAACGTGTCCCAGAACTCAGAAGAAAGGGCCCACAGGGGCCGACCAGGCCACCCTATACCCGACCTACAAACACAAGCTGGCCCTCCTCAGGGCTCCCTGCAAATTGGCTTCCTTGGCCCCGTAGCTCACGCCGAGCTGCCACAAGACCTGGAATCCTTGGCCTCCTCACCCGTCCCGAGCTCCAGGCCGTGGCCGTCTTCTTCGGCCCTCTGACCAAAGTCACCGCTCACAGGCGTAACTGCCGCTCCGCGAATCTTGCCATGCACAGATTCTACGCCAGCAACATCCCACGTTCCACGCCATCAATCCCCATTAATGGGCGATCCGCTTTCTATGCGGGCGTGACGTCGGGGGCGTAACTGCCGGCGAGATCCTCACACCTGCCGCTGCGTGCCACCACCGCTATATAAACCCCCATCACAGAGGGGTCAAGTAAGCCATTCTTTACTCTTTTAAGCCGTTACTCTGCTCGGATCTCATCACTAACTTGACCGTCGGAGGGTCCTTGGTGGTACCAAACCACCCTGGGACTTCTTTGCAGGTACTCGGCAGCAGACTCCTCATACCACCTCTTCCACCAAAACCCATTAAGACCCACACGCAACAGAAGGTAACTATCTAGGGTTTGAGAGCAAGATAACTCCAGGTTGTAAGCTCAATTATTTTACTTTTATTTTAATTCCATGCATATTTTAATTATTGTTTTGCTTCTTTTATTCATAGCTAATTTATTAGTGTAGGGTTAGATGAAACTAGTGTTGTGATTAGTGATGTGCTTTAATGCTATCGTTTTTCTTTTATGATCTCTATAACGATTATCTAAAGAAAAATCGACGTTTTGATTGAATTACTGATAAACTAGATAAATCGATGATGGATGAAAGATAGCCATGAGAATTACCTAAGGAAAGGATGTCAAAGTTTAGATTTTTATTATTTAGAGCCGATCTAGTTAATTTAGGATTAATTTCGACAAACCGAAAAAACTAGGTAAATCAATGATTGACAATCTTAGATTTACCTTGTTAATTCTACATTAAGTAGCATATAAGCTCTAGAATTCATATCTTCCTCGTTGTTAATTAATATGATGCCTTTTCGATGTTCGTATGAATTATAATTATTGTTAGATTTGATAGTTCATTGCGATATATGCACATCATATGCTTTTAGGGATTGATAGATATTTATTTTAGGGGTGGAATTTTAAATGAGAAAAACATATTTGAAATCACCATGAACAAATCTAACGGATTCACAACCCTAGATATTTTTCCTTTACTTAAATCTTTATCAATCCTGCATTTTTTCTTTAGTTATTTTTATTAATCTTGAATTTTATTTATTTTAATTTCTGCCATTTAATTAATTAGTACAACTCTCTTAACTAAAAGATTTTCATAATTTTCTTCAATTTAACTTGGATTGCCTTTTTCTTGTAGATCGACCCACAAGTGTTACAATTCACAACCGTGCGCTTGCGGTATAATTAGGACTACATTAAAACAAACCATCAAGTTTTTGGTGCCATTGCTGGGGAAGATGGTTTAAAATTTTAGTTTAAATTTTTCGAATTATTTTTTTCTTTATTTGTTCTTTTTAACTATGTTTTATTTGAATAATATTTCAGAAAATCTGAAGTTACAGAGAGCGATTTGGAGAAAGGTAGCAGGCAACGGAACAGGAGAGAAGAAAACCAAAATTTGGCTGCCACTTAGCCTGGCCCACCAGCAGATCCACGGCCCAGTTTGCTCTGTTGTTGTTGATGTGAATATCTAAGGAAGACAGACTCACGTGAAAGGCACGTGGGCATCCAGGATTTAAAGTCTCATGTGAAAGGCACGTAAGCTTTCAAATGAAAACATGAATAAGCGTTTCACGTAATATTTACATGAGCGCTCAAAAGAAGCCATGAAGACTTAACATCTTACATGAAACGCACATGAGCACTCAGGGAACAATGTCTCACGTGATAGCATGTGAGCATCTAAGAAAACAACGACCCACATGAAAGGCACATGAGCGCCCAAAACAGAGGTGCCTCACGTGATATCCACGTGAGCATTTGAAGCTCAGCGGATCACGTGAAATCCACGTGAGCGCTATATGACTGAGTGCTTAGCACTACTCATGTGAAAAAGCACGTGAATGCCCATGAAGACAGCAGTTCACATGATATCTATGTGAGCCCCTGAAGCCAAAGACATGCGCATCATGTGGTATCCACGAAGTTAAGAAAAGAGCGCATCACGTGAAAAGCATGCGAGTGCCTGAAGTTAAACAGAGAGTGCGCATCATATGATATCCATGTGAGCGCAGTATGAACGAGTGCCTAGCACTACTTGTTGGCTATAGTGCCCTCAAGTCAATTATTGGATCGCAGGCACGTGATTGCAATGATTAAAGGAAGACCTATACCGGTAGAACAGTCTTACTCGAGATAATGGTATGCTATTTGGTTTGTCTTTATCATCATGTACATGCTTCAGGTGACACTACAGATCACTATTACATGTTGATAGAGCCCATAGGATTCTTGCTTGACTACCAGCAGTATGATGGCGATCATATACGTGAGAGTTGGGTGGTCTATAAGCACATCCTTAAAGTGTCCCTAGTCGTAGGAGTTTCGAGACTGGGCATCGATACTCCATGAGCAGACTAGTGTATACGGATCGAGACCTTGACGAGGGGCGGTGGCCGGTTTTACAAGCCATTGGTGTCAGTTGGTTCACCTAAGATGTATACAGGTGCTTATTGGGTTATGAGTACACAGGATGGACTCGCCGGGAACATGCTAGTTGGTATTATACATATTGTCAGATAGCAGTTCCAAGGTGACATGTATACAGGTTAGTCTATCGACCTGAGATCGTCATTTGTCTCTTGTGAGTTTCCACTGTGCTTTGATCAATACCCTACCACGGCTCGAAGGAGTCGTGCAAACAGGTTTTAGTTGGGTACAGTCCCGAACCATATGGAGGCAGTGAGCGGATTGTCAGGGGATTCATCTCTCCCTGTATTAGGGGTTGATGTCGCGGTGTGCACAGATGGCTATCACCAGAAATGCTTGGCCAAGATAGTCGAGAATTACTGATCTAGGTTCGGTAGTTTCTCAAGTGGTGATGGGCTTCATACCGACACTAAATATTGCGTTATTAGGGGTCTGACTTTATCCATCCCTAGACCCGACATGCGATACTCATAGACGAACGGACCGGACTGTACGGATATTGTCACTGTCAGGCTTAGTAGGGTTTCAGGATGAGTTCGCTCGTCGGCCTTCCTTTCGCTCAATACCTAGGTAGTTGTTACGTACAGCTAGTGCCACTGACGTGCTTGTGGTTAAACCCACTGCCAGCGTATTGACGAGTCTTTAGAGTCTCACACAGAGGGCTTACCTGGTTCGGGCGAAACGTTGTAAAGTCCGTATGGTTTTATGGTAGGGTTCGATCATATACGTGCACTCATGCACGGATCATGATCGGACGGATCATACTAGTGGGCTTTGGTTTAAGCCGGATCCTAGTATTAGATTGTTGGATTATTTTCGTCTCGTTGTATTCGTATTCAGTCGGAATACGGATACAGGTATGTATATACAGATGAGGGGTATTCTTGTAATACGTTACAAGATTACTTTTTAAGATACCATTTCTTTTTATTGTATTAAACATTTAGGGTTTTTGTAAATGTTTAATATTAATGAGGTGTAAAGTGTGAGCTTAAGTTTTGGCTTGTGGCATTAATTGTGGCATGGTGACTCATGGTGTGTTTACTTGTGCCATGCTTTATTGTTTATTAGTTTTTGTTGGTGAGATATTTTTGTGAGTGAGGATTTTTCTTTTGTTGCAAGAACTCAAAAAATACCTCACAACAAAAAGAGGGCAGCCACTATCCTTTTCTAGAGTTGCTTTGTTTTTCTTTTGATGCTGAGTCTTGAGCTCACACTTCATACACCATGGGCATCTTCTTCAACCTCCATCCATACCCTCTCATGTGTTGAGAATCAATGGATGTCTTGAGATAAAATGATCACACACTATCTCTACTTCATCTTTGACATCTCGGCTAGCAAACTTGATGTCTGAGTTGCTTCGGTTTAGAAGCGGGAGCCCATATAAAGAATCCTCGATGTGGATCCTCTTTCTTCGACAAGGGAGACCGGAGAGCGAACTTCGTCGGGGCAGCCGCGAGGAGCTTAGGCAGAGGTTGAAGATCGAAGGACACTGATCGATCGGTATAATCTCTCTAACTCCTCTTTGCATGTTTGCTATTAAAGGGTTTTTGGTTCGATCTTGTGCGGGTTTTGTTTGCGCCAAAGTTTTAAAAGTTTTTGTTCCGTATTTGGCTACGATTTGATGGCCGGGGCGTCGGCAAAACCCAACATGGTATCAGAGCCACCTAAACACCTTAAACTAGCTAGTTGCGACATTAGAAATCACGTTTTTTCGGGCATCGAAAACAGTCGAAAAAACAGTCCCGAATTTTTTAGTTTTGAGATGTTTGCACACCTCGCGGGGTCTCGGTTTGAATCGAGAAGCTGCGGGGTGCTATGTGGGCACCCCGAGGAGACCCCGGGGGGACCAAACGGCTAGGCCCACTCCCCAAGACCACCACAAGGTGGTCTTGGGGGTGGGGACCCAAAACTTCCTTTGCATGAGCAGTTACGGGTCTGCCTCACCTTCTGGCCCCCTCGTGGTGGCCTCGGGGGTGGGGTACCCCCTTTAGGCCCCCCGACTTGAAGTTAATTTCGTTCTCTAACTCCCCGCGAAGGTTCGGGTGCATTTCGTTTGATTCAGACTCCGAATTGGCTCAAAACTCGATTTTTTTGGATGTTTAGTGCACTTGGTTTTTGATCCTTAGTATATTTGGGATGTGCGGTAATTGTGTTTTAGAATTCTAATATCGTGACTTCGTTTGCATGCATGGATGTGTTGGTAACGTTGTCTAATTTTTATATGCTCAATTAGACGGGGTTACACACTTGATTCGGTTACTTATTTCTGTGGATAAATCTGGTTATGGTTTGTGCGGATTGTCGTGATGGATAACCTTGGGTGCAATGGTAGTGCAGTTTAGTTTCATTTGTATATTTGATATTGTGGGGTGAGCATCCGACAAGTGGAATGCCGTCACTTCCTGTTTGTATATTATTTGTTTGGGGCACGGCCGGGTTGAGGTCGATGTCACCGTTGTACATATTTTCTTTTCCGTACTAGGATAACCCTACGGTGGAGTGCACTAATAGCCGGGTTCTGTAGGGCAATGGGTCTGCATCTCATGGCGTTGAGAAGGAGGTGGCCTCACTCTAGAATTGGCGGGCTATTCACCGCACTCGTAGGGCGTACAGGTTGACCCAAGGAGGGGTGCTCAAGTTACCGGATTCCGTGAAGTGCCGGGTGGCCTATTCACATTGATGAAGGAGGTTGCCTCGCTTTTGGTTTTGGTGGGTAACTTGTCGCGGTCGTAAGGGTCTAGGTTTTCATTGCACAGGCTATCCACACGACCAGGGGAATGTCTGGTTTCACTTGCGGCTCAAAGGAAATTCGGGGCTCCCAGATTATCTGTATTGTTCTGTGATGCTTATCGCTTGTTCTGTGATGTTGCATTTATCACACCTGGAGCGATTATTATATATTGCTATATATATACTAGTAGATGTTGTATATGTTTTACACCCGCTCTAGTCCAGTCCCCGCTCTGTCGTTAGTTAAGTAACCTAACGGGTGATGACGGGACCCAGTGGCGAATGTGAATGGCATATACGTACATCATATTTTCATTCTTTTGTGGTGTGATTAATTGATGGGACTGCATTGATTCAGATCAATGCAAGGAAAACAGACTAGTCGATATTGTTGGAACAAATTTTCAAAAGCTGTTATTACAAGGACGTTTTATTTTGTTTTGCACAGTGGTATTCGGTTATGAATATCCAGCACCTCATTCGACGAGGCAAGAGCCGAGATCCCTTCATCGGGAGTGACCCCTTGGGCAGAAGTTTGCATCAGGGTAATAACTTCACTATAGTCGATTACTTTTTGCTTTGCATCATGGTATTCTGTGAAAATATCCTGCACCTCATTCTACGAGGAAAGAGCCGAGATCCCTTCACCGGGAGTGACCTCTTTAGCAAAGGTTTTCGCCACTATATATTTATAAAAAGCTATCCCGTTCCTTCAACGATATCAAGTTCATTACGTTAAAGGTTTTTCACCAGAAACCATTCATAGCCCTCCATCATTTCAGACGGGTAGCACTTAGTATTCATGCTATGTTTGTTAGCCTTCGTCAAGGCATAGTGTATGGTAGCTGCTTATTACCTTTCTGTTGCATAGATAGATGCGTTGGTTTGGGACAGTTGTACTACTATTTTGGCCTTCGTCAAGGGTATGTACGGGTGGGTTCAAATTAACCTGAACAATGACGGGTAGAACTTGACATGTGACTTATGATATGTTGGCCTTCGTCAAGGTCATAAGAGCATGGGGTAAAAATCACATCGGTGGTTTCAAACATACAGAAAACTTGCCAGGCATGCGTATACCTTCTGGAGTGTGATAACGTGAGTGGATTCCATCAGTTTATCATGCGATGATAATTGGATCCCGATACTCACTGATGAATCGTTTACTCCTTGTGTGATTTTAGATAATCCCGACTAATTCTTCTTTCAGGTATGGAGGAGAATTTGAGGATACAGTGGGAGACATCTTGATTAGATAAAATGATCAACCATTCTGATCTAGGTTAGAGTGAACGCAGAGTGTTTCTTTTCTCTCTCTCTCTCTTTGGCAGCGACCATGTCCCAACCCTAGAATATAACTCAGTAACCAAGTTAACCGAACTTTCTTAAAACACTGGCTTTTGGATTTCCAAAGTTGCATACTTCATTGCCACTCCTATTTTTACCCTTTGCTTTTCTTCGGAACATTCCGTATCACTACGAAGATCCACACATATTTGATATGACCATCGTATAGTTATATATGAACTCGAAGAAACTTGTTTTATATTCGAGGATGACTTCCGGTTCTGGAGAAAATGAATAGGACAATTCAGTTGTCTTTTCCTTTTATCTTCTCTCAGGTTGTGAGGGCTCCTAGGATTAGGAGAGGGTACACCTATTGCACTTATTGGATAGTCTTCTTCCAAACCATAGGCAGAAGCTGAAGGGTAGGGAAAGAAGAAAACCAATTAGCCTAAGTGTGGTGTACAGGAGGTAATATGTAAAGACAGATAAAGGGATTAGAAAGAGGGCAAAGTAAATTGCGACTGCTATCATTCATGCCCAAACCACGTATTTCATCGCCACTCCTACTTCACCTTTGTATTTCTCCATAACACCCCGTATCACTACGAAGATTCATAGTTATTGGATAATCCGTCGTATAGTTACATACGAACTCAAAGAAACTTGTTCCAGTTCGAGAATGGATTCTGGTTCAGGAGAAATAAAATAAAGTTTATTCAGTTGTCTTTTATCTTTAACTTCTCTCAGGTTGCGAGTACTCCTAGGATTAGGAGAGTACACCTATTATGCTTATTGGATAGTCTTCTTCCAAACCATAGGCTGGTGCCGAACGGTAGGGAAGGAAGAAAACCATTTAGTCTGAGGGAGTTGTACAGAAGGTAATGAGTAAAGACAAATAAAGGTATTTGGAGAGATGGCAAGGAAATATACGGTTACAATCATGAATCTGGATAGTAGAAGAGGCATTACTAGGAATACCCGGATACCCCTTCAAAACATTTTCATGTTTCAGTTTCACTGTCCGTTTTCAATTGAAAACTGATTTTCCAATTTGATCCTTACTCCAGGGTATGCATTTACAAGACTTGATTCTCACATCTGTATGGTTTTACAGATGATGAGTGGGAGTATGTTATTGGGAATTAGGTGATTATATCCTCATTATATCGAAATTCATTGTAATTGGTGATATTTGAGGAAAGCACCTCGTGTTGATTGCCGACGACAAATATTTGGTTTTGAATATCCGTTGTTATGCACCAATTTCAAACTGATATATCTGTATGTTTATTTCATAAAGTGAGATATAACTTTTTGAAATTATGTCCATGAAATTTACCTATATCAGTTGATGGTTAGGTAAGGAGCATTAAACAGCGGTGTAATTCTTCTTAACCATAATACAGTTTTCAACCTACGACGCACAGGGTTTGAGTTATTAAACTCAGGAGACTTATATAAAATATTGTACGTTGTCCAGTGTCCATTAGGACAAAGGGGTTGGTAATCGTACTATATTCTGTTTACTTGTGACTTCTCCAGTTTTGGACAAGTATTTCGTAGAAATACAAGGTCCATGTTTTGAGAAGTTATAGGTACAAGAATAAAGTAGAGAACCATGTATTGTAAGTATCAGGATTCTTCAAGGTGATCGAAAATGTAGATACTTGTGTTTGGTATTCAGTTGATAGTAATGGTTTTAAGAAACTTGTTTCTCTTTCAGGTTACTCATATTTGGATGCACTCCTAGTTGAGTAATGTTGATCGGCCTCTCTCCATTTAGTTGACATGCACTGGAGACAGCTGTATGATTTGAATCTGGTTCCAATTAAATTAGTGCCTCTGTTTCTATATTGTATATAAAACGGTTCATATCTTAACGATGTTAAGGTATATGGAGTTGTCTAGCTTATGCTTAAAACCAGACTCTGGACATACTCAAGGCACGTTTCTGTAATGGCAGTTTGTGGGTTAACCCGGGCTATGATGAGGGTTAACTTTCTACCATCTGGAAGATCAATAGTGATATTGTTCTTGACTCGCCACAGTTTCAGTAAAATAGACTTTTTCAGAAAAAAGTAGTGGGAGTATGGTAGAACTGGAAGTGATTCCAGAACCGCAAACGATTACTGAAAATTTAATAGGACCTAAAGATTCCAGAACCGCAAAAGTAGTGGGTAACCTCAGGCGCCCGAGTCGTACTTCGGTATTCTCAAAGATGGTGACAGGGAGGTTCTTGTTTACCCAGACTTACCATTACTATTGTTCTAGACTATGAGACCCGGCAGGAGGATGAGTATAGCGTCGTTCTAAACTAGCTTTAGAAGTGCACGTGTCTATGACTCTGTCAGAGGGTTGTTGCGGTCAGTGGGAGCAGCGGAAGCATAGTAGACAAGTAGCTTATGTCTATTTATAGACTAAAGCAGATGTAGCAGAGATAGATCATCTATTTTTGATGTGAGAGTCATAGATTTTGACTTCATCAGAAGTAGGGATGGATCTGTCAAGAAGGAAGTAGGGTGTGATGTCCTGGTATTTGGATGACAAGCACTGTCACGACCCGAAATGGCACGCGACTGGCACTTGAATCATATGAAGTCTATATGACCCCATCTAATTCAAGTAAGCTAAGAAATCCCAGAAATCTAAACCATTTAAAGAAAGAAGTAAAGAAAACATGTTTTAAAACAAGGGGTTTTTAAATAAGATAAGCTGAAATGCATTTTAAAATCTCAAGTCTTTTCTGAAAATTTCGGCAGAGTTTCCTTTGTAATTACTGGCCCCAAAAGAGGCACAACATGCATAATATGAATAAAGGCATCCCCAAGCGGGAGCTAGCTCTTCGTCAATCGACGTTCACAACCACGCAAGCAATATAATATACAACGCCGAAGGGCGAGGATCAAAACTCAAAAGGAACTCAAAATATCAAGAAAACCATAATAATACAACGCACGACTCTAAGGCCGAAAGAATAAACAACTGATTTTCTAAGTCTGAAATAATATACAAGTCTGGTTGATGGAGTTTCTAGATACAACAATGTAAATAAAATACAAGGGTGGTCACGATGCGAGTGAACCTACTTACCAAGCAATCACCCGAAATGGGAACAGTGTGCCAGAAACCGCAATGAAACATGTACGACAAAACCTGCAAGAAACTGTGGCACAACGGGGGTGAGTTGCCAACTTGTGAGTAGAAAATATCACAGAGCAGAAATCGTATGTATGACTCAATCCTAGGTCAATACGATCAATATATATATATATATATATCCTCAATATGATAAAGTCTGAAGTATGTTAAGGTGGTAAGGGTAAACATCTATACATAAGTGTAATACCAAGTGCTCATGTCAGTGCCTCGGGTAGCAACATATCATAAACACGAGGTGTGATCAATGTAATCAACATGAAACCAGTGCCAACAATATACTCAAGTCTAAGTATGTGGATAATCATCCAACTATGTAATCAATGTCTGAATGCATGTGGATCTCATCCACGGGTCAACCAATGACACAAAAAAATCATGCACGTAAATATCATAAAGGCATATGCATGAAAGTATGAGGATATAAATCAACGTGTGTCCCTCGCGACACATCAAAATCATGGAACCTGAGTGTTCAGCATCGACACTCGAAAACATCATGAAACACGTGTCCAGCATCAACACGTAAATCCTCATATATCGGGCTTCGTCAGTCCGGATCGGCCCACGGGCTCCGTCAATCCGGATCGGCCCATATCATCTCTCGACTCCATTCGGTATCCTCCGGATATCCGCCGAGCCTAAATATTGTCACCGGTAGGTATGGTTCCCCTGTCAGGCTCATCGGCATGGTCCATCGACATACCTTTCTTGCCCCGGGGTACCTCCGGGCACCTCCGGGCCTCACCATGTACCCGCACACGGCCTACGACACCTCCTCGCATGGGTTATATATATCAGAACCGATAAAACTCATGGTGGCTGCTGAAATATCATATCAAGAGAAACCGGGTTTTTAAAACAGTACATACTTTCTTTTAAAATACCCACGGTTCTCAAATCCAGAAATATCATGGAAACAACATATCTCAATGCGTATAATCATAAAGCATGATGTATGCGACATATAATAGAAATGTAAGCATATCAGTATATCATGCAACATAAAACAGTAATATGCACATATCGAGGGAAACCGCTCTTTAAATGAATCCAGTTTAAAAAATATATCATGCGGCTCAAAAATAAACCAGAATCATCTATGTATGTATGCATGTATGGGTGTACAATATGTATGTACGCCAGTATTGTTAGTTATATGTATACTCTAGAGGCCATTACTGTACATATGATGTATATTGTAATGGATGCTTGGACATATATAGGGAGGACTTTCTTACTCGACATGATAGTATGCTATCTGGTTGTACTTTATCTTAACATGTACTCTAATTGTCTCTGTGTTACATGTTGATAAAGCCCTTAGGATATGTACTCGACTACTGGGACTATGATGAGATCATACTAGTGGGGCCACGGTAGTCGACGAGTACATCCTATAACTGTTCCTAGTCGAGGGTGTATCGAGACAGGGCATCGATACACCAGAGTAGACTAGCGTATACGCATCTTGACCCATATGATGGACGATAGATGATCCCATATCCATCGGTGTTTGACATCAAGGATGGTGTACGGGTGCTCAATAGAGACTGGGTACATTGGATGGACTCGCCAAGAACTCCCAGATGGTATTATACCTCACGTCAGATGGCAGTTCTCCGGTGACACTGGTACAGAGTAGTATGTTGACCCGAGATCGTCATAGAGTCTTGTGTGATTCCCACTGTGCTTTGATTTCCATCATACCACGTCCAAGAGGGCGTGCAAAAAGGTAGCTTTTGGGTACAGTCCCGAATCACAAGGAGGCAATGAGCGATAGGAGGGTGTTCGTCTCTCCCGGTATAGGGAGTTGATGTTATGCTGTGTTCGATTGGCTATAACTGGAAATCCCTGGCCAGGGTTGCTGAGATTTACTGGTAAGTGTTATCAGAAGTTTCTCGAACTGTTATAGACCTCATATCGACATGACTTATCAAGCTATTGGGGTCTGACGTTTACCACCCCTAGGCGAGATATGCGACATATCACACGACGAGACCGGACTGTACGGGAGTGTTACTGATTGGATTCGCAAGAGAATGTGCAGGATTTCTTGTTGATCTTCTGATCGCTCAATACCTGGGTGGCTGTTACGTTTAGCTGACCGCTTGCAGCTTGTGGGTGTTTGATATGATCATCACCTACTGCCGGCGTATTGACGATTCTTTAGAGTCCTACATAGAGGTTTCTTGACTCAGGCAAAACAGAGTAGGGGCACATATGCGATATGTGCAGGACCAAGGATAATGCGCTATGAGATACTGATTGATGTGAAAAGTATTTGTAAAATAACCGCAATCAATAACGGTGTCGCGTGTAGCTAGACCGAGATGAGTACGGGTCGTCCTCTGGGAAACGTTGAACCTTTTATTCTTACTTTAGGCGTGTTGAGAAAGAAAAGAGGAAGAATAAAGAATGGTGAAGAATGGTTGTAGGATCTAGATCTACGTTAAACACGGATGCAAAATATAGATCAAGATTAACTACGGATGTAAGTTTAAATAAGAAGGGGGCTTGTAGGGTTCATTAGGATTTAGTAGTTATGGATGATTAATTAAAGATTACCCTTTTTATCCTTTAATAGATTTAAAACTAGAACGACAGTGATGCATGTAGATTAGGGTTTCTGGAGAGAAAAGGGTTCCCACTCTTAACCCCTATCTCGACATGGAACCCCGTTCATAACTAGCCTTTACCAAAACAATCATTAATCTAATCTCTAATTGCGGTCGAGACTAACAATGAATTGGTAGCGCGCCCGATTAGGATGTTAATGAATCTTTTGGTAAAGTTTATAAACTTTATAGGACGTAAAAATGGTTTAAGGATTTTCATCATCCATTAACCTACCCTAATCCTACGAACCCTAACAAGCGGAGAATTACTCACGCATGTTGGGAGAAGAAGAGATGGAGAGAGAATTCATAATGAAACTACAAAGAAATAGAAAAAGAAAAAGAACAACCTTTATTAATCAACAAAACTCATTACACTTTGTTTTCCTTAGAAAATGATTACAAATACTAGTTTGCTTCTCGATCTCTTCTAAGGAGGTAGATGAATCGTTGATGATCAGTCTGGATGCGTGAGCCGTCTTGGACTTCGTGATCTCATCGACTCGATAATTTTTCCAAGAGGCTCTCATTCCTTATTTATACTCCAAAAGCCAGAACCCTAGCTTCCAAATTTGGAAGCCAACAGTTAAGATTCTCCCACCCAAATCGCAGCTCACAAGGCCTTAAAACCGCGGCGGATCCGCGGCCGACAGGTGGGTTTGGCAGCGGATCCGTGGCCAAGTAGGCGGATCATTTTATGATTTTTCTGGGGCTTCATCCATATGACATGTGGCGATCTCTGGAACCTTTGAAAATTGGATTGGAAATCTTTTCTTTGTTTCTACCAGACTTGATTTCTTAGTTTGCTTTCTTAATTAGGCAGTTTTGCTCTTAACAACTTTGATTCTCTTGATTTTTAGCCCTGAAAATTTTTGCACAATCTCATCAAATAATATTAGTTGTGTTTTGTTTTATTGAGATATTAATTTCATCATTAAGATTTGGTCAATGGTATTTTTGCATACATTTTCCTACCAAATGTTAATTATAATATATCAACACATGAAAAATAGTATTTTTACAGATAAACTCTCATATGTATCATATATCATAATAAACAGCTTTTCTAGTATAGAAATAGTAGGAAAAATGTAATAACAAATGTGCAGTTTTATCAACTGAAAAAATACCCATAAACTTATCTTTGATCGTCCCGAGCAAACTAGTTTATTCAAGAGAAAGAGAAAAAGAAAGGTGAAAACTAAGCACACTTTCATAGGCAAACACGATTGCACTGAGCACGTGCAACAAGCCGTTAAACCTCTAGGTGTCCCTAGTAGGAGGAGTGTTGTCTCCTGAGGGTTTTCAGCGGATTACACCCACAAAATCCTATAATAAAAGAGAGATGGTGAAATTTACATATAAAGATAAGAACCATAAAAGAAATACTTTGAAAATTTAGAGTTTCCAACTACACTAGCTTTTCAGTTGTCATGAGCCCTATCTTAATAGTCATGAAAAGATATTAGAAATAACTTCATCCCTCAATAAAACATCGTCTTTATTCTTCATTCCTATCTTTCATCCAAACATCGATCATATAACCCTATGTGTGTGTATAGAATATCCCTACACTCGGAGAATTCAATTCAAGCTATCATACTCTTGTCCATCTACCTTAGTACTTTTTAATTTGATGAATATTTATATGGATTTGCTCACACATTTTCATGCGACCGTTAATACTTCTTGAGGTACTAACCGACCGATTACTCATGTGCTTACTGATTAAGTGATAGTACTTTCCTCGTCTTGCACCACCTAAGACGTAGCAGTGACTCCCAAACCAATTGGTCTAAGGCACTAGATGATGAAGCACCCTCGCTATGTTTTTTTATTGCTACCTTGGTGATCACAAAACCAGTGTTCATTTTTTTCTTTTCACCATTTTTATATTTTATTCATTTTTTTACTTCCTTCATACTTTGGCTTTTAGACAAGAGCATTTCAAGGTATCCTCTACTATCCCGAATTTCAAGACGTGTGTAAGTGCATATAGTAGGGTATCAATATTCAAATGTTTGGCTTCTAGAATAGAAACTATTTTTTTAGACTTATTTTTATCCTCAGATTAGTGACTTTCTTTATCTTACCGACCCTTGGGACAACGGCTCATAACTACTTATTACTAGTTCGTTTAAGAAAACTTCTAATTTTCTTGGTTTTCTTAAATTTTTCCAATCTTTTGGAAGTAAATTTTCACTATCTAATCTTTTATTATCTTATTTATGTACAAATATTTTTTTAATATTTTTTTGTGCTTATGTATAGTATAATGCAAAATAATGCGTAAATAAGCACAAACCTTCCCCAAACTTGTTTTCAACAGTGTCCTCACTGTTGCTATCTGCTGGATCACAAAAACCTGTAAACATGGGAGGGCATTATTAATGGGGGCAAGAATAAGTGAAAGTGAAAATCCTCCCCCAAACTTATTTTTGGCTCACAAATTTGAGGACAAAAGTTATGTTCAAGAGCCAAAAATATAACTCCCCTCAAACATGAGTTAGACAATATGAAGCATTTTAAGAGGGGGTGGGTCATTTGGTCAAAGTAAGACTTTACAAAGACCAAAAGTTAACACCAGCCATTCAAAGATTTTATCAGTATAGCGTATAGGTCGGTGGAAGAATGTGTTGTATCGAGTCAAGAAAAAATGGGGAAGGGATAAGAGGTGGTCTGGAAAGGGTTTGAATTTTAAATTAGAGAAAAGAAAGAATGAGGATGAATGTGAATGATTAGGAAGAAGGAATGGTGGCGGTTCAACCTCTATAGGTGGGGATTGATCAATCACAAAATCCGTATTGTTTAAAAATTCAAGTTCGTCAGCAAAAAGTTCTTCAAAACTTTTATCAATGGTGTGATCGAACATTTTGCTGTCAAAGTGTTTTGTGCCAGAATTTATCCTACTTGATTCATAAAAAATCATTGAGGTAGAGGACTCGAAAAACTCATCTACCTCATTTTCAAAAATATCCATATCAAGTTGAATTTCTGGTATTATTGAACTTGAATTAACGGATTGTGATTCATCAAAACTCACTGAAACTATAGGAACAGAAGAAGAACCGGAGAAAGTAGAAGGTGAAATGGGTAAACAAATTGGTGTGTCGAGTGTTTCTGAACCAGATGTGGAAGATGGAGGCTGTATTTCGGTCTGATCTTCGGGTATACCATTATCATCAACTTCAAGACATATTTGGGGTTCGGGAAGAATTAAAGGCTCAAGATGATGACAACAAGGAAGTGAAAGGATTTGATGAATTGGTGGGACAAAATCATCCAAAATTTCGGGTTCATCAATCAATTTATCCCCAACGTCAATCACCTCATTCAAGTGAAGGTTAAAATTCTCAAACACCTCATCAAAAGTATGGTTTTCAATCAGTTTTGGTTCAAGAGTGGAGGAGTAGAGATCACAAGGGTTGGGTATGGTTTCACTTGAAATGGACCCTTCACAGTCGGGTAAATCAAACACTACAAAGTCACACAACATATCAGACATTCTATTTGGTGTACTTGATGAATCTATGAAACTGGAGTTGTGGATTTCAGTTTGGAATGGGGAGATTTGATTAGGAAGGGTGTACAGTTCTGTCTCACTACCCAAATTCTCATTTTGTCCTATGCCCGAATCATACACTGAAAAATTTTGGGCTGGTTTGAAATTATTTGCTTGCATCCACTCTGTCATTTGGTTCGACATTTCCAAAATTTTTTCTAATGTCTGCTCAAGACTAGACTTGGGTCGATAAGGGGTTTCAGGATAAGGTTGAAATTCTTGTAGACGATTAAAACTCCCAAATGGCTGATTAGAAGGACTGTCTAGAGAAGGTGGAAAAGTCGGATTGGATTGATAGGAATAGAATGGTTGCGGAACTTGGGTAGGAGTAGGATCAATATTATGATAAGAAGAATATTGATATGGGTTGGTTGGTTGGCTATTTTCAATAGATATCATATATGCCACAAACCGCTTATCAAGGTCTTCTTTGGACAGTGGTGGTGATGGTTGATATTGGTCCGGGTTGAAACTTTGGCCTCTAGCCCTAGCTATATGCTCAGCAATGGACATGCGTCTAGGGGCATTCTCACTCGGAGTATCAACAGAAACAGGTGTAGAATTAGGATACTGTTGATAGGACATGGATTGAGGTCGCCAACTGTTTCTACCCGCTTGTTTCTATCCGATCTCTTAAGGACATGGGAGAGTCGGACGGTATACCGAAGGGATTACGAAAACAAGAGATATCTGGTTGTGGACAGCAAAGCTCGGCAAGTGTTCTTCTGTTTAGGTCACCCATTATAAGAAGAGAAGAAAGGGGGAAGGGGTAAAAAGTGGAGAAAATAATTGGTTTGTTTTGAAAAATGACGGACTTAGACAAATCACACAAAAATGCACAAACAACCCTAGAACTAAGGTTACCTAGGTCAGTCTCTAGACCACTCCTAGACTTCCAAAGGACAAGCCGTAGGATCAATCCTCTACCACCTCTTTACTACTCTTGTGGCCAGGTAAGTGCCAGGTAAGTGGGAGGTATCCACTACGTAAGTAGTGGGCCTAATTAAGTAACCACTTTCCTTAAACACACTTGCCTAGACACTACAAAAATAATGCGGATAAGTGATAGATTACCCACGACCTTCCTCTGTCCTTATTGAGCGCGACAGTCCTTAGAGTCTTGTCTAGATATTTTTTAAATTAATGTAGGGTTGATGCGGATGCTTGGTTTGTGATTTGTAGGGCTTAGGAAGGGTGATAAAATCCCCATCTAATCTGGATTTTGGTCTTGCCCCTTAAAAAATCCGTATTAAAATATGCAAAAACAAACCGCAAAACAAAACTTCGCAAAAAGATTTTTGAGCGGCGATATTTTGCAAAGAATCCTGTAGAAAATATATTTTATTGGATTTCAGAGGAGAGAGAAAGATATAGAAAATATACCAGAGAAGTTTGCAGCCCTAAATCTCCTCTCCCGCCGCTCTTCCGCCGCTAAATGTGTCTTATTGCCGCGGTTCCACCGCGATAAAGAGGGATCAGGTGTTGATTTTTGCTACGTGGCCACCTGCATTCCTCTGAATCTTGATGAATGTCTCTGTCTCTCTGTATCCTCAAGTCTGTGACTCCAGATTCCCTCGCAAAATTCACACAATAATCGTTAAATATACAATTTGCAGTTTTGTTTTATTTATGATATAGATCATATAAGAATTCAACACAAATGGTAAGAAATAAAAAATTACGCACGTATCCCCGGCAACGGCGCCATTTGATTGATGTGAAAAAGTGTTTGCAGAATAACCGCAATCAATAACGGTGTCGCGTGAAGCTAGACCGAGATGAGTACGGTCGTCCTTTGGAAAACGTTGAACCATTTATTCTTTCTTTAGGCGCGTTGAGAAAGAAAGGAGGAAGAATAAAGAATGGTGAAGAATGGTTGTAACATCTAGATCTACGTTAAACACGGATGCAAAATATAGATCTAGATTAACTACGGATGTATGTTTATATAAGAAGGGGGCTTGTAGGGTTTATTAGGATTCAGTAGTTATGGATGATTAATTAAATATTACCCTTTTTATCCTTTAATAGATTTGAAAGTAGAACGACAGTGATGCATGTAGATTAGGGTTTCTGGAGGGAAAAGGGTTCCCACTCTTAACCCCTATCTCGACATGGAACTCCGTTTATATCTAGCCTTTACCAAAACAATCATTAATCTAATCTCTAATCGCGGTCGAGACTAACAATAAATTGGTAGCGCACCCGATTAGGATATTAATGATTCTTTTGGTAAAGTTTATAAACTTTATAGGACGTAAAAAGGGTTTAAGGATTTTCATCATCCATTAACCTACCCTAATCCTACGAACCCTAACAAGCAGAGAATTACTCGCGCATGTTGGGAGAAGAAGAGATGGAGAGAGAATTCATAATGAAACTACAAAGAAATAGAATAAGAAAAGAACTACTTTTATTAATCAACAAAACTCATTACACTTTGTTTTCCTTAGAAAATGATTACAAATACTAGTTTGCTTCTCGATCTCTTCTAAGGAGGTAGATGAACCGTTGATGATCAGCCTGGATGCGTGAGCCGTCTTGGACTTCATGATCTTGTCGACTTGATAATTTTTCCAAGGGGCTCTCGTTCCTTATTTATACTCCAAAAGCCAGAACCCTAGCTTCCAAATTTGGAAGCCAACAGTTATGATTCTCCTATCCAAATCGCAGCTCACAAGGCCTCAAAACTGCGGCGGATCCGCGGCCGACAGGTGGGTATGGCCGCGGATCCACGGCCAAGTAGGAGGATCATTTTATGATTTTTCTGGGACTTCATCCATATGACATGTGGCAATTTCTGGGACCTTTGGAAATTGGAAATCTTTTCTTTGTTTCTGCCAGACTTGATTTCTTAGTTTGCTTTCTTAATTAGGCAGGTTTGCTCTTAACAACTTTGATTCCCTTGATTTTTAGCTCTGAAAAATTCTGCACAATCTCAACAAATAATATTAGTAGTGTTTTGTTTTATTGAGATATTAATTTCATCATTCAGATTTGGTCAATGGTATTTTTGCATACATTTTCCTACCAAATGTTAACTCATCCTCCTTGAAGACTCGACAAGAAGGTTCTATGGGCGAAAACTTTACTGAAATCATGGAGGGGGTGTCCTTATATGCTGAAGCCCATCGAATAGCGGAGGAATAGTTCCGGGTGGCATGGTCGGTCGAGAATATAATATATCAACACATGAAAATTAGTACTTTTACAGATAAACCCTCATATGTATCTATATTATAACAAACATCTTTTCTAGTATAGAAATAGTAGAAAAAATGTAATAACAAATGTGCAGTTTTATCAACTGAACATGTAAGTCCACGTTACCTCTCCCGGTTCTTTCGGGCTTGCGGCAACGGTGAAAAACGATTTTTAGGGTTATGGTAACATGGACTATAAAACCCGGATCTTTGCTAAACTACACACTAGCAACTAACAAGAGCTTTACCTACTCGGTTAGGGGGTTATACCTTAACTTGAACTCCTTCTCTTAGACTCCTTGTGGTGGTCGGATGGTTCTCTCCTCGTCGCCTTCTCTTGCCGAAGATGGATCCACCTGAGGGTCTCTACCTTGAGCTCCTTCCTCGAACTTGAGGAAACTAAAGTGTTCGGCTTGCTAGACCTTCAACCTTAGGATGAGTAGAGAGTGGCTTTGGTGTTTTATCTCAAAGGAAATGGTTCTCAACTCATGAGAAGGATTTTCCTTGAGCTGGAGGAAGAGGAACAGGAAAAGATGAGAGAGAATGAGAATGAGAGAATCATAGAGTTTTTGCAACCATAACAAAATATATGTGAATTAACTAATTAACAATATTAATCAAAATGAAAAAGATGATGGTATGTTGAAATGACAATTATCATTTCACATTAAATGAGTTTTGCAAAGATTAATGAGCATCTTTACTTGAAATGATGATGGTCAACTTTTCAACCTTGGTCAACAAGTCAACAACCCTAACCATAACTCAATTTCCTTTAATTAATATTATTAATCCATATTTCACATATTCATTAGGGTTTGGTAAATGACAACCGTCAACTGTGCATACACACCCGTACCAAAACCCTAATGAGAATCCTCTTCCTCTGCCTCAGTCAACTGTGCATACACACTCGCATTCGTGTTCCGAGGAACACGAATACAATGAGATAAAACTAACCCCAAAACATATACTAGGATCTGGCTCAAACCAGAGCCCGCTAGTAATGACCGTCCGGACACCAAACGTGCACAAGTGCGCGGATGTGAACGAACCCCGTCGCAAAACCATGCGACCTCTACTCTGTTTTGCCCAAAGGCGAATAACCCTCTGTGTGGGACTCTAAAGACTCGACACTACGCTGGCAGTGGGTTTAACCACAGACCGCAAGCGGCACTAGCTGTACGTAACGGTCCCCAGGTAGATGCCGATAAGAAGACTGATGAGGCGAACCCATCCGAACTCCTACTGAGCCTGTATGTGACAATCTCCGTACAGTCCGGTCTGTTCGTATGAGAATATCGCATGGCGGGCCTAGGGGGGTGGTAAACGTCAGTCCCCTAATAGTGGTACAAGTCGTGCTGGAGTGTAGCGCAGAACACCCTGAGATAACACTGGAAACCTACATGTGTATCCCGCTTGCCCTGGCCAGGGACGATTATGTGTAATGGCTCTCCTAGACACAGCGCGATATCAACTCCCAATACCGGGAGAGACGAATCCTATCTAACCATCACTGCCACCAAGTGCTTCGGGACTGCACCCAACTACTACCTGTTTGCATGACTCCTTTGAGCCGTGGTAGGGTAGTAATCAAAGTACAGTAGGAACACACTCGAGGCGAAGTGACAGTGTCAAGTCAGTGGACTAAGCTGTACTCATGTCACCTGGGAACTGATAACTGACGATAGGTATAGTACCAACCAATAGTTCCCGACGAGTCCTGTCCAGTGTACTTGTAACCTAACGAGCACCCGCATACTATCTCAAGTACGACGTACTGACGGCTGTAGGACAGACCGTCTCCCCTGCTAGGATGAGAAGCGCATACGCTAGTCTACTCCGGAGTATCGATGCCTTGTCTCGATAATCCCACGACCATGGACATGTATATAAGGATGTGCTTGTAGATTACCCAGCCCCCACGAGTGTGACTGCCATGACAACGCTGGTAATCAAGCAAAGATCCTAAGGTCTCCACTAATGCGTATAGGTGATATACTAAAAGAAACACATGTACACATTGAAGCAGAGACAAACCATGTAGCATACTACCATTTCGAGTAAGATTGTCTATACAACTGTGAATATCCCAAGCTTCCATCAAGTAATATACATACTAGTATGATACAGTAATGGCCTCTAGGGCATATACACTAACAATCTCCCACTTGCACTAAGGCCATGTACTGGCGTATCGAAGACCTATCATCTCGATCAGCCACTCGAACTGAGTCTAGGGTAAGGCCGTGGTGAGTGGATATGCAGTGTTATCTTCTGAAGCAACCCTCCGAACCTCGATCTCCTGGCGATCCACGATCTCCCTGATCAGGTGATACCGCCTCAAGATGTGTCTGGATTTCTGATGGGACCTGGGTTCCTTCGCTAAAGCTATAGCCCCGTTGTTGTCGCAATACAGAGGTATTGGATTAACAATGGACGGAACCACCTGAAGTTCTTTCAAGAACTTCCTCATCCAGACGGCTTCTTTTGCGGCATCAGATGCAGCGATTTATTCCGCTTCCATTGTCGAGTCAGCAACGGTTTCCTGTTTGGAACTCTTCCAACACACCGCCCCTCCATTGAGGGTAAAGACAAAACCCGACATGGACTTGGAATCATCCTTGTCACTCTGGAAGCTGAAGTCAGCAAAGGCCTCAATCTGGAGGTCTTTTCCGCCATACACCAAGAACATCTCCTTAGTCTTTCTGAGGTACTTGAGAATATTCTTTACCTCTATCCAGTGCTTCTCCCCAGGGTTTGACTAATACCGGCTTACCACACTCAGTGCGTAAGCAACATCTGGTCTGGTACACAACATCGCATACATTATAGAGCCTACCGCAGAAGCGTAGGGTATAATAGACATGCGATCCCTTTCCAAATCAGTCTTGGGAGACATCTCTTTGGAGAGGGTGATCCCGTGACAAGCCGGTAGATTACCGCGCTTGGAATCTTCCATACTGAATCTTTTCAGTATGGTGTCGATGTACCTGGACTGCGAAAGTCCAAATATCCTCTTGGATCTATCATGATGGATCCGGATCCCCAGAATGTAGGAGGCATCACCCAGATCTTTCATGGAGAACCTGTGTGACAAGAACCCTTTGACAGATTGTAGCATAGGAATGTCATTTCCTATCAAGAGAATGTCATCCACGTATAAAACGAGGAATACGACAGTTCTTTCTACAAATCTACTATAGATACATGGTTCATCTGGATTTTTGATAAAGCCAAATTCTTTGACCGTCTCATCAAAACAGATGTTCCAACTCCACGATGCCTGCTTTAGTCCATAAATGGACTTAAGCAACTTGCACACCTTTCTGCTGCTCCCACTCTGAATGAAACCCTCTGGCTGGTCCATATAGACACACTCCTCTAAATTTCCATTTAGAAAAGCGGTCTTTACGTCCATCTGCCAGATTTCATAATCGTGGAAGGCAGCAATGGCAAGAAGGATCCGAATGGATTTCAGCATAGCCACTGGAGAAAAGGTTTCGTCATAGTCCAAACCAGGTCTTTGACGAAAACCCTTTGCAACAAGTCTAGCTTTTTAGGTCTCAACCTGTCCATCTACACCAATCTTCCTCTTGAAGATCCACTTGCATCCTACGGGTTTTACCCCATCTGGAGCAACGTCCAAAGTCCATACTTTGTTGGTGTACATGGACTCCATTTCGGTCCGGATTGCATCTAGCCATTTTACCGAGTCAACGCTCTGAATGGCCTGCTGGAAGCTAGTCGGCTCATCATCATTACCAATGATGCAATCCTCTCTATCCTCGTCTTTAAGAAAACCGTAGTATCTCTCGGGCGGATGAGACTGCCTACTACTCCTGCGGAGCAGCGTAGGAATGTCCTATTCTTTCGAACCTTCTGGTTCTACTAAGCTTCCAGTAATAGTCTGTGGTTCTGGAATTTCTTCCAGTTCTATTGCGCTCCCACTAATTTCCTTTTCTAAGAACTGGTGTTCTAGAAAGTAGGCATTACGAGAAACAAATACCTTTTGTTCTTCTGCGTAATAGAAAAGATACCCCCTGGAGTTCTTTGGGTATCCCACAAACTTGCACAGTACTGAGCATGCCTCGAGTTTGTCCGCATGCTGCTTTTTGACAAAAGCTGGACATCCCCAGATCTTCAGATATTGAAAATAGGGTTTCTTCCCACTCCATATCTCATATGGTGTGGTAGGCACAGTCTTAGTTAGAACTCGGTTCAAAAGGTATGCAGCTGATTCTAGTGCATATCCCCAGAATGATCGCGGCAACTCAGCGTTACTCATCATGGAACGTACCATATCCAATAGGGTTCGGTTCCGTCTCTCCGATACACCGTTATGTTGCGGAGTGTACGGAGGAGTAAGCTGAGAGAGAATTCCATTCTCTTTTAAGTAATCCAAGAACTCGGCACTTAAGTATTCACCACCTCGATCAGATCTTAGTGTTTTGATAATTTTGCCTGTTTGTTTTTCTACTTCATTCTTATATTCCTTGAATTTTTCAAAGGCTTCAGATTTATGCTTCATTAAGAAGACATGTCCGAACCTTGAAAAATCATCCATAAAAGTAATGAAGTAAGAATAACCACTTCGTGCATGTGTAGACATTGGACCACACACTTCACTGTGTACGAGCCCCAAGAGCTCGCTCGCTCTTTCTCCGTGTCCAGTGAACGGAGTCTTTGTCATCTTTCCTTTGAGACAGGATTGACAAGTTGCATATGAATGATATTCGAACGGATCCAAATATCCTTCTGTATGTAACTTCGTCAACCTTCTCTCATTGATGTGACCCAGTCTACAATACCATAAGAAAGCATGATTAATTTCTGGAGACTCTCTTTTATGTGTATTCTGGACATTGAAAATCTATGGTTGGTTTAATACGTATATACCATTGTTTAATGTACCCAACCCAATCAAAACATGATTAAGGTGAATGTTTACAACATTACTTACAAATGCAAATTCATAACCTTCTTTAGATAATAAAGATACAGATATGATATTACAGGTTGCATTGGGTACAAAATAACAATCATGCAAAACCAAAACATGTCCATCTGACATTCCCAGGTGATAGTCCCCCACGGACTCAGCATCCATGCCAGCTCCGTTTGCAACTCTGAGGGTCATATCACCTGCCTTCAAAACCCTATGCCTTCTCAGTGCCTGCAAAGAATTACAGATATGAGATCCTGATCCGGTATCCAATACCCAGGAAGTAGAGTTTATTGAATGACAGTTTTCAATAACATACATACCTGAAGCCGAAACCGCAACTTGCTTCGGACCTTGGTTTCTGGCCTTCCAAGCCTTGCAACCCTTTTTCCAGTGTCCACTCTTATGACAGTAAAAGCATTCTTCCTTTCCCACAAGCTTTCCCGCTACCTTCGTTGCTTTTGCCTTTCCCTTCGTATCCACTTTACTAACACCACCCCTTGGTTTGCCGGGGGATTTCTTCTTCTTTCCCCTGGCTTTCGCCTTGGACTTAGAAGAGGAAGATTCTCCTACAAACAAAGTGGATGTTTCCCTACCTTTCTGTAGGGTGCCCTCTGCACTCCTCAACATGTTCAGAAGTTCGGAAAGTTCAACCTCCTTTCCTTGCATGTTGAAGTTTAGGACAAACTAGGCGTAAGTGGAAGGAAGGGACTGCAGAATCAAGTCAATGTAGAGATCATTCTCCAACGTGGTCCCAAGGTCCGCGAGCTATTCAATGAAGCCAATCATCTTAAGCACGTGTTCCGCTACCGATGATCCGACGGCCAATCTCGCCGAAAACAACTTTTTCGAGACTTCGTATCTGGCGATACGGGATTGCTCTCCATACAGTTCTTTTGTATGAAGAAATATGGATTCTAGATCCATATTCTCGTGCCTCCTCTGATGTTCATTGTCCATAGAGGCAAGCACGAGGCACTTGGCCTTCGCGCAATCGATCTCCCATGTCTTACGGATTTCTATATCCGCGACGCTGGAGGTGGGACCTGGGACAGGGGAGCTTTGGTTGTAAGGAGATACCACAACTTGTCGTAAGTGATTGCCATTTTGACATTCCTGAGCCAATCTTTGTAGTTTGGCCCTGTCAGTATATTTTTATCTAGTAATAACTTAAGTCCGGTCATGTCGATTGTTCGCTGCAATTAGGAGAGAGAAAAGAAACACTTTAGCATGTTGCTCTTGCAAGTTTAGAGTGGTTTTTAGTTTGTCTAAACAAGATGGCTCCCACTGTCTCTCGAATCCCTCCTCAAACCATAAAGGAAGAATTAGTCGGGATCAATCTCACCATATAATACTTGCTTAACCGTTCAGCCAGGCCAGTGTCGGTACTTCGAGAGAGGTTTTCCATTGCTTTCGCGAAGTTCCTTAATTTAAGATCCTCTTTTCCCTGAGGGCGTAGCCCCGCTAACACCTTTCTAGACACCTACTAGGTTTATAGCATTGATCGTTAAGTGAGAAATTTCCCGAGGAGTAGCATATACTCACAGTAGGATCGTGATCCAAATATCATCGCGTGACAAAACTGAAGGAATCCTACCAGAATCATCACACTTCAAATGGTATGCAGCGCTAGCAAGTTTCAGTTTCTTTTGAAACTCCCGATATGGATTTTTTCCCCATGCTCTTATGACCATGGCGTAGGTCAAAATGTCATAAGTCACATGTCAAGTTCTACCCATCATTATCCAGGTTAATTTGAACTCACCCGTACCTACCCTTGACGTAGGCCAAAATGGCAGTACGACTGTCTCAAACCAACGCATTCTATCTATGCAACAGATAAATATCCGGCAGCTACCAATCACTATGCCTTGGCGTAGGTCAAAATACATAGCTTGAATACTACCGAATATTTAACTGAAATGATGGAGGGCTACGAATGGTTTTGGCGAAACCGTGAACGTAGTGAACTTGATATAATCGATGGAATGAGATAGCTTTAAAAGGAGTGGTTCAAGCTCCGCATTTAAAAGTTGGTTTTTGAAAAGAACCGAGTGGTTTTGAAAGTGTTCCAACGACTTTTACTTGGTTTATTTTCTTGCATTAATTTTAATGCATCCCATCATTTAATCCTACCATTGCAGAAAACAACGAAAATATGACGTACGCTTATGCCATCCGCATTCACCATGGGGCCCCGTCATCACCCGTTAGGTTACTTAACTAACGACAGAGCGGGGGATGGACTAGCGCGGATGCAAAACATAAGCAACGCCTAAATAGATATCATATATATATATATATATATATATATATATAGCAATGATAGCCATTCCAGATCACAGATGAATACATTGGATATACTAGGAATCCGCATTTCGTTCGAGCCTGTAACGAAAAGCGGATTACACGGTCGCGATGAATAGCCAATACCCCACCCTAGACCCCTATGGGTGCGGCAAACTACCCGCCAAGTACCCGAAGCGAAGCAACCTCCCTCAACGACGTGAGTAGGCCACTCGACACTTCGAGATACCCGGTAGTTTGTGCACCCCACCTTGGGTCTATCCTAGGAGCAAAAACAGTAAAAAGAAATTATACAATGGTGGCTACAACCTCATCCCGGATGTGCGGCGATACAAATAATATTACATCAAATTTACATATTACATGAATTGAAAGATAAAGAAAAACTCTCATCTCACAACCCCCCGGCTATTCATCCGCGACAATCCAACGAATTCATATACACATACCATCAACATTACAGATCACAGATATGTATAACCCCTACTAATCAACGTATAGCGATTAGCAGACGTTCAATACATATATAACATTATAGATACAACCCATTAGCCAAAGTCTACAGAAAATTGATCAAAATACGGATTTGTAACTACCCGAAAAACAAATTTGTTCTCTGGAAATTCTGGTCAGAAACAAACCATCCTAAAAATCACAAAACACTAATACAAGAACACTGCAGGAGAAACGACCCACGGCCGAGTCAACTCAGCCGCGGATCCGCGGCGAGAGCAAGCTCTTGCCGCGGTTCTGCGGTGAGTTGGCCGAGTCACTGGATCGTTTTTCTTGCCTGTTCTGTAAAAACCCTGAGCCGATTTTTAGTACATGATTTATTATTTTTTGAGCAGAAAATAAAATCGACAGAAAGTTCATTTTTCCGGGGTGTTTTGCGGTTTTTTGTCCGATTGAAATTCTAGATACTTTGCTAACATGCTAGGGTGTGTTTAGCCTGGCTCTGATACCACTGTAAGTCCACGTTACCTCTCCCGGTTCTTTCGGGCTTGCGGAAACGGTGAAAAACGATTTTTAGGGTTATGGTAACATGGACTATAAAACCCGGATCTTTGCTAAACTACACACTAGCAACTAACAAGTGCTTTACCTACTCGGTTAGGGGGTTATACCTTAACTTGAACTCCTTCTCTTGGACTCCTTGTGGTGGTCGGATGGTTCTCTCCTCGTCGCCTTCTCTTGCGGAAGATGGATCCACCTGAGGGTCTCTACCTTGAGCTCCTTCCTCGAACTTGAGGAAACTAAAGTGTTCGGCTTGCTAGACCTTCAACCTTAGGATGAGTAGAGAGTGGCTTTGGTGTTTTATCTCAAAGGAAATGGTTCTCAACTCATGAGAAGGATTTTCCTTGAGCTAGAGGAAGAGGAAGAGGAAAAGATAAGAGAGAATGAGAATGAGAGAATCATAGAGTTTTTGCAACCATAACAAAATATATGTGAATTAACTAATTAACAATATTAATCAAAATGAAAAAGGTGATGGTATGTTGAAATGACCATTATCATTTCACATTAAATGAGTTTTGCAAAGATCAATGAGCATCTTTGCTTGAAATGATGATGGTCAACTTTTCAACCTTGGTCAACAAGTCAACAACCCTAACTATAACTCAATTTCTTTTAATTAATATTATTAATTGATATTTCACATATTCATTAGGGTTTGGTAAATGACAACCGTCAACTGTGCATACACACCCGTACCAAAACCCTAATGAGAATCCTCTTCCTCTGCCTCAGTCAACTGTGCATACACACTCGCATTCGTGTTCCGAGGAACACGAATACAATGAGATAAAACTAACCCCAAAACATATACTAGGATCTAGCTCAAACCAGAGCCCGCTAGTAATGACTGTCCGGACACCAAACGTGTACAAGTGCGCGGATGTGAACGAACCCCGTCGCAAAACCATGCGACTTCTACTCTGTTTTGCCCAAAGGCGAATAACCCTCTGTGTGGGACTCTAAAGACTCGACACTACACTGGCAGTGGGTTTAACCACAGACCGCAAGCGGCACTAGCTGTACGTAACGGTCCCCAGGTAGATGCCGATAAGAACACTAATGAGGCGAACCCATCCGAACTTCTACTGAGCCTGTATGTGACAATCTCCGTACAGTCCGGTCTGTTCGTCTGAGAATATCGCATGGCGGGCCTAGGGGGTGGTAAACGTCAGTCCCCTAATAGCGGTACAAGTCGTGCCGGAGTGTAGCCCAGAACACCCTGAGATAACACTGGAAACCTACATGTGTATCCCGCTTGCCCTGGCCAGGGACGACTATGTGTAATGGCTCTCCTAGACACAGCGCGATATCAACTCCCAATATCGGGAGAGACGAATCCTATCTAACCGTCACTGCCTCCAAGTGCTTCGGGACTGCACCCAACTACTACCTGTTTGCATGACTCCTTTGAGCCGTGGTAGGGTAGTAATCAAAGTACAGTAGGAACACACTCGAGGCGAAGTGACAATGTCAAGTCAGCGGACTAAGCTGTACTCATGTCACCTGGGAACTGATAACTGACGATAGGTATAGTACCAACCAACAGTTCCCGACGAGTCATGTCCAGTGTACTCGTAACCTAACGAGCACCCGCATACTATCTCAAGTACGACGTACTGACGGCTGTAGGACAGACCGTCTTCCCTGCTGGGATGAGAAGCGCATACGCTAGTCTACTCCGGAGTATCGATGCCCTGTCTCGATAATCCCACGACCAGGGACGTGTATATAAGGATGTGCTTGTAGATTACCCAGCCCCCACGAGTGTGACTGCCATCAAAACACTGGTAATCAAGCAAAGATCCTAAGGGCTCCACTAATGCGTATAGGTGATATACTAAAAGAAACACATGTACACATTGAAGCAGAGACAAACCAAGTAGCATACTACCATTTCGAGCAAGATTGTCTATACAACTGTAAATATCCCAAGCTTCCATCAAGTAATATACATACTAGTATGATACAGTAATGGCCTCTAGGGCATATACACTAACAGAATAGATACCGTATTATATTCTCGCGATATTTGATATCAGCCGGGTCATCGGATCAAGTGTAGATTCGATGAATCGGTAAATGATATATTAGTCGGTTATATGCCATATAGCCGGATTGTCGGATCAAGTGTTGATTCGATAACTTAATGTATAATTATATATTTGATATATTAAATTACATTAACTAATATAAGCTCACTAAAAGATTCTTTTTCTCACTCGGGTAATACATTGATATATGCGATGTATGTTAATTGTATTATTTTATTTTGTTACAATAAATATTATATATGTGATATATAATATTGTAACATGATATGGTTATTAATGCAACATCTTTAGTGGAGATTAAATAAGGTTAGGGTTTGATTTGGGTTAGTTCTTTCTTGATGCTTCGAGAAGGATTTATTTTGTCATGAGCTAAGATATTATGATTGATATTTTAAGTGACTCATTCTTAACCTAACCCAAAC
The DNA here is from genome assembly GCA_030015575.1 of Agapanthus africanus. Lineage (NCBI taxonomy): Eukaryota > Viridiplantae > Streptophyta > Magnoliopsida > Asparagales > Amaryllidaceae > Agapanthus > Agapanthus africanus. The sequence continues at coordinate 619,885,595 of CM057341.1, forward strand.
CCTTAGCCTTGGTTAAATCTCTACAAAGATTACATTGACCATGGTTGCATTTTCTAACCTCATACTTGACTTTCATTATTCATCACAAAAGGATTCATGATTCTTCTTCTTCTTCTTCTTCCTTGAGTTCTTTCATGAAAAGCTTTCTAGCTTTTTATGAAGTGATGATTTTGAGTGAGTTAAAGAAAACAAATGAGCGCTAAATTCCTACTTCATGATCCTAATCTATTCTTGCCAATTAGATTAGGGTGTTCACTCCATTTTGTGAGTGAGAGCTTGTGTTAAAGAAACTTTAAGGTAGATCATCTTTGTTATCGAAGATCGGAAGCAAGCTTGCATCTTTCTCTTCGTGGAGCCTCTCGAGAGTCCGGAACTTGATGATCACAGCGAAGGGACCACAACACGGAGCTTATGAAGTGAAGCACCGGACTACAATGGTTGTAATCCAAAACTCTTAGATGTTAAAGTGTTTAACATGCTTTGTTTCGCCTAATCTCTAGTTTAAGATCTTGGTTAAGGGTTGGTCGGCACGTCTAAATTTTAAATCAGGCATGGTTGATGCCTCGTAAACCTTTGTGAGAGTGCCTAGTAACCTTTCTAATTGCTCTTTATCATATGTCACTTGATCATGCTTTTACTCATTTGATACATGTTGATAAAGTCCTTAGGATATTGGCTTGACTACTGGGATTATGATGTGGATCATACTAGTGGGACACTTGTAGTTTATAAGCATATCCTTCAAAATGTTCCTAGTCGTAGGTATATCGAAACAGGGCATCGATATTCCAGAGTAGACTAGCGTATACCATTCTTGTTCCATATGATGGGCGATGGATGATCCCATATCCATCTGGTGTGATGACACCAAAGATTATATACGTGTGCTCAGTGAGACTGGGTACACTGAACGGACTCACCGAGAACTCATATGTGGTATTATTTCATACGTCGGATAGCAGTTCTCAGGTGACACTGGTATAGGTTAGTCTGTAGACCCAAGATCGCCATAGAGTCTTGTGTGTCCTCCCACTGTACTTTGATCTCTACCCTACTACGGCTCTACTGAGTCGTACAAACGGGTGGATTTTGGGTACAGTCCTGAGGCACATGGAGGCGATGAGCGATAGTAGGGATTTCTGTAGGGTTACTATGCACTCTCACAAGGTTCTACAAGGCATCAATCATGCCCGATTTAAAATTTAGACGTGTCGAACAACCCTAACCAAGATCTTTACTAGAGATTAGGTGAGAACAAATAGCAAGTAAATAACTTTACTTCTAAGAGTTTGGGATTACAACCTTTGTAGTCCAGTCCTTCGCTTCATAAGCTCCGTGTTGAGGTCCCTTCACTGCGATCATCATGTACCCGGACTCTAGAGAGGCTCCACGAAGAGAATGATGCAAGCTTGCTTCCGATCTTCGATAACTAAGATGATCTACCTTGAAGTTTCTTTAACACAAGCTCTCACTCTCTAATGAAGTGAACACCCTAATCTAATTGACTAGATTAGATGAGGATGATGAAGTAGGAATTTTGCTCCCATTTGTTTTCTATTTCTCACTCAAAATCATCACTAATGAAAAAGCTAAGCTTTTCTATCCAAAAGAAGAAGGAGGAAGAAGAAGCCTTCACTTTGTGATGAATAATGAATTTTGGTGAGGTTAGAAATGCAACCATGGGTTAAGTATGATAACTTAACCCATGTAGAGACTTAACCATGGTGAAGGGTTGGGTTGGGTTAACTAAATATCTACAAAAATATCTTTACAAAATATCTTTGCAAAAACAAAACAAAAAGCTTCTAGAAGCTTCTAGAAAAATTAACCCAAATCAAACCTTAATCATATTTAATATCCACTAAACATGTTGCATTAATAACCCTAACATATTACAATATTATATATCACATTACAATATTTATTGTAACAAAATAAAATAATACTATTAACATATATCGCATATATATCAATGTATTACCCGAGTGAGAAAAAGAATCTTTTAGTGAGCTTATATTAGTTAATGCAATTTAATATATCAAATATATAATTATACAATAAATTATCGAATCAACACTTGATCCGATAATCCGGCTATTTCATAAATAACCGACTAATATAATCTGTATCATTTCATCGAATCAACACTTGATCCGATGACCCGGCTATATGACATATACCCGGCCGATATCTCATATCGTGAGAATCTAATATGGTATCACATACACGTATTATTTTCGGTCCCGCACATATCATATATGTGCTCCTACTCCGTTTTGCCAGAGCCAGGAAACCTCTGTGTAGGACTCTAAAGAATCGTCAATACGCCGGCAGTAAGTGATGATCATATCAAACACCCACAAGCTGCAAGCTGTCAGCTAAACGTAACAGCCACCCAGGTATTGAGCGATCAGAAGATCAACAAGCAAGCATGTACTTTCTCCTGCTAATCCAGTCAGTAACACTCCCGTACAGTCCGGTCTCTTCGTCCGATATGTCGCATATCTCTCCTAGGGGTGGTAAACGTCAGACCCCAGTAGCTTGATAAGTCATGTCGATATGAGGTCTATAACAGTTCGAGAAACTACAGATAACACTTACCAGTAAATCTCAGCAATCCTGGCCAGGGATTTCCAGTTATAACCAATCGAACACAGCGCAACATCAACTCCCTATACCGGGAGAGACGAAACCCCTCATATCGCTCATTGCCTCCATGTGATTCGGGACTGTACCCAAAAGCCACCTTTTTGCACGCCCTCTTGGACGTGGTATGATGGAAATCAAAGCACAGTGGGAATCACACAAGAATCTATGACGATGTCGGGTCTACAGACTAATCTGTACCAGTGTCACCAGAGAACTGCCAAATGACGTGAAGTATAATACCATCTGGGAGTTCTCGGCGAGTCCGTCCAGTGTACCCAGTCTCTACTGAGCACCCGTACACCATCCTTGATGTCAAACACCGATGGATATAGGATCATCCATCGCCCATCATATGGGTCAAGATGCGTATACGCTAGTCTACTCTGGTGTATCGATACCCTGTCTCGATACACCCTCGACTAGGAACAGTTATAGGATGTACTCGTCGACTTCCGTGGCCCCACTAGTATAATCTCATCATAGTCCCAGTAGTTGAGTACATATCCTAAGGGCTTTATCAACATGTAAAATAGAGACAATCAGAGTACATGTAAAGATAAAGTGCAACCAGATAGCATACTATCATGTCGAGCAAGAAAGTCCTCCCTATATATGTCCAAGCATCCATTACAATATACATCATATGTACAGTAATGGCCTCTAGGGCATACATATAACTAACAATCTCCCACTTGCACTAGGGCCATCTGTTGTGGTATCACATACCCAACAATTAGCTGTGGTTGAAGTATCTCATACTCAACCATCCAATAAAAGTCTCTACTGGGAAAAGGCCTTTGTGAGTGGATCCGCGCTGTTGTCCTCTGTATTTACTCTCCTAACCTCGATCTCCCTAGAGATCAACCATCTCCATGATCAGGTGATACTGCCTAAGAATTATATCTGGATTTCTGATGGGACGGGGGGTTCCTAGGCCGAAGTCATAACTCCATTGTCACACAATGGTTGGAATGAAGTTCATCTCATGAACTTATATATATCCAGACTGCCTCTTTGGTAGCATCCTTGGTAACAATGTATCTTTCCTTTAATTATCTAGTATGCCACGGTATCTATCTTGGAACACTTCCAACATACCGTCCCTCCACTGAGGGTAAAGACAATGCCTGCGACTGACATTCAGTCGTCCTTATCACCCTGGAACCTTTCCAGTGATTCTCCCCAGGATCGATTGATACCATCTCACTACACCTAGTGAGAAACCTAATATCCAATTAGATCTATCTCATAGATCCAAAAACCCAGGATTTAGTAGGTATCGCTTTGATCCTATATGGAGAATCCATATGATAAGCGGAGATTGACCGAGCGTAGCATAGGAAACTCCTTCCCTATCAAGAGTATGTCATCCACGTACTCTACGAGGATCACCACCATACTCCCTACTACCTTTTTCTATATACAAGGTTCATCTACCATTTTGATGAAGTCAAACTCTTTGACTATCACATCAAAACAGATGTTCCAACTCTGCGATGCCTGATTTATCTCATAAAACATCTTGCATACGTTTCCGCTTCTCCCACTGTCTACGAAGCCCTCTGGCTGTGTACTTATAGACGCTCTCTTCCAAAACATCATTTAGAAAAGCAGTCATGACACCCAACTGCCAGATATCACAGTCATGGTATGTAGCCGTGGCAAGTAGGATCTGGATGGACTTAAGCATAGCTTGAAAGTCTCAACTTTTCTATGTACACCAAGTAATCTTCTCATGATATACTTGCTCCTGATGGGGATTTAACCCTTCAGATAAAGCAACCAAAGTGTATACTTTGTTGGTGTATAAGGATTCCATCTCAGATCACATAGCATCCAGCCATTCTTACAGAGTCCCACTCCTGATGGCCTGCTCGAAAATAGTTGGGTCATCATCTCATGATGCAATTCTCGCTCCCATTGTCATAGGGAAACTGAAGTATCTCTCAGGTGGGTGAGGAACCCTACTAGATCAGCGGAGAAGCTGAAGTTCGTTGGTTACTATTGAATCCTTTGGTTCTACCAAATCATCAGCTGCAGTTTGTATAGCTGGAACTCTTTCCAGTTCTACCTCATGACCACTAATTTTTTTAACAAGAAATTCCCTTTTACAAAGGTGGCATGCTGAGAAAAAAAACATCTTTTGGTCCTCGGTTTGGTAGAAGATATTCCCTTGCGAATGCTTGGGATATCTAACAAACTTCCACAGAACTGACTTGCCTCGAGCTTGTCTGGATTATGCTTTTAGACATAGGACGAACAACCCCAAATCTTAACATACTTAAGATATGGGCTCTTTCCATTCTATATCACATATGAAGTGGTAGGCAACTGATCTGATTGGAACCCTATTCAATAGGTATGCAGCTTCACAAGTGCATAACTCCCAAAAGGAAAATAGGAAACTCAATAGTACTCATCATAGAGCGCACCATATCAAATAGGGTGTGATTGCTCTGCCCCGATACACCGACATGCTGTGGTATATACGGAGGAGTAATGCTGAGAGAGAATCTCATTCCCCTTTAGAATAGTCCAGGAATCCCGTGCTCAAGTATTCTCCTCCCTGATCACATCAAAGGACATAATACTTATATCCATTTTGGTTCTCTACTTCTAACTCATATTCATTGAATTTCTCAAAAGGCTCAGACTTGTGTTTCAACAGGAACATATGACCGGATCTTGAGAGATAATCAGTGAATGTAATGAAGTACAAAGAACCGGTCTTGGCATGTGTAGACAGGGGACCTTCATACATCAACATGTATCAATCCCAAGAGTTCACTAACTCTTTCTCTGTTTCCAATAAACAGAGCTATGGTCATCTTATCTTTGTGACATGACCGGCAAGTTTCACAAGATATAAATTCAAACTAATTTAAATATGCATCTATATGTAACTTAGCTAGTCGGGTCGCATTGATATGACCTACTCTACAATGCCTCAAGAAGGATTCGTTCATTTCTGAACTCTTCCTCTTGTGTGTGTTCTATACATTAAGAACTGTGGTTTGATTTAGAACGTCTATGCTTTTAGATAACGTGCCTGATCCGATCAACTCTTGATATAGAAAATGTTCAAAAAATTATCCAACAATACAAAATTATATCTTTCTTTATTAAATAAAGATACTTGATATGATGTTGTATAGCAGGTTCGGTATCTAATAACATTCGTTCAGAATCAATGTATTCTGGTAATACAAGGTGATAACTACCAACAAACTTGGCTGCAACACTTGCACAGTTTGTATCACATGAAAGTTATCACCCGTTCTCAGTTCTATACCTATTTGTAGCCCATGTAAGATATTACATTTGCGGGATCCTGATCTGGTATCAAATACCCAGGACGTAAAGGATACTGAGAAACAGTTCTCTGTAATGAACACACCCGAAGAAGATGCATCAGCATGCACTTTCTTCGTTTGGCGGCACGGGAATTCTGGTAATCCCCAATTTCCTACTCTGTCTTATAACAATTATAAGTTGGAGTGGGACCAACGTTCCCTAGCTCAGTATAACAAGCGGGTTTGGTCAATACATCCGTATTATTATCTTGATTAAGGCGTGATATGGTCGCTACCTAGAGAGAGAGAGAAGAAAACACTCAGCGTATGCTCTTGCAAGATTAGATTAGTTATTTAATATACCTAATCAGGATGTCTCCCACTGTTTTAGTCAAATCTTCCTTCAAACCCTAAAAGGAAAGACTAGCCGGGATTAATTACATCCTACAAGTTCGCCAATCTTTCAGCCAGGCCAGTGCCAGTACTTTGAGGGAGGTTCCCCGTGCTCTCGCACGGACCTAATTAAAGTAAAACCTCGTTTTCCCAGAGGCGTAACCCCGTTGACACTTTTCTAGACACCTACTTGATCAGCTAATTGTAATGTGTAAAACTCTCCCAGAAGTAACTCTTACTCGCAGCGGGTATCGGGATCCAACTATCTCATAGAAGGTTTGAAATCTCATTGCAAATTTCAACACTTGAAATTCCCAATAATATTTTACCCCTAGCGTTCTATGACCTTGACGAATGCCAAACAACCCATAGTCCGCTAGTCAAGTTCAACCCGTAGATTTCTTGATTGAATTAAACCAACCCGCACGACCCTTGACGAATGCCAAACAACGCCGTACGAATACCCTAATCCAATCGCATCGTATGCTAGCAGATAAGCACTAGTTAGCTACCGTACACTACGCCTTGACGAATGCCAAACTACCGTAGCACGAATACTAAGTAGTACTTAACTGAAATGACGGAGGGCTACGACAGGTTTTTAAGAAAACCCTTTGCGTAATGAACTTGAAATCGTTGTAGAATCGAGTGATTTTAAATGGAATGTTTTTGAGGCCTTTTCTAGTTTTGCTAAAGAGGTCACTCCCGGTGAAGGGATCGTCGGCTCTTTCCTCATCGAATAAGGTGCAGGATATTTCACAAATACCACTATGCAAAACAAAAACTATAGAAGCAATCAAAAGACAAACCGAGTATGCAGCATCTGCTAGTTTCGCTAAAGAGGTCACTCCCGGTGAAGGGATCTCGGCTCTTTCCTTATCGAATAAGGTGTTGGATGTTCTACAAGGAACACTGCTATGCAAAGCAAGAACTAGAGCTACCAGTATTTAAACAAGTTTCTACAATATCTTTAGGTTTCTTTTATTTCATTAATCTCATTAATGAAGTCCCATTTTAATTATGCTTCACAAGCATCAGATATGAAACGAAATCAACAATATATAATATATATCTCATATATATAATATAAACATTCGTCTCAGGCAGTAATATGATCTCATCACAGAACATTGCAGCAGAAGAACATATATGAAATATTGGATATACTAGGACGTCCGTATTTTAATACGAGCCTGTATAAAACACGGATTCCACGGTCGCGATGAATAGCCAAACCTACATCCCTAGACCCTTACGAGAGCGGCAAGTAACCCTTCCAGTTCTAGAGTTAGGTGACCCGGTCTCGACTCCTCGAGATGGTCTCCCACTGGACCCTAGAACCCGGTTACTTGTGCTCCCCGCCTTGGGTCTACCTAATGCGGAAAAATAAATAATATACAACGGTGACATCATCCTCAGCCCGGAAGTGCCCCAATAAAAGAATATTACATACAAATGAATTTTACATGAATGAGAATGAAAAACTCTCATCTCACATAAAACCCCCGGCTATTCAAACACGACGATCCAATATAACATATCACAGTAACACATAATATCCCATATCATCAACGTAAGTAAGTATGCATACACCGATTGTCGTTGATGTATAGCAACGAAAACCGGCGGTACAACTACATACTACACTAACGGTCACAGAAAAGAAAGTGTAAAACTACAACAGTTGGAATCCGCAACCTCCTCAGACATCGCATGCCTAACCAAATGAATTCCTTAGACATCTCATGCCTAACAATTATAAACCCCGTATTTTAGTCTCATTATCGAAAACACTTTTCAATATCTAGTCGGGCAATTCAAAAAATTCCCGATATCCTAATCGAATGCTCTTCGCAAACTTTAGTAGACGGCCGCATCCCAAGATGCCGTCGACGAAGTGCACTAAGGCAGAACACCGCTGCCGCGAGCACCCAAACGGATACTTTAGGCGACGGGGTTCTCCTACAGTCACTTGGTCGGGGCTATGGGGCGTGGCTGTCAATTAAGTTTACCCGGCGAGTATCCGCGTACGCTACGTGATTGCGACGGACTTTTGATCGCATCAAAATCCCATGGAAACTGATCATCTGAGACTAAACTGCTAGATTTATAATATTCAAATTAGTTATCTGTCACGACCCGAAATAGCCCGTAACTGGCACTTGAATCATATGAAGTCTATAGGACTCCATCTGATCCAAGTAAGCCAAAAGCCCAGAAATCTAAAACCATTTTAGGGAGTAAATAAAGAAAACTAGTTTAAAGAAGTGAAGAAAAAATGCTTTGAAGCCAAGGTTTTGAAATAACTAAGCCGAGTATGCATTTTAAATCATATAATTTTTTATGAAAATTTCGGCAGAGTTTCCTTTGTAAAAACTGGCCCCGAACGGGGTACAACAAGAATAATATATATATATATATATATACACACACACACACACACAATGATAAAAGGCATCCCCAAGCGGGAGCTAGCTCTTCGTCAATCGACGGTCACAACCACACAAGCAATATAATATACAACGCCGAATGGCGAGGATCAAAACTCAAAAGAAAACGCCAAAATGACATGGAAACCGTAATACTACTACACGCGACTCTAAGGTCAGAATAATACATCACTAATGTCTAAGTCTGAAACAATATACAAGTTTTGGTTGATGGAATTTCTAGATACAAAAGAATAATACATCAACATGGGTGGTCCTGATACAAAAGAACCCACCTACCTAAGCAAGTCACCCATATGGAAGCAGTGTGCCAGAAATGCCGCTACGGAACCTGTACGGCAAAACCCTGCAAGAACTGTGGCACAACGGGGGTGAGTTGCCAACTCGTGAATAGAAAATATCTACAAGCAGAAATCGAATGCAAGATATAATCCTAGGTCAATACAATCAGTATATAATATAACCCTCAAGAGTAAGTCTGAAGCATGATAATGTGGCAATGTAACATCTAATGATGTAGGTAGTGCCAAGTACTCGTGCCAGTGCCTCAGGTAATAACATGTCATAAATGTAAGGTATGTCTGCATGAAGTAAACATGATGAAGTATCAAATGGATATCAATACACATATATTAGCGTCCCATTCACTAATACTGGTGTAAGGGTATATATAACAGCACCCTCATACCCTGTTATATATACAAATGAAGTATGATCAATGTAAATCCAGTCTGTATGTGATCAATGTTTGTATATATGTGGATCCCGTCCACCCGTCACCCAATGACAATAAGCATCATGCATGTAAATATGAGGATGTAATCAAAATCATGGAAAACATCATGAAAACTGTGCCCAGCATCGGCACGTAAATCCTCATATATCGGGTTCCGTCTGTCCGGATCAGCCCATGAGCTCCGTCTGTAGAATCGGCCCTCGGCCCCAGCAGTACGCCCATATCCATCTCTCAACTCCGGTCGGTATCCTCCGGATATCCGCCGAGCTCAAATACAATCACCGGTAGGTAGTGGTCCCACTGCGAGGCTCACCGTCTGCTACACAGCGAATCCGTTCTTGCCCCGGGGTACCATACCGGGCCCACCATGTACCCGTAATCGGCCTCGTCCACTCCTCGACTCGGGGTTCATATGTTGCTCTCAGCACCGAGAAAACACATGGTGGACGCACTAAAATATCATAGCAAGGGAATCGGGTTTTTAAAACAATTACATATTTTCCTTGAAATATCAACGGTTCATAAATCCAGAAATATCATGAAAAAGAATATCTCAATGCGCATAATCATAAAGCATGATGTATATGACGTATAAATGGAATGCAAATATAACAGTATATCATGCAACATGGAATTAATAGTATGCACATACAAGGTGATATCCTGATGCAATAATACTACTGTGTAGTGACATGGCAATTATCGATGATGAAGTGTGTGAGCCGGCAAGCAAGTGTACGTGGAGCATACGCAATATCGATAATTGTGCTAGTGTTCTAGCAACATGATAGTAATATAACAATAAACATATGCAAAGCAATCTGAATAGCATGAATATACGGAAATCGAATAATCAACGCAACAGTAAAGAATCTACATCCATATGTATATGTCACGCAGTTTTGCCATTTGATATAAGACGAATCGGGGTTTTAGTAAAATAAGGGCTACGGTGTTTTTAAGAAAAGAGGTGCCTTTTTAAAGTATTCGTAGAATCCCTTTTTTCCTGTCTTTAAAATACTCCCGATTCGTTAGTTTTGAAATAGGTATGACTCGGGTCTAATCTGACATCTACTATACTAACTACTGATCTAACTATCAAGTCGATCAGGAGGGGTATGGAAACCACCTAAATCTGAGTCGATATATATATAAATAGTCGATGATCCCGCCTCAGTAGTATCGTGTGCGATACAGTATATCATAGGACATCCTCAAGTCATGAGTGTGGATCTATCATCAATATAAAGCTCGTACGGTAAATCGTCGTACGACATCCCAATAACTAGGTACGGGTCAATATCACATTCTTCTCAACAAATATCAGGTATCATTATCATCATATCACATAATCTGGGGTACTGATCTAAGTCTAGTACAACTGATACCATCTATATATTGCGTGTGCAAGCACACGTCCAAAGGCCCGCTAGAGATCACATGTCGTATCCCAAATACGAATCATATCAAATCACCGATCTCGCGGCATAATGCCTAAAATCATCGACTCATCTCCAATGTCATCCAATATCATCATCAACACAGTGTAAATATAGTGAATATGCAAGGGTGTGCGTGTGGGTGTAAAGCTATTCTAGGGTTCGCGACTAGGAACTACACTAGTGTACTTCTAACCCTAACTATCCATAATACATCTAACACAATATCCACGACACACTATAAACTATCATATATAATATATAGTATATCAACTACGGACTGCGGGGGTGCTATACTCCATCCACCCGACTTCCCCCTGTAGATATAATCTACTCACCTGCGTCTTCATTTGTCGATGTCGCCACGCGCTTGCTTGTCATCCCGAAGTCTTCATGGGGTACCTACACGTCAAAGTATCGTAATGCGCATTAAAACCAAATCGAATCTAAAACGGCACACGAAACCCAAAACGATACGATAAGGGGCCTATAGGTTAGAACCTATGGGCAAGCCTTCAAAACCATCAATCAATCCTCGATATCGTCGTATAAACGCCAAATGGTCGAGGTAAAACACAATACACAATTTCAGAATTAAAAATACGGAATACGGAAACACGAATCCAAAACAACAACTAAGGAAATAGGCTCCAGATTTCACCCTAGGTCAAACTAGACAAATCTACACATACCAGGGATCTAATCTATACATGTAGGGGCTACAGAACCAAAATGACACAAAATGGGGCAGGCCTGGCCGCAAATTGCAGCCAATAGGATTAAATTGGCGGCCAAGAAAATGAGTTAAGGGCTGGGGTATTGGTGGTAGCTTCCTGGGTGCCTGCACATATCACTGTCCAACCAAAATAATTTTCAGAGTCTCGGGGTGATAGCAGATCCCAAATAACCTTCACAGATTTCACAAATTTTCCGATATCGGTTTCTAAATCCATATTCCGGGTCTTAAGTCTCAGGTTTGGGTCTCAATTCATGCACTAGGGTGTTTATATAAGCTCTACTGAGCTCAATTCCATATCATAACTCAAATTTCCCTCAAACCCTAACTAGGTTTTCCTTAAGTCCACAAAACACACAATATCAGTTCTATCACAACATGGGGGGTATAAGAAATGCTAAAACTAAGCTAAGGGTTCAGTAAATACGTCATTTGGCAACTCAAGAATTTTCTTGAGTTGCCCCTAGTGGCCAAAATCCTTGCTTCCTTGGTCCAATGTATAGATCTTGAGCTTGTGCACACTTTTAATAAAATGAGAGTGGGGTTTTGGTGATATTTTTGAGATGATTTTGTGGCTTGGAGATGGAGGAAGGGGGAGGAAGCGGCAACCGCAGGAGATGAAGGAGGAGAGGGAGAGAAATGAGTGAAGTGAGGGGAAAATGGCTAAGTCCTTGGGTCAAAGAAGGCCATACCTCTCTCTCTCACACCATACCTCATATAATAATCCCTTATTCCATTTTCTTTTCTTTTCTTTTTCCTTTTCTCCAAAACCTTCTCACTAGAATAGTAACCCCAAAAGAAACATGGTGGAAAAATACACAAGTGTAAGAAAATGATATGTGCATGTTTTGCACAAAAGGCTAAAAAAAACCGATTAGCGATTTTTAATCGCGATTAGCACTAAATTAGCATATAAGTAATCATAAAAACTTAAAAATGGCATAATTTCATAAAATACCCTATTTTAGAATTTTCCATAATTTTTCCAAATTTTTTCCCATTTATTTGTATTTAATAATACCGAAATATTAAAATATTCAACAAAATAATATTAAATTATAAAAATTCCCAAAAATAATATTTTATTTTATTTTATTTTATTTGAAATGTTACAATCTTCCCCCCTTAAATAAATTCGGTCTCCGAATTTAAATTTAAACCCCCAAATACTAAAACATTTCAGTAAAAATCCAAATTGTCGGGGCTCCGAAAACATCAATACATAGCAAATATCATAAAAATGTACTGTTCTATAAGAAATCAATCCCCAAAATTGTATATATAAGAATATCATGTGCGTCTGGTGTGTAAGGAAATCAAAATCCATATATGTGCCATACATGGGCACAAAACAACATCTAGGTGCAACGGGTGTGCACGAAACATCTGTTATAGGCAATGTGTGTGCCTGACAGCAAAATCAGGTGCATCTGACATGCACGAAGAATCCCAATTTAGTGCATCTGGCGTGCACCAAAATCGTATATCAAAGCACTAAAGGTGCATGAAAAATATGCTGGAAGTGTAAATCAAATCACTGCATAAAATAGGCGTGAAATCATAATCAATACCTCAAAAGTAATAACTATGCGCAAAATAAAATACCCAGTGGGTGCATGAAAACAAATATCATGAAACTCAGCCATCAAGACTAAATCATGCAAACAGAACGCCCCAAAATACCGAAATCCAAGATGACGGATACGTGATAATCGAATCACAAATCACAAATACCGTCGTCGGTAGTCCCTCCTTTAAAGTCGAGAAGGGGTCAGTGCATCCAATGCTAACAGTGCAAGATATCTACTTGCCTCTTGCTCACGGTCTGGCGTCCTCTGTCTTTGGGTCCTTATCTTTCTGTGGAATACCAATCTCACGATCAATCGGCTCATCAGCCCTGTCGGTGTGCTAACGGGGACGATTCCATTCTGGCACTTCTCTGGTCATCTCTCGGTCAATCCTCATGACCACTCGTAAAGCAGCATATCACCGGCATCGGCCTCTGGCTCTCTGAATGCACAACACACACCTGATCCTGGGTGCAAATATCATCGCAGCAGTGTCCTGGAAGGAATCCCGCTAAAGGTCTCTTCCGATCTTGCCTATACCGGTCTGTACGGAGGCTGGTACTCTTGCAAAATCTCTTCCCGCTCAATGGACATCTGCGTCCTCAGCACAGCATTTCCTCGAAAATTGGTCGCATCCCAATGCCTCTGTAAGCATATCAGGTCTTTGGTCTTGACGGGAAGTAATGACAGCTCGTCAGCGTCTCGCATGAACCTCTGGTCCCGCTTGTCTGTATCATCGTCCACTTCGACGTCATGTCTCTATCTGCGCCCTGCAATGTTCTCGGCTACGGTCAATCCGAAGCCTCTCTCAAATCTCTTTTCTGCCGAATTGCCCGGAAGTCATCGTCCTTTACTGAAGCAAATTCTTGTTCCGGAACGGCTGCATACTTAACGCGCCTCTTTCTGGAAGATATATCCATATATAATAACTCTGCGTGCGTATCGCATTTCTGATGTCAGCGGAGTGGAATGTCACCTCGTCAAAATCTCTTGCGAACTCTTTACTTCACTCTGCTTCAATGTCGACTAATTCGGACTCGTCTCATTATGGCTGCATGGACTGCGCTCCAATGGCTATGCTCGTATCTGGAGTCTCCCAAGCAATGTGTCCCATCACATGATATCCGAATGATGTCGAATCATCCGACCGAATCGTCAGACCCTCATAATCCCCCAAGAGATCAACATCATAGGTACAGTTTAATAGTATCGAGTATATACCACAGCATCAGTGGTCCAGCCGTAGAAGGGCAAACCCGAGCCTCACTAATGGCACCGCGGAATTGCCGCAAACCCTAAGGTTCAAAGGCTTTCACACAGTCATTAAGTCGAGTTAGGGTTTCATTCTTTTAGAGGGTCCATAGAATCGCTTGCATGTCTTTCCGAATACTTTAAACTTGGAAAATGGGCTCCTGACATTCGATCGTCTCTATCGACTCTCAACGAATCTGCGTGAAGTCGTCTCTAGCTTGAATCAATCTATCTGATGACCTCTCATCTGGGTAAGCGAACGAATCACATGTCCTAGTCATTCATCCTCGGTGACTAGCGACCTTCCATCATATCTCTATGTATATACTCATGCTGCAGTAGCTCCAATCATCTGGGCGATATCTCGTCATTTGCAGCATCAACTGGCCCATTCGTCTGTACGCTGAACAGCGCCTCAATCATCATGAATACGCGATATATCAATGGCCATCACATCCTGGCTGTCCTCTAACAGTAGCCTGATCCTCTGGTACTGATCGGCACGTCCGAGAAATCTCGTGAAAGCGGTCTGTCAAACGCTCATGGCGCGAAAACATAATAAGACGACGCCTCTCAATGCAATCATAAGTCTCTAGAATCACGCCCTGGTCAGTCCTCGTCCACGACGAGCCCATGCTGATGCAACTCGAGCCATAGCTCAATCTACCCGTGTGATCATGGCAGCACAATCATAACCAGTATCGATGAAGATAGATCATAGGAATGAATATAATACTGTGCAAGGAAATGTACATCCTAAGGATCCTTAAGCGGAGTGGCGTGTCGTAAGTATGCCGCAGAACATACACACGGTACGTCACTCTACTGAAGTCACCTATTCCATCAACCAAGGGTCATCCTACACGACGAAAGTTCGGGTCTAATACCCCCTCGACAAAGTCTAAGTTCCATAAGGTCAAGCCTAAGTTCCGTATATATATAGATACCCTAGGCTCCACATAGTCAAACTTAGACTCGAACCAAGGTTAACCTAGCACTCTGATACCAACTTTGTCAAGACCCGAAATAGCCCATGACTGGCACTTGAATCATATGAAGTATATAGGACTCCATCTGATCCAAGTAAGCCAAAAGCCCAGAAATCTAAAACCATTTTAAGGAGTAAACAAAGAAAACTAGTTTAAAGAAGTGAAGAAAACATGCTTTGAAGTCAAGGTTTTGAAATAACTAAGCCGAGTATGCATTTTAAATCGTATAATCTTTTATGAAAATTTCGGCAGAGTTTCCTTTGTAAAAACTGGCCCCGAACGGGGTACAACAAGAATAATATATATATATATATATATATATATATATATATATATATATACAATGATAAAAGGCAGCCCCAAGCGGGAGGTAGCTCTTCGTCAATCGACGGTCACAACCATACAAGCAATATAATATACAACGCCGAATGGCGAGGATCAAAAATCAAAAGAAAACTCCAAAATGACATGGAAACCGTAATACTACTACACGCGACTCTAAGGTCGGAATAATACATCACTAGTGTCTAAGTCTGAAACAATATACAAGTTTTGGTTGATGGAATTTCTAGATACAAAAGAATAATACATCAACAAGGGTGGTCCTGATACAGAAGAACCCACCTACCCAAGCAAGTCACCCATATGGAAGCAGTGTGCCAGAAATTCCGCTATGGAACCTGTACGGCAAAATCCTGCAAGAATTGTAGCACAACGGGGGTGAGTTGCCAACTCGTGAATAGAAAATATCTTCAAGCAGAAATCGAATGCAAGACATAATCCTAGGTCAATACAATCAGTATATAATATAACCCTCAAGAGTAAGTTTGAAGCATGATAATGTGGCAATGTAACATCTAATCATGTAGGTAGTGCCAAGTACTCGTGCCGGTGCCTCAGGTAATAACATGTCATAAATGTAAGGTATGTCTGCATGAAGTAAACATGATGAAGTATCAAATGGATATCAATACACATATATTAGCGTCCCATTCCACTAATATTGGTGTAAGGGTATATATAACAGTGCCCTCATACCCTGTTATATATACAAATGAAGTATGATCAATGTAAATATAGTATGTATGTGATCAATGTCTGTATATATGTGGATCCCGTCCACCCGTCACCCAATGACAATAAGCATCATGCATGTAAATATGAGGATATAATCAAAATCATGGAAAACATCATGAAAACTGTGCCCAGCATCGGCATGTAAATCCTCATATATCGGGCTCCGTCTGTCCGGATCAGCCCACGGGCTCCGTCTGCGGAATCGGCCCTCGGCCCCAGCAGTACGCCCATATCCATCTCTCAACTCCGGTCGGTATCCTCCGGATATCCGCTGAGCTCAAATACAATCACCGGTAGGTAGTGGTCCCACTGCCAGGCTCACCGTCTGCTACACAGCGAATCCGTTCTCGCCCCGGGGTACCATACCGGGTCCACCATGTACCCGTAATCGACCTCGTCCACTCCTCGACTCGGGTTTCATATGTCGCTCTCAGCACCGAGAAAACACATGGTGGACGCACTGAAATATCATAGCAAGGGAACCGTGTTTTTAAAACAATTACATATTTTCCTTGAAATATCCAAGGTTCCCAAATCCAGAAATATCATGAAAACAAATATCTCAATGCGCATAATCATAAAGTATGATGTATATGACGTATAAATGGAATGCAAATATAACAGTATATCACGCAACATAGAAATAATAGTATGCACATACAAGGTCATATCCTGATGCAATAATACTACTGTGTAGTGACATGGCAATTATCGATGATGAAGTGTGTGAGCCGGCAAGCAAGTGTACGTGGAGCATACGTATCATCGATAACGGTGCTGGTGTCCTAGCAACATGATAGTAATATAGCAATAAACATATGCAAAGCAATGTGAATAGCATGAATATGCGGAAATCGAATAATCAACGCAACAGTAAAGAATCTACATCCATATGTATATGTCATGCAGTTTTGCCATTTGAAATAAGACGAATCACGGTTTTAGTAAAATAAGGGCTACGATATTTTTAAGAAAAGAGGCGCCTTTTTAAAGTATCCGTAGAATCCCTTTTTTCCTGTCTTTAAAATACTTCCGATTCGTTTGTTTTGAAATAGGTATGACTCGGGTCTAGTCTAACATCTACTATACTAACTACTGATCTAACTATTAAGTCGATCGGGAGGGGTATGGAAACCACCAAAATCTGAGTCAATATATATATATATAAATAGTCGGTGATCCCACCTCAGTAGTATCGCGTACGATACAGTATATCATAGGACATCCTCAAGTCATGAGTGTGGATCTATCATCAATATAAAGTTCGTATGGTAAATCGTCGTACGGCATCCCAATAGCTAGGTACGAGTCAATATCACATTCTTCTCATCAAATATCAGGTATCAATATCATTATATCACATAATCTGGGGTACTGATCTAAGTCTAGTACAACTGATACCATCTATATATTGCGTGTGCAAGCACACGTCCAAAGGCCCGCTAGAGATCACATGTCGTATCCCAAATACGAATCATATCAAATCACCGATCTCGCGGCACAATGCCTAAAATCATCGACTCATCTCCAATGTCATCCAATATCATCATCAACACAGTGTAAATATAGTGAATATGCAAGGGTGTGCGTATGGGTGTAAACCTATTCTAGGGTTCGCGACTAGGAACTACACTAGTGTACTTCTAACCCTAACTATCCATAATACACCTAACACAATATCCACGACACACTATAAACTATCATATATAATATATAGTATATCAACTACGGACTGCGGGGGTGCTATACGCCATCCACCCGACTTCCCCCTGTAGATATAATCTACTCACCTGCGTCTTCATTTGTCGATGTCGCCACGCGCTTGCTTGTCATCCCGAAGTCTTCATGGGGTACCTACACGTCAAAGTATCGTAATGCGCATTAAAACCAAATCGAATCTAAAACGGCACACGAAACCCAAAACGATACGATAAGGGGCCTATAGGTTAGAACCTATGGGCACGCCTTCAAAACCATCAATCAATCCTCGATATCGTCGTATAAACGCCAAATGGTCGAGGTAAAACACAATACACAATTTCAGAATACGGAATACGGAAACACGAATCCAAAACAACAACTAAGGAAATAGGCTCCAGATTTCACCCTAGGTCAAACTAGACAAATCTACACATACCAGGGATCTAATCTATACATGTAGGGGCTACAGAACCAAAACGACACAAAATGGAGCAGGTCTGGCCGCAAATTGCGGCCAATAGGATTAAATTGGCGGCCAAGAAAATGAGTTAGGGGCTGGGGTATTGGTGGTAGCTTCCTGGGTGCCTACACATATCACTGTCCAACCAAAATAATTTTCAGAGTCTCGGGGTGATAGCAGATCCCAAATAACCTTCACAGATTTCACAAATTTTCCGATATCGGTTTCTAAATCCTTATTTCGGGTCTTAAGTCTCAGGTTTGGGTCTCAATTCATGCACTAGGGTGTTTATATAATCTCTACCGAGCTTAATTTCATATCATAACTCAAATTTCCCTCAAACCCTAACTAGGTTTTCCTTAAGTCCACAAAACACACAATATCGGTTCTATCACAACATGGGGGTATAATAAATGCTAAAACTATGCTAAGTGTTCAGTAAATACCTCATTTGGCAACTCAAGAATTTTCTTGAGTTGCCCCTAGTGGCCAAAATCCTTGCTTCCTTGGTCTAATGTATAGATCTTGAGCTTGTGCACACTTTTAATAAAATGAGAATGGGGTTTTGGTGATGTTTTTGAGATGATTTTGTGGCTTGGAGATGGAGGAAGGGGGAGGAAGCAGCAGCCACAGGAGATGAAGGAGGAGAGGGAGAGAAATGAGTGAAGTGAGGGGAAAATGGCTAAGTCCTTGGGTCAAAGAAGGCCATACCTCTCTCTCTCTCTCTCTCACACCATACCTCATATAATAATCCCTTATTCCATTTTCTTTTCTTTTCTTTTTTCTTTTCTCCAAAACCTTCTCACTAGAATAGTAACCCCAAAAGAAACATGGTGGAAAAATGCACAAGTGTAAGAAAATGATATGTGCATGTTTTGCACAAAATGCTAAAAAAACCGATTAGCGATTTTTAATCGTGATTAGCACTAAATTAGCATATAACTAGTCATAAAAACTTAAAAATGGCATAATTCCATAAAATACCCTATTTTAGAATTTTCCATAATTTTTCCAAAATTTTTTCCCATTTATTTGTATTTAATAATACCGAAATATTAAAATATTCAATAAAATAGTATTAAATTATAAAAATTCCCAAACATAATATTTTATTTTATTTTATTTTTTGAAATGTTACATTATCTTATAACTACATGTGGATTCCAAATATTATATCACATTCCAGATAAATACACAATGTTAAACTTTTCGATCGAATAAACAAACACCCAAGATTTCCTAAATGGCTCAACACTTGAGCGGGGTTTAAAAGCATCTATCACATGCCACAGTACCAATGGTCAAGCCGTAGAAGGGTCAAGCCGACGCCTCACATGTGGCAACGCCGTACTGCCACAAACCCTAAGATTTAGAGTCGGTTCAGACGGTCACATAATCGAGTTAAGCTTTGTGTTCTTCTAGAGGGTCCACCGCGTTACTTGCATGACTAAGAACGTTCTTAAACTACGAAAAAATCCAACACTTGGAAATTTTCCGGCAGGGGAAAAAGTGAGTTATTGATATCCGTTCGAACTTTTTAACATGTTCTAAAAATTACCCGGACAAACTAAACGAAGTTATACTTTCCGATCGAATCAATGAGTTCCCAATACAACCCCAAAAACTCAACACTTCAAAATTCCCAGAAGCATTAGGAAATACATACGGATATTACTGTAGAAAAATAAAACCTTAATTCCACTGTAGCGCCGTGGAACCGCCGCGCAAGGCATGTCTTTGCCGCGGTTCCGCGGCTCATTAATGGGCTTACTGGCTCGTTTTTCACAGATATCCTTATAATTCCCTGCTTATATTTCTGAGTATTTTTAAAACGAAAAAATCAACATTTTAAAATTTTTTCCAGAAACTAGGTTTTATCGGGTATTCGGAGTTCGATCGGACATTAAACTTCGCCTAAAGCTCTAGCTTGTCTCTGATACAACTGTAGGGTTACTAGGCACTCTCACAAGGTTCTACAAGACATCAACCATGCCCAAATTAAAATTTAGACGTGCAGAACAACCCTAACCAAGATCTTTACTAGAGATTAGGTGAGAACAAATAGCAAGTAAACAACTTTACTTCTAAGAGTTTGGGATTACAACCTTTGTAGTCCGGTCCTTTGCTTCATAAGCTCCGTGTTGAGGTCCCTTCGCTGCGATCATCATGTACCCGGACTCTAGAGAGGCTCCACGAAGAGAATGATGCAAGCTTGCTTCCGATCTTCGATAACTAAGATGATCTACCTTGAAGTTTCTTTAACACAAGCTCTCACTCTCAAATGAAGTGAACACCCTAATCAAATTATCTAGATTAGATGAGGATGATGAAGAATTTTGCTCTCATTTGTTTTCTATTTCTCACTCAAAATCATCACTAATGAAAAAGCTAGTAAGCTTTTCCATCCAAAAGAAGAAGGAAGAAAAAGAAGCCTTCACTTTGTGATGAATAATGAATTGTGGTGAGGTTAGAAATGCAACCATAGGTTAAGTATGATAACTTAACCCATATAGAGATTTAACCATAGTGAATTTGGGTTGGGTTAACTAAATATCTACAAAAATATCTTTACAAAATATCTTTGCAAAAACAAAACAAAAAGCTTCTAGAAGCTTCTAGAAAAATTAACCCAAATCAAACCTTAATCATGTTTAATCTCCACTAAATATGTTGCATTAATAACCCTAACATGTTACAATATTATATATCACATATACAATATTTATTGTAACAAAATAAAATAATACTATTAACATATATCGCATATATATCAATGTATTACCCGAGTGAGAAAAAGAATGTTTTAGTGAGCTTATATTAGTTAATGTAATTTAATATATCAAATATATAATTATACATTAAATTATCGAATCAACACTTGATCCGATAATCCGGCTATTTTATAAATAACCGACTAATATAATCTGTATCATTTCATCGAATCAACACTTGATCCGATGACCCGGCTATATCACATATACCCGGCCGATATCTCATATCGCGAGAATCTAATACGCTATCACATACACGTATTGTTCTCGGTCCCTCACATATCATATATGTGCTCCTACTCCGTTTTGCCTGAGCCAGGAAATCTCTGTGTAGGACTTTAAAGAATCGTCAATACGCCGGCAGTATATGATGATCATATCAAACACCCACAAACTGTAAGCGGTCAGCTAAACGTAACAGCCACCCAGGTATTGAGCGATCAGAAGATCAACAAGTAAGCCTGTACTTTCTCCTGCGAATCCAGTCAGTAACACTCCCATACAGTCCGGTCTCTTCGTCTAATATGTCGCATATCTCACTTAGGGGTGGTAAACGTCAGACCCCAGTAGCTTGATAAGTCGTGTCGATATGAGGTCTATAACAGTTCGAGAAACTACTGATAACACTTACCAGTAAATCTCAGCCACCCTGGCCAGGGATTTCCAGTTATAGCCAATCGAACACAGCGCAACATCAACTCCCTATACCGGGAGAGACGAATCCCCTCCTATCGCTCATTTCCTCCATGTGATTCGGGACTGTACCCAAAAGCCATCTTTTTGCACGCCCTCTTGGACGTGGTATGATAGAAATCAAAGCACAGTAGGAATCACACAAGACTCTATGACGATGTCGGGTCTACAGACTAACCTGTACCAGTGTCACCAGAGAACTGCCATCTGACGTAAGGTATAATACCATCTGGGAGTTCTCGGCGAGTCCGTCCAGTGTACACAGTCTCTACTGAGCACCCGTACACCATCCTTGATATCAAACACCAATGGATATGGGATCATCCATCGCCCGTTATATGGGTCAAGATGCGTATACGCTAGTCTACTCTGGTGTATCGATGCCCTGTCTCGAGACACCCTCAACTAGGAACAGTTATAAGATGTACTCGTCGACTACCGTGGCCCCACTAGTATGATCTCATTATAGTCCCAGTAGTCGAGTACATATCCTAAGAGGTTTATCAACATGTAACATAGAGATAATCAGAGTACATGATAAGATAAAGTGCAACAAGATAGCATACTATCATGTCGAGCAAGAAAGTCCTCCCTATATATGTCTAAGCATCCATTACAATATACATCATATGTACAGTAATGGCCTCTAGGGCATACATATAACTAACAGTTTCGTCTCTCCCGATATTGGGGTTGATGTTGCGCTATGCACGATTGGCTATAACAGGAAGTCTCTGGCCAGGGCTGCTGAGATATTACTGATAAGTGTTATCAATAGTTTCTCGATCTGTTGTAGACCACATACCGGCATGACTTATTGAGTTATTGGGGTCGACGATTCCATCCCTAAACTTGATATGGAGCATATCTGACGAAGAGACTAGACTGTACGGTAAGTGTTGCCAGTTGGATTGACGGGAGTTTAGACAGGTTCGGTTGTTCTTCTTCTGATCGCTCAATACCCGGGTGGCCGTTACGTTTAGCTGACCGCTTATGGCTTGTAGGTGTTTGATGTGATCATCACCTACTGCCGGCGTGTTGACGATTCTTAGAGTCCCACACAGAAGTTTCCTAGCTCAGGCAAATGATGTGGCGTGCATATGAGATATGCGCGGGAGCTCGATTAAATGCGTGTATGAGATACCGTATATTAATAGGACGTTTACTATTGGTCGGGTTGTATGTGATATGACCGGTTTATTAAATCAAATGTTGATTTAATAATGACTTTTATCTCACTTTTATTAAACCTTTTCTTCATACTTGTATGCATATATGTATATACATACACATGATGATGTGTATGCATACATACATACATACATACATACATACATACAAGTGTATCATGGTTGATGATACATGGAAGATGGCAATGCAAGACTCACGTGGTTCAAATTAATATGTGTATTTTTGTTTTGAGATAAATGAAAAAGGAAATTAACTAATGACTCATTGTTTCCAAATGACTCATAGTTTCCACACTCTTCTTGGGTTGACCTTTGACTAACCCAAGGTTAATTTCCTTTGTTCTTTTAACTCATCATAAAATATCTAGATATTTCTTTTAACCATGGTTGGATGTGAGAGTGTCTCACATATATATCCTTTGTTTTATTTTAAAACATAACAATTATCATTATCATGAGAAAAGCTTTGCCATCTTCATCTTCCTCCTTCTTCAAGCTCTTTTGAGTTTCTTTGAGTGTGAGGAAAAGAAAAAGAAAGGGTTTTTAAGTGAGATAACAAACCATATAATCATTCTATACTAGTATAGCCTATTAGTTTAGAGTGTTTGCATCACTTCCTCATTGATCAATTGAAGCAAGGAGCTTTGGGAAAAGGGGCTTCGGGTGGATCGTCGTGGACTAGGAAGGATTCAAGCGAGCCGTTCCAAACTCTAGAAGATCCAAAGAGTCACTCAAGGAGGTCTACAAAGGTTGTAGTCTCTCCACTTAGTGATAGATTATCTAATATATGTGATACTATTAGTTGTTACCCTATATTTCTAGTTCGATTCCTAGTTAAGTTTGCTTAGCACCTCTTAAAATTTAAATTGTGGCATGTGTGATGCTTCCAAACCCTATATGAGGTGATAAGGAAACCCTACAGTGGTATCAGAGCCAAGCTAGAGCTTTAGAGTAACCTAAACGACGTTAAAAATCTCGAACGAACGAAAAACGATGCCCGTAGGGTGCTCTCTGGAAATTTTTCAAAAAGGAGGATTTTTTCACATTAAAAATACTCAGAAAATCGTGCAGGGTATTTTATAGGCCCACAAGAAGAACGAAGCCCTAACTCGACTATACGACCGCGGAACCGCGGCCAAAATGGTCATTTTGCGGCGGTTCCGCAGTGCCGTTGGTGAGACTTGGACTGTGCCTTCTTGTGTTGGCCCGTATGTACTTGTAGCAGTCTCTGGTAAATTTTAAAACTGCTCAAGTGTTGAACTTTCTGAGAAGTCTTTGGGTGATCAATCGTTCGATCGAATGTTTTAACTGCGCCTAGTTTATGAGAATGTGATACAATAATTGGAATCTACAAATTTGTTTGTTGCATGTAAATCTAGCATTTCGGTCTCGGGAGTAATCAGAAATCTTGTTGAATTATCCGACTTATTTTGAAAAGGTGTTTTCATGGGTGAGATCTAAATGCGAGCTTTACATTGTTAGGCATGAAATCTTGGATATGTGATATTCCGGGTATGTGTTGTCTAAGGGCAGTTACGATTCCAATTGTTGTAGTTTTTCATTTTATTTCTCTGTGACCGTAAATGTAGTATGTGGTGTATCGCCGTTTTCGTTGCTCTATATCAACGACAATCGGGGTACGCATACATACTTATGTTGATGATATGTGATATTATGTGTTGCTGAGATATGATATGCAGGATTGTTGAGATTGAATAGCCGGGGGTTTTATGTGAGATGAGAGTTTTCTTTTCATTCATGTAAAATTCAATTGTATGTAATATTCTTTTATTTAGGGTACTTCCGGGTTGAGGATGATGTCACCATTATTGTATATTATTTACTTTTCTGCATTAGGATAGACCCAAGGAGGGGAGCATAAGTGACCGAGTTCTAGGGTTCAGTAGGAGGCCATCTCGAGGAGTCGAGACCGGGTCTCCTAAACTCCAGAATTGCTAAGGTCACTTGCCGCTTTCGTAGGGGTCTAGGGGTGTGGGCTTGGCTATTCATCGCGACCGTGGAATCCGTATTTTCTATTGATGGCTAAATACAAAATACGGACCTCCTAGATATCCTATATTATATGTGCTTCTGCTGCTTATATTCTGTGATGTGATCATTTAATATATCTTAGACAAATGGAATATTATATATATGATATATAATAGACGTTGCTTATGTTTCGCACTCGCGCTAGCCCCGTTCCGGTATGTCGTTAGTTAAGTAACATAACGGTGCATAACGGGACACCGTGACGAATGCGAATGGCATAAGCGTACGTTATATTTTCGTTTCTTTCTGTGATGGCATTCGGACTTAAATGATGGAACTACATTAATGAGATTAATGTAAAGAAAAATGAACTACATTAAGGCGCAGTGTACGGTAGCTAAGTGATGTCTTCCTACACCGCATATGATGTGGATTAGTTAGGACTTTCATATGATTATGTTGACTTTAGTTAATGGTCATGTGTGTGGGTCTAGTTAATCACGAAATGACGGGAAGAACTTGACTAGTACTTATGATATGTTGACCATAGTTAAGGTCATGAGTGCTAGCAGTAAAAACTATATCAGGATTTTCAAGGGTTGAAATTTGCAATGAGATTGCATACCTTCTATATGAAGGTAGGATCCCGATCCTACTGTGAGCAAGAGTTGCTCTAGGGAGAGTTTTGCACTTTACAATTAGCTAACCCATTAGGTGTCTAGAAAGGTGTCAACGGGACTACGCCTCTGGGAAAACGAGGTTTATTTTAATTAGGTCCGTGCGAAAGCACGGGGAACCTCCCTCAAAGTACCGGTACTAGCCTGGCTGAACAGTTAGCGAAGTTGTAGAATGTAATTAATCCCGGCTAGTTTTCTCTGTAAAAGGTTTTAAAAAAAATTTGATAAAAACAGTGAGAGACATCGACTAGACAAGATAATAACCAATCTGATCTTTGCAAGAGCTTTTGCCGAGTGTATTCTTTTCTCTCTCTTAATGGCAGATACCTATGGCAGGCCTTAAGATTCTACTAGATAAAAACAAGCTGACCGGACCAAACTACAAAGACTGGCTGAGGAACATAAACATTGCTCTAACATATGATAAAGTATCATATGTCCTCACTGCCAAAGCCCCTCCCGTCCCAGGCCCTAAATCTTCTAATGCGGATAAGGAAATCCGCAAAAAGTGGGATAGTGATTGTGCTATTGCAAATACCTCGCGCTTGCATCGATGGACAATACACATCAAAAGCAACACGAGCAGATGGAAATTCAATCCATATTTCTCCATACAAAAGAGTTGTATGGGGAGAAATCTCGGATCCTGAGATACGAAGCATCTCGAAAGTTGTTTCAGATGCGGATGGCTCAAGGCACATCAGTAGGCGATCACGTTTTGAAGATGATAGCTCTTACAGAAGAGCTTGAGGACCTCAGTTGGACAATGGATAACGAACAGTATATTGATATTGTTCTACAGTCTCTTCCTTCCGCCTTTGCTCCATTCATAGTGAATTTCAACATGTATGACATGGAGAAATCACTACCCGAACTTCTCAATATGTTGAGAAGTGCGAAGAGCACGCTGAAATCGAAGTCCCCCTCTATACTTGTTGGACAATCTTCCTCTTCCGTCCCAAAAGCCAAGGTCAAGGGAAAGAGTAAGAAGAAATTCACCAAACCGAGAGGAGTAAAGAAGGCGAAGGGGAAAGACAAATCCAAAGCTGCGGAGTCGGGGAAGGGAGAATGTTTCCACTGCAAGAAGACGCGACACTGGAAGCGGAACTGTACTGAGTTCCTTGAACTCAAGAAAAAGAAGCATGGTGATGCTTCAGCTTCAGGTGTGTTCGTGATTGAAAACTGTTTTTTCTATTAACTCCGCTTCCTGGGTATTAGATACCGGTTCGGGTTCTCATATTTGCAATTCTGTGCAGGCATTGAGAAATAGCAGAGTTTTGAAGACAGGTGATCATACTCTCCAGGTTGGAAATGGTTCAATATACATGCAGTTTCAGTGGGAGAGTATCACTTAGGGTTGCCGTCGAGTTGTATATTGGTTTTGAACCCATGTTATTTTGTGCCAAGTATGCTTTGTAATATTATATCCGTTTCTTTGTTAGACAATGAAGGATATCATTTTGCTGTGCAACACAATGTTATGAACATTAGACTAAATCAAGAGTTGATTGGTTGTGGTACACTTAATAACGGGATATACGTCCTTAATCAACACACAGTTTTCAACATCCAACACACAAGTAAAAGAAAATTTTCAGATATAAATGAAGCTTTTCTTTGGCATTGTAGACTTGGTCATATTAATGAAACAAGACTAAACAAGCTTCATAAAGATGGATATTTAAATTCTTTTGAGTATAAATCTTATGCAACTTGCCAATCTTGTATCAAAGGTAAAATGACCAAAACTCCGTTTACTGAACACGGAGAATGAGCTACTGAGCTCCTAGGCCTCATACATAGTGATGTATGTGGGCCAATGTCTACACATGCAAGAGGCAGTTTTTCTTACTTCATAACTTTTATTGATGATTTCTCAAGATTCGGTCATGTGTTTTTAATAAAGCATAAGTCTGAAGCTTTCGAGAAATTCAAAGAGTACAAACTTGAAGTAGAAAACCAAACAGGAATGAGAATCAAGATACTTCGATCAGATCGAGGTGGAGAGTACTTAAGTACTGAGTTCTTGGACTTCCTAAAAGAGAATGGGATTCTCTCTTAGCTCACTCCCCCTTACACACCACAGCACAACGGTGTGTCAGAGCGGCGGAATCGTACCCTATTGGATATGGTACGATCCATGATGAGTGATGCCGAGTCACCTCTCTCTTTTTGGGGGCATGCATTGGAGACTGCAGCTTTTCTGTTAAAAAAATTTCCAACCAAGACCGTGTCTACCACTCCATATAAGATATGGCATAGGAAGAGACCATCTCTTAAACGAGTTAAGATTTGGGGCTGTCCGGCTTTTGTCAAAAAGCAGAATCCAGACAAACTCGAGACACAATCGGTCAAATGTATATTTGTGGGATATCCAAAACATTCGTTTGGGTATATTTTCTACCATAAAGAAGAACAAAAAGTGTTTGTTTCTCAGTATGCGACATTTTTAGAAAATGAGATTTTTCCAAATGATGCTGATGGCAATGTGGTAGATCTAGAAGAGGTTCTAAAGACACAAGTTACAAATGACGACTTGGTCGAACCTGATGTTGCAACAGAAACTAATGAATCTCAGCCACTCCGTAGATCTGGTAGAACTTCTCGCCCACCGGAGAGATACTAAGGTTTTCTCATTGATGGTGATAGAGAAATTGCATCATGGATGATGATGACCCTGCCAGTTTTCAGCAAGCAATCACGAGTGGTGACTCTGTGAAATGGCCGGATGCTATGAGATCCGAAATGGAGTCCATGTACACCAACAAAGTATGGACTTTGGAGAATGTACCCTCTAGGATAAAACCCGTAGGCTGCAAATGGATCTTTAAACGAAAGATCGGTGTAGATGGACAGGTGGAGACTTATAAGGCAATGTTGGTAGCGAAAGGTTTTCGTCAAAGACCAGGTTTGGACTATGATGAGACTTTCTCTCTGGTAGCCATGCTTAAATCCATTCAGATCCTACTTGCTATTGCTGCTCACTACGACTATGAAATCTGGTAGATGGACGTTAAAACTGCAGTTCTAAATGGTGATTTAGATGAATGCGTATATATGAATCAGCCAGAGGGCTTCATTGACAGTAGGAGCAGCGGAAAAGCATGTAAATTGCTTAAATCCATTTATGGATTAAAGCAGGCATCACGGAGTTGGAACATCTGTTTTGATGATGTTATCAAAGAGTTTGATTTCATCAAAAATCCAGATGAACCTTGTGTTTATAAGAAGACTGTAAGGAGAACTGTCGCATTCCTCGTATTTTACGTGGATGACATACTTCCGATAGGAAATGACATTCCTATGCTACAGTCGGTCAAATTATTCTTATCACAAAGGTTCTCCATGAAGGACCTGGGTGATGCCACGTACATATTGGGCATACGGATCTATAGGGATAGATCCAAACGGTTATTGGGATTGCCCCAAACAAAGTACATCAACACCATCCTAAAGAGGTTTAGTAAGGAAGACTCCAAGCGGGGTGCCTTACACACTTGCTACGGAGTCACTCTCTCCAAGCACGATTGCCCAAAGTCTGATGAAGAGAGAGCTCGCATGAGCATTATTCCCTATGCTTCTGCCGTAGGATCGATAATGTATGCGATGTTGTGTACACGCCCTGATGTAGCTTATGCACTTAGTGTAGTAAGCAGGTATCAGTCAAACCTAGAGGAAAATCACTGGACTGCTGTGAAGAACATTCTTAAGTACTTGCGAAGGACTAAAGAATTGTTCTTGGTGTATGGTAACGGGGATCTGCAAATGGAGGCCTTTACCGATTTGAGCTTCCAGAGTGACAAGAATGACAGCAAGTCTATCTCAGGGTTTGCATTTACCCTCAATGGAGGGACGGTAAGTTGGAAGAGTTCCAAACAGGATACCGTTGCAGACTCAACGATGGAAGCTGAGTACATTGATGCAAATGTTGCTGCCAAGGAAGCCGTTTGGATGAGGAAGTTCATCTCGGAGCTAGGAGTAGTTCTAACCATTATTGATCCAATACCTTTGTATTGTGACAATAATGGGGCTATGTCGTTGGCCAAAGAGCCCAGGTCCCATCAGAAGTCTATACACATCCTGAGGCGATATCATTTGATCCGAGAGATAGTTGATCACCACGAGATCGAGATTAAGAGAGTAGATACAAAGGACAACACTGCGGATCCATTCACAAAGGCCCTCCCTCAGCCGCAGCATGAGCGACTTTTTGAGATGTTGGGTATGAGATACGCCAATAATTGGCCTTAGTGCAAGTGGGAGATTGTTGGATATATCTATGCTCTAGAGGCCATTATATAATAGTGTATGTACCGGTATGTGTGTGTGTGTGTGTATATATATATATTCTGATGACAGTCTTGCTCGACATGATAGTATGCTATCTGATTGCTCTTTATCATATATTCACTTGATCATGCTTTTACTAATTTGATACATGTTGATAAAGCTCTTAGGATATTGGCTTGACTACTGGGATTATGATGTGGATCATACTAGTGGGACACTTGTAGTTTATAAGCATATCCTTGAAATGTTCCTAGTCGTAGGTATATCGAAACAGGGCATCGATATTCCAGAGTAGACTAGCGTATACATTCTTGTTCCATATGATGGGCGATGGATGATCCCATATCCATCTTGTGTGGTGACACCAAAGATTATATACGGGTGCTCAGTAAGACTGGGTACACTGAACGGACTCACCAAGAACTCCTATGTGGTATTATATCATACGTCGGATAGCAGTTCTCAGGTGACACTGGTACAGGTTAGTCTATAGACCCGAGATAGCCATAGAGTCTTGTGTGTCCTCCCACTGTACTGTGATCTCCACCCTACTACGGCTCTACTGAGTCGTACAAATGGGTGGATTTTGGGTACAGTCCCAAGGCACATGGAGGCGATGAGCGATAGGACGGGTTTCGTCTCTCCCGGTATTGGGGGTTGATGTTGCGCTATGCACGATTGGCTATAACAGGAAGTCCCTGGCCAGGGCTGCTGAGATATTACTGATAAGTGTTATCAGTAGTTTTTCGATCTGTTGTAGACCATATACCGGTATGACTTATTGAGTTATTGGGGTCGATGATTCCATCCCTAGACTCGATATACAGTATATCTGACGAAGAGACCGGACTGTACGGTAAGTGTTGCTAGTTGGATTGACGGGAGTTTAGACAGGTTCGCTTGTTCTTCTTCTGATCGCTTAATACCCGGGTGGCCGTTACGTTTAGCTGACCGCTTGCGGCTTGTAGGTGTTTGATGTGATCATCACCTACCGCCGGCGTATTGACGAGTCTTAAAGTCCCACACAGAAGTTTCCTAGCTAAGGCAAATGATATGGTGTGCATATGAGATATGCGCGGGAGCTCGATTAAATGCGTGTATGAGATACCGTATATTAATCGGGCATTTACTATTGGTCGGGTTGTATATGATATGACCGGTTTATTAAATCAAATGTTGATTTAATAATGACTTTTAGCTCACTTTTATTAAACCTTTTCTTTATACTTGTATGCATATATGTAAATACATACACATGATGATGTGTATGCATACATACATACATACATACAAGTGTATCATGGTTGATGATACATGAAAGATGGCAATGCAAGACTCACATGGTCCAAATTAATATGTGTATTTTTGTTTTGAGATAAAAGAAAAATGAAATTAACTAATGACTCATTGTTTCCAAATGACTCATAGTTTCCACACTTTTCTTGGGTTGACCTTTGACTAACCCTAGGTTAATTTCCTTTGTTCTTTTAACTCATCACAAAATATCTATATATTTCTTTTTACCAGGGTTGGATGTGAGAGTGTCTTACATATATATCTAACAATTGTCATTATCTTGAGAGAAGCTTTGCCATCTTCATCTTCCTCCTTCTTCAAGCTCTTTTGAGTTTCTTTGAGTGTGAGGAAAAGAAAAAGAAAGGGTTTTTAAGTGAGATAACAAACCATATAATCATTCTATACTAGTATAGCCTATTAGTTTAGAGTGTTTGCATCACTTCCTCATTGATCAAGTGAAGCAAGGAGCTTTGGGCAAAGGGACTTCGGGTGGATCGTCGTGGACTAGGAAGGATTCAAGCGAGACGTTCCAAAGTCTAGGAGATCTAAGGAGTCACTCAAGGAGGTCTACAAAGGTTGTAGTCTCTCCACTTAGTGATAGATTATCTAATATATGTGATACTATTAGTTATTACCTTATATTTCTAGTTCGATTCCTAGTTAAGTTTGCTTAGCACCTCTTAAAATTTAAATTGTGGCATGTGTGATGCTTCCAAACCCTATATGAGGTGATAAGGAAACCCTACAGAGTGTACAATATGCATGTGCGCCAATATGGATGTACAAGTAGGTATATACGCAAATATGAGTGTAGAATATGCATGTACGCCAATATGGATGTACAGGTAGGTATATACGCAAATATGAGTGTACAATATGCATGTGTGCTAGTATGTCATACAAAGAGTCATATCCTGATGCAACAATCCTACTGTGTAGTGACATGGCAATTATCGATGATGAAGTATGTGAGCCGGCAAGCAGGTGTACGTGGAACATACGCATCATCGATAATGGTGCTGGTGTCCTGACAGCATGGGTTTAATATAACAATAAACACATTTAAACATACAATGCGATGCGAGTAGCAAGAATATATAGAAAATGGATAATAAACGCAACAGTGAGGAATCTACATCAATATATGTATGTCATACAGTTTTGCCATTTGAAATAACACGAATCGTGGTGTTTAGAAAAATAAGGGCTACGGTGTTTTTAAGAAAAGATGTGTCTTTTGAAAATATCTGTAGAATCCCTTGGCCTATCTTTAAAATACTCACGATTCGTTAGTTTTGAAATAGGTATGACTCGTGTCTAGTCTAACATCTATAAGTAAACTACAGGACTAATCGAAAGGTAAGGAAACCACCTAAATCTGAGTCAATACATATAAATATAATAGTCGGTGATCCCGCTTCGATAGTATCACATACTATATAAAATATATTATGACATCCTCGAGTCAAGAGTGCGGATCTCTCATCAATATATAGCTCGTACGTAAATCTGTCGTACGACATCCCAAATCTGGGTACGGGTCAAAAATCACATTTATCTCATCATTTATCTGGTATCCTTATCATCATGTCTCATGAACTGGGGGTACTGATCTAAGTCTAGTACAAACTGATACCATCTGCATATATATGCGTGTATGAAAAACACTCCTAAAGGCCCGCTAAAATCACATGTCGTATCTCATAATACGAATCAAAACATATCACCGATCTCATGGCATCATACCCAATCTCATCGACATCTCCAAGTACCATATACAATCCTCATCATCCATGTATAGGTATACGTATATATATATATATATATATATATATATATATATTCCCATACCTATATGTGTACATCTATATACATACCCCCATATACACACCAATAAAACAAAGTAAGCATGTGTGTGCGTGTGGGTGTAAACCTTATTCTAGGGCTCGCGACTAAACTAACTAGCAACACCATCATCCAAATATACTAAAAATTATCCATGACTCCCAAAGTCTACCTAGATAATCGTAACCTCACAATAACATATAAATGTATCCATATAATATATATACCATACACTATACTACGAACTGCGGGGGTGCTATACGCCATCTACCCGACTTCCCCCGTAGATATGTATCTACTCACCTGATCTTTGCTTGCTGATGCCAACGTCGCCACACGCTTGCTTGTCGTCTCGAAGTCCTCGTGGGGTACCTACAATTTCCAATGTGTCATATAGTATCAAGAATCGAACATGAAAGCCAAAACGGCATGCGAATCGATTATAGGTTAGAACCTATAGCCTACGCCTGCCAAACCATCAAACAACCCCCGTCGCTGACGTACAAACACCAGACGACGGAACATAAAAACAAATACCAAATCCCAAATTAAAACGAAGTCGCGAAACAATGCAGCAACTCAAGAAAATGGTCCCAGATTTTACCCTAGGTGAAATTAGCCAATTTTGCATATGTAAAGGGTCTAGTTTACTGGAGATGGAACTACAGAACAAGCACGAACCAAAATGCCCCAAGTCTGGCCGCAAATTGCGTCCAGAAGGATTATTTCTGCGGCCTGGTGTTAGGGTATGGGGCTAGGGTTTCAGTGGTGGCTCCTAGGTTGCCTGCATGTATCACTGTCTTTGCTAAATAATTTTTCAGGTCCCCGGGTGTTGGCAGATTTCATTTTCCCTACACAATTTCCACAAAATACAATATCGGGGATTTCTAAGTTCGCTAAATGGGGTTCTAGTCTCAGGTTTAGGTCTAAAATATAATCATTACAGGGGTTTAAGGTCACTATAAAGCCTCAATTTACACATCACAACTCAAGAATTTCCTTAAACCCTAACTAGAAATTTCAAATCTCACTAAACGACACTAAATCGATTCTAATCAAACATGGATGTAAAAGCAATGGAAATACTATGCTAATGGTTAAGATAATACCTCATTTGGCAACTCAAGAATTTTCTTGAGTTGCCCCAAGTGTCCAAAATCCTTGCTTTCTTGGTCCAAAGTGTAGCATGTGAGCTTGTGCACATTTTTATTGAAAAGGAGATGAACTTTTGAGTTGATTTGGGGTGTGGTTGTGAGGATGAAGAGGGAGAGGGAGATGGGCAGCAGCAATGGTGAGAGAGGAGAGGAAAAAGGATGAAGAAAATGAAGAGGAAGACAAAGACCAAGACTTAGGTTTAACCCCTCACCTCTTTCTCTCTCATGCCCATCCCTCAATTGTTTAACATTTTCATTTTCATTTTCTTTTATTATCTTTTCTTTTCCATTTAATTTTTAAAATCAAACACATAAATCCCAAAGGAAACCATGGTTATAAAATATAACACAAGTGTAAAATACGACACGGTGCATGTCATGTGCACAAAACAAGCTTAATGCGCGATTAGCGATATTTAATCGCGGTTAGCATTAAAATAGTGTATAATGAATCATAAAATTTCATAATTTGCTTAAATCCAATAAAACATCCTGTTTATAGTAATTTCTATAATTTTCAAAAAATTTCCCGATTTATCGGTATTTAATTATACTGAAATATTAAAATATTCATTATATTTATTATTTAATTATAAAAATTCCCAAAATAATATTTCATTTTTCTGAAATGTTACATGCACGTTGTAGGAAGTGAAATTCCTATACTACGATCGGTCATACTGTGGTTGTCACAAAGTGTTTTCTCCACATAAGATTTGGATATTATATCTGGCATTCTGGTTACTAAATCTATGGTTTTGATCTAGATTTGGATAGTTTCCCAATTTAGGTACTTTGACACTATTCTAAAAGTTTTTTAGAATGGACGAATCCTGGCATGGTGGAGTACCTGCAGGTGATGGATTCACCCTCTCTAAAGATATCTTACAGACTAAAGGGGAGAGGGATGTGCATGATTGGCATATCGCTTGCTTAGGCAATTGAGTTGATCATGAGATGTCAAGTACACACCAGATGTTGTTTTTGCACTAGATGCAATAAGTTGATATATTAATCCAATCCTGGAGAAACGTTCGGAAGCAGTTTATGAACATAGGTATATGTTCTAGGGATTTGATAACGACAGCCTCCTTTGGGAGACGGTTATCATTCCAGGCATCTAAGGTGACCTGGATGACAGAGTGACTGTCAGAGTTATAGTTTTCCCTCTTGACGAGGGCAGTAGTTTGGACAGGTGGTCCAACTGGATACTGAGGGAGGCATGGTGCGAGATACTGATTAAATTCAGTTGACGATACAGTCTAAGAAGTTTGCTGGATTTGGAGTTAATTTGTGAACTAGGTCCCATCAGATATCCAGACATATTCTAAGACAGGTATTGCTCATTTCGAGAGATGAGTTTCTCCACGAACTTGAGATAAAGAGAGACATAGAAAGAAATGTCAGAGAGGATCCACTCACCGAGGCTATTTCTCGAATGCAATAATTTCACAAACGAGCTTTGTGAAACTGATTAGTAGAGGAGTTTGGTGTTCGGTATCACACGGGCTGTGAGTATACGACATCGCAATAATTAGCCATAAGTGCAAGTGGGAGATTGTTGGCTATAGGGCCCTCAAGTCAATTATTGGATCGTAGGCATATGATTGCAATGATTGAGGGGGGACCTATACCGATAGAACAATCTTACTCGAGATGATAGTATGCTATCTGGTTTGTCTTTATCATCATGTACATGCTTCAGGTGATACTACAGATCACTATTACATATTGATAGAGCCCATAGGATTCTTGCTTGACTACCAGCAGTATGATGGTGATCATATACGTGAGAGTTGGGTGGACTATAAGCACATCCTTAAAGTGTCCATAGTCGTATGAGTTTCATGACTGGGCATAGATACTCTATGAGTAGACTAGTGTATACGGATCGTAACCCGATCTAATTCAAGAAGGTTATGTAATCCATGCCGATCTGACCGGCCAATGCGACCATCAAAAGAATAAGCTGAGACCCTGACGAGGGGCCATGGCCGGTCTCACAAGCCATTGTTATCAGTTGGTTCACATAAGATGTATACAAGTGCTCATTGGGTTATGAGTACACCGGACGGACTCGCCGGGAACATGCTACTTGGTATTATACCTATTGTTAGATAGCAGTTCGCAGGTGACATGTGTACATGTTAGTCTATCGACCTGAGATCGTCATTTGTCTCGTGTGAGTTCCTACTGTGCTTTTATCACTACCCTACCACGTCACAAAGGAGTCGTGCAAACAGGTTTTAGTTGGGTACAGTCTCGAGCCACATGGAGGCAGTGAGCGGATCGTCAGGGGGTTCGTCTCTCCCAGTATTGGGGGTTGATGTCGCGGTGTGAAAGGATGGCCATCACCAGAAATCCTTGGCCAAGGTAGTCGAGAATTTCTGATCTAGGATCGATAGTTTCTCAGGTAGTGATGGGCTTCATACCGACACTGAATATTGCATTATTAGGGGTCTGACTTTATCCACCCCCTAGACCCGATATGCGATACTCATAGACGAACGAACTGGATTGTATGGATATTGTTACTGTCAGGCTCAGTAGGGTTTCAGGATGAGTTCGCTCGTCGGCCTCCCTTTCGCTCAATACCTGGGTAGCCGTTACGTACAGCTAGTGCCACTGACATGCTTGTGGTTAAATCTACTGCCAGCGTATTGACAAGTCTTTAGAGTCCCACACAGAGGGTTTCCCTGGTTTGGGCGAAACGTTGTAGAGGCCGTATGGTTTTATGGCAGGGTTCGATCATATACAAGCACTCGTGCACGGATCATGATAGGACGGATCATAGTAGTGGGCTTTGGTTTAAGCCGGATCCTAGTATTAGATTGTTGGATTATTCTCGTCTCGTTGTATTCATATTCGGTCGGAATATGGATGCAGGTATGTATATACAGATGAGGGATATTCTTGTAATCCGTTACAAGATTACTTTTGAAGATGACATTTCTTTTTATTGTATCAAACATTTAGGGTTTTTGTAAATGTTTAATATTAATGAGGTGTAAAGTGTGAGCTTAAGTTTTGGCTTGTGGCATTAATTGTGGCATGGTGACTCATGGTGTGTTTACTTGTGCCATGCTTTATTGTTTATTAGTTTTTGTTGGTAAGATATTTTTGTGACTAAGGATTTTTCTTTTGTTGAAAGAACTCAAAAAATACCTCACAACAAAAAGATGGCAGCCACCATCCTTTTCTAGAGTTGCTTTGTTTTTCTTTTGATGCTAAGTTTTGAGCTCACACTTAATACACCAATGGGCATCTTTTTCAACCTCCATCCATACCCTCTCATGTGTTGAGAATCAATGGATGTCTTGAGACAAAATGATCACACGCTATCTCTTCTTCACCTTGGACATCTCAGTTAGCAAACTTGATGTCCGAGTTGCTTCGGTTTAGAAGGGGGATCCCGTATAAAGAATCCTCGATGTGGATCCTCTTCGATGAAGGAGACCGGAGAGCGAACTTCATCGGGGCAGCCGCGAGGAGCTTGGACAGAGATTGAAGACCGAAGGATACGGATCGATCGGTATAACCTCTCTAACTCCTCATTGCATGTTTGCTAGTATAGGGTTTTTGGTTCGATCATGTGCGGGTTTTATTTGCGCCAAAGTTTTAAAAGTTTTTGTTCCGCATTTGGCCATGGTTTGATGGTCGGGGCGCCGGCAAAACCCAACGCTACTCATGTGAAAGGCACGTCAATAGCAAGAGGTATAGCTACTCACATGATAGCATGTGAGCGCCAAAAAAACAAAAGTACTCACATGATATCACATGAACACTGAAGCGGGAAAGATATTATATCCTATGTTAAAACATAAGCTTCTAGGCCCACTGCTTAGCACTATTAGGTTATGTAAAGACCAAAACAAAATGTATGGCCTAGTGTTTAACACTATTGGATAACACAAAGTCCAACGTTTAGTCTAAATAGACTAAGTCTCTAAAGTTTAAAACTTCTTTGATTGTAAAAATTAGGGTGATTCTGGTATAGTTTTGGTTTTAAGCCTTTGAAAGTTGTTTTGGCCTTGAAACTAGGTTTGGTTTTGGTTTTGAT
The DNA here is from genome assembly GCA_030015575.1 of Agapanthus africanus. Taxonomy (NCBI): domain Eukaryota; kingdom Viridiplantae; phylum Streptophyta; class Magnoliopsida; order Asparagales; family Amaryllidaceae; genus Agapanthus; species Agapanthus africanus. Next base: position 619,924,305 of record CM057341.1, read on the forward strand.
TTTGGTTCCAGGCGAAATTAGGGTGATTCCTCCATCCGAGATTATATGTGAAAGAATAAGGATCATTTCTGGGTTGTTACTGAAAAGCGGTATTGGCTTAATCCCCACCCTAAAATAATGGATTCAAAGGACACTCTTTCGTCAATTGTGACGAATCGGAACAACAAGCACACACTATTCAAAGGGTAGCGACAGGGCTAGCGGAAGGAGCTGAAAATTTGCTTTCAGTTGCTTCGAGCTTCTTGTTATTTCTACCATCTCGGTTTTCATTGCAATTGAGATATCAAGTTGATGAACTCCTGATCTAAATTGATCGGAAGAAGGGGATGAAGAAGATGAAGCGTTCGTCCTGGTACTCTCCCACTGCAGCGTTTGTTCCGCGAGATCGTCAAAAAATTGCTAAGCATCCTCGTCGGATTTGGATAGGAAGTAGACTTGACATATGGTTTCCATCAACTGTCAAGTTGCTGGATTCAGGCCCTCGTATAAAGTTTTGCAAAGTTTCCATTTGTCAATACAGTGGTGAGGACACTGGACAAAGAGATCCTTGTACCGGAGCACTTCCAAAGAGGTTCAATTGGAAGTTGGGTGAACTGATTTATTTCATTTAGGATTCTCACGGTTTTATGATTGAGGTAGAATTTTTTTTAAATTTTTTTTACGAATTCATCCCAACTTGTTATGGAATGAGATGCGGTACTATAGAGCTAATTTTTTGCAAGATCACAAAGAGTGAAATGAATAACATGCAGTGGAATAGTATCGTCAGACAATTGGGTTGTTTTCATCATTGCATAAACGTTTTGGAATTTTTTTATGAAGATATAGGTATTTTCGGATTCAAACCCGTGGAATTTTGGCAACATATTGATGAAGTGGGGCTTAATTTCAAAATTTTCCCCATTGACCGGTGGAAGAGAAAGACAAGTAGGAAGCACTGTACGGGTTTGATAGAAACGGTCTTGAAGGGTGATTCACGGTCGCACTCCTAGATGTGGTGGAACAATACCCGGAGGTGGTAAAGTAATATTCGGTGGAAATCCCGACATTTTGACAGAAAAGGTATGCAAAAGAGATTGTGATGCTTTAGAAAATCATTTAAGTTAATTATGTGATAATTAGTAGTATAGTATGTGTTTTTCCATAAAACATAGTTATAATTAATTTTCCACATAGACATAAATATAACTATTTTACTTATGTAAATGCTTATTTTATTGTTATTATTAGTTATTTATTTAACTACTTGTTCACTTAATTATTTTCCTTATTTATTATTTATTTAAATTATTTTAACATGCGCGCACACACACACTAATTTTTTGTTAATCCTAAGTTAACAATATGTTGATACACTTTTATGCACCATGGCTACTTAAAACAATTTTTGGTTAACATGTTTTCCTTTTTACATATGCATGTTCTAGAATTTTCTTTAAAAATAAAAATGAAAAATAAAAAGAAAATGAGTATGGTGCATTTAAAGGAATGGCATGGCTTAAGCCATGAGCATTCTCTCTCTCACACTCTCTAGAACTCTTTTCCCTTCTCTTCTTCTTCTTCCTTCTCCCTTCTCCTTTGCCAAAACCCCTTCTCTACTAATTTAAACCTCCACAAATCAACACAAATCACTTCACTAATCACTCTAAAATTTCTATTTTCAACCTCTTAAAATATTTCTTGAAGCAAGTTCATTCTTTTGGTGCAACCCTATCAAGTTTAGGCCTTCATATAATCTATTGAGGTATAAAAACCAAGTTTACTTGTTTTTTTGATAATCTTTGCTTTTTTAGTCTTAATTAGATGTTTAAGTAGGTTTTAAAGCAAATTTAGAGATTTAAAGAGAAGGTTAGGTCAAGTTAATGCTTTTATGGCTTAATTAGGGTAATTAAGAGCAGTTAGTAACTAATAGACTTATTAATCCATCCAGATTGCACTAAAATACCATAATATTACTAATTAGTGTTTTAAAAACAGGTTTTAATAAAGATTAGAGACTTTTACGATCTGCTATCATTACGTTTGTCTGAAACTAAATCAAACAATACTGTAGAGTAGTATTAGAGCCCTGACCTTACCCTTGAAACCCGGACCCAAACCTACATAGTCGGCCCGGCGAGATTGGAGAATTCCCCGGCGCCGCCAGTCTACTATAGAATTTAAGTGATGGATTTTTGTGGGTAGCTCTCTGTGTATATTTTAGGGTATTTGGTATTGTTTGTTTTCTCTAGTTTTGCTACAAATAAAATCTAGGACTATTTTTGCTTTAAGGTGTGTGTTGTGTCAATGTGTGATACGCACGATTCGATTATAGGCTTAGTGTTTGCTATACCTAGTGGCCCTAGGTATGGTTTGTAATGATATCCCGCGCGTTTTGTGCACCACGTGCACGCGTGTTTAACTAGTACGCGTTAGTTGCTTCGTATCGTTTTGTCTTCGCGTTTTATCGAATAATTAGTCTTATATGATAATTGTACGATTCCAGGATCAGTTGCAGAGACGTCGGACATGGCAAGGAAAGAAAAAGCAGTAGCCGTATTCGATTAGCCGAGACGTTCCGGTGAGTAGATGTACACATCTATGGGGAAATCCTTTGGATGGCGTAAAGTGCCCGATATAGTTAAGATTTAGTTAAAATTCTTATGTTCACATGCGTATGTCATATTCATATAGCATTTGCATCTTCATACACATCGATATTATTACCTAGGACACTTGCACTATTACCAATGGTTTATGCCGCACGTGCACTACTTTATACGAACACACACGCCATTGGTAATTGCTATGTCACGAACACTTTAAAACTTGCTTAATAATGGGTATCTGTGCATTTGCATCATGTATGATATGTAGTCTTCTAGTCGTATATTTCATTTCATCAGGATGGATATGTAGTTTTCTAGTAATATACTTCATTGCATCATCATTCATATATAGTCTTCTAGTCATACATCGCATTGCATAACATTGATATTATAGACATCCAACATTATCGACATATTCATATATTGTGATTCTTCTTGGAGATTTCAGTCTTCATAAGATTTCTGGATTTGAGGAAAACCGCAAGAATTTTATAAACTTATTATCATTTTAAAATGCAAGTTGCGGTTTTCTCGTGATATGATGTGTGTGGCGTCCGCTATGTATTTTCTCGGTTCTTGATCCACGTATGTACATATACCCGATTCGAGAAGTGAGGAGGAATCGTCTGTAGATACATGGTGGACCTGGTGAGGTACCCCAGGGCAAGAAGGCCATATAGAGAGAAGTTGAGCATGGCAGGGGAACACTACCTACCGGTGATTATTGACCTGGCGGTCATCCGGAGGATACCGACCGGAGTCGTGTGATTTGACAGATTTAAGGGCCGATCTGAGAGACAGCTACCGAAAATTTATATATATATATATATATATATATATTGTGTCGATATTTGACACGAATTTCCGTCGATTTCAATTGATGGTACTATGGTTTTATAATACTAAAATTTTACTAAGATAAGAACACAGATTTTCTCATACAGATATATCCAGATTTCATGTTTGGTCATTCATTCATGTCGCATTCATACTACTATATCCCATCATATTTATATACATAGGTTGTGACGTAATTGCGTGCATGCTTATGATAGTCTTATTAGATATTACTTACTACTCACGAGTTGACAACTCACCCCTGTTGTGCCATAGTGTCTTGCAGGACCGACCTGTCAGTATAACAGCGGCGGGGCGCACTTCTTCTGCTTCCTTTTGCATCGACTTGTGGTTTTGCTTGTAGGTGGGTTTGCGAGGACATTCTTTTGTTACCACCGTGTATATTTAATTTTGTATCTAGTACACTCCATCTACCATTTCTACTATTTTGTATATTGGACCTAGACTGTGAGATTGTGGGACTTGTATATATATTCTATTTCTGGTGTCGAGCTTGTGTGAGCCGACTGTATGCTCTTCAGTTTCATGCTCTTTTAATATTTATTTCATCTTTTATAAGATATCCTGCATGTGGTTGTGTTCCGACATTCGGCGTAGAGCTAGCTTTCGCTTGGGGATGCCTTTATACATTGCTTATATATTTTCATGTTTTGTACTCGTTTAGGGCCAGATTTTACAAAGGAAACTCTGCTAAAATTTTTAGAAAAACTGGATGCTTTTAAATGATTTTGATGTAACTCTTTTAATTAAAAATCAAACTTTTAAATTTAAGTTTTCTTCACTCTAATTCATTGAACGGTTTAGATTTCTGGGCTTTGGCTTACTTAGATTACGCTATTACTCTATACGTTGCGTGATTTAAGTGCCAGTCACGTTCCACATATTCGGGTTGTGACAAAATTGGTATCAGAGCGTTAAGTTTTACCTTTCTAAGTGTAAGATGACCCTTGTTATGATAGAGTAGGTGACTTAAGCTGAGTGACGTAGCGTGTATATGTTCCGCGGAATACTTACAATACGATACTCCGCCTAAATGGCCTTAGAATATATAATTTCTTGTACTTCCTTCCTTGATTCCATATATCCTTGATTCGACTGTGCTATTCTTATCAAATCATGTTTCTTGCTTGTATCCACTATTCCGCCGAAGACTATGAGGGCCCAGAAGGCTGCCGCCAAAGCTGAGGTTAGAGCGAACTCGTCTGAGACGAGGACCGACCAGGAAGGTACGTCTATCCCTCAGGGATAGATTGATCCCCCTTCTCCAGGCCGGATAGCTTAGCTGGAGGCAAGCATTCAGGATTTGTGCCAGATGGTTTGGTTTTTAGCCGAGGTCAGCCGAGCATCGAGATCTGATGATGTTCCTCCTACTACGGGGATTGTGATTGTACTGTTGGATATATGTATGCCCTAAAGGACATTATTTGATATTGTATTCTAGGATATGTACATATATACAGAGAACTTTCCTGCTCAACATGATAGTATGCAATCTGGTTACACTTTATCTTAACATGTTCACTTGATTGTGTATACTATTCATTTGGTACATGTTGATAAAGACCTTAGGATATTCGCTTGACTATCATGATTATGATGCAGATCATACTAGTGTGACATGAATGGTCTATAAGAGTATCCTTAAATGTTCCTAGTCGTGGGTATATCGAGACGGGGTATCGATATTCCAGAGTAGACTAGCGTATACGTTTCTTAACCTATTTGATGGGCAATGGATGATCTCATATCTATTGGTGTTTGAAATCAAAGATTGTATACAGGTACTCAGTGGAGACTGGGTACACTGAACGGACCCACCGAGAACTCGTATATGATATTATATCTATCGTCGGATAGCAGTTCTCAGGTGACACTTGTACATGTTAGTCTGTAGACCCGAGATCGTCATAGAGACTTGTGTATTCTCCCACTGTACTTTGATTTCCACCCTACCACGGTTCTACCGAGTCATGCAAACAGATGGATTTTGGGTAAAGTTCCAAGACACATTGAGGCAACGAGCGATAGGAAGGGTTTCATCTCTCCTGATATTAGGGGTTGATGTTGCGCTATACTCGATTGGCTATAATAGGAAGTCCCTGGCCAAGGCTGATGAGATTTACTGATAAGTGTTATCAGTAGTTTCTCGATCTGTTATAGGCCATACATCGGCACGACTTATTGAGTTATTGGGGTCGACGATACCATCCCTAGACTCGATATGCAGCATATCTGACAAAGAGACCAGACTGTATGGTAAGTATTGCCAGTTGGCTCTATGGAAGTTTTGACAGGTTCGCTTGTTGTTCTTCTGTTCGCTCAAAACCTGGGAGCCGTTACGTATAGCTAGTGTCGCTGACAGTTTGTGGGCATGTGATATGATCATTGCCTACTGCTAGCGTATTAACGAGTCTTAGAGTCCAATAAAGGGGTTTCTTAGCTCAGACAAAACGATGTAGGGTGCATATGGGGATATACGCGGGAGCTTGATTAAATGCGCGTATATGATACTGTATTTTAATCTGGCGTTTTCTATTGGTCGGGTCATATATGATATGACCAGATTATTAAATCAAATGTTGATATAATATCAAATGACCATTACCTCATTTACTAAATCCTTTCTTTAGTATGTATGCATGAATGTATGTATGTTTATATTGATATCTATGCACACATGCATGCATACATGTGTCATGGTTGATGATACATTGCAAAATAGCTATGCAAGACTCACATGGAAACTATTTTGATATATTTAATTATTGAGTTAAAGAAAATGGAAAATAAATCATGGTTGAATTCTTTTTCCTTCTACACACTTCTTGAGTTGACTACATCTAACCATGGTTTCATTTCTAATTACCTATTAACTCAACCATTAAAAATATCTATATATTTCCTAGCCTTAGTTAAGAGTGAGTGTGACTCTCTCTATTATTCATAATTATCTTTAGTTTATCTCTCTTGAGCTCAAGCTAAGCCATTTCCATCTTCTTCTTCCTGCAAGCTCTCTACCTTTCTCTAACTGAGTGAAGAGAAAGAAAGAAAGGTTTTTAAGTGAGAATATTACCCACTTCACCAATCTATACTAGTCTAGCCCACTAGTGTAGGTTGTTTGCATCACTTCCATTTAGGTCAAGTGAAGCAAGGAGCTTGAGCAAAGGGACTCCGTGGTGGATCGTCGTTGACTTCGAAGGGTTCAAGCGAACCCGTTCAAGCTTCGAGTAGAGGAGTCAAGGAGGAGAGGTCTACAAAAGTTGTATTTCTTTCTTCTTAGTGTTAGACACTTACTAGTATGTGATACTTGTAGCTTTTACCTTAATCCTCTAGTTCGATCCTTGGTATGATTTGTTTAGCACCCTAGATTTTTTTAAAGTTGCATGTTTGATGCTTGTCACAACCTTGCGAGGGTGCTAGGCAAACCCTATAGTGGTACCAGAGCCAAGCTAGAGTTTTAGGGTAAGCTAGACGACGTTAAAAAGTTCAATCGAATATCAAAAACTGCCTCAAAACTTGCTCTTGGGAAATTTTTCAAAAGTTTGAATTTTAGGGTTTAAAAATATTTAGAAAATCGTGCAGGGTATTGTTGAAAGGTTCCTAGGCACCCTAAGGAGGTCTCACAAGGCATCGAACATGCCAATTTTAAAAATATCGTGCCGAGAAACCCTAGACTACGGATCGTTAGCTAGATGTCTAGGAGAAAAAGAACTAGTTTACAATTAAACTAAAAGAATACGGAAATACAACCTTTGTAGATCCGTTTGTCCACCTCCATAGCTCCATGAAGAAGTCATCTCCGCTGTACAAATCCGAAATCCGGGCTCTTGCGTCGGCTTCATCGGAGAAGAAGCGGGCTAGGTCATCGACGACGTGCCGAAGATGATCTACGTCGAAGTATCGCTAGATCAAGCTCCACCTTCACCAAGCCATGAAAACTTGTGAAGGAAACACACTCTACTACTTGGCAAGAGGTAGAGGATGAAGAAATAGGAAGTGGGTAGACTTTAGAATTGGATTTCTCACTCATTTCTATCAATCACCATTGATGGAGCATAGGTTTTTTGCTTCTTGAAGAAGAAGAAGAAGAAGATGATAAAGAATGATTATTGTCATGAGAATTATTTAAAATGAAAAGAATAATCCATTCTTATCATAAGTGAACCATGGTTAGTTGTAGAGAGAGAACTAGGGTTAGTGGAGTGGTTAGGGTTAAGCATGAGACAAAATGGTGACAAAGTCAAAGTGTTCATGAAACTTCATGAACAAAACAAAAATTGCTACCATTTTCTCATTTGCTTATTCTTTTTCCAAAAAGAAAAAGATTAATATATAAATAAGGAAATCAAAAACCCTAATCATCCACTTAACTATAGTTTGATACTTTACACTTAACCAAAAAGCATGTATCATCAAACATGATACAATCAAGTGCACAAAATCATATCGTATATGGAATGCGCACACCCGAGTGAGAAAATCCATTCAAAGTGAACCGATACTACTTGATTCAATGATCCGGTCATGTCGCACATAACCGACTGGTATCATCAGTAACAACTTATCGAATCAACACTTGATCCGATAACCCGGCTATATCGCATATAACCGATCAATGTCACATCGCGAGAATGAAATACGGTATCACATACACGCATCATTCCCGGTCCCGCACATATCTCATATGCGCTCCTATTTCGTTTCGCTTGAGCCAGGAAACCTCTGTGTAGGACTCTAAAGACTCGTCAATACGCCGGCAGCGGATGATGATCATATCAAACATCCACAAGCCGCAAGCGGTCTGCTAAACGTAACGGCCACCCGGGTATTGAGCGATCAGAAGATCGACGAGCAAGCCCGCTCACACTCCAGTGAATCCAACCAGTAACACTACCGTACAGTCCGGTCTGATCGTCTGATATGTCGCATATCTCGCCTAGGGGTGGTAAACGTCAGACCCCAATAGCTCGATAAGTCGTGTCGATATGAGGTCTATAACTGTTCGAGAAACTACTGGTAACACTTACCAGTAAATCTCAGCAACCCTGGCCAGGGATTTCCTGTTATAGCCAATCGAACACAGCGCAACATCAACTCCCTATACCGGGAGAGACGAATCCCCTCCTATCGCTCATTGCCTCCATGTGACTCGGGACTGTACCCAAAAACCACCGTTTTGCACGCCCTCTTGGACGTGGTAAGATGGAAATCAAAGCACAGTGGGAACCACACAAGACTCTATGACGATCTCGGGTCAACAGACTACTCTGTACCAGTGTCACCAGAGAACTGCCATCTGACGTGAGGTATAATACCATCTGGGAGTTCTCGGCGAGTCCGTCCAGTGTACCCAGTCTCTACTGAGCACCCGTATATCATCTCTGATGTCAAACACCAATGGATATGGGATCATCCATCGCCCATCTGTATGGATCGAGAAGGTACACGCTAGTCTACTCTGGTATATCGATGCCCCGTCTCGATACACCCACGACTAGGGACTTTGAAGGATGTACTTATGGACTACCATGTCCCCACTAGTATGATCCGCATCATAGTCCAGGTAGTCAAGTACACATCCTAAGGTCTTTACCAACATGTAACAGAGAGACAATCAGTGTACACGTTAAGGTAAAGAGCAACCAGATAGCATACTATCATGTCGAGCAAGAAAGTCCTCCCTATATATGTGCCAGCATCCACTACAATATACATCCAATGTACAGTAATGGCCTCTAGGGCATACATATAACTAACAATTGTATGGACCCCCAAGAAAAACGAAATCCTAACTTGACCTAATGACCGCGGAACCACGGCCAAAATGGACTTTTGGCGGCAGTTCCGTGGCACTGTTGGTGAGGCTTGGGACGTGCCTTCTTGTGCTAGTCCATATGTTCTTATGGTAATGTCTGGGTTTATTTGAATATAACTCAAGTGTTGAGTCCTCTGAGAATTTTGGATGGTTGATGAATCGATCGAAGAGTTTAGCATCGCCTAGTCTATATGCATGTGATACAATATTTGGAATCTACACTAATTAGTTTTGTGAAAATTGATTAGTTACTTGTAAATTTAACATTTTGGTCTCGGTCGGAATCGGGAATCTTGTTGAATTACCCGATTTCTTTTGAAAAGGTGTTTTCATATTTGAGACCCAAATATAAGATCTACATTATTAGGCATGAAATCCGGGATATGAGATATTCCGGGTTTATGATGTCTAAGAAGAGTGCGGATTCCAAATGTTGTAGTTTGACATTTCTTTTCTGCGGCCGTAAGTGTAGTATGTGGTGTATCGTCGGTTTCATTGCTATACGTCAACGACAATTGGGATACGCATACTTACTTACGTTGATGACATGTGATATTATGTGTTGCTGTGATATGATGTATGGGATCGTCGTGAATGAATAGTCGGGGTTTTTATGTGAGATGAGAGCCTTTTCTTTTCATTCATGTAAAATTCATTATATGTAATATTCTTTTGTTGGGGCACTTCCGGGTTGAGGATGATGTCACCATTGATGTATATTATTTACTTTTCTACATTATGATAGACCCAAGGAGGGGAGCACAAGTGACCGGGTTCTGGGGTCCAGTGGGAGACCATCTCGAGGAGTCGAGACCGGGTCTCCTAACTCCAGAATTGGTAGGGTCGCTTGCCGCTCTCGTAGGGGTCTGGGGGTGTGGTAATGTCTATTCATCATGACCGTGGAATCCGTATTTTCTATCGTTGGCTAAATACAAAATACGGACCTCCTAGTATATCCTATATTTTTATATATGCTTCTGCTGCTGATATTCTGTGATATGATCACTTTATATGCTGAGAAGATTGGTATATAATATATATGATATATAATAAACGCTACTTATGTTTTTCATCCACGCTAGTCCCTCCCCGCTATGTCGTTAGTTAAGTAACCTAACGGTGCATAACGGGACACTATAGGGAATGCGGATGGCATAAGCGTACGTTCTATTTTTGTTTCTACCTGTGATGGCTTAAGAAATTAAATGATGGGACTATATTAATGAGATTAATGTAAAGAAAAAGAAACCTAAAAGATGTTGTAGAATCGGATTTGAAACTCACTCGGCCTTTTTATGAAAAAGCAAGTATCAAAATGCGGAGCTTAAACCACTCCTTTTGAAAACTATTTGATTCTACAACGATATCAAGTTCAAAGAGTTAAAGGTTTTCTTAAAAACCATCCACAACCCTCCATCATTTTAGGAAGTAGAGTACTTAGTATTCGTACCACGTATTTTGACCATAGTTAAGGCGTAGTGTACGGTAGCTAAGAGATGTCTTCCTACACAGTATATGATGCGATTAGTTAGGACATTCATATGATTATGTTGACTATAGTTAAGGGTCATATGAGTAGGTCTAATTAATCACGAAATGACGGGTAGAACTTGACTAGTGCTTATTGTTAGTCATGTATATGCCCTAGAGGCCATTGTTGTACATATGATGTATATTATAATGGATGCTTGGATATATATAGAGAGTACTTTCTTGCTCGTCATGATAGTATGCTATTTGGTTTCACTTTATCTTAACATGTTCACTTGTATTGGTTTACTGTCTTTCTCTCACATGTTGATAAAGCCCTTAAGATCTGTACTCGACTACTGGGACTATGATGAGATCATACTAGTGGGGCCACGGTAGTCGATGAGTACATCCTATAACTGTTCCTAGTCGAGGGTATATCGAGATAGGGCATCGATACACCAGAGTAGACTAGCGTATACGCATCTTGACCCATATGATGGGCGATGGATGATCCCATATCCATCGGTGTTTGACATCAAGGATGGTGTACGGGTGCTCAGTGGAGACTGGGTACTTTGGACGGACTCGCCGAGAACTCCCAGATGGTGATATACCACACGTCAGATGGTAGTTCTCCGGTGACACAGATACAGGGTAGTCTGTGGACCCGAGATCGTCATAGAGTCTTGTGTGATTCCCACTGTGCTTTGATTTCCACCTTACCACGTCCAAGAGGGCGTGCAAAACGGTGGCTTTTGGGTGCAGTCCCGAATCACATGGAGGCAATGAGCGATAGGAGGGGATTCGTCTCTTCTGGTATTGGGAGTTAATGTTGTACTGTGTTTGATTGGCTATAACTGGAAGTCCCTGGCCAGGGCTGATATAGAGATTTACTGGTAAGTGTTACAAGTAGTTTCTCGACCCGTTATGAGCCTCACATCGACACGACTTATCGGTTATTGGGGTCTGACGTATACCACCCCTAGACTAGATATGCAACAGATCAGATGAACAGACCGTACTGTACGGGAGTGTTACTGATTGGATTCACAGGAGAACGTACAGGCTGGCTTGTTGATCTTCTGATCGCTCAATATCTGGATGGCGGTTACGTTTAGCTGATCGCTTGCAGCTTATGGATGTTTGATATGATCATCACCTACTACCGGCGTATTGACGATTCTTTAAAGTCCTACACAGAGGTTTCTTGACTCAGGCAAAACGGAGTAGCGGCACATATGTGATATGTGCACGACCGAGGATAATGCGATATAAGATACCGTATTATATTCTCACGATATTTAGATATGTACCGGGTCATCGGATCAAGTGTTGATTCGATGAATCGGTACATGATATATTAGTTGGTTATATTCGATATAGCCGGATTGTCGGATCAAGTGTTGATTCGATAATTTAATGTATAATAATATATATGATATATTGTATTACATTATCTAATATTGGCTCGCTTTATTATTTCATTTTCTCACCGGATAATACATTGATATATATGTGATATTTGTTAATTGTATTATTTTCTTTTGTTATAAATATATAATATATATGTGATATATATTATTGTAACATGATATGATTACTAATGCAACTTGTTTAGTGGAGATTAATTAAGGTTAGGGTTTGAATTTGGGTTAGTTTCTTCATGCACTTTCTAGAAGCTTTTCTTTTGTCATGAGTTAGATATTATGGTTGATATTTTCTTATGACTCATTGTTTTAACTCAACCCAAACCCTAGCCTTAGTTAATTCTCTACAAGGGTTATCCTTGTCATCCTTGACCATGGTGGCATTATTATTCATATATTCATTTCATTATTCATCACAAAAGGATTAACTCATTTTTCATCTTCATCTTCAACCTTGAGCTTTGAGAAAGCTTACTAGGTTTTCCTTTTGTGATGTTTTTCATGTGAGAATTTGATATAAAAAGAAAGCATAAATACTACTCCATCATCCTCATCTAATCTAGCCAATTAGATTAGGGTGTTCACCTCATTAGAGCGAGAGAGCTTGAGTTATAACAACTTCGACGTAGATCATCGGAGAAAAGGAACACTACAAGCTAGCATGGATCGTTCGAGTCGTGGAGCCTCTCTTGAGTCCGGGAGATCGTGGATCGCGGCGAAGGGACTTCTACTCGGAGCTTATGAAGCGAAGGAGCAGACTACAAAGGTTGTAATCCCTCACACTTAGTAGTAAAGATATTTACTTGCATGTTAAACCCTAATAATCTAGCAAAGATCTCGGCTTTGGGTTGTTCGGCACGTCTAAAATTTTATTCGGGCATAGTTGATTCCTTATGAACCCGCACAAGAGTGCCTAGGAACCCTACAGTGGTATCAGAGCCTAACTAGAGTATTAGGCGACGTGTATACGAAGTTAAAACTCCGAACGAACCCCGAAACATAAAAATGACCCACTCTCTGGACAAATTTTAAAACTATGATTTTTTCTGTATGAAAAATACCTAAAGAAATCAGCAGGGAATTATAAGTATCATTGTGTAAAACGAGATGGTAAGTCGTACGGACCGCCGCGGAACCGCGGCCATACCTTGCTTGAGCCGCGGATCCGCGGCCGTACAGTGGGATCTAACTTTGGTTTTTGCACAGTAATATCTATATCTGTTATTGTATATTTATGGGTATTTTTAATCTGACTCAAGTGTTGAGTGTTCTGGGGATTATTTTGTATTCGTTGATTCAATCGGAAAATTTAATTTTGTTATGTTTTCCGGATATTTAGAAACTGTTAAAATGTTTGAACGGATATCATTAACTCATTTTTCCCGGCACGAAAAACTTTCAAGTGTTGAATTTTTCTTGGGTTTAAATTTTTTTGGAAAAACGTACAAGTAACGCGGTGGTCCCTTTAGAAGAACACAAAGCTTAACTCGATTATGTGACCGTCTGAACCGCCTCTAAACCTTAGGGTTTAGGGCAGTACGGCGTGCCACATGTGAGGCGTTGGCTTGACCCTTCTACGGCTGGACCATCGGTACTGTGACATATTCTGGGATTATTTGAACTCCGCTCAAGTGTTGAGCTATTTAGGAAATCTTGGGTATTTGATTGTCCGATCGGAAAGTTTAATACTGTTTATTTATCTGGAATGTGATACAATATGTGGAATTCATATAGTTAGGCATGAAATGCGAAGTATGTGATATTTCGGATTTATGATATCTAAAGTGATTGTGGATTCCAAATGTTGTAGTTTTACAATTTCTTTTCTGTGACCGTAAGTGTAGTATGTAGTTGTATTGCCGGTTTTCGTTGCTATACATCAACGACGATCGGTGTATGCATACATACTTACGTTGATGATATGTGATATTATGTGTTGCTGTGATATCTTATATTGGATCGTCGTGTTCTGAATAGCCGGGGGTTTTATGTGAGATGAGGGTTTTTATTTTCATTCATGTAAAATTCATTTGTATGTAATATTCTTTTATTGGGGCACTTCCGGGATGAGGTTGATGTCACCAGTGTATATTATTTACTTTTCCGCATTAGGTAGACCCAAGGAGGGGAGCACAAGTAACCGGGTTCTAGGGTCCAGTGGGAGGCCATCTCGAGGAGTCGAGACCGGGTCTCCTAACCCTAAAATTGGCAGTTTTACTTGCCGCTCTCGTAGAGGTCTAGGGATGTGGGTTTGGCTATTCATCGCGACCGTGGAATCCGTGTTTTATACCGGCTCGTATTAAAAACACGGACATCTTAGTATATCCAATATTTCATATATGTTCTTCTGCTGCAATGTTCTGTGATGAGATCATATTACTACCTGAGACGAATGCTTATACTATATATATATATATGCTGATATATAAATATTACTGCTTTCGTTTCTTCTGTGATACTTAGGAAGCATAAGATGATGGGATTTATTAATGAGATTAATAAAAAGAAAAGAAACCTAAAAGATGTTGTAGAATCAAAACTTTATAAAAAGGGTAGCTACAGTTTTGCTTTGCATTGCGGTATATATGATATACCCTGCACCTTATTCGATGAGGAAAGAGCCGAGATCCCTTCACCGGGAGTGACCTCTTTAGCGAAACTGGCAGATGCTATAAACTCACGGTTTAGTTTTTGACAGCTTATATAGTTCTTGCTTTGCACAGCGGTATATATGATATATCCTGCACCTTATTCGATGGGGAAAGAGCCGAGATCCCTTCACCGGGAGTGACCTCTTTAGCGAAACTAGAAAAGCCTCAAAAACACTCCTTTTCAAAATTCACTTGATTCTACGACGATATCAAGTTCGTTACGCTAAAGGTTTTTTGAAAAACCTGCGTAGCCCTCCGTCATTTCAGATAGATATTATTAAGTATTCGTGCTATGTTTGTTGACTTAGTCAAGGCGTAGTGTACGGTAGCTAAATAGTGTTTATCTGCTAAAGCATGAGATGTGATTGGATTAGGGTAGTCGTACGGCGTTGTTGACTCAGTCAAGGGTCCTACGGGTGGGTTTAATTCAATCGGGAAATGTACGGGTTGAACTTGACTTACGATTTATGGTTTGTTGACTTAGTCAAGGTCATAGATTGCTAGGGGCAAAATTTTATCGGGAATTTCAAGTGTTGAAATTTGCAATGAGATTGCATACCTCCTATGAGATAGTTGGATCCCGATACCTACTGCGAGTAAGAGTTACTCCTGGGAGAGTTTTACACAGGACAATTAGCCGATCAAGTAGGTGTCTAGAAAAGTGTTAACGGGGTTATGCCTCTGGGAAAACGAGGTTTACTTTAATTAGGTCCGTGCGAAAGCACGGGGAACCTCCCTCAAGTACCGACACTTATCTGGCTGAAAGATTGACGAAATTATAGGGTGTAATTAATCCTAGCTAATTTTACCTTTTAGGGTTTGAAGGAAAATTTGATGAAAACAGTGGGAGACATCCTGATTAGATAAGATAATAACCAATCTAATCTTGCAAGAGCATACGGTAAAGTGTTTTCTTCTCTCTCTCTCCAGGTAGCGACCATGTCAGGCCATAATCAAGATAATAATATGGATGTATTGATTGAACCCGATTATTATACTGAGCAGGGGAACGTTGGACCCGTTCTATCTTATAAGTGTTATAAGACTGAACAGGAAACAGGAGAATATCTGGATTCTCATGCCTCCAAAACGGAGAACATGCATGTTGATACACCTTCTTCGGGTGTGTTAGTTATTGAGAACTGTTTCTCAGTTCACCCTACGTCCTGGGTATTAGATACCGGATCGGGATCCCACATATGTAAATTGTTACATGGGCTACGGAAAGGTAGAGAACTGGGAAAAGGTGATCATTCCGTTCAATTAGGGAATGGTGCAAGTATTGCAGCCAAAGCAGTTGGCGAATATCACCTAGTATTACCAAGTCGTAATACACTGATTCTGAATGAGTGCTATTATATACCGAACATGATGTGCAACATTATATCAGTTTCTTTATTAAGTAAAGAAGGATATAATTTTGTAGTACAGGATAATGTTATGAACATCTTCCTAAATCAAAAGTTGATTGCATCAGGCTCGTTACATAATGGCATATTCATTCTCAATCAAAATACAGTCCTCAATATACAGAACACACACAAAAGGAATAGTTCAGAAATAAATGAATCCTTCTTGTGGCATTGTAGACTCGGTCATATCAATGCGACACGGCTAGCTAAGTTACATAAGAATGGATATTTGAATTCATTCGAATTATCATCTTATGATACTTGCCATTCATGTCTTAAAGGAAAAATGACCAAAACTCCGTTTAGTGGACACGGAGAAAGAGTTATGGAACTCTTAGGACTGGTACATAGTGATGTATACGGTCTTATGTCTACACACGCCAGGAACGGTTCTTCCTACTTCATTACATTCACTGACGACCTCTCTAGATACGGGCATGTGTTCCTGATGAAACACAAGTCTGAAGCTTTTGAGAAATTCAGAGAATATAAGCACGAAGTAGAGAACCAAACGGGCAAAAGTATTAAGATTCTTCGATCTGATCGAGGAGGTGAATACTTAAGCAATGATTTTCTAGATTATCTAAAAGAGAATGGGATTCTCTCTCAGCTTACTCCTCCTTATACACCACAATACAACGGTGTATCGGAGCGGGGGAATCGCACCCTATTAGATATGGTGCGCTCTATGATGAGCGATGCTGAGTTACCTATTTCCTTCTGGGGGTACACGCTTGAGACAGCCATATACCTATTGAATCTAGTTCCATCTAAATCTGTACCTACTACACCATATGAGATATGGAGTGGGAAGAGACCATATTTTAAACGAGTTAAGATATGGGGTTGTCCGGCCTATGTCAAAAGGCAAAATCCGGACAAACTCGAGGCACGATAAGTTCTTTGCAAGTTTGTGGGATATCCAAAGAATTCTCAAGGATATTTTTTTCTACTGCGCTGAGGAATAAAAAGTGTTTGTTGCTCAACATGCCACCTTTTTGGAAAAGGAATTTCTTGCAAAAGAAATTAGTGGCAAAGAGGTAGAGCTGGAAGAGGTTCCAGCACCGCAAACTACAACTGATGATTTGTTGGAACCAGAGGATTCAGTAGTACCCGACGAACCCCAGCCTTTCTGCCGATCTAGTAGGGTTTCTCGTCCACCTGAGAGATACTACGGTTTTCTCATTGATGGTGGAAGCGAGTATTGCATCATAGAAGATGATGACCCGACTAGTTTTGAGCAGGCCATCACAAGTGGTGACTCTGTGAAATGGCTGGATGCAATGCGATCTGAGATGGAATCCATGTACACCAACAAAGTATGGACTTTGGAAAATGCTCCTGAAGGGGTAAAACCCATTGGGAGCAAGTGGATCTTTAAAAAGAAATTTGGTGTAGATGGAAAAGTTGAGACTTTCAAAACTAGACTTGTTGCAAAGGGTTTTTGTCAAAGACCAGGTGTGGATTATGACGAAACCTTTTCTCCAGTGGCTATGCTTAAGTCCATCCGGATCTTACTTGCCATTGCTGCATACCATGACTACGAAATTTGGCAAATGGATGTTAAGACCGCCTTTCTAAACGGTGATTTAGAAGAGTGCGTATACATGACTCAGCCAGAGGGCTCCGTAGATAGTGGGAGCAGCGGAAAGGTGTGCAAGCTACTTAAATTCATTTATAGGTTAAAGCAAGCATCGCGGAGTTGAAACATCTATTTTGATGCTGTAGTCAAAGCGTTTGACTTCATCAAAAATATAGATGAACCTTGTATTTATAAGAAGGTTGCAGAGAGTAAGGTTGTATTCCTCGTATTGTACGTGGATGACATACTCTTGATAGGAAATGATGTTCCTATGCTGCAATCAGTCAAGCTCTTCTTATCACAAAGATTCTCAATGAAAAATCTAGGTGATGCCTCCTGCATATTGGGAATTAGGATCTATAGAGATAGATCTAAACGGATACTGGGATTGTCCCAATCCAGGTATATTGACACCATACTAAAAAGGTTTAGTATGGAAGAATCCAAGCGTGGGAACCAACCCACGATCTACGGATTCACTCTCTCCAAAGGGATGTCTCCCAAAACAGATTTGGAGAGAGCTCGCATGCAAGGGATACCCTATGCTTCGGCAGTAGGCTCTATCATGTATGCGATGCTATGTATCAGACCCGATGTAGCATACTCACTAAGTGTAGTGAGTCGGTATCAAGCAGATCATGGAGAGAGTCACTGGACAGCTGTGAAGAACATTCTCGAGTACTTACAAAGGACTAAAGAGATGTTCTTGGTGTATGGTAACGGAGAACTCCAGGTGGAGTCCTTTACCGATTCCAGCTTCCAAAGTGATAAGGACGACTCTAAGTCACACTCGGGATTTGTCTTTACCCTCAATGGAGGGGCGGTATGTTGGAAGAGTTCCAAACAGGATACCGTTGCAGACTCGACGATGGAGGCTGAATACATCGCTGCCAATGATGCTGCCAAAGAGACTGTCTGGATAAAGAAGTTCATTAGTGAACTTGGTGTGGTTCCATCCATTGAGTATCCAATACCTCTGTATTGCGATAACAATGGAGCTGTGACTTTGGCCAAGGAACCCAGGTCCCATCAAAAGTCCAGACATATTCTGAGGCGGTATCACCTGATCAGGGAGATAGTTGATCGCCGGGAGATCGAGGTCAGGAGAGTAGATACGAAGGACAACACTGCGGATCCACTCACAAAAGCCATTCCCCAGATTTAGTTTGAGAGATTATTCGGGATGCTAGGTATGAGATACTACAGCAGCTGGCCTAAGTGCAAGTGGGAGATTGTTAGTTATGTATATGCCCTAGAGGCCATTGTTGCACATATGATGTATATTATAATGGATGCTTGGATATATATAAAGAGGACTTTCTTGCTCGTCATGATGGTATGCTATTTGGTTTCACTTTATTTTAACATGTTGACTTGTATTGGTTTACTGTCTTTCTCTCATATGTTGATAAAGCCCTTAGGATCTGTACTCGACTACTGGGACTATGATGAGATCATACTAGTGGGGCCACGGTAGTCGATGAGTACATCCTATAACTGTTCCTAGTCGAGGGTATATCGAGACAGGGCATCGATACACCAGAGTAGACTAGCGTATACGCATCTTGACCCATATGATGGGCGATGGATGATCCCATATCCATCGGTGTTTGACATCAAGGATGGTGTACGGGTGCTCAGTGGAGACTGGGTACACTGGACGGACTCGCCGAGAACTCCCAGATGGTGATATACCACACGTCAGATGGCAGTTCTCCGGTGACACTGGTACAGGGTAGTCTGTGGACCCGTGATCGTCATAGAGTCTTGTGTGATTCCCACTGTGCTTTGATTTCCACCTTACCATGTCCAAGAAGGCATGCAAAACGGTGGCTTTTGGGTGCAGTCCCGAATCACATGGAGGCAATGAGCGATAGGAGGGGATTCGTCTCTCCCGGTATAGGGAGTTGATATTGTGCTGTGTTCGATTGGCTATAACAGGAAGTCCCTGGCCAGGGCTGATATAGAGATTTACTGGTAAGTGTTACCAGTAGTTTCTCGACCCGTTATGAGCCTCACATTGACACGACTTATCGGTTATTGGGGTCTGACGTATACCACCCCTAGACTAGATATGCAACAGATCAGATGAACAGACCGGACTGTATGGGAGTGTTACTGATTGGATTCATAGGAAAACGTACAGGATGGCTTGTTGATCTTCTGATCGCTCAATACCTGGGTGGCTGTTACGTTTAGCTGATCGCTTGCAGCTTGTGGAAGTTTGATATGATCATCACCTGCTACCGGCGTATTGACGATTCTTTAGAGTCCTACACAGTGGTTTTTTAACTCAGGCAAAACGGAGTAGCGGCACATATGTGATATGTGCACGACCGAGGATAATGCGATATGAGATACCGTATTATATTCTCGCGATATTTAGATATGAACCGGGTCATCGGATCAAGTCTTGATTCGATGAATCGGTACATGATATATTAGTCGGTTATATTCGATATAGCCGGATTGTCGGATTAAGTGTTGATTCGATAATTTAATGTATAATAATATATATGATATATTGTATTACATTATCTAATATTGGCTCGCTTTATTATTTCATTTTCTCACCGGATAATACATTGATATATATGTGATATATGTTAATTGTATTATTTTCTTTTGTTACAAATATATAATATATATGTGGCATATATTATTGTAACATGATATGATTACTAATGCAACTTGTTTAGTGGAGATTAATCAAGGTTAGGGTTTGAATTGGGTTAGTTTCTTCATGCACCTTCTAGAAGCTTTTCTTTTGTCATGAGTTAGATATTATGGTTGATATTTTCTTATGACTCATTGTTTTAACTCAACCCAAACCCTAACCTTAGTTAATTCTCTACAAGGGTTATCCTTGTCATCCTTGACCATGGTTGCATTATTATTCATATATTCATTTCATTATTCATCACAAAAGGATTAACTCATTTTTCATCTTCATCTTCAACCTTGAGCTTTGAGAAAGCTTACTAGGTTTTCCTTTTGTGATGTTTTTCATGTGAGAATTTGATATAAAAAGAAAGCATAAATACTACTCCATCATCCTCATCTAATCTAGCCAATTAGATTAGGGTGTTCACCTCATTAGAGTGTGAGAGCTTGAGTTATAGCAACTTCGACGTAGATCATCGGAGAAAAGGAACACTATAAGCTAGCATGGATCGTTCGAGTCGTGGAGCTTTTCTTGAGTCCGGGAGATCGTGGATCGCGGCGAAGGGACTTCTACTCGGAGCTTATGAAGCGAAGGAGCGGTCTACAAAGGTTGTAATCCCTCACACTTAGTAGTAAAGATATTTACTTGCATGTTAAACCCTAATAATCTTGCAAAGATCCCGTCTTTAGGTTGTTCGGCACGTCTAAAATTTTATTCGGGCATGGTTGATGCCTTATGAACCCTCACAAGAGTGCCTAGGAACCCTACACTTATGATATGTTGACCACAGTTAAAGTCATAAGTGCTAAGGGTAAAAACCATATCGGGAGTTTCAAGAGTTGAAATTTGCAATGAGATTGCATACCTTCTATATGATAGTTGGATCCCGATCCCACTGTGAGTAAGAGTTACTGCCAGGAGAGTTTTGCACTTTACAATTAGCTAACTCATTAGGTGTCTAGAAAGGTGTCAACGGGGTTAAGCCTCTGGGAAAACGAGGTTTACTTTAATTAGGTCCGTGCGAAAGCACGGACCTCCCTCCTTCAAAGTACCGACACTGGCCTGGCTGAACGGTTAGCGAAGTTGTAGAATGCAATTAATCCTGGCTAATTTTCTTTTTAAGGTTTGAAGAAAAATTTGATAAAAGCAGTGGGAGACATCGATTAGATATGATAATAACCAATCTAATCTTTGCAAGAGCTTTCGCTGAATGTATTCTTTTATCTCTCCTAATGGCAGATACCCATAACTGGACTTAAGCTTTTATTAGAGAAAAGTAAACTGACCGGATCAAATTATAAAGACTGGCTGAGTATTAACATTGCCTTTACATATGATAAGGTATCGTATGTCTTCATGGCTCTAGCCCCACCTGTCCCAGGCCCTGAATCTTCTGTTGTGGATAAGGAGATCCGCAAATCATGGGATTTTGATTGTGCTAGAGATAAATGCCTCATGTTAGTTTCGATGGACAATGAACATCAAAAGCAACATGAGAAGATGGATGCTCAATCCATCATTCTCTATACAAAGGAGTTGTATGGGGAGCAATCTCATACCCTGCGCTACGAGCCATCTACAAAGTTGTTTCAGATGAGAATGGCTACTGGCACGTCATTAAGTGATCATGTTTTGAAGATGATAGCTCTTATTGAAGAGCTTGAGGGCCTCGGATGGACACTGGAGAACGAACAGTATGTTGATATTATTCTTCGGTCTCTCGCCCTTCCTTTGCTCCATTCATAGTGAACTTCAACATGCATAATATGAAGAAGTCCCTACATGAACTTCTCAATATGTTGAGAAGTGTAGAGAGCACGCTCAAGGCTAGACTCCCGCTCAAATTATTGGGCAAAGTTCTTTTTTCCTCCCAAAAGCCAAGGCTAAGGGAAGAAAGAAGAACAAACCCACTAATCTGAGAAGAGGAGTTAAAAAGGCAAAAGGGAAAGACAAATCCAGGGCTGAGGAGTTAGGAAAAGGAGAACGTTTCTACTGCAACAAGTCAGGACACTGGAAGCGAAATTGTGTTGAGTATCTTGCTGATCTCAAAAAGAAGAAGCATGGTGATGCTTCCGCTTCAGGTGTGTTTGTGACTGAAAACTGTTTTTCTATATACTCTGCCTCCTGGATATTGGATACCGGTTCGGGTTCTCATATCTGCAATTGTATGCAAGGATTGAGAAATAGCAGAGTTTTGAAGACTGGTGATCATACTCTCCGTGTTGGAGATGGTTCCAATATACATACGGTGTCAGTGGGAGAGTATCACCTGGGGTTGCCATCAGGATGTATATTGGTTTTAAACCCGTGTTATTATGTACCAAGTATGCTATGTAATATAATATCCGTTTCTTTGTTATACAATGAAAGATATCATTTTTTGTTGCAAAATAATATTATGAACATTAACCTGAATCAAGAGTTGATTGGGTTTGGTATAATAAATAAAGGGATATACGTTCTAAATCAACACACAGTTTTCAACATACAACACACTAATAAAAGAAAACATTTAGATATAAATGAAGCTTTTCTTTTGGCATTATAGACTTGGGTATATTAACGAAACAAGAATAAACAAGCTACATAAAGATGCATATTTAAATCCTTTTGAATATAAATCTTATTCGACTTGTCAGTCTTGTATCAAGGGTAAAATGACCAAAACTCCATTTGTTGGACACGGAGAAAGAGCTACTGAACTCTTAAGTCTCATATATAGTGATGTATGCGGACCAATATCTACATAAGCTAGAAGCGGTTTTTCTTACTTCATAACTTTTACTAATGATTTCTCAAGTTTCGGACACGTGTTCTTGTTGAAACATAAGTCCGAAACTTTCGAGAAATTCAAAAAGTACAAACTTGAAGTAGAAAAGCAAACTGTGATCAGATCGAGGTGGAGAGTACTTAACCACAGAGTTTTCGGACTTCCTAAAAGAGAATGGGATTCTCTCTCAGCTCACTCCCCCTTACACACCACAGCACAACGGTGTATCAGAACGGCGGAATCGTACCTTATTAGATATGGTACGATCCATAATGAGTGATGCTGAGTTACCACTCTCCTTTTGGGGGCATGTATTGGAGACTGCAACATATCTGTTGAACGGGGTTCCAACCAAGACAGTGTCTACCACTCAATATGAGATATGGTATGGGAAGAGACCGTCTCTTAAACGAGTTAGGATTTGGGTTGTCCGGCTATTGTTAAAAGGCAAAATCCAGACAAACTCGAGACACGATCGGTTCAGTGTATATTTGTAGGATATCCAAAACATTCGTTTAGATATCTTTTCTACCACAAGGAGGAACAAAGAGTGTTTGTTTCTCAGTATGCCATATTTTTTGAAAAAGAATTTTTTACAAATAATATTGATGGCAATGCCGTAGATCTAGAAGAAGTTCTAGAAACACAAGTTACAAATGACGACTTGGTTGAACCTAATATTGGAATAAAATCTTATGAATCTCGGCCACTCCATAAATCTAGTAGGACATCTTACCCACCGGAGAGATACTACGGTTTCCTCATTGATGGTGATAGAGAAGATTGCATCATGGATGATGATGACCCTACTAGTTTCCAGCAGGGTATCATGAGTGGTGACTCAGTGAAGTGGCTGGATGCCATGAGATCCGAAATAGGAGTCTATGTACACCAACAAAGTATGGACTTTGGAAGATGTACCCTCTGAGGTAAAACCCATAGGGTGAAATAGATCTTTAAGAGAAAGATCAGTGTAGATAGACATGTGGAGACCTATAAGGCAGGGCTTGTAGCGAAAGTATTTCGTCAAAGACCAGGTCTGGACTATGACGAAACTTTCTCTCCTATAGCCATGCTTAAATCCATTCGGATCCTACTTGCTATTGCTGCTCACTACGACTATGAAATCTGGCAGATGGACGTTAAAACTGCATTTCAAAATAGTGATTTAGAAGAGTGCGTTTTTATGGATCTGCCGGAGGGCTTCGTTGATAGTGGGAGCAGCAGATAACCTTGTAGGTTGCCTAAATCCATTTATGGATTAAAGCAGACATTACAGAGTTGGAACATTTGTTTTTGATGATGCGATCAAAAGGTTTGGTTTCATTAAAAAGGCAGTAGTGCCATGTATTTATAAGAAGGTTGTAGAGGGTACTGTCGCATTCCTCGTATTTTACATAAATGACATTCTCTTGATAGAAAATAACATTCCTATGCTCCAATCGGTCAGAATTTTTTCTCGGGGTTTGTATTTACCCTCAGTGGAGGGACGATATGTTGGAAGAGTTCTAAACAAGATATCGTTTTCAGACTCAACGTTAGAAGTTGAGTACAGTGCTGCAAATGATGTTACCTAGGAAGTTGTCTGGATGTGGAACTAGGAGTAGTTCCAACCATTATAATCCAATACTATAGTGTTGTGATAATAAAGGGGCTATGGCACTGCCAAAGAGCCCAAGTCCCATCAACGATCCTGATACATCCTGAGGCAATATCATTAGATCCGAGAGATGGTTGATCACCGCGTGATCGAGATTAAAAGACTATATACAGAGAATAACACCGCGGATCCACTCACCAAGGTCCTTTCACAGCCAAAGCATGAGCGACCATATGAGATATTGGGTATGAGATATGCCAATAAGTGGCCTTAGTGCAAGTAGGAGATTGTTGGGTATATGTATGCCTTAGAGGCCATTATTTGATATTGGATTCTAGGATATGTACATATATACAGAGGACTTTCTCGCTCGACATGATAATATGCTATCTGGTCACACTTTATCTTAACATGTTCACTTGATTGTGTATACTATTCATTTGGTACATGTTGATAAAGCCCTTAGGATATTCACTTGACTATCATGATTATGATGCAGATCATACTAGTGGGGCATGAATGGTCTATAAGCGTATCCTTAAATGTTCCTAGTCATGGGTGTATTGAGACGGGGCATCGATATTCCAGAGTAGTCTAGCGTATACGTTTCATGACCCATTTGATGAGTGATGGATGATCCCATATCCATTAGTGTTTAACATCAAAGATTGTGTACGGGTGCTCAGTGGAGACTGGGTACACTGAACAGACTTATCGAGAACTCCTATATGGTATTATATCAATCGTTGGATAGCAGTTCTCAGGTGACACTTGTACAGGTTAGTCTGTAGACCCGAGATCATCAAAGAGTCTTATGTGTTCTCCCACTGTACTTTGATTTCCACCCTACCACGGCTCTACTGAGTCATGTAAACAGGTGGATTTTGGGTACAGTCCCGAGACACATGGTGGCAATGAGCGATAGGAGGGGTTTCGTCTCTTCCGGTATTGGGTTTGATATTGCGATGTGCTCGATTGGCTATAACAGGAAGTCCCTAGCCAGAGCTGATGAGATTTACTGATAAGTGTTATCAGTAGTTTCTCGATCTGTTATAGACCATACATCGGCACGACTTATTGAGTTATTAGGGTTGACGATACCATCCCTAGACTCAATATGCAGCATATCTGATAAAGAGACCGGACTGTACGGTAAGTGTTGACAGTTGGCTCTACGGAAGTGTTGACAAGTTCGCTTGTTGTTCTTCTGTTCGCTCAATACCTAGGAGCCATTACGTACAGCTAGTTCCGCTAACGGTTTGTGGGCATATGATATGATCACTGCCTACTGCTAGCGTATTGACGAGTCTTAGAGTCCCATAAAGGGTTTCCTAGCTCAGGCGAAACGATGTGGGGTGCATATGGGGATATGCGCTGGAGCTTGATTAAATGCGCGTATATGATACCGCATTTTAATCTGGCGTTTTCTATTGGTCAAGTCGTATGTGATATGACCGGATTATTAAATCAAATGCTGATTTAATATCAAATGACCATTAGCTCATTTATTAAATCTTTTCTTTATTATGTATGCATGAATGTATGTATGTTTATATTGGTATCTATGCACACATGCATGCATGCATGTGTCATGGTTGATGATACTTTGGAGATGGCTATGCAAAACTCACATGGAAACTATTTTGATATTTTTAATTATTGAGTTAAAGAAAATGGGAAATAAATCATGGTTGAATTCTTTTTTCTTTCTACACACTTCTTGAGTTGACTACATCTAACCATGGTTTCATTTCTAATTACCTATTAACTCAACCATTAAAAATATCTAGATATTTCCTAGCCTTAGTTAAGAGTGAGTGTGACTCTCTCTATTATTCATAATTATCTTGAGTTTATCTCTCTTGAGCTCAAGCTAAGCCATTTCCATCTCCTTCTTCCTCCAAACTCTCTACCTTTGTCTAAGTGAGTGAAGAGAAAGAAAAAGAAAGGTTTTTAAGTGAGAATATTACCCACTTCACCAATCAATACTAGTCTAGCCCACTAGTGTAGGTTGTTTGCATCACTTTCATTTAGGTCAAGTGAAGCAAGGAGCTTGAGCAAAGGGACTCCGTGGTGGATCGTCGTGGACTTCGAAGGCTTCAAGCGAACCCGTTCAAGCTTCGAGTAGAACCAAGGAGTCGAGGAGGAGAGGTCTATAAAGGTTGTATTTCTTTTCTCTTAGTGTTAGAAACTTACTAGTATATGATACTTGTAGCTTTTACCCTAATCCTCTAGTTCGATCCTTGGTATGGTTTGTTTAGCACCCTATATTTTTTTAAAGCTGCATGTTTGATGCTTGTCAAAACCTTGCAAAGGTGCTAGGAAAACCCTACATGTACCTACTGCCCAAACAGCAGTACTTACAGCTACCGATACCATCCCCGTATCATTACACGAGTTTATGAGGCTGAAGCTTCCAGTTTTCACCGGCACAGATGCAGCGGAGGATCCACAGACATTCTTATACAGGATGGACAGGATTTGCCGTTCACTGAGATGTTCTGATGAGAGATCGTTTGAGCTTGTGAGCTTTCTACTGGAGGGTCTTGCTCAGATGTGGTGCGAGTCAGTTGAGAGAGACCGAGCTGCAGGTCTATCTCCTATGACCTGGGATGAGTTCACAGCGGTGTTTCTTGCTCTTTTCTTTCCGTAGAGCGTCGGGGATGCTCGATCTCATAGTTTTGAGTCTTTATGCAAGACTCTTGGCATGACCGTGTCCGAGTTCAACGTTCAGTTAACTCAGCTGTCCCGATATGCTCCTTACCTGGTGAACACTGAAGAAAAGCACATCAAGATATTTGTACGAGGCTTTGATACGCAGATATTTCTTTCTATCGGTGCCCAGCACTTTGACACATAGGCAGCAGCGATTGATGCCGCTTTTTTAGTGGAGGAGCGTATTTCTAAAACTACAGTGCCGAAGTGGATTCGTACCGGTATATCAGCTCCAGTGCGGTTTGGCAGAGATATGACAGGCAGAGACTGTGGTAGATTCTTTCTAGGCCGTGGTAATGGCCGAGGCATGATGCGGGGCCAGTTATTCAGCTCTTATCCACCGGGTCAACAGCCTTCACCAGGATATTTTCGATGTGTGAGTCCACAGCACTGTGTTAGACATTGTCCCGTGAGGCGCCAGAACGAGGCGACGGTTCCACAGATCACCTTACCACCTTCACCCCCTCCCCTGAGAGCTTTACCTCCTACACTTGTTATTGCTCTACGCCAGGCCGATACTCCGAGAGGCCATGGTCATGGCAGTCCGGTTCAGAGAGGACGAGGTGGCAGAAGCAAAGGAAAGCCGGTTACTGGTGGAGGACATGCCTCAGTATTTGATTTGACTCCTCAGGATGTGCATGCATCGAATGCCGTTGTGACAGGTACTCTTCCAATTTGTTCTTTCGACACGCGTGTATTGTTCGACCCAGGTTCTACGCATTCTTATGTATCCACACACTTCGTATCGAGGTTGGGCCAAGAGTCGTCTTTGCTAGATCTGCCGCTTGTTGTGATTACTCTCATAGGAGAGCCTATTATTGCTTAGCATGTATTTCGATCTTGTTCTGTTCGTATTGGAGATAGGGATTCTTCTGTTGATTTGATTCCCCTCGACACGTTAGACGTTGACGTTCTTCTGGGCATGGACTGGTTAGCCACTTGTTATGCATCCGTGGACTGCCGTGAGAAGGCGGTCAGATTTAGTTTTCCGGATGAGCCAGTTCTTGTTATTTAGGGAGACCGTAGTGCAACCCTTCCTAGTTTGATTTCTGTCCTTCGCTCTAGTCAACTCTTGAGGAGAGGATGTCAGGGATTCTTAGCATATGTTCGTGATACTGGAGCCGCAAAGGTCCCGTTGGACCAGGTTCCGATTGTGAGGGAGTTTCCTGATGTCTTTCCTGACGAGTTACCTGGATTGCCATCAGAGAGCGATATCGAGTTTTGCATTGACTTGATCCCCAGCATGGGACCTATTTCTACACCGTCTTATTGGATGGCCCCGGCAGAGCTTAAAGAGCTTAAGGATCAGTTGCAAGATTTGCTGGATAAAGGACTTATTCGTCCGAGTGTCACCTTGGGGTGCTCCTGTTCTGTTCGTCAAGAAGAAGGACGGTAGTATGAGGTTATGCATCGATTATCGTCAATTGAATCGAGTTACCGTGCAGAACAGATACCTCCTACCTCGCATCGACAATTTGTTTGATCAGCTCCAGGGTATGGGATATTTTTAGAAGATTGACTTGCGGTCAGGTTACCATCAGTTGCGGGTTCGAAATGATGACATTCCGAAGACCGCTTTTCGTACGTGCTACGGGCATTATGAGTTCTTGGTGATGTCGTTCGGGCTCACTAATTCCCCAGCAGCATCCTTGGATTTGATGAACCGCATATTCAAACCTTTTCTTGACCAGTTCATCATCGTTTTCATCGACGACATTCTAGTATACTCCCGGAGTCGAGAGGAGCATGAGCAGCACTTGAGGATTACGTTGCACACTTTGAGGGAGCACCGGTTGTTCACTAAATTCTCCAAGTGTGCCTTCTGGCTTGATAGTGTTGACTTTTTGGGTCACGTGGTTATGAGAGATGGCATACGTGTAGACCCAAAGAAGATCGAGGTCGTACAACATTAGCCCAGACCTGTATCAGTTACAGAGATTAGCTGCTTCTTGGGTTTGGCCGGGTACTACCGACGCTTTGTTTAGGATTTTTCTCGTATCGCTGCACCGCTGATCGGGTTGACCCGGAAGGGAGTTCCTTTTCTTTGGACCGAGGCATGTGAGCAGAGTTTAAGCAGTTGAAGACTCGTTTGACGACCGCACCAGTATTATCTTTGACTATAGGGTCGGCGGCTTTGTTGTCTATTGTGATGCTTCTCGAGTAGGTCTA
This sequence comes from Agapanthus africanus, assembly GCA_030015575.1. Taxonomy (NCBI): domain Eukaryota; kingdom Viridiplantae; phylum Streptophyta; class Magnoliopsida; order Asparagales; family Amaryllidaceae; genus Agapanthus; species Agapanthus africanus. The sequence continues at coordinate 619,954,030 of CM057341.1, forward strand.
AGCTGTGTGTTGATGCAGCACGGCAGGGTCGTCGCGTATGCTTCTCTGTAGTTGAAGAAGCACGAGCGGAACTATCCCACTCACGATTTAGAGATGGTTGCGGTGGTCTTTGCACTTAAGATTTGGAGGTATTACTTATACGGCGAGTCATGCCAGATATTTATGGACCACAAGAGCTTAAAGTACATCTTTCAACAGCGAGATCTAAATTTGAGGCAGCGCCGTTGGATGGAGCTCGTGAAGGACTATGACTGCGAGATTCTTTATCATCCGGGTAAGGCGAATGTTGTGGCAGACGCTTTGAGTCGGAGGCCCGGAGGTAGCTTGTCTTATGTGAGCGCAATCCCGAGATAGTATTCCATAGATTGGCAGATTCTTTGTGACAGCCGAGTACAGTTTGAGTTTACTTCGACCGGAGGACAGCTTGCCTATGTCCGTCCATGCCCACGGTTACTTGATCGCATCCGGGGGGCACAGTCCGACGATGCTCGTTTGTCAGAGACTATGGAGCTGGTTCAGCAGGATAGAGATTCAGAGTTCGTGATCGATCACCAGGGAGTGCTAAGATTTAAGACTCAACTATGTGTGCCAGATTCCGAGAGACTGAGACGTGAGATCTTAGTTGAGGCGCATCAGTCAGCATACAATGTTTATCCGGGTCCCACCAAAATGTATCATGACTTGAGAGATGTCTACTGGTGGGTAGGGATGAAGAGTGATGTTGTGGATTTTGTTTCGATATGCCTGACTTGCCAACAAGTCAAGGCTGAGCATCAGAGACCAGCAGGAGAGTTATAGCCTTTGCCCATTCCGGAGTGGAAATGAGAGCAGATCTCTATGTATTTCATTATGGATCTACCTAGGACCAGTCAAGGGTATGATCTATTTGGGTGATCGTAGACCGGTTGACGAAAGCGGCTCACTTTCTGCCAGTGAAGACCACTTTCGGATTTGCTAAGTATTCCTGAATTTATATTGATGAGATTGTGCGACTACACGGCATTCCGACTTGCATTGTGTCCAAAAGAGGCACCCATTTTACCAGCCGACTGTGGCAGAAACCTGAGGAGGCTTTAGGCACCCGATTGAGTTTCAGTATAGCTGTCCATCCGCAGACCGACGGTCAGTCAGAGCGAACCATACAGACTCTTGAGGATATGCTCCGAGCTTGCGTTCTAGATTTCGGTGGCAGTTAAGATCGTCACTTGCCCTTGATAGAGTTCTCCTACAATAACAGTTTCTAGGAGATGATTCAGATGGCACCCTTCAAGTTATTATATGGGAGGAGATGTCAATCACCAGTTTGTTGGACAGAGTTCAGTGAGAGCAGTATTTTAGGGCCGCGTCTAATGCAGGAGACGAAAAAGAAGATCCAGTTGATTCAAGATAGGATGAGAGAGGTCCAGAGTAGGCAGAAATCTTATGCTGATAGACGTCGTCGCAGACTTGAATTCAACGTAGTTGATCATGTTTTCTTGCGGGTTTCTCCGATGAAGGGCGTGATGAGATTCGGGAGGAAAGGGAAGCTTAGTCCCAGATATGTGGGTCCTTTCGAAATTCTCGAGCGAATCGGTGCAGTTGCTTATCGTTTGGCTCTTTCACCCAGTTTTCCAGATGTTGATCCCATGTTTCATGTATTGATGCTTCGTAAGTACCTTCATGACCCTTCTCACACGATTCAGCACCAGACGATCCAGCTGAAGCGCGATCTTTCGTTCACCGGGCAGCCGAAAGTCATTCTAGATCGGTAGGTGAAGAAACTAAGGTCAAAGGTCTTACCGTCCGTAAAGGTTCTTTGGCGTGGCAGAAGAGTTCACCTGGGAAGCTGAGGACGAGATGCGGAAGAAGTTTCTCCATCTCTTCGAAGGTACGCGTGGTTGGATTTTAAATTCGGGGACCGAATTTCTTTAAGGGAGTAAGATTGTAACGCTTTAGAAAATCGTTTAGGTTAATTATATGATAATTAGTAGTATAGTACGTGTTTTTCCGTAAAACCTAATTATAATTATTTTTCCACATAGACATAATATAACTATTTTACTAATGTAAATGCTTATTTTATTGGTATTTATTAGTTATTTATTTAACTACTTGTTCACTTAATTATTTTCCTCATTTATTAATTATTTAAATTATTTAATATGCACACACACGCTAATCTTGTGTTAATTCAAGGTTAACAATATGTTGATACACTTTTGTGCACCATGGCTACTTAAAACAATTTTTGGTTAACCTGTTTTCCTTTTTACATATGCATGTTCTAAAATTTTCTTTAAAAATAAAAATGAAAAATAAAAAGAAAATGAGTATGGTGCATTTAATGGCATGGCATGGCTTGAGCTATGAGCATTCTCTCTCTCTCACACTCTTCTCTTCTCTTCTTCTTCCTTCTCCTTTCTCCTTTGCCGAAACCTCTTCTCTACTAATTTAAACCTCTATAAATCAACACAAATCACTTCACTAATCACTCTAAAATTCCTATTTTCAACCTCTTAAAGTATTTTTTGAAGCAAGTTCCTTCTTTTGGTGCAACCCTATCAAGTTTAGGCCTTCTTCTAATCTATTGGGGTATAAAAACCAAGTTTACTTGTTTCTTTGATAATCTTTGCTTTTATTAGTCTTAATTAGATGTTTAAGTAGGTTTTAAAGCAAGTTTAGAGATTTAAATAGAAGGTTAGGTCAAGTTAATGCTTTTATGACTTAATTAGGTTAATTAAGAGTACTTAGTGACTAATAGACTTACTAATCCACCCAGATTGCACTAAAATACTATAATGTTACTAATTACTGTTTTAAAAATGGTTTTTAGTAAAGATTGGAGACTTTTACAATCTTCTATCATTACGTTTGTCTAAAACTAAATCAAACAATACTGTAGAGTAGTATTAGAGTCGTGACCTTACACTTGAAACCCGGACCCAAACCCACCTAGTTGGCCCAGCGAGATTGGAGTATTCCCCGGCGCCGCCGGTCTACTGTAGAATTTAGGTGATGGATTTTTGTGGGTAGCTCTCTGTGTATATTTTAGAGTATTTGATATTGTTTGTTTTCTCTAGTTTTACTACAGATAAAATATAGGACTATTTTTCCTTTAAGGTGTGTTTGTGTCAATGTGCGATACGCACGATTCGATTCTAGATTTGGTGTTTGCTATACTTAACGGCCTTAGGTATGTTTTGTAATGATATCCCGCGCGTTTTGTGTACCAAGTGCACGTGTGTTTAACTAGTGCGCGTTAGTCGCTTCATATCGTTTTGTCTTCGCGTTTTATTGAATAATTAGTCTTATGTGATAATTGTGCGATTCTAGGATCGGTTGCGGAGACATCGGACGCAGCAAGGAAAGGAAAAGCAGTAGCTGGATTCAATTAGCCAAGGCATTCCGGTGAGTAGATGTACACATTTATGGGGAAATCACTTGGATGGTGTAAAGCGCCCGATAGTTAGGATTTAAGTAAAATTCTTGTCTTCACATGCGTATGTCATATTCATATAGCATTTGCATCTTCATACACATCGATATTATTACCTAGGACACTTGAACTATTACCAATGGTTTATACTGCATGTGCACTATTTTATGCGAACACACACGCCATTGGTAATTGCTATGTAACGAACACTTTAGAACTTGCTTAATAATAGGTATCTGTGCATTTGCATCATGTATGATATGTAGTCTTCTAGTCGTATATTTCATTGCATCAAAATGGATATGTAGTTTTCTAGTCATATACTTCACTGCATCATCATTCATATATAGTCTTCTAGTTATACATCGTATTCCATAACATTGATATTATAAACATCCATCATTATCGACATATTCATATATTGTGATTCTTCTTGGAGATTTCTGGATTTAGGGAAAACCACAAGAATTTTATGAACTTATTATCTTTTTAAAATTCAAGTTGCGGTTTTCTCATGATAGAATGTGTGTGGCGTCCACCATGAGTTTTCTCAGTTCTTGAGCAACGTATGTACATATACCCGATTCAAGGAGTGAGGAGGAACCGTCTACGGGTACATGGTGGACCCGGTGAGGTACCCCGGGGTAAGAAGGCCGTATAAAAAGATGTTGAGCCTGGCAGGGGAGCACTACCAACCGGTGATTATTGACCCAGCGATCATCCGGAGGATACTGACTGAAGTCGTGTGATTTGACAGATTTGAGGGCCGATCTGGGAGACAACTACCGAGATTATATATATATATATATATTGTATCGATATTTGACACAGATTTCTATCGATTTCAATTGATGGTACTCTAGTTTTATAATACTAAAATTTTGCTAAGATAAGACAACAGATTTTCTCATACAGATATATCCAGATTTCATGTTTGATCATTCATTCTTGTCGCATTCATAGTAGTACATCGCATCATAGTTATATACTTAGGTTGTGATGCAAATGCGTGCATGCTTGTGATAGCTTTATTAGATATTACTAACTACTCACGAGTTGACAACTCACCCCCGTTGTGTCATAGTGTCTTGCAGGATCAACCCGTCAGCATAGTAGCGGTGGGGCGCACTTCTTCTTCTGCTTCTTTTTATATCGACTTGCGGTTTTGCTTGTAGGTGAGTTTGCGAGGTCATTCTTTTGTTCCCACCTTGTATATTTATTTTTGTATCTAGTACACTCCATCTACCATTTCTACCATTTTGTATATTGGACCTAGATCGTGATATTGTGAGACTTGTATATATATTCTGATTCTGGTGTCAAGCTCGTGTGAGCCGACTGTATGCTCTTTTAATGCTTATTTCATCTATTATAAGATATCTTGCATGTAGTTTTGTTCCGCTATTCGGCGAAGAGCTAGCTTCCGCTTGGGATGCCTTTATACATTGCTTATATATTTTCATGTTTTGTATCCGTTTAGAGCCAGTTTTTACAGAGGAAACTCTGCCGAAATTTTCAGAAAAAATGGATGCTTTTAAATAATTTTGATGTAACTCTTTTTATTAAAATCTACCTTTCAAATTTAAGTTTTCTTCACTCTAATTCATTCAACGGTTTAGATTTCTGTGATTTAGCTTACTTAGATTATGCTACACCTCTAGACGTTGCATGCTTTAAGTGCTAGTCGCGTTCCACATATTCAGGCCGTGATAGAGAAGGTGAAGATGTGTGAACAGAATCACGGTCAACGTCGAAGTTGACCGGCAAAGGCAAAGGCAAAGAGTGCGTGGAAGAAGTATCGACTTCGGAGTCGATCGCGTAGTCGGCAATGACTAACGAAATGCGGAATAAATGGGCACTAGGGTCCCGAGCCCAAATGGACAAACACTGAACAAATTTAGTGTTATCAAAGCGTATTTGTAGAAGGTGAGGGTAAGAAAACGTCAATGGTGAAAATGTAGGTTGAGGTAAAATGTGGTGAAAATGTAAATTTTTGTAAATTTTTGGATTTTTTGTTTTGTTTTGGAAAAAATGCGGAAAAAACGAACTAAACACAATCAATCGCTATAAAAAAATACACAATCAATTCCTAGAGCTAGGGTCTTCAAAGTCCAGACTAGACCGCTCCTAGACTTCCATACGACAAGTTGCAGGATAACTCCTCTAGTTGTCTCTTCACTGATCAAGCATGGTCAGGTAACTGCAAGTGAGGTTGCTCATGATTTTCGCCAAGTTCCTTAATTTAAGAACCTCTTCACTTTGCAGAACTTCTGTCCTTAGTACTTTCCTTAGACACCACACGATCAAGTTTAGATAAACAGTAGATTCCCCGCAACCTTCACTTGTCCTAAATGAGCGCGATAAGTCTTTAAAAGCTTGGTCTAGATCTTTTTTAATTAACTCAAGGTAATGCTTATATTTTTAATGATTTTTGGGGCTTAAGTAGAGTGATGAATTCCCTACCTAATCTGAGTTTGGTTTTGTGCCCCTTAATGTCCGTATTAAAGATGCAATGCGCAATTCAATAAATGGTTGTTCAAAACATCAATAATTGTTTTTTAAATTAAGAGGCGGTGCTGCAACAAATATGGGTTAGTTTCTTTTTGTCTATTGACGGCGAACTTTGCAAAGAATTCTACAGAAAATAGAATATTAGACTCGTCGGATTTGAGTGAGAAGGAGATAGAGAAATATGCACCGAAAGTTTTGGATTATGAAACTCTGTTGAGTTGATCATGATAGCTTGAAAATGTACGCTTACATAGGCAAAACTATCAGGATATTTGGAACTGTACTTCAAGTTCCCCTTATTAATGAAAGTTTAATTTATTATGCACGATCGCTGCTCGCTCGCTTGTCCATTTCAAAACCTACAATGTCGGAAAAACGAATAATTTAGAAAAATAAGCGATATTGATAGCTAATATGATGTGCACACACAATTATGAAATTTAAAATATCAAAATGGAGCAGTAACAGAACAATAGAGCATCAACCAAAAAATTGGAGCAATCTGGGCATGTGGGGCCACTAGTTGCGGCCGGATAGAATAAATGGGCGGCTAAGTGAAGGAAATGAGGCTCCAACTTTTTGTAGTTTTCTCTGTGTTTTATGAGTGTGTAACATTTCAGAAAATAAAATATTATTTTTAGGAATTTAAATAATTAAAATAATAAATTTTATGAATATAATAAAGATATAGAAATTAGTTTCAGGGAGAAGGTATAATTATATACTAATAGTTTGGAAAATATTTAGAAAATTATATGAATTATTGATTGGGAAAGTGTTTATTGATTGGGGTAGTTTATAAATATTTATACAATTATTTGTATACGGGTTTATTACTAAAATCGATTAATACTTCACTAATTACATATTAAGCTCGTTTATGACATGCAACATGTAATGTTTGCAACACTTGTTCCTCCTTTTATTTTTGCAACCATGGTATTATTAGATTTTCCTTTAAAAAGGTTTTTGATTTGTTTTTTTTAAAAAAAGAGGAAAACAAAAGAGAGAAGGGGACAAGGTGACATGGGGGTGTGGGTGAGAGAGAGAGAGAGAGAGAGGAAACTTCTACACATGCATGACCCTTTGACCATGGCTCATGGTTCCTTCATCTTCATTTCCTTCTCTTCTCCTTCTTCTTCTGCTCCTTTCCGTCCACCGCCTCATCCATCTTGCATCACCCTCAAACTACCTCAAACCACTATAAAACCTCATCCTCTCTTCATAAAAAAAAAATGATCACAAGACCATTACAAACACTATGGGTAGATCAAAGTTGGACTTTGAAGACTTTGGGCAACTCAAGAAAATTCTTGAGTTGCCAAATAAGGTAAAATCCTACACCATTAGTTTAGAATCTTGATTTCCTCATATCTTATTGTAGTTTAGAGTAAAACTATTATGGTTTAGTGATCTTTGAATTTTCCAAGATGAGTTTTTAGGGGATTTGTGGAGTTGTAAAGGTGTAAATGAGGATTGGTCATGACTGCAACCCCTTTAGTGTTAAAAACCTGGACCACACCAGAGACTTAAACCAAGACTTGGGTTAGAATTGTTCCGATGTCGGTTTTGTGGAATTTTATAGACTACAGAGAATCTGGAGCAATCTGAGACCTTTATAAGAAAATCAAACATACACATTAACCTAATTAGACCACTAGGAGACCACCAAGAGAAAACGAGACCCCATTTCCTTTGTTAGTTATATGTATGCCCTAGAGGCCATTACTGTACGTATGATGTATATTGTAGTGGATGCTTGGACATATATAGGGATGACTTTCTTGCTCGACATGATAGTATGCTATCTGATTACACTTTATCTTAACATGTACTCTGATTGTCTCTATGTTACATGTTGATAAAGCCCTTAGGATGAGTACTTGACTACCAGGACTATGATACAGATCATACTAGTGGGGACAGTGTAGTCACCAAGTACATCCTTCAAATGTTCCTATTCGTGGGAGTACCGAGACAGGGCATCGATACTCCAGAGTAGACTAGTGTATGCGCTTCTTGACCCATATGATGGGCGATGGATGATTCCATATCCATTGGTGTTTGACATCAGAGAAGGTATACGGGTGCTCAGTAGAGACCGGGTAAACTGGACGGACTGGCCGAGAACTCCTAGATGGTATTATACCTCACGTCAGATGGCAGTTCTCTGATGACACTGGTACAAGTTAATCTGTAGACCCGAGATCGTCATAGAGTCTTGTGTGATTCCCGCTGTGCTTTGATTTCCATCATATCACGTCCAAGTGGGCGTGCAAAAAGGTGGCTTTTGGGTACAGTCCCGAATCACATAGAGGCAATGAGCGATAGGAAGGGTTTTGTCTCTCCCGGTATAGGGAGTTGATGTTGCGCTGTGTTCGATTGGCTATAGCTGTAAATCCCTGGATAGGGTTGCTGAGATTTACTGGTAAGAGTTATCAGTAGTTTCTCGAACTGTTATGGACCTTATATCGACACGACTTATCAAGCTACTGGGGTCTGATGTTTACCATCCCTAGACGAGATATGCGACATATCAGACAAAGAGACCGGACTGTACGGGAGTGTTACTGATTGGATTCGCAGGAGAATGTACAGGCTTGCTTGTTGATCCTCTGATCGCTCAATACCTGGGTGGCTGTTACGTTTAGCTGACCGCTTGAAGTTTGTGGGTGTTTGATATGATCACCACCTACTGCTGGCGTATTGATGATTCTTTAAAGTCCTACACAGAGGTTTCTTGGCTCAGGCAAAAACGGAGTAGGAGCACATATGTTATTTGTGCGGGACTGAGAATAATACGTGTATGCGATACTGTATTGGATTCTCGCGATATATGATATCGACCGGGTATATGAGATATAGCCGGGTCATCGGATCAAGTGTTGATTTGATGAACTGATACAGATTATATTAGTTGGTTATTTTTGAAATAGTCGGATTATCGGATCAAGTGTTGATTCGATAATTTAATGTATAATTATATATGTGATATATTAAGTTACATTAACTAATATAAGCTCACTTAAATATTTTTTCTCACTTGGATAATACATTGATATATATGTGATATATATTAATTGTATTATTTTATTTTGTTACAAAATATATTATATATGTGATATATAATATTGTAATAAGTTAAGGTTACAAATGCAACATGTTTTGTGGAGTTTAAACATGGTTAGGGTTTGGATTAGGGTTAAGCTTTCTTGAAGCTTCTAGAAGCTTTGTTTTTGTTTTTAAGCAAAGATATTTTGTAAAGATATTTTGTTGATGTTTCTTAACCAAATCCAAACCCTTTACCATAGTAAATTCTCTACATGGGTTAAGTATTCATTCTTAACCCATGGTTGCATTTCTAACCTCACACAAGTTTTCATTATTCAGCACAAAGTAATTTCTTCTTCTTCTTCCTTTGAGAAAAGCTTTCTAGCTTTTTCTTGTGTGATGAAAATGGGTGAGAAATTGAGAACAAATGAGAGCTAAATTCCTACTTCATCTTCCCCATCTATTCTAGCCGCCTAGATTAGGGTGTTTGCTTTGTTAATACTTGATTAGCAAAGCAAGAGCTTGGGTTTGAGTTTCTTCAAGGTAAATCATCTTAGTTATTGAAGATCGGAAGCAAGCTTGCATTTTTCTCTTCATGGAGCCTCTCTTAAGTCCGGGCACTCAATGATCGCAGCGAAGGGAACTCAACACGGAGCTTTTGAAGTGAGGGAATGGACTACAAAGGTTGTAATCCCAAACTCTTAGAAGTAAAGTTGTTTACTTGCTTTTTGTTTCGCCTAATCTCTAGTCTAAGATCTTGGTTAGGGTTGTTCGGCACATGAAAAATTTTGATTTTGGCATGATTGATGCCTTGTAGAACCTTGTTCTAGTGCCTAGTAACCCTACAGTGGTATCAGAGCCAAGCTAGAGCTTTAGGCATCGTCTAGACGAAGTTTAAAGTCCGATCGAACCCCGAAACGTCGATATACACCCCCTCTCTGGAAATTTTTTCAAATGTTGATTTTTTCTGTATTAAAAATACTCAGAAAATTAAGCAGGGAATTCTAAGGATTACTGTGAAAAACGACATCCGAATTCCCATAAAGCGCCGCGGAACCGCGGTAATACCATGCTTTGCACGGCGGTTCCACGGCCGTATAGGGGTATTAGGGTTATCTTTTTTCACAGTAACATCCGTAGGTATTTCTACATGCTTCTGGGAATTTTTAATATTACTCAAGTGTTGAGTTATCTGGAGATCTTTTGTACTCGTTGATTCGATCGGAAAGTTTAACTTCGTTTAGTTTTTTGGATAATTTAGAACGTTTTAAAAAGATCGAACGGATATCAATAACTCACTTTTTCCCCTGTTGGAAAATTTCCAATTGTTGGATTTTTTCCTTAGTTAAAGAACATTCACAGTCGTGCAAGTAACGTGATGGACCCTCTAGAAGAACTAAAACCTTAACTCGATTATGTGACCGTCTGAACCGCCTCTAAACTTTAGGGTTTGTGGCAGTACGGCATTGCCACATGTGAGACGTTGGTTTGACCCTTCTACGGCTGGACCATTGGTACTGTGGCATGTGATGGATGTTTTTAAACTAAGTTCAAGTGTTGAGAAAAAAGTAAAATTTTGGGTGTTTGTTTATTCGATTGAAAAGTTTAACATTGTCTATTTATCTGGAATGTGATACAATATTTGGAATCCACAAGTAGTTATGAGATAACTAATTTGAATGTTATAAATCTAGCAGTTTAGTCTCACATGATCGGTTGCCACGGGATTTTGATGCGATCAAAAGTCCGTCGCAATCATGTAGCGTACGCGGATACTCACCGGGAAACTTAATAGATAGCCACGCCCCATAGCCCCGACCAAGTGACTATAGGAGAACCCCGTTGCCAAAAGCATCCGTTCGGGTGCTCGCGGCAGGGGTGTTCCGCCTTAGTGCACTTCGTCGACGGCATCAGGGGTGCGGCCGTCTACAAAAGTTTTCGACGAGCATTCGATCAGGTTGTCGGGAATCTTGTTGAATTGCCCGACTAGATATTGAAAAGTGTATTCGATATTGAGACTAAAATGCGGGGTTTATAATTGTTAGGCATGAGATGTCTAAGGAATTCATTTTGTTAGGTATGCGATGTCTAAGGAGGTTGCGGATTCCAACTGTTGTAGTTTTACACTTTCTTTTCTGCGGCCATAAGTGTAATATGTGGTGTATCGCCGGTTTCGTTGCTATACATCAACGACAATTAGGATGCACATATTTATTTACGTTGATGACATGTGATATTATGTGTTGCTGTGATATGTTATATTGGATCGTCGTGTTTAGAATAGTTAGGGGTTTTATGTGAGATGAGAGTTTTTCTTTTTCATTCATGTAAAATTCTATTGTATGTAATATTCTTTTATTGGGGCACTTCCGGGCTGAGGATGATGTTACCATTGTATATTATTTACTTTTCCGCATTAGGATAGACCCAAGGCGGGGAGCACAAGTAACCGGGTTCTCGGGTCCAATGGGAGACCATCTTGAGGAGTCGAGACCGGGTCTCCTAACTCTAGAACTGGAAGGATTACTTGCTGGTCTCGTAGGGGTCTAGGGATGTGGGTTTGGCTATTCATCACGACCGTGGAATTCGTGTTTTATACAGGCTCATATTAAAACACGGACCTCCTAGTATATCCAATACTTCATATATGTTCTTCTGCTGCACTGTTCTGTGATGAGATCATATTACTGCCTGAGATGAATATTTATATTATATATATGAGATATATATTGTATATTGTTGATTTCGTTTCAAATGTGATGCTTGTGAAGCATAATTAAATGGGACTTCATTAATGAGATTAATGAAATAAAAGAAACCTAAAGATATTGTAGAAACTTGTTTAAAAACTGGTAGATCTAGTTCTTGCTTTGCATAGCGGTATTCCTTGTAGAATATCCAGCACCTTATTCGATAAGGAAAGAACCGAGATCCCTTCACCGGGAGTGACCACTTTAGCGAAATTAGCAGATGCTACACACTCGGTTTGTCTTTTGATTGCTTCTATAGTTTTTGCTTTGCATGGTGGTATTTGTGAAATATCCTGCACCTTATTCGATAAGGAAAGAGCTGGCGATCCCTTCACCGGGAGTGACCTCTTTAGCAAAACTAGAAAAGGCCTCAAAAACACTCCATTTAAAATCACTCGATTCTACAACGATATCAAGTTCATTAAGCAAAGGGTTTTCTTAAAACCCATCGTAGCCCTCCGTCATTTCAGATAGGTAATAGTTAGTAATCGTGCTGTGTTTGTTGGCCTTTGTCAAGGCGTAGTGTGCGGTAGCTGATTACTGCTTATTTGTATAAGCATATGATGCGATTGGATTAGGGTAGTCGTGCGACCTTGTTGTCCTTTGTCAAGGGCCGTGCGGGTGGGTTTAATTCAATCAGGAAATGACGGGTTGAACTTGACTAGCATCCTATGGTTTGTTGACCTTTGTTAAGGTCATAGGAGGTTAGGGGTAAAATATTATCGGGAATTTCAAGTGTTGAAATTTGCAATGAGATAGTTGGATTCAGATACCCACTGCGAGTAAGAGTTACTCCTGGGAGAGTTTTACACATTACAATTAGCCGATCAAGTAGGTGTCTAGAAAGGTGTCAACGGGGTTATGCCTCTGGGAAAACGAGGTTTATTTTAATTAGGACCGTGCGAAAGCACGGGGAACTTCCCACAAAGTACCGGCACTGGCCTGGCTGAAAGATTGGCGAACTTGTAGGGTGTAATTAATCCCGGCTAGTCTTTCCTTTTAGGGTTTGAAGGAAGATTTGACTAAAACAGTGGGAGATATCCTGATTAGATATATATTAATAACCAATCTAATCTTGCAAGCGTATACGCTGAGTGTTTTCTTCTCTCTCTCTCCAAGTAGCGACCATGTCACGCCTTAATCAAGATAATAATACGGATGTATTGACCGAACCCGCTTGTTATACTGCGCTAGGGAACGTTGGTCCTGCACCAACTTATAAATGTTATAAAACCGAGCAGGAAATAGGGGATTACCAGAATTCCCGTGCCGCCCAAACATAGAAAGTGCATGCTGATGCATCTTCTTCGGGTGTGTACATTACAGAGAACTGTTTCTCAGTATCCTTTATGTCCTGGGTATGAGATACCAGATCAGGATCCCGCATATGTAATCTGTTACATGGGCTACAGATAGGTAGAGAACTGAGAACGGGTGATAAGTTTCAAGAGTTGGAAATGGTGCAATTGTTGCAAGCCAAGTTTGTTGACAATTATCACCCTGTATTACCAAAATACATTGATTCTGAACGAATGTTATTAGATACCGAACCTGATATACAACATCATATCAGTCTCTTTATTAGTAAAGAAGGATATAATTTTGTATTGTTGGATAATGTTTTGAACATTTCCTATATCAAGAGTTGATTGGTTCAGGAACATTATCTAAAAGCATATACGTTCTAAATCAAATTACAGTTCTTAGTATACACAACACACACAAGAGGAAGAGTTCAGAAATGAACGAATCCTTCTTGAGGTATTGTAGACTAGGTCATATCAATGCGACCCGACTAGGTAAGTTACATTTAGATGCATATTTAAATTAGTTTGAATTTACATCTTGTGAAACTTGTCGGTCATGTCACAAGGATAACATGACCATAGCTCTGTTTATTGGAAACAAAGAAAGAGTTAGTGAACTCTTGGGATTGATACATGATGATGTATGTGAGTCCCCTGTCTACACATGCCAGGACTGGTTCTTTATACTTTATTATATTCACTGATGGTCTCTCAAGATTCGCACATGTGTTCCTGTTGAAACACAAGTCTGAACCTTTTGAGAAATTCAATGAATATAAGTTAGAAGTAGAGAACCAAAATGGGTATAAGTATTATATCCTTTTGATGTGATCAGGGAGGAGAATACTTGAGCACGGGATTCCTGGACTATTCTAAAGGAGAATGAGATTCTCTCTCAGCATTACTCCTCCGAATACACCACTGCACGTCGGTGTATCGGGGCGGAGCAATCACACCCTATTAGATATGGTGCGCTCTATGATGAGTATTACTGAGTTTCCTATTTCCTTTTGGGAGTTATGCACTTGAGAAGCTGCATACCTATTGAATAGGGTTCCAATCAAATCAGATGCCTACCACTTCATATATGATATGGAATGGGAAGAGCCCATATCTTAAGGAAGTTAAGATTTGGGTTGTCCGGCCTATGTCTAAAAGCATAATCCAGACAAGCTCAAGGCAAGGTCAGTTCTGTAGAAGTTTGTTGGATATCCCAAGCATTTGCAAGAGAATATATTCTACCACTTCGAGGAACAAAAGATGTTTTGTTTCTCAGCATGCCACCTTTGTGAAAGGGAATTTCTTGTGAAGAAAATAGTGGTTATGAGGTAGAACTGGAAAGAGTTCCAGCTATACAAACTGCAGCTGATGATTTGGTAGAACCAAATGATTCAATACTTTCCAACGAAGCTCAGCCTATCCGCCGATCTAGTAGGGTTCCTCACCAACCTGAGAGATACTTCAGTTTTCTCTGTGACAGTGGGAGTGAGGAATGCATCATGAGATGATGACCCAACTTGTTTCGAGTAGGCCATCAAGAGTGGGACTTTGTAAGAATGGCTGGATGCTAATGCGATCTGACATGGAATCCTTATACACCAACAAAGTATGGATTTTGGTTGCTTTATCTGAAGGGTTAAATCCCCATCATGAGCAAGTATATCTTGAGAAGATTACTTGGTGTACATGGAAAAGTTGAGACTTTCAAAGCTATGCTTAAGTCCATCCAGATCCTACTTGCCATTGTTACAAACCATGACTACGATTTCTGCGGCCGGGTGTCATGACTGCTTTTCTAAATGATGATTTAGAAGAGAGCGTCTATAAATACACAGCCAGAGGGCTTCGTAGACAGTGGGAGCAGCGGAAACATGTGCAAGTTGTTTTGTGTGATAAATCAGGCATCGTGGAGTTGGAACGTCTGTTTTGATGTGGTAGTCAAAGAGTTTGACTTCATCAAAATGGTAGATAAACCTTGTATATACAAAAAGGTAGTAGAGAGGAAGGACATGATCCTCGTATTGTACGTGGATGACATACTCTTGATAGGGAAGGAGTTTCTTATGCTACGCTCGGTCAATCTCCTCTTATCACAAGAATTCTCCATATAGGATCAAAGTGATACCTCCTAAATCCTGGGTTTTGGATCTATGAGATAGATCTAATTGGATGTTAGGATTCTCACTAGTTGTAATGAGATGGTATTAATCGATCCTGGGGAGAATCACTGGAATGGATCCAGGGTGGTAAGGTCGACTGAATGTCAGTCACAGGCATTGTCTTTACCCTCGGTGGAGGGACGGTATGTTGGAAGAGTTCCAAGCTAGATATCGTGACATACAAGACGATAATGGCAAGATACATCGTTACCAAGGATGCTGCCAAAGAAATAGTCTGGATATACACTAGTTCATGAGATGAACTTCGTTCCTCCCATTGTATGACAATGGAGTTGTGGCTTTTGCCAAGGAACCCCCTGTCCCATCTGAGGTCCATACTTATTCTAAGGCAGTACCACCTGATCATGGAGATGGTTGATCTCCAGGGAGATCGAGGTTAGGAGAGTAGACACAAAGGACAACAGCGCAGAACCACTCACAAAGGCATATTTCCCAGTAGAGACTTTTATGGGATGGTTGAGTATGAGATACTTCAACCACAACTGATTGTTGGGCATGCGATACCACAACAGATAGCCCTAGTGCAAGTGGGAGATTGTTAGTTATATGTGTGCCCTAGAGGCCATTACTGTACATACGATGTACATTGTAGTGGATGCTTAGACATAAATAGGGAGGACTTTCTTGCTCGACATGATAGTATGCTATCTGGTTACACTTTATCTTAACATGTACTCTGATTGTCTCTATGTTACATGTTGAAAAAGCCCTTAGGATGAGTACTTGACTACCAGGACTATGATGCGGATCATACTAGTGGGGACATGGTAGTCCATAAGTACATCCTTCAAGGTCCCTAGTCGTGAGTGTATCGAGACGGGGCATCGATATACCAGTGTAGACTAGCGTATACCTTCTCGACCTATACAGATAGGCGATTGGATGATCCCATATCCCATATCCATCGCCCATCTGTATAGGTCGAGAAGGTATACGCTAGTCTACACTGGTATATCGATGCCCCGTCTCGATACACCCATGACTAGGGACCTTAAAGGATGTACTTATGGACTACCATGTCCCCACTAGTATGATCCGCATCATAGTCCAGGTAGTCAAGTACACATCCTAAGGGCTTTACCAACATGTAACAGAGAGACAATCAGTGTACACGTTAAGATAAAGAGCAACCAGATAGCATACTATCATGTCGAGCAAGAAAGTCCTCCCTATATATGTCCCAGCATCCACTACAATATACATCCTATGTACAGTAATGGCCTCTAGGGAATACATATAACTAACAATCTCCCACTTGTACTAGGGCCATCTGTAGCAGTGGTTGTAGTATCTCATACTCAACCATCCCATAAAAGTCTCTCTCTGGGAAAAGGCCTTCGTGAGTGGATCCGCCGTGTTGTCCTCTGAGTCTACTCTCCTGACCTCGATCCCTTAAAGATCAACCATCTCCATGATCAGGTGACACTGCCTCAGAATATGTCTGGATCACTGATGGGACGGGCGTTCCTAGGCATAAGCCATAACTCCATTGTCTCACAATGGTAGGAACGAAGTTCATCTCATGAACTAATATACACCCAGACTTCCTCTTTGGTAGCATCTTAAGTAGCGATGTATCCAGCCTTTATCGTCTAGTTTGCCACGGTATCTAGCTTGGAACTCTTCCAACATACCGTCCCTTTACTGAGGGTAAAGACAATGCCTGTGACTGACTTTCAGTCGTCCGTATCACTCTGGAACCTTTCCAGTGATTCTCCCCAGGATCCATTGATACCATCTCACTACAACTAGTGAGAATTCTAACATCCAATCAGATCTATCTCATAGATCCAAAACCCAGGATTTAGTAGGTATCATTTTGATCCTATATGGAGAATCCTTGTGATAAGCGGAGATTGATCGAGCGTAGCATAGGAAACTCCTTCCCTATCAAGAGTATGGCATCCACGTACTCTACGAGGATCACCACCATACTCCCTACTACCTTTTTGTATATACAAGGTTCATCTACCATTTTGATGAAGTCAAACTCTTTGACTACCACATCAAAACAGACGTTCCAACTCCGCGATGCCTGCTTTATCACATAAAACATCTTGCACATGTTTCCGCTGCTCCCACTGTCTACGAAGCCCTCTGGCTGTGTACTTATAGACGCCCTCTTCTAAAACATCATTTAGAAAAGCTGTCATGACACCCAACCACCAGATATCGTAGTCATGGTATGTAGCCGTGGCAAGTAGGATCTGGATGGACTTAAGCATAGGCCCCAGAAGAGGTTTCATTATTAGCCACAACTGGTCTACGATGCTAACCTTTAACAAGTCTAGCTTTGAAAGTCTCAACTTTTCCATGTACACCAAGTAATCTTCTCAAGATATACTTGCTCCTGATGGGGATTTAACCCTTCAGATAAAGCAACCAAAGTCCATACTTTGTTGGTGTATAAGGATTCCATCTCAGATCGCTAAGCATCCAGCCATTCTTATAGAGTCCCACTCCTGATGGCCAGCTCGAAACTAGTTAGGTCATCATCTCATGATGCAATCCTCGCTCCCACTGTCATAGAGAAACCGAAGTATCTCTCAGGTGGGTGAGGAACCCTACTAGATCGGCGGAGAGGCTGAGGTTCGTTGGTTACTATTGAATCCTTTGGTTCTATCAAATTATCAGCTGCAGTTTGTATAGCTGGAACCTTTCCAGTTCTACATTACAGACCTTGCCTCGAGTTTGTCCGGATTTTGATTTTAGACATAGGCCGGTCAACCCCAAATCTTAACTAGCTTAAGACATGGGCTCTTCCCATACCATATCTCATATGGAGTGGTAGGCTGTGATCTGATTCGAACCTAATTTCAATAGGTATGCAGCTTCTCAAGTGCATAACCCCCAAAAGGAAACAGGTAACTCAGTAGTACTCATCATAGAGCGCACCATATCGAATAGGGTGCAATTGCTCTGCCCCGATATACCATCGTGCTATGGTGTATACGGAGGAGTAATGCTGAGAGAGAATCTCATTCTCCTTTAGAATGGTCCAGGAATTCTATGCACAAGTATTCTCCTCCTTGATCTCATCAAAGGACATAATACTTATACCCGTATTGGTTCTCTACTTCTAACTTATATTCTGTGAATATCTCAAAAGGTTCGGACATGTGTTTCAACAGGAACATATGACTGAATCTTGGGAGGTCATCAGAGAATGTAATGAAGTACAAAGAACCGGTCCTGGCATGTGTAGACGGGGGACCTTACATACATCAACATGTATCAATCCCAAGAGTTTACTAACTCTTTCTCTGTTTCCAATAAACAGAGCTGTGGTCATCTTATCTCTGTAACATGACTGGCATGTTTCACAAGATGTAAATTCAAACTGATTTAAATATGCATCTATATGTAACTTCAGCAAGTCGGGTCGCATTGATATGACCTAGTCTACAATACCTCAAGAAGGATTTATTCATTTCTGAACTCTTCCTCCTGTGTGTGTTCTGTATACTAAGAACTGTAGTTCGATTTAGAACATCAATGCTTTTAGATATCGTGCCTGAACCGATCAATTTTTGATACAGGAAATGTTCAAAACATTATCCAACAATACAAAATTATATCCTTTCTTTACTAATAAAGAGACTGATATGATTTTGTACATCAGGTTCGGTATCTAATAACATTTGTTCAGAATCAATGTATTTTGGTAATACAGGGTGACAGTGACCAACAGACTTGGCTGCAACACTTGCACCGTTTTCTGTCTCATGAAACTTATCACCCGTCCTCAGTTCTCTACCTTTCTATAGCCCTATGTAACAGATTACATAACTGGGATCCTGATCCGGTATCAAATACCCAGGACGTAGAGGATACAGAGAAACAGTTCTTTGTAATGAACACACCCGAAGATGATGCATCAGTATGCACTTTCTTCGTTTGGGCGGCACGGGAATTCGGGTAATCCCCAATTTCCTGCTCTGTCTTATAACAATTATAAGTTGGAGCGGGACCAACGTTCCCCAGCTCAGTATAACAAGCGGGTTCGGTCAATAATCCATATTATTATCTTGATTAAGGCGTGATATGGTCGATACCTGGAGAGAGAAAGAAGAAAACACTCTGCGTGCGCTCTGTCAAGATTAGATTGGTTATTATTTTATCTAATCAGGATGGCTCCCACTGTTTTTTTCAAATCTTCCTTCAAACCCTAAAAGGAAAGACTAGCCGGGATTAATTACTCACTACAAGTTCGCCAATCTTTCAGCCAGGCCAGTGTCGGTACTTTGAGGGAGGTCCCCCGTGCTTTCGCACGAACCTAATTAATGTAAACCTCGTTTTCCCAGAGGCGTAACCTCGTTAACACCTTTCTAGACACCTACTTGATCGGCTAATTGTAATGTGTAAAACTCTCCCAGGAGTAACTCTTACTCACAGCGGGTATCGGGATCCAACTATCTCATAGAAGGTATGCAATCTCATTGCAAATTTCAACACTTGAAATTCCCGATAATTTTTGCCCCTAGCACCCTATGACCTTGACGGAGGTCAACAAACCATAGGCTACTAGTCAAGTTCAACCCGTCATTTCTTGATTGAATCAAACCCACCCGCACGACCCTTGACGGAAGTCAACAAGGTCGCACGACTACCCTAATCCAATCTGCATCATATGAATAAGCAGATAAATACTAGTTAGCTACCGCACACTACGCCTTGACGAAGGTCAACAAACGTAGCACGAATACTAAGTAGGACTTATCTGAAATAACGGAGGGCTACGACAGGTTTTTCTGAAAACCTATTGCGTAATGAACTTGATATCGTTGTAGAATCAAATGATTTTAAAATGGAGTGTTTTTTAGGCTTTTCTAGTTTTGCTAAAGGGGTCACTCCCGGTGAAGGGATCGTCGGCCCTTTCCTTGTCGAATGAGGTGCGGGATATATCATAAATATCACTGTGCAAAGCAGAAACTATAGAAGCTATCAAAAGACAAACCGAGTGTGTAGCATCTGCCAGTTATTGCTAAAGGGGTCACTCCCGGTGAAGGGATCGTCGGCCATTTCCTCATCGAATAAGGTGCAGGATATATCATATATACCGCTGTGCAAAGCAAGAACTGTAGCTACCTGTTTTATTTTTGAAATTCGATTCCACAACATCTTTAGGTTTCTTTTACTTTCATTAATCTCATTAATGAATATCCCATCATTTAAGTCCACCTAAACATCACAGATAAATATAACGTACGCTTATGCCATCCGCATTCGCCTCGATATCCCGTCTGCACCGTTAGGTTAGGTAACTAACGGCAGAGCGGGGCAGGGCTAGCACGGGTGTAAAACATAAGCAACGTCTATATATAATATATCATATATACTATATACTACATCTATCTGAACATATCACATGATCACATCACAGATAACGCAGCAGAAAATATCATATGAAATATTGGATGTACTAGGACGTCCGTGTTTTTAATACGAGCCAGAATAAAACACGGATTCCACGGTCGTGATGAATAGCCAATCCTACACCCCTAGACCCCTACGAGAGCGGCAAGCAACCCTACCAATTCTAGGGTTAGGAGACTCGGACTCGACTCCTCAAGATGGTCTCCCACTGGACCCTAGAACCCGGTTACTTGTGCTCCCCTCCTTGGGTCTATCCTAATGCGGAAAAGTAAATAATATACATGTAGGGTTCCTAGGCACACTAAAAAGGTCTCACAAGGCATCAACCATGCTAAATTCAAAAATTTCCAGAGCCGAGAAACCCTAATGCGATCGTTAACTAGAGTTTAGGCGAAACTAAATGCTACTAAACTACTTTAGTGCTAAGTGAACGGAAATACAACCTTTGTAGATCCGGTCCTCCACCTCCATAGCTCCGCATTGACATCCCTCCACTGCGATCATCGGATCCCGGACTCTAGTAATGGTTTCGTCGAAGAAATGATCGGGCTTGGTCGTCGACTTCGATGCCAAAGATGATCTACGTCGAGGCAACTCAAGATCAAGCTCCAACTTCACCAAGTCATGAAACTTATGAAGAAAACACCCTATACTACATGGCAAGTGGTAGAGGATGAAGAAATAGGAAGTGGGTTCACTTTGGATTTTGATTTCTCACTTGGAATCATCACTTGACATTTTTGTAGAAAGCTTTTCTTCTCTTCACTTGAAGAAGAAGATAAAGAAGAAGAAAATGAATTAATTTTTTAAAAGAAAATCAAGTGACCCTTATCATATTGCAACCATGGTTAAGTGTAGAGAATAAACTAGGGTTAGGTGAATGGTTAGGGTTAAGGAAAGAAACAAAATGGTCAAGCTTTCAAAGCTTCATGAAGCTTCAACAAAATCCAAAATTAGCCACCATTTTATTTCTTTCACAAATGAATAAATAAATGAATAAGTAAATAAAGCATATGAAACCCTAACTATTAACTAACCATGGTTTAATTAAAACACAAACCCAATTTTGCATGTATCATCAAACATGATACAAACAAGTGCACAAAAATATATCACATATACAACTTGTGCACATCAAGTGAGAAAATCTATCTTAAGTGAACCAATACTAGTTAATGTAAAGTAATATATCAAATATATAATTATACATTAAATCATTAAATCAACACTTGATTTAACGATCCGGTCATATCGCATATGACCGACTAATATCCAATGTATCGGCTTATCGAATCAATCCTTGATTCGATAACTAGGTTATATCGCATACAACTAATCGATACATTCATCGCGAGAATAGAATACGGTATCACATACACGCATTATTCTCGGTCCCGCACATATCTCATATGCGCTCCTATTTCATTTCGCTTGAGCCAGGAAACCTCTGTGTAGGACTCTAAAGACTCGTCAATACGCCGGCAGCAGGTGATGATCATATCAAACACCCACAAGCCGCAAGCGGTCTGCTAAACGTAACGGCCACCCGGGTATTGAGCGATCAGAAGATCGACGAGCAAGCCCGCTCACGCTCCTGTGAATCCAACCAGTAACACTTACCGTACAGTCCGGTCTGATCGTCTGATATGTCGCATATCTCGCCTAGGGGTGGTAAACGTCAGACCCCAAAAGCTCGATAAGTCGTGTCGATATGAGGTCTATAACAGTTCAAGAAACTACTGGTAACACTTACCAGTAAATCTCAGCAACCCTGGCCAGGGATTTCCGGTTATAGCCAATCGAACACAGCGCAACATCAACTCCCTATACCGGGAGAGACGAATCCCCTCCTATCGCTCATTGCCTCCATGTGATTCGGGACTGCACCCAAAAACCACCGTTTTGCACGCCCTCTTGGACATGGTAAGGTGGAAATCAAAGCACAGTGGGAATCACACAAGACTCTATGACGATCTCGGGTCTACAGACTAACCTGTACCAGTGTCACCAGAGAACTGCCATCTGACGTAAGGTATAATACCATCTGGGAGTTCTCGGCGAGTCCGTCCAGTGTACCCAGTCTCCACTGAGCACCCGTATATCATCTCTGATGTCAAACACCAATGGATATGGGATCATCCATCGCCCATCTGTATGGGTCGAGAAGGTATACGCTAGTCTACTCTGGTATATCGATGCCCTGTCTCGATACACCCTCGACTAGGGACCTTGAAGGATGTACTTATAGACTACCATGTCCCCACTAGTATGATCCGCATCATAGTCTAGGTAGTCAAGTACACATCCTAAGGGCTTTACCAACATGTAACAGAGAGACAATCGGTGTACACGTTAAGGTAAAGAGCAACCAGATAGCATACTATCATGTCGAGCAAGAAAGTCCTCCCTATATATGTCCAAGCATCCACTACAATATACATCCTATGTATAGTAATGGTCTCTAGGGCATACATATAACTAACAATCTCCCACTTGCACTAGGGCCATCTGATAGCAGTAGTTGTAGTATCTCATACTCTACCATCCCATAAAAGTCTCTCTCTGGGAAAAGGCCTTTGTGAGTGGATCCGCCGTGTTGTCCTCTGAGTCTACTCTCCTAACCTCGATCCCTTGGAGATCAACCATCTCCATGATCAGGTGACACTGCCTCAGAATATGTCTGGATCACTGATGGGACAGACGTTCCTTAGCATAAGCCACAACTCCATTGTCACACAATGGGAGGAACTAAGTTCATCTCATGAACAAATATACACCCAGATAGCCTCTTTGGTAGCATCTTAAGTAGCGATGTATCTTGCCTTTAATCGTCTAGTATGCCACGGTATCTAGCTTGGAACTCTTCCAACATACCGTCCCTTCACTGAGGGTAAAGACAATGCCTGTGACTGACATTCAGTCGTCCTTATCACCCTGGAACCTTTCCAGTGATTCTCCCCAGGATCGATTGATACCATCTCACTACAACTAGTGAGAATCCTAATATCCATTTAGATCTATCTCATAGATCCAAAACCCAGGATTTAGTAGGTATCACCTTGATCCTTTGTGGAGAATCATTGTGATAAGCAGAGATTGATCGAGCGTAGCATAGGAAACTCCTTCCCTATCGAGAGTATGTTATCCACGTACTCTACGAGGATCGCCACCATACTCCCTACTACCTTTTTGTATATACAAGGTTCATCTACCATTTTGATGAAGTCAAACTATTTGACTACTACATCAAAACAGATGCCTGCTTTATCCTATAAAGCATCTTGTACACGTTTCCGCTGCTCCCACTGTCTACGAAGCCCTCTGACTGTGTACTTATAGACTCTCTCTTCTAAATCAATATTTAGAAAAGCAGTCATGACACCCAACCGCCAGATATCGTAATCATGGTATGTAGCCGTGGTAAGTAGGATCTGGATGGACTTAAGAATAGCTACTTGAAAAGGTTTCATCATTATCCACGCCTGGTCGATGACGAAAAACTTCAACAAGTCTAGCTTTGAAAGTCTCAACTTTTCCAAGTACACCAAGTAATCTTCTCAAGATATACTTGCTCCTGATGGGGATTTAACCCTTCAGATAAAGTGACCAAAGTCCATACTTTGTTGGTGTATAAGGATTCCATCTCAGATTGCTAAGCATCCAGCCATTCTTACAGAGTCACACTCCTGATGGTCAGCTCGAAACTAGTTGGGTCATCATCTCATGATGCAATCCTCGCTCCCACTGTCATAGAGAAACAGAAGTATCTCTCAGGTGGGTGAGGAACCCTACTAGATCGTCGGAGAGGCTGAGGTTCGTTGGTCTCTACTGAATCCTTTGGTTCTACCAAATCATCTGTTGTAGTTTGTATAGCTGGAACCTTTCCAGTTCTACATAATTGACCTTGCCTCGAGCTTGTCCGGATTTTGCTTTTAGACATAGGCCGGACAACCCCAAATCTTAACTAACATAAGATATGGGCTCTTCCCTTTCCATATCACATATGAAGTGGTAGGCAACTGATTTGATTTGAACCCTATTCAATAGGTATGCAGCTTCTCAAGTGCATAACTCCCAAAAGGAAATAGGTAACTCAGTAGTACTCATCATAGAGCACACCTTATCACATAGGGTGCTATTGCTCCGCCCCGATATCCCATCGTGCTATGGTGTATACGGAGGAGTAATGCTGAGAGAGAATCTCATTCTCCTTTAGAATAGTCCAGGAATTCTATGCACAAGTATTCTCCTCCTTGATCTCATCAAAGGACATAATACTTATACCCGTATTGGTTCTCTACTTCTAACTTATATTCTGTGAATATCTCAAAAGGTTCGGACTTGTGTTTCAACAGGAACATATGACTGAATCTTGAGAGATCATCAGAGAATGTAATGAAGTACAAAGAACCGGTCTTGGCATATGTAGACAGGGGACCTTCATACATCAACATGTATCATCCCAAGAGTTCACTAACTCTTTCTCTGTTTCCAATAAACAGAGCTGTGGTCATCTTATCTTTGTGACATGACCGGCAAGTTTTCACAAGATGTAAATTCAAACAGATTTAAATATGCATCTATATGTAACTTCAGCTAGTCGGGTCGCATTGATATGACCTAGTCTACAATACCTCAAGAAGGATCCGTTCATTTCTGAACTCTTCCTCTTGTATGTGTTCTGTATACTAAAGAACTGTAGTTCGATTTAGAACATCAATGCTTTTAGATAACGTGCCTGAACCGATCAACTTTTGATATAGGAAATGCTCAAAACATTATCCAACAATACAAAATTATATCCTTCTTTACTAATAAAGAGACCGATATGATTTTGTATATCAGGTTCGGTATCTAATAATATATGTTCAGAATCAATGTATTCAGGTAATACAGGGTGACAGTGACCAACAGACCTGGCTGCAACACTTGCACCGTTTTCTGCCTCATGAAACTTATCACCCGTTCTCAGTTCTCTACCTTTCTGTAGCCCTATGTAACAGATTACATATCTGGGATCCTGATTCGGTATCAAATACCCAGGACGCAGAGGATACTGAGAAACAGTTCTTTGTAATGAACACACCCGAAGAAGATGCATCATCATGCACTTTCTTCGTTTGGGCGGCATGGGAAATCTGGTATTCCCCAATTTCCTGCTTTGTCTTATAACAATTATAAGTTGGAGCGGGACCAACGTTCCCCAGCTCAGTATAACAAGCGGGTTCGGTCAATATTCATCTGTATTATTATCTTGATTAAGGCGTGACATGGTCGCTACCTGGAGAGAGAGAAGAAAACACTCTGCGTGCGCTCATGCAAGATCAGATTGGTTATTATTTTATCTAATCAGGATGGCTCCCACTGTTTTTTATCAAATCTTCCTTCAAACCCTAAAAGGAAAGACTATCCGGGATTAATTACACGCTACAAGTTCGCCAATCTTTCATCCAGGCCAGTGTCGGTAATTTAAGGGAGGTCCCCCGTGCTTTCGCACGAACCTAATTAATGTAAATCTCGTTTTCCCAGAGGCGTAACCCCGTTGACACCTTTCTAGACACTTACTTGATCGGCTAATTGTAATGTGTAAAACTCTCCCAGGAGTAACTCTTACTCGCAGCGGGTATCGGGATCCAACTATCTCATAGAAGGTATACAATCTCATTGCAAATTTCAACACTTGAAATTCCCGATAATTTTGCCCCTAACCTCCTATGACCTTGACAAAGGCCAACAAACCATAGGATGCTAGTCAAGTTCAACCCTTCATTTCTTGATTGAAATAAACCCACCCGCACGGCCCTTGACAAAGGCCCACAAAGGCCGCACGACTACCCTAATCCAATCTGCATCATATGCATAAGCAGATAAGCACCAGTCAGCTACCGCACACTACGCCTTGACAAAGGCCAACAAACGCAGCACGAATACTAACTACTACTTATCTGAAATGACGGAGGGCTACGACAGGTTTTTCTGAAAACCTATTGCGTAATGAACTTGATATCGTTGTAGGATCGAATGATTTTAAAATGGAGTGCTTTTGAGGCTTTTCTAGTTTTGCTAAAGGGGTCACTCCCGGTGAAGGGATCGTCGGCCCTTTCCTCATCGAATAAGGTGCGGGATATATTATATATATCACTGTGCAAAGCAGAAACTATAGAAGCAATCAAAAGACAAACCGAGAGTTGTAGCATCTGCCAGTTATTGCTAAAGGAGTCACTCCCGGTGAAGGGATCTCGGTCCTTTCCTTATCGAATAAGGTGCAGGATATATCATATATACCGCTGTGCAAAGCAAGAACTGTAGCTACCTGTTTTATTTTTGAAATTCGATTCTACAACATCTTAGGTTTCTTTTTCTTTCATTAATCATATTAATGAAGTCCCATCATTTAAGTACCTAAACATCACAGATAAATCCGACGTACACTTATGCCATCCGCATTCGCCTCGATGTCCCATCGTGCACCGTTGGATTAGGTAACTAACGGCAGAGCGGGGCAGAGCTAGCGCGGGTGTAAAACATAAGTAATGCTTATATAATATATCATATATACTATATATAGTATTTATCACAGAACATCAAATGATCACATCACAGATATCGCAGCAGAAGAAACATATGAAACATTGGATATACTAGGACGTCCGTGTTTTCAATATGAGCCAGTATAAAACACGGATTCACGGTCGCGATGAATAGCCAAACCCACACCCCTAGACCCCTACGAGAGCGGCAAGCAACCCTACCAATTCTAGAGTTAGGAGACCCGGACTCGAATCCTCGAGTTGGTCTCCCACTGGACTCCAGAACCCGGTTACTTGTGCCCTCCTCCTTGGGTCTATCCTAGTGCGGAAAAGTAAATAATATACAAAAGGTGACATCTTCTGCAACCTGGAAGTGCCCCAATAAAAGAATATTACATACAAGTTTTTACATGAATGAAAATGAAAAACACTCATCTCACATAAAAACCCCCGGCTATTCAAACACGACGATCCAATATAACATATCCAGCAACACATAACATCACATGTCATCAACATAAGTAAACATGCGTATCGCAATTGTCGTTGGCATATAGCAACGAAACCGGCGATATCACATATTACACTTACGGTCGCAGAAAAGAAAGTGTAAAACTACAACAGTTGGAATCCGCAGCCTCTTTAGAGATCGCATGCCTAATCAAATGAATTCCTTAGACATCGTATGCCTAACAATTATAAACCCCGCATTTTAGTCTCATTATCGAAAACTCTTTTCAATATCAAGTCGGGCAATTCAACAGGATTCCCGGCATTCAGATCGAATGCTCGTCGCAAACTTTAGTAGGCGGCCGCACCCCCGACGCCATCGACGAAGTGCACCAAGGCGGATCACTGCTGCCGCGAGCACCCGAACGGATGCTTTCGGCGACGGGGTTCTCCTATAGTCACTTGGTCGGGGCTATGGGGCGTGGCTGTCTATTAAGTTTACCCGGCGAGTATCCGCGTACGCTACGCGATTGCGACGGACTTTTGATCACATCAAAATTCCGTGGCAACCGATCAATTGAGACTAAAGTGCTATGTTTATAACATTCATATTAGTTATCTCATAACTACTTGTGAATTCCAAATATTGTATCACATTCCAGATAAATAGAAAATGTTAAACTTTCCGATCGAACAGTCAAACACCCAAGTTTTCCCGAATGGTTTTCAACACTTGAAATAAGTTTAAAAACATCCATTTCATGACACAGTACCAACGGTCCAGCCGTAGAAGGGTCAAGCCAACGCCTCACATGTGGCACGCCGTACTACCCCAAACCCTAAGGTTTAAAGGGCAGTTCAAGACGGTCACATAATCGAGTTAAGCTTTGTTGTCTTCTAGAGGGTCCATCGCGTTACTTGCACTACTTAGAACATTCTTAAACTACGGAAAAATCCAACACTTAGAAATTTCCCGGCAGGGGATAAAGTGGGTATTTATATCCGGTCGAACTTTTTAACAGTTTCTAAAATATCCGGAAAAACATAAACGAAGTTAAATTATCCGATCAAATTAACGAGTCCCGAATAAAACCCTAGAAAACTCAACACTTGAGTGGAATTAAAACATTACCATAAAAAATTGCCAATAAAGGACCTAAGAATAAATATATGAAATTTCAGGGACTAAGTCCAAATTTTGGCCGCGGAACCGTCGCCAAACACATGGTTTCGTTGCGGTTCCGCGTCAAATTATTGACTTAGAGGACCGTACTTCACAGTAATTCTTAGTTTTTCCTGTTTGTTTTTCTGAGAATTTTTAATTGACAAAAATCCACTGTTTTGAAAAATGTACAGAGAAGGGTTTTGTCGGGGTTTATGGGTTCGATCGGATTTCTAACTTCGTCTCCACTTCGCCTAAGGCTCTAGCTAGGCTCTGATACCACTGTAGGGTTTCTAGGCACACTAAAGAGGTCTCACAAGGCATCAACCATGCCAAATTCAAAAATTTCCGGTGCCGAGAAACCCTAATGCGATCGTTAACTAGAGTTTAGGTGAAACTAAATGCTACTAAACTACTTTAGTGCTAAGTGAACGGAAATACAATCTTTGTAGATCCGGTCCTCCACCTCCATAGCTCCGCGTTGACGTCTCACCGCTGCGATCATCGGATCCCGGACTCTAGTAATGGTTTCGTCGAAGAAATGATCGGGCTAGGTCGTCGACTTCGATGCCGAAGATGATCTACGTCGAGGCAACTCAAGATCGAGCTCCAACTTCACCAAGTCATGAAACTTATGAAGAAAACACCCTATACTACATGGCAAGTGGTAGAGGATGAAGAAATAGGAAGTGGGTTCACTTTGGATTTTGATTTCTCACTTGGAATCATCACTTGACATTTTTGTAGAAAGCTTTTCTTCTCTTCACTTGAAGAAGAAGATAAAGAAGAAGAAAATGAATTAATTTTTTAAAAGAAAATCAAGTGACCCTTATCATATTGCAACCATAGTTAAGTGTAGAGAATAAACTAGGGTTAGGTGAATGGTTAGGGTTAAGGAAAGAAACAAAATGGTCAAGATTTCAAAGCTTCATGAAGCTTCAACAAAATCCAAAATTAGCCACCATTTTATTTCTTTCACAAATGAATAAATAAATGAATAAGTAAATAAAGCATATGAAACCTTAACCATTAACTAACCATGGTTTAATTAAAACACAAACCCAATTTTGCATGTATCATCAAACATGATACAAACAAGTGCACAAAAATATATCACATATACAACTTGTGCACATCAAGTGAGAAAATCTATCTTAAGTGAACCAATACTAGTTAATGTAAAGTAATATATCAAATATATAATTATACATTAAATCATTAAATCAACACTTGACTTAACGATCCGGTCATATCGCATATGACCGACTAATATCCAATGTATCGGCTTATCGAATCAATCCTTGATTCGATAACTAGGTTATATCGCATACAACCAATCGATACATTCATCGCGAGAATAGAATACGGTATCACATACACGCATTATTCTCGGTCCCGCACATATCTCATATGCGCTCCTATTTCGTTTCGCTTGAGCCAGGAAACCTCTGTGTAGGACTCTAAAGACTCGTCAATACGCCGGCAGCAGGTGATGATCATATCAAACACCCACAAGCCGCAAGCGGTCTGCTAAACGTAACGGCCACCCGGGTATTGAGCGATCAGAAGATCAACGAGCAAGCCCGCTCACACTCCTGTGAATCCAACCAGTAACACTTACCGTATAGTCCGGTCTGATCGTCTGATATGTCGCATATCTCGCCTAGGGGTGGTAAACGTCAGACCCCATTAGCTTGGTAAGTCGTGTCGATATGAGGTCTATAACAGTTCGAGAAACTACTGGTAACACTTACCAGTATATCTCAGCAACCCTGGCCAGGGATTTCCGGTTATAGCCAATCGAACACAGCGCAACATCAACTCCCTATACCGGGAAAGACGAATCCCCTCCTATCGCTCATTGCCTCCATGTGATTCGGGAATGCACCCAAAAACCACCGTTTTGCACGCCCTCTTGGACGTGGTAAGGTGGAAATCAAAGCACGATGGGAATCACACAAGACTCTATGACGATGTCGGGTCTACAGACTAACTTGTACCAGTGTCACCAGAGAACTGCCATCTGACGTAAGGTATAATACCATCTGGGAGTTCTCGGCGAGTCCGTCCAGTGTACCCAGTCTCCACTGAGCACCCGTATATAATCTCTGATGTCAAACACCAATGGATATGGGATCATCCATTGCCCATCTGTATGGGTTGAGAAGGTATACGCTAGTCTACTCTAGTATATCAATGCCATGTCTCGATATACCCTCGACTAGGGACCTTGAAGGATGTACTTATGGACTACCATGTCCCCACTAGTATGATCCGCATCAAAGTCCAGGTAGTCAAGTACACATCCTAAGGGCTTTACCAACATGTAACAGAGAGACAATCAGTGTACACGTTAAGGTAAAGAGCAACCAGA
The DNA here is from genome assembly GCA_030015575.1 of Agapanthus africanus. NCBI lineage: Eukaryota > Viridiplantae > Streptophyta > Magnoliopsida > Asparagales > Amaryllidaceae > Agapanthus > Agapanthus africanus. Next base: position 619,985,136 of record CM057341.1, read on the forward strand.
TAGCATACTATCATGTCGAGCAAGAAAGTCCTCCCTATATATGTCCAAGCATCCACTACAATATACATCCTATGTATAGTAATGGCCTCTAGGGCATACATATAACTAACAATACAAACGGTGACATCTTCCGCAACTTGGAAGTGCCCCAATAAAAGAATATTACATACAAGTTTTTACATGAATGAAAATGAAAAACACTCATCTCACATAAAACCCCCCGGCTATTCAAACACGACGATCCAATATAACATATCCAGCAACACATAACATCACATGTCATCAACGTAAGTAAATATGCACATCCCAATTGTCGTTGACATATAGCAACGAAACCGGCGATATCACATGTTACACTTACGGTCACAGAAAAGAAAGTGTAAAATTACAACAGTTGGAATCCGCAAACTTTTTAGACATCGCATGCCTAACCAAATGAATTCCTTAGACATCGCATGCCTAACAATTATAAACCCCGCATTTTAGCCTTATTATCGAAAACTCTTTTCAATATCAAGTCGGGCAATTCAACAAGATTCCCGACATCCTGATCGAATGCTCGTCGCAAACTTTAGTAGACGGCCGCACCCCCGGATGCCATCGACGAAGTGCACTTAGGCGGAACACCGCTGCCGCGAGCACCCGAACGGATGCTTTCGGTGACGGGGTTCTCCTACAGTCACTTGGTCGGGGCTATGGGGTGTAGCTGTCTATTAAGTTTACCGGCGAGTATCCGCGTACGCTACGTGATTGCGACGGACTTTTGATCGCATCAAAATTCCGTGGCAACCGATCAAGTGAGACTAAAGTGCTATGTTTATAACATTCATATTAGTTATCTCATAACTACTTGTGAATTCCAAATATTGTATCACATTCCAGATAAATAGAAAATGTTAATCTTTCCGATCGAACAATCAAACACCCAAGTTTTCCCGAAACAGCTCAACACATGAAATAAGTTAAAAAACATTCACTTCATGCCTCAGTACCAACGGTCCAGCCGTAGAAGGGTCAAGCCAACGCCTCACATGTGGCACGCCGTACTGCCCCAAAGCTTAAGGTTCAAAGGGCAGTTAAAGACGGTCACATAATCGAGTTAAGGTTTGTTGTCTTCTAGAGGGTCCATCGCGTTACTTGCACTGCTTAGAACGTTATTAAACTACTGAAAAATCCAACAATTGGAAATTTCCCGACAAGGGAAAAATTGGGTATTTATATCCGGTCGAACTTTTTAACATATTCTAAAATTACCCGGAAAAACACATAGACAAAATTAGACAATCCGATCGAATCTACGAACTCCCAATAGAACCCAGGAAACTCAACTCTTGAGTAGAATTTAAAAATTCCCATAAAATACAGCACTAACAGATAGGAATTACTATGCAAAGAAAATGACAAGATGCTTCTATATGGCCGTGGAACCGCCGCATATGCCATGCTCGTGCCGTGGTTTCGCGGCCATTTGGTCGAGTTACGCGCACGTGCTTCACAGTAATTCTTAAAAAAGGCTCTAGCTAGGCTCTGATACCACTGTAGGATTCCTAGGCACACTAAGGAGGTTCCACAAGGCATCAACCATGCCAAATACAAATTTTCCGGTGCCGAGAAACCCTAAACTAGATCGATTACTAGAGGATAGGCGAAACAAGATGCAAGTAAACAACTTTATTGCTAAGTGAATATGTAGGGTTGCTGGGCACGCATACAAGGTTCTACGAGGCATCAACCATGCCCGATTTAAAAATTAGCCGTGCCGAACAACCCGAAGCCGGATCTTTAAACTAGAGTTTAGGCGAAAACGAACATGCTAACATTTTAACAGTAAGTGAGAGGGATTACAACCTTTGTAGATCCGGTCCTTCACTTCTAAAGCTCCGTGTTGAAGTCTCTTCGCTGCGATCATCGTGTTCTGGACTCTCGAGAGGCTTCACGAAGATAATGATGCAACCTTTGCTTCCGATCTTCGATACAAAGATGATCTACCTTGAAGTTTCGTTAACACAAGCTAACACTCATAATATGAAGTGAACACCCTCATCAAAATGGCAAGGATAGATGAGGATGATGAAGTAGGATTATTGCTCTCTTTTGTTTTCTATTTCTCACTCATTTTCCATCACAAATAAAAAGCAAGAAAGCTATGCAAAAAGAAGAGAGGAAGAAGAAGAATAGTGATCCCTTTCATTTGTGATGAATAATGAAAGGATTAATATGAAGAATAATGCAACCATGGTCAAGTAACCTTTGTAGAGATTGAACTAGGGCTAAGGGGTGTGGTTGGGTTAAGAAATATCAAGCAAAAATATCTTTTCCAAAACAAAAAAGAAAACCTTCTAGAAACATATAGAAAGGTTTAACCCTAATCAAACCCTAACCATGTTTAATCTCTACTAAACATGTTGCATTAGTAATCATATCATGTTACAATATTATATATCACATATATAATATTTATCGTAACAAAATAAAATAATACATTTAACATATATCGCATATATATCAATGTATTACCCGAGTGAGAAAAAGAATCTTTTAGTGAGCAAATATTAGTTATTGTAATTTAATATATCATATATATTATTATACATTAAATTATCGAATCAACACTTGATCCGACAATCCGGCTATATCGCATATAACCGACTAATATTTATCCGTACCGATTCATCGAATCAACACTTGATCCGATGACCCGGCTGATATCAAATATCGCGAGAATAGAATACGGTATCTCATATCGCATTATCCTCAGTCAGGCACATATCACATACGTGCCCCTACTCCATTTTGCCTGAGCCAAGAAACCTCCGTGTAGGACTCTAAAGAATCGTCAATACGCCGGCAGTAGGTGATGATCATATCAAACACCCACAAGCTGCAAGCGGTCAGCTAAACGTAACAGCTACCCAGGTATTGAGCGCTCAGAAGATCAACAAGAAAGCCTATACATTCTCCTTTGAATTCAAATAGTAACACTCCCGTACAGTCCGGTCTCGTCGTCTGATATGTCGCATATCTCGCCTAGGGGTGGTAAACGTCAGACCCCAGTAGCTTGAGAAATTACTGATAACACTTACCAGTAAATCTCAGCAACCCTGGCCAGGGATTTCCGGTTATAGCCAATCGAACATAGCGCAACATCAACTCCCTATACCGGGAGAGACGAATCCCCTCCTATCGCTCATTGCCTCCATGTGATTCGGGACTGTACCCAAAAGCCACCTTTTTGCACGCCCTCTTGGACATGGTATGATGGAAATCAAAGCACAGTGGGAATCACACAACACTCTATGACGATCTCGGATCAACAGACTACTCTGTACCAGTGTCACCGAAGAACTGCCATCTGACGTGAGGTATAATACCATCTGGGAGTTCTCGGCGAGTCCGTCCAGTGTACTCAGTCTCCACTGAGCACCCGTACACCATCCTTGATGTTAAACACCGATGGATATGGGATCATCCATCGCCCATCATATGGGTCAAGATGCGTGTACACTAGTCTGCTCTGGTGTATCGATGCCCTGTCTCGATACACCCTCGACTAGGAACAGTTATAGGATGTACTCGTCGACTACCGTGGCCCCACTAGTATGATCTCATCATAGTCCCAGTAGTCGAGTACATATCCTAAGGGCTTTATCAACATGTAATATATAGACAATCAGAGTACATGTTAAAATAAAGTACAACCAGATAGCATACTATCATGTCGAGCAAGAAAGTCCTCCCTATATATGTCCAAGCATCCATTACAATATACATCGTATGTACAGTAATGGTGTCACGTCCCGAAAGTACGGAACATGACCGGCACTTAAACTACAAGACGTCTTGAGACGTACATAATCTAAGTAAGCCGAAAACCCAGAAATCCAAACCAAGAAAAGTAGTAGAGTGCAGGAAAAACCAGCTTAAAGCAAGTAGTTTCAATAGCATAAGCCGAATTATGCGGTTTTTAAAAACATCAAAAATTTACTGAAAATTTCGGCAGAGTCTCCTTTGTAAATACAGGCTCCCAAACGGGATACAACATGAATAGTATACGAAATCAAGAAAAGGCATCCCCAAGCGGGAGCTAGCTCTTCGTCAATCGATGGTCACAACCACACAAGCAATATAATATACAACGCCAACGGCGAGGATCAAAACTCAAAAGAAAACTCAAAACCACCAGAAATATAACGAGCGACTCTAAGGTCGAAAGAATAAACAACACCGGTCTCTATCTCAATAAATGCATGTTTTGTTGATGGAATTTACTAGATACAACGGAATAATATTATACAAGGTAATATGATGGGTACGATACAAGAAAAACCCACCTACTAGCAAGTCACCCGAATGAAGCTGAGCCCGCAAAGCCGTAATTAAACCTGTACGGCAAAACCTGCAAGAAACTGGGGCACAACGGGGGTGAGTTGCCAACTCGTGAATAGAAAAACATCTACGCACAGAAATCGCATAAATAACGCAACCTAGGTCAATGATCATAATATATCCTCAAAAAAATATACATAACCAGCAGCCTATAACAATGGCTAGGGTAATATCTAACCGAGTGAAATCTCATGTGCCCGTGCCAGTGCCTCAGGTAGCAATATATCATATGAATGAGGTATGAAGGCATGAAAATAGAATACATGTAAATGAAGAACTGTTTTCATAAATTAGTGGGATTTCCTTCGTATTTTTAAACTGAGGTATCATAATGAAATCAGTATCAACAGTGTCTAGCATCGACACAAAACATAAATCTCACTGTCTCGAAATATCAATGTCTCAATCTCAATATTTAGGGCGCCGTCAGTCCAGACCGGCCCCTACCATCCATCTCAAGACCACGACGGTATCCTCCGGATATCCGACGCGTCGGGTAAAATCACCGGTAGGTAGTGCTCCCCTGCCAGGCTCAACGTCAACACCACATTCCTCTTGCCCCGGGGTACCATACCGGGTCCACCATGTACCCGAAACGGTTCATCCAACTCCTATAATCGGGTCTCGAAATCCATCAGCAAACTCATGGTGGACGACTCATACATCATGGAAAAACCGCATTTTTATTTTAAAAGAGAGAAAGCAGTTTATATATGTTTTGCGGTTTTCCTCCAAATCCAGAAAATGTCATGAAAATCCGAATCATCAATAGCATGTAAAACCACGAATATAAGCATGAGAATGAATAACAGTATGCATGAAGCGACAAGTAATAACTACAATATCTAAGCTGGCATATAAGGTAAGTACACTAATATTATGTCAAAATACTAGCTATCAAGATAAGTTAAGCAATAATATTTTCTAAGGTGTACGTGACATGGCAATTACCGATGAAGATGTGTGTGAGCCGGCAAGTAAGTGTACGTGGTACATACGCATCATCGGTAATGGTGCTGGTGTCCTAACAATAAGATATCAACATGGAGTATGAAACACAAAATAAGCATGCGATGCGAAGCGACCCACAATAATGAGCGGGAGCTGAATACTAGACGCAACTATAACTAATCTGCATTAATCTAATATAAGTCCTACAAATGATGCCTTTTGAAATAGCACAAATCATGGGGTTTTGAAAATAGGGGCTACGGTGTTTTTATGAAAAGAAACGTCTTTTGAAATATCCGTAGGATCCCTTGGGCCGTCTTTTAAAATACCCACGATTCGTTAGTTTTTGAAATAGGTAGGAGTCTAATCTAATCTAACAACTACACTAAAGTAAAGGGCTACGCTAACAAGCTGGACTACAGGTATGGAAACCGCCTATCATCTGAGTCGATACATATACCTACCTGTATATGTATAGTCGGTGATCCCGCCTCAATAATATCATATCCGATACCATATCTATAACCAGACATCCAAGTCAAGAGTGCGGATCAATCATCAAAATATAGCTCGTACGTAAATCCTTCGTACGGCATCCCCAAATCTGGGTACGGGTTAATATCATATTCATCACACTATTCATCTGGTATCCTCTTTATCCAAGATCATAGTCCAGGGTACTGACCTATGTCTAGTACAATACTGATATCGCCTAAGTATGCATGCACGTGTGTAAAAACTACGTCCAGGACCCGCTACAACGTCATGTCGTATCTAAGATACGAACCCTGCTATATCACCGATCTCACGGCCTCAAATCAAATCTCATCGACTCAGATCAACCCTAAGTATCATCCTCAATCAGTATGTGAACACATAGTCCCATATCCATGTGAACACATAAATATATTCCCATACACGCAGATATGAAATAAGGAATGTATGCAAGTATGTATATGTGTGTATGTGTAAGTGTAGTGCACCCACTACCTAAGGTTTCGTAACCATGCACCAATCCAACACCAATATCCATCTAAAATAATAAATAATAAATCCTAACAACATATCATAAATTGTTGGTGTGTATACGCATCCGTATACATCACCACGCACTGCGGGGGTGCTATACGCCATCCACCCGACTTCTCCCTGTAGATATAAATCTACTCACCTGGTCCTCGCTAGCCGGTGCCGACGTCGCCATGCGCTTGCTTGTCGTCTCGAAGTCCACATGGGGGTACCTACATATCATAACGCACCGTATCGCATTAAAATCCGACTCATGACCAGAACGATTCACGAATCCCACATAGGTCAAAACCTATGGTTTGCTTCTCAAATCAACCCAAAAACCCTCGACATCGGCGTACAAATGCCGAGTGATCGAGAAAAACCCAAATGCACCATTCGTGGTTTCACAACACACTAAATATATATATGAAATAGGGTTTAAATCATCAAAACTTCAAATTCGTTTTAAAAGCTATTTTTCCGAAACTCTAGTAAGCAACAATTGCCAATTTAGTTCAAATCTAGATGTTTTAACATTCCCAGCGGCTACAATGTTCACTAAATATCTTGATTAATCCACCCAAACCATTTCCATAATTTAATCTCATCAATTTTCATTAAACCCAAAATTCTAGTTTGCAAATTTATCCAATTTTAACAATTTCATAGTAAAAATGCACAAACAACAATTTAGCTTGGTTTTGAATGATCTAATGTATTAAACTATAACTTATAATGTTAATAATGTCATGCATACCCTAATTAGATTTTTATGTCAATCATTTAATCAATTTCCAAAAACATAGTTTGCAAAGTTAGCATAATTAGCAAAATTTTTAATCTAACAATTAGCAACTAGTAACTAGCTTTGCCTTTACATGTCTTAAGATCTTAAATACAACACACAACCATGATCCAAATACCCAAAACCCTAATTATCATTTAAACCCCATTCTTGAATTTCCAAGTTTTGAAATTAAAACCTAATTAAGCTTATAATTAGTTAAATTCAAGTAATTAAACAACAAATTAAGCATAAGGTTATGATTATACCTCACAAGCTTGAGATCAAACTTGCAAAAATCTTAGCCTCCAACAATGGTTTCATGCTCCAAAATCCATGCTTGATTGATCCAAGAATAATGGATAGGGTTTAATGATGAATTAATGTGACTTTGTGATGATTTTTGAGGCATAAATGAAGAATTTTGGAGTGAAAAGGAGATGGGGAAAATTTGGGGCAGCAAGAAGGGGAGGGGCTCGGCCAGCAGCTTCAAGGGAGGGAAAGAGAGAGGTGTGGGTGAGTTTGGGAGGTCAAATGAAGGAAATAAGACCCATACCTCACATGTATACATCCATGCTTCTTTTCTTTATTCTATTCTATGTCCTTTGCTTTCTTTTTCTTAAATTTGAGTGGTAAATTGGGTGAGGGGCTGCTGCCCATGTGCAGGCCAGAAAAAGAGAGGAGGGAGAGAGAGTGTGAGGTGTGTGTGTGTGAGGAAACATGATAAATATTATACCCCAATTTCGATTTACATTAACTTCACTATTTAAGCCTTTTTTCTTCAATAATTTCTAAATCGTTTTGGCAAACGATTTCGTTTCAAAAACCACATGATAAAATTTTATTTAAAGTTTTATGATGCACAAAATTTGTTTCAACTCATTCCAATTTGTAATTTTCCCTAATTAAATGTATTAGTGACGGCTTAAAATAATAATAAAAATAATTTTTTTCAGAAAATTTGAAATTTCACCAGTGGCTCAATAAACACAAAATACTAGTAATTACATAGCTAGAATATGTATATTTAATTTTTATAATAAGATATTTGCATTTTGACTTTTTACATAAAACCCCCTTATTTTACCGATTTTCCGAAATTTCACCGAAACGATTTTCAAAACGTTACAAATGGCCTCTAGGGCATACATATAACTAACAATCTCCCACTTGCACTAGGGCCATCTGTTGTGGTATCGCATACCCAACAATTAGCTGTGGTTGAAGTATCTCATACTCAACCATCGCATAAAAGTCTCTACTGGGAAAAAGGCCTTTGTGAGTGGATCCGCGCTGTTGTCCTCTATGTCTACTCTCCTAACCTCGATCTCCCTGGAGATCAACCATCTCCATGATCAGGTGATACTGTCTAAGAATTATATCTGGATTTCTGATGGGACGGTAGTTCCTTGGCTAAAGCCACAACTCTATTGTCACACAATGGTAGGAACGAAGTTCATCTTATGAACTTATATCTCCAGACTGCCTCTTTGGTAGTATCCTTGGTAACGATGTATCTTGCCTTTAATGGTCTAGTATGTCACGGTATCTAGCATGGAACTCTTCCAACATACCGTCCCTCCCCTGAGGGTAAAGACAATGCCTGCGACTGACATTCAGTCGTCCTTATCACACTTGAACCTTTCCAGTGATTCTCCCCAGGATCGATTGATACCATCTCGCTACAACTAATGAGTATCCTAACATCCAATTAGATCTATCTCATAGATCCAAAACCCAGGATTTATGAGGTATCATTTTGATCCTATATGGAGAATCCTTGTGATAAGCGGAGATTGACCGAGCGTAGCATAGGAAACTCCTTCCCTATCAAGAGTATGTCATCCACATACTCTACGAGGATCACCACCATACTCCCTACTACCTTTTTGTATATACAAGGTTCATCTACCATTTTGATGAAGTCAAACTTTTTAACTACCACATCAAAACAGATGTTCCAACTCCGCGATGCCTGCTTTATCACATAAAACATCCTGCACACGTTTCCGCTGCTCCCACTGTCTACGAAGCCCTCTGGCTGTGTACTTATAGACGCTCTCTTCTAAAACATCATTTAGAAAAGCAGTCATGACACCCAACCACCAGATATCGTAGTCATGGTATGTAGCCGTGGCAAGTAGGATCTGGATGGACTTAAGCATAGCTTTGAAAGTCTCAACTTTTCCATGTACACCAAGTAATCTTCTTAAGATATACTCGCTCCTGATGGGGATTTAACCCTTCAGATAAAGTGACCAAAGTCCATACTTTGTTGGTGTATAAGGATTCCATCTCAGATCACTAAGCATCCAGCCATTCTTACAGAGTCCCACTCCTGATGGCCAGCTCGAAACTAGTTAGGTCATCATCTCATGATGCAATCCTCGCTCCCACTGTCATAGTGAAACCGAAGTATCTCTCAGGTGGGTGAGGAATCCTATTAGATCGGCGGAGAGGCTGAGGTTCATTGGTTACTATTGAATCCTTCGGTTCTACCAAATCATCAGCTGCAGTTTGTATAGCTGGAACATTTCCAGTTGTACATAACAGACCTTGCCTCGAGCTTGTCCGGATTTTGCTTTTAGACATAGGCCGGACAACCCCAAATCTTAACAAACTTAAGATATGGGCTCTTCCCTTTCCATATCACATATGAAGTGGTAGGCAACTGATTTGATTTGAACCCTATTCAATAGGTATGCAGCTTCTTAAGTGCATAACTCCCAAAAGGAAATAGGAAACTCAGTAGTACTCATCATAGAGCACACCATATCACATAGGGTGTTATTGCTCCGCCCCGATATACTATCGTGCTATGGTGTATACGGAGGAGTAATGCTGAGAGAGAATCTCATTCTCCTTTAGAATAGTCCAGGAATTCCGTGCTCAAGTATTCTCCTCCCTGATCACATCAAAGGACATAATACTTATACCCATTTTTGGTTCTCTACTTCTAACTTATATTCTGTGAATATCTCAAAAGGTTCAGACTTATGTTTCAACAGGAACATGTGCCTGAATCTTGAGAGATCATCAGAGAATGTAATGAAGTACAAAGAACCGGTCTTGGCTTGTGTAGACAGGGGACCTTCATACATCAGCATGTATCAATCCTAAGAGTTCACTAACTCTTTCTCTGTTTCCAATAAACAGAGCTATGGTCATCTTATCTCTGTGACATGACCGGCAAGTTTCACAAGATGTAAATTCAAACTAATTTAAACATGCATCCATATGTAACTTCAGCTAGTCGGGTCGCATTGATATGACCTAGTCTACAATACCTCAAGAAGGATTCGTTCATTTCTGAACTCTTCCTCTTGTATATGTTCCGTATACTAAGAACTGTAGTTTGATTTAGAACGTCAATGCTTTTAGAAAACGTGCCTGAACCGATCAACTCTTGATATAGGAAATGTTCAAAACATTATCCAACAATACAAAATTATATCCTTTCTTCACTAATAAAGAGACTGATATGATTTTGTATATCAGGTTCGGTATCTAATAACATTCGTTCATAATCAATGTATTCAGGTAATACAGGGTGATAGTGACCAACAGACTTGGCTGCAACACTTGCACCGTTTTCTGTCTCATGAAACTTATCACCCGTTCTCAGTTCTCTACCTTTCTGTAGCCCATGTAACAGCTTACATATGCGGGATCCTGATCCGGTATCACATACCCAGGACATAAAGGATACTGAGAAACAGTTCTCTGTAATGAACACACCCGAAGATGATGCATCAACATGCACTTTCTTCGTTTGGGCGGCACGGGAAATCTAGTATTCCCTAATTTCCTGCTCTGCCTTATAACAATTATAAGTTGGAGTGGGACCAACGTTCCCCAGCTCAGTATAACAAGCGGGTTCGGTCAATATATCCGTTTTATTATCTTGATTAAGGCTTGATATGGTCACTATCTGGAGAGAGAGAGAAGAAAACACTCAGCGTATGCTCTTGCAAGATTAGATTGGTTATTTAATATATCTAATCAGGATGTCTCCCACTGTTTTAATCAAATCTTCCTTCAAACCCTAAAAAGAAAGACTAGCCGGGATTAATCACACGCTACAAGTTCGCCAATCTTTCAGCCAGGCCAGTGTCGGTACTTTGAGGGAGGTCCCCCGTGCTTTCGCATGAACCTAATTAAGTAAACCTCGTTTTCCCAGAGGCGTAACCCCGTTAACACCTTTCTAGACACCTACTTGATCAGCTAATTGTAATGTGTAAAACTCTCCCAGGAGTAACTCTTACTCGCAGCGGGTATCGGGATCCAACTATCTCATAGAAGGTATGCAATCTCATTGCAAATTTCAACACTTGAAATTCCCAATAATATTTTGCCCCAAACGATCTATGACTTTGACAAGGTCAACATGTAAGGTTAGATTAGCACCCTATGAAGAGATTACAAGCATCACATGACCTAAAGTTTTCATTTTTGAGGTGCTAAACTAACATGCAAAGGATGGATCCTAGAAAATTAGGGTTGGCTAAACATAAAGCTAGCAAAATTAGGGTTTGAAGGCTACAACCTTTGTAGCTCCCGTTTTTGCTTCGCTCCTTAGGCTCTTTTGTGTTGAATCAAGGTTCTCTTGAACTCCCCTTGTGTCCACGATGATCCACCGCGGAGATATCCGTCCAAGCTCACTACTTCGTCAAATCGAAGATAACACTCTAAACGAAACGGCTAAGCTTGTGTAGAATGTTGTTGTGGCTTTGGATCTCACTTCAAAAACCTTTCTTTTGTTGTATTTCACTCACTAGAAAAGATCTAGAGAGGAGAAGATGAAGGAAGATGAAGATGGTGGCTAATATTATGAAGAGATAAAAAGATAGCTCTTTTTCTTAAGAAGAAAAAGAAATGAATATCACAATATATATTTTATCCTTCTTGACACTAACCATGATTAAAAGATGGATGATTAATTTAACTTGGGTTTAGAATGATAAAGGAAAAGATAACCATGGTTTAGTGGTGGGTGAGAATGGTTAGGTTAAAAGAAGCATGTAGAAACTAGTATAATTATCCTTTCCTTTTCATTTTCTTTTAAAACCAAAATTAAATAATTATCCATAGTTTAATCTATGGTGTGAAGCTTATATTGCCACCATTTCCATATATAAACAACCATGATAGTTTGATGTATGTATGTGTACATGTATTCACATCTTCATGTGCATGAAGCTAGAAAAGAAAAATAGAAACACATGCATGCATGCATACATCCATCAAACCCTAGAAAGGTTTTGAGTGAGAAAACTAATGGTTAAATGATAAATCAACACTTGATTTATCAATCCGGTCATATCTCATATGACCCCACCAAAAGCAGTTCACCCGATCAATGTTCGGTATCATATACGCACATTTCAATCGGGTGCATGCGCATATCGCATATGCGCACCACAACGTTTCGCCTGGACTGGGTAACTCCTCTGTGGGACTCTAAGACTCGTCAATACGCCGGCAGAGGGTAATGATCATATCAAGTGCCCTCAAGCCGCAAGAGGTCAGCTAAACGTAACGGCCACCCGGGTATTGAGCGATCAGAAGACAACAAGCGAACCTGCTACAACTCCCGTCGAGCCATCCGGCAACACTACCGTACAGTCCGGTCTCTTCGTCAAATATGCTGCATATCGAGCCTAGGGATGGTCACGTCGACCCCAATAACTCAATAAGTCGTGTCGATGAAAGGTTTATAACAGATCGAGAAACTACTGATAACACTTATCAGCAAATCTCAGCAGCCCTGGCCAGGGACTTGCTGTTATAACCAGTCGAGCACAGCACAGCATCAACTCCCAATACCGGGAGAGACGAAACCCCTCCTATCGCTCATCGTCTTCGTGTGTCTCGGGACTGTACCCAACGGCCACCTGTTTGCACGACTCAGTAGAGCCGTGGTAGGGTGGCAATCAAAATGCAGTGGGAGAACACACAAGACTCCATGACGATCTCGGGTCTACAGACTAACCTGTACCAGTGTCACCTGAGAACTGCTATCCGACGATAGATATAATTCCATATAGGAGTTCTCGGCGAGTCCGTCCAGTGTACCCAGTCATCACTGAGCACCCGTATATGATCTTGATGTCAAACATCGATGAATGTGGGAACATCCATCGCCCATCACATGGGTCTAGTATCATATACGCTAGTCTACTCTGGTATATCGATGCCCCATCTCGATATACCTACGACTAGGGACATTCCAGGATATGCTTATAGACTACAGACGTCCCACTAGTATGATCTCCATCATAATCAGAGTAGTCAAGCCGATATCCTCAGGGCTTTATCAGCATGTATGAATGAATAAAAGCATGATCAAATAAACATGTCAGATAAAGAAGAACCAGATAGCATACTATCATGTCGAGCAAGAATGCAAACTGAATATATATATATACATGTATAGATACATCCACTATCACATAATGGCCTCTAGGGCATACATATATCCAACAGTCAACAAACCATAGACCGTAAGTCAAGTTCACCCGTCATTTCTTGATTGAATCAAACCCACCCGCACGACCCTTGACAAGGTCAACAAGGCCGTACGACTACCCTAACCTAATCTGCATCATATGCATAAGCAGATAAATACCGGTTAGCTACCGCACACTGCGCCTTGACAAGGTCAACAAACGCAGCACGAATACTAAGCAGGACTTATCTGAAATGACGGAGGGCTACGACAGGTTTTTCTGAAAACCTATTGCGTAATGAACTTGATATCGTTGTAGAATCAAATAATTTTAAAAATGGAGTGTTTTTTAGGCTTTTCTAGTTTTGCTAAAGGGGTCACTCCCGGTGAGGGGATCGTCGGCCCTTTCCTCATCGAATAAGGTGCAGGATATATCATATATACCGCTGTGCAAAGCAAAAACTATAGAAGCTATCAAAAGAAAAACCGAGGGTTGTAGCATCTGCCAGTCATTGCTAAAGGAGTCACTCCCGGTGAAGGGATCTCGGTCCTTTCCTTATCGAATAAGGTGCAGGATGTTCTACAAGGAACACCGTGATGCAAAGCAAGAACTGTAGCTACCTGTTTTATTTAGAAATTCGATTCCACAACATCTTAGGTTTCTTTTAGTTTTATTAATCTCATTAATGAAGTCCCATTATATTTTGCTTCACAAACATCTCTTTTGAAACGAAATCTGCAATATAACATATATCTCATATATATAATATAAACATTCGTCTCAGGCAGTAATATGATCTCATCACAGAACATTGCAGCAGAAGAACATATATGAAATATTGGATATACTAGGATGTCCGTGTTTTCAATACGAGCCTGTATAAAACACGGATTCCACGGTCGCGATGAATAGCCAAACCCACATCCCTAGACCCCTACGAGAGCGGCAAGCAACACAGCCAATTCTATGGTTAGGAGACCCGGTCCTGACTCCTCAAGATGGTCTCCCACTGGACCCTAGAACCCGGTTACTTGTGCTCCCCTCCTTGGGTCTACCTAATGCGGAAAAGTAAATAATATACAACGGTGACATCTTCCGCAACCTGGAAGTGCCCCAATTAAAGAATATTACATACAAATGAATTTTACATTAATGAAAAAGAAAAAAACTCTCATCTCACATAAAACCCCCGGCTATTCAGAACGCGACAATCCAATATAACATATCACAGCAACACATAATATCTCATATCATCAACGTAAGCAAGTATGCGTATCCCGATTGTCGTTGATGTATAGCAACGAAGCCGGCGATACACCACATACTACGCTTACGGTCACAGAAAAGAAAGTGTAAAACTACAACAGTTGGAATCCGCAACGTCCTTAGACATCGCATGCCTAACCAAATGAATTCCTTAGACATCGCATGCCTAACAATTATAAACCCCGCATTTTAGTCTCATTATCGAAAAATCTTTTCAATATCATGTCGGGCAATTCAACAAGATTCCCGATATACTGATCAAATGCTCGTCGCAAACATTAATAGACGGCCGCACCCCCGGATGCCGTCGACGAAGTGCACTAAGGCGGAACACCATTGCCGCGAGCACCCGAACGGATGCTTTTGGCGACGGGGTTCTCCTACAATCACTTGGTCGGGGCTATGGGGCGTGGCTGTCTGTTAAGTTTACCCGGCGAGTATCCGCGTACGCTACGTGATTGCGACGGACTTTTGATCACATCAAAATTCCGTGGCAACCGATCATCTGAGACTAAACTGCTAGATTTATAACATTCAAATTAGTTATCTCATAACTATATGTGGATTCCAAATATTGTATCACATTCCAGATAAATAGACAAAGTTAAACTTTCCGATCGAATAATCAAACACCCAAGATTTCCCCAATATATCTCAACACTTGAAATCAGTTTAAAACATCCATCACATGCCACAGTACCAATGGTCCAGCCGTAGAAGGGTCAAGCCAACGCCTCACATGTGGCACGCCGTACTGCCCCAAACCCTAAGGTTCAAAAGGCAGTTCAAGACGGTCACATAATCGAGTTAAGGTTTGTTGTCTTCTAGAGGGTCCTCCGTGTTACTTGCACGACTTAGAACGTTCTTAAACACGAGAAAAAATCCAACTTTTGAAAAATTTTCCGACAGGGGAAAAAGTGAGTTATTGATATCCGTTCGAACTTTTTAACAGTTTCTAAAAATTATCCGGACAAAACTAAACAAAGTTAAAATATCCGACCGAAACAACGAGTCCCCAATACACCCCAGAAAACCCAACACTTGAGTATAATTAAAAATGCCCAGAAGAATCAAGAATTAGCTACGGAAGTTACTGTGCAAACCCTATCCCTCAATCCTTCCTTCTTGCCGCGGAACCGCCGCCAATACCAGGGTTTGGCCGCGGTTCCGCGACACTTTAGACGATTTAGGGGGTCGGGTTTAACAGTAATTCCTAAAATACCGTGCTGAATTTTTTGGGTATTTTTAATATGAAAAAAATCACAGTTTTGAAAATTTTCCAGAAACTAGGGTATATCGGGTTTTCCGGGTTCGATCGGACTTTAAAATTCGTCTAGACTTCGCCTAAAGCTCTAGCTTGGCTCTGATACCACTGTAGGGTTGCTGGGCACGCATACAAGGTTCTACGAGGCATCAACCATGCCCGATTTAAAAATTAGCCGTGCCGAACAACCCGAAGCCGGATCTTTAAACTAGAGTTTAGGCGAAAACGAACATGCTAAACATTTTAACAGTAAGTGAGAGGGATTACAACCTTTGTAGATCCGGTCCATCACTTCTAAAGCTCCGTGTTGAAGTCCCTTCACTGCGATCATCGTGTTCTGGACTCTCGAGAGGCTTCACGAAGAGAATGATGCAACCTTTGCTTCCGATCTTCGATACAAAGATGATCTACCTTGAAGTTTCGTTAACACAAGATAACACTCATAATATGAAGTGAACACCCTCATCTAAATGGTAAGGATAGATGAGGATGATGAAGTAGGATTATTGCTCTCTTTTGTTTTCTATTTCTCACTCATTTTCCATCACAAATAAAAAGCAAGAAAGCTTTGCAAAAAGAAGAGAGGAAGAAGAAGAATAGTGATCCCTTTCATTTGTGATGAATAATGAAAGGATTAATATGAAGAATAATGCACCCATGGTCAATTAACCTTTGTAGAGATTGAACTAGGGTTAAGGGGTGTGGTTGGGTTAAGAAATATCATGCAAAAATATCTTTTCCAAAACAAAAAAGAAAACCTTCTAGAAACATCTAGAAAGGTTTAACCCTAATCAAACCCTAACCATGTTTAATCTCTACTAAACATGTTGCATTAGTAATCATATCATGTTACAATATTATATATCACATATATAATATTTATCGTAACAAAATAAAATAATACATTTAACATATATCGCATATATATCAATATATTACCCGAGTGAGAAAAAGAATCTTTTAGTAAGCAAATATTAGTTAATGTAATTTAATATATCATATATATTATTATACATTAAATTATCGAATCAACACTTGATCCGACAATCCGGCTATATCGCATATAACCGACTAATATTTATCCGTACCGAATCATCGAATCAACACTTGATCCGATGACCCGGCTGATATCAAATATCGCGAGAATAGAATACGGTATCTCATATCGCATTATCCTCGGTCCCGCACATATCACATATGTGCCCCTACTCCGTTTTGCCTGAGCCAAGAAACCTCTGTGTAGGACTCTAAAGAATCGTCAATACGCCGGCAGTAGGTGATGATCATATCAAACACCCACAAGCTGCAAGCGGTCAGCTAAACGTAACAGCTACCCAGGTATTGAGCACTCAGAAGATCAACAAGCAAGCCTGTACATTCTCCTGTGAATCCAAACAGTAACACTCCCGTACAGTCCGGTCTCGTCGTCTGATATGTCGCATATCTCGCCTAGGGGTGGTAAACGTCAGACCCCAGTAGCTTGATAAGTCGTGTCGATTTGAGGTCTATAACAGTTCGAGAAACTACTGATAACACTTACCAGTAAATCTCAGCAACCCTGGCCTGGGATTTCCGGTTGTAGCCAATCGAATACAGCGCAACATCAACTCCCTATACCGGGAGAGACGAATCCCCTCCTATCGCTCATTGCCTCCATGTGATTCGGGACTGTACCCAAAAGCCACCTTTTTGCACGCCTTCTTGGACGTGGTATGATGGAAATCAAAGCACAGTGGGAATCACACAAGACTCTATGACGATCTCAGGTCAACAGACTACTCTGTACTAGTGTCACCGGAGAACTGCCATCTGACGTGAGGTATAATACCATCTGGGAGTTCTCGGCGAGTCCGTCCAGTGTACTCAGTCTCCACTGAGCACCCGTACACCATCCTTGATGTTAAACACCGATGGATATGGGATCATCCATTGCCCATCATATGGGTCAAGATGCGTGTATGATAGTCTACTCTGGTGTATCGATGCCTTGTCTCGATACACCCTCGACTAGGAACAGTTATAGGATGTACTCGTCGACTACCGTGGCCCCACTAGTATGATCTCATCATAGTCCCAGTAGTCGAGTACATATCCTAAAGGCTTTATCAACATGTAACATAGAGACAATCAGAGTACATGTTAAGATAAAGTACAACCAGATAGCATACTATGATGTCGAGCAAGAAAGTCCTCCCTATATATGTCCAAGCATCCATTACAAAATACATCGTATGTACAGTAATGGCCTCTAGGGCATACATATAACTAACAGAATGGAAATACAACATTTGTAGATCCGGTCCACCACTTCTTTAGCTCCGAGATGACGTCCCTCTGCTACGATCATCGGGATCCTGGACTTTAGCATCGGTTTCATCGGAGAAATGGGCGGGCTAGGTCGTTGACTTCGATGCCGAAGATGATGTACGTCGAGGCGACTCATACTCAAGCTCCATCTTCACTAGGTTATGAAACTTGTGACGATAACACACTCTACTACATGGCAAGTGGTAGAGGATGAAGAAATAGGAAGTCGATTCACTTTGGATTTGGATTTCTCACTTGGAATCATCACTTGGAAAAATCTAGCAAAGGTTTTCTTTCTTCATCAAGAAGAAGAAGAAGAAAGAAAAAGAATATGAATTGAATTTCAAAACGAAAATCAAGTGATGGTTATCATAATGCAACCATGGGTGAGTTTAACTAGTGTAGAGACTAAACTAGGGTTTAGGTGAATGGTTAGGTTTAGGAAAGAAACAAAATGGTCAAAGCTTCATGAACCTTCAAAATAAATCCAAAGAAAGCCACTATTTCATTTCTTGCCAAAAAGAATAAATAAATAAATGAATAAATAAATAAATCAAACCCTAACCATTAACCTAATCATAGTTTAAAGCATACACACACCCAAGTTTGCATGTATCATCAAACATGATACAAACTAGTGCACAAAACTATATCATATATACAATGTGCACATCAAATGAGAAAATCCATCTTAAGTGAACCAACACTAGTTAGTGTAAAGTAATATATCAAATATATAATTATACATTAAATCATTAAATCAACACTTGATTTAATGATCCGGTCATACTGCATATAACCGACTAATATCAAGTGTATCAATGTATCGAATCAACACTTGTTTCGGTAACCCGACTATATCTCATATAACCGTCCGATGATACAAATCACGAGAATAGAATTCAGTATCACATACTGGTATTATTCTCGGTCCCGCACATATCTCATATGCGCTCCTATTTCGTTTCGCTTGAGCCAGGAAACCTCTGTGTAGGACCCTAAAGACTCGTCAATACGCCGGCAGCAGGTGATGATCATATCAAACACCCACAAGCCGCAAGCGGTCTGCTAAACGTAACGGCCACCCGGGTATTGAGCGATCAGAAGATCAACGAGCAAGCCCGCTCACACTCCTGTGAATCCAACCAGCAACACTTACCATACAGTCCGGTCTGATCGTCTGATATGCCGCATATCTCGCCTAGGGGTGGTAAACGTCAGACCCCAGTAGCTCGATAAGTCGTGTCGATATGAGGTCTATAACAGTTCGAGAAACTACTGGTAACACTTACCGGTAAATCTCAGCAACCCTGGCCAGGGATTTCCGGTTATAGCCAATCGAACACAGCGCAACATCAACTCCCTATACCGGGAGAGACGAATCCCCTCTTATCGCTCATTGCCTCCATGTGATTCGGGACTGTACCCAAAAACCACCGTTTTGCACGCCCTCTTGGACGTGGTAAGGTAGAAATCAAAGCACGGTGGGAATCACACAAGACTCTATGAGGATCTCGGGTCTACAGACTAACCTGTACCAGTGTCACCAGAGAACTGCCATCTGACGTAAGGTATAATACCATCTGGGAGTTCTCGGCGAGTCCGTCCAGTGTACCCAGTCTCCACTGAGCACCCGTATATCATCTCTGATGTCAAACACCAATGGATATGGGATCATCCATCGCCCATCTGTATGGGTCGAGAAGGTATACGCTAGTCTACACTGGTATATCGATGCCCCGTCTCGATACACCCACGACTAAGGACCTTGAAGGATGTACTTATTGACTACCATGTCCCCACTAGTATGATCCGCATCATAGTCCAGGTAGTCAAGTACACATCCTAAGGGCTTTACCAACATGTAACAGAGAGATAATCAGTGTACACGTTAAGATAAAGAGCAACCAGATAGCATACTATCATGTCGAGCAAGAAAGTCCTCCCTATATATGTCCCAGCATCCACTACAATAGACATCCTATGTACAGTAATGGCCTCTAGGGCATACATATAACTAACAAAAATGAGTGAGAAATTGAAAACAAATGAGAGCTAAATTCCTACTTCATCATCCTCATCTATTCTAGCCGCTTAGATTAGGGTGTTTGCTTTGTTAATACTTGATTAGTAAAGCAAGAGCTTGGGTTTGAGTTTCATCAAGGTAGATCATCTTAGTTGTTGAACATCGGAAGCAAGCTCACATCTTTCTCTTCATTGAGCCTCTCTTGAGTCCGGGCACTCGATGATCACAGTGAAGGGACCTCAACACGGAGCTTTTGAAGTGAAGGAATGGACTACAAAGGTTGTAATCCCAAACTCTTAGAAGTAAAGTTGTTTACTTGCTTTTTGTTTCGCCTAATCTCTAGTCTAAGATCTTGGTTAGGCTTGTTCGACACATGAAAAATTTTGATTTTAGCATAGTTGATGCCTTGTAGAACTTTGTTCTAGTGCCTAGTAACCCTACATCCTTCACTTGACCGGTGACGCCGGGTTATTTGGGTTTCTCTCCGGTCCAGTTAGGGGCAATAGTGTTGGCTTTTTGCCAGTAGCTCTTGCACATTATAAACTAGCCTCAGTATTGTTTGTTTAGTCCCAAATTATCTGAGTCAAAATCTGGAGGTATTTTCCTAAGTTGTTATTTTGGGTTTTGTGGTTTTTAATAACTTGTGTTTTGATATTGCGTTTTACCTCGGTCGTTGTACATTTATACGTCGACGACGAAGGTTGTCTGGTTGTTTTTTCACGCGTAGACCATAGGTTCAAACCTATGTATGTTTCGTGTGCATTCGAATCTGATTTTGATGCGATATGACGTATTTTGATATGTATCTACTTTCGCATGGACTTTGGGATGAAAAGGGAGAACAAAACGTCATCGACTTTGGAAAGCGAGGATCGAGATGAGTAGATATATATCTACGGGGAAAGTCGGGTGGATGGCGTATAGCACCCCCGCAACTGTAGAATAGGGTATTACTATTATTATATGTTTGGATGCGACATTTGGATACTTAGCATATAGGGTATCTAGGAGACCTTAGATTAGATTAGGTTTAATCTAGGATGACCTATCCATAGGGTTATCACCTTAGTAGCGAATCGCAGGTTATGTGTTGTCACACACATGCACGCACACATGCACTTGGTATTTGTGTGTACATGTATGTGTGTGTGTGTGTGTGTGTGTTTGTTCATACACACACACACACATATACACGTGAGATGAGGATATGAGTTGTCGAATGGACATGAGTCGATATGATCGGTCATGATGCCATAAGATTATGATATGTGATTGAGTCGAGACACCGTTCATGATATGATATTATAAAGAATCGTTAGGCGATATATATATATCTATATATATATGCAAACATGCGATAACATGGGATTTGATGAAATAATTGATTGTACGTGACCTTAGATCTGTATCACTGGTTATGATATTATACGACGATTGATAATGTACGAACTATATGATATATATATGATATTTGACCCATACCCTCGATTTTGAGGATACCGTACGAGATATATATATGATGATTGATCCGCACTCTTGACTTGAGAATGCCGTACGACGTATTATACCGTACGTGATACTATGAGGCTGGATCGCCAACTAGTAGATATATCGACTCGAAATATATTTAGATTTTCCTTATCACTCCGACTAGGTTCTTAGTTTAGCCTGTTAGTTGTTTAGGTAGATACTAGACTAGGCTCGAGTCATACCTATTTTCAAAACTAACGAATCGTATGAATTTTCAAAAGATAATCCAATGGACGCTATGGATTTTCAAAAGACACATCTTTTCTCAAAAACACCGTAGCCCCCACTTTTATAAAAAACCATGATTCGTGCCATTTAAGACATTTAAACTGTATGACTCGTGTACAGATATGTATATTTTAAAATGTTGCGTTACTATTCACTTTTTCGTTATATTCATGTTGTTCTCATTGCATTGCATATATACATGTGTTTTATTTAGTTATTATGATCTCGTCTGTTAGGACACCAGCACTATTACCGATGATGCGTATGTTGCACGTACACTTGCTTGCTGGCTCACACACATCATCATCGGTAATTGTCATTCCACGTACACAATAGAGGACCTTTACTTCATTCATATAATCTGAAAAATCTGTAGAAGTAGTATTGTTTTACATTCATGATCTTAAATACTAATATAGATATTGTATTTCTTACTTAGATGCCATATGCATTTGCATCCATACATTATAGTTTGCACTGATCATTTGCTTTACGTTGGTATTTATTATCTCATTGTATACTCATAGATTGTGATTCTTTTGGAGATTTCCGTCTTCATGTGATTTCTGGAATTGGAGAAACAGCAAGTGATATTTATAAACTCATGATTATATTTTCTTAAAAGGAAATGCGGTTTCTCGTGATATGATGTGTGTAGCGTCCACCATGAATTTTCTCGATTCTTGAGCCATACACATACCCGATTCGAGGAGGGGAGCACCGTCTGCGGGTATATGGTGGACCCGGTGCGGTACCCCGGGATAAGAAGGCAGAGACGTTAAGCCCGGCAGGGGAGCACTACCGACCAGTGATATTGACGCGGCGGATATCCGGAGGATACCGACCATAGTCGTGTGATCAGATGATTTGGGACGATCCGGACTAACGAAGCCCGAGATTTATAAGGATGATGTGTCGTTGATGGACATGGTTTTCATGATGTTTCGAGTGTCGATACTGGGCACTCATATTTTCTGATGAGTTTGTGTGTCGATGCTGGACATACCCTTTTGTCGATGCATTCATACATAACAAACTTAACATATAGTTACCTTGTGACACAGATTCGAGTATTTGACCTTACACATATGTCCATATTATCACTTCTACTGTTACTCGATGTTATTGTGCTGCTATTATTATATTATTGTATTGTATGACCTAGGAGATCGTCATACATCCGGTTTCTACTCGGTGATGTTTTCTACTCACGAGTTGGCAACTCACCCCGTTGTGCCATAGTTTTCTTGCAGGTTTGGCCGCACAGGTTTCCTAGCGGTTTTGCTGGCACACCACTTCTTTCAGGGTGATTGCATTGATAGTGGGATTCATTTGCATCGTAACCACCAGTATAAACTTGTATATTTCATTTCAGTTGTATCTAGTTAAAAGCTCCATCAACCAGACTTGTATATTTAGTAGACTTAGGAGACGTTATTGTATATTCTTTCGGCCTTAGTCACGTCATGTATATATTGTTGTTTTGTGGTTTTCTTGATGATACATGTTTTCTTTAATTTTTTCTGAGTTTTGATCCTCGCCTTCGGCATTGTATATTTGCATTACTTGCGTGGTTGTTTCTGCCAATTGGCGAAGAGCTAGTTCCCGCTTGGGGATGCCTTTATTATGTTGCTTGTACCGTTTTCGGGTTAAAATTTACAAAGGAGGTGCTTCCAAAATTTTCAAAGACGAAACAAGTTTTTAAAATAGCTACAAAGCATTGTGTTTTCGTATACCTTTATCTACGTTTTAAAGAAAGAACTTGATTTTAGTAAAACCTTATTTCAAAACTGCATCTCCACTATTCTCCTTAAAAAGGTTTACATTTTTGGGCTTTTGGCTTACTTGAATCTGTTGGTTCCCTAGCACGACAGCAAGGTTTCGGGAGGCATCTACCATGCCATTTTCAAATTTTTGCCATGCTAAAGAACCCTAGACTATGATGTTTAACTAGAGAATCATATGAAAAGCATGTAAACAACTTTACATCTAAAAGTGAGTAGGGATTACAACTTTTGTAGTCCTGCCCTTCACTTCAATAGCTCCTTGTAGCAGTCTCTTTGCTCCAAGTAGTGATCTTGCGGACTCTAGAGAGGCTCCACAAGGTAAAAGGAGCAAGCTTGCTTGAAGTTTTCAAAGCTAAAGATGATCTGCGTCGAGGAGACACTAACTCAAGATATCTCTTCACTAATTAGGAATTAGTGAAGCAAACACCCTAAACTAAATGGCTAATCTAGTAGAGAATGATGAAGTAGGAATTTTGCTCATTTTAGAATTTGTTTTCTCACTAATTTTTTTCACCTTCTCAAAACCTAGAGAGCTTGAAGGAGATGAAGAAGAAGATGAAGTGATAAAATGAATGAGGTGAGAATAGCAACCATGGGTGAGTTAGTATCATATACTAATTCATGTAGAGACTTAACCATGGCTAATAAGAATGGTTGGGTTAATAAATATCTTAAGTAAAACAAAATTAGTGGACTAAGTCAATGGTTCCACAAGCTTCCACAAGCTTCAACCATTTGCTTAATTTCCAACTAATTATTTGATTTACTTTAAATAAATAAACCCTCACATTATCATATGTATGGTGTGAGTCTAATACACCCATGTTGCATGTATCAACAACCATGATACAAAAAGAAAACAATACAATTAACATATATCACATATATATTAAATGTATCATAAGTGAGAAAAAGAAATGTTTAAGTGAGCAAATGTTAGTTAATGTAATTTAATATATCAAATATATAATTATATATTAAATTATTAAATCAACACTTGATTTAATAATCCGGTTATATCACATATAACCGACTAATATTATTTGTATCATCTTATCGAATCAACACTTGATTCGATAACCCGGCTATATCACATATACCCGGCCGATATCACATATCGCGAGAATAGAATACGGTATCACATACACGTATTAACTTCGGTCCCGTATATATCACATATGTGCTCCTACTTCGTTTCGCCAGAGCCAGGAAACCTCTGTGTAGGACTCTAAAGACTTGTCAATACGCCGGCAGTAGGTGATGATCATATCAGTCACCCACAAGCCGTCAGCGGTCTGCTAAACGTAACGGCCACCCGGGTATTGAGCGATCAGAATATCATCAAGCATGCCTGCTCATACCCCTGTGAATCCAATAAGTAACACTACCGTACAGTCCGGTCTGTCCGACTGATATGTCGCATATCTAGCCTAAGGATGGTAAACGTCACACCCCAGTAGCTTGATAAGTCATGCCGATGTGAGGCTCATAATGGTTTGAGAAATTACTGATAATACTTACCAGTAAATCTCAGCAACCCTGGCTAGGGATTTCCTGTTATACCCAATCGAGCACAGCGCAACATCAACCCCTATACCGGGAGAGACGAAATCCCCTCCTATTGCTCATTGCCTCCATGTGACTCGAGACTGTATCAAAAAACCATCGCTTTGCATGTTCTCTTGAACGTGGTAAGGTGGAAATCAAATCACAATGGGAATCACACAAGACTCTATGACGATCTCGGATAAACAGACTAATCTGTACCAGTGTCACCAGAGAACTGCTATCTGATGTGAGGTATATCACCATTTAGGAGTTCTCGGCGAGTCCTGTTCAGTGTACCCAGTCTCCACTGAGCACCCGCATACTATTTTTGATGTCAAACACCAATGGATATGGGATCATCCATCGCCCATCATATGGGTCAAGATACGTATACGCTAGTTTACTCTGGAATATTGATGCCCCGTCTCGATACTCCTACGACTAGGAACAATTGAAGGATGTACTTACGGACTACCCTGGCCTCATTAGTATGATCTCCATCATAATCCTGGTAGTCAAGTACACATCCTAAGGGCTTTACCAACATGTGAGAGCTAGACAGTATCATAATACAAATCTACATATTAAGATAAAGAGCAACCAGATAGCATACTATCATGTCGAGCAAGAAACTCCTCTCTATATATGTCCAAGCATCCACTATAATATACATCACATGTACAACAATGGCCTCTAGGGCATACATATAACTAACAATCTCCCACTTGCACTAAGGCTAGCTGTTGTAGTATCTCATACCCAACATCCCGAAGAGTCTCTCAAATTGTGTCTGGGGAATGGCCTTTATGAGTGAATCCGCTGTGTTATCCCTCAAGTCTACTCTCCTGACCTCGATCTCCCGGCATTCAACTATCTCCCGGATCAGGTGATACCGCCTTAGAATATGCCCGGATCGCTGATAGGACCTGGGTTCCTTGGCCAAAACCACTGCTCCATTGTTATCGCAATACAAAGGTATTGGATGCTCGATGGACGGAACCACACCAAGTTCAGTTATGAACTTCTTCATCCAGACAGCATCTTTGGCAGTATCGTTGGCAGCTATGTATTCAGCTCCATCGTCGAGTCTGACACGGTTTCCTGTTTGGAACACTTCCAACAAACCGCCCCTCCATTGAGGGTAAAAACAAAACCCGAGACCGACTTAGAGTCGTCCTTATCACTCTGGAATATCGTATCGGTAAAGGACTCCATTTGGAGTTCTCCGTTACCATACACCAAGAAAATATCTTTAGTCCTTCTCAAGTACTTAAGATAGTTCTTCACAGCTGTCCAGTGATTCTCTCCAGGATCTGCTTGATACCTAGTCACTACACCTAATGAGTATGCTACATCGGGTCTAGTACATAGCATCGCATACATGATAGACCCGACCGCCGAAGCATAGGGTATCCTTTGCATGCGATCTCTCTCTAAATCATTCTTAGGAGACATCTCTTTAGATAGGATGATTCCTGAGATCATGGGTAAATTCCTATGCTTGGAATCTTCCATACTAAACCTCTTTAGTATGGTGTCAATGTACCTGGATTGGGACAATCCCAAAATCCGTTTAGATCTATCTCTATAGATCTTAATTCTCAAGATATAGGAGGCATCACCTAGATCTTTCAATGAGAATCTTTATCATAAGAAGAGCTTGACCGAATGCAACATAGGAATATCATTTCCTATCAAGAGTATATCATCCACGTACAATACGAGGAAGACCACCTTACTCTCTGCCACCTTCTTGTATAGATAAGGTTCATCTACGTTTTTTACGAAGTCAAACTCTTTGACTACGACATCAAATCAGATGTTCCAACTCCGCGATGCCTGCTTTAAGCCGTAGATTGATTTAAGCAGCTTGCACACCTTTCCGCCGCTCCCACTATCTACGAAGCCCTCTGGCTGAGTCATGTACACGCTCTCTACTAAATCGCAATTTAGAAAAACGGTCTTAACATCCATTTGCCAAATTTCGTAGTCAAGGTATGCAGCGATGGCAAGTAGGATCCGGATGGACTTAAGCATAGCCACTGGAGAAAAGGTTTCGTCATAATCCACACCTGGTCGTTGATGGAAACCTCTTGCTACAAGTCTAACTTTGAAAGTCTCCACTTTTCCATCTATACCAAGTTTTTTCTTAAAGATCCACTTGCTCCCAATAGTTTTACCCCTTCAGGAGCTTCTTCCAAAGTCTATACTTTGTTGGTGTACATGGATTCCATCTCAGATCGCATTGCATCCAGCCATTTCACAGAGTCACCACTCGTGATGGCCTGCTCGAAGCTAGTTGGGTCATCATGAACCATGATGCAATCCTCTCTCCCACCATCAATAAGAAAACCGTAGTATCTCTCAGGTGGGCGAGCAACCCTACTAGATCGACAGAGAGGTTGAGGTTCGTTGGGTACTACTGACTTTTCTGGTTCCACCAAATCTTCTGTTGCAGTTTGTATAGCTGGAACCTCTTCCAGTTCTACCTCAGGGCCACTAATTTCTTTCGCAAGAAATTCCTTTTCTAAAAAGGTGGCATGTTGAGCAACAAACACCCTTTTGTTCCTCACTGTGGTAGAAGATATGCCCTCGCGAATGCTTGGGATATCCAATAAAGTTACACAAAACAGACCTTGCCTCGAGTTTGTCCGGATTTTGTCTTTTGAAATAGGCTGGACAACCCCATGGTCTCTTCCCCTCCCATATCTCATATGGAGTGGTAGGCACTGATTTGGTTGGAACTCTATTCAATAGGTATGTTGTTGTCTCAAGCGCATAACCACAAAAGGAAATAGGTAACTCAGCGGTGCTCATCATAGTGCGCACCATATCCAATAGGGTGCGATTCCTCCGCACCGATACATCGTTGTGCTGTGGTGTATACGGAGGAGTAAGCTAAGAGAGAATCCCATTCTCTTTTAGGTAGTCCAAGAATTCATTGCTTAAGTATTCTCCTCCCCGATCAGATCGAAGGATTTTAATACTTCTACCCGTCTGGTTCTCAACTTCATGCTTATATTCTCTAAATTTCTCAAAAGCTTCAAACTTATGTTTCATCAGGAACACATGTCCGAAGCTTGAGAGATCGTCAGTGAATGTAATGAAGTACGAGGAACCATCCCTGGCATATGTAGACATGAGACTGCATACATCACTATGTATCAGTCCCAAGAGTTCCGTAACTCTTTCTCCGTGTCCACTAAACGGAGTTTTGGTCATTTTGCCTTTGAGATATGACTGGCAAGTGTCATAAGATGAAAATTCAAAAGAATTCAAATATCCATCCTTATGTAACTTAGCTAGTCACATTGATATGACCTAGTTTACAATGCCACAAGAAGGATTCGTTCATTTCTGAACTCTTCCTCTTATATGTGTTTGATATGCTAAGAACCGTGGTTTGATTTAGAACGTAAATGCCATTGTACAACGTGCCTGATCCAATCAACTTTTGATTCAGGAAAATGTTCATAACATTATTCTTCAATAAAAAATTATATCTCTCTTTACTTAATAAAAAAACTGATATAATGTTGCATATCAGGTTCGGCATGTAATAGCATTCATTCAAAATCAATGTTATACCACTTGGTAATACAATGTAATATTCTCCAACAGATTTGGCTGCAACTATTGCACCATTCCAACCCTTATGTCTTTATCACCTTCTCCCAGTTCTCTACCTTTTCTTAGCCCATGTAACAGATTACAAATGTGGGATCCTGATCCGGTATCCAATACCCAGGACGTAGAGCAAAGTGAGAAACGGTTCTCTGTAACGAACATACCCGAAGAAAGTGTGTCAACATGTTCTTCTTCAATCGGGTGGCATGGGAATCCTAGCATTCCCCTATTTCCTGTTAAGTCTTATAACACTTATAAGAAAGAACGGAACCAACGTTCCTCAGTCCATTGTAATAAGCAGGTTCGGTCGATACATCAATATTATTATCTTGATTAAGGCGTGACATGGTCGCTACCTGGAGAGAGAGAGAGAAGAAAACACTTAGCGTATGCTCTTGCAAGATTGGATTGGTTATTATCTTATCTAATAAGTATGTCTCCCACTGCTTTTTATCAAGTCTTTCTTCAAACCCTAAATCCAAGATTAATTGCACCCCACAAGTTTGCTAACCGCTCAGCCAGACCAGTGTTGGTACTTTGAAGGAGGTTCTCCGTGCTTTCGCACGGACCTAATTAAAGTAAACCTCGTTTTCCCATAGGCATAACCCCGTTAACACCTTTCTAGACACCTAATAGGTTAGCTAATTGTAAATTGCAAAACTCTCCCAGGAGTAACTTTTACTCGCAGCGGGTATCGGGATCCAACTATCTCATAGAAGGTATGCAATCTCATAGCAAATTTCAACACTTGAAATTCCCGATAATATTTTTCCCCTAGCATCCTATGACCTTGACGGAGGTCAACAAACCATAGGCCGCTAGTCAAGTTCAACCCGTCATTTCATGATTGAATTAAACTCACCCGCACGACCCTTGACGGAGGTTAACAAGGCCGTACGACTACCCTAATCCAATTGCATCACATGCTATAGCAGATAAGCACTAATCAGCTACCGTACACTACGCCTTGATGGAGGTCAACAAACGTAACACGAATGCTAAGTATTCCTTATCTGAAATGACGGAGGGCTACGACAGGTTTTTAAGAAAACCTTTTGCATAATGAACTTGATATTGTTGCAGAATCGAGTGATTTTTGAAAATGAGTGTTTTAGGCTTTTACTAGTTTTGCTAAAGAGGTCACTCCCGGTGAAGGGATCTCGGCTCTTTCCTCATCGAATTAAGTACTGGATATTCTATAAGGAATACCTCTATGCAAAGCAAAAACTAAAAAATCAATAAAAAAAAACGAAACCGAACTGGTTGTAGCATCTGCTAGTTTCGCTAAAGAGGTCACTTCCGGTGAAGGGATCTCGACTCTTTTCTTATCGAATAAGGTGATGAATATTCTACAAGGAATACCGCTATGCAAAGCAAGAACTAGAGCTATCCTTTTTGAAAATTTGATTCCACGGCATCTTTAGGTTTCTTACTTTTCATTAATCCCATTAATGAAGTCCCATCATTTATACTTCCTAAGCATCACAGATAAAGAAACGAAAATAGAATGTACGCTTATGCCATCCACATTCGCCACAGTGTCCTATTATACACCGTTAGGTTACTTAACTAACGGCATAGTAGGGCGAGACTAGCGCGGGTGCAAAACATAAGCAACGTTTATTATATATCATATATATAATAGTCCATTCATCTCAGAACATGCAGTGATCACATCACAAATATCAGCAGCAGAAGATAACATATGAAATATTGGATATACTAGTATTTCCGTGTTTTATATAAAGCCAGTAAAAAATACGGATTCCACAGTCGCAACGAAAAGCCAAACCCACATCCCTAGACCCCTACGAGAGCGGCAAGCAACCTTCCCAATTCTAGGGTTAGGAGACCCGGTCTCGACTCCTCGAGATGGCCTCCTACTGGTGTAAATCCCTGTTTCCATCAATGAGAATCTTCCTATATTTTCCTAGTTCCCCGATGTTTTCCTTTTCATCGTAATTCTGTGGGAAATTGGTTGCTAGGTTTTTAATAATTGTTTCTTTTCCCAAACCTTTAAAACCAAAACCCAAAATTAAAACCAAATATATATTTACCCAAACCAAGCCCAAGACAAAATAATATATATTTTTCCCCATTTTAAAACCCAGCCCAACACTCCATTTCTTTCCCAAGTGAATTAATCAGAAAGCCCAACCAAAGAACAAAATAATTTAAACCAAAGGATTTCTTAAGACGGCCCAGCCTCTTCCCCTCACCGCACCCACCAAACCCCGAACCGACCCGACCCGCTTCTTTTAACTCCTTCTTCCCCAACGAATATTTTTCCCGCTCGAACTCTCCTGCACTTCCCACGTCCCTTCCCACGTCGCGCGCGCCCATGTCACCAACGCCGCGTCGTCGCCCACGTTCCCACGACCGCGCACCCTCTTAGCTCCTCAACCCCTCCTCGTCTCTCTCCAACATCCTCCCTATTCACTCTTGACCTCTCTCAAACCCATACTCTCCTCTCTCCTAACTCCCAACTTTGAGCTCCCTTACCCCGCCGACGCCGCCGACGTCGACTACGACCACCACGGTTCCTCCCTCATGTCTCTCTCCTCTTCACCCCCTCGTCTGCACAGTCCTTCCCCACCACCGAGCTCTCTCAACCCACGCCGAGCTCACTGCACCTAAGCTCGAGCCCCTGCACCCTCTCGCCGACGAACTCCCATCGCGCCGCCGGCCACATCGTCGACCTCTACATCCTCAGCATCATCCCCATCACCTCCAAACCCGAGCCCCCGCTACCTCTCTCTCTCTCACAAACTAAAACCACCAAACTCCAGCACACTGCCTCACCACATTATGCCCATTGCCGGAGCGACCACCGTCGACCATCGTCGACCCCAGCACATCCCAGGAGATCCATAGAGCATCCCACTCCGATTCCAGCGAACACGAGCCATCTCCGGGCAACTCCGACGACGAACCCGAAACGCGAGCCGAGGTCGCGAATCCAAACCGTGGCGTTCGTCGCGCGTTCGTGCCATTGCCGCTGCCGTGCATCGCTAAAGCATCTCTAGGCAAGCTACCTACTTGCTTCATGCTATTTGTTTTACTAGAACTTGAAATACCGTTAAAATTCACATGAACATTTAGTGTGACTTAAAATAGTGTATGTGTTCGATGCAAAACTCGAACAAAAACCTTTCTTCAAATTGACGGAACTCGATTGCATATTCTGGCCCGTCTGGCAATGAACCTTGTGTAGAAATTTGACTGAAAAATATGATTGTTACTGGCTTAAACGATCACCCCAATTACACCCGTTAAAACTGAATATTTCCCGCACCTGAAACTTGTTAAAATCATAATTAATTTCTTACACATTGAAATGATGCGTTCAAGGGCTCAAATCGAAGCCGACTCGACAAAATGTAATCCTATACAATTTCTTAATTGTTTCTGTACTGAAATTACAACGAGAATTGGTTCGGAGAGCGGCTCTGGACTGCAGTCCAGAGCAGCTCCGGCTGTTTGTTTCAATCACGTAATGCTCACTACCTTGTCGCCTGAACTTATATGTTGTGGAACACTACACTTTATTGAAGATGAATCTGTTAGATAAATAACTCAACTGATTTCACCCCTTTTTATCATCGTTTACTATTTAAACTGCAATTTAAAAGAACAGAACGTCTAGCAGTCCCAAACAGAAACAGAACTGATATCCTAGCATTGAACAGTGCATAACTTCTAATGTAGAGACGCGATTAATAATCGGTCTATTGTGTTGAAAACCCTATTGAAAACCCTAAATTTCATTCAACTGTAGAGTCACTAAATTCTGATCCCAACTGGGTGAAAATTGTACCGCGAAACGGACGTTCAGTTCAGAAACTGAATTTCCTGTAGTGAGCACTTAAATTGAAACGGCTGTAACTTGAACACCTGAAATCCGATTGTACTGAAAAAAATTTTACTGAACTGCCGACAGAGTAAACTTGTTACCGTATTCGTATCGTTTCACTAAATTCTGAGCATATGAATTACTGCAATTTTTGTAAGCTTATGACGTGCATAATAGTTCATATTACACATGACTTGTTAACTGCATAAATGTACATACCTTACCCAACTTCCATATACATAGTGATAGTGCGCGTTATTATTCAGTGGACATTGCATTATCGTGCGTGAATGGTATTGGTCTAGGAGTGTCAAGTACGCCAATGGAAAAGTGAGTGATTCGTGACAGTGATTAATACAGTGAACAGTGACAAAACTGTGTTATTGGTGCATACTTGTACACGACTAGACCATACTCGTCAATAGTGTAAACCTGGGGAAAAAGGGGAAATCGAAGTGGAAAGAGCATCATATTTAGCGGGACCGTGTTTTAGAGGATGATCATTCGAACAGTGATTCTTATATGTATTAGGTAGGATCTAGCGATCCGGCTGACAGGGTTATGTCCCGGGCGTGTGGGCCGTTGTCTCGGGTATGTATGAGACACCCGTTAAACATGATCCTCCTTTCCACAATTCGATTTCAAACATGACTTAGAGACCGATAGTGACACAGATCATACTTTGCATCATTTAGTGACATAGTGATTATCCGCATTTTACTTTCACTGTTACTATCTTATTTGCATGTTTCATGTCATTATTATAAAATTGCTATTACGTCGCTCTGACGACCTAAGTATGCATGCTCAGACCTCGAGGAAGAACCAGCGCAGGAGTCGGATTTACCTTTCGAGCTAGCGGAGATCTAGTCTGGAGTACCTTTTTCTTCGTTTCTGATTTCCCTAAAGAGATCTTGTATTCGAACTCGGTTAGTAGCTCTTTCTTATTTATTTGTGAATTGTGAACAATGAAAATTCGATGTAATAATCTAGTGATGTATTTCCTTTACTCCTATGCTTTGTTTACTAATTACTATATAATGCTAGAAGCCGAAGTGTGACTACGGCGGGATGATTCCTTGACCGTAGGAGCATGGCTGGCCTAGTCATCCCTCGTTTTCCATATTTTGGGAAGCGGGGCGTGACAACTGGACCCTAGAACCTGGTTACTTGTGATCCCCTCCTTGGGTCTATCCTAATGCGGAAAAGTAAATAATATAAATCAATGGTGACATCATCTTCAATCCGGAAGTGCCTCAATAAAAGAATATTACATACATTGAATTTTACATGTATGAAAATGAAAAACTCTCATCTCACATAAAACCCCCGGCTATTCAAAAACGACGATCCAATATAACATATCACAGCAACGCATAACATCACATGTCATCAACGTAAGTAAATATGCGTATACCAATTGTCGTTGACATATAGCAACGAAACCAGCGATACACCACATATTACACTTACGGTCGCAGAAAAGAAAGTGAAAAACTACAAAAATTAGAATCGTCACTGCCCTTAGAGATCATAAACCCGGAATATCACATATTCTGGATTTCATGCCTAACAATGCAAATCTCACATTTGGGTCTCATCTATGAAAACACTTTTCAAAGAGAGTTGGGTAATTCAACAAGATTCCTGATTCCGCTCGAGGCCGAAATGTTAAATTTGCACGCAACAAATTACTTTTCACAAAACTAATTATTGTAGATTCCAATTATAGTATCACATTCATAAATAGCTAGACGATGTTAAACTTTTCGATCGAATTAACAAACACCCATAGTTCCCCTAAGGCTCAAAACTTGAGCGGAGTTAAAGAATACCCAAAATATGCCACAGTACCCATGGACCAACCGTAGAAGGGCCAACCCTTGCCCCACCTATGGAGCCACGGAACTATGGTAAACCCTAAGGTTTTGTCACGGTTCCACGGTCATAGAATCGAGTTAGGATTTCGTTCTTCTAGAGGGTCCATAGAATTACTTGCATAATCCTTCGAATATTCATAACTAGAAAAATTCCAACTCTTGGAAAATTTTCAGCAAGGGAAAAAATGGATTATTGATATTCGTTCGAACCTTTTAATACCGTCTAAAATATCCGAAACAAAGATAGAATTACGAATGAGAAACACTCCGAATTGTTTTTACAGTAAGATAACATCACATGCAATCCTAGAAAAAACAAGCAACACCTGAAACACCAAAACCAAAAGACTAGAACATCATAAAAAATTGAAGCCAGAAAGCCATTAAAAATCCGGCGAGCTCGGAAATTTCCTTAATGTCGTTGGCCAAAATCCGGCGAGGAGGGCTCAAGTTTTCGTGGTGTTCATGTTACATCATATGTAACATTCTGCAATTGCTTAAATAATTTTTAGAGGTTTTTTAAAATTGGACAGAAACTAGGGTTTAATTTCGTGTGTTTCGGAGTTGTTTCGGTTTCGTAATTCTACAAACTTCGTCTAATTCTCTAGTTTGGCTCTGATACCACTGTTGTGTTCCCTAGCACGACAGCAAGGTTTTGGGAGGCATCTACCATGTCATTTTCAAATTTTTTCCATGCTAAAGAACCCTAGACTAGGATGTTTAACTAGAGACTCATACGAAAAAGCATGTAAACAACTTTACATCTAAAAGTGAGTAGGGATTACAACCCTTGTAGTCCGGTCTTTCACTTCAATAGCTCCTTGTAGTAGTCCATTTGCTCCAAGTAGTGATCTTGCGAACTCTAGAGAGGCTCCACAAGGTGAAAGGAGTAAGCTTGCTTGAAGTCTTCAAAGCCGAAAATGATCTACGTCGAGGAGACACTAACTCAAGCTATCTCTTCACTAATTAGGAATTAGTGAAGCAAACACCCTAAACTAAATAGCTAATCTAGTAGAGGATGATGAAGTAGGAATTTTGCTCACTATAGAATTTGTTTTTTCACTAATTTTTTTCACCTTCTCAAAACCTAGAGAGCTTGAAGGAGATGACGAAGAAGATGAAGTGATGAAATGAATGAGGTGAGAATAGCAACCATGGATGAGTTAGTATCATATATCAACTCATGTAGAGACTAAACCATGGCTAATGACAATGGTTGGGTTAATAAATATCTTAAGTAAAACAAAATTAGTGGACTAAGTCAATGGTTCCACAAGCTTCAACCATTTGCTTAATTTCCAACTAATTATTTGATTTACTTTAAATAAATAAACCCTCACATTATCATATGTATGGTGTGAGTCTAATACACCCATGTTGCATGTATCAACAACCATGATACAAAAAGAAAACAATACAATTAACATATATCACATATATATTAAATGTATCATAAGTGAGAAAAAGAAATGTTTAAGTGAGCAAATATTAGTTAATGTAATTTAATATATCAAATATATAATTATACATTAAATTATTAAATCAACACTTGATTTAATAATCCGGCTATATCACATATAACCGACTAATATTATTTGTATCATCTTATCGAATCAACACTTGATTCGATAACCCGGCTATATCATATGTACCCGGCCGATATCACATAACACGAGAATAGAATACGGTATCACATACACGTATTAATCTCGGTCCCGTACATATCACATATGTGCTCCTACTTCGTTTTTCCTGAGCCAGGAAACCTCTGTGTAGGACTCTAAAGACTGGTCAATACGCCGACAGTAGGTGATGATCATATCAGTCACCCACAAGCCGTCAGCGGTCTGCTAAATGTAACGGTCATCCGGGTATTGAGCGATCAGAAGATCATCAAGCATGCCTTCTCATACCCCTGTGAATCCAATAAGTAATACTATCTTACAGTCCGGTGTGTCCGTCTAATATGTCGCATATCTAGCCTAGGGGTGGTAAACGTCAGACCCCTATAGCTTGATAAGTCATGCCGATGTGAGACTCATAACGGTTTGAGAACTACTGATAACACTTACCAGTAAATCTCAACAACTATGGCCAGGGATTTCCTGTTATGGCCAATCGAGCACAGCGCAACATCAACCCCCTATACCGGGAGAGACGAAATCCCCTCCTATCGCTCATTGCCTCCATGTAATTCGGGACTGTACCCAAAAACTACCGTTTTGCACATTCTCTTGAACGTGGTAAGGTGAAAAATAAAGCACAGTGGGAATCACACAAAACTCTATGACGATCTCAGGTCAACAGACTAACCTATACCAGTGTCACCAGAGAACTGCTATCTGACGTGAGGTATATCACCATCTAGGAGTTCTCAGCGAGTCCTGTTCAATGTACCCAGTCTCCATTGAGAACCCGCATACTATCTTTGATGTCAAACAACAATGAATGTAGGATCATCCATCGCCCATCATATGGGTCAAGATACGTATATGCTAGTCTACTCTGGAATATCGATGCCCCATCTCAATACTCCTATGACTAGGAACAATTGAAAAATGTACTTACGGACTACCCTGGCCCCACTAGTATGATCTCCATCATAATCCTGGTATTCAAGTACACATCCTAAGGGCTTTACCAACATGTGAGAGCTAGACAGTATCATAATACAAATCTGCATGTTAAGATAAAAAACAACCAGATAGCATACTATCATGTCGAGCAAGAAAGTCCTCTCTCTATATATGTCCAAGCATCCACTATAATAGACATCACATGTACAACAATGGCCTCTAAGACATACATATAACTAACAAAATCAGGTGGGGTCGTATAGACTTCACATGATTCAAGTGCCAGCCACGTGCCTTTCTGGGTCGTGACAAAATGTGTCCCATTTTTATACTTTAAACCATTCAATGAATTTAAGAGTGATAGGAGATAAAAAATACAGAGAACAAAACGTCAAAAAGTGTTACTTATTGGACGGACAAACCGGACTACTATGATCAAAAATATAGAGAACATAACGGTTTCACTACTTGTTTGGGTTTTTGAAAATTTTCAACTTTTGTTCTGATTTTCAGAATATTTGTTAGTTTTATACATAAATTAACCCAAAATTACAAGAAGAAATATATTACCGTCTCCCCGGCAATGGCGCCATTTGGTTGTTACGTTTTCATGTGTTCTATGAAGTTCTATTTACCACAATCAAGACGGTGTCGCTTGAAGCTAGCCGCGATGAGTACGGGTCGTCTATGAAAAGAAGGTATGTCTTTCGTCTTGTTTTAACGAGTTACATCCAATTGTTTGAGAGTTTTCTATCTTAATTGTTATTTTTAAATTACAGAAGGAATTGTTAGGGCGAGAGTTAGATTAGTTTGAGTTAGAATAATGCTTACTTCTTCTTTTGTGTCTTACTTGATATTGATGCAAATGTAATCGGCAACAACATGGATTATAGCTCTTAAGTAGAGTATTTGTTGTTAGTAATATCTATGCCCTAGAGGCCATTGTTGTACATATGATGTATATAATAATGGATGCTTGGATATATATAGAGAGGACTTTCTTTCTCGCCATGATCGTATGCTATTTGGTTTCTCTTTATCTTAACATGTTGACTTATATTAGTTTACTGTCTTACTCTCACATGTTGATAAAGCCCTTAAGATTTATACTCGACTACTGGGACTATGATGAGATCATACTAGTGGGGCCATGGAAGTCGATGAGTAAATCCTATAACCGTTCCTAGTCGAGGGTGTATCGAGACAGGCATCGATACACCAGAGTAGACTAGCGTATACGCATCTTGACCCATATGATGAGCGATGGATGATCCCATATCCATCGGTGTTTGACATCAAGGATGGTGTAAGGGTGCTCAGTGGAGACTGGGTACACTGGATGGACTCGCCGAGAACTCCCAGATGGTATTATACCTCACGTCAGATAGCAGTTCTCCGGTGACACTGGTACAGGTTAGTCTGTAGACCCGAGATCGTCATAGAGTCTTGTGTTATTCCCACTGTGGTTTGATTTCCACTTTACCATGTCCAAGAGGGCGTGCAAAACGGTGGCTTTTGGGTACAGTCCCGAATCACATGGAAGCAATGAGCGATAGGAGGGGATTCGTCTCTCCCAGTATACGGAGTTGATGTTGTGCTGTGTTCGATTGGCTATAACTGGAAGTCCCTGGCCAGGGCTGATATAGAGTACTACTGGTAATTGTTATCAGTAGGTTCTCGACCTGTTATGAGCCTCACATCGAGACGACTTATGGTTACTGGGGTCTGACGTTTACCACCCCTAGACCAGATATGCGACATATCAGATGAAGAGACCGGACTGTACGGGAGTGTTACTGATTTGATTCACAGGAGAATGTACAGGCTTGCTTGTTGATCTTCTGATCGCTCAATACCTGGGTGGCTGTTACATTTAGCTGACCGCTTGCAGCTTGTGGGTGTTTGATATGATCATCACCTGCTACCGGCATATTGACGATTCTTTAGAGTCCTACACAGAGGTTTCTTGACTCAGGCAAAACGGAGTAGGAGCACATATGTGATATGTGCATGACCGAGAATAATACGATATGAGATATTGTATTCTATTCTCGCGATACTTGATATCAGCCGGGTCATCGGATCAAGTGTTGATTCGATGAATCGGTAAATGATATATTAGTCGGTTATATGCGATATAGCCGGATTGTCGGATCAAGTGCTGATTCGATAATTTAATGTATAATTATATATGTGATATATTACATTACATTATCTAATATTGGCTCACTTTATTGTTTCATTTTCTCACCGGATAATACATTGATATATATGCGATATATGTTAATTGTATTATTTTCTTTTGTTACAAAAATATATTATATATGTGATATATAATATTGTAACATGTTATGATTACAAATGCAACATGATTAGTGGAGATTAAATATGGTTAGGGTTTGATTTGGGTTAGCTTATTTATGAAGATTCTAGAAGCTTATCTTTTATTTCTTGCAAAGATATTATGGTTGATATTTTTGGAGATATTTTCCTAACCCAACCCACACCCTTTTAACCCTTGTGAAATCTCTACAATGGTTAAGTCTTTCTTGACTTAACCATTGTTGCAATTGTAATGATATTAACATTTCATTATTCATCACAAAAGGATTATTCATTCTTCTTCTTCTTCCTTGAGCTCATAAAAAGCTTTCTAGGTTTTTATTTTGTGATGGATTAGTGTA
The DNA here is from genome assembly GCA_030015575.1 of Agapanthus africanus. Lineage (NCBI taxonomy): Eukaryota > Viridiplantae > Streptophyta > Magnoliopsida > Asparagales > Amaryllidaceae > Agapanthus > Agapanthus africanus. Next base: position 620,025,293 of record CM057341.1, read on the forward strand.
AGAATTTGATAATAAAAGAGAGCATAAATCCTACTTCATCATCCTCATCTAATCTAGCCAATTAGATTAGGGTGTTCACTTCATTAGTGTGTGAGAGCTTGAGTTAAAGCTACTTCAAGGTAGATCATCTTCGAGAAGGAAGACTTCAAGCAAGCATGGATCGTTCGGCTTGTGGAGCCTCTCTTGAGTCCGGAAGATCATGGATTGTGGCGTAGGGGCTACTATTCAGAGCTTATGAAGCGAAGGAGTGGACTACAAAGGTTGTAATCACTCTCTCTTAGTTGTAAAGATGTTTACTTTCATGTTTAACCCTAATAATCTAGCAAAGATCCTCGCTTTGGGATGTTCGGCACGTCTAAATTTTAAATCGGGCATGGTTGATACCTTATAGACCCTTGTAAGAGTGCCTAGTAACCCTACAGTGGTATCAGAGCCAAGCTAGAACATTAGGCGACGTGTTTATGAAGTCAAAAATCCGATCAAACCTCGAAACGTCGGTTTTGAACCCCTCTCTGGATATTTTTTAAAAATTTGATTTTTTCCGTATTAAAAATACTCAGACAATTCAGCAGGCAATTCTAAGGATTAATGTAAAATACGAGCCCCCAACTCCCTGAAATCGCCGCGAAACTGTTAGTGTATATGCCCTAGGGGCCATTATTGTATCATACTAGATTGTATATTACTTAATGGAAGCTTGGGATATTCACAGTTGTATATACAGTCTTGCTAAAAATGGTAGTATGCTACTTGGTTTGTGTCTACTTTAATATGTGAATATGTTTCTTGTAACGTATCACTTATACATATTAGTAGAGCCCATAGGATCTTTGCTTGATTACCAGCGTTGTGATGACAGTCACACTAGTGGGGGCTGGGTAGTCTGTAAGCAACATCCTATGCAGGTCCCTGGTCGTTGGATTATCGAGATAGGGCATCGATATTCCAGAGTAGACTAAGTGTGTACGCTTCTTATCCCAGTTGGGGAGATGGTCTATCCCACAGCCATCAGTACGTCGTACTGGAGATAGTATACAGGTACTCGTTGGGTTACGGGTACACCGGACAGGACTCGCAGGGGAACTGATTGGTTGGTATTATACCCGTCGTCAGTTAACAGTTCCCAGATGACATAAGTACAGCATAGTCCACAGACTTGACACTGCTACTTCGCCTCGAGTGTGTTCCACTGTTCTTAGATTGCTACCCTACCACGGCTCAAAGGAGTCGTGCAAACAGGTAACAGTTGGGTGCAGTCCCGAGCACTTGGAGGCAGTGGTAGTTAGATAGGATTCGTCTCTCCCGGTATTGGGAGATGATATCGCGCTGTGTCAGAGAGCCATTACGCAAAGTCCCTGGCCAGGGCAAGCGAGATATACTGGTAGGTTCCAGTAGCTTCTCAGGGTGTAATGGGCTTCGCTCCGACACGACTTATACAGCTATTAGGGGACTGACGCTTGCCGCCTCCTAGGCTTGATATGCGATAGTCTTAGACGAACAGACCGGACTGTACGAAGATTGTCACATCGGGCTCAGTGGGAGTTCGGATGAGTTTCCTCATCGGCCTTCTTATCGACATCTACCTGGGGACCGTTACATACAGTTAGTGCCGCTTGCGGTCTGTGGTTAAACCCACTGCCAGCGTAGTGTCGAGTCTTTAGAGTCCTACACAGAGAGTTTCCCTGCTCCATGAGAAACAATATAGAGGTCGTACGGTTTTACGACAAGGGTTCGGACGCATACATGTGTTTACGCACGTACGACTTTTCGGACAGTTTTTACTAGCCGGCTTTGGTTTAAACCAGATTCTAGTATCGGGTTATTGGATTTATACAGTCTAAAGTTTTTCCGTGTTTTCACAGATAGGAGGGGCGTTCTCATAATTTGTCGGGAAGCTTCTAGAAGAGTGGTGACTAAGGGGGTAAGGTGGCATTGCATTAAATGAGATTAGTGACTCATTTGTGTGATTCATCCATGTCATTAATGCATCATAAATGCTTAATGACTCATGGAGATGAATCACTCATAGATATTTATGAAGCATGGTTGTAAATTCTATTATTTCATTTTTGGATAAATAAATTATGCTTCATATATATTATGATACATCATTATCTCATTTCATTATAATCTTCACCTTCTCTCTCCTCAAGCTCACTCTCTCTTCAAACCCTAACCCTAACCTCTCATGTGTTGAGATCAAGGGTTAGCTAGACTAATACATCCATAACCTCACTCTATATCCCCTAAGTAGCTTAGATTAGCACTTTAAGCAACCTAGTTATCTCAAATTTGAGATCAAGCTTGGCGTAGGAGCTTTCGGGTGGATCGTCTTTGATTCGAGGAGGCCGTTGAGGTGCCGATGTTCCAAGGAGCCTACGAGGAGTGGAGGACCGCGATGAAGACCCGAAGGACTAGTAACGTGAGGTATAACTTCGTATCCGAGTAGTTAAACCTCTAGCATATAGTTAGCAATGGTTTAGATAACGATTCATGCGCTCAAGTCCGTGTTACGAAACTTTGATAATCGTTTTTCATATATTCCGCCTCCCCGCAAGTTCGTGGGGTGCGTGACATGGACTTATAGAAACTGCGGCAGGAACATGCTTCCCGTGGCGGTTCTGCGGCCGTACTTAGGAGTTAAGGTCTCGTATTTATAGGGTTAATCCGTAGGTATTAGTATATACTTCTGGGAATTCTTAATCTTGCTCAAGTGTTGAGTTCTCTGGAGATCTTTTGTATTCGTTGATTCGATCAGAAAGTTTAACTTCGTTTTGGTTTTCTGGATAATTTAGAACCTGTTAAAATGTTCGAAAGGATATCAATAACTCATTTTTTCCCAACACGAAAAACTTTCAAGTGTTGATTTTTTTCTTGAGTTTAAAACTTTCGAAAAACCATGCAAGCATATTTGTGGACCCTCTAGAAGAATGTAAGCTTAACTCGATTATGTGACCGTCAAAACATCCACTAAACCTTTGGGTTTGTGGTAGTTTGGCGTTGCCACATGTGAGGCGTTGGTTTGACCCTTCTACGGCTGGTTCACTGGGGCTGTGACATGTTCTGGGATTTTTTGAACTCCGCTCAAGTGTTGAGCTATTTGGGAAATCTTGCGTATTTGATTATTCGATCGGAAAGTTTAACTTTGTCTATTTATCTGGAATGTGATACAATATGTGGAATTCATATAGTTAGGCATGAAATGCAAAGTATGTGATATTTCGGATTTAAGATGTCTAAAGTGATTGTGGATTCCAAATGTTGTAGTTTTACACTTTCTTTTCTGTGACTGTAAGCGTAATATGTGGTGTATCGCCAACTTCGTTGCTATACATCAACGACAATCGGGATACGCATACTTCCTTACGTTGATGATATGAGATATTATGTGTTGTTGTGATATATTATATTGGATCGTCGTGTTCTGAATAGCCGGGGGTTTTATGTGAGATGAGGGTTTTTATTTTCATTCATGTAAAATTCATTTGTATGCAATATTCTTTTATTGGGGTACTTCCGGGATGAGGTTGATGTCACCATTGCATATTATTTATTTTTCCGCATTAGGTAGACCCAAGGAGGGGAGCACAAGTAGCCAGGTTCTAGGGTCCAGTGGGAGGCCATCTCGAGGAGTCGAGACCGGGTCTCCTAACCCTAGAATTGGCAGTGTTACTTGCCGCTCTCGTAGGGGTCTAGGGATGTGGGTTTGGCTATTCATCGCGACCGTGGAATCCGTGTTTTATACAGGCTCGAAATAAAACACGGACCTCCTAGTATATCCAATATTTCATATGTTATCTTCTGCTGCAATGTTCTGTGATGAGATCATATTACTGCCTGAGATGAATGCTTATACTATATATATATATATATATATATATATATATATATATATATGTTGATATATAAATATTACTGCTTTCGTTTCTTCTGTGATGTCTAGGAAGCATTAACTGATGGGATTTTTATTAATGAGATTAAAAAAAGAAAAAAACTAAAAGATATTGTAGAATCAAAACTTTATAAAAAGGGTAGCTACAGTTTTGCTTTGCATAGCGGTATATATAATATACCCTGCACCTTATTCGATGAGGAAAGAGCCGAGATCCCTTCACCGGGAGTGACTTCTTGAGCTAAACTGGCAGATGCTACAAACTCGCGGTTTAGTTTTTGACAGCTTATATTGTTCTTGCTTTGCATAGTGGTATATATGATATACCCTGCACCTTATTCGATGGGGAAAGAGCCGAGATCCCTTCACCGGGAGTGACCTCTTTAGCGAAACTAGAAAAGCCTAAAAAACACTCCTTTTTCAAAAATCACTTGTTTCTACAACGATATCAATTTCATTACGCTCTTGGTTTTCTGAAAAACCTGCGTAGCCCTCCGACATTTCAGATAAGTAATATTTAGTATTCGTGCTACGGTAATTTGGCATGCGTCAAGGCGTAGTGTACGGTAGCTGACTACTACTTATCTGTAGCATGAGATGCGATTGGATTAGGGTATTCGTACGGCGTTGTTTGGCATGCGTCAAGGGTCGTACGGGTGGTTTTAATTCAATCACGAAATGTATGGGTTGAACTTGACTAGCGGACTATGGGTTGTTTGGCATGCGTCAATTGTTGGAGATAGTGCCCTCAAAGTCAATTATTGGATTGCAGGTACGTGATTGCAATGATTGAGGCAGGACCTATACCGATATGACAGTCTTGCTCGAGATGATAGTATGCTATCTGGTTTGTCTTTATCATCGTATACATGCTTTAGTTCACTATTGCATGATGATAGAGCCCATAGGATTCTTTCTTGACTACCAGCAGTATGATGGCGATCATATACGTGGGAGCTGGGGTCCGTAAGCACATCCTTAAAATTGTCCCTAGTCGTGGGAGTTTCGAGACAGGGCATCGATACTCCAGAGTAGACTAGTGTATACAGTCGAGACCCCGACGAGGGGCGGTGGCCGGTCTCACAAGCCACTGGTGTCAGTTGGATCACCTAAGATGTATACAGGTGCTCATTGAGTTATGAGTACACCGGACAGGACTCGCCGGGAATCTGCTAGTTGGTATTATACATATCGTCAGATAGCAATTCCCTGGTGACATGTGTACAGGTTAGATTCATCGACCTGAGATCGTCATTTGTCTCGTGTGAGTTCCCACTGTGCTTAGATTACTACCCTACCACGCTCAAAGGAGTTGTGCAAACAGGTTTTAGTTGGGTACAGTCCCGAGCCACATTGGAGGCAAGTGAGCGGATCGTCGGGGATTCGTCTCTCCTGGTATTGGGGGTTGATGTCGCGCAGTGCACGGGTGGCCATCACTAGGAATCCTCGGCCGAGGTAGTGGAGAATTACTGATTGGGATCAGTAGTTTCTCAGGTGGTGATGGGCTTCATGCCGACACGATTTATCGCGTTATTAGGGGTCTGACTTTATCCACCCCCCAGACTCGATATGCGATATTCTTTAGACGAATGGACCGGACTGTATATACATTGTCACTGTCAGGCTCAGTAGGGTTTATAGATGAGTTCGCTCGTCAGCTTCCCTTCCAATCAATACATAGGCAAAACGTTACGTGCAGCTTGTACCTCTGACGTGCTAGGGGTTATACCCAGTGCCAGTATGTTGATGAGTCATTAGAGTTCCCCACAGACACTTTCCTAAGTTCGGCCGAAACGTTGTAGAGGCCGTATGGTGATATGGCAAGGTTCGGAAAAAGCACGTGCGTTTTCGCTCGTGTCGTTTTTCGGGCAGATAATGCTGGTAGGCTTTGTTTTAAGCCGGAACCAAGTATTATACTGTGTAGATATAATATCTTTGTCTCAGTTGCATTTGTATTCGGTCGTAATACAAATGCGGGTATGTTTATACTGATACGGGGTTATCCTGAAATTCGTTTCAGGATCACTTTTGGAAGTTGCCAGTTTCCAGTTTTCTATCAGCCGTCTTTTAACATTCGGTTAAAGACGGATTTATCTTTTCTTGGATGAGTGTGGAAGATTCTAGAAGCATCTAGAAGGTGGTGACAAGGGTTATGACTCACTTGTTCATTATTGGTTGCTTTCTTTGTGTTCACACTTTGTGTTCACACTAGATATTTTGCTTATTGTCACCTCCTAGCTCCTACACTCACCTCCCTCCTCTCCTATAAATGGCCGGCCCCTCCCCCTCTCTCATATACTCGAGAAATGGTTGTTGTTCACTAGAAAAGATTATGATAGATTCGGGTTCATGAAAAATAGATAGCCTCTTTCTCATTTCACCCGATCCAAAAGGCAACTTCCATAACCGTTCGTCCGTGACCCTGGACGTAACGAGACAAAGTGTTCTACTCATTCTCTACTTCATCTTGGTCGTCTCTTTTAGCAAACTTGACGATCGAGTTGCCTCGGTTCAGAGGCGGGAGCCCGTTTAAAGATCCGTCGACGTGGTGCCACCTAGACGACAAGATTGGAGATCGAGGAGATCGGAGCAGCCGCAACAAGCGTGGGATGATGGTTAAAAATCGAAGGACTCGGATCATTCGGTATAACGTTTCTACCCCTTTGTAGTTTGTTAGTTTAGCTTCAATGGCAGATCCGGGTTACGGTTCACGATAGCGCCAATTTCGTTAAAAGTTTTTGTTCCGCATTTGGCGTCTGTTAGAAGGCCGGGGCCCTACCGTAGACTTACATCAAGGTCATAGCACGCTAAGGGTAAAAGCTTTATCGGGAATTTCAAGTGTTGAAATTTGCAATGAGATTGCATACCTCCTATGAGATAGTTGGATCCCGATACCCACTGCGAGTAAGAGTTACTCCTGGGAGAATTTTACACAAGACAATTAGCCGATAAAGTAGGTGTCTAGAAAGGTGTTAACGGGGTTATGCCTCTAGGAAAATGAGGTTTATTTTAATTAGGTTCGTGCAAAAGCACGGGGAACCTCCCTCAAGTACCAACACTGATCTGGCTGAAAGATTGACGAAATTGTAGGATGTAATTAATCCCGGCTAATCTTACATTTTAGGGTTTGAAGGAAGATTTGATAAAAACAGTGGGAAACATCCTGATTAGATAAGATAATAACCAATCTAATCTTTTAAGAGCATACGCTAAAGTGTTTTCTTCTCTCTCTCTCCAGGTAGCGATCATGTCAGGCCTTAATCAAGATAATAATATGGATGTATTGACTGAACCCGCTTATTATACTGAGCAGGGGAACGTTGGTCCCGTTCTTTCTTATAAGAGTTATGAGACTGAACAGGAAACATGAGAAAATCTGGATTCTCACGCCGCCCAAACGAAGAACAAGCATGTTGATGCATCTTCTTCGGGTGTGTTAGTTATTGAGAACTGTTTCTCAGTTCACCCGACGTCCTGGGTATTAGATACCGGATCGGGATCCTACATATGTAAATTGTTACGTGGGTACGTAAAGGTAGAGAGCTGGGAAAGGGTGATCATTCCGTACAAGTAGGGAATGGTGCAAGTATTGCAGCCAAAGCAGTTGGCGAATATCACCTTGTATTACCAAGTAGTAATGCATTGATTCTGAACGAGTGCTATTATATACCGAACATGATGTGCAACATTATATCAGTTTCTTTATTAAGTAAAGAAGGATATAATTTTGTAGTACAGGATAATGTTATGAACATATTCCTGAATCAAAAGTTGATTGGATCAGGCTCGTTACATAATGGCATATACGTTCTCAATCAAAATGCAGTCCTTAATATACAAAACACACACAAGAGGAAGAGTTCAGAAATGAACCAATCCTTCTTATGGCATTGTAGACTTGGTAATATCAATGCGACACGGCTAGCTAAGTTACATAAGGATGGATATTTGAATCCGTTCGAATTATCATCTTATGATACTTGCTATTCATGTCTCAAAGGTAAAATGACCAAAACTCCGTTTAGTGGACACGGAGAAAGAGTTAAGGAACTCTTAGGACTGGTTCATAGTGATGTATGTTGTCCCATGTCTACACACGCCAGGAACGGTTCTTCTTACTTCATTACATTCACTGAAGATCTCTCAAGATTCGGACATGTGTTCCTGATGAAACACAAGTCTGAAGCTTTCGAGAAATTCAGAGAATATAAGCACGAAGTAGAGAACCAAACGGGCAAAAGAATTAAGATCCTTCGATCCGATCGAGGAGGAGAATACTTGAGCAATGAGTTCCTAAATTATCTAAAAGTGAATGGAATTCTCTCTCAGCTAACTCCTCGTTATACACCACAGCACAACGGTGTATCGGAGCGGAGGAATCGCACCCTATTAGATATGGTGCGCTCTATGATGAGCACTGCTGAGTTACCTATTTCCTTCTGGGGGTATGCGCTTGAGACAGCCATAGGCCTATTGAATAGGGTTCCCACCAAATCTGTGCCAACCACTCCATATGAGATATGGAAAGGAAAAAGACCACATCTTAATTATATTAAGATATGGGGTTGTCCGGCATATGTGAAAACACAAAATCCGGACAAGCTCGAGGCAAGATCAGTTTTGTGCAAGTTTATTGGATATCCTAAACGTTCGCAAGGGTATATCTTCTACCACTTCGAGGAACAAAAAGTGTTTTTTTCTCGACATGCCACCTTCTTAGAAAAGGGTTTTCTTATGAAACAGGATAGTGGCAATGAGGTAGAACTGGAAGAAGTTCCAGCGACACAAACTGCAACTGAAGATTTAGTGGAACCAGAGGATTCAGTAGTTCCCAACGAACCGCAGCCACTCCGCCGATCTAGTAGGGTTTCTCATCCACCTGAGAGATACTACGGTTTTCTCGTTGATGGTGGAAGCGAGGATTGTATCATGGTAGATGATGACCCGACTAGTTTCGAGCAGGCCATCACGAGTGGTGACTCTGTGAAATGGCAGGATGCAATGCGATCTGATATGGAATCCATGTACACCAACAAAATATGGACTTTGGAAGTTGCTCCTGAAGGGGTAAAACCCATTGGGAGCAAATGGATCTTTAAAAAGAAAATTGGTGTAGATGGAAAAGTTGAGACTTTCAAAGCTAGACTTGTTGCAAAGGGTTTTCGTCAACGACCAGGTATGGATTATGACGAAACCTTTTCTCTAGTGGCTATGCTTAAGTCCATCCGGATCTTACTTGCTATTGCTGCATACCATGACTACGAAATTTGGAAAATGGATGCTAAGACCGCCTTTCTAAACGGTGATTTAGAAGAGTGCATGTACATGACTCAGCCAGAGGGCTTCGTAAATAGTGGGAGCAGCGGAAAGGTGTGCAAACTGCTTAAATCCATCTATGGGTTAAAGTAAATATCGCGGAGTTGGAACATCTGCTTTGATGTTGTAGTCAAAGAGTTTGACTTCATCAAAAACGTAGATGAACCTTGTATTTATAAGAAAGTTGCAGAGAGTATGGTTGTCTTCCTCGTATTTTACGTCGATGACATACTCTTGATAGGAAATGATGTTCCTATACTGCAATCAGTCAAGCTCTTCTTATCACAAAGATTCTCAATGAAAGATCTAGGTGATGCCTCCTGCATACTGGGAATTATGATCTATAGAGATAGATCTAAACGGATATTGGGATTGTTCCAATCCACGTACATTGACACCATACTAAAGAGGTTTAGTATGGAAGAATCCAAGCGTGGTAACCAACCCACGATCTCTGGACTCACTCTCTCCAAAGAGATGTCTCCCAAGACTGATTTGGAGAGAGATCGCATGCAAGGGATACCCTATGCTTCGGCAGTAGGCTCTATCATGTATGCGATGCTATGTACCAGACCCGATGTAGCATACTCACTAAGTGCAGTGAGTCGGTATCAAGCAGATCCTGGAGAGAGTCACTGGACAGCTGTGAAGAGCATTCTCAAGTACTTGTGAAGGACTAAAGAGATGTTCTTGGTGTATGGTAACGGAGAACTCCAGGTGGAGTCCTTTACCGATTCCAGCTTCCAGAGTGATAAGGACGACTCTAAGTCGCACTCGGGATTTGTCTTTACCCTCAATGGAGGGGCGGTGTGTTGGAAGAGTTCCAAAAAGGATACCGTTGCAGACTCGACGATGGAGGCTGAATACATCGCTACCAACGATGCTGCCAAAGAGGCTGTCTGGATAAAGAAGTTCATTACTGAACTTAGTGTGGTTCCATCCATTGAGCATCCAATACCTTTGTATTGCGATAACAATGGAGCTGTGGCTTTGGCCAAGGAACCCAGGTCCCATCAGAAGTCCTGACATATTTTGAGGCGGTATCACCTGATCAGGGAGATAGTTGATCGTCGGGAGATCGAGGTCAGGAGAGTTGATACGAAGGACAACACTGCGGATCCACTCACGAAGGCCATTCCCCTGATACAGTTTGAGAGATTATTCGGGATGCTAGATCTGAGATACTACAACAGCTGGCCTTAGTGAAAGTGGGAGATTGTTAGTTATATATATGCCCTAGAGGCCATTGTTGTACATATGATGTATATTATAATGGATGCTTGGATATATAGAGAGAGGACTTTCTTGCTCGTCATGATAGTATGCTATTTGGTTTCTCTTTATCTTAACATGTTGACTTTTATTAGTTTACTGTCTTACTCTCACATGTTGATAAAGCCCTTAAGATCTGTACTCGACTACTGGGACTATGATGAGATCATACTAGTGGGGCCACGGTAGTCGATGAGTACATCCTATAACTGTTCCTAGTCGAGGGTGTATCGAGACAGGGCATCGATACACCAGAGTAGACAAGCGTATACGCATCTTGACCCATATGATGGGCGATAGATGATCCCATATCCATCGGTGTTTGACATCAAGGATGGTGTACGGGTGCTCAGTGGAGACTGGGTGCACTGGACAGACTCGCCGAAAACATCCAGATGGTATTATACCTCACGTCAGATGGCAGTTCTCCGTTGACACTGGTACCGATTAGTCTGTAGACCCGAGATCGTCATAGAGTCTTGTGTGATTCCCACTGTGCTTTGATTTCTAATTTACCACGTCCAAGAGGGCGTGCAAAATGGTGGCTTTTGGGTACAGTCCCGAATCACATGGAGGCAATGAGCGATAGGAGGTGATTCGTCTCTCCCGGTATAGGGAGTTGATGTTGTGCTGTGTTCGATTGGCTATAACTGGAAGTCCCTGGCCAGGGCTGATATAGAGTACTACTGGTAAGTGTTATCAGTAGGTTCTCGACCTGTTATGAGCCTCACATCGACACGACTTATCGGTTACTGGGGTCTGACGTTTACCATCCCTAGACCAGATATGCGACATATCAGACGAAGAGACCGGACTGTACAGGAGTGTTACTGATTGGATTCACAGAAGAATGTACAGACTTGCTTGTTGATCTTCTGATCGCTCAATACCTGGGTGGCTGTTACTTTTAGCTGACCGCTTGCAGCTTGTGGGTGTTTGATATGATCATCACCTGCTACCAGCGTATTGACGATTGTTTAGAGTCCTACACAGAGCTTTCTTGACAAAGGCAAAACGGAGTAGGAGAACATATGTGATATGTGCATGACCGAGAACAATACGATATGAGATACCGTATTCTATTCTCTCGATATTTGATATCAGCCGGATCATCGGATCAAGTGTTGATTCGATGAATCGGTAAATGATATATTAGTCGGTTATATGCGATATAGCCGGATTGTCGGATCAAGTGTTGATTCGATAATTTAATATATAATTATATATGTGATATATTACATTACATTATCTAATATTGGCTCGCTTTATTGTTTCATTTTCTCACCGGATAATAAATTGATGTATATGCTATATGTTAATTGTATTATTTTCTTTTGTTACAAAAATATATTATATATGTGATATATAATATTGTAACATGTTATGATTACAAATGCAACATGATTGGTGGAGATTAAACATGGTTAGGGTTTGATTTGGGTTAGCTTATTCATGAAGCTTCTAGAAGCTTATCTTTAGTTTCTTGCAAAGATATTATGGTTGATATTTTTGGAGATATTTTCCTAACCCAACCCACACCCTTTTAACCTTAGTGAAATCTCTACAATGGTTAAGTCTTTCTTAACTTAACCATGGTTGCAATTGTAATGATACTAACATTTCATTATTCATCACAAAAGGATTATTCATTCTTCTTCTTCTTCCTTGAGCTCATAAAAAGCTTTCTAGGTTTTTATTTTGTGATGGATTAGTGTGAGAATTTGATAATAAAAGAGAGCATAAATCCTACTTCATCATCCTCATCTAATCTAGCCAATTCGATTAGGGTGTTCACTTCATTAGTGAGTGAGAGTTTGAGTTAAAGAAACTTCAAGGTGGATCATCTTCGAGAAGGAAGACTTCAAGCAAGCATGGATCGTTTGGCTTGTAGAGCCTCTCTTGAGTCTGGGAGATCATGGATCGTGGCGAAGGGACTACTACTCAGAGCTTATGAAGCGAAGGAGCAGACTACAAAGGTTGTAATTGTTGGATATATATGCCCTAGAGGCCTTCATTGTATAGGATGCTAGGGATATGTATGTACATGACAATCTTGCTTGATATGATAGTACGCTATTTGGTTTGTCTTTATCTTAACATATGATATATTTTGCGTTGTATTCATATATATACATGTTGATAAAGCCCATAGGGTGTTTGCCTGACTACCGGCGTTGTGATGGCAGTCATACTTGTGGGAGCTGGATAGTCAATCGGCACATCCTTAGATGTCCCTGGTCGCAGGAGTATCGAGACTGGGCATCGATACTCCAGAGTAGACTAGTGTATACATATCTAGACCCTGAGGAGGGGCGATGGATTGGTCCCGCGGCCATTGGTGATATGCACCTAAGATTGTATACAGATGCTCACTGGGTGTGAGTACACCGGACAGGACTCGCCGAGAACTGACTGGATGGTATTATACCTAACGTCAGATAGCAGTTCTCTGGTGACATGTGTGCAGATAGTCCGTTGACTTAAGGTCGTCATTTGTCTCGTGTGAGTTCCCACTGTACTTTGATTACTACCCTACCACGGTTCAAAGGAGTCGTGCAAACAGGTTTTAGTTGGGCACAGTCCCGAGCCACGTGGAGGCAGTGAGCGACTGTTAGGGATTCGTCTCTCTCGGTATAGGGAGTAGATATCGCACGGTGATCAGTTGGTCATTACCATAAGTCCCTGGCTAGGGCTGATTGAGAATTACTGATGGACTGATCAGTAGATTCTCGGATGGTCTTGAGCCATGCCGGCACGACTTGTACGGTTATTAGGGGTCTGACGCTCACCATCTCCCTAGACCATACATGCGATACTCTTAGACGAACAGACCGGACTGCGCGGATATTGTCACAGACAGGCTCAATAGGAGTTCGGATGGGTTTCCTCATCGGCCTTCTTATCGATATCTACCTGGGGACCGTTACGTACAGCTAGTGCCGCTTGCGGTCAGTGGTTAAATCCACTGCCAGCGTAGTAGTCGAATCTTTAGAGTCCCACACAGAGATTTCCCTACTCCAGGCGAAACGATATAGAGGTCGTATGGTTTTACGATAAGGGTTCGGACGCATACGTGTGTTTACACACGTACGATGTTCGGACAATTTTTACTAGCCGGCTTTGGTTTAAGCCAGATTCTAGTATCAGGTTATTGGATTTATACAGTCTAAAGTTTTTCCGTGTTTTCACGGATAGGAGGGGCGTTCTCGTAATTTTACGGGAAGCTTCTAGAAGCATGGTGACTTGAGGGTTTAGGTGGCATTATCATTAAATGCAATTGTGACTCATTTTGTGTGATTCATCATATCATTAATGCATCATTAAATGCTTAATGACTCATATAGTGAATCACTCATATTGAATTAATGTAGCATGATGAATAATCATATTTATTCATTTATTTGATTAAACATTATGCTTCATATAATTCAAGTGAGAAACAATTCCATTATCATTATCATGTTCACCTTCTCTCTCCTCAAGCTCACTCTCTCTTCAAACCCTAATTCTACCACTCATGAGTTGAGATCAAGGATTAGAATAGACTAATTAACCCATAACCTAACTCTATATCACCTGAGTTCCTTTGATTAGCAACTAGAGAAACTTAGTTACCTCAAGATTGGAGGTGAAGCTTGGATTAGGGTTCTCGGGTGGATCATCTATCACGTAGAGGAGGCCGAGGAGGACATAGAGAACGAAAAGATGAAGGACACGATTCAGTAGGTATAATCTCTATTCATAGTAGTTAAAAACTTCTATGGTTGTTGTTAGTTATCGTTTAGTAAAGATCTTCGGTTAGTCGATGTTAGCATATAGAACAAGATCGTTTTTCAAATTTCCGCCTCCCCGCAACTCGTGGGGTGTTGTACATCGACTTACAGTGGTATCAAAGCCTCACTAAACAATAATTAACTCATTTGCAAATTTATATGAATTTCGAACGCAAAACGAACCGGAAAATATATCGTATTCACATAGTTTCTGTCGAATTTAAAATAACGCCTAAAAATTTTTCAGGGACCTCCAGAATAACCTACAGGGAAACCTAAGAACACTGGAGAAATTTGGGTGCATGAATCGGCCAACCCACCGCGGAACCGCGGCCGATCCTACCGATCCGCCGCGGATCCGCGGCCGAGTTGAGACCGATTCACCCCAAATCTCCCCAGTTATTCTTCTGTGAATATTTTATCTTTTCTGGAATGTTTATTTTTTGCTCAAATCTCAGGTTTACAAAGAAGTTTTGGAGTAGAATCTAATGTGTTTGATCGATCGAAATTATACGATGTTTGCTAATTAGATTATATCTGTGAACTGTTTAATGTGTTCGTAAACCTCCCCTAACTGCTAGTATGTCGGTTGGCAGGGGGTTGCACATAGCTGTAATGTTTTAACTGTTTGTGATTATGAACTGTATTGGATTGTTGTGATGATTAGCTGGGGTTTTGTGATGGGTTATTGTATTAATTCATTCGATGTAATTGTAATATGTTGTAATATTATTTTGCGGGGCGCATCCAGGTTGCGGTTGTAACCACCGTTGTATTATTTCTTTTTACTGATTTTTGCTCCTAGGATAGACCCAAGGTGGGGTGCACAAACTACCTGGTACTTTGAAGTGTTTAGTGGCCTACTCACGTTGTTGAGGGAGACCGCTTCACTTCGGGTACTTGGCGGGTAGTTTGCCGTACCCGTAGGGGTCTAGGGTGGGGTAATGGCTATTCATCACAACTGTGTAATCCGTCTTTCGTTGCAGGCTCAAAAGAAACGCGGATTGCTTGTATATCTAATAAAGTACATCTGTGATCTAGAATGCCTATTATTGCGTCTGACGAATGTACAATATCTATATATGATAGCTATTTAGACGTCACTTATGTTTTACACCTGCGCTAGCCCAGCCCCCGCTCTGCCGTTAGTTAAGTAACCTAACGGGTGATGATGGGACCCCGTGACGAATGCGGATGGCATAAGAGGATGTTGTATTTTCGTTGTTATCTGTAATGATAGGTTAATGATGGGACGCATTATTATTAATGCAAAGAAAATAAAACCTAAACTGAATCATTGGAACAATTTCAAAACCACTCGGTTTTCTTCAAAAAGAAAACTTTAAATGCGGAGATTAAACCAATCCTTTTAAAAAGGGCTATCTTGGTTCCTTCGATCATATCAAGTTCACTACGTTAACAGTTTTTTTCCAAAAACCAGCCGTAACCCTCCGTCGTTTCAAATAGACAGCACATCGTATTCATGCTATGCTTGTTGGCCTACGTCAAGGCATAGTGTATGGTAGCAGTGTGTTTCTTATTTGTTGCATAGATAGATGCATTAGTTTAGGACAGACGTACATCCTTGTTAGCCTACGTCAAGGGCATGTACAATGTACCTAAATTAATCAGGACAACGACGGGTAGAACTTGACTTGCGTCTTATGATTTGTTGGCCTACGTCAAGGTCATAAGAGCTTGGGGTAAAAATCATATCGGGAGTTTCAAACATAAAGGAAACTTGCAGATTCAGCATACCTTCTGGAGTGTGGTGTCTAGAGTGGCTTCCATCTAGGGCATCATGCAATGATAGTTGGATCCCGATCCCACTGATGAGTAGGATTACTCTCGGGAAATTTTCTCACTTAACAATCAATGCTATAAACCAAGTAGGTGTCTAGAAAGGCGTTAGAGGGGCTACGCCTCCAGGGAAAAGAGGTTCTTTAATTAAGGAACTTCGCGAAAGCGTTGGAAAACCTCCCTCGAAGTACCCACACTGGCCTGGCTGAAAGGTTAAGCAAGTATTGTGACGTGTGATTAAATCCTGACTAGTTCTTCTTTTAGGTTTTGAAGAAGGATTTGAGGAAACAGTGGGAGCCATCCTGTTTAGATAAACTAATAACCAATCTAAACTTGCAAGAGCATATGCTGAGTGTTTCTTTTCTCTCTCTCTGGCAGCTACCATGACAGGACTAAAACTATTACTTGAAAAAAATATACTGAACGGGCAGAACTATAATGATTGGCTAAGGAACGTCAACATTGCACTGACTTATGACAAAGTAGCATATGTTACCACCGCTGTTCTTCTCCTTATCCCAGGACCAGATTCCTCAGTTGTGGACAAGGAAGTTCGCAAAACCTGGGATCTAGACTGTGAGCGAGCTAAGTGTATCGTGCTGGCGTCCATGAACAATGAACTCCAGAAACAGCACGAGAGTATGGATATTATATCCATCTTTCTCCATTGCAAGGAATTGTATGGGGAGCACTCCCGTATCGCAAGGTACGAGACCTCAAGGAAACTCTTCCAGATGAGGTTAGCTCCAGGATCACCTGTAGGAGAGCACGTCCTCAAAATGATCAGCCTCATTAAGGAACTCGCAAACCTGGGATGCGTGATAGAGAATGATTTGTACATCGACTTGATTTTGCAGTCCCTTTCCCACACCTTCTCTCAGTTCGTGCTGAACTTCAACATGCATGAAATGGAAGCTGATCTTCCAAAGCTCCTCAACATGTTGAGGGTAGCAGAGACCTCCTTGAAAAAGGAGAAGACCCCCGTTCTGTATTGTCATGACCCGAAAGAGCACGTGACTGGCCCTTAAACCATATGAAGTCTATAGGACCCCATCTGATCCAAGTAAGCCAAAAGCCCAGCAATCTAAAACCATTTTAAGAGTAAATAAGGAAAACTGTTTTTGAAAAGTAAGGAAATCATGTTTGGAAATCAAAGTTTTTAAATAACTAAGCCGAATATGCATTTTTTAAAATGTGTAACCTTTCCTGAAAATTTCGGCAGAGTTTCCTTTGTAAAAACTGGCCCCGAACAGGGTACAACAAGAATAATATATATGAAATGATAAAAGGCATCCCCAAGCGGGAGCTAGCTCTTCGTCCATCGACGGTCACAACCACGCAAGCAATAATAATATACAACGCCAAAGGGCGAGGATCAAAACTGAAAAGAAACTCAAAAACAGCCAGAAAACCGCAATACTACAAGCGCGACTCTAAGGTCGAAACAATACAACACTGATTTCTAAGTCTGAAACAAACTACAAGTTTTGGTTGATGGACAATTCTAGATACAATAAAAATACATGAACAATGGCGGTTCTGATACAAAGAACCCACCTAACCAAGCAAGTCACCCATAGGAAGCAGTGTGCCAGAAATGCCACTATGGAATCTGTACGGCAAAAACCTGCAAGAACTGGGGCACAACGGGGGTGAGTTGCCAACTCGTGAATAGAAAATATCTACAAGCAGAGATCGAATGCATGACCTATCCTAGGTCAATACGATCAGATAATAAATAAACCTCAATATGAATAAAGCTGAAGCATGCTAAACTGGCAATGTAATCTCTATACATGAGTGTAGTGCCAAGTGCTCGTGCTAGTGCCTCAGGTAATAGCATGTCATGAATATGAGGTATAACCAATGTAATCAAATCTGCACACTCGTGGATCCCGTCCACTCGTCACCCACTGACAATAACCACCATGCATGTACATATCATGAATCATGTGCATGGGAAATAATATGAGGATATAACCACCCGTGTCCCTCGCGACACATCAAAATCATGGAACCAGGGTGCCCAGCATCGACACCCGAAAACATCATGAAAACTGTGCCCAGCATCGGCACGTAAATCCTCATATATCGGGCTCCGTCAGTCCGGATCGGCCCGCGGGCTCTGTCTGCGGTATCGGCCCTCGGCCCCGGCAGTATGCCCAAAACATCTATCGACTCTGGTCGGTATCCTCCGGATAACCGCCAGGTCCAACCAATCACCGGTAGGTACTCGCCCGCCTCCAGGCTCAACCGGCAAAGCTCGTCGATCATCTTGCCGAGGGGAACCATACCGGGTCCACCATGTACCCGCAATCGGCTCATCCACGCCTCGATTCGGGTTACACATATCGCTCTCAGCACCGAGAAAACACATGGTGGACGCACTGAAATATCATATCAAGGGTAACCGGGTTTTTAAAGAAATGACATATTCTCTTTTGAAATACCCTCGGTTCCCAAATCCAGAAATATCATAGAAACAGCATATCTCAATGCGTACAGTCAAAGCATGATGTATCCGACATGTAACAGTAATGCAAGCATATCAGTAAGTCATGCAACATGGAATAATAATGTGCACATGTCGAGGGAGACCGCTCTTTTAAAAGGAATCTGCTTTTAAAGAGTATCTTGCGGTTCCCAAATCCCCAATCAAGCTAGAATCATCTATATATGTGTACAGGTATAAGTGTACAATATGCCATGCCAGAATCATATCATGAATGCAATAGTGCTATAGTGTAGTGACATGGCAATTATCGATGATGAGTGTGTGAGCCGGCAACAAGTATACGTGGAACATATACATCATCGATAATGGTGCTGGTGTCCTAGCAGCATGACTGAATGTCACAACAATACAAGCGATGCAATGCAAATAACAGGAATATGCGGAAACGAATGATCAACGCAAAAGTACAGAACCTGCCCCAATAGATATGTCATGCAACCTTGCCTTTTGAAATAAGACGAATCAGGGCTTTTGGTAAAGTAAGGGCTACGGTGTTTTAAGAAAAGATGCATCATTTGAAAATATCCGTATAACCCTTCTGCTTATCTTTAAAATATCCCCGATTCGTTAGATTTGAAATAGGTATGACTCGGTCTAGTCTAATGTCTACTAAATAATCTAGACAGGAGGGGTATGAAACCACCTAATCTGAGTCAATATATAAATATAGATATGATAGTCGGTGATCTCGCCTCAATAACATATCGTATGATATCCTCGAGTCATGAGTGCGGATCTATCATCAATATCGGCTCGTACGGTAAATCGTCGTACGGCATCCCAATAGCTGGGTAGGGGTCAATATCACAGTACCTCATCACATATCAGGTATCACTATCATCAGATCGCATAATCTGGGGTACTACTCTAAGTCTAGTACAAATCGATACCATCTATAAAAATATGAATGCGGGTAAAGCACATGTCCAAAGGCCCGCTAAAACTATCATATCGCACCTCAAAGGCAAACTATGTCACATCGCCGATCTCACGGCCTCACATCAAGTATCATCTCAAACCACGTATCATCCTCCAATCCCGTATATAAACACATAGTCCCATACCCATGTGTAGATATACGCACCATCATATGCACTCTAATAAATGAAAGAATGAATGCAAGTATGTGTGTAAATGTATGTGTGAGTGCAACCACTACTCTAGGGTTCGCACTATACTAAACCAATATATTCTTATCATCAAAATATCATTATTACCATCAATAACCCTAAACAACACATAATAAATATTCGTGTGTATACGTATTCGTATACATCACCACGGACTGCGGGGGTGCTATACGCCATCCACCCGACTTCTCCCCGTAGATATAAATCTACTCACATTGCTTCTCGTGTGCCAAAGCCGATGTCGCTATCTTCACCTCCTTTGCCTCAACATCACGCGGGGTACCTACAAGTATATCACAATGCTAAAGCACATGAAAATCACATCGGAAACCAAAATAGCACACGCTACCCGCATAGGTAAAAACCTATCGACTCGCATGTAAACACAATCAAAATCCACTTATCGTTGACGTTCAAACGCCACCCGACAGGAATGAATCACCAAATACCAAAATCCATGCTAAAACAAGTCCCAAATTATACACCAACATAGGAAAATCAACCCAGATTTCACCCTAGATGGAATCAGTCAAAACTAGACATACTCAGGGTCAAAACTAGAGGAAATGGGGGCATGCACAGAAAACGAGGCAATTCCTTAAAATACCTTATTTTAGAATTTTCCATAATTTTTCCCCATTTATCTGTATTTAATTATACCAGAAAATTAAAATATTCATTAAAATAATATTAAATTATAAAATTTCCCAAAAATCATATTTTATTATTTTGAAGACGTTACAATCTACCCCCCTTAAAGAAATTCGGTCCCCGAATTTAAATTTAAACCCCCAAATACTAAAATATTTCAATACAAATTCCAAGTCATCGGGACTCCGAAATCATCTATACATAAAACATCATAGCGCAATGCATGCGCATGAGTACTGAGCAGATAACTCAAAAGCAACACTCCATCAAGCATCCGCAATCATCGGAGTCATGGTAACGACACAATGTCAAATCCAATACAAAATCAATATGATATGGACCAAGACTATACATGTAGACACCCAATCTATACATGTAATTAGCTGATGCAACTGTATGCCAAATCTTTTTAAGTCGCTGTGCGATGCGCGTAACACTGCACAGTGGCGGACGTTTCTCATAAGAAAATAACTATATATGTGTATATATATCCTTTGTTTAATAAGCACGTTCCACCATTTTGAAAACAATCAGAAGGGTTTCCTTGTTTTTTTTTTAAAACGTTTCGTGTCATATCGGACACGTAGGTATATACTGAGACTATAGCTCGCTCTTTGGAAATCCCTTCGATAACTATCGATGCATGCAAAAAAAAAAATATCCAGGTACTGTCCTCTGACTAGTCCTGCTCAGTAAGAAAATAATATCCAATATCATAAAAATGTACTGTTCCAAAAGGAATAAATCTCAAAGATATACATAACCCACCCTGTGCATCTGGTGCGCACGGGAATCAAAATCCATATATGTGCTAAACAGATGCACATAACAGCATCTAGGTGCAACGGGTGTTCACGAAGCATCTGTCATAGGCAACGTGTGTGCCTGACAGCCAAAAACCCGGTGCATCTAACATGCACGAAGAAATCTCGATTTAGTGCATCGGGTGTGCACCAAAATCGTATCTCAAAACATGTGCCCAACATGCGCGGAAATCCAAATCGGTGCATCCATCGTGCACGAATGAAAATCTAAACCCTGCGCACTCAATATGCACGGAATCACAAAATCCAATAGCAACGTCGAATATGCGTAAGTCCAGTCAAAAGCACGGAGTGCAAGAATCCACATCAATATCACAATCAAAATCGACATACCGAAAGGCATCAAATCGAAGTCAGGTGCAATCGTAATGCACAAAATATAAATCCGGTGCAACAAAGGCACGAAATATAAATCTGATGCGATAAACGCAAGAAACATAAAACTGGTGCGACAAATGCACGAAGTATAGAACCGGTGCATCCCATGCACAAATACCAAGCAATAACTCAAATACGTAAGCAGCAACACCAAGTGTATCCAGATATGAAGAAAATCATAAACGTGCAGCTGCGGGCACAAAACACATATCGATGCACTACAAGTACATATAAGCTATACCGAGTGCAAAATCAAAACACTAAAATTACATGAAACTCTGCTGGAAGCGTAAATCAAATCACCAGCATAAAATAGGCATGAAATCGCAATCAACAGCTCAAGAGTAATAACTATGTACAAGGTATATAAATACCCAGTAGGTGCAACCATGGTGCACAAAATCAAATATCATGAAACTCAGTCATCAAGACTAAATCATGCGAATAGATCGCCCAAAATACCGAAATCCAAAGCAACGGATACGTGATAATCAAATCACAAAATCACAAATCATAATTACCGTCGTCGGTATACCCTCCTTCAGGGTCGAGAAGGTACCGGTACATCCGATGCTAGCGGCGCAAGATATCTACTTGCCTCTTACTCGCGGCTGGCGTCCTCTGCCTCTGGTTCCTGATCTTTCTTGTAGATTACCAACTCGCAATCCATCGGCTCATCGGCCCGGTCAGGTGTGCTGACAGGAACAATTCCGTTCTTGCGCTTCCCTGGTCATCTCTCGGTCAATCCTCACGACCGCTCGTAAAGCAGCACATCTCTGGCGCCGACCTCGGGTCCTCTGAATGCATATCACACATCCGATCCTGGGTGCAACTCTTATTGCAGCAGTGTACTGGAAGGAATCCTACTCAAGGTCTCTTCTGATCTTGCCTAAGCCAAACTGTAAGGAGGCTGGTACTCTGGCGTAATCTTTTCTCGCTCTCTGGACCTCTGCGTCCTTAGTACAACATCTCCTCGGAAGCTGGTCGCATCTCTGCGCCTTTGTATGCATGTCCGGCCTTTAATCTTAACGGGGTGTAGTAACAGCTCGTCTGCCTCTCGCACGAACTTCTTGTCCCGCTTGTCTGTATCATCGACCATTCGACGTCGCGTCTTTATCTGCACACTGCAATGTCCTCGGCTACGGTCCACCCGAAGTCTCTAACACGGACTCGAAATCACGAACTCAGTATCTTCATCACTCAGTAGAAGATATCTAGCCGAACACGTCCTCAACGTGCATGTCACATCTCTGATGTCCGCGGAGTGGAACGTCATCTCGTCGAAATCTCGTGCGAACTCTTTACTCCACCTTGCTCCAATATCGACTGGTTCGGACTCATCTCATCATGGCTACACAGACTGCGCTCCGACGGCTATGCTCGTATCTGGAGTCTCCCAAACAGTGTCCCATCACATGATATCCGAATGATGTCGAATCATCCGATCGACTCGTCAGAACCTCACAATCCCCCAAGAGCTCAACATCTCGGGTACAGTTTAACAGTATCGAGTACATGCCACAGCGTCGGTGGTCCAGCCGTAGAAGGGCAAACCCAAGCCTCACTAATGGCGCCGAGGAACTGCCGCAAACCCTAAGGTTCAAAGGCTTTCACACGGTCATTAAGTCGAGTTAGGGTTTCATTCTTCTAGAGGGTCCATAGAATCACCTGCATGTCTTTCCGTATACTTTAAACTTGGAAAATGGGTTCCTGACCTTCGATCGTCTCAATCGACTCTCGACGAATCTGCGTGAAGTCGCCTCTAGCTGGAATCAATCTATCTGATGACCTCGCATCGGGGTAAGCGAACGAACCGCATGTCCTAGTCATTCATCCTCGGTGACTAGCGACTCACTACCATATCTCTAAGAATATGCTCATGCTGCAGTAGCTCCAATCATCTGGGCGATATCTCATCACTCGCAGCAACAACTGGCTCATTCGTCGGTACGCTAAGCAGCGCCTCAACCATCATGAATAAGCGATATATCAGCAGTCATCACATCCTGGCTGGCCTCTATCAGTGGCTCAATCCTCTGGTACCGTCTGGTACATCCGAGAAATCTCGCAACAGCGATCTGTCAAACGCTCAAAATGCGGAAACACAAAATACGAAGCCTCAATGCAACCGTATGTCTCTGGAATCACGCCCCGGTCAGCCCTCGTCCGCGATGAGCTCATGCTGACAACTCGAGCCGTAGCTCACTCTGCCCGTGCAATCGCGACAGCAAAACCACAACCAGTATCGATGAAGATAGATCATAGGAAGGAATATGACACAATGCAAGGAAATGTACAACCTAAGGTTTCTTAAGCGGAGTGGCGTGTCGTAAGTATGCCGCGGAATATACCAACGGTACGTCACTCTACTTTAGTCACCTATTCCATCAACCAAGGGTCATCCTACGCGAAGAAAGTTCGGGTCTAATACCCCCTCGACCAAGTCTAAGTTCCGTAAGGTCAAGCCTAAGTTCCTTATATAAGTAACGCCCTAGGCTCCACATAGTCAAACTTAGACTCGAACCAAGGTCAACCTGGCTCTGATACCAACTTTGTCACGACCCGAAAGAGCACGTGACTGGCCCTTAAACCATATGAAGTCTATAGGACCCCATCTGATCCAAGTAAGCCAAAAGCCCAGCAATCTAAAACCATTTTAAGAGTAAATAAGGAAAACTGTTTTTGAAAAGTAAGGAAATCATGTTTGGAAATCAAAGTTTTTAAATAACTAAGCCGAATATGCATTTTTTAAAATGTGTAACCTTTCCTGAAAATTTCGGCAGAGTTTCCTTTGTAAAAACTGGCCCCGAACAGGGTACAACAAGAATAATATATATGAAATGATAAAAGGCATCCCCAAGCGGGAGCTAGCTCTTCGTCCATCGACGGTCACAACCACGCAAGCAATAATAATATACAACGCCAAACGGCGAGGATCAAAACTGAAAAGAAACTCAAAAACAGCCAGAAAACCGCAATACTACAAGCGCGACTCTAAGGTCGAAACAATACAACACTGATTTCTAAGTCTGAAACAAACTACAAGTTTTGGTTGATGGACAATTCTAGATACAATAAAAATACATGAACAATGGCGGTTCTGATACAAAGAACCCACCTAACCAAGCAAGTCACCCATAGGAAGCAGTGTGCCAGAAATGCCGCTATGGAATCTGTACGGCAAAAACCTGCAAGAACTGGGGCACAACGGGGGTGAGTTGCCAACTCGTGAATAGAAAATATCTACAAGCAGAGATCGAATGCATGACCTATCCTAGGTCAATACGATCAGATAATAAATAAACCTCAATATGAATAAAGCTGAAGCATGCTAAACTGGCAATGTAATCTCTATACATGAGTGTAGTGCCAAGTGCTCGTGCTAGTGCCTCAGGTAATAGCATGTCATGAATATGAGGTATAACCAATGTAATCAAATCTGCACACTCGTGGATCCCGTCCACTCGTCACCCACTGACAATAACCACCATGCATGTACATATCATGAATCATGTGCATGGGAAATAATATGAGGATATAACCACCCGTGTCCCTCGCGACACATCAAAATCATGGAACCAGGGTGCCCAGCATCGACACCCGAAAACATCATGAAAACTGTGCCCAGCATCGGCACGTAAATCCTCATATATCGGGCTCCGTCAGTCCGGATCGGCCCGCGGGCTCTGTCTGCGGTATCGGCCCTCGGCCCCGGCAGTATGCCCAAAACATCTATCGACTCTGGTCGGTATCCTCCGGATAACCGCCAGGTCCAACCAATCACCGGTAGGTACTCGCCCGCCTCCAGGCTCAATCGGCAAAGCTCGTCGATCATCTTGCCGAGGGGAACCATACCGGGTCCACCATGTACCCGCAATCGGCTCATCCACGCCTCGATTCGGGTTACACATATCGCTCTCAGCACCGCGAAAACACATGGTGGACGCACTGAAATATCATATCAAGGGTAACCGGGTTTTTAAAGAAATGACATATTCTCTTTTGAAATACCCTCGGTTCCCAAATCCAGAAATATCATAGAAACAACATATCTCAATGCGTACAGTCAAAGCATGATGTATGCGGCATGTAACAGTAATGCAAGCATATCAGTAAGTCATGCAACATGGAATAATAATGTGCACATGTCGAGGGAGACCGCTCTTTTAAAAGGAATCTGCTTTTAAAGAGTATCTTGCGGTTCCCAAATCCCCAATCAAGCTAGAATCATCTATATATGTGTACAGGTATAAGTGTACAATATGCCATGCCAGAATCATATCATGAATGCAATAGTGCTATAGTGTAGTGACATGGCAATTATCGATGATGAGTGTGTGAGCCGGCAACAAGTGTACGTGGAACATATACATCATCGATAATGGTGCTGGTGTCCTAGCAGCATGACTGAATGTCACAACAATACAAGCGATGCAATGCAAATAGCAGGAATATGCGGAAACTAATGATCAACGCAAAAGTACAGAACCTGCCCCAATAGATATGTCATGCAACCTTGCCTTTTGAAATAAGACGAATCAGGGCTTTTGGTAAAGTAAGGGCTACGGTGTTTTAAGAAAAGATGCATCATTTGAAAATATCCGTATAACCCTTCTGCTTATCTTTAAAATATCCCCGATTCGTTAGATTTGAAATAGGTATGACTCGGTCTAGTCTAATGTCTACTAAATAATCTAGACAGGAGGGGTATGAAACCACCTAATCTGAGTCAATATATAAATATAGATATGATAGTCGGTGATCTCGCCTCAATAACATATCGTATGATATCCTCGAGTCATGAGTGCGGATCTATCATCAATATCGGCTCGTACGGTAAATCGTCGTACGGCATCCCAATAGCTGGGTAGGGGTCAATATCACAGTACCTCATCACATATCAGGTATCACTATCATCAGATCGCATAATCTGGGGTACTACTCTAAGTCTAGTACAAATCGATACCATCTATAAAAATATGAATGCGGGTAAAGCACATGTCCAAAGGCCCGCTAAAACTATCATATCGCACCTCAAAGGCAAACTATGTCACATCGCCGATCTCACGGCCTCACATCAAGTATCATCTCAAACCACGTATCATCCTCCAATCCCGTATATAAACACATAGTCCCATACCCATGTGTAGATATACGCACCATCATATGCACTCTAATAAATGAAAGAATGAATGCAAGTATGTGTGTAAATGTATGTGTGAGTGCAACCACTACTCTAGGGTTCGCACTATACTAAACCAATATATTCTTATCATCAAAATATCATTATTACCATCAATAACCCTAAACAACACATAATAAATATTCGTGTGTATACGTATTCGTATACATCACCACGGACTGCGGGGGTGCTATACGCCATCCACCCGACTTCTCCCCGTAGATATAAATCTACTCACATTGCTTCTCGTGTGCCAAAGCCGATGTCGCTATCTTCACCTCCTTTGCCTCAACATCACGCGGGGTACCTACAAGTATATCACAATGCTAAAGCACATGAAAATCACATCGGAAACCAAAATAGCACACGCTACCCGCATAGGTAAAAACCTATCGACTCGCATGTAAACACAATCAAAATCCACTTATCGTTGACGTTCAAACGCCACCCGACAGGAATGAATCACCAAATACCAAAATCAATGCTAAAACAAGTCCCAAATTATACACCAACATAGGAAAATCAACCCAGATTTCACCCTAGATGGAATCAGTCAAAACTAGACATACTCAGGGTCAAAACTAGAGGAAATGGGGGCATGCACAGAAAACGAGGCAATTCCTTAAAATACCTTATTTTAGAATTTTCCATAATTTTTCCCCATTTATCTGTATTTAATTATACCAGAAAATTAAAATATTCATTAAAATAATATTAAATTATAAAATTTCCCAAAAATCATATTTTATTATTTTGAAGACGTTACATGTATGTTGTCCAATCATCCTCTTCTAAATCTAAAGCTAAAGCTAAAGGGAAGAAGAAGATGAAAGCCACCAAACCGAAGGGTGGGGTCAAGAAGATGCAGGGAACGAACAAGGCAGGAAGGGTGAAGGCAGATAAGAACGAATGCTATTATTGTCACAAGCAAGGGCACTGGAAGAAGGATTGCGTGGCATTCAAAGCCAAGGACACAAAGCAGGCTGTTGCTTCTGCTTCAGGTGTGTTTGTAATCGAAAATTGTCTTTCAGTAAACTCTACATCATGGGTACTTGATACCGGTTCTGGTTCTCACATCTGTAATTCTTTGCAGGATCTGAAAAACAGTATAGTACTGGGGACAGGTGATATGACTCTCCGGATGGGCAATGGAATGCATGTAGATGCTATTGCAATAGGGGAATATCACCTAGGGTTGACTAGTGGGCACATTTTGGTGTTGTACAGCTGTTTTTGTATTCCCAGTATGTTGTGTAATATTATATCAGTATCTTTATTATCTAATGAAGGATATAATTTTGCGCTTGAAAGAAATGTCATGAACATTCTCCTAAATCAAGAACTGATTGGGTTTGGCACACTGGAAAACGGCATATACGTACTTAATCAACCTCAAATTTTCAATATTCAAAACACGCTTAAAAGAAAGGCTCCAAATTCAAACCAAGCATTTTTATGGTATTGTAGACTTGGTCATATAAACGAAACAAGGTTGACTAAGTTACAAAAAGATAGATATTTAGATCCGTTTGAATATTCATCATATGCATCTTGTCAATCATGTATCAAAGAAAAAATGACCAAATCTCCGTTCACCGGACACGGAGAAAGAGCCACAGAACTCTTGGGACTTATACACAGTGATGTATGTGGTCCAATGTCTACGCATGTACGAAGCGGTCACTCCTACTTCATCACTTTTACTGATGACTTCTCTAGGTATGGACATGTGTTCTTAATGAAACATAAATCCGAGGCCTTTGAGAAGTTTAAGGAGTATAAAAATGAAGTGGAGAAACAGACTGGTAAAAGCATCAGGACACTTCGATCTGATCGAGGTGGAGAATACTTAAGTACCAGTTTCCTTGAATTCTTAAAAGAGAATGGAATTCTCTCTCAGCTTACTCCGCCTTATACACCTCAGCATAATGGTGTATCAGAAAGGAGGAATCGCACGCTATTAGATATGGTGCGTTCAATGATGAGTAGTGCTGAGTTGCCACTTTCCTTCTGGGGTTTTGCTCTAGAATCAGCTGCATACCTATTGAATAGAGTTCCAACTAAGTCTGTGCCTACCACTCCATATGAAATGTGGAGCAGGAAGAGACTATATCTCAAGTATATCAAGATATGGGGGTGTCCGACATATGTTAAAAAGCATAATCCGGACAAGCCCGAGGCACGATCAGTTTTATGCAAGTTTGTAGGATACCCCAAGCATTCAAGGGAGTATATGGTCTACCACACTGAAGAACAAAAGGTGTTTGTCGCTCGCCACATTGTCTTCTTAGAGAGCGAATTTCTTGCAAAGAAATTAGTGGGAGCGCGATAGAGCTGGAAGAAATTCCAGAACCTCAAACTGCTGCCAAGGACTTAGTAGAACCTCAGATTTCAATAGAACCCGACGAACCAACGCCACTCCGCAGATCTAGTAGGCTTTCTCATCCTCCTGAAAGATACTATGGGTTTCTTCTAGATGGGTATCGAGAGGATTGCATCATCGATGATGATGAGCCTACTAGTTTTCAGCAGGCTATCACGAGTATAGACTCGGTGAAGTGGCTGGATGCTATGAGATCCGAAATGGAATCCATGTACACCAATAAAGTATGGACTTTAGAAGTTTCTCCGCCTGGGGTGAAACCAGTTGGATGCAAATGGATCTGCAAAAAGAAGATTGGTGCATTTGGACAAGTGGAAACCTACAAAGCTAGACTCGTTGCAAAAGGTTTTCGTCAAAGACCAGGATTGGACTATGATGAAACTTTTTCACCTGTAGTTATGCTTAAATCCATTCGGATCCTGCTTGCGATTGCTGCCTTCCATGACTATGAAATCTGGCAGATGGACGTAAAAACAGCTTTTCTAAATGGACATTTAGAAGAGAGTGTTTACATGGATCAACCAGAAGGTTTCTTAGACAGTGGGAGTAGCGGAAAAGTGTGCAAGTTGCTTAAATCCATTTATGGATTAAAGCAAGCATCGCGGAGTTGGAACATCTGCTTTGATGAGACAGTCAAAGAATTTGACTTTATCAAAAATGTAGATGAGCCATGTATTTATAGGAAGATTGTAGAAGGAGCAGTAGTCTTCTCCGTTTTATACGTCGACGACATACTACTGATAGGGAATGATGTCCCTATGCTACAATCAGTAAAGCTCTTCTTGTCACAGAAATTCTCCATGAAAGACTTGGGAGATGCATCATACATTCTGGGCATTAAGATCTATCGTGATAGATCCAATAGAATGTTAGGACTTTCACAGTCCAGGTGTATTGACACTATACTAAAGAGATTTAGTATGGAAGATTCCAAGTGCAGTAATTTACCCGCTTGTCACGGGATCACCCTCTCCAAAGAGATGTCTCCAAAGACTGATGAAGAGAGGGCTCGCATGGGCATCATACCCTACGCTTCTGCAGTAGGATCTATAATGTATGCGATGTTATGTACCAGACCAGATATAGCTTACGCACTTAGTGTGGTAAGAAGGTATCAATCTGACCCAGGTGAGAAACATTGGATAGCGGTAAAGAATATTCTCAAGTACCTGAAAAGGACTAAGGAGATGTTCTTAGTTTACGGTAATGGGGACCTCCAGGTAGAGGCTTTTACCGACTCCGGCTTCCAAAGTGACAAAGATGATTCTAAATCCATTTCGGGTTTTGTGTTTACCCTCAATAGAGGGGCGGTATGTTGGAGGAGTTCCAAACAGGATACCGTCGCAGACTCAACTATAGAGGCTGAGTATATAGCTGCTAGTGAAGCCGCAAAAGAGGCTGTCTGGATGAGAAAGTTCATCTCTGAACATCAGGTGGTTCCGTCCATTGCCAATCCAATACCTTTGTATTGTGATAACAATGGGGCTATAGCATTAGCAAAGGAACCAAGGTCCCATCAGAAATCCAGGCATATCTTAAGGCGGTTTCACCTGATCAGGGAGATCGTGGATCGTCGGGAGATCGAGTTACGGAGAGTGGACACAAAAG
Source organism: Agapanthus africanus (assembly GCA_030015575.1). Lineage (NCBI taxonomy): Eukaryota > Viridiplantae > Streptophyta > Magnoliopsida > Asparagales > Amaryllidaceae > Agapanthus > Agapanthus africanus. Next base: position 620,056,017 of record CM057341.1, read on the forward strand.
ACAACACGGCAGATCCATTCACCAAGGCCATCCCTCAAGTCCAGTTCGAGAGGCTGTTTGAGATGTTGGGCATGCAGTACGCCAGCAACTGGATCTAGTGCAGACAGTGGGTACTCAATGCGCCAATTATAGGCCTTAGTGCAAGTGGGAGATTGTTGGATATATATGACCTAGAGGCCTTCATTGTATAGGATGCTAGGGATATGTATGTACATGACAATCTTGCCTGATATGATAGTACGCTATTTGGTTTGTCTTTATCTTAACATATGATACATTTTGCGTTGTATTCATATATATACATGTTGATAAAGCCTATAGGGTGTTTGCCTGACTACCGGCGTTGTGATGGCAGTCATACTTGTGGGATCTGGATAGTCAATAGGCACATCCTTATATGTCCCTGGTCGTAGGTGTATCGAGACTGGGCATCGATACTCCAGAGTTGACTAGTGTATACATATCTAGACCCTGAGGAGGGGCGATGGATTGGTGTCGCGGCCATTGGTGATGTGCACCTAAGATTGTATACAGATGCTCACTGGGTGTGAGTACACCGGACAGGACTCACCGAGAACTGACTGGATGGTATTATACCTAACGTCAAATAGAAGTTCTCAGGTGACATGTGTGCAGATAGTCCGTTGACTTAAGGTCGTCATTTGTCTCGTGTGAGTTCCCACTGTGCTTTGATTACTACCCTACCACGGTTCAAAGGAGTCTTACAAAAAGGTTTTAGTTGGGCACAGTCCCGAGCCACGTGGAGGAAGTGAGTGACTGTTAGGGATTCGTCTCTCCCGGTATAGGGAGTTGATATCGCACGGTGATCGGTTGGTCATTACCATAAGTCTCTGGCCAGGGCTGATTGAGAATTACTGATGGACTGATCAGTAGATTCTCGGATGGTCTTGAGCCATGCCGGCACGACTTGTACGGTTATTAGGGGTCTGACGTTCACCACCTCCCTAGACCATACATGCGATACTCTTAGACGAACAGACCGGACTGCGTGGATATTGTCACGGACAGGCTCAGTAGGAGTTCGGATGGGTTTCCCCATCGACCTTCTTATCGACATCTACCTGGGGACCATTACGTACAGCTAGTGCCGCTTGCGGTCTGTGATTAAACCCACTGCCAGCATAGTAGTCGAGTCTTCAGAGTCCCAGACAGAGATTTCCCTACTCCAGGCGAAACGATATAGAGGTCGTACGGTTTTACGACAAGGGTTTGGACGCATACGTGTGTTTACACACGTACGAAGTTCGGACAGTTTTTACTAGCCGGCTTTGGTTTAAACCAGATTCTAGTATCAGGTTATTGGATTTATACAGTCTAAAGTTTTTCCGTGTTTTCACGGATAGGAGGGGCGTTCTCGTAATTTTACGGGAAGCTTCTAGAAGCAAGGTGACTTGAGGGTTTAGGTGGCATTATCATTAAATGGAATTGTGACTCATTTTGTGTGATTCATCATATCATTAATGCATCATTAAATACTTAATGACTCATATAGTGAATCACTCATATTGAATTAATGTATCATGATGAAAAATCACATTTATTCATTTATTTGATTAAACATTATGCTTCATATAATTCAAGTGATAAACAATTCCATTATCATTATCATGTTCACCTTCTCTCTCCTCAAGCTCACTCTCTCTTCAAACCCTAATCCTACCACTCATGAGTTGAGATCAAGGATTAGAATAGACTAATTAACCTATAACCTAACTCTATATCACCTAAGTTCCTTTGATTAGCAACTAGATAAACTTAGTTACCTCAAGATTGGAGATGAAGCTTGGATTAGGGTTCTCGGGTGGATCATCTATCACGTAGAGGAGGCCGAGGAGGACGTAGAGAACGAAAAGACGAAGGACACGATTCAATAGGTATAATCTCTTTTCATAGTAGTTAAGAACTTCTATGGTTGTTGTTAGTTATCGTTTAATAAAGATCTTCGGTTAGTCGATGTTAGCATATAGAACAAGATCGTTTTTCAAATATCCGCCTCCCCGCAACTCGTAGGGTGTTGTACATCGACTTACAGTAATCACTCTCTCTTAGTTGTAAAGATGTTTACTTTCATGTTTAACCCTAATAATCTAGCAAAGATCCTCGCTTTGGGTTGTTCGGCATGTCTAAATTTTAAATCGGGCATGGTTGATGCCTTATAGACCCTTGTAAGAGTGCCTAATAACCCTACAGTGGTATCAGAGCCAAGCTAGAACATTAGGCGACGTGTTTACGAAGTTAAAAATCCGATCGAACCCCGAAACGTTGGTTTTGAACCCCTCTCTGGATATTTTTTAAAAATTTGAGTTTTTCCGTATTAAAAATACTCAGACAAATCAGCAGGTAATTATAAGGATTAATGTAAAATACGAGCCCCCAACTCTCTGAAGTCGCCGTGGAACCGCGGCAGGAACATGCTTCCCGCGGCGGTTCCGCAGCCGTACTTGGGAGTTAAGGTCTCGTATTTATAGGGTTAATCCGTAGGTATTACTATATACTTCTGGGAATTTTTAATCTTGCTCAACTGTTGAGTTCTCTGGAGATTTTTGTATTCGTTGATTCGATCGGAAAGTTTAACTTCGTTTTGGTTTTCTGGATAATTTAGAACCTGTTAAAATGTTCGAACGGATATCAATAACTCATTTTTTCCCGACACGAAAAACTTTCAAGTGTTGATTTTTTTTCTTGAGTTTAAAACTTTCGAAAAACCATGCAAGCATATTTGTGGACCCTCTAGAAGAACGTAACCTTAACTCGATTATGTGACCGTCAAAACATCTACTGAACCTTTGGGTTTGTGGTAGTTTGGCGTTGCCACCTGTGAGGCGTTGGTTTGACCCTTCTACGGCTGGTTCACTGGGGCTGTGACATGTTCTGGGATTTTTTGAACTCCGCTCAAGTGTTGAGCTATTTGGGAAATCTTGCGTATTTGATTATTCGATCGGAAAGTTTAACTTTGTCTATTTATCTGGAATGTGATACAATATGTGGAATTCATATAGTTAGGCATAAAATGCGAAGTATGTGATATTTCGGATTTAAGATGTCTAAAGTGATTGTGGATTCCAAATGTTGTAGTTTTACACTTTTTTTTTCTGTGACCGTAAGCGTAGTATGTGGTGTATCGCCGTCTTCGTTGCTATACATCAACGACAATCGGGATATGCATACTTGCTTACGTTGATGATATGAGATATTATGTGTTGCTGTGATATGTTATATTGGATCGTCGTGCTCTGAATAGCCGGGGGTTTTATGTGAGATGAGGGTTTTTATTTTCATTCATGTAAAATTCATTTGTATGCAATATTCTTTTATTGGGGCACTTCCGGGATGAGGTTGATGTCACCATTGTATATTATTTATTTTTTCGCATTAGGTAGACCCAAGGAAGGGAGCACAAGTAGCCAGGTTGTAGGGTCCAGTGGGAGGCAATCTCGAGGAGTCGAGACCGGGTCTCCTAACCCTAGAATTGCCAGTGTTACTTTCCACTCTCGTAGGGGTCTAGGGATGTGGGTTTGGCTATTCATCGCGACCGTGGAATCCGTGTTTTATACAGGCTCGAAATAAAACACGGACCTCCTAATATATCCAATATTTCTTATGTTATCTTCTGCTGCAATGTTCTGTGATGAGATCATATTACTGCCTGAGACGAATGCTTATACTATATATATATATGTTGATATATAAATATTACTGCTTTCGTTTCTTCTGTGATACTTAGGAAACATTAACTGATGGGATTTTTATTAATGAGATTAAAAAAAGAAAAAAAAACCTAAAAGATGTTGTAGAATCAAAACTTTATAAAAAGGGTAGCTACAGTTTTGCTTTGCATAGCGGTATATATGATATACCCTGCACCTTATTCGATGAGGAAGAGCCGAGATCCCTTCACCGGGAATGACCTCTTTAGCTAAACTGGCAGATGCTACAAACTCGCGGTTTAGTTTTTGACAGTTTATACAGTTCTTGCTTTGCATAGTGGTATATATTATATACCCTGCACCTTATTCGATGGGGAAAGAGCCGAGATCCCTTCACCGGGAGTGACCTCTTTAGCGAAATTAGAAAAGCCTAAAAAACACTCCTTTTTCAAAAATCACTTGTTTCTATAACGATATCAAGTTTATTACGCTCATGGTTTTCTGAAAAACCTGCGTAGCCCTCCGACATTTCAGATGAGTAATATTTAGTATTCGTTCCACGGTAGTTTGGCATGCGTCAAGGCGTAGTGTACGGTAGCTGATTACTACTTATCTGTAGCATGAGATGCGATTGGATTAGGGTATTGTAGGGTTACTAGGCACACGCACAAGGGTCTACGAGGTATCAACCATGCCCGATTTAAAATTTAGCCGTGCCGAACAACCCAAAGCCGGATCTTTAAACTAGAGATTAGGCGAAAACAAGCATGTTAAACACTTTAACACTAAGTGAGAGGGATTACAACCTTTGTAGATCCGGTCCTTCACTTCTTAAGCTCCGTGTTGAAGTCCCTTCGCTGCGATCATCGTGTTCCGGACTCTCGAGAGGCTCCACGAAGAGAAAGATGCAAGCTTGCTTCCGATCTTCGATAACAAAGATGATCTACCTTGATGTTTCATTAACACAAGCTCTCACTCACTAAATGAAGTGAAAACTCTCATCTAAAGGGCAAGGGTAGATGAGAATGATGAAGTAGGATTTTAACTCTCATTTATAATCTTTTTCTCACATAATCATCACTTAGAAAAAGCTAGAAAGCTTTTACCATGAAAGAACTCAAGGAAGAAGAAGAATGAATAATGAATAAATCCTTTTGTGATGAATAATGAAAAGATAATCACGATGAATAATGCAACCATGGTTGACTAAACCTTTGTAGAGATTCAACTAGGGCTAGGGTTTGGGTTGGGTTAAGAATGAGTCATTACAAAATATCTTAACACAAAATAAAAGGAAACCTTCTAGAAGGTTCATGAATGAACTAACCCAAATCAAACCCTAATCTTGTTTAATCTCCACTAAACATGTTGCATTAGTAATCATAACATGTTACAATATTATATATCACATATATAATATTTATTGTAACAAAATAAAATAATACAATTAACATATATCGCATATATATCAATGTACTACCCGAGTGAGAAAAAGAATCTTTTAGTGGGCTAATATTAGTTAATGTAATTTAATATATCATATATATTATTATACATTAAATTATCGAATCAACACTTGATCCAACAATCCGGCTATATCGCATACAACCGACTAATATATCATTTACCGATTCATCGAATCAACACTTGATCCGATGACCCGGCTGATATCAAATATCGCGAGAATATAATAAGGTATCTCATATCGCATTATCCTCGGTCCTGCACATATCACATATGTGCTCCTACTCCGTTTTGCCTGAGTCAAGAAATCTCTGTGCAGGACTCTAAAGAATCGTCAATACACCGGCAGTAGGTGATGATCATATCAAACACCCACAAGCTGCAAGCGGTCAGCTAAACGTAACAGCTACGCAGGTATTGAGCGCTCAAAAAATCAACAAGCAAGCCTGTACATTCTCCTGTGAATCCAATCAGTAACACCCCCGTACAGTCCGGTCTCGTCGTCTGATATGTTGCATATCTCGCCTAGGGGTGGTAAACGCCAGACCCCAGTAGCTTGATAAGTCGTTTCGATATGAGGTCTATAACAGTTCGAGAAACTACTGATAACACTTACCAGTAAATCTCAGCAACCCTGGCCAAGGATTTCCAGTTATAGCCAATCGAACACAGCACAACATCAACTCCCTATACCGGGAGAGACGAATCCCCTCCTATCGCTCATTGCCTCCATGTGATTCGGGACTGTACCCAAAAGCCACCTTTTTGCATGCCCTCTTGGACGTGGTATGATGGAAATCAAAGCACAGTGGGAATCACACAAGACTCTATGACGATCTCGGGTCAACAGACTACTCTGTACCAGTGTCACCGGAGAACTGCCATCTGATGTGGGGTATAATACCATCTGGGAGTTCTCGGCGAGTCCGTCCAGTGTACCCAGTCTCTACTAAGCACCCGTACACCATCCTTGATGTCAAACATCGATGGATATGGGATCATCCATCGCCCATCATATAGGTCAAGATGCGTATACGCTAGTCTACTCTGGTGTATCGATGCCCTGTCTCGATACACCCTCGACTAGGAACAGTTAAAGGATGTACTCGTCGAATACCGTGGCCCCACTAGTAGGATCTCATCATAGTCCCAGTAGTCGAGTACATATCCTAAGGGCTTTATCAACATATAACATAGAGACAATCAGAGTACATGTTATGATAAATTACAACCAGATAACATATTATCATGTCGAGCAAGAAAGTCCTCCCTATATATGTCCAAGCATCCATTACAATATACATCGTATGTATAGTAATGGCCTCTAGGGCATACATATAAATAACAATCTCCCACTTGCACTAGGGCCATCTGTTGTGGTATCACATACCCAACAATTAGCTGTGGTTGAAGTATCTCATACTCAACCATCCCATAAAAGTCTCTACTGAGAAAAAGGCCTTTGTGAGTGGATCCGAGCTGTTGTCCTCTTTGTCTACTCTCCTAACCTTGATCTCCCTGGAGATCAACCATCTCCATGATCAGGTGATACTGCCTAAGAATTACATCAGGATTTCTGATGGGACGGTAGTTCCTTGGCTAAAACCACAACTCCATTGTCACACAATGGTGGGAACGAAGTTCATCTCATGAACTAATATATATCCAGACTGCCTCTTTGGTAGCATCCTTGGTAATGATGTATCTTGCCTTTAATCGTCTAGTATGTCACGGTATCTTGCTTGGAACTCTTCCAGCATACCGTCCCTCCACTGAAGGTAAAGACAATGCCTGCGACTGACATTCAGTCATCCTTATCACCCTGGAACCTTTCCAGTGATTCTCCCCAGGATCGATTGATACCATCTCGCTACCACTAGCGAGTATCCTAACATCCAATTAAATCTATCTCATAGATCCAAAACCTGGATTTAGGAGGTATCACTTTGATTTTATATGGAGAATCCTTGTGATAAGCGGAGATCGACCGAGCGTAGCATAGGAAACTCCTTCCCTATCAAGAGTATGTCATCCACGTACTCTACGAGGATCACCACCATACTCCCTACTACCTTTTTGTATATACAAAGTTCATCTACCATTTTGATGAAGTCAAACTCTTTGACTACCACATCAAAACAGACGTTCCAACTCCGCGATGCCTGCTTTATCCTATAAAGTAACTTGCACACGTTTCCGCTGCTCCCACTGTCTACGAAGCCCTCTGGCTGTGTACTTATAGACGCTCTCTTCTAAAACATCATTTAGAAAAGCAGTCATGACACCCAACCACCAGATATCATAGTCATGGTATGTAGCCGTGGCAAGTAGGATCTGGATGGACTTAAGCATAGCTTTGAAAGTCTCAACTTTTCCATGTACACCAAGTAATCTTCTCAAGATATACTTGCTCCTGATGGGGATTTAACCCTTCAGATAAAGAAACCAAAGTCCATACTTTGTTGGTGTATAAGGATTCCATCTCAGATCACTAAGCATCCAGCCATTCTTACAGAGTCCTACTCCTGATGGCCAGCTCGAAAATAGTTAGGTCATCATCTCATGATGCAATCCTCGCTCCCACTGTCATAGAGAAACCGAAGTATCTCTCAGGTGGGTGAGGAACCCTACTAGATCGGCGGAGAAGCTGAGGTTCGTTGAAAACTATTGAATTCACATTCAATAGGTATGCAGCTTCTCAAGTGCATAACTCCCAAAAGGAAATACAATAGTACTCATCACAGAGCACACCATATCACATAAGGTGCTATTGCTCCGCCCCGATATACCATCGTGCTATGGTGTATACGGAGGAGTATTGCTGAGAGAGAATCCCATTCTCCTTTAGAATAGTCCAGGAATCTCCGTGCTCAAGTATTCTCCTCCTTGATCTCATCAAAGGACATAATACTTTTACCCGTTTTTGGTTCTCTACTTCTAACTTATATTCTGTGAATATCTCAAAAGCTTCGGACTTGTGTTTCAACAGGAGCACATGTCTGAATCTTGAGAGATCATCAGAGAATGTAATGAAGTACAAAGAACCGGTCTTGGCATGTGTAGACAGGGGACCTTACATACATCAGCATGTATCAATCCCAAGAGTTCACTAACTCTTTCTCTGTTTCCAATAAACAGAGCTGTGGTCATCTTATCTTTATGACATGACCGGAAAGTTTCATAAGATGTAAATTCAAATAGATTTAAATATGCATCTAAATGTAACTTCATCTAGTCGGGTCGCATTGATATGACCTAGTCTATAATACCTCAAGAAGGATTCGTTCATTTCTGAACTCTTCTTCTTATGTCTGTTCTTTATACTAAGAACTGTAGTTTGATTTAGAACGTCTATGCTTTTAGATAACGTACCTGAATCGATCAACTCTTGATATAGGAAATGTTCAAAACATTATTCAACAATACAAAATTATATCCTTTCTTTACTAATAAAGAGACTGATATGATGTTGTATATCAGGTTCGGTATCTAATAACATTTGTTCAGAATCAATATATTCTGGTAATAAAGGGTGATAGTGACCAACAAACTTGGCTGCAACACTTGCACCGTTTCTATCTCATGAAACTTATCACCCGTTCTCAGTTCTTTACCTATCTGTAGCCCTATGTAACAGATTACATATGAGGGATCCTGATCCGGTATCTCATACCCAGGACGTAAAGATACTAAGAAATAGTTCTGTGTAATAAACACACCCGAAGAAGATGCATTGGTATGTACTTTCTTCATTTGGGCGGCACGGGAATTCTGGTAATCCCCAATTTCCTGCCTGTCTTATAACAATTATAAGTTGGAGCGGGACCAACGTTCCCCAGCTCAGTATAACAAGCGGGTTCGGTCAATACATCCGTTTTATTATCTTGATTAAGGTGTGATATGGTCGCTACCTGGAGAGAGAGAGAAGAAAACACTCAGCGTATGCTCTTGGAAGATTAGATTGGTTATCAAATATATCTAATCAGGATGTCTCCCACTGTTTTATTCAAATCGTCCTTCAAACCCTAAAAGGAAAGACTAACCGGGATTAATTACACGCTACAAGTTCGCCAATCTTTCAGCCAGGCCAGTGTCGGTACTTTCAGGGAGGTGCCCCATGCTTTCGCACGGACCTAATTAAAGTAAACCTCGTTTTCCCAGGGACGTAACCCCATTGACACCTTTCTAGACACCTACTTGATCGGCTAATTGTAATGTGTAAAACTCTCTCAGGAGTAACTCTTACTCGCAGCGGGTATCGGGATCCAACTATCTCATAGAAGGTATGCAATCTCATTGCAAATTTCAACACTTGAAATTCCCGATAATATTTTGCCCCTAGCATCTTATGACCTTGGCTAAGATCAACAAATCATAAGTGCTAGCCAAGTTCAACCCGTCATTTTCCGATTGAATTAAACCCACCCGCACGACCCTTGGCTAAGGTCAACAAAGTCGCACGACTACCCTAACTCAATCGCATCATATGCTTACACAGATAAGCACTAATCAGCTACCGCACACTACACCTTGGCTAAGGTCAACAAACGCAGCACGAATATTAACCAGTACTTATCTGAAATGACGGAAGGCTACGACAGATTTTTAAGAAAACCTTTTGCGTAATGAACTTGATATAATTGTAGAATCGAGTGAATTAAAATGGAGTGTTTTTTAGGCTTTTCTAGTTTTGCTAAAGGAGTCACTCCCTGTGAAGGGATCCTCGGCCCTTTCCTCATCAAATAAGGTGCAGGATATTTCACAAATATCACTATGCAAAGCAAAAACTATAGAAGCAATCTAAAGACAAACCGAGTTTGTAGCATCTGCTAGTTTCACTAAAGAGGTCACTCCCGGTGAAAGGATCTCGGCTCTATCCTCATCGAATAAGGTGCTGGATGTTCTATAAGGAACACCGCTATGCAAAGCAAGAACTAGAGCTACCAGTTTTTAAACAAGTTTCTACAACATCTTAGGTTTCTTTCATTTCATTAATCTCATTAATGAAGTCCCGTTTTAATATGCTTCACAAGCATCAGATATGAAATGAAATCAACAATATATAATATATATCTCATATATATAATATAAACATTCGTCTCAGGCAGTAATATGATCTCATCACAGAACATTGCAGCAGAAGAATATATATGAAACATTGGATATACTAGGATGTCCGTGTTTTCAATACGAGCCTGTATAAAACACGAATTCCACGGCCACGATGAATAGTCAAACCCACATCCCTAAACCCCTACGAGAGCGGCAAGTAACACTGCCAATTCTAGAGTTAGGAGACCCGGTCTCGACTCCTCGAGATGGTCTCCCACTGGACCCTAGAACCCGGCTACTTGTGCTCCCCGCCTTAGGTCTACCTAATGCGGAAAAGTAAATAATATACAATGGTGACATCATCCTCAGCCCGGAAGTGCCCCAATAAAAGAATATTACATACAAATGAATTTTACATGAATGAAAATTAAAAAAACTCTCATCTCACATAAAAACCCCGGCTATTCAAATACGACGATCCAATATAACATATCACAGCAACACATAACATCACATGTCATCAACGTAAGTAAGTATGCATACGCCGATTGTCATCGATGTATAGCAACGAAAAACCGGCGATACAACTACATACTACACTTACTGTCACAGAAAAGAAAATGTAAAACTACAACAGTTGGAATCCGCAACCTTCTTAGACCTCGCATGCCTAACCAAATGAATTCCTTAGACATCGCATGCCTAACAATTAAAAACCCCGCATTTTAGTCTCATTTATCGAAAACTCTTTTCAATATCAAGTCGGGCAATTCAACAAGATTCCCGATATCCTGATCGAATGCTCGTCGTAAACTTTAGTAGACGGCCGCACCCCCGATGCCGTCGACAAGTGCACTAAGGCGGAACACCGCTGCCGCGAGCACCCGAACGGATGCTTTTGGCGACGGGGTTCTCCTACAGTCACTTGGTCGGGGCTATAGGACGTGGCTGTCTGTTAAGTTTACCCGAAGAGTATCCGCGTACGCTACGTGATTGCGACGGACTTTTGATCACATCAAAATTCCGTGGCAACCGATCATCTGAGACTGAACTGCTAGATTTATAACATTCAAATTAGTTATCTCATAACTACATGTGGATTCCAAATATTGTATCACATTCCAGATAAATAGACAATGTTCAACTTTCCGATCGAATAATCAAACACCCAAGTTTTCCCAAATAGTTCTCAACACTTGAAATTAGTTTTAAAACATCCATCACATGCCACAGTACCAATGGTCCAGCCGTAGAAGGGTCAAGCCAACGCCTCATATGTGGCACGCTGTACTGCCCCAAACCCTAAGGTTTAGAGGCAGTTCAAGATGGTCACATAATCGAGTTAAGCTTTGTTGTCTTCTAGAGGGTCAACCGCGTTACTTGCATGACTTAGAACGTTCTTAAACTACGAAAATATCCAACACTTGGAAATTTTCCGCAGGGGAAAAAGTGAGTTATTGATATCCGTTCGAACTTTTTAACACGTTCTAAAAAATTACCCGGACAAACTAAACGAAGTTAAATTATCCGATCGAATCAACGAGTCCCCAATATAACCCAGAAAACTCAACACTTGAGTGGAATTAAAAATTCCCAGAAATGTGCAAAAGAACCTAGGAATAATACTGTGCAGTATCGGGCCCCACTGACACTATTCAGCCGCGGAACCGCGGCCACGTGCGTGGTTTGGCCGCGGTTCCGTGGTCACGTGATCGCTTTAGGAGTCCGTACTTCACAGTAATTCTTAGATTCTCCTGCTTATTTTTCTGAGTATTTTTAATTAGGAAAAATCAACATTTTTAAAAAATATCCAGAGAAGGGTATAAACGGGGTTTTCCGGGTTCGATCGGATTTTAAACTTCGTCTAGACTTCGCCTAAAGCTCTAGCTTGGCTTTGATACCACTGTAGAGTTACTAGGCACACGCACAAGAGTCTACGAGGTATCAACCATGCCCGATTTAAAATTTAGCCGTGCCGAACAACCCAAAGCTGGATATTTAAACTAGAGATTAGGCGAAAACAAGCATGTTAAACACTTTAACACTAAGTGAGAGGGATTACAACCTTTGTAGATCCGGTCCTTCACTTCTTAAGCTCCGTGTTGAAGTCCCTTCGCTGCGATCATCGTGTTCCAGACTCTCGAGAGGCTCCACGAAGAGAAAGATGCAAACTTGCTTCCGATCTTCGATAACAAAGATGATCTACCTTGAAGTTTCATTAACACAAGCTCTCACTCACTAAATGAAGTGAACACACTCATATAAAGGGCAAGGGTAAATGAGAATGATGAAGTAGGATTTTAGCTCTCATTTATAATCTTTTTCTCACATATAATCATCACTTAGAAAAAGCTAGAAAGCTTTTTCCATGAAAGAACTCAAGGAAGAAGAAGAATGAATAATGAATAAATCCTTTTGTGATGAATAATGAAATGATAATCATGATGAATAATGCAACCATGGTTGACTAAACCTTTGTAGAGATTTAACTAGGGCTAGGGTTTGGGTTGGGTTAAGAATGAATCATTACAAAATATTTTAACACAAAACAAAAAGAAACCTTCTTGAAGGTTCATGAATGAACCAACCCAAATCAAACCCTAATCTTATTTAATCTCCACTAAACATGTTGCATTAGTAATCATATCATTTTACAATATTATATATCATATATATAATATTTATTGTAACAAAATAAAATAATACAATTAACATATATCGCATATATATCAATGTACTACCCGAGTGAGAAAAAGAATCTTTTAGTGAGCTAATATTAGTTAATGTAATTTAATATATCATATATATTATTATACATTAAATTATAGAATCAACACTTGATCCGACAATCCGGCTATATCGCATACAACCGACTAATATATCATTTACCGATTCATCGAATCAACACTTGATCCGATGACCCGGCTGATATCAAATATCGCGAGAATATAATACGATATCCTATATCGCATTATCCTCGGTCCTGCACATATCACATATGTGCTCCTACTCCGTTTTTCCTGAGTCAAGAAATCTCTGTGTAGGACTCTAAAGAATCGTCAATACACCGGCAGTAGGTGATGATCATATCAAACACCCACAAGCTGCAAGCGGTCAGCTAAACGTAACAGCTACCCAGGTATTGAGCGCTCAGAAGATCAACAAGCTAGCCTGTACATTCTCCTATGAATCCAATCAGTAACACTCCCATACAGTCCGGTCTCGTCGTCTGATATGTCGCATATCTCGCCTAGGGATGGTAAACGTCAGACCCCAGTAGCTTGATAAGTCGTGTCGATATGAGGTCTATAACAGTTCGATAAACTACTGATAACACTTACCAGTAAATCTCAGCAACCCTGGCCAGGGATTTCCAGTTATAGCCAATCGAACACAGCACAACATCAACTCCCTATACAGGGAGAGAGGAATCCCCTCCTATCGCTCATTGCCTCCATGTGATTCGGGACTGTACCCAAAAGCCACCTTTTTGCATGCCCTCTTGGACGTGGTATGATGGAAATCAAAGCACAGTGGGAATCTCACAAGACTCTATGACAATCTCGGGTCAACAGACTACTCTGTATCAGTGTCACCGGAGAACTACCTTCTGACGTTAGGTATAATACCATCTGGGAGTTCTCGGCGAGTCCGTCCAGTGTATCCAGTCTCTACTGAGCACCCGTACACCATCCTTGATGTTAAACACCGATGGATATAGGATCATCCATCGCCCATCATATGGGTCAAGATGCGTATACGCTGGTCTACTCTGGTGTATCAATGCCTTGTCTCGATACACCCTCGACTAGGAACAGTTATAGGATGTACTCGTCGAATACCGTGGCCCCACTAGTATGATCTCATCATAGTCCCAGTAGTCGAGTACATATCCTAAGGGCTTTATCAACATATAACATAGAGATAATCAGAGTACATATTAAGATAAAGTATAACCAGATAGCATACTATCATGTCGAGCAAGAAAGTCCTCCCTATATATGTCCAAGCATCCATTACAATATACATCGTATGTACAGTAATGGCCTCTAGGGCATACATATAACTAACAGGTATTCGTACGGCGTTGTTTGGCATGCGTCAAGGGTCGTACGGGTGGGTTTAACTCAATCACGAAATATACGGGTTGAACTTGACTAGCAGACTATGGGTTGATTGGCATGCGTCAAGGTCATAGCACGCTAGGGGTAAAAGCTTTATCGGGAATTTCAAGTGTTGATTTTTGCAATGAGATTGCATACCTCCTATGAGATAGTTGGATCCCGATACCCACTGCGAGTAAGAGTTACTCCTGGGAGAATTTTACCCAGGACAATTAGCCGATCAAGTAGGTGTCTAGAAAGGTGTTAACGGGGTTATGCCTCTGGGAAAACGAGGTTTATTTTAATTAGGTCCGTGCAAAAGCACGGGGAACCTCCCTCAAGTACCAACACTGATCTGGCTGAAAGATTGACGAAATTGTAGGGTGTAATTAATCCCGGCTAATCTTACCTTTTAGGGTTTGAAGGAAGATTTGATAAAAACAGTGGGAGACATCCTGATTAGATAAGATAATAACCAATCTAATCTTGCAAGAGCATACGCTAAAGTGTTTTCTTCTCTCTCTCTCTCTCCAGGTAGAGACCATGTCAGGCCTTAATCAAGATAATAATATGGATGTATTGACTGAACCCGCTTATTATACTGAGCAGGGGAACGTTGGTCCCGTTCTTTCTTATAAGAGTTATGAGACTGAACAGGAAACAGGAGAAAATCTGGATTCTCACTCCGCCTAGACGAAGAACAAGCATGCTGATGCATCTTCTTCGGGTGTGTTAGTTATTGAGAACTGTTTCTCAGTTCACCCTACGTCCTGGGTATTAGATACCGGATCGGGATCCCATATATATAAATTGTTACGTGGGCTACGTAAAGGTAAAGAACTGGGAAAGGGTGATCATTCCGTACAAGTAGGGAATGGTGCAAGTATTGTAGCCAAAGCAGTTGGCGAATATCACCTTGTATTACCAAGTAGTAATATATTAATTCTGAACGAGTGCTATTATATACCGAACATGATGTGCAACATTATATCAGTTTCTTTATTAAGTAAAGAAGAATATAATTTTGCTGTATGATAATGTTATGAACATATTCCTGAATCAAAAGTTGATTGGATCAGGCTCGTTACATAATGGCATATACGTTTTCAATCAAAATGCAGTCCTTAATATACAAAACACACTCAAGAGGAAGAGTTCAGAAATGAACGAATCCTTCTTATAGCATTGTAGACTTGGTCATATCAATGCGACATGGCTAGCTAAGTTACATATGGATGGATATTTGAATCCATTCGAATTATCATCTTATGATACTTGCCATTCATATCTCAAAGGTAAAATGACCAAAACTCCGTTTAGTGGACACGGAGAAAGAGTTAAGGAACTCTTAGGACTGGTACATAGTGATGTATGCGGTCCCATGTCTACACATACCAGGAACAGTTCTTCTTACTTCATTACATTCACTGACGATCTCTCAAGATTCGGACATGTGTTCCTGATGAAACACAAGTCTGAAGCTTTTGAGAAATTCAGAGAATATAAGCACGAAGTAGAGAACCAAACGAGCAAAAGTATTATGATCCTTCGATCTGATCGAGGAGGAGAATACTTGAGCAATGAGTTCCTAGATTATCTAAAAGAGAATGGGATTCTCTCTCAGCTAAATTCTCGTTATACACCACAGCACAATGGTGTATCGGAGCGGAGGAATCGCACCCTATTAGATATGGTGCGCTCTATGATGAGCACTGCTGAGTTACCTATTTCCTTTTGGGGGTATGCGCTTGAGACAGCCATAGACCTATTAAATAAGGTTCCCACCAAATCTGGGCCAACCACTCCATATGAGATATGGAAAGGAAAGAGACCACATCTTAATTATATTAAGATATGGGGTTGTCCGGCATATGTGAAAACACAAAATCCGGACAAGCTCGAGGCAAGATCAATTCTGTGCAAGTTTATTGGATATCCCAAACATTTGCAAGGGTATATCTTCTACCACTCCGAGGAACAAAAAGTGTTTGTTTCTCGACATGCCTCTTCTTAGAAAAGGGTTTTCTTATGAAACAAGATAGTGGCAATGAGGTAGAACTGGAAGAAGTTCCAGCGACACAAACTGCAACTGAAGATTTAGTGGAACCAGAGGATTCAGTAGTTCCCAACGAACCGCAGCCACTCCGCCGATCTAGTAGGGTTTCTCATCCACCTGAGAGATACTACGGTTTTCTCGTTGATGGTGGAAGTGAGGATTGCGTCATGGTAGATGATGACCTAACTAGTTTCGAGCAGGCCATCACGAGTGGTGACTCTGTGAAATGGCTGGATGCAATGCGATCTGAGATGGAATCCATGTACACCAACAAAGTATGGACTTTGGAAGTTGCTCCTGAAGGGGTAAAACCCATTGGGAGCAAATCGATCTTTAAAAAGAAAATTGGTGTAGATGGAAAAGTTGAGACTTTCAAAGCTAGACTTGTTGCAAAGGGTTTTCATCAATGATCAGGTGTGAATTATGACAAAACCTTTTCTCCAGTGGCTATGCTTAAGTCCATCCGGATCTTACTTGCCATTGTTGTATACCATGACTACGAAATCTAGCAAATGGATGTTAAGACCGCCTTTCTAAACGGTGGTTTAGAAGAGTGTGTGTACATGACTCGACCAGAGGGCTTCGTAGATAGTGGGAGCAGCGGAAAGTTGTGCAAACTGCTTAAATCAATCTATGGGTTAAAGCAAGTATCGCAGAGTTAGAACATCTGCTTTGATGTTGTAGTCAAAGAGTTTGAATTCATCAAAAACGTAGATGAACCTTGTATTTATAAGAAAGTTGCAGAGAGTAAGGTTATCTTCCTCGTATTGTACGTCGATGACATACTCTTGATAGGAAATGATATTCCTATACTGCAATGAGTCAAGCTCTTCATATCACAAAGATTCTCAATGAAAGATCTAGGTGATACCTCCTACATACTGGGAATTATGATCTATAGAGATAGATCTAAACGGATATTGGGATTGTCCTAATCCGGGTACATTGAAACCTTACTAAAGAGGTTTAGTATGGAAGAATCCAAGCGTGGTAACCAACCCACGATCTCTGGACACACTCTCTCCAAAGAGATGTCTCCCAAGACTGATTTGGAGAGAGTTCGCATGCAAGGGATACCCTATGCTTCGGCAGTAGGCTCTATCATGTATGCGATGCTATATACCAGACCCGATGTAGCATACTCACTAAGTGTAGTGAGTCGGTATCAAGCAGATCCTGGAGAGAGTCACTGGACAGCTGTGAAGAACATTCTCAAGTACTTGCGAAGGACTAAAGAGATGTTCTTAGTGTATGGTAACGGAGAACTCCAGGTGGAGTCCTTTACCGATTCCATCTTCCAGAGTGATAAGGACGACTCTAAGTCGCACTAGGGATTTGTCCTTACCCTCAATGTAGGGACGGTGTGTTGGAAGAGTTCCAAACAGGATACCGTTGCAGACTCGACGATGGAGCCTGAATACATCGCTGCCAACGATGCTGTCAAAGAGGCTGTCTGGATAAAGAAGTTCATTACTGAACTTGGTGTGGTTCCATCCATTGAGCATCCAATACCTTTGTATTGCGATAACATTGGAGCTGTGGCTTTGTCCAAGGAACCCAGGTCCCATCAGAAGTCTAGACATATTCTGAGGCGGTATCACCTGATCAGGGAGATAGTTGATCTCCAGGAGATCGAGGTCAGGAGAGTTAATACGAAGGACAATACTGCGGATCCACTCACGAAGGCCATTGCCCAGATACAGTTTGATAGATTATTCGGGATGCTAGGTATGAGATACTACAACAGCTGGCCTTAGTGCAAGTGGAAGATTGTTAGTTATATATATGCCCTAGAGGCCATTGTTGTACATATGATGTATATTATAATGGATGCTTGGATATATATAGAGAGGACTTTCTTGCTCATCATGATAGTATGCTATTTTCTTTCTCTTTATCTCAACATGTTGACTTATATTAGTTTACTGTCTTACTCTCACATGTTGATAAAGCCCTTAGGATATGTACTCGACTACTGGGACTATGATGAGATCATACTAGTGGGGCCACGGTAGTCGATGAGTACATCCTATAACTGTTCCTAGTCGAGGGTGTATCGAGACAGGGCATCGATACACCAGAGTAGACTAGCGTATACGCAACTTGACCCATATGATGGGCGATGGATGATCCCATATCCATCGGTGTTTGACATCAAGGATGGTGTACGGGTGTTCAGTGGAGACTGGGTGCACTGGACGGACTCGCCGAGAACTCCCAGATGGTATTATACCTCACGTCAGATGGCAGTTCTCCGGTGACACTGGTACAGATTAGTCTGTAAACCCGAGATCGTCATAGAGTCTTGTGTGATTCCTACTGTGCTTTGATTTCCAATTTACCACGTCCAAGAGGGCATGCAAAATGGTGGCTTTTGGGTACAGTCCCGAATCACATGGAGGCAATGAGCGATAGGAGGGGATTCGTCTCTCCCGGTATTGGGAGTTGATGTTGTGCTGTGTTCGATTGGCTATAACTGGAAGTCCCTGGCCAGGACTGATATAGAGTACTATTGGTAAGTGTTATCGGTAGGTTCTCGACCTGTTATGAGCCTCACATCGACACGACTTATCGGTTACTGGGGTCTGACGTTTACCACCCCTAGACCAGATATGCGACATATCAGACGAAGAGACCGGACTGTACGGGAGTGTTACTGATTGGACTCACAGGAGAATGTACAGGCTTGCTTGTTGATCTTCTGATCGCTCAATACCTGGGTGGCTGTTACGTTTAGCTGACCGCTTGCAGCTTGTGGGTGTTTGATATGATCATCACCTGCTACCGGCGTATTGACGATTCTTTAGAGTCCTACACAGAGGTTTCTTGACTCAGGAAAAACGGAGTAGGAGCACATATGTGATATGTGCATGACCGATAATAATACGATATGAGATACCGTATTCTATTCTCGCGATATTTGATATCAGCCGGGTCATCGGATCAAGTGTTGATTCGATGAATCGGTAAATGATATATTAGTCGGTTATATGCGATATATACGGATTGTCGGATCAAGTGTTGATTCGATAATTTAATGTATAATTATATGTGTGATATATTACATTACATTATCTAATATTGGCTCGCTTTATTGTTTCATTTTCTCACCGGATAATACATTGATGTAAATGTGATATATGTTAATTGTATTATTTTCTTTTATTATAAAAATATATTATATATGTGATATATAATATTGTAACATGTTATGATTACAAATGCAATATGATTAGTGGAGATTAAACATGGTTAGGGTTTGATTTGGGTTAGCTTATTCATGAAGCTTCTAGAAGCTTATCTTTAGTTTCTTGCAAAGATATTATGGTTGATATTTTTGGAGATATTTTCCTAACCTAACCCACACCCTTTTAACCCTAGTGAAATCTCTACAATGGTTAAGTCTTTCTTGACTTAACCATGGTTGCAATTGTAATGATATTAACATTTCATTATTCATCACAAAAGGATTATTCATTCTTCTTCTTCTTCCTTAAGCTCATAAAAAGCTTTCTAGGTTTTTATTTTGTGATGGATTAGTGTGAGAATTTGATAATAAAAGAGAGCAAAAATCATATTTCATCATCCTCATCTAATATAGCCAATTAGATTAGGGTGTTCACCTCATTAGTGAGTGAGAGCTTGAGTTAAAGAAACTTCAAGGTAAATCATCTTTGAAAAGAAAGACTACAAGCAAGCATGGATCATTCGGGTTGTGGAGCCTCTCTTGAGTTCGGGAGATCATGGATCGCGGCGAAGGGACGACTACTCGGAGCTTATGAAGCGAAGGAGCGGACTACAAAGGTTGTAATCACTCTCTCTTAGTTGTAAAGATGTTTACTTGCATATTTAATCCTAATAATCTAGCAAAGATCCTCGCTTTGGGTTGTTCGGCACGTCTAAATTTTATATCGGGCATGGTTGATACCTTATAGACCCTTGTAAGAGTGCCTAGTATCCCTACATTTGTGATTATGTGCGAGATCCCTATTTATTTTCCCTTCTCTTTCCGTTCTTGGCTCTTATCTATAGCCTCCGGCCAAAAAACACAGCCGGTCTCAATTAGGAATTACCGCTATCATAAGATAGGGTGTCTAAAGGAACGGATTGCGAGTCTTTGGTCGGAGTTGAATCTACAAGTTTTTAGGTAAAGGAAGGAGTAATGCACTTCTCTCTATCTCAAACTAACTCTCTCCTACCCTAACAAGCGAAGGAATTACTCACACATCATCTCAAAAATAAAGAAAACACAATAGAGAGAAGAGATCAATGAATACATTACAATAAAGGTAAAGAGTTAAAAAAATACTAAGAACGGCAATGTGCAATGTAGTGAAATTCTCGATGGTTCTTGATGTCCAGGTACAAGTATGAACTCAAATACTAAACTTTAAACTTGCAAGCTCACTTAAGAGCTTGCAAGATCAAAGAAATGCAAAGAAATTCAATGAAGTCATAACTATGGCAAATATGGTATGAAAATGTGCAAAATAGACTTGTATTGATTTGTGAATTAGAATACAATCTAAATAGCTCTGCAAGCTCAAGAACTGAGATTGCAAAATCAAGAAGTAAAGAACTCAAGATTAACAAAATGAAAAGTACAAAATATTATCTAAACTAAAAACTTGGTCTAAACTTGGACCCTTACCTCTTCATTTCTTCTGGTATTTATAGGCCAGATTACAGAAAAATTAAACATTAAAAATGAATTTAAAATACAACATAGGGTCCACCAAAGTTGCATGAGACAAAATGGATCAGGTATGGCCGCCAATGTCGGCTTAAATGGGGAAACTGGCAGCCAAAGTAGCGGTTCAGGGGCCTATGCTTCTTCTATGATCTTCTAACATCAAAATCTTCTATCTGGCATTATTTGTTTAAGCTAAATAGCTCGGGGTTAAAATCTGGTGTTTTGGAGGGAAATGATTTATCTTGAAACAATCATATCACAACTTTTAAGTTTGAAACACTATCATATGCCTAGTTCACTTATGTGCCGTGTCATGTCCTGCTTGTATCATTGCTGGTCCGTATCCACAATTGTGTGTTCATACTTGGAAAAGATTGTATCATGCTGGACCATTTTAGTTCCTTTTGTTGCATACACTTGTTTTATTGCAAAACTCCTTAGGATTGATTGGTTACCCGTTCCGGTTGCAATATCGACTCAAAAATGTTATATCTGTGCATGTTGTGCGTTTTTCCAGTGTTTTGTCACGAATACATGTATTTTCTACTTAATGAGCAGACACGGGTTAAATAGCACCGTTTATTCACAAAAATTATATCGAATGAGCGGTATTAAATACAGTTATTCGTGATGAAAAATTAACGATACGTAATAGCAAGTAAAATATATACTCTTGAATGATAAAGACAAACCAGATAGCATACTATCATCTCGAAGAAGAATGTTCTATCCATATAGGTCCATGTACAATTACGATAATTGCTTTCAGGACATCTATATCCAACAGTCACATGTACACTTAGTGACACTTGGCTGTCTAGATAGGCTTGTTATAAGCGTCTACTATTTTGGCTGTTGTTTTCTACTGCAATGAGATTATATCGTACATACGTGTAACATTTCAGAAAATATAAAATATTATTTTTGGGAATTTAATATTAAAATAATATATTTCCCGAAAACTGCCGATTTGCGAAATTGGGGTTTTCGAAAAAGAGTATAAATATATACCAATAATTGTGAAATAAATAGAAATTAAAATGATTTATTCATTTAAAAATATATTTAAAGGATTTGGCAATTTTAAAATTTGTTATATGCAGTTTCGATAAAAACCCGATTAATGCACTGCTAATCGCGATTAAGCCAAATCGGCATTTCTACAGTTTTTCATGGTTAGTGCACCATGACATGTTTCATTTTGTTACATATTTCATTTCTTTTGTGTTATGGTTTATTGGTGGAGAGAAAAGAAAAAGAAAAAAGAAAAGGTCAAAGGGGACAAAATGATTAGGTTAGGTGGGCTTTTGGAGAGAGAGAGTGCGTATGAATTGGTGAGAGAGAGGGATGGGGCTGTTGCCCTTTTCATTTTCCCTATCTTTCTTTCTTCTCTCCTTCATCTCCCTCAAGCCACAACCCTCCACTAAAATCCCTAGATCCATCTCCTAACAATCCCCATAACCCTACACACCCTTCACAAAAATTAATCCCCTCTTTAACCTCTACACATGAGACCAAGAAAAAATTCAGTTTTGATGATCTTAGGGATTCATGGGTGCTATATGAGGTAACCCCTTCACTAATTGGGCAATTTTTCATTTACTTTAGTATTCATATGTGTTTAGATGTGATATTGTGAAGATTAGTGAACATTGGGAAACCCTAGTGAAGGTTTGAGTGTTGTTTGAAATTGGTGATGTTAGAGGCTGTTAACTAGACTTTGGTGCTGTTTAAGGACCTGGACCAGACCTTAGAAACTCCAAAACACGGATTTAGAAACCCCGACATCGGGTAATTGTGTAAATTGTGAGGGTATTTTAGAATCTGGAGCAACCCGGGGACACTAGAAATGATTTTGGGATTACTGGGAGTCGTGCAGGCACCTAGAAAGATACCACCAACACCTGAGCCCCATCCCCTGCACCCAGGCAGCAGATTTAATCAATCTGGCTGCAATTTGCGGCCAGAGTAGGGTAGAATTGTTCCAGTTTTGTTCCATGGCTCCTTTTGCACTAAATTAGACCCCTCCTATATGCAGTTTTGGCTAATTGTCATCTGGGGAAAATCTGGAAGCATTTTGGTGTGTTTTAGGCTATGTTTTCCGTATTTTAAAATGCAATTTCTTGATATTTGGATTTGTATTTGGTTGTCAGGTGTTTGTACATCGACAACAGGGGTTTGTTTGATTGATTTGCATGTTTAGGCCATAGGTTCTAACATATGAGCACGCCGTGTGCCGTATCGGTTTTCTGCCTCGATTTTAATACGTATTGCGATAGTTGATTATTGTAGGTACCTTCGCGTAGATTACGAGGCGACGGAGCGTGGCGTCATCGACTTCGGAAAGAAAGAAGCAAGGTGAGTAGATCTATATCTACCATGGGAGTCGGGTGGATGGCGTATAGCACCCCCGCAAACTTTTGATGGAAAAACCGATTTATAAAATATGGTTAGGAAACCTAGATTAGGAAACTAGGGTTAGAATGAGATAGCTATGAAACCATATTAGAAACTACAAGATAGTTAGAAGTGATATGTTACTACTGTCGTAGGATGACGTTTATCGATATTACCGCTTAGGGTACTGTAGGACTAGATACGATGTAGATGCGTCATCCGAACCATACCTTTTTCTAAACCAAAGAATCGTATGTATCTTTTAAATGTATATCTTGAGGGATGTTACGGATTTTCAAACGATATCTTTTCCTTAAAAACACCGTAACCCCTATTTTCAAAACTACGATTCACTTCCTTAAAAATCTGATTGTATGGTTCGGGTGTGTTTGTTAGATTAGATACTTATACTTAGTAGAGATAGCATGTTTACGTAAATTCGACATGATATGAGACATAAATGCGATGAAAGAATACAAGACGAATTTGATGATATGATGAGATGATGATATGATATGATGGTCGATCGAGATGATTTATACCCTGCCGGTCCCCTGATATGAGATTAAGGCAGATGCGACCTGGGACATAGGTATATAGGGTTATATATATATATATATATATATATATATATATATAATGTTGTGAATCATGGATGATAGGTCGTATGTGATATTAGGCCGTACCCTCATTTGTCGTATAGGATGATAGGATCCCTTTTAGTATAATGCCGCCGCAAGATGTATTCCGTGCATGATGAGTTTGACTTGATGATTGATCCTTACCCTTGACTAGATGTTTCCGTACGATGGATTATACCGTACGCGATGTTATTGGGCTAGATGCCGATTGATAGATTCATCGACTCGGACATATGATAGTTACGTATACCTTATATCTATTAGCTGATGATTTACCTTGTACTGCATTCATGATACTATTATTGCATCACATATACCTATGATAGTACACCTGCACCATTATCGATGATGCGTATGTTACACGTACACATAATTGCCGGCTCACACACTTCATCATCGATAATTGTCATGTCACTACACACTAGGGTTGCTGCATCATGACATATACCTTGACACACCCATACTTGTGCACATACACATTGAATATTCATATTTGTGCACACATACATAGTACATCTATACTTACGCATATACATATTGTACCTACATAGATAGCAGGTTTTATTGGAAAATTAGGAACCGCATGTTATACTTTAAACACTGGAATCATTTTAAAAGAGCGGTTTCCCCCTTAATTTGTCATATCATTGTTCCATGTTGCATGATACACGGATATGCTCGCATTTCTTTTTATATGTCGCATACATCATGCTCTATTATTGTACGCATTGAGATATGCTGTTTTCATGAGATTTCTGGATTTGAGAACTGTGGATATTTTAAAAGAGATTATGTGTTGTTTCAAAAACCCGATTTCTCTTGATATGATATTTCAGTGCGTCCCCCATGTGTTTTCTCGGTTCTGAGAGCGACATGTGAAACCCAATTCGAGGAGGCGGATGAGGCCGATTGCGGGTACATGGTGGACCCGGTATGGTACCCGGAGCAAGAAAGGGATGCTGTGTATACAGACGGTGAGCCTGGCAGAAAGACTACTACCTACCGGTGATTGGTTGGACCTGGCGGTTATCCAGAGGATACTGTCCAGAGTCGATAGATGGATACGGGACGATCCGTACTGCCAGGGCCGAGGGCTGATTCCGCAGACGGAGCCCGTGGGCTGATCCGGACTGACGGAGCCCGATATATGAGGATTTACGTGCCGATGCTAGGCACGGTTTTCATGATGTTTTCGAGTGTCGATGCTAGGCACTCAGGTTCCATGATTTTGATGTGTCGGGAAGGACACCGTTGATTTATATCCTCATACTTTCATGCACATCCCTTTATGATATTTACGTGCTTGCAGACCATTAATTATATGGGTGGACGGGATCCCCATGAATACATACCTTGATTATGGTTGGACGAGATCCATATACATGCATTGATTATTACTGTTGGATGTTATCCGCATGCATTTAGGTATTGACTACCTTGTTGGCACATATACAGACCCGGTCACCATAGATATCATAATATTACCTTATGATATAGTTGACCTAGGAGTCGTTCTATATTCGATTTCTACTTATAGATATATTTCTGTTCACGAGTTGGCAACTCACCCCCGTTCTGCCACAGTTCTTGCAGGTTGACCGCTTGGATCAATAGCGGCTTCGCTGGCACACAGTTGCATTTGGGTGTTTTGCATTGGTAGGTGGGATATTTGTATCATTCCCACTCTTGTATCTATATTTCATATTGTATCTAGTTAACTCCATCAATCAAAAGTTGTAATTGTATAAGTGATGAGACTTGATGAGACTTGTAGTTGCGAGATTTGAGCGATGAGTTTTATATTCACTTTTGGGGTTATATATTGCTCATTTCTTTATCTTTTTGGTGGTGAACTTCGCCGTTGGGCGTCGTATACTTGTTTATGCTGTATTGCGTGGTTGTGATCCGCCGTTTGGCGAAGAGCTAGCTCCCGCTTGGGGATGCCTTTATTCTTATTATGTATTTGTGGTTTTGGATCGAAATATACAAAGGAGGTGCTGCCAAAATTTTTCAAAAAGACGAAACATGTTTTCATACTAGAAAATTTTATTTGCATCATTCATGTTCCTTTTCTATGTAGTAAGAAAACTTGATTTCATATACCTTTATTTCAAAACCTCACCTCCTTTATTTTTTTCAAAAAGGTTTAGATTTCTGGGTTTCAGCTTACTTGAATTCCGTTACGCCTTTAGATGTTGCGTGATTCAAGTGCTGATCACGAGCTAATATTTCGGGTCGTGACAAAGTTGGTATCAAAGCACTAGGTTTAACCTTTGTTCGAGTCTATGTTTGACTATGCGGAGTCTAGGGTGGGTATGTATTTCGGAACCTAGATTTGACCTTACGGAACTTAGACTTGAACGGGGGGTATTAGACCCGAACTTTCGTTTCATAGGCTGACCCTAATTGATGGAGTAGGTAGCTTGAGTAGAGTGACGTACCGTACGTATGTTCCGCGGCATATTTACGATACGATACTCTACTTAAGAAACCTTAGGATGTCATATTTTTGAGACTAGTGATTCTCTTCGTATCCATGATTATACATCCATTTAGGATCCTCGATTTTATTTGTTTCCATGATCATACTTTCATTGATGATGTTCCTTCTTATGATAATGTATCCATTCTGGATCTGTCGTTTCCTCTCATGCCGTTAATCTGCTTTATTCGATACTCGATGTAGGTTCCTGTCACCATAGTTTGAGCGCAGATTGAGCTGCTGCTAGTGTTACGGTCAGGGCGAGCTCGTCTGGTACGAGGGCCGACCATTATGTTTTCTGGTGACCAGGGAACGTCTCGAGTTAGTATTGATGATTGTGACCTCTTGTAGAGGAGAGTGCTTGGTTTTACACCGGATGATCGGGAAATTGTTAGAGCTGCCAGTTGCGAGAGGACTGTTGATGTACAGCATACCTCAGAGATTATGATGTCGCCTACCGTGCAGACAGATGACCCAGCTGTTGCTGAGATAGATAGGATGTTGCTTCCGGAGCTTACGAGCTGAGATCGCCGGAGCTTCCAGGAAGATATGAGACAGGTGATAGCTAGTCTACCACGATTTGAGAGACGAAGGTGATTCGTCCGATTTATGCGCCGGAGCAGGCCCAGTTGAGTTGAAGATTTCCAGTGTGGAGAGAATCTTACTCAAACCTAGAGCAGACCGATCCAGAGATGACCGCCGATGTATCGCCTTCCCTGGAGGATTAAGGCATTGTTTAGTATGCGGGCGAAGAATATTCACATGTTGTATAGGCGAAGCGAAAAGGTTCGAACGAGTGTCAGAAACTCATTTTCCCAAGTTTAAAGTGTTCGGAGGAACATGCAGGTAATTCTGTGGACCCCGTAGAAAAATGAAACCCTAACTCGACATGATGACCATGGAACTGCTTTGAACCTTAGGGTTTGTGGCAGTTTAGCGGTTCCATCATTGAGTCTTGGGTTTGCCCTTCTACGGCTGGTCCAGAGGTTCTGTGGTATGTACCAGATATTTTTAGACTGCGCTCTGGTGTTGAGACTTCGGGAAATTTTGGGACCTTGATGACACGATCGAAAAGTTTGACGTCGTCCGGAGATCATGTGATAAGAGACCAGTAAGCTGACCAGCTTTGGATAGAGGACCTCACCCAGATACGTAGTGAGTTGATCGAGGATGGACGAGTAGTGATTATTCCTCCGATGGATGGGACGAGCTTCCGAGGACGTGTTCGGCCAGGCATCTTCTACAGAGTGATGAAGATACCGAGTTCGTGACTTCGAGTCCGTGCGAGAGACTTCGGATTGACCGTGGCCGAGAACAGTCGCGGTGCGTAGATAGCATGGCGTGACGTCATAGTGGACGACGATAAAGACATGTGGAACCAGAGGTTCGTGCGAGACGCTGACGAGCTGTCATTACTTCCCGTCGAGACTAGAGACCTGATATGCTTACAGAGGCATTGGGATATGGCCAGTTTCCGAGGAAATGTATGTGGAACACGCAGATGTCCAGAAAACGAGAAAGGATTATGTAAGAGTACCAGCCTCCATATAGTTCGGCATAGGCAAGATCGGAAGAGACCCTGAGCAGGATTCCTTTCAGGACACTGCTGCAATGATATTTGCACCCAGGATCAGATGTGTCACGTGCATTCAGAGAGCCAGAGGACGACGCCAGTGACATGCTGCTTTACGAGTGGTCATGATGATTGACCGAGAGATGACCAGAGAAGTGCCAGAACGGAACCGTCCCCGTTAGCACACCTGACAGGGCCGATGAGCTGATAGATTGCGAGATTGGTAATCCGCAGAGAAGATAAGGACCCAGAGATCGAAGATGCCAGACCGTGAGTAGGAAGCGTGCGGATATTCTTGCCCTGCCAGTTTTTGGAGCACCGATTTATTTTTTCGACATTGCAGAAGGTGTACCTCGATGTCCTTTGTTGCAATTTGCGTTTGTGATCCGAGTATCACGCTTATATCGCTTGGATTTGAGTTTTGATGACGAGTTCCTAATATTGATTTCGTGCACCATGGCTGCACCTACTGGGTATTTACATTTTGTGCATAGTTATTGCACTTGAGATATGTTTTCATACACCATTGTATTGGTTTTTGATTTGTGCATATTTATCGCACTTGATATCGGTTTTGTACCTTGGTTGCACCCGATTTATATCCTTGAGCATTCATTTTACCAGATTTGTATTTTCATACGCGTTGGCACTTGCCGTTCGTTTTCGTGCATGTTACTGCACTATATGCTTTTACGGACCTGATGCGTTTGGTTGGATTTTTGCGCATATTAGACGCTTGATTTTGGATTTTGTGCGCACCGGATGCACTTGAGTGAGATTTTACTCATGCATGTGGGATGCTCTTGATTTGGATTTTCTTCCGTGCATATTGGATGCGATTTCATTCGTGCGGGACATATGCACTTGAGTTGGATTTTCGCGCATGTTGGGCGCATGATATGAGATATGATTCTGTGCACACCGGATGCATGGGATTGAGATTTTAGTGCACTTTAGATGCGCTTGGTATTGTTGTCGTGCACACCCGTTGCACTGGACAGATATTTTCATGCACAACCGTTGCATGCAGTTTTGGCTTTTGTGCATATTGTGGCACCTGTATTTGGATTTGATTTCCATGCGCACCAGACGCATGTGATTATTGGATACGCCTTTTGAGGCTGATTTTGCTTTTAAGCACTTGTTTTCATGTTGGGCACTATATTGTGTAGTAGCCAAACAGGACTGATCCGAGGACAGTACCTGAGTACTTTGCATTCATTAAAAGTTTACCAAGAGGTTTTTGAAAAAGAGGAGCTATGGTCTCGCTATTTTCTACATGTCCATGAGCGACACGAACTTTTATAAAGGAAAACCTTTTGGGATATTTTGAAAACGACGGAACGTGTATTTATGAAAACATATATGGACATATATTATTATTTTAAAATGAGCGTCCGTCAGTTTTGCCGTGAGTTACGCATTCCCGCGGCGATTTAGAAAAGGTTTTGCATGTGTTTTATTCAGATTTTGGAGTTTTCAAGGATGCGTACTATACACGTATTATAGTATTTGACTAGTGTATATTGGATTTCAGTAGTGGATTTCGAGATCTGCATCTCTATTGTAACTCCAAGGATATGCGTGCAAATCCGATGATTTGCGTGACGCTTGACGGAGTTCGATTTTGAGTTTTTACTCGTTTTCATGCGCACTTGACGTGATGTGTTGTGTTGTTTCTGCGTTTTCCATGACTTCGGAGCCCCGTTGTTTTGAGCCGATTATTGAAATGTTTTAGATTTTGGGGGTTTAAATTTAAATCCGGGGACCGAATTTATTTAAGGGAGGAAGATTGTAATATTTCAGAAAATATAAAATATTATTTTTCGGAATTTAATATTAAAATAATATATTTCCCGAAAACTGCCGATTTGCGAAATTGGGGTTTTCGAAAAAGGGTATAAATATATACCAATAATTATGAAATAAATAGAAATTAAAATGATTTATTCATTTAAAAATATATTTAAAGGATTTGGCAATTTTAAAATTTGTTATATGCAGTTTCGATAAAAACCCGATTAGTGCACTGCCAATCGCGCTTAAGCCAAATCCGCATTTCTACAGTTTTCCATGGTAAGTGCTCCATGACATGTTTTATTTTGTTACATATTTCATTTCTTTTGTGTTATGGTTTATTGGTGGAGAGAAAAGAAAAAGAAAAAAGAAAAGATCAAAGGGGACAAAATGATTAGCTTAGGTGGGCTTTTGGAGAGAGAGAGAGTGTGTGAATTGGTGAGAGAGAGGGAGGGGGCTGTTGCCCTTTTCATTTCCCCTATCTTTCTTTCTTCTCTTCTTCATCTCCCTCAAGCCACAACCCTCCACTAAAATCCCTAGATCCATCTCCTAACAATCCCCATAACCCTACGCACCCTTCACAAAAATTAATCCCCTCTTCAACCTCTACATATGAAACCAAGCAAATATTCAGTTTTGATGATCTTAGGGATTCATGGGTGCTATATGAGGTAACCCCTTCACTAATTGGGTAGTTTTTCATTTACTTTAGTATTCATATGTGTTTAGATGTGATATTGTGAAGATTAGTGAACATTGGGAAACCCTAGTGAAGGTTTGAGTGTTGTTTGAAATTGGTGATGTTAGAGTCTGTTAACTAGACTTTGGTGCTGTTTAAGGACCTGGACCAGACCTTAGAAACTCTAAAACACGGATTTAGAAACCCCGACATCGGATAATTGTGTAAATTGTGAGGGTATTTTGGAATCTGGAGCAATCCAGGGACACTAGAAATGATTTTGGGATTACTGGGAGTCGTGCAGGCACCTAGAAAGATACCACCAAGACCTGAGCCCCATCCCGTGCACCCAGGCCGCAGATTTAATCAATCTGGCCGCAATTTGTGGCCAGAGTAGGGTAGAATTGTTCCAGTTTTGTTCCATGGCTCCTTTTGCACTAAATTAGACCCCTCCTATATGCAGTTTTGGCTAATTGTCACACCTGGGGAAAATCTGGAAGCATTTTGGTGTGTTTTAGGCTATATTTTCCGTATTTTAAAATGCACTATCTTGATATTTGGATTTGTATTTGGATGTCGGGTGTTTGTACAACGACAACAGGGGTTGTTTGATTGATTTGCATGTTTAGGCCATAGGTTCTAACCTATGAGCACGCCGTGCACCGTATCGGTTTTCTGCCTCGATTTTAAGCGATTGTTGATTATTGTAGGTACCTTCGCGTGGATTCCGAGGCGACGGAGCGTGGCGTCATCGACTTCGGCAAGAAAGAAGCAAGGTGAGTAGATCTATTGTTAGTGTATATGCCCTAGGGGCCATTATTGTATCATACTAGCATGTATATTACTTAATGGAAGCTTGGGATATTCACAGTTGTTTTGACAGTCTTGCTAAATATGGTAGTATGCTACTTGGTTTGTGTCTACTTTAATATGTACATATGTTTCTTGTAATGTATCACTTATACATATTAGTAGAGCTCATAGGATCTTTGCTTGATTACCAGCGTTGTGATGGCAGTCATGTTAGGTCCACGTTACCTCTCCCGGTACTTTCGGGGTTGCGGAAACGGTAAAACAAAAATTTTTCTAAACTTTGTAACATGGACCGTAAAAGCCGGATCTTTGCTAAACAATACACTAGCATCCTAACATGAGATGTTATCTACTCGGTTAGGGGTTATACCTCAACTTGAACTCCTTCTCTTCTTGTTGTTGTTCACTTCTTGTTGTTCTTCTCTTCTTGTTGTTCTTCTCTTTGCTTGCTCAATGGTTGATCCGGACTTTGGTCACCTCCGCGGCCTCCTTGAGTCGAAGACGATCCACCTGAGAGATGTACACCGAGCTCCACCTCGAGCCGAGGTAACTAGGGCAAGGAGATTGCTAATCTAGAAGCCCTAGGTTATGTAGAAGTGGTAGATGAATGGTTTTGTCTTTGTGGGATCTTTATCTCTCAACACATGAGATCAAAAGATAAATCAAGAGGAGGAAGAAGAAGGAGGAGCAACAACCATGGTTTGTTTCTTTCCTTCTCACTTCAAAAAACCAAGAGAGAGAATGAGAAAGAAAATTATGATACAAAAGAAAATCAACCATGGTTGCAAATAATGCAAAAGCATCATCATTACTAATCCCATCAAGATAAAGTTGATGGCTACTTTGAAATGACCATTATCATAATCTAAAAGAAAAAGGAAAAGAAAAGAAGAGTGTGGAACCCTCTTGAAAGTCAATGGTCAACACGGTCAACCGGTCAACAAAGTCAAGAGAGGTCAACGGGGTCAAATGGTCAATGCAATTAGCCATCATAAGATTATCACTAATAGGATTAGTAAATGATGTTCGCGGCTCATAATGGTTTTGACCAAACGAACTGTCAAAAACCCTAATGAGCCTGCCACATAACGGTTTTGGCCGAACCAACTGCCAAAACCCTAATGAGGCACTTCCTCCTTCATCGCTCCGAAAAACTGTACATACACACCTGCATCCGTATTCCGTAGAATGCGGATGCACAGAAGACAAAACAAATCCATCCTTGCAATACTAGGATCCGGCTTAAACCAAAGCCTACTAGTACTGCCTGCTCGAACACCATACGCACATAAGTGTACGTAAGTGATCGCAGCCCTGCCGTAAAACCATACGGCCTCTACACGTTTCGCTCAGTGCAGGGAAACTCTCTGTGTGGGACTCTAAAGACTCGACACTACGCTGGCAGTGGGTTTAACCACAGACCGCAAGCGGCACTAGCTGTACGTAACGGTCCCCAGGTAGATGTCGATAAGAAGGCCGATGAGGTAAACCCATCCGAACTCCTACTGAGTCTGTATGTGACAATCTCCGTACAGTCCGGTCTGCTCGTCTGATACATCGCATGTCAGACCTAGGGGGGCGGCAAGCGTCAGACCCCTAATAGCGGTACAAGTCGTGTCAGAGTGAAGCCCAGAACACCCTGAGATAACACTGGAACCTACCAGTATATCTCGCTTGCCCTGGCCAGGGACTACTTGTGTAATGGCTCTCCTAGACACAGCGCGATGTCAACCCCCAATACCGGGAGAGACGAATCCTGTCTAACCGTCACTGCCTCCAAGTGCTTCGGGACTGCTCCCAGCTACTACCTGTTTGCACGACTCAGTTGAGCCATGGTAGGGTAGTAACCAAAGAACAGTGGGAACACACTCGAGGCGAAGTGACAGTGTCAAGTCAGCGGACTAAGCTGTACTCATGTCACCTGGGAACTGATAACTGACGATAGGTATAATACCGACCATCAGTTCCCGACGAGTCCTGTCCAGTGTACTCGTAACCCAACGAGCACCCGCATACTATCTCAAGTACGACGTACCGACGGCTGTGGGACAGACCGTCTCCCGTGCTGGGATGAGAAGCGCATACGCTAGTCTACTCCGGAGTATCGATGCCCTATCTCGATACTCCCACGACTAGGGACGTGTATAAGGATGTGCTTGTAGATTACCCAGCCCCCACGAGTGTGATCGCCATCACAACGCCGGTAATCAAGCAAAGATCCAAAGGGCTCTACTAATGCGTATAGGTGATATAATAAATAAACACACAAGTACACATTAAAGCAGAGACAAACCAAGTAGCATACTACTATATTGAGCAAGATTGTCTGTGCAACTGTGAATATCCCAAGCTTCCATCAAGTAATATACATACTAGTATGATACAGTAATGGCCTCTAGGGCATATACACTAACAATCTCCCACTTGCACTAAGGCCATGTACTGGCGTATCGAAGACCTATCATCTCGATCAGCCGCTCGAACTGAGTCTGGGGTAAAGCCTTCGTGAATGGGTCCGCAGTGTTGTCCTTTGTGTCCACTCTCCGCACCTCGATCTCCTGGCGATCAATGATCTCCCTGATCAGGTGATACCGCCTTAAGATGTGCCTGGATTTCTGATAGGACCTTGGTTCCTTCGCTAAAGCTATAGCCCCATTGTTATCGCAATACAAAGGTATTGGGTCAACAATGGACGGAACTATTAGAGATAGTGCCCTCAGAGTCAATTATTGGATCACAGGCACGTGATTGCAATGATTGAGGGAGGACCTATCCCGGTAGAACAGTCTTACTCGAGATGATAGTATGCTATCTGGTTTACCTTTATCATCGTGTACTGCTTTAGGTGACCTGACAGGTCGCTATTGCATGTTGATAGAGCCCCTAGGATTCTTGCTTGACTGCCAGCAGTATGAGGGCGATCATATAAGTGAGAGCGGTAGTCTATAAGCACATCCTTAAATGGTCCCTAGTCGTGGGAGTTTCGAGACAGGGCATCGATTCTCCAGAGTAGACTAGTGTATACAGTCGAGACCCCGACGAGGGGCGGTGGCCGGTCTCACAGGCCACTGGTGTCAGTTGGTTCACCTAAGATGTATACAGGTGCTCATTGGGCTATGAGTACACCGGACAGGACTCGCCGGGAATATGCTAGTTGGTCTTATACCTGACGTCAGAAAGCAGTTCCCTGGTGACATGTGTACAGGTTAGTTCATCGACCTGGGGATCGTCATTTGTCTCGTGTGAGTTCCCACTGTACTTTGATTACTACCCTACCACGGCTCAAAGGAGTCGTGCAAACAGGTTTTAGTTGGGTACAGTCCCGAGCCACATGGAGGCAGTGAGCGGATCTTCGGGGGTTTCGTCTCTCCCGGTATTCGGGGTGAGGTCGCGCTGTGTCTAGGAGAGCCATTACACGAAGTCCTTGGCCAAGGCAGGAGATTTACTGGTAGGTATTCCAGTAGTATCTCAGGGTGTTCTGGGCTACACTCCGACACGACTTGTACCGCTTTTGGGGGTCTGACTTTTACCCACCCCCTAGGCCCGACATACGATGCTGATAGACAAACGGATCGGACTGTATGGATATTGTCACTGACAGGCTCAGTAGGGTGTCAGGATGAGTTCACTCATCGACGTCCCTTTTAGTCAATAGCTGGTGGCCCGTTACGTATTGGCTTATACCTCTGACGTGCTAGTAGTTAAATCCACAGCCATAGTATTGACGAGTCTTTAGAGTCCACCACACATTCAGTTACTCAGCTTTCGGGCGAAACGCTGTAGAGGCCGTATGGAGATATGGCAGGGTCCGATCAGATACGTGCGGTATTGCACGGATCGGGATCAGACGGTTTGTACTAGAGGCCGTATAGTTATATGGCAAGGTTCGATCGGATACGTGCGGTATTGCACGGATCAGGATCGAACGGATATTACTAGCCGGCTTTTGGTTTAAGCCGGATCCTAGTTAAGTACAGTGTAGATTTTGCCTCTTTGCATTTGTATCCGGACGGAATACAGATGCGGGTGTGTATGCACAGTATCGGGGTTTTCCTGTAATTTATTACGGGACCAGTATTCTGGAGTTGCCAGTTTGCGTTCCGTTCCGGCCGGTTTTCCTTTGTTCTTTCCCGGCCGGACTTTTCCGATGGAGGGGGTTATTTGCAAGTTTGCAAATAACATTTTATGGAGGGTTTATTTGTGAGATGAGAGATTATGATAGGATTAGAATTTTTCATCCATGCTTTTGCTTTTATGAGATTTGATGTGAATAGAAGTATTAAGCATGGTTCATGTTTTGTTTATGGTCACCTTTCTACTTTTACTACACTCACTCTCCTTCATGGTTTAATCATGGTTGATTTCATTTTTCCTCCACCATTCTCTTTACAAGAGGCCGGCCACTTTTTGTGGGAGAGAAGGAGAGAGTTCATTTTGAGAAAAGATTGGTTCATATCATTTTCATGCTTGCAAAATTCTACACTTCATTCCAAAGTCCATTCATGATCCCTCCATCCTCCATGGCAACAAAACCCCAAAGAGACATAGACTCTACACTAATTTCTACAGCACATCTTGGGCACGTCGACTTGCCAGCTTCGTGCCCGAGTTGCCTCGGTATTGAGGTGGGAGCCCGTAAAAGATGCAGACGATGTGGTGCCCTTCCGGCAAGGATGTGAAGACCGGAGGATCCGCGTGAGATCGGGACGACGACGAGAAGACCGGAGGACTCGGATCACTCGGTATATCTCTTCCCTATCTTGTTAGTTAGCTAGGACAAGTTTAATGGCCCGATCCGGGTGTTTAGTGCGCGGTGGTGCCGGTTTGCAAAGTTCGCAAAATTAAAGTTTATCACCGCTTCCGCATTTGGTCGTCGGATTGACGGCCGGGGCGCCGCCGTGCACTTACAGTGGTATCAGAGCCTCGCCATTAACTTAGTCTAGCTTCGTTTGATGTGTTTGCATTTCCGATCGACCAAAATTTCCAAAAACCGTATTTTTCCTTCACATCAGTTTCTGTCGAAATTTTTTGAAGTCTAAAAATTTTTCAGGTTGTCTCAGAATGATGTGCAGGGAGTTCTAAGAACTCTGGGAAAATTCGAGACAATGATCCCTCAGC
Source organism: Agapanthus africanus (assembly GCA_030015575.1). Lineage (NCBI taxonomy): Eukaryota > Viridiplantae > Streptophyta > Magnoliopsida > Asparagales > Amaryllidaceae > Agapanthus > Agapanthus africanus. Next base: position 620,092,553 of record CM057341.1, read on the forward strand.
TCGAGCGCTGAACCGCGGCAAAAACCCCTTTGTTGCCGCGGTTTCGCCGCAGGTTGGTGGGATCAATGCTTCGAAATTCTCCAGTGGGCTTCTGGGCTGTAATTAGGGGTTTTGGAATATTAATTTTGGGCCCAGATTTTCTGTGAGTGCTACAGTATTGCTTGGGGGCCCACTTGTTAATTTTTGATCGATCGGATATATTTAAACACATTATTTCACAGTATTTACATTATATCTGCGACCGTGAATGTCACTCGATCGGTAAATCCGGTCTAACTGCTATACCCCGGTTAGACGGTTTTGCGAACGTGACTTTCACGTTGATGTTCTGTGTTTTGCTGTGATGTTGCGGATCGGTCGTGAAGGATAGCCTGGATGCAATGCTAGTACAGTTTTGTTGTATTATGTACATTTGATATTGCGGGGCGAGCGTCCGACATGTGGACTGCCGTCACTGCCTGATTGTATTATTATTTTGGGGCACGGCCAGGTTGCGGTCGATGTACCCGTTGTATGTATATTTTACTTTCTGTACTAGGGTTACCCCGCGGAGGGGTGCACGGATAGCCGGGTTCTAGAGGGCAACGGGCCCGCATCTCAGGGCATTGAGACGGAGGGGGCTTCAGTCTGGAATTGGCGGGCTATTCGCCGCACTCGTAGGGGGTACAGGTTGACCCAGGAGGGGTGCCCAAGTTACCGGATTCCGTGAAGTGCTGGGTGGTCCATTCACGGTGCTGAAGGGGGCTGCCTCACTTCAGGTTTTGGCGGGTGACTTGCCGCGCCCGTAGGGGTCTAGGTTTTCATTGCACAGGCTATCCACACGACCAGGGGAACGTCGGGTTTCAGTAGTGGCTCTGTAAAACCCGGGGATCCCAGATATCTGTATTGTTCTGTGATGCTGTACTTTTCTGTGATGTTGCATTTTATTCACGCCTTGAGCGAATATAATATATTGGTATACATATTAGTAGATGTTGTATATGTTTTTCATCCGCGCTAGTCCAGTCCCCGCTCTGCCGTTAGTTAGCTAACCTAACGGGTGATGACGGGACCCAGTGGCGAATGCGGATGGCATATACGTACGTCAGTATATTTTCGTTCTTTGTGGTGTGATCAATTGATGGGACTGCGTTGATTCGGATCAATGCAAGTTAATCAAACCTATTCTGATGTTGTTGGAACACTTTTCAAAAAGCTGTTATTGCAAGGACGTTCACTTTTGTTTTGCATCGTGGTATTCATTTGGAATATCCTGCTCCTCAGTCGACGAGGCAAGGGCCGAGATCCCTTCACCGGGAATGACCCCTTGGACAGAAGTTTGCGTCAGGGCATTAACTTCACTATAGCCGATTACTTTTGCTTTGCACCGTGGTATTCAGTTGGAATATCCTGCACCTCATTCTACGGGGAAAGAGCCGAGATCCCTTCACCGGGAGTGACCTCTTTAGCAAAGGTTTTCGTAACTATATTTTCAAAAGCTATCAGTTCCTTCAACGATATCAAGTTCATTACGTTAAAGGTTTTCGCCAGAAACCATTCGTAGCCCTCCGTCGTTTCATATGGATAGTCAATAGTATTCAAGCTGTGTATGTTGGCCAAAGTCAAGGCACAGTGTTTGGTAGCTGTTGGTTATTCATATGCAGCATAGATAGATGTGTTGGTTTGGGGCAGTCGTACTACCATTTTGGCCCAAGTCAAGGGTATGTACGGGTGAGCTCAAATTAACCTGGAGAATGACGGGTTGAACTTGACATGTGACTTATGATATGTTGGCCAAAGTCAAGGTCATAAGAGCATGGGGTAGAAATCACATCGGGAGTTTCAAAAGAACTGAAACTTGCCAGATATGCGCATACCTTCTGGAGTGTGACAACGTGAGCGGATTCCGTCACTTTATCATGCGATGAGAGTTGGATCCCGATTCCCACTGATAAGTTGGTTTACTCCTCGGGTGACCCCGACTAATTCTTCTTTCAGGTTTGGAGGAGAATTTGAGGTACAGTGGGAGGTTTCCAGATTAGATAAATTGGTAACCATTCTGATCTAGGTTAGAGTGCACGCTGAGTGTTTCTTTTCTCTCTCTCTCTGGCAGCGACCATTGACCCGACCCTAAGACTATGACTCAGTGACCAAGTTAACCGAACCTTCTTTACACTGGCTTTTGGATTGTCAGAGTTGCAGACCTCATTGCCACTCCTACTTTTACCCTTTTCTCCAGGACACCCCGTATTGCTGCGAACGTCCACTTCCATTGGACAAAGCCATCGTATGGTTAGATACGAACTCGAAGGAATTCGAGGATGGTTTCCGGTTCTGGAGAAAACGGATAAGGTTTATTCAGTTGTCTTTTCCTTTTTGCCTTCTCTCAAGTTACGAGTACTCCTTAGTTTAGAAGATAGTACACCTATTACGCAAATTGGATAGTCTTCTTCCAAACCTTAGGCTGGTGCCGAACAGTAGGGAATGAAGAAAACCAATTAGCCTAAACGGTGTGCAGAAGGTATTAAGATTAAGACAAAGCAAGGGATTAGTAAGAGGGCAAAGTAAATTGCGACTGATATTCACGACCAAACCAAGTATTTCTTCGCCAATCCTAAATCACCTTTGTATTTCTCCAAGACACTCCGTATCACTACGAAGATCCACAGTTTATTGGATACTCCATCGTATGGTTATATACGAACTCGAAAGGAACTTGTTCCAGTTCGGGGATGGATTCTGGTTCAGGAGAAATAGGAATAAGATTTATTCAGTTGTCTTTTATCTTCACCTTCTCTCGCATTGCGAGTGCTCCTAGGACTAGGACAGTACACCCATTATGCTTATTGGATAGTCTTTTTCCAAACCATAGGCTGGTGCCGAACGGTAGGGAAGGAAGAAAACCAATTGGCCTAAAGGGGTGTGCAGAAGGTAATGACTAAAGCCATATAAAGGGATTTGGAGAGGTGGCAAAGAATTATACGGTTATAGTTGTGAATCTGGATAATGGTAGAGGCATTACTAGGAATACCAGAATACCCCATTGAAACATTTCAATGTTTCAGTTCTACTGTGTATTGTTAAAAGAAAACTGATTTCCCATTTAGACACTTACTCCAGGGTATGTATTTACCAGGTATGATTCTCACATCTGTATGGTTTTACAGATGATGAGTGGGAGTAAGTTATTAGGAATTGGGTGATCATCCTCATTATATCGGGATTTGTTGTAATCGGTGATATTTGAGGAGATCACCTGGGCTGTTTGCCGGTCGGCAAATGTTTGGTTTTGAATATCCGCTGTTGTGCACCAATTTCAAATTGATATATCTGTACGTCTATTTTCATAGAGTGAGATATACCTTTTGATATTATGTCGATGACATTTACCTATATCAGTGGATGGTTAGGTAAGGAGCATTAAACAGCGGTGTAATTCTTCTTAACCATAAGTACAGTTTTCAACCTACGACACACAGTGAAAGAGTTGTTAGACTCAGCGGACTTATACAGAGTATTGTATGTTGTCCAGTGTCCATTAGGACAGAGGGGTTGGTCCTCATACTATATTCTGTTTACTTTTAACTTCTCTAGTTCTTAGACATGTGTTTCGTAGAAACACAGGGTCTAAGTTTTGAGGAGTTATAAGTATTTGAATAGAGTAGAGAACCAAGTGTAGCAAGTATCGGGATTCTTTAAAGTGATCGAAGATGTAGATACTTGTGTATGGTATTCAGTTGATAGTAATGAAAAGGAGAAATTGCTTCTCTTTCAGGTTACTCATAATTGGAAGCATTCCTAAGTTGAGTAACGCTGATCGGTCTCTCTCCATTTAGTTGACATACACTGGAGACAGCTGCATGATTTGAATCTGGTTCAATTAAATCAGTGCCTCTGGTTCTATATTGGATATAGTACAGTTCATATCTTAACATTGTTAAGGTACGGGGAGTTGTCCGGCTTATGATTAAAACCAGACTCTGGATAACTCAAGGCACGTTTCTATAATGGCTGTTTGTGGGTTGAACCAGGCTATGACGAGGGTTGACTTTCTACCATCTGAAAGATCAATAGTGATATTGTTCTTGACTCGCCACAGTTTTAATAAAAATGGATTTTTTCAAAAACAGTAGTGGGAGTATGGTAGAACTGGAAGTGATTCCAGAACCGCAAACGATTACTGAAGATTTGATAAGGAACCTAAAGATTCAATCTGATTTGACATTCCATTGGCCACTCCGCAGATAAGGTGGGTAGCTTCAAGCACCCGAGAGGTACTCCGGTAGCCTCAAGGACGGTGACAGGGAAGTTCTTGTTTACCCACACTTGCCATTGTTGTTGTTCCAGGCTGCGAGACCCGGCAGGAGGATGAGTATAGCGTCGTTCTAAACTAGCTTTAGAAGTGCACGTCTATATGACTCTGCCAGAGGGTTGTCGTAGTCAGTGGGAGCAGCGGAAGCATTGGTGGACATCAGGCTTATGTCTATTTATAGACTTAAGCAGATATAGCGGAGATAAATCATCTATTTCTGATGTGACAGTCATGGGTTTGACGTCATCAGAATAGGGGATGGATCTGTTGAGAAGGTAGTAGGGTGTGATGTCATGGTATTTGGATGACATACACAAGGTAGGAAGTGACATTCCTATACTACGATCAGTTATACTTGGGTCGTCACACAGTGGTTTCTTCACAAAGGAAATGGATTTTGTATAAGACATACTGGTTACTAGATCTATGGTTTTAGATCTAGATTTGGGTAGTTTCCCAATCAGGGTACTTTGACAGCATTCTAAGAGTATTTAGAATGGACGACTCCTGACACGGTAGTGTACCTGCAGGTGATGGAGTCACCCTCTCTAAAGGTGTCTTATAGACTAAAGTAGAGAGGGATGTGCATGATTGGCAGATCACTTGCTTAGGCAATTGAGTCAATCATGAGATGTCAAGTACCACACCAGATGTTGTTCTTGCACTAGATGCAATAAGTTGACATTGATCCAATCCTGGAGAAACAGTCGGAAGCAGTTTTAGAACATAAGTGGATGTTCTAGGGATATGATAACGACAGCCTCATTTGGGAGACAGTTATCATTCCAGGCTTCCAAGGTGATATGGACGACAAGGAGGTTGTCAGAGTTATAGTTTTCCTTCTGACGAGGGGCAGTATTCTGGACAGGTGATCCAAGGCAATACTGAGGGAGGCATGGCGCAGGATACTGATTAAGTTCAGTTGACGATACAGTCTAAGAAGTTTGGATTTGGAGTTCATTTATGAGCTCGGTCCCATCAGACATCCAGACATTCTAAGACAGGTATTGCTCATTTCGGGAGATGGTTTTCTCTGCGAACTTGAGATATAGAGAGACATAGAAAGAAACATCTGAGCGGATCCACTCACTGAGGCTATTCCTCGAACGCCATAGTTTCGCAAACAGGCTTTGTGCGACTGACTAGTAGAGGAGTTGGGTGTTCGGTATCACACGGGCTGTGAGTATGCGACATCGCAATAATTAGCCTTGAGTGCAAGTGGGAGATTGTTGGAGATAGTGCCCTCAGAGTCAATTATTGGATCACAGGCACGTGATTGCAATGATTGAGGGAGGACCTATCCCGGTAGAACAGTCTTACTCGAGATGATAGTATGCTATCTGGTTTACCTTTATCATCGTATACTGCTTTAGGTGACCTGACAGGTCGCTATTGCACGTTGATAGAGCCCCTAGGATTCTTGCTTGACTGCCAGCAGTATGAGGGCGATCATATAAGTGAGAGCGGTAGTCTATAAGCACATCCTTAAATGGTCCCTAGTCGTGGGAGTTTCGAGACAGGGCATCGATTCTCCAGAGTAGACTAGTGTATACAGTCGAGACCCCGACGAGGGGCGGTGGCCGGTCTCACAGGCCACTGGTGTCAGTTGGTTCACCTAAGATGTATACAGGTGCTCATTGGGCTATGAGTACACCGGACAGGACTCGCCGGGAATATGCTAGTTGGTCTTATACCTGACGTCAGAAAGCAGTTCCCTGGTGACATGTGTACAGGTTAGTTCATCGACCTGGGGATCGTCATTTGTCTCGTGTGAGTTCCCACTGTACTTTGATTACTACCCTACCACGGCTCAAAGGAGTCGTGCAAACAGGTTTTAGTTGGGTACAGTCCCGAGCCACATGGAGGCAGTGAGCGGATCTTCGGGGGTTTCGTCTCTCCCGGTATTCGGGGTGAGGTCGCGCTGTGTCTAGGAGAGCCATTACACGAAGTCCTTGGCCAAGGCAGGAGATTTACTGGTAGGTATTCCAGTAGTATCTCAGGGTGTTCTGGGCTACACTCCGACACGACTTGTACCGCTTTTGGGGGTCTGACTTTTACCCACCCCCTAGGCCCGACATGCGATGCTGATAGACAAACGGACCGGACTGTATGGATATTGTCACTGACAGGCTCAGTAGGGTGTCAGGATGAGTTCACTCATCGACGTCCCTTTTAGTCAATAGCTTGTGGCCCGTTACGTATTGGCTTATACCTCTGACGTGCTAGTAGTTAAATCCACAGCCATAGTATTGACGAGTCTTTAGAGTCCACCACACATTCAGTTACTCAGCTTTCGGGCGAAACGCTGTAGAGGCCGTATGGAGATATGGCAGGGTCCGATCAGATACGTGCGGTATTGCACGGATCGGGATCAGACGGTTTGTACTAGAGGCCGTATAGTTATATGGCAAGGTTCGATCGGATACGTACGGTATTGCACGGATCAGGATCGAACGGATATTACTAGCCGGCTTTTGGTTTAAGCCGGATCCTAGTTAAGTACAGTGTAGATTTTGCCTCTTTGCATTTGTATCCGGACGGAATACAGATGCGGGTGTGTATGCACAGTATCGGGGTTTTCCTGTAATTTATTACGGGACCAGTATTCTGGAGTTGCCAGTTTGCATTCCGTTCCGGCCGGTTTTCCTTTGTTCATTCCCGGCCGGACTTTTCCGATGGAGGGGGTTATTTGCAAGTTTGCAAATAACATTTTGTGGAGGGTTTATTTGTGAGATGAGAGATTATGATAGGATTAGAATCTTTCATCCATGCTTTTGCTTTTATGAGATTTGATGTGAATAGAAGTATTAAGCATGGTTCATGTTTTGTTTATGGTCACCTTTCTACTTTTACTACACTCACTCTCCTTCATGGTTTAATCATGGTTGATTTCATTTTTCCTCCACCATTCTCTTTACAAGAGGCCGGCCACTTTTTGTGGGAGAGAGGGAGAGAGTTCATTTTGAGAAAAGATTGGTTCATATCATTTTCATGCTTGCAAAATTCTACACTTCATTCCAAAGTCCATTCATGATCCCTCCATCCTCCATGGCAACAAAACCCCAAAGAGACATAGACTCTACACTAATTTCTACAGCACATCTTGGGCACGTCGACTTGCCAGCTTCGTGCCCGAGTTGCCTCGGTATTGAGGTGGGAGCCCGTAAAAGATGCAGACGATGTGGTGCCCTTCCGGCAAGGATGTGAAGACCGGAGGATCCGCGTGAGATCGGGACGACGACGAGAAGACCGGAGGACTCGGATCACTCGGTATATCTCTTCCCTATCTTGTTAGTTAGCTAGGACAAGTTTAATGGCCCGATCCGGGTGTTTAGTGCGCGGTGGTGCTGGTTTGCAAAGTTCGCAAAATTAAAGTTTATCACCGCTTCCGCATTTGGCCGTCGGATTGACGGCCGGGGCGCCGCCGTGCACTTACAGGAACCACCTGAAGTTCACTAATGAACTTCTTTATCCAGACCGCCTCTTTTGCGGCATCGCTTGCAGCAATGTATTCAGCCTCCATCGTCGAGTCTGCGACGGTATCCTGCTTGGAACTCCTCCAACATACCGCCCCTCCGTTGAGGGTAAACACAAAACCCGAGACCGACTTGCTGTCATCTTTGTCACTCTGGAAGCTTGAATCGGTAAAGGACTCGACCCTGAGGTCTCCATTACCGTAAACCAGGAACATCTCCTTAGTCCTTCTCAGGTACTTGAGAATGTTCTTCACTGCTGTCCAGTGGTCCTCCCCTGGGTCTGACTGATACCGGCTTACCGCGCTCAATGCGTAAGCTACATCTGGTCTTGTACATAGCATCGCATACATTATAGATCCTACCGCCGAAGCGTAGGGTATAGTGCTCATGCGAACCCTCTCCCCGTCAGTCTTAGGAGACATCTTCTTGGAGAGGGTAATTCCGTGCAATGCGGGTATGTTACCGCGCTTGGAACCCTCCATACTAAATCTCTTTAGTACGGTCTCTATGTACCTGGACTGCGAAAGTGCCAATAGTTTCTTGGATCTATCTCTATAGATCTTGATCCCCAGAATGTACGAGGCATCACCCAGGTCCTTCATGGAGAACCTTTGTGACAAAAATAGTTTGACCGATTTTAGCATAGGAATGTCATTTCCTATCAAAAGAATGTCGTCCATATACAAGACTAGGAATACGACAGTTCGTCCTACAATCTTCTTATATACACAGGGTTCATCTTCGTTCTTGATGAAATCAAATTCCTTGATTGCCTCATCAAAACAGATGTTCCAGCTCCGCGATGCCTGCTTTAATCCATAAATGGACTTAACCAACTTGCACACCTTTCCGCTGCTCCCACTGTCTACGAAACCTTCTGGTTGATCCATGTAAACGCACTCTTCCAAACAACCGTTTAGGAAAGCCGTTTTAACATCCATCTGCCAGATTTCATAGTCATGGAAGGCAGCAATGGCAAGTAGGATCCGAATGGATTTGAGCATAGCCACCGGAGAAAAAGTTTCATCATAGTCCAAACCAGGTCTTTGACGAAAACCTTTTGCAACGAGTCTAGCTTTATAGGTTTCCACCTGCCCATCTACACCAAGTTTTCTTTTGTAGATCCATTTGCATCCAACGGGTTTTACCCCAGGTGGAGCAATATCCAAGGTCCGCACTTTATTGGTATACATGGACTCCATTTCGGATTGCATTGCTTCCTGCCACTTATCAGAGTCCCTACTGATAATGGACTGCCTGAAACTGGTAGGGTCATCTTCTTCCAAGATGCAATCCTCTCGATCCCCGTCTATGAGAAAATCGTAGTATTACTCGGGTGGATGAGAAATCCTACCAGATCTGCGGAGTGGCTGAGGTTCGTTTGGGGTTATTGAATCTAGCGGTTCCTCCAAATTTTCAGTTACATTTTGTGGTCGCTGAATTTCTTCCAGTTCTACCGAACTCCCACTAGTTTCTTTTGCAAGAAACTCTCTTTCTATGAAGGTAGCGTGGCGAGATACAAACACCTTCTGTTCCTCAGTGTGGTAGAACAGATATCCTAGTGTGTCTTTAGGATATCCCACAAATTTACAGAGAACTGACCGTGCCTCTAACTTGTCCGGTTTCTGTGTTTTCACATAGGCCGGACAACCCCATATCTTAAATCGCTTAAGATACGGATTTCTTCCACTCCATATTTCATATGGAGTCTTAGGCACTGATTTGGATGGAACATAGTTCAATAGGTACGCCGCTGTCTGAAGCGCATGTCCCCAAAATGAAAGAGGCAACTCAGCACTACTCATCATGGAGCGAACCATATCCAATAGGGTACGATTCCTCCACTCCGAAACACCGTTGTGCTGTGGTGTATAAGGAGGAGTAAGCTGAGAGAGAATACCATTCTCTTTTAAGTAATCTAGGAATTCCGTGCTTAAGTACTCCCCTCCTCTATCAGACCGGAGGATCTTGATACTTTTGCCAATCTGGTTCTCTACTTCCTTTCTAAATTCCTTGAATTTCTCAAAAGCTTCAGATTTGTGTTTCATCAGATACACATATCCGAACCTAGAGAGATCGTCAGTGAATGTGATGAAGTAGGAGAACCCACCCTTGCATGTATAGACATCGGACCACACACATCACTGTGTATGAGTCCCAAGAGCTCTGTTGCTCTTTCTCCATGTCCGGTGAACGGAGATTTGGTCATCTTCCCTTTGAGACAAGACTGACAAGTTTCATAAGATGAAAACTCGAACGCATTCAAGAGTCCATCTTTATGCAACTTACTCAGTCTTTTCTCTCCGATATGACCAAGTCTACAATGCCACAAGTAGGATTCATTCGTATCTGAATTCTTCCTCTTGCGTGTGTTTTGTATATTGAGAACTGTATTCTGATTTAGAACGTAGATACCATTACACAGTGTACCCTCTGCAACCAGTACCTTATGAAGGTAAATGTTCATGATATTCTTTTCAAGAACAAACTTATATCCATCTTTATCGAGTAAAGAAACTGATATGATGTTGCAAACCATGGAGGGTACATAGTAGTAATCGTTCAAAATCATAGTCTTGCCATTTGGCAATACTAGGTGATATTCACCGACGGCTGCCGCATTAACTTGTGCTCCGTTCGCTACTCTGAGCGACATATCACCCGGTGCAACTTTCCTACTTTTTCTCAGTCCCTGCAATAAATTACAGATATGAGATCCTGATCCGGTATCAAGTATCCAGGAGGTAGGGCTGACCGTAAAACAGTTCTCAATTACAAGAACACCTGAAGTAGATGCAAAACCATGCTTCTTCTTCAACTGGGTATCCTGGAAATCCATACAATCCCCTTTCCCATTCTCATACTCATGACTGTTGTCACAAGTTAGAGCTGAACCAACTTTCCCCAGTCCCGAATAAGAATTCGGATCGGTCAAGCGATACATTTTATTATCTTGATTTGGGCATGAAAAGGTTGCTGCCTGGAGAGAGAGAAAAGAAACACTCAGCTTATACTCTTGCAAGATTAGATTGGTTTATTAATTTATCTAACCAGGATGTCTCCCACTGTTTACTCAAATTCTTCTTAAAACCTTTTTAAAAGAAGAACTAGCCGGGTTTTAATTCACGTCACAATACTTGCTTAACCCTTCAGCCAGGCTAGTGTCGGTACTTCGAGGGAGGTTTTCCAACGCTTTCGCGAAGTTCCTTAATTCAAGAACCTCTTTTCCCTGGGGGCGTAGCCCCGCTAACACCTTTCTAGACACCTACTAGGTTTATAGCATTGATCGTTAAGTGAAATAATCTCCCGAGAGTAATCCAACTCATCAGTGGGATCGGGATCCAACTGTCATTGTGTGATAACCTAGATGGAATCCACTCTAGTCACCACACTCCAGAAGGTATGTTAAATCTGCAAGTTTCAGTACTTTTGAAACTCCCGATGTGATTTTTGCCCCTAGGACCCAAGTGATCTTGACGGAGTCAACAAATCAAAGAGTCCTAGTCAAGTTCAACCTGTCATTATCTGGATTGCATTAAACCCACCCGCATAACCCTTGACGGAGTCAACAAGGTTATACGACTGTCCTAATCAATCCCATATACCGATACAAACAAGCAGCACTTAGCTACCATACACTACGCCTTGACGGAGTCAACAAACGCAGCACGAATACTAAGTATTACTTGTAAGAAATGACGGAGGGCTACGGCTGGGTTTTTGGCGCAAAAACCCGTTAACGTAATGAACTTGATATCGTTGAAGGAACCTGGTAATCTTTTTGAAAATATAGTGGCGAAAACTTTTGCTAAAGAGGTCACTCCCTGTGAAGGGATCTCGGCTCTTTCCTCGTCGAATGAGGTGCAGGATATTCCAAACTGAATACCTCGATGCAAAGCAAGAATAATCGACTATAGTGAAGTTATTACCCTGACGCAAATTTTTGTCCAAGGGGTCACTCCCGATGAAGGGATCTCAACCCTTGCCTCGTCGACTGAGGTGCTGGGCATTCACAACCGAATACCGCGATGCAAAACAAAAATGAACGTCCTTGCAATAACAGCTTTTTGAAAAATTGTTCCAACAACGTCTTTTAGGTTTATTTTCTTGCATTAGTTTTTTTAATGCGTCCCATCATTTAAATCCTACCATTGCAGAAAACAACCAAAATATGACGTACGTTTATGCCATTCGCATTCGCCACTGGGCCCCGCCATCACCCGTTAGGTTACTTAACTAACGACAGAGCGGGGGCTGGGCTAGCACGGCTGTAAAACATAAGCAACGCCTAAATAGTTATTATACATAGATATACAGCAATGATAGCCAATTCAGATCACAGATAAACACTTTGGATATACTAGCAACCCGCGATTCGTTCAAGCCTGCAACGAAAAGCGCATTACACGGTCACGATGAATAGCCAATACCCCACCCAAGACCCCTACGGGTGCGGCAAACTACCCGCCAAGTACCCGAAGCGAAGTAACCTCCCTCAACGCCGTGAGTAAGCCACTCGGCACTTCGAGATACTCGGTAGTTTGTGCACCCCCTCCATGGGTCTATCCTAGGAGCAAAAACAGTAAAAAGAATTATACAATGACGGCTACAACCCCGACCCGGTTGTGCAGCCAAACAAATAATATTACATCAATTTACAAATTTATTACATGAATGAAAGAAAAAGAAACTCTCATCTCACATCCACCCCGGCTATTCATCCGCGACAATCCAACGAGTTCATATACACAAACCATCAACAACACAGATCACAGATATGTATAACCCCGACTAATCGACATATAGCGATTAGCCGACGTTCAATACATATGAACATCACAGATATAACCTTTGTAGTCAAAGTATATTGAAATTCGGAAAAATACGGATTTATAGGCCCCCAAAAACAAATTTCTATTCTGAAAAATCTGGGCACATATAAACCATCTTAAAAATCCTAAAACCAAGTCAGAAAGACACTGCACCAAAATCGACCCAGTGACTCACCAAGATGGCCGCGGTTCCGCGGCAATAGCTTGCTATTGCCGCGGAAACGCGGCTCTTTGGTCGAGTTGCTGGCTCGTTTTTGGTGGCTTTCTTCTAAAAACCCTGAGATGATTTTTGGAGTATGACAAATTTTGTTTTGACCAGAAAAATTTTTAACAGAAACTCAGATTTTTGTAACACGGTTTTTTCGATTTTTCCGTTTCGAACTTCGATACACTTCACTACCAAGCTAGTTTATGTTTAGTTAGGCTCTGATACCACTGTTAGGTCCACGTTACCTCTCCCGGTACTTTCGGGGTTGCGGAAACGGTAAAACAAAAATTTTTCTAAACTTTGTAACATGGACCGTAAAAGCCGGATCTTTGCTAAACAATACACTAGCATCCTAACATGAGATGTTATCTACTCGGTTAGGGGTTATACCTCAACTTGAACTCCTTCTCTTCTTGTTGTTCTTCACTTCTTGTTGTTCTTCTCTTCTTGTTGTTCTTCTCTTTGCTTGCTCAATGGTTGATCCGGACTTTGGTCACCTCCGCGGCCTCCTTGAGTCGAAGACGATCCACCCGAGAGATGTACACCGAGCTCCACCTCGAACCGAGGTAACTAGGGCAAGGAGATTGCTAATCTAGAAGCCCTAGGTTATGTAGAAGTGGTAGATGAATGGTTTTGTCTTTGTGGGATCTTTATCTCTCAACACATGAGATCAAAAGATAAATCAAGAGGAGGAAGAAGAAGGAGGAACAACAACCATGGTTTGTTTCTTTCCTTCTCACTTCAAAAAACCAAGAGAGAGAATGAGAAAGAAAATTATGATACAAAAGAAAATCAACCATGGTTGCAAATAATGCAAAAGCATCATCATTACTAATCCCATCAAGATAAAGTTGATGGCTACTTTGAAATGACCATTATCATAATCCAAAAGGAAAAGGAAAAGAAAAGAAGAGTGTGGAACCCTCTTGAAAGTCAATGGTCAACACGGTCAACCGGTCAACAAAGTCAAGAGAGGTCAACGGGGTCAAATGGTCAATGCAATTAGCCATCATAATATTATCACTAATAGGATTAGTAAATGATGTTCGCGGCTCATAATGGTTTTGACCAAACGAACTGTCAAAAACCCTAATGAGCCTGCCACATAACGGTTTTGGCCGAACCAACTGCCAAAACCCTAATGAGGCACTTTCTCCTTCATCGCTCCGAAAAACTGTGCATACACACCTGCATCCGTATTCCGTAGAATGCGGATGCACAGAAGACAAAACAAATCCATCCTTGCAATACTAGGATCCGGCTTAAACCAAAGCCTACTAGTACTGCCTGCTCGAACACCATACGCACATAAGTGTACGTAAGTGATCGCAGCCCTGCCGTAAAACCATACGGCCTCTACACGTTTCGCTCAGTGCAGGGAAACTCTCTGTGTGGGATTCTAAAGACTCGACACTACGCTGACAGTGGGTTTAACCACAGACCGCAAGCGGCACTAGCTGTACGTAATGGTCCCCAGGTAGATTTCGATAAGAAGGCCGATGAGGTAAACCCATCCGAACTCCTACTGAGTCTGTATGTGACAATCTCCGTACAGTCCGGTCTGTTCGTCTGATACATCGCATGTCAGGCCTAGGGGGGCGGCAAGCGTCAGACCCCTAATAGCGGTACAAGTCATGTCGGAGTGAAGCCCAGAACACCCTGAGATAACACTGGAACCTACCAGTATATCTCGCTTGCCCTGGCCAGGGACTACTTGTGTAATGGCTCTCCTAAACACAGCGCGATGTCAACCCCCAATACCGGGAGAGACGAATCCTGTCTAACCGTCACTGCCTCCAAGTGCTTCGGGACTGCTCCCAGCTACTACCTGTTTGCACGACTCAGTAGAGCCATGGTAGGGTAGTAACCAAAGAACAGTGGGAACACACTCGAGGCGAAGTGACAGTGTCAAGTCAGCGGACTAAGCTGTACTCATGTCACCTGGAAACTGATAACTGACGATAGGTATAATACCAACCATCAGTTCCCGACGAGTCCTGTCCAGTGTACTCGTAACCCAACGAGCACCCGCATACTATCTCAAGTACGACGTACCGACGGCTGTGGGACAGCCCGTCTCCCGTGCTGGGATGAGAAGCGCATACGCTAGTCTACTCCAGAGTATCGATGCCTTATCTCGATACTCCCACGACTAGGGACGTGTATAAGGATGTGCTTGTAGATTACCCAGCCCCCACGAGTGTGATCGCCATCACAACGCCGGTAATCAAGCAAAGATCCAAAGGGCTCTACTAATGCGTATAGGTGATATAATAAATAAACACACAAGTACACATTAAAGCAGAGACAAACCAAGTAGCATACTACTATATTGAGCAAGATTGTCTGTACAACTGTGAATATCCCAAGCTTCTATCAAGTAATATACATACTAGTATGATACAGTAATGGCCTCTAGGGCATATACACTAACAAGTCACACTAGTGGGGGCTGGGTAGTCTATAAGCAACATCCTATACTTATCCCTAGTCGTAGGATTATCGAGACAGTGCATCGATACTCCAGAGTAGACTAGTGTGTACGCTTCTCATCCCAGTTGGGGAGATGGTCTGTCCCATAGCCATCAGTACGTCATACTGGAGATAATATACAGGTGCTCGTTAGGTTACGGGTACACCAGACAGGACTCGCAGGGGAACTGTTGGTTGGTATTATACCCGTCGTCAGTTAACAGTTCCCAGGTGATATGAGTACAGCATATTCCACAGACTTGACACTGCTACTTCGTCTCGAGTGTGTCCCACTGTTCTTAGATTGCTACCCTACCACGGCTCAAAGGAGTCGTGCAAACAGGTAGCAGTTGGGTGCAGTCCCGAGCACTTGGAGGCAGTAGTGGTTAGACAGGATTCGTCTCTCCCGGTATTGGGAGATGATATCACGCTGTGTCAGAGAACCATTACGCAAAGTCCCTGGTCAGGGCAAGCGAGATTTACTGGTAGGTTCCAGCAGTTTCTCAGGGTGTAATGGGCTACGCTCCGACACGACTTATACCGCTATTAGGGGACTGACGCTTGCCGCTCCCTAAGCTTGATATGCGATAGTCTTAGACTAACAGACCGGACTGTACGGAGATTGTCACAGCAGGCTCAGTAGGAGTTCGGATGAGTTTCCACATCGTCCTTCTTAACGACATCACCTGGGGACCGTTACGTACAGCTAGTGCCGCTTGCGACCTGTGGTTAAACCCACTACCAGTATAGTGTCGAGTCTTTAGAGTCCCACACAGAGAGTTTCCCTGCTCCAGGCGAAACGATATAGAGGTCGTACGGTTTTACGACAAGGGTTCGGACGCGTACGTGTGTTTACGCACGTACGACGTTCGGACAGTTTTTACTAGCCAGCTTTGGTTTAAGTCAGATTCTAGTATCGGGTTATTGGATTTATACAGTCTAAAGTTTTTCCGTGTTTTCACGGATTGTAGGGGCGTTCTCGTAATTTGTCGGGAAGCTTCTAGAAGCATGGTGACTTGGGGGGTAAGGTGGCATTGTCATTAAATGATATTGTGACTCATTATGTGTGATTCATCATGTCATTAATGCATTATTTAACGCTTAATGACTCACATAGTGAATCACTCATAATGCATTTATGTAGCATGATGAATAATCTCATTTTATTCATTTATTCATTTATTCATTATGCTTCATATATCAAGTGAGAAACAATATCATGATTCATTCTTATCATCACCTTCTCTCTCCTCAAGCTCTCTCATTCTTGAAACCCTAACCCTAACCTCTCATGAGTTGAGATCAAGGGTTGGCTAGACTAATACATCCATAAGCTCACTCTATATCCCCTAGGTAGCTTCGATTAGCACTTTGAGCAACCTAGTTATCTCATGTTAGAGATTAAGCTTGGCGTAAGAGCTCTCGGGTGGATCGTCTTTGACTCGAGGAGGCCGTTGAGGTGCCGATGTACCAAGGAGCCTACGAGGAGTGGAGGACAGCGATGAAGACCCGAAGGACATGTAATGTGAGGTATAACTTCGAATCCGAGTAATTAAACCTCTCGTAGTTAGCTAGTAACGGTTTAGATACGATTCGTGCGCTCAAGTCCGTGTTACGAACCTTTGATAATCGTTTTTCATATATTCCGCCTCCCCGCAAGTTCGTGGGGTGCGTGACATGGACTTACAGTGGTATCAGAGCCAACTAAACCATTACTAACTTGTTAGCAACTAATTAGAACTTCGATCGACGGATAAACGCGAAAATAAAACCCTAACCCTAACAGTTTCTGTTAATTTTAAACGTGTCGAAAAAAATATTTGATATGCCTTAAAATTCACAGCAGGGAAATATAAGAATTCTGGGAAAAGAAGAGACTTCAACTCGGTTAGATGGCCGCGGATCCGTGGCAAAGTGGTGCTTTTGGCCGCGGATCCGCCGCCGAGTCAACTCTGAGTTGACTCGGATTTTCACAGAAATTCATATTTTTGGGTTTTTTGTTTTCCAGTATGTTCTGTTTCTACCCAGGTTACTTCAGTGCTGGTTTGCTTTTGGGGTAGACACGGATAAAGGTAGTCGATCGATGTTCTGAATTAATTGCTAATCGGGTTATTATCTGTAATGTTTAATGTGTTCGTAAACCTCCCCTAACTGCTAGTATGTCGGTTGGCAGGGGGTTGCACATTTCTGTAATGTTTACTGTTTGTGTATATGAACTTGATTGGGATGTTGTGATGATTAGCCGGGGTTTGAGATGTGTTTTATATTCATTCATTCGATATAAATGTAATATGTTGTAATATTCTTTTGCGGGGCACATCCAGGTTGCGGTTGTAGCCACCGTTGTATTATTTCTTTTTACTGTTTATGCTCCTATGATAGACCCAAGGTGGGGTGCACAAACTACCGGATACTTTGAAGTGTTTAGTGGCCTACTCACGTTGTTGAGGGAGACCGCTTCACTTCGGGCACTTGGCGGGTAGTTTGTCGTACCCGTAGGGGTCTAGGGTGGGGTAATGGCTATTCATCACAACTGTGTAATCCGTCTTTTATTGCAGGCTCAAAGAAAATGCGGATTGCTAGTATATCCAATAAAGTTCATCTGTGATCTGGAATGCTTATTATTGCATCTGACGAATGTACAATATCTATATATGATAGCTATTAGACGTCACTTATGTTTTACACCCGCGCTAACCCAGCCCCCGCTCTGTCGTTAGTTAAGTAACCTAACGGGTGATGACGGGACCCCGTGGCGAATGCGGATGGCATAAGAGGACGTGGTATTTTCGTTGTTTTCTGCAATGATAGGATAAATGATGGGATGCATTATTATAATGCAAAGAAAATAAACCAAAGTTAAGTCGTTGGAACAAATTTAAAAGAAACCACTCGGTTATTTTA
Source organism: Agapanthus africanus (assembly GCA_030015575.1). Classification (NCBI taxonomy): domain Eukaryota; kingdom Viridiplantae; phylum Streptophyta; class Magnoliopsida; order Asparagales; family Amaryllidaceae; genus Agapanthus; species Agapanthus africanus. The sequence continues at coordinate 620,110,736 of CM057341.1, forward strand.
AAAAGATCAGAATTTTTAATTGCGGAGCTTTAACTACTCCTTTTAAAAAGTATCAGGTTCCTTCGATTAAATCAAGTTCACTACGTTCACGGTTTGGCCAAAACCATTCGTACCCCTCCGTCATTTCGTATGAATATTCAATAGTATTCAAGCTATATTTGTTGACCTTCGTCAAGGAATAGTGATTGGTAGCTGTTGGGTGTTCATATGTAGCATAGATAGATGCGTTGGTTTGGGACAGTCGTATTACCTTGTTGACCTTCGTCAAGGGTATGTACGGGTGGGTTCAAATTAACCTGGATAATGACGGGTAGAACTTGACATGTGACTTATGATTTGTTGACCTTCGTCAAGATCATAAGAGCATGGGGCAAAAATCCACATCGGGAATTTCTAAAGAAACTGAAATTTGCAGAGAGATGCATACCATTTTGGAGTTTGATGCATGTTGGTAGGATTCCTTCAACATTATCATACGATGATATTTTGGATCCCGATCCTACTGTGAGTATGTACTACTTATCAGGAGATTCGTCACTTAACGATCAATGCTATAAACCAAGTAGGTGCCTAGAAAGGTGTCAGCGGGGCTACGCCCCCAGAGAAAAGAGGTTCTTTAATTAAGGAACTTCGCGAAAGCGTTGGAAAACCTCTCTCGAAGTATCGACACTAGCCTGGCTGAACGGTTAAGCAAGTATTGTACGGTGAGAATAGTCCTGGCTAATTCTTCTTTTATGGTTTAAGAAAAGATTTGAGAAACAGTGGGAGCCATCCAGTTTAGATAAACTTAAAACCAATCTAAACTTGCAACAGCATCATGCTAAAATGTTTTCTTCTCTTTCTCTCATTGCAGCGACCTTGTGACCACACATAGGTTACATCTAGATAACAATTTGACTGAATCTGACTTATATGACTGGCAAAGATCTGTCCAGATGCCCATTACCTATGACAAGCTGGACCACCCTATTACTACTCAGGATCCTGTCGTCCCAGGTCCAGTTTCCACCGTCGCGGATATGGATATCCGTCAGACAAGGGAAAAGGATAAAACGAAAGCCAAGTGCCTCGTGTTGGCTTCAGTTGATGGTATATACCAGAAGCAGCACGAGAAGATGAACTCAGTTTCCATCTTTCTCCATAACAAAGATTTATATGGAGAGCAATCTCATATCACAAGATATAAGACCTCGACCGATTTAAATCAAGCGAGATTGGCCGTCGGGTCATCTGTAGGGGACAACGTCCTTACAATGACTAGCTATATTGATGAGCTTCAGGACCTGGAGACCACGTTGGGAAACGGGTCAGATACTAACTTGATTCTACAGTCTCTACCTTCTACCCTAAAGGAAACCAGGGAAGTAGAAGGAAAGAGAAAGGCAATAGTTTTAGGACTGAATGTAGTAAAAGAGGGACGTTCCTATTATTATGGGATTGGGCATTGGCAGAAAGATTGCAGGGCTTTGGAAGCCAGTGGCCAAGATACGAAGCATGTTGTGGCTTCGGCCTCAAGTGTGTTTGTAATTAAGAACTGTTTGTCTATTAACTCTACCTCCTGGGTACTAGATACCGGAGCAGGATCTCATATCTGTAATTCATTACATGCTTTGAGAAATAGTAGAGTTATAAAGGAAGGTGATTGGTCTCTCAGAGTTGCAAACGGAATGAGCGTGGACGCTGAATCCGTGGGAGAATATCGCCTAGATTTGACAAGTGGGTATATATTGATTTTACGTAACTGTTTGTATATACCTAGTATGACTTGTAATATCATATCAGTGTCCTCACTTTCAAGAGAGGGATATGATTTTACATTCGTAAGCGATGCAGTTAACATCCACCTAAATCAAGTTCTGATTGGGTCAGGTACATTAGATAATGATATATACGTATTAAGTCAAGCTCAGGTTTTCAATGTCCAGAACACACTTAAAAGAAAGTCTCCAGAATTAAATTAGGCTTTCTTATGGTATTGTAGACTAGGTCACATCAATGAGAGAAGGTTGACTAAGCTACATAGAGAAGGATATTTGGATCCGTTCGAATATCAAACATATGCAACTTGTCAATCCTGTCTCAAAGGAAAGACGACAAAGACTCCGTTCACTGGACACGGAGTAAGAGCAAGCGAGCTCTTGGGACTCGTACACAGTGACGTGTGCGGTCCAGTGTCTACACATGCGAGAGGTGGTTATTCCTACTTCATTACTTTTACGGATGATTTCTCTAGGTATGGATATGTCTTCTTAATGAAGCATAAATCCGAGGCCTTTGAGAAATTCCAAGAATACAGGAATGAAGTGGAAAAACAAACAGGCAAAAGTATAAAGACACTGAGATCTGATCGAAGTGGTGAATACTTAAGTGCCGAGTTCCTGGGTTACTTAAAAGAGAATGGAATTCTCTCTCAGCTTACTCCTCCATACACACCACAATACAACGGTATATCAGAAAGGAGGAATCGAACCCTATTAGATATGGTTCGTTCCAAGATGAGTAAGGCTGAGTTACCGCGATCTTTCTGGGGTTATGCGCTAGAAACAGCTGTATATCTTTTGAATAAGGTTCCAACCAAGACTGTGCCTACCACACCATATCAGATGTGGAGTGGGAAGAAACCCTGTCTTAAGTATCTTAAGACATGTGAATGTCCAGCTTTTGTAAAGAAGCAGCATGCGGACAAGCTCGAGGCACGCTCAGTACTATGTAAGTTTGTGGGATACCCAAAGAACTCCAGGGGGTATCTTTTCTATTCCGCAGAGGAACAAAAGGTTTTTGTTTCTCATCATCCCCACTTCTTGAAAACTGAATTTTTAGAAAATCAGAAGAGTGGGAGCGCAATAGAACTGGAAGAAATTCCAGAACCACAAGCTATTACTGAAACCTTGGTAGAACAAGAAAGTTCAGGAGAACCGGACATCCCAGCACCACTCCGCAGGAGTAGTAGGCAGTCTCATCCGCCCGAGAGATACTACGATTTTCTCATATACGGGGATAGAGAGGATTGCACTATTGACTATGATGAGTGTAACGTTTTGAAAATCGTTTCGGTGAAATTTCGAAAAAACGGTAAAATAAGGGGGTTTTCTGTAAAAAGTCAAAATATAAATATCTTATTATAAAAATTAAATATACATATTCTAGCTATGTAATTGCTATTATTTGGTGTTTATTGAGCCGCTGGTGAAATTTCAAATTTTCTGAAAAAAATATTATTTTATTATTATTTTAAGCCGTCACTAATACATTTAATTAGGGAAAATTACAAATTGGAATGAGTTGAAACAAATTTTGTGCATCATAAAACATTAAATAAAATTTTATCATGTGGTTTTTAGAACGAAATCATTTGCCAAAACGGTTTAGAAATTATTGAAAAAAAAGGCTTTTTTTTAGCGTAAATGGATGTTTGGGGTATTGTATTTATCATTTTTCATCACCCCACACCCGTACCCACACCCACGCACCCCCATTCACTTCTCCCCTTGGCTGAATTCAGCAGCCCCCATCTTTTTCCCCACTTGAATTTCAAAGAAAAGAAAAGAAAGAAAACAAAGGAAATGAAAGGAAATTGTAAAATGAGTTGGACCTTTGACTTTATGCCTTGACTTGGACTATTTTCCTCACGTCCCTCTCTCTCCTCTCCCCTCCATTTTCAGCCGAGCCCCCCCTTTTGTGCAGCCCCAATTTTCCCCCTCTCTTTTCCTCATCAAAAAGTCTTCAAAATCCATCAAATTTCCATCAAAAATTAAACCAAAACTCAAATCTAACTCCTACCCATTTTTCATTAGCTATTCTTGCATGGATCTAGGGAGCAAGTTGGCATTTTAGAGGCTTTGAATTTCATGTTTGATCTCTTGATCATGAGGTATAAATTCTAACCTTTTCTTAAATTGTGTTAATTGTTTCATGTTAGCTTAATTAGTTTTTTTTAATTAGTTCTAGGTGCTTGAATTAAAATTCAAGAGAAGGGTTTTGAATTAATGATTAGGGTTTGTGATCAAGTGAGGTTTTTATCAATTGGTTATGTGTGTAATGAGGAGATTAACATGTGGTTGTATGCAAAATCTAAGTTAGCCGCTATTTACTAATTTGTTAATTTAAAATTTTGATAACTTTGCTAATTGCTAACTAGGTTTTTATAATTAGTCTAATAATTAGGTTTAAAAATATAATTAGGTTTTTCATGGCTTCATTAACTTTATTAAGTGTAGTTTAATACTTTGGATCATGCAAATCTAAGCTAGGTTGTAGTTTGTGCATTTTTGCTTTGAAATTGTTAAAATTTAAGTATTTTGTAAACTAGATTATTAGGGGTTTTGGAATTTAATGAGATTAAATTCCGGAAATTATTTATATGACTTATTTAAGATATTTAATAAGTATATTGGCCGCTACATTCATTTAAACATCATGTTTTGTCGAAAACGGCGAATTGTGCTTGCTAGATTTTCGGAAAAATGACTTTTTAAGTGAAATTGGGGTTTTTGTGAGTTTTAACCTAGTTTATATTAAAATTAGTGTTCGTGAATGTGCAAATGAGTGTGATTGGATTTTTCTCGATGGTTTGACGTTTGTACATCGACATCGAGGGTTTTTGGGTCGATTTGTGAAGCAACCATAGGGTTTGACCTATGTGCGATTCATGCGTCGTTTTGGTCATGAGGCGGATTTTAATGCGATATGGTGCGTTATGATATGTAGGTATCCCATGTGGACTTCGAGACGACAAGCAAGCGCGTGGCGACGTTGGCACCGGCTAGCGAGGACCAGGTGAGTAGATTTATATCTACGGGGAGAAGTCGGGTGGATGGCGTATAGCACCCCCGCAGTCCGTGGTGGTGTATACGGATGCGTATACACACCAACAATTATTATATGTTATTTGGGATTAATAACGATGTTAGGATGGATATTGGTGTATTGGATTACTTTAGTGTTGCGAACCCTAGGGTAGTGTTGCACTACACATACACACATACATACACACATACATACTTGCATACATTCCTATTTATATGTGCTCATGGGATTCTTTATAGTTATGTGTTCACATGGGTATGGGACTATGTGTTCACATACGGATTGAGGATGATACTTGGGATTGAGCTGAGTCGATGAGATTTGATTTGAGGCCGTGAGATCGGTGATATAGCAGGGTTCGTATCTTAGATACGACATGACGTTGTAGCGGGTCCTTGACGTAGTGTTTCACACACGTCCATGCATACGTAGGCGGTATCAGTATGGTACTAGACGTAGATCAATACCCCGATCATGATAATTGATAAAGAGGATACCAGGTGAATAGTATGATGAATGTGATATTGACCCGTACCCAGATTGGGATGCCGTACGACGGATTTACGTACGAGCTATATTGATGATTGATCCGCACTCTTGACTTGGGATGCCTGATTATAGATATGGTATCGGATATGATATTATTGAGGCGGGATTGTTAGTTGTATGTATGCCCTAGAGGCCAGTATTGTACAGATTATGTATATTATATTGGATGCTTGGATATATATAGAGATGACTTTCTTGCTCGACATGATAGTATGCTATCTGGTTGCTATTTATCTTAACATGTACACTAGTCTCTTTATACTGTCTTATAGTTACATGTTGGTAAAGCCCTTAGGATTTGTACTTGACTACCTGGACTATGATGCAGATCATACTAGTGGGGACATGGTAGTCCATGAGTACATCCTTCAAGGTCCCTAGTCGTGGATGTATCGAGACGGGGCATCGATATACCAGAGTATACTAGCGTATACGCTTCTCGACCCATGTGATGGGCGATGGATGATCCCATATCCATTGGTGTTTGACATCAGAGATGGTATACGGGTGCTCAGTGGAGACTGGGTACACTGGACGGACTCGCCGAGAACTCCCAGATGGTATTATACCTCACGTCAGATGGCAGTTCTCAGGTGACACTTATACAGGTTAGTCTGTAGACCCGAGATCGTCATAGAGTCTTGTGTGATTCCCACTGTGCTTTGATCTCCACCTTACCACGTCCATGAGGATGTGCAAAACGGTGGTCTTTGGGTACAGTCCCGAGTCACATGGAGGCAATGAGCGATAGGAGGGGTTTCGTCTCTCCCGGTATTGGGAGTTGATGTTGCGCTGTGCTCGATTGGCCGTAACAGGGAAGTCCCTGGCCAGGGCTGATCAGAGATTTGCTGGTAAGTGTTACCAGTAGTTTCTCGACCCGTTACGAGCCTCACATCGGCACGACTTATCGGGTTATTGGGGTCTGACGTTTACCACCCCTAGACTTGATATGCGACGTATCTGACGAAGAGACCGGACTGTACGGTAAGTGTTACTGGTCGGATTCGCAGGAGTGTGAGCGGGCTAGCTCATCGATCTTCTGATCGCTCAATACCCGGATGGCCGTTACGTTTAGCAGACCGCTTGCGGCTTGTGGGTGCTTGATATGATCATCATCTGCTACCGGCGTATTGACGAGTCTTTAGAGTCCTACACAGAGGTTTCCTGGTTCAAGCGAAACGAAATAGGAGCGCATATGAGATATGTGCAGGACCGAGAATAATGCGTGTATGTGATACCGCATTTCATTCTCGCGATATATGTTTCGATTGGTTATATTCGATATGACCTAGTTATCGATACATTGATTCGATAAATCGATACATTACATTCTAGTCGGTCATGTACGACATGACCGGATCATTGAATCAAATGTTGATTTAATGATTTAATGCATAATTATATATTTGATATATTGCATTGCATTAACTAGTGTTGGTTCACTTTAAACGGATTTTTCTCACTTGTTGCACATTGTATATGTGATATGCTTTAGTGCACTACTTTGTATCATGTTTGATGATACTTGATCATATAGTTAAGTTTATAGAATTAATCCATGGTTAATTTGATAATTAGGGTTTTGCATATTCATTTATTTATTTATTTGTTTATTTATTTATTTGAAATAAGTTATGATAAGAATGGTGGCTAAGTTTGTTTTATATTGAAGCTTCATGAAGCTTTGACTTTGCTAACCATCCTTATCTTCATGCTTAACCCTAACCCATCCAAGTGACCATGGTTAATTCTCTACACTTAACCCTAGTTCAAGTTATGATAAGTATTTGATTTAAATTTATTTTTATCACAAGACTTATCATATTCTTTTCTTGAGCTCATCTTCTTCTTCTTCTTCAAGCTTGCTACTCCAATGGCAACTTGAGTTTTAGTGAGAGAAATCCAAATCTAAAGTGAACCCACCTCCTATTTCTTCACCCTCTACCTCTTGCCAAGTTGTTTTGGGTGTTTACTTCACAAGTTTCACAAGTTTGTGAAGTCGGAGCTTGAGTTTGTGCAACCTCGACGTAGATCGTCTTTAACACAAAGCCGACGACCTATTCCGCACGTTTCTCCGATGAAGCCGTCACGAGAGTCCAAGCTTCAAGATGGACAGCGAGAAGACTTCGTTGCGGAGCCGTGGAGGTGGATATCCGGATCTACAAAGGTTGTAATTTCCGTATCCTAGTAGTTAACTGTTAACTAGTTAGTTTTTTCGCCTAAACATCTAGCAAACGATCCGTAGTCGGGTCCCTCGGCACCGTTAAAATTTTAATATGGCATGTTCGATGCCTTGTGTGACCTCATTAGAGTGCCTAGGAACCCTACAGGGATCACCGACTATACATATACAAGTATGTATATGTATCGACTCAGATGATAGGCGGTTCCCTTACCTGTAGTTCAGCCGTATAGTTTAGTGTAGTTGTTAGATTAGATTAGACTTCTTACCTATTTCAAAGACTAACGAATCGTGGGTATTTTAAAAGACAGCCTAAGGGATCCTACGGATATTTCAAAAGACGTATCTTTTCATAAAAACACCGTAGCCCCTATTTTCAAAACCCCATGATTCGTGTTATTTCAAAAGGCACCATTTGTAGGACTTATATTAGTTTAATACTGATTAGTTATCGTTGTGTCTAGTATTCTGCTTCCGCACATTATTGCTGTTCGCTCTGCCCCGCATACTTATTTTGCTGCATACTCCATTATTGATATCATGCTGTTAGGACACCAGCACCATTACCGATGATGCGTATGTACCACATACACTTACTTGCCGGCTCACACACATCTTCATCGGTAATTGCCATGTCACGTACACTTAGAAAATACTATTGCTTGGCTTAGCTTGTTAGTTAGTAGTTGATACGATATTAGTGTACCTGGGTTATATGCCAGTTTAGACATTGTAGTTATTACTTGTCACTTCATGCATACTGTTATTCCATTGTTCATGCCTAGTTATTAATCATACATTGCAACTTGGTTATTGATACCATATACATTCATTAGCATTGACATATGCACTTGTGATGACTTCTTGAGATTTATGATATTTCTGGATTTCGGGGGAAAGCCGCAAAATTTCTAAACTTATTAACCTTTTAAAATATGTAAATTGCGGTTTTCTAGTGATGTAAGTGTCGTCCACCATGAGTTTGCTGTGGTTTTCGAGATCCGTGTCGAGGAGTGGAGGAACCGTCACGGGTACATGGTGGGCCCGGTATGGTACCCCGGGGCAAGATGAATGTGGTGTTGACGTTGAGCCTGGCAGGGGACAGATTACCTACCGGTGATATTACCCGACACGTCGGATATCCGGAGGATACCGTCGTGGTCTTGAGATGGATGGTAGGGGCCGGTCTGGACTGACGGCGTCCTAGATATTGAGATTGAGACATTGATATTTCAAGACAGTGAGATTTATGTTTCGTGTCGATGCTAGACACTGTTGATACTGATTTCATTATGATACCTCAGTTTAAAAATACGAAGGAAATCTCACTAATTTATGAAAACAGTTCTTTATTTACATGTATTCTGTTTTCATGCATTCATACCTCATTCATATGATATATTGCTACCTGAGGCACTGACACGGGCATATGAGATTTCACTCGGTTAGATATTACCCTAGCCATTGTTATAGGCTGCTTGTTATGTATATTTTTGAGGATATATTATGATCATTGACCTAGGTTGCGTTATTTATGCGATTTCTGTGCGTAGATGTTTTTCTATTCACGAGTTGGCAACTCACCCCCGTTGTGCCCCAGTTTCTTGCAGGATTGCCGTACAGGTTTCATTACGGCGTTGCGGGCTCAGTTTCATTCGGGTGACTTGCTAGTAAGTGGGTTTTTCTTGTATCGTACCCATCATATTACCTTGTATAATATATTTCAGTTGTATCTAGTAAATTCCATCAACCAAACATCTATTTATTTTGAAATAGAGACCAGTGCTGTTTATTCTTTCGACCTTAGAGTCGCTCGTTATATTTCTGGTGGTTTTGAGTTCCTTTTGAGTTTTGATCCTCGCCGTTGGCGTTGTATATTATATTGCTTGTGTGGTTGTGACCGTCGATTGACGAAGAGCTAGCTCCCGCTTGGGGATGCCTTTTTATTGATTTCGTATACTATTCATGTTGTATCCCGTTTGGGAGCCAGTTTTTACAAAGGAGACTCTGCCGAAATTTTCAGTAAATTTTGATGTTCTTAAAAACCGCATAATTCGGCTTATGCTATTAAAACTACTTGTTTAAATTGGTTTTCCTGCACTCTACTACTTTTCTTGGTTTGGATTTCTGGGTTTTCGGTTTACTTAGATTACTTACGCCTCGAGACGTTCGTAGTTTAAGTGCCGGTCATGTTCCGTACTTTCGGGTCGTGACAAAGTTGGTATCAGAGCGTTAGGTTTTAACCTTCGGAGCATAGGATGACCCTTGGTTGATGGAATAGGTGACTAAAGTAGTGTGACGTACCGTTGGTATGTTCCGCGGCATATTTACGACACGCCACTCCACTTATGAAGCCTTAGGATGTACATTTCCTTGTTCAGTATTATATTCCTTCCTGATCTAGCCTCATCGGTACCAGTTTGGTTTTGCTGCTACGGTTACGGGCAGGGAGAGCTACGGCTAGAGTTGCGGTCAGCACGAGCTCGTCACGAACGAGGACTGACCAGGGCAAAATTCCGGCAACACACGATTGCAGAGATGTGTCTTTTTACTGTGTTTCCGCGCCACGAGCGTTTGGCGGATCGCCTTTATGAGGTTACTCAGATGTGCTGATCGACACTAGAGGATTGAGCCAATGATTGAGGCACTGTTCAGCGTGCAGACGAGCGAGCCAGTTATTGTTGCGAATGACGAGATATTGCCCCAGATGCTGGAATTAGGGCAGAACGAGTTGTACTAAGAGATGATAGAAGGTCGCTAGTCACCCGATGGTGAATGACTAGGACAGGTGGTTCGTTCGCTTACCCCGATGCGAGGTCATCGGATAGATTGATTCCAGCTAGAGACGACTTCACGCGGAGACGTTGGGAGTCGACAGAGACGATCGAATGTCAGAAACCTATTATTCCAAGTTTAAAGTATTCGGAAAGACATGCAGGCAATTCTATGGTCCCTCTAGAAGAATGAAACCCTAACTCGACTTAATGACCGTGTGAAAGCCTTTGAACCTTCGGGTTTGCGGCAGTTCTACGACGCCATTAGTGAGGCTTGGGTTTGCCCTTCTACGGCTGGACCACCGATGCTGTGGTATGTACTCGATACTATTAAACTGTGCCTAAGATGTTGAGCTCTTGGGGGATTATGAGGTTTTGACGACTCGATCGGATGGCTCGACTTAATTCGGATGCTAGGTGGTGAGATGCATTCTTGGGAGACTCCCGATACGAGGATAGCCGTTGGAGCTCAGTCCATGTAGCCACGATGAGACAAGTCCGTGTTAGTTATATGTATGCCCTAGAGGCCATTACTGTACATTGGATGTATATTGTAGTGGATGCTGGGACATATATAGGGAGGACTTTCTTGCTCGACATGATAGTATGCTATCTGGTTGCTCTTTACCTTAACGTGTATACCGATTGTCTCTCTGTTACATGTTGGTAAAGCCCTTAGGATGTGTACTTGACTACCTGTACTATGATGCGGATCATACTAGTGGGGACATGGTAGTCTATAAGTACATCCTTCAAAGTCCCTAGTCGTGGGTGTATCGAGACGGGGCATCGATATACCAGAGTAGACTAGCGTATACCTTCTCGACCCATACAGATGGGCGATGGATGATCCCATATCCATTGGTGTTTGACATCAGGGATGATATACGGGTGCTCAGTAGAGACTGGGTACACTGGACGGACTCGCCGAGAACTCCCAGATGGTATTATACCTCACGTCAGATGGCAGTTCTCTGGTGACACTGGTACAGAGTAGTCTGTTGACCCGAGATCGTCATAGAGTCTTGTGTGGCTCCCACTGTGCTTTGATTTCCATCTTACCACGTCCAAGAGGGCGTGCAAAACGGTGGTTTTTGGGTACAGTCCTGAGTCACATGGAGGCAATGAGCGATAGGAGGGGATTCGTCTCTCCCGGTATAGGGAGTTGATGTTGCGCTGTGTTCGATTGGCTATAACAGGAAATCCCTGGCCAGGGTTGCTGAGATTTACTGGTAAGTGTTACCAGTAGTTTCTCGAATTGTTATAGACCTCATATCGACACGACTTATCGAGCTATTGGGGTCTGACGTTTACCACCCCTAGGCGGGATATGCGACATATCAGACGATCAGACCGGACTGTACGGTAGTGTTACTGGTTGGATTCACTGGAGTGTGAGCGGGCTTGCTCGTCGATCTTCAGATCGCTCAATACCCGGATGGCCGTTACGTTTAGCAGACCGCTTGCGGCTTGTGGGTGATTGATATGATCATCACCTGCTGCCGGCGTATTGACGAGTCTTTAGAGTCCTACACAGAGGTTTCCTGGCTCAAGCAAAACGAAATAGGAGCGCATATGAGATATGTGCGGGACCGAGAATAATGCGTGTATGTGATACCGTATTTCATTCTCGCGATCAATGTGTCGAATGGTTGTATGCGATATAACCTAGTTATCGATTCAAGCGTTGATTCGATAAGCCGATACATTGGATACTAGTCGGTTATATGCGATATGACCGGATCGTTAAATCAAGTGTTGATTTAATGATTTAATGTATAATTATATATTTGATATATTACTTTGCATTAACTAGTATTGGTTCACTTTAGATGGATATTCTCACTCGGATGTGCGCATTATATATGTGATATGATTTTGTGCACATGCTTGTATCATGTTTGATGATACATGTTTACTTGGTTAAGTGTAAAGAATTAAACCATGGTTAAACTTATGATTAGGGTTTTATTTCCTTTTCTCATTTATTTATCTATTTATTCATTTTGGAAAATAGATGGAAAAAGGAGAAAAGAATGGTGGCTTTTTTTGTTGTTTAGTGGAAGCTTCATGAAACCTTGACCCTAACCATTTATTTAACCTAAGTTAATTCTCTACACTTTACCATAGTTACAATTATGATAAGGATGGTTTTTCTTTTCTTTTCTAATTAATATCATAATATTCTTCTTCTTCTTCATTTTCTTCAAGTGAAGAAAGCTTGCCTCCATCAATGGCAAGTGATGAATTTGAGTGAGAAATCCAAAACTAAAGTCTACCCACTTCCTATTTCCTCATCCTCTACCTCTTGCCAAGTAGTAGAGTGTGTTTCCTTCACAAGTTTTCAAGACTTGGTGAAGGTGGAGCTTGATCTAGCGATGCCTCGACGTAGATCATCTTCGGCATGGACATCGACGACCTAGCTCGCCTATTCTCCGATGAAGCCGACGCTAGAGCCCGGATTTGATTTGGACAGCGGAGAGGACTTCGTTGCGGAGCTATGGAGGTGGAGCACCGGATCTACAAAGGTTGTATTTCCGTATTCCCTTAGTTAAGTGTTAACTAGTTTCTGTTTTCGCCTAAACATCTAGCCAACGGTCCGTAGTTTAGGGTTTCTCGGCACCGTATTTTTTGAAATTGGCATGTTCGATGCCTTGTGAGACCTCTTGAGAGTGCCTAGGAACCCTACAGTGGTATCAGAGCCTAGCTAGAGCCTTAGGCGAAGTTTAGACGGAGTTTGAAGTCCGATCGAACCCGAAACCGCATATTTCCCATGCTCTCTGTCCTTTTTTCAAAACTGTGCATTTTTGTCAATTAAAAATATGCAGAAACATAAGCAGGGTGTTATTTGAATTACTGTGAAATACGAGGGCCTGAATCAACTTTTCCACCGCGGAACCGCGGCACGTGCTATGCATGGTGCGGCGGTTCCACGGCCGTACTGTTCCCTTGTTTAATAATTTCTGCACAGTAACTCATATAATATAATGCTGTATTTTCTGGGGTATTTTTATTGTGACTCTACAGAAGAGTATTCTGGGTTGTATAGGGAATCAATGATTCGATCGGATTATCAAATTTTGTCAGTGTGGCTTTTCCAGATAATCTTAGAATATGTTAAAAGGTTCGGCCGGATATAAATACCCAATTTTTCCCCTATCGGGAAATTTCCAAGTGTTGGACTTTTCCGTAGTTTAACGACGTTCTAAGTAGTGCAAGTAACGCGATGGACCCTCTAGAAGACAACAAACCTTAACTCGATTATGTGACCGTCTTGAACTGCCCTTTGAACCTTCGGGTTTGGGGCAGTACGGCGTGCCACATGTGAGGCGTTGGCTTGACCCTTCTACGGCTGGACCGTTGGTACTGAGGCACGAACTGAATGTTGTTAGACTTATTTCATGTGTTGATCTGTATCGGGAAAACTTGGGTGTTTGACTGTTCAATCGAAAAGTTTAACATTTTCTATTTATCTGGAATGGGATACAATAATTGGAATTCACAAGAAGTTATGAGATAACTGAATGAATGTTATAAACATAGCAGTTTAGTCTCACTTGATCGGTTGCCACGGAATTTTGATGTGATCAAAAGTCCGTCGCAATCACATAGCGTACGCGGATACTCGCCGGGTAAACTTAATAGACAGCCTCACTCCATAGCCCCGACCAAGTGACTGTAGGAGAACCCCGTCGCCGAAAGCATCCGTTCGGGTGCTCGCGGAAGCGGTGTTCCGCCTTAGTGCACTTCGTCGACAGCATCGGGGGTGCGGCCGCCTACTAAAGTTTGCGACGAGCATTCGATCGGGATGTCGGGAATCCTGTTGAATTGCCCGACTTGATATTGAAAAGAGTTTTCGATAACGAAACTAAAATGCGGGGTTTATAATAGTTAGGCATGCGATGTCTAAGGAATTCATTTGGTCAGGCATGCGATGTCTGAGGAGGTTGCGGATTCCAACTGTTGTAGTTTTACACTTTCTTTTCTGTGACCGTAAGTGTAATATGTGATATCTTCGGTTTCGTTGCTATATGTCAACGACAATTGGGATGGACATATTTACTTACGTTGATAACATGTGATGTTATGTGTTGCTGGATATGTTATATTGGATCGTCGTGTTTGAATAGCGGGGGTTTTTATGTGAGATGAGTGTTTTTCATTTTCATTCATGTAAAAACTTGTATGTAATATTCTTTTATTGGGGCACTTCCAGGTTGCGGAAGATGTCACCGTTTGTATATTATTTACTTTTCCGCACTAGGATAGACCCAAGGAGGGGAGCACAAGTAACCGGGTTCTGGAGTCCAGTGGGAGACCAACTCGAGGAGTCGAGTCCGGGTCTCCTAACTCTAGAATTGGTAGGGTTGCTTGCCGCTCTCGTAGGGGTCTAGGGGTGTGGGTTTGGCTATTCATCACGACCGTGGAATCCGTGTTTTATACTGGCTCGTATTGAAAACACGGATGTCCTAGTATATCCAATATTTCATATGTTTCTTCTGCTGCGATATCTGTGATGTGATCATGTGATGTTCTGTGATAGATACAGTATATAGTATATATGATATATTATATAGGCGTTACTTATGTTTTACACCCGCGCTAGCCCTGCCCCGCTCTGCCGTTAGTTACCTAACCTAACGGTGCACGAGGGGACATCAAGGCGAATGCGGATGGCATAAGTGTACGTCGTATTTATCTGTGATGTTTAGGTACTTAAATGATGGGACTTCATTAATGTGATTAATGAAATAAAAGAAACCTAAGATGTTGTAGAATCGAATTTCAAAATAAAACAGGTAGCTACAGTTCTTGCTTTGCACAGAGGTATATATGATATATCCTGCACCTTATTCGATGAGGAAAGGACCGAGATCCCTTCACCGGGAGTGACTCCTTTAGCAATAACTGGCAGATGCTACACACTCGGTTTGTCTTTTGATTGCTTTTAAGTGTTTTGCTTTGCACAGTGATATATATGATATATCCCGCACCTCATTCGACGAGGAAAGGACCGACGATCCCTTCACCGGGAGTGATTCCTTTAGCAAAACTAGAAAAGCCTCAAAAACACTCCATTTTAAAATCATTTGATTTTACAACGATATCAAGTTCATTACGCAATAGGTTTTCAGAAAAACCTGTCGTAGCCCTCCGTCATTTCAGATAAGTAGTAGTTAGTATTCGTGCTACGTTTGTTGGCCTGCGTCAAGGCGTAGTGTGCGGTAGCTAACTGGTGCTTATCTGCATAAGCATATAATGTGATTGGATTAGGGTAGTCGTGCAACTTTGTTGGCCTGCGTCAAGGATCGTGCGGGTGGGTTTAATTCAATCAGGAAATGACGGGTTGAACTTGACTAGCGCACTATGGTTTGTTGGCCTGCATCAAGGTCATAGGACGCTAGGGGCAAAACATTATCGGGAATTTCAAGTGTTGAAATTTGCAATAAGATTGCATACCTTCTATGAGATAGTTGGATCCCGATACCCGCTGCGAGTAAGCGTTACTCCTGGGAGAGTTTTACGCATTACAATTAGCCGATCAAGTAGGTGTCTAGAAAGGTGTCAACGAGGTTACGCCTCTGGAAAAACGAGGTTTACATTAATTAGGTTCGTGCGAAAGCACGGGGGACCTCCCTCAAAGTACCGACACTGGCCTGGCTGAAAGATTGGCGAACTTGTAGTGCGTAATTAATCCCGGCTAGTCTTTCCTTTTAGGGTTTGAAGGAAGATTTGATAAAAAGCAGTGGGAGCCATCCTGATTAGATAAAATAATAACCAATCTATTCTTGCCAGAGCGCACGCTGAGTGTTTTCTTCTCTCTCTCTCCAGGTAGCGACCATATCACGCCTTAATCAAGATAATAATATGGATGTATTGACCGAACCCGCTTGTTATACTGAGCTGGGGAACGTTGGTCCCGCTCCAACTTATAATTGTTATAAGACCGAGCAGGAAATTGGGGATTACCAGAATTCCCGTGCCGCCCAAACGAAGAGAATGCATGCTGATGCATCATCTTCGGGCGTGTTCATTACAGAGAACTGTTTCTCAGTATCCTTTACGTTCTGGGTATGTGATACCAGATCAGGATCCCAGATATGTAATCTGTTACATAGGGCTACAGAAAGGTAGAGAACTGAGAACGGGTGATAAGTTTCATGAGGCAGAAAACGGGGCAAGTGTTGCAGCCAAGTCTGTCGGTCACTGTCACCCTGTATTACAAATACATTGATTCTGAACGAATGTTATTAGATACCGAACCTGATATACAAAATCGTATCTATCTCTTTATTAGTAAAGAAATGATAAAATTTTGTATTGTTGGATAATGTTTTGAACATTTCCTATATCAAAAGTTGATCGGTTCAGGCACGTTATCTAAAAGCATTGCTGTTCTAAATCAAATTACAGTTCTTAGTATACAGAACACACACAAGAGGAAAAGTTCAGAACTGAACGAATTCTTCTTGAGGCATTGTAGACTAGGTCAGATCAATGTAACCCGACTAGCTAGAGTTACATATAGATGCATATTTAAATCAGTTTGAATTTACATCTTGTGAAACTCGCCAGTCATGTCACAAAGATAAGATGACCACAGCTCTATTTATCGCAAACAGAGAAAGAGTTAGTGAACTCTTGGGATGATACATGTTGATGTATGTAGGTCCCCTGTCTACACAGGCCAAGACTGGTTCTTTGTACTTCGTTACATTCTCTGATAATCTCTCAAGATTCAGACATATGTTCCTGTTGAAACACAAGTCCGAACCTTTTGAGATATTCACAGAATATGATTTAGAAGTAGAGAACCAATATACGGGTATAAGTATTATGTCCTTTGATGAGATCAGGGAGGAGAATACTTAAGCACGGGATTCCTGGACTATTCTAAAGGAGAATGAGATTCTCTCTCAGCATTACTCCTCTGTATACACCATAGCACGATGGTATATCAGGGCGGAGCAATCACACCCTATATGATAAGGTGTGCTCTATGATGAGTACTACTGAGTTACCTGTTTCCTTGAAGGTGTTATGCACTTGAGAAGTTGCATACCTATTGAATAGGGTTCGAATCAAATCAATGCCTACCACTTCATATGTGATATGGAAAAGGAAGAGCCCATGTCTTAAGTTAGTTAAGATTTGGGGTTGTCCGGCCTATGTCTAAAAGCAAAATCCGGACAAACTCGAAGCAAGGTTAGTTATGTAGAACTGGAAAGGTTCCAGCTATGCAAACTACAAAAGATGATTTGATGGAACCAAAGGATTCAATAGTTACCAACGAACCTCGGCCTCTCCGCCGATCTAGTAGGGTTCCTCACCCACCTGAGAGATACTTCGGTTCCTCTATGACAGTGGGAGCGAGGATTGCATCATGAGATGATGACCCAACTAGCTTCGAGCAGGCCATCGAGAGTAAGACTCTGTAAGAATGGCTGGATGTTTAGCGATCTGAGATGGAATCCTTATACACCAGCAAAGTATGGACTTTAGCTGCTATATCTGAAGGGTTAAATCCCCATCAGGAGCAAGTATATCTTGAGAAGATTACTTGGTGTACATGGAAAAGTTGAGACTTTCAAAGCTAGACTTGTTAAAAGTTTGCATCATTGACCAGGTACGGATAATGATGAAACCTTTTCAAGTAGCTATGCTTAAGTCCATCCAGATCCTACTTGCCACGGCTACATACTATGACTACGATATCTGGTGGTTGGGTGTCATGACAGCTTTTCTAAATGATGTTTTAGAAGAGTGCGTCTATAAGTACACAGCCAGAGGGCCTCGTAGACAGTGGGAGCAGCGGAAACGTGTGCAAGATGCTTTATAGGATTAAAGCAGGCATCGCGGAGTTGGAACATCTGTTTTGATGAAGTAGTCAAAGAGTTTGACATCATCAAAATGGTAGATGAACCTTGTATATACAAAAAGGTAGTAGGGAGTATGGTGGCGATCCTCGTAGAGTACGTGGATGACATACTCTTGATGGGGAAGGAGTTTCCTATCCTACGCTCGATCAATCTCCGCTTATCACTATGATTCTCCATATAGGATCAAAATGATACCTCCTAAATCCTGAGTTTTGGATCTATGAGATAGATTTAATTGGATGTTAGGATTCTCACTAGTTGTAGTGAGATGGTATCAATCGATCCTGGGGAGAATCACTGGAAGGGTTCCAGGGTGATAAAGACGACTGAATGTCAGTCGCAGGCATTTTCTTTACCCTCAGTAAAGGGACGGTATGTTGGAAGAGTTCCAAGCTAGATACCGTGGCATACTAGACGATAAAGGCAGGATACATTGCTACCAAAGATGCTGCCAAAGAGGCTGTTTGGGTGTATATTGGTTCATGAGATGAACTATGTCCCTTCCATTGTGTGACAATGGAGTTGTGGCTTATGCCAAGGAACGCCGGTCCCATCAGTGATCCAGACATATTCTAAAGCAGTATCACCTGATCATGGAGATAGTTGATCTCCAGGGAGATTGAGGTTAGGAGAGTAGACTTAGAGGACAACACAGCGGATCCACTCACAAAGGCCTGTTCCCAGAGAGAGACTTTTATGGGATGGTTGAGTATGAGATACTACAACCACTGCTACAAATGGCCCTAGTGCATGTGGGAGATTGTTAGTTATATGTATGCCCTAGAGGCCATTACTGTACATTGGATGTATATTGTAGTGGATGCTGGGACATATATAGGGAGGACTTTCTTGCTCGACATGATAGTATGCTATCTGGTTGCTCTTTACCTTAACGTGTATACCGATTGTCTCTCTGTTACATGTTGGTAAAGCCCTTAGGATGTGTACTTGACTACCTGGACTATGATGCGGATCATACTAGTGGGGACATGGTAGTCTATAAGTACATCCTTCAAAGTCCCTAGTCGTGGGTGTATCGAGACGGGGCATCGATATACCAGAGTAGACTAGCGTATACCTTCTCGACCCATACAGATGGGCGATGGATGATCCCATATCCATTGGTGTTTGACATCAGGGATGATATACGGGTGCTCAGTAGAGACTGGGTACACTGGACGGACTCGCCGAGAACTCCCAGATGGTATTATACCTCACGTCAGATGGCAGTTCTCTGGTGACACTGGTACAGAGTAGTCTGTTGACCCGAGATCGTCATAGAGTCTTGTGTGGCTCCCACTGTGCTTTGATTTCCATCTTACCACGTCCAAGAGGGCGTGCAAAACGGTGGTTTTTAGGTACAGTCCTGAGTCACATGGAGGCAATGAGCGATAGGAGGGGATTCGTCTCTCCCGGTATAGGGAGTTGATGTTGCGCTGTGTTCGATTGGCTATAACAGGAAATCCCTGGCCAGGGTTGCTGAGATTTACTGGTAAGTGTTACCAGTAGTTTCTCGAATTGTTATAGACCTCATATCGACACGACTTATCGAGCTATTGGGGTCTGACGTTTACCACCCCTAGGCGGGATATGCGACATATCAGACGATCAGACCGGACTGTACGGTAGTGTTACTGGTTGGATTCACTGGAGTGTGAGCGGGCTTGCTCGTCGATCTTCAGATCGCTCAATACCCGGATGGCCGTTACGTTTAGCAGACCGCTTGCGGCTTGTGGGTGATTGATATGATCATCACCTGCTGCCGGCGTATTGACGAGTCTTTAGAGTCCTACACAGAGGTTTCCTGGCTCAAGCAAAACGAAATAGGAGCGCATATGAGATATGTGCGGGACCGAGAATAATGCGTGTATGTGATACCGTATTTCATTCTCGCGATCAATGTGTCGAATGGTTGTATGCGATATAACCTAGTTATCGATTCAAGCGTTGATTCGATAAGCCGATACATTGGATACTAGTCGGTTATATGCGATATGACCGGATCGTTAAATCAAGTGTTGATTTAATGATTTAATGTATAATTATATATTTGATATATTACTTTGCATTAACTAGTATTGGTTCACTTTAGATGGATATTCTCACTCGGATGTGCGCATTATATATGTGATATGATTTTGTGCACATGCTTGTATCATGTTTGATGATACATGTTTACTTGGTTAAGTGTAAAGAATTAAACCATGGTTAAACTTATGATTAGGGTTTTATTTCCTTTTCTCATTTATTTATCTATTTATTCATTTTGGAAAATAGATGGAAAAAGGAGAAAAGAATGGTGGCTTTTTTTGTTGTTTAGTGGAAGCTTCATGAAACCTTGACCCTAACCATTTATTTAACCTAAGTTAATTCTCTACACTTTACCATAGTTACAATTATGATAAGGATGGTTTTTCTTTTCTTTTCTAATTAATATCATAATATTCTTCTTCTTCTTCATTTTCTTCAAGTGAAGAAAGCTTGCCTCCATCAATGGCAAGTGATGAATTTGAGTGAGAAATCCAAAACTAAAGTCTACCCACTTCCTATTTCCTCATCCTCTACCTCTTGCCAAGTAGTAGAGTGTGTTTCCTTCACAAGTTTTCAAGACTTGGTGAAGGTGGAGCTTGATCTAGCGATGCCTCGACGTAGATCATCTTCGGCATGGACATCGACGACCTAGCTCGCCTATTCTCCGATGAAGCCGACGCTAGAGCCCGGATTTGATTTGGACAGCGGAGAGGACTTCGTTGCGGAGCTATGGAGGTGGAGCACCGGATCTACAAAGGTTGTATTTCCGTATTCCCTTAGTTAAGTGTTAACTAGTTTCTGTTTTCGCCTAAACATCTAGCCAACGGTCCGTAGTTTAGGGTTTCTCGGCACCGTATTTTTTGAAATTGGCATGTTCGATGCCTTGTGAGACCTCTTGAGAGTGCCTAGGAACCCTACAGTCCGAAGCAGTCGACATTAGAGAAAGTGGAGTAAAGAGGTCCGTACAAAATCTGGATAAGACGACGTTCCACTCCGCCGACATCAGAGATGCGATACGCATGCCGAGGCAGAGTACTGGATATACCTTCCAGAAGAGGTCGCGATGGGTATGCAGCCATTCCGGAGCAAGATGCAGATATAGGAAAGGACGATGACTTCCGGACAGTTGGCAGAGACGAGACATGGAAGAGACCGTGAGCAGGATTTCTTCCAGGACACTGTTGCAATGATACTTGCACCCAGGGTCAGATGTGTCACGTACATTCAGAGAGCCAGAGGCCGACGCCAGTGATATGCTGTCTTACGAGTGGTCGCGATGATTGACCAAGAGATGACCGGAGAAGTGCCAGAACGGAATCGTCCCCGTTAGCACACCTGACAGGGCCGATGAGCCGATGGACCGAAAGATTGGTAATTCACAGTGAAGACCTTGACCCAGGAGTGGTCATGGTTACGCACACCAGCAGGCCAGAGTTCATGATCATCGATGAGACGTCCAATTAGTGACCGCGACAGTTGGCCCGAGATTCTTAGAGGATGCACTTGAGCGATACTATTCCGCCATTATTGGTTTCGATGTTTTGGGTGATTTATTCGTATGGTTTGATTTTGATGATTGAGGATTTACGATCTTTGCACAGTGTTGCACTTGATATCGTTTTCGTGCTTTAGTTTCACATGTTTGTGATTTTACGGTTTTAAACAGTTGAGTTGATTTTGTGCGTATGCACGCACGCGATTTGGTTCCTACACTCTGTATGGTTTATATATGCTGGCAGTGCAGTGACATATATTTTGTGCACTTGGATACACTGGATTTCGATTTCGAGGGTGATGCTCGACATTTGTTTTGTGCATTTTATGCACCGGATTGGATTTTTAGCGCCTGTTGGGCGCCTGTTACGAGATGCGATTTGGTGCACACCAGATGCACTAAATCGAGATTTTTTTTTGTGCATGTCAGATGCACCTGATTTTGCTGTCAGGCACACCTGTTGCCTACGACAGATGTTTCGTGCACAGCCGATGCACTTAGATGTTGTTTCTGTGCGCATGTATGGCACATTCATGGATTTTGATTTCCGTGCGCACCAGACGCACGTAGTATTCATGTGCATATTTTGGGATTGATTTCTTATAGAGTAGTACATTTTTATGATATTGCTATGTGTTTTCGTACTGAGCAGGACTAGTCAGAGGACAGTATCTGAATATATTTTGCATGCATTGATAGTTATTGAAGGGATTTCCAAAAAGCGAGCTATAGCCTCAGTATTTACCTACGTGTCTGATATGACACGAAATGTTTAAAACAATGAGACCCTTCTAAATTGTTTCCAAAACGGCGGAACGTACATTTCAAACAAAGGTATATATGTATAAAGTTATTTTCTTATGATAGACGTCCGCCACTGTGCAGTGTTATACGCGTTGCACAGCGACTTAAGGAGATTTGGCATGCATTTCCTTCGGATACTTACAGATATAGATTCGATATTTACATGTATAGTTTCGAGTTATATCATATTGGTTTTGATTTGGATTTGGCATTGATATCTTCTCCATGACTCCGATGATTGCGGGATGCTTGACGGAGTTTTGATTTGAGTTATATACTCATTTTTCAAGCGCATGCGCTGCGCTACGATTTGTTTTATGTATTTACAATTTCGGAGCCCTGACGACTTGATGGTTTTGGTTTAGATGTTTTAGTATTTGGGGAGAGTTTTAATTTAAATTCGGGGACCGAATTTCTTTAAGGGGGAAAGATTGTAACGTTTTGAAAATCGTTTCGGTGAAATTTCGAAAAAACGGTAAAATAAGGGGGTTTTCTGTAAAAAGTCAAAATACAAATATCTTATTATAAAAATTAAATATACATATTCTAGCTATGTAATTGCTATTATTTGGTGTTTATTGAGCCGCTGGTGAAATTTCAAATTTTCTGAAAAAAATATTATTTTATTATTATTTTACGCCGTCACTAATATATTTAATTAGGGAAAATTACAAATTGGAATGAGTTGAAACAAATTTTGTGCATCATAAAACATTAAATAAAATTTTATCATGTGGTTTTTAGAACGAAATCATTTGCCAAAACGGTTTAGAAATTATTGAAGAAAAAGGCTTTTTTTTAGCGTAAATGGATGTTTGGGGTATTGTATTTATCATTTTTCATCACCCCACACCCGTACCCACACCCACGCACCCCCATTCACTTCTCCCCTTGGCTGAATTCAGCAGCCCCCATCTTTTTCCCCACTTGAATTTCAAAGAAAAGAAAAGAAAGAAAACAAAGGAAATGAAAGGAAATTGTAAAATGAGTTGGACCTTTGACTTTATGCCTTGACTTGGACTATTTTCCTCACCTCCCTCTCTCTCCTCTCCCCTCCATTTTCAGCCGAGCCCCCCCCTTTTGTGCAGCCCCAATTTTCCCCCTCTCTTTTCCTCATCAAAAAGTCTTCAAAATCCATCAAATTTCCATCAAAAATTAAACCAAAACTCAAATCTAACTCCTACCCATTTTTCATTAGCTATTCTTACATGGATCTAGGGAGCAAGTTGGCATTTTAGAGGCTTTGAATTTCATGTTTGATCTCTTGATCATGAGGTATAAATTCTAACCTTTTCTTAAATTGTGTTAATTGTTTCATGTTAGCTTAATTAGTTTTTTTTAATTAGTTCTAGGTGCTTGAATTAAAATTCAAGAGAAGGGTTTTGAATTAATGATTAGGGTTTGTGATCAAGTGAGGTTTTTATCAATTGGTTATGGGTGTAATGAGGAGATTAACATGTGGTTGTATGCAAAATCTAAGTTAGTCGCTATTTACTAATTTGTTAATTTAAAATTTTGATAACTTTGCTAATTGCTAACTAGGTTTTTATAATTAGTCTAATAATTAGGTTTAAAAATCTAATTAGGTTTTTCATGGCTTCATTAACTTTATTAAGTGTAGTTTAATGCTTTGGATCATGCAAATCTAAGCTAGGTTGTAGTTTGTGCATTTTTGCTTTGAAATTGTTAAAATTTAAGTATTTTGTAAACTAGATTATTAGGGTTTTTGGAATTTAATGAGATTAAATTCCGGAAATTATTTATATGACTTATTTAAGATATTTAATAAGTATATTGGCCGCTACATCATTTAAACATCATGTTTTGTACAAAAACGGCGAATTGTGCTTGCTAGATTTTCGGAAAAATGACTTTTTAAGTGAAATTGGGGTTTTTGTGAGTTTTAACCTAGTTTATATTAAAATTAGTGTTCGTGAATGTGCAAATGAGTGTGATTGGATTTTTCTCGATGGTTTGACGTTTGTACATCGACATCGAGGGTTTTTGGGTCGATTTGTGAAGCAACCATAGGTTTTGACCTATGTGAGATTCGTGCGTCGTTTTGGTCATGAGGAGGATTTTAATGCGATATGGTGCGTTATGATATGTAGGTACCCCATGTGGACTTCGAGACGACAAGCAAGCGCGTGGCGACGTCGGCACCGGCTAGCGAGGACCAGGTGAGTAGATTTATATCTACGGGGAGAAGTCGGGTGGATGGCGTATAGCACCCCCGCAGTCCGTGGTGGTGTATACGGATGCGTATACACACCAACAATTATTATATGTTATTTGGGATTAATAACGATGTTAGGATGGATATTGGTGTATTGGATTACTTTAGTGTTGCGAACCCTAGGGTAGTGTTGCACTACACATACACACATACATACACACATACATACTTGCATACATTCCTATTTATATGTGCTCATGGGATTCTTTATAGTTATGTGTTCACATGGGTATGGGACTATGTGTTCACATACGGATTGAGGATGATACTTGGGATTGAGCTGAGTCGATGAGATTTGATTTGAGGCCGTGAGATCGGTGATATAGCAGGGTTCGTATCTTAGATACGACATGACGTTGTAGCGGGTCCTTGACGTAGTGTTTCACACACGTCCATGCATACGTAGGCGGTATCAGTATGGTACTAGACGTAGATCAGTACCCCGATCATGATAATTGATAAAGAGGATACCAGGTGAATAGTATGATGAATGTGATATTGACCCGTACCCAGATTGGGATGCCGTACGACGGATTTACGTACGAGTTATATTGATGATTGATCCGTACTCTTGACTTGGGATGCCTGATTATAGATATGGTATCGGATATGATATTATTGAGGCGGGATCACCGACTATACATATACAGGTATGTATACGTATCGACTCAGATGATAGGCGGTTCCCTTACCTGTAGTTCAGCCGTATAGTTTAGTGTAGTTGTTAGATTAGATTAGACTTCTTACCTATTTCAAAGACTAACGAATCGTGGGTATTTTAAAAGACAGCCTAAGGGATCCTACGGATATTTCAAAAGACGTATCTTTTCATAAAAACACCGTAGCCCCTATTTTCAAAACCCCATGATTCGTGTTATTTCAAAAGGCACCATTTGTAGGACTTATATTAATTTAATACTGATTAGTTATTGTTGTGTCTAGTATTCTGCTTCCGCACATTATTGCTGTTCGCTCTGCCCCGCATACTTATTTTGCTGCATACTCCATTATTGATATCATGCTGTTAGGACACCAGCACCATTACCGATGATGCGTATGTACCACATACACTTACTTGCCGGCTCACACACATCTTCATCGGTAATTGCCATGTCACGTACACTTAGAAAATACTATTGCTTGGCTTAGCTTGTTAGTTAGTAGTTGATACGATATTAGTGTACCTGGGTTATATGCCAGTTTAGACATTGTAGTTATTACTTGTCACTTCATGCATACTGTTATTCCATTGTTCATGCCTAGTTATTAATCATACATTGCAACTTGGTTATTGATACCATATACATTCATTAGCATAGACATATGCACTTGTGATGACTTTTTGAGATTTATGATATTTCTGGATTTCGGGGGAAAGCCGCAAAATTTCTAAACTTATTAACCTTTTAAAATATGTAAATTGCGGTTTTCTAGTGATGTAAGTGTCGTCCACCATGAGTTTGCTGTGGTTTTCGAGATCCGTGTCGAGGAGTGGAGGAACCGTCACGGGTACATGGTGGGCCCGGTATGGTACCCCGGGGCAAGATGAATGTGGTGTTGACGTTGAGCCTGGCAGGGGACAGATTACCTACCGGTGATATTACCCGACGCGTCGGATATCCGGAGGATACCGTCGTGCTCTTGAGATGGATGGTAGGGGCCGGTCTGGACTGACGGCGCCCTAGATATTGAGATTGAGACATTGATATTTCGAGACAGTGAGATTTATGTTTCGTGTCGATGCTAGACACTGTTGATACTGATTTCATTATGATACCTCAGTTTAAAAATACGAAGGAAATCTCACTAATTTATGAAAACAGTTCTTTATTTACATGTATTCTGTTTTCATGCATTCATACCTCATTCATATGATATATTGCTACCTGAGGCACTGACACGGGCACATGAGATTTCACTCGGTTAGATATTACCCTAGCCATTGTTATAGGCTGCTTCTTATGTATATTTTTGAGGATATATTATGATCATTGACCTAGGTTGCGTTATTTATGCGATTTCTGTGCGTAGATGTTTTTCTATTCACGAGTTGGCAACTCACCCCCGTTGTGCCCCAGTTTCTTGCAGGTTTGCCATACAGGTTTCATTACGGCGTTGCGGGCTCAGTTTCATTCGGGTGACTTGCTAGTAGGTGGGTTTTTCTTGTATCGTACCCATCATATTACCTTGTATAATATATTTCAGTTGTATCTAGTAAATTCCATCAACCAAACATCTATTTATTTTGAGATAGAGACCAGTGCTGTTTATTCTTTCGACCTTAGAGTCGCTCGTTATATTTCTGGTGGTTTTGAGTTCCTTTTGAGTTTTGATCCTCGCCGTTGGCGTTGTATATTATATTGCTTGTGTGGTTGTGACCGTCGATTGACGAAGAGCTAGCTCCCACTTGGGGATGCCTTTTTATTGATTTCGTATACTATTCATGTTGTATCCCGTTTGGGAGCCAGTTTTTACAAAGGAGACTCTGCCGAAATTTTCAGTAAATTTTGATGTTCTTAAAAACCGCATAATTCGGCTTATGCTATTAAAACTACTTGTTTAAATTGGTTTTCCTGCACTCTACTACTTTTCTTGGTTTGGATTTCTAGGTTTTCGGTTTACTTAGATTACTTACGCCTCGAGACGTTCGTAGTTTAAGTGCCGGTCATGTTCCGTACTTTCGGGTCGTGACAATGAGCCTACGAGCTTCCAGCAAGCCATTCAGAGCGGTGACTCAGTAAAATGGATGGATGCAATGCGGACCGAAATGGAGTCCATGTACACTAACAAAGTATGGACTTTGGACTTTGCTCCAGATGGGGTAAAACCCGTAGGATGCAAATGGATCTTCAGAAAGAAGATTGGTGTAGATGGACAGGTTGAAACCTATAAGGCTAGACTTGTTGCAAAGGGTTTCCGTCAAAGACCCGGTTTGGACTATGACGAAACCTTTTCTCCAGTAGCTATGCTAAAATCCATTAGGGTCCTTCTTGCTATTGCTGCCTTCCACGATCATGAGATCTGGTAGATAGACGTAAAGACAGCCTTTCTAAATGGAAATTTGGAAGAGAGCGTCTATATGGATCAGCCAGAGGGATTCATTCAGAGTGGGAGCAGCGGTAAAGTATGCAAGTTGCTTAAGTCCATTTATGGACTAAAGCAAGCATCGCGGAGTTGGAATATTTGTTTTGATGATGCTGTCAAAGAATTCGACTTTATCAAAAATCCAGATGCACCATGCATATATAGTAAGATTGTAGGGAGAGATGTAGTATTCCTCGTCTTGTACGTGGATGACATTCTCCTAATAGGAAATGATATTCCTATGTTACAGTCAGTCAAAAGATTCTTATCACAGAAATTCTCCATGAAAGACCTGGGTGATGCCACCTATATTCTGGGGATCCGGATCTATCGTGATAGATCAAAGAGGATGTTGGGACTTTCGCAGTCCAGGTACATAGACACCATATTGAAAAGATTCAGTATGGAAGATTCTAAGCGCGGTAACCTACCGGCTTGTCACGGAATCACCCTCTCCAAAGATATGTCTCCCAAGACTGATTTGGAAAGGGATCGCATGTCGATTATACCCTACGCTTCAGCGGTAGGCTCTATAATGTATGCGATGTTATGTACCAGACCAGATGTAGCATATGCATTGAGCGTAGTAAGCCGGTATCAAGCAAACCCAGGGGAGAATCACTGGATAGCAGTAAAGAACATTCTCAAGTACCTGAGGAGGACTAAGGAGATGTTCTTGGTGTATGGCGGAAAAGACCTCCAAATGGAGGCCTTTGCCGACTCCGGCTTCCAGAGTGACAAAGATGACTCCAAGTCGTTGTCGAGTTATGTCTTTACCCTCAATGGAGGGGCGGTCTGTTGGAAGAGTTCCAAGCAGGAGACCGTTGCTGACTCAACAATGGAAGCGGAGTACATAGCTTCTTGCGATGCTGCAAAAGAAGCTGTCTGGATGAAGAAGTTCCTCACAGAATTTCAGGTGGTTCCTACCAGTGTTGATCCAATACCTCTGTATTGTGACAACAACGGCGCTATAGCTTTAGCGAAGGAACCCAGGTCCCATCAGAAGTCCAGACACATCTTAAGGCGGTATCACCTGATCAGGGAGATCGTAGATCGTCGGGAGATCGAGGTGAAAAGAGTATAGACGGAGAATAATATTGCTGATCCATTCACAAAGGCCATTCCTCAGACGCAGTTCGAGAGGCTATTCGAGATGATAGGTCTACGATATGCCAGCTCATGTCCCTAGTGCAAGTGGGAGATTGTTAGTGTATATGCCCTAGGGGCCATTATTGTATCATACTAGCATGTATATTACTTAATGGAAGCTTGGGATATTCACAGTTGTTTTGACAGTCTTGTTAAATATGGTAGTATGCTACTTGGTTTGTGTCTACTTTAATATGTGCATATGTTTCTTGTAACGTATCACTTATACATATTAGTAGAGTCCATAGGATCTTTGTTTGATTACCAGCGTTGTGATGGCATTCATACTAGTGGGGGATGGGTAGTCTATAAGCAACATCTTAAGCTTGTCCCTAGTCATACGATTATCGAGACAGGGCATCGATACTCCAGAGTAGACTAGTGTGTACGCTTCTCATCCCAGTTGGGGAGATGGTCTGTCATATAGCCATCAGTACGTCGTACTGGAGATAGTATACAGGTGCTCGTTAGGTTACTGGTACACCAGACATGACTTGCAGGGGAACTGTTGGTTGGTATTATACCCGTCGTCAGTTAACAGTTCCCAGGTGACATGAGTACAGCATAGTCCGCAGACTTAACACTGCTACTTCGCCTCGAGTGTGTCCCACTGTTCTTAGATTGCTACCCTACCACGGCTCAAAGGAGTCGTGCAAACAGGTAGCAGTTGGGTGCAGTCCCGAGCACTTGGAGGCAGTAGTGGTTAGACATGATTCGTCTTTCCCGGTATTGGGAGATGATATCGCGCTGTGTCAGAGAGCCATTACGCAAAGTCCTTGGCCAGGGCAAGCGATATTTACTGGTAGGTTCCAGCAGTTTCTCAGGGTGTAATGGGCTACGCTCCGACACGACTTATACCGCTATTAGGGGACTGATGCTTGCCGCCCCCTAAGCTCGATATGCGATAGTCTTAGACGAACAGACCGGACTGTACGGAGATTGTCGCAGCAGGCTCAGTAGGAGTTCGGATGAGTTTCCTCATCGGCCTTCTTATCGACATCTACCTGGGGACCGTTACATACAGCTAGTGCCGCTTGCGGTCTGTGGTTAAACCCACTGCCAGCGTAGTGTCGAGTCTTTAGAGTCCCACACAGAGAGTTTCCCTGCTCCAGGCGAAACGATATAGAGGTCGTACGGTTTTACGACAAGGGTTCGGACGTGTACGTGTGTTTATGCACGTACGACGTTCGGACAGTTTTTACTAGCCGGCTTTGGTTTAAGCCAGATTCTAGTATCGGGTTATTGGATTTATACAGTCTAAAGTTTTTCCGTGTTTTCACGGATTGTAGGGGCGTTCTCGTAATTTGTCGGGAAGCTTCTAGAAGCATGGTGACTTGGGGGGGTAAGGTGGCAATGTCATTAAATGATATTGTGACTCATTATGTGTGATTCATCATGTCATTAATGCATTATTTAATGCTTAATGACTCACATAGTGAATCACTCATAATGCATTTATGTAGCATGATGAATAATCTCATTTTATTCATTTATTCATTTATTCATTATGCTTCATATATCAAGTGAGAAACAATATCATGATTCATTCTTATCATCACCTTCTCTCTCCTCAAGCTCTCTCATTCTTGAAACCCTAACCCTAACCTCTCATGAGTTGAGATCAAGGGTTAGCTAGACTAATACATCCATAAGCTCACTCTATATCCCCTAGGTAGTTTAGATTAGCACTTTGAGCAACCTAATTATTTCAAGTTAGAGATCAAGCTTGGCGTAGGAGCTCTCGGGTGGATCGTCTTTGACTCGAGAAGGCCGTTGAGGTGTCGATGTTCCAAGGAGCCTACGAGGAGTGGAGGACAGCGATGAAGACCCAAAGGACATGTAACGTGAGGTATAACTTCGAATATGAGTAGTTAAACCTCTCGTAATTAGCTAGTAATGGTTTAGATACGATTCATACGCTCAAGTCCGTGTTACGAAGCTTTGATAAACGTTTTTCATATATTCTGCCTCCCCGCAAGTTCATGGGGCGCGTGACATGGACTTACATCTATATCTACCGGGGAAGTCGGGTGGATGGCGTATAGCACCCCCGCAAACTTTTGATGGAAAAAACGATTTATAGAATATGGTTAGGAAACCTATATTAGGAAACTAGGGTTAAAATGAGATAGCTATGAAACCATATTAGAAACTAGAGGATAGTTAGAAGTGATATGTTACTACTGTCGTAGGATGACGTTTAGCGATATTATCGCTTATGGTACTGTAGGACTAGATAGTCGATGTAGATGCGTCATCCGAACCATACCTTTTTCTAAACCAAAGAATCGTATGTATCTTTTAAATGTATACCTTGAGGGGTGTTATGGATTTTCAAATGATATCTTTTCCTTAAAAACACCGTAACCCCTATTTTCAAAACTACGATTCACTTCCTTAAAAATCTGATTGTATGGTTCGGGTGTGTTTGTTAGATTAGATACTTATACTTAGTAGAGATAGCATGTTTATGTAAATTCGACATGATATGAGACATAAATGCGATGAAAGAATATAAGACGAATTTGATGATATGATGAGATGATGATATGATATGATGGTATACGGATGCGAGTCGATCGAGATGATTTATACCCTGTCAGTCCCCTGATATGAGATTATTGCAGATGCGACCTGGAACATAGGTATATATGGTTATATATATATATATAGAATGTTGTGAATCATGGATGATAGGTCGTATGTGATATTAGGCCGTACCCTCATTTGTCGTATAGGATGATAGGATCCTTTTTAGTATAATACCGCCACACGATGTATTCTGTGTGTGATGAGTTTGACTTGATGATTGATCCTTACCCTTGACTAGAGGTTTCCGTACGATGGATTATACCGTATGCGATGTTATTGGGCTAGATGCCGATTGATAGATTCACCGACTCGGACATATGATAGTTACGTATACCTTATAGCTGTTAGCTGATGATTTACCTTGTGCTGCATTCATGATAGTATTATTGCATCGCATATACCTGTGATAGTACACCTGCACCATTATCGATGATGCGTATGTTACACGTACACATAATTGCCGGCTCACACACTTCATCATCGATAATTGCCATATCACTACACACTAGGGTTGCTGCATCATGACATATACCTTGATACACCCATACTTGTGCACATACACATTGTATATTCATATTTGTGCACACATACATGGTACATCTATACTTGCGCATATACATATTGTACCTACATATATAGCTAGTTTTATTGGAAAATTGGGAACTGCATGTTATACTTTAAATACTGGAATCATTTTAAAAGAGCGGTTTTCCCCTTAATATGTCATATCACTGTTCTATGTTGCATTATACACGAATATGCTCGCATTTCTTTTTATATGTCGCATACATCATGCTCTATTATTATACGCATTGAGATATGTTGTTTTCATGAGATTTCTGGATTTGAGAACCGTGAATATTTTAAAAGAGATTATGTGTTGTTTCAAAAACCCGGTTTCTCTTGATATGATATTTCAGTGCGTCCACCATGTGTTTTCTCGGTTCTGAGAGCGACATGTGAAACCCGATTCGAGGAGGCGGATGAGGCCGATTGCGGGTACATGGTGGACCCGGTATGGTACCCGGGACAAGAAAGGGATGCTGTGTATACAGACGGTGAGCCTGGCAGAGGGACTACTACCTACCGGTGATTGGTTGGACCTGGCGGTTATCCGGAGGATACCGACCAGAGTCGATAGATGGATACGGGACGATCCGTATTGCCGGGGCCGAGGGCCGATTCCGCAGACGGAGCCCGTGGGCCGATCCGGACTGACGGAGCCCGATATATGAGGATTTACGTACCGATGATGGAAACGATTTTCATGATGTTTTCGAGTGTCGATACTAGGCACTCAGGTTTCATGATTTTGATGTGTCGGGAAGGACACCGTTGATTTTTATTCTCATACTTTCATGCACACCCCTTTATGATATTTACGTGCATGCAGACCATTGATTATATGGGTGGACGGGATCCCCATGCATACATATCTTGATTATGGTTGGACGAGATCCATATACATGCATTGATTATTACTTTTGGATGTTATCCGCATGCATTTAGGTATTGACTACCTTGTTGGCACATATACAGACCCGGTCACCATAGATATCATAGTATTGCCTTATGATATAGTTGACCTAGGAGTCGTTGTTTATTCGATTTCTACTTGTAGATATATTTCTATTCACGAGTTGGCAACTCACCCCCGTTCTGCCACAGTTCTTACAGGTTGACTGCTTGGATTAGTAGCGGCTTCGCTGGCACACAGTTGCATTCGGGTGTTTTGCATTGGTAGGTGGGATATTTGTATCATTCCCACTCTTGTATCTATATTTCATATTGTATCTAGTTAACTCCATCAATCAAAAGTTGTAATTGTATAAGTGATGAGACTTGATGAGACTTGTAGTTGCGAGATTTGAGCGATGGGTTTTATATTCACTTTTGGGGTTATATATTGCTCATTTCTTTATCTTTTTGGTGGTGAACTTCGCCGTTGGGTGTCGTATACTTGTTTATGCTGTATTGCGTGGTTGTGATCCGCCGTTTGGCGAAGAGCTAGCTCCCGCTTAGGGATGCCTTTATTCTTATTATGTATTTGTGGTTTTGGATCGAAATATATAAAGGAGGTGCTGCCAAAATTTTTCAAAAAGACGAAATATGTTTTCAAACTAGAAAATTTCATTTGCATCATTCATGTTCCTTTTCTATGTAGTAAGAAAACTTGATTTCATATACTTTTATTTCAAAACCCCACCTCCTTTATTTTTTTCAAAAAGGTTTAGATTTCTGGGTTTCAGCTTGCTTGAATTCCGTTACGCCTTTAGACGTTGCGTGATTCAAGTGCTGGTCACGAGCTAATATTTCGGGTCGTGACAATACGGGGCAGTGTCGGGAAAATGGATGAATAATAGATCTAACTATTAGGAGCTAGAGAAAGATCGATTGACATGTCTTTTGATTCAATCGCATGGTCAATTCTTATTAACGTCGAGGGTGAGATTTAAGAATGTGATGAATCGAGTGAAGACTTAGGTATTCAAGTACGCTTCAAATGGGTCGAAAGTGCTTGGGTAGACATGACTGATCAGATCTGAGGTACGAGATTTCACGAGCGTAATATTTTATTTATGTTCTTTTTTTAAGGGAGATACTTCTGTCGGTTCTGACAGATCTGACAACAAGGCTACCCGCTTACATGTTCTTAATGGTCCACGCCGCACTGACATGTATGGAGAGAAATAAGCAAAAAGAGGAAGATTTTCAAGGAGACATTAACTCAGGGAGTCATCCGGTCAAGGAGCTGTAGATGACGTCCACTCACTTCTGCGGGTGGGAGTATGTTGGCATTTGATCCGCTTAGCCCATATCCATCCAAGTGATTGGACGGACAGGTCGGGTCGATAAAGTAACTAACCCTAATCGAATTGGTTTCTTATATAAGCATATTGCAAGCGTATGATTTGTAGGTGATTAATGATCTATGCAAAGATTAAGGTTTGTGCATTCATCAAGAATTAGCCGTCATTTTCTCCCTCTTCTCTTCTTCTTCTTCAATGGTTAGTACTTGGGTGACTACGTGGGTGCTTCTCGCTGCTCAACGGTACGTGGTGTAGGTAAAATATTTCATCTAATCGACGTGAGGGACAATCGATCCATCTTTCTTATTTAAAATTATCATATGCTGAATTGAGATTTGCTTTTCGTTGTACCATATTATGTTTGTTCTCATCTAAATTTCTATCTACATGATCGATCTTGTTTATTCTCTGCTACAAATACAATAAAAATTAAACATGCAAATTTATGTTGAGTGAAATCCATGATTATTTTCCAATCCAATACCAAGTTAAACAAAAAGGCAAAAAAAATGAAGAAGTAAAATTAGAAATGTTTGAATGCGAAGTCTCCTCTTCTAGAAATGATTTAAATGTGGATATTGATGCAAAGCATTTTTAATATAGGAGAGAATATATCATGTGATTTTAATTTTAATTTTTTGGATCAAATCTATTACGTGATATATAATTTCATTGGTTAAACCATCCCTCTAGAAGCCAGAACTGCTTGAGAAATCAATCGCTGTACTCTTTTGAATGGTTGCAAGCAGTCCCTGATAGTATTAGCTAATATATGATACATAAAATTTATTGCTGACCAAAGACATGACCTTAGACTTTTAATAAGAAACCTCTTAGATGGCTTTTTTCCTTTGTACACCTTTCAAAATTTGCCTTTGACTATTTCTCGTTAAAAATTAATTATAGTTATCTCTGTTTGGGCATTAAACCAATATGCTACCAAATGCTCTATCTAGATTGCATAGATGAGTTTTTCTTCAATCTCCATCATTAAAGCTATCCCTTTCAACATTATTTTGGACAGCATTGTTGTTCCAACACTATGGTTATATCGAAATCGAAGTATTAAGAAATATGCTATACTCCAACATTATTATTCCGGAAGTTGGATATTCAATGTTTTAAATCGAAGTATCAAAATTTGTCAAGACGATAACCTTTATTTCATTTTCAAAATTCTCCGTGCGGCTGAGTTGTGGCATAATAGCCACGAAAAATATGCAACCCTGTTTTTTTTGAGAAATATCTTAATCTTGTCACACCGGTGAGGAATACGAATGTCAGAATTTTTATTCCGATATAACAAACGCGTGCGTGTTTAATATATCGTCATACTCACAACCAAAGCCTGGTCCCATCTAGTTTAAAGCTCTGTGAGGCCGAACACCCCGTTTTATGTTGCTTGGGCGCAACGTTGCAGTCAAGCATAACCCCGTTTTATGTTGCTTGGGCGTAACGTTGCAGTCAAGCATAACCCCATCTACATCAGGTATATCACGCTCTATCTTATCCTGGTTTACATTGTCCTAACTATATTTGCACTCTTGTGCTTGAATTTAAGAAATTTCTAAAGAGTCCCAAAGCGAACAATGTTTATAAAGGTGACAAAATGCAATTGGCCCATTAAATAAATATAAAAGACAACAAATTTTCTTACATAAGACCCAGTCCAAATCATTATAATCCTCACTTCTAGAAGCGCAGAAACATTTCAAAGGGCATTTCCTCATCTCTCTCCAATCTTTCGTCCCAAAACTTGATCCATTTCCCTCCCTTCCCCCACATTCGCAACATCTCTCTCAATCCAATTTTCTCAAAACACTCTTTTTCTCTCTCTTCAATCTCTCTTTCTCTCTCATCATGTCCACTGATAGGCCTCTCCTGCTCCCATCTCCATTACCATCACCTCCTCCTCCTCCTCCTCCTCCTCCTTCTTCTTCTTCCAAAAGAGTCACCATCAACTTATCCCAATCCAAATCCCGAAACGCTTCCGACTTGGATACGTTCTCCTTCGACAACCCGAGACTCCACTCTAGCTCGAAATCCTCGACCGTCTCCATCGAGCCGCTCCCCAAGTCCGGCTCGACCCGGCCGCCAATCCGGTACTTCTCGCACCGGTCGGAGTCAACCCGGTTCGGCTCCCAGAAGGACCTGTCCGACGAGGACTCCCGTCTGGTCTACATCAACGACCCGGACAGGTCCAACTCCCCTGTCCGGTTCTTGGACAACTCCATCCGGACCTCCAAGTACTCCGTTTTCACTTTCCTTCCGCGGAACTTATTCGAACAGTTCCACCGAATCGCCTACATATACTTCCTGGTGCTAGTGGCTCTCAACCAAATCCCACAGCTCGGGGTCTTCACCCCCGCGGCGTCTATACTTCCGTTGGCGTTCGTGCTCAGCGTGACCGCCATCAAAGATGCCTATGAGGACTGGCGAAGACACCGGTCCGACCGGACCGAAAATAACAGGACCGCCTCGGTCCTCGTCGGGTCCCAGTTTCAGTCCAGACCCTGGCAGTCGGTTCGGGTCGGGGAGGTTATTCGTGTCACGGCCAATGATACCCTGCCCTGTGACATGGTCCTGCTATCCACGTCCGACCCCTCGGGTGTTGCCTATGTGCAGACCATAAATTTGGACGGGGAGTCCAATCTGAAAACCCGGTATGCCAAGCAGGAGACACAGTTGATCCCGCCGAACCGGGTTTCAGGTCTGATACGGTGCGAGAAGCCGAACCGGAACATATACGGGTTCAATGCCAATGTGGATGTTGACGGGAAGCGGGTCTCGCTCGGACCCGGTAATGTGATACTGAGGGGGTGTGAGCTGAAGAATACTGATTGGATTGTTGGGGTTGCGGTGTACACGGGGCAGGAGACAAAAGTGATGCTCAACAGCTCGGGCGCACCTTCGAAACGAAGTCGGTTAGAGGCCCATATGAATCGGGAGACGATTCTATTGGCTGTTGCGTTGTTTGTGATATGCACGATCGTTACGGTTTTAGCTGGGTTTTGGTTGCATCGGCACCGGCATCAGCTGGACACATTGCCTTATTACAGGAAAAACGATTACTCGAACAAAAGGATAGGCGACATCGGCAAATATAAGTACTATGGGATTGGATGGGAGATCGTGTTCACTTTCTTCTCGTCGGTGATTCAGTTTCAAGTCATGATACCGATCGCGTTGTTTATATCGATGGAGTTTGTTCGGTTGGGGCAGGCTTATTTTATGATACAGGATCAGGAGATGTACCATGAAGTGACGGATTCGAGGTTTCAGTGTAGGGCTTTGAATATAAACGAAGATTTG
Organism: Agapanthus africanus; assembly: GCA_030015575.1. NCBI lineage: Eukaryota > Viridiplantae > Streptophyta > Magnoliopsida > Asparagales > Amaryllidaceae > Agapanthus > Agapanthus africanus. The sequence goes on from CM057341.1 coordinate 620,148,440, forward strand.
GGGCAGATTAAGTATGTGTTTTCGGATAAAACGGGGACGCTGACGGATAATAAGATGGAGTTCCAGTGCGCGAGTATAAGGGGTGTCGATTATAGGGGCGTTGGCGAAGAAGAGGATTGTGCTACTGTCATGGGTAAGTTGTTTCGTTAATCGTACATTGCCTAATTTTCAATATGTTTTCCTTTTTAGTTCATATATAATTGTGATTGAATCATAATATACCTAAATTAACCTTTTCCATCTGATTTTACAGAATGCCTGATTTAGCTAATGTAAATCCGAACAATGTATACACTAGTTAAAATGAGACAACTTATAATTAGGAAGCGGAGTATACAGTGCCATTGTGGGAATTTTCTATGGACCCACAACACATGACAACACACTATTGATTAATTAATGTCACTTCACTAGTCGTTTCATTCTAATACGTAAGATTCTTGCGTTTGCAAGACCAACTTACATATGGATCAATGAATAGCGTGGTGTCATTTGTTTCGCCACAGTAGGAAATTCCTACCATGGAATTGTATCCTTCGTTTTCTCAATGATAATATAAACCGTGTTAATTTTGCAAATAAGTAATGTTTGTGTGAACTGTTAAAGTACAACTGCCGGATACAGAGCATCTTGTGTTGGCATCTTTTGTCTCCAGTAATTTAATTTAGTTCTTAGAATTTTGTCTGCATAGCAGTAGTAATGTCTCTTATACCACTTGAGATTAAAGAAATATCTTAAACAAAATAGATTAGTTTGCTTTCTAAATTTACCTAATTATTTTGATTTCTTCTGCCTACAGTCTGGCAAAAGGCTTTAAAGTCCATGGACCTAAGCATTAGGTTTTGATAATGTCTCTAGGGTATTAGGATATTGCTCCATATATATCTTATAATTATAATATAGAGACAAGGGAACAACTATTGATATTTTTACCTTGTTATGTTTTTGCTTGACTTGGGATTAGTATCTTGTATTGATAAGTTTGGTTTGTTATGAAAGTGGTTAGTTTTATCTGTAAGTAACATGCCATTGTTCCACCAATGAGCAATAGCTCGATCGGCTGGCATGGTGCTTTCCCTCATATGGGGAGAGTGCAGGATTCGAACCCTAGAAGGGGAAGTGGCTACAAATTAACGCTTTTGGGAAAAATTCATGGGTCTCTCAGTGCATGTGTTTGCTGTGTTGTTGTGTATGATGTGTGCGTGAGCGTGTTGGAAAATAAAAATGCCTCAGTTCCAACTTGTTTGGGCTCAAAACCGAACTTCAACAGGAGACAGCGAAACATCAAGTTGCATTGAAGCACACATATAAACCTGAGATTTACAAAGGGTAAGTAATTAAGCAAAGTTGCCGTCTGGCTGAAACACCTCAAATGCATAATTCATGATTCTTGAGATTATTCGGCATATCAACCATCATACCATACGATTTGCGGTTTCTTCGAGTTACATAGGTATTTATGAATTGTTAGCCTTACATATTCAATGATAGAGCATTGGTTTTGGAAGGTATGATCGAAGATTTAATTTTCAATTACCTAAATAATGGATTTAAAGTTCGTTGTCAGCGGGACATGACTTTGTATTTGACGCACGGCAGTGCTGAATAAGCGAAATGTTGATTACATGTGCGGTGTAGTTTGATTTCTAGGTTCGCCACATAACATCTAGAAATTATCCATCATCTAATTAATGTGTATCTTTCTCCTTGCTCGGTCCCATACGATTCATGAAGCATGCAAGCAATTGTAAGGAATATGATACAGATGTACTCACATCAACATCTGATATCATATAGCTCAACGCACTTCATTTAAACATTAAACCCTAATGGCGAAAGAAATCACCTTCATCCGAAGATAAGTATTAATTCGAGTTCTATGGCATGAAGATTATCAGATAAAGTTCAGAAACTTCATTTTCAGGAGAATTTTTTTTTGTACGATCCTCTTACATTTCCAGATTATTGTACACGTTAATTAAATCATATTCCATGTTTTAAAATAACTCTGAAATTAAACCAAAGTTCTTACAGATGCAATATTTTTCAGTGGCTGGACAGGTTTGGAGGCCGAAAGTTCAAGTGAAGCCTGATTCGGAGCTGCTCCATCTACTAAAGCACAGCCAAGGAACAGAAAAGGGGGATAAAGCAAAAGATTTCGTTCTTGCGCTTGCAACATGCAATACTATCGTTCCAATAATCCTCGACACTGCTGATCCAGCGGTGAAATTAATCGATTACGAGGGTGAATCCCCTGACGAGCAAGCGCTCGTTTATGCTGCAGCTGGTTATGGATTTGTGCTGATTGAAAGGACATCTGGGCACATTGTTATAGACGTTCTCGGTGAGAAACAAAGGTGTGTAATTGCTTCCTTGTTTATTCCCCCCCTTATAATAGTAGGAGCACTCGGTAATTAATCATAGAATAGTGTTGTCTGTGCATGATGTGCTTGTTGATACTGTCAGCGTTAACTTTTATCGGTGTTTCTATCACTGTGTTTTTTAACAATAGTCATTTGAGAAAAGGATGCCTTGATCAGGCTTAGCTTGGGACATCGGTTAGGCTAAAGAAATGCATATAGTTTATACTTCAACAGGGTCAACAAGTAATATTCAAATATTCAGGAATAATTTATGAATATCCGGAAAAAAATTTGTTTGCACTGTATTCATTTCTCCTTGAAATCCAATCGAGGTTCGCAAAGTCAACCATGAAATACACCTTATGGAGCCGATGGTGGAAGATCCATTCCGACCTCAAACTTAGAATACAAATGTCCAATTTCATAATTATGAAATTCTATTATGTGACTCAAGTTTTCATTGTTGGATTATTATAGTCATACATGTATACCTAATCTATAGGCCTAATTCTCATCATTTAAGAAAATTTGTATTGGAAAATACCTAATAAGTAGTACATCAAACTAGAACCAGAACAAGAACAGGTTTCACGGCCTCGTCACGCATGGATAAATATTATTACGGAGCACAGTCGATATTGACATTAAATCATTGAATTCTTACTCATTCTTAATTAACCAAATACCATGTGTTTTAATTAAGGCAGCGGAAAGTCAACGATGAACTTAAGACATCGTCGACCCAGTTGTACCTGAGAGCTTAATATATCCCCAAGGTAGTATTAATTACACAGATCATCGAAAAATAAGCCTTTGTTCATTGCCTGATGTCTGATACTACTTACTACTTATTAGGATTAAGACGGTATCCATAAGTATTCAACCCATATTAGTTATTTTATCAAAATAATAAACTAAAATCCCATGAAGTTATATGAGACCAATAAGCTTTAGATAATAGGTCTAATTGGTTCAAGTTCAATTTTTTAAAAATTAATTTTGTTTGTCCTTCACTTTCAATTCGATCGCATGATATTAGATTAATTATTTTTCAGTAATACTATTTATCATAGTGGTGACGACATTGCGGACGTTGGCTTAAGTTAAGAGAGTAATAGTCATATGCTTATTTGCTGTGATAAAAATTACAGTCATAATCCACTATATAGCCCCTTAATATAATCACTGGTTATTAAAATTAAATATTAGACATGTCATTCAAATATTATTTAGATATTGTGACATATCATGGAAAAGGAAGCTCAATATGGCATCGATCAATTTAGAATAACTAAGCTTTGCTGGATGAAAACTTGGAACAATTTCATGAATTTTTGATGACATGATGAATGAACCAAGAATAGCATTTATTGACTTCATTCAAACATTGCACATGGGTTGAAAACATGAAAGCTTGAAATAGGAATTAAAAGATCCTGTTACAGTCGTCGTACATCACAAACAGTGATTCTTATATCCAAATTAATATGTATGAAACCCACTTGTGTACGCAGCCCTACTTCACAAACGATGAAACCTTTTTCATATATAAAGTATATATTAATAAGATATCATAGGATCTAATAATAATAATAATTATTATTATAGCATTCACTATTCATCAATAGTTAGAAAATATGTAGGGCAGTGAGCAAATTTGAGCCCACAACACGCTACAAGAATCTTATGTTTCATAGACTTGGTCTAATATGGTTTCTTTATATTTTTATTTTTTAAAATATTTTATCAGGATTTATGATTAGAAAATGGTGGCAAGCTGCTGAAAACGTGTATAAGGGAGTTCTATTATTATTATTATTTATTAAAAGAAGGTGAAGGAAGTTGAGGAGGAGGGGAGGGGAGGGGGGGGGGGGGGGTTGTTAGGGTGGCGATGATGCTATTAGCAAGCACAGATGCTTGGATCTAACGGTTCAGGTGGTGCAAATGTGTTTTGATTTGCGATAAAGGGCTGTAATGTTCCAATTAGTATGGAAAATTATATCAGATTTCTCCAACTCAACTGATGCTGACCCTTTCAAATTTCAGTAATTTTAATTTTGATTGAAGGGGACCAATAAAAATGTGGGTTGAAACTCTGGAAGAAAATTTCAAATTAAGGCTATTGGAAACATTATTTTGATTAGGCAATGTGGACAGCAACAAGAAACAAATAGAGAAAGCATACAAGGGACAAGTTCACTCACTTAAAAACAAATTAAGCCACTAACTAATTGCCATTAGTTAGGATTACTATTTACTAAGCTGATGACAGTTTAAAGTGGCTCTAGGAGTTTAAAAGGCCGGCTGCCAAAAAATGAGATGGGACCATGAGATCTGTCTCACTTATCTCAATTTTTAACCATCATCATTTCATGAATTTTTACTTCATATCTATAGTTTATGTCTTGTCATATTAATTAGATTGGACCCTTTTGTTCCTTCACGTACTTTCTTGGTGCCGGCCTTCTCATTGGTCTCTAGACATGCTCTTCTTTTTGTCATATTTTTCTCAAATTTTGTATATAGAAAAATTAGTTAATTTTGCATTTACTTTTTTGATAAGAATATTAAAATAGATTTGTAAGCTATTATGTAAAAATATAAAATTGAATTCATGATATTTTTTGGCAATTTCATGATGTAACGAGTATCTTACATAGAAATGCTGAAAGGTCATGTTATTTTAGTGAACTTAATGATATAAAATAGATGCTAAGCTGAAAAATCCTGATGGTTTGATAATGCATTATAAAATTTACGCAAAACAAAATTAATGTTTTTATGCTGCCGGTCCTGCAAAGATCATTCTCAATTGATCCCCTCTTCTTCCCCACACACACACTCTCTCTCACACAAACACACACACACACACACATGAATCATTCTCAATTGCACTTAATTTTACCTCCAGCTAACCGAACTTTCCTTTGTTTTTTTTTGAAAAGTCTTCTCTCTTTCTCCTCTCATTCATCCTCCTTTCTTACCACCCCCATTTGACTCTTCTCCCAAATCCTCAACAAATCTGAGATCCTTCTCAACTCCAAAAATAGATTTCATGCTTCTAATTCCAAACCCCAATTCATCCTCAACAAGACAATGATAAACTCTGAGCGTCCTCTTTTGGACCCAAATCCATCACCAATCCCCCCTTCTGGGGACCGCGTCGCCGGCGAAACCTCCTTCCGCCGCCCTCCGCCCGCCTCCGTCCGCCGCGGCTCCCGCGCCGACTCGGCCTTCTTCCTCACCTCCCAGAAGGACCTCCCGGACGACAACGCCCGGGTGATACAGATCGAGCAGACAAATTCCTCGGATTTCGCCGGCAATTCCATCAAGACAACAAAGTACTCCCTCCTCTCCTTCCTCCCCCGCAACCTCTTCGAGCAGTTCCACCGCCTCGCCTACATCTACTTCCTAATCATCGCCATTCTCAACCAATTCCCACAGCTGGCCGTCTTCGGCCGCGGCGCCTCCATCCTCCCTCTCGCCATCGTCCTCCTCGTCACCGCCTCCAAGGACGCCTTCGAGGACTACCGCCGCCACCGCTCCGACCGCATCGAGAATAACCGCACCTCCCTCGTCCTCGACCCTTCCGCCGCCGCCGCCTCCTCCTCCTCCTTCCGCGTCAAGAGGTGGAAGGACATTAAAGTTGGAGAAGTTATCAAGATCCTGGTGGACGGACCCCTCCCCTGCGACATGGTGGTCCTGGCCACCAGCGACCCCACCGGGGTCGCCTACGTCCAGACCATCAACCTCGACGGGGAGTCCAATCTCAAGACGAGGTACGCGAAGCAGGAGACGCTGGCCGCCATGAAGGAGGGGGAGATGGCGTTTTCCGGGGTAATCCGGTGCGAGAAGCCCAACCGGAACATCTACGGCTTCCAGGCCGACATGGAGGTTGACGGGAAGCGCGTGTCGCTCGGGCCGTCGAACATCATTCTCAGAGGCTGCCAGCTTAAGACCGCGTGGGTGGTCGGGGTCGTGGTTTACGCGGGGAGGGAGACCAAGGTGATGCTCAACAGCTCCGGCGCCCCCTCCAAGAGAAGCCGGCTGGAGACGCACATGAATCGAGAGACTTTCCTGCTGTCGGGGATTTTGGTCACTTTGTGCGGCGCAGTGACCGTTTGTGCCGGGGTTTGGCTGGGGATCCACAAGGAGGAGCTGGATTACTCTCCTTATTTTAGGAAGAGAGAGTTTGTGGCGGGGGAGGAGAAGGACTATAGCTATTATGGGATCGCGTTGGAGGCGTGCTTCACCTTTCTCAAATCGGTGATTGTGTTTCAGATCATGATTCCGATCTCTCTGTATATATCGATGGAGCTGGTGAGGCTCGGGCAGGCCTATTTTATGATTAGGGATAGGAATCTGTATGACGATGCGTCGAGCTCGAGATTCCAGTGTCGAGCTTTGAATATAAATGAGGATTTGGGGCAGATTAAATATGTGTTATCCGATAAGACGGGAACGCTTACGGAGAACAAGATGGAGTTTCAGTGTGCGAGCGTAAGGGGAGTCGATTACAGCGGTGGAAAGCCCCTTTTGCCCGTTGATATCGGTGGAGTTCATACAGTAATAGGTAGTATAAATTCGGCTCCTTTATGTGAATGAAAATGTTTGAGAAGTAAAAAAAAAAAAATTAAGTTTAGGTTGTTGGGGTTAACATGTACTGTTGTGTTTTATAACAGTTGGGGATCAGTTTTGGAGGCCAAAGATGACGGTGAAAACTGACCCTGAGCTGGTGAGGCTGCTGAGAAATGGAAGAGAGACCGAGGAAAGGAACCGTGCTCGTGAGTTCTTTCTTTCCTTAGCGGCATGCAATACTATTGTGCCTTTGGTATTGGGAACACCAGACCCGGCACAAAAATTGATAGATTACCAGGGCGAGTCCCCCGATGAGCAAGCGCTGGTCTATGCGGCTGCTGCGTATGGATTTGTTCTCATTGAGAGGACCTCTGGGCATATAGTTATTGATGTTCTCGGGGATAGGCATAGGTATAGCTTTTCTTCTTGTTTCCGTTTGCTTGATTGTTAACATCTCTTGCTCTGATCCTATTCGTTGGTAACAACGCCTCTTTGGTATTAATGTAGAGCTAGGTTCAGTGAACTCAAAACCATCACATACTATTAACCTGTGTCTTGTGAAGGCTAGATTATATTTATTTTCATTGATTGATCTTAATATTTGCTAGGATCAGTTCAGTTAATTGCTGCAAAAGTGGTTGCTGTTTGTTGCTGTCCTTTTCTGAGACATTTAGTTATCGTTATGGAAATATCATCGTCTTTGCTTAATTGTGTAGCTATATTTCTGCTGATTTAGTGACTATGACATCAATAGTAATGCAGTTTGTTGTGGTGGTGGTTGTTGTGGATCATCATAGTGACAATTTTTTATTTTTTATTTGTAGTTGTTGTGCTGGTGGTTGTTAGATTACTAGGTTAGTAATCTGTTTTTTTCCAAAGGCTTAGAATTATTTATTTTACTTAATTTGTTAGTGTGATTAGATCAGCTATAGACTATTGTAGCAATCTTAATTGTTGGTGACCTTTTATAATGTCCTTGTTATTCGGAAGTAGATATGCTCTTTGACGGAAAAAAAAAAAACATACGAAAATAACTAGCTAATGACGTTGGTGGTGGTTTATAGTCGTCGCATTAGCGTTCCTTGTCACGTTAGACACATTGTGATAATCAATGATTGTAGTAGAATAAGTAGGATCTCGTCGTTATATTACTAGAATTGCTTTTGTGCCAAGTATCCCTTCATTATATTTTGGTGGACTAACTTCTTACCGGTTTATTTTACCGGAGCAACTTTTTGGTTTTTATGAGACTATCTATTAACTAAAGAAACTGTAATTTAGGTAAATTTACCATATTATGGCGATTTCAGGTATGATGTGTTGGGCCTTCATGAGTTTGATAGCGACCGCAAGAGGATGTCGGTTATAGTAGGGTGTCCTGATAAGTCAGTTAAGCTATTTGTGAAAGGTGCAGACAATTCAATGTTTGGAGTCATAGACAAATCCCTGGATGTTGATGTAGTTGAGGCAACCGAATCCCATCTTCACAGATACTCATCCCTTGGCCTGAGAACACTTGTTATCGGAATGAGGGAGTTAGGTTCAGAAGAGTTCGAAGAGTGGCAATCTGCCTATGAGAGAGCAAGCACGGCTTTGCTTGGAAGGGGAGGCTTGCTACGAGCCGTTGCTGCCGAGGTCGAATGCAATCTCCAATTATTGGGAGCCTCAGGGATCGAAGATAAGCTTCAAGAAGGAGTGCCCGAAGCCATAGAATCTCTGAGGCAAGCAGGGATCAAGGTCTGGGTTCTGACAGGGGACAAGCAAGAGACTGCCATTTCCATTGGATATTCTTGCAAGCTGTTGTCAAGTGAGATGACCCAAATCATCATAAATAGCCGGAACAAAGAGTCGTGCAGAAAAAGTCTAGAAGACGCAATTGCTATGTCTAGAAAGCTGAAAGCAACATCTCCTTCGGCGCAAGAGGGTGGATTTGGTAACGGGACTGCTAGCGTGCCTCTTGCTTTGATCATTGATGGTACCAGTCTTGTCTATATTCTCGAGACTGAATTAGAGGAAGAGGTATAAACATATTTTTAGAATTTTCTCATCATTTTTTTCTATATTGCTTCATTTACTCATGAATAACTTTATTTTCTTTTTCTCGAATTGATGCAGTTGTTCAAAGTAGCCCAAGCATGCGATGTTGTGTTGTGTTGCCGAGTGGCTCCATTGCAAAAGGCTGGAATAGTTGCACTTATCAAGAATAGCACCGATGATATGACTCTTGCCATTGGGGATGGTAAACATTCTTAATTTGTTTTGTTTTTTGTACTCCAGAGAAAATAAAGAGCTTGTTTGCTTCCATTTCTCTATACCGACTAATATAAGTTTATTCGGTTTAGGTGCTAATGATGTTTCAATGATTCAAATGGCTGATGTCGGGATTGGCATCAGTGGTCAAGAGGGACGACAAGCTGTTATGGCCTCAGATTTTGCGATGGGGCAGTTCAGATTCTTAGTTCCCCTTCTTTTGGTTCATGGTCATTGGAATTACCAAAGAATGAGTTACATGATTTTGTACAACTTCTACAGAAATGCTGTATTCGTTTTCATGCTTTTCTGGTAAGTGATCCCTCCAAATGATTAAATTTTAGCATTGTTGCTGCATTCTGATATTTTTGAAGTTTGAAAACTAATATAGCCATAGTCCAGTCTATGGTTTCATTTATATTTCATTAGAAGGGATTTCAACACTTAGCTCAAGTTTATTTGGCTAACATAATCGGCCATGTTTTTCTGTGCAGGTATGTTCTGTATACCGCTTTCAGTTTGACGACCGCAATTACAGAATGGAGCAGTGTGCTATACTCCGTGGTCTACACTGCTCTCCCGACCATCATTGTTGGGGTTCTAGACAAGGATCTAAGTCGGAGGACACTGCTCAAGTACCCCCAGCTATATGGCGCTGGGCAAAGAGAGGAAAGATACAACCTAAAGTTATTCATTCTTACAATGCTGGATACCATATGGCAAAGTGCAGCTATTTTCTTCATCCCTTATCATGCATATACACACAGTGAAGTCGATTCTTCAAGCATCGGAGACTTGTGGACGCTTGCGGTGGTCATCATCGTTAACATTCACTTGGCAATTGATATATTTCGATGGAATTGGTTGACGCATGCATCGATTTGGGGATGTACGGCTGCCACATTCATTTGTGTCATTGTCATTGACGTGTTACCATTTCTTCCTGGATACTGGTATTTACCTCTTTCACTAATCACAATTAGTTTACTCTATTTGAAATGCTTCTGAGTTTCTGCATGCACATGGTTTCTTACATTTACATATTTTCTATATTAAATTTTCATTGTACCAATCTGTTTAACACTTTGGCACTACAATTAGTTTACGTTGCATAAAGCTCCATTCCATTGAAACATTGAATAAAAGTGTGACCATACTATACATCATCATTTGCCTTTTCCCATTAATATTCGGTGGGGTGTGTAACAAGGCCACATGAAGAGTTGACTAAGTTTTGTATTTTTGATGAAAACTGGACGAAGTTTTGTAGTTATTATCCATAACCCTACATAACGGTAATTCTCTCCATATGATACCAAAAACTTTTATAGCCAATCGACACTAGCGACTTCAATTCATCAATCCAACTGGAATTGGGTTAGCCCGTTCCAACAATACATTGCAACTTATATGGAGTGTCACAATGTGAAGGCGTGTCAATTTAATTGCCCAGTATACATATGTGCTTAAGTTGTTTATTTTAGGGCGAAAAAATGAAATCTTAGAATCCATTAATCTGCACGCACGGTGTAGTGTGTTGCTAGGTGCATGGACAAAATAGGTCTTGCTGGTGCACTAATATCTTCAGTTTATGAAGTATGATTATTGTTATCAAAGGCTGAAGGAAAATAGTTCTCACTTTGATCATTTTTGGACAGTAGTATCATTATGTAAAAAATAAACTACCTTCACACGGCTAAAACTTGGGTAAAAGCTGATGATTCGTACCTTTCGTGTTCCAGGGCTATATTTCACGTTATGGGAACTGGGGTATTCTGGTTGTGCTTGCTTGGTGTCATCATAACGGCTATGATTCCACGATTGGCTACAAAGGCCATTACCGAGTATTTCATTCCTAGTGATATTCAAATTGCAAGAGAATTAGAGAAATTTGGTAGCGTAAATGAGGTAAATGCATCGGAAATCCCAATGAGCACTTTCTCAAATTCTCGGCATTCATTTAGACCGTGAGTTTTGTTCTTATAGATTTCCTTCTTTTTTCTTTTCTTTTTTTCCTTTCGTGTGTGTATATTTAGCCCATTCTTTTGGCTGCTCTTCGGATTTATCACCGATGGCAACCTTTTTGTAATTTACTCAAATGGGGAGAGTTGTAATCCCTTCAGTGTTGAATTTACCATAACAATTTTTTGAAATAGTAAAAGAAAATCAAAGTTATACAACATACACTGTTTTCATTCCGTATTTATTTGAAGATCTTATCTTACTCAACAATGGTTCATGAATAAACTCGTACTTCTTTATATTCCTTTTTCTGTTTTGACATTCCTTCAGTTTTGTGGTTCTAATAGCGAAATGTTTATGCGAGTGCCACTGATATATTCTAGTGACAAAGCCCCTTTGCGGTTGAGCATGAGAGGTTTGGGGGTTCAAACCCAGCTTGCAATAGGCAACGGCCTATTATTTAAGTATCTTTTAGTACTTAAATATACCATATGATTTCCTTATAAAAAGCTTCTCATAGCTTGGAACACTAGCATTCTTACTGCTTTTTGTTTATTCTATGGTTTACCTAAGTATTCACACCATGAGAAAAGTCCAAAGTTGGTTGGAGTTTGCTGATGAGATCCTGGACTAAATTTTGGTAATACATGAGGTGCCTTTGATTAGATTCCCCTATGGATCTACTATTCAAATTTTGTACAGATCATGTGAATCACTGAAGTCATGGATGGTTTTGAAATAAATGAGCTATGGAGAGAATCATTGTGTATGAACATGGAAGTGGCCCACAAACAATGCAGAGCATGCAATGATTTCTTAGGCTAGACAGTGTTTCCATATGTAAAATGATCACATGTGCTCTCTTTTTTCAGGACTCAACAGGAGTGCGTCCCATGAACTTTATTAAAAAAATCTCAAAAACAAACTGAATTACAAGAGAAAGTCTAGACACCTCATATAAAAGCATTTTTCAGTTGGACACCACTTTGTTTTTTGGTCAGCATTCTGAATGCCCACAAACACAACAAGAGCAACCCAGTAAAAGTGTTTTAAAGCATAAGATTTCCAAAGTTTTTTAGGGTGCACAGATATATAGCATACAGGATCTAAACAAGCAGCTCTAAGCTAAAAAAGCTTTTCAAAGCAAGAATAACAGAAAAATATTATGTGTTGTATGTTGATATACTTATAAAGTTTCAGTTAAAAAGGAAAACCTCGCTAGCTGCACCAAATAAGGCACAGTCTAGTTGAGAGTAAATAAAATAAACATGAATATTAAGAATTGAGTCCAAAAACACATCAACAGGCTTTTTTAACCTCAAAAGTGCAAGATATTCTCAAACCTGGGATATGAAAAAGGAGATAAATTTTCCAGGTTTAACAAGGCTCTATACCCAAAAAACAGATGAGACCTGAAGAAGACAAAACTGATTTGAGAACCATGTCAAGAAATAAAGCATCATTTTATTTTATTTTATTTTAACATCATTAGCCTATGATAATCATCACATACAACACAAAAAGAGAGGCAGTTAAAGGAAGAGCAGAATATGTTAACTTCTCTGCAGCGGATTACTAACCTCGCCCTTAATAAATAAAGCTTTGATACTATCAAAGTCTATTGTGTTAGTAATCATATCCTTCGTTTTACTGTACATGCCCCCCACCCATAGGAGCTGGCCATGAGGAGTACGAATGTCATTAAAAATTCTATTATGTCTAACTAACCAAATATTTCAACAAATAGAGTACAAGAGTAAAAGCCATGATTGGTGGTCAATATTTGTATGTATATTAGTTTTCCTCCATGTGGTAATAGCATCAAGGGAAGAAATAGGTTGTGAGTAAACATGCTTAGCTATTTTACATTCAGAAAATAAATGGTTAGAAATCATACAATTTTCAAACATATAGGTAGCATTATGAAACCATACAATTTTAAGAGGAACAGAGTTAGTCAAATGGTTTTGTAGTAGGGAAAGGACTGATTAAAGGAGTTGATGATTTTGTATGCAGACCTAACACTAAACATCCTAGTGTTGCTGCCAGCCCTTCTGAGATCATCTTTAATGGTAGAATTAATAGTAAACATGGAAATAGACTTTAGGGGATGAAAAAGGGTTTTATTGAAAGCAGTTTTCCAATGCCCAGTAGCATTATTAAAGTGATCCTCAGTGTGCACAAAGGCATCAGGATTCCAAAATTTAGCATGAAGGGAGGGGAATTGCTTAGCTAAGGTGGTAATACTGGCCCAAGCATTCAGTCCAAAAATGAATCAATAAGCCATTACCCAGCTTCCAAATTGCATTATCTTAAAAAAGATCTTTGCAAGCATCTAAGTTTTTCCAGAAAATGGAAGGGTTATGAAAATGGAAACTTCTATTATTCATATTGTAGTTGGATCTAAGAACCATAACAGAAAAAGTATCAGATTGATAAAGCTGCCACGTCCATTTACATAAGAGAGATATATTAAAGTGTTCCCGATTTTTTATGGTTAAACCTCCCTCATTTTTATTAAGGCAAACTTTCTCCCACTTAACCAAATTGTAACCCTTTTGGTCCTTGCTAACTCTTCAAAAGAAATTTGCTCTAATAGTGTCAATCCTTTTAATCGCCCATTTGGGTAATTTGAAAAAAAGACATAGCAAAAACAAAGCGATGAGAGAATAGAGTTAACAAGGATGAGCCTCCTCCCAATAGAAAGATTTTTTCCTTTCCAACTACACAGTTTACACCGCAACTTAGCATCAAAAGCATACCAACAATTTTTATCAATGGTCCCAACTTTAAGAGGCGGTTCAAGATAGGTAGTAGGAAAAAAGAAAGCTTACAATTGAGAATATTAGCTAACTGGTCACTGATTGGTAGAGATTTTACGATCAAAAATATAATTACCGTAATCAGAAACGGCGTCGCTTCGCAGCTAGCCGGTGAGTGCGGGTCGATCCACAGAGACGGGTAAATTTCTTTAGTGTGTTTTAACGAGTTGATTCTATTTGTCGTTTTGGTTTTATAAAAATCTAGATCTAAAACTTAATTAATCTAATTTAAATTCTTGCTAGGGTTAGGCTTAGAGGAAGTTTTGGAGATTGATGTTTCCTCACCGCTTTCAATGCCGTATTCTAGATCCATTAGGTGTTATAGTAATTATCGATAAAGTGGATACGACTCTTTTGGAAAGATGTTTTCTTCCTCTAGATTCATATCCTTCCTTTATCGTTAATTACCCTAACCCCCATGGAAAACGCGTGCAACCGGCCCTTTATACTGCGGTTCACTGTTACCTCGAGGGGTAGGGTGCCGCAGGGAGCGGTTGTGCACGCATGCATGGAGTTCTTAATGGGTTAGTTTAATATGGCATTGAAAGGGGTGAGAGATCTCATCTCTCAACCCTTTCCCTAAGGCTAACCCTAACAAGCGAGGAGACTACTCGCTCATTAGGGGATGAAATAACATTAAAAGAATACAAGAAAAACACTTAATAATGGTGATGACTCCCTCCAAGCGATAAAGAACAGATCTGAATGTCACTTCCAGAATTTCTGAATTTTATTTATTGAAAAGAGGAATACAATTTTTAGATCTAAGATTACAATTTATAGGAAAATAGGAAACCTAGGGCTACAGACTCTCGCACATGCAAAATTACAGATTTGACCCCTGAAAATCCTAACATCTGCACCGACGCACCGACGCACCAGAATTCCACCGACACGTGTATTATACGGCCGCGGATCCGCGGCTCCAGGCTTGATTTGGCCGCGGATCCGCGGCCAAACTGTGGACTTGGGATTTCAGTCTTTGGGGTTAGTTTCTTGGCATCTTGGGCTTTGTCTTTGTCTATTTCTTTCCTCTGTTGGGCTTCTGAGTCTACTCCAGATTTTCAGTGAAGATTTGTATTGGTCTTTTAACCGTTTCACCTTGACTTGCTTTGTCTTGCACCTATATGAACTGGGCTTGACTGAGATCCGTCTAATTGTTGGTCAAAAGTCCCTTTTTCTGTTGTTTTGTGTCTTTCTCACTGTATTTGCTCCAGAAACCTATAACCTGTAATATGCAACAAATGTGCGTCAAGAGTACCTGTTTATTTATAAAAAGGATAAGAATAGGGGAATGATAAATGCAATATTATGGTCTGAACAAATACCCCCAAACTTACCTTTTGCTCGTCCTCGAGCAAACTTATTATTTTATTCACTAAAATCCTAACCACACTTTCGCAGGGAAACGCGATTGCACTGAGCACGTGCAACAAGCCGTTAAACCTCTGGGTGTCCCTAGTAGGAGGAGTGTTGTCTCCTGAGGGTTTTCAGCGGATTACACCCACAAAATCCTATCAACTCGGCCCATTGACTTTTGTTCTCCAATTAGGTTTTCTAACAAGGAATTCTATTATCTTATACTTGTAAATCATCCACCCATATTCTTCACACTTCCTCATTATTTAACTTAAGATTATATATGTTATGTAGACCTACTTAGCTTTCGGCATCTTTCAAGTCTTCCTTCTAGGGTTTCATCTTAACTTAGGAATTTTCTATCAACTCCATTAAAGATACAAATTCTATCTTTCATTCCTCTCTCTTATCTAAATTCCAATCACATACCCCTACGTGTGTGTATAGATCACCTCTACACTTGGAAATTCAATTCAAGCAATCATGCCCTTGTCCATTGTCCAAAGTACTAATTAGTTGGTAAATGAAATTTGCTTACACATTCTTCATGCGACCGTTAATATTTCTTGAGGTACCAACGACTGATTACAAAATGATTTTGCACTTTAAAGCGTACTTCCTAGTCCTTGCAACACCCAAGGCTTTAGCAGTGACTCCCAAACCAGTTGGTCTAAGGCACTAGGTGATGAAGCACCCTCGCTAAATATTTTTCTATTTTTGCAGCCTTAAATAATCACAAAAACCAGTGTCCATTTTTTTATTCTTTATTCACACTTTTTCTTTTATTTTCTTCGTACTAAGGACTTTAGACAAGAGCATTTCAAGGTCTCTTCTACTATTCCAAGTTTCAAGGTGCGTGAATGTGCAAATTGTAGGGTATACATTTTCAGAATTTAGACTTAAGCTAGGAACTATTTTTCAAACTTATACTCTAATAAGAACATCAATACTCTTCCCTCATTTCGACTTATTCCAAGAAGTGAACTCAAAATATGCCTATTTCTAAATAAACTACAAGGCATATACTTTCTACCGTTAAACTTTAAGGAAGGTTATTTTTAGGGTTTTTAATTTACTAAGTCTAAGATCTAGTTGTTCCTAGCAAGTCAATTAGCCAAAATTGAATACAATTATTTTTATATTTTTTTGAAATTTTTCAAATTTTTATGGGTTTTCAAATAAGTATGCAAATGCAAAAATATGTACAAATGAATGCGAAGGAAGAAGACGTACCGAGCATACCCCCAAACTTGAACTTGACAGTGTCCTCACTGTCATGCTAAACCAAGAGGGTCAAAATACCGATACTCCCCTGTTTATTTATTTATAGTTTTTTTTTATTGTCAAGAAAACAAAAATATATACAAAAAGGCCCTCCCCCAAACTTCATTTAAACTATGTTAGACAATACTGCCAAACCTTGCATCGGCCAAAAGTCAACACCAACCAGTTGAAAAATTTATCAGTAAAGAGTATTGGTTGGTGGAAAAATAAGTTGTGGTGGTCCGCAAAGAATTGGGGAAGATAGAAGTAGTGGTATGAGAGGTGTGGAGGTAAATATACAGGTGATGGTGATGCATCGAAACGAGAATGTAAATGATCAGCAATCAGTGGAGTGTTGGCATTCTCGTACCTTATTAAAAGAAATGGGGGTATCTCAACTTCTAAGGGAGGAAGTTGACTCACCACAATACCCCCAAGATGTTCCTGTGGGTCCTCTATTGACATGGCATCATCCATCAATTGTGTATGATATTCACTTATGAGGGAACTTATCTCCTCGATGTCCGCCATAGTCCAACTGGAAACTTGCCGTCTATCTTGTAAGACTTTTAAAATAGCGTTCTCTTGCTCGAAGGCTAGAGAGGCTGATATGATAATGGGAAAAGTCTCATTCTCATCTATGTAAGCATATTTAAGGTGAGGCGGTAAGGGCGTGAGTTCGAGTTTCGGAGTCGAAAGAATCATTGCTGAATCTTCCTCGAACTTAAAGGACTCTAACACAGGTTCGAAATCACTGCAAACAACTGATTCGGATGGCTCGACTGACTCATCCAAAAATTCAAAAGACTCATATTCGGGCTGTGAGTCATCATCATCCAAAAAAGTGAAGCATTCATAATTAACATCGGTTGTATCAACGGTAGTAGGCTCAAGGAGGGACGCACTAGTGGCGTCAAAACTGTTTTCATCAAATAGAAATCCTTCAAGCTCGCAGTCCTCCTGCGTGATTTCGTGAATAGAGCAAACTTCTCGTGTACTACTTTTAGGTACGGGGGGCAGACTTCCCATCTTATAAATATTGAACTCACTAGACCTCTTTCCGAAGGATAGGGTCATGGAGCCATTGCGGCAATTTATCACGGCATTGGAAGTGGCCAAAAATGGTCGACCAAGAATCACCGGAATTTGGTTTATTGGGTTAGCAACAGGTTGTGTATCCATAACAATAAAATCAACGGGGAATATGAACTCCCGAACTTTGATCAACACATCCTCTAGTTGACCCCTTGGATAGGTGATTGATCGATCAGCCATTTGGAGAGTGCAAGAGTGGGTTTCAACTCTCCAACCCCTAATTGTTCGTACACGGAGTAGGGAATCAGGTTAACACTAGCCCTAAGATCTAAAAGTGCTTGATTAATTTTCTTATCCCCAATTGTAATTGAAATCGTAGGACAGCCGGGGTCCTTTCGTTTTTGGGGTAAGGTTTGATGGTGGTTAATAGCATTGCTCACTGCACTAGCCACTAGCACTTTCTTGGGTACTTGAGATGCTTTTCTCTTTGAAGTGCATAATCCCTTTAAGATTTTCGCGTATGAAGGGACTTGTTGGATAGCATCCAAGAGGGGTATATTTATGCTAACCTGCTTAAATATCTCCACAATCTTCTCCACTTGTGTATTTGGTTTATTAGGACTCAACCTGTTTGGAAATGGTGCATTCTGAAAATTTGTTGAGTCAAAAGTCTGTGGAGTAGAATGTGGAATAGGAACGGATCCCAGTGTGGATGTGTTCGTGTTGTTAGAAATGGGTCCGTTCGAGTCAGAAGAAGTAGAGCCGTGTGAAGGGTGGAGAATAGGCTCTAAAGAAAAAGGTGAAGAAGGAAGTGAAGAAAATGAAGAAGGGGAAGAAGAACCACCGGCGGGGATGTCATCACTAGTTTCCACATTATTTTGCAACTCTCTTCCGGATCTCAACGTGGTCACCGCATTTACATTGTGATTCTGATATGCGTTTTGTGGGTGACCGGGATTGGGCAATGGTTGAGATGGAAGCTTTCCCTTTTCTCTCTCGCTCAACGCAACAGTTAATTGTGCAATTTGTGCCTCAATAGATTTGATACTTTGATCGTGTGAGGCATTGTTATTCATTAAAGATTGCACATAACTTTCAAATCTTGCTGCGGATTCTGTGGTTTGCTTGAGAAATGCTTCAAGACTTTTCTCGAGTGAGCTAACCTTATCATCATTAGGTTGAACCAAATTGTTCGTTTGATTTGTATAAGGTTGTTGTTGGAAAGGTTGCTGGTTTTGAGTTTGTAAGGGTGCTTGTTGTTGTTGTGGAGGAGGTCTTTGAAAATTATTATTCCCTTGGACTTGTTGATTTTGGTTCCAAGCAAAATTCGGGTGACTCCTCCACCCCTGATTGTATGTCGAAGAGTAAGGATCATTTCTTTGTCGTTGCTGAAATGCAGCATTGACTTGATCCTGTCCTTGAATAGGTGCATTATAAGGACACTCTTTGGTTAAATGCGATGGGTTCGAACAACAAGCACAAACAGTTCGTGTGGGTAGAGTAGGGGCAGGAGAAGACGATGAGATTTTGGTCTCAATGGCTTCTAGCTTTTTCATAAGTGAGGCCATCTCATCCTTCATAGCTATCGACATATCTATTTGATGTATGCCTGCCCTAGATTGACCACTAGAAGAAGATGATGTGGTCTTGGTACTCTCCCATTGAATTGTTTGCTCACTTAGGTCCTCAAGAAACTGCCAAGCTTCGTCGCTAGACTTGGAGAGAAAATGACCTTGACATATTGTTTCTAGCAACTGCTTCGTTGCTGCGTTCAATCCCTCGTATAATGTTTGGCAAAGTTGCCAATTTTCTATCCCATGATGAGGGCATTGAACAAGTAGGTCTTTAAATCTCTCGAAGCACTTCCAAAATGGTTCGGAAGGAAGCTGTGAAAATTGTATAATCTCGTTTCGGATTCTAGCAGTTTTATGATGAGGATAGAACTTTTTCAGAAAAGCTCTTACAAACTCGTCCCAATTTCTAATGGAGTGTGATGCGGTGCTGTATAGCCACTTCTCGGCTAGGTCACATAAGGTAAAAGGAATGACCCTTAGCCTTATTGCGTCATCACTTAATTGGGTTGTCTTCATCATGGCGCAAACGTTTTGGAATTTATTAATGAAAATATATGCATCTTCGGATTCCAAACCATGAAACTTAGGCAGCATATTGATGAAGTGTGGTTTTATTTCAAAATTATCCCCATTCGCCGGTGGGGGTGAAAGACATGTAGGTAAGGAAGTGCGGACGGGGTAGAAGAGATCCTGGAGCGCAACTCGTGCGGGCGCTACAACAGGCGGTAGATTCGGGTTATTCGCACCTGGCGGAGGTGGAATCATTCCCGTCGGTAAGGTATCGTTGGGGTTGAATCCCGACATACCTTCGAAAGAAGAATTTGAATGTGGAGGTAAGGAAGTGGACGGAATATCGACGAAGGGTTCGTTGGTCGGTACCAACGAAACACGGACTAATCGGGCGTTAGTATCCCTAGTCCAAAATGACATACACTAAAGGGTAGTGCAGTCAGAAAAAAGAGAAAAACAGAATGTGGGGGTAAGATAACGTCAGTGAGAAGAAGTGGTGGAAGTGAGTTTGCAAGTTTTCTTTAGCGGCAAGTTGCAAGTTTTTAAAAGATTTTCTTTATTTTTTTTTTATTTGTGAGTTTTGCAAAGAGGTTTTAGGAAAGGGACTCGTGACACCAATATGCCAACCACACATGCACAATCAGGCCTAGATCTAGGGTCGCCTAGGTCTGCTAGACAGCTCCTAACTAGGGCTAGAAATAGACCTCAAACCGCCTCTTCACGGACAAATACGGCCAGGTAAGTGGGAAGGAACCACCACTACAGTGGGCCTAATTAAAAACCATTAGCCTAGACACCGCAATGTCGGTTAGGATAAACGGCTGATGCCTACCCTAGTCCTTTTCCTATTGAGCTCGCTGTCCTTAGGTCTGAGTCTAATCTTTTTTAATTAAAGGTGGTTGATAGAAAATGCTTAGGTGTTTTCTGGGGTCCTGGGAAGGGTGATGAAATCCCCACCCAATCTGAGTTTGGTCAAATAGCCCCTTAGAGTCCGGTTAAATTATGCAAAACAAATAAAATTTCACTTGCAATCAAAATTTTTTAGCGCGGCGTAAAGAAACCTGCAGAAATCTGTTATTTAGAAGGGGGAGAAAGATTTTTACGCAAAGAAATCCTGCAGAAAACTTTTTACAGAGAGATATATGGGAGATTCCAGAGGAGAGAGAGAAAAATCAAACCAGAAAAATTTGGTGCGCTGACGTGGCACAGAGTGCGCGGATGCGCGGCGGGAGGCCCCTAATGCGGCGGAAACGCGGTCGGCTTGTGGGATCGCGCTCTGAAAAATTTCCTGCTGTTCTGTACCTTCAGTTCCTTTCTGTTCTTATGTGTACTTTTCTGTATTTCCCTCTGTAAAATTCCAGATCCGAGAGTTTTCGCTGTTCCTGCAAGATTCAAACAATAAACCCTTCAAACAGATCAAAATTGATAATTTTTATATTTTTTATATTTTCAGATTTTTATAGTTTTTAAATTTTATATCAACCCGAAAATTCACAAAAAGAAAGATTACGCCGTCCCCGGCAACGGCGCCATTTGATTGGTAGAGATTTTACGATCAAAAATATAATTATCGCAATCAGAAACGGCGTCGCTTCGCAGCTAGCCGGTGAGTGCGGGTCGATCCACAGAGACGGGTAAATTTCTTTAGTGTGTTTTAACGAGTTGATTCTATTTGTCGTTTTGGTTTTATAAAAATCTAGATCTAAAACTTAATTAATCTAATTTAAATTCTTGCTAGGGTTAGGCTTAGAGGAAGTTTTGGAGATTGATGTTTCCTCACCGCTTTCAATGCCGTATTCTAGATCCATTAGGTGTTATAGTAATTATCGATAAAGTGGATACGACTCTTTTGGGAAGATGTTTTCTTCCTCTAGATTCATATCCTTCCTTTATCGTTAATTACCCTAACCCCCATAGAAAACGCGCGCAACCGGCTCTTTATACTGCGGTTCACCGTTACCTCGAGGGGTAGGTTGCCGCAGGGAGCGGTTGTGCGCGCATGCATGGAGTTCTTAATGGGTTAGTTTAATATGGCATTGAAAGGGGTGAGAGATCTCATCTCTCAACCCTTTCCCTAAGGCTAACCCTAACAAGCGAGGAGACTACTCGCTCATTAGGGGATGAAATAACATTAAAAGAATAAAAGAAAAACACTTACTAATGGTGATGGCTCCCTCCAAGCGATAAAGAACAGATCTGAATGTCACTTCCAGAATTTCTGAATTTTATTTATTGAAAAGAGGCATACAATTTTTAGATCTAAGATTACAATTTATAGGAAAATAGGAAACCTAGGGCTACAGACTCTCGCACATGCAAAATTACAGATTTGACCCCTGAAAATCCTAACATCTGCACCGACGCACCGACGCACCAAAATTCCACCGACACGTGTATTATACGGCCGCGGATCCGCGGCGCCAGGCTTGGTTTGGCCGCGGATCCGCGGCCAAACTGTGGACTTGGGACTTTGTTGGAGATAGTGCCCTCAGAGTCAATTATTAGGTCACAGGTACGTGATTGTAATGATTGATGGAGGACCTATCCCAGTAGGACAGTCTTATTCGAGATGATAGTATGCTATCTGGTTTACCTTTATCATCGTGTACTGTTTTAGGTGACCTGACACGTCGCTATTACACGTTGATAGAGCCCCTAGGATTCTTGCTTGACCACCAGCAGTATGAGGGCGATCATATAAGTGGGAGCTGGGGGTCTACAAGCATATCCTTAAATGGTCCCTAGTCGTGGGAGTTTCGAGACCGGGCATCGATACTCCATTAGTAGACTAGTGTATACAGTCGAGACCCCGACGAGGGGCGGTGGCCGGTCTCACAAGCCACTGGTGTCAGTTGGATCACCTAAGATGTATACAGGTGCTCATTGGGTTATGAGTACACCGGACAGGACTCGCCGGGAACATGCTAGTTGGTCATATACCAGACGTCAGATGGCAGTTCCCTGGTGACATGTGTGCAGGTTAGTTCATCGACCTGGGGATCGTCATTTGTCTCGTGTGAGTTCCCACTGTACTTTGATTACTACCCTACCACGGCTCAAAGGAGTCGTGCAAACAGGTTTTAGTTGGGTACAGTCCCGAGCCACATGGAGGCAGTGAGCGTATCTTCAGGGGTTCGTCTCTCCCGGTATTGGGGGTGAGGTCGTGCTGTGTCTAGGAGAGCCATTACACAAAGTCCTTGGCCAAGGCAAGGAGATTTACTGGTAGGTATTCCAGTAGTATCTCAGGGTGTTCTGGGCTACACTCCGACACGACTTGTACCGCTTTTGGGGTTCTGACTTTTACCAACCCCCTAGGCCCGCCATGCGATACTCATAGACGAACGGACCGGACTGTACGGATATTGTCACTGACAGGCTCAGTAGGGTTGTCAGGCTGAGTTCACTCACAGACGTCCCTTTTAGTCAATACTTGGTAGCCCGTTACGTATTGGCTTATACCTCTGACGTGCTAGTGGTTAAATCCACAACCGAGGTGTTGACGAGTCTTTAGAGTCTCCCACATTCAGTTACTCAGCTTTCGGGCGAAAGGTTGTAGAGGCCGTATGGAGATATGGCAAGGTCCGATCAGATACGTGCGGTATTGCACGGATCAGGATCGGACAGTTTGTACTATAGGCCGTATGGTTATATGGCAGGGTTCGATCAGATACGTGCGGTATTGCACGGATCAGGATCGAACAGATATTACTAGCCGGTTTTGGTATAAGCCGGATCCTAGTATAGTACAGTGTAGATTTTGTCTCATTGCATTTGTATTTCGGTCGGAATACAAATGCGGGTGTGTATGCACAGTATCGGGGTTTTCCTGTAATTTATTACGGGACCGTTTTTATGGAGTTGCCAGTTTGCTTTCCGTTTCGGCCAATTTCCATTGTTCCGTTCATTGGCCGAAGATTGGTGGAGGAGGGCTTATTTGCATTGTTGCAAATAAGCATTTGTGGAGGGGGTCTTTGCATATTATCATGTCATGATACTTGTCCCATCATTTGACTTCATATCTTCTTGATGGCTTGACTTTTAGTAACCATCATGGTTGTTGATTACTTGTTTTGGAGAGTGGGTTATGGTTGTGATCATTGGATTCTTTCATCATCTCTTTTCATCATTGCTTCCACCCACTTCCTTGACCTTACTCTTTCTCTCTCCAATCACACATGGTGGGGGGGGGGGGGGCGGCCATTCCTAAGAGAAGGAATGGGGATTCATTTTCATGAGTGGAGAAAATATGATACATTCATTTTTCTTTGGTATGCTACTTCTTCCTCACCCCTCTCCAAGTTGTTTTTCCTCCACCACAAAAGGCAACTCTACAATCCCAAAAAGAGACACAAGCTCACTACATATTCTACAACGAACCTTGGGCACGTCGAGTAGCCGGCTTCGTGCCCGAGTTGCCTCGGCATTGAGGTGGGAGCCCGTAAACGAAGAAGGCGATGTGGTGCACTTCCGGCGACGAGGAGGAGACGGGACTTTTCCGCAGGAGATCGGAACCATGACGAGAAGACCGGAGGACTTGGATCGTCGGTATATCTCTTTCTCATCTTATAGTTAGCTTAGACTAGTTAATGGTTACGATCCGGGTTAAAGTGCGCGGTGGTGCCGGATTGCTAAGTCCGCAAAATTTAAGTTATTCACCGCTTCCGTATTTGGCCGTCGGATTGACGGCCGGGGCGCCGCCGTGCACTTACAGTGGTATCAGAGCCTCCCCATTAACTTAGTCTAGCTTTGTGTAATGTGTTTGCATTTCCGATCGATCAAAAAGTTCTAAAACCCGTATTGCCTTCGCATCAGTTTCTGTCGAAATTTTTTGGAGTCTAAAAATTTTTCAGGTGGTCTCAGAATGATGTGCAGGGAGTTATAAGAACACTGAAAAAATTTCGTAGCACGATCCCTCCGTACGACCGCGGAAGGGCGGCCAAAACCCTCTTCTGGCCGCGCTTCCGCCGCAAGTTTGTGGGCTCGTGTGATTATTTTTTTGCAGTGGGCTTATGGGCTTATTTCAGGGGTTTTGGGATATTAAAGTTGGGCCAATAGTTTCTGTGAGTGCTACAGTTTTCTTTGGGGCCCACTTGTTAATTGTTTGATCAATCGGAAATTTTTAAACACATTTTTCACAGTATTTACATTATATCTGCGACCGTGAATGTCACTCGATCGGTAAAGTCGTCTAACTGCTATAGCCCGGTTAGACGGATTTGCGAACGTGACTTTCACGTTGATGTTCTATGTATTTGCTGTGATGTTGCGGATCGGTCGTGGGGGATAGCCTGGATGCAATGCTAGTACAGTTTTTGTTGTATTATGTACATTTGTTATTGCGGGGCGAGCGTCCGACATGTGGACTGCCGTCACTGCCTGATTGTATTATTATTTTGGGGCACGACCTGGTTGCGGTCGATGTACCCGGTGTATGTATATTTTACTTTCTGTACTAGGGTTACCCCGCGGAGGGGTGCACGGATAGCCGGGTTCTAGAGGGCAACAAGCCCGCATCTCATGGCATTGAGACGGAGGGGGCTTCACTCTAGGATTGGCGGGCTATTCGCCGCACTCGTAGGGGGTACAGGTTGACCCAGGAGGGGTGCCCAAGTTGCCGGATTCCGTGAAGTGCTGGGTGGTCCATTCACGGCGCTGAAGGGGGCTGCCTCGCTTCAGGTTTTGGCGGGTGACTTGCCGCGCCCGTAAGGGTCTAGGATTACATTGCGCAGGCTATCCACACGACCAGGGGAACGTCGGGTTTCAGCAGTGGCTCTGTGAAACCCGGGGATCCCAGATATCTGTATTGTTTCTGTGATGCTTTACATTTCTGTGATGTTGCATTTTATTCACGCCTTGAGCGAATATAATATATTGGTATATATATTAGTAGATGTTGTATATGTTTTGCATCCGCGCTAGTCCAGTCCCCGCTCTGTCGTTAGTTAGCTAACCTAACGGGTAATGACGGGACCCAGTGGCGAATGCGGATGGCATATACGTACATCAGCATATTTTCGTTCTTTTTGGTGTGATCAATTGGTGGGACTGCATTGATTCGGATCAATGCAAGTTAAAAACAAACCTAATCTGATGTTGTTGGAACACTTTTCAAAAAGCTGTTATTGCAAGGACGTTCTCTTTTGTTTTGCATCGTGGTATTCAGTTGGAATATCCTGCTCCTCAGTCGACGAGGCAAGGGCCGAGATCCCTTCACCGGGAGTGACTCCTTGGACAGAAGTTTGCGTCAGGGCATTAACTTCACTATAGCCGATTACTTTTGCTTTGCATCGCGGTATTCATTTGGAATATCCTGCACCCCATTCTACGGGGAAAGAGCCGAGATCCCTTCACCGGGAGTGACCTCTTTAGCAGCGGTTTTCGTCACTATATTTTAAAAAAAGCTATCCGTTCCTTCAACGATATCAAGTTCATTACGTTAAAGGTTTTCGCTAGAAACCATTCGTAGCCCTCCGTCATTTCAGTTAAATATTCGGTAGTATTCAAGCTATGTATTTTGACCTCACGCCAAGGCATAGTGATTGGTAGCTGCCGGGTATTTATCTGTTGCATAGATAGATGCGTTGGTTTGGGACAGTCGTGCTACTATTTTGGCCTACGTCAAGGGTATGTACGGGTGGGTTCAGATTAACCTGGATAATGAGGGGAAGAACTTGACATGTGACTTATGATATTTTGACCTCACGCCAAGGTCATAAGAGCATGGGGCAAAAATCACATCGGGAGTTTCAAAAGAACTGAAACTTGCCAGATATGCGCATACCTTCTGGAGTGTGATACCGTGAGCGGATTCCGTCACGTTATCATGCGATGATAGTTGGATCCCGATTCCCACTGATGAGTTAGTTTACTCCTCGGGTGACCCCGACTAATTCTTTTTTCAGGTTTGGAGGAGATTTTGAGGTACAGTGGGAGGTTTCCAGATTAGATAAATTGGTAACCATTCTGATCTAGGTTAGAGTGCACGCTGAGTGTTTCTTTTCTCTCTCTCTTTGGCAGCGACCATTGACCCGACCCTAAGACAATGACTCAGTGACCAAGTTGACCGAACCTTCTTAAACACCGGTTTTTGGATTGTCAGAATTGCAAACCTCATTGCCACTCCTACTTTTACCCTTTTCTCCAGGACACCCCGTTTTACTACGAACGTCCACTTCCATTGGACAAAACCATCGTATGGTTAGATACGAACTCGAAAGAATTTATTCGAGGATGGTTTCCGGTTCTGGAGAAAACGGATAGGATTATTCAGTTGTCTTTTCCTTTTACCCTCTCTCAGGTTACGAGTACTCCTTGGTTTAGGGGTAGTACACCTATTATGCAAATTGGATTGTCTTCTTCCAAACCTTAGGCTGGTGCCGACCGGTAGGGAATGAAGAAAAACCAATTAGCATAACGATGGTGTGCAGAAGGTATTAAGTTCAGACAAAGCAAGGGATTAGTAAGAGGGCAAAGTAAATTGCAACAGATATTCATGACCAAACCAAATATTTCGTTACCACTCCCACATCACCTTTGTATTTCTCCAGGACACTCCGTATCACTACGAAGATCCACAGTTTATTTGGATACTCCATCGTATGGTTATATACGAACTCGAATGGAACTTGTTCCAGTTCGGGGATGGATTCTGGTTCAGGAGAAATAGGAATAAGGTTTATTCGGTTGTCTTTTATCTTCACCCTCTCTCATTGCGAGTGTTCCTAGGATTGGGACAGTACACCCATTATGCTTATTGGATAGTCTTCTTCCAAACCATAGGCTGGTGCCGTACGGTAGGGAAGGAAGAAAACCATTTGGCATAAAAGGGTGTGCAGAAGGTAAAGACTAAAGACATATGAAGGGATTTGGAGAGGTGGCAAAGAATTATACGGTTACAGTTGTGAATCTGGATAATGGAAAGGGCATTACTAGGAATACCGGGATACCCCATCGAAACATTTCAATGTTTCAGTCTCACTGTATAATGTTAAAAGAAAACTGATTTCCCGATTAGACACTTGCTCCAGGGTATGTATTTACCAGGTATGATTCTCACATCTGTATGGTTTTACAGATGATGAGTGGGAGTAAGTTATTGGGAATTGGGTGATCATCCTCATTATATCAGGATTCATTGTAATCGGTGATATTTGAGGAAATCACCAGGGCTGTTTGCCAGTCGGCAAATATTTGGTTTTGAATATCCGCTGTTATGCACCAATTTCAAATTGATATATCTGTACGTCTATTTTCATAGAGTGAGATATACCTTTCTGAAATTATGTCTACGACATTTACCTATATCAGTGGATGGTTAGGTAAGGAGCATTGAACAGCGGTGTAATTCTTCTTAACCATAAATACAATTTTCAACCTACGACACACAGTGAATGAGTTATCAGACTCAAGGGACTTATACAGAGTATTGTATGTTGTCCAGGGTCCATCAGGACAGAGGGGTTGGTCCTCGTACTATATTCGGTTTACTTATGACTTCTCTAGTTTTTAGACAGGTGTTTCGCGGAAACACAGGGTCCAAATTTTGAGAAGTTATAGGTATTTGAATAGAGTAGAGAACCAGGTATAGCAACTATCGGGATTCTTCAAAGAGATCGAAGATGTAGATACTTGTGTATGGTATTCAGTTGATAGTAATGATAAAGAGATCTTGCTTCTCTTTCAGGTTACTCATAATTGGAAGTATTCCTAAGTTGAGTAACGCTGATCGGCCTCCTTCCATTTAGTTGATATGCGCTGGGGACAGCTGCATGATTTGAATCTGGTTCAATTAAATCAGTGCCTCTGTTTCTATATTGGATATAGAACAGTTTATATCTTAACGATGTTAAGGTACCGGGAGTTGTCCGGTTTATGATTAAAACCAGACACTGGACAACTCAAGGCACGTTTCTGTAATGGCTGTTTGTGGGTTGACCCAGGCTATGACGAGGGTTGACTTTCTACCATCTGGATGAACAATAGCGATATTGTTCTAGACTCGCCACAGTTTTATTAAAGATGGATTTTTTCAGAAATCAGTAGTGGGAGTATGGTAGAACTGGAAGTGATTCCAGAACCACAAACGATTACTGAAGATTTGATAAGGAACCTAAAGATTCAATCTGGATTGACATTCCATTGGCCACTCCGCAGATAAGGTGGGTGACTTCAGGCACCCGAGAGGCACTACGGTAGCCTCAAGGACGGTGACAGGGAAGTTCTTGTTTACCCACAATTGCCATTGCTGTTGTTCCAGGTTACGAGACCCGGCGGGAGGATGAGTATAGCGTCGTTCTAAACCAGTTTTAGAAGTGGACGTCTATATGACTCTGCCAGAGGGTTGTCGTAGTCAGTGGGAGCAGCGGAAGCATTGGTGGACAGGTTGCTTATGTCTATTTATAGACTAGAGCAGATGTAGCGGAGATAGATCATCTGTTTCTGACGTGACAGTCATGGGTTTGACTTCATCAGAATAGGGGATGGATCTGTTGAGAAGGTAGTAGGGTGTGATATCCTGGTATTTGGATGATATACACAGAGTAGGAAAAGAAACTCCTACACTACGATCGGTTATACTTTGGTCGTCACACAGTTGTTTCTCCACAAAGGAAATGGATTTTGTATCAGACATACTGGTTACTAGATCTATGGTCTTAGATCTAGGTTTCCCAATCAGGGTACTTGACAGCATTCTAAGAGTATTTAGGATGGACGACTCCTGGCACGGTAGTGTACCTGCAGGTAATGGAGTCACCCTCTCCAAAGGTGTCTTACAGACTAAAGTAGAGAGGGATGTGCATGATTGGCAGATCACTTGCTTAGGCAATTGAGTCAATCATGAGATGTCAAGTACCACACCAGATGTTGTTCTTGCACTAGATGCAATAAGTTGATATTGATCCAATCCTGGAGAAACAGTTGGAAGCAGTTTTAGAACATAAGTGGATGTTCTAGGGATATGATAACGACAGCCTCATTCGGGAGACAGTTATCATTCCAGGCTTCCAAGGTGACATGGACGACAAGGAGGTTGTCAGAGCTATAGTTTTCCTTCTGATGAGGGGCAGTATTTTGGACAGGTGGTCCAAGGCAATACTGAGGGAGGCATGGCGCAGGATACTGATTAAGTTCAGTTGACGATACAGTCTAAGAAGTTTGGATTTGGAGTTCATTTATGAGCTATGTCCCATCAGACATCCAGACACATTCTAAGACATGTATTGCTCATTTCGGGAGATGGGTTTCTCCGCGAACTTGAGATATAGAGAGACATGGAAAGAGACAACAAGGCGGATCCACTCACTGAGGCTATTCCTCGAACGCAATAGTTTCGCAAACGAGCTTTGTGAGACTGACTAGTAGATGAGTTGGGTGTTCGGTATCACACGGGCTGTGAGTATGCGACATCGCAATAATTAGCCTTGAGTGCAAGTGGGAGATTGTTGGAGATAGTGCCCTCAGAGTCAATTATTAGGTCACAGGTACGTGATTGTAATGATTGATGGATGACCTATCCCGGTAGGACAGTCTTACTCGAGATGATAGTATGCTATCTGGTTTACCTTTATCATTGTGTACTGTTTTAGGTGACCTGACACGTCGCTATTACACGTTGATAGAGCCCCTAGGATTCTTGCTTGACCACCAGCAGTATGAGGGCGATCATATAAGTGGGAGCTGGGGGTCTACAAGCATATCCTTAAATGGTCCCTAGTCGTGGGAGTTTCGAGACCGGGCATCGATACTCCATTAGTAGACTAGTGTATACAGTCGAGACCCCGACGAGGGGCGGTGGCCGGTCTCACAAGCCACTGGTGTCAGTTGGATCACCTAAGATGTATACAGGTGCTTATTGGGTTATGAGTACACCGGACAGGACTCGCCGGGAACATGTTAGTTGGTCATATACCAGACGTCAGATGGCAGTTCCCTGGTGACATGTGTGCAGGTTAGTTCATCGACCTGGGGATCGTCATTTGTCTCGTGTGAGTTCCCACTGTACTTTGATTACTACCCTACCACGGCTCAAAGGAGTCGTGCAAACAGGTTTTAGTTGGGTACAGTCCCGAGCCACATGGAGGCAGTGAGCGTATCTTCAGGGGTTCGTCTCTCCCGGTATTGGGGGTGAGGTCGTGCTGTGTCTAGGAGAGCCATTACACAAAGTCCTTGGCCAAGGCAAGGAGATTTACTGGTAGGTATTCCAGTAGTATCTCAGGGTGTTCTGGGCTACACTCCGACACGACTTGTACCGCTTTTGGGGTTCTGACTTTTACCAACCCCCTAGGCCCGCCATGCGATACTCATAGACGAACGGACCGGACTGTACGGATATTGTCACTGACAGGCTCAGTAGGGTTGTCAGGCTGAGTTCACTCACAGACGTCCCTTTTAGTCAATACTTGGTAGCCCGTTACGTATTGGCTTATACCTCTGACGTGCTAGTGGTTAAATCCACAACCGAGGTGTTGACGAGTCTTTAGAGTCTCCCACATTCAGTTACTCAGCTTTCGGGCGAAAGGTTGTAGAGGCCGTATGGAGATATGGCAAGGTCCGATCAGATACGTGCGGTATTGCACGGATCAGGATCGGACAGTTTGTACTATAGGCCGTATGGTTATATGGCAGGGTTCGATCAGATACGTGCGGTATTGCACGGATCAGGATCGAACAGATATTACTAGCCGGTTTTGGTATAAGCCGGATCCTAGTATAGTACAGTGTAGATTTTGTCTCATTGCATTTGTATTTCGGTCGGAATACAAATGCGGGTGTGTATGCACAGTATCGGGGTTTTCCTGTAATTTATTACGGGACCGTTTTTATGGAGTTGCCAGTTTGCTTTCCGTTTCGGCCAATTTCCATTGTTCCGTTCATTGGCCGAAGATTGGTGGAGGAGGGCTTATTTGCATTGTTGCAAATAAGCATTTGTGGAGGGGGTCTTTGCATATTATCATGTCATGATACTTGTCCCATCATTTGACTTCATATCTTCTTGATGGCTTAACTTTTAGTAACCATCATGGTTGTTGATTACTTGTTTTGGAGAGTGGGTTATGGTTGTGATCATTGGATTCTTTCATCATCTCTTTTCATCATTGCTTCCACCCACTCCTTTGACCTTACTCTTTCTCTCTCCAATCACACATGGTGGGGGGGGGGCCGGCCATTCCTAAGAGAAGGAATGGGGATTCATTTTCATGAGTGGAGAAAATATGATACATTCATTTTTCTTTGGTATGCTACTTCTTCCTCACCCCTCTCCAAGTTGTTTTTCCTCCACCACAAAAGGCAACTCTACAATCCCAAAAAGAGACACAAGCTCACTACATATTCTACAACGAACCTTGGGCACGTCGAGTAGCCGGCTTCGTGCCCGAGTTGCCTCGGCATTGAGGTGGGAGCCCGTAAACGAAGAAGGCGATGTGGTGCACTTCCGGCGACGAGGAGGAGACGGGACTTTTCCGCAGGAGATCGGAACCATGACGAGAAGACCGGAGGACTTGGATCGTCGGTATATCTCTTTCTCATCTTATAGTTAGCTTAGACTAGTTAATGGTTACGATCCGGGTTAAAGTGCGCGGTGGTGCCGGATTGCTAAGTCCGCAAAATTTAAGTTATTCACCGCTTCCGCATTTGGCCGTCGGATTGACGGCCGGGGCGCCGCCGTGCACTTACAGATTTCAGTCTTTGGGGTTAGTTTCTTGGCATCTTGGGCTTTGTCTTTGTCTATTTCTTTCCTCTGTTGGGCTTCTGAGTCTACTCCAGATTTTCAGTGAAGATTTGTATTGGTCTTTTAACCGTTTCACCTTGACTTGCTTTGTCTTGCACCTATATGAACTGAGCTTGACTGAGATCCGTCTAATTGTTGGTCAAAAGTCCATTTTTCTGTTGTTTTGTGTCTTTCTCACTGTATTTGCTCCAGAAACCTGTAACCTGTAATATGCAACAAATGTGCGTCAAGAGTACCTGTTTATTTATAAAAAGGATAAGAATAGGGGAATGATAAATGCAATATTATGGTCTGAACAGTCACCAAGAAACGGTTTTTTGGCCAAAATAAAACACGGAACTCTTATGAAAGTTAATTTTGAAACCAGACATGCACCCAATGATAAGAAAAAAAATCATTTTCATGATGAGAACTTAATTTTCTCAAACTTTACAAAACGGAATAGTATCATTGTCCAACTGAATAGAAGGCAACTTTTAAAGCTCACCTCTAAGGTTTGGTACATATAAGCTGTCTTGATCCCTGCCAAATAGTAACATCCTTACCATCACTGCAAGATTAAAGAGTAGAGAAGATGGGGTACGCTTGTTTCAAACCTCTCCCGCATTTAATAATACTCCCCAGGCTTCCATTAACAAGCACCTAAAAACTTGGAAAGTATAGAATCATGGAAATCCAACTAATCCACTTTGTCCCAAAACCCATCACTTTAAGAACATCAAGTAAAAAATTCCAATTCTCATAGTCAAAAGCATTTTGGAAATCATTTTTAAGCGAGACAATCTCTGCTCCTAGAACAAGCACTTACCAATTCATCAACAATGGAAAATCAGTCAAGAGTGATTTGCTGCTCATAAAAGCAAACCGAGTATTGTATAATAAATCAAGAAGCAAAGCCTCTAATTTATTGGCAAGAATTTTAGTGAAAATCTTAAAAATGCCATTAAGGAGTCTAATAGGTCTGAAATCTTTTGCTTGTTGGGCACCCTTCACCTTGGGAATTAGGCAAATAATTGCATAATTGATCCTTTCCAAAGAGCAGTCTCCTTTAAGAATAAAGTTAAAGGTATCAACTACTTCCCCTTTCAAAAGATCCTAAAAATATTGATAAAATGTCGATGAGTATCCATCTGGATCTGGAGCTTTCTCTGCCCCTACTCCAAAGATGAACCCTTTGATCTCATCAATACTAAAAGGTAAATTTAGGGTTCTAGCTGAATATGAGAAGAACCACAGAAAATATTATGCAAGTCAACATCAATCCTGAAAGTATGAGTACCAAGCAAGTGTTTATAAAAGCTGTAAAACTCTTTATGCATATCATCAATATTATTGGTCAAAGAACCATTAATATCTAAGGCATGAATAAAATTGTGTTTTTTAAAATGAAAATTAGATATTTTATGAGGGAAAAACCCAGTATTCAAATCACCTTCTTGAAGCCATTTCTTTGTTTCCAATATCTCTCTTCTTTTAAGTTAGTACCATGAAGATCGGATTTCAAACCTTTAAAAAGAACAAGCTCATCATCAGTGGGACTCCTAGTATCCTTAACACCTTCCCAATCAGAGATGTCATTTAAAATCAGTTTTTTCTTTTGCAAAATGCTTCCAAAAGTATTTTTCTTCCACTTTTTAAGAAAACTTAGTTTACAAACAAAAAGCATTGATGGGATCCTTGTTAGTTTTGAAATAGTTCCAAAAAGAAGCAATAATGTCTTTAAAATTGTGATAGGAGAATTTTTTCAAATCTAAAAATATTGCTTTGTATCATGAAAGTGTTAGTGTCAAAAGCAATGGGACAATAATCAGCAGTTATTAGGCAAGGCATATTGAGAGAAATGTGAAACTAAGAGTATTTCAATCATTAGTTACAATAAATCTATCTTATCTAACAAAACAAATGCCATTACTCCATGTATATTTCCTCCCAGCCGAAGGAATATCATTGAGATTCATGTCAATAGTGAATTGTTGAAACATAGAGGTACAAAGTATATGATTGACCTCACAGATTCTCTCAATAATGTTCAAAGTGGCGTTAAAATCCCCTGAGAGCAACCGGCGTCCAAAGAAATTGGCTCTAGCACTCTTTAGAACATTGTCACATGTGCACTTTGCTCTTTGTTCATTTTGAAGGACTCTTTGATTATTTTGATAATGCTTGGATGATCGAAGCCCTTCAACACCTATCAAAATCCAACCCAGCACTCGATCTCACCATTAAAATAGCAGAATAGCATCTATTTTTTCATAATAGCAGCGACCCGTATCTGTCTTTACCTGCCATTTATCTTAGGAGAATGTTAATGCCATAACTGCTAATGCTAATGTCGAATATGTAATTTCCTTTCTGTTTTCTTTACATTATAGGTTTCTTTTTAATATTAATTTTGTAATTCGTTTTTACCAAAAGAAATGTTTTAGCTCCTAAAGATTTTACTGTATTGCGGTTACGTCCTTGGCTATTTTAAGACACAAAGTTGACAAGGCATTGAGAATAATGGAGAAAAGATGCCATAGCATGGAATTTTCTCGTATGACATCGAAAAAATACATCCTCCATGTATTTTTTCCGACGATCGGCATTCATCATCTTCATTTTTATCATCTAAGATGTGGAAACACAAAATTTTATAGATTCTGCCACTTTTCACCGTTGATTTAGTGGGTGTAAAATTAATGGTTTGCAGACAATAGAACTTTTTACATCGCTAATTCAATGGTGAAAAAGTGGTAGAACCGCTGTTCAGTCGAAAATATCGCGCATTTGATAAAACATTTTCCTTATTTTTCTTAAATATCTAATGGTGTTTATTATAAATATAGAACATATTTGGATTTATCTGTAAAAATACTATTACCATATGTTTATACATTATAATTAACATTATGAAGGAAAATGTATGCTTATAATATTTTTTATTATGCATATTATATTAAATATTCTAATCATGATTCTTTACAAGATATAATATCATACAAATGGTTAGAATAATATCTCTATAACAAATATTACTAACATTATTCATGGAGATATTGTGCATGAGTTGGTTCAGGTCAGGAGATCGGGATATTTAGATGTCGGGAATAAAAAATATGCCGACGAAGTTTAAGTAAATCATGAAATCAATTCTGACAGATACTCAGAGAAGATTTCCAAAATCCAGATATCCAATAGATCACCACATGTCAACAAGATGAAGGTCCAGAATTTTGAAACCCTAAATCTGTTAGTTGTATGTATGCCCTAGAGGTCAGTATTGTACAGATGATGTATATTATATTGGATGCTTGGACATATATAGAGATGACTTTCTTGCTCGATATGATAGTATGCTATCTGGTTGCATTTTATCTTAACATGTATACTAGTCTCTTTAAACTGTCTTATAGTTACATGTTGGTAAAGCCCTTAGGATGTGTACTTGACTACCTGGACTATGATGCAGATCATACTAGTGGGGACATGGTAGTCCATAGGTACATCCTTCAAGGTCCCCAGTCATGGGTGTATCGAGACGGGGCATCGATATACCAGAGTAGACTAGCGTATACGCTTCTCGACCCATGAGATGGGCGATGGATGATCCCATATCCATTGGTGTTTGACAGCAGAGATGGTATACGGGTGCTCAGTGGAGACTGGGTATACTGGATGGACTCGCCGAGAACTCCCAGATGGTATTATACCTCACGTCAGATGGCAGTTCTCAGGTGACACTTGTACAGGTTAGTCTGTAGACCCGAGATCGTCATAGAGTCTTGTGTGATTCCCACTGTGCTTTGATCTCCACCTTACCACGTCCATGAGGGCATGCAAAACGGTGGTCTTTGGGTACAGTCCCGAGTCACATGGAGGCAATGAGCGATAGGAGGGGTTTCGTCTCTTCCGGTATTGGGGGTTGATGTTGCGCTGTGCTCGATTGGCCGTAACAGGGAAGTCCCTGGCCAGGGCTGATCAGAGATTTGCTGGTAAGTGTTACCAGTAGTTTCTCGACCCGTTATAAGCCTCACATCGGCACGACTTATCGGTTACTGGGTCTGACGTTTACCACCCCTAGACTTGATATGCGACATATTAGACGAACAGACCGGACTGTACGGTAAGTGTTACTGGTTGGATTCACAGGAGTGTGAGCGGGCTAGCTCGTCGATCTTCTGATCGCTCAATACCCGGGTGGCCGTTACGTTTAGCAGACCGCTTGCGGCTTGTGGGTGCTTGATATGATCATCATCTGCTACCGGCGTATTGACGAGTCTTTAGAGTCCTACACAGGGGTTTTCTGGCTCAAGCGAAACGAAATAGGAGCGCATATGAGATATGTGCGGGACCGAGAATAATGCGAGTATGTGATACCGTATTTCATTCTCGCGATGAATGTTTCGATTGGTTGTATGCGATATAACCTAGTTATCGAATCGTTGATTCGATAAATCGATACATTATATACTAGTCGGTTATGTGCGACATGACCGGATCGTTAAATCAAGTGTTGATTTAATGATTTAATGTATAATTATATATTTGATATATTACTTTGCATTAACTAGTATTGGTTCACTTTAAATGGATTTTCTCACTTGATGTGCAAGTTGTATATGTGATATACTTTTGTGCACATGTTTGTATCATGTTTGATGATGCTTGCTCATTTGGTTAAGTGTAAAGAATTAAACCTTGGTTAAGTAAATGGTTAGGGTTTTTATTTATTCATTCATTTATCTTTTTAATTTGGATTAAAAAGAAATTGCAAAAGAAAATAAAATGGTTGCTATCATTCTTGAAGCTTGTTGAAGCTTCATGAAGCTTTGACCAAAGTGACCATTTTGTCTTTGTAGGGTTCCTAGGCACACTACTGAGGTCTCACAAGGTATCAACCATGCCAATTTCAAATTTTACGGGTGCCGAGAAACCCTAATACGGATCGTTAACTAGATGTCTAGGCGAAACAATGAAACTAGTTTACAACTAAACTAAAAGAACGGAAATACAACCTTTGTAGATCCGTTTCTCCACCTCCATAGCTCCATGATGAAGTCCTCTCCGCTGTCCAAATCGAACCATGACTATAGCATCGGCTTCATCGGAGAAAAAACGGGCTAGGTCATCGACGACGATGCCGAAGATGATCTACGTCGAGGCATCACAAGATCAAGCTCCACCTTCACCAAGCCATGAAAACTTGTGAAGGAAACACCCTATACTACTTGGCAAGAGGTAGAGGATGAAGAAATAGGAAGTGGGTTCACTTTAGAATTGGATTTCTCACTCATTTCATCAATTCACCATTGATGAAGTCAAGCTTTCTTCATTGAAGAAGATGAAGAAGAAGAAGAAAGAATATCATAAGTATTTTCAAAATAGAAAATAATATGAATACTTATCATATCCTAACCCTAGTTAAGTGTAGAGAATAGACCATGGTTTGTTTAAATGGTTAGGGTTAAGCATGAAGACAAAATGGTTACAAAGTCAAACCTTCATGAAGATTCAATTACAAACAAAGAAAGCCACCATTTTCTCTTTATTCTTTCCAAAATAAATAAATAAATAAATAAGAAAGAAAAGCAAAACCCTAATCATTAACTTAACCATGGTTTAATCTTTACACTTAACCAAGTTAACATGTATCATCAAACATGATACAATCAAGTGCACAAAAATATATCACATATACAACTTGTGAACTTCTAGTGAGAAAATCCATTTAAGTGAACCTATATTAGTTAATGTAAAGTGATATATCAAATATATAATTATACATTAAATCATTAAATCAACACTTGATTTAACGACCCGGTTATATCGCATATAACCGACTAATATCAATAGTAACAACTTATCGAATCAACACTTGATCCGATAACCCGGTTATAACGCATATAACCGATCAATGTTACATATCGCGAGAATCGAATACAGTATCACATACTGGTATCATTCTCGGTCCCGTACATATCTCATATGCGCTCCTATTTCGTTTCGCTTGAGCCAGGAAACCTCTGTGTAGGACTCTAAAGACTCGTCAATACGCTGGCAGCAGGTGATGATCATATCAAGCACCCACAAGCCGCAAGCGGTCTGCTAAACGTAACGGCCACCCGGGTATTGAGCGATCAGAAGATCGACGAGCAAGCCCGCTCACACTCCAGTGAATCCAACCAGTAACACTACCGTACAGTCCGGTCTGATCGTCTGATATGTCGCATATCTCACCTAGGGGTGGTAAACGTCAGACCCCAATAGTTCGATAAGTCGTGTCGATATGAGGTCTATAACAGTTTGAGAAACTACTGGTAACACTTACCAGTAAATCTCAGCAACCCTGGCCAGGGATTTCTGGTTATAGCCAATCGAACACAGCGCAACATTGACTCCCTATACCGGGAGAGACGAATCCCCTCCTATCGCTCATTGCCTCCATGTGATTCGGGACTGTACCCAAAAACCACCATTTTGCACGCCCTCTTGGACGTGGTAAGATGGAAATCAAAGCACAGTGGGAACCACACAAGACTCTATGACGATCTCGGGTCAACAGACTACTCTGTACCAGTGTCACCAGAGAACTGCCATCTGACGTAAGGTATAATACCATCTGGGAGTTCTCGGCGAGTCCGTCCAGTGTACCCAGTCTCCACTGAGCACCCGTATATCATCTCTGATGTCAAACACCAATGGATATGGGATCATCCATCGCCCATCTGTATGGGTCGAGAAGGTATACGCTAGTCTACTCTGGTATATCGATGCCCCGTCTCGATATACCCACGATTAGGGACCTTGAAGGATGTACTTATGGACTACCATGTCCCTACTAGTATGATCTGCATCATAGTCCAGGTAGTCAAGTACACATCCTAAGGGCTTTACCAACATGTATCAGAGAGACAATCAATGTACACGTTAAGGTAAAGAGTAACCAGATAGCATACTATCATGTCGAGCAAGAAAGTCCTCCCTATATATGTCCAAGCATCCACTACAATATACATCCTATGTATAGTAATGGCCTCTAGGGCATACATATAACTAACAATTTCCCACTTGCACTAGGGCCATATGATAGCAGTGGTTGTAGTATCTCATACTCAACCATCCCATAAAAGTCTCTCTCAGGGAAAAGGCCTTTGTGAGTGGATCCGCCGTGTTGTCCTCTTGGTCTACTCTCCTAACCTCGATCACCCTGGAGATCAACCATCTCCATGATCAGGTGACACTGCCTTAGAATATGTCTGGATCACTGATGGGACGGACGTTCCTTGGCATAAGCCACAACTCCATTGTCACACATTGGGAGGAACGTAGTTCATGTCATGAACCAACATACACCCAGACTGCCTCTTTGGTAGCATCTTAAGTAGCGATGTATCCAGCCTTTATCGTCTAGTATGTCACGGTATCTAGCTTGGAACTCTTCCAACATACCGTCCCTTTACTGAGGGTAAAGACAATGCCTGTGACTGACACTCAGTCGTCATTATCACCCTGGAACACTTCCAGAGATTCTTCCCAGGATCAATTGATACCATCTCACTATAGCTAGTGAGTATTCTAACATCCATTTAGATCTATCTCATAGGTCCAAAACCCAGGATTTAGTAGGTATCACTTTGATCCTATGTGGAGAATCATTGTGATAGGCGGAGATTGATCGAGCGTAGCATAGGAAACTCTTTCCCTATCAAGAGTATGTCATCCACGTACTCTACGAGGATCATCACCATACTCCCTACTACCTTTTTGTATATACAAGGTTCATCTACCATTTTGATGATGTCAAACTCTTTGACTATTTCATCAAAACAGATGTTCCAACTCCGCGATGCCTGCTTTATCCTATAAAGTATCTTGCACACGTTTCCGCTGCTCCCACTGTCTACGAGGCCCTCTGGCTGTGTACTTATAGACGCTCTCTTCTAAAACATCATTTAGAAAAGCTGTCATGACACCCAACCACCAGATATCGTAGTCATGGTATGTAGCCGTGGCAAGTAGGATCCGGATGGACTTAAGCATAGCCACTGGAAAAGGTTTCATCATTATCCACGCCTGGTCGATGACGAAAACCTTTAACAAGTCTAGCTTTGAAAGTCTCAACTTTTCCATGTACACCAAGTAATCTTCTCAAGATTTACTTTCTCCTGATGGGGATTTAACCCTTCAGATATAGCAACTAAAGTCCATACTTTGTTGGTGTATAAGGATTCCATCTCAGATCACTAAGCATCCAGCCATTCTTATAGAGTCTTACTCCTGATGGCCAGCTCGAAACTAGTTGGGTCATCATCTCATGATGCAATCCTCGCTCCCACTGTCATAGAGAAACCGAAGTATCTCTCAGGTGGGTGAGGAACCCTACTAGATCGGCGGAGAGGCTGAGGTTCGTAGGTAACTATTGAATCCTTTGGTTCTGTCAAATCATCAGCTGCAGTTTTGTATAGCTGGAACCTTTCCAGTTCTACATTACAGACCTTGCCTCGAGCTTGTCCGGATTTTGCTTTTCAGACATAGGCTGGACAACCCCAAATCTTAACTAACTTAAGAGATGGGCTCTTCCCTTATCATATCAAATATGAAGTGGTAGGCAACTGATTTGATTTGAACCCTATTCAATAGGTATGCAGCTTCTCAAATGCATAACTCCCAAAAGAAAATAGGAAACTCAGTAGTACTCATCATAGAGCACACCATATCACATAGGGTGCTATTGCTCCGCCCCGATATACCATCGTGCTATGGTGTATACGGAGGAGTAATCCTGAGAGAGAATCTCATTCTCCTTTAGAATAGTCCAGGAATTCCGTCCTCAAGTATTCTCCTCCCTGATCACATCAAAGGACATAATACTTATACCCGTGTTTTGGTTCTCTACTTCTAAATCATATTCTGTGAATATCTCAAAAGGTTCGGACTTGTGTTTCAACAGGAACATATGTCAGAGTCTCGAGAGATCATCAAAGAATGTAATGAAGTAAAAAGAGCCGGT
The DNA here is from genome assembly GCA_030015575.1 of Agapanthus africanus. Lineage (NCBI taxonomy): Eukaryota > Viridiplantae > Streptophyta > Magnoliopsida > Asparagales > Amaryllidaceae > Agapanthus > Agapanthus africanus. Next base: position 620,189,878 of record CM057341.1, read on the forward strand.
CCTGGCATATGCAGACAGGGGACCTTACATACATCATCATGTATCAGTCCCAAGAGTTTACTAACTCTTTCTCTGTTTCCAACAAACAGAGCTGAGGTCATTTTTTCTTTGTGACATGACTCGCAAGTTTCATGAGATGTAAATTCAAACTGATTTAAATATGCATCTACATGTAACTTCAGCTAGTCGGGTCACATTGATATGACCTAGTCTACAATGCCTCAAGAAGGATTCGTTCATTTCTGAACTCCTCCTCTAGTGTGTGTTCCGTATACTAAAGAACTGTAGTTTGATTTAGAACATTAATGCTTTTAGATAACATGCCTGAACCGATCAACTTTTGATATAGGAAATGTTCAAAACATTATCCAACAATACAAAATTATATCCTTTCTTTACTAATAAAGAGACTGATATGATTTTGTATATCAGGTTCGGTATCTAATAACATTCGTTCAGAATCAATGTATTTGGAATACAGGGTGACAGTGACCAACAGACTTGGCTGCAACTCTTGCCCCGTTTTCTGCCTCATGAAACTTATCACCCGTTCTCAGTTCTTTACCTATCTGTAGCCCATGTAACATATTACATATGCGGGATCCTGATCCGGTATCATATACCCAGGACGTAAAGGACACTGAGAAACAGTTCTATATAATGAACACGCCCGAAGATGATGCATCATCATGCACTCTCTTCGTTTGGGCGGCACGGGAATTCTGGTAATCCCCAATTTCCTGCTCGGTCTTATAACAATTATAAGTTGGAGCGGGACCAACGTTCCCCAGCTCAGTATAACAAGCGGGTTCGGTCAATAATCCGTATTATTATCTTGATTAAGGCGTGATATGGTCGCTACCTGGAGAGAGAGAGAAGAAAACACTCAGCGTGCGCTCTTGCAAGATCAGATTGGTTATTATTTTATCTAATCAGGATGGCTCCCACTGCTTTTTATCAAATCTTCCTTCAAACCCTAAAAGGAAAGACTAGCCGGGATTAATTACACACTACAAGTTCGCCAATTTTTCAGCCAGGCCAGTGTCGGTACTTTGAGGGAGGTCCCCCGTACTTTCGCACAAACCTAATTAATGTAAACCTTGTTTTTCCAGAGGCGTAACCCCGTTAACACCTTTCTAGACACCTACTTGATCGGCTAATTGTAATGTATAAAACTCTCCCAGGAGTAACTCTTACTCGCAGCGGGTATCGGGATCCAACTATCTCATAGAAGGTATGCAATCTCATTGCAAATTTCAACACTTGAAATTCCGATAATTTTGTCCCTAGCGTCCTATGACCTTGACGCAGGCCAACAAACCATAGTGCGCTAGTCAAGTTCAACCCGTCATTTCCTGATTGAATTAAACCCACCCGCACGATCCTTGACGCAGGCCAACAAAGTCGCACGACTACCCTAATCCAATCTGCATCATATGCATAAACAGATAAATACTAGTTAGCTACCGCACACTACGCCTTGACGCAGGCCAACAAACGTAGCACGAATACTAACTACTATTTATCTGAAATGTCGGAGGGCTACGACAGGTTTTTCTGAAAACCTATTGCGTAATGAACTTGATATCGTTGTAGAATCAAATGATTTTAAAAAAGGAGTGTTTTTGAGGCTTTTCTAGTTTTGCTAAAGGAGTCACTCCCGGTGAAGGGATCGTCGGTCCTTTCCTCGTCGAATGAGGTGCGGGATATATCATATATATCACTGTGCAAAGCAAAAAAAAACTCTTAAAAGCAATCAAAAGACAAACCGAGTTGTAGCATCTGCCAGTTATTGCTAAAGGAGTCACCCCCGGTGAAGGGATCTCGGTCCTTTCCTCATCGAATAAGGTGCAGGGTATATCATATATACCGCTGTGCAAAGCAAGAACTGTAGCTACCTGTTTTATTTTGAAATTCGATTCTACAACATCTTAGGTTTCTTTTATTTCATTAATCATATTAATGAAGTCCCATCATTTAAGTACCTAAACATCACAGATAAATACGACGTACACTTATGCCATCCGCATTCGCTTCGATGTCCCTTCGTGCACCGTTAGGTTAGGTAACTAACGGCAGAGCGGGGCAGGGCTAGCGCGGGTGTAAAACATAAGTAACGTCTATATAATATATCATATATACTATATACTGTATCTATCATAGAACATCACATGATCACATCACAGATATCGCAGCAGAAGAATCATATGAAATATTGGATATACTAGGACGTCCATGTTTTCAATACGAGCCAGTATAAAACACGGATTCCACGGTCGTGATGAATAGCCAAACCCACACCCCTAGACCCCTACGAGAGCGGCAAGAAACCCTACCAATTCTGGAGTTAGGAGACCCGGACTCGACTCCTCGAGTTGGTCTCCCACTGGACTCCAGAACCCGGTTACTTGTGCTCCCCTCCTTGGGTCTATCCTAGTGCGGAAAAGTAAATAATATACAAAAGGTGACAACATCCGCAACCTGGAAGTGCCCCAATAAAAGAATATTACATACAAGTTTTTACATGAATGAAAATGAAAAACACTCATCTCACATAAAAACCCCCGGCTATTCAAACACGACGATCCAATATAACATATCCAGCAACACATAACACCACATGTCATCAACGTAAGTAAATATGTCCATCCCAATTGTCGTTGACATATAGCAACGAAACCGGCGATATCACATATTACACTTACGGTCACAGAAAAGAAAGTGTAAAACTACAACAGTTGGAATCCGCAACCACCTCAGACATCGCATGCCTGACCAAATGAATTCTTTAGACATTGCATGCCTATTAATTATACACCCCGCATTTTAGTCTCATTATCGAAAACACTTTTCAATATCAAGTCGGGGAATTCAACAGGATTCCCGACATTCTGATCGAATGCTCGTCGCAAACTTTAGTAGACGGCCGCACCCCCGATACCGTCGACGAAGTGCACCAAGGCGGAACACCGCTACCGCGAGCACCCGAACGGATGCTTTCGGCGACGGGGTTCTCCTACAGTCACTTGGTCGGGGCTATGGAGTGAGGCTGTCTATTAAGTTTACCCGGCGAGTATCCGCGTACGCTACGTGATTGCGACGGACTTTTGATCACATCAAAATTCCGTGGCAACCGATCGAGTGAGACTAAACCGCTAGATTTATAACATTCATTCAGTTATCTCATAACTAATTGTGAATTCCAATTATTGTATTCCATTCCAGATAAATAGAAAATGTTAAACTTTCCGATCGAACATTCTAACACCCAAGTTTTCCCGATACAAATCAACTCATGAAATAAGTTCAAAGACATTCACTTCATGCCTCAGTACCAACGGTCCAGCCGTAGAAGGGTCAAGCCAACGCCTCACATGTGGCACGCCGTACGGTCCCAAACCCGAAGGTTCAAAGGGCAGTTCAAGACGGTCACATAATCGAGTTAAGGTTTGTTGTCTTCTAGAGGGACCATCGCGTTACTTGCACTACTTAGAACGTCGTCAAACTACGGAAAAATCCAACACTTGGAAATTTCCCGACAGGGGAAAAATTGGGTATTTATATCCGGTCGAACTTTTTAACATATTCAAAAATTATCCGGAAAGCCACATAGACAAAATCTGATACTCCGATCGAAACACCGAATCCCCAAAGGAACCCCAAAATACTCAACTCTTGAGTACAGATTAAAAATTCCCATAAAACTCAGCACCTGAAACCATGAGTTACTGTGGAAAATAGAAAGGCAACTTCCATCATTTGGCCGCAGAACCGCCGCAGAAGTCAGGGTTCTGCCGCGGTTCCGCCGCACTATGAACAGTTCATGGAAAAATTTTTGCACTGTAATTCTTAGATTTCCCTGCTGAATTTTTTACGCATTTTTAATGTGGAAAAATCCCAGATTTTAGAAAAAGTCCAGAGAGCATGTTTGGTTTAGGGTTTCGGGTTCGTTCGGGTTTCAAACTTCGTCTACGCATCGCCTAAGGCTCTAGCTAGGCTCTGATACCACTGTAGGGTTCCTAGGCACACTACTGAGGTCTCACAAGGCATCAACCATGCCAATTTCAAATTTTACGGGTGCCGAGAAACCCTAATACGGATCGTTAACTAGATGTCTAGGCGAAACAATGAAACTAGTTTACAACTAAACTAAAAGAACGGAAATACAACCTTTGTAGATCCGTTTCTCCACCTCCATAGCTCCATGTTGAAGTCCTCTCCGCTGTCCAAATCGAACCATGACTCTAGCACCGGCTTCATCGGAGAAAAAGCGGGCTAGGTCATCGACGACGATGCCGAAGATGATCTACGTCGAGGCATCACAAGATCAAGCTCCACCTTCACCAAGCCATGAAAACTTGTGAAGGAAACACCCTATACTACTTGGCAAGAGGTAGAGGATGAAGAAATAGGAAGTGGGTTCACTTTAGAATTGGATTTCTCACTCATTTCATCAATTCACCATTGATGAAGTCAAGCTTTCTTCATTGAAGAAGATGAAGAAGAAGAAGAAAGAATATCATAAGTATTTTCAAAATAAAAAATAATATGAATACTTATCATATCCTAACCCTAGTTAAGTGTAGAGAATAGACCATGGTTTGTTTAAATGGTTAGGGTTAAGCATGAAGACAAAATGGTTACAAAGTCAAACCTTCATGAAGATTCAACTACAAACAAAGAAAGCCACCATTTTCTCTTTATTCTTTCCAAAATAAATAAATAAATAAATAAGAAAGAAAAGCAAAACCCTAATCATTAACTTAACCATGGTTTAATCTTTACACTTAACCAAGTTAACATGTATCATCAAACATGATACAATCAAGTACACAAAAGTATATCACATATACAACTTGTGAACTTCTAGTGAGAAAATCCATTTAAGTGAACCTATAAAGTTAATGTAAAGTGATATATCAAATATATAATTATACATTAAATCATTAAATCAATACTTGATTTAACGACCCGGTCATATCGCATATAACCGACTAATATCAATAGTAACAACTTATCGAATCAACACTTGATCAGATAACCCGGCTATAACGCATATAACCGATTAATGTTACATATCGCGAGAATCGAATACAGTATCACATACTGGTATCATTCTCGGTCCCGCACATATCTCATATGCGCTCCTATTTCGTTTCGCTTGAGCCAGGAAACCTCTGTGTAGGACTCTAAAGACTCGTCAATACGCCGGCAGTAGGTGATGATTATTGTAAGTGCATGGCGGCGCCCCGGCCGTCAATCCTACGCCGGAATGCGGAAACGGTGATAAACTTAAATTTTTGCGGACTTTGCAAATCGGCACCACCGCGCACTAAACTCCGGATCGTAACCATTAACAAGTCTACGCTACAATAAGAAAGGGAAGAGATGTATACCGACGATCCAAGTCCTCCGGTCTTCATCTCCACTCCGATCTCCTCGCGGGATCTCCGTCCATCTCCTCCTCGTCGGAAAGGGCACCACGAAGCCGGGTACTTTTACGGGCTCCCGCCTCTATACCGAGGCAACTCGCGCATGAAGCCGGCAACTCGACATGCCCAAGGCTTGCTGTAGGATGTGTAGGGTTTATGTCTCATTGGGGTTTTGGTTGCCTTTTGAAGATGGAGGAATGAAGGTATGAAAAATGGTGCTTTCATTTTTCTTGGCATGAAAAGAGATCAAGAATCACTCTCAAGGATGAAGCTCTCTCCTTCTCTTTTCTTCTTCTTTCTTTTTCTCAACCATGAATAAAACTCTCTTCTAGTGAGAATGAGAAAGGTGGAGGAATGAACACATATTGCAAAGGGAGGTGAGTGTAGGAGCATAAGAAAGGTGACCATATCCAAGGGACAAAGAAACATGCACCATGCTTGCACTTTTTCAAACCATACCCTCATCAAATCACAAGTCAAAGCAAGTTATGGTGCAAAGAAAAGAAAGCTATCATAATCAATATATATTCAAGAAACCCCCTCCACAAATGTTATTTGCACAATTGCAAATAACCCCCTCCATCGGGAAAGTCCGGCCGGGAAAGAACAAAGGAAAACCGGCCGGAACGGAATGCAAACTGGCAACTCCAGAAAACTGGTCCCGTAATAAATTTCAGGAAAACCCCAATACTGTGCATACACACCCGCATCTGTATTCCGTCCGGATACAAATGCAATGAGACAAAATCTACACTGTACTAAACTAGGACCGGCTTAAACCAAAGCCGGCTAGTAAAATCCGTTCGATCCTGATCCGTGCAATACCGCACGTATCAGATCAAACCCTGCCATATAACTATACGGCCACTAGTACAAAACTGTCCGATCCTGATCCGTGCAATACCGCACGTATCTGATCGGACCTTGCCATATCTCCATACGGCCTCTACAGCGTTTCGCCCGAAACTTGAGTAACTGAAAGTGTGGTGGACTCTAAAGACTCGTCAATACTATGGCTGTGGATTTAACCACTAGCACGTCAGAGGTATAAGCCAATACGTAACGGGCCACCAGCTATTGACCAAAAGGGACGTCGATGAGCGAACTCATCCTGACACCCTACTGAGCCTGTCAGTGACAATATCCGTGCAGTCCGGTCCGTTCGTCTATGAGTATCGCATGGCGGGCCTAGGGGGTTGGTAAAAGTCAGACCCCCAAAAGCGGTACAAGTCGTGTCGGAGTGTAGCCCAGAACACCCTGAGATACTACTGGAATACCTACCAGTAAATCTCCTTGCCTTGGCCAAGGACTTTGTGTAATGGCTCTCCTAGACACAGCACGACCTCACCCCCAATACCGGGAGAGACGAACCCCTGAAGATACGCTCACTGCCTCCATGTGGCTCGGGACTGTACCCAACTAAAACCTGTTTGCACGACTCCTTTGAGCCGTGGTAGGGTAGTAATCAAAGTACAGTGGGAACTCACACGAGACAAATGACGATCCCCAGGTCGATGAACTAACCTGCACACATGTCACCAGGGAACTGCCATCTGACGTCTGGTATATGACCAACTAGCATGTTCCCGGCGAGTCCTGTCCGGTGTACTCATAACCCAATGAGCACCTGTATACATCTTAGGTGATCCAACTGACACCAGTGGCTTGTGAGACCGGCCACCGCCCCTCGTCGGGGTCTCGACTGTATACACTAGTCTACTAATGGAGTATCGATGCCCGGTCTCGAAACTCCCACGACTAGGGACCTTTTAAGGATATGCTTGTAGACCCCCAGCTCCCACTTATATGATCGCCCTCATACTGCTGGTGGTCAAGCAAGAATCCTAGGGGCTCTATCAACGTGTAATAGCGACGTGTCATGTCACCTAAAGCAGTACACGATGATAAAGGTAAACCAGATAGCATACTATCATCTCGAGTAAGACTGTCCTACCGGGATAGGTCCTCCCTCAATCATTACAATCACGTACCTGTGACCTAATAATTGACTCTGAGGGCACTATCTCCAACAATCTCCCACTTGCACTCAAGGCTAATTATTGCGATGTCGCATACTCACAGCCCGTGTGATACCGAACATCCAACTCCTCTACTAGTTAGTCTCACAAAGCTCGTTTGCGGAACTATTGCGTTCGAGGAATAGCCTCAGTGAGTGGATCCGCTTAGTTGTTTCTTTCTATGTCTCTCTATATCTCAAGTTCGCGGAGAAACCCATCTCCCGAAATGAGCAATACCTGTCTTAGAATGTGCCTGGATGTCTGATGGGACATAGCTCATAAATGAACTCCAAATCCAAACTTCTTAGACTGTATCGTCAACTGAACTTAATCAGTATCCTGCGCGCCATGCCTCCCTCAGTATTGCCTTGGATCACCTGTCCAAAATACTGCCCCTCATCAGAAGGAAAAACTATAGCTCTGACAACCTCCTTGTCGTCCATGTCACCTTGGAAGCCTGGAATGATAACTGTTTCCCGAATGAGGCTGTCGTTATCATATCCCTAGAACATCCACTTATGTTCTAAAACTGCTTCCGACTGTTTCTCCAGGATTGGATTAATGTCAACTTATTGCATCTAGTGCAAGAACAACATCTGGTGTGGTACTTGACATCTCATGATTGACTCAATTGCCTAAGCAAGTGATCTGCCAATCATGCACGTCCCTCTCCCCTTTAGTCTGTAAGACACCTTTGGAGAGGGTGACTCCATTACCTGCAGGTACACTACCGTGCCAGGAGTCGTCCATCCTAAATACTCTTAGGATGCTGTCAAGTACCCTGATTGGGAAACCACCCAAATCTAGATCTAAAACATAGATCTAGTTAACCAGTATGTCTGATATAAAATCCATTTCCTTTGTGGAGAAACAACTGTGTGACGACCAAAGTATAACCGATCGTAGTGTAGGAGTTTCTTTTCCTACTCTGTGTATATCATCCAAATACCAGGATATCACACCCTACTACCTTCTCAACAGATCCATCCCCTATTCTGATGAAGTCAAACCCATGACTGTCACGTCAGAAATAGATGATCTATCTCCGCTACATCTGCTCTAGTCTATAAATAGACATAAGCAACCTGTCCACCAATGCTTCCGCTGCTCCCACTGACTACGACAACCCTCTGGCAGAGTCATATACACGTACACTTCTGAAGCGAGTTCAGAACGACGCTATACTCATCCTCCCGCCGGGTCTCGCAGCCTGGAACAACAGCAATGGTAATTGTGGGTAAACAAGAACTTCCCCGTCACCGTCCTTGAGGCTACCGTAGTACCTCTCGGGTGCCTGAAGTTACCCACTATATCTGCGGAGTGGCCAATGGAATGTCAATCCAGATTGAATCTTTAGGTTCCTTATCAAATCTTCAGTAATCGTTTATGGTTCTGGAATCACTTCCAGTTCTACCATACTCCCACTACTGTTTTCTGAAAAAATCCATTTTTAATAAAACTGTGGCGAGTCTAGAACAATATCGCTATTGTTCATCCAGATGGTAGAAAGTCAACCCACGTCATAGCCTGGGTCAACCCACAAACAGCCATTACAGAAACGTGCCTTGAGTTGTCCAGTGTCTGGTTTTAATCATGAACCGGACAACTCCCCGTACCTTAACATCGTTAAGATATGAACTGTTCTATATCCAATATAGAAACAGAGGCACTGATATAATTGAACCAGATCCAAATCATGCAACTGTCTCCAGTGCATGTCAACTAAATGGAAGGAGGCCGATCAGCGTTACTCAACTTAGGAATACTTCCAATTATGAGTAACCTGAAAGAGAAGCAAGATCTCTTTATCATTACTATCAACTGAATACCATACACAAGTATCTACATCTTCGATCTCTTTGAAGAATCCCGATACTTGCTATACCTGGTTCTCTACTCTATTCAAATACCTATAACTCCTCAAAACTTAGACCCTGTGTTTCCACGAAACACCGGTCTAAAAATTAGAGGAGTCATAAGTAAACCGAATATAGTACGAGGACCATCCCCTCTGTCCTGATGGACCCTGGACAACATACAATACTCTGTATAAGTCCCTTGAGTCTGATAACTCATTCACTGCGTGCCGTAGGTTGAAAACTGTACTTATGGTTAAGAAGAATTACACCGCTGTTTAATGCTCCTTACCTAACCATCCACTGATATAGGTAAATGTCGTAGACATAATTTCAGAAAGGTATATCTCACTCTATGAAAATAGACGTACAGATATATCAATTTGAAATTGGTGCATAACAGCGGATATTCAAAACCAAATATTTGCCGACCGGCAAACAGGCCAGGTGATTTCCTCAAATATCACCGATTACAACGAATCCCGATATAATGAGGATAATCACCCAATTCCCAATAACCTACTCCCACTCATCATCTGTAAAACCATACAGATGTGAGAATCATACCTGGTAAATACATACCCTGGAGTAAGTGTCTAATTGGGAAATCAGTTTTCTTTTAACAGTACACAGTGAAACTGAAACATTGAAATGTTTCGGTGGGGTATCCCGGTATTCTTAGTAATGCCTCTTCCATTATCCAGATTCACAACTATAACCGTATAATTCTTTGCCACCTCTCCAAATCCCTTCATATGTCTTTAGTCATTACCTTCCGCACACCCCTTTAGGCCAATTGGTTTTCTTCCTTCCCTACCGTTCGGCACCAGCCTATGGTTTGGAAGAAGACTATCCAATAAGCATAAAGGGTGTACTGTCCTAATCCTAGGAGCACTCGCAACGCGAGAGAAGGTGAAGATAAAAGACACCTGAATGTACTTTATTCCTATTTCTCCTGGACCAGAATCCATCCCCGAACTGGAACAAGTTCCATTCGAGTTCGTATATAACCATACGATGGAGTATCCAAATAAACTGTGGATCTTCGTAGTGATACGGAGTGTCCTGGAGAAATACAAAGGTGATGTGGGAGTGGTAACGAAATATTTGGTTTGGTCGTGAATATCTATTGCAATTTACTTTGCCCTCTTACTAATCCCTTGCTTTGTCTGAACTTAATACCTTCTGCACACCATCGTTATGCTAATTGGTTTTCTTCATTCCCTACCGGTCGGCACCAGCCTAAGGTTTGGAAGAAGACAATCCAATTTGCGTAATAGGTGTACTACCCCTAAACCAAGGAGTACTCGTAACCTGAGAGAGGGTAAAAGGAAAAGACAACTGAATAATCCTATCCGTTTTCTCCAGAACCAGAAACCATCCTCGAATTCCTTCGAGTTCGTATCTAACCATACGATGGTTTTGTCCAATGGAAGTGGACGTTCGCAGTAATACGGGGTGTCCTGGAGAAAAGGGTAAAAGTAGGAGTGGCAATGAGGTCTGCAACTCTGACAATCCAAAAGCCAGTGTTAAGAAGGTTCGGTCAACTTGGTCACTGAGTCAAAGTCTTAGGGTCGGGTCAATGGTCGCTGCCAAAGAGAGAGAGAAAAGAAACACTCAGCGTGCACTCTAACCTAGATCAGAATGGTTACCAATTTATCTAATCTGGAAACCTCCCACTGTACCTCAAATTCTTCTCCAAACCTAAAAGAAGAATTAGTCGGGGTCACCCGAGGAGTAAACTAACTCATCAGTGGGAATCGGGATCCAACTATCATCGCATGATAACGTGACGGAATCCGCTCACGGTATCACACTCCAGAAGGTATGCGCATATCTGGCAAGTTTCAGTACTTTTGAAACTCCCGATGTGATTTCTGCCCCATGCTCTTATGACCTTGACTTTGGCCAACATATCATAAGTCACATGTCAAGTTCTGCCCGTCATTCTCCAGGTTAATTTGAATCCACCCGTACATACCCTTGACTTTGGCCAAAATGGCAGCACGACTGTCCCAAACCAACGCATCTATCTATGCTGCATATGAATACCCCAATAGCTACCAATCACTGTGCCTTGACTTTGGCCAACATACACAGCTTGAATACTATTGACCACCCATATGAAACGACGGAGGGCTACGAATGGTTTCTGGCGAAAACCTTTAACGTAATGAACTTGATATCGTTGAAGGAACGGATAGCTTTTTAGAAAATATAGTGACGAAAACCTTTACTAAAGAGGTCACTCCCGGTGAAGGGATCTCGGCTCTTTCCCCGTAGAATGGGGTGCTGGATATTCATAACCGAATATTACTGTGCAAAGCGAAAGTAATCGGCTATAGTGAAGTTAATGCCCTGACGCAAACTTTTTGTCCAAGGGGTCACTCCCGGTGAAGGGATCTCGGCCCTTGCCTCGTCGACTGAGGAGCAGGATATTCCAAATGAATACCACGATGCAAAACAAAAGTAAACGTCCTTGCAATAACAGCTTTTGAAAAAAGTGTTCCAACAACATCAGATTAGGTTTGTTTTTAAGTTGCATTGATCCGAATCAATGCAGTCCCATCAAATGATCACACCACAAAGAACGAAAATATACTGATGTACGTATATGCCATCCGCATTCGCCACTGGGTCCCGTCATTACCCGTTAGGTTAGCTTACTAACGACAGAGCGGGGACTGGACTAGCGCGGATGCAAAACATATACAACATCTACTAATATATATACCAATATATTATATTCGCTCAAGGCGTGAATAAAATGCAACATCACAGAGAATGAACAGCATCACAGAAACAATACAGATATCTGGGATCCCCGGGTTTCACAGAGCCGCTGAAACCCGACGTTCCCCTGGTCGTGTGGATAGCCTGCGCAATGAAAATCCTAGACCCCTACGGGCGCGGCAAGTCACCCGCCAAAACCTGAAGCGAGGCAGCCCCCTTCAGCACCGTGAATGGACCACCCAGCACTTCACGGAATCCGGTAACTTGGGCACCCCTCCTGGGTCAAACCTGTACCCCCTACGAGTGCGGCGAATAGCCCGCCAATCCTAGAGCGAAGCCCCCTCCGTCTCAATGCCATGAGATGCGGGCTTGTTGCCCTCCAGAACCCGGCTATCCGTGCACCCCTCCGCGGGGCATCCTAGTACAGAAAGTAAAATATACATACACCGGGTACATTGACCGCAACCAGGTCGTGCCCCAAAATAATAATACAATCAGGCAGTGACGGCAGTCCACATGTCGGACGCTCGCCCCGCAATAACAAATGTACATAATACAACAAAAACTGTACTAGCATTGCATCCAGGCTATCCCCACGACCGATCCGCAACATCACAGCAAATACATAGAACATCAACGTGAAGGTCACGTTCGCAAATCCGTCTAACCGGGCTATAGCAGTTAGACCGGATTTACCGATCGAGTGACATTCACGGTCGCAGATATAATGTAAATACTGTGAAAAATGTGTTTAAAAAATTTCCGATTGATCAAACAATTAACAAGTGGGCCCCAAAGAAAACTGTAGCACTCACAGAAATAATTGGCCCAACTTTAATATTCCAAAGCCCATATTTTAAGCCCAGAAGGCCTCTGTAAAAAAATGGTGAAGTGATGTGAATAGTGCGCGGCGGAAGGGCCGCACAAAGGTGGTTTTCGCGGCGGTTCCGCGCTCCAACTGTGGAGTTACTTCGTCAAATTTTTACAGAACTCTTAGATTTTCCAGTACATCAATATTTTACAACCTGAAAAATTTTTAGAGACTGAAAAATTTCAACAGAAACTGTCGTGGGTAAAATGCAGTTTTGGAACTTTTTGATCGATCGGAAATGCAAACACATTACACAAAGTTAGACTAAGTTAATGGCGTGGCTCTGATACCACTGTAAGTGCATGGCGGCGCCCCGGCCGTCAATCCTACGCCGGAATGCGGAAACGGTGATAAACTTAAATTTTTGCGGACTTTGCAAATCGGCACCACCGCGCACTAAACTCCGGATCGTAACCATTAACAAGTCTACGCTACAATAAGAAAGGGAAGAGATGTATACCGACGATCCAAGTCCTCCGGTCTTCATCTCCACTCCGATCTCCTCGCGGGATCTCCGTCCATCTCCTCCTCGTCGGAAAGGGCACCACGAAGCCGGGTACTTTTACGGGCTCCCGCCTCTATACCGAGGCAACTCGCGCATGAAGCCGGCAACTCGACATGCCCAAGGCTTGCTGTAGGATGTGTAGGGTTTATGTCTCATTGGGGTTTTGGTTGCCTTTTGAAGATGGAGGAATGAAGGTATGAAAAATGGTGCTTTCATTTTTCTTGGCATGAAAAGAGATCAAGAATCACTCTCAAGGATGAAGCTCTCTCCTTCTCTTTTCTTCTTCTTTCTTTTTCTCAACCATGAATAAAACTCTCTTCTAGTGAGAATGAGAAAGGTGGAGGAATGAACACATATTGCAAAGGGAGGTGAGTGTAGGAGCATAAGAAAGGTGACCATATCCAAGGGACAAAGAAACATGCACCATGCTTGCACTTTTTCAAACCATACCCTCATCAAATCACAAGTCAAAGCAAGTTATGGTGCAAAGAAAAGAAAGCTATCATAATCAATATATATTCAAGAAACCCCCTCCACAAATGTTATTTGCACAATTGCAAATAACCCCCTCCATCGGGAAAGTCCGGCCGGGAAAGAACAAAGGAAAACCGGCCGGAACGGAATGCAAACTGGCAACTCCAGAAAACTGGTCCCGTAATAAATTTCAGGAAAACCCCAATACTGTGCATACACACCCGCATCTGTATTCCGTCCGGATACAAATGCAATGAGACAAAATCTACACTGTACTAAACTAGGACCGGCTTAAACCAAAGCCGGCTAGTAAAATCCGTTCGATCCTGATCCGTGCAATACCGCACGTATCAGATCAAACCCTGCCATATAACTATACGGCCACTAGTACAAAACTGTCCGATCCTGATCCGTGCAATACCGCACGTATCTGATCGGACCTTGCCATATCTCCATACGGCCTCTACAGCGTTTCGCCCGAAACTTGAGTAACTGAAAGTGTGGTGGACTCTAAAGACTCGTCAATACTATGGCTGTGGATTTAACCACTAGCACGTCAGAGGTATAAGCCAATACGTAACGGGCCACCAGCTATTGACCAAAAGGGACGTCGATGAGCGAACTCATCCTGACACCCTACTGAGCCTGTCAGTGACAATATCCGTGCAGTCCGGTCCGTTCGTCTATGAGTATCGCATGGCGGGCCTAGGGGGTTGGTAAAAGTCAGACCCCCAAAAGCGGTACAAGTCGTGTCGGAGTGTAGCCCAGAACACCCTGAGATACTACTGGAATACCTACCAGTAAATCTCCTTGCCTTGGCCAAGGACTTTGTGTAATGGCTCTCCTAGACACAGCACGACCTCACCCCCAATACCGGGAGAGACGAACCCCTGAAGATACGCTCACTGCCTCCATGTGGCTCGGGACTGTACCCAACTAAAACCTGTTTGCACGACTCCTTTGAGCCGTGGTAGGGTAGTAATCAAAGTACAGTGGGAACTCACACGAGACAAATGACGATCCCCAGGTCGATGAACTAACCTGCACACATGTCACCAGGGAACTGCCATCTGACGTCTGGTATATGACCAACTAGCATGTTCCCGGCGAGTCCTGTCCGGTGTACTCATAACCCAATGAGCACCTGTATACATCTTAGGTGATCCAACTGACACCAGTGGCTTGTGAGACCGGCCACCGCCCCTCGTCGGGGTCTCGACTGTATACACTAGTCTACTAATGGAGTATCGATGCCCGGTCTCGAAACTCCCACGACTAGGGACCTTTTAAGGATATGCTTGTAGACCCCCAGCTCCCACTTATATGATCGCCCTCATACTGCTGGTGGTCAAGCAAGAATCCTAGGGGCTCTATCAACGTGTAATAGCGACGTGTCATGTCACCTAAAGCAGTACACGATGATAAAGGTAAACCAGATAGCATACTATCATCTCGAGTAAGACTGTCCTACCGGGATAGGTCCTCCCTCAATCATTACAATCACGTACCTGTGACCTAATAATTGACTCTGAGGGCACTATCTCCAACAATTATATCAAGCACCCACAAGCCGCAAGCGGTCTGCTAAATGTAACGGCCACCCGGGTATTGAGCGATCAGAAGATCGACGAGCAAGCCCGCTCACACTCCAGTGAATCCAACCAGTAACACTACCGTACAGTCCGGTCTGATCGTCTGATATGTCGCATATCTCGCCTAGGGGTGGTAAACGTCAGACCCCAATAGTTCGATAAGTCGTGTCGATATGAGGTCTATAACAGTTTGAGAAACTACTGGTAACACTTACCAGTAAATCTCAGCAACCCTGGCCAGGGATTTCTGGTTATAGCCAATCGAACACAGCGCAACATCGACTCCCTATACCGGGAGAGACGAATCCCTTCCTATCGCTCATTGCCTCCATGTGATTCAGGACTGTACCCAAAAACCACCGTTTTGCACGCCCTCTTGGACGTGGTAAGATGGAAATCAAAGCACAGTGGGAACCACACAAGACTCTATGACGATCTCGGGTCAACAGACTACTCTGTACCAGTGTCACCAGAGAACTGCCATCTGACGTAAGGTATAATACCATCTGGGAGTTCTCGGCGAGTCCGTCCAGTGTACCCAGTCTCCACTGAGCACCCGTATATCATCTCTGATGTCAAACACCAATGGATATGGGATCATCCATCGCCCATCTGTATGGGTCGAGAAGGTATACGCTAGTCTACTCTGGTATATCGATGCCCCGTCTCGATATACCTACGACTAGGGACCTTGAAGGATGTACTTATGGACTACCATGTCTCCACTAGTATGATCTGCATCATAGTCCAGGTAGTCAAGTACACATCCTAAGGGCTTTACCAACATGTATCAGAGAGACAATCAATGTACACGTTAAGGTAAAGAGTATCCAGATAGCATACTATCATGTCGAGCAAGAAATTCCTCCCTATATATGTCCAAGCATCCACTACAATATACATCCTATGTATAGTAATGGCCTCTAGGGCATACATATAACTAACAGGCTTCATGCTTAACCCTAACCATTCATCTAACCTTAGTCAATTCTCTACACCTAACCATGGTTCATATTATGATAAGTATTCATTTCTTTTGCATTTTAAAAGATATACTCATTTGTATTCTATCTTGAGCTTCTTCTTCTTCTTCAAGAAAAAGCTTGCCATCATCAATGGCTTCTTGAGTAAAAGTGTGAGAAATCCAATTCTAAAGTGAACCCACCTCCTATATCTTCACCCTCTACCTCTTGCCAAGTAGTATAGGGTGTTTTCTTCATAAGTTTTACAACTTGGGGAAGTTGGAGCTTGATCTTGTGTAACCTCGACGTAGATCATCTTCGGCATCGTAGCCGACGACTGTTCCGCTCATTTCTCCGATGAAGCCGATGCGAGAGTCCGGGATTCGAGATGGACAGCGAGGGGACAACTACGTGGAGCTAAGAAAGTGGATAACCGGATCTACAAAGGTTGTAGTTTCCTACTTTTAGTTAAGATGTTAACTAGTTTCCTTTTTCACCTAAAATTCTAGTTAACGATCCGTATTAGAGTTTCTCGGCACTTGTAAAATTTGAAATTAGCATGGTTGTTGCCTTGTGAGACCTCTTGAGAGTGCCTAGGAACCCTACAGTGGTATCAGAGCCTAGCTAGAGCCTTAGGCGATGCTTAGACGATGTTTGAAACCCGATCGAAACCGAAACCCTAAAACCAAATCGCTCTCTGGACTTTTTCTAAAAACTGGGTTTTTTCCATATTAAAAATGCTTAAAAATTTCAGCAGGAAGTTGTAAGAATTACGGTGCAAAATTGGACAAATGATGCCTCCAACCTGCGGCGGAACCGCGGCAGAAGCCTAGCTTCTGCGGCGGTTCCGCGGCGACATGATGACGTCAGCCCTCCAAATTTGCACAGTAATTCCTAATTTACAGTGCTGAGTTTTATGGGAATTTTTAATATTTATTCAAGAGTTGAATTTTCTAGGGTGTTTTGGGAGTTCGCTGATTCGATCGGATTATCAGACTTTGTCTATGTGGCTTTCCGGATATTTTGGAATATGTTAAAAAGTTCGACCGGATGTTGTCACTCCCCGCTTCCCAAAATACGGAATACGAGGGGTAGACAAGGCCAGCCATGCTCCTACGGTCAGGGAAATGTCCTACCGTAGTCACACTTCGGCTTCTAGTTTATCATGGTAAACAGTAAATAATGCGCAGGTAATGAGAAATGCAGTAACTGGAATAAAACAGTAAAATGAACTGACCTGATGGGAAACAAAAGAATGTAACTCGGAATGGCGAGTCAAGAAGTCTGTAATGCACGTCTAGTTCTGGTCCAGGCTAAATCTTCTCCTTACACTGAGCATGCATACTCAGGTCGTCAGAGCGACACAATAGCAATATATTATATATAAAATCAAGTGACAGTTCTAACGGTGGTAACAGTTATATGAAACAGTAAATCATTGACAGCATGAATATGAATGTGCATTAATCAATGCAGCGGAGCAGTAAAGCAGTAGAACAATTATGCCACGTATGTCAACACAGTAAATAAAGAATGTAAATGCCAGTATCCCTATCACTCTCTAAGTCTCACTGTACAGGTCCCTAAGCCTATCGTCAGTCCAAGTATGAGAGTCAACCACTCGCGAGTGTCCTCCACCCAAGGGTAGAACCCAAGGGCAAGGGACCACGGGCCCAACATGTAACATGTATATCACGGTGTATATCACATACCCTGTAAATCTCCATATATCTCCCTAAATATATAAGCCGGCATGGGACTCCCGAGATTCTGTTGAACTCACACTTAAACTACCCCACACCCCGTGGTCTACATCAAACGCTAACCATAACCCTAAATACTAATCGATCCGTGACAAGTCTGCGCGAGAACTGGAGGCAGGACCTCCATCAAGCACGTCCCGACTAATACCTAAGATAAATGGCAGTGTCGGATGCCTTATCTGTGATACCCGTGCAAGCGCTTCCATAAGTGTCCCATACCACTTATAGTCACACGTACACGCATCCCACAGACGTCGACAATGCAATAGAATAACAGGGTCACTGATTGTGTACAAGTACGTATCACTTTCACTTAATCACGGATACACGAACACTGACGTACTTGCCACAATCATCACTAAAATCTAACACTGGGTAAATGCACGATATCACTAGTTTATCACTACCATGATATGGGTATGATATGATGCGTGAACAGTATATAAGCATGATTAAGATGTTATGAAACAGTAATTTATCACTTGCACGATTTATCATGGAACGTACGTGTATAGTTTAGAGAAACGATAAACAGGTGATAATTAGTATGTTCAGTTAGCTATCCATCTAATTTGATTCAAGCCAATCGGGTTCCAGGATCATTAGTTATAACCATTTCATTTTAAGCGCTCGCGGCTGGAAATCCGGTTTCAGAATCAGAAGTCCGTTTCGAAATGCATTTTAATCCCAGTTGAGATCAGATTTTGGCGACGCAACAGTTGGATGAATTCTAGGGTTTTCAGTAAGGTTTTCAACGCAACAAACGGATCTTCAATCGCATCTTTACTTCATGAGATATACTCTATTTAACTCTAATATGTCAGTTCTGAATCTGTTGGGACTGGTATGCGTCCCGATCTTTTAAATTACAGATTAAATATCAAACGGTAACGAAACAGAATGAAACCAATTGTGTTGACTAGATAACAGATTTATCTATAATAAACAGTGGAGTTCCGCAACCTACAAGTTAAGGAAATCCTGTGGTACCCAATACGGAACAGCAAGCAACGACTGGATTCGCTCTGGACTGCAGTCCAGAGTCGCACTCCAATCCAAATATCATCATGGTTTGTGTACAGGAATAACTGGAAACTGGTATAGGGTTAAAGTTTGTCGAGTTGGGTTCGATTTGAGCCCTCGAATGCACCATTCTAGTGTGTATATGATTTATGTTGAATTTAACGATTTTCAGGTACAATAAAATTTCAGTTTTACGATTAAACTTGGGGGTAGCGTTTTAATCTTTAATGGTCATAATTTCCAGCGAAACTTGCACAAAGTATTCGTCACAGCAAGGGCCAAAGTAATTAATCCAGTTCCGCCAATTTAGAAAAATATTTCCTTTGGGAACACACGTCGAGCAGGTTATGGCACATTGTTGGTTAAACTGTAACTTATAATCTATATACTTAGCGATTGTAACTTAGGTAAAATAGCATGTAAGCAAGTAAAGAACTTGCCTGGGGACGTCTCGGGGATGCACGGCAGCGACGCGGTCTATTGTGATGGCCCGACGAGATCACGACAAGGATTGGCCTCGGCTCGATCTTGGCTCGGCCTCGGAGCTTGGACTAGGCTAGGAGCTCGAGCATGGCATCAAAGGCTTGGTTGCTGGGGTCTTGACGGTGAGGGTGGTGGTTGATAGAGCGGGTGTTTTAGAGAGAGAGAGAGAAAGAGAATTGAGAGAGAATTGAGAGTGAGTGACAGAGAGTGACTTAGAGATAGAGAGTGAAGGAGAGAAACAGGGAGATAGGAGCAGGGAGAGAGAGAGAGACTGCAGCGAGAGAGAGGGGGAGAGAAATGAGATAGATAGAGAGAGAGAACTGAGAGGGAGAGAGAAAGAGAACTGAGAGAACGTTACAGAGAGAGAGAGAGGCAGTGAGTGAGAGGGAGAGAAGCAGAGGAAGGGAGTGCAAGAGAGAGAGAGAGAGAATTTGAGCTCGGTGATGGTGAGGGGGTGATGCTTGGGCAGTGGGGAGCTCGTCGGCAAGGCTAGTAGAGGCTCGTCGGCGATGGATCGTCGACGGTGAGGGGCAGTGGGGAGCTAGGATGGGTGCAGTGAGGAGAGAGAGTGAGGGGAATGACGACGACGACGACGGTGTTGATGATGATGATGCTGCGGGGAAGTCGACGAGATGTAGAGAGGGGCTCGCCGGCGAGAGGCGCAGGGCTCGTGCTCGGGTGTGCAGGGAAGTGGGAGAGAGGAAGTGGGGTGCTCGGGATTTGGGAAAACGAGAGGGGAGTGAGGTGTGAAGGAGATAAGGTAGATGGGGGAGCGCGTCGCGGTGTAACGTGCGAGAGCGGGGGCGACAAGATCGCGAGCGTAGGAGAGGAAGGCGGCGGAGAAGGGGGATCGCGCGCGGGTAAAGGGGGAAGTTACCGTTGGGGATTTAAGGAAGAGATGAACAGTGGCGGGTCGGGTCTGAAGATGCGTGGGTTTGGGCTGCTGGGGAGACGAGTGGGCCGGGCCAAGAAAAAAGGAATTAATTAGGGAAGAAATGGAGCGGGCCGAGGAAAAATAAATGAAAAAAATTGTAAGGGATGTGGGTCAGGCCGGCTTCAGGAAAAAGGGCAAATAAAAAAAAATAGTGGAGGAATGGGGCCGGGCTGGGAGGATGGGCTCGGGGTTGGGCTGAGGGAAAGTGTATGGTTAATTTGAGAAGAAAAATAAAGAATGGGCCAGGTTTTTGGAGAAGAGTGCTGGGCTATGTTTAATAGGAAGTGAATTTATTTAAAAGGGCTTGGGTTCTATTAAAACAAAAATGAGTTTTAATTTTAAAGGGAAAACTAATTTATTATGTAGGGGAAAGGGAATGGGTTTATATTTAAAAATAAGGGAATGGCAGAGGATAAGGAAAAATAATAGGGTTTGCGTTTCACTGGTAAAAGAGAAAATAGAGTTTTTGAGTAAATAACTTTTTAAATAAAATATTTAAAATTATAATTAAAATGTAATAGAATTCTAAAGTAACGGAATACAAAATTTGGTATAAAAGAGGCTGGGTATTACATCATACCACCCTTACAAAAATTTCGTCCTCGAAATTTAAAGTAAAAGATAAGTTATATATACATATGCGAAAGCTAGTATATTGCAAACTAACACATAAAGGTTTATTAGAAATCCGTGGACGAAGAAATTGAAGGCATAAACATGTAAGAACAGCATACAGAAGATAATCCTAGATAGGTATAGGGTAGGAATAACTATAAGAGCAACCTACAAATACACGAGAACATAGATAACAATAATGAACAAAAATAATCAAAGCGTATTCATTAAAATCGATATCCAAATATGTGCACGTATAAGTATATCAAAAGTAGCCCATCAGAAATAATAGGTATAAGGCACAACCATTTATACTGGTAAACATGGGCACAAAACCCGAAAATAAAATAACGGGGATAAAGTAGTGAAAATTAATCGGTAGGTTAAAACATTTTAGGACGATATATCGATCAGATAGTTTTAAAATAACTTAGAAAACTCGTATCGTAAAAATAAGGAATATGGAACAAAAATATGCGCGGTGGTAAACGTCAGACTCCAATAGTTCGATAAGTCATGTCGATATGAGGTCTATAACAGTTTGAGAAACTACTGGTAACACTTACCAGTAAAGCTCAGCAACCCTGGCCAGGGATTTCTGGTTATAGCCAATCGAACACAGCGCAACATCGACTCCCTATACCGGGAGAGACGAATCCCCTCCTATCGCTCATTGCCTCCATGTGATTTAGGACTGTACCCAAAAACCACCGTTTTGCACGCCCTCTTGGACGTGGTAAGATGGAAATCAAAGCACAGTGGGAACCACACAAGACTCTATGACGATCTCGGGTCAACAGACTACTCTGTACCAGTGTCACCAGAGAACTGCCATCTGACGTAAGGTATAATACCATCTGGGAGTTCTCGGCGAGTCCGTCCAGTGTACCCATTCTCCACTGAGCACCCGTATATCATCTCTGATGTCAAACACCAATGGATATGGGATCATCCATCGCCCATCTGTATGGGTCGAGAAGGTATACGCTAGTCTACTCTGGTATATCGATGCCCCGTCTCGATATTCCCACGACTAGGGACCTTGAAGGATGTACTTATGGACTACCATGTCCCCACTAGTATGATCTGCATCATAGTCCAGGTAGTCAAGTACACATCCTAAGGGCTTTACCAACATGTATCAGAAAGACAATTGTACACGTTAAGGTAAAGAGTAACCATATAGCATACTATCATGTCGAGCAAGAAAGTCCTACCTATATATGTCCAAGCATCCACTACAATATACATCCTATGTATAGTAATGGCCTCTAGGGCATACATATAACTAACAGTCTTCATGCTTAACCCTAAGCATTCATCTAACCTTAGTCAATTCTCTACACCTAACCATGATTCATATTATGATAAGTATTCATTTCTTTTGCATTTTAAAAGATATACTCATTTGTATTCTATCTTGAGCTTCTTCTTCTTCTTCAAGAAAAAGCTTGCCATCATCAATGGCTTCTTGAGTAAAAGTGTGAGAAATCCAATTCTAAAGTGAAGCCACCTCCTATATCTTCACCCTCTACCTCTTGCCAAGTAGTATAGGGTGTTTTCTTCATAAGTTTTACAACTTGGTGAAGTTGGAGCTTGATCTTGTGTAACCTCGACGTAGATCATCTTCGGTATCGTAGCCGACGACTGTTCCGCTCATTTCTCCGATGAAGCCGATGCGAGAGTCCGGGATTCGAGATGGACAGCGAGGGGACAACTACGTGGAGCTAAGGAAGTGGATAACCGGATCTACAAAGGTTGTAGTTTCCTACTTTTAGTTAAGATGTTAACTAGTTTCCTTTTTCGCCTAAAATTCTAGTTAACGATCCTTATTAGAGTTTCTCGGCACTTGTAAAATTTGAAATTGGCATGGTTGTTGCCTTGTGAGACCTCTTGAGAGTGCCTAGGAACCCTACAGTGGTATCAGAGCCTAGCTAGAGCCTTAGGCGATGCTTAGACGATGTTTGAAACCCGATCGAAACCGAAACCCTAAAACCAAATCGCTCTCTGGACTTTTTCTAAAAACTGGGTTTTTTCCATATTAAAAATGCTTAAAAAATTCAGCAGGAAGTTGTAAGAATTACAGTGCAAAATTGGACAAATGATGCCTCCAACCTACGGCGGAACCGCGGCAGAAGCCTAGCTTCTGCGGCGGTTCCGCGGCGACATGATGACGTCAGCCCTCCAAATTTGCACAGTAATTCCTAATTTACAGTGCTGAGTTTTATGGGAATTTTTAATATTTATTCAAGAGTTGAATTTTCTGGGGTGTTTTGGGAGTTCGCTGATTCGATCGGATTATCAGACTTTGTCTATGTGGCTTTCCGGATATTTTGGAATATGTTAAAAAGTTCGACCGGATGTTGTCACTCCCCGCTTCCCAAAATACGGAATACGAGGGGTAGACAAGGCCAGCCATGCTCCTACGGTCAGGGAAATGTCCTACCGTAGTCACACTTCGGCTTCTAGTTTATCATGGTAAACAGTAAATAATGCGCAGGTAATGAGAAATGCAGTAACTGGAATAAAACAGTAAAATGAACTGACCTGATGGGAAACAAAAGAATGTAACTCGGAATGGCGAGTCAAGAAGTCTGTAATGCACGTCTAGTTCTGGTCCAGGCTAAATCTTCTCCTTACACTGAGCATGCATACTCAGGTCGTCAGAGCGACACAATAGCAATATATTATATATAAAATCAAGTGACAGTTCTAACGGTGGTAACAGTTATATGAAACAGTAAATCATTGACAGCATGAATATGAATGTGCATTAATCAATGCAGCGGAGCAGTAAAGCAGTAGAACAATTATGCCATGTATGTCAACACAGTAAATAAAGAATGTAAATGCCAGTATCCCTATCAGTCTCTAAGTCTCACTGTACAGGTAACTAAGCCTATCGTCAGTCCAAGTATGAGAGTCAACCACTCGCGAGTGTCCTCCACCCAAGGGTAGAACCCAAGGGCAAGGGACCACGGGCCCAACATGTAACATGTATATCACGGTGTATATCACATACCCTGTAAATCTCCATATATCTCCCTAAATATATAAGCCGGCATGGGACTCCCGAGATTCTGTTGAACTCACACTTAAACTACCCCACACCCCGTGGTCTACATCAAACGCTAACCATAACCCTAAATACTAATCGATCCGTGACAAGTCTGCGCGAGAACTGGAGGCAGGACCTCCATCTAGCACGTCCCGACTAATACCTAAGATAAATGGCAGTGTCGGATGCCTTATCTGTGATACCCGTGCAAGCGCTTCCATAAGTGTCCCATACCACTTATAGTCACACGTACACGCATCCCACAGACGTCGACAATGCAATAGAATAACAGGGTCACTGATTGTGTACAAGTACGTATCACTTTCACTTAATTACGGATACACGAACACTGACGTACTTGCCACAATCATCACTAAAATCTAACACTGGGTAAATGCACGATATCACTAGTTTATCACTACCATGATATGGGTATGATATGATGCGTGAACAGTATATAAGCATGATTAAGATGTTATGAAACAGTAATTTATCACTTGCACGATATATCATGGAACGTACGTGTATAGTTTAGTGAAACGATAAACAGGTGATAATTATTATGTTCAGTTATCTATCCATCTAATTTGGTTTCAAGCCAATCGGGTTCCAGGATCATTAGTTATAACCATTTCATTTTAAGCGCTCGCGGCTGGAAATCCGGTTTCAGAATCAGAAGTCCGTTTCGCAATGCATTTTAATCCCAGTTGGGATCAGATTTTGGCGACGCAACAGTTGGATGAATTCTAGGGTTTTCAGTGAGGTTTTCAACGCAACAAACGGATCTTCAATCGCGTCTGTACGTCATGAGATATACTCTATTTAACTCTAATATGTCAGTTCTGAATCTGTTGGGACTGTTATGCGTCCCGATCTTTTAAATTACAGATTAAATATCAAATGGTAACGAAACAGAATGAAACCAATTGTGTTGTCTAGATAACAGATTTATCTATAATAAAAAGCAGAGTTCCGCAACCTACGAGTTAAGGAAATCCTGTGGTACCCAATACGGAACAGCAAGCAACGACTGGGGTCGCTCTGCACTGCAGTCCAGAGTCGCACTCCAATCCAAATATCATCATGGTTTGTGTACAGGAATAACTGGAAACTGGTATAGGGTTAAAGTTTGTCGAGTTGGGTTCGATTTGAGCCCTCGAATGCACCATTCTAGTGTGTATATGATTTATGTTGAATTTAACGATTTTCAGGTACAATAAAATTTCAGTTTTACGATTAAACTTGGGGGTAGTCGTTTTAATCTTTAATGGTCATAATTTCCAGCGAAACTTGCACAAAGTATTCGTCACAGCAAGGGCCAAAGTAATTAATCCAGTTCCGCCAATTTAGAAAAATATTTCCTTTGGGAACACGCGTCGAGCAGGTTATGGCACATAGTTGGTTAAACTGTAACTTATAATCTATATACTTAGCGATTGTAACTTAGGTAAAATAGCATGTAAGCAAGTAAAGAACTTGCCTGGGGACGTCTCGGGGATGCACGGCAGCGACGCGGTCTATTGTGATGGCCCGACGAGATCACGACAAGGATTGGCCTCGGCTCGATCTTGGCTCGGCCTCGGAGCTTGGACTAGGCTAGGAGCTCGAGCATGGCATCAAAGGCTTGGTTGCTGGGGTCTTGACGGTGAGGGTGGTGGTTGATAGAGCGGGTGTTTTAGAGAGAGAGAGAGAAAGAGAATTGAGAGAGAATTGAGAGTGAGTGACAGAGAGTGACTTAGAGATAGAGAGTGAAGGAGAGAAACAGGGAGATAGGAGCAGGGAGAGAGAGAGAGACTGCAGCGAGAGAGAGGGGGAGAGAAATGAGATAGATAGAGAGAGAGAACTGAGAGGGAGAGAGAAAGAGAACTGAGAGAACGTTACAGAGAGAGAGAGAGGCAGTGAGTGAGAGGGAGAGAAGCAGAGGAAGGGAGTGCAAGAGAGAGAGAGAGTGAATTTGAGCTCGGTGATGGTGAGGGGGTGATGCTTGGGCAGTGGGGAGCTCGTCGGCAAGGCTAGTAGAGGCTCGTCGGCGATGGATCGTCGACGGTGAGGGGCAGTGGGGAGCAAGGATGGGTCCAGTGAGGAGAGAGAGTGAGGGGAATGACGACGACGACGACGGTGTTGATGATGATGATGCTGCGGGGAAGTCGACGAGATGTAGAGAGGGGCTCGCCGGCGAGAGGCGCAGGGCTCGTGCTCGGGTGTGCAGGGAAGTGGGAGAGAGGAAGTGGGGTGCTCGGGGATTTGGGAAAACGAGAGGGGAGTGAGGTGTGAAGGAGATAAGGTAGATGGGGGAGCGCGTCGCGGTGTAACGTGCGAGAGCGGGGGCGACAAGATCGTGAGCGTGGGCGAGGGAGGCGGCGGAGAAGGGGGATCGCGCGCGGGTAAAGGGGGAAGTTACCGTTGGGGATTTAAGGAGGAGATGAACAGTGGCGGGTCGGGTCTGAAGATGCGTGGGTTTGGGCTGCTGGGGAGACGAGTGGGCCGGGCCAAGGAAAAAGGAATTAATTGGGGAAGAAATGGAGCGGGCCGAGGAAAAATAAATGAAAAAAATGGTAAGGGATGTGGGTCGGGCCGGCTTCAGGAAAAAGAGCAAATAAAAAAAAATAGTGGGGGAATGGGGCCGGGGCTGGGAGGACGGGCTCGGGGTTGGGCTGAGGGAAAGTGTATGGTTAATTTGAGAAGAAAAATAAAGAATGGGCCAGGTTTTTGGAGAAGAGTGCTGGGCTATGTTTAATAGGAAGTGAATTTATTTAAAAGGGCTTGGGTTCTATTGAAACAAAAATGAGTTTTAATTTTAAAGGGAAAACTAATTTATTATGTAGGGGAAAGGGAATGGGTTTATATTTAAAAATAAGGGAATGGCAGAGGATAAGGAAAAATAATAGGGTTTGCGTTTCACTGGTAAAAGAGAAAATAGAGTTTTTGAGTAAATAACTTTTTAAATAAAATATTTAAAATTATAATTAAAATGTAATAGAATTCTAAAGTAACAGAATACAAAATTTGGTATAAAAGAGGCTGGGTATTACATCATACCACCCTTACAAAAATTTCGTCCTCGAAATTTAAAGTAAAAGATAAGTTATATATACATATGCGAAAGCTAGTTTATTGCAAACTAACACATAAAGGTTTATTAGAAATCCGTGGACGAAGAAATTGAAGGCATAAACATGTAAGAACAGCATATAGAAGATAATCCTAGATAGGTATAGGGTAGGAATAACTATAAGAGCAACCTACAAATACACGAGAACATAGATAACAATAATGAACAAAAATAATCAAAGCGTATTCATTAAAATCAATATCCAAATATGTGCACGTATAAGTATATCAAAAATAGCCCATCAGAAATAATAGGTATAAGGCACAACCATTTATACTGGTAAACATGGGCACAAAACCCGAAAATAAAATAACGGGGATAAAGTAGTGAAAATTAATCGGTAGGTTAAAACATTTTAGGACGATATATCGATCAGATAGTTTTAAAATAACTTAGAAAACTCGTATCATAAAAATAAGGAATATGGAACAAAAATATGTGCGGTGTAAGGTTGCGCTACCGAAAAATGAGAATAATAATAATGCACTTAAAATACATAAACGGAGTAATCAATAACACGTACTCTTCGATAAATACAAAATACTAAAACTACATTTTTGAATAATGGTGCCCCTAAATATAGTTGGGGTAACAGGGAAAAACATAAGTATGTCTAGGCCTAGGTAGGGTAGGGATTACAAGGAAGTGTGGATCATTCAACGGTCGGAGTATGGTGGCTTTAGGCTGAAGATCAAGGATGTCAGCACAGGGAGTAAGGGGAGCAATAAAGGACTACAAGGTAAAGGTATGGGAGGACACCTGTCGGTACCGCCTATGAATCAAGATTTAAAAGGGTTAGCGAACTCGAAATTTCACAAGATATGTTCTCCTCCCAGAAGGATCTCAAAGGGCACAGACGAATGATGAAGGGTGGACCTCTAAAAGATCGAGGTGTGGTACTGGTTATTCTGAGTGAGGGTTAAGGCAAGGTAAGGAGTAAGTGTAGACAGATCTCGGTAGGAAGAATAATTGTACATAAGGGATAATCAAGTAGCACGCGAACTAAGCAGATCGAAGGATTTGCGAATTCAGCAATTTATTTCATTTCAAAATATTTCAAACCAAACATTCTCAAAGAAGAAAGGTGGCCCTAAACTATACACAAATTTTATTTGGCCAAAGAAGACAACATCAAAAAAGAAATTCCGTCAGTCGCGGTTGTGGAGATTCAGTAGGTTGCGGTAAGCTCGCGCACTCAGGTAGGGGCGTCCATTTCCATATCGCCTCGCGGGCATCGCCATTGGAAGTTCTTCCACAGCAGGGTCTGGATCTTCTGGTTCTTCTTTCTCGGATGGAGCCTCTTCATCGAGGTCCGATTCCATGTGATTCTCTTCTTCTGGATTTTCTTCCACGGGATTTTCCTCAACTGGATTTTCTTCTATTGGGTCTTCATCGGGATCTTCCTCTATCGGGTCTTCCTCTATAGGGTTCTCTTCAGGATTCCCTTCTTCTTCGTCGGAATCAGCTATCAGGTCAAACTCTGGGGCGGCTGCTCCTTTGCCCTCTGGATCGTGGTTTCCGAAATTGACTTGGGGACCGTTGATCTCATCGTCAGAACTCATCAGTGCGCGGTCTAAGGAAACGCAAGACTGTGCATCCTCGTCTAGATGCGGTGCTGCTCCAGGGTGGGCCATGGTCTGAAAAGAAAAGTCATGATTAGACAGTGGAATACATCAAGGAAAAAGCTCAGGGTACGAAGTATAGGAAAATATGCGGTTGCAGGAACTGAAAGATCAGAATTAAAATACTGTGATAATGAATAGAATTTGATATAGAGAAGGCACGGGAATGATTCATATATTATGATTCAAATTTTACTGCATTCAATCAAAAGTTCAACGGATACAAGATTTCAAACAGAAAGAAATATTTATAAAAAGATGATAACATTATTACTGAAAGTAGATAACATGAAAAATCCTTCTTCGACTACTATAACGTTGTATTCTCGTCGCGTGAGTTGAATCCTGCGTTAGATTCGCCTTATCGTCGAAGTCCGAACTACGCGATAATCCTCATTTGGCAGAAGTGGGGAGTGTGGACGAGTCTCCTCCCTGTAGCTCTTTCCTTTCTGGGCAGCCGTTGATGAGATGTTTGTTGGAACCGCATATCAGACATTTCCCTTGGGCACGGCGACAATCCCTCTGAAGATGTCCTGGCCTCCTACAGTACCCACAACATGGAATCTTCTGCTGCTTCTGCTGCGGAGAAACAAATTGGCGCTTCATCTTCCTCTCTTTTCCTCGTCTAACGGGGATCCCTTTATGATTTGAGACTCCCGCTGGGGTCTGACTCACCTGTCTTCTCAGCCCTTCAGCTAATAAGTCGTTTGTTCGCTCCTGGGCTTCCTTTAAACCTTGCAGTGCACTAAGGATCTCAACTGTCTGATTCTGGAGAGCGGATACGGATGAAGAGTCGTTGGAAGACATGATCCTGAGACAACAATTTTGCGAATGATATAAGCCACAAGCTAAACGAATCAAAATATAATATGGATAGGACAAAGATTCAAGAATATCAGAAGTGATGATTTTATTACAAGTGGGGAATCAACTGTATGACTTTAAGTCACTTGAATAGAGTACAGTAGTGCATTTGCAACCACGTAACCTTGTCAAGTCACCCGAAACCATAGCGAATGGATAGCTGGACACCCGATGTGAATATGGATCAAGAATGACAAATTTACAATCTAGACCGAGGGATGTCTTAGATTGCCAAACTATACACGGAAAACTGCAATCCCAATCGATGCAAAACCTGGCTCTGATACCAACTAAACCATGTCACGCCCCGCTTCCCAAAATACGGAATACGAGGGGTAGACAAGGCCAGCCATGCTCCTACGGTCAGGGAAATGTCCTACCGTAGTCACACTTCGGCTTCTAGTTTATCATGGTAAACAGTAAATAATGCGCAGGTAATGAGAAATGCAGTAACTGGAATAAAACAGTAAAATGAACTGACCTGATGGGAAACAAAAGAATGTAACTCGGAATGGCGAGTCAAGAAGTCTGTAATGCACGTCTAGTTCTGGTCCAGGCTAAATCTTCTCCTTACACTGAGCATGCATACTCAGGTCGTCAGAGCGACACAATAGCAATATATTATATATAAAATCAAGTGACAGTTCTAACGGTGGTAACAGTTATATGAAACAGTAAATCATTGACAGCATGAATATGAATGTGCATTAATCAATGCAGCGGAGCAGTAAAGCAGTAGAACAATTATGCCACGTATGTCAACACAGTAAATAAAGAATGTAAATGCCAGTATCCCTATCAGTCTCTAAGTCTCACTGTACAGGTCACTAAGCCTATCGTCAGTCCAAGTATGAGAGTCAACCACTCGCGAGTGTCCTCCACCCAAGGGTAGAACCCAAGGGCAAGGGACCACGGGCCCAACATGTAACATGTATATCACGGTGTATATCACATACCCTGTAAATCTCCATATATCTCCCTAAATATATAAGCCGGCATGGGACTCCCGAGATTCTGTTGAACTCACACTTAAACTACCCCACACCCCGTGGTCTATATCAAACGCTAACCATAACCCTAAATACTAATCGATCCGTGACAAGTCTGCGCGAGAACTGGAGGCAGGACCTCCATCAAGCACGTCCCGACTAATACCTAAGATAAATGGCAGTGCCGGATGCCTTATCTTTGATACCCGTGCAAGCGCTTCCATAAGTGTCCTATACCACTTATAGTCACACGTACACGCATCCCACAGACGTCGACAATGCAATAGAATAATAGGGTCACTGATTGTGTACAAGTATGTATCACTTTTACTTAATTACGGATACATGAACACTGACGTACTTGCCACAATCATCACTAAAATCTAACACTGGGTAAATGCACGATATCACTAGTTTATCACTACCATGATATGGGTATGATATGATGCGTGAACAGTATATAAGCATGATTAAGATGTTATGAAACAGTAATTTATCACTTGCACGATTTATCATGGAACGTACGTGTATAGTTTAGTGAAATGATAAACAGGTGATAATTAGTATGTTCAGTTAGCTATCCATCTAATTTGGTTTCAAGCCAATCAGGTTCCAGGATCATTAGTTATAACCATTTCATTTTAAGCGCTCGCGGCTGGAAGTCCGGTTTCAGAATCAGAAGTCCGTTTCGCAACGCATTTTAATCCCAGTTGGGATCAGATTTTGGCGATGCTACAGTTGGATGAATTCTAGAGTTTTCAGTAAGGTTTTTAACTCAACAAACAGATCTTCAATCGCATCTGTACGTCATGAGATATACTCTATTTAACTCTAATATGTCAGTTCTGAATCTGTTGGGACTGTTATGTGTCCCGATATTTTAAATTACAGATTAAATATCAAACAGTAACGAAACAGAATGAAACCAATTGTGTTGTCTAGCTAACAGATTTATCTATAATAAACAGCGGAGTTCCGCAACCTACGAGTTAAGGAAATCCTGTGGTACCCAATACGGAACAGCAAGCAACGACTGGGGTCGCTCTGGACTGCAGTCCAGAGTCGTACTCCGATCCAAATATCATCATGGTTTGAGTACAGGAATAACTGGAAACTGGTATAGGGTTAAACTCGTCGAGTTGGGTTCGATTTGAGCCCTCGAATGCACCATTCTAGTGTGTATATGATTTATGGTGAATTTAACGATTTTCAGGTACAATAAAATTTCAGTTTTACGATTAAACTTGGGGGTAGTCGTTTTAATCTTTAATGGTCATAATTTCCAGCGAAACTTGTACAAAGTATTCGTCACAGCAAGGGCCAAATTAATTAATCCAGTTCCGCCAATTTAGAAAAATATTTCCTTTGGGAACACGCGTCGAGCAGGTTATGGCACATAGTTGGTTAAACTGTAACTTATAATATATATACTTAGCGATTGTAACTTAGGTAAAATAGCATGTAAGCAAGTAAAGAACTTGCCTGGGGACGTCTCGGGGATGCACGGCAGCGACGCGGTCTATTGTGATGGCCCGACGAGATCACGACAAGGATTGTCCTCGGCTCGATCTTGGCTCGGCCTCGGAGCTTGGACTAGGCTAGGAGCTCGAGCATGGCATCAAAGGCTTGGTTGCTGGGGTCTTGACGGTGAGGGTGGTGGTTGATAGAGCGGGTGTTTTAGAGAGAGAGAGAGAAAGAGAGAGAGAAAGAGAATTGAGAGAGAATTGAGAGTGAGTGACAGAGAGTGACTTAGAGATAGAGAGTGAAGGAGAGAAACAGGGAGATAGGAGCAGGGAGAGAGAGAGAGACTGCAGCGAGAGAGAGGGGGAGAGAAATGAGATAGATAGAGAGAGAACTGAGAGGGAGAGAGAAAGAGAACTGAGAGAACGTTACAGAGAGAGAGAGAGGCAGTGAGTGAGAGGGGGAGAAGCAGAGGAAGGGAGTGCAAGAGAGAGAGAGAGAGAGAATTTGAGCTCGGTGATGGTGAGGGGGTGATGCTTGGGCAGTGGGGAGCTCGTCGGCAAGGCTAGTAGAGGCTCGTCGGCGATGGATCGTCGACGGTGAGGGGCAGTGGGGAGCTAGGATGGGTACAGTGAGGAGAGAGAGTGAGGGCAATGACGACGACGACGACGGTGTTGATGATGATGATACTGCGGGGAAGTCGACGAGATGTAGAGAGGGGCTCACCGGCGAGAGGCGCAGGGCTCGTGCTCGGGTGTGCAGGGAAGTGGGAGAGAGGAAGTGGGGTGCTCGGGGATTTGGGAAAACGAGAGGGGAGTGAGGTGTGAAGGAGATAAGGTAGATGGGGGAGCGCGTCGCGGTGTAACGTGCGAGAGCGGGGGCGACAAGATCGCGAGCGTGGGCGAGGGAAGCGGCGGAGAAGGGGGATCGCGCGCGGGTAAAGGGGGAAGTTACCATTGGGGATTTAAGGAGGAGATGAACAGTGGCGGGTCGGGTCTGAAGATGCGTGGGTTTGGGCTGCTGGGGAGACGAGTGGGCCGGGCCAAGAAAAAAGGAATTAATTGGGGAAGAAATGGAGCGGGCCGAGGAAAAATAAATGAAAAAAATGGTAAGGGATGTGGGTCGGGCCGGCTTCAGGAAAAAGAGCAAATAAAAAAAAATAGTGGAGGAATGGGGCCGGGGATGGGAGGACGGGCTCGAGGTTGGGCTGAGGGAAAGTGTATGGTTAATTTGAGAAGAAAAATAAAGAATGGGCCAGGTTTTTGGAGAAGAGTGCTGGGCTATGTTTAATAGGAAGTGAATTTATTTAAAAGGGCTTGGGTTCTATTGAAACAAAAATGAGTTTTAATTTTAAAGGGAAAACTAATTTATTATGTAGGGGAAAGGGAATGGGTTTATATTTAAAAATAAGGGAATGGCAGAGGATAAGGAAAAATAATAGGGTTTGCGTTTCACTGGTAAAAGAGAAAATAGAGTTTTTGAGTAGATAACTTTTTAAATAAAATATTTAAAATTATAATTAAAATGTAATAGAATTCTAAAGTAACAGAATACAAAATTTGGTATAAAAGAGGCTGGGTATTACAGATGTAAATACCCAATCTTTCCCCTGCCGGAAAATATCCAAGTGTTGGATTTTTCTGTGGTTTAAGGACGTTCTGAGTAGTGCAAGTAACGCGATGGTCCCTCTAGAAGACAACAAACCTTAACTTGATTATGTGACCGTCTTGAACTGCCCTTTGAACCTTCGGGTTTGGGGCAGTACGGCGTGCCACATGTGAGGCGTTGGCTTGACCCTTCTACGGCTGGACCGTTGGTACTGAGGCATGAAGTGAATGTCTTTGAACCTATTTCATGTGTTGAACGGTTTCGGGAAAACTTGGGTGTTCGAATGTTCGATCGGAAAGTTTAATATTTTCTATTTATCCGGAATGGGATACAATAATTGGAATTCACAAACAGTTATGAGATAACTGGATGAATGTTATAAATCTAGCGGTTTAGTCTCACTTGATATTGAAAAGAGTTTTCGATAATGGGACTAAAATGCGGGGTTTATAATTGTTAGGCATGTGATGTCTAAGTATTTCATTTGATTAGGCATGCGATGTCTAATGAGGTTGTGGATTCCAACTGTTGTAGTTTTACACTTTCTTTTCTGTGACCGTAAGTGTAATATGTGATATCGTCGGTTTCGTTGCTATATGTCAACGACAATTGGGATGCGCATATTTACTTACGTTGATGACATGTGTTGTTATGTGTTGCTGGATATGTTATATTGGATTGTCGTGTTTGAATAGCCGGGGTTTTTTATGTGAGATAAGTGTTTTTCATTTTCATTCATGTAAAAACTTGTATGTAATATTCTTTTATTGGGGCACTTCCAGGTTGCGGAAGCTGTCACCCTTTGTATATTATTTACTTTTCCGCATTAGGATAGACCCATGGAGGGGAGCACAAGTAACCGGGTTCTAGAGTCCAGTGGGAGACCACCTCGAGGAGTCGGGTCCGGGTCTCCTAACCCTAGAATTGGTAGGGTTGCTTGCCGCTCTCGTAGGGGTCTACGGGTGTGGGATTGGCTATTCATCACGACCGTGGAATCCGTGTTTTATACTGGCTCGTATTGAAAACACGGACGTCCTAGAATATCCAATGTTTCATATGTTTCTTCTGCTGCGATATCTGTGATGTGATCATTTGATATGTTCTGATGGATACAGTATATAGTATATATGATATATTATATAGACGTTACTTATGTTTTGCACCCGCACCAGCCCTGCCCTGCTCTGTCGTTAGTTACCTAACCTAACGGTGCATGAGGGGAC
Organism: Agapanthus africanus; assembly: GCA_030015575.1. NCBI lineage: Eukaryota > Viridiplantae > Streptophyta > Magnoliopsida > Asparagales > Amaryllidaceae > Agapanthus > Agapanthus africanus. The sequence goes on from CM057341.1 coordinate 620,225,076, forward strand.
ATCGAGGCGAATGCGGATGGCATAAGTGTACGTCGTATTTATCTGTGATGTTTAGGTACATAATTGATGGGACTTCATTAATGTGATTAATGAATGAAAAGAAACCTAAGATGTTGTAGAATCAAATTTTAAACAAAACAGGTAGCTACAGTTCTTGCTTTGCATAGCGGTATATATGATATACCCTGCACCTTATTCGATGAGGAAAGGACCGAGATCCCTTCACCGGGAGTGACTCCTTTAGCAATAACTGGCAGATGCTACACACTCGGTTTGTCTTTTGATTGCTTTTATAGTTTCTGCTTTGCATAGTGATATATATGATATATCCCGCACCTCATTTGACGAGGAAATGGCCGACGATCCCTTCACCGGGAGTGACCCCTTTAGCAAAACTAGAAAAGCCTCAAAATCACTCCATTTCAAAACTTCATTTGATTCTACAACGATATCAAGTTCATTACGCTCATGGTTTTCAGAAAAACCTGCGTAGCCCTCCGTCAATTCAGATATGTAATATTCAGTATTCGTGCTACGGTTGTTTGGCATGCGTCAAGGCGTAGTGTACGGTAGCTGATTATTACTTATCTGTAGCATGAGATGCGATTGGATTAAGGTATTCGTACGGCGTTGTTTGGCATGCGTCAAGGGTCGTACGGGTGGGTTTAATTCGATCATGAATTGTACGGGTTGAACTTGACTAGCGGACTATGGGTTGTTTGGCATGCGTCAAGGTCATAGCACGCTAGGGGCAAAATATTATCGGGAATTTCAAGTGTTGAAATTTGCAATGAGATTGCATACCTTCTATGAGATAGTTGGATCCCGATACCCACTGCGAGTAAGAGTTACTCCTGGGAGAGTTTTACACATTACAATTAGCCGATCAAGTAGGTGTCTAGAAAGGTGTCAACGGGGTTACGCCTCTGGGAAAACGGGGTTTACTTTAATTAGGTCCGTGTGAAAGCACGGGGAACCTCCCTCAAAGTACCGACACTGGCTTGGCTAAAAGATTGATGAAGTTGTAAGGTGTAATTAATCCCGGCTAGTCTTTCCTTTTAGGGTTTGAAGGAAGATTTGATAAAAACCAGTGGGAGCCATCCTGATTAGATAAGATAATAACCAATCTGATCTTACAAGAGCATACGCTAAAGTGTTTTCTTCTCTCTCTCTCCAGGTAGCGACCATTTCATGCCCTAATAAAGATAATAATATGGATGTATTGACCGAACCCGCATGTTATACTGTGCTGGGGAACGTTGGTTCCGTTCTTTCTTATAAGAGTTATAGGAATGAACAGCACATAGGGGAATACCAGGATTCCCATGCCACCCGAATGAAGAAATTACATGTTGATGCATTTTCTTCGGGTGTGTTCGTTACTGAGAACTGTTTCTCCATTTGCTCTACGTCCTGGGTATTAGATACCGGGTCAGGATCCCATATATGTAATCAGTTACATGGGCTAAGGAAAGGTAGAGAACTTGGAGAAGGTGATAAAGACATTAGAGTTGGAAATGGTGCAATTGTTGCAGCTAAGACTGTCGGGGAATATCACCTTGCATTACCAACTGGTAATACATTGGTTCTGAACGAATGCTATTACATGCCGAACCTGATATGCAACATTATATCAGTTTCTTTATTGAGTAAAGAGGGATATAATTTTGTATTACAGGATAATGTTATGAACATTTTCCGTAACCAAAAGTTGGTTGGATCAGGCACGTTGTGCAATGGCATTTATGTTCTAAATCAATCCACAGTTCTAAGTATAACAAACACACACAAGAGGAAGAGTTCTGAACTGAACGAATTCTTCTTGTGGCATTGTAGACTGGGTCACATCAATGCGACACGACTGGCTAAGTTACATAAGGATGGATATTTAAATCCATTTGAATTTTCATCTTATGACACATGCCAGTCATGTCTCAAAGGCAAGATGACCAAAATTCCGTTTACGGGACACGGAGAAAGAGTTACAGAACTCTTGGGACTAATACATAGTGATGTATGCGGTCCCATGTCTACACATGCCAGGGATGGTTCTTCGTACTTCATTACATTCACTGACGATCTCTCTAGATTCGGATATGTGTTCCTGATGAAACACAAATCAGAAGCTTTTGAGAAATTTAGAGAATATAAACAAGAAGTCGAAAACCAAACCGGAAAAAGTATTAAAATCCTTCGATCTGATCGAGGAGGTGAATACTTGAGCAATGAATTCCTGGACTTCCTAAAAGAGAATGGGATTCTCTCTCAGCTAACTCCTCCATATACACCACAGCACAACGGTGTATCAGAACGGAGGAACCGCACCCTATTAGATATGGTGCGCTCTATGATGAGCACAGCTGAGTTACCTATTTCCTTCTGGGGATATGCGCTTGAGACAGCCATGGACCTATTGAATAGAGTTCCTACCAAATCAGTGCCTACCACTCCATATGAGATATGGAAAGGGAAAAGACCACATCTTAATTATATTAAGATATGGGGTTGTCCAGCCTATGTCAAAAGACAAAATCCAGACAAACTCGAGGCAAGATCAGTCTTATGTAAGTTTATAGGATATCCCAAAAATTCACAAGGGTATATCTTCTTCCATCCCGAGGAACAAAAGGTGTTTGTTTCTCGACATGCCACTTTCTTAGAAAAAAGTTTTCTTATGAAACAGATAAGTGGCATTGAGGTAGAACTGGAAGAGGTTCCAGCGACACAAACTATAACAGAAGACTTGGTAGAACCAGAGGATTCAGTAGTACCCGACGAACCCCAGCCTCTCCGCCGATCTAGTAGGGTTCCTCGCCAACCTGAGAGATACTACGATTTTCTCATTGACGGTAGAAGCGAAGATTGCATCATGGAGGATGATGACCCAACTAGCTTCGAGCAGGCCATCACGAGTAGGGACTCAGTGAAATGGCTGGATGCTATGCGGTCCGAGATGGAATCCATGTACACCAACAAAGTATGGACTTTGGATGTTGCTCCTGAAGGGGTAAAACCCATCGGGAGCAAGTGGATCTTCAAGAAAAAACTTGGTGTAGATGGGAAAGTGGAGACTTTCAAAGCTAGACTTGTAGCAAAGGGTTTTCGTCAAAGACCAGGTGTGGACTATGACGAAACCTTTTCTCCAGTGGCTATGCTTAAATCCATCCGGATCATGCTTGCCATCGCTGCATATCATGATTACGAAATCTGGCAAATGGATGTTAAGACCGCCTTTCTAAATGGTGATTTAGAAGAGTGCGTGTACATGACTCAGCCAGAGGGCTTCGTAGACAGTGGGAGCAGCGGGAAGGTGTGCAAGCTGCTTAAATCCATTTATGGATTAAAGCAATCATCGCGGAGTTGGAACATCTGCTTTAACGTCGTTATCAAAGAGTTTGATTTCGTCAAAAACCCAGATGAACCTTGTATCTACAAGAAGGTAGCAGAGAGTAAGGTGGTCTTCCTCGTATTGTACGTGGATGACATACTCTTGATAGGAAATGATATTCCTATGCTGCAATCGGTTAAGCTCTTCTTATCACAAAGATTCTCAATGAAAGATCTTGGTGATGCCTCCTGTATATTGGGAATAAGGATCTATAGAGATCGATCCAAACGGATATTGGGATTGTCCCAATCCAGGTACATTGACACTATACTAAAGAGGTTTAGTATGGAAGAATCCAAGCGTGGGAACTTGCCCACGATCTCTGGAGTCACTCTCTCCAAAGAGATGTCTCCCAAGACTGATTTGGAGAGAGCTCGCATGCAAGGGATACCCTATGCTTCGGCTGTAGGCTCTATCATGTATGCGATGCTATGTACCAGACCCGATGTAGCATACTCACTAAGTATAGTGAGCAGGTATCAAGCTGATCCTGGAGAGAGTTACTGGACAGCTGTGAAGAGCATTCTCAAGTACTTACGAAGGACTAAAGAGATGCTCTTGGTGTATGGTAATGGAGAACTCCAAGTGGATTCTTTTACCGATTCGAGCTTCCAGAGTGATAAGGACGACTCTAAGTCGCAGTCTGGATTTGTCTTTACCCTTTACGGAGGGGCGGTTAGCTGGAAGAGTTCCAAGTAGGAAACCGTGGCAGACTCGACGATGGAGGCTGAATACATCGCTGCCAACGATGCTGCTAAAGAGGCTGTCTGGATCAAGAAGTTCATTACTGAACTTGGAGTGGTTCCATCCATTGAGCATCCAATACCTTTGTATTGCGATAACAATGGAGCGGTGGCTTTGGCTAAGGAACCCAGGTCCCATCAGCGATCCAGGCATATTCTGAGGCGGTATCACCTGATCCGGGAGATAGTTGATCGCCGGGAGATCGAGGTTAGGAGGGTTGACACGAAGAACAACACGGCGGATCCACTCACGAAGGCCATTCCCCAGATACAGTTTGAGAGACTCTTCGGGATGCTCGGTATGCGATACTACAGCAGCTGGTGTTGGATATATGTATGCCCTAGAGGCCATTATGTGATAGTGGATGTATCTATACATGTATATATATTCAGTTTGCATTCTTGCTCGACATGATAGTATGCTATCTGGTTATTCTTTATCTGACATGTTGATTTGATCATGCTTTTATTCATTCATACATGCTGATAAAGCCCCAAGGATATCTGCTTGACTACTCTGATTATGATAGAGATCATACTAGTGGGACATTTGTAGTCTATAAGCATATCCTGAAATGTCCCTAGTCGGAGGTGTATTGAGACGGGGCATCGATATACCAGAGTAGACTATCGTGTATGATACTAGACCCATGTGATGGGCGATGGATGTTCCCACATTCATCTATGTTTGACATCAAGATCATATACGGGTGCTCAGTGCTGACTGGGTACACTGGACGGACTCACCGAGAACTCCTATATGGAATTATATCTATCGTCGGATAGCAGTTCTCAGGTGACACTGGTACAGGTTAGTCTGTAGACCCGAGATTGTCATGGAGTCTTGTGTGTTCTCCCACTGTACTTTGATTGCCACCCTACCACGGCTTTACTGAGTCGTGCAAACAGGTGGCCGTTGGGTACAGTCCCGAGACACACGAAGGCAATGAGCGATAGGAGGGGTTTCGTCTCTCCCGGTATTGGGAGTTGATGCTGTGCTGTGCTCGACTGGTTATAACAGCAAGTCCCTGGCCAGGGCTGCTGAGATTTGCTGATAAGTGTTATCAGTAGTTTCTCGATCTGTTATAGACCATTCACCGACACGACTTATTGAGTTATTGGGGTCGACGTGACCATCCCTAGGCTCGATATGCAGCATATCTGAAGAAGAGACCGGACTGTACGGTAGTGTTGCCGGATGGCTCGACGGGAGTTGTAGCAGGTTCGCTTGTTGTCTTCTGATCGCTCAATACCCGGGTGGCCGTTACGTTTAGCTGACCGCTTGCGGCTTGAGGGTACTTGATATGATCATTACCCTCTGCTGGCGTATTGACGAGTCTTAGAGTCCCACAAAGGAGTTACCCAGTCCAGGTGAAACGTTGTGGTGCGCGTATGTGATATGCGCTTGCACCCGATTGAAATGTGCGTATATGATACCGAACATTGATCGGGTGGCCTGCTTTTGGTGGGGTCATATGAGATATGACCGGATTGATAAATTAAGTGTTGATTTGTCATCTAACCATTAGTTTTCTCACTTGAAACCTTTCTAGGGTTTGATGGATGTATGCATGCATGCATGTGTTTCTTTATTCTTTTCTAGTTTCATGCACATGTAGATGTGCATACATGTACACATACACACACCCATCCATCATGGTTGATTGCATATGGAAATGGTGGCAATATAAGCCTCACACCATAGATTAAACAATGGATAATTATTTAATTTTGGTTTTAAAGTAAAATGAAAAAGAAAAGGATAATCATTCTTGATTCTACACTCTTCTTCTAACCTAACCTATCTCAACTACCACTAACCTATGGTTATCCTTCTCTTTATCATTTAAAACCCAAGTTAAACTAACTATCCATCATTTAATCATGGTTGAAGTCAAGAAGGAAATAAATATATATAGTGATATATATTTCTTTTTCTTCTTAACTCAAGGTTATCTTTTACACCTCTTGTTCATTTTAGCCACCATCTTCATCCTCCTTCATCTCTTCCTCTCTAGTCTTTTCTAGTGAGCTAAATACAACTAAAGAAAGGTTTTTGAAGTGAGATTCCAAACCACAACATCATTCTACTCAAGTCTAGCCGACTTGATTAGAGTGTTTCCTTCGGTTTTCCAAAGTAGCGAGCTTGGACGGAGTGCTCCGTGGTGGATCGTCGTGGACGCAAGGGAACTTCAAGAGGACCTCGATTCAACACCCAAGACACCAAGGAGTCCAACAAAGGGGAGCTACAAAGGTTGTAGCCTTCAAACCCTTATCTTTACTAGCTTAAAGTTTCATAACCCTAATTTTCTAGGATCGATCCCTTTGCATGTTAGTTTAGCACCTTAAAAATTATAACTTTGGGTCATGTGATGCTTCAAAACACTTCATAGGGTGCTAGACTAACCTTTCATTGGTATCAGAGCCGACCTAGAACATTAGGCGACGTTTTTACGAAGTGAAAACCCCAATCGGACAAAAATACGGTATTTTTTGGGTGCTCTCTGGAAATTTTCTAAAATTTGATAATTTGCAGAATTAAAAATATGTAAAAAATACAGCAGGAAAAAATAAGAGTTACGGTACAAAATATTTCTAGTGAACAGTGTTCTAGCCGCGGAAACGCGGCCTAAGCTTGCTTAGGCCGCGGTTCCGCGGCCATATATATGTATTGATGAATAATATTTGTACAGTAATTCATGAATCTGCTTGTATAAATTTTTGGATATTTTTAATCTGTATTTGGTTTTGAAAAATTCTGGAGATGGTTTTGAACTCGTCATTTCGATCGGGATTTTTATTTCGTAGCTTTTCCGGGTAAATTAGAAAGTATTGAAGTGTTTGAACGAGTATCATTTACTCACTATTCACGGGGTTTAAATACTTTGGAGATACGTGCAAGTCTTTTTGCGGTGGTCCCTCTAGAAGACAACAAACCTTAACTCGATTATGTGACCGTCTCGAACTGCCCTTTGAACCTTAGGGTTTGGGGCAGTACGGCGTGCCACATGTGAGGCGTTGGCTTGACCCTTCTACGGCTGGACCGCTACTACTGTGTCACACTCCGGATTTTTGAACCCTGCTCAAGTGTTGAGCTTTAGTGAATCTTGGGTGCTTGATCGTTCGTTCGAAAACTTTAATACTGTCTGTTTATCTGGAATGTGATACAATATGTGGAATTCATATAGTGTAGGCATGAAATACGAAATATGTGATATTTCGCATTTATGATGTCTAAAGAGAATCTGGATTCCAAATATTGTAGTTTTACACTTTCTTTTCTGTGACCGTAAGTGTAGTATGTTAGATATCGCCGGTTTCGTTGCTATACATCAACGACAATCGGGTACGCATACTTACTTACGTTGATGATATGTGATATTATGTGTTGCTGAGATATGATGTGCAGGATTGTCGCGATCGAATAGCCGGAGGGGTTTTTTGTGAGATGAGAGTTTTATATTTTCATTCATGTAAATATAATGTAATATTCTTTTATTTGGGGCACTTCCAGGTTGCGGTTGTGTCACCAGTGTTGTATATTATTTACTTTTCCGCATTAGGATGGATCCAAGGAGGGGAGCACAGGTGACCGGGTTCTGGGGTTCAGTGGGAGGCCATCTCGAGGAGTCGAGACCGGGTCTCCTAAACTCCAGGATTGGTAGGGTCACTTGCCGCTCTCATAGGGGTCCAGGGTGTGGGCTTGGCTATTTATCGCGACTGTGGAATCCGTATTTTCTATTCTGGCTAAATACTAAATACGGACGTCCTAGGATATCCCATGTTATATCTATGTTTCTGCTGCCTGTGTTCTGTGATATCTGAGACGAATGACATATTATATATATGATATATAGTAGACGTTGCTTATGTTTTACACCCGCGCTAGTTCCGTCCCGGTATGCCGTTAGTTAAGTAACCTAACGGTGCATAACGGAACATTGCGGCGAATGCGGATGGCATAAGCGTACGTGTTATTTTCGTTTCTTTTCTGTGATTGGCTTAAGGACTTAAATGATGGGATTACATTAATGTGATTAATGTAAAGAAAATAAACCTAAAAAGATGTTGTAGAATCGGATTTAAAAACTACTCGGCTATTTATGAAAAAGCTACATTTCAAAACTGCGGAGCTTAAGCCACTCCTTTTAAAAAACTGTTTGATTCTACAACGATATCAAGTTCAAAGCGTTAAAGATTTTCTTAAAAATCATTCGCAACCCTCCGTCATTTTAGGAAGTAGAGTACTTAGTATTCGTGCTACGTTTGTTGACTTTAGTTAAGGCGTAGTGTACGGTAGCTAAGTGATGTCTTCCTACACTGCATATGATGCAGATTAATTAGGACATTCATGCGACTTTGTTGACCATAGTTAAGGGTCATATGGGTGGGTCTAATTAATCAAGAAATGACGGGTAGAACTTGACTGGTACTTATGATTTGTTGACCATAGTTAAGGTCATAAGTGCTAGGGGTAAAAAATTACATCGGGAATTTCAAGTGTTGAAATTTGCAATGAGATTGCATACCTTCCATGTGATGGTTGGATCCCGATCCCACTGTGGGCAATAGTTGCTCCTAGGAGAGATTTACAGTTTACAATTAGCTAACTCATTAGGTGTCTAGAAAGGTGTTAACGGGGCTCCGCCTCTGGGAAAACGAGGTTTACTCTAATTAGGTCCGTGCGAAAGCACGGGGAACCTCCCTCAAAGTACCGACACTGGCCTGGCTGAACGGTTAGCGAAGTTGTAGACTGTAATTAATCCTGGCTAGTTTTTCTTTTTAAGGTTTGAAAGAAAAACTTGATAAAAAGCAGTGGGAAACATCGATTAGACAAGATAATAAACCAATCTAATCTGTGCAAGAGCTTTCGCTGAGTATATTCTTTTCTCTCTCTTAATGGCAGATACCAATGACTGTACTTAAGCTTCTACTAGATAAAAACAAACTGAATGGGACCAACTATAAAGACTGGCTAAGGAATCTGAAGATCGCCTTGACTTATGATAAAGTATCATATGTCCTCACGGCTTCAGCCCCGCCCGTCCCAGGTCCAAAATCCTCAGTTGCGGACATTGAAGTCCGCAAGACATGGGACGCTGGCTGTGCTACGGCCACATGCCTCGCGCTTGCATCGATGGATAACTCACATCAAAAGCAGCACGAGGACATGGACATTCACGGGATACTGCTCCATACAAAGGAGTTGTATGTGGAGCAATCCCGCGTATTACGATACGAAGCATCAAAGAAACTGTTTCAGATGCGAATGGCCCCTGGCACACCAGTAGGAGACCATGTGTTGAAGATGATAGCTCTTATAGAAGAGCTTGAGGACCTTGGATGGACAATGGACAATGAACAATATATAGATATTATTCTGCAGTCCCTCCCCTCCACCTTTACTCAGTTCATAGTGAACTTCAACATGCATGGCATGGAGAAGGACGTCCCTGAACTCCTTAATATGTTAAGGAGTGCAGAGAGCACTATGAAGTCAGCAAAGACTCCCGTTATGACCATTGGACAGTCTTCTTCTTCTCGCCTAAAAGCTAAGGCCAAGGGAAAGAAAAAGAAGAAACCCACTAATCCTAAGGACGGAGTCAAAAAGGTGAAGGGAAAGGGAAAGTCCACGGCTGGAGACCCGGGGAAAGGCGAGTGTTTTCATTGCCACAAGACAGGACATTGGAAGCGCAATTGCACGGAGTACCTAAGTCTCAAGAAGAAGCATGGTGATGCTTCTGCTTCAGGTGCGTTTGTGACTGAAAACTGTTTTTCTATAAACTCTGCTTCCTGGGTATTAGATACCGGTTCAGGTTCTCACATTTGCAGTTCTATGCAGGGGCTGAGAAATAGCAAGGTTTTGAAGACAGGTGACCATACTCTCCGCGTTGGAAATGGTTCCAATGTACATACAGTCGCAGTGGGAGAGTATCACTTGGGGTTGCCATCTGGATGTATTTTGATTTTGAATCCATGTTATTTTGTACCAAGTATGCTATGTAATATAATATCCGTTTCTTTGTTGGACAATGAAGGATATAATTTTGTGTTGCAGAACAATGTTATGAACATTCACCTGAATCAAATGTTGGTTGGGTATGGTACGCTTAATAATGGAATATATGTCCTAAATCAACACACAGTTTTCAGAATACAACACACTAATAAAAGAAAACTTTCAGAATTAAATGAAGCTTTTCTTTGGCATTGTAGACTTGGTCATATTAACGAAATAAGACTAAACAAGTTACATAAAGATGGATATTTAAACTCTTTTGAATATAAATCTTATGCGACTTGCCAGTCTTGTATCAAGGGTAAAATGACCAAAACTCCGTTTACAGGACACGGAGAAAGAGCTACTCAGCTCCTTGGCCTCATACATAGTGATGTATGTAGGCCAATGTCTACACAGGCTAGAGGCGGTTTTTCATACTTCATTACATTCACCGACGATTTCTCAAGATTCGGTCATGTATTTTTATTAAAGCACAAGTCCGACGCTTTCGAGAAATTCGTTGAATATAAACAAGAAGTAGAAAAACAAACCGGCTTGAGTATTAAGATGCTTCGATCAGATCGAGGTGGAGAGTATCTCAGTACAGAATTTGCAAACTTCCTAAAAGAGAATGGGATTCTCTCTCAGCTCACTCCTCCTTACACACGACAGCACAAAGGTGTGTCAGAACGACGGAATAGGACCCTATTAGATATGGTCCGGTCCATGATGAGTGACGCTGAGTTACCGGTCTCGTTTTGGGGGCATGCATTGGAGACTGCAGCGTTTCTGCTAAACAGGGTTCTAACCAAAGCCGTGTCTACCACGCCATATGAGATATGGAATGGGAAGAGACCATCTCTTAAGAGAATTAAGATTTGGGGTTGCCCGGCCTATGTTAAAAAACAGAATCCGGACAAACTCGAGACACGGTCAGTCATGTGTAACTTTGTGGGATATCCAAAGAATTCTTATGGATATCTGTTCTACCATAAAGAGGAACAAAAAGTGTTTGTTTCTCAGTATGCCACATTCTTGGAAAAAGAGTTTTTCACAGATAAAGATGATGGCAAGGTGGTAGATCTAGAAGAGGTTCTGGAGACACAAACTACAAATGACGATTTGGTTGAACCGGCTGTTGCAACAGAAACTGAAGAACCTCGGCCACTCCGTAGGTCTGGTAGGACTTCTCGCCCACCGGAGAGGTACTACGGTTTCCTCATTGATGGTAACGGAGAAGATTGCATCATGGATGATGATGATCCTACCAGTTTTCAGCAAGCTATCACGAGTGGTGACTCTGTGAAGTGGTTGGATGCCATGAGATCCGAAATGGAGTCTATGTACACCAACAAAGTGTGGACTTTGGACGTTGTACCCCCTGGGGTCAAACCTGTAGGGTGCAAATGGATCTTTAAAAGAAAGATTGGTGTAGATGGGCAGGTGGAGACCTATAAGGCAAGACTTGTGGCAAAGGGTTTTCGTCAAAGACCAGGTTTGGACTATGACGAAACTTTTTCGCCCGTAGCCATGCTTAAATCCATTCGGATCCTACTTGCTATTGCTGCTCACTACGACTATGAAATCTGGCAGATGGACGTTAAAACAGCATTTCTAAATGGAGATTTAGAAAAATGCGTTTATATGGATCAGCCAGAGGGCTTCATTGACAGTGGGAGCAGCGAGAAAGCATGTAGATTGCTTAAATCCATATATGGGTTAAAGCAGGCATCTCGGAGTTGGAACATCTGTTTCGATGATGTTATCAAAGAGTTTGATTTCATCAAAAATCCAGATGAACCTTGTGTTTATAAGAAGGCTGTAGGAAGAGCTGTCACATTCCTCGTATTGTACGTGGATGATATTCTTCTGATAGGAAATGATATTCCTATGCTACAGTCGGTCAAATCATTCTTATCACTAAGGTTCTCCATGAAGGACCTGGGTGATGCCACATACATCCTGGGCATAAGGATCTATAGGGATAGATCCAAAAAGTTATTGGGATTGTCCCAACCCAGGTACATCAACACCATCCTAAAGAGGTTTAGTATGGAAGACTCCAAGCGGGGTGCCTTACCCGCTTGCCATGGAGTCACTCTCTCCAAGGATTCTTGTCCAAAGACCGATGAAGAGAGAGCTCGCATGAGCATTATACCTTATGCTTCGGCAGTAGGATCTATAATGTATGCGATGTTATGTACACGCCCAGATGTAGCTTATGCACTTAGTGTTGTAAGCAGGTATCAATCCAACCCAGGGGAGAACCACTGGACAGCTGTGAAGAACATTCTTAAGTACTTACGAAGGACTAAAGAATTGTTCTTGGTGTATGGTAATACAGATCTCCAAATGGAGGCCTTTACCGATTCGAGCTTCCAGAGAGATAAGGATGACAGCAAATCTATCTCAGGGTTTATATTTACCCTCAATGGAGGGGCGGTAAGTTGGAAGAGTTCCAAACAAGATACCGTTGCAGACTCTACGATGGAAGCTGAGTACATTACTGCAAATGATGCCGCCAAGGAAGCCGTCTGGATGAAGAAGTTCGTCTCGGAGCTAGGAGTAGTTCCAACCATTATTGATCCAATACCTTTGTATTGTGACAATAATGGGGCGATGGCGTTAGCCAAGGAGCCCAGATCCCATCAGCGGTCCAGACATATCCTGAGGCGCTTTCATTTAATCCGGGAGATTGTAGATCGCCGCGAGATCGAGATTAAGAGAGTAGACACAAAGAACAACGCCGCGGATCCACTCACCAAGGCCCTCCCTCAGCCACAGCATGAGCGACTTTTTGAGATGTTGGGTATGAGATACGCCAATAACTGGCCTTAGTGCAAGTGGGAGATTGTTGAATATATGTATGCCCTAGAGGCCATTATGTGATAGTGGATGTATCTATACATGTATATATATTCAGTTTGCATTCTTGCTCGACATGATAGTATGCTATCTGGTTATTCTTTATCTGACATGTTGATTTGATCATGCTTTTATTCATCATACATGCTGATAAAGCCCTAAGGATATCTGCTTGACTACTCTGATTATGATAGAGATCATACTAGTGGGACATTTGTAGTCTATAAGCATATCCTGAAATGTCCCTAATCGGAGGTGTATCGAGACGGGGCATCGATATACCAGAGTAGACTAGCGTGTATGATACTAGACCCATGTGATGGGCGATGGATGTTCCCACATTCATCGATGTTTGACATCAAGATCATATACGGGTGCTCAGTGCTGACTGGGTACACTGGACGGACTCACCGAGAACTCCTATATGGAATTATATCTATCGTCGGATAGCAGTTCTCAGGTGACACTGGTACAGGTTAGTCTGTAGACCCGAGATCGTCATGGAGTCTTGTGTGTTCTCCCACTGTACTTTGATTGCCACCCTACCACGGCTCTACTGAGGCGTGCAAACAGGTGGCCGTTGGGTACAGTCCCGAGACACACGAAGGCAATGAGCGATAGGAGGGGTTTCGTCTCTCCCGGTAATGGGAGTTGATGCTGTGCTGTGCTCGACTGGTTATAACAGCAAGTCCCTGGCCAGGGCTGCTGAGATTTGCTGATAAGTGTTATCAGTAGTTTCTCGATCTGTTATAGACCATTCACCGACATGACTTATTGAGTTATTGGGGTCGACGTGACCATCCCTAGGCTCGATATGCAGCATATCTGACGAAGAGACCGGACTGTACGGTAGTGTTGCCGGATGGCTCGACGGGAGTTGTAGCAGGTTCGCTTGTTGTCTTCTGATCGCTCAATACCCGGGTGGCCGTTACGTTTAGCTGACCGCTTGCGGTTTGAGGGTACTTGATATGATCATTACCCTCTGCCGGCGTATTGACGAGTCTTAGAGTCCCACAAAGGAGTTACCCAGTCCAGGCGAAACGTTGTGGTGCGCGTATGTGATATGCGCTTGCACCCGATTGAAATGTGCGTATATGATACCGAACATTGATCGGGTGGCCTGCTTTTGGTGGGGTCATATGAGATATGACCGGATTGATAAATTAAGTGTTGATTTGTCATCTAACCATTGGTTTTCTCACTTGAAACCTTTCTAGGGTTTGATGGATGTATGCATGCATGCATGTGTTTCTTTATTCTTTTCTAGTTTCATGCACATGTAGATGTGCATACATGTACACATACACACACCCATCCATCATGGTTGATTGCATATGGAAATGGTGGCAATATAAGCCTCACACCATAGATTAAACAATGGATAATTATTTAATTTTGGTTTTAAAGTAAAATGAAAAAGAAAAGGATAATCATTCATGATTCTACACTCTTCTTCTAACCTAACCTATCTCAACTACCACTAACCTATGGTTATCCTTCTCTTTATCATTTAAAACCCAAGTTAAACTAACTATCCATTATTTAATCATGGTTGAAGTCAAGAAGGAAATAAATATATATAGTGATATATATTTCTTTTTCTTCTTAACTCAAGATTATCTTTTACACCTCTTGTTCATTTTAGCCACCATCTTCATCCTCCTTCATCTCTTCCTCTCTAGTCTTTTCTAGTGAGCTAAATACAACTAAAGAAAGGTTTTTGAAGTAAGATTTCAAACCACAACATCATTCTACTCAAGTCTAGCCGACTTGATTAGAGTGTTTCCTTCGGTTTTCCAAAGTAGCGAGCTTGGACGGAGTGCTCCGTGGTGGATCGTCGTGGACGCAAGGGAACTTCAAGAGGACCTCGATTCAACACCCAAGACACCAAGGAGTCCAACAAAGGGGAGCTACAAAGGTTGTAGCCTTCAAACCCTTATCTTTACTAGCTTAAAGTTTCATAACCCTAATTTTCTAGGATCGATCCCTTTGCATGTTAGTTTAGCACCTTAAAAATTATAACTTTGGGTCATGTGATGCTTCAAAACACTTCATAGGGTGCTAGACTAACCTTTCAGCTGGCCCTAGTGCAAGTGGGAGATTGTTAGTTGTATGTATGCCCTAGAGGCCAGTATTGTACAGATGATGTATATTATATTGGATGCTTGGACATATATAGAGATGACTTTCTTGCTCGATATGATAGTATGCTATCTGGTTGCACTTTATCTTAACATGTATACTAGTCTCTTTAAACTGTCTTATAGTTACATGTTGGTACAGCCCTTAGGATGTGTACTTGACTACCTGGACTATGATGCAGATCATACTAGTGGGGACATGGTAGTCTATAGGTACATCCTTCAAGGTCCCTAGTCGTGGGTGTATCGAGACGGGGCATCGATATACCAGAGTAGACTAGCGTATACGCTTCTCGACCCATGAGATGGGCGATGGATGATCCTATATCCATTGGTGTTTGACATCAGAGATGGTATACGGGTGCTCAGTGGAGACTGGGTACACTGGACGGACTCGCCGAGAACTCCCAGATGGTATTATACCTCACGTCAGATGGCAGTTCTCAGGTGACACTTGTACAGGTTAGTCTGTAGACCCGAGATCGTCATAGAGTCTTGTGTGATTCCCACTGTGCTTTGATCTCCACCTTACCACGTCCATGAGGGCGTGCAAAACGGTGGTCTTTGGGTACAGTCCCGAGTCACATGGAGGCAATGAGCGATAGGAGGGGTTTCGTTTCTCCCGGTATTGGGGGTTGATGTTGCGCTGTGCTCGATTGGCCGTAACAGGGAAGTCCCTGGCCAGGGCTGATCAGAGATTTGCTGGTAAGTGTTATCAGTAGTTTCTCGACCCGTTATAAGCCTCACATTGGCACGACTTATCGGTTACTGGGGTCTGACGTTTACCACCCCTAGACTTGATATGCGACATATTAGACGAACAGACCGGACTGTACGGTAAGTGTTACTGGTTGGATTCACATGAGTGTGAGCGGGCTAGCTCGTCGATCTTCTGATCGCTCAATACCTGGGTGGCCGTTACATTTGTTGGAGATAGTGCCCTCAGAGTCAATTATTGGATCACAGGCACGTGATTGCAATGATTGAGGGAGGACCTATCCCGGTAGGACAGTCTTACTCGAGATGATAGTATGCTATCTGGTTTACCTTTATCATCGTGTACTGCTTTAGGTGACCTGACAGGTCGCTATTGCACGTTGATAGAGCCCCTAGGATTCTTGCTTGACTACCAGCAGTATGAGGGCGATCATATACGTGAGAGCTGGAGTCTATAAGCACATCCTTAAAAGGTCCCTAGTCGTGGGAGTTTCGAGACAGGGCATCGATTCTCCAGAGTAGACTAGTGTATACAGTCGAGACCCCGACGAGGGGCGGTGGCCGGTCTCACAAGCCACTGGTGTCAGTTGGTTCACCTAAGATGTATACAGATGCTCATTGGGTTATGAGTACACCGGACAGGACTCACCGGGAACATGCTAGTTGGTCTTATACCTGACGTCAGATAGCAGTTCCCAGGTGACATGTGTACAGGTTAGTTCATCGACCTGGGGATCGTCATTTGTCTCGTGTGAGTTCCCACTGTGCTTTGATTACTACCCTACCACGGCTCAAAGGAGTCGTGCAAACAGGTTTTAGTTGGGTACAGTCCCGAGCCACATGGAGGCAGTGAGCGGATCTTCGGGGGTTCGTCTCTCCCGGTATTGGGGGTGAGGTCGCGCTGTGTCTAGGAGAGCCATTACACGAAGTCCTTGGCCAAGGCAGGAGATTTACTGGTAGGTATTCCAGTAGTATCTCAGGGTGTTCTGGGCTACACTCCGACATGACTTGTACCGCTTTTGGGGGTCTGACTTTTACCCACCCCCTAAGCCCGACATGCGATGCTCATAGACGAACGGACCGGACTGTACGGATATTGTCACTGACAGGCTCAGTAGGGTGTCAGGATGAGTTCGCTCATCGATGTCCCTTTTGGTCAACAGCTGGTGGCCCGTTATGTATTGGCTTATACCTCTGACGTGCTAGTGGTTAAATCCACAGCCATAGTATTGACGAGTCTCTCGACACAAAGTCTGTAACATCCTTCTTCATTCCGTCCCACCAGTAAACCTCTCTCAAATCATGGTACATCTTGGTGGAACCTGGATGAACACTGTATACTGATCTATGTGCCTCCTCGAGAATATCGTGCCTCAGTCCCTCAGAATCTGGTACGCACAGTCGAGTCCCACATCGAAGTATCCCCTGATCATCAATCACGAACTCAGAAACTCTGCCCTTCCGAATCTGCACAATAATCTCTAAAATACGGGCATCGCCGGACTGTGCCTCGCAGATACGGTCAAGTAACTGTGGGCGTGATCTGAAATGGGCCAGCTGTCCCCCTGTCGGAGTAAACTCGAACTGCACTCTGCCGTCACATAACACCTGCCAATCCGCCGTTGACTGCATCAGTACTGCGCTCAAACAAGATAAGCTACCTCCGGGCCTCCTACTCAGAGCATCTGCCACCACATTCGCCTTGCTCGGATGGTATAAAATCTCGCAGTCATATTCCTTCACCAACTCCATCCAACGGCGCTGTCTCAGGTTCAAATCTCACTGCTGAAAGACATACTTCAAACTCTTGTGGTCAGTGAATATCTGGCACGACTCACCGTATAGGTAATGTCTCCAGATCTTAAGTGCAAATACCACTGCAGCCATCTCTAAATCATGAGTGGGGTAGTTCTGTTCATGTTTCCTCAGCTGCCGAGAAGCATACGCGATAACTCTGTCGTGCTGCATCAATACACAGCCCAGCCCCACTCGAGAAGCATCATAATATACCATGAACCCGCCTGATCCTGAAGGCAAAGCTAACACTGGTGCAGAAGTCAGACGAGTCTTCAACTGCTGGAAACTATCCTCACATGCCTGGGCCAAATCAAAAGGAACCCCCTTCTGGGTCAATCCGGTCAACGGTGCAGCAATGCAAGAGAAATCCTGGACAAAACGTCGATAATAGCCGGCCAGACCTAGAAAACTGCGAACCTCTGTAACTGATACTGGTCTAGGCCAACGCTGAACTGCCTCGATCTTCTTCGGGTCCACACAAATACCATCTCTCGTCACCAAATGACCTAAGAAGTCGACACTGTCTAACCAGAATGCGCACTTGGAAAATTTGGCGAACAGATGATGCTCCCTTAAAGTCTGCAATGTGATACGTAAGTGCTGCTCATGCTCCTCCCGGCTCCGAGAATAAACCAAGATGTCGTCAATAAACACAATAATGAACTGATCGAGATACGGCCTGAATACACGGTTCATCAAATCCATAAATGCTGCCGGGGCATTGGTGAGCCCGAACGACATCACCAAGAACTCATAATGACCATATCGAGTATGGAAAGCGGTCTTCGGAATGTCCTCCTTCCGAACCCGCAACTGGTGATATCCTGACCGTAAATCAACCTTCGAGAAGAACCCTACACCCTGGAGCTGATCGAATAAGTCATCAATGCGGGGTAGGGGATATCTGTTCCGCACAGTAACCCGGTTCAGCTGACAATAATCAATGCATAAGCGCATACTTCCGCCCTTCTTCTTAACAAACAGGACGGGAGCACCCCTTGGTGACACACTCGGTCGGATAAGCCCTTTGTCCAGCAAGTCCTGTAACTGATCCTTTAGCTCTCTCAGCTCCGCCGGGGCCATCCGATAAGGCGGTATAGAGATAGGCCCCGTGCCGGGGATCAGGTCGATGCAGAACTCAATCTCGCGCTCTGGTGGCAGACCAGGCAGCTCGTCAGGGAATACATCAGGAAACTCTCTCACAACAAGGACCTGGTCCAACGGAACCTCTGTGGAGCTAATATCACAAACATAAGCTAAGAATCCCTGACACCCTTTCCTTAAAAGCTGACCAGGGCGAAGAGAAGAAATCAAGCTGGGAAGGGTAGCGCTACGATCTCCCTGAATAACAAGAACGGGCTCACCAGGAAAACTGAATCTGACTGCTTTCTCACGGCAGTCCACGGATGCATAACAGGTGGCTAGCCAGTCCATACCAAGAAGAACGTCAAAGTCTAGCATATCGAGGAGAATCAAATCAACTGAAGAATCTCTCTCCCTGATGCGAACGGAACACGATCGGTACACAAAACGGGCAAAAAATGACTCGCCAACCGGTGTAATAACGACAAGCGGCTGATCTAACGGAGAAGACTCTCGGCCCAACCTCGGTGCAAAGTACGTGGATATATAGGAATGTGTGGAGCCAGGATCAAATAATACCCGTGCATCAAAAGAACATACTGGCAGAGTACCTGTCACGACGGCATTGGATGCCTGTGCATTCTGAGGAGTCAACGCGAACACTCGGGCCTGTCCACCACTAATAGCTGGCTGTCTTCTACCTCTACCTCGGCCTCTGCCTCTGCCTCTGTCGCCTCGTCCTCTCTGAACCGGACCGCCACGCCCACGACCTCTAGAAGCATCTGGCTGGTGTGGAGCATCATCAGGAGTAGGAAGTAGAGCTCTCTGAGGAGATGGTGAGGGTGGTAAGGTCACATGCGGGACTGTCGCCGCGCCCTGGCGTCCCATGGTACAGTCTCTGACACGGTGGTACTGACTCCCACACCGAAAACATCCTGGAGACGACTGCTGGGTCTGTGGATATGAACCAAATAACTGACCTCGTCTCAATCCTCTACCTCCACCATCTCCCGGAAATAATCTATCGCGGTGTCTACCTATCTGCCGCTGAGCTGGCGTATCAGTACGGATCCTCTTCGGCCCAGAAATGACCGGAGTCTCAGAAATACGCTCCTCCAAAAGTAAGGCTGCATCCATCGCGGCTGCGTATGTATCAAAGTGCTGGGTGCCGATGGCAAGGAATAGCTGTGTATCAAGCCCTCGCACAAACCTCTTTATTCTTTTCTCTTCTGTGTCTACTAGGTACGGAGCATATCGAGACAACTGGGTAAACTGTATATCATACTCCGACACCGTCATCCCAGGAGTCTTGCGCAAAGACTCAAAACTACGGGCTCGAGCATCTCGGACACTCTCCGGAAGAAACCGGGCAAGAAATGCAGCTGTAAACTCGTCCCAGGTCATAAAAGGTAGACCTGCAGCTCGGCCTCTCTCTACTGAATCGTACCATGTCTGGGCAAGACCCTCCAGACGAAAACTCGCAAACTCCACCAATCTATCATCAGAACACCTCAACGAACGGCAAATCCGAGCCATCCTATCAAGGAATGCCTGTGGGTCCTCTGTCGCATCTGTACTGGTAAAAGCTGGAGGTCTCAATCTCATGAACTCCTGTAGTGAAAAAGGGATAGTCTCCGTAGTAGCAGGAGCGACCATCTGTGCAGCAGGTACAATCGTGGTCTGTGCGCTGAAAGGAACGTCCTCGGATCTCTGTGCCCGACTGGACTCAACTAAAGATCCCATCATTTGTCGCAACTCCTGCATACCGGCCTCTAATCTGGCAATACGGTCAGGATAAGACGGATCAATATGACCCTGAGGGGTAGGCGTATCCTCCCGCTCGATCCTCGCCTCAGACGAGCCCGCTCGAATCTCATCCCTAGCGGCAGCCCGCTGAGCTCTCGTAGTCTTTGGCGGCATCGAAGCTGGAATAAGAAACAGGACTGATAAGAACATTGCAATTGAATCAGGGAATGCAAGGAATCAAGAAAGGAAACACAAGCAATTATGTCCTAAGGTCACTTAGGCGGAGTTCCGTATCGTAAGTATGCCGCGGATCATACCCACGCTACGCCACTCAGCTTAAGTCACCTACTCCATCTACCAAGGTCATCCTACGCTCAGAAAGGTAAAAGCTACGCTCTGATACCAACTTTGTCACGACCCGAAGGTACGGAACGTGACTGGCACTTAGATTACGAGACGTCTAAAGGCGTACCGTAACCTAAGTCAGGCAAAACCCAGAAAAATCTAAACCAAAATCAAAAGAGAGTGAAGGAAAACCTTAAATGAAAACAATTTTTAAAACAATTAAGTTACATTGAACCCCTTTCAAAATAAAACCTCAAAAATTTCCGAAAATTTCGGCAGAGTCTCCCTTGTAAATTCTATCCCCCAAAATGGGTACAACAAGATATATATAACCTGTTAATCACAAAATGGCATCCACAAGCGGGAGCTAGCTCTTCGCCCAAGGCGGATCACAACCACACGCAATATATATATGCAATATCCAGAAAAGAGCATAAAAATGCAAAATGTAAGAAAACACAATGTCGGCTCAAGTGAGCTCGACCCAAAAGAAACCACATATACACAAATCTCTCGGTCTCATCACTAGGTCGCATATAAACATAAGGAGTGGTAGATGGAGAATACTAGATACAAAAAATAGTACAAAAGAAAAGAGATAAAGGTACTCTCGCAACCCACCTACGAGCAGTGTCGCGAGTCTGAGCAAAAGAAGTCACTAACAAAATCAGCCGCCGCTGCTAGACTGATGAGTCTGACCTGCAAGACACTGTGGCACAACGGGGTGAGTTGCCAGCTCGTGGGTAGAATATAACATCTAGTAAGGCAATCGTAAGAATGCACGCAAATGCGTCACATCATGTATGATCAGATTTGATATAATACCTCTAGTATGCATGCACATGTATGCAATGTCATTACTAAATCTTTAAGTGTTTTAAATGCTAAGAGTTCTGCATTCTTAACTTTAGAAAAAGAATATTTGTATAATAGCTGAGTACCATCAAGAAAACATCTGAAAACCCGTGTCAAGCATCGACACCAAATATGAAATCACATCTGTCCCAATGTCTCACTCTATTAATGTCTTAAAATATCGGGCTCCGTCAGTCCGGATCGGCCCATATCATCAAATCTCACGACAACGGTCGGTATCCTCCGGATATCTGCCGAGCCAGACATCACCGGTAGGTATTCTTCCCCTGCCAGGCTCATCGTCTACAACTCGATCTTCTTGCCCCGGGGTACCATACCGGGCCCACCATGTACCCGAGACGGTTCATCCACTCCGCGAAATCCAACAGAAAACATGAAAACTCATGGTGGACGACACATACATCACGAGAAAACCGCAACTTCGTTTTAAAAATGATAAATATAAGGTTTTGTTAAATTCTTGCGGTTTTCCCCAAAAATCCAGAAATCGCAGCAATACTGAAATCCTCAAGAAAATCATAATGTCCAACATGTTGTATATGAAAAATGTCTATGATATCAAAGTATGCGATGTGATTTGTGGCTAGAAATATATGCAAGTATGATGATGATGCGAGGTATATACATGCTATGCAATTTCATATATCATGTATGATGGAAGTGGCGATACTAAGCTAAACAGGTTCTATGGTGCACGTGGCATGGCAATTACCAAAGGCATGTGTGTCAAATGAATAGTGCGCGTGCAACAGATGCCAATGGTAATGGTGTTCGTGTCCTACGCAGTGATATCGCATATGTGTATATGAATATCCATGCAATCTAGTATACGGCTAGCTATAAGAGTATGCAATGTAAATAAAGGGGTAAGCTAACTAACAATACAAGTCTTGCAAGAAATAAGGTAATCCTAACTAGCGGGCGCCTCGCGCCATCCAGACGATTCCCCCATAGATGAATACATCTACTTACCTGAAAGTCTCGCTAATCCGATCCGATCACCGCCTTGCCTTTGCGCGCCGCGTCCGATGTTTCCGCGACCGATCCTATATTTGCACAACACCAAGCAAAAGATTACATATCCTAAATGACACCAAGTCAATATAAAAAGATCAACGCTCACAAGTTAGGCACAACATGCACAAGGTGTGCGGAACACTCACGAAAATCACTAAATCTTAACTGGAATCGTCATTTTGGGCAATCGACAAAACTAAAACCCGACTAGACAAAACCCCGCATTTGCGCACACTAATAGTCACATATGATGCTAATTACATCGTCCATATATCGCAATTAGATTACCTCCTAATTTACATAAAAACCTAGTAAGCATTTGCATACCGTTTTCGATGCAAATATCGCAAATTATCGATCTAGCGAGTGCAACATCGCACAATTAACCACTCTAACCAATTAGATAACCAAAACCCTAACTTTAATCCATCAACCATGCTACAAACCCTAATTCAAAATCAAATCCCTTTCTTGAATTTCATAACAAGCAATTACTACTAAATTAATACTTCAAAGTTCTATTTTAGCACAATTAAGCTACAATTTAACAACTAGTTTAGAATTTTCACCTCACAAGTTGAACCCTAGCTTGCCCAAGCCACCAAAGATGCCTCCCTTCTTCAAGTTTTTAAGCTAAATTGGTTTGAGGAGAGATAGAATTAGGATTTGCTTTGAATTGAGAAGGGATTTGTGAATTTTTTTTAATGGATTTGATATGAAAATTGTAGCAAAAGAAGTGAGAAAATGGGAGGGGATAGCTGCAGTTTGGAGCTCGGCCAGCTGGTGGAGAAAGGTGATGGGGGTTTTGTGTAGATGTTTCTAGGTCAATAAAACCCCTCAAGTCTCAATTAATGCATTTCACATCAACCTTTTCACAAAAAACCCCATTTTAATTCATTTTTTTTGATAAATTTCAAACCAAAAAACTACCATCTTGCATAGTCATGATACAATTTATTAACACTATATTTTAGTTTATAATATTTCCTAAATGTGTAATTTACCTAATTAAATTTGTATTTATCACTAATTTAATGTATTTTTAAAAGCTTAAAATAATATTAAAAATAATTAATTACGAATTTTTTTTATTTAACTAGAAAATTTTAAGTAACATTTTAGTGACCAATTTATAGTAATATCTTATCTAAATTTTATATAATTAGGTCTACAAAGAAAAAAATTCCTATTTTGACTTTTTACGGAAAATGCTGATAAATTTAGCCGATTACCGAAAAACTGCCTAAACGATTTTCGAAGTGTTACAAGATGGGTTCACCTCGTCAGTCTTCTTATCGGTATCTACCTAGGGACCGTTTCGTACAGCTAGTGCCACTTGCGGTCTGTGGTTAAACCCACTGCCAGCGTAGTGTCGAGTCTTTAGAGTCCCACACAGAGAGTTATTCGCCTTTAGGCAAAATGAGTAGATGTCGCGTGGTTTTGCGACAGGGTTCGTTCACATCAGCGCACTTGTGCACGTTTGCTGTCCGGACAGCTTATACTAGCGGGCTTTGGTTTAAGCCGGATCCTAGTATATGATTTGGGATTGGTTTTATCTCTTTGTATTCAGGTTCCTCCGATCACGGATACGGGTGCGTATGCACAGTTGACTGAGACAGAGGGAGAGGATTTTGATTAGGGTTGATGACTATTGTCATTTTCTTAACCGTAATGCTTATGTATGTATTATGATTAATTGATATTAGTTAAATATAATTGTGCATGGTTAGGGTTGTTGACCATTTGACTATCTTGACTTGTTGACTTAGTTTGACATGTTGACCATCATCATTCCATATAAAAGATGCTCTTTGATCCTTGCAATTTGCATTTAATGTGAAATGATAATGGTCAAGTCTTGATTAACCATGACAATTATCTTGCTAATTATCTAATTTACATAATTCACACATATATGTGAGAATGGTTCATTATTCTCCTCATTCTATCATATAGATTCTCTCTCCTCCTCTTCCTTTCTCTCTAGCTCTCCCCTCTCATGAGTTGAGAAACACTTGAGCTTGAGATAAACCTCTCTAAAATAATCTCTACTCTCTTCTAAGGTTCTAGGATTAGCACTTCTAGCATCTTAGTTATTTCTAGCTTGAAGTTGAAGCCAAAGGTTGAGGCTCTCGGGTGGATCCTTCTTCGACTAGAGAAGACGACAAGGAGATCACTTCCATTCACTCCAAGGAGCAAGGAGAGAAGGACATAAAGCCCTAGGTATAACTTTTCTTCCATGTAGCTAAAACTAGTTAGCTTTGTAGTTAGTTTCTGTTTAGCGAAGATCCTCCTTTTGACAGTCCATGTTGCCTAGTTCGATAAAAATCCGATTTTTATACCGTTTCCGCCTCCCTGCAAGCACCGGGTTGGGCAACGTGGACTTACACTGCACTATTATTGACGGCTCATATTGCACGAGTACTGATTGTATGCCACACACACCATCAATAATTGCCATGACACGCACAACACACATACCTATATGATATTGTTTGGTTAAGGACATTGAGACTTGATCCTTATTTTCCTTCTTGCATATGACATATAACATACCTGTATACCTGCATGCTTACACATATGCCTTGATATGCTTACATGCTAGTTACCATTAGTGATAGGTATATTTCACACATAATGACATAGCTACATTTATACCTTGTATACATACTTCACTTATACCTGGAGGGTATATTACATTATTATTGTTAGGTAGATACATATACCTTGTTATACCTTCTTGTTTACACACATATCTGGTTATAGCTACATGTTTACCTTTATTTGATTTTATATAGACTTGGAAAATTAGGAACCGCATATATATATTTTTACTTGTTGCAGTCAAATAGCTGCTTTTCCTTTATATTCTTAAATTGCAGTTTTATGTTGCATATATTATATTCATGGATTTTCGCATTGAGATATGGATTTTTCATGATGTTTTCTGGATTTGAGGACCGTGGTAGTTTCATGAAATTATGCATTATTTGAAAAACCAGTTTTCTCTTGATATGATATTTCAGCAGCCAACATGAGTTTTATCGGTTCTAATATATATACCCCATGCGAGGAGCGTCGTAGGCCGTATGAAGGTACAGGGTGGGCCCGGAGGTACCCCGGGGCAAGAAAGGGATGTCGATGTACCACGCCAATGAGCCTGGCAGGGGAACCATACCTACCGGTGACAGTATCTATGACTCGGCGGTTATCGTGGGGATACCGACGGGAGTCATGAATGTATGGATATGTCAAGAGGCGAGGTTCAGAGCTAGGTACTTGAGCTTTCGGTATAGCGTATGATACGTACCTATCAGGGTGCCAGTCGTGGTGACAGCATCTGATAGATCGGCCTTTATGTGTCGATGCTTGGCATAGGTTTTCATGATATTTTTACTTCTAGGTATATATAACAGTAGAATGGGACGCTGTTATATATATATATGTATATATATATATATATATATGTATATATATATATTAGTGGAATGGACGCTAATATATATGTATACATATAAATTCTTATACTACATCATAATTATTCATGCAAATATACTTAGGATATATGAGATTCACTTGATATTGGATTTGGGATATCGGAGATTAGTTAGAGATTGGAAACAGGATATATATGAGATTGCTGATTTTGTACATTCAGGATATATGAGATTTACTTGATATTATATATTCGGGGCTTGTGAGACTTACATGATATGAGAACCAATTTGGGGGCTGATTTGAGGAATTGGGATTTGGATTGTCTTGATGGACTTTGGTCCTACCACGATATCAGGATTCCGTGGAAATGACATGTTTTATCTCATACTTCGCATTTATTGTTTATGCACTGCTTCATGTATTAGTAGTACCTGATAGAGTACCTTCCATGACTGTTGCATTTATATACTTTATTTTATATGCATTGCTTCATGTATTAGTCATACCTGCTAGACTACCTTTCAAGACTGTTGCTTATATACTTTGTCATATCATTGTTTCATGTATTAGTTGTACCTGATGGGGTACATTACATGACTGTTGCATACATATTGTCACATTACTGCTTCATGTATTAGTGATACCTGCTAGTGTACCTTTCATGACTATTGCACACATATGACTTTTATTGCTATTAGTTGCTTATGTTAGATTCGCGCTGTATGTGCGTAAATGCGATTACCTGCATATGTTATTTACTATTCACGAGTTGGCAACTCACCCCCGTTGTGCCACAGTGTTTGCAGGTTGTTCCCCAGAGTAGTCGAGGCAGGCTATTCATCTATCTTATCATCTTTTGCGGCGGATACCGCTTCAGCTCACAGTGTGCAGATTTGCTTTAGGTGGGTTTTGTGGTTATCCGTTTATGTTCATTGTAAATTCGTTGTATCCTATACTCTCCATCTACCACTTTCATTTTTATGACTTAGAGACTTGATGTGAGGACGATATTGTATATTATTTTATGACTTGGAGGTCTTTTATGCAGTTTTACTTATATCGTCTTTTATTTCTTCGCTACGGCATCGTATATCTGTTGTGGTGGTTGTTTTCCGCCGTTGGGTGTGGAATTGCTCCCGTTGGGGATGCTTTACTTATATTTATGTTGTACCCATTTTTGGGGTTGGTTTTTACAAAGGAGGTGCTGCCGAAATATTTAAGAAAGTAAAGTTGGACTTTAAAGAATTTGGTTTGATATTTCAAAAGTTTTGAAAATGCTATTATCACTTACTACTTTTGATGGTTTAGATTGCTGGGTTTTCGGCTTACTTAAATTGCGTTACGCCTGTAGACGTTGCGTAGTTTAAGGGCCGTCACATGCCAATTTCGGGTCGTGACAAAATTGGTATCTGAGCGCTAGGTTTTACCTTTCGGAGTGTAAGATGACCTTGGTATGATGGAGTAGATAGCTTAAGCAGAGTAACGTAGTGTGTGTATGTCCGCAGCATACTCACGATGCGGTACTCCGCATAAAGTGACCTAAGTACTAATTGCTTGAAATTTCTTCCTTAATGATACATATCCTTGTGATTCGATTTCCGTGTTCTTATCGAGTCCTTTTTCCATTTATAGCCTTTGTCGCCAATGACTATGGGGAATCAGAGTTATCCAGCGAGGGCTGAGGTCAGAATTGACGCGGATGGGAAGAGGACTGACCAAGATGGCACGCTCGTTGCACAGGAGCACATGGATCCGCCTTCGACATATTGTATCACTAGGCTTGCGGCAGATATGCAGGACTTGCGCCAGACGATGAATTCATTGGTTGAGGCCATTCGAGCGCAGCGACAGGAGGTTGTCACCCCTGTTACCCAGTTGTTCCTTGAAATCAGCACTCATCATAGTGTTACTTACACAGCACCAGTGGATGCAGCCATAGTTGACGAGGCACGTCTTTCCGAGATTTTGGGAATTCCGGAACCGTGGAGGACTCGTACCGGTGTACCATCCCAGAAGCAGAGGCGTAGTCTTCGAGATAGATTTCATGACTGTCGTGGGAGTAGCAGAGGCTTAGGACGAGGACAATCGTTCAGCTCTTATCCCAGGAGGGTCAACAGCCATCGCGTGAATGTTTCTGGTGCGGGAGACTTCATCACCTCATCAGGGATTGTTCCTTAGCACTGCGTCAGGGTCATATTCAGAGAGGTCGTGGACGCGAAGGGTTCGCTCAGAGGGTCAGGTTGGTAGAGGAGGATTTCAGCCAGTTGCGAGCAGGGGGCAGACACCAGAGTTTGCTTCTACTCATCGGGACGCGCGGGAGTCCAATGCAGAGTTTTCAGGTATTCTTAATTTGTATGTTCTTTTGATGCACTTGTTTGTTTTACACATATTGTGCCGTGGTTGGGCCGAGAGTCGTGTTAGCTAGATTAGCCGTTTTTGTGTTAACTTCTGTCAGCGATTCTTTTGTTGCGCGACATGTATTTCAGTCGTGTGCCAATCGGATAGGATATAGAGATTCGTCCGTCGTTTTAATCCTTTTAGAGATGTTGGATTTGACATTCTCCTGGGTATGGACTGCTTAGCTACGTGCTAGACGTATGTGGACTGCCGTGAGAGAACAGTCTGGTTTTGTTTTCCTGACGAGTCAGTTCTTGTTGTGCAGGGGGACAGTGGCACTGCCTCTCACAGCTTGAATTCAGCCTTCTGCGGTAGTCGGCTTTTGAGGAGAGGATGTCGAGAATTCTTGGCTTTCATTCCTGATACCAGAGCCACAGTGGATTGTTGGACCGGGTTCCTATCATGCGAGAGTTTTCTGACGTTGTTCCAGATGAGCCGGCGAAGCTTAGGGAAGGATCAGATGCAGAGTTGTTTGTTGGGGGTCTTATGCGTCTGAGTATTTCGCTTTGAGGAGCTCCTATTCTGTTCGTCAAGGAGGAAGACGGCAGTTTGAGGTTGTGTATTAATTTATCGTCAAGTGAACCGGCTTACTGTCCAGATAGGTATCCTTTACCTCGCATTGACGATTTCTTGATCAGCTCCAGAGTGCGAGACATTTTTCTAAGTTGTTTGGAATCTGGTCATCATTTGTTGCGGGTTCGGAGTAATGTCATTCCGAAGACTGCTTTTGGGCGTGCTACAGGCTTTATGTGTTTTGGTGGTGTCGTTGGACTCACCAATGCCCCAGCAGCATTCGTGGAAATGATGAACCAGATTTCTTCAGGCCGTTCCTCGACCAGTTTATTGTTGTGTCATTGATGACATTCTGGTCTATTCCAATGTTTCATGAGAAACTTGAGCAGCACTTGAGAATTTGCTTTGCAGACATTGGGCGAGCCCCAGCGGTTTGCTAAATTCTCGGAGTGTTCCTCCAGGCTTGATTGTGTTGACTTCCTAAGGTCTTGTGGTTACGGGCGACTTTGTTGTTTAACTGTGATGTTTCACGAGTGGGGCCCGATTGTGTACTGATGTGACACTATAGAGTTATCGCTTTTGCTTCCCGACAGTTGGAGGAAGTACGAGCAAGATATCCCACTCATGATCTGGAGATGGCCGCGGTGGTCGTGTGTTGAAGATTTGGAGACACTACTTGTGTGGAGAGTCGTGTCAGATTTTCATGGACCACCAGAGCCTAATGTGCATCTTCCTGCAGCGGGTTGATTAATGAGACAGTCTTCTGCAGATTTACAGTTCTTGTACGATCTTTCAGTACAGCTTAATGTTTGCCTCTACTGAGGGGACAGCTTGCTTTTGTCCGCGCCCGACCACTTTTCCTTAATCGCTTCCGCGAGGCATAGCCGACCGATGCTCGTTATCTGTGATACTTGAGCATGTTCACCAGGGTAAAGATTCGGAGTCCTTGATTTTTGACCAGGGTGTGCTACGTTTAGGGATGCGTTTGTGTGTACCTGATACTGATGGGTAGAGACACGAAATCCTAGAGCAGACATATCAATCAGCTTTCTGTGTTCATTCAAGTTCCACCAATATGTGACGTGACTTGTGAGATAGTTAAGGGTGGACCAGGATGAAGAGTGATGTTTCGGATTTCGTTTTAAGGTGTCTGTGTTGTTGTGAGCTAAGGTTGAGCAACTGAGACCGGCTGGAGAGTTGCAACCTTTAACCGTTCCGGAGTGGGAATGGGAGCAGATCTCCATGAATTTCGTTGTGGTGTCTACCCCGGTCTAGACAGGGTATGACTCCATTGGGTGTTTGTTGTCCGGTTATGCTCAGTTTGCTCAGTTGTTCTTTGTTAAGTTTGTGCGTTTGCACGGAGTTACTTCATGCGTTGTATCCAATAGAGGCACCCTGTTCGCTTGCCCTCTTAGGCAGAAGCTTAAGGAAGCCTTTGGTATTGGTTGAGCTTTAGCTCCGATTTCCATCCGTTGGCTGATGGTTAGACAGAATGGACTATACAGACTTTGGAGGATATACTTGTGCGTACGTACTAATTATTGTTGGCAGTTGGGATCGTCACTTGCCATTGTTAGGATTCTCCCTCGATAGCTGTTCTCAGGAGATACTCTAATTGGCAACCTTTAGGTTTTTGTTTGGTAGGTCGTGTCGATCACCAGTCTGTTTGTCTAACTCTGCGTGAGTAGGATTTTTGGACCCCAGCTAGTCGAGAGACTTCGGAGATGATCCAGCTGGTTCAGGTCAGGATGAGAATAGCCAGTGCAGACAGAGGTCTTATGCCGACCGTGGTGGTCGCAGACTTTAGTTCGCAGTGGGAAATCATGTATTCCTACGGGTTTTTCTGATGAATGACGTATTGAGTTTTGGGAAGCTTATCTCAGGATTGTAGGCCCTTTTGAGATCCTCAAGCGAGTTAGTTCCATTGCTTATAATTTGCCACTTCCGCCAAGATTTTTGAGTATTCATCCCGTATTCCTTGTGTCGATACTTTGCAATTATCTTCATGACTTTCTCATATGATGCAGCACCAGACCATTCTTTTAGACGTGATCTTTCGTTCACCAGCAGCCGATAGTTATTTGATCGGCAGGTGGAGAAACTTAGGTCAAGAGTCTTGCCATCTGTGGAGGGTTTTCTTGGCGTAGCCGTATAGTGAGGTGATCACTTGGGAGGTGTCCATACCATATTATTGCATTATTATATTCCCCATTCTTATGCATTTTACAAATAAACATGTGCTTTTGACCCATGTCTGCTACATATTACAGGTTACAGGTTCTTGGAACAAAAATAGTGAAAAAGACAAAAGATGATGCAAAATTGGGATTACGACCAACAAACAGAGAATCTTTATCTTGCCTACACTTTGAAAACTAATCGAAGATCGATGGACAATTTCATAGAGTATAAAGGCACAAGGTTCAAGACCTCGACATGAAGCGAATGGTAAAGGTCCACTGCAATTATTCACCGTTGAGATCTGGAAGAGAACGAGAAAACATTCTGAAGAACCAACTGCAGAAATAGGAAACCAAAGTCATCAAGAAGCAGCACCAGAAGTACGAGCCAGTAACTCACCTATTTGGCCGCGGAACCGCGGCCAAACTATGCCTGCTGCCGCTGTTCCGCGGCCGTGGTATGCCCGTAGGAGCTAAAAATTTACCATAAAGATGGCGGCGCTGACTAAGTCTTCCTAGGGGTATTTTTGTAATAGCAGACATGCGGCGATTGTAAACCTAGGGTTTTCTATGTCCTATAAATAGAAGCCCAATTTCTTGTATTAGGTCATGCCTCCTTTCATTAACGAAATTCAGAATTCTTTTTGTAGAGTATCAATTTGTAAGTTCTTAATTTATTTTCTACCCTAGGTTAAATTTATTATCTGCCCTAGGTAATTTCTATTCTTGCAATAGTTTAGATTTAATTCCTTGCCTTAGAATAGATCTTTAATTCCTTGTCCTAGATAAATAGTTTAGATCAGTTCTTAAATTCCCTAATGAGCGAGTAGTCTCCTTGCTTGTTAGGGTTAGCTTTGGGGAAGGTTTGAGAGATGAAGATCTCTCACCCCTTTCTTATCCATCACATATAATTAATAGGACTCCATGCATACATGCACACACTGCTCCCTACGGCACCCTATCCCATGAGGTAGCGGTGATACCATAGTATAAAGGCCCGGTTGAGCATGTTTTCCATGGAGGTTAGGGTAAGGATTGATAAAGGAAGGACAAGAACCTAGAGGAAGAAAAATCTTCCCGAATGGTTCTAATCCCTCTATTAATAATTACCATAACTCTTAAAAGATCTTAATATGGGTATAGAAAGCGGTGAGATTTATTGACTTTCCAAACTTAACCTAAACCTAACCCTAGCAAGATTTAGATCTAGATTAATTTAGTTTTTAGATTTAATCAATCTGGCACCCATCAGAATTAACTCGTAAGAGCGATTAAGAAATTCACAAAATCCCTGTGGACCGACCCGTACTCACCGACTAGCTGCAAAGCGACGCCGTTCTTGATTGCGGTTTAGAAATATTTTTGATTCATCTTTTAAAAGCGCATAAGCTAAACTAAATCATTCAATCAAATTGCGCCATTGCCGGAGATGGCGTGTTATTTTCTTTTTGCAATTTCGGGTTAATATAAAATTAAAAAATCATTAAAACTGAAAAAATAAAAAAATATATAAATTTATCATTTTTTATTTTGTGAAGGGTATTTTTCGTGTGAATTCTGCAGGAACAACGAAGAAGTTCGGATCTGGAACAATCCAGAAATCAAAACAGAAAAAAACAAATCTGAACAACAGAAGATCACAACAACCAAGGAGCAGAAACAATTTGGTGAACAGAACCGCTCAGACTGCCGCGGTTCCGCCGCCCAAAGCTACCTCCGACCGTGCATCCGCCGCTGATTGGTCACGTCAGCACCTACAAAAATTTCTCGGGAACCGTGCCGTCTTGTCCACCGCGGATCCGCCGCATTACCTCGCTCTGGCCGCGGAAGCGCCGCGGTAAGGTGACGTCAACAGAAAATAAAGGGCTCAGTAAGCTTCCATCTTTCTCCTCTGTAAATCTTGATATATCTTCTGTAAAAATTTCCTGCAGGATTCTTTGCGCTTAAAATCTTCCCCCTTCCAATAACAAATCTTGTGCAGGATTCTTTGCGCATCGCTAAAATTAAAAATTGATTGCAAGTGATTTTTACTGTTTTGCATATATTTAATCAGACTTTAAGGGGTTTGAAACCAATCCAGATTGGGTGGGGATTTAATCACCCTTCCCAGGACCCCAGAAATCACATAAGGCATTTGCATTGACCAATATTTAATTAAAAAAGACTAGATTCAGCCCTAAGGACGTCGCGCTCAATAGGACAGAGGACTAGTTGTAGGCATCGGCCGTTGATCCTAACCTGACTTTGCGGTGTCTAGGCAAGTGTGTCTAAGGCGAGTGGTTACTTAATTAGGGCCACTACTTATAGTGGAGAGCCTCCCACTTACCTGGCACTTACCTGGCCGCAATTGGCGGTGAAGAGGTGGTTTGAGGTCCTATTTTAGCCCTTTGGAAGAGTTAGGAGCTGTCTAGCAGACCTAGGTGACCCTAGATCTAGGTCTGATTGTGCATTTTTGGTTGATTGAAAGTGTGTTTTAGCCCTTTATCAAAAATCTTTTTTGCAAAAAGTTACAAATAAAAAAAAGAGGAAATTTTTATAAAAAAAGACTTGCAAAATTTTGTCGCTAAGAACTCCTTGCACCACCCACCTTCTTTCTCTTCTCCTTTTTACATCATGGGTACCCCACCTCATAAATCTCTTGCGGAACTTTGGTATCCTGAACCTAACTTTGCCTCGTACGTCAATTGTTTCGATCGATTTAAGGACGATCCCTCCATGCCCAAAATTTCATTGAAAGATCAAATAGAAGCGTCTAGGAGAAACAGTTCGACGTTGCATTCCACTTTGTGTCAACCATGTCAACCTTCACCACCTTCATACGTTGATACCACTTTTTCGAGTCCTGTTGTAACTCCTAAACCGATGTCTATTGCTGAGTATATTGCACAATCTCGTAGCCAATCTTTCACTCCTCTCCACACATCCAGTTCTAGAGATCAACAAGTCCATTCACCTTTTTATCCAACTGTTGATCCTACCCCTGTCCAACCATCCAATTCCTACCAGTCCTACCCGATTTTCCCACCTTCACTAGACATTGCTTCTACGCAACAATTTGGGAGTTTCACGTATCCAAACAATTTCGAATCTTTTACCGAAACCCCTTCCCAACCCATGTCTAGTTTGAAACAGTCGTTGGAAGCTTATATTTTAGCCACAAACAAATTGATGAGGAATGTGGATGCGTCGATGGCCGCCCTTATGCAACCTAGTGAACCGGCAGCTAGTTTCCAAGTAGCTCCAAATTTTCCAATGTATGAGAAGGCGGTTGGACAGAATGAGAATTTGAGAAGAGAGAGTGAGTTCTACACCTCTCCACATCAAACCTACCCATACCTAATTGAAGCCCACAACTCCGGTTTTCCATCGATTGTCCCAAATGATTCACAAGTTGAAAATAAAACATCTAACGAGTTGTATGACTTTGTAGTGCTTGATTTGCTAGATTGTGAAGAATCCCTTTCGAGTGAAACCACACCTAATCCTTTTGAACATTACACCTCCACTCTAGAACCTACATTGATAAATATCCATGCTTTTGAGGAGGTGTCCGAAAAAATTGATTTTCACTTGATTGAGGATATAGACGTCGGGAATATTTTGGATGATGAACACGTAGATTTGATTGAAATTTTATGTCCAATTCATCATCCCGAGTCATTAAATGTTTCTCCCGAACTTCGTATGCGTCTTGATTTTGATGATAATGGAATGGATAAACTAAATTTAGAGGAGAATATTAAGGAAATTATTGAGGATGGACCAATTTTGTTTGATGAGTCGGATTTCCCAATTCATCATGTCCCTTCCACTGATTGTGTACACCCTCTTGAATGTTTAACTGATACCCTTCCTCACTCACTTCCCTCCGTCCTCGTTCCGACCTTGCAAGAGACCGTTACGCTTTCATCTCCAATACTAAGTTCGACGTACCCATATTTGCTTACGAATCTTGACGAATTTAATCTCATTTTTCCGCGGGTTGATAGATTAGCACAATCGCCTTTTACACATTAGTCATTACAAATTGTGATAATTTATACACTCCATCCCTACCCTCAAGTTCGTATTCCCACTTTCTTTGGTTCTTCTAATCTTCCTTTAATGATACGGAGTGTTGATGAATCACAATCCGATCTTTTAAGTTCGATAATTTTTAATTGGACCTTCGATGAAAGTTTCGCCGATGAACTCGCATTCTTAAACGATACAAATTTTGTGATTACTCAACCTCCACTCGAAGAAGTAGAACCACTACCATTTCTTTTTTCCCTCCGCCGTTCTCTTACACCGAGACTGTATACCGTTTCTATCTCCACACGGTCTCGTGTGCTTATAATTTCTTTTCTTTACACCCTATTCTTTCACCAACCCCACCATTATCACGATAGAATTTTTGAATGGTTGGTGCTAACTTTTGGTCTGGGTAAGGCCTTGTATAGTTTGATCTTTCTCCTCCCTAACTCTGAACTTTAACGCTGTTTTACTTAAGTTTGAGGGGAACCTTGTTGTATATATATATTTTTTTGTTTTACTCTTCTTTTAACAAAAAAAAATTATAAATAAATAAACAGGGGAGTGCCGACATTTTGACCCTCTTGGTGTGGCATGACAGAGAGGACACTGTCAAGTTTAAGTTTGGGGGTATGCTCGATAAGCCTTCTTACTTCGCATTCATGTGTATATTTTTGCATTTGCATATTTATTTTAAAGCCCATAAAAAATTGAAAAATTTTAAAAATTATAAAAATTAATGTATTCAATTTTGGCCATAATTGACTTGAGTTTGACAAAATGGTTAACTAGCTAGGAACAATTAGATCTAGACTTAGTAAATTAAAAACCCTAAAAATAACCTTTCTTAAAGTTTAACAGTAGAAAGTATATGTCTTTATAGTTTATTTAGAAATAGATAAATTTTGAGTTCAATTCTTGGGCTAAGTTAAAACAAGGGAAGAGTATTGATGTTTTTATTAAAGTATAAGTTTGAAAAATAATTTCTATCTTAAGTCTAAATTCTGAAAATGTATACCCTATAAATTGCACAAACACGCACCTTGAAACTTGGAATAGTAGAGGAGACCTTGAAATGCTCTTGTCTAAAGTCCTTAGTACGAAGAAAATAAAAAATACAAGCGTGAATTAAGAGATAATAAAAAATGAACACTGGTTTTTGTGATTACTTAAGGCTGCAAAAATAGAAAAATATTTAGCAAGGGTGCTTCATCACCTAGTGCCTTAGACCAACTGGTTTGGGAGTCACTGCTAAAGCCTTAGGTGTTCCAAGACTAGGAATTATGCTTTAATATGAAAACACATCTTGTAATCGGTTGTTGGTACCTCAAGAAGTATTAACGATCGCATGAAGAATGTATGAGCGAAATTCATCTAAAAATTCACCAATTAAGAAGTGCTTTGGAAAACGGACAAGAGTATGATTGCTTGATTTGAATTTCTAAGTGTAGGGGTGATATATACACACACGTAGGGGTATGTGATTGGAGTTTAGATGAAAGATAGGAGTAAAGAATAGAAATTGTATCTTTAGTAGAGTTGATAAAAATTCCTACGTGGAGATGGAACCCTAGAAGAAAAACTTAAGAGATGCCGAAAGATAAGTAAGTCTACAAAACATATATAATCTTAAGTTAAATGATAAGGAAGCGTGAAGAATATGGGTGGATAATTTATGAGTCGAAGATAATAGAATTCCTTGTTGGAAAACCTAATTGGAGAATAAAAGTCAATCGGCCTAATTGATAGGATTTTGTTGAGAATAAAACTAGGTTTGCTCGAGGACGAGCAAAAGATAAGTTTGAGGGTATTTGTTCATACCATATTATTGCATTATTATATTCCCCATTCTTTTGCATTTTACAAATAAACAGGTGCTTTTGACCCATGTCTGCTACATATTACAGGTTACAGGTTCTTGGAACAAAACAGTGAAAAGACAAAAGACGATGCAAAAGTGGGATTACGACCAACAAACAGAGAATCTTTATCTTGCCTACAGTTTGAAGAATAAACAAAGATCGATGGACAATTTCACAGAGTACAAAGGCAGCGCAAGGTTCAAGACCTCGACACGAAGCGAATGGTAAAAGTCCACTGCAATTATTCACTGTACAGATCTGGAAGAGAACGAGAAAACATTTTGAAAAACCAACTGCAGAAATAGGAAGCCAAAGTCATCAAGAAGCAGCACCAGAAGTTTCAGCCAGCAACTCTCCTATTTGGCTGCGGAACCGCGGCCAAACCATGCCTGCGGCTGCGGTTCTGCGGCCGTGGTATGCCCGTAGTGGCTAAAAATTTACCATAAAGATGGCGGCACTGACTAAGTCTTCCTAGGGGTATTTTTGTAATAGCAGACATGCGGCGATTGTAAACCTAGGGTTTTCTATGTCCTATAAATAGAAGCCCAATTTCTTGTATTAGGTCATGCCTCCTTTCATTAATGAAATTCAGAATTCTTTTTGTAAAGCATCAATTTGTAAGTTCTTAATTTATTTTCTGCCCTAGGTTAAATTTATTATCTCCCCTAGGAAATTTCTATTCTTGCCATAGT
Source organism: Agapanthus africanus (assembly GCA_030015575.1). Lineage (NCBI taxonomy): Eukaryota > Viridiplantae > Streptophyta > Magnoliopsida > Asparagales > Amaryllidaceae > Agapanthus > Agapanthus africanus. The sequence goes on from CM057341.1 coordinate 620,262,891, forward strand.
ATAGATTTAATTCCTTGCCTTAGTATAGATCATTAATTCCTTGCCCTAGATAAATAGTTTAGATCTGTTCTTAAATTCCCTAATGAGCGAGTAGTCTCCTCGCTTGTTAGGGTTAGATTTGGGGAAGGTTTGAGAGATGAAGATCTCTCACCCCTTTCTTTCCCATCACATATAATTAATAGGACTCCATGCATACATGCACACACTGCTCCCTACGGCACCCTATCCCACGAGGTAGCGGTGATACCATAGTATAAAGGCCCGGTTGAGCGTGTTTTCCATAGAGGTTAGGGTATGGATTGATAAAGGAAGGACAAGAACCTAGAGGAAGAAACATCTTCCCGAATGGTTCTAATCCCCTCTATTAATAATTACCATAACTCCTAAAAGATCTTAATATGGGTATAGGAAGCGGTGAGATTTATTGAATTTTCAGACTTAACCTAAACCTAACCCTAGCAAGATTTAGATCTAGATTAATTTAGTTTTTAAATTTAATCAATCCGGCACCCATCGGAATTAACTCGTAAGAGCGATTAGAAAATTCACAAAATCCCTTTGGACCGACCCGTACTCACCGGCTAGCTGCAAAGCGACGCCGTTCTTGATTGCGGTTTAGAAATATTTTTGATTCATCATTTAAAAGCGCATAAGCTAAACTAAATCATTCATTCAGGAGGCTGCGAGCGAGATTTTATAGTTTTTGTACTCATCTCTTTGAAGGAACACTTAGTGAGAATTTTAAATTCGGGAACCGAATTTCTTTAACGGGGGAAGATTGTAACGATTTAGAAATCGTTTTGCGAATTTTCCGTTTTTAGGGTAAAATAGTCGGTGTTTCCGTTTTAACTCGTTTGTGATCAAACTTCTGTATAGACTTGTCGGCACCTAGTTTAGCTAGAATAAAACTAGTGTGCGGACTTTGGGGATCAATGGAAAGTTTTGGTTCACATGGAATTTTTCCCTAATTAATTATTATTTTAATGTTTTATTTGTGCACTTTATTAGTGGTAATTACTTTTTGGCTTGGGTTAATTACTACTAATGTGGTTTTATACTAATTTAATCACTAGATATTTTGTTAAACCTTCTCTTCTAATATCTAGATATTTTGTGAGCAAATGGAATTAATTTTAAAAGAAAAGAAAAGAAAAAGTGGAATAATGCATTAATGAGCATTTATTGTCAATTTTTAGCTAGAACTTTCTTGTTTGTTCTTACAAACCCCTCCCCCCATTTTACATGGCCGGCCACTTGCATGCTTGCTGCCCCTTCTCTTTTCTCATCTCATTTCAACAAATTCAAGTCCAAATAAATCCTCAAAATTCATCAAATATTCATACAAATTCATAATTAAATCAAAATCCATCTTTTTTTTTTTCACAAAACAAGCTTTGTTCTTCATTCAAGTGAGGTTTTTTAGAGGCTAATCTTTGGATTTTCAAGGTTCAAGTTGTGTTTCTTTGAAGGTATAAATCCAAACCCTAATATCTTTTTGTGGTGATAATACTTTAATTAGCTTAATTGGAAGTTTAATTTAAGCTATTTAATTTTATGTTCAAAATTCTAGATATGGTTTTTGGATAATTAATTAGGGTTTTGATTAGTGAATAGGTTAATTGTTAGTTTTAATCAAAAGAAAACTTAACCTAATTTGCTAGCTTGTTAAATGTTATTTTCCTAATTACCTAATTAGCTTAATAACAAACTAGACTTTTGCTAACCCTAATTAGATGAGATTAAAATTATAGTAAAGGTTTAAATGGTTTAATCTTGCTAATTAGTGATGCTTGTAAATTCTAATTTGGTAAAAAGTTTGTAGTTTGTTGCTAAAATGATATATGCTGTTTACTAGATTTCGGTAAGTTTTAGGCGTGGGTTTCTTTTGACGTTGCGACGTTAATTATATCGATTTCCACGCTATTTATTGTGTTGTGAATGCGCGATCGGTACGATCAGGGTCTATACTTGGTAGTTGTGTCGCTTTGCGTTCCAAGTTAGGGTCGTGCCGATGTCGTTCGTGTCTTTTTGTATCTTTTGCTCTTGAGTTGGTTTCGTCGTGTCGCTACGCGTGTTAGCAACAATACGAACACATGAGAGTAAGTTTTGTGTTGTCGCGTTGGTCAGCGTAATTTGTCCGTGTTTTGGGCCTATTGCTAATATATACCTGTTATATTGTTTTATGTTATAGGTTCGCAGGCGGGGACTTCGGGCGCAGCGAAGAAGGGGAAACAGGTGGTAGACTTTACTTAACCAGGAGCGTTGGTGAGTAGATTTAACATCTTCAGGGGAATCGCCCGCATGGCGTTATGCGTCTAGGCTAGAGATGTTATGAATTGTCGTATATTCTATTTCATATATAGAGTTGCGCATACACCCTATTGCTTAGTTATTGGTTGTGCTTGGACTTGTACCCTTAGGACATTGCACTATTATTGACGGCTCATGTTGCACGAGCACTGATTGTATGCCACACACACCGTCAATAATTTCCATGACACGCACAACACACATACCTATATGATATTGTTTGGTTAGGGACATTGAGACTTAATCCTTATTTTCCTTCGTGCACAAGACATATAGCATACCTATATACCTACATGCTTACACATATGCCTTGACATGCTTACATGCTAGTTACCATTAGTGATAGGTATATTTCACACAGAATGACATAGCTACATGTATACCTTCCATACATACTTCACTTATACCTGGAGGGTATATTACATCATTATTGATAGGTAGATACATATACCTTGCAATACCTTCATGTTTACACACATATCTAGTTATAGCTACATGTTTACATTTATTTGATGTTATAGAGACTTGGAGAAATTAGGAACCGCATATATATATTTTAATTTGTTGCACTCAAATAGCGGCTTTTCCTTTATATGCTTACATTGCCGTTTTATGTTGCATATATTATATTCATGGATTTTCGCATTGAGATATGGATTTTTCATGATGTTTTCTGGATTCGATGATCGTGGTAGTTTCATGAAATTATGCATTATTTGAAAAACTCGGTTTCTCTTAATATGATATTTCAGCAGCCACCATAAGTTTTATCGGTTCTGATATATATACCCCATGCAAGGAGCGTCGTAGGCCGTATGAGGGTACATGGTGGGGCCCAGAGGTACCCCGAGACAAGAAAAGGATGTCGATGTACCACACCGATGGGGCTGGCAGGGGAACCATACCTGCCGGTGACAGTACCTATGACTCAGCGGTTATCGTGGGGATACCGACGGGAGTCATGTACGTATGGATACGTCGAGAGGGGACGGTCAGAGCTAGGCACTCGAGTTTTCGGTATAGCGTATGATATGTACCTATCAAGGTGCCAGTCGTGGTGACAGCACCTGATAGATCAGCCTTTATGTGTCGATACTTGGCACAGGTTTTCATGATATTTTTACTCCTAAGTATATATAACAGTGGAATGAGACGCTGTTATATTTGCATATATATATATATATTAGTGGATTGGAACGCTAATATATATGTATACATATAAATTCATATACTTCATCATAATTATTCATGCAAATATACTTAGGATATATGAGATTCACTTGATATTGGATTTGGGATATCGGAAATTCATTTGAGATTGGATACAGGATATATATGAGATTGCTGATTTTGTACATTCAGGATATATGTGATTTACTTGATATTGTACATTCAGGGTTTGTGAGACTTACATGATATGAGAGCCAATTTGGGGGCTGATTTGAGGAATTGGGATTTGGATTGTCTTGATAGACTTTGGTCCTACCACGATGTCAGGATTCCATGGAAATGACATGTTTCATCTCATACTTCGCATTTATTTGCTTCATGTATTAATAGTACCTGATAGAGTACCTTATATGACTGTTGCATTTACATAATTTATTTTATATGCACTGCTTCTTGTATTAGTTGTACCTGCTAGAATACCTTTCATGACTGTTGCATATATACATTGTCATAAAATTGTTTCATGTATTAGTTGTACCTGATGGGGTACATTACATGACTGTTGCATACATATTTTCATATTATTGCTTCATGTATTAGTGATACCTGCTAGTGTACCTTTCATGACTATTGCTCACATATGACTTTTATTGCTATTAGTTGCTTATGATAGATTTGCGCTGTACGTGCATACTTGCGATTACCTGCATATGTTATTTACTATTCACGAGTTAGCAACTCACCCCCGTTGTGCCACAGTATTTGCAGGTTGTTCCCCAGAGTAGTCGAGACAGGCTATTCATCTATATTATCCTCTTTTGCGGCGGATACCGCTTCGGCTCACAGTGTGCAGATTTTCTTTAGGTGGGTTTTGTGATTATCCGTTTATGTTCATTGTATATTCGTTATATCCTGTACTCTCCATCTACCACATTCATTTGTATGACTTAGAGACTTGATGTGAGGACGATATTGTATATTATTTTGTGACTAGGAGGTCTTTTATGCAGTTTTACTTATATCGTCTTTTATTTCTTTGCTACGGCGTCGTATATCAGTTGTGCTGGTTGTTTTCCGCCGTTGGGTATGGATTTGCTCCCGTTGGGGATGCTTTACTTATATTTATGTTGTACCCATTTTGGGATGGTTTTTACTAAGGAGGTACTGCCGAAATTTTTCTGAAAGTAAAGTTGGACTTTAAAGAATTTGGTTTGATATTTCAAAAGTTTTGAAAATGCTATTATCATTTACTACTTTTGATGGTTTGGATTGTTGTGTTTTCGGCTTACTTAAATTGCGTTACGCCTGTAGACGTTGCGTAGTTTAAGGGCCATCACGTGCCAATTTCGAGTCATGACACGAGCGGACATACAACCATCTCTCTACGGATCGACCCGTGCTCAACCGGCTAGTTGCAAAGTGACATCGTCCTTGATTGCGGTTAACTTTAGAACATCAAATACACGACACGCAAAAAGCGTGCAATCAATTACCCACGACCTTCCTCTGTCCTATTTCAGCACGACAGTCCTTAGAGTCTTAGTCTAGATTTTTTTTTAATTAACGTAGGGTGATGCGGATGCTCGTTTTGTGATTTATGGGGTCTAGGAAGGGTGATGAAATCCCCACCTAATCTGAATTTGGCATTTGCCCCTTAATGTTCATATTAAATATGCACAAACCAATTACACAACCGCAAAAAGATTCTTTTTTTGAGCGACGATATTTTGCAAAGAATCTTGCAAAAAATATATTATTAGATTTTTTCAGAGGAAAGAGAAAGTATAAAGGAAGTTACCAGAAAAAAATGAAGCCCTAGATCCCCAACACGGCCGCAGTCCCGCCGCTAAAGCGCACTTCTTGCCGTGGTTCCACCGCGGATTTGAGGGATCGCTTGAAAAAAATTTGTACTGTGGCCTCCTTTGCTCCTATTGTCCTCTCTGAAGTTATCTGAATCTCTGTTTTCTGGTTCTATTGTCATCAGATTCGCTCACAGAAATCGCACACTAATCGTTAAAAACACAATTTGCTGTTTTGTTTTATTTATGATATTGATTGAATAAGAATTCAACACGAATAGTCAGAAAAAAAAATTACGCACGTATCCCCAACAACGGCGCCATTTGATTGATCTGTTTTAAAAAAGTGTTTGTAGAATAACCGCAATCAATAACGGTGTCATGTGTAGCTAGTCCGAGATGAGAACGGGTCGTCCTCGGGAAAATGTTGAATCTTTCAATCTTACCTTAGACGTGTTGAAAAAGAGAAAGAATAGTTATAGATTCTAGATCTACGTCAAACACGGATGTAGAAAATAGATATAGTTTAACTACAGATGTAGAGTTTATATAAGATGGGGGCTTGTAGGGTTCGTTGAGATTTAGTAGTCATGGATGATTATTTAAAAATTACTCCTTTTATCCTTTAATAGATTTAAAGCTAAATCGATAGAGATGCATGTAGATTAGGGTTTTTGGAGAGAATAGGGTTCCCACTCTTAACCCTTATCTTTACATGGATCTCCGTTCATGTCTAGCCTTTACCAAAACGATTGTTAATCTAATATCAAATCGTGGTCGTGACTATCAATGAATTGATAGCCCGCCCGATTAGGATGTTAACAATTCTTTTGATAATGTTTATAAACTTTATAGGACGTAAAAGGAGTGAAAGGATTTTTTCATCCATTGATCTACCCTAATCTTACGAACCCTATCAAGCGGAGAATCACTCACTCATGATGGAGATAAAAGAACGGATAGAGATCATGATATAAATAAAGAAAATAAAATGCAATAAGAATAAAACAACTACCTTTATTAATCAACTTGATCAATTACACTTTGTTTCTTTAGAAAGTGATTACAAAACCCTAGTTTGCTTCTCGTTCTCTTCTTAAGGAGGTTGATTGTCACGTCCCGAAAGTACGGAACATCACCGGCACTTAGGCTACGAACGTCTCAAGACGTACGTGCTCTAAGTAAGCCGAGCCCAGAAATCCAAACCAAGAAAAGTAGTAGAGAGTAGGAAGAACCATATCAAAACAACCAGCTAGCAACATAATATACAACGCCTAAAGGCGAGGATCACCACAGAAAAGGAAACTCCAACAACAAGAAACCCAGAGAAATATAACGTGCGACTCTAAGGTCGAAAGAATAAACATCACTGGTCTCTATCTCAAATAAGTACATGTTTGGTTGATGGAACTTCTAGATACAACTGAATATAATATACAACGTATAATGATGGGTATAATACAAATAACCCACCTACTAGCAAGTCACCTGAAAGAAGCTGTGCCCGCAAAGCCGTAATGAAACCCGTACGGCAACACCTGCAAGAAACTGGGGCATAACGGGGGTGAGTTGCCAACTCGTGAGTAGAAAAAGATCTACGAACAGAAATCGCATGTATGACGCAATCCTAGGTCATACGATCAATATATATAATCCTCAAATATAAATAACCGACAAACTATAACATGACTAGGGTAACTATCTAACCCAAATGTAATCCCATGTACCCGTATCAGTGCATCAGGTGGCAATGTATCATATGAATGATGTATGAATGCAAGAAACAGAATGCATGTACTGAAGAAAACTGCTTTCATAAAGTTGTGAGATTTCTGTATTTTAAAATGAGGTATCATAATGAAATCAGCATAAAACAGTGCCTAGCATCGGCACAAAACATAATCTCAATATCTCGATATCTCTGTATCATAATCTCTGTACCTCAATATCTCAATCATAAAATCCAGGGCGCCGTCAGTCCAGATCGGCCCCTACCATCCATCTCATGACCAGGACGGTGACCTCCGGATATCCGACGTGTCGGGTAAAATCACCGGTCGGTAGTGCTCCCCTGCCAGGCTCAACGCCATCTCCTGCGATCTTCTTGCCCCGGGGTACCGCACAGCGTCCACCATGTACCCGCAATCGGTCTCATCCGCCTCCTCGATTCAGGTTCCACATGTCGCACTCAGCACCGAGAAAACACATGGTGGACGCACTGAAATATCATATCAAGGGTAGCCGGGTTTTTAAAACATTTACATGATCCCTTTGAAATATCCACGGTTCCCAAATCCGGAAATATCATAGAAACAACATATCTCATTGCGTATAACCAGGAAGCATGATGTATGTGACATATAAATGAAATGCAAGTATAACAGTATATCATGCAACATGGAATAATAGTATGCACATACAAGGGTCAAATCCTGATGCAATAATACTACTGTGTAGTAACATGGCAATTACCGATGAAGATGTGTGTGAGCCGGCAGGAAAGTGTATGTGGAACATACGCATCATCGGTAATGGTGCTGGTGTCCTAATAGCATGATATCAATAATGGAATATGAATCACAATAAGTATGCGATGCAGAGAAATAATAATAAAGTGCGGGAGCTGAATACTAATACAATGATGGCTGAACTGCATCTAATGTCATAAGAGTCCTATAGCTACACCACTATAAGGCTGAGCTAATAGGTTAACTGCAGGTAAGGTAAACCGCCTAACCTCTGATTCGATACATATATATACATATATAGTCGGTGATCCCGCCTCGATAATATCACATCCGATACCATATCTCTATAATCAGTTATTCTCAAATCAAGAGTGCGGATCAAATATCAATTTATAGCTCGTACGTAAATCCGTCGTACGGCATCCCCAATCTGGGTACGGGTCAATATCACATTTGTCATATTATTCATCAAGTATTCTCTTATCAAATATCATTATCTGGGTACTGACCTATGTCTTGTACAATGCTAACATCATCACTATAATCAAGATCTGATCACTGATCGACAGTCTCGTATACATCAATATCATCATCATATATCGTCAATAATCATAATCCAGCTTCTGCTTTACAGCCTCTAGCAAAAACGATATCATCAGCCTAAATCATCTCAAGGGGTAAACAACGCCCAAGGCGGCCTATCATCAATATCTTGTCATGTCATATCATATCATATCCTATCTCGTATCATAATCACATATCGATCATTTTATATTTATCTCATCATTCCTATGGCATCATTATTCCCAAAATCCGCTCAAGCATCAAGACGTATCTAAATCTTGAATTTTATCATATCACCGATATCATAAACTCAGCTCAAACTCATCAACTCATCTCAATCCCATGTATCATCCTCAAATCCGTATGTGAACACGTGGTCCCATACCCATGTGAACACATATCTATATAGAATCCCATAACCACATATGAACAAGGATGTATGCAAGCATGTATGTGTAGTGTACCCACTACCTAGGGTTTCGTAACCTTAATCATCCAAGTCCATCAATTATCCATCCTAAACATCCATAATTTCCCAAACAACATATAATAAATTTTTGGTGTGTATACGCATCCGTATACATCACCTCAGACTGCGGGGGTGCTATACGCCATCCACCCGACTTCTCCCCGTAGATATAAATCTACTCACCTTGCTTATGTGTGTCGGTGCCGATGTCGCCACTTGCATCTCCAACGCCTCGACGCCACGTGGGGTACCTACAAGGACATCACATGCTAAAACACATAAAAACCATGTCGGAAACCAAAATGGTGCACGCTACACCTATAAGTAAAAACCTGTAGTCTCGCATGCGAACACAGTCAATGCTCACTGGTCGTTGGCGTTCAAACGCCACCCGATGGAAACGAATCACCAAATACCCAAAATCCATACGAAATCAAGTCGTAAATTTTACGCCAACTCATGAAAAACAACTCAGATTCTACCTTAACTGGAATCAGTCAAAACTAGACGTACAATGGGTCAAGTTTACATGAAATAGGGCTGTGCACGCAAAACGAGGAGGTTCCATCCTGGTCTGGCAGCAAATTGCGGCCAGGGGGATTAAATCTGCGGCCGGGGTATGGTGGTTTGGGCTAGGGTTTTGGGTGCTGGTTTCTACTACCCTGCATACCTCACTGCCAAGTCAATTTCATTTTAGGGTTTCCGGGGTGAAAGCAGATCTCAGAAGGGTCAATAAGTCGACAAAATTGCTATAATACGCCAAGTTTCACAAGTCTGGTAACTAACTGGAAATCTGGGGTAACCTTGGTTAAACTGGTCTCAAATACACCTAATAGGGTTATACCAATCATCAAAACCAACACTTGGTCACCTCTCACTCAAATTTATCTAAACAAGCACTAATCTACTTAATATCACTATGTTTATAGCTAAACAACTATGTCATAACAAGATAGGAGTTTGGTTGCAAGATTATACCTCACGGAAATCCTAGGATGTACGAGAAGAGAAGAAGGATGAGGTGGAAGGGCTGCTGAAGTGCTCTGTAGCAGCTTCAAGTTGCTGTTCTGGGCTGAAACCGCAAAACTGTTGCTGCAGGAATTGTTGTTTTGGTTGCTGCTGTTGTATTGGTGTTGTGTTGTTGTGGTTTTGGTGTTGTGGGAATGGTTGTGGTGGTGTTGCAAAAATGCTAGGGGCTGTTTCTGCTGCTGTTGCAGCTGATGAATATTTTGGATATGTTGTTGCTGATGTAATTGTTTTAGTGGCTGGTGTTGCTTCAGCTACTAATGCTGAAATGATGATATATGGCCTAGGTTTGAGGCTGATGTGCTGCTGCTGATGTAATGGGCTGCTGTTGCAGCAGTTTGGTGGCTGAAGTGGGACAATTAGGGGCCGTTGTAGGGTGAAGTGTTGATATGGGTGTATAGGTGTGGGGCTATGGTTAGGGGCTGGTGGTTGCAGCTGCTGTTGACTGCTGGTGTTTGGGCAGCAGCTGATGAATATTTGATATGGGGCTGATGTAGGGGGGAAAAGGATTGTATTAGGGTGGAGTGTGAGAGTGGGAGATGTGAGAGTAGGATGTGAGTGATGAGAGGGAGTGATATGAGTGAGAGGGGGGTGTGAAGAGCACAAAGGGTAATGAAGAAGGGAATGGATCATGGCACACCCTATCCATCTCTCTCTCTCTCTCTCTCTCTCTTAAAGCATGTTAGCACCCACAAGCCATCATGGCTCACCCTCTCCTACACAAGTCAACCCAAACCAATTTTAAACAAAGCCACACCCCTAAATAAGCTCACTAACTTAACCGAAAGGTTCAACCTATCATGGTTTCCTAAACTTGTCTAACCCACATGCCCATCCAACATGGTAACCCTAGTCTACCATGAAACCAAAACATGAAACAAGTGTGGAAAATGTTATGTGCACAATTTTTGCACAAAAGCCCAAAAATCCGGTTAGCGATCTTCAATCGCAATTAACACAAAAATAACATATACTCAACCATAAAAACTTAAAATGACATATTTCCACAAAATACCCTATTTTAGGATTTCTAAAATTTTCTCCGGAATTTTCACCATTTATTGGTATTTAATTATACCGACTAATAAAATATTCATTAAAAATTATGAAAATTCCCAAAAATAATATTTTATTATTTTTTTTGAAATGTTACATTCTTCCCCCCTTAAAGAAATTCGGTCCCCGAATTTAAATTTAAACCCCCAAATTCTAAAACATTTCAATAAAATGTCTAAGTCCACGGGGCTTTGAAATCATCAATACATAAAACGCATAATGGCGCAATACATGCGCATGAGTGACGAGCAGATAACTCGAAATCAAACTCCGTCAAGCATCCTGCAATCATCGGAGTCAATGTGAAAACACGAATGCCAAATCCAAGGTAAAACTGATATGCTAGAAATCGGAACTATACATGTAAATATATGAAGGAAATGCATGCCAAAATTCTTTTAAGTCGATGTACAATGCGTATAACACTGCACAGTGGCGGACGTCTCTATAAGAAAATAGTCATATACGTATATATCTTTTGTTTAATATGCACGCCCCACCGTTTTGAAAATAATTTAGAAGGGTTCCCTTGTTTTAAACGTTTCGTGTCATACCGGACACGTATATAAATAATGAGACTATAGCTCGCTTTTGGAAATCCCTTTAAAATCTATCAATGCATGCAAAATATACCCAGGCACTATCATCTGACTAGTCCTGCTCAGTACAAAAACAAATCGCAATATCATAAAAATGTACTGCTCCATACGAATTCAATCCCAAGGTGCATATGAAAACCTTGTGCGTCCGGTGCGCACGGAAATAAAAATCCATCCATGTGCCAAGCAGGTGCACAAAAATGACATCAAGGTGCAACGGGTGTGCACACAACATCAGTCATAGGTAACGTGTGTGCCTGACAGGAAAACCGGGTGCATCTGATATGCACAAAAAATCCCGATTTAGTGCATCTGGTGTGCACCAAAATCGCATCTCATAACTTGCGCCCAACATGCGCTAAAAATCCATATCCGGTGTATCCATCATGCACGAAATCATGTAATCCAATATCAAGCGCTGAACACGCGCAAATCCAGTCAGGTGCATAAATTGCACAAAACAAATATCAAGCATCACCATTGAAATCGAAGTCCAGTGCATCCAAGTGCACAAAATGCATGTCACTGCACTGCAGTATATGTAAACTATACAGAGTGCAAAAACCAAATCGTGTGCGTGCGTACGCACAAAATCAACTCGAATGACTAAAACCCATAAAATCATAATTATGGGAAACCAAGGCACGAAAACGATATCAAGTGCAACAACTGGGCGAAAATCGTAAATAATCAGTAAATGCAACCATGGTGCATGAAGACAAATATCATGAAGCCCAATCATCAAATTAGTCATGCGAATAAATCACCCAAAACATCGAAATCAAGTATGGCGGAATAGTTCCGTTCAAGCACATCCTCTAAGAATCTCTGGCCCACTGTCCTGATCACTCATAGCATGTCTCGTCGATGATTCTAAACTTTGGCCTACTGATGTACGTACCATGACCACTACTGGGTCCAAGTCTTCTCTGTGGATTATAAATCTCATGATCCATCGGCTCATCGGCCCTGTCAGGTGTGCTAACGGGGACGATTCCGTTTCGGCACTTTTCTGGTCATCTCTCGGTCAATCATCGCGACCACTCGTAGAGAAGAATGTCACTGGCATCAGCCTCTGGCTCTCTGAATGTACGTGACACATCTGATCCTGGATGCAAATATCATTGCAGCAGTGTCCAGCAAGGAATCCTACTCAAGGTCTTTTCTAAGTCTCATCGATGCAAATTGTCCGGAAGTCATCGTCCTCTACTATATCTGTTCCTTGTTCCGGAGCGGCTGCATACTCATCGCGATTTCTTCTGGAAGGTATATCCAAGTACTATGCCTCGGCATGCACATCGCATTTCTGATGTCGGCGAAGTGGAACGTCATCTCATCAAGACCTCGTACGAATCTCTTACTCCACTTTTCTCTAATGTCGACTGCTTCGGACTCATCTTGTCGTGGCTGCATGGACTGAGCTCCAATGGCTATCCTCGTATCTGGAGTCTCCCAAGAAGTGCATCTCACCATCTAGCATCCGGATTAAGTCGATCCATCCGATCGATTTGTCAAAATCTTATAATCCCCCCAAGAGCTCAACATCTTGGGTACAGTATAATAGTATCGAGTACATACCACAGCATCGATGGTCCAGCCATAGAAGGGCAAACCCAAGCCTCACTAATGGCGTCGCAAAACTGCCGCAAACCCTAAGGTTCAAAGGCTTTCATACGGTCATTAAGTCGAGTTAGGGTTTCATTCTTCTAGAGGGACCATAGAATTGCCTGCATGTCTTTCCGAATACTTTAAACTTGGAATAATAGGTTCCTGACATTCGATCGTCTCTGTCGACTCTCAACGTCTCCGCGTGAAGTCGTCTCTAGCTGGAATCAATCTATATGATGACCTCGCATCGGGGTAGCGAACAAACCACATGTCCTAGTCATTCATCCTCGGTGACTAGCGACCTATTATCATCTCTTAATACGATCTCATACTGCCATAACTCCAATCATCTGGGGCGATATCTCGTCATCCGCAGCAATAACTGGCCCACTCGTCTGCACGCTGAACCGTGCCTCAATCATCATGAATGAGCAATACTTCAGTGGTCATCAAAGTCTGGCTGGCCTTTGTCAGTGGCTCAATCCTCTGGTGCTGATCTGCACGTCCGAGTAATCTCATACAGCGATCCATCCAACGCTCGTGGCGCAAAGCACAATCAAAAGACACATCCCTACAATCGTGTGTCACCGGAATCACGCCCTGGTCAGTCCTCGTTCGAAACGAGCCCGTGCTGACCGCAACTCTAGCCGTAGCTCTCCCTGCCCGTAATCGTGGCAGCAAAACCATGACTGGTACCGATGAGGCTAGATCAGGAAGGAATATGATACTGAACAAAGAAATGTACATCCTAAGGCTTTTTAAGTGGAGTGGCATGTCGTAAATATGCCGCGGAACATACCAACGGTACGTCACTCTACTTTAGTCACCTATTCCATCAACCAAGGGTCATCCTATGCTCCGAAGGTAAAACCTAACGCTCTGATACCAACTTTGTCACGTCCCGAAAGTACGGAACATGACCGGCACTTAGGCTATGAACGTCTCAAGGCGTACGTGCTATAAGTAAGCCGAGACCAGAAATCCAAACTAAGAAAAGTAGTAGAGAGTAGGAAGAACCATATCAAAACAACCAGCTAGCAACATAATATACAACGCCTAAAGGTGAGGATCACCACAGAAAAGGAAACTCCAACAATAAGAAACCCAGAGAAATATAACGTGCGACTCTAAGGTCGAAAGAATAAACATCACTGGTCTCTATCTCAAATAAGTACATGTTTGGTTGATGGAACTTCTAGATACAACTGAATATAATATACAACGTATAATGATGGGTATGATACAAATAACCCACATACTAGCAAGTCACCTGAAAGAAGCTGTGCCCGCAAAGCCGTAATGAAACCCGTACGGCAACACCTGTAAGAAACCGGGGCACAACGGGGGTGAGTTGCCAACTCGTTCGTAGAAAAAGATCTACGAACAGAAATCGCATGTATGACGCAATCCTAGGTCATACGATCAATATATATAATCCTCAAATATAAATAACCAGCAAACTATAACATGACTAGGGTAACTATCTAACCCAAATGTAATCCCATATACCCGTGTCAGTGCATCAGGTGGCAATGTATCATATGAATGATGTATGAATGCATGAAACATAATGCATGTACTGAAGAAAAACTGCTTTCATAAAGTTGTGAGATTTCTGTATTTTAAAATGAGGTATCATAATGAAATCAGCATAAAACAGTGCCTAGCATCGACACAAAACAGAATCTCAATATCTCGATATCTCTGTATCATAATCTCTGTACCTCAATATCTCAATCATAAAATCCAAGGCGCCGTCAGTCCAGATCGGCCCCTACCATCCATCTCATGACTACGACGGTATCCTCCGGATATCCGACGTGTAGGGTAAAATCACCGGTCGTAGTGCTCCCCTGCCAGGCTCAACGCCATCTCCTGCGATCTTCTTACCCCGGGGTACCGCACCGGGTGCACCATGTACCCGCAATCGGTCTCATCCGCCTCCTCGATTCGGGTTCCACATGTTGCACTCAGCACCTAGAAAACACATGGTGGACGTACTGAAATATCATATTAAGGGTAGCCGGGTTTTTTAAACATTTACATGATCTCTTTGAAATATCCACGGTTCCCAAATCCAGAAATATCATAGAAACAACATATCTCAATGCGTATAATTAGGAAGCATGATGTATGTGACATATAAATGAAATGCAAGTATAACAGTATATCATGCAACATGGAATAATTGTATGCACATACAAGGGTCAAATCCTGATGCAATAATAGTATTGTGTAGTGACATAGTAATTACCGATGAAGATGTGTATGAGCTGGCAAGTAAGTGTATGTGGAACATACGGATCATCGGTAATGGTGCTGGTGTCCTAACAGCATGATATCAATAATGGAATATGAATCATAATAAGTATGCGATGCGGAGCAACAATAATAAAGTGCGGGAGCTGAATACTAATACAATGATGGCTGAACTGCATCTAATGTCATAAGAGTCCTATAGCTACACCACTATAAGGCTGAGCTAATAGGTTAACTGCAGGTATGGTAAACCGCCTAACCTCTAAGTCGATACAAATATATACATATATAGTCGGTGATCCCGCCTCGATAATATCACATCCGATACCATATCTCTATAATCAGTTATTCTCAAATCAAAAGTGCGGATCAAATATCAATTTATAGCTCGTACGTAAATCCGTCGTACGGCATCCCCAATCTGGGTACGGGTCAATATCACATTTGTCATATTATTCATCAAGTATTCTCTTATCAAATATCATTATCTGGGTACTGTCCTATGTCTAGTACAATACTAACATCATCACTATAATCAAGGTCTGATCAATAATCAACAGTCTCGTATACATCAATATCATCATCATATATCGTCAATAATCATAATCCAGCTTCTGATTTACAGCCTCTAGCAAAAACGATATCATCATCCCAAATCATCTCAAGGGGTAAACAACGCCCAAGGTGGCCTATCATCAATATCTTGTCATGTCATATCATATCATATCCTATCTCGTTTCATAATCACATGTCGATCATTTTATATTTATTTCATCATTCCTATGGCATCATTATTCCCAAAATCCGCTCAAGCATCAAGACGTATCTAAATCTTGAATTTTATCATATCACCGATATCATAAACTCAGCTCAAACACATCGACTCATCTCAATCCCATGTATCATCCTCAAATCCGTATATGAACACGTGGTCCCATACCCATGTGAACACATATCTATATAGAATCCTATAACCACATATGAACAAGGAAGTATGCAAGCATGTATGCGTGTGTATGTATTTGTAGTGTACCCACTACCTAGGGTTTCGTAACCTTAATCATCCAAGTCCACCAATTATCCATCCTAAACATCCATAATTTCCCAAACAACATATAATAAATTGTAGGTGTGTATACGCATCCGTATACATCACCTCGGACTGCAGGGGTGCTATACGCCATCCACCCGACTTCTCCTCGTAGATATAAATCTA
Organism: Agapanthus africanus; assembly: GCA_030015575.1. Classification (NCBI taxonomy): domain Eukaryota; kingdom Viridiplantae; phylum Streptophyta; class Magnoliopsida; order Asparagales; family Amaryllidaceae; genus Agapanthus; species Agapanthus africanus. The sequence goes on from CM057341.1 coordinate 620,279,435, forward strand.
CTCACCTTGCTTATGTGTGTCGGTGCCGATGTCGCCAGTTGCATCTCCAACGCCTCGACGCCACGTGGGGTACCTACAAGGATATCACACGCTAAAACACATAAAAACCATGTCGGAAACCAAAATGGTGCACGCTACGCCTATAAGTAAAAACCTATAGTCTCGCGTGCGAACACAGTCAATGCTCACTGGTCGTTGGCGTTCAAACGCCACCCGATGGAAAAGAATCGCCAAACACCCAAAATCCATACGAAATCAAGTCTTAAATCTTACGCCAACTCAAGAAAAACAACTCAGATTCTACCTTAACTGGAATCAGTCAAAACTAGACGTACAAGGGGTCAAGTTTACATGAAATAGGGTTGTGCACGCAAAACGAGGAGGTTCCATCCTGGTCTGGCCACAAATTGCAGCCAGGGGGATTAAATCTGTGGCCGGGGTATGGTGGTTTGGGCTAGGGTCTTGGGTGCTGGTTTCTACTAGCCTGCATACCTCTCTGCCAAGTCAATTTCATCTTAGGGTTCCCGTGGTGAAAGCAGATCTCAGAAGGGTCAATAAGTCGACAAAATTGCTATAATACGTCAAGTTTAACAAGTCTGGTAACTAACTGGAAATCTGGGGTAACCTTGGTTAAACTGGTCTCAAATACACCTAATAGGGTTATACCAATCATCAAAACCAACACTTGGTCACCTCTCACTCAAATTTATCTAAACTAGCACTAATCTACTTAATATCACTAAGTTTAGAGCTAAACAACTATGTCATAACAAGATAGGAGTTGGGTTGCAAGATTATACCTCACGGAAATCCTAGGATGTAGGAGAAGAGAAGGAGGATGAGGTGGAAGGGCTGCTGAAGTGCTCTGTAGCAGCTTCAAGTTGTTGTTCAGGGCTGAAACTGCAAAACTGTTGCTGCAGGAATTGTTGTTTTGGTTGCTGCTATTGTATTGGTGTTGTGTTGTTATGGTTTTGATGTTGTGGGAATGGTTGTGGTGGTGTTGTAAAAATGCTAGGGGCTGTTTCTGCTGCTGTTGCAGCTGATGAATATTTTGGATATGTTGTTGCTTATGTAGTTGTTTTAGTGGCTGGTGTTGCTACAGCTACTGATGCTGAAATGATGATATATGGCCTAGGTTTTGGGCTGATGTGCTGCTGCTGATGTAATGGGCTGCTGTTGCAGCAGTTTGGTGGCTGAAGTGGGACAATTGGAGGCTGTTGTATGGTAAAGTGTTGATATGGGTGTATAGGTGTGGGGCTATGGTTAGGGGCTGGTGGTTGCAGCTGCTGTTGACTGCTGGTGTTTGGGCAGCAGCTGATGAATATTTGATATGGGGCTGATGTAGGGGGGAAATGGAATGTATTAGGGTGGAGTGTGAGAGTGGGAGATGTGAGGGTAGGATGTGAGTAATGAGAGGGAGTGATATGAGAGAGAGGGGGCGTGAAGATCACAAAGGGTAATGAAGAAGGGAATGGATCATGGCACACCCTAGCCATCTCTCTCTCTCTCTCTCTCTCTTAAAGCATGTTAGCACCCACAAGCCATCATGGCTCACCCTCTCCTACACAAGTCAACCCTAACCAATTTTAAACAAAGCCACACCCCAAATTAAGCTCACTAACTTAACCAAAAGGTTCAACCTATCATGGTTTCCTAAACTTGTCTAACGCACATGCCCATCCAACATGGTAACCCTAGTCTACCATGAAACCAAAACATGAAACAAGTGTGGAAAATGTTATGTGCAAAATTTTTGCACAAAAGCCCAAAAATCCGTTTAGCGATCTTCAATCTCAATTAACACAAAAATAACATATACTCAACCATAAAAACTTAAAATGACATATTTCCACAAAATACCCTATTTTAGGATTTCTAAAATTTTCTCCAGAATTTTCAACATTTATCGGTATTTAATTATACCGACTAATAAAATATTCATTAAAAATTATGAAAATTCTCAAAAATAATATTTTATTATTTTTTTGAAATGTTACATTGATGAACAGCTAATGATCAATCTGGATTCTTGAGTCGCCTTGGACTTCGTGATCTCGTCGGTTTGATGATTTCTAGGTTTAGCCCTCGGTCCTTTATATAACCCCAAAGCCATAAACTAAAGATCCACAGAATTAAAGTTAGTTGTAGGAAATCCAACCTGAAAATCCCAACTCCTGGCTTGGTTAATCGGCCGCGGATCCACCGCAGATTTCATGGTTTGGCCACGGATCCGCGGCTGTTTGGTGGGATCTTGGCTGCAAATTTCTTAGGCTATATTCCTTTGACACATCGAGATTTAGCTGATATCTGGAACTTGAAAATATTTCCTGAGTCTCTGCCATTATTGATTCTTCGATTTTCATTAATATTTCGGCAGATTTTTGATTTCCGACATCTCAACATCTCGATCTCCTGACCCGAGCCAAAGCTTGCACCATATCTCAAAGAATAATGTTAGTAATATTTGGTATTTTTGAGATATTATCCTAACCATTTGATATGATATTATATTTTAAGAATATTTGTTAAGGATATTTGGTATGATATGCATATTTAAATTATCAAAATATTATATAAATATTATATGCATACATTTTTCTTCATAATGTTAATTATAATATATAAACATATGAAAATAGATATTTTGCAGATAAATCCTCATTTGTTTCATATTTATAATAAACATCTTTAAATATTTAAGAACATTAAGGAAAATGTTAAATCAAATATGCAGTAATTTCGACTGAACAAGTACCCCGGGGAAAGATGGACGTATTGATAAGGCGTTGCGCCCGGCAGGAGAACATTACCTACCGGTTATTATTGACCCGGCGGTCATCCGGAGGATACCCACCGGAGTCGTGTGATTTGACAGATTTGAGGGCCAATCTGAGAGACGGCTACCGAGATATGACATATATATATATATATTTGTCGATATTGGCACGGTTTTCAATCGTTTTCATTTGATGATACTCTAGTTTTATTATACAAAAGTTTTACTAAGATAAGTGCACCGATTCTTCTCATATCAGATATATAACCAGATTTCGTGCTTGATCATTCATTCATGTTGCATTCATATTAGTGCATAGCATCATTGTCTTATACAGTGGTTGCGACGCGTTTGCGTGCATGCTTGTGATAGCCTTATTAGATGCTATTTAGTACTCACGAGTTGGTAACTCATCCCCGTTGTGCAATAGTATCTTGCAGGTCCAACCCATCAGTATTGTAGCGGCGAGCATACTTCTTCTTCTGCTCCCTTTGCATCAACTTGCGACCATGCGCATAGGTGTGTTTTTGGGAGGATATTATTTTGCTCCCACCATGTATATTTATTTTTTATCTAGTACACTCCATCGACCATATGTATGTGACTTAGTGACTAGGCAGTGAGAATTGTGTATTTTATTCTCTGGTGTCGAGCTCAAGTGAGCCGACGTGGTGCTTTCTTATTTTCTTACTTTTATATGCGTATTTCACATTATTATGATATATCTTGCATGTGGTTGTGTTCCTCCATTCGGTGAAGAGCTAGCTCCCACTTGGGGATGCCTTTATTCATTTCTTATATGTATCCATGTTTTGTATCCGTTTGGGGCCAGTTTTTACAAAAGAAACACTGCCGAAATTTTTGGGAAAACTTGATGTTTTAAAATGTTGTAATGTGACTTTAGTTTGTTAAAATCACCTTTTAAAAAATACATACATCACTTTATTTATTTAAACGGTTTAGATTTCTGGGCTTTGGCTTACTTGGATTACGCTACGCCTCTAGACGTTGTGTAATTTAAGTGCGAGTCACGTTCTATATATTCGGGTCGTGAGAAGAGGCGACACGAGAATATGGATCTTGAATCTATATTCCTTCATACCTAGGAATTATATGGCGAGCAATCTCGTATCGCATGATACGAGACCTCGAAGAAGTTATTTCAGGTGAGGTTGGCTATCGGGTCATCTGTAGGGGACCACATCCTTAAGATGATCGGATACATTGAGGAGATCGCGGAGTTGGGGACCACGTTGTAGAATGAGCTGTATACAGAATTGATTCTGCTGTCCCTCCCTTCCACCTACGCCGAGTTTATCTTGAATTTTAATATTTATAGTAAAGAAGTTGAACTTCCGGATCTCCTCAACAAGTTGAGGAGTGCTGAGGGCACCCTGCAGAAATCCAGGGAAACACCCGCTGTGCTTTTTGGTGGAGCTTCCTCTTCTAAATGGTAATATTTCAGAAAAAAATATTATTTTTGGGAATTTATATAATTAAATAACAAATATTATGAATATTTTAATGATGCGTTATGATTATATACCGATAAATCGGGAAATATTTGGAAATATGTTAATTATTGAATTTGAAAGAGATTATAAGAATGGAGCATTCATAGATTTTTATAAAATTAATAATATTCTATATTAATGCTAATCTCGATTAAATATCATTAATCGTGCATTAAGCTTGATTTGTGCACATGACATGCACCACGTCATATTACACTTTTTTACATTTTTCTACCTTGGCTTCTTTCTTTTTCAAGCATGGTTTGGTTTTAAAATGAGAAGAGAGGAGAAAAAGAAAAGAAAAGAAAAGAAAAGAAAAGAAAAGAAAAGGGAATAAACAATAAGGTGTGGGCAAGAGAGAGAAAAGAGAGGTGAGGGGTCTCTGACCATTGCTCCCATTTGTTTCCCTCCATTTCCTTCATCATTCTCTCCTCCTTCTTCACTCATGGCTGCCCTCTCCCTCCACCACCTCAAACTCCTCACTACAACTCCAAAGCCACATCAAAACCTTGCCTTCACTTCACAAAAAAGGTGCACAAGTTCACTGTAATCATGGGAGACCAAGAAAAATTGGATTTTGAAGACTTGGGGCAACTCAAGAAAATTCTTGAGTTGCCAAATGAGGTATCTCCTTCACCATTAGTGTAGAATTTCATTTCCTTTAGCTTAAAATTTAGTTTAGAATTGGTTTAGTGGGGTTTTATGACGTAGGAAAATTCCAAGAAGAGCTTTGAGGAATTCTTGAATTAAGATAGTGTAATTGAGGCATACTATTGACCTTAAACCCCTGTAGTGTTACTTTCATGGACTGAAACCATAGACTAAAACCCCAATTCACGAACTTAGAAATCCCCGATATCGTATTTTTTGGAAATTGTGATAGGAAATAGAAATCTGTTATGACTCGGAGACCTCGAAAATTATATAGCGATTACAGTGACACAAGCAGGTGACCTAGAAGCTATCCTAGAGACCCAAGCCCCAAACCTTCCATCCAGGCCGCAGATTTATTCACTTGGGCCGCAAATTGTGGCTTGGATACTTCCATTCCAAACCGGTTCATGTTTGGTATGTAGCCCCTTTATCTATAAACTAGACCTTCCACATATGCAAAATTGGCAAATTTCACCTTAGGCAAAATCTGGAGAGGTTTTCTTAAGTTTCTGGTTTCGTATTGCGACTTTTAATGAATTGGAATTTGGTATTTGATGTTGTGTCCTGTCGTCTGATGTTTGTACATCAGCGAGGAGGGTTATTTGGTTATTCTTGCAAGTGTAGACCATAGGTTTTAACATATGTGTGATATGCATGCCATTTTGGTTTTCGTGTGCGATTTCGGTTTACGATACCTTGTGTGTGTATATGTAGGTACCCTTGAGTAGACTTGAACGACAAGGATGAGCATGGCGTCATCGACTTCGGCAAGTAAGGTCCAAAGTGAGTAGATATATATATCTACAGGGAAAGTCGGGTGGATGGCGTATAGTACCCCCACAGTTTCGTAGTGTAGCACACGAATGCGTTATGATATAAATATATATATATATATATAAATATATATATACATATGTGTTTTATGAGATGTGCATACTTAGCAAGAAATGCTTAGGTGACTTTGGGTTAGTTAGTGTAAGTCTACGGTAGCACCCCGGCCGTCTAACAGACGCCAAATGCGGAACAAAAACTTTTTACAACTGGCGCTATCGCGTACTATAACCTGGATCTGCCATTCAAGCTAAACTAACAAACTACAAAGTGGGTAGAAATGTTATACCGAACGTTCCAAGTTCTTCAGTCTTCAACCATCATCCCACGCTTTGTTGCGGCTGCTCCGATCTCCTGAATCTCCAGTCTTCTCGTCCAGGTGGCACCACGTCGACGGATCTTTAAAGGGGCTCCAGCCTCTGAACCGAGGCAACTCGATCATCAAGTTTGCTAAAAGAGATGAACAAGATTGATGTAGAGAATGAGTAGAACACTTTGTCTCGTTACGTCCAAAGCCATGGACGAACGGTTAATGAAGTTGCCTTTTGGATCGAATGGAAATGAGAAATGGATCACATATAATTTCTATGCACCACAACTTATATCTTTTTTCAATCAACAACCTGACCTCTTCACATGAGAGGGGCCGGAAACTTATAGGAAGAGGGAGGGTGAGTGTACGAGCAAGGAGGAGGTTGACCATAAACATGAAGCTTATCAACACATTAAATGATAAGGATGACACACTAACCTAGTAATTAACCTAGTCACCATTGCTTTAAATGAATCATTAAAGAACAAATGAGTCACAATCCACCTCATCATCCTAGTCACTATCTAGAAGCTTCCACACTCATCTCAAGAAAAGATAAATCCGTCTTTAACCAAATGTTAAAGACGGGCGATAGAAAACTGGAAACTGGCAACTTCCAAAAGTGATCCTGAAATGAATTTCAGGATAACCCCATAACAGTATAAACATGTTGGTTATATGTATGCCCTAGAGGCCATTACTGTACATTGGATGTATATTGCAGTGGATGCTGGGACATATATTGGTAAGACTTTCTTGCTCGACATGATAGTACGCTATCTGGTTGCTCTTTATCTTAACATGTATACTTTCTGTCTCTCTCTATTACATGTTGATAAAGCCCTTAGGATGTGTACTCGACTTCCAGGACTATGATGCAGATCATAATAGTGGGGCCTGGGTAGTCCATGAGTACATCCATCAATGTTCCTAGTCGTGGGAATATCGAGACGGGGCATCGATATTCCAGAGTAGACTAGCGTATATCTTCTCAGACCCTTATGATGGGCGATGGATGATCCCATATCCACTGGTGTTTGACATCAGAGATGGTATGCGGGTGCTCAGTGGAGACTGGTTACACTGAACGGACTCGCCGAGAACTCCCAGATGGTATTGTATCTCACGTCAAATGGCAGTTCTCTGGTGACACTAGTACAGCTTAGTCTGTTGACCCGAGATCGTCATAAAGTCTTGTGTGTCTCCCACTGTGCTTTGATTTCAACCGTACCACGGCTCTGCTGAGTCATGCAAACAGGTGGTTTTTGGGTACAGTCCCGATTCACATGGAAGCAATGAGCGATAGGAGGGGATTCGTCTCTCCCGGTATTGGGGGTTGATGTTGCGCTATGCTCGACTGGACATAACAGGAAATCCCTGGCCAGGGTTGTAGTGATCTACTGGTAAGTGTTATCAGTAGTTTCACACATGTTATGGACCTCACGTCAGCATGACTTATCGAGCTATTGGCGTCTGACGTTTACCACCCCTAGGCGAGATATGCGACATATCAGACGAACAGACCGGACTGTACGGTAAGTGTTACTGGTTGGATTCACAGGAGTGTGAGCGGGCTTGCTCGTCGATCTTCTGATCGCTCAATACCCGGGTGGCCGTTACGTTTAGCAGACCGCTTGCGGCTTGTGGGTGTTTGATATGATCATCATCTGCTGCCGGCGTATTGACGAGTCTTTAGAGTCCTACACAGAGGTTTCCTGGCTCAAGCGAAACGAAATAGGAGCGCATATGTGATATGTGCGGGACCGAGAATAATGCATGAATGTGATACTGTATTCTATTCTCGCGATGAATGTATCGATTGGTTGTATGCGATATAACCTAGTTATCGAATCAAGGATTGATTCGATAAACCGATACATTGGATATTAGTCAGTTATATGCGATATGACCGGATCGTTAAATCAAGTATTGATTTAATGATTTAATGCATAATTATATATTTGATATAATAATTTGCATTAACTAGTATTTGTTCACTTTAAATGGATTTTCTCACTTGAAGTACACAAGTTGTATATGTGATATACTTTTGTGCACTTGTTTGTATCATGTTTGATGATACATGCTAACTTGAGTTTGTGTGTATGATTAAACAATGGTTAGGGTTTTGTTTACTTATCTATTCATTTATTCATTTTTGCAAAATAAGTCATGGTGGCTTTCTTTGTTTGCTTGTTGAAGCTTCATGAAGCTTTGAACAAGTCCACCATTTTTGTCTCATGCTTAACCCTAACCATTCAACCTAACCATAGTTTATTCTCTACACCTAACCATGGTTGCTATATGATAAGTATTCATTTTATTTTCTATTTTGAATAAGACTTATCATATTCTTTCTTCTTCTTCTTTTTCTTCAACAAAGAAGAAACCTTGCCTCCATCAATGGCAACATGAGAAAAAGAGTGAGAAATCCAATTCTAAAGTGAACCCACTTCCTATTTCTTCATCCTCTACCACTTGCCAAGTAGTATAGGGTGTTTTCTTTACAAGTTTCATGGCTTGGTGAAGTTGGAGCTTGATCTTGTGTTGCCTCGACGTAGATCATCTTCGGCATCGAAGTCGACGACCTAGCCCGTCCATTTCTCCGATGAAGCCGACGCTAGAGCCCGGGGCCCGATGATCGCAGCGAGGGGACTTCATCACGGAGCTATGGAGGTAGAGGACCGGATCTACAAACGATGTATGTTCGTTCACTCTTAGTTAAAGCCGTTAACTTGCTTGCATCGCCTCATTATCTAGTTAACGATCCGCATTAGGGTTTGTACGCACATGATAAATTTGAATTGGGCATGTTTGATCTGTTGTGAGACTTCATTAGTGTGCCTAGGATCCCCACAGTGGTATCAGAGTCTAGCTAGAGCCTTAGGCGATGCATAGACGGAGTTAGAAGTCCGATCGAACAGAAACCCTAATTCAAAATGGCTCTCTGGACATTTTCTGTATTTGTGGATTTTTCTGAATTAAAAATTCTTAAAAAATTCAGCAGGAAGATCTAAGAATTATGGTGCGAAACGAGCTCCTGATTCATCTAAACCGCCGCGGAACAGCGGCAGAAGCATGACTTCTGCGGCGGTTCCGCGGACGTATGGTCACATTGCCCCATAATTTTTGCACAGTAATTCCTATATTTTGGTTCTGGATTTTCTAGGATTTTTAAATATCACTCAAGAGTTGAGTTTTTTGGGTTGTATTGGGGACTCGGTGTTTCGATTGATTGTCTAATTTTGTCTGTGTGCTTTTCTGGATAATTTTAGAATATGTTAAAAAGTTCGACCGGATATAAATACCCACTTTTTCCCCTGCCGGAAAATTTCCAATTGTTGGATTTTCCATAGTTTAATGACGTTCCAAGTAGTGCAAGTAACGCGATGGTCCCTCTAGAAGACAATAAAGCTTAACTCGATTATGTGACCGTCTTGAACTGCCCTTTGAACCTTAGGGTTTGTGGCAGTACGGCGTGCCACATGTGAGGCGTTGGCTTGACCCTTCTATGGCTGGACCGTTGGTACTGAGGCACGAAGTGAATGTTTTTAAACTTATTTCATGTGTTGAGCAGTTTCGGGAAAACTTGGGTGTTCGATTGTTCGATCGGAAAGTTTAACATTTTCTATCTTATCCGGAATGTGATACAATAATTGGAATCCACAAGTAGTTATGAGATAACTGATTTGAATGTTATAAACATAGCGCTTTAGTCTCACTTGATCGGTTGCCACGGAATTTTGATGTGATCAGAAGTCCGTCGCAATCACGTAGCGTACGCGGATACTCGCCGGGTAAACTTAATAGACAGCTTCACTCCATAACCCGACCAAGTGACTGTAGGAGAACCCCGTCGTCGAAAGCATCCGTTCGGGTGCTCGCGGCAGCGGTGTTCCACCTTGGTGCACTTCGTCGACGGTATCGGGGGTGCGGCCGTCTACTAAAGTTTGCGACGAGTATTCGATCAGAATTTCGGGAATCCTGTTGAATTGCCCGACTTGATATTGAAAAGAGTTTTCGATAATGAGACTAAAATGCGGGGTTTATAATTGTTAGGCATGCGATGTCTAAGTATTTCATTTGATTAGGCATGCGATGTCTAAGTATTTCATTTGATTAGGCATGCGATGTCTAAAGAGGTTGCGGATTCCAACTGTTGTAGTTTTACACTTTCTTTTCTGTGACCGCAAGTGCAGTATGTAGTGGTATTGCCGATTGTTGTTGCTATACGTCGACAACAATCGGTGTATGCATACTTACTTACGTTGATGACATGTGATGTTATGTGTTGCTGGATATGTTATATTGGATCGTCGTGTTCGAATAGCCGGTTTTTTTTATGTGAGATGAGTGTTTTTCATTTTCATTCATGTAAAAACTTGTATGTAATATTCTTTTATTGGGGCACTTCCAGGTTGCGGATGATGTCACCATTTGTATATTATTTACTTTTCCACATTAGGATCGACCCAAGGAGGGGAGCACAAGTAACCGGGTTCTAGGGTCCAGTGGGAGGCCATCTCGAGGAGTCGAGTCCGGGTCTACTAACCCTAGAATTGGTAGGGTTGCTTGCCGCTCTCGTAGGGGTCTAGGGGTGTGGGATTGGCTATTCATCACGACCGTGGAATCCGTGTTTTATACTGGCTCGTATTAAAAACACGGACGTCCTAATATATCCAATATTTCATATGATATTTTCTGCTGCGTTATCTGTGATGTGATCATGTGATTAGTTCAGATAGATATTATATATAGTATACATGATATATTATATAGACGTTGCTTATGTTTTACACCCGCGCTAGCCCTGCCTCGCTCTGGCGTTAGTTACCTAACCTAACGGTGCAGACGGGACATCGAGGCGAATGCGGATGGCATAAGCGTATATTATATTTATCTGTGATGTTTAGGTGGACTTAAATGATGGGATTTTCATTAATGTGATTAATGAAAGAAAATAAACCTAATTGATGTTGTGTAATTGAATTTCAAAATAAAAACAGGTACCTACAGTTCTTGCTTTGCATCGCGGTGTTCCTTATAGAACATCCTGCACCTTATTCGATGAGGAAAGGACCGAGATCCCTTCACCGGGAGTGACTCCTTTAGCAATAACTGGCAGATGCTACACACTCGGTTTGATTTTTGATTGCTTCTGTAGTTTCTGCTTTGCACAGTGATATATATGATATATCCCGCAGCTCATTCGACGAGGAAAGGGCCGACGATCCCTTCACCGGGAGTGACCCCATTAGCAAAACTAGAAAAGCCTAAAAAACACTCCATTTAAAAACCATTTGATTCCGCAACGAGATCAAGTTCAAAGCGTTAAAGGTTTTCTTAAAAACCATCCGCAACCCTCCGTCATTTTAGGAAGTAGAGTACTTAGTATTCGTGCTACGTTTGTCGACCATAGCCGAGGCGTAGCGTGCGGTAGCTAAGTGATATCTTCCTACACAGCATATGATGCGATTAGTTAGGACAGTCATGTGGCTTTGTTGACCTTAGCCAAGGGTCATGTGGGTGGGTCTAATTAATCACGAAATGACGGGAAGAACTTGACTAGTACCTATGATTTGTTGATCTTAGCCAAGGTCATAGGTGCTAGGGGTAAAAACCATTATCGGGAGTTTCAAGTGTTGAAATTTGCAATAAGATTGCATACCTTCTATATGATAGTTGGATCCCGATACCCACTGCGAGTAATTGTTACACCTGGGAGAGTTTTGCACTTTACAATTAGTCGATCAAGTAGGTGTCTAGAAAGGTGTCAACGGGGTTACCCCTCTGGGAAAACGAGGTTTACTGTAATTAGGTCCGTACGAAAGCACGAGGAACCTCCCTCAAAGTACCGACACTGGCTTGGCTGAAAGATTGGAGAAATTGTAGAGTGTAATTAATCCTTGCTAGTCTTTCCTTTTAAGGTTTGAAGGAAGATTTGATAAAAACAGTGGGAGCCATCCTGATTAGACAAAATATATAACCAATCTAATCTTGCAAGAGCGCACGCAGAGTGTTTTCTTCTCTCTCTCTCCAGGTAGCGACCATATCACGCCTTAATCAAGATAATAATATGGATGTATTGACCGAACCCGCTTGTTATACTGAGCTGGGGAACGTTGGTCCCGCTCCAACTTATAATTGTTATAAGACCGAACAGGAAATAGGGGAATACCAGGATTCCCATGCCGCCCAAACGAAGAAAGTGCATGAGATGCATTTCCTTCGGGTGTGTTCATTATAAAGAACTGTTTCTCAGTATCCTCTGAATCCTGGGTATTTGATACCGGATCAGGATCCCAGATATGTAACCTGTTACATAGGGCTACAAAAAGGTAGAAAACTGAGAACGGGTGATAAGTTTCATGAGACAGAAAACGGGGCAAGTGTTGCAGCCATGTCTGTTGGTCACTGTCACCCTGTATTACCAATACATTGATTCTGAACAAATGCTATTAGATACCGAACCTGATATACAAAATCATATCAATCTCTTTATTTATTAAAGTAATGATAAAATTTTGTATTGATGGATAATGTTTTGAACATTTCCTATATCAAATGTTGATCGGTTCAGGCACGTTATCTAAAAGCATTGACGTCCTAAATCAAACTACAGTTCCTAGTATACAGAATACAAACAAGAGGAAGAGTTCAGAAATGAATGAATCCTTCTTGAGGTATTGTAGACTAGGTCATATCAATGTGACCCGACTGGCTGAAGTTACATTTTAGATGCATATTTAAATCAGTTTGAATTTACATCTTATGAAACTTGCCAGTCATGTCACAAAGATTAGATGACCATAGCTCTGTTTATTGGAAACAGAGAAAGAGTTAATGAACTCTTGGGACTGATACATGATAATGTATGTAAGGTCTCCTGTCTACATATGCCAGGACCGGTTCTTTGTACTTCATTACGTTCTCTGATGATCTCTCAAGATTCAGACATATGTTCCTGTTGAAACATAGGCCCGAAGCTTTTGAGATATTCACAGAATATAAGTTAGAAGTAGAGAACCAAAAACCGGGTATAAGTATTATATCCTATGATGAGATCAGGGAGGAGAATACTTGTGCATGGAATTCCTGGACTATTCTAAAGGAGAATGAGATTCTCTCTCAGCATTACTGCTCCGTATACACCATAGCACGATGGTATATCGGGGCGGAGTAAGCACACCCTATATGATATGGTGCGCTCTATGATGAGTACTATTGAGTTTCCTATTTCCTTTTAGGGAGTTATGCACTTATGAAGTTGCATACCTATTGAATAGGGTTCGATTCAAATCAGTGCCTACCACTCCATATAAGATATGGTATGGGAAGAGCCTATCTCTTAAGTAAGTTAAGATTTGGGATTATCCGGCCTGTGTCAAAAGCAAAATCCGGACAAGATCGAGGCAAGGTCAGTTTTGTAGAACTGGAAAGGTTCCAGCTATACAAAACTGCAGCTGATGATTTGACAGAACCAAAGGATTCAATAGTTCCCGACGAATCTCAGCCTCTCCGCCGATCTGGTACGGTTTCTCATCCGCTTGAGAGATACTTCGGTTTCTCGATGATAGTGGGAGCGAGGATTGCATCATGAGATGATGACACAACTAGATTCGAGCAGGTCATTGAGAGTAGGGACTCTGTAAGAATGGCTGGATGCTTAGCGATCTTAGATGGAATCCATGTACACCAACAAAGTATGGACTTTAGTTGCTATATCTGAAGGGTTAAATCCCCATCAGGAGCAAGTATATCTTGAGAAGATTACTTGGTGTAGATGGAAAAGTTGAGACTTTCAGCTAGACTTGTTAAAGGTTTTCGTCATCGACCAGGCGTGGATAATGATGATACCTTTTCCAGTGGCTATGCTTAAGTCCATCCGGATCCTACTTGCCATGGCTACATACCATGACTACGATATCTGGCGGTTGGGTACCATGACTACTTTTCTAAATAATGATTTATAAGAGAATGTCTATAAGTACACAGCCAAAGGGCTTCGTAAACAGTGGGAGCAGCGGAAATATGTGCAAGTTGCTTTACATATTAAAGCAGGCATCGCGGAGTTGGAACGTCTTGTTTGATGTGATAGTCAAAGTGTTTGACTTCATCAAAATGGTAGATGAACCTTGTATATACAAAACGGTAGTAGAGAGTAAGGTGGTTATCCTCGTATTGTACGTAGACAACATACTCTTGATAGGAAAAGAGTTTCCTCTACTACGCTCGGTCAATCTCCTCTTATCACAAAGATTCTCCAAATGGGATAAAGGTGAATCACTGGAAAGGTACCAGGGTGATAAGGACGACTGAATGTCAGTCGCAGGAATTGTCTTTACCCCCAGTAAAGGGACGGTATGTTGGAAGAGTTCCAAGCTAGATACCGTGGCAAACTAGACGATAAAGGCTGGTAACATCGCTATTAAAGATACTACCAAAGAGGCAGTTTGGGTATATATTGGTTCATAAGATGAACTAGGTTCCTACCATTGTACGACAATGAAAGTGTGGCTTTGGCCCGGGAACCCTGGTCCTATCAGTGACCCAGACATATTCTGAGGCAGCATCACCTGATCATGGAGATAGATGTTCTCCAGGGTGATCGAGGTTAGGAGAGTAGACTCATAGGACAACACGGCTGATCCACTCACAAAGGCTTTTTCCCAGAGAGAGACTTACATAGGATGGTTGAGTATGTGATTCTGCAACGACTGCTACAGATGGCCCTAGTGCAAGTGGGAGATTGTTAGTTATATGTATGCCCTAGAGGCCATTACTGTACATTGGATGTATATTTTAGTGGATGCTGGGACATATATAGGTAGGACTTTCTTGCTCGACATGATAGTACGCTATTTGGTTGCTCTTTATCTTAACATGTATACTTTCTGTCTCTCTGTTACATGTTGATAAAGCCCTTAGGATGTGTACTCGACTTCCAAGACTATGATGCAGATCATACTAGTGGGGCCTGGGTAGTCCATGAGTACATCCTTCAATGTTCCTAGTCGTGGGAATATCGAGACGGGGCATCGATATTCCAGAGTAGACTAGCGTATATCTTCTCGACCCATGTGATGGGTGATGGATGATCCCATATCCATTGGTGTTTGACATCAAAGATGGTATGCGGGTGCTCAGTGGGGACTGGGTACACTGAACGGACTCGCCGAGAACTCCCAGATGGTATTATACCTCACGTCAGATGGCAGTTCTCTGGTGACACTGGTACAGCTTAGTCTGTTGACCCGAGATCGTCATAGAGTCTTGTGTGTCTCCCACTGTGCTTTGATTTCGACCCTACCACGACTCTACTGAGTCGTGCAAACAGGTGGTTTTTGGGTACAGTCCCGATTCACATGGAAGCAATGAGCGATAGGAAGGGATTCGTCTCTCCCGGTATTGGGGGTTAATGTTGCGCTATGCTCGACTGGCCATAACAGGAAATCCCTGGCCAGGGTTGCAGTGATCTACTGGTAAGTGTTATCAGTAGTTTCACACATGTTATGGACCTCACGTCAGCATGACATATCGAGCTATTGGGGTCTGACGTTTACCACCCCTAGGCGAGATATGCGACATATCAGACGAACAGACCGGACTGTACGGTAAGTGTTACTGGTTGGATTCACAGGAGTGTGAGCGGGCTTGCTCGTCGATCTTCTGATCTCTCAATACCCGGGTGGCCGTTACGTTTAGCAGACCGCTTGCGGCTTGTGGGTGTTTGATATGATCATTATCTGCTGCCGGCGTATTGACGAGTCTTTAGAGTCCTACACAGAGGTTTCCTTGCTCAAGCGAAAAGAAATAGGAGCGCATATGAGATATGTGCGGGACCGAGAATAATGCGTGTATGTGATACCGTATTCTATTCTCGCGATGAATGTATCGATTGGTTGTATGCGATATAACCTAGTTATCGAATCAGGGATTGATTCGATAAGCCGATACATTGGATATTAGTCGGTTATATGAGATATGACCGAATCGTTAAATCAAGTATTGATTTAATGATTTAATGCATAATTATATATTTGATATAATAATTTGCATTAACTAGTATTTGTTCACTTTAAATGGATTTTCTCACTTGAAGTACACAAGTTGTATATGTGATATATTTTTGTGCACTTGTTTGTATCATGTTTGATGATACATGCTAACTTGAGTTTGTGTGTATGATTAAACCATGGTTATATGAATGGTTAGGGTTTTGTTTACTTATCTATTCATTTATTTATTTATTCATTTTTGCAAAATATGTCATGGTGGCTTTCTTTGTTTGCTTGTTGAAGCTTCATGAAGCTTTGAACAAGTCCACCATTTTTGTCTCATGCTTTACCCTAACCATTCAACCTAACCATAGTTTATTCTCTACACCTAACCATGGTTGCTATATGATAAGTATTCATTTTATTTTCTATTTTGAATAAGACTTATCATATTCTTTCTTCTTCTTCTTTTTCTTCAACAAAGAAGAAACCTTGCCTCCATCAATGGCAACATGAGAAAAAGAGTGAGAAATCCAATTCTAAAGTGAACCCACTTCCTATTTCTTCATCCTCTACCACTTTCCAAGTAGTATTGGGTGTTTTCTTCACAAGATTCATGGCTTGGTGAAGTTGGAGCTTGATCTTGTGTTGCCTCGACGTTGATCATCTTCGGTATCGAAGTCGACGACCTAGCCCGTCCATTTCTCCGATGAAGCGGACGCTAGAGCCCGGGACCCGATGATCGCAGCGAGGGGACTTCATCACGGAGCTATGGAGGTAGAGGACCGGATCTACAAAGGTTGTATGTTCGTTCACTCTTAGTTAAAGCCGTTAACTTGCTTGCATCGCCTCATTATCTAGTTAAAGATCTGCATTAGGGTTTGTAGGCACATGATAAATTTGAATTGGGCATGTTTGATCTGTTGTGAGACTTCATTAGTGTTCCTAGGATCCCTACAAAACATACCCGTATTTGTATTACGAACGAATACAAATGCAACTGAAACAAAGATATTATATCTACCCAGTATAATACTGGGATCCGGCTTAAACCAAAGCCTACCAGTATTATCTGCCCGAAAAATGACACGTGCGAAAGTGCACGTGCATTTTCCGAACCCTGCCATAAAACCATACGGCCTCTACAACGTTTCGCCCGAACTTAGGAAACTGACTGTGGGGGACTCTAATGACTCATCAACACATTGGCACTGGGTATAACCTCTAGCACGTCAGAGGTACAAGCTGTACGTAACGGTTGCCTATGTATTGATTGAAAAGGAAGCTGACGAGCGAACTCATCTATAAACCCTACTAAGCCTAACAGTGACAATATCCGTACTGTCCGGTCCGTTCGTCTAAAGAGTATCGCATATCGAGTCTAGGGGGGTGGATAAAGTCAGACCCTTAATAACGCGATAAATCTTGTCGGCTTGAAGCCCATCACCATCTAAGAAACTACTGATCCAAATCAGTAATTCTCCACTACCTCGGCCGAGGATTTCTAGTGATGGCCACCCGTGCACTGTGCGAAATCAACCCCCAATATCGGGAGAGACGAATCCCCGACGATCCGCTCACTGCCTCCATGTGGCTCGGGACTGTACCCAAAAAATACCTGTTTGCACGTCTCCTTTGAGCATGGTAGGGTAGAAATCAAAGCACAGTGGGAACTCACACAATACAAATGACGATCTCAGGGCGACAAACTAACCTGTACACATGTCACCAGGGAACTGCTATCAAACGATATGTATAATACCAACTAGCATATTGCCGGCAAGTCCTGTCCGGTGTACTCATAACCCAATGAGCACCTGTATACATCTTAGGAGAACCAACTGACACCAATGGCTTGTGAGACCGGCCACCGTCCCTCGTCGGGGTCTCGACAGTATACACTAGTCTACTCTGGAGTATCGATGCCCTGTCTCGAAACTCCCACGACTAGGGACACATTAAGGATGTGCTTACAGACCCCAGCTCCCATGTATATGATCGCCATCATACTGTTGGCAGTCAAGCAAGAATCCTATGGGCTCTATCAACATGCAATAGTGAACTAAAGCATGTATACGATGATAGAGACAAACCAGATAGCATACTATCATTTCGAGCAAGACTGTCATATCGTTATAGGTCCTTCCTCAATCATTGTAATCATGTACCTGCGATCCAATAACTGACTTTGAGGGCACTATATCCAACAATCTCCCACTTGCACTCAAGGCTAATTATTGCGATGTCGCATACTCACAGCCCGTGTGATACCGAATACCCAACTCCTCTACTAATCAGTTTCACAAAGCTAGTTTGTAAAACTCTTGTGTTCGAGAAATAGCCTCAGTGAGTGGATCCGCCCTGATGTTTCTTTCTATGTCTCTCTTAATCTCAAGTTCGCGGAGGAAGCCATCTCTTGAATCGAGTAATACCTGTCTTAGAATATGTCTGGATATCTGATGGGACCTAGTTCATAAATGAACTCCAAATCCAAACTTCTTAGACTGTAGTGATCACTGAACCTAATTAGTATCCAGCACCATGCCTCCCACAGTATCCTCTTGGACCACCTGTCCATAATACTGTCCCTCGTCAGAGGGAAAACTATAACTCTGACAATCACTCTGTCAACCATGTGTAAGTCGATGTACAACACCCCAAGACTTGCGGGGAGGCGGAAAAATGAAAAACGATCTTGTTTTAGGCGTAAACATCGACTAACCGAAGAATCGTTTGCTAAACTATAACTAACATCAAACATAGGAGTTCTAAACTACTATGAAAAGTGATTATACTTGTAGAACCGTGTCCTTCGTCTTTACGATCTCCACCTCCTCTTCGGCCTTCTCCAAGTAGTAGATGATCCACCCGAGAGCTTTACTCCAAGCTTTGCCTCTAAACCTGAGGCAACTAGGTTTCTTTAGTTGCTAATCAAAGTACCTAGATGATATAGAGTGAGGGTTATGGATTAAGTAGTCTAACTAATCCTTGTACTCAACACATGAGAGGGGAGGATTAGGGTTTGAAGAGAGGAAGATTGAGGAGAGAGAAGGTGAGAATGATTATTGAAATGAGAAAATGAGTTATCATAATATATATGAAGCATCAAGATTTATCAATAAAAGAAAAGAAAATGATAAATAATCATGCTTCATAAATATCTAATGGTGATTCATCTCCGTGAGTCATTAAGCATTTATGATGCATTAATGATATGGATGAATCACTCATATGACTCACTAATCTCATTCAATATATATGCCACCTTAACCTCCTTAGTCACCATCTTCTAGAAGCTTCTCGCGCAATTATGAGAACGCCCCTCCTATCCGTGAAAACACGGAAAAACTTTAGACTGTATAAATCCAATAACCGGATACTAGAAACTGGCTTAAACCAAAGCCGACTAGTAAAAACTGTCCGAAAGTCGTACGTGCGTAAACACACGTATGCGTCCGAACCCTTGTCGTAAAACCATACGACCTCTATATCGTTTCGCCTGGAGTAGGGAAACTCTCTGTGTGGGACTCTAGAGACTCGACTACTACGCTGGCAGTGGGTTTAACCACAGACTGCAAGCGGCACTAGCTGTACGTAACGGTCCCCAGGTAGATGTCGATAAGAAGGCCGATGAGGAAACCCATCCGAACTCCTTCTGAGTCTGATGTGACAATCTCCGTACAGTCCGGTCCGTTCGTCTAAGACTATCGCATATCGGGCCCAGTGGGCGGCAACCGTCAGTCCCCTAATAGTGGTATAAGTCGTGTCGGAGCGAAGCCCATTACACCCTGAGAAACTACTGGATCCTACCAGTAAATCTCGCTTGTCCTGGCCAGGGACTTTGCGTAATGGCTCTCTGACACAGCGCGATATCAACTCCCAATACCGGGAGAGACGAATCCTGTCTAACCGCCACTGCCTCCAAGTGCTCGGGACTGCACCCAACTGCTACCTGTTTGCACGACTCCTTTGAGCCATGGTAGGGTAGCAATCTAAGAACAGTGGGACACACTCGAGGCGAAGTAGCAGTGTCAAGTCTGCGGACTATGCTGTACTCATGTCACCTGGGAACTGTTAACTGACGATTGGTATAAAACCCAACCAACAGTTCCCTGCGAGTCCTGTCCGGTATACCCATAACCCAACGAGCACCTGTATACTATCTCCAGTACGATGTACTGACGGCTGTGGGACAGACCATCTCCCTAACTGGGATGAGAAGCATACACACTAGTCTACTCCGGAGTATCGATGCCCTGTCTCGATAATCCAACGACTAGGGACCTGAATAAGGATATGCTTGTAGACTACCCAGCCCCCACTAGTGTGACTGCCATCACAACGCTGGTAGTCAAGCAAGATCCTAAGAGCTCTATCAATACGTATACTCACATATTAAGATAGAAAAACCAAGTAGCATACGACCATGTTTAGCAAGACTGTTATATACTTGTGAATATCCCAAGCTTCCATTAAGTAATATACAAACTAGTATGATACAATAATGGCCCCTAGGACATATACACTAACAACCTCCCACTTGCACTAGGGCCATTTACTGGCGTATCGAAGACCGATGATCTCTAGTAGCCTCTCAAACTGAATCTGAGGTAGGGCCTTCGTGATTGGATCAGCAATGTTCTCTTCAGTAGCAACTCTCTGAACCTCGATCTCCCGACGATCAATGATCTCCATGATCAGGTGATACCGCCTTAAGATGTGTATGGACTTCTGCTGGGACCTTGGTTCCTTCGCTAAAGCTATAGCTCCGTTGTTGTCGCAATACAGAGGTATTGGATCAACAATGGTAGGAACCACCTGAAGTTCTGTTAGAAACTTCTTCATCCAGACCGCTTCTTTTGCGGCATCGCAAGCAGCTATATACTCCGCTTCCATCGTCGAGTCAGCAACGGTGTCCTGCTTGGAGCTCTTCCAGCACACCGCCCCTACATTGAGGGTAAAGACATAACCTGACATGGACTTGGAATCGTCCTTATCACTCTGGAAGCCGCAATCAGCATAGGCCTCCAACCTGAGGTCTTTTGCGCCGTAAACCAAGAACATCTCCTTAGTCCTCTTCAGGTACTTGAGAATGTTCTTTACTGCTATCCAGTGCTTCTTCCCTGGGTCTGACTGATACCGGCTTACCACGCTCAGTGCGTAAGCTACATCTGGTCTTGTGCATAACATCGCATACATTATAGAGCCTACCGCAGAAGCGTAGGGTATAATAGACATGCGTTCCCTTTCCAAATCAGTCTTAGGAGACATCTCTTTGGATAGGGTGATTCCGTGACAAGCTGGTAGATTACCGCGCTTAGAATCTTCCATACTGAATCTTTTCAGTACAGTGTCGATATACCTGGACTGCGAAAGTCCCAACATCCTCTTGGATCTATCACGAAAGATCCGGATCCCCAGAATGTAAGAGGCATCACCCAGGTCTTTCATGGAGAACCTGTGTGACAAGAATCCTTTGACAGATTGTAGCATAGGAATGTCATTTCCTATCAATAGAATGTCATCCACGTATAAGACGAGTAATACGACACTTCTGGCTACAACTTTACTATATATACATGGTTCATCTGGATTTTTGATAAAGTCATATTCTTTGACTGTATCATCAAAACAGATGTTCGAACTCCGCGATGCCTGCTTTAGTCCATAAATGGACTTAAGCAGCTTGCATACTTTCCCGCTGCTCCCACTCTGATTGAAACTCTCTGGCTGATCCATATAGACGCACTCTACTAAATTACCATTCAGAAAAGCCGTCTTTACGTCCATCTGCCAGATTTCATAATCATGGAAGGCAGCAATAGCAAGAAGGACCCGAATGGATTTGAGCATAGCCACTGGAGAAAAAGTTTCGTCATAGTCCAAACCAGGTCTTTGACCAAATCCCTTTGCAATAAGTCTAGCCTTATAGATTTCCACCTGTCCATCTACACCAATCTTTTTCTTGAAGATCCATTTGCATCCTATGGGTTTTACCCCATTTGGAGCAAAGTCCATAGTCCATACTTTGTTGGTGTACATGGATTCCATTTCGGTCCGCATTGCATCTAGCCATCGTACTGAGTCGCCGGTCTGGATAGCCTGCTGGAAGCCAGTAGGTTCATCATCATCTATGATGCAATCCTCTCTATCCCCATCTATGAGAAAACCGTAGTATTTCTCAGGCGGATGAGGCGGCCTACTACTCCTGCGGAGGGGTGCGGGAATGTCCTGTTCTTCTTGAACTACTTGTTCTACCAAACTTTCAGTATTAGTTTGTGGTTCTGGAATTTCTTCCAGTTCTATTTCGCTCCTACTTGTTTCCTTTTCTAAAAACTGATGTTCTAGAAAATGGGCATTACGAGAAACAAATACCTTTTGTTCCTCTGCGTAATAGAATAGATATCCCCTGGAGTTCTTTGGATATCCCACAAACTTACACTTTACTGATCGTGCCTCGAGCTTGTCCACATGCTGCTTTTTAACAAAAGCTGGACATCCCCAAATCATTATTTACTGAAGATGGGGTTTCTTCCCACTCCACATCTGATATGGAGTGGTAGGCACAGTCTTGGTAGGAACCATGTTCAAAAGATATGCCGCTGATTCTAGCGCATAACCCCAGAAAGATCGCGGTAACTCAGCATTACTCATCATGAATCGTACCATATCTAATAGGGTTCGATTCCGTCTCTCCGATACACCGTTATGCTGTGGAGTGTATGGAGGAGTAAGCTGAGAGAGAATTCCTTTCTCTTCTAGGTAACCTAGAAACTCGGCACTCAAGTATTCACCACCTCGATCAGATCTTAGTGTCTTGATACTTTTGCCGGTTTGGTTTTCTACTTCATTCTTATACTCTTGGAATTTCTCAAGAGCCTTGGATTTATGTTTCATCAGATAAATGAATCCGTACCTTGAGTAATCATCCGTGAAAGTAAAGAAATAGGAAAAACCACCTCTTGCATGTGTAGACATTGGACCACATACATCGCTGTGTATGAGTCCTAAGAGCTCGCTCGCTCTTACTCCATGTCCAGTAAATGGAGTCTTTGTCATCTTTCCTTTGAGACAAGATTGACAAGTGTCATAAGATTGATATTCGAACGAGTCCAAATATCCTTATCTATGCAACTTACTCAACCTTCTCTCATTGATGTGACCCAGTCTACAATGCCATAAGAAAGCTTTATTTAAATCTGGAGACTTTCTTTTTAGTGTGTTCTGGACATTGAAAATTTGGAGTTGGTTTAACACATATATACCGTTTTCCAGTGTACCGGACCCGATCAAACTATGATTAAGGTGGAAGTTAACAACACCACTTCCAAACGTGAAATCATAACCTTTATTTGATAACAAGGAAACAGATATGATATTACACGTTAAGCTGGGTACACAAAAACAGTTATGTAAAACCAAAATGTGTCCACTCGTCAATCCCAGGTTATAATCCCCTACGGACACAGCTCCCACGCTAGCTCCGTTAGCAACCATCAGGGTCATATCACCTTCCTTCAGCACTCTACGGTTTCTCAGTGCCTGCAATGAATTGCAAATATGAGATCCTGATCCGGTATCCAATACCCAGGAAGTAGAGTTGATTGACAGACAATTATCAATTACAAACACACCTGAAGTCGAAGCCACAGCTTGCTTCGGTTCCTGGTTTTTGGCGTTCCACGCCTTGCAATCCTTTTTCCAGTGCCCTTTCCTGTGACAATGGAAGCATTCATCCTGGCCCACTACCGGTACCGCAAACTTTTTCTTTCCCTTCCCTCCCACCTTACTTATACCTCCTCTAGGTCTGGGGGCGGCCATCTTTTTCCTTCCTTTGGCCCTAGCCTTGGACTCGGAAGAAGAAGCACCGCTAACAAACATAGCGGGTGTTTCCCTTGCCTTCTGCAAGGTGCCCTCTGCACTCCTTAACATGTCCAGGAGTTCCGAAAGTTCAACTTCTTTTCTTTGAATGTTGAAGTTCAGGATAAACTGGGCGTAGGTGGGAGGAAGGGACTGGAGAATAAGGTCTGTATAGAGCTCATTATCCAAAGTCGTCCTAAGGTCTGCGAGTTCTTCTATATAGCCGATCATCATTAGGACATGTTCTCCTACCGATGACCCGACAGCCAACCTCGCTCGAAACAAGTTCTTTGAGGTCTCGTATCTTGCTATACGAGATTGCTCCCCATACAGATCTTTTGTATGGAGAAATATGGAGTCAAGATCCATATCCTCGTGCCTCCTCTGATGTTCATTGTTCATCGAGGCAAGCACGATGCACTTGGCTTTCGCGCAATCTAAATCCCAGGTTTTGCGGATTTCCTTATCCGCATTACTGGATTTGGGACCTGGGACTTCAGGTGCCTTAGTTGTGAGGACATACCCCAATTTGTCATAAGTCAAGGCCATTTTGACATTCCGCAGCCAATCTTTATAGTTTGGCCCTGCCAGTATATTTTTCTCTAAAAGTAACTTAAGTCCAGCCATTTTCAGGGTCGCTGCAAATAGGAGAGAGAGAAGAAAACTCTTTAGCATGATGCTCTTGCAAGTTTAGAGTGGTTTTTAATTTATCTAAACTGGATGGCTCCCACTGTTTCTCGAATCTTTCCCCAAACCATAAAAGAAGAATTAGCCATGACTATTCTCACCGTACAATACTTGCTTAACCGTTCAACCAGGCTAGTGTCGATACTTCGAGAGAGGTTTTCCAACGCTTTCGTGAAGTTCCTTAATTAAATAACCTCTTTTCTCTGGGGGCGTAACCCCGCTGACACCTTTCTTGACACCTACTTGGTTTATAGCATTGATCGTTAAGTGACGAATCTCCTGATGAGTAGCATATACTCACAGTAGGATCGGGATCCAAATATCATCGTATGATAATGTTGAAGGAATCCAACCAACATTCATCAAACTCCAAATGGTATGCATCTCTTTGCAAATTTCAGTTTCTTTAGAAATTCCCGATATAAATTTTTTTTTGCCATATGCTCTTATGACCTTGGCGTTAGGTCAAAATGTCAAAAGTCACATGTCAAGTTCTACCCATCATTATCTTGTCAATTTGAACCCATCCATATATATCCTTGACGTTCGGCCAAAATGATAATATGACTGTCCCAAACTAACTCATCTATCTATGCAACAAATGAATACTCAGTAGCTACCAAACACTATCCCTTGGCGTTAGGTCAAATTACATGGCTTGAATACTACTGAATACCCAGATGAAATGACGGAGGGCTACGAATGGTTTTGGCGAAACCGTGAACGTAGTGAACTTGATATAACCGAAGGAACCTGATAGCTTTTAAAAGGAGTGGTTAAAGCTCCGCATTTAAAAAAAATCTGTTTTAAAATTAACCGAGTGGTTTCTTTTAAATTGTTCCAACGATTAAACTTTTGGTTTATTTTCTTTGCATTATAAATAATGCATCCCATGATTAACCTATCATTACAGAAAACAACGAAAATACAACGTCCTCTTTTGTCATCCGCATTCGCCACTGGGTCCCGTCATCACCCGTTAGGTTACTTAACGACAGAGCGGGGGCTGGGCTAGCACGGGTGTAAAATATAAGTGACGTCCAAATAGCTATCATATATAGATATTGTACATTCGTCAGACACAATAATAGGCATTCCAGATCTCATATGAACTTTATTAGATTTGGAAGCAATCCGTGTTTGTTAAGAGCCTGCAACAAAAGACGGATTACACAGTTGTGATGAATAGCCATTACTCCACCCTAGACCCCTACGGGTACGGCAAACTACCCGTCAAATACCCAAAGTGAAGCGGTCTCCCTCAACAAAGTGAGTAGGCCACTAAACACTTCAAAGTATCCGGTAGTTTGTGTACCCCATCTTGGGTCTATCTTAGGAGCAAAAACAGTAAAATGAAATAATACAACGGTGGCTACAACCGCAACCTGGATGTGCCCCGCAAAATAATATTACAACATATTACAATTATATCGAATGAATTAAAATAATAACCCATCACAAACCCCGGCTAATCATCACAACAGTCCAATACAGTTCACATCCACAAACAGTAAAAACCATTACAGAAATGTGCAACCCCCTGCCAACCGACATACTAGCAATTAGGGGAGGTTTACGAACACATTATACAAACATAGATATAGTCAAATTATCAAACATCGTAAAATTTCGATCAAGCAAAACACTTTAGATTCTACTGCAAAACTTCTCTGTGCACCTGAGATCTTAGCAGAAAATAAAATATCCAGAAATATCACTGTTAACACCAGAAGGACACTGAAGAAATTTGGGCCGACTCGGCCCTAACTCGGCCGCGGATCCGCGGCGGATCGCATGGATCCACCGCGGTTCCGCGGCAAGTTAGCCGAGTTACGCGACAAAATTTCTTGAGTACCCCTATAATTTCCTTCTTGTTATTCTGCAGGTCCCTGAAAAAATTTTAGGGCCTGTTTTAATTTCGACAGAAACTGTGCAAAACGATGATCTTTCCGGTTCTTTTTGCGTTCGAAATACTTACGACATTGCTAATGAGTTAATTACTGTTTAGCGAGGCTCTGATACCGCTATAAATCGATGTACAACACCCCATGACTTGCGGGGAGGCGGAAAAATGAAAAACGATCTTGTTTTAGGCGTAAACATCGACTAACCGAAGAATCGTTTGCTAAACTATAACTAACATCAAACATAGGAGTTCTAAACTACTATGAAAAGTGATTATAGCTGTAGAGCCGTGTCCTTCGTCTTTACGATCTCCACCTCCTCTTCGGCCTTCTCCAAGTAGTAGACGATCCACCCGAGAGCTTTACTCCAAGCTTTGCCACTAAATTTGAGGCAACTAGGTTTCTTTAGATGCTAATCAAAGTACCTAGATGATATAGAGTGAGGGTTATGGATTAAGTAGTCTAACTAATCCTTGTACTCAACACATGAGAGGGGAGGATTAGGGTTTGAAGAGAGGAAGCTTGAGGGGAGAGAAGGTGAGAATGATTATTGAAATGAGAAAATGAGTTATCATAATATATATGAAGCATCAAGATTTATCAATAAAAGAAAAGAAAATGATGAATAATCATGCTTCATAAATATCTAATGGTGATTCATCTCCATGAGTCATTAAGCATTTATGATGCATTAATGATATGGATGAATCACTCATATGACTCACTAATCTCATTCAATGTATATGCCACCTTAACCTCCTTAGTCACCATCTTCTAGAAGCTTCTCACGCAATTACGAGAACGCCCCTCCTATCCGTGAAAACACGGAAAAAATTTAGACTGTATAAATCCAATAACCGGATACTAGAAACTGGCTTAAACCAAAGCCGACTAGTAAAAACTGTCCGAAAGTCGTAAGTGGGTAAACACACGTATGCGTCCGAACCCTTGTCGTAAAACCATACGACCT
Organism: Agapanthus africanus; assembly: GCA_030015575.1. Taxonomy (NCBI): domain Eukaryota; kingdom Viridiplantae; phylum Streptophyta; class Magnoliopsida; order Asparagales; family Amaryllidaceae; genus Agapanthus; species Agapanthus africanus. Next base: position 620,306,942 of record CM057341.1, read on the forward strand.
CTATATCGTTTTGCCTGGAATAGGGAAACTCTCTGTGTGGGACTCTAGAGACTCGAGTACTACGCTGGCAGTGGGTTTAACCACAGACCGCAAGCGGCACTAGCTGTACGTAACGGTCCCAAGGTAGATGTCGATAAGAAGGCTGATGAGGTAACCCATCCGAACTCCTACTGAGTCTGATGTGACAATCTCCTTACAGTCCGGTCCGTTCGTCTAAGACTATCGCATATCGGGCCTAGGGGGCGGCAAGCGTCAGTCCCCTAATAGCGGTATAAGTCGTGTCGGAGCGAAGCCCATTACACCCTGAGAAACTACTGGAACCTACCAGTAAATCTCGCTTGCCCTGGCCAGGGACTTTGGGTAATGGCTCTCTGACACAGTGCGATATCAATTCCCAATACCGAGAGAGACGAATCCTGTCTAACCGCCACTGCCTCCAAGTGCTCGGGACTGCACCCAACTGCTACCTGTTTGCACGACTCCTTTGAGCCGTGGTAGGGTAGCAATCTAAGAACAGTGGGACACACTCAAGGCGAAGTAGCAGTGTCAAGTCTGCGGACTATGTTGTACTCATGTCACCTGGGAACTGTTAACTGACGACTGGTATAAAACCCAACCAACAGTTCCCTGCGAGTCCTGTCCGGTGTACCCGTTGTTAGTGTATATGCCCTAGAGGCCATTACTGTATCATACTGGTTTGTATATTACTTAATGGAAGCTTGGGATATTCACCTTGTATATACAATCTTGCTCAAAATAGTAGTAAGCTACTTGGTTTGTTTCTACTTCAATGTGTACATGTGTTTATTTTATCATATCACCTATACGTATTAGTGGAGCCCTTAGGATCTTTGCTTGATTACCAGCGTTGTGATGGCAGTCACACTAGTGGGGCTGGGTAATCTATAAGCACATCCTTATACTGGTCCCTAGTCGCAGGACTATCGAGACAGGGCATCGATACTCCGGAGTAGACTGGCGCATGCGCTTCTCATCCCAGTGTGGGAGACGGTCTGTCCCACAGCCGTCAGTACGTCGTACTTGAGATGGTATGCGGGTGCTCGTTAGGTTAAGAGTACACTGGACAGGACTCGTCGGGAACTGACAAGTTGGTATTATACCTATCATCAGTTATCAGTTCCCAGGTGACATGAGTACAGCTTAGTCCGCTGACTTGACACTGGCACTGCGCCTCGAGTGTGTTCCCACTGTATTTTGATTACTACCCTACCACGGCTCAAAGGAGTCATGCAAACAGGTGGTAGTTGGGTGCAGTCCCGAAGCACTTGGAGGCAGTGACGGTTAGACAGGATTCGTCTCTCCCAGTATTGGGGGTTGACATCGCGCTGTGTCTAGGAGAGCCATTACACAAGTAGTCCCTGGCCAGGGCAAGTGAGATATACTGGTAGGCTTCCAGTGTTATCTCAGGGTGTTTTGGGCTTCACTCCGACACGACTTGTACCGCTATTAGGGGACTGACGTTTACCGCCCCCCTAGGCCCGACATGCGATGTATCAGACGAACAGACCGGACTGTACGGAAACTGTCACATTCAGACTCAGTAGGAGTTCAGATGGGGTTCACCTCGTCAGTCTTCTTATCGGCATCTACCTGGGGACCGTTACGCACAGCTAGTGCCGCTTGCGTTCTGTGGTTAAACCCACTGCTAGCGTAAGTGTCGAGTCTTTAGAGTCCCACACAGAGGGCTATTCGCCTCTGGGCAAAACAGAGTTGAGGTTGCATGGTTTTGCGATAGGGTTCGTTCTCATCCGCGCACTTGTGCACGTTTGGAGTCCGGACAGATATTACTAGCAGGCGCTGGTTTGAGCCAGACACTGGTATATGTTTTGGGGTTGATTTTATCTCTTAGTATTCATGTTCCTCGGAACAAGAATGCGGGTGTGTATGCACAGTTGATTGAGGCGGAGGAAGAGGATTTTCATTAGGGTTTCGGAACGGGTGCGTTTGCACAGTTGACTGTCGTCTTTTTCCAAACCCTAATGAATTTATGATATATCAATTAATAATATTAATTAAATGAAATTGTGTCATGGTTGGTTTTGTTGACTTGTTGACCAAGGTTGACTTGTTGACCATGGTTGAAAGTTTGACCATCATCATTACATATCAAAGATGCTCTTTGATTCTAGCAAAACCATTTAATGAATGTAATGATAATGGTCATTCCAAACCTTCCATCAACTATTTCATTTTTATTATTATTGTTAATTTGATAATTCTTTTCATTTTGTTATGGTTGCAAAATGAGAAGGATATTATTCATTCTATCATAACACTTCTCTCTCCTCTCTTCTTCTTCCTCCTCCTCTAGTTCAAGGAGCTCCCTTCTCATGTCTTGAGAATCCATCTCCTTGAGATAAAAACACCCCAAAGCCACTCTCTACTCACTCTAGGGTTAGAGGTTTAGCAAACCAAAGATCCTAGTTCACTCAAAGTTTGAGAAAGAGCCCGAAGGTTGAACCCTCAGGTGGATCCATCTTTGACGGAAGAAGACGACGAGGAAAGCACCATCAACCCCTACAAAGGTTTCAAGAAGAAGGAGTTCAAGTTAGGTATAACCTCCTTTCCGAGTAGCTAACTCCCTTTAGCTTTCTTGCTAGTTTAGTTTAGAAAAGATCCCGACTTTGTTAGTCCATGTTGCCCCATGCCCTTAAAATTTGATTTTTATACCGTTTCTGCCTCCCCGCAAGAACCGGGGACGGCAACGTGGACTTACAGTGGTATCAGAGCCTAACTAAACTAAAACTAGATTAGTAGTAAAGTGTATGGAAGTTCGAACGGAAAAATCGCAAAAACCGGAAAATCAAAACCCTAACTTTCTGTTGAAATTTTTTGTGCTCTAAAATTAAAAAGTTTTACTCCTAAAATCGGCTCAGGGTTTTGTGAGAACACCCACCAAAAACGATCCCCTGATTCCCTCAAACCGCCGCGGTTCCGCGGCGATAGGTATGCATTTACCGCGGAACCGCCGCCGTTTTGACTCCTCTCGTGATCGGGTTTTGTGCAGTGTTCTTCTGGTAGGGATTTAGGATTTTTCAGATGGTTTATTTGTGCCCAGGTTTTCCAGAAAAGAAATTTGTTTTTGGGGGCCTATAAATCCGTATTTTTTATCGAACTTCATTACACTTTGACTATAATGGTTATATCTGTGATGTTTATATGTATTGGACGTCGGCTAATCGCTATATGTCGAATAGTCGAGGTTATACATATCTGTGATTTGTGTTTGATGATGGTTTGTGTATATGAATGCGTTGGACTGTCGCGGGTGAATTGCCGGGGTGGATGTGAGATGAGTGTTTCTTTTTCTTTCATTCATTGTAAAATGTAAATTGATGTAATATTATTATTTGTATGGCCGCACAACCGAGTCGGGGTTGTAGCCGTCATTGTATAATTCTTTTTACTGTTTTTGCTCCTAGGATAGACCCATGGAGGGGTGCACAAACTACCGGGAATCTCGAAGTGCCGAGTGGCCTACTCACGGCGATGAGGGAGGTTGCTCCACTTCGGGGTACTTGGCGGGTAGTTTGCCGCACCCGTAGGGGTCTTGGGTGGGGTTTTAGCTATTCACCGCGACCGTGTAATCCGCTTTTCGTTGCAGGCTCGAAAGGATTGCAGATTCCTAGTATATCCAATGTATTCATCTGTGATCTGTAATGTCTATCATTGCTATATATTAATAACTATTTAGGCGTTGCTTATGTTTTACAGCCGTGCTAGCCCAGCCCCCGCTCTGTCGTTAGTTAAGTAACCTAACGGGTGATGACGGGACCCCGTGGCGAATGCGAATGGCATAAGCGTACGTCATATTTTGGTTGTTTTCTGCAATGGTAGGATTAAATGATGGGACGCATTAAAAGAACTAATGCAAGAATATCACGCATTAAAAGAACTAATGCAAGATAATAAACCAAGCTAAAGTCGTTGGAACACTTTCGAAAAACCACTCGGTTCTTTTCAAAACTAACTTTTAAATGCGGAGCTTGAGCCACTCCTTTTAAAAGCTATCTCGTTTCATCGATTATATCAAGTTCACTACGTTCACGGTTTAGCCAAAACCATTCGTAGCCCTCCGTCGTTTCACATGAATAGTCAATAGTATTCAAGCTGTGTTTGTTGGCCAAAGTCAATGCATAGTGATTGGTAGCTATTGGGTATTCATGTGTAGCATAGATAGATGCGTTGATTTGAAACAGTCGTACTGCCTTGTTGGCCAAAGTCAAGGGTAGGTACGGGTGGATTCAAATTAACCTAGAGAATGACGGGTAGAACTTGACATGCGACTTATGATTTGTTGGCCAAAGTCAAGGTCATAAGAGCATGGGGCAAAAATCCACATCGGGAGTTTCATAAGTACTGAAACTTGCTAGATTTGCATACCATTTGGAGTGATGATTCTGGTAGGATTCCTTCAGTTTCGTCACGCGATGATATTTGGATCCCGATCCTACTGTGAGTATATGCTACTCCTCGGGAAATTTCTCACTAAACGATCAATGCTATAAACCTAGTAGGTGCCTAGAAAGGTGTTAGCGGGGCTACGCCCCCAGGGAAAAGAGGTTCTTAAATTAAGGAACTTCGCGAAAGCGTTGGAAAACCTCCCTCGAAGTACCGACACTGGCTTGGCTGAACGGTTAAGCAAGTATTGTGCGGTGGGATTGATCCCGACTAATTCTTCCTTAATGGTTTGAGGAGGGATTCGAGAGACAGTGGGAGCCATCCTGTTTAGAAAAATTAAAAACCATTCTAAACTTGCAAGAGCATCGTGCCGAGTGTTTCTTCTCTCTCTCCTAATTGCAGCGACCAATCAACATGACTGGACTTAAGTTACTTCTAGATAAAAACATACTAACAGGGCCAAAGTATAAAGATTGGCTCAGGAATGTCAAGATGGCAATCACTTACGACAAGCTAGGGTATCTTCCTACCACCAAAGCTCCCCCCGTCCCAGGTCCCACCTCCAGCGTCGCGGATAAGGAAATCCGTAAGACTTGGGAGATTGATTGCGCGAAGGCCAAGTGCCTCGTGCTTGCCTCTATGGACAACGAACATTAGAGGAGGCACGAGAATATGGACCTAGAATCCATATTTCTCCATACAAAAGAACTGTATGGAGAGCAGTCACGTATAGCAAGATACGAAATATCGAAAAAGTTATTTTCGGCAAGATTGGCCGTCGGATCATCGGTAGCGGAACACGTGCTTAAGATGATTGGCTACATTGAGGAGCTCGCAGAACTTGGGACCACGTTGGAGAGTGAGCTCTATACGGACTTGATTCTCCAGTCCCTTCCTTCCACTTACGCCCAGTTTATAGTGAACTTCAACTTACAAGAAAAAGAAGTTGAACTTTCAGAACTCCTCAACATGCTGAGGAGCGCAGAGGGCACCCTACAGAAAGGTAGGGAAACACCCACTTTGTTTGTAGGAGGATCTTCTTCTTCTAGGTCCAAGGCGAAAGCCAAGGGAAAGAAGAAGAAAGCCCCCGCCAAACCAAGGGGCGGTGTTAGTAAAGTGGATACGAAGGGAAAGGTAAAGGCAACAAAGATAGCGGGGAAGCTTGTGGGTAAAGAAGAATGCTTCTATTGTCATAAGAGTGGACACTGGAAGAAAGATTGCAGGGCTTGGAAGGCCAGGACACAGGAACTGAAGCAGGTTGCGGCTTCAGCTTCAGGTGTGTATGTTATTGAAAACTGTCTTTCGATAAACTCTACTTCCTGGGTATTGGATACCGAATCAGGATCTCATATCTGTAATTCTTTGCAGGCGTTGAGAAATCGTAGGGTTTTGAAGGCAGGTGACATGACCCTCAGAGTTGCGAACGGAGCTAGCATGGATGCTAAAGCCGTGGGGGACTATCACCTGGGAATGTCAGATGGACATGTTTTGGTTTTACGTAATTGCTTTTTTGTACCCAACGCAACTTGTAATATCATTTCTGTATCTTTGGTTTCAAAAGAAGGTTATGAATTTGCGTTTGTAAGTAATGTTGTAAACATTCACCTTAATCAAGTTCTGATTGGGTCAGGTACACTGAGCAATGGTATATACGTATTAAACCAACCACAGATTTTCAATGTCTAGAATACACACAAAAGAAAGTCTCTAGACTTCAATCAGACTTTTTTTATGGCATTGTAGACTGGGTCACATCAATGAGAGAAGATTAACTAAGTTACATACAGAAGGATATTTGGATTCGTTCGAATATCAATCGTATGCCACATGTCAATCCTGTCTCAAAGGAAAGATGACAAAGACTCCGTTCACTGGACACGGAGTAAGAGCGAGCGAGCTCTTGGGACTCGTACACAGCGACGTGTGCGGTCCAATGTCTACACATGCGCGAAGCGGTTATTCTTACTTCATTACTTTTACGGATGACTTTTCAAGGTACGGTTATGTCTTCTTGATGAAACATAAGTCCGAAGCTTTTGAAAAGTTCCAGGAATATAAGAATGAAGTAGAAAAACAAACCGGCAAAAGTATCAAGATTCTAAGATCGGATCGAGGTGGTGAATACTTGAGTGCCGAGTTCCTGAACTATTTAAAAGAGAAAGGAATTCTCTCTCAGCTTACTCCTCCGTACACACCGCAACATAATGGTGTATCGGAGAGACGGAACCGGACCCTATTGGATATGGTACGGTCCATGATGAGTAACGCTGAGTTACCACGATCCTTCTGGGGGTATGCGCTAGAATCAGCTGCATACCTTTTGAACCGAGTTCCTACTAAAACTGTGCCTACCACACCATTTGAGATGTGGTGTGGGAAGAGGCCCCATCTTAATCACATTAAGACATGGGGATGTCCAGCTTTTGTCAAAAAGCAGCATGCGGACAAGCTCGAGGCACGCTCAGTACAGTGCAAGTCTGTAGGATATCCAAAGAACTCCAAGGGATATTTCTTCTACTGTGAAGAGGAACAAAAAGTTCTTGTTTCTCGTCATGCCTACTTCTTAGAAACTGAGTTTTTGGAAAACCAGATAAGTGGGAGCACAGTAGAACTGGAAGAAATTCCAGAACCACAGACTATTACTGAAAGTTTAGTGGAACCTGAGGGTTCAAAAGAACAGGACATTCCTACGCCGCTCCGCAGGAGTAGTAGGCAGTCTCATCCGCCCGAGAGATACCACGGTTTTCTCATAGACGGGGATAGAGAGGATTGCATCATAGATTATGATGAGCCTACTAGCTTCCAGCAGGCCGTTCAGAGCGTTGACTCGGTAAAATGGCTGGATGCAATGCGGACCGAAATGGAGTCCATGTACACCAACAAAGTATGGACGTTGGACATTGCTCCAGACGGGATAAAACCCGTAGGATGCAAGTGGATCTTCTAAAGGAAGATTGGTGTAGATGGACAGGTTGAGACCTATAAAGCTAGACTTGTAGCAAAGGGTTTTCGTCAAAGACCTGGTTTGGACTATGACGAAACCTTTTCTCCAGTGGCTATGCTGAAATCCATTCGGATCCTTCTTGCCATTGCTGCCTTCCACGATTATGAGATTTGGCAAATGGACGTAAAGACCGCTTTTCTAAATGGAAATTTAGAGGAGTGTGTCTATATGGACCAGCCAGAGGGTTTCATTCAGAAAGGGAGCAGCGGAAAGGTGTGCAAGTTGCTTAAGTCCATCTACGGGCTAAAGCAGGCATCGCGGAGTTGGAACATCTGCTTTGATGAGACGGTCAAAGAATTAGGCTTTATCAAAAATCCAGATGAACTATGCATCTATAGTAGATTTGTAGCGAGAACTGTAGTATTCCTTGTTTTATACGTGGATGACATTCTCTTAATAGGAAATGACATTCCTATGCTACAATCTGTCAAGGGATTCTTGTCACACAGGTTCTCCATGTAAGACCTGGGTGATGCCTCCTACATCCTGGGGATCCGGATCCATCGTGATAGATCCAAGAGGATATTAGGACTTTCACAGTCCAGGTACATCGACACTATACTAAAGAGATTCAATATGGATGATTCCAAGCGCGGTAACCTACCGGCTTGTCACGGGATCACCCTCTCTAAAGAGATGTTTCCCAAGACTGATTTAGAGAGGGATCGCATGTCTATTATACCCTACGCTTCTGCGGTAGGCTCTATAATGTATGCGATGTTGTGTACCAGACCGGGTGTAGCTTATGCACTTAGTGTGGTAAGCCGGTATCAGTCAAACCCTGGGGAGAAACACTGGATAGCAGTAAAGAACATTCTCAAGTACCTGAAAAGGACTAAGGAGATGTTCTTGGTGTATGGCGGAAAAGACCTCCAGATCGAGGCCTTCGCTGACTCCAGCTTCCAGAGCGACAAGGATGATTCCAAGTCCATGTCGGGTTTTGACTTTACCCTCAATGGAGGGGCGGTGTGTTGGAAGAGTTCCAAACAGGAAACCGTTGCAGACTCGACGATGGAAGCGGAATACATCGCTGCATCTGATGCAGCAAAAGAAGCTGTCTGGGTGTGGAAGTTCTTGAAAGAACTTCAGGTGGTTCCGTCCATTGTTGACCCAATACCTCTGTATTGCAACAACAACGGGGCTATAGCTTTAGCGAAGGAACCCAGGTCCCATCAGAGATCCAGACACATCTTGAGGCGGTATCACCTGATCAGAGAGATCGTGGATCGCAAGGAGATCGAGGTTCGGAGGGTTGCTTCAAAAGAAAACACTGCAGATCCATTCACCAAGGCCCTACCCCAGACACAGTTCGAGCGGCTGATCGAGATGATAGGTCTTCGATACGCCAGTACATGGCCTTAGTGCAAGTGGGAGATTGTTAGTGTATATGCCCTAGAGGCCATTACTGTATCATACTGGTTTGTATATTACTTAATGGAAGCTTAGGATATTCACCTTGTATATACAATCTTGCTCAAAATAGTAGTATGCTACTTGGTTTGTTTCTACTTCAATGTGTACATGTGTTTATTTTATCATATCACCTATACGCATTAGTGGAGCCCTTAGGATCTTTGCTTGATTACCAGCGTTGTGATGGCAGTCACACTAGTGGGGCTGGGTAATCTATAAGCACATCCTTATACAGGTCCCTAGTCGCAGGACTATCGAGACAGGGCATCGATACTCCGGAGTAGACTGGCGCATGCGCTTCTCATCACAGTGTGGGAGACGGTCTGTCCCACAGCCGTCAGTACGTCGTACTTGAGATAGTATGCGGGTGCTCGTTAGGTTACGAGTACACTGGACAGGACTCGCCGGGAACTGACAAGTTGGTATTATACCTATCGTCAGTTATCAGTTCCCAGGTGACATGAGTACAGCTTAGTCCGCTGACTTGACACTGGCACTTCGCCTCGAGTGTGTTCCCACTGTATTTTGATTACTACCCTACCACGGCTAAAAGGAGTCGTGCAAACAGGGGGTAGTTAGGTGCAATCCCGAAGCACTTGGAGGCAGTGACGGTTAGACAGGATTCGTCTCTCCCGGTATTGGGGGTTGACATCGCGCTGTGTCTAGGAGAGCCATTACACAAGTAGTCCTTGGCCAGGGCAAGTGAGATATACTGGTAGGCTTCCAGTGTTATCTCAGGGTATTTTGGGCTTCACTCCGACACGACTTGTACCGCTATTAGGGGACTGACGTTTACCGCCCCCCTAGGCCCGACATGCGATGTATCAGACGAACAGACCGGACTGTATGGAGACTGTCACATTCAGACTCAGTAGGAGTTCAGATGGGGTTCACCTCGTCAGTCTTCTTATCGGCATCTACCTGGGGACCGTTACGCACAGCTAGTGCCGCTTGCGGTCTGTGGTTAAACCCACTGCCAGCATAAGTGTCGAGTCTTTAGAGTCCCACACAGAGGGCTATTCGCCTCTGGGCAAAACAGAGTAGAGGTTGCATGGTTTTGCGACAGGGTTTGTTCTCATCCGCGCACTTGTGCACGTTTGGAGTCCGGACAGATATTACTAGCAGGCGCTGGTTTGAGCCAGACACTGGTATATGTTTTGTGGTTGATTTTATCTCTTAGTATTCATGTTCCTAAGAACAAGAATGCGGGTGTGTATGCACAGTTAATTGAGGCGGAGGAGGAGGATTTTCATTAGGGTTTCGGAACGGGTGCATTTGCACAGTTGACAGTCGTCTTTTTCCAAACCCTAATGAATTTATGATATATCAATTAATAATATTAATTAAATGAAATTATGTCATGGTTGGTTTTGTTGACTTGTTGACCAAGGTTGACTTGTTGACCAAGGTTGACTTGTTGACCATGGTTGAAAGTTTGACCATCATCATTACATATCAAAGATGCTCTTTGTTTCTAGCAAAACCATTTAATGAATGTAATGATAATGGTCATTCCAAACCTTCCATCAACTATTTCATTTTTATTATTATTGTTAATTTGATAATTCTTTTCATTTTGTTATGGTTGCAAAATGAGAAGGATATTATTCATTCTATCATAACACTTCTCTCTCCTCTCTTCTTTTTCCTCCTCCTCTAGTTCAAGGAGCTCCCTTCTCATGTGTTGAGAATCCATCTCCTTGAGATAAAAACACCCCAAAGCCACTCTCTACTCACTCTAGGGTTAGAGCTTTAGCAAGCCAAAGATCCTAGTTCACTCAAAGTTCGAGAAAGAGCCCGAAGGTTGAACTCTCAGGTGGATCCATCTTTGACGGAAGAAGGCGACGAGGAAAGCACCATCAACCCCTACAAAGGTTTTAAGAAGAAGGAGTTCAAGTTAGGTATAACCTCCTTTCTGAGTAGCTAACTCCCTTTAGCTTTCTTGCTAGTTTAGTTTAGAAAAGATCCCGACTTTGTTAGTCCATGTTGCCCCATGCGCTTAAAATTTGATTTTTATACCGTTTCCGCCTCCCCGCAAGAACCGGGGACGGCAACGTGGACTTACACCCGTAACTCAACGAGCACCTGTATACTATCTCTAGTATGATGTACTGACGGCTGTGGGACAGACCATCTCCCCAACTGGGATGAGAAGCGTACACACTAGTCTATTCCGGAGTATCGATGCCCTGTCTCGATAATCCAACGACTAGGGACCTGAATAAGGATGTGCTTGTAGACTAACCAGCCCCCACTAGTATGACTGCTATCACAACGTTGGTAGTCAAGCAAGATCCTAAGAGCTCTATCAATACGTATATTCACATATTAAGATTGAAAAACCAAGTAGCATACTACCATGTTTAGCAAGACTGTTAAATACATGTGAATATCCCAACCTTCCATTAAGTAATATACAAACTAGTATGATACAATAATGGCCCCTTGGGCATATACACTAACACCATGTCACCTTGGAAGTCTGGAATGATAACAGTTTCCCGAAGGAGGCTGTAGTCATCATATCCATAGAACATGCACTTATGTTCTAAAACTTCTTCCTTATGTTTCTCCAGGATTGGATTAATATAAACTTATCGCATCTAGTGCAAAAACAACATCTGGTATGATACTTGACATTTCATGATTGACTCAATTGCCTAAGCAAGTGATCTGCCAATCATGCACATCCCTCTCTCATTTAGTCTCTATGACAACTTTAGAGAGGGTGACTCCATCACCTGCTGGTACTGTTAGTGTATATGCCCTAGATGCCATTACTGTATCATATTAGTTTGTATATTACTTAATGGAAGCTTGGGATATTCACCTTGTATATACAATCTTGCTCAAAATAGTAGTATGCTACTTGGTTTGTTTCTACTTCAATGTGTACATGTGTTTATTTTAGTATATCGCCTATACACATTAGTGGAGCCCTTAGGATCTTTGCTTGATTACCAGCGTTGTGATGGCAGTCACACGAGTGGGGCTGGGTAATCTATAAGCACATCCTTATGCAGGTCCTTGGTCGCAGGACTATCGAGACAGGGCATCGATACTCCGGAGTAGAATAGTGCATGCGCTTCTCATCCCAGTGTGGGAGACGGTCTGTCCCACAGCCGTCGGTACGTCGTACTTGAGATAGTATGCGTGTGCTCGTTGGGTTACGAGTACACTGGACAGGACTCGTCGGGAACTGACTAGTTGGTATTATGCATATCGTCAGTTATCAGTTCCCAGGTGACATTAGTACAGCTTAGTCCGCTGACTTGACACTGTCACTTCGCCTCGAGTGTGTTCCTACTGTACTTTGATTACTACCCTACCACGGCTCAAAGGAGTCATGCAAACAGGTGGTAGTTGGGTGCAGTCCCGAAGCACTTGGAGGCAGTGACGGTTAGACATGATTCGTCTCTCCCGGTATTGGGGGTTGACATCGCGCTGTGTCTAGGAGAGCCATTACACGAGTAGTCCCTGGCCACGGCAAACGAGATATACTGGTAGGCTTCCAGTGTTATCTCAGGGTGTTTTGGGCTTCACTCCGACACGACTTGTACTGCTATTGGGGGACTGACGTTTACCGCCCCCTAGGCCCGCCATGCGATGTATCAGATGAACAGACCGGACTGTACGGAGAATGTCACATTCAGGCTCAGTAGGAGTTCAGATGGGTTTCGCCTCGTCAGTCTTCTTGTCGGCATCTACCTGGGGACCGTTACGCATAGCTAGTGCCGCTTGCGGTCTGTGGTTAAACCCACTGCCAGCGTAGTGTCGAGTCTTTAGAGTCCCACACAGAAAGCTATTCGCCTTTAGGCAAAAGAGTGGAGGTCGCATAGTTTTGTGACAGGTCGCATGGTTTTGCGACAGGGTTCGGTCACATCCGTGCACTTGTGCACGTACAGTGTCCGGACAGTTTTCACTAGCGGGCTTTGGTTTAAGCCAGATCCTAGTGTACCTTTTGGGATTGGATTTATCCAGTATGCATTCGTGTTCCTCGGAACGCGGATGCGGGTGTGTATGCACAGTTGACGGAGAGACAGAGGCAGAGGATTCTCAATAGGGTTGTTGACCGTTGACAGTTGACTATTGACTTTTTGCTCAACCCTAATGAGAATATGATATGTGATTAACAATTATATTAATTAAGTATTATGGTGACATGGTTGTTGAGGGGTTGACTTTGTTGACTTGTTGACTTTGTTGACCGGTTGACTAGGTTGGACCGGTTGACTAGGTTGGACTAGTTGACCATCATGATGACAATGGCTCTCATTTCATGGCAAAGACTTTTTACTTCCTTGAAATTCCCGATAATATTTTGCCCCTAGTGTGCCATGACCTTGACAGAGGTCAACAAATCATAGTGCACTAGTCAAGTTCAACCCGTCATTTCTTGATTGAATCAAACCCACTCGCATGACCCTTGACAGAGGTCAACAAGGTCGTACGACTACCCTAATCCAATCACATCACATGCTTTGCAGATAACTACTAGTTAGCTACCGCACACTACGCCTTGACAGAGGTCAACAAACGCAGCACGAATACTAAATAGTCTTTATCTGAAATGACGGAGGGCTATGACAGGTTTTTCTGAAAACCTATTGCGTAATGAACTTGATATCGTTGTAGAATCAAATGAAGATTTTAAAATGGATTGATTTTGAGGCTTTTCTAGTTTTGCTAAAGGAGTCACTCCCGGCGAAGGGATCTCGGTCCTTTCCTCGTCGAATGAGGTGCGGGATATATCATATATATTGCTGTGCAAAGCAAAAACACAAAAGCAGTCAAAAGAAAACCGAGTGTGTAGCATCTGCCAGTTATTGCTAAAGGAGTCACTCCCGGTTAAGGGATCTCGGTCCTTTCCTCATCGAATAAGGTGCAGGATATATCACATATACCGCTGTGCAAAGCAAGAACTGTAGCTACCTGTTTTAGTTTAAAATTCGATTCCACAACATCTTAGGTTTCTTATCTTTCATTAATCACATTAATGAAGTCCCATCATTTAAATACCTAAACATCACAGATAGATATGACGTACACTTATGCCATCCGCATTCGCCTCGATGTCCCCTCGTGCACCGTTAGGTTAGGTAACTAACGACAGAGCAGGGCAGGGCTAGCGCGGGTGTAAAACATAAGTAATATCTATATAATATATCATATATACTATATACTATATCCATCACAGAATCATAACACAGATATCGCAGCAGAATCAACATATGAAATATTGGATATACTAGAACGTCTGTGTTTTCAATACGAGCCAGTATAAAACACGGATTCCACGGTCGTGATGAATAGCCAATCCCACACCCCTAGACCCCTATGAGAGCGGCAAGCAACCCTGCCAATTCTAGGGTTAGGAGACCCGGACTCGACTTCTCGAGTTGGTCTCCCACTGGACCCCAGAACCCGGTTACTTGTGCTCCCCTCCTTGGGTCTATCCTAATGCGGAAAAGTAAATAATATACAAAGGGTGACAACTTCCGCTACCTGGAAGTGCCCCAAATAAAAGAATATTACATACAAGTTTTTTACATGAATGAAAATGAAAAACACTCATCTCACATAAAAACCCCCGGCTATTCGAACACGACGATCCAATATAACATATCCAGCAACACATAACATCACATGTAATCAATGTAAGTAAGTATGCATACCCCAATTGTCGTTGACGTATAGCAACGAAACCGGCGATATGAACATACTACACTTACGGTCACAGAAAAGAAAGTGTAAAACTACAACAATTGGAATCCGCAACCTCTTTAGACATCGCATGCCTAACAGATATAAATCCCGCATTTTAGTCTCATTATCGAAAACTCTTTTCAATATCATATGGGACTAAATTGCTAGATTTATAACATTCCTTCAGTTATCACATAACTGTTTGTGAATTCCAATTATTGTATCCCATTCCGGATAAATAGAATATATTAAAATTTCCGATCGAACATTCGAATACCCAAGTTTTCCCGAAACCGTCCAACACATGAAATAGGTTCCAAGACATTCGTTTCATGCCTCAGTACCAACGGTCCAGCCGTAGAAGGGTGAAGCCAACGCCTCACATGTGGCACGCCGTACTGCCCCAAACCCGAAGGTTCAAAGGGCAGTTCAAGACGGTCACATAATCGAGTTAAGGTTTGTTGTCTTCTAGAGGGACCATCGTGTTACTTGCACTACTCAGAACGTCCTTAAACCACACAATAATCCAACACTTGGATATATTACGACAGGGGAAAAGTTGGGTATTTATATCCGGTCAAAGTTTTTAACATATTCAAAAAATTAACCGGAAAGCACTTAGACAAAGTTCGATAATCCGATCGAATCGACGATTCCCAATACAACCCCAGAATACTCAAACCTGGAGTCAAATTAAAATTCCCAAAAAACTCAGAATAATAAATCAGGTATTACTGTGCAAAGAAGTGGGGCTGACGTCATCAACGAGCCGCGGAACCGCCGCAGAAGCCATGCTTCTGCCGCGGTTCCGCCGCCGTTTGTACTGTTCACAGGAAACGATTTGCACAGTAATTCTTAGATTTTATTGCTGATTTTTTTAGGCAATTTTAATTGACAAAAAACCACAAATTCGAAAAATTTCCAGAGAGCTATTTTGTGGTTGGTTTTTCGGTTCGTCCGGGTTTCAAACTCCGTCTAGACTTCGCCTAAGGCTCTAGCTAGGCTCTGATACCACTGTAGGGTTCCTAGGCACTCTAGTGAGGTCTCACAAGGCATCGAACATACCAATTTAAAAAAAAATGGTGCCGAGAAACCCTAGACTACGGATCGTTGCTAGAAATCTAGGCGAAAAGTAAACTAGTTAACACTTAACTATAAGGATATGGAAATTACAACCTTTGTAGATCCGGATATCCACCTCCACGGCTCCGCAACGAAGTCTCCTCGCTGTCCTTGTCGAACCCCGGGCTCTAGCGTCGGCTTCATCGGAGAATGAACGGGCTTGGTCATCGACGACGATGCCGAAGATGATCTACGTCGAGGCATCGCTAGATCAAGCTCTCTACTTCACAAAGTGATGAAACTTGTGAAGGAAACACACTCTACTACTTGGCAAGAGATATAGGATGAAGAAATAGGAGATGGGTTCTCTTTAGAATTGGATTTCTCACTCTCAAGCTCAAGTTGCCATTGATGGCCTCAAGGTTTCAAGCTTGAAGATGAAGAAGAAGATGAACTAGAAATATGATAAGTCTTTTTAAAATAAAAAGAAAATGGAATACTTATCATAATTCTTACTAGGGTTAAGTGTAGAGAATAGACCATGGTTAATGGATGGGTTAGGGTTAATCATGAGTCAAAGCTTCATGAAGCTTCAACTAAAAGACAAAGAAAGCCACCATTCCTTTTTATGTCATTTCCAAATAAATAAATAAAGAAATGAATAAATAAATGATTAAGCAAAACCCTAATTATCACTTAACCATGGTTTAATCCTTCACACTTAACCAAATGATCAAGTATCATCAAATATGATACAAATATGTGCACAAAAGTATATCACATATACAATGTGCATCAAGTGAGAAAATCCATATAAAGTGAACCAATACTAGCTAATGCAAAGTAATATATCAAATATATAATTATACATTAAATCATTAAATCAACATTTGATTCAATGATCCGGTCATGTCGCACATAACCGACTAGTATCCTATGTATCGATTTATCGAATCAACGATTCGATAACTAGGTCATATCGAATATAACCAATCGAAACATTTATCGCGAGAATGAAATGCGGTATCACTTACACGCATTATTCTCGGTCCCGCACATATCTCATATGCGCTCCTATTTCATTTCGCTTGAGCCAGGAAACCTCTGTGTAGGACTCTAAAGACTCGTCAATACGCCGGTAGCAGATGATGATCATATCAATCATCCACAAGCCGCAAGCGGTCTGCTAAACGTAACGGCCACCCGGGTATTGAGCGATCAGAAGATCGACGAGCTAGCCCGCTCACACTCCTGCGAATCCGACCAGTAACACTTACCGTACAGTCCGGTCTCTTCGTCTGATACGTCGCATATCAAGTCTAGGGGTGGTATACGTCAGACCCCAATAACCCGATAAGTCGTGCCGATGTGAGGCTCATAACGGGTCGAGAAACTACTGGTAACACTTACCAGCAAATCTCTGATCAGCCCTGGCCAGGGACTTCCCTGTTACGGCCAATCATGCACAGTGCAACATCAACCCCCAATACCGGGAGAGACGAAACCCCTCCTATCGCTCATTGCCTCCATGTGACTCGGGACTGTGCCCAAAGACCACCATTTTGCACGCCCTCATGGACGTGGTAAGGTGGAGATCAAAGCACAGTGGGAATCACACAAGACTCTATGACGATCTCGGGTCTACAGACCAACCTGTACAAGTGTCACCTGAGAACTGCCATCTGACGTGAGGTATAATACCATCTGGGAGTTCTCGGCGAGTCCGTCCAGTGTACCCAGTCTCCACTGAGCACCCGTATACCATCTCTGATGTCAAACACCAATGGATATGGGATCATCCATCGCCCATCACATGGGTCGAGAAGCATATACGCTAGTCTACTCTGGTATATCGATGCCCCGTCTCGATATACCCACGACTAGGGACCTTGAAGGATGTACTTATGGACTACCATGCCCCCACTAGTATGATCTGCATCATAGTCCAGGCAGTCAAGTACACATCCTAAGGGCTTTACCAACATGTAACTATAAGACAGTATAAAGAGACTAGTGTACACGTTAAGATAAAGAGCAACCAGATAGCATACTATCATATCGAGCAAGAAAGTCATCTCTATATATGTCCAAGCATCCAATATAATATACATCATCTGTACAATACTGGCCTTTAGGGCATACATACAACTAACAATCTCCCACTTGCACTAGGGCCAGCTGCTGTAGTATCGCATACCGAGCATCCCGAAGAGTCTCTCAAACTGTATCTGGGGAATGGCCTTCGTGAGTGGATCCGCCGTGTTGTTCTTCGTGTCAACCCTCCTAACCTCGATCTCCCGGCGATCAACTATCTCCCGGATCAGGTGATACCGCCTCAGAATATGCCTGGATCGCTGATGGGACCTGGGTTCCTTAGCCAAAGGCACTGCTCCATTGTTATCGCAATACAAAGGTATTGGATGCTCAATGGATGGAACCACTCCAAGTTCTGTAATGAACTTCTTGATCCAGACAGCCTCTTTGGCTGAATCGTTGGCAGCGATGTATTCAGCCTCCATCGTCGAGTCTGCCACGGTTTCCTGCTTGGAACTCTTCCAGCTAACCGCCCCTCCGTAAAGGGTAAAGACAAATCCCGACTGCGACTTAGAGTCGTCCTTATCACTCTGGAAGCTCGAATCGGTAAAGGACTCCACTTGGAGCTCTCCGTTACCATACACCAAGAACATATCTCTAGTCCTTCGCAAGTACTTGAGAATGCTCTTCACAGCTGTCCAGTGACTCTCTCCAGGATCAGCTTGATACCTGCTCACTACACTTAGTGAGTATGCTACATCGGGTCTGGTACATAGCATCGCATACATGATAGAGCCTACTGCCGAAGCATAGGGTATCCCTTGCATGCGAGCTCTCTCCAAATCAGTCTTGGGAGACATCTCTTTGGAGAGAGTGACTCCAGAGATCATGGGCAAGTTCCCACGCTTGGACTCTTCCATACTAAACCTCTTTAGTATGGTGTCAATGTACCTGGTTTGGGACAATCCCAAAATCCGTTTGGATCTATCTCTATAGATCCTAATTCCCAATATGCAAGAGGCATCACCAAGATCTTTCATTGAGAATCTTTGTGATAAGAAGAGCTTGACCGCTTGCAGCATAGGAATATCATTTCCTATCAAGAGTATGTCGTCCACGTACAATACGAGGAAGACAACCTTACTCTCTGCCACCTTCTTGTAGATACAAGGTTCATCTGGATTTTTGACGAAATCAAACTCTTTGATAACGACATCAAAGAAGATGTTCCAACTCCGCGATGCTTGCTTTAATCCATAAATGGATTTAAGCAGCTTGCACACCTTCCCACTGCTCCCACTGTCTACGAAGCCCTCTGGCTGAGTCATGTACACGCACTCTTCTAAATCACCATTTAGAAAGGCGGTCTTAACATCCATCTGCCAGATCTCGTAATCATGATAAGCAGCGATGGCAAGCATGATCCGGATGGATTTAAGCATAGCTACTGGAGAAAAGGTCTCGTCATAGTCCACACCTGGTCTTTGACGAAAACCCTTTGCTACAAGTCTAGCTTTGAAAGTCTCCACTGTCCCATCTACACCAAGTTTCTTCTTGAAGATCGACTTGCTCCCAATGGGTTTTACCCCTTTAGGAGCAACGTCCAAATTCCATACTTTGATGGTGTACATGGATTCCATCTCGGACCGCATAGCATCCAGCCATTTCACCGAGTCCCTACTCGTGATGGCCTGCTCGAAGCTAGTTGGGTCATCATCCTCCATGATGCAATCCTCGCTCCCACCATCAATGAGAAAACCGTAGTATCTCTCAGGTGGACAAGAAACCCTACCAGATCGGCGGAGAGGCTGGGGTTCGTCGGGTACTACCGAATCCTCCGGTTCCACTAAATCTTCAGTTATAGTTTGTGTTTCTGGAACTTCTTCCAGTTCTACCTCAGAGCCACTAATCTCTTTTGCAAGAAATTCCTTTTCTAAAAAGGTGGCATGTTGAGCAATAAACACCTTTTGTTGTTCACTGTGGTAGAATAAATATCCATTTGAATGTTTAGGATATCCCACAAACTTACATAGAACTGACCGTGCCTCGAGTTTGTCTGGATTTTGCCTTTTGACATAGGCCGGACAACCCCATATCTTAACTCGTTTAAGACATGGTCTCTTCCCACTCCATATCTCATATGGTGTGGTAGGTACAGATTTAGTTGGAACTTGATTCAATAGGTATGCCGCTGACTCAAGCGCATACCCCCGGAAGGAAATAGGTAACTCAGCTGTACTCATCATAGAGCGCACCATATCTAATAGGGTGCGATTCCTCCGCTCCGATACACCGTTGTGCTGTGGTGTATATGGAGGAGTAAGCTGAGAGAGAATCCCATTCTCTTTTAGGAAGTCCAGGAATTCATTGCTCAAGTATTCACCTCCTCGATCAGATCGAAGGATTTTAATACTTTTTCCGGTTTGTTTCTCGACTTCTTGTTTATATTCTCTGAATTTCTCAAAAGCTTCAGACTTCTGTCTTATCAAGTACACATGTCCGTATCTTGAGAGATCGTCAGTGAATGTAATGAAGTACGAAGAACCATCCCTGGCATGTGTAGACATGGGACCGCATACATCACTATGTATCAGTCCCAAGAGTTCGGTAGCTCTTTCTCCGTGTCCCGTAAACGGAGTTTTGGTCATCTTGCCTTTGAGACATGACTGGCAAGTGTCATAAGATGAAAATTCAAACGAATTTAAATATCCATCCTTATGCAACTTAGCCAGTCGTGTCGCATTAATGTGACCCAGTCTACAATGCCACAAGAAGGATTCGTTGAGTTCAGAACTCTTCCTCTTGTGTGTGTTTGTTATGTTCAGAACTGTTGATTGATTTAGAACATAAATGCCATTGCACAACGTGCCTGATCCAACCAACTTTTGGTTATGGAAAATGTTCATAACATTGTCCTGTAATACAAAATTATATCCCTCTTACTTAATAAAGAAACCGATATAATGTTGCATATCAGGTTCGGCATGTAATAGCATTCGTTCAGAACCAATGTATTACCAGTTGGTAATACAAGGTGATATTCCCCGACAGTCTTGGCTGCAACAATTGCACCATTTCCTACTCTTATGTCTTTATCACCTTCTCCAAGTTCTCTACCTTTCCTAAGCCCATGTAACTGATTACATATATGGGATCCTGACCCGGTATCTAATACCCAGGACGTAGAGCAAATGGAGAAACAGTTCTCTGTAACGAACACACCCGAAGGAAATGCATCAACATGTACTTTCTTCATCCGGGTGGCATGAGAATCCTGGTATTCCCCTATATCCTGTTCAGTCCTATAACTCTTATAAGTAAGAACGGAACCAACGTTCCCCAGCACAGTATAACATGCGGGTTCGGTCAATACATCCATATTATTATCTTTATTAAGGCATGAAATGGTCGCTACCTGGAGAGAGAGAGAAGAAAACACTTTAGCGTATGCTCGTGCAAGATCAGATTGGTTATTATCTTATCTAATCAGGATGGCTCCCACTGCTTTTTATCAAATCTTCCTTCAAACCCTAAAAGGAAAGACTAGCCGGGATTAATTACACAGTACAAGTTCGCCAATCTTTCAGCCAGGCCAGTGTCGGTACTTTGAGGGAGGTCCCCCGTGCTTTCGCACGAACCTAATTAATGTAAACCTCATTTTCCCAGAGGCGTAACCCCGTTGACACCTTTCTAGACACCTACTTGATCGGCTAATTGCACTGTGTAAAACTCTCCCAGGAGTAACTCTTACTCGCAGCGGGTATCGGGATCCAACTATCTCATAGAAGGTATGCAATCTCATTGCAAATTTCAACACTTGAAATTCCCGATAATATTTTGCCCCTAGTGTGCCATGACCTTGACAGAGGTCAACAAATCATAGTGCACTAGTCAAGTTCAACCCGTCATTTCTTGATTGAATCAAACCCACTCACACGACCCTTGACAGAGGTCAACAAGGTCGTACGACTACCCTAATCCAATCACATCACATGCTTTGCAGATAACTACTAGTTAGCTACCGCACACTACGCCTTGACAGAGGTCAACAAACGCAGCACGAATACTAAATAGTCTTTATCTGAAATGACGGAGGGCTACGACAGGTTTTTCTGAAAACCTATTGCGTAATGAACTTGATATCGTTGTAGAATCAAATGAAGATTTTAAAATGGAGTGATTTTGAGGCTTTTCTAGTTTTGCTAAAGGAGTCACTCCCGGCGAAGGGATCTCGGTCCTTTCCTCGTCGAATGAGGTGCGGGATATATCATATATATCGCTGTGCAAAGCAAAAACACAAAAGCAGTCGAAAGCAAACCGAGTGTGTAGCATCTGCCAGTTATTGCTAAAGGAGTCACTCCCGGTTAAGGGATCTCGGTCCTTTCCTCATCGAATAAGGTGCAGGATATATCACATATACCGCTGTGCAAAGCAAGAACTGTAGCTACCTGTTTTAGTTTAAAATTCGATTCCACAACATCTTAGGTTTCTTATCTTTCATTAATCACATTAATGAAGTCCCATCATTTAAATACCTAAACATCACAGATAGATATGACGTACACTTATGCCATCCGCATTCGCCTCGATGTCCCCTCGTGCACCGTTAGGTTAGGTAACTAACGACAGAGCAGGGCAGGGCTAGCGCGGGTGTAAAACATAAGTAACATCTATATAATATATCATATATACTATATACTATATCCATCACAGAATCATAACACAGATATCGCAGCAGAATCAACATATGAAATATTGGATATACTAGGACGTCCGTGTTTTCAATACGAGCCAGTATAAAACACGGATTCCACGGTCGTGATGAATAGCCAATCCCACACCCCTAGATCCCTACGAGAGCGGCAAGCAACCCTGCCAATTCTAGGGTTAGGAGACCCGGACTCGACTCCTCGAGTTGGTCTCCCACTGGACCCCAGAACCCGGTTACTTGTGCTCCCCTCCTTGGGTCTATCCTAATGCGGAAAAGTAAATAATATACAAAGGGTGACAACTTCCGCTACCTGGAAGTGCCCCAAATAAAAGAATATTACATACAAGTTTTTTACATGAATGAAAATGAAAAACACTCATCTCACATAAAAACCCCCGGCTATTCGAACACGACGATCCAATATAACATATACAGCAACACATAACATCACATGTCATCAACGTAAGTAAGTATGCATACCCCAATTGTCGTTGACGTATAGCAACGAAACCGGCGATATGAACATACTACACTTACGGTCACAGAAAAGAAAGTGTAAAACTACAACAATTGGAATCCGCAACCTCTTTAGACATCGCATGCCTAACAGATATAAATCCCGCATTTTAGTCTCATTATCGAAAACTCTTTTCAATATCATATGGGACTAAATTGCTAGATTTATAACATTCATTCAGTTATCACATAACTGTTTGTGAATTCCAATTATTGTATCCCATTCCGGATAAATAGAATATATTAAAATTTCCGATCGAACATTCGAATACCCAAGTTTTCCCGAAACCGTCCAACACATGAAATAGGTTCCAAGATATTCGTTTCATGCCTCAGTACCAACGGTCCAGCCGTAGAAGGGTCAAGCCAACGCCTCACATGTGGCACGCCGTACTGCCCCAAACCCGAAGGTTCAAAGGGCAGTTCAAGACGGTCACATAATCGAGTTAAGGTTTGTTGTCTTCTAGAGGGACCATCGTGTTACTTGCACTACTCAGAACGTCCTTAAACCACACAATAATCCAACACTTGGATATATTACGACAGGGGAAAAGTTGGGTATTTATATCCGGTCGAAGTTTTTAACATATTCAAAAAATTATCCGGAAAGCACTTAGACAAAGTTCGATAATCCGATCGAATCGACGATTCCCAATACAACCCCAGAATACTCAAACCTGGAGTCAAATTAAAATTCCCAAAAAACTCAGAATAATAAATCAGGTATTACTGTGCAAAGAAGTGGGGCTGACGTCATCAACGAGCCGCGGAACCACCGCAGAAGCCATGCTTCTGCCGCGGTTCCGCCGCCGTTTGTACTGTTCACAGGAAACGATTTGCACAGTAATTCTTAGATTTTATTGCTGATTTTTTTAGGCAATTTTAATTGACAAAAAACCACAAATTCGAAAAATTTCCAGAGAGCTATTTTGGGATTGGTTTTTCGGTTCGTCCGGGTTTCAAACTCCGTCTAGACTTCGCCTAAGGCTCTAGCTAGGCTCTGATACCACTGTAGGGTTCCTAAGCACTCTAGTGAGGTCTCACAAGGCATCGAACATGCCAATTTAAAAAAAAATGGTGCCGAGAAACCCTAGACTACGGATCGTTGCTAGAAATCTAGGCGAAAAGTAAACTAGTTAACACTTAACTACAAGGATATAGAAATTACAACCTTTGTAGATCCGGATATCCACCTCCATGGCTCCGCAATGAAGTCTCCTCGCTGTCCTTGTCGAACCCCGGGCTCTAGCGTCGGCTTCATCGGAGAATGAACGGGCTTGGTCATCGACGACGATGCCGAAGATGATCTAAGTCGAGGCATCGCTAGATCAAGCTCTCTACTTCACAAAGTGATGAAACTTGTGAAGGAAACACACTCTACTACTTGGCAAGAGGTAGAGGATGAAGAAATAGGAGATGGGTTCTCTTTAGAATTGGATTTCTCACTCTCAAGCTCAAGTTGCCATTGATGGCCTCAAGGTTTCAAGCTTGAAGATGAAGAAGAAGATGAACTAGAAATATGATAAGTCTTTTTAAAATAAAAAGAAAATGGAATACTTATCATAATTCTTACTATGGTTAAGTGTAGAGAATAGACCATGGTTAATGGATGGGTTAGGGTTAAGCATGAGTCAAAGCTTCATTAAGCTTCAACTAAAAGACAAAGAAAGCCACCATTCCTTTTTAAGTCATTTCCAAATAAATAAATAAAGAAATGAATAAATAAATGATTAAGCAAAACCCTAATTATCACTTAACCATGGTTTAATCCTTCACACTTAACCAAATGATCAAGTATCATCAAATATGATACAAATATGTGCACAAAAGTATATCACATATACAATGTGCATCAAGTGAGAAAATCCATATAAAGTGAACCAATACTAGCTAATGCAAAGTAATATATCAAATATATAATTATACATTAAATCATTAAATCAACATTTGATTCAATGATCCGGTCATGTCGCACATAACCGACTAGTATCCTATGTATCGATTTATCGAATCAACGATTCGATAACTAGGTCATATCGAATATAACCAATCAAAACATTTACCGCGAGAATGAAATGCGGTATCACATACACGCATTATTCTCGGTCCCGCACATATCTCATATGCGCTCCTATTTCGTTTCGCTTGAGCCAGGAAACCTCTGTGTAGGACTCTAAAGACTCGTCAATACGCCGGTAGCAGATGATGATCATATCAATCATCCACAAGCCGCAAGCGGTCTGCTAAACGTAACGGCCACCCGGGTATTGAGCGATCAGAAGATCGACGAGCTAGCCCGCTCACACTCCTGCGAATCCGACCAGTAACACTTACCGTACAGTCCGGTCTCTTCGTCTGATACGTCGCATATCAAGTCTACGGGTGGTATACGTCAGACCCCAATAACCCGATAAGTCGTGCCGATGTGAGGCTCAT
Organism: Agapanthus africanus; assembly: GCA_030015575.1. NCBI lineage: Eukaryota > Viridiplantae > Streptophyta > Magnoliopsida > Asparagales > Amaryllidaceae > Agapanthus > Agapanthus africanus. The sequence continues at coordinate 620,332,246 of CM057341.1, forward strand.
AACGGGTCGAGAAACTACTGGTAACACTTACCGGCAAATCTCTGATTAGCCCTGGCCAGGGACTTCCCTGTTACGGCCAATCATGCACAGCGCAACATCAACCCCCAATGCCGGGAGAGACGAAACCCCTCCTATCGCTCATTGCCTCCATGTGACTCGGGATTGTGCCCAAAGACCACCGTTTTGCACGCCCTCATGGACGTGGTAAGGTGGAGATCAAAACACAGTGGGAATCACACAAGACTCTATGACGGTCTCGGGTCTACAGACTAACCTGTATAAGTGTCACCTGAGAACTGCCATCTGACGTGAGGTATAATACCATCTGGGAGTTCTCGGCGAGTCCGTCCAGTGTACCCAGTCTCCACTGAGCACCCGTATACCATCTCTGATGTCAAACACCAATGGATATGGGATCATCCATCGCCCATCACATGGGTCGAGAAGCGTATACGCTAGTCTACTCTGGTATATCGATGCCCCGTCTCGATATACCCACGACTAGGGACCTTGAAGGATGTACTTATGGACTACCATGCCTCCACTAGTATGATCTGCATCATAGTCCAGGCAGTCAAGTACACATCCTAAGGGCTTTACTAACATGTAACTATAAGACAGTATAAAGAGACTAGTGTACACGTTAAGATAAAGAGCAACCAGATAGCATACTATCATATCGAGCAAGAAAGTCATCTCTATATATGTCCAAGCATCCAATATAATATACATCATCTGTACAATACTGGCCTCTAGGGCATACATACAACTAACAGCTGGAATGTGTATATTAATATGTTGGATTGTCGCGGGTGAATAGCCGGGGGTTGTGAGACGAGAGTTTTCTTTTCTTTCAATTCATGTAAATTTGTAAATTGATGTAATAATTATTTGTATGGCCGCACAACCGGGTCGGGGTTGTAGCCGTCATTGTATAATTTCTTTTTACTGTTTTTGCTCCTAGGATAGACCCATGGACGGAGTGCACAAACTATCGGGTATGCCGAAGTGCCGAGTGGCCTACTCACGGAGTTGAGGGAGGTTGCTTCTCTTCGGGTACTTGGCGGGTAGTTTGCCGCACCCGTAGGGGTCTTGGGTGGGGTATTGGCTATTCACCGCGACCGTGTAATCTGCTTTTCGTTACAGGCTCGTACGAATTACGAATTTCTAGTATATCCAATGTGTTCATCTATGATCTGAAATGGCTATCATTGCAATATATCTATATATGATATTATTTAGGCGTTGCTTATGTTTTACAGCCGCGCTAGCCCAGCCCCCGCTCTGTCGTTAGTTAAGTAACCTAACGGGTAATGACGGGGCCCCGTGGCGAATGCGAATGGCATAAGCGTACGTCATATTTTGGTTGTTTTCTGCAATGGTAGGATTAAATGATGGGACGCATTAAAAGAACTAATGCAAGAATATCACGCATTAAAAGAACTAATGCAAGAAAATAAACCAAGTTAAAATCGTTGGAACACTTTCGGAAAACCACTCGGTTCTTTTCAAAACTAACTTTTAAATGCGGAGCTTGAGCCACTCCTTTTAAAAGCTATCTCGTTCCATCGATTATATCAAGTTCACTACGTTCACGGTTTTGCCAAAACCATTCGTAGCCCTCCGTCGTTTCACATGAATAGTCAATAGTATTCAAGTTGTGTTTGTTGGCCAAAGTCAAGGCATAGTGATTGGTAGCTATTGGGTATTCATGTGCAGCATAGATAGATGCGTTGGTTTGGAACAGTCGTACTGCCTTGTTGGCCAAAGTCAAGGGTAGGTACGGGTGGATTCAAATTAACCTGGAGAACGACGGGTAGAACTTGACATGTGACTTATGATTTGTTGGCCAAAGTCAAGGTCAAAAGAGCATGGGGAAAAAAATCCACATCGGGAGTTCCATAAGTACTGAAACTTGCTAGATTTGCATACCATTTGGAGTGTGATGATTCTGGTAGGATTTCTTCAGTTTCTTCACGCGATGATATTTGGATCCCGATCCTACTGTGAGTATATGCTACTCCTCGGGAAATTTCTCACTAAACGATCAATGCTATAAACCTAGTAGGTGTCTACAAAGGTGTTAGCGGGGCTACGCCCCCAGGGAAAAGAGGTTATTTAATTAAGGAACTTCGCGAAAGCGTTGGAAAACCTCACTCGAAGTACCGACACTGGCCTGGCTGAACGGTTAAGCAAGTATTGTGCGGTGGGATTGATCCCGACTAATTCTTCCTTTTTGGTTTGAGGAGGGATTCGAGAAACAGTGGGAGCCATCCTGTTTAGACAAACTAAAAACCATTCTAAACTTGCAAGAGCATCAAGCTGAGTGTTTCTTCTCTCTCCTAATTGCAACGACCAATCGACATGACTGGACTTAAGTTACTCCTAGATAAAAACATACTGACAGGGCCAAACTACAAAGATTGGCTAGGAATGTCAAGATGGCAATCACTTACGACAAGCTGGGATATCTTCTTACCACCAAAGTGTTAGTTATATGTATGCCCTAGAGGCCATTACTGTACATTGGATGTATATTGTAGTGGATGCTGGGACATATATAGGGAGGACTTTCTTGCTCGACATGATAGTATGCTATCTGGTTGCTCTTTACCTTAACGTGTATACCGATTGTCTCTCTGTTACATGTTGGTAAAGCCCTTAGGATGTGTACTTGACTATCTGGACTATGATGCGGATCATACTAGTGGGGACATGGTAGTCCATAAGTACATCCTTCAAAGTCCCTAGTCATGGGTGTATCGAGATGGGGCATCGATATACCAGTGTAGACTAGCGTGTACCTTCTCGACCCATACAGATGGGCGATAGATGATCCCATATCCAACGGTGTTTGACATCCGAGATGATATACGGGTGCTCAGTAGAGACTGCGTACACTGGACGGACTCGCCGAGAACTCCCAGATGGTATTATACCTCACGTCAGATGGCAGTTCTTTGGTGACACTGGTACAGAGTAGTCTGTTGACCCGAGATCGTCATAGAGTCTTGTGTGGTTCCCACTGTGCTTTGATTTCCATCTTACCACGTCCAAGAGAGCGTGCAAAACGGTGGTTTTTGGGTACAGTCCCGAGTCACATGGAGGCAATGAGCGATAGGAGGGGATTCGTCTCTCCCGGTATAGGGGGTTGATGTTGCGCTGTGTTCGATTGGCTATAACAGGAAATCTCTGGCCAGGGTTGCTGAGATTTACTGGTAAGTGTTACCAGTAGTTTCTCGAATTGTTATAGACCTCATATCGACATGACTTATCGAGCTATTGGGGTCTGACGTTTACCACCCCTAGGCGAGATATGCGACATATCAAACGATCAGACCGGACTGTACGGTAGTGTTACTGGTTGGATTCACAGGAGTATGAGCGGGCTTGCTCGTCGATCTTCTGATCGCTCAATACCCGGGTGGCCGTTACGTTTAGCAGACCGCTTGCGGCTTGTGGGTGTTTGAAATGATCATCATCTGCTGCCGGCGTATTGACGAGTCTTTAGAGTCCTACACAGAGGTTTCCTGGCTCAAGCGAAACGAAATAGGAGCGCATATGAGATATGTGCAGGACCGAGAATAATGCGTGTATGTGATACCGTATTCCATTCTCGCGATGAATGTATCGACTGGTTGTATGCGATATGACCTAGTTATCGATTCAAGGATTGATTCGATAAGCCGATACATTGGATACTAGTTGGTTATATGCGATATGACCGGATCATTGAATCAAGTGTTGATTTAATGATTTAATGTATAATTATATATTTGATATATTACTTTGCATTAACTAGTATTGGTTCACTTTATATGGATTTTCTCACTTGGGTTGCACAAGTTGTATATGTGATATACTTTTGTGCACTTGATTGTATCATGTTTGATGATACATGTTTACTTGTGTTTGTGTGAAGATTGAACCATGGTTATATGAATGGTTAGGGTTATGATTATTTATTCATTCATTTATTTATTTATTAGTTTTGGAAAATAATAGCAAAAGAGAAATTAGTGGCTTTCATTTTGTTTCTTTCATGAAGATTCATGAAGGTTTGACTAAGTCTCCATTTTGTCTCATGCTTAACCCTAACCACTCCATTTAACCATAGTCCACTCTCTACACCTAACTATGGTTTTGTTTATGACAAGTTTTGATTTTCTATTCTAATTGAATCAACTTATCATATTCATTATCTTCTTCTTCTTCTTCATCTTCAAAGAAGAAACCTTCACTTCATCAATGGTGGATTGATGAAATGAGTGAGAAATCCAATTCTAAAGACTACCCACTTCCTATTTCTTCATCCTCTACCTCTTGCCAAGTAGTAGAGTGTGTTTTCTTCACAAGTTTCATCACTTGGTGAAGTTGGAGCTTGATCTAGCGATGCTTCGACGTAGATCATCTTCGGCATGGACATCGACGACCTAGCTCGCCTATTCTCCGATGAAGCCGACGCTAGAGCCCGGGATTTGTTTTAGACAGCGAGAGGAATTCATTGCGGAGCCGTGGAGGTGGAGCACCGGATCTACAAAGGTTGTATTTCCGTTCACTTAGTTAAGTGTTAACTAGTTTGCTTTTCGCCTAGACATCTAGCCGACGATCCGTTTTCTAGGGTTTCTCGGCACCGTATTTTTTTGAAATTGGCATGGTTGATGCCTTGTGAGACCTCACTAGAGTGCCTAGGAACCCTACAGTGGTACCAGAGCCTAGCTAGAGCCTTAGGCGAAGTCTAGACGGAGTTTGAAAGCCGGACGAACCGAAAACCCATTCCCAAAATAGCTCTCTGGACTTTTTCCAAATTCTGGGATTTTCCTAAATTAAAAATTGCTAAAAAATTCAGCAGGAATATCTAAGAGTTACTGTGAAATTCGTAGGCCCAATTCCACTATTCCACCGCGGTTCCGCGGCATGAGCAAGGCTCATGCGGCGGTTCCGCGGCCGTACGGTCCTATATCACTGTTATCTTTGCACAGTAACTCCTCTTTTCTGATGCTGGATTTTATGGGAATTTTTAAATTTTATTCAACAGTTGAATTTTCTGGGGTTGTTTTGGGGACTCGGTGTTTCGATCGGATTGTCAAATTTTGTCTATGTGGCTTTCCGGATAAATTTTAGAATATGTTAAAAAGTTCGACCGGATATAAATACCCAATTTTTCCCCTGTCGGGAAATTTCCAAGTGTTGGATTTTTCCGTAGTTTAACGACGTTCTAAGTAGTGCAAGTAACGCGATGGACCCTCTAGAAGACAACAAACCTTAACTCGATTATGTGACCGTCTTGAACTGCCCTTTGAACCTTCGGGTTTGGGGCAGTACGGCGTGCCACATGTGAGGCGTTGGCTTGACCCTTCTACGGCTGGACCGTTGTTACTGAGGCACGAACGGAATATTGTTAGACTTATTTCATGTGTCGATCTGTTTCGGGAAAACTTGGGTGTCCGATTGTTCAATCGGAAAGTTTAACATTTTCTATTTTATTCGGAATAGGATACAATAATTGGAATTCACAAAAGTTATGAGATAACTGAATGAATGTTATAAACATAGCACTTTAGTCTCACTTGATCGCTTGCCATGGAATTTTGATGTGATCAAAAGTCCGTCGCAATCACGTAGCGTATGCGGATACTCGCCGGGTAAACTTAGTAGACAGCCTCACTCCATAGCCCCGACCAAGTGACTGTAGGAGAACCCCGTCGCCGAAATCATCCGTTCGGGTGCTCGCGGTGGCGGTGTTCCGCCTTGGTGCACTTCGTCGACGGCGTCGGGGGTGCGGCCGCCTACTGAAGTTTGCGACGAGCATTCGATCATAATGTCGGGAATCCTGTTGAATTGCCCGATTTGATATTGAAAAGAGTTTTCGATAATGAGACTAAAATGCGGGGTTTATAATTGTTAGGCATGCGATGTCTAAGTAATTCATTTGGTCAGGCATGCGATGTCTGAGGTAGTTGCGGATTCCAACTTTTGTAGTTTTACACTTTCTTTTCAGTGACCGTAAGTGTAATATGTGATATCGCTGGTTTCGTTGCTATATGTCAACGACAATTGGGATGCGCATATTTACTTACGTTGATGACATGTGATGTTATGTGTTGCTGGATATGTTATATTGGATCGTCGTGTTTGAATAGCCGGGGGGTTTTATGTGAGATGAGTGTTTTTCATTTTCATTCATGTAAAAACTTGTATGTAATATTCTTTTATTGGGGCACTTCCAGGTTGCGGAAGTTGTCACCGTTGTTGTATATTATTTACTTTTCCGCACTAGGATAGACCCAAGGAGGGGAGCACAAGTAACCGGGTTCTGGAGTCCAGTGGGAGACCAACTGGAGAAGTCGAGTCCGGGTCTCCTAACTCCAGAATTGGTAGGGTTGCTTGCCGCTCTCGTAGGGGTCTAGGGGTGTGGGTTTGGCTATTCATCACGACCGTGGAATCCGTGTTTTATACTGGCTCGTATTGAAAACACGGACGTCCTAGTATATCCAATATTTCATATGTTTCTTCTGCTGCGATATCTGTGATGTGATCATGTGATGTTCTGTGATAGATACAGTATATAGTATATATGATATATTATATAGGCGTTACTTATGCTTTACACCCGCGCTAGCCCTGCCCCGCTCTGCCGTTAGTTACCTAACCTAACGGTGCACGAGGGGACATCGAGGCGAATGCGGATGGCATAAGTGTACGTCGTATTTATCTGTGATGTTTAGGTAATTTAAATGATGGGACTTCATTAATGAGATTAATGAAATAAAAGAAACCTAAGATGTTGTAGAATAGAATTTCAAATTGTTAGTGTATATGCCCTAGAGGCCATTACTGTATCATACTAGTTTGTATATTACTTAATGGATGCTTGGGATATTCACCTTGTATATACAATCTTGCTCAAAATAGTAGTATGCTACTTGGTTTGTTTCTACTTCAATGTGTACTTGTGTTTATTTCAGTATATCACTTATACGCATTAGTGGAGCCCTTAGGATCTTTGCTTGATTACCAGCGTTGTGATGGCAGTCACACTAGTGGGGGCTGGGTAATCTATAAGCACATCCTTATTCAGGTCCCTGGTCGCAGGACTATCGAGACAGGGCATCGATACTCCGAAGTAGACCAGCGCATGCGCTTCTCATCCCAGTGTGGGAGACGATCTGTCCCACAGCCGTCAGTACGTCGTACTTGAGATAGTATGCGGGTGCTCGTTAGGTTACGGGTACACTGGACAGGACTCGTCGGGAACTGACTAGTTGGTATTATACCTATCGTCAGTTATCAGTTCCCAGGTGACATGAGTACAGCTTAGTCCGCTGACTTGACACTGTCATTCCGCCTCGAGTGTGTTCCCACTGTACTTTGATCACTACCCTACCACGGCTCAAAGGAGTCGTGCAAACAGGTAGTGGTTGGGTGCAGTCCCGAAGCACTTGGAGGTAGTGACGGTTAGACAGGATTCGTCTCTCCCGGTATTGGGGGTTGACATCGCGCTGTGTCTAGGAGAGCCATTACACGAGTAGTCCCTGGCCAGGGCAATCGAGATATACTGGTAGGTTTCCAGTGTTATCTCAGGGTGTTTTGGGCTTCGCTCCGGCACGACTTGTACCGCTATTGGGGGACTGACGTTTACCGCCCCCTAGGCCCGCCATGCGATGTATCAGACGAACAGACCGGACTGTACGGAGAATGTCACACTCAGGCTCAGTAGGAGTTCAGATGGGTTTCGCCTCGTCGGTCTTCTTGTCGGCATTACCTGGGGACCGTTACGCACAGCTAGTGCCGCTTGCGGTCTGTGGTTAAACCCACTGCCAGCGTAGTGTCGAGTCTTTAGAGTCCCACACAGAAAGCTTTTCGCCTTTAGGCAAAAGAGTAGAGGTCGCATGGTATTGCGACAGGTCGCATGGTTTTGCGACAGGGTTCGGTCACATCCGTGCACTTGTGCACGTACAGTGTCCGGACAGTTTACACTAGCGGGCTTTGGTTTAAGCCAGATCCTAGTGTACCTTATGGGATTGGATTTATCCAGTTTGCATTCGTGTTCCTCGGAACGCGGATGCGGGTGTGTATGCACAGTTGACAGGGAGGCAGAGGCGGCGGATTCTCATTAGGGTTGTTGACTGTTGACCGTTGACTATTTGACTTTATGCTCAACCCTAATGAGAATATGATATGTGATTAACTATTATATTAATTAAGTATTGTGGTGATATGGTTGTTGACTTGTTGACTTTCGTTGACTTGTTGACTTTGTTGACTTGTTGACTTTTGTTGACTTGTTGACCGGTTGACTAGGCTTGACTAGTTGACCATCATGATAACCATGGTTATCATTTCATGCCAAAGACTTTTTCTTGCTTGCTCATTTGAGTAAAATGAGTGCATGACATGATAAGGTTATGGTTGCTTCTAACCATCACATAAGACTTTTTTGATATGATGAGTTATGATCATTTTGGATTATGAGAGGGTGAAAGACAAAAGAGTTGCTCATTCTTTCTTGCTCATTCTCTCTCTTGTTCTTGAGCTCTCCTCTTGCTCTCACCCTCAACCTCTTGCTCCCTCTCTTGATCTATGGTTCTCTTGTCTCATGAGTTGAGAATCAAGAACCATAGATAAAATCCCATTCTAAATCATCTCTACTCATTCTAGTTCACTAGGTTTAGCAAACCAAGTGAACTAGTTTCTTCAAAGAACGAAGAAGGAGCTAAAGGTTGGAGCTTTCAAGTGGATCTATCTTCGGCGTACGGAGACAACGAGAAGGAGCCATCGAACCACCATCGGAGCTTGAAGAGAAGGAGTTCAAGTTTAGGTATAACCATCTTCATCCGAGTAGCTAAATATCTTTAGCTTAGTTTGCTAGTTTTAGTTTAGGTAAAGATCCCGACCTAGCTTAGTCCATGTTGCCTCTTGCGTTAAAATTTTGATTTTATACCGTTTCCGTCTCCCCGTAAGAACCGGGGGTCGCAACGTGGACTTACAGTAGTATCAGAGCCTAACTAAACTTAAACTAGCTTGGTAGTGAAGTGTAACGAAGTTCGGAACCGGAAAAATCCAAAAACCAAACTTTTACAAAAACTGAGTTTCTGTTGAAATTTTTTTGGCTCAAAATGAAAAACGTTATACTTGTAAATTCGGCTCAGGGTTTTGTGTGAACACCCAAGAAAAACGTTGCCCTAATTCGTTAAAACCGCCGCGCTTCCGCCGCACGAGGTAGGCATGTGCCGCGGAAGCGCCGCGGTTTGTCGTCTTCTCTGCATCGTTTTTCGTGCAGTGTGTGTCTGTGTTGGTTTTGGGATTTTTGGAATATATTATATGTGCCCAGATTTTCCAGAAAAGAAATTTCCTTTTGGGGTCCTATAATTCCGTATTTTTCCGAACTTCACTGCACTTTGACTATGATGGTTATATCTGTGATGTTTGCATGTATTGAACGTCGGCTAATCGCTATAAGTCGATTGGTCGGGGTTATACATGATCTGTAATGTGCTGGAATGTGTATATAAATATGTTGGATTATCGCGAGTGAATAGCCGGGGGTTGTGAGACGAGAGTTTTCTTTTCTTGCAATTCATGTAAATTTGTATATTGATGTAATAATTATTTGTATGGCCGCACAACCGGGTCGGGGTTGTAGCCGTCATTGTATAATTTCTTTTTACTGTTTTTGCTCCTAGGATAGACCCATGGAGGGGTGCACAAACTACCGGGTATGCCGAAGTGTCGAGTGGCCTACTCATGGAGATGAGGGAGGTTGCTACGCTTCGGGTACTTGGCGGGTAGTTTGCCGCACCCGTAGGGGTCTTGGGTGGGGTTTTGGCTATTCACCGCGACCGTGTTATCTGTTTTTGTTACAGGCTCGTACAAATTACAGATTGCTAGTATATCCAATGTATTTATCTGTGATCTGAAATGTTTATCATTGCAGTATATCTATATATGATATTATTTAGGCGTTGCTTATGTTTTACAGACGCGCTAGCCCAGCCCCCGCTCTGTCGTTAGTTAAGTAACCTAACGGGTAATGACGGGGCCCCGTGGCGAATACGAATGGCATAAGCGTACGTCATATTTTGGTTGTTTTCTGCAATGGTAGGTTTAAATGATGGGACACATTAAAAGAACTAATGCAAGAATATCACGCATTAAAAGAACTAATGCAAGATAATAAACCAAGTTAAAGTCGTTGGAACACTTTCGAAAAACCACTCGGTTCTTTTCAAAACAAACTTTTAAAATACGGAGTTTGAGCCACTCCATTTAAAAGCTATCTCGTTCCATCGACCAAATCAAGTTCACTACGTTCACGGTTTTGCCAAAACCATCCGTAGCCCTCCATCATTTCAGTTAAATATTCGGTAGTATTCAAGCTATGTATTTTGACCTCACGCCAAGGCATAGTGATTGGTAGCTGCCGGATTTATCTGTTGCATAGATAGAATGCGTTGGTTTGAGACAGTCGTACTGCCATTTTGGCCTACGTCAAGGGTATGTACGGGTGGGTTCAAATTAACCTGGATAATGATGGGACGAACTTGACATGTGACTTATGACATTTTGACCTCACGCCAAGGTCATAAGAGCATGGGGCAAAAATCCACATCGGGAGTTTCATAAGTACTGAAACTTGCTAGATTTGCATACCATTTGGAGTGTGATGATTCTGGTAGGATTCCTTCAGTTTCGTCACGCGATGATATTTGGATCCCGATCCTACTGTGAGTATATGCTACTCCTCGGGAAATTTCTCACTAATCGATCAATGCTATAAACCTAGTAGGTGCCTAGAAAGGTGTTAGCGGGGCTACGCCCCCAGGGAAAAGAGGTTCTTTAATTAAGGAACTTCGCGAAAGCGTTGGAAAACCTCCCTCGAAGTACCGACACCGGCCTGGCTGAACGGTTAAGCAAGTATTGTGCGGTGGGATTGATCCCGGCTAATTCTTCCTTTATGGTTTGAGGAGGGATTCGAGAAACAGTGGGAGCCATCCTGTTTAGACAAACTAAAAACCACTCTAAACTTGCAAGAGCATCATGCTGAGTGTTTCTTCTTCTCTCTCCTAATTGCAGCGACCAATCAACATGACTGGACTTAAGTTACTCCTAGATAAAAACAAACTGACAGGGCCAAACTACAAAGATTGGCTCAGGAATGTCAAGATAGCAATCACTTATGACAAGCTGGGGTATCTTCTTACCACCAAAGCTCCCCCTGTCCCTGGTCCAACTTCCAGTGTCGCGGACAAGGAAATCCGCAAGACTTGGGAGATTGATAGCGCGAAGGCCAAGTGCCTCCTGCTTGCCTCGATGGACAACGAACATCAGAGGAGGCATGAAAATATAGACATGGAGTCCATATTGCTCCATACAAAAGAACTGTATGGAGAGCAATCACGTATCGCAAGATACGAAGCGTCGAAAAAGTTATTCTCGACAAGAATGGCCGTCGGATCATCAGTAGCCGAGCACGTGCTAAAGATGATCGGCTTCATTGAGGAGCTCGCTGACCTAGGGATCACATTGGAGAGTGAGCTATATACGGATATAGTTCTCCAGTCCCTTCCTTCCACTTACGCCCAGTTTATACTGAACTTCAACTTACAAGAAAAAGAGGTTGAACTTTCAGAGCTCCTCAACATGCTGAGGAGCGCAGAGGGCACCCTACAGAAAGGTAGGGATACATCCACTTTGTTTGTAGGAGGATCATCTTCTTCTAGGTCCAAGGCGAAAGCCAAGGGAAAGAAGAAGAAGGCCCCCGCCAAACCAAGGGGCGGTGTTAGTAAAGTGGATACGAAGGGAAAAGGTAAAGCAACAAAGATAGCGGGGAAGCTTGTGGATAAGGAAGAATGCTTCTATTGTCATAAGAAAGGACACTGGAAGAATGATTGCAGGGCCTGGAAGGCCAGAACACAGGAATTGAAGCAGGTTGCAGCTTCAGCTTCAGGTGTGTATGTTATTGAAAATTGTCTTTCAATAAACTCTACTTCCTGGGTATTGGATACCGGATCAGGATCTCATATCTGTAATTCTTTGCAGGCGTTGAGAAACCGTAGGGTTTTGAAGGCAGGTGACATGACCCTCAAAGTTGCAAACGGAGCTAGCATGGATGCTAAAGCCGTGGGGGACTATCACCTGGGAATGTCAGATGGACATGTTTTGGTTTTGCGTAATTGCTTTTTTGTACCCAACGCAACTTGTAATATCATTTCTGTATCTTTAGTTTCTAAAGAAGGTTATGAATTTGCGTTTGTAAGCAATGTTGTAAACATTCACCTTAATCAAGTTTTGATTGGGTCAGGTACTTTGAGTAATGGTATATACGTGCTAAACCAACCACAGATTTTTAATGTCCAGAATACACACAAAAGAAAGTCTCCAGAAATAAATCAGACTTTCTTATGGCATTGTAGATTGGGTCACATCAATGAGAGAAGGTTGACTAAGTTACATACAGAAGGATATTTGAATGCGTTCGAATATCAATCGTATGCCACTTGTCAATCTTGTCTCAAAGGAAAGATGACAAAGACTCCGTTTACTGGACAAGGAGTAAGAGCGAGCGAGCTCTTGGGACTCGTACACAGTGACGTGTGCGGTCCAATGTCTACACATGCTCGAAGCGGACATTCTTACTTCATTACTTTTACGGATGACTTCTCAAGGTACGGTTATGTCTTCTTAATGAAACATAAGTCCGAGGCCTTTGGAAAATTCCAGGAGTATAAGAATGAAGTAGAGAAACAGACCGGCAAAAGTATTAAGATTCTAAGATCGGATCGAGGTGGAGAATACTTAAGTGCCGAGTTCCTGGACTATTTAAAAGAGAACGGAATTCTCTCTCAGCTTACTCCTCCATACACCCCGCAACATAACGGTGTATCGGAGAGACGGAACCGCACCCTATTGGATATGGTACGGTCCATGATGAGTAACGCTGAGTTACCGCGATCATTCTGGGGGTATGCGCTAGAATCAGCTGCATACCTTTTGAACCGAGTTCCGACTAAGACTGTGCCTACCACCCCATATGAAATGTGGAGTGGGAAGAAACCCTATCTTCAATATCTGAAGATCTGGGGATGTCCAGCTTTTGTCAAAAAGCAGCATGCGGACAAACTCGAGGCACGCTCAGTACTGTGCAAGTTTGTGGGATACCCCAAGAACACCAGGGGGTATCTTTTCTACTACGCAGAGGAACAAAAAGTCCTTGTTTCTCGTAATGCCCACTTTCTAGAACACCAGTTCTTGGAAAAGGAGATTAGTGGGAGCGCAGTAGAACTGGAAGAAATTCCAGAACCACAGACTATTACTGAAAGGTTAGTGGAACCAGAGGGTTCAACAGAACAGGACATTCCTACGCCGCTCCGCAGAAGTAGTAGGCAGTCTCATCCGCCCGAGAGATACTACGGTTTTCTCATAGACGGGGATAGAGAGGATTGCATCATAGATTATGATGAGCCTACTAGCTTCCAGCAGGCCGTTCAGAGCGTTGACTCAGTGAAATGGCTGGATGCAATGCGGACCGAAATGGAGTCCATGTACACCAACAAGGTATGGACGTTGGACATTGCTCCAGACGGGGTAAAACCCGTAGGATGCAAGTGGATCTTCAAAAGGAAGATTGGTGTAGATGGACAGGTTGAGACCTATAAAGCTAGGCTGGTAGCAAAGGGTTTTCGTCAAAGACCTGGCTTGGACTACGACGAAACCTTTTCTCCAGTAGCCATGCTGAAATCCATTCGGATCCTTCTTGCCATTGCTGCCTTCCACGATTATGAGATCTGGCAAATGGACGTAAAGACAGCTTTTCTAAATGGAAATTTAGAGGAGTGTGTCTATATGGACCAACCAGAGGGTTTCATTCAGAGTGGGAGCAGCGGAAAGGTGTGCAAGTTGCTTAAGTCCATCTATGGGCTAAAGCAGGCATCGCGGAGTTGGAACATCTGCTTTGATGAGACGGTCAAAGAATTTGGCTTTATCAAAAATCCAGATGAACCATGCATCTATAGTAGATTTGTAGCGAGAACTGTAGTATTCCTCGTTTTGTACGTGGATGGCATTCTCTTAATAGGAAATGACATTCCTATGCTACAATCTGTTAAGGGGTTCTTGTCACATAGGTTCTCCATGAAAGACCTGGGTGATGCCTCATACATTCTGGGTATCCGGATCTACCGTGACAGATCCAAGAGGATATTAAGACTTTCGCAGTCCAGGTACATCGACACCATACTGAAGAGGTTCAGTATGGAAGATTCCAAGCGCGGTAACCTACCGGCTTGTCACGGGATCACCCTCTCTAAAGAGATGTCTCCCAAGACTGATTTAGAGAGGGATCGCATGTCTATTATACCCTACGCTTCTGCGGTAGGCTCTATAATGTATGCGATGTTGTGTACCAGACCGGATGTAGCTTATGCACTGAGTGTGGTAAGCCGGTATCAGTCTAACCCTGGGGAGAAACACTGGATAGCGGTAAAGAACATTCTCAAGTACCTGAGAAGGACTAAGGAGATGTTCTTGGTGTATGGCGGAAAAGACCTCCAGATCGAGGCCTTTGCTGACTCCAGCTTCCAGAGTGACAAGGATGATTCCAAGTCCATGTTGGGTTTTGTCTTTACCCTCAATGGAGGGGCGGTGTGTTGGAAGAGTTCCAAACAGGAAACCGTTGCAGACTCGACGATGGAAGCAGAATACATCGCTGCATCTGATGCCGCAAAAGAAGCTGTCTGGATGAGGAAGTTCTTGAAAGAACTTCAGGTGGTTCCGTCCATTGTTGATCCAATACCTCTGTATTGCGACAACAACGGGGCTATAGCTTTAGCGAAGGAACCCAGGTCCCATCAGAGATCCAGGCACATCTTGAGGCGGTATCACCTGATCAGGGAGATCGTGGATCGCCAGGAGATCGAGGTTTGGAGAGTCGCTTCAGAAGATAACACTGCAGATCCATTCACCAAGGCCTTGCCCCAGACTCAGTTCGAGCGGCTGATCGAGATGATAGGTCTTCGATACGCCAGTACATGGCCTTAGTGCAAGTGGGAGATTGTTAGTGTATATGCCCTAGAGGCCTTTACTGTATCATACTAGTTTGTATATTACTTAATGGATGCTTGGGATATTCACCTTGTATATACAATCTTGCTCAAAATAGTAGTATGCTACTTGGTTTGTTTCTACTTCAATGTGTACTTGTGTTTATTTCAGTATATCACTTATACGCATTAGTGGAGCCCTTAGGATCTTTGCTTGATTACCAGCGTTGTGATGGCAGTCACACTAGTGGGGGCTGGGTAATCTATAAGCACATCCTTATTCAGGTCCCTGGTCGCAGGACTATCGAGACAGGGCATCGATACTCCGGAGTAGACCAGCGCATGCGCTTCTCATCCCAGTGTGGGAGACGGTCTGTCCCACAGCCGTCAGTACGTCGTACTTGAGATAGTATGCGGGTGCTCATTAGGTTACGGGTACACTGGACAGGACTCGTCGGGAACTGACAAGTTGGTATTATACCTATCGTCAGTTATCAGTTCCCAGGTGACATGAGTACAGCTTAGTCCGCTGACTTGACACTGTCACTCCGCCTCGAGTGTGTTCCCACTGTACTTTGATCACTACCCTACCATGGCTCAAAGGAGTCGTGCAAACAGGTAGTGGTTGGGTGCAGTCCCGAAGCACTTGGAGGCAGTGACGGTTAGACAGGATTCGTCTCTCCCGGTATTGGGGGTTGACATCGCGCTGTGTCTAGGAGAGCCATTACACGAGTAGTCCCTGGCCAGGGCAATCGAGATATACTGGTAGGTTTCCAGTGTTATCTCAGGGTGTTTTGGGCTTCGCTCCGGCACGACTTGTACCGCTATTGGGGGACTGACGTTTACCGCCCCCTGGGCCCGCCATGCGATGTATCAGACGAACAGACCGGACTGTACGGAGAATGTCACACTCAGGCTCAGTAGGAGTTCAGATGGGTTTCGCCTCGTCGGTCTTCTTGTCGGCATTACCTGGGGACCGTTACGCACAGCTAGTGCCGCTTGCGGTCTGTGGTTAAACCCACTGCCAGCGTAGTGTCGAGTCTTTAGAGTCCCACACAGAAAGCTTTTCGCCTTTAGGCAAAAGAGTAGAGGTCGCATGGTATTGCGACAGGTCGCATGGTTTTGCGACAGGGTTCGGTCACATCCGTGCACTTGTGCACGTACAGTGTCCGGACAGTTTACACTAGCGGGCTTTGGTTTAAGCCAGATCCTAGTGTACCTTATGGGATTGGATTTATCCAGTTTGCATTCGTGTTCCTCGGAACGCGGATGCGGGTGTGTATGCACAGTTGACAGGGAGGCAGAGGCGGTGGATTCTCATTAGGGTTGTTGACTGTTGACCGTTGACTATTTGACTTTATGCTCAACCCTAATGAGAATATGATATGTGATTAACTATTATATTAATTAAGTATTATGGTGATATGGTTGTTGACTTGTTGACTTTCGTTGACTTGTTGACTTTGTTGACTTGTTGACTTTTGTTGACTTGTTGACCGGTTGACTAGGCTTGACTAGTTGACCATCATGATAACCATGGTTATCATTTCATGCCAAAGACTTTTTCTTGCTTGCTCATTTGAGTAAAATGAGTGCATGACATGATAAGGTTATGGTTGCTTCTAACCATCACATAAGACTTTTTTGATATGATGAGTTATGATCATTTTGGATTATGAGAGGGTGAAAGACAAAAGAGTTGCTCATTCTTTCTTGCTCATTCTCTCTCTTGTTCTTGAGCTCTACTCTTGCTCTCACCCTCAACCTCTTGCTCCCTCTCTTGATCTATGGTTCTCTTGTCTCATGAGTTGAGAATCAAGAACCATAGATAAAATCCCATTCTAAATCATCTCTACTCATTCTAGTTCACTAGGTTTAGCAAACCAAGTGAACTAGTTTCTTCAAAGAACGAAGAAGGAGCTAAAGGTTGGAGCTTTCAAGTGGATCTATCTTCGGCGTACGGAGACAACGAGAAGGAGCCATCAAACCACCATCGGAGCTTGAAGAGAAGGAGTTCAAGTTTAGGTATAACCATCTTCATCCGAGTAGCTAAATATCTTTAGCTTAGTTTGCTAGTTTTAGTTTAGGTAAAGATCCCGACCTAGCTTAGTCCATGTTGCCTCTTGCGTTAAAATTTTGATTTTATACCGTTTCCGTCTCCCCGTAAGAACCGGGGGTCGCAACGTGGACTTACACAAAATAAAACAGGTAGATATAGTTCTTGCTTTGCACAGCGGTATATGTGATATATCCTGCACCTTATTCGATGAGGAAAGGACCGAGATCCCTTCACCGGGAGTGACTCCTTTAGCAATAACTGGCAGATGCTACACACTCGGTTTGTCTTTTGATTACTTTTAAGTGTTTTTGCTTTGCACAGTGATATATATGATATATCCCGCACCTCATTCGACGAGGAAAGGACCGACGATCTCTTCACCGGGAGTGACTCCTTTAGCAAAACTAGAAAAGCCTCAAAAGCACTCCATTTCAAAATCATTTGATTCTACAACGATATCAAGTTCATTACGCAATAGGTTTTCAGAAAAACCTGTCGTAGCCCTCCGTCATTTCAGATAAGTAGTAGTTAGTATTCGTGCTGCGTTTGTTGGCCTTTGTCAAGGCGCAGTGTGCGGTAGCTAACTGGTGCTTATCTGCCTATGCATATGATGCAGATTGAGTTAGGGTAGTCGTGCGACCTTGTTGGCCTTTGTCAAGGGCCGTGCGGGTGGGTTTAATTCAATCAGGAAATGACGGGTTGAACTTGACTAGCATCCTATGGTTTGTTGGCCTTTGTCAAGGTCATAGGAGGTTAGGGGCAAAATATTATCGGGAATTTCAAGTGTTGAAATTTGCAATGAGATTGCATACCTTCTATGAGATAGTTTGATCCCGATACCCGCTGCGAGTAAGAGTTACTCCTGGGAGAGTTTTATACATTACAATTAGCCGATCAAGTAGGTGTCTAGAAAGGTGTTAACGAGGTTACGCCTCTGGGAAAACGAGGTTTACATTAATTAGGTTCGTGCGAAAGCACGGGGGACCTCCCTCAAAGTACCGACACTGGCCTGGCTGAAAGATTGGCGAACTCGTAGTGTGTAATTAATCCTGGCTAGTCTTTCCTTTTAGGGTTTGAAGGAAGATTTGATAAAAAGCAGTGGGAGCCATCCTGATTAGATAAAATAAAAACCAATCTATTCTTGCAAGAGCGCACGCTGAGTGTTTTCTTCTCTCTCTCTCCAGGTAGCGACCATATCACGCCTTAATCAAGATAATAATACGGATTATTGACCGAACCCGCTTGTTATACTGAGCTGGGGAACGTTGGTCCCGCTCCAACTTGTAATTATTATAAGACAGAGCAGGAAATTGGGGAATACCAGATTTCCCGTGCCGCCCAAACGAAGAGAGTGCATGCTGATGCATCATCTTCGGGTGTGTTCGTTGCACAGAACTGTTTCTCTGTATCCTCTACGTCCTTGGTATGTGATACCAGATCAGGATCCCAGATATGTAATCTGTTACATAGGGCTACAGAAAGATAGAGAACTGAGAACGGATGATAAGTTTCATGAGGCAGAAAACGGGGCAAGTGTTGCAGCCAAGTCTGTTGGTCACTGTCACCCTGTATTACCAATACATTGATTCTGAACGAATGTTGTTAGATACCGAACCTGATATACAAAATCATATCAGTCTCTTTATTAGTAAAGAAATGATAAAATTTTGTATAGTTGGATAATGTTTTGAACATTTCCTATATCAAAAGTTGATCGGTTCAGGCACGTTATCAAAAAGCATTGGTATTCTAAATCAAACTACAGTTCTTTAGTATACGGAACACACACAAGTGGAAGAGTTCAGAAATGAACGAATCCTTCTTGAGGCATTGTAGACTAGGTCATATCAATGCGACCCGACTAGCTAAGTTCCATATAGATGCATATTTAAAACAGTTTGAATTTACATCTTATGAAACTTGCCAGTCATGTCACAAAGATATCATGACCATAGCCCTGTTTATTGGAAACAGAGAAAGAGTTAGTGAACTCTTGTGATGATACATGATGATGTATGTAGGTCCCCTGTCTACACATGCCAGGACCGGTTCTTTGTACTTCATTACATTCTCTGATAATCTCTCAAGATTCAGACATATGTTCCTGTTGAAACACAAGTCCGAACCTTTTGAGATATTCACAGAATATGATTTAGAAGTAGAGAACCAAAACGGGTATAAGTATTATGTCCTTTGATGAGATCAAGGAGGAGAATACTTGAGCACGGAAATCCTGGACTATTCTAAAGGAGAATGAGATTCTCTCTCAGCATTACTCCTCCGTATACACCATAGCACGATGGTATATCGGGGTGGAGCAATCACACCCTATATGATAAGGTGTGCTCTATGATGAGTACTACTGAGTTACCTATTTCCTTTTAGGGAGTTATGCACTTGAGAAGCTGCATACCTATTGAATAGGGTTCGAATCAAATCAGTGCCTACCACTTCATATGTGATATGGAAAGGGAAGAGCCCATATCTTAAGTTAGTTAAGATTTGGGGTTGTCCGGCCTATGTCTAAAAGCATAATTTGGACAAGCTCGAGGCAAGGTCTGTAATGTAGAACTGGAAAGGTTCCAGATATACAAACTGCAGCTGATGATTTGACAGAACCAAAGGATTCAATAGTTACCAACGAACCTCAACCTCTCCGCCGATCTAGTAGGGTTCCTCACCCACCTGAGAGATACTTCGGTTTCTCTATGACAGTGGGAGTGAAGATTGCATCATGAGATGATGACCCAACTAGTTTCGAGCTGGCCATCAGGAGTAAGACTCTGTAAGAATGGCTGGATGCTTAGTGATCTGAGATGGAATCCATGTACACCAACAAAGTATGGACTTTGGTTGCTATATCTGAAGGGTTAAATCCCCATCAGGAGCAAGTATATCTTGAGAAGATTACTTGGTGTAGATGGAAAAGTTGAGACTTTCAAAGCTAGACTTGTTAAAGGCTTTCGTCATCGACCAGGCGTGGATAATGATGAAACCTTTTCCAGTATCTATGCTTAAGTCCATCCAGATCCTACTTGCCACGGCTACATACCATGACTACGATATCTGGTGGTTGGGTGTCTTGACTGCTTTTCTAAATGATGTTTTAGAAGAATGCGTCTATAAGTACACAGCCAGAGGGCTTCGTAGACAGTGGGAGCAGCGGAAACGTGTGTAAGTTGTTTTATAGGATAAAGCAGGCATCGCGGAGTTGGAACATCTGTTTTGATGGATAAGTCAAAGAGTTTGACATCATCGAAATGGTAGATGAACCTTGTATAAACAAAAAGGTAGTAGGGAGTATGGTGGAGATCCTCGTAGAGTACGTGGATGACATACTCTTGATAGGGAAGGAGTTTCCTATGCTACGCTCGATCAATCTCCGCTTATCACAATGATTCTCCATATAGGATCAAAATGATACCTCCTAAATCCTGGATTTTGGATCTATGAGATAGATCTAAATGGATGTTAGGATACTCACTAGTTGTAGTGAGAAGGTATCAATCGACCCAGGGGAGAATCACTGGAATGGTTCCAGGGTGATAAAGACGACTGCGTGTCAGTAACAGGCATTGTCTTTACCCGCAGTAAAGGGACGGTATGTTGGAAGAGTTCCAAGCGAGATACCGTGACATACTAGACGATAAAGGCAGGATACATCGCTACTTAAGATGCTACCAAAGAAGCTGTTTGGGTGTATATTGGTTCATGAGATGAACTATGTTCCTCCCATTGTGTGACAATGGAGTTGTGGCTTATGCCAAGGAACGCAGGTCCCACCAGTGATCCAGACATATTCTAAGGCAGTATCACCTGGTCATGGAGATGGTTGATCTCTAAGGGATCGAGGTTAGGAGAGTAGACTCAGAGGACAACACGGCGGATCCACTCACGAAGGCCTATTCCCAGAGAGAGACTTTTATGCGATGGTTGAGTATGAGATACTACAACCACTGCTACAGATGGCCCTAGTGCAAGTGGGAGATTGTTAGTTATATGTATGCCCTAGAGGCCATTACTGTACATTGGATGTATATTGTAGTGGATGCTAGGACATATATAGGGAGGACTTTCTTGCTCGGCATGATAGTATGCTATCTGGTTGCTCTTTACCTTAACGTGTATACCGATTGTCTCTCTGTTACATGTTGTTAAAGCCCTTAGGATGTGTACTTGACTATCTGGACTATGATGCGGATCATACTAGTGGGGACATGGTAGTCCATAAGTACATCCTTCAAAGTCCCTAGTCGTGGGTGTATCGAGATGGGGCATCGATATACAAGTGTAGACTAGCGTGTACCTTCTCGACCCATACAGATGGGCGATGGATGATCCCATATCCATCGGTGTTTGACATCGGAGATGATATACGGGTGCTCAGTAGAGACTGGGTGCACTGGACGGACTCACCGAGAACACCCAGATGGTATTATACCTCACGTCAGATGGCAGTTCTCTGGTGACACTGGTACAGAGTAGTCTGTTGACCCGAGATCGTCATAGAGTCTTGTGTGGTTCCCACTGTGCTTTGATTTCCATCTTACCACGTCCAAGAGGGCGTGCAAAACGGTGGTTTTTGGGTACAGTCCCGAGTCACATGGAGGCAATGAGCGATAGGAGGGGATTCGTCTCTCCCGGTATAGGGGGTTGATGTTGCGCTGTGTTCGATTGGCTATAACAGGAAATCCCTGGCCAGGGTTGCTGAGATTTACTGGTAAGTGTTACCAGTAGTTTCTCGAATTGTTATAGACCTCATATCGACATGACTTATCGAGCTATTGGGGTCTGACGTTTACCACCCCTAGGCGAGATATGCGACATATCAGACGATCAGACCGGATTGTACGGTAGTGTTACTGGTTGGATTCACAGGAGTATGAGCGGGCTTGCTCGTCGATCTTCTGATCGCTCAATACCCGGGTGGCCGTTACGTTTAGCAGACCGCTTGCGGCTTGTGGGTGTTTGATATGATCATCATCTGCTGCCGGCGTATTGACGAGTCTTTAGAGTCCTACACAGAGGTTTCCTGGCTCAAGCGAAACGAAATAGGAGCGCATATGAGATATGTGCAGGACCGAGAATAATGCGTGTATGTGATACCGTATTCCATTCCCGCGATGAATATATCGACTGGTTGTATGCGATATGACCTAGTTATCGATTCAAGGATTGATTCGATAAGCCGATACATTGGATACTAGTTGGTTATATGCGATATGACCGGATCATTGAATCAAGTGTTGATTTAATGATTTAATGTATAATTATATATTTGATATATTACTTTGCATTAACTAGTATTGGTTCACTTTATATGGATTTTATCACTTGGGTTGCACAAGTTGTATATGTGATATACTTTTGTGCACTTGATTGTATCATGTTTGATGATACATGTTTACTTGTGTTTTTGTGATGATTGAACCATGGTTATATGAATGGTTAGGGTTATGATTATTTATTTATTCATTTATTTATTTATTAGTTTTGGAAAATAATAGCAAAAGAGAAAATGGTGGCTTTCATTTTGTTTCTTTCATGAAGATTCATGAAGGTTTGACTAAGTCTCCATTTTGTCTCATGCTTAACCCTAACCACTCCATTTAACCATAGTCCACTCTCTACACCTAACTATGGTTTTGTTTATGATAAGTTTTGATTTTCTATTCTAATTGAATCAACTTATCATATTCATTATCTTCTTCTTCTTCTTCATCTTCAAAGAAGAAACCTTCACTTCATCAATGGTGGATTGATGAAATGAGTGAGAAATCCAATTCTAAAGTCTACCCACTTCCTATTTCTTCATCCTCTACCTCTTGCCAAGTAGTAGAGTGTGTTTTCTTCACAAATTTCATCACTTGGTGAAGTTGGAGCTTGATCTAGCGATGCTTCGACGTAGATCATCTTCGGCATGGACATCGACCTAGCTCGCCTATTCTCCGATGAAGCCGACGCTAGAGCCCGGGATTTGTTTTGGACAGCGAGAGGACTTCATTGCGGAGCCGTGGAGGTGGAGCACCGGATCTACAAAGGTTGTATTTCCGTTCACTTAGTTAAGTGTTAACTAGTTTGCTTTTCGCCTAGACATCTAGCCGACGATCCGTATTCTAGGCTTTCTCGGCACCGTATTTTTTTGAAATTGGCATGGTTGATGCCTTGTGAGACCTCACTAGAGTGCCCAGGAACCCTACACAAAGCTCCCCCTGCCCCTGGTCCCACTTCCAGCGTCGCGGATAAGGAAATCCGTAAGACTTGGGAGATTGATAGCGCGAAGGCCAAGTGCCTCGTACTTGCCTTTGTGGACAATGAACATCAGAGGAGGCACGAGAATATGGACTTGGAATCCATATTTCTTCATACAAAAGAACTGTATGGAGAGCAATCTCATATCGCAAGATACGAAGCGTCGAAAAAGTTATTTTCGGCAAGGATGGCCGTCGGATCATCAGTAGCAGAACACGTGCTTAAGATGATCGGCTACATTGAGGAGCTCGCGGACCTAGAGACCACATTGGAGAGTGAGCTCTCTACGGACTTAGTTCTCCAGTCCCTTCCTTCCACTTACGCCCATTTTATACTGAACTTCAACTTACAAGAAAAAGAAGTTGAACTTTCAGAGCTCCTCAACATGCTGAGGAGCGCAGAGGGCACCCTATAGAAAGGTAGGGAAACATCCACTTTGTTTGTAGGAGGATCATCTTCTTCTAGGTGCAAGGCGAAAGCCAAGGGAAAGAAGAAGAAAGCCCCCGCCAAACTAAGAGGCGGTGTTAGTAAAGTGGATACGAAGGGAAAAGCAAAAGCAACAAAGAAAGCGGGGAAGCTTGTGGACAAGGAAGAATGCTTCTATTGTCATAAGAAAGGACACTGGAAGAATGATTGTAGGGCCTGGAAGGCCAGAACACAGGAATTGAAGCAGGTTGCAGCTTTAGTTTCAGGTGTGTATGTTATTGAAAACTGTCTTTCAATAAACTCTACTTCCTGGGTATTGGATACCGGATCAGGATCTCATATCTGTAATTCTTTGCAGGCGTTGAGAAACCGTAGTGTTTTGAAAGCAGGTGACATGACCCTCAGAGTTGCGAACGGAGCTAGCATGGATGCTAAAGCCGTGGGGGACTATCACCTGGGAATGTCAGATGGACATGTTTTGGTTTTGCGTAATTGCTTTTTTGTACCCAACGCATCTTGTAATATCATTTCTGTATCTTTAGTTTCTAAAGAAGGTTATGAATTTGCGTTTGTAAGCAATGCTGTAAACATTCACCTTAATCAAGTTCTGATTGGGTCAGGTACATTAAACAATGGTATATACGTATTAAACCAACCACAGATTTTCAATGTCCAGAATACACACAAAAGAAAGTCTCCGGAAATAAATCAGACTTTCTTGTGGCATTGTAGACTGGGTCACATCAATGAGAGAAGGTTGACGAAGTTACATACAGAAGGATATTTTAATCCATTCGAATATCAATCGTATGCCACTTGTCAATCCTGTCTCAAAAGAAAGATGACAAAGACTCTGTTTACTGGACACGGAGTAAGGGCGAGCGAGCTCTTGGGACTCGTACACAGCGACGTGTGCGGTCCAATGTCTACACATGCGCGAAGCGGTTATTCTTACTTCATTACTTTTACGGATGACTTTTCAAGGTACGGTTATGTCTTCTTATTGAAACATAAGTCCGAAGCCTTTAGAAAATTCCAGGAATATAAGAATCAAGTAGAAAAACAGACCGGCAAAAGTATCAAGATCCTAAGATCGGATCGAGGTGGTGAATACTTGAGTGCCGAGTTCCTGGACTACTTAAAAGAGAACGGAATTCTCTCTCAGCTTACTCCTCCATACACTCCGCAACATAACGGTGTATCGGAGAGACGGAACCGCACCCTATTGGATATGGTACGGTCCATGATGAGTAACGCTGAGTTACCGCGATCATTCTGGGGGTATGCGCTAGAATCAGCTGCATACCTTTTGAACCGAGTTCCAATTAAGACTGTGTCTACTACACCATATGAGATGTGGTGTGGGAAGAGACCCTATCTTAAGCACATTAAGACATGGGGATGTCCAGCTTTTGTTAAAAAGCAGCATAAGGACAATCTCGAGGCACGCACAGTACAGTGTAAGTTCGTGGGATATCCAAAGAACT
Organism: Agapanthus africanus; assembly: GCA_030015575.1. Classification (NCBI taxonomy): domain Eukaryota; kingdom Viridiplantae; phylum Streptophyta; class Magnoliopsida; order Asparagales; family Amaryllidaceae; genus Agapanthus; species Agapanthus africanus. The sequence continues at coordinate 620,357,511 of CM057341.1, forward strand.
CCAAGGGATATTTCTTCTACTGCGAAGAGGAACAAAAAGTTCTTGTTTCTCGTCATGCCTACTTCTTGGAAATTGAGTTTTTAGAAACCCAGATAAGTGGGAGCACAGTAGAACTGGAAGAAATTCTAGAACCACGAGCTATTACTGAAAGCTTAGTGGAACCAGAGGGTTCAAAAGAACACGACATTCCTATGCCGCTCCGCAGGAGTAGTAGGCAGTCTCATCCACCCAAGAGATACTACGGTTTTCTCATAGACGGGGATAGAGGGGATTGCATCATAGATTATGATGAGCCTACAAGCTTCCAGCAGGCCGTTCAGAGCGTTGACTCAGTAAAATGGCTGGATGCAATGCGGACCGAAATGGAGTCCATGTACACCAACAAAGTATGGACGTTGGACATTGCTCCAGACGGGGTAAAACCCGTAGGATGCAAGTGGATCTTCAAAAGGAAGATTGGTGTAGATGGACAGGTTGAGACCTATAAAGCTAGACTTGTTGCAAAGGGTTTCCGTCAAAGACCTGGCTTGGACTATGACGAAACCTTTTCTCCAGTGGCTATGCTGAAATCCATTCGGATCCTTCTTGCCATTGCTGCCTTCTACGATTATAAGATCTGGCAAATGGACGTAAAGACCGCTTTTCTAAATGGAAATTTAGAGGAGTGTGTCTATATGGACCAACCAGAAGGTTTCATTCAGAGTGGGAGCAGCGGAAAGGTGTGCAAGTTGCTTAAGTCCATCTATGGACTAAAGCAGGCATCGCGGAGTTGGAACATCTGTTTTGATGAGACGGTCAAGGAATTTGGCTTTATCAAAAATCCAGATGAACCATGCATCTATTGTAAATTTGTAGCGAGAACTGTAGTATTCCTCGTTTTATACGTGGATGACATTCTCTTAATAGGAAATGACATTCCTCTGCTACAATCTGTCAAGGGGTTCTTGTCACACAGGTTCTCCATGAAAGACCTGGGTGATGCCTCATACATCCTGGGGATCCGGATCCATCGTGATAGATCCAAGAGGATATTAGGACTTTCACAGTCCAGGTACATCGACACCATACTGAAAAGATTCAGTATGGGAGATTCCAAGCGCGGTAACCTTCCGGCTTGTCACGGGATCACCCACTCTAAAGAGATGTCTCCCAAGACTGATTTGGAGAGGGATCGCATGTCTATTATACCCTACGCTTCTGCGGTAGGCTCTATAATGTATGGGATGTTGTGTACCAGACCGGATGTAGCTTATGCACCGAGTGTGGTAAGCCGGTATCAGTCAAACCCTGGGGAGAAAAACTGGATAGCGGTAAAGAACATTCTCAAGTACCTGAGAAGGACTAAGGAGATGTTCTTGGTGTATGGCGGAAAAGACCTCCAGATCGAGGCCATTGCTGACTCCAGCTTCCAGAGTGACAAGGATGATTCCAAGTCCATGTCGGGTTTTGTCTTTATCCTCAATGGAGGGGCAGTGTGTTGGAAGAGTTCCAAACAGGAAACCGTTGCAGACTCGACGATGGAAGCGGAATACATCGCTGCATCTGATGCCGCAAAAGAAGCTGTCTGGATGAGGAAGTTCTTGAAAGAGCTTCCGGTGGTTCCGTCCATTGTTGATCCAATACCTCTGTATTGCGAGAACAACGGGGCTATAGCTTTAGCGAAGGAACCCAGGTCCTATCAGAGATCCAGACACATCTTGAGCGGTATCACCTGATCAGGGAGATCGTGGATCGCCAGGAGATCGAGGTTCGGAGAGTCGCTTCAGAAGATAACACTGCAGATCCATTCACCAAGGCCTTGCCCCAGACTCAGTTCGAGCGGCTGATCGAGATGATAGGTCTTCGATACGTCAGTACATGGCCTTAGTGCAAGTGGGAGATTGTTAGTGTATATGCCCTAGAGGCCATTACTGTATCATACTAGTTTGTATATTACTTAATGGAAGCTTGGGATATTCACCTTGTATATACAATCTTGCTCAAAATAGTAGTATGCTACTTGGTTTGTTTCTACTTCAATGTGTACATGTGTTTATTTTAGTATATCGCCTATACACATTAGTGGAGCCCTTAGGATCTTTGCTTGATTACCAGCATTGTGATGGCAGTCACACTAGTGGGGCTGGGTAATCTATAAGCATATCCTTATGCAGGTCCCTGGTCGCAGGACTATCGAGACAGGGCATCGATACTCCGGAGTAGACTAGTGCATGCGCTTCTCATCCCAATGTGGGAGGCGGTCTGTCCTACAGCCGTCGGTACGTCGTACTTGAGATAGTATGCGGGTGCTCGTTGGGTTACGAGTACACTAGACAGGACTCGTCGGGAACTGACTAGTTGGTATTATGCCTATCGTCAGTTATCAGTTCCCAGGTGACATGAGTACAGCTTAGTCCGCTGACTTGACACTGTCACTTCGCCTCGAGTGTGTTCCCACTGTACTTTGATTACTACCCTACCACGGCTCAAAGGAGTCGTGCAAACAGGTGGTGGTTGGGTACAGTCCCGAAGCACTTGGAGGCAGTGACGGTTAGACAGGATTCGTCTCTCCCGGTATTGGGGGTTGACATCGCGCTGTGTCTAGGAGAGCCATTACACGAGTAGTCCCTGGCCAGGGCAATCGAGATATACTGGTAGGTTTCCAGTGTTATCTCAGGGTGTTTTGGGCTTCGCTCCGGCACGACTTGTACCGCTATTGGGGGACTGACGTTTACCGCCCCCTGGGCCCGCCATGCGATGTATCAGACGAACAGACCGGACTGTACGGAGAATGTCACATTCAGGCTCAGTAGGAGTTCAGATGGGTTTCGCCTCGTCAGTCTTCTTGTCGGCATCTATCTAGGGACTGTTACGCACAGCTAGTGCCGCTTGCGGTCTGTGGTTAAACCCACTGCCAGCGTAGCGTCGAGTCTTTAGAGTCCCACACAGAAAGCTATTCGCCTTTAGGCAAAAGAGTGGAGGTCGCATGGTTTTGCGACAGGTCGCATGGTTTTGCGACAGGGTTCGGTCACATCCGTGCACTTGTGCACGTACAGTGTCCGGACAGTTTTCACAAGCGGGCTTTGGTTTAAGCCAGATCCTAGTGTACCTTTTGGGATTGGATTTATCCAGTATGCATTCGTGTTCCTCGGAACGCGGATGCGGGTGTGTATTCACAGTTGACGGAGAGACAGAGGCAGAGGATTCTCATTAGGGTTGTTGACCGTTGACAGTTGACTATTGACTTTTTGCTCAACCCTAATGAGAATATGATATGTGATTAACAATTATATTAATTAAGTATTATGGTGACATGGTCGTTGAGGGGTTGACTTTGTTGACTTGTTGACTTTGTTGACCGGTTGACTAGGTTGGACTAGTTGACCATCATGATGACAATGGCTATCATTTCATGGCAAAGACTTTTTACTTGCTTGTTTCTTTTGTGAGAAATGAGTGCATGAAATGATTTAGCCATTTTGACTTGAACCATTTTACACAATACTTGATTATTATTTTTGTGATGATGGTTTTGGATAATGAGAGCCAAATGAGAAAAGTCTTCTCTCATTCTTTCATGCTCATTCTCTCTCTTGTTCTTGAGCTCTCATCTTCCTCCTCTTGCTCTCCCTCTCTTGACTCTATGGTTCACTTGTCTCATGAGTTGAGAACCAAGAACCATAGATAAAATCCCATACAAACTCTTCTCTACTCACTCTAGTTCACAAGGTTTAGCAAACCGAGTGAACTAATTTCTTCAAAGTTCAAAGAAGGAGCCAAAGGTTGAAGCTTTCAGGTGGATCTATCTTCGGCGCAAGGAGACGACGGGGAGAAGCCGATTCGGACGACCATCGAAGCTTGAAGATGAAGGAGTTCGAGAAAAAGAAAGGTATAACCCCCTAACCGAGTAGTTAGCAACTCGTAGTTAGGTTGTTAGTTAGATGTTTAACAAAGATCCGGTTTTGAGTCCATATTACCACCTCTAAGAAAATCGTTTTTCACCAAATTCCGCATGCCTGGAAGTACCGGGAGAGGTAGCATGGACTTACAGGTACACCACCATGCCAGGAGTCATCTATTCTAGAATATTGTCAAAGTACCCATATTGGGAAACTACCCAAATCTAGATCTAATACCATGGATCTAGTAACCAGAATGTCTGATATTATATCCATATCCTTTGTGGAGAAGCAACTGTGTGACTACCAAAGTACAATCGATTGTAGTATAGGAATTTTACTTCCTACTATGTGTATGTCATCCAAATACTAGGACATCAAACCCTACTACCTTCTTAACAGGTCCATCCCCTATTCTGATGAAGTCAAAGCCATGATTGTCACATTAAAATTAGATGATCTAATCTCCGCTATATCTGCTCAAGCCTATAAATAGACATAAGCTACTTTCCCACTATACTTCTGCTGCTCCGACTGACTATGACAACCCTCTGGAAGAATAATATATACGTGTACTTCTAAAACTAGTTTAGAACGATGCTATACATATCCTCCTGCCGGGTCTCATAGTGTGGAACAACAGTAGTGTCAAGTCTGGGTAAACAAGAACCTCCCTGTCACCGTCCTTGAGGCTACCGGAGTACCTCTCGGATGTCTGGGGTTACCCACCATGTCTACGAAGTGGTTATTGGAATGTCAAACCTGATTTAATATATAGGTCCTATTAAATTTTCCATAATCGTTTGCGGTTCTGGAATCACTTCCAGTTCTACCATACTCCTACTACTATTTTCTGAAAAAGTCCATTTTAATAAAACTATGGTGAGTCAAGAACAATATCACTATTGATCTTCCAGATGGTAGAAATGTCAACTCTCGTCAAAGCCAGGGTCAACCCACAAACCGCCATTACAGAAACGTGCCTTGAGTTAACCAGTGTCTGGTTTTAAGCATAAACCAGACAACTCCCCATATCCTAACATCGTTAAGATATGAACCATTCTATATACAATATAGAAATAGAGGCACTAATTTAACTGGAACCAGATTCAAACCATGCAACTGTCTCCAGTGCATATCAACTTAATGGAGAGAGGCTACTCAGCATTACTCAACTTAGGAATTCATCCAATTATGAGTAACCTGAAAGAGAAACAAGTTTCTCAAAACCACTACTATCATCTGAATACGAATCACAAAAATCTATATCTTCGATCTCTTTGAAGAATCCCGATACTTGCGATACCTGGTTCTCTACTTTATTCTTATACCCACAACTTCTCAAAACTTAGACATTGTATTTCTATGAAACACTTGTCCAATAACTAGAGAAGTCACAAGTAAACAGAACATAGTACAAGGACCTACCCCTTTGTCCTGACGGACACTGGACAATATACAATACTCTGTATAAGTCCGCTGAGTTTGAATAACTCAAAACCTGTGTATCGTAGGTTGAAAAACTGTACTTATGGTTAAGAACTACTCCGTTGTTCAATACTCCTTACCCAATCGTGAACTGATATAGGTAAATGTCACAGACATAATTTCAAAAAGTTATATCTCACTTTATAAAAATAAACGTACAGATATATCATTTTGAAATTGGTTTCTCAAATATCACCAATTACAATGAATTCCGATATAATGAGGATGATCACCTTATTCCCAATAACCTACTCCCACTCATCATCTGTAAAACTATACAGATGTGAGAATCATACCTGGTAAATACATACCCTAGAGTAAGTATCTAATCGGGAAATCAGTTTTCCTTTAACAATGCACTGAAACATGAAAATATTTCATAAGGGTATCCTGGTATTCCTAGTAATGCCTTTTCCATAATCTAATTCATGACTATAACCGTATATTTCTTTGCCATCTCTCCAAATCCCTTTATTTGTCTTTAGTCGTTATCTTCTGTACACCTTCGTTAGGCTAAATGGTTTTCTTTCTTCCCTACCGTTCGGCACCAGCCTATGGTTTGGAAGAAGACTATCCAGTAAACATAATAGGTGTACTCTTCTAATCATAGGAGTACTCGTAACTTGAGAGAATGTGATGATAAAAGACAACTGAATAATACCTTATTCTTTTAAAGGTGAAAAAGGAGTGGCGATGAAGTACGCGGTTTGGTCGTGAATAATAACAGTCGTAATTTACTTTGCCCTCTTTCTAATCCCTTTATTTTGTCTTTACATATTACCTTCTGCACACCATACTTAGGCTAATTGGTTTTCTTCATTCCCTACCTTTCGGCACCTGCCTATGGTTTGGAATAAGACTATCCAATAAGCGTAATAGGTGTACTCTCCTAATCTAAGGAGCTCTCACAATCTGAGAGAAGGTGATAATAAAAGACAACTGAATAAACCAATTCTATTTCTCATAAATCTGGATCCATCCGCGAAGAAGTCCCTTTGAGTTCGTATATAACCATACGATGGATCTATCCAATGGAAGTGGATGTCCGTAGTAATACGGGGTGTTCTGAGAAATACAAAGGGTAAAAGAAGGAGCGGCATTGACTTATGCAACTTTAGACAATCCAAAAGTCAGTATTTTAAGAAGGTTCGGTCAACTTGGTCACTGAGTCATAGTCAAGGGTCGGTCAAAGGTCGCTGCCAAAGAGGGAGAGAGAAGAAACACTCTGCGTGCACTCTAACCTAGATCAGAATGGTTATCACTTTATCTAATCAGGAAACCTCCCAATGTAATCTCAAATTCTCCTCCAAACCTGAAAGAAGAATTAGTCGGGCCCGAAGAGTAAACCAACTCATCAGTGAGAATCGGGATCCAATTATCATCGCATGATAACTTGATGGAAGCCACTCAAGTTATCACACTCTAGAAGGTATGCGCATGCCTGGCAAGTTTCAGTATGTTTGAAACTCCCGATATGATTTTTGCCCAATGCTCTTATGACCTTGGCTTTGGTCAAAATGTCATAAGTTACATGCCAAGTTCTACCCGTCACTATCCAGGTCAATTTGAACCTACCCGCACATGCCCTTGACTTTGGCCAAAATGGCAGAACGACTGTCCCCAACCAACTCATCTATTTATGCAACAAATGAATACCCAGCAGCTACCAAATGTACACTATGCCTTGACTTTGGCCAAAATACATAGCTTGAATACTACTGAATACCCAAAAGAAATGACGGAGGGCTACGGCTGGTTTTTGGCGAAAAACCTTTAACGTAATGAACTTGATCTCGTTGAAGGAACCTGATAGCTTTTTATAAAAATATAGTGACGAAAACCTTTTTCTAAAGAGGTCACTCCCGGTGAAGGGATCTCGGCTCTTTCCTCGTGGAATGAGGTGCGGGATATTCTAAACTGAATATAGCTATGCAAAGCAACTTGTAATCGACTATAGTGAAGTTACTACCCTGACGTTAACTTCTGCCCAAGTGGTCACTCCCGGTGAAGGGATCTCGGCCCTTGCCTCGTGGAATGAGGTGCAGGATATTCCAACTGAATACCGCTATGCAAAACAAAAGGAAATATTTTTGTAATAACACCTTTTAAAATTTGTTCCAACAAAATCAAATATAGCTTTGTTTTATCCTTGCATTGATAAGAATCAACGCAATCCCATCATTTAATCACACAAAAAAAGAACGAAAAATAAAATGTACGTATATGCCATCCGCATTCGCCACTAGGTCCCGTCATCACCCGTTAGGTTACTTAACTAACGACAGAGCGGGGGCTGGACTAGCGCGGGTGCAAAACATATACAACATCTAATAGTATATATACCAATATACAATAATCGCTCTAGGCGTGATAATATGCAACATTACAGAAAAGTAATAAGCATCACAGAACAATACAGATAATCTGGGATCCCCGGGTTTCACAGAGCCGCTACTGAAACCTGACGTTCCCCTAGTCGTGTGGATAGCCTATGGAATGAAACCTAGACCCCTACGGGTGCGGCAAGTTACCGGCCAAAACCTGAAGCGCGGCAGCCCCCTACAGCAAAATGAATGGACCACCCGGCAATTCACGGAATCCGGTAACTTGAGCACCCCTCCTTGGGTCAACCTCTACCCCCTACGAATGCTGCGAATAGTCTGCCAATTCTAGAGTGAGGCCCCTCTGCCTCTCAAAGCCACGAGATACGAACCCGTTGCCCTCCAGAACCCGGCTATCCGTGCACTTCTTCGCGGGATAAACCTAGTACAGAAATAAAAATATGTAAAACGGTTACATCGACCTCAACCTGGTCGTGCCCCAAAAGAATATTATACAAACAGACAGTAATGGCAGTCCACATGTTGGACGCTCGCCCCTCAATATCAAATGTACAAATGAATCCAAACAGCACTACCATTGCACACTGCTATCCACCACGACATATCCGCAACATCATAGCACAACACAGAACATCAACGCGAATGTCACGTTCGCAAACCCGTCTAAAAGAACAATAACAATTAGACGCGGTTTACCGCTCAAATGACATTCCCGGTCGGAGATATGATGTAAATACTGTAAACTAACAAGTTTAAAATTTCGATCGACAAAAACTTCCCGAAGTGGGCCCCACGTACATCTGTTGTACAGTAACAAAAACTGGGCCCGAAAGAATAGTACCAAAAACCCACAATTTCCTATTTGAAGCTCTCTGGAAAATTTGACGCACTGTTCCCACATACTGGCCGCGGTTCCGCGGTCAAACCCTAGCTTTGACCGCGGATCCGCGGCTGTACAGTGGGATTACGTGCCCAAATTTTCCCATAATTCTTCAAAAACCCTGCACGCTTTTCTGTGATATGCAAAATTATTTTTAGACCCTTTAAAAAATCAACAGAAACTCGTGTGCTGAAAATTGCGATTTCGGAAATTCCGTTCGATCGATCTTTTAAACGTATTAGTACAAGTTAGTAAAGCTTAATGGTGAGGCTCTGATACCACTGTAACTCCACGGTAGCGCCCCGGCAGTCTAGCAGACGCCAAATGCGAAACAAAAACTTTTTACAACTGGCGCTATCGCGTACTATAACCCGGATCTGCCATTAAAGCTAAACTAACAAACTACAATGTGGGAAGAAATGTTATACCAAACGATCCGAGTCCTTTGGTCTTCAACCATCATCCCAAGCTTTGTTGCAGCTGCTCCGATCTCCTGAATCTCCAGTCTTCTCATCCAGGTGGCACCATGTCGACGGATCTTTAAACGGGCTCCCGCCTCTGAATCGAGGCAACTCGATCATTAAGTTTGCTAAAAGAGATGACCAAGATTGATGTAGAGAATGAGTAGAACACTTTGTCTCGTTACGTCCAAAGCCATGGAAGAACGGTTAATGAAGTTGCACTTTGGATCGAATGGAAATGAGAAAAGGATCACATCTAATTTCTATGCACCACAATATATATCTTTTTTCAATCAACAACCATACCTCCTCACATGAGAGGGGCCGGCGACTTATAGGAAGAGGGGGGTGAGTGTAGGAGCAAGGAGGAGGGTGACCATAAACATGAAGCTTATCAACACATTAAATGAAAAGGATGACACACTAACCTAGTCATTAACCTAGTCACCATTGCATTAAATGAATCATTAAAGCACAAATGAGTCACAAGCCACTTCATCATCCTAGTCACTATCTAGAAGCTTCCACACTCATCTCAAGAAAAGATAAATCCTCCTTTAATTAAATGTTAAAAACGGGCGATAGAAAACTGGAAACTGGCAACTTCCAAAAGTGATCCTGAAACGAATTTTAGGATAACCCCGTAACATTATAAACATACCCGCATTTGTATTACGACCGAATATAAATGCAACTAAGATAAAGATATTATATCTACACAGTATAATACTGGGATCCGGCTTAACTAAAGCCTACCAGTATTATCTGCCCGAAAAATGACTCGTGCGAAAACGCACGTGCATTTTCCGAACCCTGCCATAAAACCATACGGCCTCTACAACGTTTCGCCCGAACTTGGGAAACTGACTGTGGGGGACTCTAATGACTCATCAACACATTGGCACTAGGTATACCCTCTAGCACGTCAGAGATACAAGCTGTATGTAACGGTTGCCTATGTATTGATTGGAAGGGAAGCTGACGAGCGAACTCATCTATAAACCCTACTGAGCTTGACAGTAACAATATCCATACAGTCCGGTCCGTTCGTCTAAAGAGTATCGCATATCGAGCCTAGGGGGTGGATAAAGTCAAACCCCTAATAACGCGATAAATCGTGTCGGCATGAAGCCCATCACCATCTGAGAAACTACTGATCTAAATCAGTAATTCTCCACTATCTCGACCGAGGATTTCTAGTGATGGCCACCCATGCATTATACTACATCAACCCCCAATACCGGGAGAGACGAATCCCCAGAAATCCGCTCACTGCCTCCATGTGGCTCGGGACTGTACCCAAAAAATACCTGTTTGCACGTCTCCTTAGAGCGTGGTAGGGTAGAAATCAAAGCATAGTGCGAACAGTGCGAACTAACACGAGACAAATGACGATCTCAGGTATACAAACTAACCTGTACACATGTCACCAGAGAACTTCTATCTGAGGATATGTATAATACCAACTAGCATGTTCCTGGCGAGTCCTGTCTGGTGTACTCATAACACAATGAGCACCTGTATACATCTTAGGTGAACCAACTGACACCAAAGGCTTGTGAGACCGGCCACCGCCCCTCGTCGGGGTCTCGACTGTATACACTAGTCTACTCTGGAGTATCGATGCCCTGTCTCGAAACTCCCACGACTAGGGACACTTTAAGTGTTGGAGATAGTGCCCTCATAGTCAATTATTGGATCGCAGGTACGTGATTGCAATGATTGCGGAGGACCTATACCGGTAGGACAGTCTTACTCGAGATGATAGTATGCTATCTGGTTTGCCTTTATCAGTTGTGTACATGTTCAGGTGACTGATTACATGTTACACTTTGATAGAGCCCTTAGGACCTTGCTTTACCACCAACAGTATGATGGCGATCATATACGTGAGAGTTGGGTGGTTTATATGCATATCCTTAATTGTGGTCCCTAGTCGTGGGAGTCTCGAGACAGGGCATCGATACTCCGGAGTAGACTAGTGTATACAGTCGAGACCCCGACGAGGGGCGGTGGCCGGTCTCACAAGCTACTGGTGTCAGTTGGATCACCTAAGATGTATACAGGTGCTCATTGGGTTATGAGTACACCGGACAGGACTCGCCGGGAATCTGCTAGTTAGTACTATACCTATCGTCAGATAGCAGTTCCCTGGTGACATGTGTACAGGTTAGTTCATCGACCTGAGGTCGTCATTTGTCTCGTGTGAGTTCCCACTGTGCTTTGATTTCTACCCTACCACGGCTCAAAGGAGTCGTGCAAACAGGTAGCTTTTGGGTACAGTCCCGAGCCATATGGAGGCACGTGAGCGGATCGGCAGGGGATTCGTCTCTCCCGGTATTGGGGGCGAGGTCGTGCTGTGTCTAGGAGAGCCATTACACAAAGTCCATGGCCATGGCAGGAGATTTACTGGTAGGTACTCCAGTAGTATCTCAGGGTGTAATTGGGCTACACTCCGACACGACTTATACTGCTATTGGGGGTCTGACGTTACTAGCCCCCTAGGCAGATATGCGATACTCATAGACGAACAGACCGGACTGTATATACATTGTCACTGTTAGGCTCAGTAGGGTTTCCGGATGAGTTCGCTCATCGGCCTCCCTTGAGGTCAGTCCATGGGCAGCCGTTACGCATAGCTAGTGCCGCTGACGGTTTGTGGTTAAACCCACTGCCAGGGTACTGACGAGTCATTAGAGTCCCCTACAGACAGTTTCCCAAGTTCGGGCGAAACGTTGTAGAGGCCGTATGGTTTTATGGCAGGGTTCGGAAAATGCACGTGCGTTTACGCACGTGTGATTTTTCGGGCAGATGATACTGGTCGGCTTTGGTTTAAGCCGGATCCGGGTATTGTATTGAGTAGATATAATATCTTTTTCTCAGTTGCATTTGTATTCGGTCGTAATACAAATGCGGGTATATTTATACAGTTATGGGGTTATCCTGAAAGTCGTTTCAGGATCACTTTTGGAAGTTGCCAGTTTCCAGTTTTCTATCAGCCGTCTTTTAACATTCGGTTAAAGACGGATTTATCTTTTCTTGGATCAGGGTGAGTCATGCTTCTAGAAGGTTCTAGAAAGGGTGACTTGGCATGGTGAGTCATTAGTGCTTTAATGGAACCATTAATGCAATGGTGACTAGGTTAATGAATCACCATTTGCATTAATGTGGTTTTTTTTTCCTTAGGATATTTGTTCTTGATTTTTTTTGTGAGAAGCTTTTTATGGTCACCCTCTTCTCTCCTACACTCACCCCCTTCCCTATAAATGGCCGGCCCCTCCTCTCTCTCTCACTACTTGAGTTTTCATTTGCAAAAGATTATGATAGATTTTGGGGTGTATGGAATTTCACAGCTCATTTCATTCCATCACCCGAATCCCACGGCAACTTCATTAACCGATCGTCCATGGATTTGGACGAAGTGAGACAAAGTCATCTACTCATTCTCTACATCATTCTTGGTCGTCTCTTTTAGCAAACTTGACGACCGAGTTGCCTCAAGTCAGAGGCGGGAGCCCGTTTAATGAATCATCGACGTGGTGCCACCTGGACGAGCAGATCGGAGATCAGAGAGATCGGAGCAGCTGCAACGGAGCATGGGATGATGGTTAAAGAACGAAGGACTCGGATCGTTCGGTATAACCTTTCTACACTCTTTACAGTTTGTTAGTTTAGCAATAATGGCAGATCCGGGTTAAAGTATACGATAGCGCTAGTTAAAAAGTTTTTGTTCCGCATTTGGCGTCTGTAGACGGCCGGAGCGCTAGCGTAGACTTACAGTGGTATCAGAGCCTCACCATTTTGCTATACTGACTTGTGCTAACGCGTTTAAAACATCGATCGAACCGGAAATCAAAAACCGCATTTTTTCATTTTGACAGTTTCTGTTGATTTTAAATGGTGTCCTAAAATTATTCCACATATCACAGAAATCTGTGCAGGGTTTTATAAGAACACCGACAAAATTTGGGCTCGTGATCCCACCAAACTGCCGCGGAAACGCGGCCAAACCCATGGTTTGGCCGCGCATCCGCGGCCACTTGATGAGATCGTGCTCCCAAATTTCTACAGTGTGTTCTCCTCTGGAAGTTGGGGTTTTTGGTATATATCTTTTGGGCCCAGGTTTTGTTACTGTTCACTAGATTTGCGTGAGGCCCACTTTGTGATATTTTGTCGATCGAAATTTAAACATGTTAGTTTACAGTGCTTACTTTATATCTCCGACCGGGAATGTCATTTGATCGGTAAACCGCGTCTGATTGCTATAGTTCTTTTAGACGGGTTTGCGAACGTGACATTCGCGTTGATGTTCTGTGTTGTGCTGTGATGTTGCGGATTTGTCGTGATGGATAGCAGTGTGCAATGGTAGTACAGTTTGAGTTTATTTGTACATTTGATATTGCAGGGCGAGCGTCCAACTTGTGGACTGCCGTCACTGCCTGTTGTATAATATTCTTTTGAGGCACGACCAGGTTGCGGTCGATGTACCTGTTGTACTATTTTTCATTACTGTACTAGGTTTTGCCCCGCGAAGGAGTGCACGGATAGCCGGGTTCTGGGGGGCAACGGGTCCGCATCTCATGGCTTTGAGAGGAAGAGGGGTCCCACTCTAGAATTGGCAGACTATTCGCCGCACTCGTAGGGGGTATAGGTTGACCCAAGGAGGGGTGCCCAAGATCACCGGATTCCGTGAAGTGCTGGGTGGTCCATTCACTTTGCTGTAGGGGGCTGCCTCGCTTCAGGTTTTGGCGGGTAACTTGCTGCACCCGTAGGGGTCTAGGTTTCATTGCACAGGCTATCCACACGACAGGGGAACGTCGGGTTTCAGCAGCGGCTCTGTGAAACCCGGGGATCCCAGATTATCTGTATTGTTCTGTGATGCTTATTACTTTTCTGTAATGTTGCATATTATCAGGCCTGGAGCGATTATTGTATATTGGTTTATATACTACTAGATGTTGTATATGTTTTACACCCGCGCTAGTCCAGTCCCCGCTCTGTCGTTAGTTAAGTAACCTAACGGGTGATGACGGGACCCAGTGACGAATGCGGATGGCATATACGTACATTTTATTTTCGTTCTTTTCTGGTGTGATTATTGATGGGACTGCGTTGATTCTGATCAATGCAAAGTAAAACAAACCTGTTTTCAGTTGTTGGAACAAATTTAAAAAGTGTTATTGCAAAGACGTTTTCTTTTGTTATGCATAGCGGTATTCAGTGGAATATCCTGCACCTCATTCGACGGGGCAAGGGCTGATATCCCTTCACCGGGACTGACCCCTTGGGCACAAGTTTGCATCAGGGTAATAACTTCACTATAGTCGATTACAAGTTGCTTTGCATAGTGGTATTCAGTGGAATATCCTGCACCTCATTCCACGAGGAAAGAGCCGAGATTCCTTCACCGGGAGTGACCTCTTTAGCACAGGTTTTCGCCACAATATTTTAAAAAAGCTATCAGGTTCCTTTAGCGATATCAAGTTCACTACGTTAAAGGTTTTTCGCCAAAAACCAACCGTAGCCCTCCGTCACTTCTTTTGGGTATTCAGTAGTATTCAAGCTATGTATTTTGACCTAACGCCAAGGCATAGTGTTTGGTAGCTGCTGGGTATTCAATTGTTGCATAGATAGATGAGTTGGTTTGGGACAGCCGTTCTGCCATTTTGACCTAACGCCAAGGGCATGTGCGGGTGGGTTCAAATTAACAAGATAGTGATGGGTAGAACTTGGCATGTGACTTATGACATTTTGACCTAACGCCAAGGTTATAAGAGCATGGGGCAAAAATCTTATCGGAAGTTTCTAAAGAAACTGAAACTTGCCAAGTATTCGCATACCTTCGGGAGTATGAGTAACGTGGATGCATTCCATCACGTTATCATACGATGAGAGTTGGATCCCGATTCCCACTGATGAGTTGGTTTACTCTTCGGGTGATCCCGATTGATTCTTCTTTAGGTTTGGAGGAGAATTTAACAGGACAGTGGGAGGTTTCCGGATTAGATAAAGTGATGACCATTCTGATCTAGGTTAGAGTGCACGCATAGTGTTTCTTTTCTCTCTATCTTTGGAAGCGACCTTTGACCGACCCTAGACTATGACTCAGTGACCAAGTTGACCGAATCTTCTTAAAATACTGGCTTTTGGATTGTCTATGTTGCATAAGTCATTGCCACTCCTTCTTTTACCCTTTGAATTTCTCAGAACACCCGTATTACTATGGACATCCACTTCCATTGGATAGATCCATCATATGGTTATATACGAACTCGAAGGGACTTCTTCGAGGATGGATCCAGATTCAGGAAAAATAGAATTGGTTTATTCGGTTGTCTTTTATTATCACCTTCTCTCAGGTTACGAGGGCTCCTTGGTTTAGGAGAGTACACCTATTACGCTTATTGGATAGTCTTATTCCAAACCATAGGCAGATGCCGAAGGGTAGGGAATGAAGAAAACCAATTAGCCTAAGTAGGGTGTGCAGAAGGTAATATGTAAAGACAAAATAAAAGGATTAGAAAGAGGGCAAAGTAAATTGCGACTGTTATCATTCACGACCAAACCGCGTACTTCATCGCCACTCTTATTTCACCTTTAAAAGAATAAGGTATTATTCAGTTGTCTTTTATCATCACCTTCTCTCGAGATGCGAGTACTCCTTGGTTTCGGAGGGTACACCTATTATGCTTACTGGATAGTCTTCTTCCAAACCATAGGCTGGTGCCGAATGGTAGGGAAGGAAGAAAACCATTTAGCCTAACGATGGTGTACAGAAGGTAACGACTAAAGACAAATAAAGGGATTTGGAGAGATGGCAATAAAATATACGGTTGAAGTCATGAATTGGATTATGGAAGAGGCATTGCTATGAATACCAGGATACCCCTACGAAACATTTTCATGTTTCAGTGCATTGTTAAAGAAAAACTGTTTTCCCGATTAGACACTTACTCCAAGGGTATGTATTTACCAGGTTTCATTCTCATATCTGTATGGTTTTACAGATGATGAGTGGGAGTAAGTTATTAGGAATTAGGTGATTATCCTCATTATATCGGAATTCGTTGTAATTGGTGATATTTGAGGAAATCGCCAGGGTACAGTTTTCAACCTACGACGCACAGATTTTGAGTTGTTTAACTCAGCGGACTTATACAGAGTATCGTGTGTTGTCCAGTGTCCATCAGGACAAAGGGGTAGGTCCTCATACTATGTTCTATTTACTTATAACTTCTCTAGTAGTTGGACAAGTGTTTCGTAGAAATATAAGGTCTAAGTTTTGAGAAGTTATGGGTATAAGAATAAAGTAGAGAACCAGATATCACAAGTATCGGGATTCTTCAAAGAGATCGAAGATGTAGATTCTTGTGATTGGTATTCAGATGATAGTGATGGTTTTGAGAAACGTGTTTCTCTTTCAGGTTACTCATAATTGGATGGATTCCTAAGTTGAGTAATGCTGATTAGCCTCTTTCCATTAAGTTGATATGCACTGGAGACAGCTGCATGATTTGAATCTGGTTCCAATTAAATAAGTGCCAAAGTTTCTGTATTGGATATAGAATGGATCGTACCTTAAAAGATGTTAAGGTACGGGGAGTTGTCCAGCTTATGCTTAAAACCAGACTCTGGATAACTCAGGGCACGTTTCTGTAATGGCTGTTTGTGGGTTGACCCTGGCTATGACGAGGGTTGATATTCTACCATTTGGAAGATCAATAGTGATATTGTTCTTGACTCGCCACAGTTTTAGTAAAATGGATCTTTTTCAGGAAACAGTAGTGGGAGTATGGTAGAACTGGAAGTGATTCCAGAACCGCGAACGATTACGGAAAATTTAATAGGACCTATATATTCAATCAGGTTTGACATTCCAATAGACACTCCGCAGATATGGTGGGTAACCTCAGACACCCGAGAGGTACTCCGGTAGTCTCAAGGACGGTGACAGGGAGGTTCTTATCTACCCAGAATTGACACTACTGTTGTTCCAGGCTATGAGACCCGGTAGGAGGGTTGTCATAGTCAGTGGGAGCATCGGAAGCATAGTGGGCAAGTAGCTTATGTCTATTTATAGACTAGAGCAGTTATAGCGGAGATAGATCATCTAATTTTGATATGACAGTCATGGGTTTGACTTCAATCAGAATAGGGGATGCATCTGTTAAGAAGGTAGTAGGGTATGATGTCATGGTATCTGAATGACATACACAGAGTGGGAAGTAAAATTCCTATACTACGAACGGTTGTACTGTGGTCGTCACACAGTTGTTTCTCCAAACAGGATATGGATATAATATTTGACATTCTGGTTTCTAGATCTATGGTTTTAGATCTGGAATTGGGTAGTTTCCCAATGTGGGTACTTTGACAGATATTCTAATGGTTTTTAGAATAGTTGACTCCTAGCATGGTGGTGTACCTGCAGGTGATGGAGTCACCCTCTCTAAAGGTGTCTTACAGACTGAAGGGGAGAGGGATGGGCATGATTGACAGATCACTTGCTTAGGCAACTGAGTCAATCATGAGATGTCAAGTACCACACCAGATGTTGTTTTTGCACTAGATGCGATAAGTTTGTATTAATCCAATCCTGGAGAGACATAAGGAAGCAGTTTTAGAACATAAGTGCATGTTCTACGGATTTGATGACGGCAGCCTCCTTCGGGAGACGATTATCATTCCAGGCTTCAAAGGTGACATGGTTGACAGAGTGATTGTCAGAGTTATAGTTTTTCCCACTGACGAAGAGGGACAGTATTATGGACAGGTGGTCCAAGAGGATACTGTGGGTGGCATGGTGATGATTAGGTTCAGTGATCGATACAGTCTTAGAAGTTTTGATTTGGAGTTCATTTATGAACTAGGTCCCATCAGATATCCAGACATATTCTAAGACATGTATTACTCGATTCGGGAGATGGCTTTCTCCGCGAACTTGATATTAAGAGAGATATAGAAAGAAACATCTAGGCGGATCCACTCACTGAGGCTATTTCTCGAATACAATAGTTTTACAAACGGGCTTTGTGAAACTGATTAGTAGAGGAGTTGGATGCTCGGTTTCACACGGGCTGTGAGTAGTCGACATCGCAATAATTAGCCTTGAGTGCAAGTGGGAGATTGTTGGAGATAGTGCCCTCATAGTCAATTATTGGATCGCAGGTACGTGATTGCAATGATTGCGGAGGACCTATACCGGTAGGACAGTCTTACTCGAGATGATAGTATGCTATCTTGTTTGCCTTTATCAGTTGTGTACATGTTCAGGTGACTGATTACATGTTACACTTTGATAGAGCCCTTAGGATCTTGCTTTACCACCAACAGTATGATGGCGATCATATACGTGAGAGTTGGGTGGTTTATATTCATATCCTTAATTGTGGTCCCTAGTCGTGGGAGTCTCGAGACAGGGCATCGATACTCTGGAGTAGACTAGTGTATACAGTCGAGACCCCGACGAGGGGCGGTGGCCGGTCTCACAAGCCACTGGTGTCAGTTGGATCACCTAAGATGTATACAGGTGCTCATTGGGTTATGAGTACACCGGACAGGACTCGCCGGGAATCTGCTAGTTAGTACTATACCTATCGTCAGATAGCAGTTCCCTGGTGACATGTGTACAGGTTAGTTAATCGACCTGAGGTCGTCATTTGTCTCGTGTGAGTTCCCACTGTGCTTTGATTTCTGCCCTACCACGGCTCAAAGGAGTCATGCAAACAGGTAGCTTTTGGGTACAGTCCCGAGCCATATGGAGGCACGTGAGCGGATCGGCAGGGGATTCGTCTCTCCCGGTATTGGGGGCGAGGTCGTGCTGTGTCTAGGAGAGCCATTACACAAAGTCCATGGCCATGGCAGGAGATTTACTGGTAGGTACTCCAGTAGTATCTCAGGGTGTAATTGGGCTACACTCCGACACGACTTATACTGCTATTGGGGGTCTGACGTTACTAGCCCCCTAGGCAGATATGCGATACTCATAGACGAACGGACCGGACTGTATATACATTGTCACTGTTAGGCTCAGTAGGGTTTCCGGATGAGTTCGCTCATCGGCCTCCCTTGAGGTCAGTCCATGGGCAGCCGTTACGCATAGCTAGTGCCGCTGACGGTTTGTGGTTAAAGCCACTGCCAGGGTACTGACGAGTCATTAGAGTCCCCCACAGACAGTTTCCCAAGTTCGGGCGAAACGTTGTAGAGGCCGTATGGTTTTATGGCAGGGTTCGAAAAATGCACGTGTGTTAACGCACGTGTTATTTTTCGGGCAGATGATACTGGCCGGCTTTGGTTTAAGCCGGATCTGAGTATTGTATTGAGTAGATATAATATTTTTGTCTCAGTTGCATTTGTATTCGGTCGTAATACAAATGCGGGTATATTTATACAGTTACGGGGTTATCCTGAAAGTCGTTTCAGGATCATTTTTGGAAGTTGCCAGTTTCCAGTTTTCTATCAGCCGTCTTTTAACATTCGGTTAAAGACGGATTTATCTTTTCTTGGATGAGGGTGAGTCATACTTCTAGAAGGTTCTAGAATGGGTGACTTGGCATGGTGAGTCATTAGTGCTTTAATGGAACCATTAATGCAATGGTGACTAGGTTAATGAATCACCATTTGCATTAATGAGGTTTTGTTTTCCTTAGGATATTTGTTCTTGATATTTTTTTGTGAGAAGCTTTTTATGGTCACCCTCTTCTCTCCTACACTCACCCCCTTCCCTATAAATGGCCGGCCCCTCCTCTCTCTCTCACTACTTGAGTTTTCATTTGCAAAAGATTATGATAGATTTTGGGGTGTATGGAATTTCACAGCTCATTTCATTCCATCACCCGAATCCCACGGCAACTTCATTAACCGATCGTCCACGGATTTGGACGAAGTGAGACAAAGTCATCTACTCATTCTCTACATCATTCTTGGTCGTCTCTTTTAGCAAACTTGACGACCGAGTTGCCTCAAGTCAGAGGCGGGAGCCCGTTTAAAGAATCATCGACGTGGTGCCACCTGGACGAGCAGATCGGAGATCGAAGAGATCGGAGCAGCCGCAACGGAGCGTGGGATGATGGTTAAAGAACGAAGGACTCGGATCGTTCGGTATAACCTTTCTACACTCTTTACAGTTTGTTAGTTTAGCAATAATGGCAGATCCGGGTTAAAGTATACGATAGCGCCAGTTAAAAAGTTTTTGTTCCGCATTTGGCGTCTGTAGACGGCCGGGGCGCTAGCGTAAACTTACATTAAAGATGTGCTTACAGACCCCAGCTCCCATATATATGATCGCCATCATACTGCTGGCAGTCAAGCAAGAATCTTATGGGCTCTATCAACATGCAATAGTGAACTAAAGCATGTATACGATGATAAAGACAAACCAGTTAGCATACTATCATCTCGAGCAAGACTGTCATATCGGTATAGGTCCTTCCTCAATCATTGTAATCACGTACCTGCGATCCAATAATTGACTTTGAGGGCACTATATCCAACAGTTATAGTAGTAGCAGGAAAGTGCTTATAGTGTAGTTTCTTAGTCACGGAACCTTAGAGTAAAGTTTTGCATATACGCACACACACACGCATACACTTCTTATGCGTATATGGAGATATATATATACATATATATATACATACATACATATAGTTTGTGAGTGTGTGTGTATATATATATGTATACATATACATGGATGTTGAGGATAGTATATGGTACTTGGAGATGAGTCGATGTGATTGGGCATGATGCCATGAGATCGGTGATGTGACTTGGTTTGTATTATGTGATACGATATGATATTTTAGCGGATCTTTAGTCGATGTATTTTCATACACACGCATATATATTGTTGAAGGTATCAGAATGTACTATAATTTAGATCAGTACCCCTAATTCAGGATATGATGATAAGGATACCAGATGAATAATGAGATAAATGTGATATTCGACCTATACTAGATTTGGGATGCCGTACGATGGATTTACCGTACGAGATATAATTATGATGATAGATCCGCACTCTTCACTCGAGGATGTCATATTATATATATTGTATCGTACGTGATACTATTGAGGCGGGATCATCGACTACTAGATATATATATAGATATCGGCTCAGACTTAGGAGGTTTTCCTTAACCTTTCGATTAGTTTGTTAGTTTATTCCTGTAGTTTACTTAGTAGATGTTAGACTGGTCTCGAGTCATACTTATTTCCAAAACTAACGAATCGTGAGTATTTTCAAGACAGGACAAGGGATACCACGGATATTTCAAAGGATGTACATTTTCTTAAAAATACCGTAGCCCCTATTTTCTAAACACCATGATTCGTGTTATTTCAAATGCCAAAATTGTATGACTCATATATATTATGTACATTCGTTACTGTTGCATTTACTGTTCATTTGCCATATATTCCTGCTGTTCGTATCGCATTGCATGCTTATATGTGTTTTCTTTAGTTATTATGAAACCTGTTGTCAGGACACCAGCACTATTACTGATGATGCGTATACTCCACATACACCTGCTTGCCGGCTCATACACATCATCATCGGTAATTGCCATGTCACGTACACTTTAGAGAACATTACTTTACTGATATTGCTTGTTAGCTGATACTTTTGATATGCCATCACTGTGTTAGTTTAGATATTGTATTTATTACTGTGATATTTCCTGAATATGTACATTCATTTGTTATGAAATACTATGAGGCTTTTGTTAACTGTATATATGCCCTAGAGGCCATTGATGTACATATGATGTATATTATAGTGGATGCTTGGATATATATAGTGAGGACTTTCTTGCTCGATATGATAATATGCTATCTGGTTTCACTTTGTCTTAACATGCTGACTTGTATTGGTTTACTATCTTGCTCTCACATGTTGATAAAGACCTTAGGATATGTACTTGACTACTGGGACTATGATGAGATCATACTAGTGGGGCCAGGGTAGTCATCGAGTACACCCTATAACTGTTCCTAGTCGAGAGTGTATCGAGACGGGGCATCGATACACCAGAGTAGACTAGCGTATACGCATCTTGACCCATATGATGGGCGATGGATGATCCCATATCCATCGGTGTTAGACATCAAAGATGGTGTACGGGTGCTCAGTGGAGACTGGGTACACTGAACGGACTCGCCGAGAACTCCAAGATGGTATTATACCTATAGTCAGATAGCAGTTCTCCGGTGACACTGGTATAGGTTAGTCTGTAGACCCGAGATCGTCATAGTGTCTTGTGTGATTCCCACTGTGCTTTGATTTCCACCTTACCACGTCCAAGAGGGCATGCAAAACGGTGGGTTTTGGGTACAGTCCGGAATCCCATGGAGGCAATGAGCGATATGAGGGGTTTTGTCTCTCCCGGTATAGGTAGTTGATGTTGTGCTGTGTTCGATTGGCTATAACTGGAAGTCCCTGGACAGGGCTGATATAGAGTGCTACTGGTAAGAGTTATCAGTAGTTTCTCGACCTGTTATGAGCCTCATATCGACACGACTTATTGGTTACTGGGGTCTGACGTTTACCACCCGTAGACTTGATATGCGACATACCAGATGAAGAGACAAGACTGTACGGTAGTGTTACTGATTGGATTCACAGGAGAATGTACAGGCTTGCTTGTTGATCTTCTGAACGCTCAATACCGGGGTGGCTGTTACGTTTAGCTGACCGCTTGCAGCTTGTGGGTGTTTGATATGATAATCACCTACTGCCGGCGAATTGACGATTCTTTAGAGTCCTACACAGAGGTTTCCTGGCTCTAGCAAAATGGAGTAGGAGCATATATGTGATATGTGCGGGACCGAGAATAATACGATATGAGATACCGTATTTTATTCTCGGGATATGTTATATCGGCCGGGTATATGTGATATAGCCGGGTCATCGGATCAAGTGTTGATTCGATGAATTGGTACATGTTATATTAGCCGGTTATATGTAATATAGACGGATTATCGGATCAAGTGTTGATTCGATAATTTAATGTATAATTATATATGTGATATATTACATTACATTAACTAATATAAGCTCGCTTTATTGATTCATTTTCTCACTGGATAATACATTGATATATATGCGATATTTGTTAATTGTATTATTTTCTTTTGTTACAAAATATATTATATATGTGATATATAATATTGTAACAAGTTCGGGTTACAAATGCAACATGGTTGTTGAGTTTAAACCAAGTTAGGGTTTGGATTAGGGTTAGCTTTTGGGTTAGCTTTTGGATGAGATTCATGGATGCTTCATGAAGCATTGACTTTGTCATTTAGCATTGATATTTTGTGTGGATATTTGTTAACCCAACTAAACCCTTAACCATAGTTTATTCTCTACATGAGATAAAGTCTTCATTCTTAACTCATGGTTTCAATTGTAATCGTAACAATAATTGATTATTCATCACAAAAGGATTAGCTTCATCTTCTTCTTCTTCTTGCTCTTGAAAAAGCTTCATTGGCTTTTGTGTTTATGATGATAAATGGTGAGAAATTGAAAACAAAAGTGAGAAATTCTTACTTCATGATCCTCATCTATTCTAGCCACTTAGATTAGGGTGTTCACTTCTCTAATTACTTCATTAGTGAAGTGTAAGCTTGGGTTAGAGATTCTTCAAGGTAGATCATCTTAGACCAAGAAGACTTCAAGCAAGATGCATCATTCATCTCTTGGAGCCTCACGAGAGTCGGAGTTCTTGATGATCGCAGCGAAGGGACTTTAACACGGAGCTTATGAAGCGAAGGAACGGACTACAAAGATTGTAATCCTAATCTCTTTACTTCTTTTTATGTGATACAAACTTGTTACACTAGAAATTCTAGCATGATTCATGGTTTGGTTGCTTTGCACCTCTCTTATTTTTACACTGGCATTAGTGATGGTACCAAACCCTAGAATAGATGCAGGGGAAGCCCAACAATGGTATCAGAGCCAAACTTGTATTCTAGATATGGTGTTATAACAATTACAAAAACGAAATCCACTCCGAAATACGATATTATGAACACCCCATTTTGCTCTCTGGAAATTTTCAAAAAGGTTCTTAAAATTTTTTTCAAACAGGTGCAGAATAATCTTTGGGACAATATATGAACATGGGTGAAATTAGGGGGGGTGCTCGGTTTTTGGCCGATCCCCATAGGTAAATTTCCGGCCTGGCCGGCCCTGATGCCTCTTCTGTCCCTCGAATTCCTCCTGTGTTCTCATGTCTCTAGTTTGGGTTTCCTAGTATTGTTTATTTAGCCCAATTTTCGTGTGATGATTTGTTTGACCTGGGCTAATTCGTAGTGCCTCGTAGTCGTATAACTTAACACTGTATTGGTTACCTTGACGATTTTTAGCAGTTTGATCAAACTTTGAACAGCACATTTTGTACCCCACTGAAATTTGCAAGTGTTGTAATTTTTCGAAGTTGATTGTACTCGTAAAATCGTGCAAGTACCCCTATGGACCCTCTAGAAGAATATAATAACGTTAATTTGATTCTATGTCCACGGAACCGCGATCAAACTTTAGGGTTTGCCGTAGTTCTGTGGTGTCATAGGTGAGGCGTTAGTTAACTCCTTCTACAGCTGGACCATAGACACTGTGGCACGGTTTTTGAGTGTTTTGACTTTGCTCAAGTGTTGAGTTCACAGGGATGATTTATGAGTGTATGTTGATTCGATCGAAATGTTAAACATCGTCTTGATATTCTGTGATTGTGATGCAATGTGTGGAATTCATAAAGTCAGGAATGAAATCCGTAATATGTGATATTTCGGGTTTACAATGTCTAAGGTGTTTATGGATTCCAAATGTTGTAGTTTTACACTTTCTTTTCTGCGACCGTAAGTGTAGTATGTGTTGTATCGCCGGCTTCGTTGCTATACATCAACGACAATTAGGATACGCATACTTGCTTACGTTGATGATATAAGATATTATGTGTTGCTGTTGAAGGGTTCCTAGGCACTCTCAAGAGGTCCCACAAGGCATCAACCATGCCAATTTCAAATTTTACAAGTGCCGAGAAACTCTAATACGGATCGTTAACTAGAATTTTAGGCGATAAAGGAAACTAGTTAACAACTTAACTAAAAGTAGGAAACTACAACCTTTGTAGATCCGGTTATCCACTTCCTTAGCTCCACGTAGTTGTCCCCTCACTGTCCATCTCGAATACCGGACTCTCGCATCGGCTTCATCGGAGAAATGAGCGGAACAGTCGTCGGCTACGATGCCGAAGATGATCTACGTCGAGGTTACACAAGATCAAGCTCCAACTTCACCAAGTTGTGAAACTTGTGAAGAAAACACCCTATACTACTTGGCAAGAGATAGAGGGTGAAGAAATAGGAGGTGGGTTCACTTTAGAATTGGATTTCCCACACTTTTACTCAAGAAGCCATTGATGATGGCAAGATTTTTCTTGAAGAAGAAGAAGAAGCTCAAGATAGAATATGATGAGTATCCCTTTAAAATAGAAAAGAAATGAATACTTATCATAATATGAACCATGGTTAGGTGTAGAGAATTGACTAAGGTTAAATGAATGGTTAGGGTTAAGCATGAAGACAAAATAGTCACTTTGGTCAAAGCTTCATGAAGCTTCAACAAGCTTCAAGAATGATAGCAACCATTTTGTTTTCTTTTGCAATTTCTTTTAATCCAAATTAAAAAGATAAATGAATGAATAAATAAAAAGCCTAACCATTTACTTAACCAAGGTTTAATTCTTTACACTTAACCAAATGAGCAAGTATCATCAAACATGATACAAACATGTGCACAAAAGTATATCACATATACAACTTGCACATCAAGTGAGAAAATCCATTTAAAGTGAACCAATACTAGTTAATATATCAAATATATAATTATACATTAAATCATTAAATCAACACTTGATTTAACGATCCGGTCATATCGCATATAACCGACTAGTATCCTATGTATCGGCTTATCGAATCAATCCTTGATTCGATATCTAGGTTATATCGCATATAACCAATCGATACATTCACCGCGAGAATGGAATATGGTATCACATATACGCATTATTCTCAGTCCTGCACATATCTCATATGCGCTCCTATTTCGTTTCGCTTGAGCCAGGAAACCTCTGTGTAGGACTCTAAAGACTCGTCAATACGCCGGCAGCAGATGATGATCATATCAAGCACCCAAAAGCCGCAAGAGGTTTTCTAAACGTAACGGCCATCCGGGTATTGAGCGATCAGAAGATCGACGAGCTAGCCCGCTCACACTCCTGTGAATCCAACCAGTAACACTTACCGTACAGTCCGGTCTGTTCGTCTGATATGTCGCATATCAAGTCTAGGGGTGGTAAACGTCAGACCCCAATAACCGATAAGTCGTGCCGATGTGATGCTCATAACGGGTCGAGAAACTACTGGTAACACTTACCAGCAAATCTCTGATCAGCCCTGGCCAGGGACTTCCCTGTTACGGCCAATCGAGCACAGCGCAACATCAACCCCCAATACCGGGAGAGACGAAACCCCTCCTATCGCTCATTGCCTCCATGTGACTCGGGACTGTAACCAAAGACCACCGTTTTGCACGCCCTCATGGACGTGGTAAGGTGGAGATCAAAGAACAGAGGGAATCACACAAGACTCTATGAGGATCTCGGGTCTACAGACTAACCTGCACAAGTGTCACCTGAGAACTGCCATCTGACGTGAGGTATAATACCATCTGGGTGTTCTCGGCGAGTCCGTCCAGTATACCCAGTCTCCACTGAGCACCCGTATACCATCTCTGATGTCAAACACCAATGGATGTGGGATCATCCATCGCCCATCTCATGGGTCGAGAAGCGTATATGCTAGTCTACACTGGTATATCGATACCCCGTCTCGATACACACACGACTAGGGACCTTAAAGGATGTACCTATGGACTACCATGTCCCCACTAGTATGATCTGCATCATAGTCCAGGTAGTCAAGTACACATCCTAAGGGCTTTACCAACATGTAACTATAAGACAGTTTAAAGAGACAAGTGTACATGTTAAGATAAAGAGCAACCAGATAGCATACTATCATATCGAGCAAGAAATTCATCTCTATATATGTCCAAGCATCCAATATAATATACATCATCTATACAATACTGGCCTCTAGGGCATACATACAACTAACAATCTCCCACTTGCACTAGGGCCAGTTGCTGTAGTATCGCATACCGAGCATCCCGAAGAGTCTCTCAAACTGTATCTGGGGAATGGCCTTCGTGAGTGGATCCGCTGTGTTGTTCTTCGTGTCAACCCTCCTGACCTCGATCTCCCAGCGTCAACTATCTCCCGGATCAGGTGATACCGCCTCAGAATATGCCTGGATCGCTGATGGAACCTAGGTTCCTTGGACAAAGCCACCACTCCATTGTTATCGCAATACAAAGGTATTGGATGCTCAATGGATGGAACCACTCCAAGTTCAGTATTGAACTTCTTGATCCAGACAGCCTCTTTAGCAGCATCGTTGGCAGCGATGTATTCAGCCTCCATCGTCGAGTCTGCCACGGTTTCCTGCTTGGAACTCTTCCAGCTAACCGCCCCTCCGTAAAGGGTAAAGACAAATCCCGACTGCGACTTAGAGTCGTCCTTATCACTCTGGAAGCTCGAATCGGTAAAGGACTCCACTTGGAGTTCGCCGTTACCATACACCAAGAGCATCTCTTTAGTCCTTCGCAAGTACTTGAGAATGCTCTTCACAGCTGTCTAGTGACTCTCTCCAGGATCAGCTTGATACCTGCTCACTACACTTAGTGAGTATGCTACATCGGGTCTGGTACATAGCATCGCGTACATGATACAGCCTACAGCCGAAGCATAGGGTATCCCTTGCATGCGAGCTCTCTCCAAATCAGTCTTGGGAGACATCTCTTTGGAGAGAGTTACTCCAGAGATCGTGGGCAAGTTCCCACGCTTGGATTCTTCCATACTAAACCTCTTTAGTATGGTGTCAATGTACCTGGATTGGGACAATCCCAATATCCATTTGGATCTATCTCTATAGATCCTTATTCCCAATATGCAGGAGGCATCACCAAGATCTTTCATTGAGAATCTTTGTGATAAGAAGAGCTTGACCGATTGCAGCATAGGAATATCATTTCCTATCAAGAGTATGTCGTCCACGTACAATACGAGAAAGACCACCTTACTCTCTGCTACCTTCTTGTAGATACAAGGTTCATCTGGGTTTTTGACGAAATCAAACTCTTTGATAACGACGTCAAAGAAGATGTTCCAACTCCGCGATGCTTGCTTTAATCCATAAATGGATTTAAGCAGCTTGCACACCTTCCTGCTGCTCCCACAGTCTACGAAGCCCTCTGGCTGAGTCATGTACACGCACTCTTCTAAATCACCATTTAGAAAGGCGGTCTTAACATCCATTTGCCAGATTTCGTAATCATGATATGCAGCGATGGCAAGTATGATCCGGATGGATTTAAGCATAGCCACTGGAGAAAAGGTTTCGTCATAGTCCACACCTGGTCTTTGACGAAAACCCTTTGCTACAAGTCTAGCTTTGAAAGTCTCCACTTTCCCATCTACACCAAGTTTTTTCTTGAAGATCCACTTGCTCCCGATGAGTTTTACCCCTTCAGGAGCAACTTCCAAAGTCCATACTTTGTTGGTGTACATGGATTCCATCTCGGACCGCATAGCATCCAGCCATTTCACTGAGTCCCTACTCGTGATGGCCTGCTCGAAGCTAGTTGGGTCATCATCCTCCATGATGCAATCCTCGCTTCCACCGTCAATAATGAGAAAACCGTAGTATCTCTCAGGTGGACGAGATACCCTACTAGATCGGCGGAGAGGCTGGGGTTCGTCGAGTTCTACTGAATCTTCTGGTTCTACCAAGTCTTCTGTTACAGTTTGTGTTGCTGGAACCTCTTCCAGTTCTACCTCAATGCTACTTGTCTGGTTCATAAGAAAACTCTTTTCTAAGAAAGTGGCATGTCGAGAAACAAACACTTTTTGTTCCTCGGAGTGGTAGAAGATATACCCTCGCGAATGTTTGGGATATCCAACAAACTTACATAGAACAGACCTTGCCTCGAGCTTGTCCGGATTTTGTGTTTTAACATAGGCCAGACAACCCCATAGCTGAATAAAATTAAGACATGGTCTCTTGCCATTCCATATCTCATATGGAGTGGTAGGCACTAATTTGGTTGGAACTCTATTCAATAGGTATGCAGCAGTCTCCAGTGCATATCCCCAGAAGGAAATAGGTAACTCAGCTGTACTCATCATAGAGCGCACCATATCTAATAGGGTGCAATTTCTCCGCTCCGATACACCGTTGTGCTGTGGTGTATAAGGAGGAGTAAGCTGAGAGAGAATCCCATTCTCTTTTAGATAATCTCTGAATTCGTTACTTAAGTATTCTGCTCCTCGATCAGATCGAAGGATCTTAATACTTTTGCCCGTTTGGTTCTCTACTTCTTGTTTATATTCCCTAAATTTCTCAAAAGCTTCTGATTTGTGTTTCATCAGGAACACATATCCGAATCTAGAGAGATCGTCAGTGAATGTAATGAAATACGAAGAACCATCCCTGGCATGTGTACACATGGGACCGCGTACATCACTATGTATTAGTCCCAAGAGTTCGGTAACTCTTTCTCCGTGTCCAGTAAACGGAGTTTTGGTCATTTTGCCTTTGAGACATGACTGGCAAGTGTCATAAGATGAAAATTCAAATGAATTAAATATCCATCCTTATGCAACTTAGCTAGTCATGTCGCATTGATGTGACCCAGTCTACAATGCCACAAGAAAGATTCGTTCAGTTCAGAACTCTTCCTCTTGTGTGTGCTTTGTAAATTGAGGACTGTATTTTGATTGAGAATGAATATGCCATTATACATCGAGCCTGATGCAATCAACTTTTGATCTAGGAATATGTTCATAACATTATCCTTTACTACAAAATTATATCCTTCTTTACTTAATAAAGAAACTGATATAATGTTGCACATCATGTTCGGTATATAATAGCATTCATTTAGAATCATTGTATCACCACTTTGTAATACTAGGTGATATTGTTGTAGAATCAAAATGAAGTTTTGAAATGGAGTGATTTTGAGGCTTTTCTAGTTTTGCTAAAGGGGTCACTCCCGGTGAAGGGATCGTCGGCCCTTTCCTCGTCGAATGAGGTGCGGGATATATCATATATATCACTGTGCAAAGCATAAACTATAGAAGCAATCAAAAGTCAACCCGAGTGTGTAGCATCTTCCAGTTATTGCTAAAGGAGTCACTCCCGGTGAAGGGATCTCGATCCTTTCCTCATCGAATAAGGTGCAGGGTATATCATATATACCGCTATGCAAAGCAAGAACTGTAGCTACCTGTTTTGTTTAAAATTTGATTCTACAACATCCTAGGTTTCTTTTCTTTCATTAATCACATTAATGAAGTCCCATCATTTAAGTCACCTAAACATCACAGATAAATACGACGTACACTTATGCCATCCGCATTCGCCTGGATGTCCCCTCGTGCACCGTTAGGTTAGGTAACTAACGACAGAGCAGGGCAGGGCTAGTGCGGGTGCAAAACATAAGTAACGTCTATATAATATATCATATATACTATATACTGTATCTATCACAGAACATCACATGATCACATCACATATATCGCAGCAGAAGAAACATATGAAACATTGGATATACTAGGACGTCCGTGTTTTCAATACGAGCCAGTATAAAACACGGATTCCACGGTCGTGATGAATAGCCAATCCCACACCCCTAGACCCCTATGAGAGCGGCAAGCAACCCTACCAATTCTAGGGTTAGGAGACCCGGACTCGACTCCTCGAGATGGTCTCCCACTGGACCCTAGAACCCGGTTACTTGTGCTCCCCAACTTGGGTCTATCCTAATGCGGAAAAGTAAATAATATACAAAAGGTGACAACTTCCGCAACATGGAAGTGCCCCAATAAATGAATATTACATACAAGTTTTTACATGAATGAAAAAGAAAAACACTCATCTCACATAAAAACCCCCGGCTATTCAAACACGACAATCCAATATAACATATCCAGCAACACATAACATCACATGTCATCAACGTAAGTAAATATGCGCATCCCAATTGTCGTTGACATATAGCAACGAAACCGGCGATACCACATATTACACTTACGGTCACAGAAAAGAAAGTGTAAAACTACAACAGTTGGAATCCGCAAGCTCTTTAGACATCGCATGCCTAATCAAATGAAATACTTAGACATCACATGCCTAACAATTATAAACCCCGCATTTTAGTCCCATTATCGAAAACTCTTTTCAATATCAAGTGAGACTAAACCGCTAGATTTATAACATTCATCCAGTTATCTCATAACTGTTTGTGAATTCCAATTATTGTATCCCATTCCGGACAAATAGAAAATATTAAACTTTCCGATCGAACATTCGAACACCCAAGTTTTTCCGAAACCGTTCAACACATGAAATAAGTTCAAAGACATTCACTTCATGCCTCAGTACCAACGGTCCAGCCGTAGAAGGGTCAAGCCAACGCCTCACATGTGGCACGCCGTACTGCCCCAAACCCGAAGGTTCAAAGGGCAGTTCAAGACGGTCACATAATCGAGTTAAGGTTTGTTGTCTTCTAGAGGGACCATCGCATTACTTGCACTACTCAGAACGTTTTTAAACCACAGAAAAATCCAACACTTCGAAATTTTCCGGCAGGGGAAAAGTTGGGTATTTATATCCGGTCGAACTTTTTAACATATTCTTAAATTATCCGGAAAAACACATAGACAAAATTTGATAATCCGATCGAATCTTTGATTCCCAATACAACCCCAGAATACTTATCTGTAGAGTCACAATAAAAATACCCAGAAAATATAGCATTCAATTATATGAATTACTGTGCAGAAATCATTGGACAAGGGGACAGAACGGCCGCGGAACCGCCGCACATGGCAAGTTTGTGCCGCTGTTCCGCGGTGGATTTATCGATTTAGACCCTCGTTTTTCACAGTAATTCAAATAAGACCCTGCTTATTTTTCTGCATATTTTTAATCGACAAAAATCCAAATTTTCAGAAAATTTCCAGAGAGCATTTTGGAAATGGGTTTCGATGCTCGTTTGGATTTCAAACGTCGTCTAGACTTCGCCTAAGGCTCTAGCTAGGCTCTGATACCACTGAAGGGTTCCTAGGCACTCTCGAGAGGTCTCACAAGGCATCAACCATGCCAATTTCAAATTTTACAAGTGCCGAGAAACTCTAATACGGATCGTTAACTAGAATTTTAGGCGATAAAGGAAACTAGTTAACAACTTAACTAAAAGTAGAAAACTACAACCTTTGTAGATCCGGTTATCTACTTCCTTAGCTCCACGTAGTTGTCCCCTCGCTGTCCATCTCGAATCCCGGACTCTCGCATCGGTTTCATCGGAGAAATGAGCGGAACAGTCGTCGGCTACGATGCCGAAGATGATCTACGTCGAGGTTACACAAGATCAAGCTCCAACTTCACCAAGTTGTGAAACTTGTGAAGAAAACATCCTATACTACTTGGCAGGAGGTAGAGGGTGAAGAAATAGGAGGTGGGTTCACTTTAGAATTGGATTTCTCACACTTTTACTGAAGAAGCCATTGATGATGGAAAGCTTTTACTTGAAGAAGAAGAAGAAGCTAAAGATAGAATATGATGAGTATCCCTTTAAAATACAAAATAAATGAATACTTATCATAATATGAACCATGTTTAGGTGTAGAGAATTGACTAAGGTTAGATGAATGGTTAGGGTTAAGCATGAAGACAAAATGGTCACTTTGGTCAAAGCTTCATGAAGCTTCAACAATCTTCAAGAATGATAGCAACAATTTTGTTTTCTTTTGCAATTTCTTTTTAATCCAAATTAAAAAGATAAATGAATGAATAAATAAAAACCCTAACCATTTACTTAACCAAGGTTTAATTCTTTACACTTAACCAAATGAGCAAGTATCATCAAACATGATACAAACATGTGCACAAAAGTATATCACATATACAACTTGCACATCAAGTGAGAAAATCCATTTAAAGTGAACCAATACTAGTTAATGCAAAGTAATATATCAAATATATAATTATACATTAAATCGTTAAATCAACACTTGATTTAACGATCCGGTCATATCGCATATAACCGACCAGTATCCTATGTATCGGCTTATCGAATCAATCCTTGATTCGATATCTAGGTTATATCGCATATAACCAATCGATACATTCACCGCGCGAATGGAATACGGTATCACATACACGCATTATTCTCTGTCCTGCACATATCTCATATGCGCTCCTATTTCGTTTCGCTTGAGCCAGGAAACCTCTGTGTAGGACTTTAAAGACTCATCAATACGCCGGCAGCAGATGATGATCATATCAAGCACCCACAAGCCGCAAGCGGTCTGCTAAACGTAACGGCCATCCGGGTATTGAGCGATCAGAAGATCGATGAGCTAGCCCGCTCACACTCCTGTGAATCCAACCAGTAACACTTACCGTACAGTCCGGTCTGTTCGTCTGATATGTCGCATATCAAGTCTAGGGGTGGTAAACGTCAGAACCTAAAAACCGATAAGTCGTGTCGATGTGAGGCTCATAACGGGTCGAGAAACTACTGGTAACACTTACCAGCAAATCTCTGATCAGCCCTGGCCAGGGACTTCCCTGTTACGGCCAATCGAGCACAGCGCAACATCAACCCCCAATACCGGGAGAGACGAAACCCCTCCTATCGCTCATTGCCTCCATGTGACTCGGGACTGTACCCAAAGACCACCGTTTTGCACGCCCTCATGGACGTGGTAAGGTGGAGATCAAAGCAAAGTCGGAATCATAAAAGACTCTATGACGATCTCAGGTCTACAGACTAACCTGCACAAGTGTCACCTGAGAACTGCCATCTGACGTGATGTATAATACCATCTGGGAGTTCTCGGCGAGTCCGTCCAGTGTACCCAGTCTCCACTGAGCACCCGTATACCATCTCTGATGTCAAACACCAATGGATGTGGGATCATCCATCGCCCATCTCATGGGTCGAGAAGCGTATACGCTAGTCTACACTGGTATATCGATGCCCCGTCTCGATACACCCACGATTAGGGACCTTGAAGGATGTACCTATGGACTACCATGTCCCCACTAGTATGATCTGCATCATAGTCCAGGTAGTCAAGTACACATCCTAAGGGCTTTACCAACATGTAACTATAAGACAGTTTAAAGAGACAAGTGTACATGTTAAGATAAAGACCAACCAGATAGCATACTATCATATCGAGCAAGAAAGTCATCTCTATATATGTCCAAGCATCCAATATAATATACATCATCTGTACAATACTGGCCTCTAGGGCATACATACAACTAACAGCTGTGATATGTTATATTGGATCGTCGTGTTCTGAATAGCCGGGGGTTTTATGTGAGATGAGGGTTTTTATTTTCATTCGTGTAAAATTCAATTGTATGTAATATTCTTTTATTGGGGCACTTCCGGGTTGAGGATGATGTCACCATTGTATATTATTTACTTTTCCGCATTAGGATAGACCCAAGGAGGGGAGCATAAGTAACCGGGTTCTAGGTTCCAGTGGGAGGCCATCTCGAGGAGTGGAGACCGGGTCTCCTAACCCTAGAATTGGCAGTGTTACTTTTCTCATAGGGGTCTAGGGATGTGGGTTTGGATATTCATCGCGACCATGGAATCCATGTTTTATACAGGCTCGATATAAAACACGGACCTCCTAGTATATCCAATATTTCATATGTTTCTTTTGCTGCTGATATACTGTGATGTGATCATATTATATGCATGAGACGAATGTTTTATTATTATATATATGATATATAATAAACGTTGCTTATGTTTTACACCCGCGCTAGTCCCATCCCGGTATGCCGTTAGTTAAGTAACCTGACGGTGCATAACGGAACATTGTGGCGAATGCGGATGGCATAATCGTACGTTGTATTTTCATTTCTTCTGTGATGCTTGGGAAGCATAAATGATGGGATTTATTAATGAGATTAATAAAAGAAAAGAAACCTAAAAGTTGTTGTAGAAACAAATTTTCAAAAAGGGTAGCTACAGTATTTGCTTTGCATAGTGGTATATGTGATATACCCTGCACCCTATTCGATGAGGAAAGAGCCGAGATCCCTTCAACGGGAGTGACCTCTTTAGCAAAACTGGCAGATGCTACAAACTCATGGTTTAGTTTTTGATTGCTTCTATAGTTCTTGCTTTGCACCGCGGTATTTATGAAATATCCTACACCTTATTCGATAAGGAAAGAGCCGAGATCCCTTCACCGGGAGTGACCTCTTTAGCGAAACTAGAAAAGCCTAAAAAACATTCCTTTTCAAAATCACTTGTTTCTACAACAATATCAAATTCATTACGCAATAGGTTTTCTGAAAATCCTGCGTAGCCTTCCGTCATTTCAGATAAGTAATATTTAGTATTCGTGCTGCGGTAGTTTAGCATGCGTCAAGGCGTAGTGTACGGTAGCTGATTACTATTTATCTGTAGCATGAGATGCGATTGGATTAGGGTATTCATACGGCGTTGTTTGGTATGCGTCAAGGGTCGTATGGGTGGGTTTAATTCAATCACGAAATGTACGGGTTGAACTTGACTAGTAGACTATGGGTTGTTTGGCATGCATCAAGGTCATAGCACGCTAGGGGTAAAAGCATTATCGGGAATTTCAAGTGTTGAAATTTGCAATGAGATTGCATATCTTGTAAGTCCACGTTGCTCACCCCGGTTCTTACGGGGAGGCGGAAACGGCGAAAAACAATGATTTGGCGCAAGGCAACATGGACTCAAAAGCAAGAATCTTGGCTAAACTAGAAACTAGCAAACAAGTAGAGGCTTTAACTATTATGCTGTAGAAAATATACCTCACGGAACCGGTCCTTCGGGTCTTCTCTCCGCTGTCCGGCTCGTCCATCCACGCTCCGAGGGTCGATCTAGATCTCGGTCACCTCCGCGGCCTTCTTGAGTCGAAGACGATCCACCCGAGAGTTGTACACTAAGCTCCACCTCAAGCCGAGGCAACTAGGGCAACGAAATCGCTAATCTAGATACTCTAGGTTGTGTAGAAGAGAAAGATGGAAGTGTTTGTCTATGTGGATTCTTTTTCTCTCAACACATGAGATCAAAAGAATTTTCAAGAGGAGGAAGATGAAGGAGAAACTTTAGCAACCATGGAGCTTTTCTTTTCTTCTCACTTCAAGATAGAGAACGAGAAGAGAATAATGAAAAGGATTAACTAAAGCAAATGAACCATGGTTGCAATAATACACAATATCATTGTAACATTTTCAAAAATATAAAATATTAATTTTGGGAATTTTTATAATTTAATATTATTTTATTGATTATTTTAATATTAAATGCAAATAAATAGGAAAAATGTTAGAAAAAATTATGAAAAATTATGGAAAATTCTAAAATAGGGTAAATTAGTGGATTATGGCATTTTTAAGTTTTTGTGATTAGTTTGACAATAATTTAGTGCTAATCGCGATTAAAATCGCTAATCGGGTTTTTTGGCAATTTTGTGCAAAACTTGCACATATCACTTTTTCTACACTTGTGCATTTTTCTAGCCATGGTTTTCTTTTGGGATTACTATTGATGTGAGAAGGTTTGGATTTTAAAAGAAAAGGAAAAGAAAGGAAAATATAATGATGAGGGTAGGTGAGAGAGAGAGGTGGACTTTGACTTAGCATACTTAGCCATTCTCCTCGTTTTCTGTGCACAGCCCCTGTTCCTCTAGTGTTGACCCAGGGTACTTCTAGTTTTGACAGATTCTATCTAGGGTGAAATCTGGGACATATATCCTAAGTTGCTATTTTGGATTCGTGTTTCCGTATTCCGTATTTTTGATTCTGAAATGGTGGAATGTGTTTTGCCTCGACTAATTGTCGTTTATACGACGATGTAGAGGATTTATTGACGGTTTTGAAGGCGTGCCATAGGTTCTCACCTATAGGCCCCTTATCGTATCGTTTTGGATTTCATGCGCCGTTTTAGATTGGATTTGGTTTTAATGCGCATATACGATATTTTGATGTGTAGGTACCCATGAAGACTTCGGGACGACAAGCAAATACGTGGTGACGTCCGCAATTGGTGATGCAAGGTGAGTAGATTATATCTACAGGGGGAAGTCGGGTGGATGGCGTATAGCACCCCCGCAGTCCGTAGATAGATTACTATGTAGTTTATTGTGATATTAGGTGTATTGTGGATAATGTAGGGTTAGAAGTGACTAGTGTAGTTCATAGTCGCGAACCCTAGGGTAGAATTACACCTACACACACCCTTGCTTATCACTTGTACTTGCACTGTGATTGATGATATGTGATGACTTTGGAGATGAGTCGATGATGTGGGCTGGGTGCCCTGGGATCGGTGATTTTATACGATTCATATGTGGGATATGACTTGTGATTCTTGCGGGCTTGGGATATGTGTTTACCCCCGCATGCATACTTACTGAGGTTACCGTTTTGTACTAGACATAGAGTAGTACTCCAGACTATATGATCTGACGATGGTGATATCTGTTATGTGATGAGACAGTGAGATACTGACTCCTACCCAGCTATGGGGATGCCGTACGATGATTTACCGTACGAGCCGATATTGATGATAGATCCGCACTCATAACTCGAGGATATCTTATGATATGACATTGAGGCGAGATCACCGACTATATACTTTTATACATGTATCGACTCAGATTTAGGTGGTTTCCACACCTACCCCTCCTGATTGACCGGATACTTAGATGTAGTTTGCATAGTAGATACTTCACTGTGGTGTTGACTACTAGATATCTGCATTTTCCTGCTATTCGCATTGCTGGCATATGTTCATTGTTATATTATTATCATGCTGTTAGGACACCAGCACCATTATCGATGATGCGTATGTTTCACGTACACTATTTGCCGGCTCACACACTTCATCATCGATAATTGCCATGCCACTACACTGTAGTACTGTTGCATTCATGATATGATTACTGCTTGGCATATTGTACACATGTACCTGTACACAAACATAGATGATTCTGACTTGATTGAGATTGAGGACCGCAAGATATTCTTTAAACTGATTCATTCTAAAGGAGCGGTTCCTCCCGACATATGTACATTACTATTCCATGTTGCATGATTTCCGATATGATATCTCTCTTTACATGTCGCATACATCATGGATTGATTGCATAGCACATTGCATTGGATTTACTTCTTGATGTGGATTTTCATGTGATTTCTGATTTTGAGGACCGTGGGATTATTTAAGAAAAGATGTTCTTTTATGAAAACCCGGTACCTCGTGATATGATATTTGGGTGCGTCCACCACGCGTTTTCTCGGTGCTGAGACGTGTGCTTGAAACCCGATTCGAGGAGTGATGATCCGTTTGCGGGTTCGTGGTGGGCCCGGTATGGTTCCCCTCGGCGAGATGATCGATGGGTTATGCCGATTGAGCCTGGAGGCGGGCGAGTACCTACCGGTGATTGTATTTGAGCTCGGCGGATATCCGGGGGATACCGCCTGGAGCCGAGAGATGGGCGTACTGCCGGGGGCCGACGGGCCGCTACCGCAGACGGAGCCCAGAGATGGACATGGGTTGACTCGTGCTGCCGGGGCCGAGGGCCGATACCGCAGACGGAGCCCCATATGGATGAGGATTTACGTGTCGATGCTTGGCACGGGTTTCATGATGTTTTCTATGATATTGTTTATATCCTCATACTTGCATACATGATGCTTACTGTCAGTGGGTGACAGGTGGACGGGTTCCACATATATACAGACATGGATCATATACAGACTGGATTTACACTTGTCATACTTCATTTGTATATATAACAGGGTATGAGGGCGCTGTTATATATACCCTTACACCAATATTAGTGGTATGGGACGCTAATATATGTGTATTGATATCATTGATATTTCATCATACTTACCTCATGCAGGCATACCTTACACTGATGACATGTTATTACCTGAGTACCTGGCACTACATACATGATTAGATGTTACCTTGCCACCTTATTACACTCAGATGCACTCTTGTGGATTGTATTACTGATCGTTGGCTTAGGTTTATGTCTTGCATTCGGTTTCTGCTTGTAGATATTTCTATTCACGAGTTGGCAACTCACCCCCGTTGTGCCACAGTCCTTGCAGGTTCTGCCGTACAGGTTTCATTGCGGCATTTCTGGCACACTACCTTCTTGCGGGTGATTTGCTTGGGTAGGTGGATTCTTTCGCATCAAGAATCACCATTTTATTCATGTATTTCATTGTATCTAGAAATTGTCCATCAACCAAAAACTTGTATATTCTTTCAGACTTAGAGACAGTGTGGTATTATTCGACCTTAGAGTCGCGCTTAGTAGTATTGCGGTTTTCTTGCTGCTTTTTGAGCTTTCCTTGATTTTGATCCTCGCCACTTGGCGTTGTATATTATCATATCATCGTGTGGTTGTGACCGTCGATTGACGAAGAGCTAGCTCCCGCTTGGGGATGCCTTTATCATTTTATATATTGTTATTCATGTTGTACCCCATTCGGGGCCAGTTTTACAAGAGAAACTCTGCCGAAAATTTTAGAAAAGACTGTACGGTTTTCAAATGCACATTCGGCTTAGTTATTTAAAAACCTTGATTTCAAACATGTTTTTCTACACTTCTTTAAACCAGTTTTCTTTACTTATTCTCAAAAATGGTTTTAGATTTCTGGGCTTTTGGCTTACTTGGATCAGATGGAGTCCTATAGACTTCATATGGTTCAAGGGCCAGTCACGTGCTCTTTCGGGTCGTGACAAAGTTGGTATCAGAGCGCTAGGTTGACCTTGGTTCGAGTCTAAGTTTGACTATGTGGAGCCTAGGGAGTTGTTTATATACGGAACTTAGGCTTGACCTTACGGAACTTAGACTTGGTCGAGGGGGTGTAAACCCGAACTTTCGTCGTTTTAGGATGACCCTTGGTTGATGGATTTGGTGACTAAAGTAGAGTGACGTACCGTTGGTATGTTCCGCGGCATACTTACGACACGCCACTCCGCTTAAGGAACCTTAGGATGTACATACTTTCGAGATCAGTGATTCTCTTTATATCCAGGATTATTCATCCATTTGAGATCCCCGATTCTATTAGTTTCATGATCATACCTTCATTGATACTGTTCCTTCCTATGATCATGTATCCACTTTGGATCTGTTGTTTCCCTTCTTGCCACTGATGTGCTCTCTTTGATACTCGATTGAGATTCCTGTCACCGTGTTTGAGCGCAGTTTGGGCTGCTGCTAGGGTTACGGCCGGTGTGAGCTCGTTTGGTACGAGGGCTGACCTTTGTGTTTTCTGGTGACATGGGAACGTCTCGAGTTAGTGTTGGTGATTGTGACCTCTAGTGGAGGCGAGTGCTTGGTCTTGCACCGGATGATCGGGCCTTTGTTAGAGCTGCCAGTTGAGAGAGGACTGTTGATGTACAGCATACCTCAGAGATGGTGATGTCGCCTACCGTGCAGACAGATGGACCAGCTGTCGCTGAGATTGACAGGGTGTTGCTTTCGGAGCTTACGAGCTGAGATTGCCGGAGCTTTCAGGCAGTTATGCGACAGATGATAGCTAGTCTACCCGATTTGAGAGACGAAGGTGATTCGTCCGATTTTGCGCCAGAGCGGGCCCAGTTGAGTTGAAGATTTCCAGTGTGGAGAGTCTTACTCAGATCTAGAGCAGGCTGATTCAGAGATGACCGCTTATGTATTGCCTTTCCTGGAGGATTGAGGCGTTGTTCGGCGTACAGGCATATGAGCCAGTTGTTGCTGCAAATGATGAGATATCGCCCAGATGATTGGAGCTACTGCAGCATGAGCATGTTCTTAGAGAGATGATAGCGAGTTGCTAGTCACCGAGGATGGATGACTAGGACGCGTGGTGAGTTCGCTTACCCCGATGCGAGGTCATCAGGTGGATTGATTCCAGCTAGAGACGACTTCACGCAGATTCGTTGAGAGTCGATTGAGACGATCGAATGTCAGGAGCCTATTTTCCAAGTTTAAAGTATACGGAAAGACATGCAGGTGATTCTATGGACCCTCTAGAAGAATGAAACCCTAACTCGACTTAATGACCGTGTGACAGCCTTGGAACCTTAGGGTTTACGGCGGTTCCGCGGCGCCATTAGTGAGGCTTGGGTTTGCCCTTCTACGGCTGGACCACCGACGCTGTGGCATGTACTCGATACTATTAAACTGTATCCGAGATGTGAGCTCTTGGGGGATTATGAGGATCTGACGAGTCGATCGGATGGTTCGACATCTTTCGGATATCGTGATGGGACACTGCTTGGGAGACTCCAGGTGCGAGCATAGCCGTCGGAGCGCAGTTCGTGCAGCCATGATGAGACGAGTCCGAATCAGTCGACACTGATGCAGAGTGAAGAAAAGAGTTCGCAAGATATTTCGACGAGATGACGTCCCACTCCGCCGACATCAGAGATGTTATACGCACCCAGAGGCGTGGTATATGGATATACCTTCCAGAAAGAAGCGCGATAGGTATGCAGCCGTTCCGGAATAAGCTTTAGCTTCAGCATTGGATGATGACTTCCGGGCATTTCGGCAGGATTGAGATTTGAGAAAGGAACCTCGGCAGGACCTTTCTGGAGTACGATACGAGAAGACCTAGACCAGGAGTGGTCGTGTTGCGCACACCCAGCAGGCCAGAGTTCGGCATTGTCGACGAGGTAGTTGACCAAGTTCGGATAAAGGAACTTACCCAGATGCGTTGCGAATGGATCAAGGACGGACGAGTGATGAGTATTCCTCCGATGGTTGGGACGTGTTTCCGAGGACCAGTTCGGCCTGACATCTGCTACAGAATGATGAAGCTACAGAGTACGCGATTTCGAGTCCGTGTGAGAGACTTCAGATTGACCGTGGCCGAGAGCAGTGCAGTGTATAGTAGCTTGGCGTGACGTCATAGTGGACGACGATGGAGACAAGTGGAACCAGAGGTTCGTGTGAGACACCGACGAGCTGTCATTGCTTCCCGTCGAAACTAGAGACCTGATATGCTTACAGAAACGTTGGGATGTGACCAATTTCCGAGAAATGTTGTGCTGAGGACACAGATGTCTTTCCAGCGAGAAGAGATAGTACAAGAGAGCCAGCCTCTGTACAGATCGGCATAGGCATGATTGGAAGAGACCTTGAGCAGGATTCCTTTCAGGACATTGCTGCAATGATGTTTGCATCCAGGATCAGATGTGTGACGTGCATTCAGATAGCCAGAGACCGACGTCAGTGATATGCTGCCTTACGAGTGGTCGTGAGGTTTGACCGAGAGGTGACCAGAAAAGTGCCAGAACGGAATCGTCCCCGTTAGCACA
The DNA here is from genome assembly GCA_030015575.1 of Agapanthus africanus. Taxonomy (NCBI): domain Eukaryota; kingdom Viridiplantae; phylum Streptophyta; class Magnoliopsida; order Asparagales; family Amaryllidaceae; genus Agapanthus; species Agapanthus africanus. The sequence continues at coordinate 620,400,090 of CM057341.1, forward strand.
CCTGACAGGGCCGATGAGCCGATTGACCGCGTGATAGGTAATCCGCAGAGAAGATAAGGACCTAGAGAGTCAGAAGACGCCAGACCGTGAGCAAGAGGCAGGTAGATATCCTGCGCTGCTAGCAGTGGATTACACTGACTCCTTCTCGACCTTGAAGGAGAAACTACCGAAGACGGTATTTATGATTTGTGATTTTGTGATTCGATTATCACGTATCCGTCATTTTGGATTTCGGTATTTTGGGCGTTCTATTTGCACGATCTAGTTTTGGTGACTGAGTTTCATGATATTGGTTTCATGCACCCACTGGATATTTATATATTTTGCGCAGAGTTTTCATGCATTTTAGTGTTAGGCTTTGATTCGTGCACGCTGATGCACACGGTTGTGAGATTTTCCTTGCGGTACCCTGATTTTGGTTTGAGCCGCATTATATCGTTGATTTTGACCCGGATTTTGATGGTTGATTTTTGCACTCCGTGCTGGCGATGTGCTTTACGCCTGTTCGGTGTTTGCTATTGGATTTCGTGATTTCCGTGCATGTTGAGTGCGCAGGGTTTAGATTTTCATTCGTGCACGATGAATGCACCGGTTTGGATTTTCGCGCATGTTGGGCGCATGTTTTTAGATACGATTTTGGTGCACGCCAGATGCACTAAATCGAGATTCTTCGTGCATGTCAGATGCACTGGATTTTTGACTGCCAGGCACACACGTTGCCTATGACAGATGCTTCGTGCACACCCGTTGCACTTGGATGTTGTTTTGTGCACCTGTTTAGCACATATATGGATTTTTTTTTTTGATTTCAGTGCGCACCAGACGCACAGGATGGTGTTATGTTTAGATTGGATGTCTACATGTGTAGTTCCGATCCATATCATATCGGTTTTGTATTGGATTTGACATTGTGTTTTTTTTACATTGACTCCGATGATTGCGGGATGCTTGACGGAGTTTTGTTTTCGAGTTATCTGCTCAGTACCCTTGCGCATGCATTGCGCTGTGACGTTCTATGTGTTGATGATTTCGGAGCCCCGACGACTTTGGTTTATTACTGAGATGTTTTTGTATCTGGGGGTTTAAATTTAAAATTCGGGGACCGAATTTCTTTAAGGGGGGTAGATTGTAACATTTTCAAAAATATAAAATATTAATTTTGGGAATTTTTATAATTTAATATTATTTTATTGATTATTTTAATATTAAATGCAAATAAATAGGAAAAATGTTAGAAAAAATTATGAAAAATTATGGAAAATTCTAAAATAGGGTAAATTAGTGGATTATGGCATTTTTAAGTTTTTGTGATTAGTTTGACAATAATTTAGTGCTAATCGCGATTAAAATCGCTAATCGGGTTTTTTGGCAATTTTGTGCAAAACTTGCACATATCACTTTTTCTACACTTGTGCATTTTTCTAGCCATGGTTTTCTTTTGGGATTACTATTGATGTGAGAAGGTTTGGATTTTAAAAGAAAAGGAAAAGAAAGGAAAATATAATGATGAGGGTAGGTGAGAGAGAGAGGTGGACTTTGACTTAGCATACTTAGCCATTCTCCTCGTTTTCTGTGCACAGCCCCTGTTCCTCTAGTGTTGACCCAGGGTACTTCTAGTTTTGACAGATTCTATCTAGGGTGAAATCTGGGACATATATCCTAAGTTGCTATTTTGGATTCGTGTTTCCGTATTCCGTATTTTTGATTCTGAAATGGTGGAATGTGTTTTGCCTCGACTAATTGTCGTTTATACGACGATGTAGAGGATTTATTGACGGTTTTGAAGGCGTGCCATAGGTTCTCACCTATAGGCCCCTTATCGTATCGTTTTGGATTTCATGCGCCGTTTTAGATTGGATTTGGTTTTAATGCGCATATACGATATTTTGATGTGTAGGTACCCATGAAGACTTCGGGACGACAAGCAAATACGTGGTGACGTCCGCAATTGGTGATGCAAGGTGAGTAGATTATATCTACAGGGGGAAGTCGGGTGGATGGCGTATAGCACCCCCGCAGTCCGTAGATAGATTACTATGTAGTTTATTGTGATATTAGGTGTATTGTGGATAATGTAGGGTTAGAAGTGACTAGTGTAGTTCATAGTCGCGAACCCTAGGGTAGAATTACACCTACACACACCCTTGCTTATCACTTGTACTTGCACTGTGATTGATGATATGTGATGACTTTGGAGATGAGTCGATGATGTGGGCTGGGTGCCCTGGGATCGGTGATTTTATACGATTCATATGTGGGATATGACTTGTGATTCTTGCGGGCTTGGGATATGTGTTTACCCCCGCATGCATACTTACTGAGGTTACCGTTTTGTACTAGACATAGAGTAGTACTCCAGACTATATGATCTGACGATGGTGATATCTGTTATGTGATGAGACAGTGAGATACTGACTCCTACCCAGCTATGGGGATGCCGTACGATGATTTACCGTACGAGCCGATATTGATGATAGATCCGCACTCATAACTCGAGGATATCTTATGATATGACATTGAGGCGAGATCACCGACTATATACTTTTATACATGTATCGACTCAGATTTAGGTGGTTTCCACACCTACCCCTCCTGATTGACCGGATACTTAGATGTAGTTTGCATAGTAGATACTTCACTGTGGTGTTGACTACTAGATATCTGCATTTTCCTGCTATTCGCATTGCTGGCATATGTTCATTGTTATATTATTATCATGCTGTTAGGACACCAGCACCATTATCGATGATGCGTATGTTTCACGTACACTATTTGCCGGCTCACACACTTCATCATCGATAATTGCCATGCCACTACACTGTAGTACTGTTGCATTCATGATATGATTACTGCTTGGCATATTGTACACATGTACCTGTACACAAACATAGATGATTCTGACTTGATTGAGATTGAGGACCGCAAGATATTCTTTAAACTGATTCATTCTAAAGGAGCGGTTCCTCCCGACATATGTACATTACTATTCCATGTTGCATGATTTCCGATATGATATCTCTCTTTACATGTCGCATACATCATGGATTGATTGCATAGCACATTGCATTGGATTTACTTCTTGATGTGGATTTTCATGTGATTTCTGATTTTGAGGACCGTGGGATTATTTAAGAAAAGATGTTCTTTTATGAAAACCCGGTACCTCGTGATATGATATTTGGGTGCGTCCACCACGCGTTTTCTCGGTGCTGAGACGTGTGCTTGAAACCTGATTCGAGGAGTGATGATCCGTTTGCGGGTTCGTGGTGGGCCCGGTATGGTTCCCCTCGGCGAGATGATCGATGGGTTATGCCGATTGAGCCTGGAGGCGGGCGAGTACCTACCGGTGATTGTATTTGAGCTCGGCGGATATCCGGGGGATACCGCCTGGAGCCGAGAGATGGGCGTACTGCCGGGGGCCGACGGGCCGCTACCGCAGACGGAGCCCAGAGATGGACATGGGTTGACTCGTGCTGCCGGGGCCGAGGGCCGATACCGCAGACGGAGCCCCATATGGATGAGGATTTACGTGTCGATGCTTGGCACGGGTTTCATGATGTTTTCTATGATATTGTTTATATCCTCATACTTGCATACATGATGCTTACTGTCAGTGGGTGACAGGTGGACGGGTTCCACATATATACAGACATGGATCATATACAGACTGGATTTACACTTGTCATACTTCATTTGTATATATAACAGGGTATGAGGGCGCTGTTATATATACCCTTACACCAATATTAGTGGTATGGGACGCTAATATATGTGTATTGATATCATTGATATTTCATCATACTTACCTCATGCAGGCATACCTTACACTGATGACATGTTATTACCTGAGTACCTGGCACTACATACATGATTAGATGTTACCTTGCCACCTTATTACACTCAGATGCACTCTTGTGGATTGTATTACTGATCGTTGGCTTAGGTTTATGTCTTGCATTCGGTTTCTGCTTGTAGATATTTCTATTCACGAGTTGGCAACTCACCCCCGTTGTGCCACAGTCCTTGCAGGTTCTGCCGTACAGGTTTCATTGCGGCATTTCTGGCACACTACCTTCTTGCGGGTGATTTGCTTTGGTAGGTGGATTCTTTCGCATCAAGAATCACCATTTTATTCATGTATTTCATTGTATCTAGAAATTGTCCATCAACCAAAAACTTGTATATTCTTTCAGACTTAGAGACAGTGTGGTATTATTCGACCTTAGAGTCGCGCTTAGTAGTATTGCGGTTTTCTTGCTGCTTTTTGAGCTTTCCTTGATTTTGATCCTCGCCACTTGGCGTTGTATATTATCATATCATCGTGTGGTTGTGACCGTCGATTGACGAAGAGCTAGCTCCCGCTTGGGGATGCCTTTATCATTTTATATATTGTTATTCATGTTGTACCCCATTCGGGGCCAGTTTTACAAGAGAAACTCTGCCGAAAATTTTAGAAAAGACTGTACGGTTTTCAAATGCACATTCGGCTTAGTTATTTAAAAACCTTGATTTCAAACATGTTTTTCTACACTTCTTTAAACCAGTTTTCTTTACTTATTCTCAAAAATGGTTTTAGATTTCTGGGCTTTTGGCTTACTTGGATCAGATGGAGTCCTATAGACTTCATATGGTTCAAGGGCCAGTCACGTGCTCTTTCGGGTCGTGACAATCATCATTACTAATCCTATCATGATAAAGTTGATGCTACATTGAATTGACCATTTTCATAATCTAAAAAGAAAAAGAAAATCCAAGAAGAGTGTAGACCTCTCTTGATGGTCAATGGTCAACACGGTCAACGGGTCAACAAAGTCAAGATAGGTCATGGTGGTCAAATGGTCAATGCAATTAGCCATCACTAAACTATAACTAAAAGGATTAGTAAACAATGTCTCCGGCTCATAACGGTTTTGACCAAACGAATTGCCATAAACCTAATGAGCCTGCCACATAACGGTTTTGGCCGAACCATCTGTCAAAACCCTAATGGGGCACCTCCTCCTTCATCGCTCCTCGAAACTGTGCATACACACCTGCATCCGCATTCCGTAGAATGCGAATGCACAGAAGAAAAAACAAATCCATCTGTGCAATACTAGGATCTGGCTTAAACCAAAGCCCACTAGTATTGCCTGCCCGAACAGCATACGCACACAAGTGCACGTAAGTGATCGTAGCCCTGCCGTAAAACCATACGGCCTCTACACATTTCGCTCAGTGCAGGGAAACTCTCTGTGTGGGACTCTAAACACTCGACACTACGCTGGCAGTGGGTTTAACCACAGACCGCAAGCGGCACTAGCTGTACGTAACGGTCCCCAGGTAGATGTCGATAAGAAGGCCGATGAGGTAAACCCATCCGAACTCTTACTGAGCTTGTATGTGACAATCTCCGTACAGTCCGGTCTGTTCGTCTGATACATCGCATGGCGGGCCTAGGGGGCAGTGAACGTCAGTCCCCTAATAGCGGTACAAGTCGTGTCGGAGTGTAGCCCAGAACACCCTGAGATAACACTGGAAAGCTACCAGTATATCTCGCTTGCCCTGGCCAGGGACTACTTGTGTAATGGCTCTCCTAGACACAGCGCGATGTCAACCCCCAATACTGGGAGAGACGAATCCTGTCTAACCGTCACTGCCTCCAAGTGCTTCGGGACTGCACCCAACTACTACCTGTTTGCATGACTCCTTTGAGCCGTGGTAGGGTAGTAATCTAAGTACAGTGGGGACACACTCGAGGCGTAGTGACAGTGTCAAGTCGGCGGACTAAGCTGTACTCATGTCACCTGGGAACTGATAACTGACGATAGGTATAATACCAACCAACAGTTCCCGACGAGTCCTGTCCAGTGTACTCGTAACCTAACGAGCACCGGCATACTATCTCAAGTACGACGTACTGACGGCTATGAGACAGACCGTCTCCCCTGCTGGGATGAGAAGCGCATACGCTAGTCTACTCCGGAGTATCGATGCCCTGTCTCGATAGTCCTACGACTAGGGACCTGTCTAAAGATGTGCTTATGGATTACCCCGCCCCCACGAGTGTGAGCGCCATCACAACGCTGGAAATCAAGCAAAGATTCTAAGGGCTCTACTAATATGTATATAAGCGATATGCTAAAAGAAACACATGCACATATTGAAGTAGAGACAAACCAAGTAGTATACTACCATTTTGAGCAAGATTGTCTATACAACTGTGAATATCCCAAGCTTCCATTAAGTAATATACAAGCTAGTATGATACAGTAATGGCCTCTACGGCATATACACTAACAATCTCCCACCTGCACTAAGGCCATGTACTGGCGTATCGAAGACCTATCATCTCGATCAGCCGCTTTAACTGAGTCTGGGGTAGGGCCTTCGTGAGTTGATCTGCAGTGTTGTTCTCTGTATTTACTCTCTTCACCTCAATCTCCCGACGATCTACGATCTCCCTGATTAGGTGGTACCGCCTCAAAATGTGCCTGGACTTCTGATGGGACCTGGGTTCCTTCGCTAAAGCTATAGCTCCGTTGTTGTCGCAATACAGCGGTATTGGACCAACAATGGTAGGAACCACCTGAAGCTCCGTGAGGAACTTCTTCATCAAGACAGCTTCCTTTGCGGCATCGCAAGCAGCTATGTACTCCGCTTCCATAGTTGAGTCTGCAACGGTCTCCTTCTTGGAACTCTTCCATCAAACCGTCCCTCCATTAAGGGTAAAGACATAACCCGACATGGATTTGGAGTCATCCTTGTCACTCTGGAAGCTGGAGTCAGCAAAGTCCTCGAGCTGGAGGTCTTTTCCGCCATACACCAAGAACATCTCCTTAGTCCTTCTCAGGTACTTGAGAATGTTCTTTACCGCTATCCAGTGTTTCTCCCCTGGGTTTGAATGATACTGGCTTACAACGCTCAATGTGTATGCTATATCTGGTCTGGTACATAACATCGCATACATTATAGAGTCTACCGTAGAAGCGTAGTGTATAATAGACATGCGATCCCTTTCCAAATCATTCTTGGGAGACATCTCTTTGGAGAGGGTGATCCCGTGACAAGCCGGTAAATTACCGCGCTTGGAATCTTCCATACTGAATCTTTTCAGTATGGCGTCAATGTATCTTGACTGTGAAAGTCCCAACATCCTCTTAGATTTATCACGATAGATCTAAATCCCTAGAATGTAGTTGGCATCGCCTATGTCCTTCATGGAGAACCTCTGCAACAAGAATCCTTTGACTGACTGTAGCATAGGAATATCATTTCCTATTAGGAGAATGTCATCCACGTACAAGACGAGGAATACCACAGTTCTCCCTACAATCTTACTGTAAATGCATGGTTCATCTGGGTTTTTGACAAAGTCGAATTCCTTGACAGTATCATCAAAGCAGATGTTCCAACTCCGCAATGCCTGCTTCAGTCGATAGATAGAGTTGAGCAACTTGCACACTTTACCGCTGCTCCCACTCTGAATGAATCCCTCCGGCTGATCCATATAGATGCACTCTTCTAAATTTCCATTTAGAAAAGCCATCTTTACGTCCATCTGCCAGATTTCATAATCGTGGAAGGCAACAATGGCAAGAAGGATCCGAATGGATTTCAGTATAGCCACTGGAGAAAAGGTCTCGTCATAGTCCAAAACAGGTCTTTGACGAAAACCCATTACAATAAGTCTAGATTTATATGTCTCAACCTGCCCATCTACACCAATCTTCTTTCTGATGATCCATTTGCAGCCTATGGGTTTTACCCCTTCTGGAGCAAAGTCCAAAGTCCAAACTTTGTTGGTGTACATGGACACCATCTCGGTCCGCATTGCATCCAGCCATTTTACCGAGTCACCGCTCCGAATGGCTTGCTGGAAGCTAGTAGGCTCACCATAATCCATAGTGCAATCCTCTCTATCCTCGTCTATGAGAAAACTGTAGTATCTCTCGGGCGGATGAGACTGCCTACTACTCCTGTGGAGTGGCGCTGGGATGTCCGGTTCTCTTGAAACTTCTGGTTCTTCCAAGCTTTCAGTAATAGCTTGTGGTTCTGGAATTTCTTCCGGTTCTACTACGCTCCCAGTTGCTTCTTTTTCTAAAAACTGATGTTCCAGAAAGTGGGCATGACGAGAAACAAAAAACTTTTGTTCCTCTGCGTAACAGAAAAAATACCTCGTGGAGTTCTTTGGGTATCCCACAAACTTACACAGTACTGCGCGTGCCTTGAGCTTGTCTGCATGCTGCTTTTTTACTAAAGCTGGACATCCCCATATCTTCAGATTCTTAAGACAGGGTTTCTTCCCACACCACATCTGATATGGTATGGTAGGCACAATCTTGGAGGGAACCTTGTTCAAAAGATATGCAGCTGATTCTAGTGCATAACCCCAGAAGGATCGCGGTAACTCAGCCTTACTCATCATGGAACGAACCATATCCAATAGGGTCCGATTCTGCCATTCTGATACACCGTTGTGTTGTGGTGTGTATGGAGGAGTAAGCTGAGAGAGAATTCCATTCTCTTTTAAGTAGCCCAGAAACTCGGCACTCAAGTATTCACCACCTCGATCAGATCTCAGTGTCTTGATACTTTTGCCTGTTTGTTTTTCAACTTCATTCTTATATTCCTGAAATTTCTCAAAGGCCTCGGATTTGTGCTTCATCAAGAAGACATGCCCATACCTAGAGAAATCATCTGTGAAAGTAATGAAGTATGAATAACCACTTCGCGCATGTGTAGACATTGGACCACACACATCACTGTGTATGAGTCCCAAGAGCTCACTTGCTCTTTCTCCGTGTCCAGTGAACGGAGTCTTTATCATCTTTCCTATGAGACAAGATTCACAAGTGGCATAAGACTGATACTCGAACGGATCCAAGTATCCTTCATTATGTAACTTTGTCAACCGTGTCTCATTAATGTGACTCAGTCTACAATGCCATAAGAAAGCCTGATTTAGCTCCGGAGACTTTCTTTTAAGCGTGTTCTGGACACTGAAGACCTGAGCTTGATTCAAAACGTATATACCGTTTTTCAATGTACCTGACCCAATCGGTACTTTATTTAGGTGGATGTTTACTACATCGCTTACAAAAGTAAAATCATATCCTTCCTTAGAAAGTAAGGATACAGATATGATGTTACAAGTCGCACCTGGTACATAAAAACAGTCACGCAGAATCAATATCTACCCAGTTGTCAGTCCTAGATGATATTCCCCTACGGATTCAGCATACATGCTCATTCCGTTAGCAACCCTGAGAGTCATATCACCTTTCTTGATAACCCTACGGTTTCTCAGAGCCTGTAACGAATTACAGATATCAGATCCTGATCCGGTATCCAATACCCAGAAAGTAGGGTTAACTGACATACAGTTCTCTATTACAAACACACCCGAAGCCGAAGCCACAACACGCTTCGAATTCTGGCTACTGGCTTTGCAAGCCCTGCAATCCATCTGCCCATGTTCATTCCCGTAATAATAGGAACATCCCTCTTTTACTACATCCATTGCCGAAACTTCTGCCCTTCCCTTTCTTTCTACTTCCCTGGTTTCCTTCAGGGTAGTAGGTAGAGACTGTTGAACTAAGTCAGCATCTGACCCGTTCTTCAACGTGGTCTTCAGGTCCGTGAGCTCAAAAGAGCTGGTCTCTGTAAGGACGTTGCCCCTACAGATGACTCGATAGCCAACCTCGCTGGAAGCAATTCGTTCGAGGTCTCATATCTTGCGATACGAGATTGCTCTCCATAAAAATCTTTGTTGTGGAGGAAGATGGAACTGATTCCATCTTCTCGTGCAGCCTCTGGTATATACCATTAACTGAGGCTAACACGAGGCACTTGGCTTTCGCACAGTCTTCTTCCGATGTCCTACGGATATCAATATCCGTGACAGGGGAAACTGGACCTGAGACGGCAGGGGTTGGATCAGTCAAGAGGTGTCCGAGCTTGTCATGGGCAATGGACATCTGGACAGACCTTTGCCAGTCATAACAGTCAGATTCAGTCATTTTATTATCTAGATGAAACCAAGGTGCGGTCACTGGGTCGCTGCAATTAAGAGAGAGAGATGAAAGCACTTAGCATGATGCTCTTGCAAGTTTAGATTGGTTTTTAATTTATCTAAACAGGATGGCTCCCACTGTCTCTCGAATCCCTCCTCGAACCATAAAGTAAGAATTAGTCAGGATCAATCTCACCGTACAATACTTGCTTAACCGTTCAGCCAGGCCAGTGTCGGTACTTCGAGGGAGGTTTTCCAATGCTTTTGCGAAGTTCCTTAATTAAGTAACCTCTTTTCCCTGTGGGCGTAGCCCCGCTAACACCTTTCTAGACACCTACTTGGTTTATAGCATTGATCGTTAAGTGAAAGAGTTCCCGAGGAGTAGCATATACTCACAGTAGGATCGGGATCCAAATATCATTGCGTGACAAAACTGAAGGAATCCTACCAGAATCATCACACTCCAAATGGTATGCAGCGCTAGCAAGTTTCAGTACTTTTGAAACTCCCGAAGTGGATTTTTGCCTCATGCTCTTATGACCTTGACGAAGGCCATCATATCATAAGTCACATGTCAAGTTCTACCCGTTATTATCCAGGTTAATTTGAACCCACCCGTACATAACCCTGACGAAGGCCAAAATAGTAGTATGACTGTCCCAAACCAACGCATCTATCTATGCTACAGATAAATATTCAGCAGCTACCAATCACCATGCCTTGGCGAACGTCAAAATACATAGCTTGAATACTACTGAATATTTAACCGAAACGACGGAGGGCTACGAATGGTTTTGACAAAACCGTGAACGTAGTGAACTTGATATAATCGATGGAACGAGATAGCTTTTCAAAGGAGTGGTTCAAGCTCCGCGTTTAAAATGCTGGTTTTTGAAAAGAACCGAGTGGTTTTCAAAGTGTTCCAACGACTTTTACTTGGTTTATTTTCTTGCATTAATTCCAATGCGTCCCATCATTTAATCCTAACATTGCTGAAAACAACCAAAATATGGCGTACGCTTATGCCATCCGCATTCGCCACGGGGCCCCGTCATCACCCGTTAGGTTACTTAACTAACGACAGAGCGGTGGCTGGACTAGCGCGGATGCAAAACATAAGCAACACCTAAATAGATATCATATATAGATATATAGCAATGGTAGCCATTACAGATCATAGATGAACACTTTGGATATACTAGGAATCCGCGATTCGTTCGAGCCTGCAACGAAAAGCGGATTACACGGTCGCGATGAATAGCCAAACCCCACCCTAGACCCCTACGGGTGCGGCAAACTACCCGCCAAGTACCCGAAGAGAAGAAACCTCCCTCAACATCGTGAGTAGGCCACTCGGCACTTCAAGATACCCGGTAGTTTGTGCACCCCACCTTGGGTCTATCCTACGAGCAAAAAACAGTAAAAAGAAATTATACAATGACGGCTACAACCCCGACCCGGCTGTGCGGCCATACAAATAATATTACATCAATTTACAACTTTTACATTGAATGAAAGAAAAAGATATTCTCATCTCACACCCATTCCCGGCTATTCATCTGCGACAATCCACCGAGTTCATATACACAAACCATCAACATTACAGATCACAGATATGTATAACCCCCACTAATCGACGTATAGCGATTAGCGGACGTTCAATACATATATCACATCACAGAAAATATGCATTAGCCAAAGTCTACGGAAAATCGATCAAAATACGGATTTATAACCACCCCAAAAGTCAATTTGCTCTCTGGAAATTCTGGGTGGAAAAGACATGTATTAAAAATCTCAAAACAGCAAGCTAAGAACACTGCAGCAAAACGGAGTCGCGGCCGAGTCAACTCAGCCGCGGATCTGTGGCCAGACCTATGGTTTGGCCGCGTTTCCGCGGTGAGTTTACCGAGTCAGATGCTCAGTTTTGCTGTGTGTTCTATAAAAACCCTGAGACGAATTTTCATGTATGTCAAATAATTTTTTGAACAGTATAAGAATTCGACAGAAAATTGGTTTTTGTCGAATGTGTTTTGCGACTTTTTTCCGATCGATATTCTTAACACCTTGATAACATGCTAGTTTATGTTTAACTAGGCTCTGATACCACTGTAAGTCCACGTTGCTCACCCCAGTCCTTACGGGGAGGCGGAAACGGCGAAAAACAATGATTTGGTGCAAGGCAACATGGACTCAAAAGCAAGGATCTTGGCTAAACTAGAAACTAGCAAATAAGTTGAGGCTTTAACTATTATGCTGTAGAAAATATACCTCACGGAATCGGTCCTTCGGGTCTTCTCTCCGCTGTCCAGCTCGTCCATCCATGCTCCGAGGGTCGATCCGGTTATCGGTCACCTCCGCGGCCTTCTTGAGTCGAAGACGATCCATCCGAGAGTTGTACACTAAGCTCCACCTCAAGCCGAGGCAACTAGGGCAACGAGATCGCTAATCTAGATGCTCTAGGTTGTGTAGAAGAGAAAGATGGAAGTGTTTGTCTATGTGGATTCTTTTTCTCTCAACAGATGAGATCAAAAGAATTTTCAAGAGGAGGAAGATGAAGGAGAAACTTTAGCAACCATGGAGCTTTTCTTTTCTTCTCACTTCAAGAGAGAGAATGAGAAGAGAATAATGAAAAGGATTAACTAAAGCAAATGAACCATGGTTGCAATAATACACAATATCATCATTACTAATCCTATCATGATAAAGTTGATGCTACATTGAATTGACCATTTTCATAATCAAAAAAGAAAAAGAAAATCCAAGAAGAGTGTAGACCTTGTTAGTTATATGTATGCCGTAGAGGCCATTACTGTACATTGGATGTATATTGTAGTGGATGCTGGGACATATATAGGTAGGACTTTCTTGCTCGACATGATAGTATGCTATCTGGTTGCTCTTTATCTTAACATGTATACTTTCTGTCTCTCTGTTACATGTTGATAAAGCCCTTAGGATGTATACTCGACTTCAAGGACGGTGATGCAGATCATACTAGTGGGGGCCTGGGTAGTCCATGAGTACATCCTTCAATTTTCCTAGTCGTGGGAATATCGAGACGGGGCATCGATATTCTAGAGTAGACTAGCGTATATTTTCTCGACCCATGTGATGGGCGATGGATGATCCCATATCCATTAGTGTTTTACATCAGAGATGGTATGCGGGTGCTCAGTGGAGACTGGGTACACTGAACGGACTCGCCGAGAACTCCCAGATGGTATTATACCTCACGTCAGATAGCAGTTCTCTGGTGACACTGGTACAGCTTAGTCTGTTGACCCGAGATCGTCATAGAGTCTTGTGTGTCTCCCACTGTTCTTTGATTTCCACCCTACCACGGCTCTACTGAGTCGTGCAAACAGGTGGTTTTTGGGTACAGTCCCGATTCACATGGAGGCAATGAGAGATAGGAGGGGATTCGTCTCTCCCGGTATTGGGGGTTGATGTTGCGCTATGCTCGACTGGCCATAATAGGAAATCCCTGGCCAGGGTTGCAGTGATATACTGGTAAGAGTTATCAGTAGTCTCACGATTGTTATGGACCTCACGTCGGCATGACTTATCGAGCTATTAGGGTCTGACGTTTACCATCCCTAGGCGAGATATGCGACATATCAGAAGAACAGACCGGACTGTACGGTAAGTGTTACTGGTTGGATTCATAGGAGTGTGAGCGGGCTTGCTCGTCGATCTTCTGATCGCTCAATAACCGGGTGGCCGTTACGTTTAGCAGACCGCTTGCGGCTTGTGGGAGTTTGATATGATCATCACCTGCTGCCGGCATATTGACGAGTCTTTTGAGTCCTACACAGAGGTTTCCTGGCTCAAGCAAAACGAAATAGGAGCGCATATGAGATATGTGCGGGACCGAGAATAATGCGTGTATGTGATACCGTATTCTATTCTCATGATTTGTATCATCGGCCGGTTATATGTGATATAGCCGGGTTACCGAATCAAGTGTTGATTCGATACATTGATACACTTGATATTAGTCGGTTATATGCAGTATGACCGGATCATTAAATCAAGTGTAGATTTAATGATTTAATGTATAATTATATATTTGATATATCACTTTGCATTAACTAATATTGGTTCACTTAAAATGGATTTTCTCACTTGAAATACACAAGTTGTATATGTGATATATTTTTTTATGCACTTGTTTGTATCATGTTTGATGATACATGCAAACTTGGGTTTGTGTTTACAATAAACCATGTTTAAGTGAATGGTTAGGGTTTTATTATCTTCTCTTGATTATTTATTTTATTTATTTATTCTTTTAGCAAGAAAAGAAATGGTTGCATCTTTTGGATTTACTTTGAAGCTTCAAGAAGCTTTGACCATTCTTGTCTCTTTCCTAAACCTAACCATTCACCTAACCCTAGTTTATCCTCTACACTTAACCAAGGTTGAATTATGATAAGAATGAATGGGATTTTCTTTTTAAGAGAATTCTTTTTATTCTTTCATCTTCATCATCTTCATCAAGCATCATGAAAGTTTGCTAGCTTCAATGGTGAAATGAGAAAGAGAGTGAGAAATCCAATTCTAAAGTGAACCCAGTACCTATTTCTTCATCCTCTACTGCTTGCCATATAGTATAGGGTGTTTTCTTCACATGTTTCATGACTTGGTGAAGTTGGAGCTTGATCTTGAGTTGCCTCGGCGTAGATCATCTTCGGCATCGTAGTCGACGACCTAGCCTGATCATTTCTCCGACGAAACCATCGCCAGAGTCCGGGATCCGATGATCGCAGCAGAGGGACGTCAACACGGAGCTATAGAGGTGGAGGACCGGATCTACAAAGGTTGTAGTCCCTTTCCTTTAGCAATAAAGTTTTTTACTTGCTTGCATCGCTTATCCTCTAGTTACGATCTTGCTTAGGGTTACTTGGCACATAGGAAATTTTTGAATTGGCTATGTTTGATCACTTGTGGAACCTCATGGGTGTGCCTAGGAACCCTACAGTGGTATCAGAGCCTAGCTAGAGCCTTAGGCGATGAGTAGACGATGTTAGAAGTCCGATCGAACCGAAACCCTAATGCAAAATCCTTCTCTGTACATTTTTTGAAATCGGGGATTTTTGTGAATTAAAAATATCCAGAAAATTCAGCAGGCTTTTTCATGAATTACCGTGAAGCACGTGATGGTTACTCGACCAAGTTGCCGTGGAACCGCGGCAATAGTATGGAATTTGCGGCGGTTCCGCGGCCATATAGGAGCTTCTTGTCATTTATTTTGCACAGTAATTCCAATATTGTTGTGCAGGTTTTCCTGGGAATTTTTAATCTGAACTCAAGAGTTGAGTTTTCTGGGTTGTATTGGGAGTTCGGAGACGATCGGATTGTCTAATTTTGTCTGTGTTTTTTCCGGCTAATTTTAGAATATGTTAAAAAAATCGACCGGATATAAATACCCACTTTTTCCTCTACCGGGAAATTTCCAATTGTTGGATTTTCCGTAGTTTAATGACGCTCTAAGTAGTGCAAGTAACGCGATGGTCCCTCTAGAAGACAACAAACCTTAACTCGATTATGTGACCGTCTTGAACTGCCCTTTGAACATTAGGGTTTGGGGCAGTACGGCGTGCCACATGTGAGGCGTTGGCTTGACCCTTCTACGGCTGGACAATTGGTACTGAGGCACGAAGTGAATGTTTTCAACTTATTTCATGTGTTGAGCTGTTTCGGAAAAACTTGGGTGTTCGATTGTTCGATCGGAAAGTTTAACATTTTCTATTTATCCGGAATGTGATACAACATTTGGAATTCACAAGTAGTTATGAGATAACTGAATGAATGTTATAAACATAGCGTTTTAGTCTCACTTGATCGGTTGCCACGAAATTTTGATGTGATCAAAAGTCCGTCGCAATCACGTAGCGTTGCGGATACTCGCTGGGTAAACTTAATAGACTGCTACACCCCATAGCCCCGACCAAGTGACTGTAGGAGAACCCCGTCGCCGAAAGCATCCGTTCGGATGCTCGCGGTAGAGGTGTTCCGCCTTGGTGCACTTCGTCGACGGTATCGGGGGTGCGGCCGTCTACTAAAGTTTGCGACGAGCATTCGATCAGGATATCGGGAATCTTGTTGAACTGCCCGACTTCATATTGAAAAGAGTTTTCGATAATGAGACTAAAATGCCGGTTTTATAATTGTTAGGCATGTGATGTCTAAGGAATTCATTTGATTAGGCATGCGATATCTAAAGAGGTTGCGGATTCCAACTGTTGTAGTTTTACACTTTATTTTCTGTGACCGTAAGTGTAATATGTGATATCGCCGGTTTCGTTGCTATATGTCAACGACAATTGGGATACGCATGTTTACTTACGTTGATGATATGTGATGTTATGTGTTGCAGGATATGTTATATTGGATCAACGTGTTTGAATAGTCGGGGGGTTTTTATGTGAGATTAGTGTTTTCCATTTTCATTCATGTAAAAACTTGTATGTAATATTCTTTTCTTGGGGCACTTCCAGGTTGCGGATGATGTCACCATTTGTATATTATTTACTTTTCCGCATTAGGATAGACCCAAGGACGGGAGCACAAGTAACCGGGTTCTAAGGTCCAGTGGGAGACCATCTCGAGGAGTCGAGTCCGGGTCTCCTAACCCTAGAATTGGTAGAGTTGCTTACCGCTCTCGTACGGGTCTAGGGGTGTGGGATTGGCTATTCATCACGACTGTGGAATCCGTGTTTTATACTGGCTCGTATTGAAAACACGGACGTCCTAGTATATCCAATATTTCATATGATACTTTCTCCTGCGTTATCTGTGATGTGATCATGTGATATGTTCAGATAGATATTATATATACTATATATGATATATTATATAGACGTTGCTTATGTTTTACACCCGCACTAGCCCTGCCTCGCTCTGGCATTAGTTACCTAACCTAACGGTGAAGACGGGACATCGAGGTGAATGCGGATGGCATGAGCGTACGTTATATTTATCTGTGATGTTTAGGTGGACTTAAATGATGGGACATTCATTAATGAGATTAATGAAAGAAAATAAACCTAATTGATGTTGTGGAATCGAATTTAAAAATAAAACAGGTAGCTACAGTTCTTGCTTTGCATCGCGGTGTTCCTTGTAGAACATCCTGCACCTTATTCGATGAGGAAAGGACCGAGATCCCTTCACCGGGAGTGACTCCTTTAGCAATAACTGGCAGATGGTACACACTCGGTTTGTCTTTTTATTGCTCCTATAGTTTTTGCTTTGCACAATGATATATATGATATATCCCGCACCTCATTCGACAAGGAAAGGTCCGACGATCCCTTCACCGGGAGTGACCCCTTTAGCAAAACTAGAAAAGCCTAAAAAACATTCCATTTAAAAACCATTTGATTCCGCAACGAGATCAAGTTCAAAGCGTTAAAGGTTTTCTTAAAAACCATCCGCAACCCTCCGTCATTTAAGGAAGTAGAGTACTTAGTATTCGTGCTACGTTTGTCGACCATAGCCAAGGCGTAGTGTACGGTAGCTAAGTGATGTCTTCCTACACCGCATATGATGCGATTAATTAGGACAGTCATGTGGCTTTGTTGACCTTAGCCAAGGGTCATGTGGGTGGGTCTAACTAATCATGAAATGACGGGTTGAACTTGACTAGTACTTATGATTTGTTGACCTTAGCCAAGGTCATAGGTGCTAGGGGTAAGAACCATTATCGGGAGTTCCAAGTGTTGAAACTTGCAATGAGATTGTATACCTTCTATTTGATAGTTGGATCCCGATACCCACTGCGAGTAATTGTTACTCCTGGGAGAGTTTTGCACTTTACAATTAGCCGATCAAGTAGGTTTCTAGAAAGGTGTCAACGGGGTTACGCCTCTGGGAAAACGAGGTTCACGATAATTAGGTCCGTGCGAAATCATGGGGAACCTCCCTCAAAGTACCGACACTGGCCTGGCTGAAAGATTGGCGAACTTGTAGAGTGTAATTAATCCCGGCTAGTCTTTCCTGTTAAGGTTTGAGGGAAAATTTGATAAAAACAGTGGGAGCCATCCTGATTAGAAAAAATATATAACCAATCTAATCTTGCAAGAGCGCACGCAGAGTGTTTTCTTCTCTCTCTCTCCAAGTAGCGACCATATCACGCCTTAATCAAGATAATAATATGGATGTATTGACCGAACCCGCTTGTTATACTGAGCTGGGGAACGTTGGTCCCGCTCCAACTTATAATTGTTATAAGACAGAGCAGGAAATAGGGGAATACTAGAATTCCTATGCCGCCCAAACGAAGAAAGTGCATATGATGCATCTCCTTCGGGTGTGTTCGTTACAAAGAACTGTTTCTCAGTATCCTCTGCATCCTGGGTATTTGATACCGGATCAGGATCCCAGATATGTAATCTGTTACATAGGGCTACAGAAACGTAGAAAAACTGACAACGGGTGATAAGTTTCTTGAGACAGAAAACGGGGCAAGTGTTGCAGCCAGGTCTGTTGGTCACTGTCACCCTGTATTACAAATACATTGATTCTGAACAAATGCTATTAGATACCGAACCTGATATACAAAATCATATCAGTCTCTTTATTTAGTAAAGAAATGATAAAATTTTGTATTGTTGGATAATTTTTTGAACATTTCCCATATCAAAAGTTGATCGATTCAGGCACGTTATCTGAAAGCATTGACGTTCTAAATCAAACTACAGTTCCTAATATACGGAACACACACAAGAGGAAGAGTTCAGAAATGAACGAATCCTTCTTGAGGCATTGTAGACAAGGTCATATCAATGCGACCCGACTGGCTGAAGTTACATTTTAGATGCATATTTAAACCAGTTTGAATTTACATCTTGTGAAACTTGCGAGTCATGTCACAAAGATTAGATGACCATAGCTTTGTCTATTGGAAACAGAGAAAGAGTTAGTAAACTCTTGGGACTGATACATGATGATGTATGTAAGGTCTCCTGTCTACATATGCCAGGACCGGCTCTTTGAACTTCATTACATTCTCTGATAGTCTCTCAAGATTCAGCCATATGTTCCTGTTGAAACATAGGTCCGAAGCTTTTGAGATATTCACAGAATATAAGTTAGAAGTAGAGAACCAAAACCGGGTATAAGTATTATGTCCTATGATAAGATCAGGGAGGAGATTACTTATGCATGGAATTCTTGGACTATTCTAAAAGAAAATGAGATTCTCTCTCAGTATTACTCCTCTGAATACACCACAGCACAACGGTGTATCAGGGCGGAGCAATCGCACCGTATTAGATATGGTGTGCTCTATGATGAGTACTACTGAGTTACCTCTTTCTTTTTGGGGTTGTGCACATGAGAAGCTGCATACCTATTGAATTAGGTTCGAATCAGATCACTGCCTACCACTCCATATGAGATATGGTATGGGAAGAGCCTATCTCTTAAGTAAGTTAAGATTTAGGATTGTCCGGCCTATGTCTAAAGCAAAATCCGGACAAGATCGAGGCAAGATCAGTTCTGTAGAATTGGAAAGGTTCCAGCTATACAAAACTGCAACTGATGATTTGAAAGAACCAAAGGATTCAATAGTCCCCGACGAACCTCAGCCTCTCCGCCAAACTAGCAGGGTTCCTCATCCGCTTGAGAGATACTTCGGTTTCTCGATGACAGTGGGAGCGAGGAATGCATCATGAGATGATGACCCAACTAGTTTCGAGCAGGCCATCGAGAGTGGGGACTCTGTAAGAATGGCTGAATGCTTAGCGATCTGAGATGGAATCCATGTACACCAGCAAAGTATGGACTTTGGCAGCTATATCTGAAGGGTTAAATCCCCATCAGGAGCAAGTATATCTTGAGAAGATTACTTGGTGTAGATGGAAAAGTTGAAACTTTCAAAGCTAGACTTGTTAAAGGTTTTCGTCATCAACCAGACATGGATAATGATGAAACCTTTTTCAGGGACTATGCGTAAGTCCATCCAGATCCTACTTGCCATTGCTACATACCATGACTACGATATCTGGTGGTTGGGTGCCAAGACTGTTTTTCTAAAATGATGATTTAGAAGAGAACATCTATAAGAACACAGCCAGAGAGCTTCGTAAACAGTGGGAGCAGCGGAAACGTGTGCAAGTTGCTTTACATGATAAAGCAGGCATCGCGGAGTTGGAACGTCTATTTTGAAGTGATAGTTAAAGTGTTTGACTTCATCAAAATGGCAGATGAACCTTGTATATACAAAAAGGTAGTAGGGAGTATGGTTGTGATCCTCATAGAGTACGTAGATGACATACTCTTGATAGGAAAAGAGTTTCCTATACTACGGTCGGTCAATCTCCTCTTATCACAAGGATTCTCCAAATAGGATAGAGGTAAATCATTGGAAAGGTTCCAGGGTGATAAGGACGACTGAATGTCAGTCGCAGGCATTGTCTTTACTCTTAGTACAGGGACAGTAAGTTGGAAGAGTTCCAAGCTAGATACCGTGGCAAAGTAGACGATAAAGGCTTGTAACGTCGCTATTAAAGATACTACCAAAGAGGCAGTTTGGGTGTATATTGGTTCATAAGATGAACTAGGTTCCTATCATTGTATGACAATGGAAGTGTGGCTTTGGCCCGGGAACCCTGGTCCCATCAGTGACCCAGACATATTCTGAGGCAGCATCACCTGATCATGGAGATAGATGATCTCCAGGGTGATCGAGATTAGGAGAGTAGACTCAGAGGACAACACGGCGGATCCACTCACAAAGGCTTTTTCCTAAAGAGAGACTTTTATGGGATGGTTGAGTATTAGACACTGCAACCACTGCTACAGATGGCCCTAGTGCAAGGGGGAGATTGTTAGTTATATGTATGCCCTAGAGGCCATTACTGTACATTGGATATATATTGTAGAGGATGCTGGGACATATATAGGTAGGACTTTCTTGCTCGACATGATAGTACGCTATCTGGTTGCTCTTTATCTTAACATGTATACTTTCTGTCTCTCTGTTACATGTTGATGAAGCCCTTAGGATGTATACTCGACTTCCAGGACTGTGATGCAGATCATACTAGTAGGGGCCTCGGTAGTCCATGAGTACATCCTTCAATGTTCCTAGTCGTGGGAATATCGAGACGGGGCATCGATATTCCAGAGTAGACTAGCGTATATCTTCTCGACCCATGTGATGGGTGATGGATGATCCCATATCCACTGGTGTTTGACATCAGAGATGGTATGCGGGTGCTCAGTGGAGACTGGATACACTGAACGGACTCGCCGAGAACTCCCAGATGGTATTATACCTCACGTCAGATGGCAGTTCTCTGGTGACACTGGTACAGCTTAGTCTGTTGACCCGAGATCGTCATAGAGTCTTGTGTATCTCCCACTGTGCTTTGATTTCCACCCTACAACGGCTCTACTAAGTCGTGCAAATAGGTGGTTTTTGGGTACAGTCCCGATTCACATGGAGGTAATGAGCGATAGGAGGGGATTCGTCTCTCCCGGTATTGGGGGTTGATGTTGCGCTATGCTCGACTGGCCACAACAGGAAATCCCTGGCCAGGGTTGCAGTGATATACTGGTAAGAGTTATCAATAGTTTCACGATTGTTATGGACCTCACATCGGCATGAGTTATCGAGCTATTGGGGTCTGACTTTTACCACCCCTAGGCGAGATATGCGACATATCAGACGAACAGACCGGACTGTACGGTAAGTGTTACTCGTTGGATTAACAGGAGTGTGAGCGGGCTTGCTCGTCGATTTTATGATCACTCAATACCCGGGTGGCCGTTACGTTTAGCAGACCGCTTGCGGCTTGTGGGTGTTTGATATGATCATCACCTGCTGCCGGCGTATTGACGAGTCTTTAGAGTCCTACACAGAGGTTTCCTGGCTCAAGCAAAATGAAATAGGAGCGCATATGAGATATGTGTGGGACCGAGAATAATGCATGTATGTGATACCGTATTCTATTCTCGTGATTTGTATCATCGGCAGGTTATATGTGATATAGCCGGGTTACCGAATCAAGTGTTGATTCGATACATTGATACACTTGATATTAGTCGGTTATATGCAGTATGACCGGATCATTAAATCAAGTGTTGATTTAATGATTTAATGTATAATTATATATTTGATATATAACTTTGCATTAACTAATATTGGTTCACTTAAAATGGATTTTCTCACTTGAAATGGATAAGTTGTATATGTGATATATTTTTTTGTGCACTTGTTTGTATCATGCTTGATGATACATGCAAACTTGGGTTTGTGTTTTCTATAAACCTTGTTTAAGTGAATGGTTAGGGTTTTATTATCTTCTCTTGATTATTTATTTTATTTATTTATTCTTTTAGCAAGAAAAGAAATGGTTGGATCTTTTGGATTTACTTTGAAGCTTCAAGAAGCTTTGACCATTCTTGTATCTTTCCTAAACCTAACCATTCACCTAACCCTAGTTTATTCTCTACACTTAACCAAGGTTGCATTATGATAAGAATGAATGGGATTTTCTTTTTAAGAGAATTCTTTTTATTCTTTCATCCTCATCATCTTCATCAAGCTTCATGAAAGCTTGCTAGCTTCAATGGTGAAATGAGAAAGAGAGAGAGAAATCCAATTCTTAAGTGAACCCACTTCCTATTTCTTCATCCTCTACCACTTGCCATGTAGTATAGGGTGTTTTCTTCACAAGTTTCATGACATGGTGAAGTTGGAGCTTGATCTTGAGTTACCTCGACGTAGATCATCTTCAGCATCGAAGTCGACGACCTAGCCCGATCATTTCTCCAACGAAACTATCGCCAGAGTCCGGGATCCGATGATCGCAGCAGAGGGACGACAACGCGGAGCTATGGAGGTGGAGGACCGGATCTACAAAGGTTGTAGTGACTTTCCTTTAGCAATAAAGTTGTTTACTTGCTTGCATCGCTTATCCTCTAGTTACGATCTTACTTAGGGTTACTTGGCACATAGGAAATTTTTGAATTGGCCATGTTTGATCACTTGTGGAACCTCAAGGGTGTGCCTAGGAACCCTACAGACCTCTCTTGAAGGTCAATGGTCAACACGGTCAACGGGTCAACAAAGTCAAGAGAGGTCATGGTGGACAAATGGTCAATGCAATTAGCCATCGCTAAACTATCACTAAAATGATTAGTAAACAATGTCTCCGGCTCATAACGGTTTTGACCAAACGAATTGCCAAAATCCTAATGAGCCTGCCACATAACGGTTTTGGCCGAACCATCTGTCAAAACCATAATGAGGCACCTCCTCCTTCATCGCTCCTCGAAACTGTGCATACACACCTGCATCCGCATTCCGTAGAATGCGAATGCATAGAAGACAAAACAAATCCATCTGTGCAATACTAGGATCTGGCTTAAACCAAAGCCCACTAGTATTGTCTGCCCGAACAGTATACGCACACAAGTGCACGTAAGTGTTCGTAGGCCTGTCGTAAAACCATACGGCTTCTACATGTTTCGCTCAGTGCAAGGAAACTCTCTGTGTGGGACTCTAAATACTCGACACTATGCTGGCAGTGGGTTTAACCACAGACCGCAAGCGGCACTAGCTGTACGTAACGGTCCCCAGGTAGATGTCGATAAGAAGGCCGATGAGGTAAACCCATCCGAACTCCTACTGAGCCTGTATGAGACAATCTCCGTACAGTCCGGTCTGTTCGTCTGATACATCGCATGGCAGGCCTAGGGGGCGGTAAACGTCAGTCCCCTAATAACGGTACAAGTCGTGTTGGAGTGTAGCCCAGAACACCCTGAGATAACACTGGAAACCTACCAGTATATCTCGCTTGCCCTGGCCAGGGACTACTTGTGTAATGGCTCTCCAAGACACAGTGCGATGTCAACCCCTAATACCGGGAGAGACGAATCCTGTCTAACCGTCACTGCCTCCAAGTGCTTCGGGAATTCACCCAACTACTACCTGTTTGCACGACTCCTTTGAGCCGTGGTAAGGTAGTAATCTAAGTACAGTGGGAACATACTCGAGGCGAAGTGACAGTGTCAAGTCGGCGGACTAAGCTGTACTCATGTCACCTGGGAAATGATAACTGACGATAGGTATAATACCAACCAACAGTTCCCGACGAGTCCTGTCCAGTGTACTCATTGTGAGTGCACGGCGGCGCCCCGGCCGTCAAACCGACGGCCAAATGTGGAAACGGTGATAAACTTTTATTTTGCGTACTTAGCAAACCGGCACCACCGCGCACTAAAACCCCGGATCGGGTCATTAAACTTGTCATAGCAAACTAACAAGATAGGGAAGAGATATACCGAGTGATCCGAGTCCTCCGGTCTTCTCGTCATCGTCCCGATCTCCCGCGGAAACTCCGGTCGTCGCCTCCTTGCCGGAAGGGCACCACATCGTCTGCATCTTTTACGGGCTCCCACCTCAATACCGAGGCAACTCGGGCAAGAAGCTGGCAAGTCGACATGCCCAAGATGTGCTGTAGGAAGTGTAGTGCATTGTCTCTTTGGGGTAGTGGATGTTGCCATTTGATAGATGGAGGAATCAAGATAAGAAAAAATGGTGCTTGCATTTTTCTAGCATGAAATGAGATCAAGGAAAATTGCCACACTCAAAATGAAACACTCTCATCCTCACTCAAAGAAGTGGCCGGCCCCATGAAATGAGAATGGTGAAGGGATAAATCAAAACTCATGAAAGGAGGTGAGTGTAGGATAAAGAGAATAGTGACCATATCCAAAACATCAACCATGCTAACACCTTAATCAACCCATACCCATTCAATTCACAATTAATGCAAGTGATGGATGAAAGATGCTAAACATATCATAATGAATATATTTGCAAGAAAACCCCTCCACAAATGTTATTTGCACAATTGCAAATAACCCCCTCCATCGGAAAAGTCCGGCCGGGAAAGAACAAAGGAAAACCGGCCGGAACGGAAAGCAAACTGGCAACTCCAGAAAACTGGTCCCGTAATAAATTACAGGAAAACCCCATACTGTGCATACACACCCGCATCTGTATTCCATCCGGATACAAATGCAAAGAGACAAAATCTACACTGTACTAAACTAGGATCCGGCTTAAACCAAAGCCGGCAAGTAATATCCGTTCGATCCTGATCCGTGCAATACCGCACGTATCCAATCGAACCTTACCATATACCTATACGGCCTCTTGTACTAACCGTCGGATCCTGATCCGTGCAATACCGTACGTATCTGATCGGACCCTGCCATATCTCCATACGGCCTCTACAGCGTTTCGCCCGAAAGCTTGAGTAACAGAATGAGTGGTGGACTCTAAAGACTCGTCAATACAATGGCTGTGGATTTAACCACTAGCACGTCAGAGGTATAAGCCAATACGTAACGGGCCACCAGCTATTGACTAAAAGGGACACTGATGAGCGAACTCATCCTGACACCCTACTGAGCCTGTCAGTGACAATATCCGTACAGTCCGGTCCGTTCGTCTATGAGCATCGCATGGCGGGCCTAGGGGGTTGGTAAAAGTCAGATCCCCAAAAGCGGTACAAGTCGTGTCGGATGTAGCCCAGAACACCCTGAGATACTACTGGAATACCTACCAGTAAATCTCCTGCCTTGGCCAAGGACTTCGTGTAATGGCTCTCCTAGACACAGCGCGACCTCACCCCCAATACCGGGAGAGACGAACCCCTGAAGATCCGCTCACTGCCTCCATGTGGCTCGGGACTGTACCCAACTAAAACCTGTTTGCACGACTCCTTTGAGCCGTGGTAGGGTAGTAATCAAAGCACAGTGGGAACTCACAAGAGACAAATGACGATCCCCAGGTCGATGAACTAACCTGTACACATGTCACCTGGGAACTGCTATCTGACGTCAGGTATAAGACCAACTAGCATGTTCCCGGCGAGTCCTGTCCGGTGTACTCATAACCCAATGAGCACCTGTATACATCTTAGGTGAACCAACTGACACCAGTGGCTTGTGAGACCGGCCACCGCCCCTCGTCGGGGTCTCGACTGTATACACTAGCCTACTCTGGAGAATCGATGCCCTTTCTCGAAACTCCCACGACTATGGACCTTTTAAGGATATGCTTGTAGACCCCAGCTCTCACGTATATGATCGCCCTCATACTGCTGGTCGTCAAGCAAGAATCCTAGGGGCTCTATCAACGTGCAATAGCGACCTGTCAGGTCACCTAAAGCAGTACACGATGATAAAGGTAAACCAGATAGCATACTATCATCTCGAGTAAGACTGTCGTACCGGGATAGGTCCTCCCTCAATCATTGCAATCACGTGCCTGTGATCCAATAATTGACTCTGAGGGCACTATCTCCAACAATCTCCCACTTGCACTCAAGGCTAATTATTGCGATGTCGCATACTCATAGCCCGTGTGATACCGAACACCCAACTCCTCTACTAGTCAGTCTCACAAAGCCTGTTTGGGAGACTATTGCGTTCGAGGAATAGCCTCAGTGAGTGGATCCGCCTTGAAGTTTCTTTCTAAGTCTCTCTATATCTCAAGTTCGCGGAGAAATCCATCTCCCGAAATGAGCAATACCTGTCTTAGAATGTCTGGATGTCTGATGGGACCGAGCTCATAAATGAACAACAAATCCAAACTTCTTAGACTGTATCGTCAACTGAACTTAATCAGTATCCTGCGCCATGCTACCCTCAGTATTTCCTTGGACCACCTGTCCAAAATACTGCCCCTCGTCAGAAGGAAAACTATAACTCTGACAACTTCCTTGTCGTCCATGTCACCTTGGAAGCCTGGAATGATAACTGTCTCCCAAATGAGGCTGTCGTTATCGTATCCCTAGAACATCCACTTATGTTCTAAAACTGCTTCCGACTGTTTCTCCAGGATTGGATCAATGTTAACTTATTGCATCTAGTGCAAGAACAACATCTGGTGTGGTACTTGACATCTCATGATTGACTCAATTGCCTAAGCAAGTGATCTGCCAATCATGCACATCCCTCTCTACTTTAGTCTATTAGACACCTTTAGAGGGGGTGACTCCATCACCTGCAGGTACACTACCGTGCCAGGAGTCGTCCATTCTAAATACTCTTAGAATGCTGTCAAAGTACCCTGATTGGGAAACCACCCAAATCTAGATCTAAAACCATAGATCTAGTTACCAGTATGTCGGATATTATATCCAAGTCCTTTGTGGAGAAACCACTGTGTGACGACCAAAGTATAACCGATCGTAGTATAGGAATGTCACTCCCTACTGTATGTCATCCAAAACCCGGATATCACACCCTACTACCTTCTCAACAGATCCATCCCCTATTCTGATGACGTCAAACCTATGACTGTCACATCAGAAATAGATGATCTATCTCCGCTATATCTGCTTTAGTCTATAAATAGACATAAGCTACCTGTCCACCAATGCTTCCGCTGCTCCCACTGACTACGACAACCCTCTGGTAGAGTCATATACACGTACACTTCTGAAGCTAGTTCAGAACGACGCTATACTCATCCTCCTGCCGGGTCTCGCAGCCTGGAACAACAACAATGGCAAGTGTGGGTAAACAAGAACTTCCCTTTCACCGTCCTTGAGGCTACCGGAGTACCTCTCGGGTGCTTGAAGTTACCCACCTTATCTGCGGAGTGGCCAATGGAATGTCAAATCAGATTGAATCTTTAGGTTCCTCATCAAATCTTCAGTAATCGTTTGCGGTTCTGGAATCACTTCCAGTTCTACCATACTCCCACTACTGTTTTCTGAAAAATCCATTTTTATTAAAACTGTGGCGAGTCTAGAACAATATTACTATTGATCTCCCAGATGGTAGAAAGTCAACCTTCGTCATAGCCCGGGTCAACCCACAAACAGCCATTACAGAAACGTGCCTTGAGTTATCCAGAGTCTGGTTTTAATCATAAGCCGGACGACTCCCCGTACCTTAACAATGTTAAGATATGAACTGTACTATATCCAATATAGAACCAGATGCACTGATTTAATTGAACCAGATTCAAATCATGCAGCTATCTCCAGTGCATGTCAACTAAATGGAGAGAGGCCGATCGGCGTTACTCAACTTAGGAATGCTTCCAATTATGAGTAACCTGAAAGGGAAGCAATTTCTTTTTATCATTACTATCAACTGAATACCATACACAAGTATCTACATCTTCGATCACCTTGAAGAATCCCGATACTTGCTACACTTGGTTCTCTACTCTATTCAAATACCTATAACTCCTCAAAATTTAGACCCTGTGTTTCTACGAAACACACGTCTAAGAACTAGAGAAGTTAAAAGTAAACAGAATATATTATGAGGACCAACCCCTCTGTCCTAATGGATACTGGACAACATACAATACTCTGTATAAGTCCGCTGAGTTTAACAACTCTTTCACTGTATGTCGTAGGTTGAAAACTGTACTTATGGTTAAGAAGAATTACACTGCTGTTTAATGCTCCTTACCTAACCATCCACTGATATAGGTAAATGTCATCGACATAATATCAAAAGGTATATCTCACTCTATGAAAATAGACGTACAGATATAACAATTTGAAATTGGTGCACAACAGCGGATATTCAAAACCAAATATTTGCCGACCGGCAAACAGCCCAGGTGATCTCCTCAAATATCACCGATTACAACGAATCTCGATATAATGAGGATGATCACCCAATTCCCAATAACTTACTCCCACTCAACATCTGTAAAACCATACAGATGTGAGAATCAAACCTGGCAAATACATACCCTGGAGCAAGTGTCTAATCGGGAAATCAGTTTTCTTTTAACAGTACACAGCAGAACTGAAACATTGAAATGTTTCGATGGGGTATCCTGGTATTCCTAGTAATGCCTCTACCATTATCCAAATTCACAACTATAACCGTATAATTCTTTGTCACCTCTCCAAATCCCTTTATATGTCTTTAGTCATTACCTTCTGCACACCCATTTAGGCCAATTGGTTTTCTTCCTTCCCTGCCGTTCGGCACCAGCCTATGGCTTGGAAGAAGACTATCCAATAAGCATAATGGGTGTACTGTCCTAATCCTAGAAGCACTCGCAATGTGAGAGAAGGTGAAGATAAAAGACAACTGAATAAACCTTATTCCTATTTCTCCTGGACCAGAATCCATCCCCGAACTGGAACAGGTTCCTTTCGAGTTCGTATATAACCATACGATGGAGTATCCAATAAACTGTGGATCTTCGTAGTGATACGGAGTGTCCTGGAGAAAAACAAAGGTGATTTAGGATTGGTGAAGAAATACTTGGTTTGGTTGTGAATATCAGTCGCAATTTACTTTGCCCTCTTACTAATCCCTTTCTTTGTCTTAATCTTAATACCTTCTGCACACCGTTTAGGCTAATTGGTTTTCTTCATTCCCTACCGGTCGGCACCAGCCTAAGTTTGGAAGAAGACTATCCAATTTGCATAATAGGTGTACTATCTCCTAAACCAAGGAGTACTCACAACTTGAGAGAAGGTAAAAGGGAAAAGACAACTGAATAATCCTATTCCTTTTCTCCAGAACCGGAAACCATCCTCGAATTCCTTCGAGTTCGTATCTAACCATACGATGGTTTTGTCCAATGGAAGTGGACGTTCGTAGTAATACGGGGTGTCCTGGAGAAAAGGGTAAAAGTAGGAGTGGCAATGAGGTCTGCAACTCTGACAATCCAAAAGCCAGTGTTAAGAAAGTTCGGTCAACTTGGTCACTGAGTCATAGTCTTGGGTCGGGTCAATGGTCGCTGCCAGAGAGAGAGAGAAAAGAAACACTCAGCGTGCACTCTAACCTAGATAAGAATGGTTACCAATTTATCTAATCAGGAAACCTCCCACTGTACCTCAAACTCTCCTCCAAACATGAAAGAAGAATTAGTCGGGGTCACCCGAGGAGTAAACCAACTCATCAGTGGGAATCGGGATCCAACTATCATCGCATGATAACGTGACGGAATCCGCTCACGGTATCACACTCCAGAAAGTATGCGCATATCTGGCAAGTTTCAGTTCTTTTGAAACTCCCGATGTGATTTCTGCCCTATGCTCTTATAACCTTGACGAAGGTCAACAAATCATAAGTCACATGTCAAGTTCCACCCGTCATTGTCCAGGTTAATTTGAACCCACCCGTACAAGCCCTTGACAAAAGTCAACAAGGCTATACGACTGTCCCAAACCAACACATCTATCTATGCAGCAGAAAGGCAACAAGCAGCTACCATGCACTATGCCTTGACGAAGGTCAACAAACATAGCATGAATACTACGTGCTACCTGTCTGAAATGACGGAGGGCCACGAATGGTTTCTGGCGAAAACCTTTAACGTAATGAACTTGATATCGTTGAAAGAACGGATAGCTTTTTAGAAAATATAGTGACGAAAACCTTTACTAAAGAGGTCACTCCCGGTGAAGGGATCTCGGCTCTTTCCCCGTCGAATGGGGTGCAGGATATTCCAAATGAATACCACGATGCAAAGCAAAAGTAATCGGCTATAGTGAAGTTAAAGCCCTGACGCAAACTTCTGTCCAAGGGGTCACTCCCGGTGAAGGGATCTCGGCCCTTGCCTCGTCGACTGAGGAGCAGGATATTCCAAATGAATACCACGATGCAAAACAAAAGTGAACTTCCTTGCAATAACAGCTTTTTGAAAAGTGTTCCAACAACATCAGAATAGGTTTGTTTTAACATGCATTGATCCGAATCAACGCAGTCCCATCAATTGATCACACCACAAAGAACGAAAATATACTGACGTACGTATATGCCATCGGCATTCGCCATTGGGTCCCGTCATCACCCGTTAGGTTAGCTAACTAACGGCAGAGCGGGGACTGGACTAGCGCGGATGAAAAACTTATACAACATCTACTAATATATATACCAATATATAGTATTTCGCTCAAGGCGTGATAAAATGCAACATCACAGAAATGTACAGCATCACAGAACAATACAGATATCTGGGATCCCCGGGTTTCACAGAGCCACTACTGAAACCCGACGTTCCCCTGGTCGTGTGGATAGCCTGTGCAACGAAATCCTAGACCCCTACGGGCGCGGCAAGTCACCCGCCAAAACCTGAAGCGAGGCAGCCCCCTTCAGCGCCGTGAATGGACCACCCAGCACTTCACGGAATCCGGTAACTTGGGCACCCCTCCTGGATCAACCTGTACCCGCTATGAGTGCGGCGAATAGCCCGCCAATTCCAGACTGAAGCCCCCTCCGTCTCAATGCCATGAGATGCGGGCCCGTTGCCCTCTAGAACCCGGCTATCCGTGCACCCCTCCGCGGGGTAACCCTAGTACAGAAAGTAAAATATACATACAACGGGTACATCGACCGCAACCAGGTCATGCCCCAAAAGAATAATACAAACAGGCAGTGACGGCAGTCCACATGTCGGACGCTCGCCCCGCAATATCAAATGTACATAATACAACAGAAACTGTACTAGCATTGCATCCAGGCTATCCCCACGACCGATCCGCAACATCACAGCAAAAACACAGAACATCAACGTGAAAGTCACGTTCGCAAATTCGTCTAACCGGGCTATAGCAGTTAGACCGGATTTACCGATCGAGTGATATTCACGGTCGCAGATATAATGTAAATACTGTGAAATAATATGTTTAAAATATCCGATCGATCAAAAATTAACAAGTGGGCCCCCAAGCAATACTGTAGCACTCACGGAAATTCTGGGCCCAATTTTAATATTCCAAAACTCCTATTTTTATCCCACAAGCCCACTGCAAAAAAATGATGACATGACCCCTCATTCGTGCGGCGGATCCGCGGCCTCCAGAGTGGTAATGGCCGCGGTTCCGCGGTCGTACGGAGGGATCGTGTTGTCGAATTTTTCCAGTGTTTTTAGAACTCCCTGCACATCATTCTGAGACAACCTGAAAAATTTTTTGGACTTCAAAAAATTTCGACAGAAAACTGATGTAAAGAAAAACGCGGGTTTTTGGAATTTTGGTCGATCGGAAATGCAAACACATCAAACGAAGCTAGACGAAGTTAATGGCAAGGCTCTGATACCACTGTAAGTGCACGGCGGAGCCCCGGCCGTCAAACCGACGGCCAAATGCGGAAACGGTGATAAACTTTAATTTTGCGTACTTAGCAAACCGGCACCACCGCGCACTAAAACCCCGGATCGGGCCATTAAACTTGTCCTAGAAAACTAACAAGATAGGGAAAAGATATACCGAGTGATCCGAGTCCTCCGGTCTTCTCGTCATCGTCCCGATCTCCCGCGGAAACTCCGGTCGTCGCCTCCTTGCCGGAAGGGCACCACATCGTCTGCATCTTTTACGGGCTCCCACCTCAATACCGAGGCAACTCGGGCATGAAGCTGGCAAGTTGACATGCCCAAGATGTGCTGTAGGAAGTGTAGTGCATTGTCTCTTTGGGGTAGTGGATGTTGCCATTTGATAGATGGAGGAATCAAGATAAGAAAAAATGGTGCTTGCATTTTTCTAGCATGAAATGAGATCAAGGAAAATTGCCACACTCAAAATGAAACACTCTCATCCTCACTCAAAGAAGTGGCCGGCCCCATGAAATGAGAATGGTGAAGGGATAAATCAAAACTCATGAAGGGAGGTGAGTGTAGGATAAAGAGAATGGTGACCATATCCAAAACATCAACCATGCTAACACCTTAATCAACCCATACCCATTCAAATCACAATTAATGCAAGTGATGGATGAAAGATGCTAAACATATCATAATGAATATATTTGCAAGAAAACCCCTCCATAAATGTTATTTGCACAATTGCAAATAACCCCCTCCATCGGAAAAGTCCGGCCGGGAAAGAACAAAGGAAAACCGGCCGGAACGGAAAGCAAACTGGCAACTCTAGAAAACTGGTCCCGTAATAAATTACAGGAAAACCCCATACTGTGCATACACACCCGCATTTGTATTCCGTCCGGATACAAATGCAAAGAGACAAAATCTACACTGTACTAAACTAGGATCCGGCTTAAACCAAAGCCGGCTAGTAATATCCGTTCGATCCTGATCCGTGCAATACCGCACGTATCCGATCGAACCTTTCCATATACCCATACGGCCTCTAGTACTAACCGTCCGATCCTGATCCGTGCAATACCGTACGTATCTGATCGGACCCTGCCATATCTCCATACGGCCTCTACAGCGTTTCGCCCGAAAGCTTGAGTAACAGAATGAGTGGTGGACTCTAAAGACTCGTCAATACAATGGCTGTGGATTTAACCACTAGCACGTCAGAGGTATAAGCCAATACGTAACGGGCCACCAGCTATTGACTAAAAGGGACACCGATGCGCGAACTCATCCTGACACCCTACTGAGCCTGTCAGTGACAATATCCGTACAGTCCGGTCCGTTCGTCTATGAGCATCGCATGGCGGGCCTAGGGGGTTGGTAAAAGTCAGACCCCCAAAAGCGGTAAAAGTCGTGTCGGAGTGTAGCCCAGAACACCCTGAGATACTACTGGAATACCTACCAGTAAATCTCCTGCCTTGGCCAAGAACTTCGTGTAATGGCTCTCCTAGACACAGCGCGACCTCACCCCCAATACCGGGAGAGACGAACCCCTGAAGATCCGCTCACTGCCACCATGTGGCTCGGGACTGTACCCAACTAAAACCTGTTTGCACGACTCCTTTTAGCCGTGGTAGGGTAGTAATCAAAGCACAGTGGGGACTCACACGAGACAAATGACGATCCCCAGGTCGATGAACTAACCTGTACACATGTCACCTGGGAACTGCTATCTGACGTCAGGTATAAGACCAACTAGCATGTTCCCGGCGAGTCCTGTCCGGTGTACTCATAACCCAATGAGCACCTGTATACATCTTAGGTGAACCAACTGACACCAGTGGCTTGTGAGACCGGCCACCGCCCCTCGTCGGGATCTCGACTGTATACACTAGCCTACTCTGGAGAATCGATGCCCTGTCTCAAAACTCCCACGACTAGGGACCTTTTAAGGATATGCTTGTAGACCCCAGCTCTTACGTATATGATCGCCCTCATACTGCTGGTCGTCAAGAAAGAATCCTAGGGGCTCTATCAACGTGCAATAGCGACCTGTCAGGTCACCTAAAGCAGTACACGATGATAAAGGTAAACCAGATAGCATACTATCATCTCGAGTAAGACTGTCGTACCGGGATAGGTCCTCCCTCAATCATTGCAATCACGTGCCTGTGATCCAATAATTGACTCTGAGGGCACTATCTCCAACACTCATAACCTAACGAGCACCCGCATACTATCTCAAGTACGACGTACTGATGGCTGTGGGACAGACCGTCTCCCCCGCTGGGATGAGAAGCGCATACGCTAGTCTGCTCCAGAGTATCGATGCCCTGTCTCGGCAGTCCTACGACTAGGGACCTGTATAAGGATGTGCTTATGGATTACCCAGCCCCCATGAGTGTGAGCGCCATCACAACGCTGGTAATCAAGCAAAGATCCTAAGGGCTCTACTAATATGTATATAAGCGATATGCTAAAAGAAACACATGCACATATTGAAGTAGAGACAACCCAAGTAGTATACTGCCATTTTGAGCAAGATTGTCTATACAACTGTGAATATCCCAAGCTTCTATTAATTAATATACAAGCTAGTACGATACAGTAATGGCCTCTAGGGCATATACACTAACATATCTCCTATGAGATAGTTGGATCCCGATACCCACTGCGAGTAAGAGTTACTCCTGAGAGAGTTTTACACAAGACAATTAGCCGATCAAGTAGGTGTCTAGAAAGGTGTTTACGGGGTTATGCCTATGGGAAAACAAGTTTTATTCTAATTAGGTCCGTGCGAAAGCATGGGGAACCTCCCTCAAAGTACCAACACTGGCATGGCTGAAAGATTGGTGAACTTGTCAGGTGTAATTAATCCCGGCTAATCTTACATTTTACGGTTTTAAGGAAGATTTGATAAAAAGCAGTGGGAGCCATCCTGATTAGATAAGATAATAACCAATCTAATCTTGGAAGAGCATACGCCAAAATGTTTTCTTCTCTCTCTCTCCAGGTAGCGACCCTGTCAGGCCTTAATCAAGATAATAATATGGATGCATTGACTGAACCCGCTTATTATACTGAGTAAGGGAATGTTGGTCCCGCCCCCACTTATAATTGTTATAATTCCGACCAGGGAATAGGAGAATATCTGGATTCTCACGCCACCCAAACGAAGAATAAGCATGCTGATGCATCTTCTTCAGGCGTGTTTGTTATCAAGAACTGTTTCTCAGTTCACTCTATGTCCTGGGTATTAGATACCGGATCTGGATCCCATATATGTAATATGTTATATGGGATACGTAAAGGTAGGGAACTGGGTGAGGGTGATCATTCCGTAAGTGTAGGGAATGGTGCAAATGTTGCTGCCAAAGCAGTTGGCAAATATCACCTTGTGTTATCAAATGGTAATACATTGGTTCTGAACGAATGCTATTGCATTCCGACCCTGATAAGCAATCTTATATCAGTTTCTTTATTGAGCAAAGAAGGATTTAATTTTGTAGTACAGGATAATGTTATGAACATATTCCTGAATCAAAAGTTGATTGGATCAGGATCGTTAAATAATGCCATATACGTTCTCAACCAAACTACAGTACTAAATGTACAAAACACACACAAGAGGAAGAGTTCAGAAATAAACGAATCCTTCTTGTGGCATTGTAGACTAGGTCATATCAATGCAACACGGCTAGCAAAGTTACATAAGGATGGATATTTGAATCCGTTCGAATTTTCATCTTATGATACTTACGAGTCATGTCTCAAAGGCAAGATGACCAAAACTCCGTTTAGTGGACACGGAGAAAGAGTTACAGAACTCTTAGGGCTGATACATAGTGATGTATGTGGTCCTATATCTACACATGTTAGGAACGGTTCTTCCTACTTCCTTACATTCACTGATGATCACTCAAGATACGGACATGTGTTCCAGATGAAACACAAGTCTGATGCTTTTGAGAAATTCAGGGAATATAAGCACGAAGTAGAGAACCAAACTGGCAAAAGTATTAAGATCCTACGATCTGATCGAGGGGGAGAATACTTGAGCAATGAGTTCCTGGACTATTTAAAAGAGAATGGGATTCTCTCTCATCTTACTCCTCCCTATACACCACAGCACAATAGAGTATCAGAGCAGAGGAATCGCACCCTATTAGATATGGTGCGCTCTATGATGAGAAATACTGAGTTGCCTATTTCGTTCTGGGGGTATGCGCTTGAGACAGCTATACACCTATTGAATATGGTTCCTACCAAATTAGTGCCTACCACTCTATATAAGATATGGAAGGGGAAGAGACCATCTCTTAAGTATGTTATGATATGGGGTTATCCGGCCTATGTCAAAAGGCACAATCCGGACAAACTCGAGGCATGATCTGTCCTGTGCAAGTTTGTAAGATATCCCAAGAACTCACAAGGGTATATCTTCTACCACTCTGAAGAACAAAAGGTGTTTGTTTCTCGACATGCCACCTTTTTAGAAATGGAATTTCTTGCAAAGGAAATTAGTGGCGAGGAGGAAGAACTAGAAGAGGTTCCAGCAACACAAACTGTGACAGAAGATTTGGTAGAACCAGAGGATTCAGTAGTCCCCGACGAACCTCAGCCTCTCCGCCGATCTAGCAGGGTTCCTCATCCACCAGAGAGATACTACGGTTTTCTCTTAGACAGTGGGAGCGAGGATTGCATCATGGAAGATGATGACCCAACTAGCTTCAAGCAGGCCATCACGATTGAGGACTCTGTGATGTGGCTGGATGCAATGCGATCTGAGATGGAATCCATGTACACCAACAAAGTATGGACTTTGGAAGTTCCTCCTGAAGGGGTAAAACCCATTGGGAGCAAGTGGATCTTTAAGAAAAAACTTGGTGTAGATGGAAAAGTGGAGACTTTCAAAGCTAGACTAGTTGCAAAGGGTTCTCGTCAACGACCAGGTGTGGATTATGACGAAACCTTTTCTCCAGTGGCTATGCTTAAGTCCATCCGGATCTTACTTGCCATTGCTGCATACCATGACTACGAAATCTGGCAAATGGATGTTAAGACCGCCTTTCTAAATGGTGATTTAGAGGAGTGCGTGTACATGTCTCAGCCAGAAGGCTTCGTAGATAGTGGAGCAGCGGAAAGGTGTGCAAGCTGCTTAAATCCATTTACGGGTTAAAGCAGGCATCGCGGAGTTGGAACATCTGCTTTGATGTAGTAGTCCAAGAATTTGACTTCATCAAGAACGTAGATGAACCTTGTATTTACAAGAAGGATGTAGAGAGTAAGGTTGCCTTCTTCATACTGTACGTGGATGACATATTCTTGATAGGAAATGATGTTCCTATGCTGCACTCGGTCAAGCTCTTCTTATCACATAGATTCTCAATGAAAGATCCAGGTGTTGCCTCCTGCATTTTGAGAATTAAGATCTATAGAGATAGAATAAAGGGATACTGGGATTTTCCTAATCCAGGTACATTGACACCATACTAAAGAGGTTTAGTATGAAAGAATCCAAGCGTGGGAACCAACCCATGATCTACGGACTCACTCTCTCCAAAGAGATGTCTCCCAAGACTGATTTGGAGAGAGCTCGCATGAAAGGGATACCCTATGCTTCGGCAGTAGGCTATATCATGTACGCGATGCTATGTACCAGATCCGATGCAGCATACTCACTAAGTGTAGTGAGTAAGTATCAAGTAAATCCCGGAGAGAGTCACTGGACAGCTGTGAAGAACATTCTCAAGTACTTGAGAAGGACTAAGGAGATGTTCTTGCTGTATGGTAACGGAGAACTCCAGGTGAAGTCATTTATCGATTCAAGCTTACAAAGTGATAAGGACGACTCTAAGTCGCACTCGGGATTTGTCTTTTCCCTAAATGGAGGGGCGGTTTGTTGGAAGAGTTCCAAGCAAGAAATCGTAGCAGACTCGACGATGGAGGCTGAATACATCGCTGCCAATGATGCTGCCAAAAAGGCTGTCTTGATGAAGAAGTTCATCACTGAACTTAGTATGGTTCCTTCCATTGAGCATCCAATACCTTTGTATTATGATAACAATGGAGATGTGTCTTTGGCCAAGGAACCCAGGTCCCATCAGAAGTCCAGACATATTCTGAGGCGGTATCACCTGACCCGGGAGATAGTTGATCGCCGCGAGATCGATGTCAGGAGAGTTGACACGAAGGAAAACACTGCGTATCCACTCATGAAGGCCATTCCCCAGATACAATTTGAGAGACTCTTCGGGATGTTGGGTATGAGATACTACAACAGCTGGTCTTAGTGCAAGTGGGAGATTGTTAGTTGTATATATGCCCTAGAGGCCATTGTTGTACATATGATGTTTATTATAGTGGATGCTTGGATATATATAGTGAGGACTTTCTTACTCGATATGATAGTATGCTATCTGGTTTCACTTTGTCTTAACATGTTGACTTGTATTGGTTTACTGTCTTGCTTTCACATGTTGATAAAGCCCTTAGGATATGTACTTGACTACTAGAACTATGATGAGATCATATTAGTGGGGCCAGGGTAGTCAACGAGTACATCCTATAACTATTCATAGTCGAGGGTGTATCGAGACAGGGCATCGATACACTAGAGTAGACTAGCGTATACGCATCTTGACCCATATGATGGGCGATAGATGATCCCATATCCACCGGTGTTAGAAATCAAAGATGGCCTACGGGTGCTCAGTGGAGACTGGGTACACTGAACGGACTCGCCGAGAACTCCTACATAGTATTATACCTATCGTCAGATAGCATTTCTCCGGTGACACTGGAACTGGTTAGTCTGCAGAGCCGAGATCGTCATAGAGTCTTGTGTGATTCCCATTGTGCTTTGATTTTCACCTTACAATGCCAAAGAGGGCGTGCAAAATGGTGGCTTTTGGGTAGAGTCCCGAATCACATAGAGGCAATGAGCGATAGGAGGGGTTTCGTCTCTCCCAGTATAGGGAGTTGATGTTGAGCTGTGTTCGATTGGCTATAACTGGAAGTCCCTGGCTAGGGCTGATATGGAGTGCTACTGGTAAGAGTTATCAGCAGTTTCTCGACTTGTTATGAGCCTCACATCGACACGACTTATCGGCTACTGGGGTCTGACGTTTACCACTCCTAGACTTGATATGCGACATACCAGACAAAGAGACCGGACTGTACGGTAGTGTTACTGATTGGATTCACAGGAGAATGTACAGGCTTTCTTGTTTATCTTCTGATCGCTCAATACCTGGGTGGATGTTACGTTTATCTGACCGCTTGCATCTTGTGGGTGTTTGATATGATCATCACCTACTGCCGGCATATTGATGATTCTTTAGAGTCCTAAACAGAGGTTTCCTGGCTCATGCAAAACGGAGTAGGAGCGCATATGTAATATGTGC
The DNA here is from genome assembly GCA_030015575.1 of Agapanthus africanus. Classification (NCBI taxonomy): domain Eukaryota; kingdom Viridiplantae; phylum Streptophyta; class Magnoliopsida; order Asparagales; family Amaryllidaceae; genus Agapanthus; species Agapanthus africanus. The sequence goes on from CM057341.1 coordinate 620,439,547, forward strand.
GGGACCGAGAATAATACGATATGAGATACCGTATTCTATTCTCGCGACATGTGATATCGGCCGGGTATATATGATATAGCCGGGTCATAGGATCAAGTGTTGATTCGATGAATTGGTAGATGTTATATTAGCCGGTTATATGTAATATAGCCGGATTATCTGATCAAGTGTTGATTCGATAATTTAATGTATAATTATATATGTGATATATTACATTACGTTAACTAATATAAGCTCGCTTTATTGATTCATTTTCTCACTGGATAATACATTGATATATATGCGATATATGTTAATTGTATTATTTTCTTTTGTTACAAAATATATTATATATGTGATATATAATATTGGAACATGTTAGGGTTACAAATGCAACATGGTTGTTAAGTTTAAACCAAGTTAGGGTTTGGATTAGGGTTATCTTTTTGGTTAGCTTTTGGATGAGGTTCATGGATGCTTCATTTAGCTTTGACTTTGAGATTTAGCTTTGATATTTTGTTTAGATATTTGTTAACCCAACCCAAACCCATAACCATAGTTTATTCTCTACATGAGTTAAAGCCTTCATTCTTAACTCATGGTTGCAATTGGAACCATAACAATAATTGATTATTCATCACAAAAGGATTAGCTTCATCTTCTTCTTCTTGCTCTTGAAAAAGATTCACTTGCTTTTGTGTCACGCCCCGCTTCCCGGTATACGGCGAAGGGGACGCGACTGGTCCGCTACGTATTTACTCAGAAGCAAATACGCTAGACGTAACTAAGCAATATAAAAGTAAATACACAAGAGACAAGATATAATAAAATAGAAACTTTATTTATTCACATTCTTTCTGTACAATACAAGGAAAGTAAATACAACTGAAATAAAGCAATGCCTATACAATGGCATAACAGAAATGAAAAGTACTGAAAGGAAATGTGTACAATGAAACTAAAGCTCTGGATCTTCAGCAAACTGATCCAAGTTTTCAGCAGTTGGCTCGATCTCTGACGGGTCCAAATCACCTGACGACATTCAAAGAAGAAAGAATAGAATGTCGTCAGCGAACAGGTCGCTTGGTAAGTCCCAAAGATAAGAGGAGAAATAGAATAGACAGAGAGTAAGAGAGAGAGAGAGAGAATAGCTTTTACAGTTGTATTATATTGTTGTATTTAGTGTTAACACCGTTGTTTGTTGCTTGGTACAGAAGATGCCGGTGTACACAAGAGGAGTCTCACTTGCCCCGGAGACTAAGGTATCAGGAGTACAAGGCTCCGTCGATAATACCACGGAACAACGGCATGGATGTAATTACGTCTTAAGTGACCACCTCGTGCCACCTTTAACATATTCCGTAACAGTCTACCCCTTAAACCCCGTAGTGTTATGATTGTATTGTTTGTCTTGTAAATTGTATTGATTGTATAATTGGTTGACTGACTGAAACCATGATATCAGTAAACGGATGTAACTGTATAATCATGTAAATGGAATAATTGGATAACCATGTCAATGGAATGTATATCCATGGTTCGGTTCAGTCAAGTTGTATAGATTGTTAATTGGATTCATAGATTAATGTTGAATTGTAATATTGAAGCTTGTAGATTATAGATTGTAAACTGTAGATTGTAGATTGTACTTCAATTATATTCAAGTCAGATTATATAGAGAATCAAACTGAGTCAGACAATTAGCAAGGTAAATTGAAGTCCTGATTGTTTTTTTTTACTTTGTCTACCTTAGATAGGCAAGCACACACTTCTCCGGCACCCTCGGGCTCAAGAGATTGGTTCTGCTTAAACTTATGTTTACTAAGGTCCTTAGGGTAATTTATAGAACTTGAGGGGGTTTTATGTAAAAATACTTTTATATACTTTTCAAAATACACCTCAAGTATTTATTATTCGTCTTTAGAATTGTAATGAATATGGATTTTATATTGTGATATTTCTAGTGAAAATATCCTAATTTCATAATAAATGGTATTTATTTGTAATATTGATTTGTTTGGAATTCATGGTATTTTAGTGTAAAATTTATTCTTGTGAATTTTAGAAAAAGGTGGTATATTTATATCATAACAAAATAAATATTTTAATGATAAATATACATATATTTATACAAAAATAATTTTAATATATTTTTTATATTCTAAAAATCTCATTTTCTTAAGATGTCGTATTTTAAATATTTCGAGAACGAATACTCCTTGCGGAGGTCTGAATCTCGCACTACTAAGCCCGAAGATGTTCGATAATCCGCACCATCCCGAACGTGTTCCGTAAAATGGGTTGTAGTGGAGCTTTACAAAGATTGTAAAATACTAAATCCTTTAGAAAACGGTTTTTTGAAGTAAGTGGTATTTATTTGTAAGGATGTCAATTTCCCGTATTCTATATTTTAGGGTCTCCTAAGTCAACTAGACTATTCCTAACTGGTCTAAACGACAAGTTGTGAGATCCCTCAAATCGCCTTTCACCGCCAATTGTGGCCTGGTAAGTACATGTGAAGAAAGGGGGGATCTGCTCATGAATCACCGTGAGACGGGCCTTTAAAGTTACCTTTCTCACTTGCCTAGTCTAGATACCACAAAGTCAGGTTTAGATAAACGACTGATGTCCACAACTTATCGTATTTTCATAATAAGAGGTATTTATTTAAAAGTGTATCAACACAAAATCTTTTAGAAATAGTTTTATTAAGTCAATGGTATTTAAATGAAATTGTTTGTTTTCTCGTATTCTAAGTTTTCGATGGTATCGTGTTAGGGTGTATGTAAGTGTGTGAGGAGGTAGGTCGTTACCTCGTGATCTATTTTAAATGTATAGAAAGTTTGATGGAGTTAAATGAAGGATTGAAACAATGTGGTATTTAAGTGAAAAATACGATAAATTGAAATAGCTATCATTTCATGTGATGAAACATGATCAAATTGTTTGATTAGAGTTTAATAGTCAACATGAGAAAGTTTAAGTATGATTGTATTGGTGAGAAGTGGAATTTTATAGAAAACTGAATCGGAAATCGGATTTGTTCTGATTCCGTCGGGTTTTGTAATTTCGTATTTTTAGAATAGGAAAGAGAGATAGAAAAGGGACTTACGGGTTTTAGATTACACAAGAGAGTGAGAGGGAACTAGAGGGATCGCCGATGTGCTGCGTCATCGCCGGTAGTTCCTAAAACGATCGCCGGAAGTTTTGCCGGGAATTCGTCGGGACTTCGCCTCGAGCTTGTTTTCAAAGTACACGATTCTTTAGAATTTTTTTAAGAGACCGGGCTCAGGATTTTAGGGTGAGAGGGTAGAGGGTAAGGGGTGTATTTATAGGGGGTAGTCTTGTAAGGTTCCTAGGCACACTATAGAGGTCTCACAAGGCATCGAACATGCCAATTTAAAATTTGATGGGTGCCGAGAAACCCTAATACGGATCGTCGGCTAGATTTCTAGGCGAAAAACGAATCTAGTTAATACTTTAACTAAAGGAAGAGAGCTACAACCTTTGTAGATCCGGTTATCCACTTCCTTAGCTCCACGTGGGTGTCCTCTCGCTGTCCATCATGAATCCCGAACTCATTCGTCGGCTTCATCGGAGAAAAGGGCGGAATAGGTCGTCGGCTTCGTGTCAAAGACGATCTACGTCGAGGCATCACAAGTTCAAGCTCCGACTTCACAAAGTTGTGAAACTTGTGAAGAAAACACCCAAAACAACTTGGCAAGAGGTAGAGGGTGAAGAAATAGGAGGTGGGTTCACTTTAGAATTGGATTTCACTCACTTTTGCTCAAGTTGCCATTGATGGCATCAAGCTTTTCTCTTGAAGATGAAGATGAAGAAGCAAATAGAATATGATGAGTATCATTTAAAATGAAAAGAAAAATACATACTTATCATAATCTAACAAGGGTTAAGTGTAGAGAATAAACCATGGTAAGTGGATGGGTTAGGGTTAAGCATGAAGACAAAATGGTCTCTTTGGTCAAAGCTTCATGAAGCTTCAACAAGCTTCATGACAAAAACAAACCATTTCATTTTCATTTATCCAATAAAATAAATAAAGAAATGAATAAATAAATGATAAGGCAAAACCCTAATTATCATTTAACTATGGTTTAATTCTTCACACTTAACCAAATGATCAAGTATCATCAAACATGATACATTTATGTGCACAAAAGTATATCACATATACAACTTGCACATTAAGTGAGAAAATCCGTAAAAAGTGAACCAATACTAGTTAATGCAAAGTAATATATCAAATATATAATTATACATTAAATCATTAAATCAACATTTGATTCAATGATCCGGTCATGTCGCACATAACCGACTAGTATTCAATGTATCGATTTATCGAATCAATGATTCGATAACTAGGTCATATCGAATATAACCAATCGAAACATTTATCGCGAGAATGAAATGCGGTATCACATACACGCATTATTCTCGCTCCCGCACATATCTCATATGCGCTCCTATTTCGTTTCGCTTGAGCCAGGAAACCTCTGTGTAGGACTCTAAAGACTCGTCAATACGCCGGTAGCAGATGATGATCATATCAAGCACCCACAAGCCGCAAGCGGTCTGCTAAACGTAACGGCCATCCGGGTATTGAGCGATCAGAAGATCGACGAGCTAGCCCGCTCACACTCCTGTGAATCCAACCAGTAACACTTACCGTACAGTCCGGTCTGTTCGTCTGATACGTCGCATATCAAGTCTAGGGGTGGTAAACGTCAGACCCCAATAACCGATAAGTCGTGCCGACGTGAGGCTCATAACGGGTCAAGAAACTACTGGTAACACTTACCAGCAAATCTCTGATCAGCCTTGGCCAGGGACTTCCCTGTTACGGCCAATCGATCACAGCGCAACATCAACCCCCAATACCGGGAGAGACGAAACCCCTCCTATCGCTCATTGCCTCCATGTGACTTGGGACTGTACCCAAAGACCACCGTTTTGCATGCCCTCATGGACGTGGTAAGGTGGAGATCAAAGCACAGTGAGAATCACACAAGACTCTATGACGATCTCGGGTCTACAGACTAACCTGTACAAGTGTCACCTGAGAACTGCCATCTGACGTGAGGTATAATACCATCTGGGAGTTCTCGGCGAGTCCGTCCAGTGTACCCAGTCTCCACTGAGCACCCATATACCATCTCTGATGTCGAACACCAATGGATATGGGATCATCCATCGCCCATCTCATGGGTCGAGAAGCATATACGCGAGTCTACTCTGGTATATCGATGCCCTGTCTCGATACACCCACGACTAGGGACCTTGAAGGATGTACTTATGGACTACCATGTCCCCACTAGTATGATCTGCATCATAGTCCTGGTAGTCAAGTACACATCCTAAGGGCTTTACCAACATGTAACTATAAGACAGTTTAAAGAGACAAGCGTACATGTTAAGATAAAGAGTAACCAGATAGCATACTATCATATCGAGCAAGAAAGTCATCTCTATATATGTCCGAGCATCCAATATAATATACATCATCTGTACAATACTGGCCTCTAGGGCATACATACAACTAACAATCTCCCACTTGCACTAAGGCCAGCTGCTGTAGTATCGCATACCGAGCATCCCGAAGAGTCTCTCAAACTGTATCTGGGGAATGGCCTTCGTGAGTGGATCCGCCGTGTTGTTCTTTGTGTCAACCCTCCTGACCTCGATCTCCCGGCGATCAACTATCTCCCGGATCAGGTGATACCGCCTCAGAATATGCCTGGATCGCTGATGGGACCTGGGTTCCTTGGCCAAAGCCACCGCTCCATTGTTATCACAATACAACGGTATTGGATGCTCAATGGATGGAACCACTCTAAGTTCAGTAATGAACTTCTTGATCCAGACAGCCTCTTTGGCAGCATCGTTGGCAACGATGTATTCAGCCTCCATCGTCGAGTCTGCCACGGTTTCCTGCTTGGAACTCTTCCAGCTAACCGCCCCTCCGTAAAGGGTAAAGACAAAGCCCGACTGCGACTTAGAGTCGTCCTTATCACTCTGGAAGCTCGAATCGGTAAAGGACTCCACTTGGAGCTCTCCGTTACCATACACCAAGAACATATCTCTAGTCCTTCGTAAGTACTTAAGAATGCTCTTCACAGCTGTCCAGTGACTCTCTCCAGGATCAGCTTGATACCTGCTCACTACACTTAGTGAGTATGCTACATCGGGTCTGGTACATAGCATCGCATACATGATAGTGCCTACTGCCGAAGCATAGGGTATCCCTTGCATGCGAGCTCTCTCCAAATCAGTCTTGGGAGACATCTCTTTGGAGAGAGTGACTCCAGAGATCGCGGGCAAGTTCCCACGCTTGGACTCTTCCATACTAAACCTCTTTAGTATGGTGTCAATGTACCTCGATTAGGACAATCCTAAAATCCGTTTGGATCTATCTCTATAGATCCTAATTCCCAATATGCAGGAGGCATCACCAAGATCTTTCATTGAGAATCTTTGTGATAAGAAGAGCTTGACCGATTGCAGCACAGGAATATCATTTCCTATCAAGAGTATGTCGTCCACGTACAATACGAGTAAGACAACCTTACTCTCTGCTACCTTCCTGTAGATACAAGGTTCATCTGGGTTTTTGACGAAATCAAACTCTTTGATAACGACGTCAAAGCAGATGTTCCAACTCCGCGATGCTTGCTTTAATCCATAAATGGATTTAAGCAGTTTGCACACCTTGCCGCCGCTCCCACTGTCTACGAAGCCCTCTGGCTGAGTCATGTTCACGCACTCTTCTAAATCACCATTTAGAAAGGCGGTCTTAACATCCATTTGCCAGATTTCGTAATCATGGTATGCAGCGATGGCAAGCATGATCCGGATGGATTTAAGCATAGCCACTGTAGAAAAGGTTTCGTCATAGTCCACACCTGGTCTTTGGCGAAAACCTTTTGCAACAAGTCTAGCTTTGAAAGTCTCCACTTTCCCATCTACACCAAGTTTCTTTTTGAAGATCCACTTGCTCCCAATGGGTTTTACCCCTTCAGGAGCAACGTCCAAAGTCCATACTTTGTTGGTGTACATGGATTCCATCTCAGACCTCATAGCATCCAGCCATTTCACTGAGTCCCTACTCGTGATGGCCTGCTCGAAGCTAGTTGGGTCATCATCCTCCATGATGCAATCCTCGCACACCGTCAATGAGAAAACCGTAGTATCTCTCTGGTGGACGAGAAACCCTACTAGATCGACGGAGAGGCTGGGGTTCGTCGAGTTCTACTGAATTCTCTGGTTCTACCAAGTCTTCTGTTATAGTTTGTGTTGCTGGAACCTCTTCCAGTTCTACCTCAATGCTACTTGTCTGTTTCATAAGAAAACTCTTTTCTAAGAAAGTGGCATGTCGAGAAACAAACACTTTTTGTTCCTCGGTGTAGTAGAAGATATACCCTCGCGAATGTTTTGGATATCCAACAAACTTACATAGAACAGACCTTGCCTCGAGTTTGTTTGGATTTTGTGTTTTAACATAGGCCGGACAACCCCATATCTGAATAAAATTAAGACATGGTCTCTTACCATTCCATATCTCATATGGAGTGGTAGGCACAGATTTGGTTGGAACTCTATTCAATAGATATGCAGCAGTCTCCAGTGCATATCCCCAGAAGGAAATAGGTAACTCAGCTGTACTCATCATAGAGCGCACCATATCTAATAGGGTGCGATTTCTCCGCTCCGATACACCGTTGTGCTGTGGTGTATAAGGAGGAGTAAGCTGAGAGAGAATCCCATTCTCTTTTAGATAATCTCTGAATTCGTTACTTAAGTATTCTCCTCCTCGATCTGATCGAAGGATCTTAATACTTTTGCCCGTTTGGTTCTCTACTTCTTGTTTATATTCTCTAAATTTCTCAAAAGCTTCTGATTTGTGTTTCATCAGGAACACATATCCGAATCTAGAGAGATCGTCAGTGAATGTAATGAAGTACGAAGAACCATCCCTGGCATGTATAGACATGGGACCGCATACATCACTATGTATTAGTCCCAAGAGTTCGGTAACTCTTTCTCCGTGTCCTGTAAATGGAGTTTTGGTCATCTTGCCTTTGAGACATGACTGGCAAGTGTCATAAGATGAAAATTCAAATGAATTTAAATATCCATCCCGGTGCAACTTAGCAAGTCGTGTCATATTGATGTGACCCAGTCTACAATGCCACAAGAAAGATTCATTCAGTTCAGAACTCTTCCTCTTGTGTGTGTTTTGTAAATTGAGGACTGTATTTTGATTGAGAATGAATATGCCATTATACAACGAGCCTGATGCAACCAACTTTTGATCTAGGAATATGTTCATAACATTACCCTGTAATACAAAATTATATCCTTCTTTACTTAATAAAGAAACTGATATAATGTTGCACATCATGTTCGGTATATAATAGCATTCATTTAGAATCAGTGTATCACCACTTGGTAATACAAGGTGATATTCGCCAACTGCTTTGGCTGCAACATTTGCCCCATTCCCAACTTGAACGGAATGATCACATTTTCCCAGTTCTCTATCTTTTCGTAGCCCATGTAACTGTTTACATATGTGGGATCCTGATCCGGTATCTAATACCCAGGACGCAGGGTGAACTGAGAAACAGTTCTCAATAACTAACACACCTGTAAAAGATGCATCAACATGCATGTTCTTTTGGGCGGCTTGAGAATCCAGATATTCTCCAGTTTCCTGTTCATTCTTATAACACTTATAAGATAGAACGGGTTCAACGTTCCCCTGCACAGTATAACATGCGGGTTCGGTCAATACATCCATATTATTATCTTCATTAGGGCATGAAATGGTCGCTACCTGGAGAGAGAGAGAAGAAAACACTTTAGCGTATGCCCGTGCAAGATCAGATTGGCTATTATCTTATCTAATCAGGATGGCTCCCACTGCTTCTTATCAAATCTTCCTTCAAACCCTAAAAGGAAAGATTAGCCGGGATTAATTACACACTACAAGTTCGCCAATCTTTCAGCCAGGCCAGTGTCGGTACTTTGAGGGAGGTCCCCCGTGCTTTCGCACGAACCTAATTAATGTAAACCTCGTTTTCCCAGAGGCGTAACCCCGTTGACACCTTTCTAGACATCTACTTGATCAGCTAATTGCAATGTGTAAAACTCTCCCAGGAGTAACTCTTACTCGCAGTGGGTATCGGGATCCAACTATCTCATAGAAGGTATGCAATCTCATTGCAAATTTCAACACTTGAAATTCCCGATAATGCTTTTGCCCCTAGCGTCCTATGACCTTGACGGAGGCCAAACAACCCATAGTCCGCTAGTCAAGTTCTACCCGTCATTTCCTGATTGAATTAAACCCACCCGCACGACCCTTGACGGAGGCCAAACAACGCCGTACGAATACCCTAATCCAATCGCATCATATGCAAGCAGATAAGCACTAGTTAGCTACCGTACACTGCGCCTTAACGGAGGCCAAACTACCGCAGCACGAATACTAACTAGTACTTATCTGAAATGACGGAGGGCTACGCAGGTTTTTCATAAAAACCATGAGCGTAATGAACTTGATATCGTTGTAGAATCAAATGAAGTTTTGAAATGGAGTGATTTTGAGGCTTTTCTAGTTTTGCTAAAGGGGTCACTCCCGGTGAAGGGATCGTCGGCCCTTTCCTCGTCGAATGAGGTGCGGGATATATCATATATATCACTGTACAAAGCAAAACTCAAAAGCAATCAAAAGAAAACCGAGTGTGTAGCATCTGCCAGTTATTGCTAAAGGAGTCACTCCCGGTGAAGGGATCTCGGTCCTTTCCTCGTCGAATGAGGTGCGGGATATATCATATATATCGCTGTGCAAAGCAATAACTGTAGCTACCTGTTTTGTTTTAAAATTTGATTCTACAACATCTTAGGTTTGTTTCTTTCATTAATCACATTAATGAAGTCCCATCATTTAAGTACCTAAACATCACAGATAAATACGACGTACACTTATGCCATCCGCATTCGCCTCGATGTCCCCTCATGCACCGTTAGGTCAGGTAACTAACGACAGAGCAGGGCAGGGCTAGTGCGGATGCAAAACATAAGTAACGTCTATATAATATATCATATATATCATATACTGTATCCATCACAGAACATCACATGATCACATCACAGATATCGCAGCAGAAGAAACATATGAAATATTGGATATACTAGGACGTCCGTGTTTTCAAAACGAGCCAGTATAAAACACGGATTCCACGGTCGTGATGAATAGCCAATCCCACACCCCTAGACCCCTACGAGAGCGGCAAGCAACCCTGCCAATTCTAGGGTTAGGAGACCCGGACTCGACTCCTCGAGATGGTCTCCCACTGGACCCCAGAACCCGGTTACTTGTGCTCCCCTCCTTGGGTCTATCCTAATGAGGAAAAGTAAATAATATACAAAAGGTGACAACTTCCGCAACCTGGAAGTGTCCCAAATAAAAGAATATTACATACAAGTTCTTACATGAATGAAAATGAAAAACAATCATCTCACATAAAAAACCCCCGGCTATTCGAACACGACGATCCAATATAACATATCCAGCAACACATTACATCACATGTCATCAACGTAAGTAAGTATGCATACCCCAATTGTCGTTGACATATAGCAACGAAACCGGCGATATGAACATACTACACTTACGGTCACAGAAAAGAAAGTGTAAAATTACAACAGTTGGAATCCGCAACCTCTTTAGACATCGCATGCCTAAACAAATGAAATACTTAGACATCACATGCCTAACAGATATAAATCCCGCATTTTAGTCTCATTATCGAAAACTCTTTTCAATATCATGTGGGACTAAACTGCTAGATTTACAACATTCATTCAGTTATCTCATAACTGTTTGTGAATTCCAATTATTGTATCACATTCCAGATAAACAGAAAATGTTAAACTTTCCGATCGAACAGTCGAATACCCAAGTTTTCCCGATACATCTCAACACATGAAATAAGTCTAACAACATTCAGTTCGTGCCTCAGTACCAACGGTCTAGCCGTAGAAGGGTCAAGCCAACGCCTCACATGTGGCACGCCGTACTGCCCCAAACCCGAAGGTTCAAAGGGCAGTTCAAGACGGTCACATAATCGAGTTAAGGTTTGTTGTCTTCTAGAGGGTCCATCGCGTTACTTACACTACTTAGAACGTCGTTAAACTACGGAAAAATCCAACACTTGGAAATTTCCCGACAGGGGAAAAATTGGGTATTTATATCCGGTCGAACTTTTTAACATATTCTAAAAAATTATCCGGAAATACACAAAGACGAAATTTGATACCCCGATCGAAACACCGAATCCCCAAAGCAACCCCAGAAAATTCAACTCTTGAATAAATATTAAAAATTCCCATAAAACTCAGCACCAGAAAAGAAGAATTACTGTGCGAACAATATTGCGCAATGTGAATAGTAGGTGGCGGAACCGCGGCAGAAGCCATGCTTCTGCCGCGTTTCCGCGGCTGTTTAGAAGAATCATGAGCTCGTGTTTCACCATAATTCTTAGATCTTCCTGCTGAATTTTTTAGGCATTTTTAATCTGGAAAAATCCCAGATTTTAGAAAAAGTCCAGAGAGCTCATGGGTTTTAGGGTTTCGGGGTCGTTCGGACTTCAAACTCCATCTAGACTTCGCCTAAGGCTCTAGCTAGGCTCTGATACCATTGTAAGGTTCCTAGGCACACTATAGAGGTCTCACAAGGTATCGAACATGCCAATTTAAAATTTGATGGGTGCCGAGAAACCCTAATACGGATCGTCGACTAGATTTCTAGGAGAAAAACGAATCTAGTTAACACTTTAACTAAAGGAAGAGAGCTACAACCTTTGTAGATCTGGTTATCCACTTCCTTAGCTCCACGTGGGTGTCCTCTCGCTGTCCATCATGAATCCCGAACTCATTCGTCGGCTTCATCGGAGAAACGGGCGGAATAGGTCGTCGGCTTCGTGTCAAAGACGATCTACGTCGAGGCATCACAAGTTCAAGCTCCGACTTCACAAAGTTTTGAAACTTATGAAGAAAACACCCAAAACAACTTGGCAAGAGGTAGAGGGTGAAGAAATAGGAGGTGGGTTCACTTTAGAATTGGATTTCACTCACTTTTGCTCAAGTTGCCATTGATGGCATCAAGCTTTTCTCTTGAAGATGAAGATGAAGAAGCAAATAGAATATGATGAGTATCATTTAAAATGAAAAGAAAAATACATACTTATCATAATCTAACAAGGGTTAAGTGTAGAGAATAAACCATGTTAAGTGGATGGGTTAGGGTTAAGCATGAAGACAAAATGGTCTCTTTGGTCAAAGCTTCATGAAGCTTCAACAAGCTTCATGACAAAAACAAACCATTTCATTTTCATTTATCCAATAAAATAAATAAAGAAATGAATAAATAAATGATAGGGCAAAACCCTAATTATCATTTAACCATGGTTTAATTCTTCACACTTAACCAAATGATCAAGTATCATCAAACATGATACATTTATGTGCACAAAAGTATATCACATATACAACTTGCACATTAAGTGAGAAAATCCGTAAAAAGTGAACCAATACTAGTTAATGCAAAGTAATATATCAAATATATAATTATACATTAAATCATTAAATCAACATTTGATTCAATGATCCGGTCATGTCGCACATAACCGACTAGTATTCAATGTATCGATTTATCGAATCAATGATTCGATAACTAGGTCATATCGAATATAACCAATCGAAACATTTATCGCGAGAATGAAAAGCGGTATCCCATACATGCATTATTCTCGCTCCCGCACATATCTCATATGCGCTCCTATTTCGTTTCGCTTGAGCCAGGAAACCTCTGTGTAGGACTTTAAAGACTCGTCAATACGCCGGTAGCAGATGATTATCATATCAAGCACCCACAAGCCGCAAGCGGTCTGCTAAACGTAACGGCCATACGGGTATTGAGCGACCAGAAGATCGACGAGCTAGCCCGCTCACACTCCTGTGAATCCAACCAGAAACACTTACCGTACAGTCCGGTCTGTTCGTCTGATACGTCGCATATCAAGTCTAGGGGTGGTAAACGTCAGACCCTAATAACCGATAAGTAGTGCCGACGTGAGGCTCATAACGGGTCGAGAAACTACTGGTAACACTTACCAGCAAATCTCTGATCAGCCCTGGCCAGGGACTTCCCTGTTACGGCCAATCGATCACAGCGCAACATCAACCCCTAATACCGGGAGAGACGAAACCCCTCCTATCGCTCATTGCCTCCATGTGACTCGGGACTGTACCCAAAGACCACCGTTTTGCATGCCCTCATGGACGTGGTAAGGTGGAGATCAAAGCACAGTGGGAATCACACAAGACTCTATGACGATCTCGGGTCTACAGACTAACCTGTACAAGTATCACCTGAGAACTGCCATCTGACGTGAGGTATAATACCATCTGGGAGTTCTCGGCGAGTCCGTCCAGTATACCCAGTCTCCACTGAGCACCCGTATACCATCTCTGATGTCGAACACCAATGGATATGGGATCATCCATCGCCCATCTCATGGGTCGAGAAGCATATACGCTAGTCTACTCTGGTATATCGATGCCCTGTCTCGATACACTCACGACTAGGGACCTTGAAGGATGTACTTATGGACTACCATGTCCCCACTAGTATGATCTGCATCATAGTCCAGGTAGTCAAGTACACATCCTAAGGGCTTTACCAACATGTAACTATAAGACAGTTTAAAGAGACAAGTGTACATGTTAAGATAAAGAGTAACCAGATAGCATACTATCATATCGAGCAAGAAAGTCATCTCTATATATGTCCAAGCATCCAATATAATATACACCATCTGTACAATACTGGCCTCTAGGGCATACATACAACTAACAAGTCTAGGATTAGGGTAGATGAAGGGTTTTTAATAAAAAAAATGTAAAATTTAGGAAATTCATTAAAAATTGGAGTAGTTATGTGTTAATGGGCATTCTGGAACCGATCTAAGTAATTGGAGTGTGCAGGGAGTTAAAGAAGTGGAAAAGGCATGACTTTCATCTTGGGGACTCGGCCGTCCGGCCGAATCCGGCCGGCGGCGCCGGCCGATCCCGGCCGAGTCGAGACGTCGGGAGGTGGGGGTCTCCTCGGGTGCTCACTGGTGCATTTAGATTTTAATGGGTAGTGGGAAAATCTGGAGTTATCTTGTGTGGACTGTTGGGCTTCCATAAAATTTAAAACAAAATAAATACAAAAATAATGCGGGGCATGGGATTTGAACTCCGGTGGCTTGGTTCAGCAATGCAAAGTATTACTAATGAGCTACAAGCTCCTTCTTCTAATTATTGTGTGAAATAATTACTTAAAGTGGTAACATCAACATTAAATACCCCAAGTATACATTAATTTTAAAGCAAATTTTTTTACACTAAAAATGGAGTTACATTCTTTTAACTTGTAATTAAAAAGCAAAATAATTACTTATAACTTGTGCTCCGACTAAAATACCCCTTTATGGATTTTTGAAAAAAAATTTGTAAAAATTGTTTTGGAAGTTTGGGGTTGTTACATTTTACCATCCTTATAAAAATTTTGGAAATTTGGGGTTGTTGCATTTTGTGTTTGTGATGATAAATGGTGAGAAATTGAAAACAAAAGAGAGCAAAATTTATACTTCATCATCCTAATCTATTCTAGCCACTTAGATTAGAGTGTTTACTTCTCTAATTACTTCATTAGTGAAGTGTAGGATTGGGTTAGAGATTCTTCAAGGTAGATCGTCTTAGATCAAGAAGACTTCAAGCAAGATGTATCATTCACCTCTTGGAGCCTCACGAGAGTCGGAGTTCTTGATGATCGCACCGAAGGGACCTCAACACGGAGCTTATGAAGCGAAGGAACGGACTACAAAGGTTGTAATTCTAATCTCTTTACTTCTTTGTTTGTGATACAAACTTGTTACCCTAGAAATTCTAGCATGATTCATGGTTTGCATGCTTTGCACCTCTCTAATTTTTAAAGTGGCATGAGTGATGCTACCAAACCCTAGACTAGATGCAAGGGAAGCCCAACAGTTTTATGCCAGTATACACTATTTATTGACATCGTGATTTTGAGATTTCGGATTTCCATGAGATTTGTTGATTTGGAGAAACCGCAAGGATTTATAAACTTATTAATATTTTCAGAAGATAGAATTTGCGGTTTTCTCATGTTATGTGAGATATGTCCACCATGATTTTTCTAGGCTCATGAGCGATATCATACACCCGATTCGAGGAAGAGGAGGAAACGTCTGTGGGTGCATGGTGGACCTGGTGCGGTACCCCGGAGCAAGATGGTCGCAGATGATGGAGTTAAGCCCGGCTGGGGAGCACTACTGACCGGTTATTATGACGTGTCGGATGTCCGGAGGATACCGATGTGATCTTGAGATTTTATCATATGGGACAGTCCGAATTGCCGGAACCCTAGATATTGAGATTTGATGTTACGGGCCAGTCCGGATTGCCGGAGCCTGAGATATTGAGATAGAAAGATATATATTTTGTGTCGATACTAGACACTGATCCTCTGTTGATTTTATTGATGATACATCGATTTTATACAGAAATCTTACTGAGATAAGAAAACAGTTTTCTTATTTAGATGTATTCTGTTTTCATGCATTCATACATCATATATATGATATGTTGCTACATGAGGCACTGACCTGAGCACTTGGTATTACACTTATGTATATATGTTTACCCTTGCCATTATTGATTCTTCGGGCTATATTATATTGAGGATATATTACCGTATGACCTAGGATTTAGTCATACATGTGATTTCTGCATGGTGATGTTTTCTACTAACGAGTTGGCAACTCATCCCCGTTGTGCCACAGTTTCTTGCAGGTTTTGTCGTACAGGTTTCCTTGGTGGCTTTCCTGGCACACTACTTCATTCCGGGTGATTGCTTTGGTAGGTGGATTCACTCGCATCGTGACCACCATTGTACTTTATTATTTCAGTTGTATCTAGTAAACTCCATCAACCAGACTTGTATTAATTTGTAGACTTAGAAGACCAGTGTATATTCTTACTACCTTATTGTCGGGCTTGTATTATTATGGTTTTCTTGATGATATTGGTTTCCTTTTGAGTTTTTATTCTCGCCCTTCGGCGTTGTATATTATATTGCGTTGCATGGTTGTGTCCGCCAATTGGCGAAGAGCTATCTCCCACTTGGGGATGCCTTTTATCATTTATGTGTATTATTCATGTTGTACCCGTTTGGGTTCAGTATTTACAAAGAAGACTCTGCCGAAATTTTCGGAAAATACTTGATGTTTTCAAAATATTTAATATGACTTTCAAAGTGATTTATACGCAAACTTTTAAACAAGTTTTCCTTCACTTTCTTCTTTTAAATGGTTTAGATTTCTGGGATTTTCGCTTTCTTGAATTAGATGGGGTCCAATAATTTCATATGATTCAAGTTCCAGTCACGTGCCATTTCGGGTCATGACAAAGTTGGTATCAGAGCGCTAGGTTAACCTTGGTTCGAGTCTATGTTTGACTATGTGGAGTCTAGGGCATTTATATATATTCAGAACCTAGGCTTGACCTTACGAAAATTAGACTTGGTCGAGGCGGTATTAGACCCGAACTTTCGTCGCGTAGGTTGACTTTGATTGATGGAGTAGGTGACTTAAGTAGAGTGACGTACTGTATGTATGTTCCGCGGCATACTTACGATATGTTACTCCCCTTAAGAAGCCTTATGATGTACATCTCCTTACACAGTATTATATTCTTTCCTATGATCTATCCTCATCGATATCGGTTTATGGTTTTTGCTGCCACGATTACACGGGCAGAGAGATCTGCGGCTAGAGTTGCGGTCAGCACGAGTTCATCACAGACGAGGACTGACCAGGGCGTAATTCTGGCGACACACGATTGCATAGTTGTGTAATTTTATTTTGTTTTCGTGCTGTGAGCGTTTGATGGATTGCTTTTACAAAATTTCTCGAACGTGCAAATCAGCACCAGAGGATTGGGCCACTGCCAGAGGCCAGCCAAAATGTGATGACCGTCAATACACCGATTATTCTTGATGATTGAGGCACTGTTCAGCATGCAGACAAATGACTCAGTTGTTGCTGCGAATGATGAGATATCGCACCAGATGTTTGAAGCTAATGCAGCACGAGTTGTACTGAGAGATATGATATATGATCGCTAGTCTCCCAAGGATGAATGACTCGGACATGTGGTTCGTTTACACGCCCCGATGCAAGGACATCAGATTGATTGATTCCATCTAGAGAAGACTTCTCACAGGTACGTTCAGAGTCGAAAGAAAACGATCGAATGTCAGAAACCCATTTTCCAAGTTTAAAGTATTCGGAAAAACATGCAAGTAATTTCATGGACCCTCTAGAAGAATGAAACCCTAACTCGATATAATGACCATGAGAACACTTTGAAACCTTAGGATTTGCGGCAGTTCCGCGGTGCTATTAATGAGGCTTAGGTTTGCCCTTCTCCGGCTGGTCCATAGGTACTGTGGCGTGTACTGGATACTATTAAACTGTACTCAAGATGTTGAGCTGTTTGGGGATTATGGAAGTTTGATGAATCGATCGAAAAGTTCGGCATCGTTCGGATATGGATACATTGCTTGGGAGACTCCAGATATGAGTATAGCTGTTGGAGCGCAGTCCATGCAGCCACGAAGAGACGAGTCCGAATCAGTCGACATTAGAGAAAAGTGGAGTAAGAGATTCGTATGAGCTTTCGATGAGATGACGTTCCACTCAGTTGACACCAGAGATGTGATACACATGTAGAGGCGTTTTATATGGATATATCTTCCAGAAGGAGTCACGATGAGGATGCAGCCGTTCCAGAACAAGAAATAGATTTAGTAAAGGATGATAACTTCCGGGCAGTTCAGCAGAAACAAGATTTTGGAGAGACCTCGACAGAACCTTTATGGAATACTATAAGAGAAGACTTGGACCCAGGATCAGTCGTATTGTGCACACCCAGTAGGCCAGAGTTCGGCATCGTCGGCGATACATGTAATGAGTGACCATGATAGTTGGCCAGAGATCTTTAGAGGATGTGCCAGAGTGGGACTGTTTCCATCATCTTTGATTTGGGTAATTTGGGCGATTCATTTGCATGATTGAGATTTTGTGCACCACAGTTGCACTTGACATCGATTTGATATCATTCGAGATGTTGATTTTGATTTCATGTCTATGGTATGCATGTCATTTGACTTGTGCTTTCGGTGTAGTCTCCATTCACTTTTATTATTTTGATTTGATTTTTGTGCACGTTGATGCACATGGTTATGAGATTATTTACCATGATATACCTGATTTAGATTGAGATGTGCTGTATATCGTCGATTTCGATTGTGAAACTCGATATTTGTTTTCGTGCACCTTGTGCACTTGATTTGGATTCTTGCGCATACTTGACGCACAGATGCGATTTTGGTGCACACCAGATGCACTAAATTGGGATTCTTCATGCATGTCAAATGCACCTAATATTGCTGTCAGGCACACCCGTTGCCTTTGACAGGTGTTTCGTGCACACCCGTTGCACTTTGAATTTGTTTCTGTGCACATGTATAGAACATTCATGGATTTCAATTTTCGTGCGCACCAGACGCACGTGGCATTCTTATGCACATTTTGGGATTGATTCTTGTGGAGCAGTACGTTTTTAGGATATTTACTATTTGATTTAGTACTGAGCAGGACTAGTCAGAGGACAGTACCTGAATATATTTTTGCATTGCATTGATTGTTATCGAAGGGATTTCCAAAAATGAGCTATAGTCCCAGTATTTACCTACGCGTCCGAGATGACACGAGACATATAACAAAGGAGACCCTTCTAAATTATTTTTCAAAACTGCGGGACGTGTATGTTAAACAAAGGGTATATATATTTATAGTTATTTTCTTACAATAGACGTCTGCCACTGTGCAGTGGTACGCGCATCGCACAGCGACTTGAAAAGGTTTTGCATGCATTTCTTTCAAATGTTTTAAAGATGCGTACATGTATAGCTTGATGTATATCATGTTGGTTTTCGTATTGGGCTTGGACATAGGTGTCTTCACCATAACTCCGATGATTGCGGAATGCTTGACGGAGTTTGATTTTAATTATATACTCGTTTTTAATGCCCAAGCATTGCGCTACGATGTGTTTTATGTATTTTTGACTTTGGAACCCCGACACCTTGATCTTTTTACTGAAATGTTTTAGTATTTGAGGGGTTTAAATTTAAACTCGGGGACTGAATTTATTTAAAAGGGGAAGATTGTAACATTTCGGAAAAATAAAATATTATTTTTTGGAATTTGTATAATTAAATAATAAATATTATGAATATTTTAATGATGCGGTACGATTATATACCGATAAATCGGGAAATATTTGGAAATTATGTTAATTATTGAATTTGAAAGAGATTATAAGAATGGAGCATTCATAAATTTTTATAAAATTAATTATATTCTATATTAATGCTAAGCTCGATTAAATATCACTAATCGTACATTAAACTTGATTTGTGCGCATGACATGCACCATGTCATATTACACCTTTTTACATTTTTCTACCTTGTTTTGTTTCTTTTTCAATCATGGTTTGGTTTTAAAATCAAAAGAGAGGAGAAAAAGAAAAGGGAATAAACAATAAGGTATGGCCAAGAGAGAGAAGAGAGAGGTGAGGGGTCTTTGACCATTGCTTCCATTTGTTTCCCTCCATTTCCTTCATCATTCTCTCCTCCTTCTTCACTTATGGCTGCCCTCTCCTTCCACCACCTCAAACTCCTCACTAAAACCCCAAAGGCACATCAAAACCTTTCCTTCACTTCACAAAAAAGATGCATAAGCTCACTACAAGAATGAGAGACCAAGAAAATTTGGATTTTGAAGACTTGGGGCAACTCAAAAAAATTCTTGAGTTGCCAAATGAGATATTTCCTTCATCATTAGTGTAGAATTTCATTTCGTTTAGCTTAAACTTTAGTTTAGAATTGGTTTCGTGGGGTCTTGTGACATAGGAAAATTCCTAGAAGAGATTTGAGGAATTCATGAATTGAGATAGTGTAATTGAAGCATAATAGTGACCTTAAACCCCTGTATTGTTAGTTTCATGGACTGAAACCATAGACTAAAAACCCAATTCACAAACATAGAAATCCCCGATATCGTATTTTGTGGAAATTGTGATGGGAAATAGAAATCTGCAATGACTCGGAGGCCTGGAAAATTATATAGCGATTACAGTGACACAAGCAGGTGACCTAGAAGCTAACCTAGAGACCCGAGCCCTAAACTGTAACATCTTAGGATAATGGTTAGTGAATAGTTATATTTAAATAATGGTTTTTAACAAAAATTTTACCAAATTTTGTTTTAAATATTTTTCCTAATTTAATAAATATTTTTCCAAAATTTTCCTAGGCTTGCACACACATGTGCATGTAAACTAGGGTTTTTAAATTGAGTTTTTACCATGATTATTAACCATGGTGGGTTAATCATGGGGTTAAGTCTTTTGGGTTTAAATTAAGGTAACTAGTTAATTAGTAATTGTTTTAAATTGAGTTTGTGTTAGGTGTTGACTTGTGAGAGAGAGGGAGGGTGCATCATGGCTCAAGCCATGCTTGCATTAAATGACGAGAGTGAGAGGAGGGTTGACAATTGGTCCTTGAGTGTTTCCTCTCATTCCTTTGCTTTTCTCTCAAAACTCTCAAAACTCTCACACTCTCAAATTGTCGTTTTTAAGCAAATTTTAGGTTTTCTGGATCTGCTATTGACCCGGTGAGTTCAAAATGGAATTGAGAAGACTGCAGTATAGTGGAGATGTGCTGATACCCTAGCTTTAACCCGACCCCCTAACTGCTACAGTAGGCCGCCGATTTTCTCTTTCTGGCCGCAATTTGCAGCCAGATGGGTAGGGTTTTGGGTGTTGTTTGGTCCTGTAGGTGTCTGCTAGTGTGTAGGGTGTTGTTATATATATAGTTTTGTAAGTTTAGCTCTGTGTAGAAATCTGGGACCAAATACCTGTTTTGCCGTTTTTCTAAACCTTCGCGACACGCGTGATACGTGAGTAGGTTTGGGGTTTTTGCGTATCGCGACGCGGCGGGGTAGTTTCAGGCGCGTGATCACACGTTTTAGCGTATCGCGCACACGCGCGATTGGTTTGCGACACGGGTTTCTAGTTGGACCGTAATGTCGCGTTTCTGTGAAATTGAGCTTATGTGTGATATATGTTATGTGATTCTAGGTTCGCAGGCCAGTGAGACGGACGCTGCGAAGAAGGTCAAGCAAGTTGTTGGATACACTTAGCGCGAGACTCGGTGAGTAGATTTCACATCTACGGGGATATCGCCCGCATGGCGTTATGCGTCAGGGCTGATAGGACTTTATTATTATATGTTGCATGTACCCCATAGACTGTCATCGCATATTGCATTCCCTGCTGTGTTTATATATATATGCTTAGAACTGATAGAACACCGCACTATTACTAACGGTTTATGTTGCACGGGCACTATTTGCATGCTACACACACACCGTTAGTAATTGCCATGCCACACTCACTGTAGAACTGCCTGATTATATTGATGTAGTTTATCTTACATATGATTGGTGGTGATTTCCTGGAAATTGGGAGCCGCATGACATCTTTAAAAACGGAAACTATTTTAAAAAGCGGTTTTTCCCCTTATACCCATACCATGGATTGATTTACATTGTATCACTTATTGGATTTACTTAGTGATGGATTTTCATGTGATTTCTGGTTTTGAGGACCGTGGAATTATTTAAAGAAAAGATGCACCATTTTGAAAAACCCGGTACCTCGTGATATGATATTTTGGTGCGTCCACCACGCGTTTTCTCGGTGCTGAGACGTGTGCTTGAAACCCGATTCGAGGACTGGATGATCCGTCTACGGGTTCATGGTGGGCCCGGTATGGTTCCCCTCGGCGAGATGATCGATGGGTTTGCCGATTGAGCCTGGAGGCGGGCGAGTACCTACCGGTGATTGGTTGGACCTGGCAGTTGTCCGGAGGATACTGACCAGAGTCGAGAGATGGATGCGGGATGATCCGTACTGCCGGGGCCGAGGGCCGACACCGCAGACGGACCCCGTGGGCCGATCCGGACTGACGGAGCCCGATATACGAGGATTTGCGTGTCGATGCTGGACACGAGTATTTTATGATATTTTGGGTGCCGATGTTGGGCACTCGTGATTTCTCAGAGATATACAGGATTTGAGGGCCGATGGGTGTGCCGGCACCTGAGTGTATTTGGGATCTGGGTGAAGTGTGAGGCACCGATCATTGCTTTCCATGTAGACATATCCATGTAGATATTATTTATCCCATGCTCAGTATTGATTACTATATACCTCATCCTGTAGCATTTACCTGATAGAGCACTTGCATTACTATTGCATCCACTGTTGGCATGCATTGATATCATCTGCTGGCATTAGTAGAGCCACGCTATATGTACATGCTCGCGATCACCTTTATATGTTATCTCTATTCACGAGTTGGCAACTCACCCCCGTTGTGCTACAGTATTTGCAGGCTGCCCTTGGGAGTAGTCACGGCCGGCTGTTTACCGCATCTTCTGGCACAGATACCCTTTTGAGGCGAGATAGCCTTTTGCTGCTAGGTGGGTTTTGTACGGTATCTGTTGTCTTTCAGTTGTATATTGATGTATCTAGTATTCTCCATCTACCTTCTGTATTGACTTAGAGACAGTTGTGAGGACGATATATATGATTTTATACTCTGGTGTCGAGCTCGCATGTGAGCCGACTTTATTTTATGCAGTCTTATCTTTGTGATATTTGTCCTTGCTTTACTGTGTATGCTTCGCTACGGCGTCGTATATCATATTGTGATGCTTTATTCATTTCACTTGTTATTTCTGCTACACCTTGCTTTTACCCGACTTGCGGGACAAATGTTTTAAAAAGGAAATGTTGCCAAAATTATAAAAATTATAACTCTTGAACTAAAAAGGATTACTACTAAATAAATGGAAGTTTCTCAGATATGTATGACTGTTTTTACAAAAATGTTTCAATCATTCTTTATTTATTGGTTTTGATTTCTGGGTTCGGCTTACTTAGCCGTGTTACGCCTTTAGACGTTGCGTGGTTAAGTGCCGGTCACGAGTCGAAATTCTCGGGTCGTGACAAAGTTGGTATCAGAGCGTAGGTTTTACCTTCGGAGTGTAGGATGACCCTGGTATGATGGAGTAGGTAGCTGCAGCTGGGTAGCATAGCGTGTGTATGTTCCGCGGCATACTCACGACACGGTACTCCGCCTACGCGACCTTAGGACTTGTTGATTTAAATTCCTTCCTGAATACATGCGTTCTTGCGATTCGATTTCCGTGTTCTTATCGAATCCAAATTTTCTTTCAGCCATTATGCCGCCTAAGACTACGAGGGCACAGAGAGCGGCCGCGAGGGCCGAGATTCGAGTTGACTCGTCCGTGACGAGGACTGATCCGGGCAGTGCACCCGTTGTACCCGAGCAGGCTGTTCCTCCCGTGACAGATCAGATCGCCACGCTAGGGGCTGGTATGCAGGAGATGCGCCAGACGGTGGGATCTAGCATGCAGGAGATGCGCCAGATGATAGGATCGCTAGTTGAGACGCTTCGAGCCCAGCGACCAGAGGTAGCTCCACCTGTTCCAGCGACCGCGATGGTACCTACCGCACAGCCAGTTGTCTCTGCAGCCACGGAGGTGATCACAGTATCGCTATCAGAGTTCATGAGGCTGAAGCCTCCGGTATTCACAGGCACCGATACAGCCGAGGACCCACAGTCTTTCATCGACAGGATGGCCAGGATATGCCGTTCCCTCATATGCGCAGATGCGAGATGGGTCGAGTTTGCGAGCTTTCGCCTAGAAGGTCTTGCGCAGAAGTGGTGTGATTCAGTTGAGAAGGGCAGAGCAGCAGGTTTTCCTCCTATGACCTGGACGGAGTTCGTGACCATATTTCTAGCCCGTTTCCTTCCCCAGAGTGTTAGGGATGCCCGTGCACGCAGATTTGAGTCCTTGCGCCAGACGCCAGGGATGACAGTGGCAGAGTATGACGTGCTGTTTACAGAGCTAGCAGTCTATGCCCCATATTTAGTGGCTACCGAGGAGTTGCGAGTCAGGAGATTTGTTCGAGGCTTGCTTACACCACTGTTCCTCGCGATCAGCGCGCAGCACTACGAGACCTATGCAGCAGCTGTAGACGCAGCCCTAGTAGTGGAGGAGCACATTGCTGAGACTTCGGTAGTTCCAGAGCCGAAGAGAGTTCGTACCAGTATTTCCGCACGGAGGCAGTCATTCAGACGCCGCGACAGGTATCGTTCTGGTACGAGGAGTAGCAGAGGTTCGGGACGAGGCCGGATGTTTAGTTCGTATCCCCAGGAAACTCAGCAGTCGCCTCGGGGTTGCTTCAGATGTGGTAGCCTACTTCACCTCGTTCGAGATTGTCCAGAGACACACCGGAGGGAGGCGGCAGCACCGCATGTTACTTTACCACCTTCACCACCCCAGAGGGCGTTGCCCGTTGTACCTACCGTTTCTCCGCGCCATACTCATGCACAGAGAGGTCGTGGGCATGGAGGAGTTGCTCAGAGAGGGCGAGATGACCGAGGCAGAGGGCAGTCAGTTGCAGGTGGTGGACAGGCGAGGGTTTTTGCTTTGACACATCAGGACGCACAGGCGTCCAATGCAGTGGTTTCAGGTATCCTTCCTGTATGTACAGTTGATGCTCATGTATTGTTCGATCCCGGATCCATACACTCATACGTATCCACACACTTTGTGCTGAGTTTGGGTAGAGAGTCCGGCTTGCTTGATCAGCCGCTTGTGGTGACCACTCCTGTGGGAGAGTCGTTTGTTGCTAGGCACGTGTTCCGATCCTGTATCGTCTGTATTGGCAAGAGAGAGTTGCCTGTCGTCTTGATCCTTCTGGAGATGTTGGACTTCGACGTTCTTTTAGGCATGGATTGGTTAGCCACGTGCTATGCTTCTGTGGACTGCCGTGAGAAGACAGTTAGATTCTGCTTTCCCGGCGAGTCGGTTTTTGTTGTGTTGGGGGACCGTGGTGCCGCCCCTCACAGTGTGATTTCTTCTTTTCGCGCTGGACAGCTTTTGAGGAAGGGATGTCAGGGATTTCTCGCCTATGTTTGCGATGCTCGCGCTACCGAGGTTCCATTGAATCAGGTTCCGGTTGTCAGCGAGTTACCTGATGTGTTCCCTGCCGAGCTTCCAGGGTTGCCGCCCGAGCGCGACATTTCTTTCTGTATTGATTTGGTTCCTGGCTCGGGGCCTATTTCCATACCGCCTTATCGGATGGCCCCGGCGGAACTTAGAGAATTGAAGGGTCAGTTGCAAGATTTGCTGGACAAGGGACTTATTCGACCCAGTGTTTCTCTTTAGGGTGCTCCAGTCCTGTTCGTTAAGAAGAAAGATGGCAGTTTGCGTCTGTGTATCGACTACCGCCAGCTGAACAGGGTGACAGTGCGGAAAATGTATCCTTTGCCGCGTATCGACGATTTGTTCGACCAGCTTCAGGGGGCAGGGTACTTTTCGAGGATCGATTTACGATCGGGCTATCATTAGCTGCGGGTTCGACAGGAGGACATTCCCAAGACAGCCTTCCGTACGCGCTACGGCCATTACGAGTTTTTGGTAATGTCGTTCGGACTCACCAATGCGCCAGCAGCCTTCATGGACTTGATGAACCGTATTTTCCGGCCATACTTGGATCTGTTCATCATAGTCTTCATTGACGATATCTTGGTGTATTCCCGGAGTAGTGAGGAGCACGAGCAGCATCTGTGGATCACATTGCAGACCTTGAGGGAGCACCAGCTTTATGCGAAATTCTCCAAGTGTGCTTTTTGGCTGGACAGCGTGGAATTCTTGGGACATGTGATTTCACGAGACGGTATATGTGTAGATCCGAGGAAGATAGAGGCCGTTCAGCGTTGGCCCAGACCCACATCGGTGACGGAGATTCGCAGCTTTTTAGGGTTAGCCGGTTACTACAGACGTTTTGTGCAGGACTTCTCCCGTATTGCTACACCGTTGACCGGGTTGACCCGGAAGGGAGTTCCTTTCGATTGGACGGAGGAGTGCGAGCACAGTTTTCAGCAGTTACGGGCTCGGCTGACGACGGCACCGGTGTTATCTTTACCTTCCGGATCGGGAGGATTTGTGGTCTTTTGTGATGCTTCTCGAGTGGGGTTAGGGTGCGTTCTGATGCAGCATGACTGGGTGATCGCGTATGCCTCGCGACAATTGAAGAAACATGAGTAGAACTACCCCACTCACGATTTGGAGATGGCAGCAGTGGTCTTCGCACTTAAGATCTGGCGACATTACCTATACGGCGAGTCGTGCCAGATATTCATGGATCACAAAAGTCTGAAATACATATTCCAGCAGCGGGACCTGAACCTTCGACAGCGCCGATGGATGGAGTTAGTGAAGGATTACGATTGCGAGATCTTATATCACCCGGGCAAGGCAAATGTGCTGGCTGATGCTTTGAGCAGGAAGCCCGGGAGCAGTTTATCTTGTTTGAGCGCAGTACAAGAGCAGTCATCAGCAGATTGGCAGATGTTATGCGACAGCCGGATACAGTTCGAGTTCACGCCGATTGGAGGACAGATAGCGCATGTCCGTGCACGCCCACAGTTGATCGATCGTATACGTGAGGCACAGCTCAGTGATGACCGATGTTCAGAGATCATGGCACAGGTTGGACAGGGCAGATTTTCCGAGTTCGTGATCGATGATCAGGGGTTACTACGATTTGGAGTCAGACTGTGCGTACCAGATGCTGAGGGACTGAGGCGTGAGATTCTTGAGGAGGCACATCGATCGGTATATAGCGTCCATCCCGGTTCCACCAAGATGTATCATGATATGAGAGGTGTTTACTGGTGGGACGGAATGAAGAGGGACATCGCAGATTTTGTGTCGAGATGCCTGACTTGTCAGCAAGTCAAGGCTGAACACCAGAGGCCCGCGGGAGAGCTACAGCCGTTACCCATTCCGGAGTGGAAATGGGAACAGATTTCGATGGACTTCATTGTGGGACTACCCAGGACTAGTCCGGGGTATGACTCCATCTGGGTGATCGTGGATCGGTTGACGAAAGCGGCTCACTTCCTACCGGTGAAGACGACTTTCGGATTTACTCAGTATGCCCAGATCTACATTGACGAGATAGTGCGACTACACGGAGTCCCGACGTGTATTGTGTCCGACAAAGGCACCCAGTTTACCAGTAGACTATGGCAGAGGCTTCAGGAGGCTTTGGGCACTCGCTTGAGTTTCAGCACAGCATTTCATCCGCAGACCGACGGACAGTCAGAGCGGACCATTCAGACTCTCGAGGACATGCTCAGAGCTTGTGTATTGGATTTCGGAGGTAGCTGGGATCATCATTTGCCCTTAGTAGAGTTCTCCTACAATAACAGCTACCAGGAGACCATACAGATGGCACCATTTGAGGCTCTTTATGGAAGGAGATGCAGGTCGCCCACTTGTTGGACAGAGCTCAGTGAGAGCAGTATCTTAGGGCCACAGATCGTTGAGGAGACGACAGCGAAGATCCAGTTGATTCGCGATAGGATGAGAGCAGCCCAGAGTAGGCAGAGATCTTATGCGGACCGTCGGCGACGCAGACTTGAGTTTTCTGTTGGTGATCATGTTTTCTTGAGGGTCTCCCCAATGAAAGGTGTGATGAGGTTTGGGAAGAAGGGGAAGCTCAGTCCCAGGTATGTGGGCCCCTTCGAGATCCTCGAGCGTGTTGGTGCAGTAGCCTACCGTTTAGCCCTTCCGCCCAGCTTCCCAGATGTGCACCCCGTATTTCATGTCTCGATGCTCCGTAGATATCTTCATGATCCTTCGCATGCGATTCAGCATCCGACGATCCAGCTTGAGCGTGACCTTTCCTATGCAGAGCAGCCGGTGATGATCTTGGATCGGCAAGTGAAGAAATTAAGATCGAAGGACATTCCATCAGTCAAGGTACTTTGCCGTGGCCAGAACCGTGAGGAGGTCACTTGGGTGACCGAAAGCGAGATGATGAAGACGTTTCCCCATCTTTTTGAAGGTACGTGTAGTTGGATTTTTGAAATTCGGGGACGAATTTCTATAAGGGGGAGAGAATGTAACATCTTAGGATAATGGTTAGTGAATAGTTATATTTAAATAATGGTTTTTAACAAAATGTTTACCAAATTGTGTTTTAAAATTTTTTCCTAATTTAATAAATATTTTTCCAAAATTTTCCTAGGCTTGCACACACATGTGCATGTAAACTAGGGTTTTTAAATTGAGTTTTTACCATGATTATTAACCATGGTGGGTTAATCATGGGGTTAAGTCTTTTGTGTTTAAATTAAGGTAACTAGTTAATTAGTAATTGTTTTAAATTGAGTTTGTGTTAGGTGTTGACTTGTGAGAGAGAGGGAGGGTGCATCATGGCTCAAGCCATGCTTGCATTAAATGAAGAGAGAGAGAGGAGGGTTGACAATTGGACCTTGAGTGTTTCCTCTCATTCCTTTGCTTTTCTCTCAAAACTCTCACACTCTCACACTCACACACACACTTACCTCAGCAGGACCCCCAGCAACAGCAGCAGGCAATTAGCAGTAGCAGCAGCAGCAAAGTTCAGCAGCAGCAGCAGTGAGCACCAACAACAACAACATCAAGTGCAGCCCCTTCCCTTCACTTCTTCATCTTCCTGCAGCTCCCTAGGGTTAAGTGTGAGGTATATTTCCTAACTTGCTTCCCTAGTTTGCTTGGTTGGCGTAGATTTGCATCGGTTAATGGTTTTTAGTGCGTTTTAGTGTGATATGGAGTGTTTAGTGGGAAATTTGTGCTAATGTGATGTGTTAGGGTTTCAGTATGTTGTTAGTGAGTTACTGAGGCCATTTTAGCTTGGCTTAACCCCAATTGCACTAAAATACCACCAGTTTCCCTATTTGATGCAAATTGTCGTTTTTAAGCAAATTTTAGGTTTTCTGGATCTGCTATTGACCCGGTGAGTTCAGAATGGAATTGAGAAGACTGCAGTATAGTGGAGATGTGCTGATACCCTAGCTTTAACCCGACCCCCTAACTGCTACAGCAGGCCGCCGATTTTCTGTTTCTGGCCGCAATTTGCGGCCAGATGGGTAGGGTTTTGGGTGTTGTTTGGTCCTGTAGGTGTCTGCTAGTGTGTAGGGTGTTGTTATATATATAGTTTTGTAAGTTTAGCTCTGTGTAGAAATCTGGGACCAAATACCTGTTTTCCCGTTTTTCTAAACCTTCGCGACACGCGTGATACGTGAGTAGGTTTGGGGTTTTTGCGTATCGCGACGCGTCGGGGTAGTTTCAGGCGCGTGATCACACGTTTTAGCGTATCGCGCACACGCGCGATTGGTTTGCGACACGGGTTTCTAGTTTGACCGTAATGTCGCGTTTCTGTGAAATTGAGCTTATGTGTGATATATGTTATGTGATTCTAGGTTCGCAGGCCAGTGAGACGGACGCTGCGAAGAAGGGCAAGCAAGTTGTTGGATACACTTAGCGCGAGACTCGGTGAGTAGATTTCACATCTACGGGGATATCGCCCGCATGGCGTTATGCGTCAGGGCTGATAGGACTTTATTATTATATGTTGCATGTACACCATAGACTGTCATCGCATATTGCATTCCCTGCTGTGTTTATATATATATGCTTAGAACTGATAGAACACCGCACTATTACTAACGGTCTATGTTGCACGGGCACTATTTGCATGCTACACACACACCGTTAGTAATTGCCATGCCACACTCACTGTAGAACTGCCTGATTATATTGATGTAGTTTATCTTACATATGATTGGTGGTGATTTCCTGGAAATTGGGAGCCGCATGACATCTTTAAAAACGGAAACTATTTTAAAAAGCGGTTTTTCCCCTTATACCCATACCATGGATTGATTTACATTGTATCACTCATTGGATTTACTTAGTGATGGATTTTCATGTGATTTCTGGTTTTGAGGACCGTGGAATTATTTAAAGAAAAGATGCACCATTTTGAAAAACCCGGTACCTCGTGATATGATATTTTGGTGCGTCCACCACGCGTTTTCTCGGTGCTGAGACGTGTGCTTGAAACCCGATTCGAGGAGTGGATGATCCGTC
Organism: Agapanthus africanus; assembly: GCA_030015575.1. NCBI lineage: Eukaryota > Viridiplantae > Streptophyta > Magnoliopsida > Asparagales > Amaryllidaceae > Agapanthus > Agapanthus africanus. The sequence continues at coordinate 620,469,829 of CM057341.1, forward strand.
TGCGGGTTCGTGGTGGGCCCGGTATGGTTCCCCTCGGCGAGATGATCGATGGGTTTGCCGATTGAGCCTGGAGGCGAGCGAGTACCTACCGGTGATTGGTTGGACCTGGCAGTTGTCCGGAGGATACTGACCAGAGTCGAGAGATGGATGCGGGATGATCCGTACTGCCGGGACCGAGGGCCGACACCGCAAACGGACCCCGTGGGCCGATCCGGACTGACGGAGCCCGATATACGAGGATTTGCGTGTCGATGCTGGACACGAGTATTTTATGATATTTTGGGTGCCGATGTTGGGCACTCGTGATTTCTCAGAGATATACAGGATTTGAGGGCCGATGGGTGTGCCGGCGCCTGAGTGTATTTGGGATCTGGGTGCAGTGTGAGGCACCGATCATTGCTTTCCATGTAGACATATCCATGTAGATATTATTTATCCCATGCTCAGTATTGATTACTATATACCTCATCCTGTAGCATTTACCTGATAGAGCACTTGCATTACTATTGCATCCACTGTTGGCATGCATTGATATCATCTGCTGGCATTAGTAGAGCCACGCTATATGTGCATGCTCGCGATCACCTTTATATGTTATCTCTATTCACGAGTTGGCAACTCACCCCCGTTGTGCCACAGTATTTGCAGGTTGCCCTTGGGAGTTGTCACGGCTGGCTGTTTACCGCATCTTTTGGCACAGATACCCTTTTGAGGCGAGATAGCCTTTTGCTGCTAGGTGGGTTTTGTACGGTATCTATTTTCTTTCAGTTGTATATTGATGTATCTAGTATTCTCCATCTACCTTCTGTATTGACTTAGAGACAGTTGTGAGGACGATATGTATGATTTTATACTCTGGTGTCGAGCTCGCATGTGAGCCGACTTTATTTTATGCAGTCTTATCTTTGTGATATTTGTCCTTGCTTTACTGTGTATTCTTCGCTACGGCGTCGTATATCATATTGTGATGCTTTATTCATTTCACTTGTTATTTCTGCTACACCTTGCTTTTACCCGACTTGCGGGACAAATGTTTTAAAAAGGAAATGTTGCCAAAATTATAAAAATTATAACTCGTGAACTAAAAAGGATTACTACTAAATAAATGGAAGTTTCTCAGATATGTATGACTGTTTTTACAAAAATGTTTCAATCACTCTTTATTTATTGGTTTTGATTTCTGGGTTCGGCTTACTTAGCCGCGTTACGCCTTTAGACGTTGCGTGGTTAAGTGCCGGTCACGAGTCGAAATTCTTGGGTCGTGACATAAACCCTCCATCCAGGCCGTAGATTTATTCACTTGGGCCGCAAATTGCGGCATGGGTACTTCCAAACTGGTTCGTGTTTGGTCGATGGTCCCTTTATCTGTAAACTAGACCCTCAACATACGCAAAACTGGCTAATTTCACCTTAAGCAAAATCAGGAGAGGTTTTCTTAAGTTTCTGGTTTCGTATTGCGACTTTTAATGAATTGGGATTTGGTATTTGATGTTGTGTGCCGTCGTATGACGTCGTTTGAAGTTTGTACATCAACGACGAGGGTTATTTAGTTATTCTTGCATGTGTAGACCATAAGTTTTAACCTATGTGTGATACGCGTGCCGTTTTGGTTTTCGTGTGCGATTTTGGTTTACGATACCTTGTGTGTATATATGTAGGTACCCTCGAATGGACTTGAATGACAAGGAAGAGCATGGCGTCATCGACTTCAGAAAGCAAGGATCAAAGAGAGTAGATATATATCTACGGGTGAAGTCGGGTGGATGGCGTATAGCACCCCCGTAGTATTGTAGTATAGCACGCGAATGCGTTATGAAATATATATATATATATATATATATATATATATAGACACACACACACACGTATGTGTTTTATGAGATGTGCATACTTAGCAAGAAATGCTTAGGTGACTTTGTAAGTCTACGTTTCCCACCCCGGTTTTTACGGGGAGGCGGAAAGGGTAAAAAACGATTTTTTTTATCTCAAGGCAACATGGACTAGAAAATGGGATCTTTGCTAAACAAAACCTAGCAAACTAACTACGAGTTTAGCTACTCGATTAGGGGGTTATACCTTGGTCTTGAACTCCTTCTCTTCTTGCTCCTTGTAGTGGTTTGAACCGCTCCACCTCGTAGTCTTCTCTTTGTCGAAGAAGGATCCACCCAAAAGCTTCTACCTTGAGCTCCAACCTCAACCTAGAGGTAACTAAAGTGCTTGGCATGATAAACCTAGAACTTTAGAGTGAATAGAGAGGAGTTTTGAAGGTTTTATCTCAATAGCTCATGCTTCTCAACACATGAGACATGAGAGCTTTGAGAGAAAGGAAGAGGATGAGCTTTGGATGAGAGAGAGTGAGCAAGTGAGAATGAGCTTGACTTTTTACAAATATTCTCACAAAAGAAAGAATAATGATGATAATAATAATAATTAAGAATTGTGATGGTTAGTTTCAATGACCATTATCATTCATGCATTTAATGCATTTTGTAAAGAACAACAAGTCAACAAAAGTCATTGAAATGAAATGATGATGGTCAACAAGTCCACAATGGTCAACCGGTCAACAAAGTCAATAAGTCAACAAAAGTCAAATGGTCAACTCAACCATGGCACAATAATCCTTAATTAATATTATTAATCATATTTCTTATTCTCATTAGGGTTTAGAAAAAAGTCAACGGTTAACAACCCTAATAAGAATCCTCTGCCTCTGCCTCTGTCAACTGTGCATACACACCCGCAACCGTGTTCCGAGGAACACGAATACATTGAGATTAAACCAATCCAAAACCATATACTAGGATCTGGCTTAAACTAAAGCCCACTAGAAATAACTACCCGGACACCAAACGTGCACAAGTGGGCGGATGTGAACGAACCCTGTCGCAAAACCATGCGACCTCTTCTCTGTTTTGCCCAAAGGCGAATAGCTCTCTGTGTAGGAATCTAAAGACTCGACACTACGCTGGCAGTGGGTTTAACCACAGGCCGCAAACGGTAATAGCTGTACGTAACGGTCTCCAGGTAGATGCCGATAAGAAGACTGATGAGGTGAACCCATTCGAACACCTACTGAGCCTGAATGTGACAATCTCCGTACAGTCCGGTCTGTTCGTCTGTGAGTATCCCATGTCGGGCCTAGGAGGGTGGTAAAGGTCAGTCCCCTAATAGCGGTACAAGTCGTGTCGGAGTGTAGCCCAGAACACCCTGAGATAACACTGGAAACGCTACCAGTATATCTTGCTAGCCCTGGCCAGGGACTTTGTGCAATGGCTCTCCTAGACACAGTGCGATATCAACCCCCAATAACGGGAAAGACGAATCATGTCTAACCTTCACTGCTTCCAAGTGCTTCGGGACTGCACCCAACTACTACCTGTTTGCACGATTCATTTGAGCCATGGTAGGGTAGTAATCTAAGAACAGTGGGAACACACTCAAGGCGAAGTGACAGTGTCAAGTCAACGGACTATGCTGTACTCATGTCGCATGGGAACTGATAACTGACGATAGGTATAATACCAAACCAATAGTTCCCATTGAGTCCTGTCCAGTGTACTCATAACCTAACGAGCACCTGCATACTATCTCCAGTACGACGTACTGATGGCCGTGGGACAAACCATCTCCCTTCTTGGGATGAGAAGCGTATACACTAGTCTACTCTGGAGTATTGATGCCCTGTATCGATAATCCTACTACTAGGGACCTGTATGAGGATGTGCTTGTTGATTACCAAGCCCCCACTAGTGTGACTGCCATCACAATGCTGGTAATCAGGCAAAGATCCTAAAGGCTCCACTAATGTGTATAGGCGATATGCTAAAAGAAACACATGCACACATTAAAGTAGAAACAAACCAAGTAGCATACTACTATTTCGAGCAAGATTGTCCATACAACTGTGAATATCCCAAGCTTCCATTAAGTAATATACAAACTAGTATGGTACAGTAATGGCCTCTAGGGCATATACACTAACAATCTCCCACTTGCACTAAGGCTATGTACTGGCGTATCGAAGACGTATCATCTCGATCAGCCGCTCGAACTAAGTCTGGGGTATGGCCTTTGTGAATGGATCTGCAGTGTTATCTTCTGTCGTAACCCTCCAAACCTCCATCTCCCAGCGATCAACGATCTTCCTGATTAGGTGATACCGCCTCAAGATGTGTTTGGACTTCTGATGGGACCTGGGTTCCTTCGCTAAAGCTGTAGCCCCGTTGTTGTCACAATACAGAAGTATTGGATTAACAATGGACGGAACCACCTAATTTTTTGTCAAGAACTTCTTCATCCAGACTGCTTCTTTTGCGGCATCAGATGCAGCGATATATTCCGCTTTCATCGTCGAGTCAGCAACGGTTTCTTGTTCGGAACACTTCCAACATACCGCCGCTCCATTGAGGGTAAAGATATAACCGGACATGGATTTGGAGTCATCCTTGTCACTCTGGAAGCTGGAGTCAGCAAATGCCGCCAACTGGAGGTCTTTTCCGCCGTAAACCAAAAACATATCCTTAGTCCTTCTCAGGTACATCAGAATGTTCTTTACCGCTATCCAGTGCTTCTCCCCAGGGTTTGACTGATACCGGCATACCACACTCAGTGCATAAGCTACATCTGGTCTGGTACACAACATCGCATACATTATAGAGCCTACCGCAGATGCGTATGGTATAATAAACATGCGATCCCTTTCCAAATCAGTCTAGGGAGACATCTCTTTGGAGAGGGTGATCCCATGACAAGCCGGTAAATTACCGCGCTTGGAATCATCCATACCGAATCTTTTCAGTATGGTGTCGACATACCTGGACTGTGAAAGTCCTAACATCCTCTTGGACCTATCACGATGGATCCGGATCCCCAGAATGTAAGAGGCATCACCCAGGTCTTTCATGGAGAACCTGTGTGACAAGAACCCTTTGACAGATTGTAGCATAGGAATGTCATTTCCAATCAAGAGAATGTCATCCACGTATAAAACGAGGAATACGACAGTTCGTGCAACAATTTTACTATAGATGCATGGTTCATCTGGATTTTTGATAAAGCCAAATTCTTTGACCGTCTCATCAAAACAGATTTCCAACTCTGCGATGCCTGCTTCAGTCCATAAATGGACTTAAGCAACTTGCACACCTTCCCGCTGCTCCCACTCTGAATGAAACCCTCTGGCTGGTCCATATAGACACACTCTTCTAAATTTCCATTTAGAAAAGCGGTCTTTACGTCCATCGGCCAAATCTCATAATCGTGGAAGGCGGCAATTGCAAGAAGGATCCGAATGGATTTGAGCATAGCCACTGGAGAAAATGTTTCGTCATAGTCCAAACGAGGTCTTTTACGAAAACCCTTTGTAACAAGTCTAGCCTTATAGGCCTCAACCTGTCCATCTACACCAATCTTCCTTTTGAAGATCCATTTATAGCCTATGGGTTTTACCCCTTCTGGAGTAACGTCCAAAGTCCATACTTTGTTGGTGTACATGGACTCCATTTCGGTCCGCATTGCATCCTGCCATTTTACCGAGTCAACGCTCTGAATGGCCTGCTAGAAGCTAGTCGGCTCATCATTATCAATGATGCAATCTTGTCTATCCCCGTCTATGAGAAAACCGTAGTATCACTCGGGCGGATGAGACTGTCTACTACTCCTGCGGAGCGGCGCAGAAATGTCCTGTTCTTTCGAACCCTCTGGTTCCACTAAGCTTTCAGTAATAGCCTGTGGTTCTGAAATTTCTTCCAGTTCTATTGCGCTCCCACTTGTTTCTTTTTCTAAGAACTGATGTTCCAGAAAGTGGGCATGACGAGAGACAAAAACCTTTTGTTCTTCTGCATAATAGAAAAGATACCCCATGGAGTTCTTTGGGTATCCCACAAACTTGCACTGTACTGAGTGTGCCTCGAGTTTTCCCGTATGCTGCTTTTTGACAAAAGCTGGACATCCCCAAATCTTCAGATATTGAAGATATGGTTTCTTCCCACTCCACATCTGATATGGTGTGGTAGGCACAGTCTTAGTTGGAACTCGGTTCAAAAGATATGCAGCTGATTTTAGTGCATATCCCCAGAAAGATCGCGGCAACTCAGCGTTACTCATCATGGAACGTACCATATCCAATAGGGTTCGGTTCCGTCTCTCCGATACACCATTATGTTGTGGGGTCTATGGAGGAGTAAATTGAGAGAGAATTCCATTCTCTTTTAGATAACCCAGGAACTCGGCACTCAAGTATTCACCACCTCGATCAGATCTTAGTGTCTTGATACTTTAGCCTGTTTGTTTTTCTACTTCATTCTTGTATTCCTGGAATTTTTCAAAGGCTTCAGATTTATGCTTCATCAAGAAGACATGCCCGAATCTTGAAAAATCATCCGTAAAAGTAATGAAGTAAGAATAACCACTTCGCGCATGTGTAGACATTGGACCGCATACATCGCTGTGTACGAGTCCCAAGAGCTCGCTCGCTCTTACTCCATGTCCAGTAAACGGAGTCTTTGTCATCTTTCCTTTGAGACAGGATTGACAAGTTGCATATGATTGATATTCGAACGGATCCAAATATCCTTCTTTATGTAACTTCGTCAACCTTCTCTCATTGTTGTGACCCAGTCTACAATGCCATAAGAAAGCATAATTTATTTCTGGAGACTTTCTTCTGTGTGTATTCTGGACATTGAAAATCTATGGTTGGTTTAATACGTATATACCATTGCTTAATGTACCCGACCCAATCAGAACATGATTAAGGTGAATGTTTACAACATTGCTTACAAATGCAAAATCATAACCATCTTTAGACATTAAAGATACAGATATGATATTACAAGTCACACTGGGTACAAAATAACAATCACGCAAAACCAAAACAAGTCCATCTGACAATCCCAAGTGATAGTCCCCCACGGACTCAGCATCCATGCCAGCTCCGTTTGCAACTCTGAGGGTCATATCACCTGCCTTCAAAACCCTACGCTTTCTCAGTGCCTGCAAAGAATTACAGATATGAGATCCTGATCCGGTATCCAATACCCAGGAAGTAGAGTTTACTGATAGACGGTTTTCAATAACATACACACCTGAAGCCGAAGCCACAACTTGCTTTGTGTCCTGGTTCTTGGCCTTCCAAGCCCTGCAATCTTTCATCCATTGTCCTTTCTTATGACAATAAAAGCACTCTTCTTTCCCCACAAGCTGTCCCGCTACCTTTGCCATTTTTGCCTTTCCTTTGGCTTCCACTTCACTAACACCGCCCTTTGGTTTGGTGGGGGCTTTCTTCTTCTTTCCTTTGGCTTACGCCTTGGACCTAGAAGAAAAAGGTCCTCCGACAGACAAAGCGGGTGTTTCCCTTACTTTCTTCAGGGTACCCTCTGCACTCCTCAACATGTTAAGGAGTTCCGGAAGTTCAACTTCCTTTCCTTGCATGTTGAAGTTCAGGATAAACTGGGCGTAAGTGGAAGGAAGGCACTGGAGAATCAATTCAGTGTAGAGCTCGTTCTCTAACGTGGTCCAGAGGTCCGCGAGCTCTTCAATATAGCCAATCATCTGAAGCACGTGTTCCGCTACAGATGATCCGACGACCAATCTCGCCGAAAATAACTTTTTCGAGACGTCGTATCTGGCGATACGGGATTGCTCTCCAAACAGATCTTTTGTATGAAGAAATATGGATTCTAGGTCTATATCCTCGTGCCTCCTCTGATGTTCATTGTCCATAGAGGCAAGCATGATGCACTTGGCCCTCGCGCAATCAATCTCCCAGGTTTTACGGATTTCCTTATCGGCGATGCTGGATTATGGTCCGGGGACAGGGGGAGCTTTGGTAGTAAGAAGATACCCCAACTTGTCATAAGTGATTGCCATTTTGACATTCCTGAGCCAATCTTTGTAGTTTGGCCCTGTCAGTATATTTTTTTCTAGTAGTAACTTAAGTCCGGTCATGATGTTTGGTCGCTGCAATTAGGAGAGAGAGAAGAAACACTTTAGCATGATGCTCTTGCAAGTTTAGAGTGGTTTTTAGTTTCTCTAAACAGGATGGCTCCCACTGTTTCTCGAATCCTTCCTCAAACCAAAAAAGAAGAATTAGTCGGGATCAATTTCACCGTACAATACTTGCTTAACCATTCAGCCAGGTTAGTGATGGTACTTCGAGGGAGGTTCTCCAACGCTTTCGCGAAGTTTCTTAATTAAATAACCTCTTTTCCCTGTGGGCATAGCCCCGCTAACACCTTTCTAGACACCTACTTGGTTTATAGCATTGATCGTTAAGTGAGAAAGTTCCCGAGGAGTAGCATATACTCACAGCAGGATCGGGATCCAAATATCATCGCGTGATAAAACTGAAGGAATCCTACCAGAATCATCACACTCCAAATGGTATGCAGCACTAGCAAGTTTCAGTTTCTTTAGAAACTCCTGATGTGGATTTTTTTCCCATGCTCTTATGACCTTAACGTAGGCCAAAATATCATAAGTCACATGTCAAGTTCTACCCATCATTTACCAGGTTAATTTGAACCCACCCATACATACCCTTGACGTAGGCCAAAATGGTAGTACGACTGTCTCAAAACAACGCATCTATCTATGGAACAGATAAATATCCGACAGCTACTATTCACTATGCCTTGGCGTTGGTCAAAATACATAGCTTGAATACTACCGAATATTTAACTGAAATGATGGAGGGCTACGAATGGTTTTGGCGAAACCGTGAACGTAGTGAACTTGATATAATCGAAGGAACCTGATAGCTTTTAAAAGGAGTGGTTTAAGCTCCGCGTTTAAAAGTTGTTTTGAAAAGAAACCGAGTGGTTTTGAAATTGTTCCAACGATTTTAACTTTGGTTTATTTTCTTGAATTAATTTAATGCGTCCCATAATTTAATCCTACCATTGCAGAAAACAACCAAAATATGACGTACGCTTATGCCATCCGCATTCGCCACGGGGCCCCGTCATTACCCGTTAGGTTACTTCACTAACGACAGAGCGGGGGCTGGACTAGCGCGGATTCAAAACTTAAGTAACGCCTACTAGATATCATATATAAATATATACATTCGTCAGATGCAATGATAGCCATTCCAGATCACAGATAAACACATTGGATATACTAGAAATCCGCGTTTCGTTTCAGCCTGCAACGAATGACGGATCACACGGTCGCAATGAATAGCCAAACCCTACCCTAGACCCCTACGGGTGCGGCAAACTACCCGCCAAGTACCCGAAGTGAAGCAACCTCCCTCAACAACGTGAGTAGGCCACTCGACACTTCGAGGTACCCGGTAGTTTGTGTACCCCACCTTGGGTTTATCTTTGGAGCAAAAACAGTAAAAGAAATAATATACAATGGCGGCTACAACCTCATCCCAGATGTGCGGCCATAAAATAATATTACATCAATTTACATATTACAACAAATGAAAGATACAGAAAACTCTCATCTCACAACCCCCGTCTATTCATCCACGACAATCCAACGAGTTCATATACACAATCCAACAACATTACAGAACACAGATATGCACAACCCCCACTAATCGACGTATAGCAATTAGTTGACGTTCAGTGCATATATCACATCACAGATATAACCCATTAGCTAAAGTCTACAGAATTCCGATCAAAAACATGGATTTGTAACTACCCCAAACACAACACTGCTCTCTGGAAAATCTGGGCAGAAACAACATACTTTAAAAATCACAAAATAGAACACTGAGCAAACTGCAGCAAAGACGAGTCGCGGCCGAGTCAACTCGGCCGCGGATCAGCGACAAGAAGCATGTTCTCGCCGCGGTTTTGCGGCGCATTGACCGAGTAAATAGCTCGTTTTTGCTGACTATTCTGAGAAAATCCTGAGCCGATTTTTAAGGTATGCGGAATTAATTTTGGAGCAGTTTAAAAATCGGCAGAAAGTTCAGTTTTCGGACGTGTTTTGCGAATTTTTTTCGGATCGAAATTCTAAATACTTTGCTAACATGCTAGTTATTGTTTAGCTAGGCTCTGATACCACGGAAAGTCCACGTTGCCCACCCCAGTTCTTACGGGGAGGTGGAAACGTTAAAAAACGATTTTTTATCTCAAGGCAACATGGACTAGAAAATGGGATCTTTGCTAAACAAAACCTAGCAAACTAACTACGAGTTTAGCTACTCGGTTAGGGGGTTATACCATGGTCTTGAACTCCTTCTCTTCTTGCTCCTTGTAGTGGTTTGAACCGCTCCACCTCGTAGTCTTCTCTTTGTCGAAGAAGGATCCATCCGAAAGCTTCTACCATGAGCTCCAACCTCAACCTAGAGGTAACTAAAGTGCTTGGCTTGCTAAACCAAGAACTCTAGAGTGAGTAGAGAGGAGTTTTGAAGGTTTTATCTCAATAGCTCATGCTTCTCAACACATGAGACATGAGAGCTTTGAGAGAGAGGAAGAGCATGAGCTTTGGATTAGAGAGAGTGAGCAAGTTAGAATGAGCTTGACTTTTTACAACCATGCTCACAAAAGAAAGAATAATGATGATAATAATAATAATTAAGAATTGTGATGGTTAGTTTCAATGACCATTATCATTTCATGCATTTAATGCATTTTGTAAAGAACAACAAGTCAACAAAAGTCGTTGAAATGAAATGATGAAGGTCAACAAGTCCACAATGGTCAATCGGTCAACAAAGTTAACAAGTCAACAAAACTCAAATGTTCAACTCAACCATGGCACAATAATCCTTAATTAATATTATTAATCATATTTCTTATTCTCATTAGGGTTTAGAAAAAAGTCAACGGTCAACAACCCTAATGAGAATCCTCTGCCTCTGCCTATGTCAACTGTGTATACACACCCGCACTCGTGTTCAGAGGAAGACGAATACAATGAGATAAAACCTATCCCAAAACATATACTAGGATCTGGCTTAAACCAAAGCCCTCTAGTAATAACTGCCCGGACACCAAACGTGCACAAGTGCACGGATGTGAACGATCCCTGTCGCAAAACCATGAGACCTCTACTCTGTTTTGCCCAAAGGCGAATAGCTCTCTGTGTGGGACTCTAAAGACTCGACATTACGTTGGCAGTGGGCTTAACCACAGGCCTCAAGCGGTACTAGCTGTACGTAACGGTCTCCAGGTAGATGCCGATAAGAAGACTGATGAGGTGAACCCATCCGAACAACTACTGTGCCTGAATATGACAATCTCCATACAGTCCGGTCTGTTCGTCTGAGAGTATCGCATGTCGGGCCTAGGGGCGGTAAACGTCTGTCCTCTAATAGCAGTACAAGTCGTGTCGGAGTGTAACCCAGAACACCCTGAGATAACACTGGAAACGCTACCAGTATATCTCGCTAGCCCTGGCCAGGGACTTTGTGTAATGGCTCTCTAAGACACAGTGCGATATCAACCCCCAATACCGGGAGAGACGAATCCTGTCTAACCGTCACTGCCCCCAAGTGCTTCGGGACTGCACCCAAATACTACCTGTTTCCATGACTCATTTGAGCCGTGGTAGGGTAGTAATCTAAGAACAGTGGGAACACACTCGAGGCGAAGTGACAGTGTCAAGTCAACGGACTATGCTGTACTCATGTCACCTGGAAACTGATAACTAACGATAGGTATAATACCAAACCAATAGTTCCCAGTGAGTCCTGTCCAGTGTACTCGTAACCTAACGAGCACCTGCATACTATCTCCAGTACGACGTACTGATGGCTGTGGGACAGACCATCTCCCCTCCTGGGATGAGAAGCATATACACTAGTCTACTCTGGAGTATCGATGCCCTGTATCGATAATCCTACGACTAGGGACCTGTATAAGGATATGGTTGTAGATTACCCAGCCCGCACTAGTATGACTGCCATCAAAACGCTGGTAATCAAGCAAAGATCCTAAGGGCTCCACTAATGTGTATAGGTGATATGCTAAAAGAAACGCATGCACACATTAAAGTAGAAACAATCCAAGTAGCATACTACTATTTCGAGCAAGATTATCTATACAACTGTGAATATCCTAAGCTTCCATTAAGTAATATACAAACTAGTATGATACAGTAATGGCCTCTAGGGCATATACACTAACAGACTTTGGGTTAGTTAGTGTGGTTGTAGGAAAGTGCTTATAGTGTAGTTTCTTAGTCGCGAAACCTTAGAGTAAAGTTTTACACACACGCACACACACACACATACACTTGTTTTATTTGTGCATATATAGGGAATATATATATATATATATATGTTTGTGAGTATGTATGTATATATATATATATATACATATACATGGATGTTAAGTATAATATACGGTACTTGGAGATGAGTCGATGTGATTGGGCATGATGCCACGAGATCGATGATGTGACTTGGTTCGTATTATGAGATACGACATGATATTTTAGCGGATCTTTAGGCGATGAGTTTTCATACACACGCATATATATTGTTGATCATATCGGAATGTACTAGACTTTAGATCAGTACCCCTAATTTAGGATATGATGATAAGGATACCAGATGAATAATGAGATAAATGTGATATTCGACCTTTACCTAGATTTGGGATGTCGTACGATGGATTTACCGTACGAGATATAATTATGATGATAGATCCGCACTCTTGACTCGAGGATGTCATATTATATATATTGTATCATACGTGATACTATTGAGGCGGGATCACCGACTACTAGATATAGATATAGATATCGACTCAGACTTAGGTGGTTTTCCATACCCTTTCGATTAGTCTGTTAGTCTAGTCCTGTAGTTTACTTAGTAGATGTTAGATTGGGCTCGAGTCATACTTATTTCCAACACTAACGAATCATATGTATTTTAAAAACAGGCCAAGGGATACTACGGATATTTCAAAGGACGTACATTTTCTTAAAAACACCATAGCCCCTATTTTCTAAACACCACGATTTGTGTTATTTCAAACGCCAAAATTTTATGACTCATATATATTATGTACATTCTTTATTGTTGCATTTACTATTCATTTGCCATATATTCCTGCTGTTCGTATTGCATTGCATGCTTATATGTGTTTTCGTTAGTTATTATGAAACCTGTTGTCAGGACACCAGCACCATTACCGATGATGTGTATGCTCCACGTACACCTGCTTGCCGGCTCACACACATCATCATCGGTAATTTCCATATCACGTACACTTTAGAGAACATTACTTTACTGATATCGCTTGTTAGCTGATAGTTTCGATATGTCATCACTGTGTTAGTTTAGATATTGCATTTAATACTGTGATATTTCTTGCATATGTACATTCATTTATTATGCAATACTATAAGGCTTTATGCCAGTATCCACTATTTATTGACATCGTGATTTTAAGATTTCGGATTTCCATATGATTTATGGATTTAGAGAAACCGCAAGGATTTTATAAGCTCATTATCATTTTCAAAAGATAGAATTTGCGGTTTTCTCATGTTATGACGTAAGATATGTCCACCAAGAGTTTCTCGGCTCTTGAGCGATATCATACACCTGATTCGAGGAGGATGAGAAATCGTCTGTGGGTGCATGGTGGACCCAGTGCGGTACCCCGGAACAAGATGGTCGCAGATAATAGCGTTGAGCTCGGCATGGGAGCACTACCGACCGGTTATTATGGCGCGCCGGATATCTGGAGGATACCGACGTGGTCTTGAGATTTGATGATATGGGCCAGTCCGGATTGCCGAATCCCTAGATATTGAGATTTGATGTTACGGACCAGTCCGGATTGTCGGAGCCTGAGATATTGAGATAGCGAGATATATATTTTGTGTCGATGCGATACTGATTCTCTGTTGATTTCATTGATGATATTTCAATTTTATACAGAAATCTCATTGAGATAAGTAAACAGTTTCGTTATTTAGATGTATTCTATTTTCATTCATTCATACATCATATATATGATATGTTGCTAACTGAGGCACTGACCCAAGCACTTGGTATTACGTTTATGTATAGATGTTTGCCCTTGCCATAATTGATGCTTTGGGCTATATTATATTGAGGATATATTACCGTATGACCTAGGATTGAGTCATACATGCGATTTCTGCTCGATGATGTTTTCTACTCACGAGTTGGCAACTCACCCCCGTTGTGCCACAGTTTCTTGCAGGTTTTGCCGTACAGGTTTCCTTGGAGGCTTTGCTGGAACACTACTTCATCCGAATGATTGCTTTGGTAGGTGGGTTCACTCGCATCGTGACCACCATTGTATTTTATTATTTCAGTTGTATCTAGTAAACTCCATCAACCAGACTTGTATTAATTTATAGACTTAGAAGACCAGTGTATATTCTTTCGACCTTAGAGTCGCGGTTGTATTATTATAGTTTTCTTGATGATATTGGTTTCCTTTTGAGTTTTTATCCTCGCCCTTCGGCGTTGTATATTATATTGCATTGCGTGGTTGTGTCCGCTAATTGGCGAAGAGCTAGCTCCCGCTTAGGGGTGCCTTTTATCATTTTTTATATTATTCATGTTGTACCCGTTTGGGGTCAGTATTTACAAAGGAGACTCTACCGAAATTTTCGGAAAAGACTTGATGTTTTAAAAATGTTTACTATGACTTTCAAAGTGATTTATACGCAAACTTTTAAACAATTTTTCCTTCACTTTCTTCTTTTAAATGGTTTAGATTTCTTGGATTTTGTCTTACTTGAATTAGATGGAGTCCTATAGGCTTCATATGAATCAAGTGCCGGTCACGTGCCATTTCGGGTCGTGACATAGATCCAAGGCGAAAGCCAAAAGAAAGAAGAAGAAGGCCCCTACCAAGCCGAGAGGCGGTGTTAGTAAGGTGGAAGCGAAGGGCAAGGAAAAAGTGACGGGGCCGACAGCAGGGAAGGATGAAAGCTTCTACTATCATAAAAAGAGCGATTGGAAGAAAGAATGCAGGGCCTAGAAAGCCAAGAACCAGGACTCGAAGTAGGTTGTGGTTTCATCTTCAGGTGTGTTTGTAATTGGAAACCGTCTGTCAATCAACTATGCTTCTTGGGTATTGGATACCAGATCAGGATCACATATCTGTAATTCTTTGCAGGCACTGAGAAGCCATTGAGTTCTCAAGACCGGTGATATGACCCTCAGGGTTTCTAACAGAGCGAGCGTTGATGCTGTGTCCGTTGGGGAATATCACATAGGGATGACAAGTGGACATATTTTGGTTTTGCGCAACTGTTTTTGTGTACCCAGTTTGACTTGTAAAATCACTTCTGTATCTTTGTTATCTAAAGAAGGTTATGATTTTACATTTGTAAGCGATGTTGTAAACATCCACCTTAATCATGGTTTTATTGGGTTGGGTACACTAAACAACAGTATATACGTATTAAACCAACTGCAAATTTTCAATGTCCAGAACACACATAAAAGAATGACTCCAGAATTTAATCAAGCTTTCTTATGGCATTGTAGACTGGGTCACATGAACGAAACAAGGTTGACCAAGTTACATAAAGAGGGATATTTGGATCCGTTCGAATATCAATCTTATGCAACTTGTTAATTATGTCTCAAAGGAAAGATGACAAAGACTCCGTTCACTGGACACGGAGTAAGAGCGAGTGAGCTCTTGGGACTCATACACAGCGATGTGTGTGGTCCAATGTTTACACATGCAAGAAGTGGTTATTCCTATTTCATTACTTTTATAGATGATTTCTCTAGGTATGGATATGTCTTCTTGATGAAACATAAATCCGAGGCGTTTGAGAAATTCCGAGAATATAAGAATGAAGTGGAAAAATAAACCGGCAAAAGTATCAAGACACTGAGATCTGATCGAGGGGGTGAATACTTTAGTGCTGAGTTCCTGGATTACCTAAAAGAGAATGGAATTCTCTCTCAGCTTACTCCTCTATACACGCTACAACACAATGGTGTATTGGAGAGACGGAACCGAACCTTATTGGATATGGTAAGTTCCATGATGAGTAACGCTGAGTTACCGCGATCATTCTGGGGCTATGCACGAGAATCAGCTGCATATCTTTTGAACAAGGTCCCTACCAAGACTGTGCCTACCACACCATATCAGATGTGGAGTGGGAAGAAACCCTATCTTCAGTATCAAAAGATATGGGGATGTCCAGTTTTTGTCAAAAAGCAGCATACGGACAAGCTCGAGGCACGCTCGGTACTGTATAAGTTTGTGGGATACCCAAAGAACTCCAGGGGGTATCTTTTCTATTACGCAGAGGAACAAAAGTATTTTGTTTCTCGTCATGCCCGCTTTTTGGAAAATCAATTTTTAGAAAAAGAAACTAGTGGGAGTACAATAGAACTGGAAGAAATTCCAGAACCATAAGTTATTACTGAAAGCATGGTGGAACCAGAAGTTTCAAAAGAACAGGACATTCCTGCGCCACTCCGCTGGAGTAGTAGGACGTTTCATCCGCCCGAGAGATACTACGGTTTTCTCGTAGACGGGGATAGATAGGATTGCATCATTGATAATGATGAGCCAACTAACTTCCAGCAAGCCGTTCAGAGCACAGACTCGGTAAAATGTCGGGATGCAATGCGGAGCGAGATGGAGTCCATGTACACCAACAAAGTATGGACTTTGGACATTGCTCCAGAAGGGGTAAAAGCCGTAGGCTGCAAATGGATCTTCAGAAAGAAGATTGGTGTAGATGGACTGGTTGAAACTAATAAGGCTAGAATTGTTGCAAAAGAATTTCGTCAAAGACCTGGTTTGGACTATGATGAAACCTTTTCTCCTGTGTCTTTGCTCAAATCCATCCGGATCCTTCTTGCCATTGCTGCTTTCCATGATTATGAGATTTGGCAGCTGGACATAAAGACCGCTTTTCTAAATGGAAATTTGGAAGAGTGCGTCTATATGGACCAGCCAGAGGGTTTCATTCAGATTGGGAGCAGTGGGAAAGTGTGCAAGTTGCTTAAGTCCATTTATGGACTAAAGCAGGCATCGCGGAGTTGGAACATCTGTTTTGATGAGACGGTCAAACAATTTGACATTATCAAAAATCCAGATGAACCATGCATCTATAGTAAGATTGTAGAAAGAACTGGTGTATTCCTCGTCTTATACGTGGATGCCATTCTATTAATAGGAAATGGCATTTCAATGCAACAATCTGTCAAAGGATTCTTCTCTCAAAGGTTCTCTATGAAAGACCTGGGTGATACCTCTTACATTCTGGGGAACCAGATCTATCGTGATAGATCTAAGAGGATGTTGGGACTTTCACATTCTAGGTACATCGACACCATACTGAAGAGATTCAGTATAGAAGATTCAAAGTGCGGAATTTACCGGCTTGCCATAGAATCACCCTCTCTAAAGAGATGTCTCTCAAGACTGATTTGGAAAGGGACCGCATGTCTATTATACCCTACGCTTCTGCAGTAGGTTCTATAATGTATGCGATGTTGTGTACCAGACCAGATGTTGCTTACGAACTAAGCGTGGTAAGCAGGTATCATTGAAACCCTAGGGAGAAGCACTGGATAGCAGTAAAGAACATTCTCAAGTACCTAAGAAGGACTAAAGAGATGTTCTTGGTGTACGGTGGAAAAGACTTCCTGATCGAGGCCTTTGCTGATTCCAGCTTCCAGAGTGACAGTGATGACTCCAAGTCCATGTCGGGTTATGTCTTTACCCTTAATGAAGGGGAGTTTTGTTGGAAGAGTTCCAAGCAGGACACTGTTGCTGACTCGACGATGGAAGTGGAGTATATCGCAGCTTATGACTCCGCAAAAGAAGCTGTCTGGATGAGGACGTACTTAACAGAACTTCAGGTGGTTCCGTCCGTTGCTAATCCAATACCTCTGTATTGTGACAAAGGAACAAAGGTCCTATCAGAAGTCCAGACACATCTTGAGGCGGTATCACCTGATCAGGGAGATCGAGGTGTGTAGAGTTACTACGGAGAATAATACTGCATATCCATTCACAAAGGCCATTTCTCAGACGCAGTTCGAGAGGCTATTCGAGATGATAGGTCTCTGATATGCCAGCACATGGCCTTAGTGCAAGTGGGAGATTGTTAGTGTGATATGCCCTAGAGGCCATTATTGTATAGTACTAGTTTCTATATTACATTTTGGAAGCTTGGGATATATACACGGATTTATGATAGTCTTGCTCAATATGGTAGTATGTTACTTGGTTTGTATCTATCTTAATATGAGTGTATGTTTGTTTTAACGTATCGCTAATACATAATGGTAGAGCCCTTATGATCTTTGCTTGACTACCAGCGTTGTGATGGCAGTCACACTAGTGGAGGGTGGGTAGTCTACAAGCACATCCTTATACAGGTCCCTAGACATAGGATTATCGAGACATGACATCTATACTCCAGAGTAGACTAGTGTATACGATTCTCATCCTAGCAGGTGAGATGGTGTGTCCTACAGCCATTAGTACGTCGTACTGGATATAGTATGCAGTGTTAGTTATGTGTATGCCATAGAGGCCATTATTGTACATATGATGTATATTATAGTTGATGCTTAGACATATATAGAGAGGACTTTCTTGCTCGACATGATAGTATGCGATCTGGTTGCTCTTTGTCTTAACATATAGACTTGTATTATGATACTGTCTTGCTCCCACATGTTGATAAAGCCCTTAGGATGTATACTTGACTAACAGGACTATGATGGAGATCATACTAGTGGGGCCAGGGTTCTCCACAAGTACATCCTTTAAATGTTCCTAGTCAAGGGTGTATCGACACAGGGCATCGATATTACAGAGTAGACTAGCGTATACGCTTCTTGACCCTTATGATGGGCGATGGATGATCCAATATCCATTAGTGCTTGATATCAAAGATGGTATATGGGTGCTCAGTAGAAACTGGGTACACTGAACAGGACTCGCCGAGAACTCCTTGTTAGTATTATACCTATCGTCAGATAGCGGTTCTCTGGTGACACTGATACAGGTTAGTTTGTAGACCCGAGATCGTCATAGAGTCTTGTGTGATTCCCACTGTGCTTTAATTTCCACCTTACCACGTTCAAGAGAACATGCAAAAGGGTGGTTTTTGGGTGCAGTCCCGCATCACATGAGGCAATGAGCGATAGGAGGGGATTCGTCTCTTCCCGTATTGGGGGTTGATGTTGCGCTGTGCTTGATTGGCCATAACAGGAAGTCCCTGGCCAGCGCTGATATGGATATTTATTGGTAAGTGTTATCAGTCGTTTCTCGACCCGTTATGAGCCTCATATCGGCATGACTTATCAAGTTACTAGGGTCTGACATTTACCACCTCTAGACTAGATATGCGACATATCAGACGAAGGGACCGGACTTTACGATAGTATTACTGATAGGCTTTGCGGGAGTTTAGACAAGCTTAATTTTTGATCTTCGGATCGCTCAATACCCGGGTAGCCGTTACATCCAACTAGTACCGCTGGCGGCTTATGGGTGACTGATATGATCAACACCTACTGCCGGCATATTGACGAGTCTTTAGTGTCCTACACAGAGGTTTCCTAGCTCATGCGAAACGAAGTAGGAGCATATATGCGATATGTGTAGGACCGAGATTAATAGGTGTATGTGATACCGTATACTATTCTCATGATATGTGATATCGGTCGGTTATATGTGATATAGCCGGGTTGTCGAATCATGTGTTGATTCGATAAGTTGATACATATGATATTAGTCGGTTATATGTGTTATAGCCGGATTATTAAATCAAGTATTGATTTAATAATTAAATGTATAATTGTATATTTGATATACTAATTTACATTAACTAATATTTGCTAACTTATGCATTTCTTTTTCTCACTTGTGCACACTAAATATATATCTTATATATATTATTGTGTCATGCTTATTGATACATGCTACATAGGTGTATGAGACTCACACCATGCTCATGATAATGTAGGGTTTATTTATTTAAAGTAATTCAAATATTAGTTAGAAATTAGCACACGGTTGAAGCTTGTAGAAGCTTGTGGAACTATTGACTTAGTCCACTAATTTTGTTTTACTTAAGATATTTATTAATCCAACCATTGTAATTAGCCATGTTAAGTCTGTACAAGAGTTAGTATATGATATTTTCTCACCCATGGTTGTTATACTCACTCATTCTATTTTTTCCTCTTCTTCTTCTTCTTCATCAAGAGGGCTCTCTAGGTTTTGGAGAGGTGAAGAAAATGCAGGGTTCCGTAAGGCGGCAACAAGGTTTCGTGAGGTATCGTCCATGCCGTTTTCAAATTTTTGCCATACTAAAGAACCCTAACCCTAGATTCTTAACTATAGATTTAGAAGAACTACAATGTAAACAACTTTACATCTAAGTGAATG
Source organism: Agapanthus africanus (assembly GCA_030015575.1). NCBI lineage: Eukaryota > Viridiplantae > Streptophyta > Magnoliopsida > Asparagales > Amaryllidaceae > Agapanthus > Agapanthus africanus. The sequence goes on from CM057341.1 coordinate 620,490,174, forward strand.
AGGAATAGAACCATTGTAGACCGGTTCTTCACTTCTAAAGCTCCATGTAGTAGTCCCTTCACTCCAAGTAGTGAACACCCGATCTCTAGTAAGGGTTCACATGAAGAAATGAACAAGCTTGCTCGAAGTCTTCGAGGCCGAAGATGATCGACGTCGAGGAGACTCAAGCTCATGCTACCTCTTCACTAATGGTAGATTAGTGAAGCAAACATCCTAAACTACATGGCTAATATAGTAGAGGATGATGAAGTACGAATTGGGCTCACTTCAGATTAATTTTTCTCACATTATTTCTTCACCATTTGAAAAGCTAGTAAGCTTTCTCATGAGGAAGAGGAAGATGAAATGGAGATGAGAATGAAACTCATGAGGTAGGAATAGTAATCATGGGTGAGTTAGTGTCATACAATAACTCATGTTGAGAATAAACCATGGCTAACAACAATGGTTAGGTTAATAAATATCTACAACTAAAACAAAATTAGTGGACTTGGTCAATGGTTCCACAAGCTTCTACAAGCTTCAACCATGTGATTAAATTCCAACTAATTTTTATTAACTTTAAACAAATAAAACCCAACATTAATATAAACCTGGTGTGAGTCTCATACACCCATGTAGCATGTGGCATCAAGAATGACACAAAATAATGTACATTAATATATATCACATATATACTATATGCACACAAGTGAGAAAAAGAAATGTTTAAGTGAGCTAATATTAGTTAATGTAAATTAATATATCACATATATAATTATACATCAAATTTTTAAATCAACACTTGATTTAATAATTCGGCAATATCACAAACAACCGGCTAATATCAAATGTAACAACTTATCGAATCAACACTTGATCCTATAACCCGGCTATATGCCATCTAACCGTTAGATATCAGATATCGCGAGAATAGAATGCGGTATCATATACGCTCATTAATCTCGGTCCCGCACTTATCACATATATGCTCCTAAATCGTTTCGCATGAACCAGGAAACCTCTGTGTATGACTCTAAAGACTCGTCAATACGCCGTCAGTAGGTGATAATCATATCAAACACCCACAAGCCGCAAACGGTCGGCTAAACCTAAGGGCCACCCGGATATTGAGCGATCTGAAGATCAACAAGCAAGCCTGCTTGTACTCCTGCGAGTCCAATCAGTAACACTACCGTACAGTCTAGTGTCTTCGTCAGATATGTCGTATATCACAGCCTAGGGGTGGTATAACGTCAGGCCACAATAGCCTGATAAGTCCTGCAGATGCAAGGTCCATAATGGTTAGAGAAACTACTGATAACACTTACCTGTAAATCTTAGCAACCCTGGCCAGGGATTTCCTGTTATGGTCAATTGAGCATAGCGCAATATCAACCCCCAATACCGGGAGAGAAGAAATCCCCTCCTATCGCTCATTGCCTCTATGTGACTTGGGATTGTACCCAAAAACCACCTTTTGCAAGATCTCTTGAACGTGGTATAGTGGAAATCAAAGCACAGTGGGAATCACACAAGACTCTATGACGATCTCGGGTCAACAGACTAACATGTACCAGTGTCACTAGAGAACTGCTATGTGACGATTGGTATAATACCATCTAGGAGTTCTCGGCGAGTCCATTCAGTATACCCAGTCTCCCCTGAGCACCCGTATACCATCACTGATGTCAAACACCAATGGATATGGGATCATCCATCGCCCAACATATTGGTCGAGAAGCGTATACGCTAGTCTACTCTGGAATATCGATGCCCCGTCTCGATACTCCCACGACTAGGAACATTTGAAAGATGTACTTAACAACTACCATTTCCCCACTAGTATGATCTGCATCAAAATCCTGGTAGTCAAGTACTCATCCTAAGGGCTTTACTAACATGTAATAGAGAGACAATAAGTGTACATGTTAAGATAAAGTGAAACCAGATAGCATACTATCATGTCAAGCAAGAAAGGCCTCCCTATATATTTCAATGCATCCACTACAATATATATCACATGTATAGTAATAGCCTCTAGGGCATACATATAACTAATAATCTCCCACCTGCACTGAGGTCATTTGTTGTAGTATCTTAAACTCGACGTCCTATAGAAGTCTCTCTAGGGAAAAGCCTTTGTGAGTGGATCCGCAGTGTTATCATTCGCGTCAGCTCTCCTTATCTCGGTCCCTTGGAGATCAACCATCTCCCTGATCAGGTGATACTGTCCTAAGAATATGTCTGGATCGCTGATGGGACGGGTGTTCCTAGGCCAAAGCCATAATTCCATTGTTGTCACAATAAAAATTATTGGACGCTCAATGGTAGGAACCATGTTCATCTCATGAAAAAGAATTATCCAGACATCTACTTTTGTAGAGATGTATTCAGCCTTTATCGTCTAGTATGCCACGATATCTAGCTTGGAACTCTTCCAACATACCGTCCCTCCACTGAGGGTAAAGACAAAGCCTATGACTGACTTTCAGTCAACCTTATCACTCTGGAACCTAGAATTGGTAAAGGCCTCCCACTGGAGTTCACCGTTACAAAACACAAAGAACATTTCTTTTAGTGCTTCTCAAGTACTTAAGAATGTCCTCCACAGCTGTCCAGTAATTCTCCCAAGTTCCGATTGATTCCTGATCACTACACCTAATGAGTTAGATACATCTGGTCTGGTACATAACATTGCATACTTGATAGAGCCTACTGCCGAAGCATAGGATATCCCTTGCACGCGAGCTCTCTCCAAATCAGTCTCGAGAGGCATCTTTTTGGAGAGAGTGATTCATGAGTAAGTGGGCGAACCACCAGGCTTAGAATCTTCCATACTAAACCCCTTTAGAATGGTGTAAATGTACCTGGATTTGGGACACTCCCAACATCCACTTAAATCTATCACCATAGATCATAATCCACAAGATGTAGTAGGTATCATACAGATCTTCTATGGAGAATCCTCGTGATAAGAGGAGCTTGACCGAGTGTAGCATAGGAAACCATTTCCTATCAAGAGTACGTCATCTACGTACAATACGTGGAAGATAACATTACTCTCTACAACCTTCTTGTATATACTAGGTTCATCTACCTTTTTGATGAAGTCAAACTCTTTGACTGCCACATCAAAACGGATGTTCCATCTCCGCGATGCGCGCATTGATCCTGATGGACTTAAGCATAGCTTTGAAAGTCTCAACTTTTCCATCTACACCAAGAATCTTCTCAGAATCCATTTGCTCCTAATGGGTTTTACCCCTTCAGGTTCAATCATCAAAGTCATACTTTGTTGGTGTACATGGATTCCATCTTTGATTGCATAGCATCCAGCCATTTCACAAATTCTCCACTTGTGATGGCCTGCCTGAAACTGGTTGGGCCATCATCTACCATGATGCAATTCTCGCTCCCACTATCACCGAGAAGACCGTACTACCTCACAAGTGGATGAGGAACCCTACCGGATTCGCGGAGAGGCTGAGGTTCGTTGGAGACTATTGAATCCTTTGGTTTCACCAAATCATCAGCTGTTAGTTTGTCCAGCTGGAACCCCTTCCAGTTCTACCTCATGACCACTAATTTCTTCACAAGGAATTCCTTTTCTAAAAAGGTGGCATGCTGAGAAACAAAACACCTTTTGCTCCACAGTGTGGTAGAAGATATTCCCTCGTAAATGTTTGGGATGTTCAACAAAATTACAGAACTGACCTTGCCTCGAGCTTATCCGGATTTTGCTTTTTGACATAGGCCGGACAACCCCATATCTTAACTCGTTTAAGACATGGTCTCTTCCCATATCATATCACATATGGAGTGGTAAAAACCGATTTAGTCGGAACCCTATTCAATAGGTATGCAGCTTCTCAAGTGCATAACTCCAAAAGGAAACAGGTAACTCAACAGTACTCATCATAGAGCGCGCCATATCTCATAGGGTGCGATACCTCCGCCCCGATACACCATTCTGCTGTGGTGTATATGAAGGAGTAACCTGAGAGGGAATCTCATTCTCTTTTTAGCAACTCCAGGAACTCCATGCGCAAGTATTCGCCTCCTTGATCACATCGAAGGACTTAATTTTTCTACCCGTCTGGTTCTTAACTTCAAGCTTATATTCCTTGAATTTTTCAGAAGCTTCAGACTTGTGTTTCAACAGGAACACATGTCCGAATCTTGAGAGATCGTCGATGAATATAATGAAGTATAAAGAACCAACCCTGGCATTTGTAGACATAGGACCGTATACATCATCATGTATCCGTCCATGAGTTCAGCAACTCTTTCTCTGTTTCTAGTAAACGAAGTTTTGGTCATTTTACCTTTGAGACAAGGCTGACAAGTATCATAAGATGAAAATTCGAACAGATTCTCATATTCATCCTTATGTAACTTAGCTGGCAGTGTCGCATTAATATGACCTAGTCTACAATACCATTAGAAGGATTCGTTCATTTCTGAACTACTACTATTGTGTGTGTTCTACATACTTTGAACTGTGGTTTGATTTAGAACTTATATGCCATTACATAACGTTCCTGATCGAATCAACTCTTGATTCAGGAAAATGTTCATAACATAATCCTCCAATACAAAATTATATCCTTCTTTAACGTAATAAAGAATCTAATGTAATGTTGTATATCAGGTTTGGTATGTAATAACATTCGTTCAGAATCAATATATTTACCATTTGGTAATACAAGGTGATAACTGCCAACTGACTTGGCTGCAACAATTGCACCATTCTCTACACTTAGAGACATATCACCCATTCCCAGTTTTATAACTTTCTATAGCCCATGTAACTCTTACATATGTGCGATCCTGATCCGATATCTCATACCTAGGACATAGAGTGTACTGAGAAATAGTTCTCGGTAACAAACACACCCGAAGAATATGCATCAACATGCTTATTCCTCGTTTGGGTGGTGTAGGAATCCAGATATTCCCCTATTTCCTGCTCGGAGTTATAAAAATTATAAAATAGAGTGGAACCAACGTTCCCCATCTTAGTATAATAAGAAGGTTCGGTCAATGCATCCATATTATTATCTTGATTAAGGCATGATATGGTCGCTACCAGGAGAGAGAGAGAGAAGAAAACACTCTGCGTGCCCTCTTGCAAGAATAGATCGGTTATTATTTTATCTAATCAGGAAGGTTCCTACTGTTTTTATCAAATCTTCCTTCAAACCCTAAAAGGTAAGACTAGCCAAGATTAATTACACTCTATAAGTTCGCTAATCTTTCTGCCAGGCCAGTGTCGGTACTTTGAGGGAGGTTTCCCGTGCTTTCGCACGGACCTAATTAAAATAAAACTCATTTTTCCTGGGGCATAACCCCGTTAACACCTTTCTAGACACCTACTTGATCGGCTAATTTTAATGTGTAAAACTCTCCAGGAGTAACTCTTACTCGCAGTGGGTATCGGGATCCAACTATCTCATAGAAGGTATACAATCTCATTGCAAATTTCAACACTTGAAATTCCCGATAATATTTTTGTGCCTAGCAAATTATGACCTTGCCTAAGGTCAACAAATCATAAGTGCTAGCCAAGTTCAACCCGTCATTTCATGATTGAATTAAAACCACCCGCACGACCCTTGGCTAAGATCAACAAAGTCGTACAACTACCCTAACTCAATCACATCATATGCTGCAGATAAGTACTAATTAGCTACCGCATACTACGCCTTGGCTAAGGTCAACAAACGTAGCACGAATACTAAAAAATACTTATCTGAAATGACGGAGGGCTACGAAAGGTTTTTAAGAAAACCTATTGCGTAATGAACTTGATATCGTTGTAGAATCGAGTGATTTTGAAAAGGTGTGTTTTTTAGGCCTTTACTAGTTTTGCTAAAGAGATCGCTCCCGGTAAAGGGATCTCGGCTCTTTCCTCATCGAATGAGGTGCTGAATATTTCAAAAATACCACTATGCAAAGCAAAAACTATTGAAGCAATCAAAAGACAAAACGAGTGGGTTGTAGCATCTACAAGTTTCGCTAATGAGGTCACTCCCGGTGAAGGGATCTCGGCTCTTTCCTTATCGAATAAGGTGCTGGATATTCTACAAGGAATACCGCTATGCAAAGGAAAAACTAGAGCTTCCAGTTTTTAAAATAAGTTTCTACAACATCTTTAGGTTTCTTTTATTTCATTAATGTCATTAACGAAGTCCCATCAATTATGCTTCCAAGCATCACATAAGAAACGAAAGCAGTAATAGTTATTATATATCATATATATAATATAAGTATTCATCTCAACATATCAAGTGATCACATCACAGAATATCAGCAGCAGAAGCACATATGAAATATTGGATATACTAGAAATTCCTTGTTTTAAATTAAGCCAATAAAAAAACGCGGATTCCACGGTCATAATGAATAGCCAAAGCCACATCCCTAGACCCCTATGAGAGCGGCAAGCAATCCTACCAATTCTAGAGTTAGGAGACCCGGTCTTGACTCCTCAAGATGGTCTCCCACTGGACTCTAGAACCCGGTTACTTGTGCTCTCCTCCTTGGGCCTACCTAATGCGGAAAAGTAAATAATATACATCAATGGTGACAACATCCTCAACCGGAAAGTGCCCCAATAAAAGAATATTACATACAGGCTTTTACAAATGAAAATGAAAAACTCTCATCCCACATAAAAACTCCCGGCTATTCAAAACACGACGATCCAATATAACATATCACATCAACACATAACATCATATGTCATCAACGTAAGTAAATTTGCGTATCCCAATTGTCGTTGACATATAGCAACGAAATCGGCGATACACCACATATTATACTTACGGTCGCAATAAAGAAAGTGAAAAACTACAACAATTGGAATCCGCAAGCACCTTAGACATCATAAACCCAATGTATCACATACTTTGGATTTCATGCTTTACCAAATGAATTCCTTAGACATCATATGACTAACAATTATAAACCCCGCATTTTAGTCTCGATATTGAAAACACTTTCCAATAAACAGTCGGATAATTCAACAAGATTCTCGATAACTTGATCGAATGCACGTCAGAAACTTTAGTAGACGGCCGTACCCCCGATGCCGTCGACGAAGTGCACTAAGGCAGAACACCGCCGCCGTGAGCACCCGAATAGATGCTTTCGGCAATGGAGTTCTCCTACGGTCACATGATCGGGGTTATGGGTCGTGGCTATCTAGTAAGGTTACCCGGCAAGTATTCGCGTACACTACGTAATTGCGACGGACTTTTGATCCACATCAAAATTCTGTGGCAACCGATCAAATGAGACTAACTTGCAAGATTTATAAAATTCAAACTAGTTAACTCATAACTAATTATATGGATTCCAAATATTGTATCACAATCACAGACAGCTAGACGTTGTTAAACTTGTCGATCGAAAAAACAAACACTCAAAATTTCCCAAAGAGCTCAACACTACAGCGGAGTTCAAAAAGTACCCAGAACATGCCACAACACCTATGAACCATCCGTAGAAGGGCCAACCCATGCCTCACTCATGTCGCCACGGAACTGCCGCAAAGCCTAGGGTATGACCGCGGTTCCGTGATCCAAAAAGTAAAGTTTGGATATCGTTCTTCTAGAGGGTCCACAGAATCGCTAGCATGATTTTCTGATGATTTTAAACTTGGAAAAAATCCAACTCTTGGAAAATTTCCAGCTAGGGAAAATATGAGTTATTGATATCCGTTTGAACTTTTTAACGTCGTCTAAATAACCCGAATAGATGTTAGAATTACGATTACGAAACACTCTGAAATGCCTTTACAGAAAGTTAAAATCACATGCAATTTTAGCAAAAACAAGCAACAACTGAAACACTAAAACCCAAAGACTCAAACACCCTGAAAATTTGAAGCCAAAAAGCCCCAGAAGAACCGGTGAGCTAGGATTTTGAGGCATTGTGGCTGGCCAAAATCATGTGGTTTTACTTCAAATTTGAATGGTGTTCATGTTATATCACATACAATATTCTGCAATTGCTAAAAAGAATTTTAGAAGCCATTTAAAATTCGAAAGAAACTAGTATTGTATATCGGGTGTTTTGGAGTTGTTTCGGTTTCGTAATTCTAACAAACATCATCTAATTCTCTAGCATGGCTTTGATAACACTGCAGGGTTCCGTAGGACGGCAGCAAGGTTTCGGGAGGCATCGTCCATGCCGTTTACAAATTTTTGCCTTACTAAAGAACCCTAACCCTAGAATTTTTATTAGAGATTTAGATGAACTACAATGTAAACAACTTTACATCTAAGTTAATGAGGAATACAACATTTGTAGACTGGTCCTTCACTTCTAAAGAACCGTGTAGTAGTCCCTTCTCTCTAAGTAGTGAACACCCGAACTCTACTAAGGGTTCACATGAAGAAATTAACAAGCTTGCTCGAAGTCTTCGAGGCCGAAAATGATCTACGCCGAGGAGACTCAAGCTCATGCTACCTCTTCACTAATGGTAGATTAGTGAAGAAAACACCCTAAGCTAAATGGCTAATATAGTAGAGGATGATGAAGTAGGAATTGAGCTCACTTTAGATTAATTTTTCTCACACTATTTGTTCACCATTTGAAAAGCTAGTAAGCATTCTCATGAGGAAGAAGAAGATGAAGTGGAGATGAGAATGAAACTCATGAGGAGAGAATAGCAACCATGGGTGAGTTAGTGTCATACACTAACTCATGTAGAGAATAAACCATGGCTAACAATAAAGGTTAGGTTAATAAATATCTACAAGTAAAACAAAATTAGTAGACTTGGTCAATGGTTTCACAAGCTTCTACAAGCTTCAACCATGTGATTAAATTCAATATAATTTTGATTAACTTTAAACAAATAAAACTAAACATTAATATAAGCAAGGTGTGAGTCTCATACACCCATGTAGCATGTGGCATCAAGTATGACACGAAATAATGTACATTAATATATATCACATATATACTATATGCACACAAGTGAGAAAATGAAATGTTTAAGTTAGCTAATATTAGTTAATGTAAATTATTATATGACATATATAATTATAAATCAAATTATTGCATCAACACTTGATTTAATAATCCGGCTATATCACATACAACCGGCTAGTATCAAATGTAACAACTTATCGAATCAACACTTGATCCTGGCTATATCTGATATAACCGTTCGATATCACATATCGCGAGAATAGAATGTTGTATCACATACGCGCATTAATCTCGGTCCCGCACATATCACATATGTGCTCCTACTTCGTTTCGCATGAACTAGGAAACCTTTGTGTAGGACTCTAAAGACTCGTCAATACGTTGGCAGTAGGTGATGATCATATCAAACACCCACAAGCCGCAAGCGGTCTTCTAAACGTAACGACCACACGGGTATTGAGCGATCAGAAAATCAACAAGCAAGCCTGATCATACTCCTGCGAATCCAATCAGTAACACTACCGTACAGTCCGGTCTCTTCGTCAGATAAGTCGCATATCGCAGCCTGGGGGTGGTATAACGTCAGACCCCATTAGCCTGATAAGTCATGCCGATGCAAGGTCCATAACTGTTCGAGAAACTACTGATAACACTTACTAGTAGATCTCAGCAACCCTGGACTGGGATTTCCTGTTATGGCCAATTGAGCATAGCGCAACGTCAACCCCCAATACCGGAAGAGACGAAATCCCCTCCTATTGCTCATTGCCTCCATATGACTCGGGACTGCACCCAAAAACCACCTTTTTGCACGATCCGAAAGTACGAAACATGACCAGCACTTTAATTACGAAACATCTCGAAGCGTACGTAATATAAGTAAGCCGAAAATCCAGAAATCCATACCAAGAAAATTAGTAGAGTAAAGGAAAAACAAATTAAATCAAGTAGTCGCAACATACACCGAAATATGCATTTTTAAAATCATAAGTCTTTTCTAAAAATTTCGGCAGAGTTTCCTTTGTAAATACTGACCACAAACGGGTACAAAACTGTAACCCTTCGAAAATCGTTTAGGCAGTTTTTCGGTAATCGGCTAAAATGTCAGCTTTTTCCGTAAAAAGCCAAAATAGGTATTATTCATTATAGACCTAATTATACAAAATTTAGATAAGATATTACTATAAATTGGTCACTAAAATGCCACTTATAATTTTCTAGTTAAATAAAAAAAAATTCGTAATTAATTTTTTTTAATATTATTTTAAGCTTTTAAAAATACATTAAATGAGTGATAAATACAAATTTAATTAGGTAAATTTCTTAATTAGGAATCTTTATAAACTAAAATTTAGTGTTAATAAAATTGCATCATGACTTTTCAAGATTTTTTTCAAGGGTGTAAGAAACATATGAAAAATGATAAGAAAAGGGTTGTTTTTGAAAAATCTTGATGTGAAAGCTTCATTTGACCTTAGATGATATTTTTCTTCATGCAATTTTCTACACATCCTCTCATTCTCCCTCTCCTCTTGCTCAGGCCGAGCCCCCTCCCTCCTACAGCCCAAATTTTTTCACCATTTTCCTTCTTCAAATTCTTGCAAAAAAATCAACAAAATTTACAAAACTTCACACTTTTCTTCATAAATTCAAACCACAATCCTTGTCCACCCCTTTCCAACCCAAATTAGTTTAAAAACTTGAAGAAAGGAGGCATCTTTGGTGGCTTGAGCAAGCTAGGGTTCTGAAAGGTTCCTAGGCACCCTATAGAGGTCTCACAAGGCATCGAACATGCCAATTTAAAATTTTTTATGCCGAGAAACCCTAGACTACGGATCTTAAACTAGATGTTTAGGCGAAACGGAAAACTAGTTAACTATTTAACTAAAGTTGAGATGCTACAACCTTTGTAGATCCGGATTTCCGCCTCCTTAGCTCCACGTGGTCATGTCCTCGCTGTCCATCATGAATCCTCGACTCGATCATCGGCTTCATCGGGAAAACAAGCGGAATAGGTCGTCGGCTTTGTGTCAAAGACGATCTACGTCGAGGTTGCACAAACTCAAGCTCCGACTTCACAAACTTGTGAAGTAAACACCCAAAACAACTTGGCAAGAGGTAGAGGGTGAAGAAATAGGAGGTGGGTTCACTTTAGAATTGGATTTATCTCACTAGATCTCAAGTTGCCATTGTTGTAGCAAGCTTGAAGAAGAAGAAGAAGATGAGCTAGTTATGATAAGTTATGATCAAAAGAAAATAGAAAATCAAATACTTATCATAACTAAACTAGGGTTAAGTGTAGAGAATAAACCATGGTCACTTTAGAGGGTTAGGGTTAAGCATGAAGATAAGGATGGTTAGCAAAGTCAAAGCTTCATGAAGCTTCAACTTAAAAAAAAAAGAGCCACCATTCTCATCATAATCCATTTCAAATAAATAAATAAACAAATAAATGAATAAATGAATATGCAAAACCCTAATTATCAAATTAACCATGGATTAATTCTATACACTTAACATAATGATCAAGTATCATCAAACATGATACAAAAAAGTGCATGAAAGCATATCACATATACAATGTGCATCAAGTGAGAAAAATCCGTTTAAAGTGAACCAATACTAGTTAATGTAAAGTAATATATCAAATATATAATTATACATTAAATCATTAAATCAACACTTGATTCAATGATCCGGTCATGTCGCACATAACCGACTAGTATTCAATGCATCGATTTATCGAATCAATGATTCGATAACTAGGTCATATCGAATATAACCATTCGAAACATATATCGCGAGAATGAAATGCGGTATCACATACACGCATTATTCTCGGTCCTGCACATATCTCATATGCGCTCCTATTTCGTTTCGCTTGAGCCAGGAAACCTCTGTGTAGGACTCTAAAGACTCGTCAATACGCCGGTAGCAGATGATGATCATATCAAGCACCCACAAGCCGCAAGCGGTCTGCTAAACGTAACGGCCACCCGGGTATTGAGCGATCAGAAGATCGACGAGCTAGCCCGCTCACACTCCTGCGAATCCGACCAGTAACACTTACCATTCAGTCCGGTCTCTTCGTCTGATATGTCGCATATCAAGTCTAGGGGTGGTAAACGTCAGACCCCAATAACCCGATAAGTCGTGCTGATGTGAGGCTCGTAACGGGTCGAGAAACTACTGGTAACACTTACCAGCAAATCTCTGATCAGCCCTGGCCAGGAACTTCCCTGTTACGGCCAATCGAGCACTGCGCAACATCAACCCCCAATATCGGGAGAGACGAAACCCCTCCTATCGCTCATTGCCTCCATGTGACTCGGGACTGTACCCAAAGACCACCGTTTTGCACGCCCTCATGGACGTGGTAAGGTGGAGATCAAAGCACAGTGGGAATCACACAAGACTCCATGACGATCTCGGGTCTACAGACTAACCTGTACAAGTGTCACCTGAGAACTGCCATCTGACGTGAGGTATAATACCATCTGGGAGTTCTCGGCGAGTCCGTCCAGTGTACCCAGTCTCCACTGAGCACCCGTATACCATCTCTGATGTCAAACACCAATGGATATGGGATCATCTATCGCCCATCACATGGGTCGAGAAGCTTATACGCTAGTCTACTCTGGTATATCGATGCCCCGTCTCGATACACCCACGACTAGGGACCTTGAAGGATGTACTTATGGACTACCATGTCCCCACTAGTATGATCTGCATCATAGTCCAGGTAGTCAAGTACAAATCCTAAGGGCTTTACCAACATGTAACTATAAGACAGTATAAAGAGACTAGTGTACATGTTAAGATAAAGAGCAACCAGATAGCATACTATCATGTCGAGCAAGAAAGTCATCTCTATATATGTCCAAGCATCCAATATAATATACATAATCTGTACAATACTGGCCTCTAGGGCATATATACAACTAACAATCTCCCACTTGCACTAGGGCCAGCTGCTGTAGTATCTCATACCGAGCATCCCGAAGAGTCTCTCAAACTGTATCCGGGGAATGGCCTTCGTGAGTGGATCCGCCGTGTTGTTCTTCGTGTCAACTCTCCTGACCTCGATCTCCCGGCGATCAACTATCTCCCGGATCAGGTGATACCGCCTCAGAATATGTCTGGACCACTGATGGGACCTGGGTTCCTTGGCCAAAGCCACCGCTCCATTGTTATCGCAATACAAAGGTATTGGATGCTCAATGGATGGAACCACACCAAGTTCAGTAATGAACTTCTTGATCGAGACAGCCTCTTTGGCAGCATCGTTGGCAGCGATGTATTCAGCCTCCATCGTCGAGTCTGCCATGGTTTCCTGCTTGGAACTCTTCCAGCTAACCGCCCCTCCATAAAGGGTAAAGACAAGGCCCGACTGCGACTTAGAGTCGTCCTTATCACTCTGGAAGCTCGAATCGGTAAAGGACTCCACTTAGAGTTCTCCGTTACCATACACCAAGAACATATCTCTAGTCCTTCGCAAGTACTTGAGAATGCTCTTCACAGCTGTCCAGTGACTCTCTCCAGGATCAGCTTGATACCTACTCACTACACTTAGTGAGTATGCTACATCGGGTCTGGTACATAGCATCGCATACATGATAGAGCCTACTGCCGAAGCATAGGGTATCCCTTGCATGCGAGCTCTCTCCAAATCAGTCTTGGGAGACATCTCTTTGGAGAGAGTGACTCCAGAGATCGTGGGCAAGTTCCCACGCTTGGACTCTTCTATACTAAACCTCTTTAGTATGGTGTCAATGTACCTGGATTGGGACAATCCCAAAATCCGTTTGGATCTATCTCTATAGATCCTGATTCCCAATATGCAGGAGGCATCACCAAGATCTTTCATTGAGAATCTTTGTGATAAGAAGAGCTTGACCGATTGCAGCATAGGAATATCATTTCCTATCAAGAGTATGTCGTCCACGTACAATACGAGGAAGACAACCTTACTCTCTGCCACCTTCTTGTAGATACAAGGTTCATCTGGATTTTTGACGAAATCAAACTCTTTGATAACGACGTCAAAGCAGATGTTCCAACTCCGCGATGCTTGCTTTAATCCATAAATGGATTTAAGCAGCTTGCACACCTTCCCGCTGCTCCCACTGTCTACGAAGCCCTCTGGCTGAGTCATGTACACGCACTCTTCTAAATCACCATTTAGAAAGGCGGTCTTAACATCCATTTTCCAGATTTCGTAGTCATGAAAGGCAGCAATGGCAAGCATGATTCGGATGGATTTAAGCATAGCCACTGGAGAAAAGGTTTCGTCATAGTCCACACCGGGTCTTTGACGAAAACCCTTTGCTACAAGTCTAGCTTTGAAAGTCTCCACTTTCCCATCTATACCAAGTTTCTTCTTAAAGATCCACTTGCTCCCAATGGGTTTTACCCCTTCAGCAGCAACTTCCAAAGTCCATACTTTGTTGGTGTACATGGAATCCATCTCGGACCGCATAGCATCCAGCCATTTCACTGAGTCCCCACTCGTGATGGCCTGCTCGAAGCTAGTTGGGTCATCATCCTCCATGATGCAATCCTCGCTTCCACCGTCCATGAGAAAACCATAGTATCTCTCATGTTGGCGAGGAACCCTACTAGATCGGCGGAGTGGCTGGGGTTCATCGGGAACTACGGAATCCTCTGGTTCCACCAGATCTTCTGTTGTAGCTTCTACAGCTGGAACCTCTTCCAGTTCTACCTCATTACCACTAATCTCTTTATCAAGAAATTCCTTTTCTAAAAAGGTGGCATGCCGAGAAACAAACACTCTTTGTTCCTCAGGGTGGTAGAAGATATACCCTCGCGAATGTTTGGGATATCCAATAAACTTACACAGAATGGACCTTGCCGCGAGTTTGTCCGGATTTTGCGTTTTTACATAGGCCGGACAACCCCATATCTTAACATAATTAATATATGGTCTCTTTCCTTTCCATATCTCATATGGAGTGGTCGGCATGGTTTTGGTGGGAACCATATTCAATAGGTCTGCAGCTGTTTCCAGTGCATATCCCCAGAAGGAAATAGGTAACTCAGCTGTGCTCATCATAGAGCGCACCATATCTAATAGGGTGCGGTTTCTCCGCTCCGATACACCGTTGTGCTGTGGTGTATATGGAGGAGTTAGCTGAGAGAGAATCCCATTCTCTTTTAGGAAGTCCAGGAATTCAATGCTCAAGTATTCTCCTCCTCGATCAGATCGTAGGATTTTAATACTTTTTCCGGTTTGGTTCTCAACTTCTTGTTTATATTCCCTAAATTTCTCAAAAGCTTCTGATTTGTGTTTCATCAGGAACACATACCCGAACCTAGAGAGATCGTCAGTGAATGTAATGAAGTATGAAGAACCATCCCTAGCATGTGTAGACATGGGACCGCATACATCACTATGTATTAGTCCTAAGAGTTCGGTAACTCTTTCTCCGTGTCCCGTAAACGGAGTCTTGGTCATCTTGCCTTTGAGACATGACTGGCAAGTGTCATAGGATGAAAATTCAAACGGATTTAAATATCCATCCTTATGCAACTTAGCTAGTCGTGTCGCATTGATGTGACCCAGTCTACAATGCCACAAGAAGGATTTGTTGAGTTCAGAACTCTTCCTCTTGTGTGTGTTTGTTATGCTCAGAACTGTTGATTGATTTAGAACATAAATGCCATTGCATAACGTGCCTGATCCAACCAACTTTTGGTTATGGAAAATGTTCATAACATTGTCCTGTAATACAAAATTATATCCTTCTTTACTTAGCAAAGAAACCGATATAATGTTGCATATCAGGTTCGGCATGTAATAGCATTCGTTCAGAACCAATGTATTACCAGTTGGTAATACAAGGTGATATTCCCCGACATCTTAGCTGCAACAATTGCACCATTTCCAACCCTAATGTCTTTATCACCTTCTCCAAGTTCTCTACCTCTCCTTAGCCCATGTAACTGATTACATATATGGGATCCCGACCCGGTATCCAATACCCAGGACGTAGAGCAAATGGAGAAACAGTTCTCAGTAACGAACACACCCGAAGAAAATGCATCATCATGTACTTTCTTCATTCGGGTGGCATGGGAATCCTGGTATTCCCCTATATCCTGTTCATTCCTATAACTCTTATAAGAATGAATGGAACCAACGTTCCCCAGCACAGTATAACATGCGGGTTCGGTCAATACATCCATATTATTATCTTTATTAAGGCATGAAATGGTCGCTACCTGGAGAGAGAGAGAAGAAAACACTTTAGCGTATGCTCGTGCAAGATCAGATTGGTTATTATCTTATCTAATCAGGATGGCTCCCACTGCTTTTTATCAAATCTTCCTCCAAACCCTAAAAGGAAAGACTAGCCAGGATTAATTACACACTACAAGTTCGCCAATCTTTCAGCCAGGCCAGTGTCGGTACTTTGAGGGAGGTCCCTCGTGCTTTCGCACGAACCTACTTAATGTAAACCTCGTTTTTCCAGAGGCGTAACCCCGTTGACACCTTTCTAGACACCTAGTTGATCGGCTAATTGCAATGTGTAAAACTCTCCCAGGAGTAACTCTTACTCGCAGTGGGTATCGGGATCCAACTATCTCATAGAAGGTATGCAATCTCATTGCAAATTTCAACACTTGAAATTCCCGATAATGCTTTTGCCCCTAGCGTGCTATGACCTTGACGCAGGCCAACAAACCATAGTGCGCTAGTCAAGTTCAACCCGTCATTTCCTGATTGAATTAAACCCACCCGTACGACCCTTGACGCAGGCCAACAAAGTCGCACGACTACCCTAATCCAATCTGCATCATATGCATAAGCAGATAAATACTAGTTAGCTACCGCACACTACGCCTTGACGCAGGCCAACAAACGTAGCACGAATACTTACTACTACTCATCTGAAATGACGGAGGGCTACGCCAGGTTTTTCTGAAAACCATGAGCGTAATGAACTTGATATCGTTGTAGAATCAAATGAAGTTTTGAAATGGAGTGATTTTGAGGCTTTTCTAGTTTTGCTAAAGGAGTCACTCCCGGCGAAGGGATCTCGGTCCTTTCCTCGTCGAATGAGGTGCGGGATATATCATATATATCGCTGTGCAAAGCAAAAAACCCAAAAGTAGTCAAAAGCAAACCGAGTGTGTAGCATCTGCCAGTTATTGCTAAAGGAGTCACTCCCGGTGAAGGGATCTCGGTTCTTTCCTCATCGAATAAGGTGCAGGGTATATCATATATACCGCTATGCAAAGCAAGAACTGTAGCTACCTGTTATATTTTAAAATCTGATTCTACAACATCTTAGGTTTCTTACCTTTCATTAATCACATTAATGAAGTCCCATCATTTAAATACCTAAACATCACAGATAGATATGACGTACACTTATGCCATCCGCATTCGCCTCGATGTCCCCTCGTGCACCGTTAGGTTAGGTAACTAACGACAGAGCAGGGCAGGGCTAGCGCGGGTGTAAAACATAAGTAACGTCTATATAATATATCATATATACTATATACTATATCCATCACAGAGTCACAACACAGATATCGCAGCAGAATAAACATATGAAATATTGGATATACTAGGATGTCCGTGTTTTCAATACGAGCCAGTATAAAACACGGATTCCACGGTCGTGATGAATAGCCAATCCCACACCCCTAGACCCCTACGAGAGCGGCAAGCAACCCTGCCAATTCTAGGGTTAGGAGACCCGGACTCGACTCCTCGAGTTGGTCTCCCACTGGACCCCAGAACCCGGTTACTTATGCTCCCCTCCTTGGGTCTATCCTAATGCGGAAAAGTAAATAATATACAAAGGGTGACAACTTCCGCTACCTGGAAGCGCCCCAAATGAAAGAATATTACATACAAGTTTTTATACATGAATGAAAATGAAAAACACTCATCTCATATAAAAACCCCCGGCTATTCGAACACGACGATCCAATATAACATATCCAACAACACATAACATCACATGTCATCAACGTAAGTAAGTATGCATACCCCAATTGTCGTTGACGTATAGCAACGAAACCGGCGATATGAACATACTACACTTACGGTCACAGAAAAGAAAGTGTAAAACTACAACAATTGGAATCCGCAACTGCTTTAGACATCACATGCCTAAACAGATATAAATCCCGCATTTTAGTCTCATTATCGAAAACACTTTTCAATATCATATGGGACTAAATTGCTAGATTTATAACATTCATTCAGTTATCTCATAACTACTTGTGAATTCCAATTATTGTATCACATTCCAGATAAACAGAAAATGTTAAACTTTCCGATCGAACAATCGAACACCCAAGTTTTCCCAATACAGATCAACACATGAAATAAGTCTAACAACATTCAGTTCGTACCTCAGTACCAACGGTCCAGCCGTAGAAGGGTCAAGCCAACGCCTCACATGTGGCACGCCGTACTGCCCCAAACCCGAAGGTTCAAAGGGCAGTTCAAGACGGTCACATAATCGAGTTAAGGTTTGTTGTCTTCTAGAGGGACCATCGAGTTACTTGCACTACTTAGAACGTCGTTAAACTACGGAAAAATCCAACACTTGGAAATTTCCCGACAGGGGAAAAATTGGGTATTTATATCCGGTCGAACTTTTTAACATATTCTAAAATTTATCCGGAAAGCCAAATAGACAAAATTTGATACCCCGATCGAAACACCGAATCCCCAAAACAATTGCAGAAAATTCAACTCTTGAATCAATATTAAAAATTCCCAGAAAACTCAGCAGAATTTATCAGGAGTTACTGTGCAAACAAAGTGGGCTGACGTCACCAATTGGCCGCTGATCAGCCGCAGAAGCCATGCTTCTGCCGCTGATCCGCCGCGAAAAACACTGTTCACCAGAAACTTTTTGCACCGTAATTCTTATTTTTTCCTGCTGAATTTTTTAGCAATTTTTAATTTGGAAAAATCCACTGTTTTCAAAAAAGTACAGAGAGCATATTTTGGGTTTCGGTTTTGGGTCGTTCGGACTTCAAATTCCGTCTACGCTTCGCCTAAGGCTCTAGCTAGGCTCTGATACCAGTGAAAGGTTCCTAGGCACCCTATAGAGGTCTCACAAGGCATCGAACATGCCAATTTAAAATTTTTGATGCCGAGAAACCCTAGACTACGGATCTTAAACTAGATGTTTAGGCGAAACGGAAAACTAGTTAACTATTTAACTAAACTTGAGATGCTACAACCTTTGTAGATCCGGATTTCCGCCTCCTTAGCTCCACGTGGTCATGTCCTCGCTGTCCATCATGAATCCTCGACTCGATCATCGGCTTCATCGGGAAAACAAGCGGAATAGGTCGTCGGCTTTGTGTCAAAGACGATCTACGTCGAGGTTGCACAAACTCAAGCTCCGACTTCACAAACTTGTGAAACATGTGAAGTAAACACCCAAAACAACTTGGCAAGAGGTAGAGGGTGAAGAAATAGGAGGTGGGTTCACTTTAGAATTGGATTTATCTCACTAGATCTCAAGTTGCCATTGTTGTAGCAAGCTTGAAGAAGAAGAAGAAGATGAGCTAGTTATGATAAGTTATGATCAAAAGAAAATAGAAAATCAAATACTTATCATAACTAAACTAGGGTTAAGTGTAGAGAATAAACCATGGTCACTTTAGAGGGTTAGGGTTAAGCATGAAGATAAGGATGGTTAGCAAAGTCAAAGCTTCATGAAGCTTCAACTTAAAAC
The DNA here is from genome assembly GCA_030015575.1 of Agapanthus africanus. Taxonomy (NCBI): domain Eukaryota; kingdom Viridiplantae; phylum Streptophyta; class Magnoliopsida; order Asparagales; family Amaryllidaceae; genus Agapanthus; species Agapanthus africanus. Next base: position 620,509,832 of record CM057341.1, read on the forward strand.
AAAAAGAGCCACCATTCTCATCATAATCCATTTCAAATAAATAAATAAACAAATAAATAAATAAATGAATATGCAAAACCCTAATTATCAAATTAACCATGGATTAATTCTATACACTTAACATAATGATCAAGTATCATCAAACATGATACAAAAAAGTGCATGAAAGCATATCACATATACAATGTGCATCAAGTGAGAAAAATCCGTTTAAAGTGAACCAATACTAGTTAATGTAAAGTAATATATCAAATATATAATTATACATTAAATCATTAAATCAACACTTGATTCAATGATCCGGTCATGTCGCACATAACCGACTAGTATTCAATGCATCGATTTATCGAATCAATGATTCGATAACTAGGTCATATCGAATATAACCATTCGAAACATATATCGCGAGAATGAAATGCGGTATCACATACACGCATTATTCTCGGTCCTGCACATATCTCATATGCGCTCCTATTTCGTTTCGCTTGAGCCAGGAAACCTCTGTGTAGGACTCTAAAGACTCGTCAATACGCCGGTAGCAGATGATGATCATATCAAGCACCCACAAGCCGCAAGCGGTCTGCTAAACGTAACGGCCACCCGGGTATTGAGCGATCAGAAGATCGACGAGCTAGCCCGCTCACACTCCTGCGAATCCGACCAGTAACACTTACCATTCAGTCCGGTCTGTTCGTCTGATATGTCGTATATCAAGTCTAGGGGTGGTAAACGTCAGACCCCAATAACCCGATAAGTCGTGCTGATGTGAGGCTCGTAACGGGTCGAGAAACTACTGGTAACACTTACCAGCAAATCTCTGATCAGCCCTGGCCAGGGACTTCCCTGTTACGGCCAATCGAGCACTGCGCAACATCAACCCCCAATATCGGGAGAGACGAAACCCCTCCTATCGCTCATTGCCTCCATGTGACTCGGGACTGTACCCAAAGACCACCGTTTTGCATGCCCTCATGGACGTGGTAAGGTGGAGATCAAAGCACAGTGGGAATCACACAAGACTCCATGACGATCTCGGGTCTACAGACTAACCTGTACAAGTGTCACCTGAGAACTGCCATCTGACGTGAGGTATAATACCATCTGGGAGTTCTCGGCGAGTCCGTCCAGTGTACCCAGTCTCCACTGAGCACCCGTATACCATCTCTGATGTCAAACACCAATGGATATGGGATCATCCATCGCCCGTCACATAGGTCGAGAAGCGTATACGCTAGTCTACTCTGGTATATCGATGCCCCGTCTCGATACACCCACGACTAGGGACCTTGAAGGATGTACTTATGGACTACCATGTCCCCACTAGTATGATCTGCATCATAGTCCAGGTAGTCAAGTACAAATCCTAAGGGCTTTACCAACATGTAACTATAAGACAGTATAAAGAGACTAGTGTACATGTTAAGATAAAGAGCAACCAGATAGCATACTATCATGTCGTGCAAGAAAGTCATCTCTATATATGTCCAAGCATCCAATATAATATACATAATCTGTACAATACTGGCCTCTAGGGCATACATACAACTAACAGGTTCAACTTGTGAGGTGAAAATTCTAAACCAGTTGTTAAATTGTAGCTTAATTGTGCTAAAATAGAACTTTGAAGTATTAATTTTGTAGTAATTGCTTATTTAGGAAATTCAAGAAAGGGATTTGATTTTGAATTAGGGTTTGTAGCATGGTTGATGGATTAAAGTTAGGGTTTTGGTTATCTAATTGGTTAGAGTGGTTAATTGTGCGATGTTGCGCTCGCTAGATCGATAAATTGCGATATTTGCATCGAAAACGGTATGCAAATGCTTACTAGGTTTTTTTGTAAATTAGGAGGTAATCTAATTGCGATATATGGACGATGTAATTAGCATCATATACGACTATTAATGTGCGTGAATGCGGGGTTTTGTCTAGCCGGGTTTTAGTTTTGTCGATTGCCCCAAAATGACGATTCTAGTTAAGATTTAGCGATTTTCATGTGTTTTCCGCGCACCGAGTGCTTGTTATGTTTAGTTCAAGAGCATCGATCTTTTTATATTGACTTGGTGTCGTTTTAGGGGTATGTAATCTTATATTGTGTGTTATGCAATGCTAGGATTGTTAGTTATATGTATGCCCTAGAGGCCATTACTGTACATGGGATGTATATTGTAGTGGATGCTGGGACGTATATAGGAAGGACTTTCTTGCTCGACATGATAGTATGCTATCTGGTTACACTTTACCTTAACGTGTATACTGATTGTCTCTCTGTTACATGTTGGTAAAGCCCTTAGGATGTGTACTTGACTACCTGGACTATGATGCGGATCATACTAGTGGGGACATGGTAGTCCATAAGTACATCTTTCAAAGTCCCTAGTCGTGGGTGTATCGAGACAGGGCATCGATATACCAGAGTAGACTAGCGTATACCTTCTCGACCCATACAGATGGGCGATGGATGATCCCATATCCATTGGTGTTTGACATCAGAGGAGATATACGGGTGCTCAGTAGAGACTGGGTACACTGGACGGACTCGCCGAGAACTCCCAGATGGTATTATACCTCACGTCAGATGGCAGTTCTCTGGTGACACTGGTACAGAGTAGTCTGTTGACCCGAGATCGTCATAGAGTCTTGTGTGGTTCCCACTGTACTTTGATTTCCATCTTACCACGTCCAAGAGGGCGTGCAAAACGGTGGTTTTTGGGTACAGTCCCGAGTCACATGGAGGCAATGAGCGATAGGAGGGGATTCGTCTCTCCCGGTATAGGGGGTTAATGTTGCGCAGTGTTCGATTGGCTATAACAGGAAATCCCTGACCAGGGTTGCTGAGATTTACTGGTAAGTGTTACCAGTAGTTTCTTGAATTGTTATAGACCTCATATCGACACGACTTATCGAGCTATTGGGGTCTGACGTTTACCACCCCTAGGCGAGACATGCGACATATCAGACGTTCAGACTGGACTGTACGGTAGTGTTACTGGTTGGATTCACTGGAGTGTGAGCTGGCTTGCTCGTCGATATTCAGATCGCTCAATACCCGGGTGGCCGTTACGTTTAGCAGACCGCTTGCGGCTTGTGGGTGCTTGATATGATCATCGCCTGTTGCCGGCGTATTGACGAGTCTTTAGAGTCCTACTCAGAGGTTTCCTGGCTCAAGCGAAACGAAATAGGAGCGCATATGAGATATGTGCGGGACCGAGAATAATACCTGTATGTGATACTGTATTCGATTCTCGCGATATGACATTGATCGGTTATATGCGATATAGCCGGGTTATCGGATCAAGTGTTGATTCGATAAGTTGTTATTATTGATACCAGTCGGTTATGTGCGACATGACCGGATCATTGAATCAAGTGTTGATTTAATGATTTAATGTATAATTATATATTTGATATATTACTTTGCATTAACTAGTATCGGTTCACTTTGAATGGATTTTCTCACTCGGATGTGCGCATTATATATGTGATATGATTTTGTGCACTTGCTTGTATCATGTTTGATGATACATGCTTTTTGGTTAAGTGTAAAGTATTAAACCTTGGTTAATGAAATGGTTAGGGTTTATTATTTGTTATTCATTTATCTTATTTAATTATCCATTTATTTATGATAAATGAATAAAAGAAAATGAAATGAAATGGTGGCTTTCATTTGTTGTTTTCATGAAGCTTCATAAACACTTTGACTAAGTGACCATTTTGTCTCTAGCTTGACCCTAACCATTCCTTTAACCATGATTGATTCTCTACACATTACCATGGTTAAAGATTATGATAAGTATTCTTTTATTTTATATTTTCTAATAACTTATCATAACATTTTTACCTTCTTCTTCTTCATTTCTTCAAGTGAAGAAAGCTTGCCTCCATCAATGGCAAGTGATGAAAAAGAGTGTGAAATCCAATTCTAAAGTCTACCCACTTCCTATTTCTTCATCCTCTACCTCTTGCCAAGTAGTAGAGTGTGTTTTCTTCACAAGTTTCTTGACTTGGTGAAGTCGGAGCTTGATTTAGCGATGCCTCGACGTAGATCATCTTCGGCATGGACATCGATGACCTAGCCCGTCCATTCTCCGATGAAGCCGATGCTAGAGCCCGGGACTTGTTATGGACAGCGAGGAGACTTCATTGCGGAGCTATGGAGGTGGAGAACCGGATCTACAAAGGTTGTATTTCCGTATCTCTTAGTTAAGTGTTAACTAGATTGCTTTTTCGCCTAGATTTCTAGCCAACGATCCGTTCTAGGGTTTCTCGGCACCGTTTAAATTTGAAATTGGCATGGTTGATTCCTTGTGAGACCTCATTAGGGTGCCTAGGAACCCTACAGTGGTATCAGAGCCTAGCTAGAGCCTTAGGCGAAGTCTAGACGGAATTTGAAACCCGAACGAACCCGAAACCCGATCACAAACTTGCTCTCTGGACTTTTTCTAAAAACTGGGATTTTTCCAAATTAAAAATTCGTAAAAAATTCAGCAGGGAATTCTAAGAATTACGGCGCAAAAATTTATTCATGAACAGTGTAAACGGCGGCGGAACCGCGGCAGAAGCCTGGCTTCTGCGGCGGTTCCGCGGCAACATGGTGACGTCATCCTCCACTTTTTGTGCAGTAATTCATGTTTTCTGATGCTGAGTTTTCTGGGAATTTTTAATATTTATTCAAGAGTTGAATTTTCTGGAGTTGTTTTGGGGATTCGTATGTTCGATCGGATTATCAAATTTTGTCTGTGTGGCTTTCCGGATAAATTTTAGAATATGTTAAAAAGTTCGACCGGATATAAATACCCAATTTTTCCCCTATCGGGAAATTTCCAAGTGTTGGATTTTTCCGTAGTTTAACGATGTTCTAAGTAGTGCAAGTAACGCGATGGACCCTCTAGAAGACAACAAACCTTAACTCGATTATGTGACCGTCTTGAACAGCCCTTTGAACCTTCGGGTTTGGCGCAGTACGGCGTGCCACATGTGAGGCGTTGGCTTGACCCTTCTACGGCTGGACTGTTGGTACTGAGGCACGAACTGAATGTTTTTAGACTTGTTTCATGTGTTGATCTGTATCGGGAAAACTTGGGTGTTCGATTGTTCGATCGAAAAGTTTAACATTTTCTATTTATCTGGAATGTGATACAATAATTGGAATTCACAAGAAATTATGAGATAACTGAATGAATGTTATAAATCTAGCAGTTTAGTTTCAATGATCGGTTGCCACGGAATTTTGATGTGATCAAAAGTCCGTTGCAATCACGTAGCGTACGCGGATACTCGCCGGGTAAACTTAATAGACAACCTCACTCCATAGCCCCGACCAAGTGACTGTAGGAGAACCCCGTCGCCGAAAGCATCCGTTCGGGTGCTCGCGGCAGCGGTGTTCCGCCTTGGTTCACTTCGTCGACGGTATCGAGGGTGCGGCCGTCTACTGAAGTTTGCGACGAGCATTCGATCAAATTGTCGGGAATCTTGTTGAATTGCCCGACTTGATATTGAAAAGTGTTTTCGATAATGAGACTAAAATGCGGGGTTTATAATTGTTAGGCATGCGATGTCTAAGGAATTCATTTGGTCAGGCATGCGATGTCTGAGGTGGTTGCGGATTCCAACTGTTGTAGTTTTACACTTTCTTTTCTGTGACCGTAAGTGTAATATGTGATATCGCCGGTTTCGTTGCTATATGTCAACGACAATTGGGATGCGCATATTTACTTACGTTGATGACATGTGATGTTATGTGTTGCTGGATATGTTATATTGGATCGTCGTGTTTGAATAGCCGGGGGTTTTTATGTGAGATGAGTGTTTTTCATTTTCATTCATGTAAAAACTTGTATGTAATATTCTTTTATTGGGGCACTTCCAGGTTGCGGAAGATGTCACCGTTTGTATATTATTTACTTTTCCGCACTAGGATAGACCCAAGGAGGGGAGCACAAGTAACAGGGTTCTGGAGTCCAGTGGGAGACCAACTCGAGGAGTCGAGTCCGGGTCTCCTAACTCCAGAATTGGTAGGGTTGCTTGCCGCTCTAGTAGGGGTCTAGGGGTGTGGGTTTGGCTATTCATCACGACCGTGGAATCCGTGTTTTATACTGGCTCGTATTGAAAACACGGACGTCCTAGTATATCCAATATTTCATATGTTTCTTCTGCTGTGTTTTATCTGTGATGTGATCATATGATGTTCTGTGACAGGTATTATATATAGTATATATGATATATTATACAGGCGTTACTTATGTTTTACACCCGCACTAGCCCTGCCCTGCTCTGCCGTTAGTTACCTAACCTAACGGTGCACGAGGGGACATCGAGGCGAATGCGGATGGCATAAGTGTACGTCGTATTTATCTGTGATGTTTAGGTATTTAAATGATGGGACTTCATTAATGTGATTAATGAAATAAAAGAAACCTAAGATGTTGTAGAATTGAATTTCAAAATAAAACAGATAGCTACAGTTCTTGCTTTGCACAGCGGTATATATGATATATCCTGCACCTTATTCGATAAGGAAAGGACCGAGATCCCTTCACCGGGAGTGACTCATTTAGCAATAACTGGCAGATGCTACACACTCGGTTTGTTTTCTGATTGGTTTTAAGTGTTTTGCTTTGTACAGTGATATATATGATATATCCCGCACCTCATTCGACGAGGAAAGGACCGACGATCCCTTCACCGGGAGTGACTCCTTTAGCAAAACTAGAAAAGCCTCAAAAGCACTCCATTTTAAAATCATTTGATTCTACAACGATATCAAGTTCATTACGCAATAGGTTTTCAGAAAAACCTGTCGTAGCCCTCCGTCATTTCAGATAAGTAGTAGTTAGTATTCGTGCTACGTTTGTTGGCCTGCGTCAAGGCGTAGTATGCGGTAGCTAACTGGTGCTTATCTGCATAAGCATATGATGTGATTGGATTAGGGTAGTCGTGCGACTTTGTTGGCCTGCGTCAAGGGTCGTGCGGGTGGGTTTAATTCAATCAGGAAATGACGGGTTGAACTTGACTAGCGGACTATGGTTTGTTGGCCTGCGTCAATGTCATAGGATGCTAGGGGCAAAATTATCGGGAATTTCAAGTGTTGAAATTTTCAATGAGATTGCATACCTTCTTATGAGATAGTTTGGATCCCGATACCCGCTGCGAGTAAGAGTTACTCCTGGGAGAGTTTTATACATTACAATTAGCCGATCAAGTAGGTGTCTAGAAAGGTGTCAACGGGGTTATGCCTCTGGGAAAAACGAGATTTACATTAATTAGGTTCGTGCAAAAGCACGGGGGACCTCCCTCAAAACTACCGACACTGGCCTGGCTGAAAGATTAGCGAACTTGTAGTGTGTAATTAATCCCGGCTAGTCCTTTCCTTTTAGGGTTTTGAAGGAAGATTTGATAAAAAGCAGTGGGAGCCATCCTGATTAGATAAAATAATAACCAATCTATTCTTGCAAGAGCGCACGCTGAGTGTTTTCTTCTCTCTCTCTCCAGGTAGCGACCATTATCACGCCTTAATCAAGATAATAATACGGAATATTGACCGAACCCGCTTGTTATACTGAGCTGGGGAACGTTGGTCCCGCTCCAACTTATAATTGTTATAAGACAGAGCAGGAAATAAGGGGAATACCAGATTTCCCGTGCCGCCCAAAACGAAGAGAGTGCATGCTGATGCATCATCTTCGGGTGTGTTCATTATATAGAACTGTTCTCTCAGTGTCCTTTACATCCTGGGTATGTGATACCAGATCAGGATCCCAGATATGTAATCTGTTACATAGGGCTACAGAAAGGTAGAGAACTGAGAACGGGTGATAAGTTTCATGAGGCAGAAAACGGGGCAAGTGTTGCAGCCAAGTCCTGTTGGTCACTGTCACCCTGTATTCCAAAATACATTGATTCTGAACGAATGTTATTAGATACCGAACCTGATATACAAAATCAAATCAGTCTCTTTATTAGTAAAGAAATGATAAAATTTTGTATTGTTGGATAATGTTTTGAACATTTCCTATATCAAAAGTTGATCGGTTCAGGCACGTTATCTAAAAAGCATTGCTGTTCTAAATCAAACTACAGTTCTTAGTATACAGAACACACACAAGAGGAAGAGTTCAGAACTGAACGAATTTCTTCTTGAGGCATTGTAGACTAGGGTCCAGATCAATGTGACCCGACTAGCTAGAGTTACATATAGATGCATATTTAAATCAGTTTGAATTTACATCTTGTGAAACTCGCCAGTCATGTCACAAAAGATAAAAATGGACCATAGCTCTGTTTACTGGAAGCAGAGAAAGAGTTAGTAAACTCTTGGGATGATACATGTTGATGTATATAAGTCCCCTGTCTATACATACCAAGACCGGTTCTTTTTACTTCATTACATTCTCTGATAATCTTTCGAGATTCAGGACCTATGTTCCTGTTGAAACACATGTCCGAACCTTTTAAGATATTCACAGAATATAAGTTAGAAGTAGAGAACCAAAATACGGGTATAAGTATTATGTCCTATGATGAGATCAGGGAGGAGAATACTTGTGCATGGAATTCCTGGACTATTCTAAAGGAGGATGAGATTCTCTCTTAGCATTACTCCTCTGTATACACCATAGCACGATGGTATATCGGGGTGGAGCAATTACACCCTATATGATAAGGTGTGCTCTATGATGAGTACTACTGAGTTACCTATTTCTTTTTTTGGGGAGTTATGCGCTTGAGAAGCTGCATACCTATTGAATAGGGTTCGAATCAAATCAGTTGCCTACCACTTCATATGAGATATGGTATGGAAAGAGCTCATGTCTTAAGTTAGTTAAGATTTTGGGGTTGTCCGAGCTATGTCTGAAAAGCAAAATCCGGACAAGCTCGAGGCAAGGTCTGTAATGTAGAACTGGAAAGGTTCCAGCTATATAAACTACAGCTGATGATTTGATAGAACCAAAGGATTCAGTAGATTCCAACAAACCTCAGCCTCTCCGCCAATCTAGTAGGGTTTCTCACCCCACCTGAGAGATACTTCTGTTTATCTATGACAGTGGGGAGCGAGGATTACATCATGAGATGATGACCCAACTAGTTTCGAGCTGGCCATCAGGAGTAAGACTCTGTAAGAATGGCTGGATGCTTAGTGATCTGAGATGGAATCCTTATACACCAACAAAGTATGGGACTTTAGTTGCTATATCTGAAGGGTTAAATCCCCATCAGGAGCAAGTATATCTTGAGAAGATTACTTGGTGTAGATGGAAAAAGTTGAGACTTTCAAAGCTAGACTTGTTAAAAAGTTTGCATCATTGACCAGCTGTGGATAATAATTAAAACCTTTTTCAAGTATCTATGCTTAAGTCCATCTAGATCCTACTTACCACGGCTACATACCATGACTACGATATCTGGTGGTTGAGTGTCTTGACTGCTTTTCTAAATGATGATTTAGAAGAGAGCGTCTATAAGTACACAGCCAGAGGGCTTCGTAGACAGTAGGAGCAGCGGAAACGTGTGCAAGATGCTTTATTTGATAAAGCAGGTATCGCGGAGTTGGAACATCTGTTTTGATGAATTAGTCAAAGAGTTTGACATCATCAAAATGGTAGATGAACCTTGTATAAACAAAAAGGTAGTAGGGAGTATGGTAACGATCCTCGTAGAGTACGTGGATGACATACTCTTGATAGGGAAGGAGTTTCCTATACTACGCTCGATCAATCTCCCGCTTATCACAATGACTCTCCGCATAGGATCAAAGTGATACCTACTAAATCCTGGGTTTTGGACCTATGAGATAGATCTAAATGGATGTTAGAATACTCACTAGCAGTAGTGAGATGGTATCAATTGATCCTGGGAAGAATCACTGGAAGTGTTCCAGGGTGATAAAGACGACTGAGTGTCAGTCACGGGCATTGTCTTTACCCTCAGTAAAGGGGACGGTATGTTGGAAGAGTTCCAAGCTAGATACCGTGGCATACTAGACGATAAAGGTTCGATACATTGCTATTTGAGATGCTACCAAGGAGGATGTTTGGGTGTATATTGGTTCATGAGATGAACTACGTTCCAAACCATTGTGAGACAATGGAGTTGTGGCTTGTGCCAAGGAACGAAGGTCCCATCAGTGATCCAGACATATTCTAAGGCAGTATCACCTGATCATGGAGATAGTTGATCTCCAGGGAGATCGAGGTTAGGAGAGTAGACTCAGAGAACAACACAGCGGATCCACTCACAAAGGCCTGTTCCCAGAGAGAGACTGTTATGGGATGGTTGAGTATGAGATACTACAACCACTGCTACAGATGGCCCTAGTGCAAGTGGGAGATTGTTAGTTATATGTATGCTCCAGAGGCCATTACTGTACATGGGATGTATATTGTAGTGGATGCTGGGACGTATATAGGAAGGACTTTTTTTGCTCGACATGATAGTATGCTATCTGGTTACACTTTACCTTAACGTGTATACTGATTGTCTCTCTGTTACATGGTTGGTAAAGCCCTTAGGATGTGTACTTGACTACCTAGACTATGATGCGGAATCATACTAGTGGGGACATGGTAGTCCATAAGTACATCCTTCAAAGTCCCTAGTCGTGGGTGTATCGAGACAGGGCATCGATATACCAGAGTAGACTAGCGTATACCTTCTCGACCCATACAGATGGGCGATGGATGATCCCATATCCATTGGTGTTTGACATCAGAGGAGATATACGGGTGCTCAGTAGAGACTGGGTACATTGGACGGACTCGCCGAGAACTCCCAGATAGTATTATACCTCACGTCAGATGGCAGTTCTCTGGTGACATTGGTACAGAGTAGTCTGTTGACCCGAGATCGTCATAGAGTCTTGTGTGGTTCCCACTGTGCTTTGATTTCCATCTTACCACGTCCAAGAGGGCATGCAAAAACGGTGGTTTTTGGGTACAGTCCCGAGTCACATGGAGGCAATGAGCGATAGGAGCAGATTCGGCTCTCCCAGTATAGGTGGTTGATGTTGCGCAGTGTTCGATTGGCTATAACAGGAAATCCCTGGCCTGGGTTGCTGAGATTTACTGGTAAGTGTTACCAGTAGTTTCTCGAATTGTTATAGACCTCATATCGACACGACTTATCGAGCTATTGGGGGTCTGACGTTTACCACCCCGAGGCGAGATATGCGACATATCAGACGATCAGACTGGACTGTACGGTAGTGTTACTGGTTGGATTCACTGGAGTGTGGGCGGGCTTGCTCGTCGATCTTCAGATCGCTCAATACCCGGGTGGCCGTTACGTTTAGCAGACCGCTTGCGGCTTGTGGGTGTTTGATATGATCATCCCCTGCTGCCGGCGTATTGACGATTCTTTAGAGTCCTACACAGAGGTTTCCTGGCTCAAGCGAAACGAAATAGGAGCGCATATGAGATATGTGCGGGACCGAGAATAATACCAGTATGTGATACTGTATTCGATTCTCGCGATGTGACATTGATCGGTTATATGCGATATAGCCGGGTTTATCGGATCAAGTGTTGATTCGATAAGTTGTTATTATTGATACCAGTCGGTTATGTGCGACATGACCGGATCATTGAATCAAGTGTTGATTTAATGATTTAATATATATTTATATATTTGATATATTACTTTGCATTAACTAGTATCGGTTCACTTTGAATGGATTTTCTCACTCGGATGTGCGCATTATATATGTGATATGATTTTTGTGCACTTGCTTGTATCATGTTTGATGATACATGCTTTTTGGTTAAGTGTAAAGTATTAAACCTTGGTTAATGAAATGGTTAGGGTTTATTATTTGTTATTCATTTATCTTATGTAATTATCCATTTATTTATGATAAATGAATAAAAGAAAATGAAATGAAAATGGTGGCTTTCATTTGTTGTTTTCATGAAGCTTCATGAACACTTTGACTAAGTGACCATTTTGTCTCTAGCTTGACCCTAAACCATTCCTTTAACCATGATTGATTCTCTACACATTACCATGGTTAAAGATTATGATAAGTATTCTTTTATTTTATATTTTCTAATAACTTATCATAACATTTTTACCTTCTTCTTCTTCATTTCTTCAAGTGAAGAAAGCTTGCCTCCATCAATGGCAAGTGATGAAAAAGAGTGTGAAATCCAATTCTAAAGTCTACCCACTTCCTATTTCTTCATCCTCTACCTCTTGCCAAGTAGTAGAGTGTGTTTTCTTCACAAGTTTCTTGACTTGGTGAAGTCGGAGCTTGGTTTAGCGATGCCTCGACGTAGATCATCTTCGGCATGGACATCGATGACCTAGCCCGTCCATTCTCCGATGAAGCCGATGCTAGAGCCCGGGACTTGTTATGGGACAGCGAGGAGACTTCATTGCGGAGCTATGGACGTGGAGAACCGGATCTACAAAGGTTGTATTTTCCGTATCTCTTAGTTAAGTGTTAACTAGATTGCTTTTTTCGCCTAGATTTTCTAGCCAACGATCCGTTCTAGGGTTTCTCGGCACCGTTTAAATTTGAAATTGTCATGGTTGATGCCTTGTGAGACCTCATTAGGGTGCCTAGGAACCCTACAAGGATCGGTCGGGAAAAACATCGGACACGGCGCGAAAAGGCAAGGCGGTGGTCGGATCGGATTAGCGAGACTTTCAGGTGAGTAGATGTATTCATCTATGGGGTAATCGTCTGGATGGCACGAGGCGCCCCTAGTTAGGATTACCTTATTTCTTGTCAGATTCGTGTTGTTAGTTAGCTTACCCCTTCATTTACATTGCATACCCTTATAGTTAATAGTTTGCTAGATTGCATGGATATTCATATGCACATATGCGATAACACTTCGTAGGACACGAACACCATTTCCACTGGCATCTGTTGCATGCGCACTATTCATGTGACACACACGCCTTTGGTAATTGCCATGCCACGTGCACTCTAGAACCTGTTTAGCTTAGTATCGCCACTTGCATCATACATGATACATGAAATTGCATAGCTTGTATATACCTCGCATCATCATCGTACTTACATAGATTTTCTTGCCAAAATTCACATCGCATACATTGATATCATAGACATTTATCATATACAATATGTTGGATATTATGATTTTTCTTGAGGATTTCAGTATTGCTGCGATATCTGGATTTTTGGGGAAAAACCGCAAGAATTTAACAAAAGCTTATATTTCTCATTTTTAAAAAACAAAGTTGCGGTTTTCTCGTGATGTATGTGTCCTCCACCATGAGTTTTCATGTTTTCTTTTGGATTTCGAGACCCAATTCGAGGAGTGGATGAACCGTCCTCGGGTACATGGTGGGCCCGGTATGGTACCCCGGGGCAAGAAGATCGAGTTGTAGACGATGAGCCTGGCAGGGGAAGACAACCTACCGATGATGTCTGGCGCGGCGGATATCCGGAGGATACCGACCGTTGTCGTGAGATTTGATGATATGGGCCGATCCGGACTGACGGAGCCCGATATTTTGAGACATTGATACAGTGAGACATTGAGACATATGTGATTTTATATTTGGTGTCGATGCTTGACACAGGTTTCAGATGATTTCTTGATAGCACTTAGCTATTATACAGATATTCATTTTCTAAAGTTAAGAATGCAGAACCCTTAGCATTTAAAAACACTTAAAGATTTAGTAATGACATTGCATACATGTGCTTGCATACTAGAGGTATTATATCACATATGAACATACATGTTGTGACGCATTTGCGTGCATTCTTACGATTGCCTTACTAGATGATATATTCTACTCACGAGCTGGCAACTCACCCCCGTTGTGCCACAGTGTCTTGCAGGTCGGACCCGCCATCCTTGTAGCGGCGGGCTATCTTATCATCAGCTCCTTTTGCTCAGACTCGCGACATTGCTCGTAGGTGGGTTGCGAGCGCACTTTATTTCTTTTTGCTCTATCATTGTATCTAGTATCCTCCATCTACCACTTTTTATTTGTATATGCGACCTAGTGATGAGACTGAGAGATTTGTATATTTGTGGTTTCTTTTGGGTCGAGCTCACTTGAGCCGACGTTGTGTTTTCTGATATTTTGCATTTCTTTTATGCTCTTTTTCTTGATATCACTTATATATTGCATGTGGTTGTGATCCGCCTTGGGCGAAGAGCTAGCTCCCGCTTGGGGATGCCATTTATTTATTACAGGTTATATATATCTTGTTGTACCCATTTTGGGGGATAGAATTTACAGGGGAGACTCTGCCGAAATTTTCGAAAATTTTTGATGTTTTTAAAAAGGGGTTCAATGCAAATTAATTGATTTAAAAATCGTTTTCATGTAAGGTTTTCCTTCATTCTCTTTTGATTTTGGTTTAAATTTTTCTGGGCTTTGGCTGACTTAGGTTACGGTACGCCTTTAGACGTCTCGTAATCTAAGTGCCAGTTGCGTTCCGTACTTTCGGGTCATGACAAAGTTGGTATCAGAGAGTAGGTTTTAGCTTTCTGAGTGTAGGACGACCTTGGTAGATGGAGTAGGTGACTTAAGCAGAGTGGCGTGCGTGGGTATGATCCGCAGCATACTTACGATACGGTACTCCGCCTAAGTGACCTTAGGAAATAATTTCTTGTATTTCCTTTCTTGATTCCTTGCATTCCTTGATTCAATTGCAATGTTCTTATCAGTCCTGTTTCTTATTCCGGCTTCGATGCCGCCAAAGACTACGAGGGCTCAGCGGGCTGCCGCTAGGGATGAGATTCGGGCGGGCCCGTCTGAGGCGAGGATCGAGCGGGATGATACGCCTACCCCTCAAGGTCATACTGATCCGCCTTATCCAGCCCGTATTGCCAGATTAGAGGCCGGCATGCAAGAGTTGCGACAGATGATGGGATCTTTAGTTGAGTCCAGCCAGGCACAGAGATCCGAGGACGTTCCTTCCACCGCACAGACCACGATTGTACCTGCTGCACAGATGGTCACTCCTGCTGCTACTACGGAGACTATCCCTGTTTCACTACAGGAGTTCATGAGATTGAGACCTCCATCTTTTACCGGTACGGATGCGACAGAGGACCCACAGGCATTTGTAGATAGGATGGCTCGGATTTGCCGTTCGTTGAGGTGTTCTTATGATAGATTGGTGGAGTTTGCGAGTTTTCGTCTGGAGGGTCTTGCCCAGACATGGTACGATTTAGTAGAGACAGGCCGAGCTGCAGGTCTACCTTCTATGACCTGGGACGAGTTTACAGCTGTATTTCTTGCCCGTTTTCTTCCGGAGAGCGTCCGAGATGCTCGAGCCCGTAGTTTTGAGTCTTTGCGCAAGACTCCTGGGATGACAGTGTCGGAGTATGATATATAGTTTACCCAGTTGTCTCGATATGCTCCGTACCTAGTAGACACAGAAGAGAAGAGAATAAAGAGGTTTGTGCGAGGGCTTGATACACAGCTATTCCTTGCCATCGGCGCTCAGCACTTTGATACATACGCAGCCGTGATGGATGCAGCCTTACTTTTGGAGGGGCGTATTCTGAGACTCCGGTCGTTTCTGGGCCGAAGAGGATCCATACTGATACGCCAGCTCAGCGGCAGATGGGTAGACACCGTGATAGATTATTTCCGGGAGATGGTGGAGGCAGAGGATTGAGACGAGGTCAGTTATTTGGTTCATATCCACAGACCCAGC
The DNA here is from genome assembly GCA_030015575.1 of Agapanthus africanus. Taxonomy (NCBI): domain Eukaryota; kingdom Viridiplantae; phylum Streptophyta; class Magnoliopsida; order Asparagales; family Amaryllidaceae; genus Agapanthus; species Agapanthus africanus. Next base: position 620,525,481 of record CM057341.1, read on the forward strand.
AGTCGTCGCCAGGATGTTTACGGTGTGGGAGTCAGTACCACCGTGTCAGAGACTGTACCATGGGACGTCAGGGCGCGGCGACAGTCCCGCATGTAACCTTACCACCCTCACCACCTCCTCAGAGAGCTCTACTTCCTACTCCTGATGATGCTCCACGCCAGCCAGATGCTTCTAGAGGTCGTGGGCGTGGCGGTCCGGTTCAGAGAGGACGAGGCGACAGAGGCAAAGGCAGAGGCCGAGGTAGAGGCAGAGGACAGCCAGCTATTAGTGGTGGACAGGCACGAATGTTCACGTTGACTCCTCAGGATGCACAGGCATCCAATGCCGTCATGACAGGTACTCTGCCAGTATGTTCTTTCGATGCACGGGTATTATTTGATCCAGGCTCCACACATTCCTATGTATCCACGTACTTTGCACCGAGGTTGGGCCAAGAGTCTGCGACGTTAGATCAGCCGCTTGTCGTTATTACACCGGTAGGCGAGTCTTTTGTTGCCCATTTTGTGTACCGATCGTGTTCCGTTCGTATCGGGGAGAGAGATTCTTCAGTTGATTTGATTCTCCTCGATATGCTAGACTTTGACGTTCTTCTTGGTATGGACTGGCTAGCCACCTGTTATGCATCCGTGGACTGCCGTGAGAAAGAAGTCGGATTCAGTTTTCCTGGTGAGCCGGTACTTGTTATTCAGGGAGATCGTAGCGCTACCCTTCCCAGCTTGATTTCTTCTCTTCGCGCTGGTCAGCTGTTAAGGAAAGGGTGTCAGGGATTCTTAGCCTATGTTTGTGATACTAGCTCCACGGAGGTTCCGTTGGACCAGGTCCCTATTGTGAGAGAGTTTCCTGATGTATTACCTGACGAGCTGCCTGGTCTGCCACCAGAGCGCGAGATTGAGTTCTGCATCGACTTGATCCCCGGCACGGGGCCTATCTCTATACCGCCTTATCGGATGGCCCCGGTGGAGCTGAGAGAGCTAAAGGATCAGTTATAGGACTTGCTGGACAAAGGGCTTATCCGACCGAGTGTGTCACCTTAGGGTGCTCCCGTCTTGTTTGTTAAGAAGAAGGACGGAAGTATGCGTTTATGCATTGATTATCGTCAGCTGAACCGGGTTACTGTGCAGAACAGATATCCCCTACCCCGCATTGATGACTTATTCGATCAGCTCCAGGGTGCAGGGTTTTTCTCGAAGGTTGATTTACGGTCAGGTTATCACCAGTTGCGGGTTCGGAAGGAGGATATTCTGAAGACCGCTTTCCGTACTCGATATGGTCATTATGAGTTCTTGGTGATGTCATTCGGGCTCACCAATGCCCCGGCAGCATTTATGGACTTGATGAACCATGTATTCAGGCCGTATCTCGATCAGTTCATTATTGTGTTCATTGACGACATCTTGGTTTATTCTCGGAGCCGGAAGGAGCATGAGCAGCACTTACGTATCACATTGCAGACTTTGAGGGAGCATCAGCTGTTCGCCAAATTTTCCAAGTGCGCATTCTGGTTAGACAGTGTCGACTTCTTGGGTCATGTGGTGACGAGAGATGGTATTTGTGGGACCCGAAGAAGATCGAAGCAGTTCAGCGTTGGCCTAGACCAGTATCAGTTACAGAGGTTCGCAGTTTTCTAGTTCTGGCCGGCTACTATCGACGTTTTGTCCAGGATTTCTCCTGCATTACTGCACCGTTGACCGGATTGACCCGGAAGGGGGTTCCTTTTGATTGGACCCAGGCATATGAGGATAGTTTCCAGCAATTGAAGACTCGTCTGACTGCTGCACCAGTGTTAGCATTGCCTTCAGGATTAGGCGGGTTCGTGGTATATCGTGATGCTTCTCGATTGGGGCTGGGCTGTGTATTGATGCAGCACGACAAAGTTATCGCGTATGCTTCTCGGCAGCTGAGGAAACACGAACAGAACTACCCCACCCATGATTTAGAGATGGCTGCAGTGGTATTTGCACTTAAGATCTGGAGACATTACCTATACGGTGAGTCGTGTCAGATATTCACTGACCACAAGAGTTTGAAGTATAACTTCCAGCAGCGAGATCTGAACCTGAGACAGTGCCGTTGGATGGAGTTAGTGAATGATTATGACTGCGAGATTCTATACCATCCGGGCAAGGCGAATGTGGTGGCAGATGCTTTGAGTAGGAGGCCCGGAGGTAGCTTATCTTGTTTGAGTGCAGTACAGATGCAGTCGACGGCGGATTGGCAGATTTTATATGATAGCAGAGTGCAGTTCGAGTTTACTCCTACAGGGGGACAGCTGGCCCATTTCGGAGCACGCCCACAGTTACTTGACCGTATCCGCGAGGCACAGTCCGGCGATGCCCGTATTTTAGAGATTATTGAGCAGATTCGGCAGGGCAGAGTTTCTGAGTTCGTGATTGATGATCAGAGGATACTTCGATTTGGGACTCGACTGTACGTGCCAGATTCAGAGGGACTGAGGCGTGATATTCTTGAGGAGGCACATAGATTAGTATACAGTGTTCACCCAGGTTCCACCAAGATGTACCGTGATTTGAGAGAGGTTTACTGGTGGGACGGGATGAAGAAGGATGTTACAGACTTTGTGTCGAGATGCCTGACTCGTCAGCAAGTCAAGGCAGAGCACCAGAGGCCAGCCGGCGAGTTACAGCCTTTGCCCATCCCAGAGTGGAAATGGGAGTAGGTCTCCATGGACTTCATTGTTGGTCTACCCAGGACCAGTCGAGGGTATGACTCTATTTGGGTGATTGTGGATCGACTAACGAAAGCGGTTCACTTCCTGCCAGTGAAGACCACTTTTGGATTTTCTCAGTACGCCCAGGTTTATATTGATGAGATAGTGCGACTGCATGGTGTTCCTACTTGCATCGTGTCCGACCGGGGCACCCAGTTTACCAGCCGATTGTGGCAGAAACTTAGGAAGCATTGGGCACCCGATTGAGTTTTAGCACAGCTTTTCATCCGCAGACTGATGGTCAGTCAGAGCGTACTATTCAGACTCTTGGGCACATGCTCAGAGCTTGTGTTTTAGATTTCGGTTGTAGCTAGGATCTTCATTTGCCTTTGATCGAGTTCTCCTACAATAATAGCTTCCAGGAGACGATTCAGATAGCACCTTTCGAGGCTTTATATGGGAAGAGATGTCGATCGCCTGTATGTTGGACAGAGCTCAGGGAGAGCAATGTTTTGGGGCCGCAGATTGTACAGGAGACGACCGAGAAGATACAGCTGATTCGGGACAGGATGAGAGCGGCACAGAGCAAGCAGAAATCATATGCTGACAGGCGCCGTCGCCGACTCGAGTTCGCTGTTGGCGATCATGTTTTCCTGAAGGTTTCACCGATGAAAGGTGTGATGAGATTTGGGCGGAAAGGGAAACTGAGTCCTAGATATGTTGGTCCTTTCGAGATCCTAGAGCGTGTTGGTCCAGTTGCTTATCGGTTAGCTCTTCCTCCCAGCTTCCCCGATGTTCACCCCGTGTTCCATGTCTCGATGCTCCGCAAGTACCTTCATAATCCTTCCCAGGCGATTCAGCACCAGACGATCTAGCTAGAGCGTGATCTCTCATTCACTGAGCAGCCGGTGGTCATTCTGGATCGGCAGGTGAAGAAATTGAGGTCGAAGGTTATACCGTCCATCAGGGTCCTTTGGCGTGGCCCGAACAGCGAGGAGGTCACCTGGGAGACCGAGGTCGAGATGAGGAAGAGATATCCCCATCTTTTTGAAAGTACGCATAGTTAAATTCTAAATTCGGGGACCGAATTTCTTTAAGGGGGGAAGATTGTAACCCTTCGAAAATCGTTTAGGCAGTTTTTCGGTAATCGGCTAAAATCTCAGCTTTTTCGGTAAAAAGTCAAAATAGGTATTTTTCATTGTAGACCTAATTATACAAAATTTAGATAAGATATTACTATAAATTGCTCACTAAAATGCCACTTATAATTTTCTAGTTAAATAAAAAAAAATTCGTAATTAATTATTTTTAATATTATTTTAAGCTTTTAAAAATACATTAAATGAGTGATAAATACAAATTTAATTAGGTAAATTTCTTAATTAGGAATCTTTATAAACTAAAATTTAGTGTTAATAAAATTGCATCATGACTTTCTAAGATTTTTTTCAAGGGTGTAAGAAACATATGAAAAATGACAAGAAAAGGGTTGTTTTTGAAAAATCTTGATGTGAAAGCTTCATTTGACCTTAGATGATATTTTTCTTCATGGAATTTTCTACACATCCTCTCATTCTCCCTCTCCTCTTGCTCAGGCCGAGCCCCCTCCCTCCTACAGCCCAAATTTTTTCACCATTTTCCTTCTTCAAATTCTTGCAAAAAAATCAACAAAATCTACAAAATTTCACACTTTTCTTCATAAATTCAAACCACAATCCTTGTCCACCCCTTTCCAACCCAAATTAGTTTAAAAACTTGAACAAAGGAGGCATCTTTGGTAGCTTGAGCAAGCTAGGGTTCAACTTGTGAGGTGAAAATTCTAAACTAGTTGTTAAATTGTAGCTTAATTGTGCTAAAATAGAACTTTGAAGTATTAATTTTGTAGTAATTGCTTGTTTAGGAAATTCAAGAAAGGGATTTGATTTTGAATTAGGGTTTGTAGCATGGTTGATGGATTAAAGTTCGGGTTTTGGTTATCTAATTGGTTACAGTGGTTAATTGTGCGATGTTACGCTCGCTAGATCGATAAATTGCGATATTTGCATCGAAAACGGTATGCAAATGCTTACTAGGTTTTTATGTAAATTAGGAGGTAATCTAATTGCAATATATGGACAATGTAATTAGCATCATATACGACTATTAATGTGCGCGAATGCGGGGTTTTGTCTAGTCGGGTTTTAGTTTTGTCGATTGCCCCGAAATGACGATTCTAGTTAAGATTTAGCGATTTTCGTGTGTTTTCCGTGCACCGAGTGCACGTTATGTTTAATTCAAGAGCGTTTATCTTTTTATATTGACTTGGTGTTGTTTTAGGGGTACGTAATCATATATTGTGTTTTATGCAATGCTAGGATCGGTCGGGGAAACATCGGACACGGCGCGAAAAGGCAAGGCGGTGGTCGGATCGGATTAGCGCGACTTTCAGGTGAGTAGATGTATTCATCTATGGGGGAATCGTCTGGATGGCGCGAGGTGCCCCCTTAGTTAGGATTACCTTATTTCTTGTAAAATTCGTGTTGTTAGTTAGCTTACCCCTTCATTTACATTACATACCCTTATAGTTAATAGTATGCTAGATTGCATGGATATTCATATGCACATATGCGATAACACTTCGTAGGACACGAACGCCATTACCACTGGCATCTGTTGCACGCGCACTATTCATGTGACACACATGCCTTTGGTAATTGCCATGCCACGTGCACTATAGAACCTGTTTAGCTTAGTATCGCCACTTGCATCACACATGATATATGAAATTGCATAGCTTGTATATACCTTGCATCATCATCGTACTTACATAGATTTCTAGCCAAAATTCATATCGTATACATTGATATCATAGACATTTATCATATACAACATGTTGGATATTATGATTTTTCTTGAGGATTTCAGTAATGCTGCGATTTCTGGATTTTTGGGGAAAACCACAAGAATTTAACAAAAGATTATATTTATCATTTTGAAAAACAACGTTGCGGTTTTCTCGTGATGTATGTGTCGTCCACCATGAGTTTTCATGTCTTCTGTTGGATTTCGAGACCCGATTCGAGGAGTGGATGAACCGTCTCGGGTACATGGTGGGCCCGGTATGGTACCCCGGGTCAAGAAGATCGAGTTGTAGACGATGAGCCTGGCAGGGGAAGACTACCTACCGGTGATGTCTGGCGCGGCGGATATCCGGAGGATACCGACTGTTGTCGTGAGATTTGATGATATGGGCCGATCCGGACTGACGGAGCCCGATATTTTGAGACATTGATACAGTGAGACATTGAGACAGATGTGATTTTATATTTGGTGTCGATGCTTGACACGGGTTTCAGATGATTTCTTGATGGCACTTAGCTATTATACAGATATTCATTTTCTAAAGTTAAGAATGCAGAACCCTTAGCATTTAAAAAACTTAAAGATTTAGTAATGATATTGCATACATGTGCTTGCATAATAGAGGTATTATATCACATATGAACATACATGTTGTAACGCATTTGTATGCATTCTTACGATTGCCTTACTAGATGATATATTCTACTCACGAGCTGGCAACTCACCCCCGTTGTGCCACAGTGTCTTGCAGGTCGGGCCCGTCATCCTTGTAGCGGCGGTCTATCTTATCATCAGCTCCTTTTGCTCAGACTCGCGACATTGCTCGTAGGTGGGTTGCGAGCGCACTTTATTTCTTTTTGCTCTATCATTGTATCTAGTATCCTCCATCTACCACTTTTTATTTGTATATGCGACCTAGTGATGAGACTGAGAGATTTGTATATATGTGGTTTCTTTTGGGTCGAGCTCACTTGAGCCGACGTTGTGTTTTCTGATATTTTGCATTTCTTTTATGCTCTTTTTCTTGATATCACTTATATATTGCGTGTGGTTGTGATCCGCCTTGGGCGAAGAGCTAGCTCCCTCTTGCGGATGCCATTTGTTTATTACTGGTTATATATATCTTGTTGTACCCATTTTGGGGAATAGAATTTACAGAGGAGACTCTGCCGAAATTTTCGGAAATTTTTTATGTTTTTAAAATGGGGTTCAATGCAACTTAATTGATTTAAAAATCGTTTTCATGTAAGGTTTTCGTTCACTCTCTTTTGATCTTGGTTTAGATTTTTCTGGGCTTTGAGTGACTTAGGTTACGGTACGCCTTTAGACGTCTCGTAATCTAAGTGCCAGTCACGTTCCGTACTTTCGGGTTGTGACAAAAACCTGATAAAGCATATATAATGAATAAAGGCATTCCCAAGCGGGAGCTAGCTCTTCGTCAATCGACGGTCACAACCACGCAAGCAATATAATATACAACGCCGAAGGGCGATGATCACAACAGAATAGGAAACTCCAAATAGCATGAAATCCATAGAAATACAACGCGCGACTCTAAGGTCGAAAGAATAAACATCACTGGTCTCTATCTCTGAAATAAATACATGTTTGGTTGATGGAGTTTACTAGATACAACTGAAATAAATAATATACAAGGTATAATGGTGGTCACGATGCAAGTAAACCAACTTACCAAGCAAATCACCCGGAAAGGAAGCAGTGTGCCAGCAAGCCGTAATGAAACCTATAGGACAAAATCTGCAAGAACTGTGGCACAACCGGGGTGAGTTGCCAACTCGTGAGTAGAAAACAACTATGAACAGAAATCGCATAATAACGCAATCCTAGGTCATACGATCAATATATATAATCCTCAAAATAATAAGTCTGCAGCCTAAAATGGTGGCAAGGGTAAACATCAACCCAAGTGTAATCCCATGTGCTCGTGTCAGTGCCTCAGGTAGCAATATATCATACGAATGATGTATGAATGCATGAAAACAGAATACATATAAATGAAGAAACTGCTTTCCTAACTTAGTGAGATTTCTGTGTATTTAAAACGAGGTATCATAAATGAAATCAGTATAAACAATGTCTATTATCGACACAAAACATAAATTCCAATATCACAATATCTCAGGCTCCGGCTATCCGGACTGGCCTGTATAATCAAATCTCAATACCTCAATATCTCAAAATCTCAGTGTCTCAATCTCACTATCTAGGGCGCCGTCAGACCGGATCGGCCCTTAACATCAATCACAAGACCACGACGGTATCCTCCGGATATCCGACGCGTCAGATAAAATCACCTGTAGGTAGTCTTCCCCAGCTGGGCTCTGTTAGTTATATGTATGCCCTAGAGGCCATTACTGTACATTGGATGTATATTGTAGTGGATGCTGGGACATATATAGGTAGGACTTTCTTGCTCGACATGATAGTACGCTATCTGGTTGCTCTTTATCTTAACGTGTATACTTTCTGTCTCTCTGTTACATGTTGATAAAGCCCTTAGGATGTGTACTCGACTTCCAGGACTATGATGTAGATCATACTAGCGGGGCCTGGGTAGTCCATGAGTACATCCTTGAAATGTTCCTAGTCGAGGGAATATCGAGACGGGGCATCGATATTCCAGAGTAGACTAGCGCATATCTTCTTGACCCATGCGATGGGCGATGGATGATCCCATATCCATTGGTGTTTGACATCAGAGATGGTATACGGGTGCTCAGTGGAGACTGGGTACACTGAACGGACTCGCCGAGAACTCCCAGATGGTATTATACCTCACGTCAGCTGGCAGTTCTCTGGTGACACTGGTACAGCTTAGTCTGTTGACCCGAGATCGTCATAGAGTCTTGTGTGTCTCCCACTGTGCTTTGATTTCCACCCTACCACGGCTCTACTGAGTCGTGCAAACAGGTGGTTTTTGGGTACAGTCCCGATTCACATGGAGGCAATGAGCGATAGGAGGGGATTCGTCTCTCCCGGTATTGGGGGTTGACGTTGTGCTATGCTCGACTGGCCATAACAGGAAATCCCTGGCTAGGGTTGCTGTGATATACTGGTAATAGTTATCAGTAGTTTCACGAATGTTATGGACCTCAAGTCGGCATGACTTATCGAGCTACTGGGGTCTGACGTTTACCACCCCTAGGCGAGATATGCGACATATCAGACGAACAGACCGGACTGTACGGTAAGTATTACTGGTTGGATTCACAGGAGTGTGAGCGGGCTTGCTCGTCGATCTTCTGATCGCTCAATACCCGGGTGGCCGTTACATTTAGCAGACCGCTTGCGGCTTGTGGGTGTTTGATATGATCAACATCTGCTGCCGGCGTATTGACGAGTCTTTAGAGTCCTACACAGAGGTTTCCTGGCTCAAGCGAAACGAAATAGGAGCGCATATGAGATATGTGCGGGACCAAGAATAATGCGTGTATGTGATATCGTATTCTATTCTCGCGATGAATGTATCGATTAGTTAAATGCGATATAACCTAGTTATCGAATCAAGGATTGATTCGATAAGCCGATACATTGGATACTAGCCAGTTATATGCGATATGACCGGATCATTGAATCAAGTGTTGATTTAATGATTTAATGCATAATTTTATATATTTGATATATTACTTTGCATTAACTAGTATTGGTTCACTTTAAAAGGATTTTCTCACTTGAATTGTGCAAGTTGTATATGTGATATACTTTAGTGCACAAGATTGTATCATGTTTGATGATACTTGCTCTTTTGGGTTTGTGTAAAGATTAAACCATGTTTAGTGAATGGTTAGGGTTTCTTTTCTCTTATTTATTTATCCATTTATTATTGTTTTGGAAAAGATAAAGAGAAAAAGAAATGGTGGCTTATTTTGTTTTTTCTTTGAAGCTTCTTGAAGCTTTGAACAAGTCTACAATTCTTGTCTCTTCTTTAACCCTAACCACTCATCTAAACCTTAGTTAAATCTATACACTAAACCATGGTTGAAGTTATGATAAGTATTCTTTTTATTTTCCCTTTTTTAATTAACTTATCATATCTTCTTCTTCTTCTTGATCTTCTTCCATGATGAAAGCTAGTGACCATCAATGGCAACTAGTGAAATCAAGTGAGAAATCCAATTCTAAAGTCTACCCACTTCCTATTTCTTCATCCTCTACCTCTTGCCAAGTTGTATAGGGTGTTTCCTTCACAAGTTTTCAAGGCTTGGTGAAGTTGGAGCTTGTTCTTGTGATGCCTCGACGTAGATCATCTTCGGCATCGAACCGACGATCAAGCCCGCCCATTCTTCGATGATGCCAATGCTAGAGTGAAGGGTTCGATTTGGACAGCGGAGGGAGATCATCGCGGAGCCAAGGAAGTGGTGGACCGGATCTACAAAGGTTGTAGTCACTTTCCCTTAGCATTTAATTCGATTACATGCTTGCTTCGCCTATATATCTAGTTAACGATCCGTATTAGGGTTTGTAGGCACTTGTAAAATTTGATTTGTGCATGTTTGATCACTTGTGAGACTCCATTAGAGTGCCTAGGAACCCTACAGTGGTATCAGAGCCTAGCTAGAGCCTTAGGCGAAGTCCAGACGGAATTAGAACTCCGATCGAATCAAAACCCAAACCCTAATATTGCTCTCTGGACTTTTTCTGAAATCGTGGTTTTTTCGAAATTAAAAATATGCAGAAACATCAGCAGGTAATCCTAAGACTTACTGTAAAATTCGAGAGCATGATTCGTCAAGAGTGCGGCAGAACCGCGGCACAAGCATGGCTTGTGCGGCGGTTCCGCGGCCAAGTTGTCCCATCACCTGTTTAACTTTTCACAGTAACTCCTAGTTTTTAGTGCTGGTTTTCCTGGGAATATTTTAATATTTATTCCAGAGTTTTATTTTCTGGGTTGTATTGGGGACTCGGTGTATTCGATCGGACTGTCTAATTTTTGTCGGTGTGCTTTTCCGGGTATGTTTAGAATATGTTAAAAAGTTCGATCGGATATAAATACCCAATTTTTCCCCTGTCGGGAAATTTCCAAGTGTTGGATTTTTCCGTAGTTTAACGACGTTCTAAGTAGTGCAAGTAACGCGATGGACCCTCTAGAAGACAACAAACCTTAACTCGATTATGTGACCGTCTTGAACTGCCCTTTGAACCTTCGGGTTTGGGGCAGTACGGCGTGCCACATGTGAGGCGTTGGCTTGACCCTTCTACGGCTGGACCGTTGGTACTGAGGCACGAACTGAATGTTGTTAGACTTATTTCATGTGTTGAGCTGTGTCGGGAAAACTTGGGTGTTCGAATGTTCAATCGGAAAGTTTAACATTTTCTGTTTATCCGGAATGTGATACAACAATTGGAATTCACAAAAGTTATGTGATAACTGAATGAATGTTATAAACATAGCACTTTAGTCTCACTTGATCGGTTGCCACGGAATTTTGATGTGATCAAAAGTCCGTCGCAATCACGTAGTGTACGCGGATACTCGCCCCGACCAAGTGACTGTAGGTAAACTTAATAGACAGCCTCACTCCATAGCCCCGACCAAGTGACTGTAGGAGAACCCCGTCGCCGAAAGCATCCGTTTGGGTGCTCGCGGTAGCGGTGTTTCGCCTTGGTGCACTTCGTCGACGGTTTCGGGGGTGCGGCCGCCTACTAAAATTTGCGACGAGCATTCGATCAGAATGTCGGGAATCCTGTTGAATTGCCCGACTTGATATTGAAAAGAGTTTTCGATAATGAGACTAAAATGCGGGGTCTATAATTGTTAGGCATGCGATGTCTAAGTAATTCATTTGATCAGGCATGCGATGTCTGAGGTGGTTGCTGATTCCAACTGTTGTAGTTTTACACTTTCTTTTCTGTGACCGTAAGTATAATATGTGATATCGCCGGTTTCGTTGCGATATGTCAACGACAATTGGGATGTGCATATTTACTTACGTTGATGACATGTGATGTTATGTGTTGCTGGATATGTTATATTGGATCGTCGTGTTTGAATAGCCGGGGGTTTTTTATGTGAGATGAGTGTTTTTCATTTTCATTCATGTAAAAACTTGTATGTAATATTCTTTTATTGGGACACTTCCAGGCTGCGGAAGTTGTCACCGTTGATGTATATTATTTACTTTTCTGCACTAGGATAGACCCAAGGAGGGGAGCACAAGTAACCGGGTTCTGGGGTCCAGTAGGAGACCAACTCGAAGAGTCGAGTCCGGGTCTCCTAACCCTAGAATTGGTAGGGTTACTTGCCGCTCTCGTAGGGGTCTAGGGTGTGGGATTGGCTATTCATCACGACCGTGGAATCCGTGTTTTATACTGGCTCGTATTGAAAACACGGACGTCCTAGTATATCCAATATTTCATATGTTTCTTCTGCTGTGATTTATCTGTGATCATATGATGTTCTGTGACAGATATTATATATAATGTATATGATATATTATATAAACGTTGCTTATGTTTTACACCCGCGCTAGCCCTGCCCCGCTCTGCCGTTAGTTACCTAACCTAACGGTGCAGACGGGACATCGAGGCGAATGCGGATGGCATAAGCGTACGTTACATTTATCTGTGATGTTTAGGTGGACTTAAATGATGGGATATTCATTAATGAGATTAATGAAAGAAAATAAACCTAATTGATGTTGTGGAATCGAATTTCAAAATAAATAAAAACAGGTAGCTACAGTTCTTTCTTTGCATCGCGGTGTTCATTATAGAACATCCTGCACCTTATTCGATGAGGAAAGGACCGAGATCCCTTCACCGGGAGTGACTCCTTTAGCAATAACTGGCAGATGCTACAACCCTCGGTTTGTCTTTGATCGCTTCTATAGTTTCCGCTTTGCACAGTGATATATATGATATATCCCGCACCTCATTCGACGAGGAAAGGGCCGACGATCCCTTCACCGGGAGTGACCCCTTTAGCAAAACTAGAAAAGCTTCAAAAACATTCCATTTAAAAACCATTTGATTCCGCAACGAGATCAAGTTCAAAGCGTTAAAGGTTTTCACAAAAACCAGCCGCAACCCTCCGTCATTTTTGGAAGTAGAGTACTTAGTATTCGTGTTGTGTTTGTTGACCATAGTCAAGGCACAGTGTACGGTAGCTAAGTGATGTCTTCCTACACCGCATATGATGCGATTAGTTAGGACAGTCGCGTGACTTTGTTGACCTTAGTTAAGGGTCATGTGGGTGGATCTAATTAATCACGAAATGACGGGTAGAACTTGACTAGTACTTATGATTTGTTGACCATAGTTAAGGTCATAGGTGCTAGGGGTAAAAACCTTTATCGGGAGTTTCAAGTGTTGAAACTTGCAATGAGATTGCATACCTTCTATATGATAGTTGGATCCCGATACCCACTGCGAGTAATTGTTACTCCTGGGAGAGTTTTGCACTTTGCAATTAGCCGATCAAGTAGGTGTCTAGAAAGGTGTCAACGGGGTTACGCCTCTGGGAAAACGAGGTTTACTGTAATTAGGTCCGTGCGAAAGCACGGGGAACCTCCCTCAAAGTACCGACACTGGCCTGGCTGAAAGATTGGCGAACTTGTAGAGTGTAATTAATCCCGGCTAGTCTTTCCTTTTAGGGTTTGAAGGAAGATTTGATAAAAACAGTGGGAGCCATCCTGATTAGATAAAATACATAACCAATCTAATCTTGCAAGAGCGCACGCGGAGTGTTTTCTTCTCTCTCTCTCCTGGTAGCGACCATATCACGCCTTAATCAAGATAATAAAATGGATGTATTGACCGAACCCGCTTGTTATACTGAGCTGGGGAACGTTGGTCCCGCTCCAACTTATAATTGTTATAAGACAGAGCAGGAAATTGGGGAATACCAGAATTCCTATGCCGCCCAAACAAAGAAAGTGCATATGATGCATCTCCTTCGGGTGTGTTCATTATAAAGAACTGTTTCTCAGTATCCTCTGCATCCTGGGTATATGATACCGGATCAGGATCCCAGATATGTAATCTGTTATATAGGGCTACAAAAGGGTAGAAAAACTGAGAACGGGTGATAAGTTTCATGAGACAGAAACCGGGGCAAGTGTTGCAGCCAAGTCTGTTGGTCACTGTCACCCTGTATTACGAATACATTAATTCTGAACAAATGCTATTAGATACCGAACCTGATATACAAAATCATATCAGTCTCTTTATTAGTAAAGAAATGATATAATTTTGTATTGTTGGATAATGTTTTGAACATTTCCTATATCAAAAGTTGATTGGTTCAGGCACGTTATCTAAAAGCATTGACGTTCTAAATCAAACTACAATTTCTTGTATACAGAACACACACAAGAGGAAGAGTTCAGAAATGAACGATTCGTTCTTGAGGCATTGTAGACTAGGTCATATCAGTGCGACCCGACTGGCTGAAGTTACATTTTAGATGCATATTTAAATTAGTTTGAATTTACATCTTGTGAAACTTGCCAGTCATGTCACAAAGATTAGATGACCATAGCTCTGTTTATTAGAAACAGAAAAAGAGTTAGTAAACTCTTGGGACTGATACATGATGATGTATGTAAAGTCTCCTGTCTACACATGCCAGGACTGGTTCTTCATACTTCATTATATTCTCTGATAATCTCTCAAGATTCAGTCATATGTTCCTGTTGAAACATAAGTCCGAACCTTTTGAGATATTCACTGAATATAAGTAAGAAGTAGAAAACCAAAATACGGGTATAAGTATTATGTCCTATGATGAGATCAGGGAGGAGAATACTTGTGCATGGCATTCCTGGACCATTCTAAAGGAGAATGGGATTCTCTCTCCGTATTACTCCTCTAAATACACCACAGCACAACGGTGCATCAGGGCGGAGCAATCGCACAATATTAGATATGGTGTGCTCTGTGATGAGTATTACTGAGTTACCTATTTCCTTTTTGGGTGTTATGCGCTTGAGAAGCTGCATACCTATTGAATTAGGTTCGAATCAAATCACTGCCTACCACTTCATATATGATATGGAAAGGGAAGAGCCCATATCTTAAGTAAGTTAAGATTTGGGATTGTCCGGCCTATGTCAAAAGCAAAATCCGGACAAGATCGAGGCAAGATCAGTTCTGTAGAACTGGAAAGGTTCCAGCTGTACAAAACTGCTAATGATTTGACAGAACCAAAGGATTCAATAGTTTCCGACGAACCTCAGCCTCTCCGCCGATCTAGTAGGGTTCCTCACCCACCTGAGAGATACCTCGGTTTCTCGATGACAGTGGGAGCGAGGATTGCATCATGAGATGATGACCCAACCAGTTTCGAGCAGGCCATCGAGAGTAGGGACTCTGTAAGAATGGCTGGATGCTTAGCGATCTGAGATGGAATCCATATACACTAGCAAAGTATGGACTTTAGCTGCTATATCTGAAGGGTTAAATCCCCATCAGAAGCAAGTATATCTTGAGAAGATTACTTGGTGTAGATGGAAAAGTTGAGACTTTCAAAGCTAGGCTTATTAAAGGTTTTAGTCATCAACCAGGCATGGATAATGATGAAACCTTTTCCAAGTGACTATACTTAAGTCCATCCGGATCCTACTTAACATTGCTACATACCATGACTACGATATCTGGTGGTTGGGTGCCCTGACTGCTTTTCTAAATACTGATTTAGAAGAGAACGTCTATAAGAACACAGCCAGAGGTCTTCGTAAACAGTGGGAGCAGCGGAAACGTGTGCAAGTTGCTTTACATAATGAAGCAGGCGTCGTGGAGTTGGAACGTCTGTTTTGATGTGATAGTCAAAGTGTTTGACTTCATCAAAATGGTAGATGAACCTTGTATATACAAAACGGTAGTAGAGAGTAAGGTGGTCATCCTCGTATTGAACGTGGACAACATACTCTTGATAGGAAAAGAGTTTCCTATACTACGATCGGTCAATCTCCTCTTATCATAAGGATTCTTCAATAGGATAAAGATGATACCTCCTAAATTCTGGAATTCGGGTCTATGAGATAGATCTAAATGGATGTTAGGATTCTCACTAGCTGTAGTAAGATAGTATCAATCGATCCTGGGGAGAATCACTGGAAGTGTTCCAGAGTGATAAGGACGACTAAATGTCAGTTGCAGGCATTGTCTTTACCCTCAGTAAAGGGACGGTATGTTGGAAGATTTCCAAGCTAGATACCGTGACAAACTAGACGATAAAGGCTGGTAACATCGCTATTAAAGATACTACCAAAGAGGCAGTTTGGGTGTATATTGGTTCATAAGATGAACTAGGTTCCTACCATTGTGTGACAATGGAACTGTGGCTTTGGCCAAGGAACCATGGTCCCATCAGTGAGCCAGACATATTCTGAGGCAGCATCACCTGATCATGGAGATAGCTGATCTCCAGAGTGATCGAGGTTAGGAGAGTAGACTCAGAGGACAACACGGCGGAACCACTCACGAAGGCCTTTTCCCAAAGAGAGACTTTTAGGGGATGGTTGAGTATGCGATACTGCAACCACTGCTACAGATGGCCCTAGTGCAAGTGGGAGATTGTTAGTTATATGTATTGTTGGAGATAGTGCCCTCAGAGTCAATTATTGGATCACAGGCACGTGATTGCAATGATTGAGGGAGGACCTATCCCAGGAGGACAGTCTTACTCGAGATGATAGTATGCTATCTGGTTTATCTTTATCATCGTGTACTGCTTTAGGTGACCTGACACGTCGCTATTACACGTTGATAGAGCCCCTAGGATTCTTGCTTGACGACCAGCAGTATGATGGCGATCATATACGTGGGAGCTGAGGTCTATAAGCACATCCTTAAAAGGTCCCTAGTCGTGGGAGTTTCGAGACTGGGCATCGATACTCCATTAGTAGGCTAGTGTATACAGTCGAGACCCTGACGAGGGGCGGTGGCCGGTCTCACAAGCCACTGGTGTCAGTTGGTTCACCTAAGATGTATACAGGTGCTCATTGGGTTATGAGTACACCGGACAGGACTCGCCGGGAACCTGCTAGTTGGTCTTGTACCAGATGTCAGATAGCAGTTCCCTGGTGACATGTGTACAGGTTAGTTCATCGACCTGAGATCGTCATTTGTCTCGTGTGAGTTCCCACTGTGCTTTGATTGCTACCCTACCACGGCTCAAAGGAGTCGTGCAAACAGGTTTTAGTTGGGTACAGTCCCGAGCCACATGGAGGCAGTGAGCGGATCTGCAGGGGTTCGTCTCTCCCGGTATTGGGGGTGAGGTCGCGCTGTGTCTAGGAGAGCCATTACGCAAAGCCCTCGGTCGAGGCAGGAGATTTACTGGTAGGTATTCCAGTAGTATCTCAGGGCGTTCTGGGCTACACTCCGACACGACTTGTACCGCTTTTGGGGGTCTGACTTTTACCAACCCCCTAGGCCCGCCATGCGATACTCATAGACGAACGGACCGGACTGTACGGATATTGTCACTGACAGGCTCAGTTGGGTGTCGGGGTGAGCTTCCTCATCGACGTCCCTTTTGGTCAATAGCTGGTGGCCCGTCACGTATTGGCTTATACCTCTGACGTGCCAGTGGTTAAATCCACAGCCATAGTATTGACGAGTCTTTAGAGTCCACCACACTTTCAGTTACTCAGCTTTCGGGCGAAACGCTGTAGAGCCCGTATGGAGATATGGCAGGGTCCGATCAGATACGTGCGGTATTGCACGTGTCAGGATCGGACAATTTTGTACTAGTGGCCGTATAGTAATATGGCAGGGTTTGATCTGATACGTGCGGTATTGCACGGATCAGGATCGAACGGATTTTACTAGCCGACTTTAGCTTAAGCCGGTCCTAGTCTAGTACAGTGTAGATTTTGTCTCATTGCATTTGTATCCGGTCGGAATACAGATGCGGGTGTGTATGCACAGTATCGGGGTTTTCCTGTAATTTATTACGGGACCAGTTTTCTGGAGTTGCCAGTTTGCATTCCGTTCCGGCCGGTTTTCCTTTGTTCTTTTCCGGCCGGACTTTTCCGATGGAGGGAGTTATTTGCAGTTTTGCAAATAACACTTTGTGGGGGGGTTTCTTGCAAAAGTGTTTATTATGATATCTTTCAACCATGCTTTGTGTGATTGAAAGGGTATGGGTTTGACTTGATGTGAGTATGGTTGATGTTTGGTTGACTTTGGATATGGTCACCTCCTTCTTGATCCTACACTCACCTCCCTTGTATTAGATTTTCCCTTCACCATTTCCATAAAAGACTTGGCCGGCCACTTCTTTTGTAGATGATGGATCATTTCATTTTTGGTGAGGGTGTGGGAAAATTAATGTTTCATATCATTTTTCATTGCCTCAAAAATCCCCAAGTTCATATCACCTTGATTCCTCCATCATGGCAACAAAACCCCATTGAGACAAAGCGTATTCTACACTACATTCTACAGCACTTCTTGGGCATGTCGAGTTGCCGGCTTCATGCTCGAGTTGCCTCGGTATTGAGGCGGGAGCCCGTAAAAGAAGAAGGCGATGTGGTGCCCTTTCCGGCGAGGAGGCGACGATGTGGAGGCAACACTTTCCGCGGGAGATCGGGACGATGACGAGAAGACCGGAGGACTCGGATCACTCGGTATACTTCTCACCCTATCTCTTGTTTGCTAGCGTAGGTTAATGGTTAACGATCCGGGTTTTCTTTGTCCGCGGTAGCGCCGGTTTCCGAGTAAGGAAAAATTTTTATTCCGCAATTTGGCCTCGAGTAAGACGGCCGGGGCGCTGCCGTGGCGCAACATGGTATCAGAGCGTAGCCATTAACCTTACCTAGCTTGTTCTAATGCGTTTTACTTATCCGATCGACCAAAATCTCAAAAAACCGTATTTTGTTCACATCAGTTTTCTGTTGGAATTTTTTGGTGTCTAAAAATTTTTCAGGTTACAGAAAAATAATGTGCACGAAATTCTAAGACCACTGTAAAAAGTCGACAGTGTCAGTCGTACAGTGGAGCGCGGAAGCGCGGCCAAACCCCACTTTGGGCCGCGCTTCCGCCGCAGTCTACTGTGCTTACACTGTGAAAATTTTACAGTGGGCTTTTGGGCTAATTTTGTGGGTTTTGGAATATAAATTTAGGGCCCAGGTTTTCTGTGACTGCTACAGTATTGGTATGGGGCCCGCTTGTTAATTGTTTGATCGATCGGATATTTTAAACACATTATTTCACAGTATTTACATTATATCTGCGACCTTGAATGTCACTCGATCGGTAAATCCAGTCTAACTGCTATAGCCCGGTTAGACGGATTTGCGAACGTGACTTTCACGTTGATGTTTTATGTATTTGCTGTGTTGTTGCGGATCGGTCGTGGGGGATAGCCTGGATGCAATGCTAGTACTGTTTTGTTGTATTATGTACATTTGATATTGCGGGGCGAGCGTCCGACATGTGGACTGCCGTCACTGCCTGTTTGTATTATTCTTTTGGGGCACGACCTGGTTGCGGTCGATGTACCCGGTGTATGTATATTTTACTTTCTGTACTAGGTTGCCCCGCAGTGGGATGCACGGATAGCCGGGTTCTGGAGGGCAACGGGCCCGCATCTCAGGGCATTGAGACGGAGGGGGCTTCAGTCCAGGATTGGCGGGCTATTCGCCGCACTCGTAGGGGGTACAGGTTGACCCAGGAGGGGTGCCCAAGTTACCGGATTCCGTGAAGTGCTGGGTGGTCCATTCACGGTGCTGAAGGGGGCTGCCTCGCTTCAGATTTTGGCGGGTGACTTGCCGCGCCCGTAGGGGTCTAGGATTTCATTGCACAGGCTATCCACACGACCAGGGGAACGTCGGGTTTCAGCAGCGGCTCTGTGAAACCCGGGGCTTCCAGTTATCTGTATTGTTCTGTGATGCTGTACATTTCTGTGATGTTGCCTTTTATTCACGCCTTGAGCGAAATACTATATATTGGTATATATATTAGTAGATGTTGTATATGTTTTACATCCGCGCTAGTCCAGTCCCCGCTCTGCCGTTAGTTAGCTAACCTAACGGGTGATGACAGGACCCAGTGGCGAATGCGGATGGCATATACGTACGTCAGTATATTTTCGTTCTTTGTGGTGTGATCAATTGATGGGACTGCGTTGATTCGGATCAATGCAAGTTAAACAAACCTAATCTGATGTTGTTGGAACACTTTTTCAAAAAAAAAAAAAAGCTGTTATTGCAAGGATGTTCGCTTTTGTTTTGCATCGTGGTATTCATTTGGAATATCCTGCTCCTCAGTCGACGAGGCAAGGGCCGAGATCCCTTCACCGGGAGTGACCCCTTGGACAGAAGTTTGCGTCAGGGCATTAACTTCACTATAGCCGATTACTTTTGCTTTGCATCGTGGTATTCAGTTGGAATATCCTGCACCTCATTCTACGGGGAAAGAGCCGAGATCCCTTCACCGGGAGTGACCTCTTTAGTAAAGGTTTTCGTCACTATATTTTATAAAAGGCTATGCAGTTCCTTCAACGATATCAAGTTCATTACGTTAAAGGTTTTTCGCCAAAAACCATCCGTAGCCCTCCGTCATTTCTTATGGGTATTATTTAGTATTCGTGCTGCGTTTGTTGACTCCGTCAAGGCGTAGTGTACGGTAGCTAAGTGGTGCTTGTTTGTTGCATAAGTGGGATTGGTTAGGACAGTCGTGCGGCCTTGTTGACTCCGTCAAGGGCACATACGGGTGGGTTTAATGCAATCCAGATAATGACGGGTTGAACTTGACTAGGACTCTTTGATTTGTTGACTCCGTCAAGGTCACTTGAGTCCTAGGGGTAAAAATCACATCGGGAGTTTCAAAAGAACTGAAACTTGCCAGGCATGCGCATACCTTCTGGAGTGTGGTGACTTGAGTGGATTCCGTCAAGTTATCATGCGATGATAGTTGGATCCCGATTTCCACTGATGAGTTGGTTTACTCCTCGGGTCATCCCGACTAATTCTTCTTTCAGGTTTGGAGGAGAATTTGAGGTACAGTGGGAGGTTTCCTGATTAGATAAATTGGTAACCATTCTGATCTAGGTTAGAGTGCACGCTGAGTGTTTCTTTTCTCTCTCTCTCTTTGGCAGCGACCATTGACCCGACTCTGAACTATGACTCAGTGACCAAGTTGACCGAACCTTCTTAACGCAGGCTTTGGATTGTCAGAGTTGCAGACCTCATTGCCACTCCTACTTTTACCCTTTTCTCCAGGACACCCCGTATTACTGCGAACGTCCACTTCCATTGGACAAAACCATCGTATGGTTAGATACGAACTCGAAGGACTTCGAGGATGGTTTCTGGTTCTGGAGAAAACGGATAGGATTATTCAGTTGTCTTTTCTTTTCACCTTCTCTCAGGTTGCGAGTACTCCTTGGTTTAGGAGTAGTACACCTATTACGCAAATTGGATAATCTTCTTCCAAACCATAGGCTGGTGCCGACCGGTAGGGAATGAAGAAAACCAGTTAGCCTAAAACGGTGTGCAGAAGGTATTAAGTTCAGACAAAGCAAGGGATTAGTAAGAGGGCAAAGTAAATTGCGACTGATATTCACGACCAAACCAAGTATTTCTTCGCCAATCCTAAATCACCTTTGTATTTCTCCAGGACACTCCGTATCACTACGAAGATCCCATTTTATTGGATATTCCATCGTATGGTTATATACGAACTCGAAAGGAACTAGTTCCAGTTCGGGGATGGATTCTGGTTCAGGAGAAATAAGAATAAAGTACATTCAGGTGTCTTTTATCTTCACCTTCTCTCGCGTTGCGAGTGCTCCTAGGATTAGGACAGTACACCTTTTATGCTTGTTGGACAGTCTTCTTCCAAACCATAGGCTGGTGCCGAACGGTAGGGAAGGAAGAAAACCAATTGGCCTAAAGGGGTGTGCAGAAGGTAATGACTAAAGACATATAAAGGGATTTGGAGAGGTGGCAAAGAATTATACGGTTATAGTTGTGAATCTGGATAATGGTAGAGGCATTACTAGGAATACCAGGATTCCCCACAGAAACATTTCAATGTTTCAGTTTCACTGTGTAATGTTAAAAGAAAACTGATTTCCCGATTAGACACTTACTCCAGGGTATGTATTTACCAGGTTGGATTCTCACATCTGTATGGTTTTACAGATGATGAGTGGGAGTAAGTTATTGGGAATTGGGTGATCGTCCTCATTATATCGGGATTCGTTGTAATCGGTAATATTTGAGGAAGTCACCTGGGTTGTTTGCCGGTCGGCAAATATTTGGTTATGAATATCCGCTGTTGTGCACCAATTTCAAATTGATATATCTGTACGTCTATTTTTATAGAGTGAGATATACTTTTTGATATTATGTCGATGACATTTACCTATATCAGTGGATGGTTAGGTAAGGAGCATTAAACAGCGGTGTAATTCTTCTTAACCATAAGTACAGTTTTCAACCTACGACACACAGTGAAAGAGTTGTTAGACTCAGCGGACTTATACAGAGTATTGTATGTTGTCCAGTGTTCATTAGGACAGAGGGGTTGGTCCTCATACTATATTCTGTTTACTTTTAACTTCTCCAGTTCTTAGACATGTGCTTCGTGCAAACACAGGGTCTGAGTTTTGAGGAGTTATTGGTATAAGAATAGAGTAGAGAACCAGGTATTGCAAGTATCGGGATTCTTCAAGGTGATCGAAGATGTAGATACTTGTGTATGGTATTCAGTTGATAGTAATGAGAACTTGCTTCTCTTTCAGGTTACTCATAAATGGAAGCATTCCTAAGTTGAGTAACGCTGATCGGCCTCCTTCCATTTAGTTGACATGCACTGGAGACAGCTGCATGATTTGAATCTGGTTCAATTAAATCAGTGCCTCTGGTTCTATATTGGATATAGAACAGTTCATATCTTAACGATGTTAAGGTACGGGGAGTTGTCCGGCTTATGCTTAAAACCAGACTCCGGATAACTCAAGGCACGTTTCTGTAATGGCTGTTTGTGGGTTGACCCAGGCTATGACGAGGGTTGACTTTCTACCATCTGGCAGATCAATAGAAATATTGTTCTAGACTCGCCACAGTTTTATTAAAAATGGATTTTTTTTCAAAAACAGCAGTGGGAGTATGGTAGAACTGGAAGTGATTCCAGAACCGCAAACGATTACTGAAGATTTAATAAGGAACCTAAAGATTCAATCTGATTTGACATTCCATTGGCCACTCCGCAGATAAGGTGGGTAACTTCAGGCACCCGAGAGGTACTCCGGTAGCCTCAAGGACGGTGACAGGGAAGTTCTTGTTTACCCACACTTGCCATTGTTGTTGTTCCAGGCTGCGAGACCCGGCAGGAGGATGAGTATAGCGTCGTTCTAAACTAGCTTTAGAAGTGCACGTCTATATGACTCTGGCAGAGGGTTGTCGTAGTCAGTGGGAGCAGCGGAAGCATTAGTGGACTTCATGCTTATGTCTATTTATAGACTAAAGCAGATATAGCGGAGATAGATCATCTGTTTCTGATGTGACAGTCATGGGTTTGACGTCATCAGAATAGGGGATGGATCTGTTGAGAAGGTAGTAGGAAGTGATATTCCTATACTACGATCGGTTATACTTTGGTCGTCACACAGTGTTTTCTCCACAAGGGACTTGGACATTATATCAGACATACTGGTTACTAGATCTATGGTTTTAGATCTAGATTTGGGTGGTTTCCCAATCAGGGTACCTTGACAGCATTCTATGAGTGTTTAGAATGGACGACTCCTGGCTGGTAGTGTACCTGCAGGTAATGGAGTCACCCTCTCTAAAGGTGTCTTACAGACTAAAGGGGAGAGGGATACGCATGATTGACAGATCACTTGCTTAGGCAATTGAGTCAATCATGAGATGTCAAGTACCACACCAGATGTTGTTCTTGCAGCAGGTGCAATAAGTTGATATTGATCCAATCCTGGAGGAACAGTCGGAAGCAGTTTTAGAACATAAGTGAATGTTCTAGGGATATGATAACGGCTGCCTCCTTTAGGAGACGGTTATCACTCCAGGCTTCCAAGGTGACATGGACGACAAGGAGGTTGTCAGAGTTATAGTTCTCCTTCTGACGAGGGACAGTATTTTGGACAGGTGGTCCAAGGCAATACTGAGGGAGGCATGGCGCGAGATTCTGATTAGTTTCAGTTGATGATACAGTCTAAGAAGTTTGGATTTGGAGTTCATTTATGAGCTAGGTCCCATCAGACATCCAGACATATTCTAAGACAGGTATTGCTCATTTCGGGAGATGGTTTTCTCCGCGAACATGAGATATAGAGAGACATTGAAAGAAACATCCCTGCGGATCCACTCACTGAGGCTATTCCTCGAACGCAATAGTTTCGCAAACGGGTTTTGTGAGACTGACTAGTAGAGGAGTTGGGTGTTCGGTATCACACGGGCTGTGAGTATGCGACATCGCAATAATTAGCCTTGAGTGCAAGTGGGAGATTGTTGGAGATAGTGCCCTCAGAGTCAATTATTGGATCACAGGCATGTGATTGCAATGATTGAGGGAGGACCTATCCCAGGAGGACAGTCTTACTCGAGATGATAGTATGCTATCTGGTTTATCTTTATCATCGTGTACTGCTTTAGGTGACCTGACACGTCGCTATTACACGTTGATAGAGCCCCTAGGATTCTTGCTTGACGACCAGCAGTATGATGGCGATCATATACGTGGGAGCTGAGGTCTATAAGCACATCCTTAAAAGGTCCCTAGTCGTGGGAGTTTCGAGACTGGGCATCGATACTCCATTAGTAGGCTAGTGTATACAGTCGAGACCCCGACGAGGGGCGGTGGCCGGTCTCACAAGCCACTGGTGTCAGTTGGTTCACCTAAGATGTATACAGGTGCTCATTGGGTTATGAGTACACCGGACAGGACTCGCCGGGAACCTGCTAGTTGGTCTTGTACCAGATGTCAGATAGCAGTTCCCTGGTGACATGTGTACAGGTTAGTTCATCGACCTGAGATCGTCATTTGTCTCGTGTGAGTTCCCACTGTGCTTTGATTACTACCCTACCACGGCTCAAAGGAGTCGTGCAAACAGGTTTTAGTTGGGTACAGTCCCGAGCCACATGGAGGCAGTGAGCGGATCTGCAGGGGTTCGTCTCTCCCGGTATTGGGGGTGAGGTCGCGCTGTGTCTAGGAGAGCCATTACGCAAAGCCCTCGGCCGAGGCAGGAGATTTACTGGTAGGTATTCCAGTAGTATCTCAGGGCGTTCTGGGCTACACTCCGACACGACTTGTACCGCTTTTGGGGGTCTGACTTTTACCAACCCCCTAGGCCCGCCATGCGATACTCATAGACGAACGGACCGGACTGTACGGATATTGTCACTGACAGGCTCAGTTGGGTGTCGGGGTGAGCTTCCTCATCGACGTCCCTTTTGGTCAATAGCTGGTGGCCCGTCACGTATTGGCTTATACCTCTGACGTGCCAGTGGTTAAATCCACAGCCATAGTATTGACGAGTCTTTAGAGTCCACCACACTTTCAGTTACTCAGCTTTCGGGCGAAACGCTGTAGAGCCCGTATGGAGATATGGCAGGGTCCGATCAGATACGTGCGGTATTGCACGTGTCAGGATCGGACAATTTTGTACTAGTGGCCGTATAGTAATATGGCAGGGTTTGATCTGATACGTGCGGTATTGCACGGATCAGGATCGAACGGATTTTACTAGCCGGCTTTAGCTTAAGCCGGTCCTAGTCTAGTACAGTGTAGATTTTGTCTCATTGCATTTGTATCCGGTCGGAATACAGATGCGGGTGTGTATGCACAGTATCGGGGTTTTCCTGTAATTTATTACGGGACCAGTTTTCTGGAGTTGCCAGTTTGCATTCCGTTCCGGCCGGTTTTCCTTTGTTCTTTTCCGGCCGGACTTTTCCGATGGAGGGGGTTATTTGCAGTTTTGCAAATAACACTTTGTGGGGGGGTTTCTTGCAAAAGTGTTTATTATGATATCTTTCAACCATGCTTTGTGTGATTGAAAGGGTATGGGTTTGACTTGATGTGAGTATGGTTGATGTTTGGTTGACTTTGGATATGGTCACCTCCTTCTTGATCCTACACTCACCTCCCTTGTATTAGATTTTCCCTTCACCATTTCCATAAAAGACTTGGCCGGCCACTTCTTTTGTAGATGATGGATCATTTCATTTTTGGTGAGGGTGTGGGAAAATTAATGTTTCATATCATTTTTCATTGCCTCAAAAATCCCCAAGTTCATATCACCTTGATTCCTCCATCATGGCAACAAAACCCCATTGAGACAAAGCGTATTCTACACTACATTCTACAGCACTTCTTGGGCATGTCGAGTTGCCGGCTTCATGCTCGAGTTGCCTCGGTATTGAGGCGGGAGCCCGTAAAAGAAGAAGGCGATGTGGTGCCCTTTCCGGCGAGGAGGCGACGATGTGGAGGCAACACTTTCCGCGGGAGATCGGGACGATGACGAGAAGACCGGAGGACTCGGATCACTCGGCATACTTCTCACCCTATCTCTTGTTTGCTAGCGTAGGTTAATGGTTAACGATCCGGGTTTTCTTTGTCCGCGGTAGCGCCGGTTTCCGAGTAAGGAAAAATTTTTATTCCGCAATTTGGCCTCGAGTAAGACGGCCGGGGCGCTGCCGTGGCGCAACATGTATGCCCTAGAGGCCATTACTGTACATTGGATGTATATTGTAGTGGATACTGGGACATATATAGGTAGGACTTTCTTGCTCGACATGATAGTACGCTATCTGGTTGCTCTTTATCTTAACGTGTATACTTTCTGTCTCTCTGTTACATGTTGATAAAGCACTTAGGATGTGTACTCGACTTCCAGGACTATGATGTAGATCATACTAGCGGGGCCTGGGTAGTCCATGAGTACATCCTTGAAATGTTCCTAGTCGAGGGAATATCGAGAGGGGCATCGATATTCCAGAGTAGACTAGCGCATATCTTCTCGACCCATGCGATGGGCGATGGATGATCCCATATCCATTGGTGTTTGACATCAGAGATGGTATACGGGTGCTCAGTGGAGACTGGGTACACTGAACGGACTCGCCGAGAACTCCCAGATGGTATTATACCTCACGTCAGATGGCAGTTCTCTGGTGACACTGGTACAGCTTAGTCTGTTGACCCGAGATCGTCATAGAGTCTTGTATGTCTCCCACTGTGCTTTGATTTACACCCTACCACGGCTCTACCGCGTCGTGCAAACAGGTGGTTTTTGGGTACAGTCCCGATTCACATGGAGGCAATGAGCGATAGGAGGGGATTCGTCTCTCCCGGTATTGGGGGTTGATGTTGTGCTATGCTCGACTGGCCATAACAGGAAATCCCTGGCCAGGGTTGCTGTGATATACTGGTAAGAGTTATCAGTAGTTTCATGAATGTTATGGACCTCAAGTCGGCATGACTTATCGAGCTACTGGGGTCTGACGTTTACCACCCCTAGGCGAGATATGCGACATATCAGACGAACAGACCGGACTGTACGGTAAGTGTTACTGGTTGGATTCACAGGAGTGTGAGCGGGCTTGCTCGTCGATCTTCTGATCGCTCAATACCCGGGTGGCCGTTACGTTTAGCAGACCGCTTGCGGCTTGTGGGTGTTTGATATGATCAACATCTGCTGCCGGCGTATTGACGAGTCTTTAGAGTCCTACACAGAGGTTTCCTGGCTCAAGCGAAACGAAATAGGAGCGCATATGAGATATGTGCGGGACCAAGAATAATGCGTGTATGTGATACCGTATTCTATTCTCGCGATGAATGTATCGATTAGTTATATGCGATATAACCTAGTTATCGAATGAAGGATTGATTCGATAAGCCGATACATTGGATACTAGCCGGTTATATGCGATATGACCGGATCATTGAATCAAGTGTTGATTTAATGATTTAATGCATAATTATATATATTTGATATATTACTTTGCATTAACTAGTATTGGTTCACTTTAAAAGGATTTTCTCACTTGAATTGTGCAAGTTGTATATGTGATATACTTTTGTGCACAAGATTGTATCATGTTTGATGATACTTTCTCTTTTGGGTTTGTGTAAAGATTAAACCATGTTTAGTGAATGGTTAGGGTTTCTTTTCTCTTATTTATTTATCCATTTATTATTGTTTTGGAAAAGATAAATAGAAAAAGAAATGGTGGCTTATTTTGTTTTTTCTTTGAAGCTTCTTGAAGCTTTGAACAAGTCTACCATTCTTGTCTCTTCTTTAACCCTAACCACTCATCTAAACCTTAGTTAAATCTCTACACTAAACCATGGTTGAAGTTATGATAAGTATTCTTTTTATTTTCCCTTTTTTAATTAACTTATCATATCTTCTTCTTCTTCTTGATCTTCTTCCATGAAGAAAGCTAGTGACCATCAATGGCAACTAGTGAAATCAAGTGAGAAATCCAATTCTAAAGTCTACCCACTTCCTATTTCTTCATCCTCTACCTCTTGCCAAGTTGTATAGGGTGTTTCCTTCACAAGTTTTCAAGGCTTGGTGAAGTGGGAGCTTGTTCTTGTGATGCCTCGACGTAGATCATCTTCGGCATCGAACCGACGATCAAGCCCGCCCATTCTTCGATCATGCCAATGCTAGAGTCAACGGTTCGATTTGGACAGCGGAGGGAGATCATCGCGGAGCCAAGGAAGTGGTGGACCGGATCTACAAAGGTTGTAGTCACTTTCCCTTAGCATTTAATTCGATTACATGCTTGCTTCGCCTATATATCTAGTTAACGATCCGTATTAGAGTTTGTAGGAACTTGTAAAATTTGATTTGTACATGTTTGATCACTTGTGAGACTCCATTAGAGTGCCTAGGAACCCTACAGGCTCATCGTCTACTTCTCGATATTCTTGCCCAGGGGTACCTTACCGGGTCCACCATGTACCCGAGGCGGTTCATCCGGCTCCTCGAATCGGGTCTCGAAATCAAACAGAAAACTCATGGTGGACGACTCATACATCATGAGAAAACATCAGTTTTTATTTTAAAAAGAGAGAGAAGTTTATAAATATTCTTGCGGTTTTCTCCCAAATCCAGGAAATCTCATGAAAATCCGAAATCCAATCATCAACAGTATGTAAACAAAGAATATAGGCATAAAACTCCATAATACCACATAACAGTGAATAATAATATGCATGATGTTGCAAATAATAACCGCAATGTCTAAACTGGCATATAGGGCAAGTACACTAATATCATGTCAAAACTATCAGCTAACAAGCTATGTCAATGAAATAGTATTCTCTAAAGTGTACGTGACATGGCAATTACCGATGATGATGTGTGTGAGCCGGCAAGTAAGTGTACGTGGAACATACGCATCATCGGTAATGGTGCTGGTGTCCTAACAGCATGATATCAATAATGGTATATGAAATCACAATATAAGTATGCGATGCGGAGCGAACAGCAATAATGTGCTGGAGCTGAATGATAAATACAATGATAGCTAATCTGCATTTAATATAAATAAAAGTCATACAGTAGTGCTTTTTGAAATAACACGAATCGCGGTGTTTTGGAAATAAAGGCTACGGTGTTTTTAAGAAAGATACGTCCTTTGAAATATTCGTAGAATCCCTTAGCCTGTCTTTTAAAATACCAATGATTCGTTAGTTTTTGAAATAGGTAGGAATCGAATCTAGTCTAACAACTACACTAAACTATAGGGCTGAGCTAACAGGCTAAACGAAAGGTAAGGAAACCGCCTAATTTCTGAGTCGATACATATATATATATATATTATTCGGTGTTACCGCCTCAATAGTATCACATACGACACAATATCTATAATATGACATCCTCAAGTCAAGAGTGCGGATATATTATCAATATATAGCTCGTACGTAAATCCGTCGTACGGCATCCCAAATCTGGGTACGGGTCAATATCACATTCTTCACATTATTCAACTGGTATTCTCTTTATCAAAGATTATAATCCGGGGTACTGATCTACATTTAGTACAATACTGATATCATCTATGTATGCATGCACGTGTATGAAACACTACGTCAAAGGACCCGCTAAAACATCATGTCGTATCTCAAATACGAACCCTGTCATATCACCGATCTCACGGCCTCAAATCGAATCTCATCGACTCATCTTAAATCCCAAGTACTATCCTCATAACCCAGTATATGTTCACATAGTCCAATACCCATGTGAATACATATATACTTATTCCCATATACGGACACGTGAACGAAAGAATGTATGCAAGTATGTGTGTGCATGTGTGGGTGCAACCACTACTCTAGGGTTTCGCATCTAACACTAAACCAATCCAAGAACATCTAGAATCCATCTTTATCATCAATAAACGCAAATCAACATATAAAATATATATGTGTGTATACGTATTCGTATACATCACCACGAACTGCGGGGGTGTTATACGCCATCCACCCGACTTCCCCCGTAGATATAATCTACTCAACTTGCATCTTGCGTGTCGATGTCGATGTCGCCTTCATCTTCTTCATCGTACGAAACCCACGTGAAGGTACCAACGATAATAATCCATAGCAATGCGCATTAAAATCAAGGCGAAAAACCAAAATGGTACACGTTTTGCTCATAGGTCAAAACCTATAGCTTTGCATGCAAAACATGACCAAAAATTCTTGTCGTGGACGTCCAAACGCCACACGACGGAAACACAATCCCAAATACCAAAATCAAGTCAAAACGAAGTCGTATAACAATGCACCAACTCATGGAAATGGTCCCAGATTTTGTAGGGATCCTAGGCACACAAATGAGGTCTCATAAGTGATCAAGCATGGCCAATTCAAATTTTTTCATCTGCCTACAAACCCTAATACGGATCGTTAACTAGATGTATAGGCGAAAACGATAACTAGTCAACAACTTAACTAAGAGTGAACGGAAAATACAATTTTTGTAGATCCGGTCCTCCACCTCCATAGCTCCTTGATGATGTCTCCTCGCTGCGATCATCGGATCCCGGGCTCTAGCGTCGGCTTCATCGGAGAAATGGGCGGGCTAGGTCATCGACTTCGATGCCGAAGATGATCTTCATCGAGGCAACACAAGATCAAGCTCCAACTTCACCAAGCCATGAAACTTGTGAAGAAAACACCCTATACTACTTGGCAAGTGGTAGAGGATGAAGAAATAGGAAGTGGGTTCACTTTAGAATTGAATTTCTCACTCTTTTTCTCAAGTTGCCATTGATGGAAGCAAGGTTTTCTTCTTTTGTTCAAGAAGAAGAAGAAGAAGATAATATGATAAGTATTTCCAAAATAGAAAATAATATGATACTTATCATATTGCAACCATGGTTATGTGTAGAGAGTAAACTATGTTTAGGTGAATGGTTAGGTTAGGCATGAAACAAAAAATGGTAGACTTTTTCAAGCTTCAAGAAGCTTCAATGTAAAACAAAGCAAGCCACCATTTCTCTTTTTGCCAAAAGAAATAAATAAATAAATGAATAAATAAATTAAAACCCTAACCATTTACTTAACCAAGGTTTAAACTAAACATACATCCAAACATGCATGTATCATCAAACATGATACAATCAAGTGCACAAAAAATATATCACATATACAATGTGCACATCAAGTGAGAAAATCCATTTTAAGTGAACCAATACTAGTTAATGCAAAGTAATATATCAAAAATATGTAATTATACATTAAATCATTAAATCAACACTTGATTTAACGTTCCGGTCATATCGCATATAACCGACCAGTATCCAATGTATCAACTTATCGAATCAATTCTCGATTCGATAACTAGATTATATCGCATACAACCAATCGATACATTCATCGCGAGAATAGAATACGGTATCACATACACGCATTATTCTCGGTCCCGCACATATCTCATATGCGCTCCTATTTCGTTTTGCTTGAGCCAGGAAACCTCTGTGTAGGACTCTAAAGACTCGTCAATACGCCGGCAGCAGATGATGATCATATCAAACACCCACAAGCCGCAAGCGGTCTGCTAAACGTAACGGCCACCCGGGTATTGAGCGATCAGAAGATCGACGAGCAAGCCCGCTCACACTCCTGTGAATCCAACCAGTAACACTTACCGTACAGTCCGGTCTCGTCATCTGATATGTCCCATATCTAGCCTAGGGGTGGTAAACGTCAGACCCCAATAGCTCGACAAGTCGTGTCGATATGAGGACTATAACAGTTCGAAAAACTATTGGTAACACTTACCAGTAAATCTCAGCAACCCTGGCCAGGGATTTCTGGTTATAGCCAATCGTACACAGCGCAACATCAACTCCCTATACCGGGAGAGACGAATCCCCTCCTATCGCTCATTGCCTCCATGTGATTCGTGACTGTACCCAAAAACCACCGTTTTGCATGCCCTCTTGGACATGGTAAGGTGGAAATCAAAGCACAGTGGGAATCACACAAGACTCTATGACGATCTCGGGTCAACAGACTACTTTGTACCAGTGTCACTAGAGAACTGCCATCTGACGTAAGGTATAATACCATCTGGGAGTTCTCGGCGAGTCCGTCCAGTGTACCCAGTCTCCACTGAGCACCCGTATATCATCTCCGATATCAAACACCAATGGATATGGGATCATCCATCTCCAATCTGTATGGGTCGAGAAGGTATACGCTAGTCTACTCTGGTATATCGATGCCCCGTCTCGATACACCCACGACTAGGGACCTTGAAGGATGTACTTATGGACTACCATGTCCCCACTAGTATGATCCGCATCATAGTCCAGGTAGTCAAATACACATACTAAGGGCTTTACCAACATGTAATCAGAGAGACAATCAATATACACGTTAAGGTAAAGAGTAACCAGATAGCATCCTATCATGTCGAGCAAGAAAGTCCTACCTATATATGTCCCAGCATCCACTACAATATACATCCTATGTACAATAATGGCCTCTAGGGCATACATATAACTAGCAATCTCCCACTTGCACTAGGGCCATCTGTAGCAGTGGTTGTAGTATCTCATACTCAACTATCCCTTAAAAGTCTCTCTCGGGGAATAGGCCTTCGTGAGTGGATCCGCCGTGTTATCCTCTGAGTCTGCTCTCCTAACCTCGATCACCCTGGAGATCAACTATCTCCATGATCAGGTGACACTGCCTCAGAATATGTCTGGATCACTGATGGGACGGGCGTTCCTAGGCCTAAGCCACAACTCCATTGTCACACAATGGGAGGAACTAAGTTCATCTCATGAACAAATATACATCCAGACTGCCTCTTTGGTAGCATCTTAAGTAGCGATGTATCCAGCCTTTATCGTCTAGTATGCCACGGTATCTAGCTTGGAACTCTTCCAACATACCGTCCCTTTACTGAGGGTAAAGACAATGCCTGCGACTGACATTCAGTCGTCCTTATCACCCTGGAACCTTTCCAGTGATTCTCCCCAGGATCGATTGATACCATCTTACTACAACTAGTGAGAATCCTAACATCCAATTAGATCTATCTCATAGGTCCAAAACCCAGGATTTAGGAGGTATCACTTTCATCCTATATGGAGAATCATTGTGATAAGCGGAGATTGACTGAGCGTAGCATAGGAAACTCCTTCCCTATCAAGAGTATGTCATCCACGTACTCTACGAGGATCACCACCATACTCCTCACTACTTTTTTGTATATACAAGGTTCATCTACCATTTTGATGAAGTCAAACTATTTGACTACTAGATCAAAACAGATGTTCCAACTCCGCGATGCTTGCTTTATCGTATAAAACATCTTGCACACGTTTTCGCTGCTCCTACTGTTTGCGAAGCCCTCTGTCTGTGTACTTACAGACGTTCTCTTCTAAAACATCATTTAGAAAAGCAGTCATGACACCCAACCACCACATATCGTAGTCATGGTATGTAGCCGTGGCAAGTAGGATCTGGATGGACTTAAGCATAGCTACTTAGAAAAGGATTCAACAAAATCCATACCTAGTCAAGCGAACCTTTAACAAGTCTACCTTTGAAAGTCTCAACTTTTCCATGTACACCAAGTAATCTTCTCAAGATATACTTGCTCCTGATGGGGATTTAACCCTTCAGATATAGCAACCAAAGTCCATACTTTTTTGGTGTATAAGGATTCCATCTCAGATCGCTAAGCATCCAGCCATTCTTACAGAGTCCCACCAGCTCGAAACTAGTTGGGTCATCATCTCATGATGCAAGCCTAGCTCCCACTGTCATAGAGAAATAGAAGTATCTCTCAGGTGGGTGAGGAACCCTACTAGATCGGCGGAGAGGCTGAGGTTCGTTGGTAACTATTGAATTATCTGGTTCTTTCAAATCATCAGCTGCAGTTTGTATAGCTGAAACATTTCTAGTTCTACATAACAGACCTTGCCTTGTGCTTGTCCGGATTTTTCTTTTAGACATAGGCCGGACAACCCCAAATCTTAACTAGCTTAAG
Source organism: Agapanthus africanus (assembly GCA_030015575.1). Classification (NCBI taxonomy): domain Eukaryota; kingdom Viridiplantae; phylum Streptophyta; class Magnoliopsida; order Asparagales; family Amaryllidaceae; genus Agapanthus; species Agapanthus africanus. The sequence continues at coordinate 620,559,449 of CM057341.1, forward strand.
ACATAGGCTCTTCCCATACCATATCTCATATGGAGTGGTAGGCTGTGATCTGATTCGAACCCTATTCAATAGGTATGCAGCTTCTCAAGCGCATAACTCTCAAAAGGAAACAGGTAACTCAGTAGTACTCATCATAGAGCGCACTATATCGAATAGGGTGCAATTGCTCCACCCCGATATACCATCGTGCTATGGTGTATACGGAGGAGTAATGCTGAGAGAGAATCTCATTCTCCTTTAGAATAGTCCAGGAATTCCGTGCTCGAGTATTCTCCACCTTGATCAAATCAAAGAACATAATACTTATACCCGTATTTTGGTTCTCTACTTCTAACTTATATTCTGTGAATATCTCAAAAGGTTCGGACTTGTGTTTCAACAGGAACATAGGTCTGAATCTCGAAAGATTATCAGAGAATTTAATGAAGTACAAAGAACCGGTCTTGGCATGTGTAGACAGGGGACCTACATACATCAACATGTATTATCCCAAGAGTTCACTAACTCTTTCTCTGTTTCCAGTAAACGGAGCTATGGTCATCTTATCTCTGTGACATGACTGGCAAGTTTCACAAGATGTAAATTCAAACTAATTTAAATATGCATCTAAATGTAATTTCAGCCAGTCGGGTCGCATTGATATGACCTAGTCTACAATGCCTCAAGAAGGATTCGTTCATTTCTGAACTCTTCCTCTTGTGTGTGTTCTATATACTAAGAACTGTAGTTTGATTTAGAACATCAATGCTTTTAGATCACGTGCCTGAACCGATCAACTTTGATATAGGAAATGTTCAAAACATTATCCAACAATACAAAATTTTATCATTTCTTTACTTATAAAGAGACTGATATGATTTTGTATATCAGGTTCGGTATCTAATAACATTCGTTCAGAATCAATGTATTTGTAATACAGGGTGACAGTGACCAACAGACTTGGCTGCAACACTTGCCCCGTTTTCTGCCTCATGAAACTTATCATCCGTTCTCAGTTCTCTACCTTTCTGTAGCCCTATGTAACAGATTACATATCTGGGATCCTGATCCGGTATCAAATACCCAGGACGCAGAGGATATTGAGAAACAATTCTTTGTAATGAACACACCCAAAGAAGTTGCATCATATGCACTTTCTTCGTTTGGGCGGCACGGCAAATCTGGTATTCCCCAATTTTCTGCTCTGTCTTATAACAATTATAAGTTGGAGCGGGACCAACGTTTCCCAGCTTAGTATAACAAGCGGGTTCGGTCAATACATCCGTATTATTATCTTGATTAAGGCGCGATATGGTCGCTACCAGGAGAGAGAGAGAGAAGAAAACATTCAGCGTGCGCTCTTGCAAGTTCAGATTGGTTATTTATTTTATCAAATCAGGATGGCTCCCACTGTTTTTATCAAATCTTCCTTCAAACCCTAAAAGGAAAGACTAGCCGGGATTAATTACACACTACAAGTTCGCCAATCTTTCAGCCAGGCCAGTGTCGGTACTTTGAGGGAGGTCCCCCGTGCTTTCGCACGAACCTAATTACAGTAAACCTCGTTTCCCTAGAGGCATAACCCCGTTGACACCTTTCTAGACACCTACTTGATCGGCTAATTGTAGTGTATAAAACTCTCCCAGGAGTAACTCTTACTCGCAGCGGGTATCGGGATCCAACTATCTCATAGAAGGTATGCAATCTCATTGCAAATTTCAACACTTGAAATTCTCGATAATTTTGCCCCTAGCGTCCTATGACCTTTACGCAGGCCAACAAACCATAGTCCGCTAGTCAAGTTCAACCCGTCATTTCCTGATTGAATTAAACCCACCCGCACGACCCTTGACGCTGGCCAACAAAGTCGCACGACTACCCTAATCCAATCTGCATCATATGCATAAGCAGATAAATACTAGTTAGCTACCGCACACTAGGCCTTGACGCAGGCCAACAAACGTAGCACGAATACTAACTACTACTTATCTGAAATGACGGAGGGCTACGACAGGTTTTTCTGAAAACCTATTGCGTAATGAACTTGATATTGTTGTAGAATCAAATGATTTTAAAATGGAGTGTTTTTGAGGCTTTTCTAGTTTTGCTAAAGGGGGCACTCCCGGTGAAGGGATCGTCGGCCCTTTCCTCGTCGAATGAGGTGCTGGATATATCATATATATCACTGTGCAAAGCAGAAACTATAGAAGCTATCGAAAGACAAATCGAGTGTGTAGCATCTGCCAGTTATTGCTAAAGGAGTCACTCCCGGTGAAGGGATCTCGGTCCTTTCCTCATCAAATAAGGTGCAGGATATATCATATATACCGCTGTGGAAAGCAAGAACTATAGCTACCTGTTTTATTTTTGAAATTCGTTCCACAACATTTTAGGTTTCTTTTTCTTTCATTAATCACATTAATGAAGTCCCATCATTTAAGTACCTAAACATCACAAATAAATACGACGTACACTTATGCCATCCGCATTCGCCTCGATGTCCCCTCGTGCACCGTTAGGTTAGGTAACTAACGGCAGAGCGGGGCAGGGCTAGGCGGGTGTAAAACATATGTAACATCTATATAATATATCATATATACTATATACTGTATCCATCACAGAACATATCACATGATCACATCACAGATATCGCGGCAGAAGAATCATATGAAACATTGGATATACTAGGACGTCCGTTTTTTCAATACGAGCCAGTATAAAACATGGATTCCATGGTCGAGATGAATAGCCAAACCCATACCCCTAGACCCCTACGAGAGCGGCAAGCAACCCTACCAATTCTAGGGCTAGGAGACCCGAACTCGACACCTCGAGATGGTCTCCCACTGGACCCTAGAACCCGGTTACTTGTGTTCCCCTCCTTGGATCTGTCCTAGTGCGAAAAAGTAAATAATATACAAAGGGTGACAGCTTCCGCAACCTGGAAGTGCCCCAATAAAAGAATATTACATACAAGTTTTTACATGAATGAAAATGAAAAACACTCATCTCACATAAAAACCCCCGGCTATTCGAACACGACGATCCAATATAACATATCCAGCAACACATAACATCAAATGTCATCAACGTAAGTAAATATGCGCATCCCAATTGTCTTTGACATATAGCAACGAAACCGGCGATACCACATATTACACTTACGGTCACAGAAAAGAAACTGTAAAACTACAACAGTTGGAATCCGCAAACTCTTTAGACATCGCATGCCTAACCAAATGAATTCCTTAGACATCGCATGGCTAACAATTATAAACCCCACATTTTAGTCTCATTATCGAAAACTCTTTTCAATATCAAGTCGGGCAATTCAATAGGATTCCCGGCATTCAGATCGAATGCTCGTCGTAAACTTTAGTAGGTGGCCGCACCGCCGACGCCGTCGACGAAGTGCACCAAGGTGGAACACCGCTGCCGCGAGCACCCGAATGGATACTTTCGGCGACGGGGTTCTCCTACAGTCACTTGGTCGGGACTATGGGGTGTAGCAGTCTATTAAGTTTACCCGGCGAGTATCCGCGTACGCAACGTGATTACGACGGACTTCTGATCACATCAAAATTCCGTGGCAACCGATCAAGTGAGACTAAAGTGCTAAGTTTATAACATTCATTCAGTTATCTCATAACAACTTGTGAATTCCAATTATTGTATCGCATTCCGGATAAATAGAAAATGTTAAACTTTTCGATCGAACAATCGAACACCCAAGTTTTCCCGAAACAGCTCAACACATGAAATAATTTTAAAAACATTCACTTCGTGCCTCAGTACCAACGGTCCAGCCGTAGAAGGGTCAAGCCAACGCCTCACATGTGGCACGCCGTACTGCCCCAAACCCTAAGGTTCAAAGGGCAGTTCAAGACGGTCACATAATCGAGTTAAGGTTTGTTGTCTTCTAGAGGGACCATAGCGTTAATTGCACTACTTAGAACGTTATTAAACTACGGAAAGATGCAACTCTTGGAAATTTCCCGACAGAGGAAAAAGTGGCTATTTATATCCGGTCGAACTTTTAAACATATTCTAAAGTTACCCGGAAAAACACATAGACAAAATTAGACAATCCGAACGAATCTACGAACTCCCAATACAACCTAGAAAACTCAACTCATGAGTAAAAGTTAAAATATCCTAGAAAATACAGCACTAAAATATAGGAATTACTATGCAAATTTTATTGGGAGAACCGACCGTACGGCCGCGGAACCGCCGCTAGAGCCAGGCTCCTGCCGTGGTTCCGCGGCGGATTAGTTGAGTTAGGTCCACGAAATTCACTGTAATTCCTATAAAACCCTGCTTAATTTTCTGCATATTTTTAATATGGAAAAATCCACATTTTCAAAAATTGGACATAGAGTGGTCTCGGATTAGGGTTTCGGGTTCGATCGGGTTTCTAACATCGTCAATACATCGCCTAAGGCTCTAGCTAGGCTCTGATACCACTGTAGGGATCCTAGGCACACTAATGAGGTCTCACAAGTGATCAAGCATGGCCAATTCAAATTTTTTCATGTGCCTGAAAACCCTAATACGGATCGTTAACTAGATGTATAGGAGAAAACGATAACTAGTCAACAACTTAACTAAGAGTGAACGGAAAATACAATCTTTGTAGATCCAGTCCTCCACCTCCATAGCTCCGTGATGATGTCTCCTCTCTGCGATCATCGGATCCCGGGCACTAGCGTCGGCTTCATCGGAGAAATGGGCGGGCTAGGTCATCGACTTCGATGCCGAAAATGATCTACGTCGAGGCAGCACAAGATCAAGCTCCAACTTAACCAAGCCATGAAACTTGTGAAGAAAACATCCTATACTACTTGGCAAGTGGTAGAGGATGAAGAAATAGGAAGTGGGTTCACTTTAGAATTTGATTTCTCACTCTTTTTCTCAAGTTGCCATTGATGGAAGCAAGGTTTTCTTCTTTTGTTCAAGAAGAAGAAGAAGAAGAAAATATGATAAGTATTTCCAAAATAGAAAATAATATGATACTTATCATATTGCAACCATGGTTATGTGTAGACAGTAAACTAAGGTTAGGTGAATGGTTAGGTTAGGCATGAAACAAAAATGGTAGACTTTTTCAAAGCTTCATGAAGCTTCAATGCAAAACAAAGCAAGCCACCATTTCTCTTTTTGCCAAAATAAATAAATAAATAAGTGAATAAATAAATTAAAACCCTAACCATTTACTTAACCAAAGTTTAAACTAAATATACACCCAAACATGCATGTATCATCAAACATGATAGAATCAAGTTCACAAAAAATATATCACTTATACAATGTGCACATCAAGTGAGAAAATCCATTTTAAGTGAACCAATACTAGTTAATGCAAAGTAATATATCAAAAATATATAATTATACATTAAATCATTAAATCAACACTTGATTTAACGATCTGGTCATATCGCATATGACCGACCAGTATCCAATGTATCGACTTATCGAATCAATCCTCGATTCGATAACTAGGTTATATCGCATACAACCAATCGATACATTCATCGCGAGAATAGAATACGGTATCTCATACACGCCTATTCTCGGTCCCGCACATATCTCATATGCGCTCCTATTTCGTTTTTCTTGAGTCAGGAAACCTCCGTGTAGGACTCTAAAGACTCGTCAATACGCCGGCAGCAGATGATGATCATATCAAATACCCACAAGCCACATGCGGTCTGCTAAACGTAACGGCCGCCCGGGTATTGAGCGATCAGAAGATCGACGAGCAAGCCCGCCCACACTTCTTTGAATCCAACCAGTAACACTTACGGTACAGTCCGGTCTCGTCGTCTGATATGTCGCATTTCTCGCCTAGGGGTGGTAAACGTCAGACCCCAATAGCTCCACAAGTCGTGTCGATATGAGGACTATAACAGTTCGAGAAACTACTGGTAACACTTACCAGTAAATCTCAGCAACCCTGGCCAGGGATTTCCGGTTATAGCCAATCGTACACAGCGCAACATCAACTCCCTATACCGGGAGAGATGAATCCCCTCCTATCGCTCATTGCCTCCATGTGATTCGGGACTGTACCCAAAAAATACCGTTTTGCACGCCCTCTTGGACGTGGTAAGGTGGAAATCAAAGCACAGTGGAAATCACACAAGACTCTATGACGATCTCGGGTCAACAGACTACTCTGTACCAGTGTCACCAGAGAACTGCCATCTGACGTAAGGTATAATACCATATGGGAGTTCTCGGCGAGTCCGTCCAGTGTACCCAGTCTCCACTGAGCACCCATATATCATCTTCGATGTCAAACACCAATGGATATGGGATCATCCATCGCCCATCTGTATGGGTCGAGAAGGTATACGCTAGTATACTCTGGTATATCGATGCCTCGTCTCGATACACCCATGACTAGGGACCTTGAAGGATGTACTTATGGACTACCATGTCCCCACTAGTATGATCCGTATCATAGTCCTGGTAATCAAGTACACATCCTAATGGCTTTACCAACATGTAATCAGAGAGACAATCAGTATACACGTTAAGTTAAAGAGTAACCAGATAGCATACTATCAAGTCGAGCAAGAAAGTCCTCCCTATATATGTCCCAGCATCCACTACAATATACATCCTATGTACAGTAATGGCTTCTGGGGCATACATATAACTAACAGATTTTACCCTAAGCCAAATTGGTCAAAGTTGCATGTGTAGAGGGTCCATTTTACTGACATTGGAGCAACAGACGAAGTAGGAACCAAAAATGAAGCGTCCAGGCCACAAATTGCGGCCCAGAGGATTAAAATTGCAGCCCAAGTGTTACGGTTTGGTCTCAGGTCTCTAGGGTATGCTCCGTGTCACCTGCACATCCCTCTATGATCTCAGAAAATTTTTCAGGTCACCCGGGTCACTCCAGATCCTAAAATACCATCACTATTCTCACAAATCGACATGAACTCAGATCCCAATTCCGTGTTTTGGGTTTCATCCCCTGTTCCAGGTCAGTAAAACACCACTAATGCTTGTAGGCAGCCACTACGCATCACCAATTTCAACAAACACTAAACCATTTTCTAGGTTTTCCCAATGTTCACTAACGTTCGCAATATCACTTCTAAACACATATGGATACTAAAGTAAATGAAAAACTACCCAATTGGTGAAGGGATTACCTTATATTGCACCCATGAATCCCAAAGATCATCGAAAACTGAAAGTTCTTGGTCCCATATGTAGAGGTTGAAGAGGGGATTTATTTTTGTGAAAGTAAGGTTTTGGGGCTTATTAGTAGATAGATCTATGGATGGAAAGGAGGTTGTGGGGTTGAGGAGATGAAGAGGGAGATGAAAAAAAGAAGATGGGGGAATCAAATGGCAGCAGCCCCCCTCCCTCTCTCACTATAATTCACACACACACACTCTCTCTCACTGGTATACCTAACCCATCATTATGTCCCCTTGACTTTTCCTTTATCTTTTCCTTTTCCTTTTTCTTTTCTCTCTACCAATAACCCAAATGAAATGAAACTTGTAATGAAATGAAACATGTAACAAAATAAAACATGTCATGGTGTACTAATCATGGAAAACTGTAGAAAACGCGAATTTGGTTTAATCGCGATTAGAAGTGCACTAATCGGGTTTTTATCAAAATTGCATATAATAAATTATTAAAATGCCGAATCCATTAATTATATTATTAAATGAATAAATCATTTTGAATTTCCATTTATTTCACATTTATTGGTATATATTTATACCCTTTTTCGAAAACCCCAATTTCGCAAATCGGGCAGTTTTCGGGAAAAATATTATTTTAATATTAAATTCCAAAAATAATTTTTTATATTTTTCTGAAATGTTACAGTCTTCCCCTTTTAAATAAATTCGGTCCCCGAATTTAAATTTAAACACCCAAAATCTAAAACATTTCAGTACAATGTCCAAGTCGTCGGGGCTCCTAAATCATTAATACATAAAACGCATCATAGCGCAATGCATGCGCATGAACAATGAGCATATATCTCAAAAACAAAATTCCGTCAAGCATCCCGCAATCCTCGGAGTCATATGGAAGACATCAATGCCTAAATCCAATACGAAAACCAATATAATATATATCAACACTGTACATATAAACACCTAAAGGAAATGCATGCCAAACCATTTGAAATCGCTGTGCGATGCGCATAACACTGCACAGTGGCGGACGTCTCTAGTAAGGAAATAACTCTCTATATATATCCTTTGTTTACATTCACGTACCGCCGTTTTGAAAACAATTTAGAAGGGATTCCTTGATTTAAACGTTTCGTGTCATCTCAGATACGTAGGTAAATACAGAGACTATAGCTCTCTTTTTGAAAATCCCTTCGATAACTATCAATGCATGCAAAATATATCCAGGTACTGTCCTCTGACTAGTCATGCTCGGTATGAAACAAATAGCAAATATCATAAAAACACACTGCTCCCTAAGAAATCAGTCCCACAAGGTGCATACGAATGTTACGTGCGTCTGGTGCGCTCGTATATCAAAATCCATGAATGTGCCAAACATGTGCACAAAACCACATCTAAGTTCAATGGGTGTGCACGAAACGCCTGTCAGAGGCAACGTGTGTGCCAGACAGCGAAATCAGGTGCATCTGACATGTACGAAGAATCTCGATTTAGTGCATCTGGTGTGCACGAAAATCGCATCTCAAAACATGCGCCAAACATGCGCGAAAATCCAAATCAGTTGCATCCATCATGCACAAAATCATGAAATCCAATGTCAAGCGCATCAAATATGTGCAAGAATCCAATCATGTGCACAAGGTGCACAAAACAAATATCGAGCATCACAATCGAAATCGACGGTATACAACACATCTCAAATCCAAATCAGGTATACCGCGGTATCAAATCTCACAACCATGTGCATCAGTGTACACAAAATCAAATCAAAACACTAAAAGTGCACGAAAACTATGCCGTAAGCATAAGTCAAATCATATACATGCCCAAGGCATGAAATCCAAATCAATATCTCAAATGACATCAAATCGAAGTCCAGTGCAACTGTGGTGCACAAAATGCATATCACTGCACTGCAAGCATATGTGAACTATACCGAGTGCAAAAACCAAATCGGGTGCGTACATATTCACAAAATCAACTCAACTGTATGAAACCCATAAAATCATAAACATGTGAAACCAAGACACGAAAACGTATAAAGTGCAACAACTGTGCAAAAATCGTAAATACTCAGTAGGTGCAACCATGGTGCACGAAAACAATTATCATGAAACTCAATCATCCAAACTCAATCATGCGAATAGATCGCCCAAAATACCGAAATCAAGTATGGCGGAATAGTCCCGCTCAAAAACATCCTCTAAGAATCTCTAGCCAACTGTCGTGGTCACTCATAGCATGTCTCGTCGACGATGATGAACTCTGACCTGCTGGGCGTGCGCAATATGACCGCTCCTCGGTCCATGTCTTCTCGTATAGTATTCTAGAAAGGTCATGTCGAGGTCTCTCAAATCTCGTCTCTGCCGAACTATCCGGAAGTCATCGTCCTTTACTATATCTGTTTCTTGTTCCGGAATGGATGAATACTCATCGTGACTCCTTTTGGAAGATATATCCATGCACAACGCCCTTGCATGCGTATCGCATCTCTGATGTCGGCGGAGTGGAACGTCATCTTATCAAGATCTCGTACGAACCTCTTACTCCACTTTTCTCTAATGTCGACTGCTTCGGACTTGACTCGTCGTGGGTGTATGGACTGAGCTCCAACCGCTATCCTCGTATCTGGAGTCTCCCAAGAAGTGCATCTCACCACCTAGCATCCGAATGATGTCGAACCATTCGATCGATTCGTCAAAACCTCATAATCCCCCAAGAGCTCAACATCTTGGGTACAGTTTAATCGTATCGAGTAGATACCACAGTATCGGTTGACCAGCCGTAGAGGGGCAAACCCAAGCCTCACTAATGGCACCGCGGAACTGCCGTAAACCCTAAGGTTCAAAGGCTTTCACACGGTCATTATGTCGACTTAGGGTTTCATTCTTCTAGAGGGTCCAAAGAATTGTCTGCATGTCTTTCCCAATACTTTAAACTTAGAATATGGGTTTCTAATATTCGATCGCCTCTGTCGACTCTCAACGTATCCGCGTGAAGTCGCCTCTAGCTAAAGTCAATCTATCTGATGACCTCGCATCGGGGTAAGCGAACGAACTACATGTCATACTCATTCATCCTCGGGTGACTAGCGACCTTCTATCATATCTCTAAGTACAACTCGTACTGCAATAGCTCCAACATCTGGCGTAATATCTCGTCATTCGCAGCAATAACTGGCCCATTTGTCTGCAGGCTGAACAGTGCCTCAATCATCATGAACAAGCGACACTTCCATGGTCATCACATTCTGGCTGGCCTCTATCAGTGGCTCAATCCTCTTGTGCAAATCTACACGTCTGAGAAATCTCATACCGTGATCCAACAAACACTCTTGGCGCGACAACACAATAAAAAGACACATCTTTGCAATCGTGTGTCGCCGGAATCACGCCCTGGTCAGTCCTCGTTCGTGACGAACTCGTGCTGACCGCAACTCTAGCAGTAGGTCTCCCTGCCCGTAATCTGTAGGGTTCCTAGGCACACTCAAGAGGTCTCACAAGGATTCAACCATGCCAAAATCAAAAAATTTCGGTGTCGAGAAACCCTAATGCGATCGTTGACTAGAGTTTAAGGCGAAAACGATAACTAGTTAACAACTTAACTAAGAGTGAACGGAAAATACAACCTTTGTAGATCCGGTCCTCCACTTCCTACGCTCCGTGTTGACGTCCCTTCGCTGCGATCACCACGATCCCGGACCCTAGCGATGGTTTCGTCGGAGAAATGATCGGGCTAGGTCGTTGACTTCGATGCCGAAGATGATCTACGTCGAGGCAACTCTAACTCGAACTCCAACTTCACCAAGTCATGAAACTTGTGAAGATAACAACCTATACTACTTGGCAAGTGGTCGAGAATGAAGAAATAGGAAGTGGGTTCACTTTGGATTTGGAATTCTCACATGGAATCATCACTTGACATTTTTCAAGCAAGCTTTTTTCTTTATTCATCTTAAAGAAGAAGAAGAAGAAGAAGAAAGAATTATGGATTAATTTCAAAAAGAAAAATGAAGTGATGGTTATCATAATGCAACCATGGGTGAGGCTAACTCATGTAGAGAATGATCTAAGGTTTAGGTAAATGGTTAGGGTTAAGGAAAGAAACAAAATGGTCAAGCTTTCAAAGCTTCATGAAGCTTCAACAAAATCCAAAGAAAGCCACCATTTCATTTCTTGCCAAAATGAATAAGGAAAATAAATAAAAACAAAAGAAAAACCCAACCATTAACCTAAATATGCTATAAAGCAAACATACACCCAAGTTTGCATGTATCATCAAACATGATACAATCAAATGCACAAAAAAATATATCACATATATAACTTGTGCACATCAAGTGAGAAAGTTAATCTTAAGTGAACAAATACTAGTTAATGTAAAGTAATATATCAAATATATAATTATACATTAAATCATTAAATAAACACTTGATTTAATGATCCGGTCATATCGCATATAACCGACTAATATCAAGTGTATCAATGTATCGAATCAACACTTGATTCGGTAACCCGGCTATATCATATATAACCGTCCAATGATACAAATCGCGAGAATAGAATACAGTATCACATATTGGTATTATTCTCGGTCCCGCACATATCTCATATGCGCTCCTATTTCGTTTCGCTTGATCCAGAAAACCTCTATGTAGGACTCTAAAGACTCGTCAATACGCCGGCAGCAGGTGATGATCATATCAAACACCCACAAGCCACAAGCGGTCTGCTAAACATAACGGCCACCCGGGTATTGAGCGATCAGAAGATCAACGAGCAAGCCCGCTCACACTCCTGTGAATCCAACCAGTAACACTTACTGTACAGTCCGGTATGTTCGTCTGATATGTCGCATATCTCGCCTAGGGGTGGTAAACGTCACACCCCAATAGCTCGATAAGTCATGTCGATATGAGGTCTATAACAGTTCGAGAAACTACTGGTAACACTTACCAGTAAATCTCAGCAACCCTGGCCATGGATTTCCGGTTATAGCCAATCGAACACAGCGCAACATCAACTCCCTATACCGGGAGAGAAGAATCCCCTCCTATCGCTCATTGCCTCCATGTGATTCGGGACTATACCCAAAAACCACCGTTTTGCACGCCCTCTTGGACGTGGTAAGGTGGAAATCAAAGCACAGTGGGAATCACACAAGACTCTTTGACGATCTCGGGTCTACAGACTAACCTGTACCAGTGTCACCAGAGAACTGCCATCTGACGTAAAGTATAATACCATCTAGGAGTTCTCGGCGAGTCCGTCCAGTGTACCCAGTCTCCACTGAGGACCCGTATATCATCTCTGATGTCAAACACCATTGGATATGGCATCATCCATCGCCTATCTGTATGGGTCGAGAAGGTATACGCTAGTCTACTTTGGTATATCGATGCCCCGTCTCGATACACCCACGACTAGGGACCTTAAAGGATGTACTTATGGACTACCATGTCCCCACTAGTATGATCCGCATCATAGTCAAGGTAGTCAAGTACACATCCTAAGGGCTTTACCAACATGTAATAGAGAGACAATCAGTGTACACGTTAAGATAAAGAGCAACCAGATTGCATACTATCATATCGAGCAAGAAAGTCCTTCCTATATATGTCCCAGCATCCACTACAATATACATCCTATGTACAGTAATGGCCTCTAGGGCATACATATAACTAACAATCTCCCACTTGCACTAGGGCCATCTGTAGCAGTGGTTGTAATATCTCATACTCAACCATCCCATGAAAGTCTCTCTCTGGGAAAAGGCCTTTGTGAGTGGATCCGCCGTGTTGTCCTCTGAGTCTGCTCTCCTAACCTCGATCACCCTGGAGATCAACTATCTCCATGATCAGTTGATGCTGCCTCAGAATACGTCTGGGTCACTGATGGGACCAGGGTTCCTTGGCCAAAGCCACACTTCCATTGTCACATAATGGTAGGAACCTAGTTCATCTCATGACCCAATATACACCCAAACTGCCTCTTTGGTAGCATCCTAAGTAGCGATGTATCTAGCATTTATCGTCTACTATGCCACGGTATCTAGCTTGGAACTCTTCCAACATACCGTCCCTTTACTGAGGGTAAAGACAATGCCTGTGACTGACTTTCAGTCGTCCTTATCACCCTGAAACACTTCCAGTGATTCTCCCCAGGACCAATTGATACCATCTCACTACAAATAGTGATTATCCTAATATCCAATTAGATCTATCTCATGGATCCAAAACCCAGGATTTAGTAGGTATCACTTTGATCCTATATGTAGAATCATTGTGATAAGCGGAGATTGACCGAGCGTAGCATAGGAAACTCCTTCCCTATCAAGAGTATGTCATCAACGTACTCTACGAGGATCACTACCATACTCCCTACTACCTTTTTGTATATACAAGGTTCATCTACCATTTTGATGATGTCAAACTGTTTGACTAACTCATCAAAATAGATGTTCCAACTCCGCGATTCCTGCTTCATCGCATAAATCATCTTGCACACGTTTTCGCTGCTCCCACTATTTACAAAAGCCTCTGGCTGTGTACTTATAGACGTTCTCTTCTAAAACATCATTTAGAAAAGCAGTCATGGCACCCAACCGCCAGATATCGTACTCATGGTATATAGCCGTGGTAAGTAGGATCTGGATGGACTCAAGCATAGCCACTGAAAAAAGATTTCATCATTATCCACGCCTGGTCGATGACGAAAACCTTTAACAAGTCTAGCTTTGAAAGTCTCAACTTTTCCATCTACACCAAGTAATCTTCTCAAGATATACTTGCTCCTGATGGGGATTTAACCCTTCATATATAGCAACCAAAGTCCATACTTTGTTGGTGTATAAGGATTCCACTTCAGATCGATAAACATTCAGCCATTCTTACAGAGTCTCACTCCTGATGGCCAGCTCGAAACTAGTTGGGTCGCCATCTCATGATGCAATTCTCGCTCCCACTGTCATAGAGAAACCAAAGTAACTCTCAGGTGGGTTAGGAACCCTATTAGATCTGCGGAGAGGCTGAAGTTCGTTGGTAACTATGGAAATCTTTAGTTCTTCCAAATCATCAGCTGCCAGTTTGTATAGCTGGAACATTTCCAGTTCTACATATTAGATCTTGCCTCGAGATTGTCCGGATTTTGCTTTTTAGACATAGGCCGGACAACCCCAAATCTTAACAAACTTAAGATATGGGCTCTTCCCTTTCCATATCACATATGAAGCAGTAGGCAACTGATTTGATTGGAACCCTATTCAATAGGTATGCAACTTCTCAAGTGCATAACACCCAATAGGATAAAAGGTAACTCAGTAGTACTCATCATAGATCACACCATATCAAATAAGGTGTATCTGCTCCGCCCCGATATACCATCGTGCTATGGTGTATACGGAGGAGTGACTCTGAGAGAGAATCTCATTCTCCTTTAGAATAGTCCAGGATTTCCGTGCTCAAGTATTCTCCTCCTAGATCACATCAAAGGACATAATACTTATACCCGTATTTTGGTTCTCTACTTCTAAATCATATTCTGTGAATATCTCAAAAGGTTCGGACTTGTGTTTCAACAGGAACATATGTCTGAATCTTGAGAGATCATCAGAGAATGTAATGAAGTACAAAGAACCGGTCTTGTCATGTGTAGACAGGGGACCTACATACATCAACATGTATCATCCCAAGAGTTCACTAACTCTTTCTCTGTTTTCAGTAAACGGAGCTATGGTCATCTTATCTCTGTGACATGACTGGCATGTTTCATAAGATATAAATTCAAACTAATTTAAATATGCATCTGAATGTAACATCATCCAGTCGGGTCGCATTGATATGACCTAGTCTACAATGCCTCAAGAAGGATTCGTTCATTTCTGAACTCTTCCTCTTGTGTGTGTTCTATATACTAAGAACCGTAGTTTGATTTAGAACATCAATGCTTTTAGATAACGTGCCTGAACCAATCAACTTTTGATATAGGAAATGTTCAAAACATTATCCAACAATACAAAATTTTATCATTTCTTTACTTATAAAGAGACTGATATGATTTTGTATATCAAGTTCGGTATCTAATAACATCCGTTCAGAATCAATGTATTTATAATACAGGGTGACAGTGACCAACAGACTTTGCTGCAACACTTACCCCGTTTTCTGCCTCATGAAACTTATCATCCGTTCTCAGTTCTTTACCTATCTGTAGCCCATGTAACAGATTACATATGCGGGATCCTAATCCGGTATCACATACTCAGGACGTAAAGGATACTGAGAAACAGTTCTTTATAATGAACACACACGAAGAAGTTGCATCATCATGCACTTTCTTCGTTTGGGCGGCACGGGAAATCTGGTATTCCCCAATTTCCCGCTCTGTCTTATAACAATTATAAGTTGGAGCGGGACCAACGTTCCCCAGCTCAGTATAACAAGCGGGTTCAGTCAATACATCCGTATTATTATCTTGATTAAGGCGTGACATGGTCGCTACCTGGAGAGAGAGAGAAGAAAACACTCAGCGTATGCTCTTGCAAGATCAGATTGGTTTTTATTTTATCTAATTAGGATGGCTCCCACTGTTTTTATCAAATCTTTCTTCAAACCCTAAAAGGAAAGACTAGCCGGGATTAATTACACGCTACAAGTTCGCCAATCTTTCAGCCAGGCCAGTGTCGGTACTTTGAGGGAGGTCCCCCGTGATTTCGCACGAACCTAAAAAAAGTAAACCTCATTTTCCCAGAGGCGTAACCCCGTTGACACCTTTCTAGACACCAACTTGATCGGCTAATTGTAATGTGTAAAACTCTCCCAGGAGTAACTCTTACTCGCAGCGGGTATCGGGATCCAACTATCTCATAGAAGGTATGCAATCTCATTGCAAATTTCAACACTTAAAATTCCCGATAATATTTTGCCCCTAGCAGTTATATGACCTTAACATAGTCAACAAATCATAAGTGCTAGTCAAGTTCTACCCGTCATTTCCTGATTGAATTAAACCCACCCGCACGACCCTTAACATAGTCAACAAATTTGCATGACTACCCTAATCCAATCGCATCATATGCTTATACAGATAAGCATTAACTAGCTACCGCACACTACTCCTTAACATAGTCAACAAAGGTATTACGAATACTAACTAGTACTTATTTGAAATGACGGAGGGCTACGACAGGTTTTTTGAAAACCTATTGCGTAATGAACTTGATATCGTTTTAGAATCAAACGATTTTTAAAATGGAGTGTTTTTGAGGCTTTTCTAGTTTTGCTAAAGGGGTCACCCCCGGTGAAGGGATCGTCGGCCCTTTCCTCATCGAATAAGGTGCGAGATATATTATATATATCACTGTGCAAAGCAGAAACTATAGATGCAATCAAAAGACAAACCGAGAGTTGTTGCATCTGGCAGTTATTGCTAAAGGAGTCACTCCCGGTGAAGGGATCTCGTTCATTTCCTTATCGAATAAGGTGCAGGATGTTCTACAAGGAACGCCGCGATGCAAAGCAAGAACTGTAGCTACCTAGTTTTGTAAATTCGATTCCACAACATGTTTAGGTTTCTTTTTCATTTCATTAATCATATTAATGAAGTCCCATCATTTAAGTCACCTAAACATCACAGACAAATACGACGTACACTTATGCCATCCGCATTCGCCACGATGTCCCCTCGGGCACCGTTAGGTTAGGTAACTAACGATAGAGCGGGGCAGGGATAGTGCGGGTGTAAAACATAAGTAATGTCTATATAATATGTCATATATACTATATACAGTATCCATCATAGCATATCAAATGATCACATCACAGATATCGCAGCAGAAGAAACATATGAAATATTGGATATACTAGGACGTCCGTGTTTTCAATACGAGCCAGTATAAACATGGATTCCACGGTCGCGATGAATAGCCAAACCCACACCCCTAGACCCCTACGAGAGTGGCAAGCAACCATACCAATTCTAGAGTTAGGATACCCGGACTCGACTCCTCGAGTTGGTCTCCCACTGGACTCCAGAACCCGGTTACTTGTGCCCTCCTCCTTGGGTCTATCCTAGTGCGGAAAAGTAAATAATATACAAAAGGTGACATCTTCCGCAACCTGGAAGTGCCCTAATAAAAGAATATTACATACAAGTTTTTACATGAATGAAAATGAAAAACACTCATCTCTCATAAAAACCCCCCGGCTATTCAAACACGACGATCCAATACAACATATCCAGCAACACATAACATCACATGTCATCTACGTAAGTAAACATGCGTATCCCAATTGTCGTTGACATATAGCAAGGAAACCGGCGATATCACATATTACACTTACGGTCACAGAAAAGAAAGTGTAAAACTACAACAGTTGGAATCCGGAAACTCTTTAGACATCATGCCTAATTAAATGAATTCTTAGACATCGCATGCCTAACAATTATAAACCCCGCATTTTAGTCTCATTATCGAAAACACTTTTCAATATCAATTCGGGCAATTCAACAAGATTCCCGACATCCTGATCGAATGCTCGTCGTAAACTTCACTAGACGGCTGCACCCCCGATGCCGCCGATGAAGTGCACCAAGGCGGAACACCGCTGCCGCGAGCACCCGAACGGATGCTTTCGGCGACGGGGTTCTCCTACAGTCACTTGGTCGGGGCTATGGAGTGTGGCTGTCTATTAAGTTTACCCGACGAGTATCCGCGTACGCTACGTGATTGCGACGGACTTTTGATCACGTCAAAATTCCGTGGCAACCGATCAAGTGAGGCTAAACTGCTAGATTTATAACATTCATTCTGTTATCTCATAACAACTTGTGAATTCCAATTATTGTGTCACATTCCGGATAAATAGAAAATGTCAAACTTTCCGATCGAACAATCGAACACCCAAGTTTTCCCGAAACAGCTCAACACATGAAACAAGTTTAAAAACATTCATTTCATGCCTCAGTACCAACGGTCCAGCCGTAGAAGGGTTAAGCTAACGCCTCACATGTGGCACGCCGTACTGCCCTAAACTCTAAGGTTCAAAGGGCAGTTCAAGACTGTCATATAATCGAGTTAAGGTTTGTTGTCTTCTAAAGGGTCCATCGAGTTACTTGCACTACTTAGAACGTCTTTAAACCACGGAAAATCCAACACCTGGAAATTTCCCAACAGGGGAAAAATTGGGTATTTATATCCGGTCGAACTTTTTAACATATTCTAAATATCCGGAAAACCCAACGAAATAAAAAATTCCGATCAAAACAACGACTACAAAATAAACCCCAAAATACTCAACTCTTGAGTCAGTGTTAAAAATGCCCAGAAAATAGAAACAACAGAGGTATGAATTACTGTGAAAAAATCCGTCGCTAATTCCAATACACTGCCGCGGAACCGCCGCCAAAGGTGGGTTATTACCGCGGTTCCGCGGCCATATAGAGGAGTTAGGGGCTCGTTTTTCATGGTAATTCTTAGAAAACCCTGCTGAATTTTTTAAGCATTTTTAAATTGGAAAAATCCCAGATTTTAAAAAATGGACAGAGGGGTTTGAAATGTCGTATTCGGGTTCGTTCAGAGTTTTAACTTCGTTAACGTATCGCCTAATACTCTAGCTAGGCTCTGATACCACTGTAGGATTCCTTGGCACACTCAAGAGGACTAACAAGCCATCAACCATGTTAAAATCAAAAAATTTCGGTGCCGAGAAACCCTATTGCGATCATTGACTAGAGTTTAAGGCGAAAACGTTAACTAGTTAACAACTTAACTAAGAGTGAACGGAAAATACAACCTTTGTAGATCCGGTCCTCCACTTCCTAAGCTCCGTGTTGATGTCCCTTCGCTGTGATCACCACGATCCCAGACCCTAGCGATGGTTTCGTCGGAGAAATGATCGGGCTAGGTCGTTGACTTCGATACCGAAGATGATCTACGTCGAGGCAACTCTAACTCGAACTCCAACTTCACCAAGTCATGAAACTTGTGAAGATAACACCCTATACTACTTGGCAAGTGGTAGAGGATGAAGAAATAGGAAGTGGGTTCACTTTGGATTTGGATTTCTCACTTGGAATCATCACTTGACATTTTTCAAGCAAGATTTTTTCTTTCTTCATCTTGAAAAAGAAGAAGAAGAAGAATAAAAAAGAATTATGGATTAATTTCAAAAAGAAAAATGAAGTGATGGTTATCATAATGCAACCATGGGTGAGGCTAACTCATGTAGAGAATGAACTAGGATTTAGGTAAATGGTTAGGGTTAAGGAAAGAAACAAAATGGTCAAGCATTCAAAGCTTCATGAAGCTTCAAAAAAATCCAAAGAAAGCCACCATTTCATTTCTTGGCAAAATGAATAAGGAAAATAAATAAAAACAAAAGAAAAACCCAACCATTAACCTAAATATGGTATAAAGAAAACATACACCCAAGTTTGCGTGTATCATCAAACATGATACAATCAAGTGCACAAAAAAATATATCACATTTATAACTTGTGCACATCAAGTGAGAAAGTTAATATTAAGTGAACAAATACTAGTTAATGTAATGTAATATATCAAATATATAATTATACATTAAATCATTAAATCAACACTTGATTTAATGATCCGGTCATATCGCATATAACCGACTAATATCAAGTGTATCAATGTATCGAATCAACACTTGATTCGGTAACCCGGCTATATCATATATAACCGTCCAATGAAACAAATCGCGAGAATAGAATACAGTATCACATACTGGTATTATTCTCGGTCCCGCACATATCTCATATGCGCTCCTATTTCGTTTCGCTTGAGCCAGGAAACCTCTGTGTAGGACTCTAAAGACTCGTCAATACGCCGGCAGCAGGTGATGATCATATCAAACACCAACAAGCCGCAAGCGGTCTGCTAAACATAACGGCCACCCGGGTATTGAGCGATCAGAAGATCAATGAGCAAGCCCTCTCACACTCCTGTGAATCCAACCAGTAACACTTACTGTACAGTCCGGTCTGTTCGCCTGATATGTCGCATATCTCGCCTAGGGGTGGTAAACGTCAGACCCCAATACCTCGATAAGTCGTGTCGATATGAGCTCTATAACAGTTCGAGAAACTACTGGTAACACTTACCAGTAAATCTCACCAACCCTGGCCAGGGATTTCCGGTTATAGCCAGTCGAACACAGCGCAACATCAACTCCATATACCGGGAGAGACGAATCCCCTCCTATCGCTCATTGCCTCCATGTGATTCGGGACTGTACCCAAAAACCACCATTTTGCACGCCCTCTTGGATGTGGTAAGGTGGAAATCAAAGCACAGTGGGAATCACACAAGACTCTATGACGATCTCGGGTCTACAGACCAACCTGTACCAGTGTCACCAGAGAACTGCCATCTGACGTAAGGTATAATACCATCTGGGAGTTCTCGGCGAGTCCGTCCAGTGTACCCAGTCTCCACTGAGCACCCGTATATCATCTCTGATGTCAAACACCAATGGATATGGGATCATCCATCGCCCATCTGTATGGGTCGAGAAGGTATACGCTAGTTTACTCTGGTATATCGATGCCCCGTCTTGATACACCCACGACTAGGGACCTTGAAGGATATACTTATGGACTACCATGTCCCCACTAGTATGATCCGCATCGTAGTCCTGGTAGTCAAGTACACATCCTAAGGGCTTTACCAACATGTAACATAGAGACAATCAGTATACACGTTAAGATAAAGAGCAACCAGATAGCATACTATCATGTCGAGCAAGAAAGTCCTCCCTATATATGTCCCAACATCTACTACAATATACATCCTATGTACAGTAATGGCCTCTAGGGCATACATATAACTAACATAATCGTTGCAGCAAAACCATAAACTGGTACCGATGAGGCTAGATCATGAATGGATATAATACTGAGCAAAGAAATGTACATCCTAAGGCTTCTTAAGTGGAGTAGCGTATCGTAAATATGGCGCGGAACATACGTACGGTACGTCACTCTACTCAAGCGACCTACTCCATCAACCAGGTTCATCCTACACTCAGGAGGTAAAACCTAACGCTTTGATACCAACTTTGTCACAACCCGAAAGTACGGAACATGACCGACACTTAAATTACGAAATGTCTCGAGACATACGTAATCTAAGTAAGCCAAAAACCCAGAAATCCAAACCTAGAAAAGAGGTAGAGTGAAGGAAAAACCAATTAAATCAAGTAGTTGCAACATACGCCGAAATATGCATTTTTAAAATCACAAGTCTTTTCTAAAAATTTCGGCAGAGTTTCCTTTGTAAATACTGACCCCAAACGGTTACAAAACCTGATAAAGCATATATAATGAATAAAGACATCCCCAAGCGGGAGCTAGCTCTTCGCCAATCGACGGTCACAACCACGCAAGCAATATAATATACAACGCCGAAGGGCGAGGATCACAACAAAAAAGGAAATTCAAAACAGCATAAAATCCAAAGAAATACAACGCGCGACTCTTAGGTCAAAAGAATAAACATCACTGGTCTCTATCTCTGAAATAAATACATGTTTAGTTGATGAAGTTTACTAGATACAACTGAAATAAATAATATACAAGGTATAATGGTTGTCACGATGCAAGTGAACCCATCTACCAAGCAAATCACCCGGAAAGGAAGCAGTGTGCCAGTAAGCCGTAATGAAACCTGTATGGCAAAACCTGCAAGAACTGTGGCACAACAGGGGTGAGTGGCCAACTCATGAGTAGAAAACATCTACGAGCAGAAATCGCATGAATAACGCAATCCTAGGTCATACAATCAATATATATGAATTCCTCAAAATGATAAGTCTGCAGCATGAAAAGGTGGCAAGGGTAAACATCAACCCAAGTGCAATCCCATGTGCTCGTGTCAGTGCCTCAGGTAGCAATATATCATACGAATGTGGTAAGAATGCATGAAAACAGAATATATATAAATGAAGAAACTGCTTTCCTAACATAGTGAGATTTCTGTGTATTTAAAACGAGGTATCATAAATGAAATCTGCATAAACAGTGTCTAGTATCGACACAAAACATAAATCCCAATATCACAATATCTCAGGCTCCGGCTATCCGGACTGGCCTGTATCATCAAATCTCAATACCTCAAAATCTCAAGATCTCAGTGTCTTAATCTTACTATCTAGGGCGTCGTCAGTCCGGATCGGCCCCTAACATGAATCACAGGACGGTATCCTCCGGATATCCGACACGTCAGATAAAATCACCAGTAGGTAGTCTTCCCCAGCCGGGCTCATCGTCTACTACTCGATCTTCTTGCCCCAGGGTAACTTACCGGGTCCACCATGTACCCGAGACGGTTCATCCGGCTCCTCGAATCGGGTCTCGAAATCCAACAGACAACTCAAGGTGGACGACTCATACATCATGAGAAAACCGCAGTTTTTATTTCAAAAAGAGAGAAAAGTTTATAAATATTCTTGCAGTTTTCTCCCAAATCCAGAAAATCTCATGAAAATCCGAAATCCAAATATCAACAGTAGGTAAACAGTGAATATAGGCATAAAACTCCATAATACCGCATAACAATGAATAATAATATGCATGATGTAGCAAGTAATAACCGCAATGTCTAAACTGGCATATAAGGCAAGTACACTAATATCATGCCGAAACTATCAGCTAACAAGCTATGTCAATGAAATAGTATTCTCTAAAGTGTACGTGACATGGCAATTACCAATGATGATGTGTGTGAGCGGGCAAGTAAGTGCACGCGGAATATACGCATCATCGGTAATGGTGCTGGTGTCCTAACAGCGTGATATCAATAATTGTATATGAAATCACAATATAAGTATGCGATGCGGAGCGAACAGCAATAATGTGCGGGAGCTGAATGATAAACACAATGACAACTAATCTGCATTTAATATAAATATAAATTATACAGTAGTGCCTTTTGAAATAACATAAATCGCGGTGTTTTGAAAATAAGGGTTACGGTGTTTTTAAGAATGATACGTCCTTTGAAATATTCGTAGAATCCCTTGGCCTGTCTTTTAAAATACCCACGATTCGTTAGTTTTTGAAATAGGTAGGAATCGAATCTAGTCTAACAACTACACTAAACTATAGGGCTGAGCTAACAGGCTAAACGAAAGGTAAGGAAACCGCCTAGCTTCTGAGTCTATACATATATATATATATATATATATATATATATATATATTTATATATATATATTAGTCGGTGATCCCGCCTCAATAGTATCACATACGACACAATATCTATAATATGACATCCTCAAGTCAAGAGTGCGGATCTATCATCAATATATAGCTCGTACGTAAATCCGTCGTACGGCATCCCAAATCTGGGTACGGGTCAATATCACATTCATCACATTATTCAATTGGTATCCTCTTTATCAAAGATTAAAATTCGAGGTACTGATCTACGTCTAGTACAATACTAATACCATCTATGTATGCATGCACGTATATGAAACACTACGTCAAAGGACCGGCCAAAACATCATGTCGTATCTCAAATACGAACCCTGCCATATCACCGATCTCACGGCCTCAAATTGAATCTCATCGACTCATCTCAAATACCAAGTACTATTCTCATAACCCAGTATATGTACACATAGTCCAATACCCATGTGAACTCATATATACATATTCCCATATACGCACACGTGAAAGAAAGTATGTATGCAAGTATGTGTGTGCGTGTGTGGGTGCAACCACTACTCTAGGGTATTGCATCTATCACTATACCAATCCAAGAACATCTAGAATCCATCTTTATCATCAATAAACACAAATCAACATATAAAATATATATGTGTGTATACGTATTCGTATACATCACCATGAATTGCAGGGGTGCTATACGCCATCCACCCGACTTCCCCTGTGGATATAATCTACTCAACTTGCATCTTGCGTGTCGGTGTCGATGTCGCCTTCATCTTCTTCATCGTACGAAACCCACGTGAAGGTACCAACGATAATAAACCATAGCAATGCGCATTAAAATCAAGGCGAAAAACCAAAACGGTACACGTTTCGCTCATAGGTCAAAACCTATAGCTTTGCGTACAAAACATGACCAAAAATTTTGGTCATGGACGTCCAAACGCCACACGATGGAAACACAATACCAAATACCAAAATCAAGTCAAAACGAAGTCATATAACAATGCACCGACTCATGGAAATGGTCCCAAATTTTACCCTAAGCCAAATTGGTCAAAGTTGCATATGTAGAGGGTCCATTTTACTGACATTGGTGCAACAGACGAAGCAGGAACCAAAAATGAAGCGTCCAGGCCGTAAATTGCGGCCCAGAGGATTAAAATTGCGGCCTAAGTGTTAGGGTTTGGTCTTGGGTCTCTAGGATATGCTCCGTATCACCTGCACATCCCTCTATGATCTCAGAAAATTTTTCAGGTCACCCGGGTCACTCCAGATCCAAAAATACCATCACTATTCTCACAAATCGACATGAACTCAGATCCTAATTCCGTGTTTTGGGTTTCATCCCCTGTTCCAGGTCAGTGAAACACCACTAAGGCTTGTAGGCAGCCACTACGCATCACCAATTTCAACAAACACTCAACCATTTCACTGGTTTTCCCAATGTTCACTAACGTTCGCAATATCACTTCTAAACACATATGGATACTAAAATAAATGAAAAACTACCCAATTGGTGAAGGGATTACCTTATATAGCACCCATGAATCCCCAAGTGTAGGGTTCCTAGGCACTCTAGTGAAGTCTCACAAGTGATCAAACATGCACAAATCAAATTTTACGGGTGCCTACAAACCCGACTACGGATCGTTTACTAGATATTTAGGCGAAAACATAAACTAGTTAACATTTTAACTAAGGGAACGGATATACAACCTTTGTAGATCCGGTCCACCACCTCCACGGCTCCGCAATGAAGTCCCCTCGCTGTCCAAATCATGTCTTGGGCTCTAGCGTCGGCATCATCGAAGAATGGGCGGGCTTGATCGTCGGTTCGATGCCGAAGATGATCTACGTCGAGGCATCGCTAGAACAAGCTCCAACTTCACCAAGTCGGAAAAACTTGTGAAGGAAACACCCTATACTACTTGGCAAGAGGTAGAGGATGAAGAAATAGGAAGTTGGTAAACTTTAGTTTTGGATTTCTCACTAGACTTCATGACTTGCCATTGGAGTAGCAAGCTTTCTTCAATGTTGAAGAAGATGAAGAAGAAGAAGAAGATATGATAAGTGTTGAATAATTAGATAAATAATTCAATACTTATCATACTATCAACTATAGTTAAGTGTAGAGAATTAACATGGGTTAGTTAAATGGTTAGGGTTAAGCAAAACAACAAAAGAGTGACTTAGTCAAAGTTTCAAGAAACTTCAACTAAAAAACAAAACTTACAACCATTTATCTTTTCCTTTTTCCAAAAAGAATAAATAAGAAAAAGATAAATGAATAAATAATCAAAACACTAATCATTAACTTAAACCATGGTTTGATTCTTTACACTTAACCAAGTAAGCATGTATCATCAAACATGATACAAACATGTGCACAAAACTATATCGAATATACAATGTGTACAATTCAAGTGAGAAAATCCTTTTAAAGTGAACCAATACTAGTTAACGCAAAGTAATATATCAAATATATAAATATGCACTAAATCAATAAATCAACACTTGATTTAACGATCCGGTCATATCGGATATAACCGACTAGTATCATATGTATCGGCTTATCGAATCAATCCTTGATTCGATAACTAGGTTATATCGCATATAACCATTCGATACATTCATCGCGAGAATAGAATACGGTATCACATACACGCATTATTCTCGGTCCCGCCCATATCTCATATGCGCTCCTATTTCGTTTCGCTTGAGCCAGGAAACCTCTGTGTAGGACTCTAAAGACTCGTCAATACGCCGGCAGCAGATGATGATCATATCAAACACCCACAAGCCGCAAGCGGTCTGCTAAACGTAACGGCCACCCGGGTATTGAGCGATCAGAAGATCGACGAGCAAGCCCGCTCACACTCCTGCGAATCCGACCAGTAACACTACCGTATAGTCCGGTCTGTTCGTCTGATATGTCGCATATCTCGCCTAGGGGTGGTAAACGTCAGACCCCAATAGCTCGATAAGTCATGCTGACGTAGGGTCCATAACATTCGTGAAACTACTGATAACTCTTACCAGTATATCACTGCAACCCTGGCCAGGGATTTCCTGTTATGGCCAGTCGAGCATAGCACAACATCAACCCCCAATACCGGGAGAGACGAATCCCCTCCTATCGCTCATTGCCTCCATGTGAATCGGGACTGTACCCAAAAACCACCTGTTTGCACGACTCAGTAGAGCCGTGGTAGGGTGGAAATCAAAGCACAGTGGGAGACACACAAGACTCTATGACGATCTCGGGTCAACAGACTAAGTTGTACCAGTGTCACCAGAGAACTGCCATCTGACGTGAGGTTTAATACCATCTGGGAGTTCTCGGCGAGTCCGTTCAGTGTACCCAGTCTCCACCGAGCACCCGCATACCATCTCCGATGTCAAACACCAATGGATATGGAATCATCCATCGCCCATCGCATGGGTCGAGAAGATATACGCTAGTCTACTCTGGAATATCGATGCCCCTTCTTGATATTCCCTCGACTAGGAACATTTCAAGGATGTACTCATGGACTATCCAGGCCCCACTAGTATGATCTGCATCACAGTCCTGGAAGTCAAGTATACATCCTAAGGGCTTTATCAACATGTAATCAGAGAGACAGAAAGTATACATGTTAAGATAAAGTGCAACCAGATAGCGTACTATCATGTCGAGCAAGAAAGTCCTACCTATATATGTCCCAGCATCCACTACAATATACATCCAATGTACAGTAATGGCCTCTAGGGCATACATATAACTAACAATCTCCCACTTTCACTAGGGCCATCTGTAGCAGTGGTTGCAGTATCACATACTCAACCATCCCCTAAAAGTCTCTCTTTGGGAAAAAGGCCTTCGTGAGTGGATCCGCCGTGTTGTCCTCTGAGTCTACTCTCCTAACCTCGATCAACCTGGAGATCAACTATCTCCATGATCAGGTGATGCTTCCTCAGAATATGTCTGGGTCACTGATGGGACCAGGGTTCCAGGGCCTAAGCCACACTTCCATTGTCATACAATGCAGGAACCAAGTTCATCTTATGAACCAATATACACCCAAACTGCCTCTTTGGTAGTATCTTCAATAGAGATGTTACCAGCCTTTATCGTCTAGTTTGCCACGGTATCTAGCTTGGAACTCTTCCAACATACCGTCCCTTTACTGAGGGTAAAGACAATGCCTGTGACTGACATTCAGTCGTCTTTATCACCCTGGAACTCTTCCAGTGATTCTCCCTAGGATCGATTGATACCATCTCACTACACCTAGTGAGAATCCTAGCATCCAATTACATCTATCTCATAGATGAAAACTCAGGATTTAGGAGGTATCACCTTTATCTTATTTGGAGAATCCTTGTGATAATAGGAGATTGATCGATCGTAGTATAGGAAACTCTTTTCCTATCAAGAGTATGTTGTCTACATACAATACGAAGATGACCACCTTACTCTCTACTACCCTTTTGTATATACAAGGTTCGTCTACCATTTTGATGAAGTCAAACACTTTGACTATCACATCAAAACAGACGTTCCAACTCCGCGATGCCTGCTTCATTATGTAAAGCAACTTGCACATGTTTCCGCTGCTCCCACTGTTTACGAAGACCTCTGGCTGTGTTCTTATAGACGTTCTCTTCTAAATTAGTATTTAGAAAAGCAGTCATGGCACCCAACCGCCAGATATCGTAGTCATGGTATGTAGCCGTGGTAAGTAGGATCTGGACAGACTTAAGCATAGCTACTGGAAAAAGGTTTCATCATTATCCACGCCTGGTCGATGACGAAAACCTTTAACAAGTCTAGCTTTGAAAGTCTCAACTTTTCCATCTAAACCAAGTAATCTTCTCAAGATATACTTGCCCCTGATGGGGATTTAACCCTTCAGATATAGCAGCTAAAGTCCATACTTTGCTGGTGTACATGGATTCCATCGCAGATCGCTAAGCATCCAGCCATTCTTACAGAGTCCCTACTCTCGATGGCCTGCTCGAAACTAGTTGGGTCATCATCTCATGATGCAATCCTTGCTCCCACTGTCATCGAGAAACCGAGGTATCTCTCAGGCGGATGAAGAACCCTACTAGATCGGCGGAGAGGCTGAGGTTCGTCGGGAACTATAGAATCTTATGGTTCTGTCAAATCATCAACTGCAGTTTTGTATAGCTGGAACCTTTCCAGTTCTACAGAACTGATCCTGCCTCGATCTTGTCCAGATTTTGCTTTAAACATAGGCCGGACAACCCCAAATCTTAACTCACTTAAGAGATAGGTTCTTCCCATACCATATCTTATATGGAGTGGTAGGCAGTGATTTGATTCAAACCTAATTCAATAGGTATGCAGCTTCTCAAGTGCATAACTCCCAAAAGGAAAAAGGTAACTCACTAGTACTCATCATAGAGCACACCATATCATATAGGGTGTGATTGCTCCGCCCCGATATACTATCGTGCTATGGTGTATTCGGAGAAGTAATGCTGAGAGAGAATCTCATTCTCCTTTAGAATAGTCCAGGAATTCCATGCTCAAGTATTCTCCTCCTTGATCACATCAAAGGATATAATACTTATACCCGTATATTGGTTCTCTACTTCTAACTTATATTCTGTCAATATCTCAAAAGGTTCGGACTAGTGTTTCAACAAGAACATATGTCTGAATCTGAAGAGATCATCAGAGAATGTAATGAAGTATAAAGAACCAGTCCTGGCATGTGTAGACAGGGGACCTTACATACATCAACATGTATCATCCCAACAGTTCACTAACTCTTTCTCTGTTTCTTAGTAAACAGGGCTATGGTTATCTAATCTTTGTGACATGACTGGCAAGTTTCATAAGATGTAAATTCAAACTGATTTAAATATGCATCTAAAATGTAACTTCAGCCAGTCGGGTAGCATTGATGTGACCTAGTCTACAATGCCTCAAGAAGGATTCGTCTATCTCTGAACTCTTCCTCTTGTATGTGTTCTGTATACTAGGAACTGTAGTATGATTTTGAACGTCAATGCTTTTAGATAACGTGCCTGAACCGATCAACTTTTGATATAGGAAATGTTCAAAACATTATCCAACAATACAAAATTATATCCTTCTTTACTAATAAAGAGACTGATATGATTTTGTATATCAGGTTCGGTATCTAACAGCATTTGTTCAGAATCAATGTATTCTTAATACAGGGTGACAGTGACCAACAGACTTGGCTGCAACACTTGCCCCGTTTTCTGCCTCATGAAACTTATCACCCGTTCTCAGTTTTTCTACCTTTTTGTAGCCCTATGTAACAGATTACATATCTGGGATCCTGATCCGGCATCATATACCCAGGATTCAGAGGATACTGAGAAACAGTTCTTTATAATGAACATA
Source organism: Agapanthus africanus (assembly GCA_030015575.1). Classification (NCBI taxonomy): domain Eukaryota; kingdom Viridiplantae; phylum Streptophyta; class Magnoliopsida; order Asparagales; family Amaryllidaceae; genus Agapanthus; species Agapanthus africanus. The sequence continues at coordinate 620,589,189 of CM057341.1, forward strand.
CCCGAAGGAGATGCATCATATGCACTTTCTTCGTTTGGGCGGCATAGGAATTCTGGTATTCCCTAATTTCCTGCTCTGTCTTATAACAATTATAAGTTGGAGCGGGACCAACGTTCCCCAGCTCAGTATAACAAGCGGGTTCGGTCAATACATCCGTATTATTATCTTGATTAAGGCGTGATATGGTCGCTACCTGGAGAGAGAGAGAAGAAAACACTCAGCGTTCGCTCTTGCAAGATCAGATTGGTTATATATTTTATCTAATCAGGATGGCTCCTACTGTTTTTATCAAATCTTCCTTCAAACCCTAAAAGGAAAGACTAGCCGGGATTAATTACACTCTACAAGTTCGCCAATCTTTCAGCCAGGCCAGTGTTGGTACTTTGAGGGAGGTTCCCCGTGCTTTCGCACGGACCTAATTACTGTAAACCTCGTTTTCCCAGAGGCGTAACCCCGTTGACACCTTTCTAGACACCTACTTGATCGGCTAATTGTAAAGTGCAAAACTCTCCCAGGAGTAACAATTACTCGCAGTGGGTATCGAGATCCAACTATCACATAGAAGGTATGCAATCTCATTGCAAATTTCAACACTTGAAACTCCCGATAAAGGTTTTTACCTCTACCACCTATGACCTTAACTATGGTCAACAAATCATAAGTACTAGTCAAGTTCTACCCGTCATTTCGTGATTAATTAGACCCACCCACATGACCCTTAACTAAGGTCAACAAAGTCACGCGACTGTCCTAACTAATCGCATCATATGCGGTGTAGGAAGACATCACATAGCTACCGTACACTGTGCCTTGACTATGGTCAACAAACACAGCACGAATACTAAGTACTCTACTTCCTAAAATGACGGAGGGTTGCGAATGGTTTTTGTGAAAACCTTTAACGCTTTGAACTTGATCTCGTTGCGGAATCAAATAGTTTTTAAATGGAATGTTTTTGAGGCTTTTCAAGTTTTGCTAAATGGGTCACTCTCGATGAAGGGATCGTCGGCCCTTTCCTCGTCGAATGAGGTGCGGGATATATCATATATATCACTGTGCAAAGCAGAAACTATAGAAGCGATCAAATACAAACCGAGTGTGTAGCATCTGCCAGTTATTGCTAAAGGAGTCACTCCCGGTGAAGGGATCTCGGTCCTTTCCTCATCGAATAAGGTGCAGGATGTTCTATAATGAACACCGCGATGCAAAGCAAGAACTGTAGCTACCTGTTTTATTTTGAAATTCGATTCCACAACATCAATTAGGTTTATTTTCTTTCATTAATCTCATTAATGAATATCCCATCATTTTAAGTTACCTAATCATCACAGATAGATATGACGTACACTTATGCCATCCGCATTCGCCTCGATGTCCCCTCGTGCACCGTTAGGTTAGGTAACTAACGGCAGAGCGGGGCAGGGCTAGCGCGGGTGTAAAACATAAGCAACGTCTATATAATATATCATATATACTATATATAATATCTGTCACAGAACATCACATGATCTCAGATAAAACACAGCAGAAGAAACATATGAAATATTGGATATACTAGGACGTCCGTGTTTTCAATACGAGCCAGTATAAAACACGGATTCCACGGTCGTGATGAATAGCCAATCCCACACCCCTAGACCCCTACGAGAGCGGCAAGCAACCCTACCAATTCTAGGGTTAGGAGACCCAGACTCGACTCCTCGAGTTGGTCTCCCACTGGACCCCAGAACCCGGTTACTTGTGCTCCCCTCCTTGGGTCTATCCTAGTGCAGAAAAGTAAATAATATACATCAACGGTGACAACTTCCGCCACCTGGAAGCGCCCCAATAAAAGAATATTACATACAAGTTTTTACATTAATGAAAATGAAAAACACTCATCTCACATAAAAAAAACCCCGGCTATTCAAACACGACGATCCAATATAACATATCCAGCAACACATAACATCACATGTCATCAACGTAAGTAAATATGCGCATCCCAATTGTCGTTGGCATATAGCAACGAAACCGGCGACATCACATATTACACTTACGGTCACAGAAAAGAAAGTGTAAAACTACAACAGTTGGAATCCGCAACCTCTTTAGACATCACATGCCTAATCAAATGAATTACTTAGACATCACATGCCTAACAATTATAAACCCCGCATTTTAGTCTCGTGATCGAAAACACTTTTCAATATCAAGTCGGGCAATTCAACAAGATTCCCGAAAAACTGATCGAATGCTCGTCGCAAACTTTAGTAGGCAGCCGCACCCCTGATACCGTCGACGAAGTGCACCAAGGCGGAACACCGCTGCCGTGAGCACCCGGACGGATGCTTTCGGCGACGGGGTTCTCCTACAGTCACTTGGTCGGGGCTATGGGGTGAGGCTGTCTATTAAGTTTACCCGGCGAGTATCCGCGTACGCTACGTGATTGCAACGGACTTTTGATCACATCAAAATTCCGTGGCAACCGATCAAATGAGACTAAACTGCTATGTTTATAACATTCATTCAGTTATCTCATAACTTCTTGTGAATTCCAATTATTGTATCACATTCCGGATAAATAGAAAATGTTAAACTTTCCGATCGAACAATCAAACACCCAAGTTTTCCCGATACAGATCAACACATGAAACAAGTCTAAAAACATTCAGTTCGTGCCTCAGTACCAACGGTCCAGCCGTAGAAGGGTCAAGCCAACGCCTCACATGTGGCACGCCGTACTGCCCCAAACCCGAAGGTTCAAAGGGTAGTTCAAGACGGTCACATAATCGAGTTAAGGTTTGTTGTCTTCTAGAGGGACCATCGTGTTACTTGCACTACTTAGAACGTGATTAAACTACAGAAATATCCAACACTTGGAAATTTCCCGACAGGGGAAAAATTGGGTATTTATATCCGGTCGAACTTTTTAACATATTCAAAAAATTATCCGGAACGACACATAGACAAAGTTTGACAATCCGATCGAATGTATGAACTCCCAATACAACCCAAAATACTCAACTCTTGATTTCAGAATAAAAATTCCCAGGAAAACCATCACTGACAAATAGGAGTTACTGTGCAAAATTCAATGGCAGATAAGACAAAAGTGCGGCGGAAGGGCCGCGTTAGCACGCTAATGCCGCGTTTCCGCCGCACTTTAGAAAGATCATTCGGTAATTTTTGCATAGTAATTCTTATATTTACCTGCTTGTTTTTCTGCATATTTTTAATTTGCAAAAATCCACATTTTACAAAAATGTCCAGAGAGCATTTTAAAGTCGGGGTTTCGGGTCGATCGGACTTCTAACTCCGTCTACGCATCGCCTAAGGCTCTAGCTAGGCTCTGATACCACTGTAGGGTTCCTAGGCACTCTAGTGAAGTCTCACAAGTGATCAAACATGCACAAATCAAATTTTACGGGTGCCTACAAACCCGACTACGGATCGTTTACTAGATATTTAGGCGAAAACATAAACTAGTTAACATTTTAACTAAGGGAACGGATATACAACCTTTGTAGATCCGGTCCACCACCTCCACGGCTCCGCAATGAAGTCCCCTCGCTGTCCAAATCATGTCTTGGGCTCTAGCGTCGGCATCATCGAAGAATGGGCGGGCTTGATCGTCGGTTCGATGCCGAAGATGATCTACGTCGAGGCATCGCTAGAACAAGCTCCAACTTCACCAAGTCGGAAAAACTTGTGAAGGAAACACCCTATACTACTTAGCAAGAGGTAGAGGATGAAGAAATAGGAAGTGGGTAAACTTTAGTTTTGGATTTCTCACTAGACTTCATGACTTGCCATTGGAGTAGCAAGCTTTCTTCAATGTTGAAGAAGATGAAGAAGAAAAAGAAGATATGATAAGTGTTGAATAATTAGATAAATAATTCAATACTTATCATACTATCAACTATAGTTAAGTGTAGAGAATTAACATGGGTTAGTTAAATGGTTAGGGTTAAGCAAAACAACAAAAGAGTGACTTAGTCAAAGTTTCAAGAAACTTCAACTAAAAAACAAAACTTACAACCATTTATCTTTTCCTTTTTCCAAAAAGAATAAATAAGAAAAAGATAAATGAATAAATAATCAAAACCCTAATCATTAACTTAAACCATGGTTTGATTCTTTACACTTAACCAAGTAAGCATGTATCATCAAACATGATACAAACATGTGCACAAAACTATATCGAATATACAATGTGTACAATTCAAGTGAGAAAATCCTTTTAAAGTGAACCAATACTAGTTAACGCAAAGTAATATATCAAATATATAAATATGCACTAAATCATTAAATCAACACTTGATTTAACGATCCGGTCATATCGGATATAACCGACTAGTATCATATGTATCGGCTTATCGAATCAATCCTTGATTCGATAACTAGGTTATATCGCATATAACCATTCGATACATTCATCGCGAGAATAGAATACGGTATCACATACACGCATTATTCTCGGTCCCGCCCATATCTCATATGCGCACCTATTTCGTTTCGCTTGAGCCAGGAAACCTCTGTGTAGGACTCTAAAGACTCGTCAATACGCCAGCAGCAGATGATGATCATATCAAACACCCACAAGCCGCAAGCGGTCTGCTAAACGTAACGGCCACCCGGGTATTGAGCAATCAGAAGATCGACGAGCAAGCCCGCTCACACTCCTGCGAATCCGACCAGTAACACTACCGTATAGTCCGGTCTGTTCGTCTGATATGTCGTATATCTCGCCTAGGGGTGGTAAACGTCAGACCCCAATAGCTCGATAAGTCATGCTGACGTAGGGTCCATAACATTCGTGAAACTACTGATAACTCTTACCAGTATATCACTGCAACCCTGGCCAGGGATTTCCTGTTATGGCCAGTCGAGCATAGCACAACATCAACCCCCAATACCGGGAGAGACGAATCCCCTCCTATCGCTCATTGCCTCCATGTGAATCGGGACTGTACCCACAAACCACCTGTTTGCACGACTCAGTAGAGCCGTGGTAGGGTGGAAATCAAAGCACAGTGGGAGACACACAAGACTCTATGACGATCTCGGGTCAACAGACTAAGCTGTACCAGTATCACCAGAGAACTGCCATCTGACGTGAGGTATAATACCATCTGGGAGTTCTCGGCGAGTCCGTTCAGTGTACCCAGTCTCCACCGAGCACCCGCATACCATCTCCGATGTCAAACACCAATGGATATGGAATCATCCATCGCCCATCGCATGGGTCGAGAAGATATACGCTAGTCTACTCTGGAATATCGATGCCCCGTCTTGATATTCCCTCGACTAGGAACATTTCAAGGATGTACTCATGGACTATCCAGGCCCCACTAGTATGATCTGCATCACAGTCCTGGAAGTCAAGTATACATCCTAAGGGCTTTATCAAAATGTAATCAGAGTGACAGAAAGTATACATGTTAAGATAAAGTGCAACCAGATAGCATACTATCATGTCGAGCAAGAAAGTCCTACCTATATATGTCCCAGCATCCACTACAATATACATCCAATGTACAGTAATGGCCTCTAGGGCATACATATAATTAACACCAAGATCATCGAAAACTAAAATTTCTTGGTCCCATGTGTAGAGGTTGAAGAGGGGTTTTATTTTTGTGAAAGGTGTGTAGGGTTTTGGGGCTTATTAGGAGATAGATCTAGGGATGGAAGGGGGGTTGTGGGGTTGAGGAGATGAAGAGGAAAATGATAAAAAGAAGATGGGGGAATCAAATGGCAGCAGCCCCCCTCCCTCTCTCACTATAATTCATACACACACACTCTCTCTCTCACTAGTATACCTACCCCATTATTATGTCCCCTTGACTTTTCCTTTATCTTTTCCTTTTCCTTTTTCTTTTCTCTCCACAAATAACCCAAATGAAATGAAACATGTAACAGAATGAAACATGTCATGGTGCACTAACCATGGAAAACTATAGAAAACGCGAATTTGACTTAGTCGCGATTAGAAGTGCATTAATCGGGTTTTATCAAAATTGCATATAATAAATTATAAAAATTCCAAATCCTTTAATTATATTATTAAATGAATAAATCATTTTAAATTTTCACTTATTTCACATTTATTGGTATATATTTATACCCTTTTTCGAAAACCCAATTTCGCAAATCGGGCAGTTTTCGGGAAAAATATTATTTTAATATTAAATTCCAAAAATAATATTTTATAATTTTCTGAAATGTTACACTCTTGAACGTGGTATGGTGGAAATCAAAGCACAGTGGGAATCACACAAGACTCTATGACGATCTCGGGTCGACAGACTAACCTATACTAGTGTCACCAGAGAACTGCTATCTGACGATAGGTATAATACCAACTAGGAGTTCTCGGCGAGTCTGTTCAGTGTACCTAGTCTCCACTGAGCACCCGTATACCATCTCTGATGTCAAACACCAATGGATATGGGATCATCCATCGCCCATCATATGGGTTAAGAAGCGTATACGCTAGTCTACTCTGGAATACCGATACCTCGTCTCGATACTCCCACGACTAGGAACATTTGAAGGATGTGCTTACCGACTACCATTGCCCCACTAGTATAATCTGCATCATAATCCTGGAAGTTAAGTACTCATCCTAAGGGCTTTATCAACATGTAATGGAGAGACAATAAGTGTACATGTTAAGATAAAGTGCAACCAGATAGCATACTATCATGTCGAGCAAGAAAGTCCTCCCTATATATGTCCAAGCATCCACTACAATATACATCATATGTACAGTAATGGCCTCTGAGTCATACATATAACTAACAGAAAATTAGTGAGAAAATTAATTCTAAAGTGAGCAAAAATCCTACTTTATCATCCTCTACTAGACTAGCCATTTAGTTTAGGATGTTAGCTTCACTAATTCCAAATTAGTGAAGAGGTAGCTTGAGTTAGTGTCTTCTCGACGTAGATCATTTTCAGCCTCGAAGACTTCTAGCAAGCCTGTTCCTTTCATCTTGTGGAGCCATTCTAGAGTCTGGAAGATCAAAATTTGGAGCGAAGGGACTGCTACACGGAGCTATTGAAGTGAAGGACCGGTCTGCAATGGTTGTATTTCTCGTTCACTTAGATGTAAAATGTTTACATTCTTGTATTGTCTAATTCTCTAGTTAAGACTCTAGGGTTAGAGTTGTTTAGCATGGCAAATTTTTGAAAACGACATGAATGAAGCCTCCCGAAACCTTGTTGTCGTGCTAGGCAACCCTTCAATGGTATCAGAGCCAAGCTAAAAAATTAGACGATGTTTGTAGAATTACGAGACCGAAACAACTCCGAAACACTCGAAATATAAAATAAGTTTCTGTCGAATTTTTCAGAGTGTCTAAATTTTTTTTGAGCAACTGCAGAATGTTATATGAGATGTAACATGCACACCAGACAAAAACGAGCCCTTTTCACCCGTTTTTACCTGGCAACAAGCTCTAAAATTCCGGTCTGGCCGGTCCCATGTTGGATTCTTGGGTTCGTTTTGGTGTGGTGTTCCTGTCTCTGGGTTTTGTTGTTTCAGATGTTGCTTGTTTTTGTAAGTCCACGTTGCCCACCCCGGAGCTTACGGGGAGGCGGAAAACATAATAAAAATTGGATTTTTATGGACTTAGGCAACATGGACCAAGCTTGTGAGGATCTTTGCTAAACATAAACTTGCTAGACCTAACTACAAAGTAGCTAAGTGGTAGAAAGGTTATACCTTTGGTCTTTAGTCCTTCTCTCCTTGCTCCTAGGAATGGTAGAAAGAGGTCACCTTGCTTGTCTTCTCCCGTCAAAGAAGGATCCACCCGAAAGCCTCGACCTTTAGCTTCAACTCCAAGCTAGGAGTAACTAGAGTGCAAGAAATGCTAAGACTTGAACCCTAGAAGAGAGTAGAGAAGATCAAGTGAAGGTTTTTCTCAAGCTTTTTGTTTCTCAACACATGAGAGGGAGAGAGCTTGAGAGAGAGGATGAACAAGAGAGAGAAATGATATGAGAGAATGAGAAAATAATAGAGCCATTCTCACTAATATGTGTGAATTAATTTAATTGAATAATTAGCTAGATAATTATCATGGTAAATCATGACATGACCATTATCATTTCAATTTGCAAAGATCAAAAAACATCTTCCAAAAGAAATGATGATGGTCAAAGTGTCAACCTAGGTCAACAAGTCAAAGAAGTCAAATGGTCAACAACCACAACCATGGACAATTATTAAACTAATTACTAATTAACAATAACACACACATAAACATTAGGGTTAATAAAATGACAATAGCCATTAACCCTAATCAAGGTCCTCTCCCTCAATCTCAAGCAACTGTGCATACGCACCCGCATTCGTGATCCGAGGAACACGAACACAATGAGAAAAACCAATCTCAAATCATATACTAGGATCCGGCTTAAACCAAAGCCCGCTAGTATAAACTGTCCGGACAGCAAACGTGCACAAGTGCGCGAATGTGAACGAACCCTGTCGCAAAACCATGCGACCTCTACTCATTTAGCCTAAAGGCGAATAGCTCTCTGTGTGGGACTCTAAAGACTCGACACTACGCTGGCAGTGGGTTTAACCACAGACCGCAAGCGGCACTAGCTGTACGTAACGGTCCCCAGGTAGATGTCGATAAGAAGACTGACGAGGTGAACCCCATCTGAACTCCTACTGAGCCTGTATGTGACAATCTCCGTACAGTCCGGTCTGTTCGTCTGATACATCGCATGGCGGGCCTAGGGGGGCGGTAAACGTCAGTCCCCTAATAGCGGTACAAGTCGTGCCGGAGTGAAGCCCAGAACACCCTGAGATAACACTGGAAACCTACCAGTATATCTCGCTTGCCCTGGCCAGGGACAACTCGTGTAATGGCTCTCCTAGACACAGCGCGATGTCAACCCCCAATACCGGGAGAGACGAATCCTGTCTAACCGTCACTGCCTCCAAGTGCTTCGGGACTGCACCCAAAAACTACCTGTTTGCACGACTCCTTTGAGCCGTGGTAGGGTAGTAATCAAAGTGCAGTGGGAACACACTCGAGGCGAAGTGACAGTGTCAAGTCAGCGGACTAAGCTGTACTCATGTCACCTGGGAACTGATAACTGACGATAGGTATAATACCAACCAACAGTTCCCGACGAGTCCTGTCCAGTGTACTCGTAACCCAACGAGCACCCGTATACTATCTCAAGTACGACGTACTGACGGCTGTGGGACAGACCGTCTCCCACACTGGGATGAGAAGCGCATACGCTAGTCTACTCCGGAGTATCGATGCCCTGTCTCGATAGTCCAACGACTAGGGACCTGTATAAGGATGTGCTTATAGATCACCCAGCTCCCACGAGTGTGAGCGCCATCACCACGCTGGTAATCAAGCAAAGATCCTAAGGGCTCTACTAATATGTATATCAGCAATATGCTAAAAGAAACACATGCACATATTAAAGCAGAGACAAACCAAGTAGCATACTACCATTTCGAGCAAGATTGTATATACAACTGTGAATATCCCAAGCTTCCATCAAGTAATATACAAACTAGTATGATACAGTAATGGCCTCTAGGGCATATACACTAACAATCTCCCACTTGCACTAAGGCCATGTACCGGCGTATCGAAGACCTATCATCTCGATCAGCCGCTCGAACTGAGTTTGGGGCAAGGCCTTGGTGAATGGATCTGCTGTGTTATCCTCTGATGCAACTCTCCGGACCTCGATCTCCTGGCGATCCACGATCTCCCTGATCAGGTGATACCGCCTTAAGATGTGTCTGGATCTTTGATGGGATCTGGGTTCCTTTGCTAAAGCTATAGCCCCGTTGTTGTCGCAATACAGAGGTATTGGGTCAACAATGGACGGAACCACCTGATGTTCTCTCAAGAACTTCCTTATCCAGACAGCTTCTTTTGCGGCATCAGATGCAGCGATGTATTCCGCTTCCATCGTCGAGTCAGCAACGGTTTCCTGTTTGGAGCTCTTCCAACACACCGCCCCTCCATTGAGGGTGAAGACAAAACCCGACATGGACTTGGAATCATCCTTGTCACTCTGGAAGATGGAGTCAGCAAAGGCCTCAATCTGCAGGTCTTTTCCGCCATACAGCAAGAACATCTCCTTAGTCCTTCTCAGGTACTTGAGAATGTTCTTTACTGCTATCCAATGTTTCTCCCCTGGGTTTGACTGATACCTGCTTACCACACTCAGTGCATAAGCCACATCCGGTCGGGTACACAACATTGCATACATTATAGAGCCTACCGCAGAAGCGTAGGGTATAATAGACATGCGATCCCTCTCCAAATCATTCTTGGGAGACATCTCTTTGGAGAGGGTGATCCCGTGACAAGCCGGTAAATTACCACGCTTAGAATCTTCCATACTGAATCTCTTCAGTATGGTGTCGATGTACCTGGACTGCGAAAGTCCTAATATCCTCTTGGATCTGTCACGGTAGATCCGGATACCCAGAATGTAAGAGGCATCACCCAGGTCTTTCATGGAGAACCTGTGTGACAAGAACCCCTTGACAGATTGTAGCATAGGAATGTCATTTCCTATTAAGAGAATGTCATCCACGTATAAAACGAGGAATACTACAGTTCTCGCTACAAATTTACAATAGATGCATGGTTCATCTGGATTTTTGATAAAGCCAAATTCCTTGACCGTCTCATCAAAACAGATGTTCCAACTCCGCGATGCCTGCTTTAGTCCATAAATGGACTTAAGCAACTTGCACACCTTTCCGCTGCTCCCACTCTGAATGAAACCCTCTGGCTGATCCATATAGACACACTCCTCTAAATGACCATTTAGAAAAGCTGTCTTTACGTCCATCTGCCAAATCTCATAATCGTGGAAGGCAGCAATGGCAAGAAGGATCCGAATGGATTTCAGCATAGCTACTGGAGAAAAGGTTTCGTCATAGTCCAAACCAGGTCGCTGACGAAAACCCTTTGCTACCAGTCTAGCTTTATAGGTCTCAACCTGTCCATCTACACCAATCTTCCTTTTGAAGATCCACTTGCATCCTACGGGTTTTACCCCGTCTGGAGCAATGTCCAACGTCCATACTTTGTTGGTGTACATGGACTCCATCTCGGTCCGCATTGCATCCAGCCATTTTACCGAGTCGACGCTCTGTATGGCTTGCTGGAAGCTAGTAGGCTCATCACAGTCTATGATGCAATCCTCTCTATCCCCGTCAATGAGAAAACCGTAGTATCTCTCGGGCGGATGAGACTGCCTACTACTTCTGCGGAGTGGCGTGGGAATGTCCTGATCTTTTGAACCCTCTGGATCAACCAAGCTTTCAGTAATAGCTCGTGGTTCTGGAATTTCTTCCAGTTCTATTGCTCTCCCACTTAATTCTTTTTCTATGAACTGGTGTTCTAGAAAGTGGGCATGGCGAGAAACAAGGACTTTTTGTTCCTCTTCGCAATAGAAGTAATATCCCTTGGAGTTCTTTGGATATCCCACAAACTTGCACTGTACTGAGCGTGCCTCGAGCTTGTCCGCATGCTGCTTTTTTACAAAAGCTGGACATCCCCATGTCTTAATATGATTAAGATAGGGTTTCTTCCCACACCACATCTGATATGGTGTAGTAGGCACAGTCTTAGTTGGAACCCGGTTCAAAAGGTATGCCGCTGATTCTAGCGCATATCCCCAAAACGATCGCGGCAACTCAGCATTACTCATCATGGACCGTACCATATCCAATAGGGTTCGGTTCCGTCTCTCCGATACACCATTATGTTGCGGAGTGTATGGAGGAGTAAGCTGAGAGAGAATTCCATTCTCTTTTAAGTAACACAGGAACTCGGCACTCAAGTATTCACCACCTCGATCAGATCGCAGTGTCTTTATACTTTTGCCTGTTTGTTTTTCTACTTCATTCTTATATTCCTGGAATTTTTCAAAAGCCTCGGATTTATGTTTCATTAAGAAGACATAACCGTACCTTGAAAAGTCATCCGTAAAAGTAATGAAGTAAGAATAACCGCTTCGCGCATGTGTAGACATTGGACCGCACACGTCGCTGTGTACGAGTCCCAAGAGCTCGCTCGCTCTTTCTCCGTGTCCAGTAAACGGAGTCTTTATCATCTTTCCCTTGAGACAGGATTGACAAGTTGCATACGATTGATATTCGAACGAATCCAAATATCCTTCTGTGTGTAACTTAGTCAACCTTCTCTCATTGATGTGACCCAGTCTACAATGCCATAAGAAAGTTTTATTAATTTCTGGAGACTTTCTTTTGTGTGTATTCTGGACATTGAAAATCTGTGGTTGGTTTAATACGTATATTCCGTTGTTCAATGTACCTGACCCAATCAAAGCTTGATTAAGGTGAATGTTCACTACATTACTTACAAATGCAAATTCATAACCTTCTTTAGATAATAAAGATACAGAAATGATATTACAGGTTGCATTTGGTACATAATAACAACTACGCAAAACCAAAAAATGTCCATCTGACAATCCCAGGTGATAGTCCCCCACGGCCTCAGCATCCATGCTAGCACCGTTCGCAACTCTGAGGGTCATGTCACCTGCCTTCAAAACTCTGCGCTTTCTCAACGCCTGCAAAGAATTACAGATATGAGATCCTGATCCGGTATCCAATACCCAGGAAGTAGAGTTTATTGATAGACAGTTTTCAATAACATACACACCTGAAGCTGAAGCTGCAACTCGCTTCAAATCCTGTGTTCTGGCTTTCCAAGCCTTGCAATCCTGTTTCCAGTGACCACTTTTGTGACAATAGAAGCATTCTTCCTTCCCCACCAGCTTCCCCGCTATCTTTGTTGCTTTACTTTTTCCCTTCGTATCCACTTTACCGACACCTCCTCTTGGTTTGGCGGGGGCTTTCTTCTTCTTACCCTTGGCTTTCGCCTTGGATCTAGAAGAGGAAGATCCTCCTACAAACAAAGCGGATGTCTCCCTACCTTTCTGTAGGGTGCCCTCAGCACTCCTCAACATGTTCAGAAGTTCGGAAAGTTCTACCTTCTTTCCTTGCATGTTGAAGTTCAGAATAAACTGGGCGTAAGTGGAAGGAAGGGACTGGAGAATCAGATCAGTATAGAGCTCATTCTCCAACGTGGTCCCAAGGTCCGCGAGCTCCTCAATGTAGCCAATCATCTTAAGCACGCGTTCCGCTACCGATGATCCGACGGCCAACCTTGCCGAAAATAGCTTCTTCGACACTTCGTATCTTGCGATACGAGACTGCTCCCCATACAGTTCTTTTGTATGAAGAAATATGGACTCTAGGTCCATATTCTCGTGCCTCCGCTGATGTTCATTGTCCATCGAGGCTAATACGAGGCATTTGGCCTTCGCGCAATCTATCTCCCATGTCTTACGGATTTCCTTATCCGCGACGCTGGAGGTGGGACCTGGGACAGGGGGTGCTTTGGTGGTAAGGACATACCCCAACTTGTCGTAAGTGATTGCCATCTTGACATTCCTGAGCCAATCTTTGTAGTTTGGCCCTGTCAATATGTTTTTATCTAGTAATAACTTAAGTCCGGTCATCTTGAATGGTCGCTGCAATTAGGAGAGAGAAAAGAAACACTTTAGCATGATGCTCTTGCAAGTTTAGAGTGGTTTTTAATTTGTCTAAACTGGATGGCTCCCACTGTCTCTCGAATCCCTTCTCAAACCGTAAAGGAAGGATTAGTCAGGATTACTCTCACTGTACAATACTTGCTTAACCATTCAGCCAGGCCAGTGTCGGTACTTCGAGGGAGGTTTTCCAACGCTTTCGCGAAGTTCCTTAATTAAGTAACCTCTTTTCCCTGTGGGCGTAGCCCCGCTAACACCTTTCTAGACACCTACTAAGTTTATAGCATTGATCGTTAAGTGAGAGTTTTCCCGAGGAGTAGCATATACTCACAGTAGGATCGGGATCCAAATATCATCGCGTGATAAAACCGAAGGAATCCTACCAGAATCATCACACTCCAAATGGTATGCAAAGCTAGCAAGTTTCAGTACTTATGAAACTCCCGATGTGGATTTTTTTGCCCTATGCTCTTATGACCTTGACTTTGGCCAAAATATCATAAGTCACATGTCAAGTTCTACCCGTCATTCTCCTGGTTAATTTGGACCCACCCGTACCTACCCTTGACTTTGGCCAAAATGGCAGTACGACTGTCCCAAACCAACGCATCTATCTATGCTGCATATGAATACCCAATAGCTACCAATCACTATGCCTTGACTTTGGCCAAAATACATAGCTTGAATACTTTTTGACCATTCATGTGGAATGACGGAGGGCTACGGATGGTTTTGGCGAAACCGTGAACGTAGTGAACTTGATCTAATCGATGGAACGAGATAGCTTTTAAAAGGAGTGGTTCAAGCTCCGCGTTTAAAAGTTTTAGTTTTGAAAAGAACCGAGTGGTTTTCAAAGTGTTCCAATCGACTTTTACTTGGTTTATTTTCTTGCATTAGTTCTTTTAATGCATCCCATCATTTAATCCTACCATTGCAGAAAACAACCAAAATATGACGTACGCTTATGCCATTCGCATTCGCCACGGGGCCCCGTCATCACCCGTTAGGTTACTTAACTAACGACAGAGCGGGGGCTGCGCTAGCGCGGCTGTAAAACATAAGCAACGCCTAAATAGTTATTATATATAAGTATATAGCAATGATAAACATTACAGATCACAGATGAATACATTGGATATACTAGGAATCCGCAATGCGTTCGAGCCTGCAACGTAAAGCGGATTACACGGTCGCGGTGAATAGCCAATACCCCACCCAAGACCCCTACGGGTGCGGCAAACTACCCGCCAAGCACCCGAAGCGAAGCAACCTCCCTCACCACCGTGAGTAGGCCACTCGGCACTTCGAGATACCCGGTAGTTTGTGCACCCCCTCCATGGGTCAATCCTAGGAGCAAAAACAGTAAAAAGAATTATACAATGACGGCTACAACCCCAACCCGGTTGTGCGGCCATACAAATAATATTATTACATCAATTTACAGGTTACAAATGAATGAAAGAAAAAAACGCTCATCTCACATCCACCCCGGCTATTCACCCGCGACAATCCAATCCATTCATATCCACAAACCAATAACAATCACAGATCACAGAGATGTATAACCCCGACTAATCGACTTATAGCGATTAGCCGACGTTCAATACATACAAGCATCACAGATATAACCGACATAGTTAAAGTGTAGTGAAGTTTCGAAAAAATACGGATTTATAGGCCCCCAAAAGTAAATTTTAGTTCTGGAAAAACTGGGCACAAAAAACATATCCTAAAAATCCCAAAACCAACACAGAAACATACTGCACCAAAAACGATGCAGAGAGGGGACAATACGGCCGCGCTTCCGCGGCAAGAGCTTCCTATTGCCGCGGATCCGCGGTCCTTTAGTCGCCTCTCTGGTTCGTCTTTGGTGGTTTTTCACACAAAACCCTGAGATAATTTTTGGTGTATAACAAATTTTATTTTGACCAGAAAAAATATTAACAGAAACTAGGGTTTTGCGAGTTTGGTTTTTCGATTTTCCGGCTTCGAAACTTCGTTACACTTAACTACTTAGCTAGTTTAGGTTTAGTTAGGCTCTGATACCACTGTAAGTCCACGTTGCCCACCCCGGAGCTTACGGGGAGGCGGAAAACATAATAAAAATTTGATTTTTATGGACTTAGGCAACATGGACCAAGCTTGTGAGGATCTTTGCTAAACATAAACTTGCTAGACCTAACTACAAAGTAGCTAAGTGGTAGAAAGGTTATACCTTTGGTCTTTAGTCCTTCTCTCCTTGCTCCTAGGAATGGTAGAAAGAGGTCACCTTGCTTGTCTTCTCCCGTCAAAGAAGGATCCACCCGAAAGCCTCGACCTTTAGCTTCAACTCCAAGCTAGGAGTAACTAGAGTGCAAGAAATGCTAAGACTTGAACCCTAGAAGAGAGTAGAGAAGATCAAGTGAAGGTTTTTCTCAAGCTTTTTGTTTCTCAACACATGAGAGGGAGAGAGCTTGAGAGAGAGGATGAACAAGAGAGAGAAATGATATGAGAGAATGAGAAAATAATAGAGCCATTCTCACTAATATGTGTGAATTAATTTAATTGAATAATTAGCTAGATAATTATCATGGTAAATCATGACATGACCATTATCATTTCAATTTGCAAAGATCAAAAAGCATCTTCCAAAAGAAATGATGATGGTCAAAGTGTCAACCTAGGTCAACAAGTCAAAGAAGTCAAATGGTCAACAACCACAACCATGGACAATTATTAAACTAATTACTAATTAACAATAACACACACATAAACATTAGGGTTAATAAAATGACAATAGCCATTAACCCTAATCAAGGTCCTCTCCCTCAATCTCAAGCAACTGTGCATACGCACCCGCATTCGTGATCCGAGGAACACGAACACAATGAGAAAAACCAATCTCAAATCATATACTAGGATCCGGCTTAAACCAAAGCCCGCTAGTATAAACTGTCCGGACAGCAAACGTGCACAAGTGCGCGAATGTGAACGAACCCTGTCGCAAAACCATGCGACCTCTACTCATTTAGCCTAAAGGCGAATAGCTCTCTGTGTGGGACTCTAAAGACTCGACACTACGCTGGCAGTGGGTTTAACCACAGACCGCAAGCGGCACTAGCTGTACGTAACGGTCCCCAGGTAGATGTTGATAAGAAGACTGACGAGGTGAACCCCATCTGAACTCTTACTGAGCCTGTATGTGACAATCTCCGTACAGTCCGGTCTGTTCGTCTGATACATCGCATGGCGGGCCTAGGGGGGCGGTAAACGTCAGTCCCCTAATAGCGGTACAAGTCGTGCCGGAGTGAAGCCCAGAACACCCTGAGATAACACTGGAAACCTACCAGTATATCTCGCTTGCCCTGGCCAGGGACTACTCGTGTAATGGCTCTCCTAGACACAGCGCGATGTCAACCCCCAATACCTGGAGAGACGAATCCTGTCTAACCGTCACTGCCTCCAATTGCTTCGGGACTGCACCCAAAAACTACCTGTTTGCACGACTCCTTTGAGCCGTGGTAGGGTAGTAATCAAAGTGCAGTGGGAACACACTCGAGGCGAAGTGACAGTGTCAAGTCAGCGGACTAAGCTGTACTCATGTCACCTGGGAACTGATAACTGACGATAGGTATAATACCAAACAACAGTTCCCGACGAGTCCTGTCCAGTGTACTCGTAACCCAACGAGCACCCGTATACTATCTCAAGTACGACGTACTGACGGCTGTGGGACAGACCGTCTCCCACACTGGGATGAGAAGCGCATACGCTAGTCTACTCCGAAGTATCGATGCCCTGTCTCGATAGTCCAACGACTAGGGACCTGTATAAGGATGTGCTTATAGATCACCCAGCTCCTACGAGTGTGAGCGCCATCACCACGCTGGTAATCAAGCAAAGATCCTAAGGGCTCTACTAATATGTATATCAGCAATATGCTAAAAGAAACACATGCACATATTAAAGCAGAGAAAAACCAGGTAGCATACTACCATTTCGAGCAAGATTGTATATACAACTGTGAATATCCCAAGCTTCCATCAAGTAATATACAAACTAGTATGATACAGTAATGGCCTCTAGGGCATATACACTAACAGTTTTTACTGAAATTGCATATGATGTTATCTTTCTGTAAAGGCAATTCGGAGTGTTTCGTAGTCGTAATTCTTACATTGTTTCGAATATCTTGACGACGTTAAAAAGTTCAAACGAATATCAATAACCCATTTTCTCCCTCACTGGAAATTTTGCAAAAGTTGGATTTTCTCCAAGTTAAAAACATTCAAAAATCATGCAAGTAATTCTATGGACCCTTTAGAAGAATGAAACCCTAACTCGATTCTATGACCGTCGGAACCGCTGCCAAACCCTAGGGCTTGTGGTAGTTCCGCGGCGCCACAGGTGAGGCAAGGGTTGGCCCTTCTACGGTTGGTCCATAGGTACGGTGCCATGTTCTGAGTATTTCTTAACTGTGCTCAAGTGTTAAGCTCTTTGGAAAACTTTGGGTGTTTGTTGACTCGATCGAAATGTTTAATATCGTCCAGCTATCTATGGAATGTGATACAATATTTGGAATTCGAGAGGTTAGGCATGAAATTCGAAGTATGTAATATTTCGGGTTTATGATGTCTAAGCAGGTTGCGGATTCCAACTGTTGTAGTTTGACATTTTCTTTTCTGCGATCGTAAGTGTAATATGTGATGTATCGTCGGTTTCGTTGCTATATGACAACGACAATTGGGATACGCATATGTCACGACCCAAAATGGCACGTGACTGGCACTTGACTCATATGAAGTCTATAGGACCCCATCTAATTCAAGTAAGCCAAAAATCCCAGAAATCTAAACCATTTTAAGGAAGAAGTGAAAAAAACTTATTTTAAAGCAAGTAGTTTTAATAACATAAGCCGAATATGCATTTTTTTAAAATCTCAAGTCTTTTCTGAAAATTTCGGCAGAGTTTCCTTTGTAAATACTGGCCCCAAAAGGGTACAACATGCATAATATGAATAAAAGCATCTCCAAGCGGGAGCTAGCTCTTCGCCAATTAGCGGTCACAACCACGCAAGCAATATAACATACAACGCTGAAGGGTGCGGATCAAAACTCAAAAGGAAACTCAAAATCAACATGAAAACCATAATAATACAACACGCGACTCTACGGTCGAAAGAATGTACAACTGGTCTTCTAAGGTTATCAAATATACAAGTCTGGTCGATGGAGTTTACTAGATACAATTGAATAAAATAATTGTACAAGGGTGGTCACGATGCGACTGAACCCACCTACCAAAGAAATCACCCGAAAGGGAGCAGTGTACCAGCAGAGCCGCGACAAAACCTGTACGGAAAAACCTGCAAGAAACTGTGGCACAACAGGGTGAGTTACTAACTCGTGAGTAGAAAACATCACCGAGCAGAAATCGTTTGTATGACTCAATTGTAGGTCAATACAATCTGTAATATATATCCTCAATATAAAAAAGTCTGAAGCATGATTAGGTGGTAAAGGTAAACATCAATACATACGTGCAATACCAAGTGCTCGTGGCAGTGCCTCGGGTAGTAACGTATCATAAATATGAGGTATGAATGCAATATAATGAAAACAGAAAGCATCATGAATGTGGAAACTGTTTTCTTAATTTAGTGAGATTTCTGTATATTTATCAAAATCGAGGTATCATCAATGAAATCAACATGAAACCAGTGTCAAGAATCGACACAAAGCATATGTCCCAATATCTCAATATCTTAGGCTCCGGTTATTCGGACTGGCCTGTAACCTCGAATCTCAATATCTAGGGCTTCGGCTATCCGGACTGGCCCATATCATCAAATCTCAAAACCTCAGGCTCCGGCTATCCGAACTGGCCTATACTCCGATCGGTATCCTCCGGATATCCGTCGAGTCACAATACAATCACCGGTCAGTAGTGCTCCCCTATCACAGGCTCAACGCCATCATGTGCGACCTTCTCGTCCTGGGGTACCGCACCGGGTCCACCATGCACTCACAGATGGTTCCTCTTCCTCCTCGAATCGGGTGTATGATATCGCTCAAGAGCCGAGAAAACTCATGGTGGACATATCTCAAATCATATCATGAGAAAACCGCAACTTTCATTTTAAAATGATAATCAGTTTATAAAATCCTTGCGGTTTCTCCAAATCCATAAATCTCATAGAAATCCGAAATCAACAAATTACGATGTAAATAAATAATGAATGCTGGGCTCCGGCAATCCGGACTGGCCCATAATATTGCATGACAAATGAATATAAAATACGTGGTATCTAAATAAAGAATGCAATATCTAAACTAGCACATGAAATCAAAAACATTTAGGAACTATCAGCTAGCAAGTTATGTCAATGAAATAATATTCTCTAAAGTGTACGTGACATAGCAATTATCGATGAAGATGTGTGTGAGCCGGCAAGCAAGTGTATGTGGAGCATACGCATCAGCGATAATGGTGTTGGTGTCCTAACAACAGGTTTTATCTTTACTAAAGAACATACATATAAGCGTGCAATGCAATGCGAACAGCGGAACAAATGGCAAATGAATAGTAAATGCAGCAATAAAGAAATATACATTCAAATATACGAGTCATACAGTTTTTGGTATCTGAAATCGCACGAATCGTGGTGTTTAGAAAATAGGGCTACGGTGTTTTTATAAAAAAGTACATCCTTTGAAATATCCGTAGTATCCTTTGACCTGTCTTTAAAATAGTAATGATTCGTTAGTTTTGGAAATAAGTATGACTCGTGCCCAGTCTAACATCTACTAAGTAAACTACATTACTAAACTAACAGACTAATCGAAAGGGGTAAGGAAAACCATCTAAGTTTGAGTCGATCTATATATATCATAGTCGGTGATCTCGTCTCAATAGTATCACGTACGATACAATATATATAATATGACATCCTCGAGTCAAGAGTGCGGATATATCATCAATATATAGCTCGTACGGTAAATCCATCAGACGACATCCCAAATTTAGGTACTGGTCAAATATCACATTTATCTCATTATTCATCTAGTATCCTTATCATCATATCTTGTATTAAGGGTACTGATCTAAGTCTAGTACATACTGATACCATCTACATATATGTATGCGTGTGTATGAAAACACATCGCTCAAGGACCCGCTATAATATATTGCCGTATCTCATAATACGAAACAAATCACATCACCGATCTCGTGGCACCATGCCCAATCTCATCCACTCATCTCTAAATATCATATACTATCCTCATTATCCATGAATATGTATATGTATATATATATACATAGTCCCATACCTATGTGTGTATATATATACATATCCCCATATATGCATAAGAAAATAAAATGCATGCAAGTGTGTGTGTGAGTGTAAACCTTATTCTAGGGTTCACGACTAAGAAAATGACTAAGTTACTTCTAATACCCTAAAACTAACTCATGAAGATCTAACATCTTACTCACTAATCATCCAAAGTTTCACGACACAATAATCATATATATAACATATATATCGTATACTGCATTACGAACTGCGGGGGTGCTATACGCCATCCACCCGACTTCCCCCGTAGATATATATCTACTCACCGTGGTCCTCGCTTGATGAAGTCGATGTCGCCATGCCCATCCTTGTTGCTCCAAGTCCACTCGAGGGTACCTACATATCACACATAGTACCGTAAACCGAAATCGTGCACGAAAACCAATACGGCAAGCGTATCATACATAGGTTAAAACCTATGATCTACACGTGCAAGAATGGCCCAACAACCCTCGAGATTGACGTGCAAACGTCACACCATCGAGTCAAAACCCAAATACTAAAATCCAAAACATAAATAGCCGCAAAACCAAAGCAGCAGCATAAGAAAACACTTCCAGATTTTGTTCCAGGTGAAATTAGGCAATTCTGCATATGGGGTAGGTCAAATTTGACTAAAATGAAGCCTTGAACCAAGCAAGGGACGATTCCAACGTACCAAGGCCGTAAATTGCGGCCAAAATGAGAAAAATTGTGGCCATGATGAAGAGATATGGTTTCGGGTCTTGGAAACAGCTTCTATGTTGCCTGCATGACTCACAGTCTTCGCTAAATATTTTTCAGGTGCCCCGGGTCTTAGCAGATCCCTAAATATCATCACAAATCCCACAAAATTCCGATATCGAGTTTCTAAGTTTGTGTCTTAGGGCTAAATCTCTGATTTAAGTTCACAAAACTAACACTACACGGGTTGTATGACCTCCACTAACCTTAATTGCACCGTAACAATCCAAATCATGCCCTAACCTCAACTTGGAATTTAAAAATTCACTAATCCAAACTAAAACACTTCTAAATATGCATGAACACTAATGTGAAAGAAAAATTATACTAATGGTGATGAAATTACCACATTTGGAAACTCAAGTATTTTTTTGGGTTGCCCAAAGTCTCCAAAATCGAATTTTTCTCTGTCCAAAGTGCTTGTGATGAGGTTGTGCATTCTTTTAATGAAATGGGGATGGGCCTTTGATGTTGTTTTGAGGGTGTTTTGAGGGGATAGAGGAGGGGGATGAAGGAGGGCGGCAGCCATAGGATAGGGAGAGGGAGGAAATGATGAAGTGAAGATGAGAGTGGAATGAGACCAAGTCAAGGGAACCCCTCACCTCATTCTCTCATGCCCATGCCTAATATTTTATTCACTTTTCTTTTCTTTTTCTTTTCTTTCTCTTCTCTTTTCTCTAAATAAAAGCCAAAACAAAACAAAAGAAAAGCCATGGATGAAAATGTAACAAGTGTAAAAAATGACATGGTGCATGTCATATGCACAAAACCGGATTAATGCAAGATTAGCGATATTTAATCGCGATTAGCATTAAAATGTAATATAATTAATTATAGAAATTTTAATTTGCATAAAACAGATAAAACACCCTCATTTCAGTAATTCTTATAATTTTCCAAATTTTCCCCAATTTATCGGTATTTAATTATACAGCATAATAAAATATTCATAATATTTATTATTTAATTATAAAAATTACCAAAAATAATATTTTATTTTCCTGAAATGTTACAGACATTGATGACATGTGATGTTTTGTGTTGCTGTGATATGTTATATTGGATCATCGTGCTTTGAATAGCCTGGGGCTTTTATGTGAGATGATAGTTTTTCCTTTTCATTCATGTAAAAAAGGCTTGTATGTAATATTCTTTTATTAGGGCACTACCGTGTTGAGGATGATGTCACCATTGATATATATTATTTACTTTTCCGCATTAGGATAGACCCAAGGTGGGGTGCACAAGTAACCGGGTTCTAGAGTCCAGTGGTAGACCATCTCGAGGAGTCGAGTCCGGGTCTCCTAACTCTAGAATTGGTAAGGTTACTTGGCGCTCTCGTAGGGGTCTAGTGATGTGGGTTTGGCTATTCATCGCGACCGTGGAATCCTTGCCTTTTTTCCTGTCTTTATATAAAACACGGACATCCTACTATATCCAACATTTCATATGTGGACTTCTGCTACTGATATTCTGTAATGTGACCACTTTATATGCTTGAGATGAATGCTTTATTATTATATATATGATATATAATAAACGTTGCTTATGTTTTGCAGCCGTGCTAGTCCCGCCCCGCTATGCCGTTAGTTAAGTAACCTAACCGTGTATAACGGGACACTGTGGCGAATGCGGATGGCATAGGAGTACGTTGTATTTTCGTTTCTTCTGTTATGCTTAGGAAGCATAAATGATAGGACTTCATTAATGAGATTAATGAATAAAATGAAACCTAAAAGATTTTGTAGAATCAAATTTCCAAAAAGGGCAGCTCTAGATTTTTGCTTTGCATAGCGGTATTCCTTGTAGAATATCCAGCAGCTCATTCGATGAGGAAAGAGCCGAGCTCCCTTCACCGGGAGTGACCTCTTTAGAAAAAGCTAGCAAATGCTACAATCCACTCGGTTTTGTTTTTTGATTGCTTTTCTAGTTCTTGCTTTGCATAGTGATATTCTTGAATATCCAGCATCTCATTCGATGAGGAAAGAGCCAAGATCCCTTCACCGGAAGTGACCTCTTTAGCAAAACTAGAAAAAAGCCAAAAAACACTCCTTTTCAAAATCACTCGACTCTACAACGATATCAAGTTTATTACGCAAAAGGTTTTTCTAAAAACCCGTCATAGCCCTCCGTCATTTCAGATAAGTATTGCTTAGTATTCGTGCTACGTTTGTTGGCCTGCGACAAGGTGTAGTGTGCGGTAGCTATTTAGTGCTTATCTGCTGCATATGATGCGATTGGATTAGGATAGTCGTGCGACTTTTTTGGCTTGCGTCAAGGGTCGTGCGGGTGGGTTTAATTCAATCAGGAAATGTACGGGTTGAACATGACTAGCGGACTAAGGTTTGTTGGCCTGCGTCAAGGTCATAGGACGCTAGGGGCAAAATATTATTGTGAATTTCAAGTGTTGAAATTTGCAATGTGATTACATACCTTCTATGAGATAGTTGGATCCCGATACCCACTACGAGTAAGTGTTACTCCTGGGAGAGTTTTACACATCACAATTAGACGATCAAGTAGCTATCTAGAAAGGTGTTAATGGGGTTCGCCCTAGGGGAAACGAGGTTTATTTTAATTAGGCCCGTGCGAAAGCACGAGGAACCTCCCTCAAAGTACCGACACTAGCCTGGCTGAAAGATTGGCAAACTTGTAAGGTATAATTAATCCCCGCCAGTCTTAGCTTTTAGAGTTTGAAGGAAGATTTGATAAAAATAGTGGGAGCCATCCTGATTAGATTGGATAATAACCAATATAATCTTGCAAGAGCATACACTAAGTGTTTTCTTCTCTCTCTCTCTCTAGGTAGCGACCATGTCAGGCTTTAATCAAGATAATAATATGGATGTATTGACCGAACTCGCTTGTTATACTGAGTTAGGGAACGTTGGTTCTGCTCCAACTTATAATTGTTAT
Source organism: Agapanthus africanus (assembly GCA_030015575.1). Taxonomy (NCBI): domain Eukaryota; kingdom Viridiplantae; phylum Streptophyta; class Magnoliopsida; order Asparagales; family Amaryllidaceae; genus Agapanthus; species Agapanthus africanus. The sequence continues at coordinate 620,613,736 of CM057341.1, forward strand.
ATGTCCGAACAGGAAATAGGGGAATATCCGTATTCCCACGCAACCCAAACGAAGAATAAGCATGTTGATGCATCTTCTTCAGGTATGTTAGTTATCGAGAACTGTTTCTCAGTACACTCTACGTCCTGGGCATTAGATACCAGATAAGAATCCCACATATGTAATATGTTACATGGGCTAAGGAAAGGTAGAGAACTGGGAATCGGTGATCATTCCGTAAGAGTATGGAATGGTGCAAATGTGGCAGCCAAAGCTGTTGGAAATTATCACCTTGTATTACCAAACGCTAATACATTGATTCTGAACGAATGCTATTACATACCGAACCTGATATGCAATATTATATCAGTTTCTTTATTAAGTAAAGATGGATATAATTTTGTATTACAGGATAATGTTATGAACATCTTCCTGAATAAAAAGTTGATTGGATCAGGCTCGCTAAGTAATGGCATATACATTCTAAATAAAACCACAGTTCTTAACGTACAAAACACACACAAGAGGAAGAGTTCAGAAATAAACGATTCTTTTTTGTTGCATTATAGACTAGGTCATATCAATGCGACACGACTAGCTAAGTTATATAAGGATGGATATTTGAATTCGTTCGAATTATCATCTTATTTAACTTGCCAGTCCTGTCTCAAACGAAAGATGACCAAACCTCCGTTTACTGGACAGAGAGAAAGAGTTATGGAACTCTTGGGACCGATACATAGTGATGTATGCGGTCCCATGTCTACACATGCCAGGAATGGTTCCTCGTACTTCATTACATTCACTAACGATCTCTCAAGATACGGACATGTGTTTCTGTTGAAACACAAGTCTGAATCTTTTGATAAATTCAAAGAATATAACCATGAAGTCGAGAACCATACGGGTAAAAGTATTGAAATCCTGTGATCTGATCAGGGAGGAGATTACTTGAGCACAGAATTCCGTGACTATCTAGAAGAGAATGGGATTCTCTCTCAGCTTACTCCTCCGTATACACCACAGCACAATGGTGTATCGGAGCGGCAGAATCGCACCCTATTAGATATGGCGTGCTCTATGATGAGTACTGCACAATTGCCTATTTCCTTTTGGTGATATGCACTGGAGACAGCTGCAGTCCTATTGAATATGGTTCCCACCAAATCTGTGCCAACCATTCAATATGTGATATGGATAGGAAAGAGACCATGTCTTAATTATGTTAAGATATGGGGTTGTCCGGCTTATGTGAAAACACAAAATCCGGACAAGTTCGAGGCAAAGTCTTTTCTGTGTAAGTTTATTGGATATCCCAAACATTCGCGAGGGTATATCTTTTACCACACCGAGGAACAAAAAGTGTTTGTTTCTCGACATGCCACCTTTTTAGAAAAGGAATTTCTTGAAAAAGGAATTAGTGGCAAGAAGGTAGAACTGGAAGAACTTCCAGCTATACAAACTATGACAGAAGATTTGGTAGAACCAGAGGATTCGATAGTTCCCAACGAAACACTGCCTCTCCGCCGATCTACTAGGGTTTCTCATCCACCTGAGAGATACTACGGTTTTCTCATTGATGGTAGGAGCGAGGATTGGATCATGGAAAATGTTGACCCAACTAGTTTCGAGCAGGCCATCATGAGTGGGGACTCTGTGAAATGGCTGGATGCAATGCGATCTGAGATGGAATCCATGTACACCAACAAAGTATGGACTTTGGAAGTTGCTCTTGAAGGCGTAAAACCCATTGGGACCAAATGAATCTTTAAGAAGAAACTTGGTGTAGATGGAAAAGTTGAGACTTTCAAAGCTAGACTTGTTGCAAAAGGCTTTTGTCAATGACCAGGTGTGGATTATGATTAAACCTTTTCTCCAGTAGTTATGCTTAAGTCCATCCGGATCCTACTTGCCATCGCTGCATACCATGACTACGAAATCTGGCAGATGGATGTTAAGACCGCCTTTGTAAATGGTGATTTAGATGAGAATGTGTACATGACTCAGCCAGAGGGCTTCGTGGACAGTGGGAGCAGCGGAAAGGTGTGCAAGCTGCTTAAATCCATCTACGGGTTGAAGCAGGAATCGTGGGGTTGGAACATCTGTTTTGATGTGTTAGTCAAAGAGTTTGACTTCATCAAAAACGTAAATGAACCTTGTATATACAAGAAGGTGGCAGAGAGTAAAGTCGTCTTCCTCGTATTGTACGTGGATGGCGTACTCTTGATAGGAAATGATGTTCCTATGCTGCACTCGGTCAAGCTCTTCTTATCATAAAGATTCTCAATGAATGATCGATGTGATGCCTCCTACATCTTGGGGATTATGATCTATAGAGATGGATCTAAATAGATACTGGGATTGTCCCAATCCAGGTACATTGACACCATACTAAAGAGGTTTAGTATGGAAGATTCCAAGCGTGGGAATTTACCCACGATCTCAGAACTCACTCTCTCCAAAGAGATGTCTCCACTGACTTATTTAGAGAAGCCTCGCATGCAAGGGATACCCTGTGCTTTGGCAGTAGGCTCTATCATGTACGCGATGTTATATACCAGACCCGATGTATCAGACTCACTAAGTGTAGTGAGTAGGTATCAAGCGGATCAAGGAGAGAATCACTGGACAGCTGTGAAGAACATTCTCAAGTACTTGAGAAGGATTAAAGAGATGTTCTCGTTGTATGGTAACGGTGAACTCCAAGTGGAGTCCTTTACCGATTTAAGCATCCAGAGTGATAAGGACGACTCTAAGTCGGTATCGGGATTTGTCTTCACACTCAATGGAAGGGCGGTTTGTTGGAAGAGTTCTAAGCAAGAAACCGTGGCAGACTCGACGATGGAGGCTGAATATATCGCTGCCAACGATGCTGCCAAAGAGGTTGTCAGGATGAAGAAGTTCGTAACCAAACATGGAGTGGTTCCATCCATCGAGCATCCAATACCTTTGTATTGTGATAACAATGGAGTAGTGGCTTTGGCCAAGGAACCCAGGTCCCATCAGTGATCCATGCATATTCTGAGGCGGTATCACCTGATACGGGAGATCGTCGATCGCAGGGAGATCGAGGTCAGGAGATTTGACATGAAGAACAAAACGGTGGATCAACTCACGAAGGCCATACCGCAGATACAATTTAAGAGACTCTTCGGGATGTTGTGTATGAGATACTATAACAACTGGCCTTAGTGCAAGTGAGAGATTGTTAGTTATGTGTATGCCCTAGAGGCCATTATTGTAAATTTGATGTATATTATAGTGGATGCTTTGAAATATATAGAGAGGAATTTCTTGCTCGACATGATAGTATGCTATTTGGTTGCTCTTTGTCATAACATGTAGACATGTATTGTGATACTGTCTTGCTCTCACATGTTGATAAAGCCCTTAGGATGTGTACATGACAACCAAGACTATGATGGATATCATACTACTGGGGCCAGTGTATACTACAAGAACATCCTTTAAATGTTCCTAGTCGAGGGTGTATGGAGACAGGGCATCCATATTCCAGAGTACACTAGCATATACGCTTCTTGGCCCATATGATGGGCGATGGATGATCCCACATCCATTGGTGTTTGACATCAAAGATGGTATATGGGTGCTCAGTAGAGACTGGGTACACTGAACAGGACTCGCCGAGAACTCTTAGTTGGTAGTATACCTATTGTCAAATAGCAGTTCTCTAGTGACACTGGTACAAGTTAGTCTGTAAACCCGAGATCATCATAGAGTCTTGTGTGATTCCCACTGTGCTATGATTTTCACCTTACCACATTAAAGAGAACGTGCGAAATGGTGGTTTTTAGGTACAGTCCTAAGTCACATGGAGGCAATGAGACATAGGAGGGGATTCGTCTCTCCCGGTATTGGGGGTTGATGTTGCGCTATGCTCGATTGTCCATAATAGAAAGTCCCTGGCCAGGGCTAATACGGAGATTTACTGGTAAGTGTTATCAGTAGTTTCTCGACCCGTTATGAGTCTCATATCGGCACGACTTATCAAGTTACTGGGGTCTGACGTTTACCACCCCTAGACTAGATATGCGACATATCAGAAGAAGAGACCGGACTGTACGGTAGTGTTACTGACAGGGTTTGCGTGAGTTTTGACAAGTTTTCTTGTTGATCTTCTGATCGCTCAATACCCGGGTAGCCGTTACGTCCAGTTAGTACCGCTGACGGCTTGTGGGTGGCTGATATGATCATCACCTACTGCCGGCGTATTGACGAGTCTTTATAGTCCTACACAGAGGTTTCCTAGCTCATGCAAAACGAAGTAGGAGCACATATGTGATATGTGTGGGACCGAGATTAATTCGTGTATGTGATAACGTATTCTATTCTCACGATATGTGATATCGGTCGGTTATAAGTGATATAGCCAGGTTGTCGAACAAGTGTTGATTCGATAGGTTTATACATATGATATTAGTCGGTTATATGTGTTATAGCCAGACTATTAAATCAAGTGTTGATTTAATAATTTAATGTATAATTGTATATTTGATATACTAATTTACATTAACTAATATTTGCTCACTTATGAATTTCTTTTTCTCACTTGTGCACACTAAATATATGTGTGATATATATTTTTGTGTCATAGTTATTGATACATGCTACAGGGGTATATGAGACTCACACCATGCTTATGATAATGTAGTGTCTATTTATTTAAAGTAAATAAAAAATTAGTTGGAAATTAGAACATGGTTGAAGCTTGTAAAAGCTTGTGGATCCATTGACTTAGTCCACTAATTTAGTTTTACTTAAGATATTTATTAACCCAACCATTATAATTAGCCATGGTTAAGTCTCTACAAGAGTTAGCATATGATATTTTCTCACCCATGGTTGCTATAGTCACTCATTCTATTTTTTCCTCTTCGTCTTCTTCTTCATCAAGATAGCTCTCTAGGTTTTGGAGAGGTGAAGAAAATTAGTGAGAGAATTAATTCTAAAGTGAGCAAAAATCCTACTTCATCAACCTCTACTAGTTTAGGGTGTTAGCTTCACTAATTCCAAATTAGTGAAGTGGCAGCTTGAGTTGGTGTCTCCTCGACATTGATCATCTTCGGCCTCGAAGACTTCTAGCAAGCTTGTTCCTTTCATCTTTTGAAACTATTCTAGAGTCCGAAAGATCACTACTTGGAGCGAAGGGACTACTACACGTAGCTATTGAAGTGAAGGACCGGTCTACAAAGGTCGTATTCCTTGTTCACTTAGATGTAAAGATGTTTATATTCTTGTATTGTCTAATTCTCTAGTTAAGATTTTAGGGCTAGGGTTGTTTAGCATGGCAAATTTTTGAAAACGGAATGGATGATGCCTCCCGAAACCTTGTTGTCGTTCTAGGAAACCCTACATGCAGGTGTTTATTGCGTTATGAGTTACACTGGACGGACTCGTGGGGTATTGTTGGTTGGTACTATACCTATCGTCTGGTAGCAGTTCCCAGGTGACATGAGTACTGCATAGTCCGTTGACTTGACACTGCTACTTCGCCTCAAGTGTGTTCCTACTGTTCTTAGATTACTACCCTACCATGGCTCTATAGAGTAATGCAAACAGGTAGTGGTTGGGTGCAGTCCCAAAGTACTTGGAGGCAGTGGCAGTTTGATAGGATTCATCTCTCTCGGTCTTGGGGGTTGATGTCGCGCTGTGATTCGGAAAGCCATTACACAAAGTCCCTGGCCAAGGCAAGCGAGATTTGCTGGTAGGTACTCCAGTAGTTTCTCAGGGTGTTTTGGGCTGCACTCCGACACGACTTATTGCGCTATTAGGGGTCTGACGTTTACCGTCCCTAGGCCCGATTTGCGATATTCTTAGACGAACAACCCGGACTGTACGGAGATTGCTACAGACTGGCTCAGTAGGAGTTCGGATGAGTTTGCTCATCGGCCTTCTTATCGACAGATACCTGAGTAGCCATTACGTGCAGCTAGTACCACTGACGTGCTTGTGGTAAATCCACTACCAGCGTACTGTCGAGTCTTTAGAATCCACAGAGAGGGTTTCCCTGCTTCGGACGAAACGATGTAGAGGTCGTATGGTATTACGACAGGGTTCGATCACAATCGTGTACTTGTGCACATATGATGTTCGGGCGGACAATACTAGTGGGGTTTGGTTTAAGCCGGATCCTAGTATTTGATTATTGGATTAGTTATGTCTCATTGTATTTGTGTTTCTCGGAATACAAATACGAGTATGTATATACGGACATGAAGGGCATTTTTGTATTTACTCAAGTTTGCAACATGATGATCACACCTCATTATTTAGTTTAGCACTTAGGTTAAATGCTTAATGAGGTGGATGTTGTGAGGTGGAAAACTATGTGGTATTTTTATGAAAAATGAACATGGTTTCTTGTTGACTTTCATGGACCATTTGAGGCAAATGAAGACTTAGATATTTTGGGATATTTTTGAAAAATTTGTGTGAGATATTTTCATTTGCCTTAATGTCTAAAATTGATCCATTTTCATTTTAATCGTATTCATTATCACAAATAGATTATTACTCCTCTCAAGCTCTCTTCATCTCCCTCAAAACCCTAATTGTCTCATGAGTTGAGAATCCTAGGGTGTGTGAGACAACTAGATCCTTTAATACTCTCTACTCACTCTAAGCTACTTTGTTTAGCACACCAAGTATCCTCGTTACCTCATCTTGGAGGTTAAAGCTCAAGGTTGGTACTCTCGAGTGGATCTTCTTCGACTTCGAGAAGCCGATGAGGAGGCGCGATCCATTATCACCTTGAAGAGCTCACGACGAGGTAAAGGACAGCAATGAGAAGAAGGAAAAGTAACATGAGGTATAACTTTCTCACATAGTAGTTAAACCTCTTATCTTGTTTGTTAGTTACGGTTTAGTATCGATCCTGGAGTTTAGTCGATGTTACGTAGCTAATAAAAATCATTTTTTGCAAACTCCACCTCCCCGCGAACACGTAGGGTGCATGGCATCGACTTACAATCGAAGCCTGTCGTGAAACCATACGACCTCTACATTGTTTCGCTCGAAGCAGGGAAACCCTTTGTGTGGGACTCTAAAGAGTCGACAGTACGTTGGCAGTAGGTTTAACCACAAGCACGTCGGTAGTACTAGCTGCACGTAACGGCTACCCAAGTATCTGTCGATAAGAATGTCGATGACAAAACTCATCCGAACTCCTACTGAGCCTATCAGTGACAATCTCCATACAGTCCGGTCTGTTCGATTAAGAGTATTGCAAATCGGGCCTAGGAGGGCGGTAGCCGTCGGACCCCTAATAGTGTAATAAGTCGTTCCGGAGTAGAGACCAAAAACACCCTGAGAAACTACTAGAGTACCTACCAGTAAATCTCCCTTGCCCTGGTCAAGAACTTTGTGTAATGGCTTTCCAAACATAGTGCAACATCCACCCCCAATACCGTGAGAGATAAATCCTATCTAACCGCCACTGCCTCCAAGTGCTTCGGGACCGCACCCAACTACTACCTGTTTGCATGACTCATCTGAACCATGGTAGGGTAGTAATCTAACAACAGTGGGAATACACTTGAGGCAAAGTATTAGTGTCAAGTCAACGAACTGCGCTGTACTCTTGTCACTTGGGAACTGCTACCTGACGATAGGTATAGTACCAACCAACAGTTCCCCATGAGTCCGTCCAGTGTAACTCATAACCCAATAAGCACCTGTATACTATCTCCAGTACGATGTACTAATGGCTGTGGGATAGACCATCTCCCCTGCTTGGATGAGAAGCATATACACTAGTGTACTCTGGAGTATTGATGCCCTTTCTCGATATCCTACGACTAAGGACCTGTACAAGGATTTGCTTATAGACTGCCCAGCCCCCACTAGTACGACTGCCATCACAACGCTGGTTGTCAAGCAAAGATCCTAATGGCTCTACCAATATGTATTAACGATACGCTAAAAGAAACATATACACATATTAAAGTAGAAACAAACCGGGTAGCATACTACCATTTTGATCAAGACTGTTACTATATCCGTGTATATCCCAAGCTTTCAATATGTAATATAAAAGCCAGTATGATACAATAATGGCCTTTAGGGCATATATCACAAACAATCTCCCACTTGCACTAAGGCCTTGTATTGTCATATCGTAGACCTATCATCTCGAATAGCCTCTCGAACTGTGTTTGAGGTATGGCTTTTGTGATTGGATCGTTGTTCTCCGAATAAACTTTCCTCACCTCGATCTCCCAAATCAGGTGCTACCGCCTCAAAATATGTCTGGAATTCTGATGGGACCTGGGTTCCTTCGCTAAAGCTATAGCGCCGTTGTTGTCACAATACAGAGGTACTGGATCTACAATGGACGGAACCAACTGAAGTTCTGTTAGGAACTTCCTCATCCAAACTGCATCTTTTGTGACGTCACAAGCAGCGATATACTCCGCTTCCATCATCGAGTCAGCAACGGTGTTTGGTTTGGAGCTCTTCCAACAGACCGTCCCTCCATTGAGGGTAAAGACATAACCCGACATGGACTTAGAGACATCCTTGTCACTTTAGAAGCTGGAGTCAGTAAAGGCCTAGATCTGGAGGTCTTTTCCTCCATACAACAAGAACATTTCCTCAGTCCTTTTCAGGTACTTGAGAATGTTCTTTACTTCTATCAAGTTGTTCTCTCCAGGGTTTAACTCATACCGACTTACCACGCATAGTGCATAAGCAACATCTTGTCTGGTACTGTAAGTCGATGCCGCGCACCCCGCGAGTTCGCGAGTAAGCGGAATATGCAAAAAACAATTTTTCAAAGCTCGCAACACTGACTTGAATTACAGGATCGATGCTAAACCCTAACTAGCTAAACGATTATAATGTTAACTACTCGGAAAGAAGTTTTACCTCACGATACAATGTCCTTTGGGTCTTCTTTTCTGTCCTCCTCCGCGTCACAAGCTCCGAGGATCATAGAGGATCGACGCAGTTAGTTTTATGTATGCCCTAGAGGCCATTACTGTACATACGATGTATATTGTAATGGATGCTTGGACATATATAGGGAGGATTTTCTTGCTCGACATGATATTATGCTATCTGGTTGTACTTTATCTTAACATGTACTCTGATTGTCTTTATATTACATGTTGATAAAGCCCTTAGGATATGTACTCGACTACTGGGACTATGATGAGATCATACTAGTGGGGCCACGGTAGTCGATGAGTGCATCCTATAACTGTTCCTAGTCGAGGGTGTATCGAGAATGGGCATCGATACACCAGAGTAGACTAGCATATACGCATCTTGACCCATATGATGGGCGATGGATGATCCCATATCCATTGGTGTTTCACATCAAGGATGGTGTACGGGTGCTCAGTAGAGACTGGGTACACTGAATGGACTCGTCAAGAACTCCCAGATGGTATTATACCTCACGTCAGATGGCAATTCTCCGGTGACACTAGTACAGATTAGTCTGTTGACCCGAGATCGTCATAGAGTCTTGTGTGATTCCCACTGTGCTTTGATTTCCATCATACCACGTCCAAGAGGGCGTGCAAAAAGGTGGCTTTTAGGTACAGTCCCGAATCACATGGAGGCAATGAGCGATAGGAGGGGATTCGTCTCTCCCGGTATAGGAAGTTGATGTTGTGCTGTGTTCGATTGGCTATAACTGGAAATCCCTGGCCCGGGTTGCTGAGATTTACTGTTAAGTGTTATCAGAAGTTTCTCAAACTGTTATAGACCTTAAATCGACACGACTTATCGAGCTACTGGGGTCTGACGTTTACCACCCCTAGGCGAGATATGCGACATATCAGACGACGAGACCGGACTGTATGGGAGTGTTACTGATTGGATTCGCAGGAGAATGTACATGCTTGCTTGTTGATCTTCTGATCGCTCAATACCTGGGTGGATGTTTCGTTTAGCTGACCGCTTGCAGCTTGTGGGTGTTTGATATGATCATCACCTACTGTCGGCGTATTGACGATTCTTTAGAGTCCTACACAGAGGTTTTTTGGCTCAGGCAAAACGGAGTAGGAGCACATATGTGATATGTGCGGGACCGAGGATAATGCGGTATGCGATACCGTATTGGATTCTCGCGATATGAGATATCGGTCGGGTATATGTGATATAGCCGGGTCATCGTATTAGTCGGTTATATGCGATATAGCCAGATTGTCGGATCAAGTATTGATTCGATAATTTAATGTATAATAATATAATTGATATATTAAATTACATTAACCAATATTAGCTCACTAAAAGATTCTTTTTCTCACTCGGGTAATACATTGATATATATGCGATATATGTTAATTGTATTATTTTATATTGTTACGATAAATATTATATATATGATATATAATATTGTAACATGATATGATAACTAATGCAACATGTTTAGTGGAGATTAAACAAGGTTAGGGTTTGTTTTGAGTTAGTTCCTTCTTGATGATTCTAGAAGGTTTTCTTTTGTTTTTGTAAAGATATTTTCAAATGACTCATGCTTTAACCCAACCCAAACCCTAGCCTTAGTTAATTCTCTACATGGGTTTAGTTGACCATGGTTGCATTATTCATCATATTTATCTTTTCATTATTCATCACAAAAGGATAACAATGATTATTCATCTTATTCTTCCTTCTTTCTTTCATGGAAAAAGCTTTCTAGCTTTTTTCCAAGTGATGAAAATGAGTGAGAATAAGAAAATAAAAGAGAGCAAAAATCCCACTTCATCATTCTCATCTATCATTGCCCTTTAGATGAGAGTGTTCACTTCATTTAGTGAGTGTTAGCTTGTGTTAGTGAAAATTCAAGGTAGATCATATTTGTTATCGAAGATCAGAAGCATGCTTGCATCTTTCTCTTCGCGGAGCCTCTCGAGAGTCCGGAACACGATGATCACAGCGAAGGGACCACAACACGGAGCTTATGAAGTGAAGGACCGGATGTACAAAGGTTGTAATTTCTCCCACTTAGTGTTAAAGTGTTTAACATACTTGTTTTCGCATAAACTCTAGTTTAAAGATCCGGCTTTGGGTTCTTCGGCACGGCTAAATTTTTAATCGGGCATGGTTGATGCCTCGTAGACCCTTGTGGCAGTGCCTAGCAATCCTACAGGAAAGAGCCGACGGTCTCTTCACCGGGAGTGACCTCTTTAGCGAAACTAGAAAAGCCTAAAAAACGTTCCATTTAAAATCACTCGATTCTACAACGATATCAAGTTCATTACGCAAAAGGTTTTCTTAAAAGCCTATCGTAGCCCTCCGTCATTTCAGATAAGTACTGGTTAGTATTCATGCTGCGTTTGTTGAACTTAGCCAAGGCTTAGTGTGCGGTTGGTGATTAATGCTTATCTGTATAAGCATATGATGCGATTGAGTTAGGGTAGTCATGCGACTTTGTTGACCTTAGCCAAGGGTCGTGCGGGTGGGTTTAATTCAATCTGAAAATGAAGGGTTGAACTTGGCTAGCACTTATGATTTGTTGACCTTAGCCAAGGTCATAAGCTGCTAGGGACAAAATATTATTGGGAATTTCAAGTTTTGAAATTTGCAATGAGATTGCATACCTTCTATGAGATAGTTGGATCCCGATACCAGCTGCGAGCAAGAGTTACACCTGGGAGAATTTTGCACATTACAATTAGCCGATCAAGTAGGTGTCTAGAAAGGTGTCAACGGGGCTATGCCCCTGGGAAAATGAGGTTTACTTTAATTAGGCTCGTGCGAAAGCACGGGAAACCTCCCTCAAAGTACCGGCACTGGCCTGGCTGAAAGATTGACGAACTTGTAGTGTGTAAATTATTCCCGGCTAGTCTTTCCTTTTAGGGTTTGAAGGAAGATTTGACTAAAACAGTGGGAGACATCCTGATTAGATAAATTGATAACCAATCTAATCTTGTAAAAGCGCACGCTGAGTGTTTTCTTCTCTCTCACTCCTGGTTACGACCATGTCACGCCTTAATCAAGATAATAATACGGATGTATTGACCGAACCCGCTTGTTATACTGCGCTAAGGAACGTTGGTCCCGCTCCAACTTATAATTGTTATAAGACAGAGCAGAAAATTGGGGATTACCAGAATTTCCGTGCCGCCCAAACGTAGAAAGTGCATGTTGATGCATCATCTTCGGGTGTGTTCATTACAGAGAACTGTTTCTCAGTATCCTTTACGTCCTAGGTATGAGTTACCGGATCAGGATCCCATATATGTAATTTGTTACATGGGCTACAGATACGTAGAGAACTGAGAACGGGTGATAAGTTTCATGAGATAGAAATGGTGCAAGTGTTGCAGCCAAGTCTGTTGGTCACTATTACCCAGTATTACCAGAATACATTGATTCTGAACGAATGTTATTAGATACCGAACCTGATATACAACATCATATCAGTCTCTTTATTAGTAAAAAAGGATATAATTTTGTATTGTTGGATAATGTTTTGAACATTTCCTATATCAAGAGTTGATCGGTTCAGGCACGTTATCTAAAAGCATTAACGTTTTAAATTAAACTACAGTTCTTAGTATACAGGACACACGCAAGAGGAAGAGTTCAGGAATGAACGAATCCTTATTGAGGCATTGTAAACTAGGTCATATCAATGCGACCCGTCTAGCTGAAGTTACATATAGATGCATATTTAAATTAGTTTGAATTTATATCTTGTGAAACTTGCCGGTCATGTCACAAAGATAAGATGACCACAGCTCCGTTTATTGGAAACAGAGAAAGAGTTAATGAACTCTTGGGATTGATACATGATGATGTATGAAGGTCTCCTGTCTATACATGCCAAGACCGGTTCTTTGTACTTCATTACATTCACTGATTATCTCTCAAGATCCGGACATATGTTCCTGTTGAAACACAAGTCTGGAACTTTTGAGAAATTCAATGAATATAAATTAGAAGTAGGGAACCAAAAACGGGTATAAGTATTATGTCCTTTGATAAGATCAAGGAGGAGAATACTTCAGCACGGAATTCATGGACTTTTCTAAAGGAGAATGAGATTCTCTCTCAGCATTACTCCTCCGTATACACCACAGCACGTTGGTGTATCGGGGTGGAGCATTTTCACCCTATGTGATATGGTGTGCTCTATGATGAGTACAACTGAGTTACTATTTCCTTTTGGGAGTTATGCACTTGAGAAGCTGCATATCTATTGAATAGGGTTCAAATCAAATCAGTTGCTTACTACTTCATATGTGATATGGAATGGGAAGAGCCCATATCTTAAGTTTGTTAAGATTTAGGGTTGTCCAGCCTATGTCTAAAAGCAAAATCCGGACAAGCTCGAGGCAAAGTCAGTTCTGTAGAAGTTTGCAGTATATCCCAAGCATTCGCAAGGGAATATCTCCTAACTAACTGAGGAATAAAAGATGGTTTGTTTCTCAGCATGCCACCTTTGTGAAAGGGAAATTCTTGGGAAAAAATTAGTGGTCATGAGGTAGAACTGGAAGGAGTTCCAGCTAAACAAACTACAGCAGATGATTTGGTAGAACCAAATGATTCAATAGTAACCAACGAACCTCAGCCTCTCTGCCGATCTAGTAGGGTTCCTCACCCCACCTGAGAGATACTTCGGTTTCTCTATGACAGTGGAAGCGAGGATTGCAACATGAGATGATGACCCAACTTGTTTCGAGCAGGCCATCAGGAGTAGGACTCTGTAAGAATGGCTGGATGCTTAGCGATCTGAGATGGAATCCTAATACACCAACAAAGTATGGACTTTTGTTGCTTTATCTGAAGGGTTAAATCCCCATCAGGAGCAAGTATATCTTGAGAAGATTACTTGGTGTACATGGAAAAGTTGAGACTTTCAAAGCTATGATTAAGTCCATCCAGATCCTACTTGCCACAGCTATATACCATGGCTACAATATATGGCGGTTGGGTGTCATGACTGCTTTTCTAAATGATGTTTTAGAAGAGAGCGTCTATAAGTACACAGCCAGAGGGCTTCGTAAACAGTGGGAGCAGCGGAAACGTGTCCAAGATGTTTTATATGATAAAGCAGGTATCGCGGAGTTTGAACGTCTGTTTTGATGTCGTAGTCAAAGAGTTTGGCTTCATCAAAATGGTAGATGAACCTTCTATATACAAAAAGGTAGTAGGGAGTATGGTGGTGATCCTCGTAGTGTATGTGGATGGCATACTCTTGATAGGGAAGGAGTTTCCTATGCTACGCTCGATCAATCTCCTCTTATCACAAAGATTCTCCACATAGGATCAAGGTGATACCTCCTAAATCCTAGGTTTTGGATCTATGAAATAGATCTAATTGGATGTTAGGATTCTCACTAGTTGTATTGAGATGGTATCAATCGATCCTGTGGAGAATAACTGGAAACGGTTCCAGGGTGATAAGGATGACTGAATGTATGCCGCAGGCATTGTCTTTACCCTCAGTGGAGGGACGGTATGTTGGAAGAGTTCCAAGCTGGATACCGTGACTTACTAGACGATTAAAGGAAAGATACATCGTTACCAAGGATGCTACCAAAGAGGTAGTCTGGATATATAAGTTCATAAGATGAACTTTGTTCCTACAATTGTTTGACAATGGAGTTGTGGCTTATGCCAAGGAACCCCCGTCCCATCAGAAATCGAGATATAATTCTTAGGCAGTATCACCTGATCATGGAGATGGTTGATCTCCAGGGAGATCGAGGTTAGGAGAGTAGACATAGAGGACAACGGCGCGGATCCACTCATAATTGCCTTTTTCCCAGTAGAGACTTTTATGGGAAGGTTGAGTATGAGATACTTCAACCACAGTTAATTGTTGGATATGTGATACCACAACAGATGACCTTAGTGCAAGTGGGAGATTGTTAGTTATATGTATGCCCTAGAGGCCATTACTGTATATATATGATGTATATTGTAATGGATGCTTGTACATATATAGGGAGGATTTTCTTGCTCGACATGATAGTATGCTATCTGGTTGTACTTTATCTTAACATGTACTCTGATTGTCTCCATGTTACATGTTAATAAAGCCCTTCGGATACGTACTCGACTACTGGGACTATGATGAGATCGTACTAGTAGGGCCACGGTAGTCGACGAGTACATCCTATAACTGTTCGTAGTCGAGGGTGTATCGAGACAGGGCATCGATACACCAGAGTAGACTAGCGTATACGCATCTTGACCTATATGATGGGCGATGGATGATCCTATATCCATCGGTGTTTGACATCAAGGATGGTGTACGGGTGATCAGTGGAGACTGGATACACTGGA
Source organism: Agapanthus africanus (assembly GCA_030015575.1). Classification (NCBI taxonomy): domain Eukaryota; kingdom Viridiplantae; phylum Streptophyta; class Magnoliopsida; order Asparagales; family Amaryllidaceae; genus Agapanthus; species Agapanthus africanus. Next base: position 620,628,982 of record CM057341.1, read on the forward strand.
CGGACTCGCCGAGAACTCGCAGATGGTATTATACCTCACGTCAGATGGCAGTTTTCCGGTAACACTGGTACAGAGCAGTTTGTCGACCCGAGATCGTCATAGAGTCTCTTGTGATTCCCACTGTGCTTTGATTTCTATCATACCACGTCCAAGTGTGCATGCAAAAAGGTGGCTTTTGGGTACAGTCCCGAATCACATGGAGGCAATGAGCGATAGGAGGGGATTTTTCTCTTCTGTTATAGGGAGTTGATGTTGTGCTGTGTTCGATTGGCTATAACCGGAAATCCCTTGCCAGGGTTGCTGAGATTTACTGGTAAGTGTAATCAGTAGTTTCTCGAACTGTTATAGACCTCATATCGACACGACTTATCAAGCTACTGGGGTCCGACGTTTACCACCCCTAGGCGAGATATGCAACATATAAGACGACGAGACTGGACTGTACGGGAGTGTTACGGATTGAATTCGTAGGAGAATGTACAGGCTTGCTTGTTGATCTTCTGATCGCTCAAGACCTGGGTGGCTGTTACGTTTAGCTAACCGCTTGCAACTTGTGGGTGTTTGATATGATCATCACCTACTGCCGGCGTATTGACGATTCTTTAGAGTCCTACACAGAGGTTTCTTGACTCAGGAAAAACGGAGTAGGGGCACATATGTGATATGTGCAGGACCGAGGATAATGCGATATATGATACCGTATTCTATTCTCGCGGTATTTAATATCAGCCGGGTTAACGGATCAAGTGTTGATTCAATGAATCAGTAAATGATAGATTAGTCGGTTATATGCGATATAGCCGGATTGTCGGATCAAGTGTTGATTCGATAATTTAATGTATAAAAATATATATGATATATTAAATTACATTAACTAATATTAGCTCACTAAAAGATTCTTTTTCTCATTCGGGTGATACATTGATATATATGCGATATATGTTAATTGTATTATTTTATTTTGTTACAATAAATATTATATATATGATATATAATATTGTAACATGATATGATTACTAATGCAACAAGTTTTTTGGAGTTTAATCATGGTTAGGGTTTGGATTAGGGTTAAGACTTCTAGTAGCTTCTAGAAGCTTTTCTTTTGTCATGGAAAAGATATTATGCTTGATATTTTCAAGTGACTCACCTTTAACCCAACCCAAACCCTAGCCTTAGTTAAATCTCTACAAGGGTTTAGTTGACCATGGTTGCATAATTCATCATTATCATCTTTTCATATTCACCACAAAAGGATTCTAATGATTATTCATCATCTTCTTCCTTCGTTTTTCTTGGAAAAGCATTCTAGGTTTTTCTTAAGTGATGATTTTGAGTGAGAATAAGAAAAAAAATGAGAGCAAAAATCCTACTTCATCATCCTCATCTACCCTTGTCCTTTAGATGAGAGTGTTCACTTCATTTAGTGAGTGTTAGCTTGTGTTAATGAAACTTCAAGGTAGATCATCATTGTTATCGAAGATCGGAAGCAAGTTTGCATCATTCTCTTCGTGGCGCCTGTCGAGAGTCCGGAACACGATGATCGCAGCGAAGGGACCTCAACACGGAGCTTTAGAAGTGAAGGACTGGATCTACAAAGGTTGTAATCTCTCTCACTTAGTGTTAAAGTGTTTAACATGCTTGTTTTCGCCTAATCTCTAGTTTAAAGATCCGGCTTTTGGTTGTTCGCCACGGCTAATTTTTTAATCGGGCATGGTTGATGCCTCGTAGACCCTTGTGGCAGTGCCTAGCAACCCTACAGATGCTTCCTCATCGGCCTCCTCGAGTCAAAGACGATCCACCCGAGAGACTATAGTTTGAGCTCCTACCTCAAATCCGAGGTAACTAGGGCACCAAGTTCGCCAAACTAGATGGCCTATATGATGTAGAGATTGTTGATGGATTAATACGTCTCTAATATCCTTTGTTTTCTCAACTTATGAGACATGAAAGGTTAGAGGAAGAAGAAGAGGGGCTTGAGGAAAAGCCAGTGAAGAAAAAACCTTATGTAAAGAAGGCTCAAGTGTGAAAGAATAATGAAGCATACTAATAATTGATGAAATAAATATCTAGCATGCTTCATAAATATCTAATGAGTGAGTCATGCTTTGAGCCATGCTTCAATTAATGGAAACCTCCACCTCATTTCCTCCACCTCATTAATCATTAATCAAAAGATTAAAAACCACAATGAGGTGTCTCCTTCTACAAGCAATTCCGAGAAAATTACGAAAATGCCCCTGATCCGTATATACATACCCGTATCCGCATTCCGAAGAATACGAATACAATGATACAAAAATAATCCATCAATATAATACTAAGATCCTGTCACGACACGAAATGTTAGCTCGTGACCAGCTCTTAAATCACGCGACGTCTACAGGCGTAACAAAATTTAAGTAAGCTGAAACCGAGAAATCTAAACCTTTTTAAGAAATAAGAGGTGAAGCTTTGAAAAAAAGGTATACTAAATCATGTTTTGTCTTTTGAAAAAAAATTGGGCAGCACCTCCTTAGAAAAAACTATCCCCGAAAACGGGTACAACACAGAAAATAAATAAAGCATCTCCAAACGGGAGCAAATCACGCCCAACGGTGGAAACGACCAACACAAGCATAAATATATATACGACGCCCAACGGTGAATATCCACACAAGAAAATAAAGTAAAGCAAGATATCAACCCCAAAAGCGAACATAAAACCTAACGCTCAAGTCTCGCAACTACAATTCTTCTAAGTCTTCAACATATACAATTACTACTTTCTGATTTGATGGAGTTGACTAGATACAATATGAATAACAAATACTAGAGGGGCACAAACCAACATGTACCACCTACCAAAGCAAAACACCCGAAAGCAAGCTGTATGCCAGCGATGCCGCTACTGATCCAAACGGACAACCCGCAAGAACTGAAGCACAACGGGGGTGAGTTTCCAACTCGTGAGTAGAAAACATCAACAGATAGAAATCGAAATAAATAATGATTTCCTAGGTCAACTATATCATAAAAGTAATACTATAATATCTCGGGTGACCGTATCTGCATATGTTCCAAAACATTAAAAAAATGCCTATCAGCAAGTGGATAACATCCAACAATATAATCAATGCATGTATGCAGGTGGATCTCGTCCAACAATATAATCAATGCATGTATGCAGTGGATCTCGTCCATGTGTCAAACACTGCACAACAACTCCTGCATGTAAATATCATAAAAGCATAAGCAGGTAATATGAGGATATCAAAGAATGTGTGTCCATCAATGACACATCAAATCATGGAAACATGAGTGTCTAACCCCGACACTCGAAACATCATGAAACCAATGTCTAGCATCGATAAGTAAATCTTCGTACAATAGGCTCCGTCTTCTGGATCGGCTCGTGGGCTCCGGCAGAATGGGTCGGCCTAAATCCATCTTATGACTCCGGTCGGTATCCTCCAGATATCCGACGAGCTCTATACAATGACCGGTAGGTAGTGGTCCCTCTGCCAGGCTCATCATCTACACCACGAATTCTCCTCTCGCCCCGGGTACCATACCGGGTCCACCATGTTCCCGCAAACGGTGCCTCCCGCTCTTCGAATCGGGTATCACATGCCAATCTCAGAACCGAGAAATCACATGGTGGACGCACTGAAATATCATATCAAGAGAAACCAGGTTTTCAAACAACTCATAATTTCTTGAAAGCATATCCACGGTTCTCAAATCCAAAATCTCATGAAAACAGCATATCTCAATGCCTATAATCATAAAGCATGATGTATGCGACATTTAACAGAATGTAAGCATATCCATATATCATGCAACATGGAACAGTGTTGTGATCATAGCAAGTAAATTTTGGTACATAGAATAAATGTATGAGCATAGCCAATATATCATGCAACCTAGCAGAGTGATGTGAACATGGCAATATATCATAGCATGATGTAGCAATTCTACTGTGTAAGTGACATAGAAATTAACGATGATGAAGTGTGTGAGCCGGCAATCTGTGTAAGTGTAACATACGCATCATTGATAATGGTGTAGGTGTACTAGCACAGGTATATGAAATACAATGAGAATAACTTGAATGCATTAAAATGCACATCGGAACTAAATGCTATAAGGTATACGTATCTAATATGGCCGAGTCGGTAAATCTATCATTCGGCGTCCAGCCACACAACATCACGTACGGTACAATCCATCGTACGGCATCCTCTAATCAAGGGTATGGATAAATCAATAGGTAAAACTCATCACGTACGGTAACCCTGTTAGTTATATGTATGCCTTAGAGGCCATTACTGTACATGAGATGTATATTGTAGTGGATGCTGGGACATATATAGGTAGGACTTTCTTGCTCGACATGATAGTACGCTATCTGGTTGCTCTTTATCTTAACATGTATACTTGTTGTCTCTCTATTACATGTTGATAAAGCCCTTACGATGTGTGCTCGACTTCCAGGACTATGATGTAGTTCATACTAGTAGGGCCTGAGTAGTCCATGAGTACATCCTTCAATGTTCCTTGTCGTGGGAATATCAAGACGGGGCATCGATATTCCAGAGTAGACTAGCGTATATCTTCTCGATCCATGTGATGGGCGATGAATGATCCCATATCCATTGGTGTTGACATCAGAGATGGTATGCGGGTGCTCAGTGGTGACTGGGTACACTGAACAAACTCACCGAGAACTCCCAGATGGTATTATACCTCACATCAGATGGCAGTTCTCTGGTGACACTGGTACAGCTTAGTCTGTTGACAAGAGATCGTCATAGAGTCTTGTGTGTCTCCCACTGTGCTTTGATTTCCATCCTACCACGGCTCTACTGAGTCCTGCAAATAGGTGGTTTTTGGGTACATTCCCGATTCATATGGAGGCAATGAGCGATAGGAGGGGATTCGTCTCTCCCGGTATTGGGGATTGTTGTTGCGCTATGCTTGACTGGCCACAACTGGAAATCCCTGGCCAGGGTTGCACTGATTTACTGGTAAGTGTTATCCGTAGTTTCATGCTTGTTATGGACCTTACATCGGCATGACTTATCAAGCTACTGGGGTCTGATATTTACCACCCCTAGGCGAGATATGCGACATATCAGACGAACAGACCGGACTGTGCGGTAAGTGTTACTGGTTAGATTCACAGGAGTGTGAGCAGGCTTGCTCGTTGAACTTCTGATCGCTCAATACCCGGGTGGCCGTTATGTTTAGCAGACCGCTTGCGGCTTGTGGGTGTTTGATATGATCATCACCTACTGCCGACATATTGACGAGTCTTTAGAGTCCTACACAGGGGTTTCCTGGCTCAAGCGATACAAAATAGGAGCGCATATGAGATATGTGCGGGACCGAGAATAATACCTGTATGTGATACTGTATTCTATTCTCGCGATTTGTATCATCGGACGGTTATATGTGATATAGCCGGGTTATTGAATCAATTGTTGATTCGATATATTGATACACTACATATTAGTCGGTTATATGCGATATGACCGGATCATTAAATCAAGTATTGATTTAATGATTTAATGTATAATTATATATTTGATATATTACTTTACATTAACTAGTATTTGTTCACTTAAGATTGATTTTCTCACTTAATGTGCACAAGTTGTATATATGATATGTGTTTGTGCACTAGTTTGTATCATGATTGATGATACATGCAAACTTGGGTGTGTGTATGACTTACACCATGTTTAGGTTAATGGTTGGGTTTTATTTTCTTTTATTTATTTTTGGCAAAAATAAAATGGTGGCTTTCTTTGTTTTATGCTTGAACCTTCATGAAGCTTTTTAGCATATTTGAAAAGTCTAACCATTTTGTTTTGTTCTTTAACCTAACCATCAACCTAAACCCTAGTTTACTCTCTACATTAGTTTACTCACCCATGGTTGCATTATGATAGACTTCACTGGATTATTCATTTAATTATTCTATTATTGATATTCTTTTCTTTCTTCATCTTCTTCATCAAGTGAAGAAAGTCTTTCTTGAAAATTTTCAAGTGAAGATTAAGAGTGAGAAATCCAAATCCAAAGTGAACTCACTTCCTATTTCTTCATCCTCTACCACTTGCCATGTTGTATAGGGTGTTCTCTTCACAAAGTTTATGACCAAGTGAAGGAATAGCTTGAGTTTGAGTCTCCCCGACGTAGATCATCTTCGGCCTTGAAGTCAACGACCTAGCCCGTTCATTTCTCCGATGAAACCAACGCTAAGGTCCGGGATTCAGATGATCGTAGCGAAGGGATGCCAACACGGAGCTTTAGAAGTGAAGGACCGGATCTACAAAGGTTGTAATTCCTTTCACTTTGTAGTAAAGTTGTTTGCTTGCTTGTTTTTTCGCCTTACCTCTAGTATACGATCGAGATTAGGGTTCTTCGGCACTTCTAATTTTTGAATTTGGAATGGTAGATGCCTTGTGGAACATCATGAGTGTGCTTAAGAACCCTACAATGGTATCAGAGCCTAGCTAGAGCTTTAGGCGAAGTGTAGACGATGTTAGAAATCCGATCGAACCCCGAAACCCTAAACTTGACCTCTCTCTGTACATTTTCTGAAATTGTGGATTTTTGTGAATTAAAAATTGTCAAAAAATTCAGCAGGGTTTTCTTGGAGTTACTGTGCAATACGTGCCCACAACTCGACCAATGCGCCGCAGAACCGTGGCCCCACCCTGGCTTACGCGGCGGTTCCGCGGTCATAATGGTGAATCTTGCCACGTGGTTTGCATAGTAATTTCATTCTGTAAGTGCTGTGTTTTCTGGGAATTTTTAACTTCTACTCAACAGTTGAGTTTTCTGGGTTGTATTGGGAGTTCGTTGATTCGATCGAAAGTTCAACTTCGTCTGTGTTTTTCCGGATATTTTAGAACATGTTAAAAAGTTCGACCGGATATAAATACCCACTTTTTTCCCTGCCGGGAAATTTCCATGTGTTGGATTTTTCAGTAGTTTAAGAACGTTCTAAGTAGTGCAAGTAACGCGATGGACCCTCTAGAAGACAACAAACCTTAACTCGATTATGTGACCGTCTTGAACTGCCCTTTGAACCATAGGGTTTGGGGCAGTACGGCGTGCCACATGTGAGGCGTTGGCTGGACCCTTCTACGGCTGGACTGTTGGTATTGTGGCATGAAGTGGATGTTTTTAAACTTATTTCAAGTGTTGAGCTTTTCGGGAAAAACTTGGGTGTTTGATTGTTCGATCGGAAAGTTTAACATTGTCTATTTATCTGGAATGTGATACAATAATTGGAATCAACTACATTTGAATGTTATAAATCTAGCGGTTTAGTCTCACTTGATCGGTTGCCACGGGATTTTGATGCGATCAAAAGTCCGTCGCAATCACGTTGCGTACGCGGATACTCGCCGGCTAAACTTAATAGATAGCCACGCCCCATAGCCCCGACCAAGTGACTGTAGGAGAACCCCATCGCCGAAAGCATCCGTTCGGGTGCTCGCGGCAGCGGTGTTCCGCCTTAGTGCACTTCGTCGACGGTATCGGGTGTGCTGCCGTCTACTAAAGTTTGCGACGAGCATTCGTTCAGGATGTCGGGAATCTTGTTGAATTGCCCGACTTGATATTGAAAAGTGTTTTCGATAATGAGACTAAAATGCGGGGTTTGTAATTGTTAGGCATGCGATGTCTAAGGAATTCATTTGGTTAGGCATGCGATGTCTATGCAGTTTGTGGATTCCAACTGTTGTAGTTATACACTTTCTTTTCTGCGACCGTAAGTGTAATATGTGATATCTCCGGTTTCGTTGCTATATGACAACGACAATTTGGATGGGCATATTTACTTACGTTGATGATATGCGATATTATGTGTTGCTGGATAAGTTATATTGGATCGTCGTGTTCGAATAGCCGGGGGTTTTATGTGAGATGAGTGTTTTTTCTTTTTTCATTCATGTAAAAACTTGTATGTAATATTCTTTTATTGGGGCATTTCTGGGTTGAGGATGGTGTCACCATTGTATATTATTTACTTTTCCGCATTAGGATAGACCCAAGGCGGGGAGCATAAGTAACCGGGTTCTAGGGTCCAGTAGGAGACCATCTCGAGAAGTCGAGTCCGGGTCACCTAACTCTAGAATTGGTAGGGTTGCTTGCCGCTCTCGAAGGGGTCTAGAGGTATGGGATTGGCTATTCATCACGACCGTGGAATCCGTGTTTTATACAGGCTCAAAATAAAACACGGACGTCCTAGTATATCCAATATTTCATATCATATTTTCTGCTGCGTTATCTGTGATGTGGTCATGTGATTTGTTCAGATGGATACTGTATATACTATATATGATATATTGTATAAACGTTGCTTATGTTTTACACCCGCGCTAGCCCTGCCCCGCTCTGTCGTTAGTTACCTAACCTAATGGTGCAGACGGGACATCGAGGCGATTGCGGATGGCATAAGCGTACGTTGTATTTATCTGTGATGTTTAGGTGGACTTAAATGATGGGACATTCATTAATGAGATTAATGAAAGAAAATAAACCTAAAAGATGTTGTGGAATCGAATTTCAAAAATCAGGTAGCTACAGTTCTTGCTTTGCATCGCGGTTTTCCTTGTAGAATAACCTGCACCTTATTCGATAAGGAAAGGGCCGAGATCCCTTCACCGGGAGTGACGCCTTTAGCAATAACTGGCAGATGCTACAACCCTCGGTTTGTCTTTTGATCGCTTCTGCAGTTTTTGCTTTGCACAGCGGTATTTATGATATATCCTGCACCTTATTCGATGAGGAAAGGGTCGACGATCCCTTCACCGGGAGTGACCCTTTTAGCAAAACTAGAGAAGCCTAAAAAACACTCCATTTAAAAACCATTTGATTCTACAACGAGGTCAAGTTCAAAGCGTTAAGGGTTTTCTTAAAAACCATCCGCAACCCTCCGTCATTTTATGGAGTAGAGTACTTAGTATTCGTGCTGTGTTTGTTGATCATAGTCAAGGCACAGTGTACGGTAGCTAAGTGATGTCTTCCTACACCGCATATGATGCTATAAGTTAGGACAGTCGCGTGACATTGTTGACCTTAGTTAAGGCTCATGTGGGTGGGTCTAATTAATCACGAAATGACGGGTAGAACTTGACTAGTGCTTATGATTTATTGACCATAGTTAACGTCATAAGTGCTAGGGGTAAAAACCTTTATCGGGAGTTTCAAGTGTTGAAATTTGCAATGAGATTGCATACCTTTCTATATGATAGTTAGATCCCGATATCCACTGCGAGTAATTGTTACTCCTAGGAGAGTTTTGCACTTTACAATTAGCCGATCAAGTAAGTGTCTAGAAAGGTGTCAACAGGGTTACGCCCCTGGGAATACGAGGTTTACTTTAATTAGGTCCTTGCGAAAGCACGGGGAACCTTCCTCAAAGTACCGGCATTGGCCTGGCTGAAAGATTGGCGAACTTGTAGAGTGTAATTAATCCCGGCTAGTCTTTCCTTTTAGGGTTTGAAGGAAGATTTGATAAAAACAAAGGGAGCCATCCTGATTAGATAAAATAAATTACCAATCTAATCTTGCAAGAGCGCACGTAGAGTGTTTTCTTCTCTCTCTCTCTAGGTAGCGACCATTTCACGCCTTAATCAAGATAATAAAATGGATGTATTGACCAAACCCGCTTGTTATACTGAGCTGGGGAACGTTGGTCCTGCTCCAACTTATAATTGTTATAAGACTAAGCAGGAATTATGGGAATACCAGGATTCCCATACCGCCTAAATGAAGAAAGTGCATTATGATGCATCTTCTTCAGGTGTGCGTTCATTACAAAGAACTATTTCTCAGTATCCTATGCGTCCTGGGTATTTGATACCGGATCAGGATCCCAGATATGTAATCTGTTACATGGGCTACAGAAAGGTAGAGAACTGAAAACGGGTGATAAGTTTCATAAGACAGAAAACGGTGCAAGTGTTGCAGCCAAGTCTGTTGGTCACTATCACCTTGTATTACCAAAATACACTGATTCTGAACGAATGTTATTAAATACCGAACCTGATATACAACATCATATCAGTCTCTTTATTTACTAAAGAAGGATATAATTTTGTTTTGTTGGATAATGTTTTGCACATATCCTATATCAAGAGTTGATCGGTTTAGGCATGTTATCTAAAAGAATATACATTCTAAATCAGACCACAGTTCTTAACGTACAGAACACACACAAGAAGAAGAGTTCAGAATTGAACGATTCCTTCTTGAGGTATTATAGGCTAGGTCATATCAATGTGACCCGATTAGCTAAAGTTACATTTAGATGCATATTTAAATTATTTTGAATTTACATCTTGTGAAACTTTCCAGTCATGTCACAAAGATAAGATGACCATAGCTCTGTTTACTCGAGACAGAGAAAGAGTTAGTGAACTCTTGGGACTGATACATAGTGATGTATAAAGGTCCCCAGTCTACATATGCCAGGACTGATTCTTTGTACTTCCTTACATTCACTGATGATCTCTCAAGATTCGAACACATGTTCCTGTTGAAACACAAGTCCGAAACTTTTGAGATAATCACAGAATATAAGTTAGAAGTAGAGAACCAAAAATGGGCATAAGTATTATGTCCTTTGATGAGATCAGGGAGTAGAATACTTGTGCATGGAATTCTTTGACTATTCTAAAGGAGAATGAGATTCTCTCTCAGTGTTACTCCTCTGTATACACCACAGCACAACAGTGTATCGGGGCGAAGCAATCACACCCTATATAATATGGTGCGCTCTATGATGAGTACTGCTGAGTTATCTGTTTCCTTTTGGGGTTGTGCACTTCAGAAGCTGCATACCTATTGAATTAGGTTTAATCAGATCACTGCCTACCACTCCATATGAGATATGGTATAGGAAGAGCCCATCTCTTAAGTAAGTTAAGATTTGGGGTCGTCCGGCCTATGTCAAAAGCAAAATCCGGACAAGATCGAGGCAGGGTCAGTTCTGTAGAACTGGAAGAAGTTCCAGCTATACAAACTACAGCTGATGATTTGATAGAACCAAAGGATTCAATAGTCCCCGACGAACCTCAGCCTCTCCGCCGATCTGGTAGGGTTCCTCACCTACCTGAGAGATACTTCGGTTTCTCGATGACAGTGGGAGCAGGGATTGCATCATGAGATGATGATCCAACTAGTTTCGAGCAGGCCATCAAGAGTGGGGACTCTGTAAGAATGGCTGGATGCTTAGCGATCTGAGATGGAATCCATGTACACCAACAAAGTATGGACTTTGGATGCTATATCTGAATGGTTAAATCCCCATCAGGAGCAAGTATATCTTGAGAAGATTACTTGGTGTAGATGGAAAAGTTGAAACTTTCAAAGCTAGACTTGTTAAAGGTTTTCGTCATCGACCAGGCGTAGAAAATGATGAAACCTTTTCCAGTGGCTATGCTTAAGTCCATCCGGATCCTACTTGCCACGGCTACATACCATGACTACGATATCTGGTGGTTGGGTGTCGTGACTATTTTTCTAAATATTGATTTAGAAGAGAACGTATATAAGTACACAGCCATAGGGCTTCGTAAACAGTGGGAGCAGCGGAAACGTCTGCAAGTTGCATTACAGATTAAAGCAGGCATCGCGGAGTTGAAACGTCTGTTTTGATGTGGTAGTCAAAGATTTTGACTTCATCAAAATGGTAGATGAATCTTGTACACACAAAAAGGTAGTAGAGAGTAAGGTGGTGATCCTCATAGAATACGTGGATGACATACTCTTGATATGAAAAGAGTTTCCTATGCTACGCTCGGTCAATCTCCTCTTATCACATGGATTCTCCATATATGATCAAAGTGATACCTCCTAAATCCCGGGTTCTGGATCTATAAGATAGATCTGAATGGATGTTAGGATTCTCACTAGTTGTAGTGAGATGGTATCAGTTGATCCTGGGGAGAATCACAGGAAAGGTTTCAGGGTGATAAGGACGAAGGAATGTCAGTCGCAGGCATTGTCTTTACCCTCAGCGGAGGGACAGTATGTTGGAAGAGTTCCAAGCTAGATACCGTGGAAGACTAGACGATAAAGGCTGGTGACATCACTATCAAAGATACTACCAAAGAGGCAGTTTGGGTGTATATTAGTTCATGAGATGAACTAGGTTCCTACCATTGTGTGACAATGGAAGTATGGCTTTGGCCCAGGAACCCCGGTCCCATTAGTGACCCAGACATATTCTGAGGTAGCATCACATGATCATGGAGATAGATGATCTCCAGGGTGATCGATGTTAGGAGAGTAGACTCAGAGGACAACACGGCAGATCCACTCACAAAGGCCTTTTCCCAGAAAGAGATTTTTATGGGATGGTTGAGTATGAGATACTACAACCACTGCTACAGATGGCCCTAGTGCAAGTGGGAGATTGTTAGTTATATGTATGCACTAGAGGCCATTACTGTACATGAGATGTATATTGTACTGGATGCTGGGACATATATAGGTAGGACTTTCTTGCTCGACATGAAAGTACGCTATCTGGTTGCTCTTTATCTTAACATGTATACTTGCTGTCTCTCTATTACATGTTGATAAAGCCCTTAGGATGTGTGCTCGACTTTCAGGACTATGATGTAGATCATACTAGTGGGGCCTGGGTAGTCCATGAGTACATCCTTCAATGTTCCTAGTCGTGGGAATATAGAGACGGGGCATCGATATTCCAGAGTAGACTAGCGTATATCTTCTCGATCCATGTGATGGGTGATGGATGATCCCATATCCATTGGTGTTTGACATCAGAGATGGTATGCGGGTGCTCATTGGTGACTGGGTACACTGAACGGACTTGCCGAGAACTCCCATATAGTATTATACCTCACGTTAGATGGCAGTTCTCTGGTGACACTGGTAAAGCTTAATCTGTTGACCCGAGATCGTCATAGAGTCTTTTGTGTCTCCAACTATGCTTTGATTTCCACCCTACCCCGGCTCTACTGAGTCGTGCAAACAGGTGGTTTTTGGGTACAGTCCCGATTCACATGGAGGCAATGAGCGATAGGAGGGGATTCGTCTCTCCCGGTATGGGGAGTTGATGCTGCGCTATGCTCGACTGGCCAAAACTGGAAATCCCTGGCCAGGGTTGCACTGATTTACTGGTAAGTGTTATCAGTAGTTTCATGCTTGTTATGGACCTTACAACGGCATGACTTATCAAGCTACTGGGGTCTGACGTTTACCACCCCTAGGCGAGATATGCGACATATCAGAGGAACAGACCGGACTGTGCGGTAAGTGTTACTGGTTGGATTCACAGGAGTGTGAGCAGGCTTGCTCGTTGATCTTCTGATCGCTCAATACCCGGATGGCCGTTACGTTTAGCAGACCGCTTGCGGCTTGTGGGTGTTTGATATGATCATCACCTACTGCCGGCGTATTGACGAGTCTTTAGAGTCATACACAGGGGTTTCCTGGCTCATGCGAAACAAAATAGGAGCGCATAAGTGATATGTGCGGGACCGAGAATAATACCAGTATGTGATACTGTATTCTATTCTCACGATTTGTATCATCGGACGGTTATATGTGATATAGCCGGGTTATCGAATCAAGTGTTGATTCGATATATTGATACACTACATATTAGTCGGTTATATGCGATATGACCGGATCATTAAATCAAGTATTGATTTAATGATTTAATGTATAATTATATATTTGATATATTACTTTACATTAACTAGTATTTGTTCATTTAAGTTTGATTTTCTCACTTGATGTGCACAAGTTGTATATATAATATGTGTTTGTGCACTTGTTTGTATCATGATTGATGATACATGCAAACTTGGGTGTGTGTATGACTTACACCATGTTTAGGTTAATGGTTGGGTTTTTTTTTTTTAATTTTTGGAAAAAAAATGGTGGCTTTCACTGTTTTATGCTTGAAGCTTCATGAAGCTTTTTAGCATCTTTGAAAAGTCTAACCATTTTGTTTTGTTCTTTAACCTAACAATCAGCCTAAACCCTAGTTTACTCTCTACATTAGTTTACTCACCCATGGTTGCATTATGATAGACATCACTTGATTATTCATTTAATTATTCTATTATTGATATTCTTTTCTTTCGTCATCTTCTTCTTCAAGTGAGGAAAGCATTTCTTGAAAATTTTCAAGTGAAGATTAAGAGGGAGAAATCCAAATCCAAAGTGAACCCACTTCCTATTTCTTCATCTTCTACCACTTGCCATGTTGTATAGGGTGTTCTCTTCATAAAGTTTATGACCAAGTGAAGGAATAGCTTGAGTTTGAGTCTCCCCAACGTAGATCATCTTCGGCCTCGAAGTCAACGACCTAGCCCGCTCATTTCTCCGATGAAACCAACGCTAGGGTCCGGGATTCCGATGATCGCAGCGAAGGGACGTCAACACGGAGCTTTAGAAGTGAAGGACCGGATCTACAAAGGTTGTAATTCCTTTCACTTTGTAGTAAAGTTGTTTGCTTGCTTGTTGTTTCGCCTTACCTCTATTATACGATCTAGATTAGGGTTCTTCGGCACTTCTAATTTTGGAATTTGGCATGGTAGATGCCTTGTGGAACTTCATGAGTGTGCCTAGGAACCCTACAAACCCGTCGTACGACAGCATTAAACAAATTAGGGATTCTGTCAACCTATACAACATTGGGTGTACGGATCTAAGTCTATTATGGCATGTCACTCATTATGCAATCATTATCCATATAAGTATACCAATCTCTCAGGTCACATCCGCATAAATCTCATATCAGGTGACCGAAAAGGTATCAACTATTTCTTATCGACTTGCATCCATACAACGACATATCAACCAAGTCATCATATCTCATCGTATACTCTTTCCATTTCATCAATATCTCACATCAAGTCATTTTACATATGCATTCTATCATATAAATCTCCAAGAGTTATGTCACTATTGTTAGTGTATATGCCCTAGAGGCCATTACTGTATCATACTGGTTTGTATATTACTTAATGGATGCTTGGGATATTCACCTTGTATATACAATCTTGCTCAAAATAGTAGTATGCTACTTGGTTTGTTTCTACTTCAATGTGTACATGTGTTTATTTTTGTATATCGCCTATACACATTAGTAGAGCCCTTAGGATCTTTGCTTGATTACCAGCGATGTGATGGCCGTCACACTAGTGGGGCTGGGTAATCTATAAGCACATCCTTATGCAGGTCCCTGGTCGCAGGACTATCGAGACAGGGCATCGATACTCCGGAGTAGACCAGCGCATGCGCTTCTCATCCCAGTGTGGGAGACGGTCTGTCCCACAGCCGTCAGTACGTCGTACTTGAGATAGTATGCGGGTGCTCGTTAGGTTACGGGTACACTGGACAGGACTCGTCGGGAACTGACTAGTTGGTATTATACCTATCGTCAGTTATCAGTTCCCAGGTGACATGAGTACAGCTTAGTCCGCTGACTTGACACTGTCACTTCGCCTCGGGTGTGTTCCCACTGTACTTTGATCACTACCCTACCACGGCTCAAAGGAGTCATGCAAACAGGCGGTGGTTGGGTGCAGTCCCGAAGCACTTGGAGGCAGTGACGGTTAGACAGGATTCGTCTCTCCCGGTATTGGGGGTTGACATCGCGCTGTGTCTAGGAGAGCCATTACACGAGTAGTCCCTGGCCAGGGCAAACGAGATATACTGGTAGGTTTCCAGTGTTATCTCAGGGTGTATTGGGCTTCACTCCGGCACGACTTGTACCGCTATTGGGGGACTGACGTTTACCGCCCCCTAGGCCCGCCATGCGATGTATCAGACGAACAGACCGGACTGTACGGAGAATGTCACACTCAGGCTCAGTAGGAGTTCAGATGGGTTTCGCCTCGTCGGTCTTCTTGTCGGCATTACCTGGGGACCGTTACGCACAGCTAGTGCCGCTTGCGGTCTGTGGTTAAACCCACTGCCAGCGTAGTGTCGAGTCTTTAGAGTCCCACACAGAAAGCTTTTCGCCTTTAGGCAAAAGAGTAGAGGTCGCATGGTATTGCGACAGGTCGCATGGTTTTGCGACAGGGTTCGGTCACATCCGTGCACTTGTGCACGTACAGTGTCCGGACAGTTTACACTAGCGGGCTTTGGTTTAAGCCAGATCCTAGTGTACCTTATGGGATTGGATTTATCCAGTTTGCATTCGTGTTCCTCGGAACGCGGATGCGGGTGTGTATGCACAGTTGACAGGGAGGCAGAGGCAGCGGATTCTCATTAGGGTTGTTGACAGTTGACCGTTGACTTTTTGACTTTATGCTCAACCCTAATGAGAATATGATATGTGATTAACTATTATATTAATTAAGTATTATGGTGATATGGTTGTTGACTTGTTGACTTTTGTTGACTTGTTGACTTTGGTGACTTGTTGACTTGTTGACCGGTTGACTAGGCTTGACTAGTTGACCATCATGATAACCATGGTTATCATTTCATGCCAAAGACTTTTTCTTGCTTGTTCATTTGAGTAAAATGAGTGCATGACATGATAAGGTTATGGTTACTTCAACCATCACATAAGACTTTTGTTGATATGATGAGTTATCATTGCTTTGGATTATGAGAGGGTGAGAGACAAAATACTTGCTCATTCCTTCTTGCTCATTCTCTCTCTTGTTCTTGAGCTCTCCTCTTGCTCTCACCCTCAACCTCTTGCTCCCTCTCTTGATCTATGGTTCTCTTGTCTCATGAGTTGAGAATCAAGAACCATAGATAAAATCCCATTCTAAATCATCTCTACTCATTCTAGTTCACTAGGTTTAGCAAACCAAGTGAACTAGTTTCTTCAAAGAACGAAGAAGGAGCTAAAGGTTGGAGCTTTCAAGTGGATCTATCTTCGGCGTACGGAGACAACGAGAAGGAGCCATCGAACCACCATCGGAGGTTGAAGAGAAGGAGTTCAAGTTTAGGTATAACCATCTTCATCCGAGTAGCTAAATATCTTTAGCTTAGTTTGCTAGTTTTAGTTTAGACAACGATCCCGACCATAGTTTAGTCCATGTTGCCTCTTGCGATAAAAATTCGTTTTTTATACCGTTTCCGCCTCCCCGTAAGAACCGGGGGTCGCAACGTGGACTTACAGTGGTATCAGAGCCTAACTAAACTTAAACTAGCTTGGTAGTGAAGTGTAACGAAGTTCGGAACCGAAAAAAATCACAAAACCGGATAATCACAAAAACTGAGTTTCTGTTGAAATTTTTTCTGCTCAAAATGAAAAACTTTATACTCCTAAATTCGGCTCAGGGTTTTGTGTGAACACCCAAGAAAAACGATACAGTGATTCGCCTAAAGTGCCGCGCTTCCGCCGCGTGATCCTTCTTAGACGCCGCGGAACCGCCGCGACTTGGTGTCTTCTCTGCATCGTTTTTCGTGCAGTGTGTTTGTGTGTTGGTTTTGGGATTTTTAAAATATATTATATGTGCCCAGATTTTCCAGAAAAGAAATTTCCTTTTGGGGTCCTATAATTCCGTATTTTTTCCGAACTTCACCGCACTTTGACTATGATGGTTATATCTGTGATGCTTGCATGTATTGAACGTCGGCTAATCGCTATAAGTCGATTAGTCGGGGTTATACATGATCTGTAATGTGCTGGAATGTGTATATGAATGTGTTGGACTGTCGCGGGTGAATAGCCGGGGTGGATGTGAGATGAGCTTTTGTTTTTCTTTCATTCATTGTAAATGTAAATTGATGTAATAATTATTATTTGTTTGACCGCACAACCGGGTCGGGGTTGTAGCCGTCATTGTATAATTCTTTTTACTGTTTTTGCTCCTAGGATAGACCCATGGAGGGGTGCACAAACTACCGAGTACTTGGCGGGTAGTTTGCCGCACCCGTAGGGGTCTTGGGTGGGGTATTTGGCTATTCACCGCGACCGTGTTATCCGCTTTTCGTTTCAGGCTCGAAAGGATTGCGGATTGCTAGTATATCCAATGCATTCATCTGTGATCTGTAATGTCTATCATTGCTTATTATTTAGGCGTTGCTTATGTTTTACAGACGCGCTAGCCCAGCCCCCGCTCTGTCGTTAGTTAAGTAACCTAACGGGTAATGACGGGGCCCAGTGGCGAATGCGAATGGCATAAGCGTACATCATATTTTGGTTGTTTTCTGCAATGGTAGGGTTAAATGATGGGACGCATTAAAAGAACTAATGCAAGAATATCACGCATTAAAAGAACTAATGCAAGATAATAAACCAAGTTAAAGTCGTTGGAACACTTTCGAAAAACCACTCGGTTCTTTTCAAAACAAACTTTTAAAATACGGAGTTTGAGCCACTCCATTTAAAAGCTATCTCGTTCCATCGACCAAATCAAGTTCACTACGTTCACGGTTTTGCCAAAACCATCCGTAGCCCTCCATCATTTCAGTTAAATATTCGGTAGTATTCAAGCTATGTATTTTGACCTCACGCCAAGGCATAGTGATTGGTAGCTGCCGGATATTTATCTGTTGCATAGATAGAATGCGTTGGTTTGAGACAGTCGTACTGCCATTTTGGCCTACGTCAAGGGTATGTACGGGTGGATTCAAATTAACCTGGATAATGATGGGACGAACTTGACATGTGACTTATGACATTTTGACCTCACGCCAAGGTCATAAGAGCATGGGGCAAAAATCCACATCGGGAGTTTCATAAGTACTGAAACTTGCTAGATTTTCATACCATTTGGAGTGTGATGATTCTGGTAGGATTCCTTCAGTTTCGTCACGCGATGATATTTGGATCCCGATCCTACTGTGAGTATATGCTACTCCTCGGGAAATTTCTCACTTAACGATCAATGCTATAAACCTAGTAGGTGCCTAGAAAGGTGTTAGCGGGGCTACGCCCCCAGGGAAAAGAGGTTCTCTAATTAAGGAACTTCGCGAAAGCGTTGGAAAACCTCCCTCGAAGTACCGACACCGGCCTGGCTGAACGGTTAAGCAAGTATTGTACGGTGGGATTGATCCTGACTAATTCTTCCTTTATGGTTTGAGGAGGGATTCGAGAAACAGTGGGAGCCATCCTGTTTAGACAAACTAAAAACCACTCTAAACTTGCAAGAGCATCATGCTGAGTGTTTCTTCTTCTCTCTCCTAATTGCAGCGACCAATCAACATGACTGGACTTAAGTTACTCCTAGATAAAAACAAACTGACAGGGCCAAACTACAAAGATTGGCTCAGGAATGTCAAGATAGCAATCACTTATGACAAGCTGGGGTATCTTCTTACCACCAAAGCTCCCCCTGTCCCTGGTCCAACTTCCAGCGTCGCGGATAAGGAAATCCGCAAGACTTGGGAGATTGATAGCGCGAAGGCCAAGTGCCTCCTGCTTGCCTCGATGGACAACGAACATCAGAGGAGGCATGAGAATATGGACATGGAGTCCATATTGCTCCATACAAAAGAACTGTATGGAGAGCAATCACGTATCGCAAGATACGAAGCGTCGAAAAAGTTATTTTCGACAAGAATGGCCGTCGGATCATCAGTAGCCGAGCACGTGCTAAAGATGATCGGCTTCATTGAGGAGCTCGCTGACCTAGGGATCACATTGGAGAGTGAGCTATATACGGATATAGTTCTCCAGTCCCTTCCTTCCACTTACGCCCAGTTTATACTGAACTTCAACCTACAAGAAAAAGAGGTTGAACTATCAGAGCTCCTCAACATGCTGAGGAGCGCAGAGGGCACCCTACAGAAAAGTAGGGATACATCCACTTTGTTTGTAGGAGGATCATCTTCTTCTAGGTCCAAGGCGAAAGCCAAGGGAAAGAAGAAGAAAGCCCCCGCCAAACCTAGGGGCGGTGTTAGTAAAGTGGATACGAAGGGAAAAGGTAAAGCAACAAAGATAGCGGGGAAGCTTGTGGATAAGGAAGAATGCTTCTATTGTCATAAGAAAGGACACTGGAAGAATGATTGCAGGGCCTGGAAGGCCAGAACACAGGAATTGAAGCAGGTTGCAGCTTCAGCTTCAGGTGTGTATGTTATTGAAAACTGTCTTTCAATAAACTCTACTTCCTGGGTATTGGATACCGGATCAGGATCTCATATCTGTAATTCTTTGCAGGCGTTGAGAAACCGTAGTGTTTTGAAAGCAGGTGACATGACCCTCAGAGTTGCAAACGGAGCTAGCATGGATGCTAAAGCCGTGGGGGACTATCACCTGGGAATGTCAGATGGACATGTTTTGGTTTTGCGTAATTGCTTTTTTGTACCCAACGCAACTTGTAATATCATTTCTGTATCTTTAGTTTCTAAAGAAGGTTATGAATTTGCGTTTGTAAGTAATGTTGTAAACATTCACCTTAATCAAGTTTTGATTGGGTCAGGTACATTGAGTAATGGTATATACGTGTTAAACCAACCACAGATTTTCAACGTCCAGAATACACACAAAAGAAAGTCTCCAGAAATAAATCAGACTTTCTTATGGCATTGTAGATTGGGTCACATCAATGAGAGAAGGTTGACTAAGTTACATACAGAAGGATATTTGAATGCGTTCGAATATCAATCGTATGCCACTTGTCAATCTTGTCTCAAAGGAAAGATGACAAAGACTCCATTTACTGGACAAGGAGTAAGAGCGAGCGAGCTCATGGGACTCGTACATAGTGACGTGTGCGGTCCAATGTCTACACATGCCCGAAGCGGACATTCTTACTTCATTACTTTTACGGATGACTTCTCAAGGTACGGTTATGTCTTCTTAATGAAACATAAGTCCGAGGCCTTTGGAAAATTCCAAGAGTATAAGAATGAAGTAGAGAAATAGACCGGCAAAAGTATTAAGATTCTAAGATCGGATCGAGGTGGAGAATACTTAAATGCCGAATTCCTCGACTATTTAAAAGAGAACGGAATTCTCTCTCAGCTTACTCCTCCATACACCCCGCAACATAACGGTGTATCGGAGAGACGGAACCGCACCCTATTGGATATGGTGCGGTCCATGATGAGTAACGCTGAGTTGCCGCGATCATTCTGGGGATATGCGCTAGAATCAGCAGCATACCTTTTGAACCGAGTTCCGACTAAGACTGTGCCTACCACCCCATATGAAATATGGAGTGGGAAGAAACCCTATCTTCAATATCTGAAGATCTGGGGATGTCCAGCTTTTGTCAAAAAGCAGCATGCGGACAAACTTGAGGCACGCTCAGTACTGTGCAAGTTTGTGGGATACCCAAAGAACACCAGGGGGTATCTTTTCTACTACGCAGAGGAACAAAAAGTCCTTGTTTCTCGTAATGCCCACTTTCTAGAACACCAGTTCTTGGAAAAGGAAATTAGTGGGAGCGCAGTAGAACTAGAAGAAATTCCAGAACCACAGACTATTACTGAAAGGTTAGTGGAACCAGAGGGTTCAACAGAATAGGACATTCCTACGCCGCTCCGCAGGAGTAGTAGGCAGTCTCATCCGCCCGAGAGATACTGCGGTTTTCTCATAGACGGGGATAGAGAGGATTGCATCATAGATTATGATGAGCCTACTAGCTTCCAGCAGGCCGTTCAGAGCATTGACTCAGTGAAATGGCTGGATGCAATGCGGACCGAAATGGAGTCCATGTACACCAACAAGGTATGGACGTTGGACATTGCTCCAGACGGGGTAAAACCCGTAGGATGCAAGTGGATCTTCAAAAGGAAGATTGGTGTAGATGGACAGGTTGAGACCTATAAAGCTAGGCTGGTAGCAAAGGGTTTTCGTCAAAGACCTGGCTTGGACTACGACGAAACCTTTTCTCCAGTAGCCATGCTGAAATCCATTCGGATCCTTCTTGCCATTGCTGCCTTCCACGATTATGAGATCTGGCAAATGGACGTAAAGACAGCTTTTCTAAATGGAAATTTAGAGGAGTGTGTCTATATGGACCAGCCAGAGGGTTTCATTCAGAGTGGGAGCAGCGGAAAGGTGTGCAAGTTGCTTAAGTCCATTTATGGACTAAAGCAGGCATCGCGGAGTTGGAACATCTGTTTTGATGAGACGGTCAAAGAATTTGGCTTTATCAAAAATCCAGATGAACCATGCATCTATAGTAGATTTGTAGCGAGAACTGTAGTATTCCTCGTTTTATACGTGGATGACATTCTCTTAATAGGAAATGACATTCCTATGCTACAATCTGTCAAGGGGTTCTTGTCACACAGGTTCTCCATGAAAGACCTGGGTGATGCCTCATACATTCTGGGTATCCGGATCTACCATGACAGATCCAAGAGGATATTAGGACTTTCACAGTCCAGGTACATCGACACCATACTGAAGAGGTTCAGTATGGAAGATTCCAAGCGCGGTAACCTACCGGCTTGTCACGGGATCACCCTCTCTAAAGAGATGTCTCCCAAGACTGATTTGGAGAGGGATCGCATGTCTATTATACCCTACGCTTCTGCGGTAGGCTCTATAATGTATGCGATGTTGTGTACCAGACCGGATGTAGCTTATGCACTGAGTGTGGTAAGCCGGTATCAGTCTAACCCTGGGGAGAAACACTGGATAGCGGTAAAGAACATTCTCAAGTACCTGAGAAGGACTAAGGAGATGTTCTTGGTGTATGGCGGAAAAGACCTCCAGATCGAGGCCTTTGCTGACTCCAGCTTCCAGAGTGACAAGGATGATTCCAAGTCCATGTCGGGTTTTGTCTTTACCCTCAATGGAGGGGCGGTGTGTTGGAAGAGTTCCAAACAGGAAACCGTTGCAGACTCGACGATGGAAGCGGAATACATCGCTGCATCTGATGCCGCAAAAGAAGCTGTCTGGATAAGGAAGTTCTTGAAAGAACTTCAGGTGGTTCCGTCCATTGTTGATCTAATACCTCTGTATTGCGACAACAACGGGGCTATAGCTTTAGCGAAGGAACCCAGGTCCCATCAGAGATCCAGGCACATCTTAAGGCGGTATCACTTGATCAGGGAGATCGTAGATCGCCAGGAGATCGAGGTTCGGAGAGTCGCTTCAGAAGATAACACTGCTGATCCATTCACCAAGGCCCTGCCCCAGACTCAGTTCGAGCGGCTGATCGAGATGATAGGTCTTCGATATGCCAGTACATGGCCTTAGTGCAAGTGGGAGATTGTTAGTGTATATGCCCTAGAGGCCATTACTGTATCATACTGGTTTGTATATTACTTAATGGATGCTTGGGATATTCACCTTGTATATACAATCTTGCTCAAAATAGTAGTATGCTACTTGGTTTGTTTCTACTTCAATGTGTACATGTGTTTATTTTTGTATATCGCCTATACACATTAGTAGAGCCCTTAGGATCTTTGCTTGATTACCAGCGATGTGATGGCCGTCACACTAGTGGGGCTGGGTAATCTATAAGCACATCCTTATGCAGGTCCCTGGTCGCAGGACTATCGAGACAGGGCATCGATACTCCGGAGTAGACCAGCGCATGCGCTTCTCATCCCAGTGTGGGAGACGGTCTGTCCCACAGCCGTCAGTACGTCGTACTTGAGATAGTATGCGGGTGCTCGTTAGGTTACGGGTACACTGGACAGGACTCGTCGGGAACTGACTAGTTGGTATTATACCTATCGTCAGTTATCAGTTCCCAGGTGACATGAGTACAGCTTAGTCCGCTGACTTGACACTGTCACTTCGCCTCGGGTGTGTTCCCACTGTACTTTGATCACTACCCTACCACGGCTCAAAGGAGTCGTGCAAACAGGCGGTGGTTGGGTGCAGTCCCGAAGCACTTGGAGGCAGTGACGGTTAGACAGGATTCGTCTCTCCCGGTATTGGGGGTTGACATCGCGCTGTGTCTAGGAGAGCCATTACACGAGTAGTCCCTGGCGAGGGCAAACGAGATATACTGGTAGGTTTCCAGTGTTATCTCAGGGTGTATTGGGCTTCACTCCGGCACGACTTGTACCGCTATTGGGGGACTGACGTTTACCGCCCCCTAGGCCCGCCATGCGATGTATCAGACGAACAGACCGGACTGTACGGAGAATGTCACATTCAGGCTCAGTAGGAGTTCAGATGGGTTTCGCCTCGTCGGTCTTCTTGTCGGCATTACCTGGGGACCGTTACGCACAGCTAGTGCCGCTTGCGGTCTGTGGTTAAACCCACTGCCAGCGTAGTGTCAAGTCTTTAGAGTCCCACACAGAAAGCTTTTCGCCTTTAGGCAAAAGAGTAGAGGTCGCATGGTATTGCGACAGGTCGCATGGTTTTGCGACAGGGTTCGGTCACATCCGTGCACTTGTGCACGTACAGTGTCCGGACAGTTTACACTAGCGGGCTTTGGTTTAAGCCAGATCCTAGTGTACCTTATGGGATTGGATTTATCCAGTTTGCATTCGTGTTCCTCGGAACGCGGATGCGGGTGTGTATGCACAGTTGACAGGGAGGCAGAGGCAGCGGATTCTCATTAGGGTTGTTGACAGTTGACCGTTGACTTTTTGACTTTATGCTCAACCCTAATGAGAATATGATATGTGATTAACTATTATATTAATTAAGTATTATGGTGATATGGTTGTTGACTTGTTGACTTTGGTTGACTTGTTGACTTTGGTGACTTGTTGACTTTTGTTGACTTGTTGACCGGTTGACTAGGCTTGACTAGTTGACCATCATGATAACCATGGTTATCATTTCATGCCAAAGACTTTTTCTTGCTTGTTCATTTGAGTAAAATGAGTGCATGACATGATAAGGTTATGGTTACTTCAACCATCACATAAGACTTTTGTTGATATGATGAGTTATCATTGCTTTGGATTATGAGAGGGTGAGAGACAAAATACTTGCTCATTCCTTCTTGCTCATTCTCTCTCTTGTTCTTGAGCTCTCCTCTTGCTCTCACCCTCAACCTCTTGCTCCCTCTCTTGATCTATGGTTCTCTTGTCTCATGAGTTGAGAATCAAGAACCATAGATAAAATTCCATTCTAAATCATCTCTACTCATTCTAGTTCACTAGGTTTAGCAAACCAAGTGAACTAGTTTCTTCAAAGAACGAAGAAGGAGCTAAAGGTTGGAGCTTTCAAGTGGATCTATCTTCGGCGTACGGAGACAACGAGAAGGAGCCATCGAACCACCATCGGAGCTTGAAGAGAAGGAGTTCAAGTTTAGGTATAACCATCTTCATCCGAGTAGCTAAATATCTTTAGCTTAGTTTGCTAGTTTTAGTTTAGACAACGATCCCGACCATAGTTTAGTCCATGTTGCCTCTTGCGATAAAAATTCGTTTTTTATACCGTTTCCGCCTCCCCGTAAGAACGGGGGGTCGCAACGTGGACTTACAACTATAGCCTTCATCTCATCTATCGTTATATAGTAAATCATTAATATCACCTCTAACTATATTCATTAACAAAATCAATAGTGTTCAAATGTAGGTTTCTCATACGGTATTCTATATATATATTAGTCCCATTCAAAATTTGCGGGGGTGCTATATGCCATCCACCCGACTTCCCAAGTAGATATAAATGTACTCATTTGCTAAACTCCTCGCTTAGCCGTAGTCGATGCACTTCGTCGTCTCGGAATCCACGCGAATGTACCTACAATCAATACGAAATCGCAAAGCTATTAACATCAAATTTGGAAATCCAAATACGGCACGCGGTGCGCTCATAGATTAGAAGCTATAGCCTACGCATGCAAAATAACCAAACAACCCTCGTCGTTGACGTACAAACGTTCAACGACCAAATATAATATCCAATCGCAAAACCCAGAAATCCCAATACCGGAAAACATAGCCAAAACCCTAACTAGGGTCGTTATTCATGAAAACCACCAAGCCTAAAACCCCAATCGTACCAATAATCCCTATATTAGTAAACTGTAAAGTGATTTAATAAATTATACCAATCGATTCGTGTCCTTCGTTCTTCAATCTTAGTCCTTGGCTAGTTGCGGCTGCCTCGACGAAGTTCGCTCTCCGGTCACGCTCGTCGAAGAGGACCCACGTCGTGGATTCTTTATACGGGCTCCCGCCTCAAAACAGCGGTAACCCAGGCATCCAGTTTGCTAGCCGACATGTCTAAGATTGAAGTAGAGAGAGAGAGTAGAATACTTTGTCTCAAGGCATCCAAGTATTTGGGCGGAGCTAAATGAAGTTGCCAAAATGAGATCAAGTGAAGAAATGTGAGCTTTGGAAATTTTTGTGCTTGTAAAACAACAATAGGGCCGACCATTTTTTTTTTAACTGCCCTTTTTTTGAGTGGTGAGTGAAGTAGTGGTGAGCTTAAGCAAACAAGCACAAGAAAGACCCAACGGCCACCATCAAAAAATCAACACCCCAAATATCCTACACAAATTACAAAAGCATTCAAAGCATGAACACCTCACCAAGCCCATGCCCAATTAATGTTCACTGTGGGAAAGAAAATGACCATGCCTAATTAATGCTAAAGAACGAGTCAAAAAAATGTAAGCGAATGAAATTCCTTCACTAAAAGAAACCCCACGAAATTGTTTACAGCAAATGGCCAAAATACCCATCACAAATTCATGTACCAAATTTCGAAATTAGCCAGCCTAATAATGCCCACTGCCAAAATAAAAGTCCACTAAATTTCTATGCCCACTAAAATTAGCAGCACAAAGAATTGGCCCAAAAATCAAAACTCACAAATTTCCATCAATTTATACCATTTTACGAAAACCCCAAATTCGCAAATCGGTAGTTTTTGCGAAACATATTATTTTAATATTAAAATCCAAAAATATTATTTTTATATTTTCTGAAATGTTACAATCTTCCCTCCTTAAATAAATTCGGTCACCGAATTTAAATTTATAATTTAAACCCCCAAATGTTCAAACATTTCAATAATCAGCTCAAATCAACGGGGCTCCGAAATCATGAAAAATACAGAAATACCACAGCGCATCCTATGCTCCAGAAAAATGAGTACGAAAACTCAAAACCGAACTCCGTCAAGCGTCACGTAAATCATCAGACTTGCACGCCTATCATCGGAGTCACAAAGTAGATACAGATCTCAAAATCCACTACCGAAATCTTATATGCACTAATCAAATACTATAATACATATATAGTACGCATCCTTGAAAAAGCTCTAAATACCGAATAAAACATATGCAAAAATCTTTTTCTGAATTGCCGTGTGATGCATAACTCACGGCACAAGTGACAGACGCTCATTTATAAAGTAATAATTATATGCCTATATGTGTTTTGCTCAAATATATGTTCCGCCCTTTTTAAAATATCCCAAAAGGTTTTCCTTTGTAAATGTTCGTGTCGCTCACGGACACGTAGGAAATAGCGAGACTATAGCTCCTTTTTGGAAACCTCTGGTTAATGTTTTTAATGCATGCAAAGTACTCAGGTACTGTCCTCGGATCATTCCTGTTCGGCTACTACACAGTATAGTACATATCATGAAAACAAAGGTCTCAAGAGCAAAATCAGTCTCAAAAGGTGTATCCAACTATCACGTGCGTCTGGTGTGCACGGAAATCAAATCCAAGTACAAGTGCCACAATATGCACAAAAACAAAACTAAGTGCAACGGGTGTGTACGAAAGCATCTGTCCAATGCAACTGGTGTGCACGACAACAACAACTAGTGCATATAGTGCACGAAAATCTGGATCCAGTGCAACTAATATGCACGAACGAAAAACCTAAATCGAGTGCATCAGGTGTGCACAAAATCATATCTCATATCATGCGCCCAACGTGCGCGAAAATCCAAATCAAGTGCATCCGTCATGCACGAATGAAATCAAAATCAAGTGCATCCCACATGCACGAATAAAACTCTAAATCAAGTGCATCCAATGCACACAAAATCCAGTACTAGCGCCTAATATGTGCAAAAATCTGACCCAAACGCGTCAGGTCCGTATAAAACATCTGGTGCAGTAGCATGCATGAAAACGAATATCAAGTGCAAGCGCGCACAAAAGCACAAATCTGGTAACACCATGCTCAAAGAGACAAATCGGGTGCAACCAAGACACGGAGTATAAATCCGGTGCAACCAATGCACGAAATAACAATCTAGTGCAACAAAGGCACGAAATACGAATTTGGTGCAACAAATGCACAAAATACAAATCGGGTGCATCCAGTGCACGAAAAACCAAATCTGGTGCATCCAGTGCACGAAATATCAAATCTGGTGCATCCAGTGAACGAAATATCAAATTCGGTGCATCTAGTGCACGAAATATCAAATCAGGTGCATCCAGTGCACGAAATATCAAATCATGTGCATCTAGTGCACGAAATATCAAATCCTGTGCATCTAGTGCACGAAATATCAATCTAGTGCGACAAAGGCACATAAACTCATCACTAACTCAAATGCGTATGAAAACTACACCGAGCGTAACAAAGTGTATAAAAATCATAAACGTGTGCAACTGCGTGCACAAAAAACGTATCAATGCACTGCAAGCACATGTGAGCTATACCGAGTGCAAAAATTAAATCGAGTGCATACCCCATGTACAAATCAAATCAACCGTAGGAAATTCATTAAATCATAAACATGTGCAGCTAAGGCACAAAATCGACCTCAAGTGCAATAGATATGCAAAAATCGCAAATCAACACAACGGTGTATAAAATATATATATATATCATGTGCAATTATGCACAAAATGTAAATACCCAGTAGGTGCAGCCATGGTGCATGGAAACAATATCATGAAACTCAATCATTAAAACTCAAATCCAAGCGATATAAGCGTGATACTCGAATCACAACGCAATCACAACAAATGACAATGAGGTACACCTCCTACAATGTCGAAAAAGTCGGTGCGCCCAAAACTGGCAGAGCAAGAACATCTGCTTTCCTCCTGCTCACGGTCTGGCATCCTCTATCTCTGGGTCCTCATTTCTCTGTGGATTACACATCTCACAATCCATCGGCTCATCTGCCCGGTCAGGTGTGCTAACAGAAACGATTCCGCTCAGGCACTCCTCAAGTCATCTCTCTGCCAATTAGTATGATTACTCACCAAGCAGCACGTCACTGGCGTCAGCCTCTGGTCCTCTGAATACACACGACACATCTGATCCTCGGTGCAAATCTTATTGCATCAGTGTCCTGGAAGGAGCCTGCTCCGGGTCTGTTCCGATCTCGCCTATGCCGAACTATATGGAGGCTGGTACTCTTATATAATCATTTCTTGTTCTCTGGTCATCTGCGTTCTCAGCACAAAATTTCCTTAGGAACTGGTCGTATTCCAACGCTCCTGTATACACATCCGATCTCAAATCTCAACAGGGAGTAATAACAGCTCGTCAGCATCTCGCACGAACCTCTTGTTTCACTCGTCTTTATTATCGTCCACTTTGACGTCGCATCATGCTATCTGCGTACCGCAATTGTTCTCAGCTACAATCAATCCGGAATTGTAACGTCTTAAAAATTGTTTAGGTGAAATTTCGGAAAATCGGTAAAATAACGGGTGTTTTCCGTAAAAATCAAGATATAAATATCTTTTAATATAAAATTAAATATACATATTCTAGCTATGAAATTGCTGGTATTTGGTGTTTATTGAGCCACTGGTAAAATTTCTAAATTTCTGAAAATTTTCCGAAATTAATTATTTGAATATTATTTTAAGCCGTCACTAATACATTTAATTAGGGAAAATTACAAATTGGAATGGGTTAATACAAGTTTTGTGCATCATGACACATTAAACTAACAAGTAAAATATTGTTTCTGAAATGAAATGAATTGTCAAACGGTTTTAGAAAATATTGATGAAAAAGGCTTAAATGGTGAAATTAAAGGAATTTATTAAACAAAGAAGTATGGTACATGTTGAGATTGTGTTTGGTGTTCATTGCTTTACAGACACACACCACATCCCCCTCCCCCTCATGCTAGCTAAAATGGGGCTGCCCCAATCCCCATGTCCCTACACCTTTTCTTTCACAAAGAAAATGAAAAAGGGTAGAATTAAATAAAGAAATGAGTATGGGCTTTGACTTGTGGGGCTGACCCAATACTTTCCTCACCTCATTCTCTCTCCCCTCTGCCCATCATTGGCCGAGCCATCCTCCTCTACACAGCAGCAGCCCCCTCCCATTTTCTCCTCTCATTTTCCATCAAAAATTCACCAATTTCCATAAAAAATCAAGCTAAAATTCAAATCAAAGCCCTACCCATTTTTCCTTAGCTCTTTTAGCATGGATCTTGGTGAAAAGTTTGCATTTTGGGGACAAGTTTCACGTTGATCTCAAGATGGTTTGTGAAGGTATAACTCTAACCCTTTCTCTTAATTTGATGTTAAATGTTTAAATCAAACTTAATTAGGTGTTAAATTAGGGTTTTAGTTCAAGATCTAAATTTCAAGAGGATGATTGAAATTTGAGGTTAGGGTTTTGTTTCATCATTTAGTGTGTAATGAAGAGATTAACATGTAATTGAACGCAAAATCTAACCTTGTAGCTAGATTGCTAATTGTTAGTTTAAAATTGTTAAAAGTGGTTAAATTTGCAAACTAGTTTATTTTAAGTTAATACAAGATAGTGTGATAAAATCTAGTAAGTGTTTATGTGACTTAATTAAGATGTTTAACGAGCATTATAGTCACTAAAATTATTAAAACATTTAGATTGGTGCTAAAACGGAAAATTTAGGCTTACTAGGGTTCTTGAAAATAAATCGATTTGAGCAAATTTAAGGTTTTTATGAATTGCACCATATTTTCATATAAATTTTAGTGCGTTATGAACGTGAGATTGGTACGTTGGGTTTTTCTCAATAGTTTGACGTTTGTACATCGATATCGAGGGTTGGTTTGGCTATTTTTGAGTGCGTAGGTGATAGGTTTTGAACTATGCGTGATACGCGTGCCGATTTGGTTTTCATATGCCGTTTCGATTTCGAGTTAGGTTTTTATGCGATACGATACGGTGTGACGTGTTGGTACCCCCATGTGGACTTCGAGACGACAAGCAAGCGCGTGGTGACGTCGGCACCGGCGAGCGAAGATCACGTGAGTAGATTTATATCTACGGGGGAAGCCGGGTGGATGGCGTATAGAACCCCCGCAAAGTTATGAGGAATGAGGTGATGTGGTAATGATGTACTTTTATATGTTATTATGAGATATGAACACTTAGTAAGAGAAGCCTGAGGAGCTTATGGGGTTAGGGTTAGCGAGAATTGAAGAAAGGACTTTAGCGGATTTCTTAGTCACAAAACCCTACAGTAAAGATTTGCATACACGCACCCCCATACACTTGTAGGGTTACTAGGCACACTAACAAGGTTCTACAAGGCATCTACCATACCAAATTCAAATTTTTATGTGCCGAATAACCCTATGCAAGATCGTAAACTAGAGATTAGGCGAAACTAAAAGCAAGCAAACTACTTTGCTACTAAGTGAAAGGGATTACAACCTTTGTAGATCCGGTCCTTCACTTCTAAAGCTCCGTGTTGACGTCCCTTCGCTGCGATCATCGCGATCCCGGACTCTTATGACGGTTTCCTTGAAGAAATGAACGGGCTAGGTCATTGGCTTCGAGGCCAAAGATGATCTACGTCGAGGAGACTCAAACTCAAGCTCCATCTTCACTGGGTCATGAACTTTGTGAAGAGAACACCCTAAACTAAATGGCAAGTAGTGGAGGATGATGAAATAGGCAGTGGGTTCACTTTGGATTTGGAATTCTCACTCTAAATCTTCACTTGAAAATTTTCTAGAAAGCTTTCTTCTTCTTGAAGAAGAAGAAGAAGAAGAAGAAGAAAAGAATAAGAATAATGAATTAACTAAAATGAATAATCAAGTGAAGTATATCATAATGCAACCATGGGTGAGTTAACCTTTGTAGAGACTAAACCCTAGTTTAAGTTAATGGTTAGGTTAATGAAAATCCCATGCAAAACAAAATGGTTGGACTTTGTCAAAGATGCTTGAAAGCTTCATGAAGCTTCAAGAAAAGACAAAGAAAGCCACCATTTTGTTTTACCAAAATAATTAAAAACCTAAACCATTATCTTAAATATGGTGTAAGTCATACACACACCCAAGTTTACATGTATCATCAATCATGATACAAACTAGTGCACAAACATATATCATATATACAACATGTGCACATCAAGTGAGAAAATCAATCTTAAGTGAACCAATACTAGTTAATGTAAAGTAATATATCAAATATATAATTATACATTAAATCAATACTTGATTTAATGATCCGGTCATATCGCATATAACCGACTAATATCTAGTGTATCAATGTATTGAATCAACACTTGATTCGGTAACCTGGCTATATCTTATATAACCGTCCGATGATACAAATCGCGAGAATAGAATACAGTATCACATACTGGTATTATTCTCGTTCCCGCACATATCTCATATGTGCTCCTATTTCGTTTCGCTTGAGCCAGGAAACCTCTATATAGGACTCTAAAGACTCCTCAATACGCCGGTAGTAGGTGGTGATCATATCAATCACCCTCAAGCTGCAAGCGGTCTGCTAAACGTAACGGCCACCCAGGTTTTGAGCGATCAGATGATCAACGAGCAAGCCTGCTCAAACTCCTTCGAATCCAATCAGTAACACTTACCGCACAGTCCGGTCTGTTCGTCTGATATGTCGCATATCTCGTCTAGGGGTGGTAAACGTCAGACCCCAGCAGCTTGATAAGTCATGCCGATGTAAGGTCCATAACAAGCATGAAACTACTGATAACACTTACCAGTAAATCAGTGCAACCCTGGCCAGGGATTTCCAGTTATGGCCAGTCGAGCATAGCGCAACATCAACCCCCAATATCGGGAGAGACGAATCCCCTCCTATCGCTCATTGCCTCCATGTGAATCTGGACTGTACCCAAAAACCTCCTGTTTGCACGACTCAGTAGAGCCGTGGTATGGTGGAAATCAAAGCACAGTGGGAGACACAGAAGTCTCTATGATGATCTCGGGTCAACAGACTAAGCTGTACCAGTTTCACCAGAGAACTGCCATCTGACGTAAGGGATAATACCATCTGGGAGTTCTCGGCGAGTCCGTTCAGTGTACCCAGTCACCACGGAGCACCCGCATACCCTCTCTGATGTCAAACACCAATGGATATGAGATCATCCATCGCCCATCACATGGGTCGAGAAGATATACGCTAGTCTACTCTGGAATATCGATGCCCCAGCTCGATATTCCCACGACTAGGAACATTTAAGGATGTACTCATGGACTACCCAGGCCTCACTAGTATGATCTACATCATAGTGCTGCAAGTCGAGTGCACATCCTAAGGGCTTTATCAACATGTAACAGAGAGACGGTTAGTATACATGTTAAGATAAAGAGCAACCAGATAGCGCACTATCATGTCGAGCAAGAAAATCCTACCTATATATGTCCCAGCATCCACTACAATATACATCTCATATACAACAATGGCCTATAGGGCATACATATAACTAACAATCTCCCACTTGCACTAGGGCCATCTGTAGCAGTGGTTGCAGTATCTCAAACTCAACCATCCCATAAAAGTCTCTCTCTGGAAAAAAGCCTTTGTGAGTGGATCCGCTATGTTGTCCTCTGAGTCTACTCTCCTAACCTCGATCATCCTGGAGATCAACTATCTCCATGATCAAGTGATGCTGCCTCAGAATATGTCTGGGTCACTGATGGGACCGGGGTTCCTGGGCCAAAGCCACACTTCCATTGTCACACAATGGTAGGAACCTAGTTCATCTCATGAACTAATATACACCCAAACTGCCTCTTTGGTAGTATCTTTGATAGCGATGTCACCCGCCTTTATTGTCTAGTTTGTCACGGTATCAAGCTTGGAACTCTTCCAACATACCGTCCCTCCACTGAGGATAAAGACAATGCTTGCGACTGACATTCAGTCATCGTTATCATCCTGGATCTTTTCCAGTGATTCTCCCTAGGATCGATTGATACCATCTTACTACACCTAGTGAGAATCCTAATATCCATTTAGATCTATCGCATAGATCCATAACCCAGGATTTAGGAGGTATCACTTTGATCTTATTTGGAGAATCGTTGTAATAAGCGGAGATTGACCGTGCGTAGCATAGGAAACTCTTTTCCCATCAAGAGTATGTTGTCCACGTACAATACGAGGATGACCACCTTAGTCTCTACTACCTTTTTGTATCTACAAGGTTCATCTACTATTTTGATGAAGTCAAACACTTTGACTACCACATCAAAACAGACGTTCCAACTCCGCGATGCCTGGTTTATTCTGTAAAGCAACTTGCACACGTTTCCGCTGCTCCCACTATTTACGAAGCCCTGTGGCTGTGTACTTATAGACGTTCTCTTTTAAATCAGTATTTAGAAAAATAGTCATGACACCCAACCACCAAATATCGTAGTCATAGTATGTAGCAATGTTAAGTAGGATCTGGATGGACTCAAGCACAGCCACTGGAGAAGGTTTCATCATTATCCATGCCTGGTCGATGACGAAAACCTTTAATAAGTCTAGCTTCGAAAGTCTCAACTTTTCCATCTACACCAAGTAATCTTCTCAAGATATACTTGCTCCTGATGGGAATTTAACCCTTCAGATATAGCAACCAAAGTCCATACTTTGTTGGTGTACGTGGATTCCATCTCAGATCGCTAAGCATCCAGCCATTCTTACAGAGTCCCTACTCTTGATGGCCTGCTCGAAACTAGTTGGGTCATCATCTCATGATGCAATCCGCGCTCCCACTGTCATCGAGAAACCAAAGTATCTCTCAGGCAAGTGAGGAACCCTGGTAGATCGGCGGAGAGGCTGAGGTTCGTTGGGGACTATTGAATCCTTTGGTTCTATCAAATCATCAACTGTACTTTGTATAGATGGAACTCCTTCCAGTTCTACAGTACTGACCTTGCCTCGATCATGTCCGGATTTTGCTTTTGACATAGGCCGGACAATCCCAAATCTTAACTTACTTAAGAGATGGGCTCTTCCCATACCATATCTCATATGGAGTGGTAGGCATTGAATTGATTGGAATCTAATTCAATAGGTATGCAGCTTCTCAAGTGCACAACCCCAAAAAGGAAATAGGTAACTCAGTAGTACTCATCATAGAGCGCACCATATCTTATAGGGTGCGATTGCTCCGTCCCGATACACCGTTGTGCTGTGGTGTATTCAGAGGAGTAACACTTGAGAGAGAATCTCATTCTCCTTTAGAATAGTCCAAGAACTCCATGCACAAGTATTCTCTTCCCTGATCTCATGATAGGACATAATACTTATACCTGTATTGGTTCTCTACTTCTTACTTATATTCTTTGAATTTCTCAAATGCTTCAGACATGTGTTTCAACAGGAACATGTGTCTGAGCCTTGAGAGATCATCAGTGAATGTAAGGAAGTACAAAGAACCAGTCCTGGCATATATAGACTGGGGACCTTCATACATCACTATGTATCAGTCCCAAGAGTTCACTAACTTTTTCTCTGTTTCGAGTAAACAGAGCTATGGT
The DNA here is from genome assembly GCA_030015575.1 of Agapanthus africanus. Classification (NCBI taxonomy): domain Eukaryota; kingdom Viridiplantae; phylum Streptophyta; class Magnoliopsida; order Asparagales; family Amaryllidaceae; genus Agapanthus; species Agapanthus africanus. Next base: position 620,664,489 of record CM057341.1, read on the forward strand.
CATCTTATCTTTGTGACATGACTGGCTAGTTTCACAAGATGTAAATTTAAACTAATCTAAATATGCATCTAATATGTAACTTTAGCTAGTCGCGTCATATTGATATGACCTAGTCTATAATATCTCAGGAAGAATTCTTTCATTTCTGAACTTTTCCTCTTGTGTGTGTTCTGTACGTTAAGAACTGTGGTCTGATTTAGAACGTATATGCTTTTAGATAACGTGCCTGAACCGATCAACTCTTGATATAGGAAATGTGCAAAACATTATCCAACAATACAAAATTATATCCTTCTTTAGTAAATAAAGAGACTGATATGATGTTGTATATCAGGTTCGGTATCTAATAACATTCATTCAGAATCAGTGTATTCTGGTAATACAGAGTGATAACTGCCAACACTTTGGCTGCAACAATTGCACTGTTTCCAATTCTTGAAATTTATTACCCGTTCTCAGTTCTCTACCTATCTGTAGCCCATGTAACGGATTACATTTGCAGGATCCTGATCCGGTATCTAATACCCAGGACGTAGAGGATACAGAGAAATAGTTCTTTGTAATGAACACACCCGAAGAAGATACATCATCATGCACTTTCTTCGTTTGGGAGGCATGGGAATCCTTGTATTCCCCTATTTCCTGCTCGGTCTTATAACAATTATAAGTTGGAGCGGGACAAACGTTCCCCAGCTCAGTGTAACAAGCGGGTTCGGTCAATACATCCATATTATTATCTTGATTAAGGCGTGACATGGTCACTACCTTGAGAGAGAGAGAAGAAAACACTCTGCGTGCGCTCTTGCAAGATTAGATTGGTTATATATTTTATCTAATCAGGATAGCTCCCACTGTTTTTATCAAATCTTCCTTCAAACCTTAAAAGGAAAGACTAACTGGGATTAATTACACTCTACAAGTTCGCCAATCTTTCAGCCAGGCCAGTGCCGGTACTTTGAGGGAGGTTCACCGTGCTTTCGCATGGACCTAATTAAAATAAACCTCGTTTTCCCAGGGGCGTAACCCCGTTGACACCTTTCTAGTCACCTACTTGATCGGCTAATTGTAAAGTGCAAAACTCTCCCAGGAGTAACAATTACTCGCAGTGGGTATCGGGATCCAACTATCTCATAGTAGGTATGCAATCTCAATGCAAATTTCAACACTTGAAATTCCCGATAATGGTTTTTACCCCTAGCACTTATGACCTTAACTATGGTCAACATATCATAAGCACTAGTCAAGTTCTACCCGTCATTTCGTGATTAATTAGACCCACTCACATGACCCTTAACTAAGGTCATCAAAGTCACACAACTGTCCTAACTAATCGCATCATATGCGGTATAGGAAGTGTTAGTTATATGTATGCCCTAGAGGCCATTACTATACATAAGATGTATATTGTAGTGGATGCTTGGACATATATAGGGAGGACATTCTTGCTCGACATGATAGTATGCTATCTGGTTACTCTTTACCTTAACGTGTACACTGATTGTCTCTCTGTTACATGTTGGTAAAGCCAATAGGATATGTACTCGACTACTAGGACTATGATGAGATCATACTAGTGGGGCCACGGTAGTCGACGAGTACTTCCTATAACTGTTCCTAGTCGAGGGTGTATCGAGACAGGGCATCGATACACCAGAGTAGACTAGCGTATACGCATCTTGACCCATATGATGGGCGATGGATGATCCCATATCCATCGGTGTTTGACATCAAGGATGGTGTACGGGTGCTCAGTGGAGACTGGATACATTGGACGGACTCGTTGAGAACTCCCAGATGGTATTATACCTCACGTCAGATGGTAGTTCTCTGGTGACACTGGTATAGAGTAGTCTGTTGACCCGAGATCGTCATAGAGTCTTGTGTGATTCCCACTGTTCTTTGATTTCCACCTTACCACGTCTAAGAGGGCGTGCAAAACGGTGGTTTTTGGGTACAGTCCCGAATCACATTGAGGCAGTCAGCAATAGGAGGGGATTCGTCTCTTCCGGTATAGGGAGTTGATGTTGCGCTGTGTTCGATTGGCTATAACCGGAAATCCCTGGCCAGGGTTGCTGAGATTTACTGGTAAGTGTTACCAGCAGTTTTTCGAACTGTTATAGACCTCATATCGATACGACTTATTGAGCTACTGGGGTCTGACGTTTACCACCCCTAGGCGAGTTATGCGACATATCAGAAGATGAGACCGGACTGTACGGTAAGTGTTACTAGTTGGATTCATAGGAGTGTGAGCGGGCTTGCTCGTTGATCTTCTGATCGCTCAATACCCGGGTGGCCGTTACGTTTAGCAGACCGCTTGCGACTTGTGGGTGTTTGATATGATTATCACCTGCTGCCGGCGTATTGACGAGTCTTTAGAGTCCTACACAGATGTTTCCTGGCTCAAGCGAAATGAAATAGGAGTGGATATGAGATATGTGCGGGACCGAGAATAATACCAGTATGTGATACTGAATTCTATTCTCGCGATTTGTGACATTGATCGGTTATATGCGATATAGCCGAGTTATCGGATCAAGTGTTGATTCGATAAGTTGTTACTATTGATATTAGTCGGTTATATGCAGTATGACCGGATCATTAAATCAAGTGTTGATTTAACGATTTAATGTATAATTATATATTTGATATATTACTTTACATTAACTAGTATTTGTTCACTTAAGATTGATTTTCTCACTTGATGTGCACAAGTAGTATATGTGATATATTTTTGTGCACTTGATTGTATCATGTTTGATGATACATGCAAACTTGGGTGTGTGTATGCTATACACCATGTTTAGTTAATGGTTAGGATTTCATTTGCCTTATTTATTTAATTTCTTTTTTTTTATTTATTTTTGGCTTGAAACAAAATGGTGGTGGCTTTCTTTGTTTTATTCTTGAAGATTCATGAAGCTTTAACCATTTTGTTTTATGCTTAACCTAGCCATTTAACTAAACCTTAGGTTATTCTCTATATGAGTTACACTCACCCATGGTTGCTAAATGATAAGCATCACTTGATTTTCTAATATTGATTATTCATTTTCATTATTTTCTTTCTTCGTCTTCATCTTCTTCATGAAGAGAAGAAAACCATTGCTAGAAAATTCCAAGTGAGAAATCCAAATCCAAAGTGAACCCACTTCCTATTTCTTCATCCTCTACCACTTGCCATGTAGTAGAGTGTGTTATTTTCACAAGTTTCATGACCAAGTGATGATGGAGCTTGAGTTAGAGTTGCCTCGACGTAGATCATCTTCGGCATCGAAGTCAACGACCTAGCCCGCTCATTTCTCCGACGAAACCATCGCAAGAGTCCGAGATCCCGGTGATCGCGGCGAAGGGACGTCATCACGGAGCTAAAGAAGTGGAGGACTGGATCTACAAAGGTTGTATTTCCATTCACTTGTTAGCAAAGTAGTTTGCTTGCATTTAATTTTGCCTATTCTCTAGTTAACGATCTAGTTTAGGGTTTCTCGGCACCTAAATTTTTGAATTTGGCATGGTAGATACCTTGTGGAACCTCCTTAGTGTGCCTAGTAACCCTACAGGAAGACATCACTTAGCTACCATACACTGTGCCTTGATTATGGTCAACAAACACAGCATGAATACTAAGTACTCTACTTCCTAAAATGACGGAGGGTTGCCGATGGTTTTTAATAAAACCTTTAACGCTTTGAACTTGATCTCGCTGCAGAATCAAATGGTTTTTAAATGGAGTGTTTTTGAGGCTTTTTCTAGTTTCGCAAAAGAGGTCACTTCCGTTGAAGGGATCTCGGCTCTTTCCTCGTCGAATGAGGTGCAGGATATTCACATTACCACTATGCAAAGCAAGAACAAGAAAAGCAGCCAAAAGACAAACCGAACGTTGCAGCATCTGTTAGTTATTGCTAAAGAGGTCACTCCCGGTGAAGGGATCTCGGCTCTTTCCTTATCGAATAAGGTGCTGGATGTTCTACAAGGAACACCGCTATGCAAAGCAACAACTAGAGCTACCTTAATTTTTGAAATTCGTTTCCACAACATCTTTTAGGTTTATTTTCTTTCATTAATCGCATTAATGAATGTCCCATCATTTAAGTCCACCTAAACATCACAGATAAATACAAAGTACACTTATGCCATCCGCATTCGCCTCGATATCCTGTTTGCACCGTTAGGTTAGGTAACTAACGGCAGAGCGGGGCAGGGCTAGCACGGGAGTAAAACATAAGCAATGTCTATGTAATATATCATATATACTATATAAAATATCTATCTGAACAAATCTCATGATCACATCACAGATAACGCAGCAGAAAATATCATATGAAATATTGGATATACTAGGACGTCCGTGTTTTATTTTGAGCCTGTATAAAACACGGATTCCACGGTCGTGATGAATAGCCAATCCCACACCCCTAGACCCCTATGAGAGCGGCAAGCAACCCTACCAATTCTAGAGTTAGAAGACCCGGACTCGACTCCTCGAGATGGTCTCCCTCTGGACCCTAGAACCCGGTTACTTGTGCTCCCCTCCTTGGGTCTATCCTAATGCGGAAAAGTAAATAATATACAATGGTGACATCATTCTCAATCCGGAAGTGCCCCAATAAAAGAATATTACATACAATGAATTTTACATAAATGAAAATGAAAAACACTCATCTCATATAAAAAACCCCGGCTATTCAAACACGACGATCCAATATAACATATCCAGCAACACATAACATCACATATCATCAACGTAAGTAAGTATGCATACACCGATTGTCGTTGACGTATAGCAACGAAAACCGGCGATACAACTACATACTACACTTACCGTCACAGAAAAGAAAGTGTAAAACTACAACAGTTGGAATCCACAACCTTATTAGACATCGCATGCCAAACAAATGAATTCTTTAGACATCGCATGCCTAACAATTATAAACCCCGCATTTTATTCTCATTATCGAAAACTCTTTTCAATATCAAGTCGGGCAATTCAACAAGATTCCCGACATTTTGATCAAATGCTCGTCGCAAACTTTAGTACACGGCCGCACCCCCGATATCGTCGACGAAGTGCACTAAGGCGGAACACCGCTGCCGCGATCACCCGAACGGATGCTTTCGGCGACCGGGTTCTCCTACAGTCACTTGGTCGGGGCTATGGGGCATGGCTATTTATTAAGTTTACCGGCGAGTATCCGCGTACGCTACGTGATTTCGACGGACTTTTGATCACAACAAAATCCCGTGGCAACCGATCAAATAAGATTAAAGTGATAGATTTATAACATTCAAATTAGTTATCTTATAACTATTTGTGGATTCCAAATATTGTATCACATTCCAGATAAATAGACAATGTTAAACTTTCCGATCGAATAATCAAACATCCAAGTTTTCCCAAATAGCTCAACACTTGAAATAGGTTTAAAAACATCCATTTCATGCCACAGTACCAACGGTCCAGCCGTAGAAGGGTCAAGCCAACGCCTCACATGTGGCACGCCGTACTACCCCAAACCCTAAGGTTCAAAAGGCAGTTCAAGACGGTCACATAATCGAGTTAAGGTTTGTTGTCTTCTAGAGCGTCCATCGCGTTACTTGCATGATTTAGAACGTTCTTAAACAACGGAAAAATGCAACACTTGGAAATTTTCCGGCAGGGGAAAAAGTGAGTTATTGATATCCGGTCGAACTTTTTAACACTTTCTAAAATTACCCGGAAAAACACATAGACGAAGTTAAACATTCCGATCGAATCAACGAACTCCCAATACAACCCAGAAAACTCAACTGTTGAGTATAGATTAAAAATTCCCAGATGAAACAGGAAACTGCTACGGGAATTACTGTAGAAAAACGGATCCCTAACCATTACATACGGCCGCGGAACCGCCGCCAAAAGCAGGGTAAGGCCGCGGTTCCGCGGCACTACAGTAGAGTTAGGCATTCGTTTTGTACAGTTATCCTTATATTTCCCAGCTCTATTTTCTGAGCATTTTTAATTAGGAAAAATATACAGTTTTAAAAATGTACAGAGAAGGGTATAGATTAGGGTTTCGGGGTTTGATCGGATTTCTAACTTCGTCTACTCTTCGCCTAAAGCGCTAGCTAGGCTCTGATACCACTGTTGGGTTCTAGGCACACTAACAAGGTTCTACAAGGCATCTACCATGCCAAAAACCAATTTTTATGTGCCGAATAACCCTATGCAAGATCGTAAACTAGAGATTAGGCGAAACTAAAAGAAAGCAAACTACTTTGCTACTGAGTGAAAGGGATTACAACCTTTGTAGATCCGGTCCTTCACTTCTAAAGCTCCGTGTTGACGTCCCTTCGCTGCGATCATCGCGATCCCGGACTCTTGTGACGGTTTCCTCGGAGAAATGAACGGGCTAGGTCATTAACTTCGAGGCCGAAGATGATCTACGTCGAGGAGACTCAAACTCAAGCTCCATCTTCACTAGGTCAAGAACTTTGTGAAGAGAACACCCTAAACTAAATGGCAAGTAGTAGAGGATGATGAAATAGGAAGTGGGTTCACTTTGGATTTGGATTTCTCACTCTAAATCTTCACTTGAAAATTTTCTAGAAAGTTTTCTTCTTCTTGCAGAAGAAGAAAAAGAAGAAAAGAATAAGAATAATGAATTAACTAAAATGAATAATCAAGTGAAGTATATCATAATGCAATCATGGGTGAGTTAACCTTTGTAGAGACTAAACCCTAGTTTAAGTTAATGGTTAGGTTAATGAAAATCTCATGCAAAACAAAATGGTTGGACTTTGTCAAAGATGCTTGAAAGCTTCATGAAACTTCATGCAAAGACAAAGAAAGCCACCATTTTGTTTTACCAAAATAATTAAAAACCTAAACCATTATCTTAAATATGGTGTAAGTCATACACACAACCAAGTTTGCATGTATCATCAATCATGATACAAACTAGTGCACAAACATATATCATATATACAACTTGTGCACATCAAGTGAGAAAATCAATCTTAAATGAACCAATACTAGTTAATGTAAAGTAATATATCAAATATATAATTATACATTAAATCATTAAATCAATACTTGATTTAATCATCCGGTCATATCGCATATAACCGACTAATATCTAGTGTATCAATATATCGAACCAACACTTGATTCGGTAACCAAGCTATATCTCATATAACCGTCTGATGATACAAACCGCGAGAATAGAATACAGTATCACATACTGGTATTATTCTCGGTCCCGCAAATATCTCATATGCGCTCCTATTTCGTTTCGCTTGAGCCAGTAAACCTCTGTGTAGGACATAAAAGACTCGTCAATACACCGGCAGCAGGCTGTGATCATATCAATCACCTACAAGCCGCAAGCGGTCTGCTAAACGTAACGGCCACCCGGGTATTGAGCAATCAGAAGATCAACACGCAAGCCTGCTCACACTCCTGCGAATCCAATCAGTAACACTTACCGCACAGTCCGGTCTGTTCGTCTGATATGTCGCATATCTCGCCTAGGGGTGGTAAACGTCAGACCCCATCAGCTTGATAAGTCATGCCGATGTAAGGTCCATAACAAGCATGAAACTACTGATAACACTTACCAATAAATCAGTGCAACCCTGGCCAGGGATTTTCAGTTATGGCCAGTCGAGCATAGCGCAACATCAACCCCCAATACCGGGAGAGATGAATCCCCTCCAATCGCTCATTGCCTCCATGTGAATCGGGACTGTACCCAAAAATCACATGTTTGCACGACTCAGTAGAGCCGTGGTAGGGTGGAAATCAAAGCACAGTGGGAGACACACAAGACTCTATGACGATCTCGGGTCAACAGACTAAGCTGTACCAGTGTCACCAGAGAACTGCCATCTGACGTAAGGTATAATACCATCTAGGAGTTCTCGGCGAGTTCGTTCAGTGTACCCAGTCACCACTGAACACCCGCATATCCTCTCTGATCTCAAACACCAATGGATATGGGATCATCTATCACCCATCACATGGGTCAAGAAGATATACGCTAGTCTACTCTGGAATATCGATGCCCCGTCTCGATATTCCCATGACTAGGAACATTGAAGGATGTACTCATGGACTACCCAGGCCCCACTAGTGTGATCTACATCATAGTCCTGCAAGTCGAGTACACATCCTAAGGGCATTATCAACATGTAACAGAGAGACAGTTAGTATACATGTTAAGATAAAGAGCAACTAGATAGCGCACTATCTTGTCGAGCAAGAAAGTCCTACCTATATATGTCCCAGCATCCACTACATTATACATCTCATGTACAGCAATGGCTTCTAGGGCATACATATAACTAACAACACTTGCATGCATTTTAGTACTTGTGCGTAAATGGGATATGTATATATTTATATACACATAGGTATGGGACTATATATATATATATATATATATATATATATAGATATATAGACATACACGTATACCTATACATGGATAATGAGGATAGTGGATGATAGTTGGGGATGAGTCGATGAGATTAGGCTTGATGCCATGAGATCGGTGATATGATTTGGATCATATTATGAGATGCGAAATGTGATTATAGCGGATCGTTAGGTGATGTGTTTCATACACACGCATTTATATATATGTTGATGATATTAGTAGTGTACTAGACTTAGATCGGTACCCTTAACCCACGATATGTAATGATGTGGATACCAGATGAATAATAAGATAAATGTGATATTGACCCGTACCCAGTTTGGGATGCCGTACGATGGATTTACCGTACGAGCTATATATTGATGGTAGATCCGCACTCTTGATTTGAGGATGTCATATCAGATGGTGTATCATATGGGATACTATTGAGGCGAGATCACCGACTATTATATAGACAGATATATATCGACTCAGATGTAGGTGGTTTCCGTACCCCTTTCGTTTGGATGTTAGTTAGACCTGTAGTTTACCTAGTAAATGTCAGACTGGACCCGAGTCATACCTATTTCCAAAACTGACGAATCGTGAGAATTTTACCAAGGGATACTACAGATATTTTAAAAGTCGTATCTTTTCTTAGAAACACCGTCGTCCTTATTTTCAAACACCACGATTCGTACTATTTCAAACGACAAAATAGTATAACACATGTATAGTAAGATAGATTCCTTGTTGTCACGTTATTATTCATGTTCCGCACATTATTGTTGTATTTACTATTCATTTTCCTTATTATGTTGTTATCGCCTCATTGCATGTTATTGTGTACGTAGTAATTATGAAACCATGCTTTTAGGACACCGGCACCATTACCGATGATGCGTATGCTCCACGTACACTCGCTTGCCGGCTCACACACATCTTCATCGGTAATTACCATGTCACGTACAATTTAGAAAATAATATTTCAGTGACATAGCTTGCTAGCTGATAGTTGTAATATGTTATAATTTCCTAATGCTAGTTTAATTGTTGCAATCATTGCATGATATCAGATGCATCCATATATTCATTGGTTATGCAGTATTATGAAGATTTATACCGGTATTCACTGTTTATCGGTATCATGATTTTGATGATTTCGGATTTACATGAGATTTCTGGATTTGGGGGAAAATCGCAAGAATTTAATAAAAGCTTAATAACATCATTTAAAATGAAAATTGCGGTTTTCTCGTGATGTATGAGTCGTCCACTATGAGTTTTCATGATTGCTGTTGGATTTGGAAACCTGATTCGAGGAGTTGGATGAACCGTCTCGGGTACATGGTGGGCCCGGTATGGTACCCCGGGGCAAGAAGCTCGAGTTGTATTCGATGAGCCTGGCAGGGGAGCTTCATCTACCGGTGATATTATTTAGACTCGTCGGATATCCGGAGGTTACCGGCCGGAGTCATGAGATGGTTATAGGCTGATCCGTTCTGTCGGAGCCCGCGGGCCGATCCCGTAGATGATACGGATGCCTGAGATATTGATACATGAGATTTGAGATTTGAGATATTGAGATTTCATATTGAGATACTGAGACTTATGTTTTGTGTCGATACTCGACACTGATTTCTCTGTTGCATTCATTGATGATACTTGATTGATATACATATAGAATCTCATTGATTAAAGAAACAGTTGTCTCATTCTTGATATATTCTGTTTCCATTCGTAATGCATTCATACATCATATATATCTGATATGTTGCTATCTGAGGCACTGACACGAGATCGTGGTATTGCACTTATATGTAGATGGATCAGGATATTATTTGGGGATACGACCTAGGATAGCATTATGCATGCGATTTCTACTCGTAGATGTTTTCTACTCACGAGTTGGCAACCCACCCCCGTTGTGCCACAGTTCCTTACAGGTTTTTCCGTACAGGTTTCGTTGCGGCTTTGCTGGCACACTGTTCCTTCCGGGTGATTGCTTTGGTAGGTAGGTTCTTTGCATCAGGACCACCATTGTTTATTTATTATTTCTGTTGTATCTAGAAACTCCATAAACCAGATTGTATATTTGAGAGAGATAGAGGACCAGATTTGTTATTATTTCGACCTTAGAGTCGCGCGTTGTGGTATTCTTGGGTTTTCATGATATTTTGAGTTTCTTTTGAGTTTGATCCTCGCCCTTCGGTGTTGTATATTATTGCTTGCGTGGTTTTGACCGCCGATTGACGAAGAGCTAGCTCCCGCTTGGGGATGCCTTTTTGTTTCATTTCGTATACTTGTATCCCGTTTGAGGCCAGTATTTACAAAGGAGACTCTGCCGAAATTTTCAGAAAATACTTGAGATTTTAAAAATACATACTTCGGCCTATGTTGATTAAAACTACTTGCTTTAAATTGGTTTTTCCATCACTCTACTTTTCTTTGGTTTTGATTTATGGGTTTTGGCTTACTTAGATTATGTACGCCTCGAGACGTTTCGTAATTTAAGTGCCGGTCATGCTCCGTACTTTTCGGGTTATGACAGGAGTCTCTCACACGGACTCGAACTACGAACTCGGAATCTTCATCACTCTGTCGAAGATATCTCACCGAACACATCCTCGGGAACTCGTCCCAACTATCGGAGGAATACTCTACACTCGTCCGTTCTCGATCAACTCACAATGCATCTGGGTGAGGTCCTCTATCCGTAACTAGTCATCTTATTGATCTCTTATAGGATCATCCGATGAACAACGTCATCTTTGGATCGATCTACTCTAGATCTGAGTAAGACTCTCCACACTGGAAATCTTCAACTCAACTGGGCCTGCGTTGGCGCATCAAATCTGACAAATCACCTCCGTCTATCCACTCAAGATAGACTAGCTATCACCTATCGCCTCTCTACATGAAAGCTCCAGCGATCTCAGCTCGTAAGCTCTGGAAGCGGCATCACATCAATCTCAGCAACAGCTGGGTCATCTGTCCGCACGGTAGACGACATCACAATCTCTGAGGTATGTTGTACATCAACAGTCCTCTCAAAACAGGCAGCCTCTAACCATGGCCTGATCATCCGGTACAAAACCGCACACTCGTCTCAAACGAGAGGTCACAACACAACCACTAAATCGATAAGTTCTTATGTCACCAGAAAACACGATGGTCAGTCCTCATCCATGAAGAGCTCGCCCTGACCGCATCACTTGCAGCAGCTCAATCTACGCTCAAACCATGGTGATAGGAACCTCAATCATGTATCGACGAAACAAATCAAAGGAATGAAATGAATCAACAGATCCAGAAAGAATACATGTTCATAAGGAGGAATCAAATCAATAAGAGTATGATCATGGAAACGAATAGAATCAAGAATCTTAAATGGATGTATAATCATGGGTACGAAAAGAATCACAGATCTCAAAATATGTACATCCTAAGGTTTCTTAAGTGCAGTATCGTATCGTAAATATGCCGCGGAACATACGTACGGTACGTCACTCTACTCAAGCTACTTACTCCATCAATCAGGGTCAGACTATGTAACGAAAGTTCGGGTCTAACAGCCCCCTGTTCAAGTCTATGTTCCGTAAGGTCAAGCCTAGGTTCCAAAATATAAACGACCTAGACTCCAAATAGTCAAACCTAGACATGAACAAAGGTTAAACCTAGCGCTCTGATACCAACTTTGTCACGACCCGAAATATTAGATCGTGACCAGCACTTAAATCACGCGACGTCTATAGGCGTAACGAAATTTAAGTAAGCTGAAACCCAGAAATGTAAACCATTTTAAGAAATAAGAGGTGAAGCTTTGAAATAAAGGTATAATAAATCATGTTTTGTCTTTTGAAAAAGAATTGAGCAGCACCTCGTTAGTAAAAACTAGCCCCGAAAACGGGTACAACACAGAAAATAAATAAAGCATCCCCAAATGGGATCAAATCACGCCCAACGGCGGAAATAACCACCACAAGCATAAATATATATACGACACCCAACGGCGAAGATCCACACAAGGAAATAAAGTAAAGCAAGACATCAACCCTAAAAGCGAACATAATACCCATCGCTCTGTTAGTTGTATGTATGCCCTAGAGGCCAGTATTGTACAGATGATGTATATTATATTGGATGCTTGGACATATATAGAGATGACTTTCTTGCTCGATATGATAGTATGCTATCTGGTTACTCTTTATCTTAACATGTACACTAGTCTCTTTAAACTGTCTTATAGTTACATGTTGATAAAGTCCTTAGGATGTGTACTTGACTACCTGGACTATGATGCAGATCATACTAGTGGGGACATGGTAGTCCATAAGTACATCCTTCAAGGTCCCTAGTCGTGGGTGTATCGAGACGGGGCATCGATATACCAGTGTAGACTAGCGTATACGCTTATCGACCCAAGTGATGGGCGATGGATGATCCCATATCCATTGGTGTTGACATCAGAGATGGTATACGGGTGCTCAGTGGAGACTGGGTACACTGGACGGACTCGCCGAGAACTCCCAGATGGTATTATACCTCACGTCAGATGGCAGTTCTCAGGTGACACTTGTGCATGTTAGTCTGTAGACCCGAGATCGTCATAGAGTCTTGTGTGATTCCCACTGTGCTTTGATCTCCACCTTACCACGTCCATGAGGGCGTGCAAAACGGTGGTCTTTGGGTACAGTCCCGAGTCACATGGAGGCAATGAGCGATAGGAGGGGTTTCGTCTCTCCTGGTATTAAGGGTTGATGTTGCGCTGTGCTCGATTGGCCGTAACAGGGAAGTCCCTGGCCAGGGCTGATCAGAGATTTGCTGGTAAGTGTTACCAGTAGTTTCTCGACCCGTTATGAGCCTTACATCGGCACGACTTATGGATTATTGGGGTCTGACGTTTACCACCCCTAGACTTGATATGCGACGTATCAGACGAACAGACCAGACTGTACGGTAAGTGTTACTGGTTGGATTCACAGGAGTGTGAGCGGGCTAGCTCGTCGATCTTCTGATCGCTCAATACCCGGATGGCCGTTACGTTTAGCAGACCACTTGCGGCTTGTGGGTGCTTGATATGATCATCATCTGCTACCGGCGTATTGACGAGTCTTTAGAGTCCTACACAGAGGTTTCCTGGCTCAAGAGAAACGAAATAGGAGCGCATATGAGATATGTGCGGGACCGAGAATAATGCGTGTATGTGATACCGCATTTCATTCTCGCGATAAATGTTTCGATTGGTTATATTCGATATGACCTAGTTATCGAATCATTGATTCGATAAATCGATACATTGGATACTAGTCGGTTATGTGCGACATGACCGGATCATTGAATCAAATGTTGATTTAATGATTTAATGTATAATTATATATTTGATATATTACTTTGCATTAGCTAGTATTGGTTCACTTTATATGCATTTTCTCACTCGATGTGCAAGAAGTATATATGATATACTTTTGTGCACTACTTTGTGTCATGTTTGATGATACATGTAGTTTGGTGTTGTGTTAAGACTTAAACCATGGTTATGATAATAGTTAGGGTTTTTATTTATTTACTTATTTATTTATCTATTCTTTTTGATAAATAAATATATATGATAACAAAATGGTTTCTTTAATGAAGCTTGATGCAGCTCCATGAAGCTTTGACTAAAGTGACTATTTTGTCATCATCCTTAACCCTAACCATTCTCATTTGACCATGGTTTATTCTCTACACTTAACCTAGGTTAGAAGATGATAAGTGTTGATTTAATTATTCTTTTTTCACAATACTTATCATATTCTAGCTTCATCTTCTCCTTCTTCTTCAAGAGAGAAAACTAGATACCATCAATGGCAACTTGAGCAAAAGTGAGTGAAATCCAATTCTAAAGTGAACCCACCTCCTATTTCTTCACCCTCTACCTCTTGCCAAGTTGTTTTGGGTGTTTTCTTCACAAGTTTCACAACTTTGTGAAGTCGGAGCTTGAACTTGTGATGCCTCGACGTCGATCGTCTTTGACACGAAGCCAACGACCTATTCCGCCCGTTTCTCCGATGAAGCCGACGAATGAGTTCGGGATTCGTGATGGACAGTGAGAGGACACCCATGTGGAGCTAAGAAAGTGGATAACCGGATCTACAAAGGTTGTAGCTCTCTTCCTTTAGTTAAAGTGTTAACTAGATTCGTATTTCGCCTAGAATTCTAGCCGACGATCCGTATTAGGGTTTCTCGGCACCCATAAAATTTTAAATTGGCATGATCGATACCTTGTAAGACCTCTATAGTGTGCCTAGGAACCCTACAGTGGTATCAGAGCCAAGCTAGAGCCTTAGGCGAAGTCTAGACGATGTTTGAAACCCGATCGAACCCGAAAACCTAACTTTAAGATGCTCTCTGGACTTTTTCCGAAATCTGGGATTTTTCCAGATTAAAAATTGTAGGGTTCCTAGGCACCTTAATGAGGTCTCACAAGGCATCAACCATGCCAATTTCTAATTTTAACGGTGCCGAGAAACCCGACTACTGATCGTTGGCTAGAAAACTAGGCGAAAAAGTGAGCTAGTTTACAACTAAACTATAAGATAACGGAAATACAACCTTTGTAGATCCGGTGATCCACCTCCATAGCTCCGCAACGAAGTCCCCTCGCTGTCCAAATGAATTCCTGGGCTCTAGCGTCGGCTTCGTCGGAGAATAGGCGAGCTTGGTCGTCGATGTCCATGCCGAAGATGATCTACGTCGAAGCATCGCAAGATCAAGCTCTCACTTCACCAAGTCATGAAACTTGTGAAGAAAACACACTCTACTACTTGGCAAGAGGTAGAGGATGAAGAAATAGGATGTGGGTAGACTTTAGATTTGGATTTCTCACACTTTTCATCAATCCACCATTGATGAAGAGAAGCTTTCTTCATTGAAGAAGATGAAGAAGAAGATAAAGCTCTATTTTGATAAGTTAATCAAAAAGAAAAGAAAAAGGAAACTTATCATAATAATAACCATGATTAGGTGTAGAGAATAGACCATGGTTAATTGCATGGGTTAGGATTAAGCATGAGACAAAATGGTCACAAAGTCAAAACTCCATGAAGCTTCAAAGAAAGAAACAAAATTTGCAACCATTTCATTTCTAATCTTTTCCAAACAAACAAATAAATAAATGATTAAGAAAAAGAAAACCCTAATCATCAATTTAACCATGGTTTAATCTTTACACTTAACCAAGTTAACATGTATCATCAAACATGATACAATCATTTGCACAAAAAGTATATCACATATACAACTTGTACAAAGCAAGTGAGAAAATCCATTTAAAGTGAACCGATACTAGTTAATGCAAAGTAATATATCAAATATATAATTATGCATTAAATCATTAAATCAACACTTGATTCAATGATCCGGTCATGTCGCACATAACCGACTAGTATCCTTTGTATCGGCTTATCGAATCAATCCTTGATTCGATAACTAGGTTATATCGCATATAACCAATCGATATATCCATCGCGAGAATAGAATACGGTATCACATACACGCATTATTCTCGGTCCCGCACATATCTCATATGCGCTCCTATTTCGTTTCGCTTGAGCCAGGAAACCTCTGTGTAGGACTCTAAAGACTCGTCAATACGCCGGCAGCAGGCGATGATCATATCAAACACCCACAAGCCGCAAGCGGTCTGCTAAACGTAACGGCCACCCGGGTATTGAGCGATCTGAAGATCAAAGAGCAAGCCCGCTCACACTCCAGTGAATCCAACCAGTAACACTACCGTACAGTCCGGTCTGATCGTCTGATATGTCGCATATCTCGCCTAGGGGTGGTAAACGTCAGACCCCAATAGCTCGATAAGTCATGTCGATATGAGGTCTATAACAGTTCGAAAAACTGCTGGTAACACTTACCAGTAAATCTCAGCAACCCTGGCCAGGGATTTCCTGTTACAGCCAATCGAACACAGCGCAACATCAACCCCCTATACCGGGAGAGACGAATCCCCTCCTATCGCTCATTGCCTCCATGTGACTTGGGACTGTACCCAAAAACCACCGTTTTGCACGCCCTCTTGGACGTGGTAAGATGGAAATCAAAGCACAGTGGGAACCACACAAGACTCTATGACGATCTCGGGTCAACAGACTACTCTGTACCAGTGTCACCAGAGAACTGCCATCTGACGTGAGGTATAATACCATCTGGGAGTTCTCGGCGAGTCCGTCCAGTGTACCCAGTCTCTACTGAGCACCCGTATATCATCTCTGATGTCAAACACCAATGGATATGGGATCATCCATCGCCCATCTGTATGGGTCGAGAAGGTACACGCTAGTCTACTCTGGTATATCGATGCCCCGTCTCGATACACCCTCGACTAGGGACTTTGAAGGATGTACTTATGGACTACCATGTCCCCACTAGTATGATCCGCATCATAGTCCAGGTAGTTAAGTACACATCCTAAGGGCTTTACCAACATGTAATAGATAGACAATCAGTGTACACGTTAAGGTAAAGTTCAACCAGATACTATCATGTCGAGCAAGAAAGTCCTCACTATATATGTCCCAGCATCCACTACAATATACATCCTATGTATAGTAATGGCCTCTAGGGCATACATATAACTAACAATCTCCCACTTGCACTAGGGCCATCTGTAGCAGTGGTTTGAAGTATCTCATACTCAACCATCCCATGAAAGTCTCTCTCTGGGAACAGGCCTTTGTGAGTGGATCCGCTGTGCTGTCCTCTGAGTCTACTCTCCTAACCTCGATCTCCTTGGAGATCAACTATCTCCATGATCAGACGATACTGCCTTAGAATAAGTCTGGATCACTGATGGGACCGGCGTTCCTTGGCATATGCCACAACTCCATTGTCACACAATGGAAGGAACATAGTTCATCTCATGAACCAATATACACCCAAACAGCCTCTTTGGTAGCATCTTAAGTAGCGATGTATCCAGCCTTTATCGTCTAGTATGTCACGGTATCTAGCTTGGAACTCTTCCAACATACCGTCCCTTTACTGAGGGTAAAGACAATGCCTGCGACTGACATTCAGTCGTCCTTATGACCCTGGAACCTTTCCAGTGATTCTCCCCAGGATCGATTGATACCATCTCACTACAACTAGTGAGTATCCTAATATCCTGTTAGATCTATCTCATAGATCCAAAGCTTAGGATTTAGTAGGTATCACTTTGATCCTCTGTGGAGAATCATTGTGATAAGCGGAGATTGATCGAGCGTAGCATAGGAAACTCCTTTCTTATCAAGAGTATGTCATCCACGTACTCTACGAGGATCAACACCATACTCCCTACTACCTTTTTGTTTATACAAGGTTCATCTACCATTTTGATGATGTCAAACTCTTTGACTAATTCATCAAAACAGACGTTCCAACTCCGCGATGCCTGCTTTATACTATAAAGCATCTTGCACACGTTTCCGCTGCTCCCACTGTTTACGAAGCCCTCTGGCTGTGTACTTATAGACGTTCTCTTCTAAAACATCATTTTAGAAAAGCAGTCATTGCACCCAACCGCCAGATATCGCAGTCATGGTATGTAGCCGTGGCAAGTAGGATCTGGATGGACTTAAGCATAGCTACTTGAACAGGTTTCATCATTATCTACGCCTGGTCGATGACGAAAAGCTTCAACAAGTCTAGCTTTGAAAGTCTCAACTTTTCCATCTACACCAAGTAATCTTCTCAAGATATACTTGCTCCTGATGGGGATTTAACCCTTCAGATATAGCAACCAAAGTCCTTACTTTGTTGGTGTATAAGGATTCCATCTCAGATCACTAAGCATCCAGCAATTCTTATAGAGTCTTACTCCTGATGGCCAGTTCGAAACTAGTTGGGTCATCATCTCATGATGCAATCCTCGCTCCCACTGTCATCGAGAAACCGAAGTATCTCTCAGGTGGGTGAGAAAACCCTACTAGATCGGCGGAGAGGCTGAGGTTCGTTGGTAACTATTGAATCCTTTGGTTTTATCAAATCATCTGTTGTAGTTTGTATGGCTGGAACATTTCCAGTTCTACATAACAGACCTTGCCTCGAGTTTGTCCGGATTTTGCTTTTAGACATAGGCCGGACAACCCCAAATCTTAACTAGCTTAAGACATGGGCTCTTCCCATACCATATCTCATATGGAGTGGTAGGCAACTGATTTGATTCGAACCCTATTCAATAGGTATGCATCTTCTCAAGTGCATAACTCCCAAAAAGGAAATAGGTAACTCAGTAGTACTCATCATAGAGCACACCTTATCAAATAGGGTGTGATTGCTCCACCCCAATATACCATCGTGCTATGGTGTATACGGAGGAGTAATGCTGAGAGAGAATCTCATTCTCCTTTAGAATAGTCCAGGATTTCCGTGCTTAAGTATTCTCCTCCTTGATCTCATCATAGGACATAATACTTATACCCGTATTGGTTCTCTACTTCTAACTTATATTCTGTGAATATCTCAAAAGGTTCGGACTTGTGTTTCAACAGGAACATATGTCTGAATCTTGAGAGATTATCAGAGAATGTAATGAAGTAAAAAGAACCGGTCTTGGCATTTGTAGACAGGGGACCTACATACATCATCATGTATCATCCCAAGAGTTTACTAACTCTTTCTCTGTTTTCAGTAAACGGAGCTGTGGTCATCTTATCTTTGTGACATGACTGGCGAGTTTCACAAGATGCAAATTCAAACTAATTTAAATATGCATCTTTATGTAACTCTAGCTAGTCGGGTCGCATTGATATGACCTAGTCTATAATGCCTCAAGTAGGATTCGTTCATTTCTGAACTCTTCCTCTTGTGTGTGTTCCGTATACTAAGAACTATGGTTTGATTTAGAACATTAATGCTTTTAGATAATGTGCCTGAACCGATCAACTTTTGATATAGGAAATGTTCAAAACATTATCCAACAATACAAAATTTTATCATTTCTTTACTAATAAAGAGACTGATATGATTTTGTATATCAGGTTCGGTATCTAATAACATTCGTTCAGAATCAATGTATTGTAATACAGGGTGACAGTAAGCAACAGACTTGGCTGCAACTCTTGCCCTGTATTCTGCCTCATGAAACTTATCACCCGTTCTCAGTTCTCTACCTTTCTGTAGCCCTATGTAACAAATTACATATCTGGGATCCTGATCTGGTATCATATACCCAGGACGTAAAGGATACTGAGAAACAGTTCTCTGTAATGAACACACCCGAAGATGATGCATCAGCATGTACTCTCTTCGTTTGGGCGGCACGGGAATTCTGGTAATCCCCAATTTCCTGCTCTGTCTTATAACAATTATAAGGTGGAGCGGGACCAACGTTCCCCAGCTCAGTATAACAAGCGGGTTCGGTCAATATTCCGTTTTATTATCTTGATTAAGGCGTGATATGGTCGCTACCTGGAGAGAGAGAGAAGAAAACACTCAGCGTGCGCTCTGCAAGAATATATTGGTTATTATTTTATCTAATCAGGATGGCTCCCACTGCTTTTTATCAAATCTTCCTTCATACCCTAAAAGGAAAGACTAGCCGGGATTAATTACACACTACAAGTTCGCCTATCTTTCAGCCAGGCCAGTGTCGGTACTTTGAGGGAGGTCTTCCGTGCTTTCGCACGAACCTAATTAATGAAAACCTCGTTTTCCCAGAGGCGTAACCTCGTTGACACCTTTCTAGACACCTACTTGATCGGCTAATTGTAATGTATAAAACTCTCCCAGGAGTAACTCTTACTCGCAGCGGGTATCGGGATCCAACTATCTCATAGAAGGTATGCAATCTCATTGCAAATTTCAACACTTGAAATTCCCGATAATATTTTGCCCCTAGCTCGCTATGACCTTGACGCATGCCAAACAACCCATAGTCTGCTAGTCAAGATCAACCCGTACATTTCTTGATTGAATTAAACCCACCCGTACGACCCTTGACGCATGCCAAACAACGCCGTACGAATACCCTAATCCAATCGCATCATATGCTAGCAGATAAGCACTAGTTAGCTACCGTACACTACGCCTTGACGCATGCCAAACAACCGCAGCACGAATACTAACTAGTACTTATCTGAAATGACGGAGGGCTACGACAGGTTTTTCTGAAAACCTATTGCGTAATGAACTTGATATCGTTGTAGAATCAAATGATTTTGAAATGGAGTGTTTTTGATGCTTTTCTAGTTTTTCTAAAGGAGTCACTCCCGGTGAAGGGATCGTCGGTCCTTTCCTCGTCGAATGAGGTGCGGGATATATCATATATATCACTGTGCAAAGCAAAAATACTTAAAAGCAATCAAAAGACAAACCGAGTGTGTAGCATCTGCCAGTTATTGCTAAAGGAGTCACTCCCGGTGAAGGGATCTCGGTCCTTTCCTTATCGAATAAGGTGCAGGATATATCACATATACCTCTGTGCAAAGCAAGAACTGTAGCTACCTGTTTTATTTTGAAATTCGATACTACAACATCTTAGGTTTCTTTTACTTTCATTAATCACATTAATGAAGTCCCATCATTTAAGTACCTAAACATCACAGATAAATACGACGTACACTTATGCCATCCGCATTCGCCTCGATGTCCCCTCGTGCACCGTTAAGTTAGGTAACTAACGGCAGAGCGGGGCAGGGCTAGTGCGGGTGTAAAACTTAAGTAACATCTATATAATATATCATATATACTATATACTGTATCTATCACAGAACATCACATGATCACATCACAGATATCGCAGCAGAAGAATCATATGAAATATTGGATATACTAGGACGTCCGTGTTTTCAATACGAGCCAGTATAAAACACGAATTCCACGGTCACGATGAATAGCCAAACCCACACCCCTAGACCCCTACGAGAGCGGCAAGCAACCCTACCAATCCTGGAGTTAGGAGACCCGGACTCGACTCCTCGAGTTGGTCTCCCACTGGACTCCAGAACCCGGTTACTTGTGCCCTCCTCCTTGGGTCTATCCTAGTGCGGAAAAGTAACTAATATACAAAAGGTGACATCTTCCGCAACCTGGAAGTGCCCAATAAAAGAATATTATATACAGATTTTTACATGAATGAAAATGAAAAACACTCATCTCACATAAAAACCCTCGGCTATTCAAACACGACGATCGAATATAACATATCCAGCAACACATAACATCACATGTCATCAACGTAAGTAAATATGCACATCCCAATTGTCGTTGACATATAGCAACGAAACCGGCGATAGCACATATTACACTTACGGTCACAGAAAAGAAAGTGTAAAACTACAACAGTTGGAATCCGCAACCACCTCAGACATCGCATGCATGACCAAATGAATTCCTTATACATCGCATGCCTAACAATTATAAACCCCCCATTTTAGTCCCATAATCGAAAACACTTTTCAATGTCAAGTCGGGCAATTCAACAAGATTCCCGGCATCCTGATCGAATACTCGTCGCAAACTTTAGTAGACGGCTACACCCCTGATACCGTCGATGAAGTGCACCAAGGCGGAACACCGCTACCGCGAGCACCCGAACGGATGCTTTCGGCGCTGGGGTTCTCCTAAAGTCACTTGGTCGGGGCTATGGAGTGAGGCTGTCTATTAAGTTTACCCGGCGAGTATCCGCGTACGCTACGTGATTGCGACGGACTTTTGATCGCATCAAAATTCCGTGGCAACCGATCAAGTGAGACTAAACTGCTATGTTTATAACATTCATTCAGTTATCTCATAACTTATTGTGAATTCCAATTATTGTATCACATTCCAGATAAATAGAAAATGTTAAACTTTTTCGATCGAACAGTCAAACACCCAAGTTTTCCCGATACAGCTCAACACATGAAATAAGTCTAACAACATTCAGTTCGTGCCTCAGTACCAACGGTCCAGCCGTAGAAGGGTCAAGCCAACGCCTCACATGTGGCATGCCGTACTGCCCCAAACCCTAAGATTCAAAGGGCAGTTCAAGACGGTCACATAATCGAGTTAAGATTTGTTGTCTTCTAGAGGGTCCATCGCGTTACTTGCACTACTTAGAACGTCGTTAAACTACGGAAAAATCCAACACTTGGAAATTTCCCGACAGGGGAAAAATTGGGTATTTATATCCGGTCGAACTTTTTAACATATTCTAACATTTATCCGGAAAGCCACATAGACAAAATCTGATACTCCGATCGAAACACCGAATCCCCAAAACAACCCCAGAAAATTCAACTCTGGAAAAAATATTAAAAATTCCCAGAAAATCCAACTTCAGAAAATAGGAATTACTGTGCAAACTAGGGAAGCTGACGTCATCAACTTGCCGCGGAACCGCCGCAGAAGTCAGGCTTCTGCCGCGGTTCCGCCGCGGTTTTTACTGTTCACAAGAAACTTTTTGCGCCGTAATTCTTAGATTTCCCTGCTGAATTTTTTAGCAATTTTTAATTTGGAAAAACCCACGTTTTTGAAAAAAGGACAGAGAGCATTTTATGAGATGGGGATTCGGGTCGATAGGACTTCAAACTCCGTCTAGACTTCGCCTAAGGCTCTAGCTAGGCTCTGATACCACTGTAGGGTTCCTAGGCACCCTAATGAGGTCTCACAAGGCATCAACCATGCCAATTTCTAATTTTAACGGTGCCGAGAAACCCGACTACTGATCGTTGGCTAGAAAACTAGGCGAAAAAATGAGCTAGTTTACAACTAAACTATAAGATAACGGAAATACAACCTTTGTAGATCCGGTGCTCCACCTCCATAGCTCCGCAACGAAGTCCCCTCGCTGTCCAAATGAATTTCCGGGCTCTAGCGTCGGCTTCGTCGGAGAATAGGCGAGCTAGGTCGTCGATGTCCATGCCGAAGATGATCTACGTCGAAGCATCGCAAGATCAAGCTCTCACTTCACCAAGTCATGAAACTTGTGAAGAAAACACACTCTACTACTTGGCAAGAGGTAGAGGATGAAGAAATAGGAAGTGGGTAGACTTTAGATTTGGATTTCTCACACTTTTCATCAATCCACCATTGATGAAGAGAAGCTTTCTTCATTGAAGAAGATGAAGAAGAAGATAAAGATCTATTTTGATAAGTTAATCAAAAAGAAAAGAAAAAGGAAACTTATCATAATAATAACCATTATTAGGTGTAGAGAATAGACCATGGTTAATTGCATGGGTTAGGGTTAAGCATGAGACAAAATGGTCACAAAGTCAAAGCTTCATGAAGCTTCAAAGAAAGAAACAAAATTTGCAACCATTTCATTTCTAATCTTTTCCAAATAAACAAATAAATAAATGATTAAGAAAAAGAAAACCCTAATCATTAATTTAACCATGGTTTAATCTTTACACTTAACCAAGTTAACATGTATCATCAAACATGATACAATCATTTGCACAAAAAGTATATCACATATACAACTTGTACAAAGCAAGTAAGAAAATCCATTTAAAGTGAACCGATACTAGTTAATACAAAGTAATATATCAAATATATAATTATGCATTAAATCATTAAATCAACACTTGATTCAATGATCCGGTCATGTCGCACATAACCGACTAGTATCCTTTGTATCGGCTTATCGAATCAATCCTTGATTCGATAACTAGGTTATATCGCATATAACCAATCGATACATCCATCGCGAGAATAGAATACGGTATCACATACACGCATTATTCTCGGTCCCGCACATATCTCATATGCGCTCCTATTTCGTTTCGCTTGAGCCAGGAAACCTCTGTGTAGGACTCTAAAGACTCGTCAATACGCCGGCAGCAGGCGATGATCATATCAAACACCCACAAGCCGCAAGCGGTCTGCTAAACGTAACGGCCATCCGGGTATTGAGCGATCTGAAGATCGACGAGCAAGCCCGCTCACACTCCAGTGAATCCAACCAGTAACACTACCGTACAGTCCGGTCTGATCGTCTGATATGTCGCATATCTCGCCTAGGGGTTGTAAACGTCAGACCCCAATAACTCGATAAGTCGTGTCGATATGAGGTCTATAACTATTCGAGATACTACTGGTAACACTTACCAGTAAATCTCAGCAACCCTGGCCAGGGATTTCCTGTTACAGCCAATCGAACACAGCGCAACATCAACCCCCTATACCGGGAGAGACGAATCCCCTCCTATCGCTCATTGCCTCCATGTGACTCGGGACTGTACCCAAAAACCACCGTTTTGCACGCCCTCTTGGACGTGGTAAGATGGAAATCAAAGCACAGTGGGAACCACACAAGACTCTATGACGATCTCGGGTCAACAGACTACTCTGTACCAGTGTCACCAGAGAACTGCCATCTGATGTGAGGTATAATACCATCTGGGAGTTCTCGGCGAGTCCGTCCAGTGTACCCAGTCTCTACTGAGCACCCGTATATCATCTCTGATGTCAAACACCAATGGATATGGGATCATCCATCGCCCATCTGTATGGGTCGAGAAGGTACACGCTAGTCTACTCTGGTATATCGATGCCCCGTCTCGATACACCCTCGACTAGGGACTTTGAAGAATGTACTTATGGACTACCATGTCCCCACTAGTATGATCCGCATCATAGTCCAGGTAGTTAAGTACACATCCTAAGGGCTTTACCAACATGTAATAGAGAGACAACCAGTGTACACGTTAAGGTAAAGTTCAACCAGATAGCATACTATCATGTCGAGCAAGAAAGTCCTCACTATATATGTCCCAGCATCCACTACAATATACATCCTATGTATAGTAATGGCCTTTAGGGCATACATATAACTAACAAAAATATGCAGAAAAACCATCAGGAAAATATAAGAGTTTGTGTGAAATTCGACAGCCTAATTCCACTTACTAGCCGCGGATCCGCGGCATGAGCCTGGCCCATGCGGCGGTTGCGCGGCCGTACGGCATCAATATATAAGGAATTTTACACAGTAATTCTTAATTTCTAGTGGTGATTTTCCTGGGTATTTTTAATAATTATTCAAGAGTTGAATTTTCTGGGATGCTTTGGGGATTCGGTGTTTCGATCGGGGTATCAAATTTCGTCTTTGTGGCTTTCCGGATAAATTTTAAAATATGTTAAAAAGTTCGACCGGATATAAATACCCAATTTTTCCCCTGTCGGGAAATTTCCAAGCGTTGGATTTTTCCGTAGTTTAACGACGTTCTAAGTAGTGCAAGTAACGCGATGGACCCTCTAGAAGACAACAAACCTTAACTCGATTATGTGACCGTCTTGAACTGCCCTTTGAACCTTCGGGTTTGGGGCAGTACGGCGTGCCACATGTGAGGCGTTGGCTTGACCCTTCTACGGCTGGACCATTGGTACTGAGGCACGAACTGAATGTTGCTAGACTTATTTCATGTGTTGAGCTGTATTGGAAAAACTTGGGTATTCGACTGTTCGATCGGAAAGTTTAACATTTTCTGTTTATCTGGAATGTGATACAATAATTGGAATTCACAAGTAGTTATGAGATAACTGAATGAATGTTATAAATCTAGCGGTTTAGTTTCACTTGATATCGAAAAGAGTTTTCGATAATGGGACTAAAATGCGGGGTTTATAACTGTAAGGCATGTGATGTCTAAAAAGGTTGCGGATTCCAATTGTTGTAGTTTTACACTTTCTTTTCTGTGACCGTAAGCGTAATATGTGATATCGCCGGTTTCGTTGCTATATGTCAACGACAATTGGGATGTGCATATTTACTTACGTTGATGACATGTGATGTTATGTGTTGCTGGATATGTTATATTGGATTGTCGTGTTTGAATAGCCGGGGGTTTTTATGTGAGATGAGTGTTTTTCATTTTCTTTCATGTAAAAACTTGTATGTAATATTCTTTTATTTGGGGCACTTCCAGGTAGCGGAAGTTGTCACCCTTTGTATATTATTTACTTTTCCGCATTAGGATAGACCCAAGGAGGGGAGCACAAGTAACCGGGTTCTGGGGTCCAGTGGGAGACCAACTCGAGGAGTCGAGTCCGGGTATCCTAACCCTAGAATTGGCGGGGTTGCTTGCCGCTCTCGTAGGGGTCTAGGGGTGTGGGATTGGCTATTCATCACGACCGTGGAATCCGTGTTTTATACTGGCTCGTATTGAAAACACGGACGTCCTAGTATATCCAATGTTTCATATGTTTCTTCTGCTGTGATATCTGTGATGTGATCATGTGATGTTCTGTGATGGATATAGTATATAGTATATATGATATATTATATAGACGTTACTTATGTTTTACACCCGCGCTAGCCCTGCCCTGCTCTGTCGTTAGTTACCTAACCTAACGGTGCACGAGGGGACATCGAGGCGAATGCGGATGGCATAAGTGTACGTCATACCTATCTGTGATGTTTAGGTATTTAAATGATGGGACTTCATTAATGTGATTAATGAAAGATAAGAAACCTAAGATGTTGTGGAATCGAATTTCAAAATAAAAACAGGTAGCTACAGTTTTTGCTTTGCACAGCGATATATATGATATATCCCGCACCTCATTCGACGAGGAAAGGACTGAGATCCCTTCACCGGGAGTGACTCCTTTAGCAATAACTGGCAGATGCTACACACTCGGTTTGCTTTTGACTGCTTTTGGGTTTTTGCTTTGCACAGCGATATATATGATATATCCCGCACCTCATTCAACGAGGAAAGGACCGAGATCCCTTCACCGAGAGTGACTCCTTTAGCAAAACTAGAAAAGCCTCAAAATCACTCCATTTCAAAACTTCATTTGATTCTACAACGATATCAAGTTCATTACGCTCATGGTTTTCAGAAAAACCTGGCGTAGCCCTCCGTCATATCAGATGAGTAGTAGTTAGTATTCGTGCTACGTTTGTTGGCCTGCGTCAAGGCGTAGTATGCGGTAGCTAACTAGTATTTATCTGCTTATGCATATGATGCAGATTGGATTAGGGTAGTCGTGCGACTTTGTTGGCCTGCGTCAAGGGTCGTACGGGTGGGTTTAATTCGATCAGGAAATGACGGGTTGAACTTGACTAGCGCACTATGGTTTGTTGGCCTGCGTCAAGGTCATAGGAGGCTAGGGGCAAAATATTATCGGGAATTTCAAGTGTTGAAATTTGCAATGAGATTGCATACCTTCTATGAGATAGTTGGATCCCGATACCCACTGCGAGTAAGAGTTACTCCTGGGAGAGTTTTACACATTGCAATTAGCTGATCAAGTAGGTGTCTAGAAAGGTGTTAACGAGGTTACGCCTCTGGGAAAACGAGGTTTACATTAATTAGGTTCGTGCGAAAGCACGGGGGACCTCCCTCAAAGTACCGACACTGGCCTGGCTGAAAGATTGGCGAACTTGTAGTGTGTAATTAATCCCGGCTAGTCTTTCCTTTTAGGGTTTGAAGGAAGATTTGATAAAAACAGTGGGAGCCATCCTGATTAGATAAGATAATAACCAATCTGATCTTGTACGAGCTTACGCTAAAGTGTTTTCTTCTCTCTCTCTCCAGGTAGCGACCATTTCATGCCTTAATAAAGATAATAATATGGATGTATTGACCGAACCCGCATGTTATACTGTGCTGGGGAACGTTGGTTCCGTTCTTACCTATAAGAGTTATAGGACTGAACAGGATGTAGGGGAATACCGGGATTCCCATGCCACCCGAATGAAGAAAGTACATGTTGATGCATTTTCTTCGGGTGTGTTCGTTACAGAGAACTGTTTCTCCATTTGCTCCACGTCCTGGGTATTAGATACCGGGTCAGGATCCCATATATGTAATCAGTTACATGGGCTTAGAAAAGGTTGAGAACTTGGAGAAGGTGATAAAGACATTAGAGTTGGAAATGGTGCAATTGTTGCAGCTAAGACTGTCGGGGAATATCACCTTGTATTACCAACTGGTAATACATTGGTTCTGAACGAATGCTATTACATGCCGAACCTGATATGCAACATTATATCGGTTTCTTTATTAAGTAAAGAGGGATATAATTTTGTATTACAGGATAATGTTATGAACATTTTCCATAACCAAAAGTTGGTTGGATCAGGCACGTTGTGCAATGGCATTTATGTTCTAAATCAATCAACAGTTCTGAACATAACAAACACACACAAGAGGAAGAGTTCCGAACTGAACGAATCCTTTTTGTTGCATTGTAGACTGGGTCACATCAATGCGACACGACTAGCTAAGTTGCATAAAGATGGATATTTAAATCCGTTTGAATTTTCATCCTATGACACTTGCCAGTCATGTCTCAAAGGCAAGATGACCAAAACTCCGTTTACAGGACACGGAGAAAGAGTTACCGAACTCTTGGGACTGATACATAGTGATGTATGCGGTCCCATGTCTACACATGCCAGGGATGGTTCTTCATACTTCATTACATTCACTGACGATCTCTCTAGATTCGGGTATGTGTTCCTGATGAAACACAAATCAGAAGCTTTTGAGAAATTTAGGGAATATAAACAAGAAGTTGAGAACCAAACCGGAAAAAGTATTAAAATCCTACGATCTGATCGAGGAGGTGAATACTTGAGCAATGAATTCCTGGACTTCCTAAAAGAGAATGGGATTCTCTCTCAACTGACTCCTCCATATACACCACAGCACAACGGTGTATCAGAATGGAGGAACCGCACCCTATTAGATATGGTGCGCTCTATGATGAGCACAGCTGAGTTACCTATTTCCTTCTGGGGATATGCACTGGAAACAGCTGCAGACCTATTGAATATGGTTCCTACAAAAACCGTGCCGACCACTCCATATGAGATATAGAAAGGAAAGAGACCATGTCTTAATTATGTTAAGATATGGGGTTGTCCGGCCTATGTAAAAACGCAAAATCCGGACAAACTCGCGGCAAGGTCTATTCTGTGTAAGTTTATTGGATATCCCAAACATTCGCGAGGGTATATCTTTTACCATACCAAGGAACAAAAAGTGTTTGTTTCTCGACATGCCACCTTTTTAGAAAAGGAATTTCTTGAAAAAGAGATTAGTGGCAAGGAGGTTGAACTGGAAGAGGTTCCAGCAATACAGACTACAACAGAAGATTTGGTTGAACCAGAGGATTCAGTAGCTCCCGATGAACCTCAGCCTCTCCGCCGATCTAGTAGGGTTCCTCGCCCACCTGAGAGATACTACGGTTTTCTCATGGATGGTTGGAGCGAGGATTGCATCATGGAGGATGATGACCCAACTAGCTTCGAGCAGGCCATCACGAGTGGGGACTCAGTGAAATGGCTGGATGCTATGCGGTCTGAGATGGATTCCATGCACACCAACAAAGTATGGACTTTGGAAGTTGCTCCTGAAGGGGTAAAACCCATTGGGAGCAAGTGGATCTTCAAGAAAAAACTTGGTGTAGATGGGAAAGTGGAGACTTTCAAAGCTAGACTTGTAGCAAAGGGTTTTCGTCAAAGACCAGGTGTGGACTATAACGAAACCTTTTCTCCAGTAGCTATGCTTAAATCCATCCGGATCATGCTTGCCATCGCTGCATATCATGATTACGAAATCTGGCAAATGGATGTTAAGACCGCCTTTCTAAATGGTGATTTAGAAGAGTGCGTGTACATGACTCAGCCAGAGGGCTTCGTAGATAGTGGGAGCAGCGGGAAGGTGTGCAAGCTGCTTAAATCCATTTATGGATTAAAGCAAGCATCGCGGAGTTGGAACATCTTCTTTGACGTTGTTATCAAAGAGTTTGATTTCGTCAAAAACCCAGATGAACCTTGTATCTACAGGATGGTCGCAGAGAGTAAGGTTGTCTTCCTCGTATTGTACGTGGACGACATACTCTTGATAGGAAATGATATTCCTATGCTGCAATCGGTCAAGTTCTTCTTATCACAAAGATTCTCAATGAAAGATCTTGGTGATGCCTCCTGCATATTGGGAATTAGGATCTATAGAGATAGATCCAAACGGATTTTGGGATTGTCCCAATCCAGGTACATTGACACCATACTAAAGAGGTTTAGTATGGAAGATTCCAAGCGTGGGAACTTACCCACGATCTCTGGAGTCACTCTCTCCAAAGAGATGTCTCCTAAGACTGATTTGGAGAGAGCTCGCATGCAAGGGATACCCTATGCTTCGGCAGTAGGCTCTATCATGTATGCGATGCTATGTACCAGACCCGATGTAGCATACTCACTAAGTGTAGTGAGCAGGTATCAAGATGATCCTGGAGAGAGTCACTGGACAACTGTGAAGAGCATTCTCAAGTACTTGCGAAGGACTAGAGATATGTTCTTGGTGTATGGTAACGGAGAACTCCAAGTAGAGTCCTTTACCGATTCGAGCTTCCAGAGTGATAAGGACGACTCTAAGTCGCAGTCGGGCTTTGTCTTTACCCTTTACGGAGAGGCGGTTAGCTGGAAGAGTTCCAAGCAGGAAACCGTGGCAGACTCGACAATGGAGGCTGAATACATCGCTGCCAACGATGCTGCCAAAGAGGCTGTCTGGATCAAGAAGTTCATTACTGAACTAGGAGTGGTTCCATCCATTGAACATCCAATACCTTTGTATTGCGATAACAATGGAGCGGTGGCTTTGGCCAAGGAACCCGGGTCCCATCAGCGGTCCAGGCATATTCTGAGGCGGTATCACCTGATCCGGGAGATAGTCGATCGCCGGGAGATCGAGGTCAGGAGGGTTGACACGAAGAACAACACGGCGGATCCACTCACGAAGGCCATTCCCCAGATACAGTTTGAGAGACTCTTCGGGATGCTCGGTATGCGATACCACAGCAGCTGGCCCTTGTGCAAGTGGGAGATTGTTAGTTGTATGTATGCCCTAGAGGCCAGTATTGTACAGATGATGCATATTATATTGGATGCTTGGACATATATAGAGATGACTTTCTTGCTCGATATGATAGTATGCTATCTGGTTACTCTTTATCTTAACATGTACACTAGTCTCTTTAAACTGTCTTATAGTTACATGTTGATAAAGCCCTTAGGATGTGTACTTGACTACCTGGACTATGATGCAGATCATACTAGTGGGGACATGGTAGTCCATAAGTACATCCTTCAAGGTCCCTAGTCGTGGGTGTATCGAGACGGGGCATCGATATACCAGTGTAGACTAGCGTATACGCTTCTCGACCCATGTGATGGGCGATGGATGATCCCATATCCATTGGTGTTTGACATCAGAGATGGTATACGGGTGCTCAGTGGAGACTGGGTACACTGGACGGACTCGCCGAGAACTCCTAGATGGTATTATACCTCACGTCAGATGGCAGTTCTCAGGTGACACTTGTGCAGGTTAGTCTGTAGACCCGAGATCGTCATAGAGTCTTGTGTGATTCCCACTATGCTTTGATCTCCACCTTACCACGTCCA
Source organism: Agapanthus africanus (assembly GCA_030015575.1). Lineage (NCBI taxonomy): Eukaryota > Viridiplantae > Streptophyta > Magnoliopsida > Asparagales > Amaryllidaceae > Agapanthus > Agapanthus africanus. The sequence continues at coordinate 620,696,271 of CM057341.1, forward strand.
TGAGGGCATGCAAAACGGTGGTCTTTGGGTACAGTCCCGAGTCACATGGAGGCAATGAGCGATAGGAGGGTTTCGTCTCTCCCGGTATTTGGGGTTGATGTTGCGCTGTGCTCGATTGGCCGTAACAGGGAAGTCCCTGGCCAGGGCTGATCAGAGATTTGCTGGTAAGTGTTACCAGTAGTTTCTCGACCCGTTATGAGCCTCACATCGGCACGACTTATCGGTTATTGGGGTCTGACGTTTACCACCCCTAGACTTGATATGCGATGTATCAGACAAACAGACCGGACTGTACGGTAAGTGTTACTGGTTGGATTCACAGGAGTGTGAGCGGGCTAGCTCGTCGATCTTCTGATCGCTCAATACCCGGATGGCCGTTACGTTTAGCAGACCGCTTGCGGCTTGTGGGTGCTTGATATGATCATCATCTGCTACCGGCGTATTGACGAGTCTTTAGAGTCCTACACAGAGGTTTCCTGGCTCAAGCGAAACGAAATAGGAGCGCATATGAGATATGTGCGGGACCGAGAATAATGCGTGTATGTGATACCGCATTTCATTCTCGCAATAAATGTTTCGATTGGTTATATTCGATATGACCTAGTTATCGAATCATTGATTCGATAAATCGATACATTGGATACTAGTCGGTTATGTGCGACATGACCGGATCATTGAATCAAATGTTGATTTAATGATTTAATGTATAATTATATATTTGATATATTACTTTGCATTAGCTAGTATTGGTTCACTTTATATGGATTTTCTCAGTCGATGTGCAAGAAGTATATATGATATACTTTTGTGCACTACTTTGTGTCATGTTTGATGATACATGTAGTTTGGTGTTGTGTTAAGACTTAAACCATGGTTATGATAATAGTTAGGGTTTTTATTTATTTACTTATTTATTTATCTATTCTTTTTGATAAATAAATATATATGATAACAAAATGGTTTCTTTCATGAAGCTTGATGAAGCTTCATGAAGCTTTGACTAAAGTGACTATTTTGTCATCATCCTTAACCCTAACCATTCTCATTTGACCATGGTTTATTCTCTACACTTAACCTAGGTTAGAAGATGATAAGTGTTGATTTTATTATTCTTTTTTCACAATACTTATCATATTCTAGCTTCATCTTCTCCTTCTTCTTCAAGAGAGAAAACTAGATGCCATCAATGGCAACTTGAGCAAAAGTGAGTGAAATCCAATTCTAAAGTGAACCCACCTCCTATTTCTTCACCCTCTACCTCTTGCCAAGTTGTTTTGGGTGTTTTCTTCACAAGTTTCACAACTTTGTGGAGTCGGAGCTTGAACTTGTGATGCCTCGACGTAGATCGTTTTCTTCACAAGCTCCGACTTCACCTGCTAAACTCCTCGCTTAGCCATGGTCGATGCACTTCGTCTTCTCGGAATCCACGCGAATGTACCTATAGTCAATATGAAATCGCAAAGCTATTAACATCAAATTTGGAAATCCAAATACGGCACGCAGAGGGCTAATAGGTTAGAACCTATAGCCTACGAATGCAAAACAACCACACAAGCCTCGTCGTTGACGTACAAGCGTCCAACGACCAAATACAATATCCAGTTGCAAAACCAAGAAATCCCAATACCGGAAAACATAGCCAAAACCCTAACTAGGGTCGCTATTCATGAAAACCACCAAGACTAAAACCCCAATCCTACCAACAATCCCTATATTAGTAAACTGTAAAGTAGTTTAAGAAATTATACCGATCGATCTGTATCCTTTGGTCTTCAATCTCAGTCCTTAGCATGTTGCGACTGCCTCGACGAAGTTCGCTCTCCGGTCACGCTCGTCGAAGAGGACCCATGTTGAGGATTCTTTATACGTACTCCCGCCTCAAAACTACGGCAACTCGAGCATCCAGTTTGCTAGCCGACATGTCCAAGATTGAAATAAAGAGAGAGAGAGATGGAGTAGAATAATTTTTCTCAAGGCACCCAAGTATTTGGGCGCAGGTAAATGAAGTTGCCAAAATGAGATCAAGTGAAGAAATGTGAGATTTTGAAATTTTTGTGCTTGTAAAACAACAATGGAGCCGGCCATTTTTTTCACTGGCCTTTTTGTGAGTGGTGAGTGAAGTAGTAGTGAGCTTAAGTAATCAAGTACAAGAAAGACCCAACAGCCACCATCAAAAAATCAACACCCCAAATATCCTACACAAATTACAAAAGCAATCAAAAGCATGAACACCTCACCAAGCCCTTGCCCAATTAATGTTCACTGTGAGAAAGAAAATGACCATGCCTAATTAATACTAAAGAATGAGTCATCACAAATGCAAGCAAATGAAATTCCTTCACCAAAAGAAATCCCACGAAATTGTTTATAGCAAATGGCCAAAATACCCATCACAAATTCATGTACCAAATTTCGAAATTAGACAGCCTAATAATGCCCACTGCCAAAATAAAAGTCTACTAAATTTCCATGCCCACTAAAATTATCAGCATAAAGAATTGGCCTAAAAATCAAAACTCATAAATTTCCATCAATTTATACCATTTTACGAAAACCCCAAATTCACAAATCGGTAGTTTTTGCGAAACATATTATTTTAATATTAAATTCCAAATATAATATTTTTATATTTTCTGAAATGTTACTGATCCGGTTTAAACCAAAGCCCACTAGTATTATCTGCCCGAACATCATACGTGCACAAGTACAAGTATGTGATCGAAACCCTGGCGAAAAACCATACGGCCTCTACATCTTTTGCCGATGTAGGGAAACCCTTTGTGTGGGACTCTAAAAACTCGACACTACGCTGGCAGTGGGTTTAACCACAAGCAAGTCAGCGGTACTAGCTGCACGTAACGGCTACCCAGATATCTGTTGATAAGAAGTTCGATGAGCAAACTCATCCGAACTCCTACTTAGCCTATTAGTTATAATCTCCGTACAGACCAGTCTGTTCATCTAAGAGTATCGCATATCTGTCCTACGGGGCGGTTATCGTCAGACCCCTAATAGCGCAATAAGTCTTGTCTGAGTGTAGCACAAAACACCCTGAGAAACTAATGGAGAACCTACTAATAAATCTCGCTTTCCTTTGCCAAGGACTTTGCGTAATGGCTTTCTAAACACAGCGCGATATCAACCCCCAATACCGGGAGAGACGAATCATATCTAACCGCCACTACCTCCAAGTGCTTCGGGACTGCACCCAACTACTACCTGTTTGCATGACTTCTTTGAGCCGTGGTAGGGTAGTAATCTAATAACAGTGGGAACACATTTGAGCCGAAGTAGCAGTGTCAAGTCGACAGATTAAGCTGTACTCATGTCACCTGGGAACTGCTTGTAAGTCGACGTCGCACACACCACGGGTTCGCGGGGAAGCGGAATATTTTAAAAACGATTTTCAAAGCTCGCAACACCGACTTGAACTCTAGTATCGTTGCTAAATTCTAACTAGCCAACCATTTAAAGAGGTTAACTACTCGGAAAGGAGTTTATACCTCACGATACAAGACCTTCGGGTCTTCATTGTTGTCCTCCTCGTCATCATGAGCTATGAGGATCGTAACGGATCGATGCTTTCTAATCGGCTTTCTCGAGTCAAAGACGATCCACCCGAGAGTCTAAAGTCCGAGCTCCAACCTCAAATCCGAGGTAACTAGGGCACCTAGTTTTTTAAACTAGATGGCCTAGGTGATGTAGAGAAAGAAGATGGATTAGTTAGTATTTATATGTATGCCCTAGAGGCCATTACTGTACATGAGATGTATATTGAAGCGGATGCTGGGACATATATAGGTAGGACTTTCTTGCTCGACATGATAGTATGCTATCTGGTTGCTCTTTATCTTAACATGTATACTTGCAGTCTCTCTATTAAATGTTGATAAATCCCTTAGGATGTGTGCTCGACTTCCAGGACTATGATGTAGATCATAATAGTGGGGCCTGGGTAGTCAATGAGTACATCCTTCAATGTTCCTAGTCGTGGGAATATCGAGACGGGGCATCGATATTCCAGAGTAGACTAGCGTATATCTTCTCGATCCATATGATGGGCGATGGATGATCCCATATCCATTGGTGTTTGACATCAGAGATGGTATGCGGGTGCTCAGTGGTGACTGGGTACACTGAACGGACTCGCCGAGAACTCCCAGATGGTATTATACCTCACGTCAGATGGCAGTTCTCTGGTGACACTGGTACAGCTTAGTCTGTTGACCCGAGATCGTCATAGAGTCTTGTGTGTCTCCCACTGTGCTTTGATTTCCACCCTACCACGGCTCTACTGAGCCGTTCAAACAGGTGGATTTTGGGTACAGTCTCGATTCATATGGAGGCAATGAGCGATAGGAGGGGATTCGTCTCTCTCGGTATTGGGGGTTGATGTTGCGCTATGCTCGACTGGCCATAACTGGAAATCCCTGGCCAGGGTTGCACTGATTTACTGGTAAGTGTTATCGGTAGTTTCATGCTTGTTATGGACCTTACGTCGGCATGACTTATCAAGCTACTGGGGTCTGACGTTTACCACCCCTAGGCAAGATATGCGACATATAAGACGAACAGACCGGACTGTGCAGTAAGTGTTACTGGTTGAATTCATAGGAGTGTGAGCAGGCTTGATCGTTGATCTTCTGATCGCTCAATACCCGGGTGGCCGTTACGTTTAGCAGACCGCTTGCAGCTTGTGGGTGATTCGTATGATCACCACCTACTGCCGGCGTATTGACGAGTCTTTAAAGTCCTACACAGGGGTTTCCTGGCTCAAGAGAAACGAAATAGGAGCGCATATGAGATATGTGCGGGACCGAGAATAATACCAGTATGTGATACTGTATTTTATTCTCGCGATTTGTATCATCGGACGGTTATATGTGATATAGCCGGGTTACCGAATAAAGTGTTGATTCGATATATTGATACAGTACATATTAGTCGGTTATATGCGATATGATCGGATCATTAAATCAAGTATTGATTTAATGATTTATCGTATAAATATATATTTGATATATTACTTTACATTAACTAGTATTTGTTCACTTAACAATGATTTTCTCACTTAATGTGCACAAGTTGTATATATGATATATGTTTGTGCACTGGTTTGTATCATGATTGATGATACATGCAAACTTGGGTGTGTGTATGACTTGCACCATATTTAGGTTAATGGTTTATGTTTTTATTTATTTATTTTGATAAAACAAAATGGTGGCTTTTCTTGTTTTGGCTTGAAGCTTCACGAAGCTTCTTACCATCTTTGAAAAAGTCTAACCATTTTGTTTTGTTCTTTGACCTAACCATCAACCTAAACTCTAGTTTACTCTCTACAAAAGTTAACTCACCCATCGTTGCAAGATGATAGACTTCACTTGATTTATTCTTTTTCAATAATTCATTCTATTTTTCTTCTTCTTCTTCTTCTTCATGAAGAAGAAAAACCTTTCTAGAAAAACATCAAGTGAAGAAAAAGTGTGAGAAATCCAAATTTCCAAAGTGAACCCACTTCCTATATCTTCATCCTTTACCACTTGCAATGTTGTATAGGGTGTTTTCTTCACAAAGTTCATGACCAAGTGAAGATGGAGCTTGAGTTTGAGTTTCCTCGACGTAGATCATCTTCGGCATCGAAGTCAACGACCTAGCCCGCTCATTTCTTCGAAGAAACCATCGCTAGGGTCCGGGATCCCAATGATCACAATGAAGGGACGTCAAAACGGAGCTTTAGAAGTGGAGGACCGGATCTACAAATGTTGCAATCCCTTTCACTTTGTAGTAAAGTAGTTTACTTGCTTGCTTTCGCCTTACCTCTAGTAAACGATCTAGATTAGGTTTTCTCGGCACATATAAAAATTTGATTTTGGCATGGTTGATGACTTGTTGAACCTCATGAGGGTGCCTACGAACCCTACAGTGGTATCAGAGCCTTGCTAGAGCTTTAGGCGATTGGTAGACGAAGTTAAAAACCAAATCGAACCCCGAAACCCTAAACTACACCCCTCTCTGTAAATTTTTTAAAAAACTGTGATTTTTGTGAATTAAAAATTCTCAGAAAATTTAGCAGGGTTTTTTTTAGGAATTACTGTGCAGCCCGTGACCACAATTCGATCAAGACGCCGCGGAACCGCGGCCGTACCCTAGGTGGCGCGGCGGTTCCACGGTTATTATGTGGCTTTATTCTTTACTGTTTGCACAGTAATGTCCCAATCTGATTCCTGTGTTTTCTGGGTATTTTTAATTTATACTCAAAAGTTGAGTTTTCTGGGTTGTATTGGGGACTCGATGATTCGATCGAAAACTTTAACTTCGTCTATGTGTTTTTCCGGGTATTTTAGAACATGTTAAAAATTTCGACCGGATATAAATAACCCACTTTTTTCCCTGACGGGAAATTTCCAAGTGTTGGATTTTTCCGTTGTTTAAGAATGTTCTAAGTAGTGCAAGTAACTCGATGGACCCTCTAGAAGACAACAAACCTTAACTCGATTATGTGACCGTCTTGAACTGCCTTTTGAACCTTAGGGTTTGGGGCAGTACGGCGTGCCACATGTGAGGCGTTGGCTTGACCCTTCTACGGCTGGACCGTTGGTACTGTGGCACGAAGTGGATGTTTTTAAACTTATTTCATTTGTTGAGCTTTTCGGGAAAACTTGGTTGTTTGATTGTTCGATCGGAAAGTTTAACATTGTCTATTTATCTGGAATGTGATACAATATTTGGAATCCACAAATAGTTATGAGATAACTGATTTGAATGTTATAAATCTAGCAGTTTAGTCTCACTTAATCGGTTGCCACGGGATTTTGATGTGATCAAAAGTCCATCGCAATCACGTTGCGTACGCGGATACTCGCCCGGTAAACTTAATAGACAGCTACACCCCATAGCCCCGACCAAGTGACTGTAGGAGAACCCCGTCGCCAAAAGCATCTGTTCGGGTGCTCGCGGCAGTGGTGTTCCGCCTTAGTGCACTTCGTCGACGGTATCGTGGGTGCGGCCGTCTACTAAAGTTTGCGACGAGTATTCGTTTAGGATGTCGGGAATCTTGTTGAATTGCCCAACTTGATATTGAAAAGTGTTTTCGATAATGAGACTAAAATACGGGGTTTATAATTCTTAGGCATGCGATGTCTAAGGAGGTTGCGGATTCCAACTGTTGTAGTTTTACACTTTCTTCTCTGTGATCGTAAGTGTAATATGTGATATCGCCGGATTCGTTGCTATATGTCAACGACAATTGGGATGGGCATATTTACTTACGTTGATGACATATGATGTTATGTGTTGCTGGATATGTTATATTGGATCGTCATGTTTGAATAGCCGGGGTTTTTTATGTGAGATGAGTGTTTTTCATTTTCATTCATGTAAAATTCCTTGTATGTAATATTCTTTTTTTGGGGCATTTCCGGGTTGAGTATGATGTCACCATTGTATATTATTTACTTTTCCGCATTAGGATCGACCCAAGGCGGGGAGCACAAGTAACCGGGTTCTAGGATCCAGTGGGAGACCATCTCGAGGAGTCGAGTTCGGGTCTCCTAACTCTAGAATTGGTAGGGTTGCTTGCCGCTCTCGTAGGGGTCTAAGGGTATGGGATTGGCTATTCATCACGACCGTAGAATCTGTGTTTTATACAGGCTCAAAATAAAACACGGACGTCCTAGAATATCCAATTTTTCATATGATATTTTCTGCTGCGTTATCTGTGATGTGATCATGTGATTTGTTCAGATTGATACTGTATATAATATATATGATATATTATATAAACGTTGCTTATGTTTTACACCCGCGCTAGCCCTGCCCCGCTCCGCCGTTAGTTACCTAACCTAACGGTGCAGACGGGACAGCGATGCGAATGCGGATGGCATAAGCGTACGTTGTATTTATCTGTGATGTTTAGGTGGACTTAAATGATGGGACTTCATTGATGTGATTAATGAAAGAAAATAAACCTAAAAGATGTTGTGGAATCGAATTTTTCAAAAACAGGTAGCTACAGTTCTTGTTTTGCATCGCGGTGTTCCTTGTAGAACATCTTGCACCTTTTTCAATAAGGAAAGGGCCTAGATCCCTTCACCGGTAGTGACCCCTTTAGCAATAATTGGCAGATGCTACAACCCTCGGTTTATCTTTGATTGCTTCTATAGTTTTTGCTTTGCACAGCGGTGTATATGATATATCCTGCACCTTATTCGATGAGGAAAGGGCCGACGATCCCTTCACCGGGAGTGACCCTTTTAGCAAAACTAGAAAAGCCTCAAAAACACCCCATTTAAAAACCATTTGATTCTGCAGCGAGATCAAGTTCAAAGCGTTAAAGGTTTTATTAAAAACCATCTGCAACCCTCCGTCATTTTAGGAAGTAGAGTACTTAGTATTCGTGCTGTGTTTGTTGACCATAGTCAAGGCACAGTGTACGGTTGCTAAGTGATGTCTTCCTACACCGCATATGAAGCGATTAGTTAGGACAGTCGCGTGATTTTGTTGACCTTAGTTAAGGGTCATGTGGGTGGGTCTAATTAATTACGAAATGACGGGTAGAACTTGACTAGTGCTTATGATTTGTTGACCATAGTTAAGGTCATAAGTGCTGGGGGTAAAAACCTTTATCGGGAGTTTCAAGTGTTGAAATTTGCAATGAGATTGCATACCTTCTATATGATAGTTGGATCCTGATACTGTAACCCTTCGAAAATCGTTTAGGCAGTTTTTCGGTTATCGGCAAATTTTTCGGCTTTTTCCGTAAAAAGTCAAAATAGGTATTTTTCATTATAGACCTAATTATACAAAATTTAGATAAGATATTACTATAATTTTGTCACTAAAATGTCACTTATAATTATCTAGTTAAATAAAAAAAAATTCGTAATTAATTATTTTTTTATTATTTTAAGCCTTTTTAAATACATTTAATTAGGGATAAATACAAATTTAATTAGGTAAATTTCTTAATTAGGAGTCTTTATAAGCTAAAATATGGTGTTAATAAAATTATATCATGGCTTGCAAACTTTTAGTTTTAAGGAAGGAAATTTAATGAAAAATGTGGTAAAATAAGGGTTTTTTTTGTAAAATGTTGAAAAGAAATGCATTAAATGATAACATGGGGGTGTTTTGGTCCTAGAAACTTCTCCCAAAAATCCCAAACTCCTCTTCATTGCTGCAGCCGACCCCTTACAGCAGCAATTCCCCACTTCCCACTCCATTCTTGCTCCTTTTTTCTTGCTAAAAATCAACAAAAATTCACATTTTTCCATCTCCTTTCAAAGCCAATCCCTAATCCATGCCCTCTTCAACCCAAATTAGTTTAAAAACTTGATGAAAGGAGGCTTCTTGGTGACTTGATCATGCTAGGATTCAATTGGAGAGGTAAAAATTCTAAACTAGTTTGCTTACTTGTGGTTTAATTGTGCTAGAATTTCAATTCTAAATATTAGTTTAGTAGTAAATGTTTGATTAGGAAAAATCAAGAGAAGGTTTTGATTTTAGAAATTAGGGTTTGTAGAATAATGGTTGGATTATGTTAGGGATGGTTATCTAGGTGATTGGAGTGGTTAATTGTGTATTGGTATGCTCGCTAAAACGACAAATTTCAATGTTTGTATCGATTTGGCTTGAAAATCGCTTACTAGATTTTTACGAAAAATAGTATGCGTTCAAATTGCGTTAGGTTAGCAATATTATTAGCTTCGTATAGGATTATTAGAGTGCGCGAACGCGGGGTTTCGTCTAGTCGGGTTGTAGTTTTGTCGATTTCCCCGAAATGACGATTTTAGCTAAAAATTAGCGATTTTCGTGCGTTTTCCCGCGTACCGAGGGCGTGCTATGATTAATTTGAGAGCGTCGATAATTGTATATAGTGACTTGCATCGTTTTAGGTGTTGTAATCTTATGCTTGGTATTGTGCAAATTTAGGATCGGTCGGAGAAACATCGGACACGGCGCGCAAAGGCAAAGCGGTGGCCGGATCAGATTAGCAGGGATTTCTGGTGAGTAGATATATTCATCTATGGGGGAATCGTCTGGATGGCGTGAGGCCCCCCTCGCTAGTTAGGATTACCCTACTTTATGCAATAATTATATTGTTAGCTAGCTTATCCATTTATGTACATGGCATACCCTTATAGCGAACAGTATGCTAGATTGCATGGACATTCACCTTCATATATGCGATATCACTTCGTAGGACACGAACACCATTACCATTGGCATCTGTTGCACGCGCACTATTCATGTGACACACACGCCTTTGGTAATTGCCATGCCACGTGCACGATAGAACCTGTTTATCTTAATATCATCACCAGCATTCATACTTGATATATGAAACTGCATCGCATGCACATATCTCGCATCATCATCATATTTACATAGAACTCTAGCCAAAATTTACATCATACACATTGATATCATAGACATTTGTCATATATATAACATGTGGACATTATGATTTTCTTGAGGATTTCAGTTTTGCTGCGATTTCTGGATTTTTGGGGAAAACCGCAAGAATTTAACAAAAGCCTATATTTATCATTTTTAAAACAAAGTTGCGGTTTTCTCGTGATGTATGTGTCGTCCACCATGAGTTTTCATGTTTTCTGTTGGATTTCGAGACCCGATTCGAGGAGTGGATGAACCGTCTCGGGTACATGGTGGGCCCGGTATGGTACCCCGGGGCAAGAAGATCGAGTTGTAGACGATGAGCCTGGCAGGGGAAGACTACCTACCGGTGATGTCTGGCGCGGCGGATATCCGGAGGATACCGACCGTTGTCGTGAGATTTATGATATGGGCCGATCCGGACTGACGGAGCCCGATATTGAGACAGATATGATTCCTTTTTGGTGTCGATGCTTGACACGGGTTTTCAGATGATTTCTTGATGATATTTAGCCATTATACAGATATTCATGTTCTAAAGTTAAGAATTCAATAACCTTAGCAGTTAAAACACTTAAAGACTTAATAATGACATTGCATACCTGTGCATGTATACTAGAGATATCATAGCACATATGGACATGCATGTTGTGGTGCATTGCGTGCATTCTTACGATTGCCTTATTAGATGTTATATTTACTCACGAGCTGGCAACTCACCCCCGTTGTGCCACAGTGTCTTGCAGGTCGGACCCGTCAGTCTTGTAGCGGCGGGCTATCTTGTCATCAGTTCCTTTTGCTCAGACTCGCGACATCGCCCGTAGGTGGGTTGCGAGTATACTTTATTTCTTTTTGCTTTATCATTGTATCTAGTATTCTCCATCTACCACTTGTATTGTATATGCGACCTAGTGATGAGACTGAGAGATTTGTATATTTGTGGTTGCTTTGGGTTGAGCTCACTTGAGCCGACGTGTGTTTTCTGGTATTTGCATCTCTTTTATGCTCTTTTTCTTGATATTACTATTATATTGCATGTGGTTGTGATCCGCCTTGGGCGAAGAGCTAGCTCCCGCTTGGGGATGCCATTTTTATAATTACAGGTTTATTATCTTGTTGTACCCATTTTGGGGGATAGAAAATACAGTGGAGACTCTGCCGAAATTTTCGGGAAATTTTCGATGTTTTAAAAAGGGATTCTATGCAACTTAATTGATTTCAAAACCGTTTTCATTTAAGGTTTTCCTTCACTCTCTTTTGATTTTGGGTTAGATTTCTGGGCTTTGGCTGACTTAGGTTACGGTACGCCTTTAGACGTCTCGTAATCTAAGTGCCAGTCACGTTCCGTACTTTCGGGTCGTGACAGATACCCACTGCGAGTAATTGTTACTCCTGGGAGAGTTTTGCACTTTGCAATTAGCCGATCAAGTAGGTGTCTAGAAAGGTGTCAACGGGGTTACGCCCCTAGGAAAACGAGGTTTACTTTAATTAGGTCCGTGCGAAAGCACGGGGAACCTCCCTCAAAGTACCGGCACTGGCCTGGCTGAAAGATTAGCAAACTTGTAGAGTGTAATTAATCCCGGCTAGTCTTTCGTTTTAGGCTTTGAAGGAAGATTTGATAAAAACGGTGGGAGCCATCCTGATTAGATAAAATAAATAACAAATCTAATCTTGCAAGAGTGCACGCAGAGTGTTTTCTTCTCTCTCTCTCCAGGTAGCGACCATGTCACACCTTAATCAAGATAATAATATAGATGTATTGACCGAACCCGCTTGTTTTACTGAGCTGGGGAACGTTGGTCCCGCTCCAACTTATAATTGTTATAAGACCGAGCAGGAAATAGGGGAATACCAGGATTCCCATGCCGCCCAAACGAAGAAAGCGCGTGAGATGAATTTCCTTCAGGTGCGTTCATTACAAAGAACTGTTTCTCAGTATCCTCTACGTCCTGGGTATTTGATACAAGATCAAGATCCCAGATATGTAATCTGTTACATAGGGCTACAGAAAGGTAGAGAACCGAGAACGGGTGATGAGTTTCATGAGATAGAAAACGATACAAGTGTTGCAGCCAAGTCTGTTAGTCACTATCATCCTGTATTACCAGAATACACCGATTCTGAACGAATGTTATTAGATACCGAACCTGATATACAACATCATATCAATCTCTTTATTTACTAAAGAAGGATATAATTTTGTATTGTTGGATAATTTTTTGCACATATCCTATATCAAGAGTTGATCGGTTCAGGCACGTTATCTGAAAGCATATACATTCTAAATCAGACCACAGTTCTTAACGTACAGAACACACACAAGAGAAAGAGTTCAGAATTGAACGATTCCTTCTTGAGGTATTTTAGACTAGGTCATATCAATGTGACCCGACTAGCTAAAGTTAAATTTAGATGCATATTTAAATCAGTTTGAATTTACATCTTGTGAAACTTGCCCGTCATGTCATAAAGATAAGATGACCATAGATCTGTTTACTCGAAACAGAGAAAGAGTTAGTGAACTCTTACGACTGATACATAGTGATGTATAAAGGTCCCCAGTCTACATATGCCAGGACTGGTCCTTTGTACTTCCTTACATTCACTGATGATCTCTCAAGATTCGGACACATGTTCCCCTGTTGAAACACATATCTGAAGCTTTTGAGAAATTCAAAGAATATAAGTCAGAAGTAGAGAACCAATATAGGTATAAGTATTATGTCTTATGATGAGATCAGGGAGGAGAATAGTTGTGCATGGAATTCTTGGACTATTCTAAAGGAGAATGAGATTCTCTCTCAGTGTTAGTCCTCTGTATACACCACAGCACAACGGTGTATCGGGGTAGAGCAATCACACCCTATATGATATGGTGCGCTCTATGATGAGTACTGCTGAGTTACCTGTTTCCTTTTGGGGGTTATGCACTTAAGAAACTGCATACCTATTGAATTAGGTTCGAATCAGATCACTGCTAACCACTCCATATGAGATATGGTATGGGAAGAGCGTATCTCTTAAGTAAGTTAAGATTTGGGATTGTCCGGCCTATGTCAAAAGAAAAATCCGGACAAGATAGAGGCAAGGTCAGTTCTGTAGAACTGGAAGGATTTCCAGCTATACAAACTACAGCTGATGATTTGATAGAACCAAAGGATTCAATAGTTCGCAACGAACCTCAGCCTCTCCGCCGATCTAGAAAGCTTCCTCATCCGCCTGAGAGATACTTTGGTTTCTCGATGACAGTGGGAGCGAGGAATGCATCATGAGATGATGACCTAACTAGTTTCGAGCAGGCCATCAAGAGTGGGGACTCTGTAAGAATGGCTGGATGCTTAGCGGTCTGAGATGGAATCTATGTACACCAACAAAGTATGGACTTTGGATGCTATATCTGAAGGGTTAAATCCCCATCAGGAGCAAATATATCTTGAGAAGATTACTTGGTGTAGATGGAAAAGTTGAGACTTTCAAAGCTAGACTTGTTAAAGGTTTTAGTCATCGACCAGGCGTGGATAATGATGAAACCTTTTTCCAGTGCCTATGCTTAAGTCCATCCGGATCTTACTTGACATTGCTACATACCATGACTACGATATCTGGTGGTTGGGTGTCATGACTGCTTTTCTAAATATAGATTTAGAAGAGAACGTCTATAAGTTCACAGCCAGAGGGCTTCGTAAACAGTGGGAGCAGCGGAAACGTTTGCAAGCTGCTTTACAGAATAAAGCAGGCATCGCGGAGTTGGAACGTCTGTTTTGATGCGATAGTCAAAGAGTTTGACTTCATCAAAATGGTAGATGAAACTTGTATATACAAAAAGGTAGTAGAGAGTAAGGTGGTCATCCTCGTATTGTACGTGGACAACATACTCTTGATAGGAAAAGAGTTTCCTATGCTACGCACGGTCAATCTCCTCTTATCACATGGATTCTCCATATAGGATCAAAGTGATACCTCCTAAATCCTGGGTTTTGGATCTATGAGATAGATCTAAATGGATATTAGGATTCTCACTAAGTGTAGTAAGATGGTATCAATCGATCCTGGGGAGAATCACTGGAAAGGTTCCAGGGTGATAAGGACGACTGAATGTCAGTCGCAGGCATTGCCTTTACCTTCCGTGGAGGGATGGTATGTTGGAAGAGTTCCAAGCGAGATACCGTTGCAAACTAGACGATAAAGGCTAGTGACATCGCTATCAAAGATACTACCAAAGAGGCAGTTTGGGTGTATATTAGTTCATAAGATGAACTAGGTTCCTACCATTGTGTGACAATGGAAGTGTGGCTTTGGCCCAGGAACCCCGATCACATCAGTGACCCAGACATATTCTGAGGCAGCATCACCTGATCATGGAGATAGTTGATCTTCAGGGTGATCAAGGTTAGGAGAGTAGACTCAGAGTACAACACGGCGGATCTACTCACAAAGGCTTTTTTCCAGATAGAGACTTTTATGGGATGGTTGAGTATGAGATACTACAACCACTGCTACAGATGGCCCTAGTGCAAGTGAGAGATTGTTAGTTATATGTATGCCCTAGAGGCCATTACTGTACATGAGATGTATATTGTAGTGGATGCGGGACATATATAGGTAGGTCTTTCTTTCTCGACATGATAGTACGCTTTCTGGTTGATCTTTATCTTAACATGTATACTTGCAGTCTCTCTATTACATGTTGATAAAGCCCTTATGATGTGTGCTCGACTTCCAGGACTATGATATAGATCATACTAGTGGGGCCTGGGTAGTCAATGAGTACATCCTTCAATATTCCTAGTCATGGGAATATCGAGACGGGGCATCGATATTCCAGAGTAGACTAGCGTATATCTTCTCGATCCATGTGATGGGCGATGGATGATCCCATATCCATTGGTGTTCGACATCAGAGATAGTATGCGGGTGCTCAGTGGTGACTGGGTACACTAAACGGACTCGCCGAGAACTCCCAGATGGTATTATACATCACGTCAGATGGCAGTTCTTTGGTGACACTGGTACGACTTAGTCTGTTGACCCGAGATCGTCATAGAGTCTTGTGTGTCTCCCACTGTGCTATGATTTCCACCCTACCACGGCTTTACTGAGTCGTGCAAACAGGTGGTTTTTGGGTACAGTCCCGATTCACATATAGGCAATGAGCGATAGGAGGGGATTCGTCTCTCCCGGTATTGGGGGTTGATGTTGCGCTATGCTCGACTAGCCAAAACTGGAAATCCCTGGCCATGGTTGCACTGATTTACTGGTACGTGTTATCAGTAGTTTCATGCTTGTTATGGACCTTACATCGGCATGACTTATCAAGCTACTGGGGTCTTGTAAGTCTACGCTAGCGCCCCGGCCGTCTACAGACGCCATATGCGGAACAAAAACTTTTTAACTGGCGCTATCGTATACTTTAACCCGGATCTGCCATTATTGCTAAACTAACAAACTGTAAAGAGTGTAGAAAGGTTATACCGAACGATCCGAGTCCTTCGTTCTTTAACCATCATCCCACGCTCCGTTGCGGTGGCTCCGATCTCGTCGATCTCCGATATCCTCGTCGAGGTGGCACCACGTCGACGATTCTTTAAACGGGCTCCCGCCTCTGACTCGAGGCAACTCGGTCGTCAAGTTTGCTAAAAAAGACGACCAAGATTGATGTAGAGAATGGGTAGATGACTTTGTCTCACTTCATCCAAGTCCGTGGACGATCGGTTAATGAAGTTGCCGAGGGAATTGGGTGATGGAATGAAATGAACTGTAAAATTCCATGCACCCCAAATACTATCATATCTTTTACAACCATATGAAAACCTCAAGTGAGAGAGTGAGTGAGGAGAGAGAGGGGGCCGGCCTCTTATAGCAAAGAGGGAGGTGACCGTAGGAGAGGGGGGGTAACCATACGATAAATATCATAATGTGAACACATGAAAATATCTTAAGTAAAACAAAACCTCATTGAAATCAAAGCATGAGTCACAAGACACCTCACCATATCTAGAACCTTCTAGAACCTTCTAGAAGCATGACTCACTCTCATCCAAGAAAAGATAAATCCGTCTTTAACCGAATGTTAAAAGACGGCTGATAGAAAACTGGAAACTGGCAACTTCCAAAAGTGATCCTGAAACGACTTTCAGGATAACCCCGTAACTGTATAAATATACCCGCATTTGTATTACGACCGAATACAAATGCAACTGAGACAACGATATTATACCTACTCAATATAATACTCGGATCCGGCTTAAACCAAAGCCGACCAGTATCATCTGCCCGAAAAATGACACGTGCCTAAACGCACGTGCATTTTCCGAACCCTGCCATAAAACCATACGGCCTCTACAACGTTTCGCCCGAACTTGGGAAACTGTCTGTGGGGGACTCTAATGACTCGTCAGTACCCTGGCAGTGGGTTTAACCACAAACCGTCAGCGGCACTAGCTATGCGTAACGGCTGCCCATGGACTGACCTCAAGGGAGGCCGAGGAGCGAACTCAAGGAAGACCGATGAGCGAACTCCTCCGAAAACCCTACTGAGCCTAACAGTGAAAATATATATACAGTCTGGTCCATTCGTCAATGAGTATCGCATATCCACCTAGGGGGCTAGTAACGTCAGACCCCCAATAGCAGTATAAGTCATGTCGGAGTGTAGCCCAATAACACCCTGAGATACTACTGGAGTACCTACCAGTAAATCTCCTGCCATGGCCATGGACTTTGTGTAATGGCTCTCCTAGACACAGCACGACCTCGCCCCCAATACCGGGAGAGACGAATCCCCTGCCGATCCGCTCACGTGCCGCCATATGGCTCGGGACTGTACCCAAAAGCTACCTGTTTGCACGACTCCTTTGAGCCGTGGTAGGGTAGAAATCAAATCACAGTGGGAACTCACACGAGACAAATGACAACCTCAGGTCGATGAACTAACCTGTACACATGTCACCAGGGAACTGCTATCTGACGGTAGGTATAGTACTAACTAGCAGATTCCCGGCGAGTCCAGTCCGGTGTACTCATAACCCAATGAGCACCTGTATACATCTTAGGTGATCCAACTGACACCAGTGGCTTGTGAGACCGGCCACCGCCCCTCGTCGGGGTCTCGACTGTATACACTAGTCTACTCCGGAGTATCGATGCCCTGTCTCGAAACTCCCACGACTAGGGACCACAATTAAGGATATGCATATAAACTACCCAACTCTCACGTATATGATCGCCATCATACTGTTGGTAGTAAAGCAAGATCCTAAGGGCTCTATCAAAGTGTAACATGCAATCAGTCACCTGAACATGTACACGACTGATAAAGGCAAACCAGATAGCATACTATCATCTCGAGTAAGACTGTTCTACCGGGATAGGTCCTACGCAATCATTGCAATCACGTACCTGCGATCCAATAATTGACTATGAGGGCACTATCTCCAACAATCTCCCACTTGCACTCAAGGCTAATATTGCGATGTCGACTACTCACAGCCCGTGTGAAACCGAACATCCAACTCCTCTACTAATCAGTTCCACAAAGCCCGTTTGTAAAACTATTGTGTTCGAGAAATAGCCTCAGTGAGTGGATCCGCCTAGATGTTTCTTTCTATATCTCTCTAAATCTCAAGTTCGCGGAGAAAGCCATCTCCCGAATCGAGTAATACCTGTCTTAGAATATGTCTGGATTTCTGATGGGACCTTAGTTCATAAATGAACTCCATATCCAAACTTCTTAGACCGAATCGATCACTGAACCTAATCAGTATCGGGCACCTTGCCACCCACAGTATCCTCTTGGACCACCTGTCCATAATACTGTCCCTCTTCGTCAGAGGGAAAAACTATAACTCTGACAATCACTCTGTCAACCATGTCACCTTTTGAAGCCTGGAATGATGATCGTCTCCCAAAGGAGGCTGCCGTCATCAAATCCGTAGAACATGCACTTATGTTCTAAAACTGCTTCCTTATGTTTCTCCAGGATTGGATTAAAACAAACTTATTGCATCTAGTGCAAAAACAACATCTGGTGCGGTACTTGACATCTCATGATTGACTCAATTGCCTAAGCAAGTGATCTGCCAATCATGCACAGCCCTCTCCCCTTTAGTCTATACGACACCTTTAGAGAGGGTGACTCCATCACCTGCAGGTACACCACCATGCTAGGAGTCATCTATTCTAAAAACCATTAGAATACTGTCAAAGTACCCACATTGGGAAACTACCCAAATCCAGATCTAAAACCATAGATCTAGAAACCATAATGTCTGATATTATATCCATATCCTGTCTGGAGAAACAACTGTGTGACGACCACAGTACAACCGATCGTAGTATAGGAATTTTACTTCCTACTCTGTGTATGTCATCCAGATACCATGACATCACACCCTACTACCTTCTTAACAGATCCATCCCCTATTCTGATTGAAGTCAAACCTATGACTGTCACATCAAAATTAGATGATCTATCTCCGCTATAACTGCTCAAGTCTATAAATAGACATAAGCTAATTGCCCACTAAGCTTCCGCTGCTCCCACTGACTATGACAACCCTCTGGCAGAATAATATACACGTACACTTCTAAAGCTAGTTTAGAACGACGCTATACTTATCCTCCTGCCTGGTCTCATAGTCTGGAACAACAGTAGTGTCAAGTCTGGGTAGATAAGAACCTCCCTGTCACCGTCCTTGAGGCTACCGAAGTACCTCTCGGGTGTCTGAGGTTACCCACCATATCTGCGGAGTGGCTATTGGAATGTCAAACCTGATTGAATATATAGGTCCTATTAAATTTTTCGTAATCGTTTGCGGTTCTGGAATCACTTCCAGTTCAACCATACTCCCACTACTGTTTACTGAAAAAGATCCATTTTACTAAAACTGTGGCGAGTCAAGAACAATATCACTATTGATCTTCCAAATGGTAGAATATCAACCCTCGTCATAGCCAGGGTCAACCCACAAACAGCCATTACAGAAACGTGCCCTGAGTTTTCCAGAGTCTGGTTTTAAGCATAAGCTGGACAACTCCCCGTACCTTAACATCATTTAAGGTACGATCTATTCTATATCCAATATAGAAACTTTGGCACTTATTTAATTGGAACCATATTCAAATCATGCAGCTGTCTCCAGTGCATATCACTTTAATGGAAAGAGGCTAATCAGCATTACTCAACTTAGAAATCCATCCAATTATGAGTAATCTGAAAGAGAAACACGTTTCTCAAAACCATCACTATCATCTGAATACCAATCACAAGAATCTACATCTTCGATCTCTTTGAAGAATCCCGATACTTGTGATACCTGGTTCTCTACTTTATTCTTATACCCACAACTTCTCAAAACTTAGACCTTGTATTTCGACGAAACACTTGTCTAAAAACTAGAGAAGTTATAAGTAAACAGAACATAGTACGAGGACCTACCCCTTTGTCCTGAAGGACACTGGACAACATACAATACTCTGTATAAGTCCGCTGAGTTTAATAACTCAAAACCTGTGCGTCGTAGGTTGAAAACTGTACCCTGGCGATTTCCTCAAATATCACCAATTACAACGAATTCCGATATAATGAGGATAATCACCTAATTCCCAATAACTTACTCCCACTCATCATCTGTAAAACCATACAGATATGAGAATGAAACCTGGTAAATACATACCCTTGGAGTAAGTGTCTAATCGGGAAAACAGTTTTTCTTTAACAATGCACTGAAACATGAATATGTTTCGTAGGGGTATCCTGGTATTCATAGCAATGCCTCTTCCATAATCCAATTCATGACTTCAACCGTATATTTTATTGCCATCTCTCCAAATCCCTTTATTTGTCTTTAGTCGTTACCTTCTGTACACCATCGTTTAGGCTAAATGGTTTTCTTCCTTCCCTACCGTTCGGCACCAGCCTATGGTTTGGAAGAAGACTATCCAGGAAACATAATAGGTGTACCTTCCTAAACCAAGGAGTACTCGCATCTCGAGAGAAGGTGATGATAAAAGACAACTGAATAATACCTTATTCCTTTAAAGGTGAAAATAGGAGTGGCGACGAAGTACGCGGTTTTGGTCGTGAATGATATCAGTCGCAATTTACTTTGCCCTCTTTCTAATCCCTTTATTTTGTCTTTACATATTACCTTCTGCACACCCTACTTAGGCTAATTGGTTTTCTTCATTCCCTACCTTTCGGCACCTGCCTATGGTTTGGAATAAGACTATCCAATATGCGTAATAGGTGTACTCTTCTAAACCAAGCAGCCCTCGCAACCTGAGAGAAGGTGATAACAAAAGACAACTGAATAAACCAATTCTATTTCTCCTGAACCTTGATCCATCCTCGAAGAAGTCCCTTCGAGTTCGTATATAACCATACGATGGATCTATCCAATGGAAGTGGATATCCGTAGTAATACGGGTGTTCTGAGAAATTCAAAAGGTAGAAGAAGGAGTGGCAATTACTTATGCAACATTGACAATCCAAAAGCCAGTATTTTTAAGAAGGTTCGGTCAACTTGGTCACTGAGTCATAGTCTAGGGTCGGTCAAAGGTCGCTGCCAAAGGGAGAGAGAGAAAAGAAACACTCTGCGTGCACTCTAACCTAGATCAGAATGGTCATAACTTTTATCTAATCCGGAAACCTTCCACTGTCCTGTCAAATTCTCCTCCAAACCTGAAAGAAGAATCAATCGGGATCACCCAAAAAGTAAACCAACTCATCAGTGGGAATCGGGATCCAACTCTCATCGCATGATAACGTGATGGAATGCATCCACGTTACTCATACTCCAGAAGGTATGCGCATACTTGGAAAGTTTTAGTTTCTTTAGAAACTCCCGATCTGATTTTTGCCCCATGCTCTTATAACCTTGGCTTTGGTCAAAATGTCATAAGTCACATGCCAAGTTCTACCCATCACTATCTTGTCAATTTGAACCCACCCGCACATGCCCCTGACTTTGGCCAATCGGCAGAACGACTGTCCCAAACTAACTCATCTATCTATGCAACAATCGAAATACCCAGCAGCTACCAAACACTATGCCTTAACTTTGGCTAAAATACATAGCTTGAATACTACTGAATACTCAAAAGAAGTGACGGAGGGCTACGGCTGGTTTTTGGCGAAAAACCTTTAGCGTAGTGAACTTGATATCGCTGAAGGAACCTGATAGCTTTTTAAAATATAGTGGCGAAAACCTTTTGCTAAAGAGGTCACTCCCGGTGAAGGGATCTCGGCTCTTTCCTCGTGGAATGAGGTGCAGGATATTCCACTGAATACCTCTATGCAAAGCAACATGTAATCGACTATAGTGAAGTTATTACCCTGACGCAAACTTCTGCCCAAGGGGTTAGTCCCGGTGAAGGGATATCGGCCCGTGCCCCGTCGAATGAGGTGTAGGATATTCCACTGAATACCGCTATGCAAAACAAAAGGAAACGTCTTTGCAATAACACTTTTTAAATTTGTTCCAACAACTGAAAACAGGTTTGTTTTTCTTTGCATTGATCAGAATCAACGCAGTCCCATCAATCAATCACACCAGAAAAGAACGAAAATAAAATGTATGTATATGCCATCCGCATTCGTCACTGGGTCCCGTCATCACCCGTTAGGTTACTTAACTAACGACAGAGTGGGGACTGGACTAGCGCGGGTGTAAAACATATACAACATCTAATAGTATATAAACCAATATACAATAATCGCTCCAGGCGTGATAATATGCAACATTACAGAAAAGTAATAAGCATCACAGAACAATACAGATAATCTGGGATCCCCGAGTTTCACAGAGCCGCTGCTGAAACCCGACGTTCCCCTGTCGTGTGGATAGCCTGTGCAATGAAACCTAGACCCCTACGGGTGCGGCAAGTTACCCGCCAAAACCTGAAGCGAGGTAGTCCCCACAGCATAGTGAATGGAACACCCGGCACTTCACGGAATCCGGTAATCTTGGGCACCCCTCCTTGGGTCAACCTGTACCCCCTACGAGTGCGGCGAATAGTCTGCCAATTTTAGAGTGGGGCCCCTCTGCCTCTCAAAGCCATGAAATGCGGACCCGTTGCCCTCCAGAACCCGGCTATCCGTGCACTCCGTCGCGGGGTGAAACCTAGTACAGTAATGAAAAATAGTACAATAGGTACATCGACCGCAACCTGGTCGTGCCCCAGAATAATATTATACAACAGGCAGTGACGGCAGTCCACAAGTTGGACGCTCGCCCCGCAATATCAAATGTACAAATAAACCCAAACTGCACTACCATTGCACACTGCTATCCACCACGACAAATCCGCAACATCACAGCACAACACAGAACATCAACACGAATGTCACGTTCGCAAACCCGTCTAAAAGAACTATAGCAGTCGGACGCGGTTTACCGATCAAATGACATTCCCGGTCGGAGATATAATGTAAGCACTGTAAACTAACATGTTTAAATTTCGATCGACCAAATATCAAGAAGTGGGCCCCACTGCTTACTGGTGAACAGTAACAAAATCTGGGCCAAAACGATATTTACCAAAAACCCCAAAATCCAACAGAGAACCCACTGTACAAATTTGGGGCCACGACCTCACTGTATGGCCGCGGAAGCGCGGTCAAACCATAGGTTTGACCGCGTTTCCGCGGCTATATCATCGAATTACGTGCCCAAATTTCTACGTGGTTCTTAGAAAAGCCTGCACAGATTTTTAAGACATGTAGAATTAATTTTTGAGACCATTTAAAAACAACAGAAACTGTCGAGCTAGGATTTTGCAATTTTCGATTTCCGGTTCGATCGATGTTTTAAACGCGTTAGCACAAGTTAGCATAGCAAAATGGTGAGGCTCTGATACCACTGTAAGTCTACGCTAGCGCCCCGGCCGTCTACAGACGCCAAATGCGGAACAAAAACTTTTTAACTGGCGCTATCGTATACTTTAACCCGGATCAGCCATTATTGCTAAACTAACAAACTGTAAAGAGTGTAGAAAGGTTATACCGAACGATCCGAGTCCTTCGTTCTTTAACCATCATCCCACGCTCCGTTGCGGCGGCTCCGATCTCGTCGATCTCCGATATCCTCGTCGAGGTGGCACCACGTCGACGATTCTTTAAACGGGCTCCCGCCTCTGACTCGAGGCAACTCGGTCGTCAAGTTTGCTAAAAGAGACGACCAAGATTGATGTAGAGAATGAGTAGATGACTTTTTCTCACTTCGTCCAAGTCCGTGGACGATCGGTTAATGAAGTTGCCGAGGGAATTGGGTGATGGAATGAAATGAACTGTAAAATTCCATGCACCCCAAATACTATCATATCTTTTACAACCATATGAAAACCTCAAGTGAGAGAGTGAGTGAGGAGAGAGGGGGGGCCGGCCTCTTATAGCAAAGAAGGAGGTGACCGTAGGAGAGGGGGGGTAACCATAGGATAAATATCATAATGTGAACACATGAAAATATCTTAAGTAAAACAAAACCTCATTGAAATCAAAGCATGAGTCACAAGACACCTCACCATATCTAGAACCTTCTAGAACCTTCTAGAAGCATGACTCACTCTCATCCAAGAAAAGATAAATCCGTCTTTAACCGAATGTTAAAAGACGGCTGATAGAAAACTGGAAACTGGCAACTTCCAAAAGTGATCCTGAAACGACTTTCAGGATAACCCCGTAACTGTATAAATATACCCGCATTTGTATTACGACCGAATACAAATGCAACTGAGACAAAGATATTATACCTACTCAATATAATACTCGGATCCGGCTTAAACCAAAGCCGACCAGTATCATCTGCCCGAAAAATGACACGTGCCTAAACGTACGTGCATTTTCCGAACCCTGCCATAAAACCATACGGCCTCTACAACGTTTCGCCCGAACTTGGGAAACTGTCTGTGGGGGACTCTAATGACTCGTCAGTACCCTGGCAGTGGGTTTAACCACAAACCGTCAGCGGCACTAGCTATGCGTAACGGCTGCCCATGGACTGACCTCAAGGGAGGCCGAGGAGCGAACTCAAGGGAGACCGATGAGCGAACTCCTCCGAAAACCCTACTGAGCCTAACAGTGACAATGTATATACAGTCCGGTCCGTTCGTCAATGAGTATCGCATATCCACCTAGGGGGCTAGTAACGTCAGACCCCCAATAGCAGTATAAGTCATGTCGGAGTGTAGCCCAATAACACCCTGAGATACTACTGGAGTACCTACCAGTAAATCTCCTGCCATGGCCATGGACTTTGTGTAATGGCTCTCCTAGACACAGCACGACCTCGCCCCCAATACCGGGAGAGACGAATCCCCTGCCGATCCGCTCACGTGCCTCCATATGGCTCGGGACTGTACCCAAAAGCTACCTGTTTGCACGACTCCTTTGAGCCGTGGTAGGGTAGAAATCAAAGCACAGTGGGAACTCACACGAGACAAATGACGACCTCAGGTCGATGAACTAACCTGTACACATGTCACCAGGGAACTGCTATCTGACGGTAGGTATAGTACTAACTAGCAGATTCCCGGCGAGTCCAGTCCGGTGTACTCATAACCCAATTAGCACCTGTATACATCTTAGGTGATCCAACTGACACCAGTGGCTTGTGAGACCGGCCACCGCCCCTCGTCGGGGTCTCGACTGTATACACTAGTCTACTCCGGAGTATCGATGCCCTGTCTCGAAACTCCCACGACTAGGGACCACAATTAAGGATATGCATATAAACTACCCAACTCTCACGTATATGATCGCCATCATACTGTTGGTAGTAAAGCAAGATCCTAAGGGCTCTATCAAAGTGTAACACGAAATCAGTCACCTGAACATGTACACGACTGATAAAGGCAAACCAGATAGCATAGTATCATCTCGAGTAAGACTGTTCTACCGGGATAGGTCCTCCGCAATCATTGCAATCACGTACCTGCAATCCAATAATTGACTATGAGGGCACTATCTCCAACAGGTCTGACGTTTACCACCCCTAGGAGAGATATGCGACATATCAAACGAACAGACCAGACTTTGCGGTAAGTGTTACTGGTTGGATTCACAGGAGTGTGAGCAGGCTTGCTCGTTGATCTTCTGATCGCTTAATAACCGGGTGGCCGTTACGTTTAGCAGACCGCTTGCGGTTTGTGGGTAATTGATATGATCACCACCTGCTGTTGGCGTATTCATGAGTCTTTAGTGTCCTACACAGGGGTTTCCTGGCTCAAGCGAAACGATATAGGAGCGCATATGAGATATGTGCGGGACCGAGAATAATACCAGTATGTAATACTGTATTCTATTCTCGCGATTTGTATCATCGGACGGTTATATGTGATATAGCTGGGTTACCGAATCAAGTGTTAATTCGATATATTGATACACTACATATTAGTCGGTTATATGCGATATGACCGGATCATTAAATCAAGTATTGATTTATTGATTTAATGTATAAATATATATTTGATATATTACTTTACATTAACTAGTATTTGTTCACTTAAGATTGATTTTCTCACTTGATGTGCACAAGTTGTATATATGATATATGTTTGTGCACTAGTTTGTATCATGATTGATAATACATGCAAACTTGAGTGTGTGTATAACTTACACCATATTTAGGTTAATGGTTTAAGTTTTTATTTATTTTTTTTGATAAAACAAAATGGTGGCTTTTCTTATTTTGTCTTGAAGCTTCATGAAGATTCTTAGCATCTTTGAAAAAGTCTAACCATTTTGTTTTGTTCTTTGACCTAACCATCAACCTAAACTCTAGTTTACTCTCTACAAAAATTAACTCACCCATGGTTGCAAGATGATAGACTTCGCTTGATTTATTCTTTTTCAATAATTCATTCTATTTTCTTCTTCTTCTTCTTCTTCTTCATGAAGAAGAAAAACCTTTCTAGAAAAACTTCAAGTGAAGAAAAAGAGTGAGAAATCCAAATCCAAAGTGAACCCATTTCCTATTTCTTCATCCTCTACCACTTTCCATGTTGTATAGGGTGTTTTCTTCACAAAGTTCATGACCAAGTAAAGTTGGAGCTTGAGTTTGAGTCTCCTCGACGTAGATCATCTTCGGCATCGAAGTCAACGACCTAGCCCGCTCATTTCTTCGAAGAAACCATCGCTATGGTCTGGGATCCCGATGATCGCCGTGAAGGGGCGTCAACACGGAGCTTTAGAAGTGGAGGACCGGATCTACAAAGGTTGTAATCCCTTTCACTTTGTAGTAAAGTAGTTTACTTGCTTGCTTTCGCCTTACCTCAAGTAAATGATCTTGATTATGTTTTCTCGGCACATATAAAAATTTGATTTTGGCATGGTTAATGCCTTGTTGAAGCTCATGAGTGTGCCTAGGAACCCTACATTAGTTTGTTTTTTGAAACCCTAGAATTCTCAACATATGAGAGGCTTAAGATTTAGAGGAAGAAGAAGATCACTTGAGGAAAGAGAAAGTGTTTTTCATAATGATGATGGAATATGGATCTCTTGATATGACTATAAGCTTGCCCAAAATATCTTACACAAAATATCTTATGCCACAAAATAATCTAACAAAATATCTAAGTCAAACAATGCCTCAACAGTCAAACCAAGTAGCAATGCTTGAATTATCATATATAAAAAAATAACAATTCATTTCCTTCACCTCATAATTGTTTTAATCAAAAGATAAAAACCCGAAGAGGTATCTCCTTCTAGAAGCAATCTTGAGAGAATTATAAGAATGCCGCTCATCCGTATATACATACCCGCATCCATATTCCGAAGAATACGAATACAATGAGACAAAAATAATCCATCAATATAATACTAGGATCCGGCTTAAACCAAAGCCCACTAGTATTATCCGCCCGAACATCATACGTGCACAAGTATACGTACGTGATCGAAGTCCTGTCGTAAAACCATACGACCTCTACATCTTTTGCCCGATGCCGGGAAACCCTCTGCGTGGGACTCTAAAGACTCGACAGTATGCCGGCAGGGGGTTTAACCACAAGACGCAAGCGGTACTAGCTGCATGTAACAGTTACCCATGTATCTGTCGATAAGAAGGACGATGAGCAAACTCATCCGAACTCCTATTGAGCATGTCTGTGACAATCTCCGTATAGTCTGGTCTATTCGTCTAAGAGTATCGCATATTGGGCCTAAGGGGTGGTAAACGTCAGACCCCTAATAGCGCAATAAGTCGTGTCTGAGTGTAGCGCAAAACAGCCTGAGAAACTACTGGAATACCTACCAGTAAATCTCGCTTGCACTGGCCAGGGTCTTTGTGTAATGGCTTTCCAAACACTGCGCGATATCAACCTACAATACCGAGAGAGATGAATCCTATCTAACCGCCACTACCACCAAGTGCTTCAGGACTACACCCAACTACTACATGTTTGCACGACTCCTTTGAGCCATGGTAGGGTAGTAATCAAAGTACAGTAGGAACACACTCGAGGCGAAGTAGCAGTGTCAAGAAGACGGACTAAGCTGTACTCATGTCATCTGGGAACTGCTTCCCGACGATAGATATAATACCCACCAGCAGTTCCTGGTGAGTACTGTCCAGTGTAATCATAACCCAATGAGCACCTGCATACTATCTCCAGTACGAAGTACTAATGGCTGTGGGACAAACCATCTCCCCTGCTGGGATGAGAAGCATAAACACTAGTCCACTCCGGAGTATCGATACCCCATCTCGATAATCCTATGACTAGGGACCTGTATAAGGATGGGCTTATGACTACCCAGCCTCCACTAGTTTGACTTCCATCACAACTCTGGTAATCAAGCAAAGATCCTAAGGCCTCTACCAATATGTATAAGCAATATGCTAAAAGAAACAAATGCACATATTGAGTTAGAAACAAACCAAGTAGCGTAATACCATTTTGAGCAAGACTGTTAATACAACTATGAATTTCCCAAGCTTCTATTAAGTAATATACATACCAGTATGATACAATAATAGCCTCTAGGGCATATATTACTAACAATCTCCCACTTTCACTAAGGCCACGTATTAGCATATCGCAAACTTATGATCTCGATTAGCCTCTCGAACTGTGTCTGATAGATGGCCTTTGTAAGTGGATCTGAAGTGTTATTCTCCATATCTACTCTCCTCACCATGATCTTACGGCGATCAACGATCTCCCTGATCAGGTGGTACCGCCTCAAGATGTGTCTATACTTTTGATGGAACTTGGGTTCTTTCGCTAAGGCGATAGCGCCGTTGTTGTTATAATACAGAGGTATTAGATCTACAATGGTTGGAAGCACCTAAAGTTCTGTTAGGAACTTCTTCATCTAGACCGCTTCCTTCGTGGCATCATAAGCAGCTATGTACTCCACTTCCATCGTCGATTCAGCAATGGTGTCCTGCTTGGAGCTCTTCCAACAGACCGCCCTTCCATTGTGGGTAAAGACATAACCCGACATGGACTTGGAGTCATCCTTATCACTCAGGAAGCTGGTGTCAGCAAGGTCTCGATCTGGAGGTCTTTTCCGCAATACACGAAGAACATCTCCTTAGTTCTCTTCATGTACTTGAGAATGTTCTTTACTGCTATCGAGTGTTTCTTCCCTGGGTTTGACTGACACCGGCTTACCATGCTTAGTGCTAAGCAACATCTGGTCCGATACACAACAACACATACATTATAGACCGTACCGCAGAAGCGTAGGGTATAGATGCATGCGAGCCCTTTCCAAATCAGTCTTGGGAGACATCTTTTTAGAGAGGGTGATTCCGTGATAAGCCGGTAGATTACCGTGCTTTGAATCTTCCATACTAAACCTTTTTAGTATGGTGTCGATGTACCTAGACTGTGAAAGTCCCAACATCCTATTAGATCTATCACGATAGATCTGGATCCCCAGAATGTAGGAGGCATCACCCAGGTCTTTCATGGAGAACCTCTGTGACAAGAATCCTTTGACAGATTGTAGCATAGGAATGTCATTTTCTATTAAGAGAATGTCATCCACGTACAAGACGAAAAATAAAAGAGTTCTCCCTACAATCCTACTATATATGCATGGCTCATCTGGATTTTCGATAAAGTCAAATTCTCTGACCGTATCATCAAAACAGATGTTCCAACTCCTCGATACCTGTTTTAGTACCTAAATGGTTTTAAGCAACTTGGACACTTTCCCGCTGCTCCCACTCTGAATGAAACCCTCTTGCTGATCCATATAGATGCACTTTTCCAAATATCTATTTAGAAAATCCGTCTTTATGTCCATCTTCCAGATCTCTTAATCATGGAAGGCAGAAATGGAAAGAGGATTCGAATGGATTTGAGCATAACCACTGGAGAAAAGGTTTCATCATAATCCAAACCAGGTCTTTAATTAAAACCATTTGCAACAAGTCTAGCCTTATATGTTTGAACCTGTCCACTACACCAATCTTCTTTCTGAAGATCCATTTGCAGCCTACGGGTTTTACCCCTTCTGGAGCAATGTCCAAAGTCCATACTTTGTTGGTATACATGAACTCTATCTCGTCCCACATTACATCTAGCCATTTCACTGAGCCGCCGCTCTGAATGGCTTGCTGGAAGCTAGTAGGCTCATCATTGTCAATGATGCAATTCTCTCGTTCCCCGTCTATAAGAAAACCGTAGTATCTCTCGGGCGAATGAGACTGCCTACTATATCTGCGGAGTGGCGCGGGGATGTCCGGTTCATATGAAACCTCTGGTTCTACCATGCTTTCACTAATAGCTTGTGGTTCTGGAATTTCTTCCAGTTCTATTGCGCTTCCACTTTTCTGATTTTCTAAAAATTCAGATTTCAAGAAGTGGGCATGACAAGAAACAAAGACCTTTTGTTCCTCTGCGTAATAGAAAAAATATCCCCTGGAGTTCTTTGGGTATCCCACAAACATATACAGCACTGAGCTGTTGGCTATAGTGCCCTTAAGGCAATTATCATAGTGGCAGGTAGGCGATTGCGATGATTGAGGGAGGACCTATACCGGTGGAACAGTCTTACTCGAGATGATAATATGTTATCGGTTTGTCTTTATCATCATGTACATGTTGATAGAGCCCATAGGATTCTTGCTTGACTACCACAATTATGATGGCGATCATTTACGTGGGAGCTGGGGGTCTATAAGCACATCCTTAAATGTCCCTAGTCGTGGGAGTATCGAGACTGGGCATCGATACTCAAGAGTAGACTAGTGTATACTGATCGAGACCCCGACGAGGGGCGGTGGCCAGGTCTTACAAGCCATTAGTGTTCGTTTGTTCATCTAAGATAGTATACAAGTGCCCATTGGGACATGAGTACACTGGACGGACTCACCGGAAACCTGTTAGTTAGTATTGTACCTATTGTCAGATAGTAGTTCCCAGGTGACATGTGTAGAGGTTAGTCTGTCGACCTGAGATCGTCATTTGTTTCATGTGAGTTCCCCTTGTGCTTTGATTACTACCATACCTGTAACATTTCAGAAAAATAAAATATTATTTTTGGGAATTTTTATAATTAAATAAAAAATATTATGAATATTTTGATAGTGCGGTATAATTA
This sequence comes from Agapanthus africanus, assembly GCA_030015575.1. NCBI lineage: Eukaryota > Viridiplantae > Streptophyta > Magnoliopsida > Asparagales > Amaryllidaceae > Agapanthus > Agapanthus africanus. Next base: position 620,727,226 of record CM057341.1, read on the forward strand.
AATACCGATAAATTGGGAAATATTTGGAAAATTATAGGAATTTCTGAAATGAGGGCGTTTTATTTGATTTAAGCATATTATAAATTCTTTATGATTAATTATATTCCATTTTAATGTTAATCGCGATTAAATATCACTAATCGTGCATTAAGCTTGAATTGTGCACATGACATGCACCATGTCATATTATACTTTTTACATTTTCTATCATTGCTTTTCTTTGGTTTTGATGCATGGTTTGTTTTTTTTAAATGAGAAGAAAAGAAAATAAAAGAAAAGAAAAAGGAGCATGAGAAAGAGAGAGAGAGCTCTAGAATTTTCCAAGACCTTTTGACATGGCTCATTGTCATCTCTTCACCATCTTCATCATTTCTTTTCCCTCATCACACATGGTTGCCCTCCTCTCTCCACCACCTCCTATACCTCACTTCATCCCCAAAAACATATCAAAACACCAAAATCCCTTCATTATAAACATTCATAAGCTCATTACAAACACTTTGGACCAAGACAAATGGGATTTTGAAAACTTGGGGCAACTCATGAATTTTCTTGAGTTGCCAAATGAGGTAATTTCTCCACCATTAGTGTAGTATTTCAATTCCATAAGGATCTATTCATGTTTAGAAGTGTTATAGTTTAGATTAGTGAACTTTGAAAATTCCAAGTTGAGATTTAAGGGATATTATGTGTTGTGATGGTGCAGTTGAGGATTAGTAGAGAACATAAATTCTTTTAGTGATAGTATATTGGACTAAAACTAGAGACTTAACCCCAAGACTTGAATTTTAGTTTTGCCGATATTGGGGTTTTGTGAGAAATTTGATAACTTTTAGAGATCTGCTGTGACTCGGAGACTTGGAAATTTATTTAGCAATTATAGTGATATGCGCAGGTGACCACAATACTACCCCTGAAACCCGAGCCCCTATACCCAAAGTTAGCCGCAGATTTAATCGATATGGCTACAATTTGCGGCCATATTTTGAAGTTAGGCAGTGATCGTTTATTGGAAGCTAAATCATCTAATAACTAGACCTCTACTATATGCAAAATTGGCTAATTCATCCTAGGAAAAAAATCTGGAGGTGTTTTCTTGAGTTGCTGCTTCGTTTTGCAACTTCGTTTTAAAATTTGGTTTTGGTATTTGGGTTTTTAACTCGACGGTTTGATATTTGTACATCGACGTCGAGAATTTGTTTGGCTTTTCTTGCATGTGTAGACCATAGGTTTTAACCTAAGTGTGATTCGTATGCCGTTTTTGTTTTCCTACGCGAATTTGTTTATGATACGATATATGTGATATGTAGGTACCTCCATATGGATTTTGCAGGACAGGGGAAGAGCATGGCGACATCGACTTCGGCAAGCAAGGACCAAGGTGAGTAGATGTATATCTACAGGGGAATTCGGGTGGATTGCGTATAGCACCTGATTGGTAGAGTTTTTGCGTGCTTAGTTAATTACCGCAATCAAGACGGTTTCGCTTGTAGCTAGCCGGTTAAGTACCGGTCGTCCGCAGGGAGATGGGAATCTTTTTCTAAGTGCTTTAACGAGTTAAGTCCAAATGTCCAGGTTTGTTTTTAGATTAACTATGTGCTAAAATGATATATAAAGAGAGCCTGTTAGGGTTAGGATTAGGTTAGTTTGAGTTGGGAGTCGCTCACTTCTTTCGTTGCCACTCTTAATATCAGTGTTACGGTAATCGGCAACAACGGGGATTAGGGACTAGGAAGGAACTTGCGAGTATAAGCTAGACTTTCCAACGCTTAAGTTCTTCCTTTTGGTGCTTGTCCGTCCATTCTTGCCTCTTAGCCTTAACCTCCGGTTAATTCAACCACAACCGGTTTCACTAAGGAATCACCGCTATCATGTAGGATATGGTGCCATAGGGAGCGGATTGTGGTTCAATTAACGGGAGTCCGAATTAAGATGTTGGGCAAGAAAAGAGTGAAAGAGATTTCCTTCTCTCAAACTTTCCTTATCCTACCCTAACAAGTGAGAAAACTACTTACCCATTATATGAAAAAGGAAAATAAAACAAAGGAGGAAGATAGAAAGAAAGAGATTAAAAGATTACAACTAGCTATTTGAGACCTCACTTTGGTAAGGATCAAGCTTAAGCATCATTATTGTTTAAGGATAAAGAAAAAGAGAACAAGAAAGAAACAAACAACAAATAACAACAACTAGATTAGCAAATGAAAAATACAGGCAATTATAATTAACAATCATAACAAGACAAGTATGGTAACAAAAAGAACTCTTTTAGTCATCACTTCACTCACAAAAGCTCACTACAAGGTTTTAATGGAGAAGTGGAAGAAAAAAAACAACATATATCTAAAATCTAAATACAAGAATAAGCACCCTTGGCTTTGGCAAGTTCTGGACTATTTATAGGCAGGCAACAGAAACTCTAGGGCAACATTCAGAACAAAAATGAAATGACCAAAACGCCCCTAGAAAATAATCTTCTGCTGACTTAGTCAGGCCGCGATTCCGCGGCTTAAGGGTGCTTATGCCGTGAAACCGCGGCCTTAATATGGAGTTAGGCTTTCAGGTTTTGTCGGTTTCCCTGGTTTTGTGTACTCTTCAGTGTGGTATATGTTGTATTCCAGAATCTCTACACAATATTTCCAGAATTTCAGCATAACAATTGGTGATGTGATGTGGATCTTTTGCCATGATTTCCTTGAGCTCCGCGTAGATATGTTGGATCTTGTGTTGACATTGAGCTTTGTGCATGAAAATGACATCGATTCACCATTTTGTCCCTTAGACTGGTGTGCGGGAACATACGGATAGAGAGTGGAGACCCATGTTTTATATGTGGTTGGCAGTAATCCGGTTTTTTTCGTGCTTTTCCATGAATTTCATTGTTTAGAGCTGAGAACCTGTATCCTACAATTAACTAGCAAACACGGCTCAAGAGTACCTACCGATAAGCAATGTGATAAAAATTGGGTGGTATAAAAATTCAAAAATCTGATATGAACAAATACCCCCAAACTTATCATTTGCTCGTCTCGAGCAAAACCAATTTATTCACAAATAATTCCTAACCTCACTATCGCAGGGAACGCGATTGCACTGAGCATGTGTAACATGCCGTTAAACCTCTAGGTGTCCCTAGTAGGAGGAGTGTTGTCTCCTGAGGGTTTTCAGCGGATACTACCTACAAAATCCGGTTAAGCTAGTTTTGCAAAATAACAATGATTCAAACCCTAAAGTTTTGTTTCAGAAAATAACAATTCTTTTATCCTAAGTCTAGACTATCGAACCTTTATTTTTCACACCTCGCTTCTTATTTAACTTATGATTTTATATGTGTTTACGTGCAGTGCAAATAGTGTCGTTAAGTTCCAGAAGGATCGATTAAAGTCATCATGTCACACAATAAAGCCCAGATAAAAATTTTAAAAGGATCACATAAGTTTTATAAGGAGTTAAGCATTTTTCAAGTTTCGTTTTCCAGTAAGGTTTCAACTTCAGAATTTTTATCTTCCTTAACAAGAAACTAAGTCTTATTTTTCACTCCACCTTTTTCTTGTTTTCATTTCATACACACTTCTGTGAACGTGCAATAGTCTTTATCATAGAATAAAACCTTCATATCTCCGCTAGAAATATTTTTTTATAAAAACCTGTCTTTTGTCAAGATTATTCTCACACAAAGAACCGTTAGGAATTTTAACTCGGAGAGAACACTTGCTTGACTTTGTTTTAATCTGGACTTTCTAGGCTTCTTAACGAGCTTTGGGCCAATGCACCCAAGCTAGTTGGCTTTAGGGCATTAGGTGTAGAGACACCCCAGCGGACTTAATTACTCAAGTTACCTAGGTCCAAAAAACAAAAGACGATTTAGCATGAAAATCATGATGATTCAATGCGAACGGAGATATAACCGGCAGTTCAGTTATTTTTTGGATAAAAGACGTGTATAGTGGGTTAGGTGTGTAATCATTCCAATCAAGTTTCAGATGGGCTATTTTTCAGAATTAGTTCCAATTAAGGCATCAATAACATTCCTTCATATTCGCTTCACTTCAAAAACTATTCTTGATATTACTTATTTCAGAACAAACCTATTTGATCCTCAGAAAATCATTTATCCATTTAAAAGTTTTTAGACATAATAGACTTGTCATCTAATTTCCAAAACTCACGACATGTGTAGTGTGATGTAAATACGTATATGAGCTATAGTTAACTTCAAAGAAGAGTTATCTTTCAGGTTTTCAAAATCTAAAAATAAGATTTAGTTATTCTCATCTTATCAAACAAAACCGTTGAAATGTTGAATACGAGTTCTCCCACTAGCTAACTTGACAGAAAAGTTTTTATGTTTTTAGAAAATTTTCTGATTTTTATGGATTTTATGGATTTTAGTATGCAGATGCAAAATATACATATGAATGCGAAGGTTAGAAATGTGTACCGAGCGTACCCCTAAACTTAAACTGGACAGTGTCCTCACTGTCATTGCATGAAGAGATCATTGAAGGGTCACAATTGTCGGTTAGATATACACATTTTTTTTTGTTTTTAATGAAAAGAAGAATAGTAAAAATGGAAAAGAATATCCACAAATATATACAAAAAAGGTATATACATACCCCCAAACTTATTTGGAACAGTGTCCACTGTTCTTGGCTGGATAACCGAAGTTTGGTGGTAGGCAGAGGAAGATTATGCAGGGTAAACTGGCTCCTGTAAGACCATGAGCTCCTCTGTTGGTTCGGTGCTAAGGTACGGTTTAAGTCGGTGTCCGTTTACTTTGAAAAATGAACCGTCCTTTGGATTCTCCAAATCCACAGCGCTATGCGGATACACATTCTGCACAAAGTATGGCCCTTTCTAGCGAGATCTGAGCTTACCTGGATGGAAATGTAGCCAGGTGTCGTAAAGCAGCACCTGTTGACCAGGTGTGAATGTTTTGCGCAAAAGGTGTTTATCGTGAAATACCTTCGTTCGGTTTTTAACGACAACCGCGTTTTCGTAAGCCTCATCCCTAAGCTCGCTCAATTCGTTCAACTGCAACTTCCGATGGCTGCCCGCATCTTCTAGAGACAGATTCAGCTCCTTTATCGCCCAAAATGCGCGATGCTCTATTTCCACAGGGAGGTGGCAAGCCTTTCTGTACACAAGCCGATAGGGAGACATGCCAAGATCGGTCTTATAAGCAGTTCGAAATGCCCAAAGGGCATCAGTGAGTTTCAACGACCAATCCTTACGGTTCTTAGAAACCGTCTTCTCCAGTATCTGCTTGATTTGCCGATTTGAAACTTCGGCCTGCCCACAGGTTTGGGGGTGGTAGGGCGTAGATAGGTTATGATAATTGCAAAATTTCCGCATCAAGACCTCGAAAGTCTTATTACAGAAATGAGTTCCATTGTCGCTAATGATCGCTCGGGGGTGCCCAAACAGGGAGAAAATGTTTTCTTTAAGAAACCGAACGATAACCTTGTTTTCGTTAGTCCGGCTGGGCACAGCCTCGACCCACTTAGAGACGTAATAAACAGCGAGAAGGATGTACAAGTTCCCAAAAGAGCTGGGAAACGGCCCCATGAAATCTATCTCCCAAACGTCGAAAATCTCCACAACCAAGATTCGTTGGAGCGGCATCTCGTTCCTCCTGGATATCCGGCCCAAGTGTTGGCACCGGGAGCAAGTCTTGCAGTAGTCATGAGTGTCTTTGAAGTGTTGTGGCCAGTAGAAACCACACTGCAAGATCTTCTCAGCTGTCTTTCTGGGGCCAAAATGCCCGCCACATGCTTGATCATGGCAAAATGACAGCACACTCTTGAATTCATCGTCAGGGACACACCGACGAATAATCTGGTCGGGACAGTACTTGAACAGATAGGGTTCGTCTCAGTAAAAGTGTTTTACTTGGGATAAGAATCGAAGTCTGTCCTGACTTGACCATTCAGTCGGTAGTAATCCTGTGGCCAAATAGTTCACAATATCTGCGAACCAGGGTTCGCAAGATACCGTCAAGAGTTGTTCATCAGGAAAAACGTCATTGATCGGAATTTGAAGCGACGACGAAGAAGGAAGTCGTGAGAGATGGTCGGCGACTACGTTCTCACATCCTATTTTGTCCTTGATGACAAGGTCAAACTCTTGAAGCAAGAGGATCAAACGTACTAGCCGAGATTTTGCATCTTTCTTCACAAAAAGATGGCGTGGAGCAGAATGGTCTGTGTAGACAATGACTGGAGAGCCGATGAGGTAGGGCCTGAACTTTTCTAAGGCAAATACAACAGCCAAGAATTCCTTCTCAGTTGTTGTATAATTAAGATGGGCATCGTTCAGGGTTCGGCTAGCATAATAGATTGCGTGCGGCATCTTGTTGATGTGTTGTCCAAGGACAGCACCAATGGCAAAGTCGGATGCATCGCACATAATCTCATATGGGTGCGTCCAGTCAGGTGAAGAAAGAACGGGAGCAGAAGTGAGTGAGCTTTTTAATAACTCGAATGCAGTCACACAGCTCGAGTTGAAGTCGAATGGCGTGTCCTTGGCCAGCAAAAGAGTCAAGGGCCTAGCAATCTTGCTAAAGTCCTTGATGAACCGTCTATAGAAACCGGCATGGCCAAGGAAGGCTCGGATGTCTCTGACGCATCTAGGAGGAGGGAGATTGGAAATGACCTCAATATTCGCTTTGTCAACCTCTATGCCATTTTGCGAAATGATATGTCCTAAGACAATACATTCGCGCACCATGAAGTGGCACTTCTCCCAATTCAATGTGAGGTTCTTGTCGTTACATCGGGTAAGAACAGCGTCAAGATGCAGCAAACACTCATTAATGGAATCGCCAAAGATGGAGAAATCGTCCATGAAGATCTCTAGGAATTTTTCCACCATGTCTGAGAAGATTCCCATCATACACCGCTGGAAGGTAGCGGGCGCATTGCATAACCCAAAGGGCATGCGACGATATGCAAACGTGCCGAAAGGACAAGTGAATGTGGTCTTGTCCTGGTCTTTTTCGGTGATGGGAATCTGATTATAGTCGGAGTAGCCGTCAAGAAAGCAGTAGTACTCGTGTCCGGCCAATCGTTCAAGCATTTGGTCAATGAAAGGTAGCAGAAAGTGGTCCTTCCGCGTTGCGGCGTTGAGTTTTCTGTAATCGAAGCATACTCGCCACCCAGTTTGGGTGCGAGTAGGGATTAACTCGTTCGCCTCGTTAGTGATGACCGTTATGCTTGATTTCTTGGGGACAACGTGAATGGGGCTAACCCACTGGCTATTAGAGATAAGGTAAATGATACCACTATCCAGACACTTTACGATTTCCTTTTTCACAGCCTCCTTCATGACTGGGTTGAGTCGCCTTTGTGGATCCCTGGCTTGTTTGGCATCATCCATCAGATGAATGTGATGTTCAACGATCAGGTGACTAATCCCCTTGATGTCCGCCATGGACCAGCCAAAAGCTTGCCTATTGCTGTGCAAGACCGCAAGAAGGCTTTCTCTTGCTCTGGAGCTAGAGAAGCCGAGATGATAAGAGGGAGGGTCTCGTTCTCACCCTAGTAAGCGTACTTAAGGTGAGACGGCAAAGGCTTGAGTTTGAGCGCTGGAGGTGAAACGATTGAAGGCAAAATTGGTGAAAAGTTCTCGAACTCAAAGTTTCCAGCAAAGGTTCAAAACGAGTGTAAGCGACCGAGTTGGATGGTTCAGGTAACTCATCCGGAAATTCGAAGGATTCAAACTCGTGTGGTGAGTGTCTAAGATCGTTCGAGAAAGTGAAACACTCGTAGTCATTGTCGGGCGCAGAAACAGCAGCAGGTTCGAAGAGGAATGCACTAATGGCGTTAAGCTTATCGTGATCGAATAAAAACTCCTCGAATTCACACTCTTCTGGGGTGATCTCCTTGATTGAGCAAACGTCTAGTATATGAGCATTAGGTTCGGTGGGCTGATTCCCCAACCTAAAAGTGTTGAGTTCAATTGTCATGTTTCCAAAAGATATGTTCATTGAACCATTTCGACAATTGATCACAGCATTTGAGGTTGCAAGGAATGGGCGACCGAGTATCACCGGAATTTGATTCCGGGGGTTAGCTACAGGCTGTGTGTCTAAAACAATGAAGTCAACAGGGAATATGAAGTCCCCAACCTTGATTAACACATCCTCTAGCTCACCCCTAGGATGGGTGATCGATCGGTCGGCCATTTGGAGAGTGCAGTGTGTGGGTTTCAGCTATCCTACACCTAATTGCTCATATACGGAGTACGGAAGCAGGTTAACACTGGCACCAAAATCTAATAATGAGTGGTTGATGTTCTTATCCCCAATGGTAATAGAAATCGTAGGACAGCCAGGGTCCTTCCGTTTTTGCGGTAAAGATTGGATAAGAGCATCACTCACAGCACTAGCCTATAAAACTTTCTTGGGTACCTGGGACTTTCTCTTTTTCGTGCACAAGTCCTTTAAGATTTTCGCGTAAGATGGGACTTGTTGGACAACATATAAAAGAGGAATGTTGATGTTAACCTGCTTAAACAACTCCAGAATCTTCTGCATTTGTAGATTTTGTTTATTGGACCTCAACCGGTTTGGAAATGAAACGTTTTAAAAATTGGTTGAGTCCAATGCTTGTGGAGGAGATTGTGGAGTTGGAACTGATCCCAGAGCTGGAGTTTTCATGGAGTGAGAAGTCGGTCCGTTCAGAGTAGAAGAAGAAGAAGAAGAGCCTTTTGACGAATGGAGAATAGGCTCAGAAGACGAAGAAGAAGAAGAAGAAGAAGAAGTAGAAGAAGCGGTCGGGGTGTCATTATCTTCAATTGTTGTGCCGATGTTGTTGTGCAGCATCCTTCCTGATCTCAATGTAGTCACGGCACTCACATTATGGTTCTATTGTTCAAGAGCAACATGTACATCATGTGGGTGACCGGGATTTGGGAGTGGTTGAGATGGAAGCTTCTCCTTTTCTCGCTCGTTTAACGCCGCATTCAGCTGTGCAATCTGGCCTTCGATGGTCTTCATGCTTTGCCCGTGTGCAGCAGTGTGTTGCACCAAAGACTGAATAGACGACTGGATGTTGGCGGTGGATTGCGTCGATTGTTTAACGAATGCCTCCAGTCTTCGTTCTAGCGAGGAAACCTTATCGTTGTTTGATGGAACAAAGTTGTTTTGCGGAGAAGAATTGTTGGATGCAAAGTTGTTCGTCTGATTTTGAAAAGGTTGGGGTTGGAAGGGCTGCTGAAACTGATGTTGCACTTGTTGTTGCGGAGGAGGGGGCCTCTAGAAATTGTTGCCTTGGAATTGATGTTGATTCTGATTCCAGGCGAAATTGGGGTGGTTCCTCCAACCGGGATTGTAGGTGGAAGAGTATGGATCGTTTCTCGGTCTTTAGTGAAATGCAGCATTAACCTGATCCTGTCCTTGAGATGGTGAATTGTAAGGAAACTCTTCGGTTAAGTGAGAAGGATTGGAACAACAAGCACAAATTGTACGAAGGGGAAGAACAGGGGCAGGCGCAGGAGATAAAAATTCGCTTTCTATCGCTTCAAGTTTTCTCGTTATTGCAGCCATTTCATCTTTCATCGCAATAGAGACATCAAGTTGGTGAATTCCTACCCTAAACTGACCAGTAGAAGTGGAGGAAGAAGAAGAAGAAGAAGTTGGTCTGGTGCTCTCTCATTGAAGCGTTTGTTCCGTAAGATCATCGAAGAATTGCCACACTTCCTCGTCAGATTTCGATAGGAAGTGGCCCTGACAAATGGTTTCTAACAATTGGTTGGTTGCTGGGTTCAGGCACTCGTATAAGGTTTGGCAAAGTTGCCATTTCTCAATACCGTGGTGAGGGCACTGAACAAGAAGGTCTTTATACCGGTCAAAGCACTTCCAAAAGGGTTCAGTAGGAAGCTGAGATAATTGATTGATTTCGTTACGGATCCTTGCGGTTTTATGATACGGATAGAATTTCTTGAGAAACGCTTTCGCAAACTCGTCCTAACTAGTTATGGAGTGGGAAGCAGTGCTATACAGCCACTTTTCAGCAAGATCGCACAAAGTGAACGGAATGACCCGTAGCCGTATAGCATCGTCCGACAGCTGGGTGGTTTTCATCATGGCACAAACATTTTGGAACTTGTTGATGAAGATATAGGCATCTTCAGATTCAAGCCCATGAAATTTCGGAAGCATGTTAATGAAGTGGGGCTTAATTTCAAAATTATCCCCATTGGCCGGTGGAATGCAAAGACAGGTGGGAAGTGCAGAGCGGGTGGGATAGAAACGATCCTGGAGCGCGATTCACTGTGGCGCTACGACAGGCGGTGGTGGTGGGTTATTCGCATCCATAGGAGGTCGAATCAATCCCGGGGGAGTTGAAGGGATGTTTGGATTAAATACTGACATCGCAGAAGAAGAGGTTGGTGATGGTGAAGGTGAGGATGTATGAACAGAATTCCGGTCAACGTCGGAGTTGGCCGGCAAAGGTAAGGGTGAAAGAGGCGTGGGCGGAGTTTCGACGTCTGCGTCGATCGCGTAGTCGGTAGCGACTAACGTAACGCGGACTAGGAGGGCGCTAGTGTCCCGAGTCCAAGCGGACATATACTAAACGAGTTTAGTATAGTCAAAGCGGAGAAGGTGGGGGTAAGAAAACGTCAATGGAGAAATACGATGGGTGGTGGGTAGAAAAAATGGATTCTGGCGACAAAAGGCAAGCTTTTAATAAAGTTTTTGGTTTTTTGTGTTTTTTTTCCCTTTTTATAAAGAGCTTTACAGAAATTTGTACGGACTTACGGCTCAAGCAATCACAAACAAGATATGCACAATCCCACCTAGATCTAGGGTCACTTAGGTCAGCTTGACAGCTCCTAACTGTTCCAAAGGGCTAGAAATAGGACCTCAAACCGCCTCTTCTCCGCCAATTGCGGCCAGGTAAGTGCCAGGTAAGTGGGAGGCTCCCCACTACGTAAGTAGTGGTCCTAATTAAGTAACCACTTGCCTTGGACACACTTTCCTAGACACCGCAAAGTCAGGATAGGATAAACGGCCGATGCCTGTAACTAGTCCTCTTTCCTATTGAGCACGAAGTCTTCAAGGCTGAGTCTAGTATTTTTTAATTAAACAATGGTCAATGCTTATGCTTTTTGTGATTTCTGGGGTCCTGGGAAGGGTGATGAAAGCCCCACCCAATCTGGATTGGTTTCAAGCCCCTTAAGTCCGTATTAATATATGCAAAGCAGTAACAATCAACTGCAATCAATTTTTTATTATTTAGCGCGGCGCAAAGATTCCTGTACAAAAACAATTTATTGTAAGGGGCAAGAGAATTTGCGCAAAGAATACTGCAGAAAACACATTTCAGTGGAGTTCAGAGGAGTGGAGGAGAGAGTTTGAGAGACTTATAGGGATTTTTAGGAATCGACGGCCACAGATGGCCGCGGTTCCGCGGCAAAAGAAGGCTTATGCCGCGGTTCCATGGTAGGTAAGTGGAGTTGGCCCTTAAACTTCCTGGACTGTGCTGCCTTTTGTGTCATCTTCTTTCCTGAAGCTCATGAATCTTTATTTGCTCACTGGATCTACTCCAGAATTTTATAGTAGACCGTTGGCTCCGTCTTTATCCGTCGCGGTGCAGCCGCGAGATATGGGTCTAACTTCCCACGTCTTTAGCACTGAACTCAAACTTCTTTTTATCCTTCACACTTGCGCAAAAACAAATCAAAAATAACAAGATGGTTTTTTTTTACAATGTATTTTTTTGTTTTGTCTTTCGGTTATATTTATATTCACAAATTAACCCGAAATTACACAATGAAATAAACTACCGTCTCCCCAGCAACGGCACCATTTGATTGGTAGAGTTTTTGCGTGCTTAGTTAATTACCACAATCAAGATGGTTTCTCTTGTAGCTAGCCGGTTGAGTACGGGTCGTCCGCAGGGAGATGGGAATCCTTTTCTAAGTGCTTTAACGAGTTAAGTCCAAATGTCCAGGTTTGTTTTTAGATTAACTATGTGCTAAAATGATATAAAAAGAGAGCTTGTTAGGGTTAGGATTAGGTTAGTTTGAGTTTGGAGTCGCTCACTTCTTTCGTTACCACTCTTAATATCGGTGTTACGGTAATCGGCAACAACGGGGATTAGCACGACTAGGAAGGAACTTGCGAGTATAAACTAGGCTTTCCAACGCTTAAGTTCTTCCTTTTGGTGCTTGTCCGTCCATTCTTGGCTCTTAGCCTTAACCTCCGGTTAATTCAACCACAACCGGTCTCACTAAAGAATCACCGCTATCATGTAGGATAGGGTGCCGTAGGGAGTGGATTGTAGTTCAATTAACGGGAGTCCGAATAAAGATGTTGGGCAAGAAAAGAGTGAGAGAGATTTCCTTCTCTCAAACTTTCCTTATCCTAACCTAACAAGTGAGAAAACTACTCACCCATTACAAGAAAAAGGAAAATAAAACAAAGGAGGAAGATAGAAAGAAAGAGGTTAGAAAATTACAACTAGCTATTTGAGACCTCACTTTGGCAAGGATCAAGCTTAAGCATCATTATTGTTTAAGGATAAAGAAAAAGAGAACAAGAAAGAAACAAACAACAAATAACAACAACTAGATTAGCAAATGAAAAATACAAGCAATTGTAATTAACAATCATAACAAGACATGCATGGTAACAAAAAGAACTCTTTTGTTCATCACTTCACTCACAAAAGCTCACTACAAGATTTTAATGGAGAAGTGGAAGAAGAACAACAACATATATCTAAAATCTAAATACAAGAATAAGCACCGTTGGCTTTGGCAAGTTCTGGACTATTTATAGGCAGGCAACAGAAACTCTAGGGCAACATTCAGAACAAAAATGAAATGACCAAAACGCCCCTAGAAAATAATCTTCTGCCGACTTAGTCAGGCCACGGTTCCGCGGCCTAAGGGTGCTTATGCCGCGGAACCGCGACCTTAATGTGGAGTTAGGCCTTAAGGTTTTGTCGGTTTCCCTGGTTTTGTGTACTTTTCAGTGTGGTATATGTTGTTTCCCAGAATCTCTTCACAATATTTCCAGAATTTCAGCATAACAATAGGTGATGTGATGTGGATCTTTTGCCATGATTTCCTTGAGCTCCGCGTAGATATGTTGGATCTTGTGTTGACATTGAGCTTTGTGCATGAAAATGACATCGATTCGCCATTTTTTCCCTTAGACTGGTGTGCGGCAACATACGAATAGAGAGTGGAGACCCGTGTTTTATCTTTGGTTGGCAGTAATCCGGATTTTGTCGTGCTTTTCCATGAATTTCATTGTTTAGAGCTGAGAACCTGTATCCTGCAATTAACTAGCAAACACGGCTCAAGAGTACCTACCGATAAGAAATGTGATAAAAATTGGGCGGTATAAAAATGCAAAAATCTTATATGAACAGCACCCCCGCAAACGTAGAGTAAGGTTATTGCGTATTATTATTTTGAATCGGACGTGACCTTAGATTTTGGCGAGTAGGGTACTATTGAAGACCTTAAGTAGGATTAGGTTGATTTAGAAAGACTTAACAAGAGGATGATTACCTTGGAGGTAATTCATAGGTTTCACGCAGACACACACACACACACACACACATACACTTGACTTGGGGTATATGTGTGTGTGTGTGTGTGTGTGTGTATGAATGTGTGTAGGTTTCTATATATATATAAATACACACACACACATATACATACAACATATACACGTGCCATGAGGATGTTATATGATACTTGGGGATGAGTCGATATAGCTGGGCATGATGCCGTGAGATATTGATATGTGATCAAGTTATGATATAAGTTATGTTATGATATTATAGCGGATCGTTGGATGATGATACCATGTGATTGATTATATCTATATGATAGTTGATATATGATTGAGATATGATATGAGATATGTTATGATATTTATAATGGATCGCTTGTGCAATGTATACTCATATATGATAATATGTGTTGATGACATCGGATTTCAAGAGACTACAGGTCAGTAACCAGATCATGATAGTGTTTGATGATGATACCTTATGAATGATGATGTATATATATGATAGTTGACCCGTACCCCGATTTTGGGATGCCGTACGATGGATTTTGCCGTACGAGATATAGATGTGATGATTGATCCACACTCTTGACTAGAGGAAGTGGTACGATGTACATGACGCTATCGCCAACTACCAGAGATATCGACTCGGACTTTAGGTGGATTCTTCTTACCTGTCAACTAGTTCTTTAGTTTAGTCCCTTAATTAGTTAGATAGATGTTAGTTTAGGCTCGAGTCATACTTATTTTTCAAAACTAACGAATGATGCGCCTTTTTAAAAACAACCGGAGGGATACTACGGATTTTTCAAAGGTCGTATCTTTTGTCAAAAACACTGTAGCCCCTATTTTTCTAAATACTACGATTCGTGCATTTTCAAACACTAAATTTGTATGACTCGTATTGTAGAAGCGTATATTCTCCGGTATTGCGGTTATTACTCCTCTGTTAAATTAATGTTATTCTCATTATACTGCATGTTTTTACATATGTTCCTTAACTGTTATGTGTCACGACCCAAAATATTAACTCGCGACCAGCACTTAAATCACGTGACGTCAACAGGCGTTACATAATTCAAGTAAGCTGAAAACCCAGAAATCTAAACCTTTTTAAGAAATAAAAATACAATGAATCATGTTTTGTCTTCTGAAAAATTTGGGCAGCACCTCCTTTGTAAAAACTAACCCCGAAAACGGGTACAACACAGAATATATAAAGCATCCCCAAATGGGAGAAAATCACACCCAACGGCGAAAACAACAACCACAAGTATAAATAGCAAGTATACGACGCCCAACGGCGAAGATCCACATAAGGAAATAATGTAAAGCAAGACATCAACGCCAAAAGCGAACATAAAAACCCATCGCTCAAGTCTCGCAACTACAAGTCTTCTAAGTCTACATATACAATTTCTAGTTTCTGATTTGATGGAGTGACTAGATACAATATGAATAACAAGTACAAGAGGGGCATGATCCAACATGTACCACCTACCAAAGCAAAACATCCGAAATCAAGCTGTGTGCCAGCAATGCCGCTACTGATCCAAGCGGACAACCTGCAAGAACTGAGGCACAACGGGGTGAGTTGCCAACTCATGAGTAGAAAAACATCAGCAGGTAGAAATCGAAATAAACAATGATTCCTAGGTCAACTGTATCATAAAGGTAATACTATGATATCTAGGGTGACCGTATCTGCATATGTGTCAACACATAAATAACTGCCTATCAGCAAGTGGACATCATCCAACAATATAATCAATGCATGTATGCCAATGGATCCCGTCCGACAATATAATCAATGCATGTATGAATGTGGATCCCGTCCAACAATATAATCAATGCAGGTATGCAAATGGATCTCGCCCACGTGTCAACCACTGACAAAACAACACCTGCATGTAATATCATAAAAGCATATGCAGGTGAAAATATGGATATGAAACAACGTGTGTCCCTTGCAACACAACAAAATCATGGAACCGGAGTGTCCACATTGACACTCGAAAACATCATGAAACCCGTGTCTAGCATTGACACGTAAATCCTCATGTCTCAGGCGTCATCACCATGACTGGCCCCGATGGCATGTCCGTACCTCACTCCGGTCGGTATCCCCACGACAACCGCCGAGTCCAAATACAATCACCGGTAGGTAGTGGTCCCTCTGTCAGGCTTATCGTCTATACACGAAATCACCACTCGCCCCGGGGTACCATACCGGGTCCACCATGTACCCGTAGACGGTGCTTCCTACTCCTCGAATCGGGTTTCACATGCCAATCTCGGAAATGAGAAATCACATGGTGGACACACTGAAATATCATATCAAGAGAAACCGGCTTTTTCAAATAATGCATAATTTCTTGAAAATACCCCCACGGTTCTCAAATCCATAAATCATATGAAATCCATATCTCAATGCGTAACATCCATGAAAAACTAATATATGCAATATAAAACAGCAATATGAGCATATAAAGGGAAAACCGCTCTTTTAAATGAATCAAGCTTTAAAATATATCATGCGGTTCCCAAATCCTCCGAAATCAAGTGCAGCATCATATGAAGTGTGCATGTAATTGTACCAAGGTTTAAGTATCTACATGTAAGCAGGTATGTATGATGCATCTCCTAAGCACAATAAGCAATGTCTCAATATCATATGTCAATATGTAGGCATGATGTACATGTAGCTGTACTAGAGTATTTGGGAGTACATGTCAGTATATCATGCAACCTAGCATAGCAATGTGCACATGGCAGTATATCATAGCATGATGTGGCAATTCTACAGTGTTAGTGACATAGCAATTATCGATGAAGAAGTGTGTGAGCCGGCAATCTGTGTATGTGTAGCATACGCATCATCGATAATGGTATAGGTATACTAGCACAGCTATAAGAAATGCAATGAGAATAGCATGAATGCAGCATAACGCATATAATGAATCAAATGCTATGAGGTATACATATCAATAAGATCGAGTCGGTGAATTTATCAATCGGCATCCAGCCTCACAATATCACGTACGGTACAATCCATCGTACGGCATCCTCTAATCAAGGTTATGGATAAATCAAAAAGGTAAAAAGTCATTGCATACGGTAACTCATCGTACAACGGCATTAACAAATAGGTATTTTATCAACCTATACTACATCAGGGGTACGGATCTATGTCTCGTACAGCATATCACTCATTATGCGATCATTATCCATAATTATATATACCTATCTCTCAGGTCACATCCATATCATTCTCGTATCAGGGGACCTACAAATGTATCAACAATCACATATCGACTCGAATCCATATAACGACATATCACACTAGGTCATCATATCACACTGTATACCCATTCCTTACACTAATATCTCGTAACACATTAAATGAACATCACATTTGTTCTCTTTCAAATCGTACTTATCATGATTCACATATCATTTCATATTTCCCTAAGCCAATGTGTTCAATAGTGTCCACTTCTATCACAATATCTTTTACAAATCTCCCAATCATGTTAGTCGCATATCATTTATCAGGGTATATAATCAAACGATCTTTCAATCCAATATTTGCCGGGGAGCTATACGCCATCCACCCGACTTCCCCGGTAGATATAAATCTACTCACCTGCTGAACTCCTCGCTTAGCCGTAGTCGATGCGTTCCGTCGTCTCGAAATCCACGCGAAGGTACCTACAATCAATATGAATTCACAAAGCTATTAACATCAAGTTCCGAAAACTAAAATGGCACACGGTGCGCTCGTACGTTAGAACCTATAGCTTACGCATGGAAAACAACCAAACAACTCTCGTCTTTGACGTAAAAACGTCCGACGCCCAAATACAATATCCAGTCGCAAAACCAAGAAAATCTAAATACCGGAAAACATAGCCGAAACCCCAATCTAGGGTCGCTATACATAAAAACCGCTACGCCAAAATTCCAATCACACCAATACTCATTCACAACATATATAATTATCATCGATAATAATATATACGTCATCTCCACGACAATTAAAACCCACGTTTTATTTTACCGAAAAGCTAGTAAGTAATTTATATCATTTTAGCTCATCCAAACTATTTCTAGCATTTTATTTCATCCAAAACATGTTTCAGTGAAACCTAGTTTGCTAATTATCTTAATTAGACAAATAGGAACTTAACAAATATCATTTCCCACTAGGTTAAGTGTTCCAAATCTACACTACATGATTAACCATTTAACACATCAAAACCCTAACTAGTAAACTGTAAAGTGGTATAAGAAATTATACCGATCGATCCGTGTCTTCGGTCTTTAGCTATCATTCCACACTCCTCGCGGCCTCTCCGATCTCCTCGTCGAAGTAGCACCACGTCAACGAATCTTTATACGGGTTTCCGCTTCAAACTGAAGCAACTCGGGCATGAAGTTTGCTAACCGACATGTCCAAAATTGAAATAGAGAAAGTGTGTAATACTTTGTCTCAAGGAACCCAAGCATTTGGGTGAAGGAAAATGAAGTTGCCACTTTGAGGTAATGAAGTGAACTTGGAATTTTGCAATGAATCAATTTTTTCACTTGAGAAAGAGGCTCGGCCAAATCAAGGGGGTTGAAATTGTGCTCTCTGTGTATAATGATGGGGTGAGCAAAAATTAATATATGAATCAATCAAATAATAAATTAATCCAACTCCATATAAAACAATCAATTGGGGGCCGGCCACCACATGTTCACAGTGAACATGAAAAAGGGGGGGTGAGCACAAGGGATTCAAAGTGATGATCACAAAGGAATAATCCATCACAAAAATATCATTAAGTGTACAAAAGAAATTAATGAAACTAGCGTGTCACTAAGAGCCATGCCATTCTAGAATCAAGCCAAGTGACTCATCACCATGACTCATCAACTTAGCCAAATGAATCCTCATCAATGAATTTCGGCCAAGACCAAAATCAATGAAAGAAATGTGGCCAAAAAGAATGCACACAAGAAACCATTAATTAACAGATTAAAATAATATTTTAATTAGGGAAAAATTCTATATGAACCAAAACTTCCCATTGACACCTAAACTTCACGCTCTAACTTTATTCTCGCTAAACTAGGTACCGGCAAGTTTATACGGATGTTTGATCACAATCGGGTTAAAACGGAAAATACCGACTATTTTACCCTAAAACGGAAAAATTCATATAACGATTTTAGAAACGTTACAATCTTCCCCGCTTAAAGAAATTCGTTCCCCGAATTTAAATTTAAATTTAAGCCCCCAATACTAAAACATTTCGAACCCCAACTAAAACAACAGGGATCCGAAATCACGGAAGCAACAGAAATACCACAATGCATCATGTGCGCCGGAAAAATGAGTACGAAACTCAAAACCGATCTCCGTTAAGCGTCACGCAAATCATCAGACTTGCACGCATATCATCGTAGTCACAATGGAGATAACGATCTCGAAATCCACTACTGAAACCCAATATACACTAAGCAAATTCTATAAAATGTATATAGTACACATCCTTTTTGATAAATCTCCAAAACTGAAATAACATTTGCAGAATCATTTTTTTAATCACCGTGTGATGTGTAACTCACGGCACAAATGACGGACGCTCATTTGTAAAGTAATAATATACTCTCATATAAGTTTTGCTCAAAATATACGTTCCGCCCTTTTTTTTTAAAAATATCCAAAAAGGTTTTCTTTTGTAAATGCTCGTGTCACTCGTAGACACGTAACAAATAGAGAGACTATAGCTCCTTTTTGAAAAACCTCTTGGTAACTTTTTATACATGCAAAATATACAGGTACTATCCTCGGATCAGTCCTGCTAGGGTACTACAAAATATAGGGCCTCATCATGAAAACAAAGTGCTCAAAAGTAATATCAGCCTCAAAAGGCGAATCCAACAATCACGTGCGTCTGGTGCGCACGGAAATCAAATCCATGTACAGGTGCCACAATATGCACGAAAGCAACTAAGTGCAACGGGTGTGCACGAAAGCATCTGTCTAGTGCAACAGGTGTACACGACAACAACATCTAGTGCACCTATAGTGCACAAAAATCTTAATCCAGTGCAACTATCATGCATGAACGAAAATCCTAATAGAGTACATCCGGTGTGCATAAATCACATCTCATATCATGTGCTCAACATGCGCGAAATCCGACCCAAACGCGTCCGGTCCGTAATAAGCATCAAGTGCAGTAGCATGCACGAAAACCAATATCAAGTACACACGCGCATGTAAACACAAATCCGGTAAAATGAATGCTCAAAGGAATAAATCGGGTGCAACCAATGCACGAAATACCAATCATGTGCATCCTGTGCACGAAAAACAAAATCCTGTGCATCCGGTACATGAAATATCAAATCCTGTGCATTCAGTGCACGAAATATCATTAATAACTCAAATGCGTATGAAAACCACACGAGCGTACCAAGGTGTATAAAAATCATAAAAGTGTGCAACTGCGTGCATAAAACACGTATCAATGCATTGCTAGCACATATGAGCTATACCGAGTGCAAAAATCAAATCAAGTGCGTACCACACGCACATATCAAATCAACGGTTTGAAGTCCGCGAAATCATAAATATGTGAATCTAAGGGACAAAATCAATATCAAGCGCAAATAGAAATACACAAATCACGAACCAATACAACAGTGTGTAAAACGTATATCCAGTGCAACAACTATGCACAAAAATGTAAATACCCAGTAGGTGCAGCCATGGTGCACGAAATATCAAGAAACTCCAATCCAAGCGATATAAGCGTGATACTCGGATCACAACACAAATCGCAACAAATGACATTGAGGTACACCTCCTACAATATCGAAGAAAGAGTCGGTGCGCCCAAACTAGCAGAGCAAGAACATCCGCTCGCCCCCTGTCCACGGTCTGGCGTCCTCTGTCTCTGGATCCTCAAAATACACGCAACACATCTGATCCTCGGTGCAACTCTTATTGCAGCAGTGTCATGGAAGGAACCGGCTCAAGGTCTCTTCCGATCTCGCCTATGCCGAACTATACGGAGGCTGGTACTCTTACGTAATCTTTCTCGTTCTCTGGACATCTGCGTTCTCAGTATAACTTTTCCTCGGAAACTTGCCGTATCTCAACGCCTCTGTACATATATCCGATCTTTAATCTCAACAGGGAGTAACAACAGCTCGTTAACATCTCGCACGAACCTCTTTCTCCACTCATCTTCATTATCGTCCACTTGACGTCGCATCATGCTATCTGCGTACCGCAAATGTTCTCGGCTACAGTCGATCCGGAGTCTCACACGGACTCGAACTACGAACACGGTATCTTCATCACTCTGTCAAAGATATCTAGCCGAACACGTCCTAAGGAACCAGTCCCAAAAATCAGATGAATACTCAATACTCGTCCGTTCTCGATCAACTCACAAAACACCTAATGAGGTCCTCTATCCGAAGCTGGTCTTGTTGCTGATCTCCTATCGCAGGATATCCGGACGGCGTTAAACTTTTCGATCGAGTCATCAAAAGTCACAAAATTTTCTGAGAACTCAACACCTGAGCACGGTTTAATAATATTCGGTATATGCCACAGTACCTATGGACCAACCGTAGAAGGGCAGACCCAACCCTCACTGATGGCACCGCTAAACTGCCGCAAACCATAAGGTTCAAAAGAGGTTTCATGATCATCACGTCGAGTTAGGGTTTCATTCTTCTAGAGGGTCCACAGAAGCACTTGCATGTCCTTCCGAATACTTTAAACATGGAAAAAATGGGTTTTCTGACTTCCGTTCAAACCTTTCAACTCCGCCTAGAAGACATGTGAACATCCTTTGTCCGCATGCTAAACAATGGTCTCAATCCACAAGGATAGATGATACATCAACGATCATCTCTTGGTTGGTCTATTCTAGACCTGAGTAAGATTCTCCGCACTGGCAATCTTCAACTCAACTGGGCCTACGTCGGCGCATCAATCAGACGAATCACCTTCGTCTCACAACTCAAGATAGACTAGCTATCACCTGTCGCCTCGCTGCCTGAAAGCTCCAGCGATCTCAGCTCATAAGCTCTGGAAGCGGCCCCATATCAATCTCAGCAATGGCTAGGTCATCTGTCTGCACGGTAGATGACATCACAAATCTCAGGGGTATTCTGTATATCAACAGTCTTCTCCCAACAGGCAGCCTCTAACAAAGGCTCGGTCATCCGGTACAAAACCACACACTCGTCTCACACGAGGGGTCACAACAATACAACACTACATCGATACGTTCCCATGTCACCAGAAAACACGATGGTCAGTCCTCGTCCACGACGAGCCCACCATGACCGCATCACCAGCAGCAGCTCAATCTGCGCTCAAACCATGGTGACAGGAACTTTAATCAAGTATCGACGAAAAAAGATCAAAGAGATGAAAGAGTCAACAGACCCAAAATGGATACTTGATCATAAGGAAAATCACTGAGAGTATGATCATGGACGCGAATAAAATCAAGTATCTCAATGGATGTAAAATCAAAGGAACAAAGAGAATCGCCAGTCTCAAGATATGTACATCCTAAGGTCACTTAAGTGGAGTATCGTATCGTAAATATGCCGCAGAACATACGTATGGTACGTCACTCTACTCAAGCTACCTACTCCATCAATAAGTGTCAGCCTATGAAACGAAAGTTCGGGTCTAACACCACCTTGTTCAAGTCTAAGTTTCGTAAGGTCAAGCCTGGGTTCCAAAATACATATGCCCTAGACCCCACATAGTCAAACGTAGACTCGAACTAAGGTTAAACTTAGCTCTCTGATACCAACTTTGTCACGACCCAAAATATTAGCTCGCGACCAACACTTAAATCACACAACGTCTACAGGCGTAACGTAATTCAAGTAAGCTAAAACCCAGAAATCTAAACCTTTATAAAAAATAAAGAAACAATGAATCATGTTTTGTCTTTTGAAAAATTTGGGCAGCACCTCCTTTGTAAAAACTAACCCCGAAAACGGGTACAACACAGAAAATATAAAGAATCCCCAAACGGGAGCAAATCACGCCCAACGGGGAAAACAACCACCACAAGTATAAATAACAAGTATACGACGCCCAACGGTGAAGATCCACATAAGGAAATAAAGTAAAGCAAGACATCAACCCCAAAAGCGAACATAAAAACCCATCGCTCAAGTCTCGCAACCACAAGTCTTCTAAGTCTACATCATATACAATTTCTAGTTTCTGATTTGATAGAGTGACTAGATACAATATGAATAACAAGTACAAGAGGGGCACGATCCAACATGTACCACCTACCAAAGCAAAACACCCGAAAGCAAGCTGTGTGCCAGCAATGCCGCTACTGATCCGAGCAGACAACTTGCAAGAACTGAGGCACAACGGGGGTGAGTTTCAAACTCGTTAGTAGAAAACATCAACAGGTAGAAATCGAAATAAACAACGATTCCTAGGTTAACTGTATCATAAAGGTAATACTATGATATCTAAGGTGACCGTATCTGCATATATGCCAACACATAAATAACTGCCTATCAGCAAGTGGATATCATCCAACAATATAATCAATGCAAGTATGCAAACGGATCCCCTCCAACAATATAATCTATGCATGTATACAAGTGAATCCCGTCCAACAATATAATCAATGCATGTATGGAAATGGATCTCGTCCACGTGTCAACCACTGACACAACAACTCCTGCATGTAAATATCATAAAAGCATATGCAGGTGAATATGAGGATATGAAACAACGTGTGTCCCTCGTGACACAACGAAATCATGGAACCAGAGTGTCTATATCGACACTGGAAAACATCATGAAACCCGTGTCTAGCATCGACATGTAAATCCTCATGTCTCAGGCGCCGTAACCACGACTGGCCCTGATGGCATGTCCGTACATCAATCCGGTCTGTATCCCCACGATAACCGCCAAGTCCAAATACAATCACCAGTAGGTAGTGGTCCCTCTGTCAGGCTTATCGTCTACACTACGAAATCACCATTCGCCCCGGGGTACCATACCAAGTCCACCATATACCCGCAGACGGTGCCTCCCGCTCTTCGAATCCTGTTTCACATGCTAATCTCGGAACTAAGAAATCACATAGTGGACGCACTGAAATATTATATCAAGAGAAACCGGGTTTTTCAAAAAATGCATAATTTTTAGAAAATGCCCTCACGGTTCTCAAATCCATAAATCACATGAAATCCATATCTCAATGCGTAACATCCATGAAAAACTGATATATGCAATATAAAATAGCAATAAGAGCATACAAAGGGAAAACCGCTCTTTTAAATGAATCAAGCTTTAAAATATATCATGCGGTTCCCAAATCCTCCGAAATCAAGTGCAGTATCGTATGAAGTGTACATTTAATTGTAGGAAGGTTTAAGTATCTACATGTAAGCAGGTATGTATGATGCATCTCCTAAGCACAATAAGCAATGTCTTAATATCACATGTCAATATGTAGGCATGATGTACATATAGCTGTAGCAGATTATGTCGGTGTACATGTCAGTATATCATGCAACCTAGCATAGCGATGTGAACATAGTAGTATATCATAGTATGATGTGGCAATTCTACTATGTAAGTGACAAAGCAATTATCGATGAAGAAGTGTGTGAGCCGGCAATCTGTGTATGTATAGCATATGCATCATCGATAATGGTATAGGTGTACTAGCACAGGTATAAGAAATGCAATGAGAATAGCATGAATGCAGCATAATGCATATAATGAATCAAATGCTATGAGGTATACATATCAATAAGACCGAGTCGGTGAATCTATCAATCGGCATCCATCCTCACATTATCACGTACGGTACAATCCATCGTACGTCATCCTCAAATCAAGGTTATGGATAAATCAAATTGGTAAAAAGTCATCGCGTACGGTAACTCATAGTATAACGGCATTAACAAATAGGGATTCTATCAACCTATACAACATCAGGGGTACGGATCTAAGTCTCGTACAGCATATCACTCATTATGCAATCATTATACATAAATATATATACCTATCTCTCAGGTCACATCCATATCAATCTCGTATCAGGGGACCTACAAAAGTATCAACAATCACATATCGACTGGAATCCATATAACAGCATATCATACTAGGTCATCATATCACACTGTATACCCATTCCTTACACTAATATCTCGTAACACATTAAATGAACATCACACTTGTTCTCTTCCAAATCGTACTTTTAATGATTCACTTATCATTTCATATTTCCCTATGCCAATGTGTTCATTAGAGTCCACTTCTATCACATTATCTTTTACAAATCTCTCAGTCATGTCAGTCGCATATCATTTATCATGGTGTATAATCAAACGATCTTTCAATCCAATATTTGCGGGGGTGCTATACGCCATCTACCTGACTTCTCCGGTAGTGTTCATATCAGATTTTTGCATTTTTATACCGCCCAATTTTTATCACATTGCATGTCGGTAGATACTCTTGAGCCGTGTTTGCTAGTCAATTGCAGGATACAGGTTCCCGGTTCTCAAACGGAGAAATTCATGGAAAACACGACAAAAATCCGGTTCCTGCCAACTACAGATAAAACACGGTCTCCGCTCTTCATCCGTATGCTGCCAGATACCGGTTTAGGAAGACAAAATGTCAAGTCAATGTCGTTTTCAGGCACAAGGCTCAATGGTGGCACAAGATCCAAGAGATCTACGCGGCGCTCGAGACAATCATGACAAAATCTTGACAAAAAGTCCACCTTTCCTTCAACAGAAATTCTGGAAAATTCGTGAAGAAATTATGAGAAAATACATATATCAGAATGCAGTACACACCAAAACAGGCCAGGACCAAAAAGATATAGGCCCAACTCCTCTAAACGGCCGCGGAAGCGCGGCCAAAGGGGGGTTTTGGCCGCGCTTGCGCGGCCGTTCTGGCGCCAAACATACAGGGATTTTGGGGGTAGGTTGGTCTTTTCATCAGGGTTCTGGTGGTGGCCCTAGGGTTTCATGTTTTGGCCTATAAATAGCCCAGAAGTTTGTGAAGGAGAGGGTCCATTCTTGTATTTTCTTTTTCTAGGATTTAGTTCACTTGTTCTTCTTCTTCTCATCTCTTCTCCATTAACCTTGTAGTGAGCTTTGTGAGGGAGGAATGATAAATAAAGAAGATCAATTTGCTACCATGCTTGTCTTACTTTTATTATAATTGTTGTAACTTTAAATTCGTTAAGTAGTTGTTGTTATTTCCTTGTTATTTCTTTCTTCTCTTTTTTTCTTTATCCTTACATACGACAATGATACTTACGCTCGATCCTCGCCAAGGTGAGGTCGCAAACAGTTAGTCGTATTCTTCTAATCTCCTTCTTTCTATCTTCCTCTTTTGTGTTGTTTTATTTTTCCGTATTATGATGTGTGAGTAGTTCATTCTTGTTAGGGTAGGATAAGGGAAGTTTGAGAGAAGGAAATCTCTCTCACTCTTTCCTTGCCCAACAGCTTAAATCGACTCCCGTTAACCCAACCACAATCCGCTCCTTACGGCACCCTATCCTACATGATAGCGGTGATTCCGTAGTGAGACCGGTTGTGGTTGGATTAACCGGAGGTTATGGCTAAGAGCCAAGAACGGACGGACAAGCACCAAAAGGAAGACTTATGCGTTGGAAAGCCTAGCTTATACTCGCAAAGTCCTTCCTAGTCGTGCTAATCCCCGTTGTTGCCGATTACCGTAACACGATATTAAGAAGGGCAACGAAAGATGTGGAGACTCCTAACTCAAACTAACCTAATCCTAACCCTAACATGCTCTCTTTAAATATCAACTCAACACTTAGATAACTACAAACAAAATCTGAACAACCGGACTTAACTCGTCGAAAAACACATAGAAAAAGATTCCCATCTCCCTGCGGACGACCCGTACTCAACCGGCTAGCTACGTGCGAAACCGTCTTGATTGCGGTATTTAGAACTAAAACTTGACACGCACATATCCTAACAATCAAATGGCGCCGTTGCCGGGGAGACGGTAGTTTGTTTCTTTGTGAAATTTCGGGTTAATTTGTAAGTATAACTCTAACCGAAAAACAAAAAAACAAAAAAAAAAAAAGTATATACATTGTAAACAAAACCATCTTGTTATTTTTGATTAGTTTTTGTGCAAGTGTGAAGGAAAATACAAGTTTGAGTTCAGTGGCCAAGACGCTGAAAATACGGTGTTCAAGTACAGTGCCAAAGACGTGGGAAGATAGACCCACATTTCGCGGCTACACCGCGACGAAAAAAAACGAAGCATCCGGCCTACTGTCAAAATCTGGAGCAGATACAGTGAGTAAATTCAAATTCAGAACATCCAGAAAACAAGAGGACACCCAACAGAACCCACAAAAGAAAAATTATGCATCCAATCCTCTTTTCAGCCGCGGAACCGCGGCATTAGGGCTCTTTTGCCGCGGAACCGCGGCCACTTGGGGAGTTCTCTGTGCCAAATTTTCTGGGTAAGCTCCTCTTCTCCACTCCACTCCTCTGGACTCCAATAAATTGTATTTTCTGCAGGCTTCTTTGCGCAAATTCTTCTCCCCTTTCCAATAAACTGTTCTTGTGCAGGATTCTTTGCGCCGCAAATAAAAATTGTTTGCTGTTGATATTGTTACTGTTTTGCATTCTTTAATACGGACTTAAGGGGCTTGAAACCAATCCAGATTGGGTGGGGATTTCATCACCCTTCCCAGGACCCCGGAAATCACTAAAGCATATGCATTGTCCATTGTAATTAAAAAAATACTAGACTTCAGCCCTAAGGACTTCGCGCTCATTAGGAGAAGATAAACCTTGTTTAGAACCTCGCTTAACCGTATATTGTTTACGGGGTGTCTAGGAAAGTGTTAAAGGCGCAACCGCCGAAAGAGAAAGGGTTATTTAATTAAGGAACTTCGCGAAAGCGTTGGACAACCTCCCCTTATCTCTGCACTTACCTGGCCTCGTGATCGGTGTATTGTTAAGCCCGTTTCTCGACATTGTTTAACTTCGACAATCAAGTTCAGGAGCAGGTCTAGTAGACCTAGGTTACCCTAGATCTAGGTGTGATTGTGCATATCTTGTTTGTGATTGCTTAAGCCGTATTTCCGTACATACTTCTGTAAATCTCTTTCTCAAAACAAAATAAAAAAGAAAAAAATCAAAAACTTTTATAAAAACTTGCCCTTTTGTCGCCACATCCATTTTCACCCAACACCCATCGCCTTTCTTCATTGACGTTTTCTTACCCTCACCTTCTTCGCTTTGACTATACTAAACTTGTTTAGTGTATGTCCGCTTGGACTCGGGACACTAGCGCCCGTCTAGTCCGCGTTACGTTAGTCGCGACCGACTACGCGATCGACTCCGAAGTCGATACTCCGTCCACTCCTCTTTCACCCCTTCCTTTGCCGGCCAACTCCGACGTTGACCGGAATTCTGTTCATACATCTTCACCTTCACCTTCACCAACCTCTTCTTCCGCGATGTCGGGATTTATTCCAAACATCTCGTTGACCACCCCTGGATTGGCTCCACCTCCTATGGAGACCAATCTTCCACCACCTCCGCCTGTTGTAGCGCCGCAGCGAATTGCGCTCCAGGATCGTTTCTACCCTACCCGTTCTGCACTTCCAACCTGCCTTTCTCTTCCTCCGGCCAATGGGGACAACTTTGAAATTAAGCCCCATTTCATCAACATGCTTCCACGTTTTCATGGGCTTGAATCTGAAGATGCCTATATCTTCATTAACAAATTTCAAAACGTCTGTGCCATGATGAAAACAACCCAGCTGTCGGACGATGCTATACGTCTACGGGTCATTCCGTTCACTTTATGCGATCTCGCAGAAAAATGGCTGTATAGCACCGCTTCCCACTCAATCACCAGCTGGGACGAGTTTGTTAAAGCGTTTCTGAAAAAATTCTACCCAAATCATAAGACCGCAAGAATTCGAAATGAGATCAACCAATTCTCCCAGCTTCCTTCTGAACCCTTTTGGAAGTGCTTTGACCGATACAAAGACCTTCTTGTTCAGTGTCCTCACCACGGTATAGAGAAATGGCAACTCTGCCAAACCTTATACGAGGGACTGAACCCAGCAACGAAGCAGTTGCTGGAAACCATCTGTCAGGGCCACTTCCTATCCAAATCTGACGAGGAAGCGTGGCAGTTCTTTGACGATCTTGCGGAGCAAACGCTACAGTGGGAGAGCACCAGACCGACTCCTTCTTCTTCTTCTCCCTCCACTTCTACCGGTCAGTCTAGGGTAGGAATTCACCAGCTTGATGTCTCTATTGCGATGAGAGCTGAAATGGCTGCAATAACAAAAAAACTTGAAGCAATAGAGAGCAAATTTTCTTCTCCTACTCCTGCCCCTGTTCTCCCCCTTCGTACCATCTGCGCTTGTTGTTCCGATCCGTCCCACTTGACTGAAGAGTGTCCTTACAATCCACCCTCGCAAGGACAGGATCAGGTTAATGCATTCCAGCAAAGACCAAGGAATGATCCATACTCTTCGACCTACAATCCCGGTTGGAGGAACCACCCCAATTTCACCTGGAATCAGAATCAGAATCAATTCCAGGGCAACCATTTCCAAAGGGCCCCTCCACCGCAACAACAAGCGCAACAACAAACTCAGTATCAGCAGCCCTTCCAACCCCAGCCTTACCAAAACCAGACGAACAACTTTGCACCGAACAATTCCTTTCCACCAAACAACTTTGTTCCGTCGAACAACGATAAGGTTTCCTCGCTCGAGCGAAGTCTGGATGCGTTTGTTAAACAATCGACTCAATCCACCGCCAACATCCAGTCTTCGATCCAATCTTTAGTGCAACACACCGCCGCACACGGGCAGAGCATCAAGACCATCGAGGCCCAGATTGCACAGCTGAACGCGGCCTTGAGCGAGCGAGAGAAGGGGAAGCTCCCGTCCCAGCCACTTCCAAATCCCGGCCACCCACATAATGCACATGTTGCTCTTGAACAACAAAACCATAATGTGAGTGCCGTGACCACACTGAGATCAGGGAGGGTGCTGCAAAACAACATTGGCACGCAAATCAACGATGACACCCCGGCCGCTTCTTCTTCTTCTTCTCCTGCTTCTTCTTCTTCGTCTTCCGAGCCTATTCTCCGTTCTTCACAAGGCTCTCCTTCCTCTTCTTCTCTAAACGGACCCGCTTCTCACTCCACGAAAACACCTATTCTGGGATCCGTTCCAACTCCAAAATCTCCTCCTCCAGCATTAGACTCAACCAATTTTCAAAATGTTCCATTTCCAAACCGGTTGAGGTCTAACAAACAAAATCCACAAATGGAGAAGATTTTGGAGTTATTCAAGCAAGTTAACATTAACATTCCTCTTTTAGATGCTGTCCAACAAGTCCCTTCTTACGCGAAAATCTTAAAGGACTTGTGCACGAAAAAGAGGAAGTCTCAGGTACCCAAGAAAGTTTTCTTGGCTAGTGCTGTGAGTGATGCCCTTACCCAATCTTTACCACAAAAACGGAAGGACCCTGGCTGTCCTACGATTTCAATTACTATTGGGGATAAGAACATCAACCGCGCACTATTAGATCTTGGTGCCAGTGTTAACTTGCTTCCGTATTCAGTATACGAGCAATTAGGCGTCGGAGAGCTGAAACCCACACACTGCACTCTCCAGATGGCCGACCGATCGATCACCCATCCTAGGGGTGAGCTAGAGGATGTGTTAATCAAAGTCGGGGATTTCATATTCCCCGTCGACTTCATTGTCTTAGATACACAGCCTGTAGCTAACCCCCGGAATCAAATTCCGGTGATACTCGGTCGCCCATTTCTCGCAACCTCAAATGCTGTGATCAATTGTCGCAATGGTTCAATGAACCTCTCTTTTGGAAATATGACAATTGAACTCAACATTTTTAGGTTGGGGAATCAGCCCGCCGAACCTAATGCTCATATACTGGATGTTTGCTCGATCCAGGAGATCACCCCCGAAGAGTGTGAATTCGAGGAGTTTTTGTTTGAATACGATAATCTTAACGCCACTAGTGCGTGTCTCTTCGAACCTACTGCTGTTTCTGCGCCCGATAACGACTACGAGTGTTTCACGTTCACGAACGATCTTAGCCGCGCACAACCCGAGTTTGAATCTTTCGACTTTTCGGATGAGTTACCTGAACCATCCGACTCGGTTGCCTACACTCGTTTTGAACCTTTGCTGGAGTCCTTTGAGTTCGAGACCTTTGCACCAGTCTTGCCTTCCATCATTTCACCTCCAACGCTCGAACTCAAGCCGTTGCCGTCTCACCTTAAGTATGCTTACTTAGGTGAGAACGAGACCCTTCCTGTCATCATCTCGGCTTCTCTAGCTCCCGAGCAAGAGAAAGCCCTTCTCGCGGTCTTGCACAGCAACAGGCAAGCTTTTGGCTGGTCCATGGCGGACATCAAGGGGATTAGTCCCCTCATCGTTGAGCATCACATTCATCTGATGGATGATGCCAAACCAGCCCGGGATCCACAGAGACGTCTTAATCCAGTCATGAAGGAGGCTGTGAAGAAGGAGATCGTCAAATGTCTAGATAGTGGTATCATTTACCCTATCTCTGATAGCCAGTGGGTTAGCCCCATTCACGTTGTCCCCAAGAAGTCGGGCATCACGGTCATAACCAACGAAGCGAATGAGTTAATCCCTACTCGCACCCAAACCGGGTGGCGAGTTTGCATTGATTACAGAAAACTCAACGCTGCAACGCGGAAAGACCACTTTCCGCTACCTTTTATTGACCAGATGCTCGAACGATTGGCCGGACATGAGTACTATTGCTTTCTTGATGGCTACTCTGGCTACAATCAAATTCCCATCGCCGAAAAAGACCAGGACAAGACCACTTTCACTTGTCCTTTCGGCACGTTTGCATATCGACGCATGCCCTTTGGGTTATGCAATGCGCCCGCTACCTTCCAGCGGTGTATGATGGGGATTTTCTCAGACATGGTGGAGAAATTTCTGGAGATTTTCATGGATGACTTCTCCATTTTCGGCGACTCCTTTGACGAGTGTTTGCTGCATCTTGACGCTGTCCTTACACGATGTAAGGACAAGAATCTCACTTTGAACTGGGAGAAATGCCACTTCATGGTGCGCGAAGGTATTGTCTTAGGACATATCATCTCGCAAAATGGCATAGAGGTTGACAAAGCAAAGATTGAGGTCATTTCCAATCTGCCTCCTCCCCGATGCGTCAGAGATATCCGAGCCTTCCTTGGCCACGCCGGTTTTTATAGACGGTTTATCAAGGACTTTAGCAAGATTGCTAGGCCCTTGACTCTTCTCCTGGCCAAGGACACGCCATTCGACTTCAGCTCAAGCTGTGCGGCTGCTTTTGAATCATTGAAACACTCACTCACTTCTGCTCCCGTTCTCTCTTCCCCTGACTGGACGCACCCATTCGAGATTATGTGCGATGCATCCGACTTTGCCATCGGTGCTGTCCTTGGACAGCACATCAACAAGATGCCGCACGTGATCTATTACGCAAGCCGAACCCTGAACGACGCACAACTCAATTATACAACAACTGAGAAGGAATTCTTAGCTGTTGTATTTGCTTTAGAGAAGTTCAGGCCGTACCTCATCGGCTCTCCAGTCATCGTTTACACTGATCATTCTGCTCTGCGCCATCTTTTTGCGAAGAAAGATGCCAAATCTCGGCTTATACGTTGGATCCTCTTGCTTCAAGAATTTGACCTTGTCATTAAGGACAAAAGAGGATGTGAAAACGTTGTTGCCGACCATCTTTCACGACTTCCTTCTTCGCCGTCGCTTCCTATCCCAATCAATGACGTCTTTCCGGATGAACAACTCTTGACAGTATCTCGCGAACCCTGGTTCGCAGATATTGTGAACTATTTGGCCACGGGATTACTACCGACTGAATGGTCGAGTCAGGACAGACTTCGCTTCTTATCCCAAGTAAAACATTTTTACTGGGACGAACCCTACTTGTTCAAGTACTGTCCCGACCAGATTATTCGTCGGTGTGTCCCTGATGAGGAATTCAAGAGTGTGCTGTCATTTTGCCACGACCAAGCATGTGGCGGGCATTTTGGGCCCAGAAAGACAGCTGAGAAGATCTTGCAATGTGGTTTCTACTGGCCACAACTTTTCAAAGACGCTCACGACTATTGCAAGACTTGCTCCCGGTGCCAACACATGGGCCGGATATCCCGGAGGAATGAGATGCCGCTCCAACCGATCTTGGTTGTGGATATTTTCGATGTTTGGGGGATAGACTTCATGGGGCCGTTTCCCAGCTCTTTTGGGAACTTGTACATTCTTCTAGCTGTTGATTACGTCTCTAAATGGGTCGAGGCTGTGCCCAGCCGAACTAACGACAACAAGGTTGTCGTTAGGTTCCTTAAAGAAAACATTTTCTCACGGTTTGGGCACCCCCGAGCGATCATTAGCGACAATGGAAGTCATTTCTGCAATAGGACTTTCGAGGCCTTGATGCGGAAATACTCCATTAATCATAAGCTTTCTACGCCCTACCACCCCCAAACCTGTGGGCAGGCCGAAGTTTCAAATCGGCAGATCAAGCAGATACTGGAGAAAACGGTTTCCAAGAACCGTAAGGATTGGTCTTTGAAACTCACTGATGCCCTTTGGGCATTTAGAACCGCTTATAAGACCGACCTTGGCATGTCTCCCTATCGGCTTGTGTACGGAAAAGCCTGCCACCTTCCTGTCGAAATCGAGCATCGCGCGTTTTGGGCGATAAAGGAGCTGAATCTGTCTCTGGAGGATGCGGGCAGCCATCGGAAGCTGCAGCTGAACGAACTGAGCGAGCTTAGGGATGAGGCTTACGACAACGCGATTGTCGTTAAGAATCGAACGAAGGTGTTTCATGATAAACACCTTTTGCGCAAAACCTTCGTACCTGGTCAGCAGGTACTTCTTTACGACACCCGACTTCACTTCCATCCTGGAAAGCTCCGATCTCGCTGGAAAGGGCCGTATTTTGTGCGGAATGTGTATCCGCAGGGCGCTGTGGATTTGGAAAATCCAAAGGACGGTTCACTCTTCAAAGTGAACGGTCACCGATGCAAACCGTACCTTAGCGCCGAACCAACAGAGGAGCTCCTGTTCTTACAGGAGCCGGTTTACCTTGCTTGATCTTCCTCTGCCTACCTCCAAACTTCGGTTATCCAGCCAAGAACAGTGGACACTGTTCCAAATAAGTTTGGGGGTATGTACAAACCATTTTGTTTATATTCTTGTATATTCTTTTTCTTTTCTTTCAAAACAAAAACAAATAAAAATTGTGTATCGCTAACCAACAATTTTGAACCTTCAAACTACTCTCTTCATGCAATGACAGTGAGGACACTGTCCAGTTTAAGTTTGGGGGTACACTCGGTACGCATTTCTTACCTTCGCATTCATATGTATATTTTGCATCTGCATATTAAAATCCAGAAAATCCATAAAAATTTGAAAATTTTCCAAAAATATAAAAACTTTTTGTCAAGTTAGCTTGTGGAAGAACTCTGATTCAACATTCGACGGTTTTTTGTTTGATAAAATAGGAATAACTAGATCTTATGTTTGGATTTTGAAAACCTGAAAGATAACTCTCCTTTGAAGTTAACTATAGCTGATATACGTCTTTACATCACACTACACGTATCGTGAGTTTTGGGAATTAGATGACAAGTCTTTCATGTTCAAACTTTTAAACAGATAAATGATTTTCTGAGAATCAAATAGGTTTGTTCTGAAATAAGTAATGACAAGAATAGTTTATGAAGTAAAGCGAATATGAAGGAATGTTATTGATGCCGTAATAGGAGCTAAGTCTGAAAAATAACCCATCTAAAACTTGATTGGAATGATTACACACCAAACCCACTAGACACGTCTTTTATCCAAAAAATATTTGAACTGCCGGTTATATCTCCGTTCGTATTAAATCATCTGATTTTCACGCCAAACTGTCTTTTGTTTTTGGACCTAGGTAACTTGAGTAATTAAGTCCGCTGGGGTGTTTCTACACCTAATGCCCTAAAACCAACTGGTTTGGGTGCATTGGCCCAAAGCTCGCTAAGAAGCCTAGAAAGTCCAGTTTAAAGCAAAGTCAAGCAAGTGTTCTCTCCGAGTTAAAATTCCTAACGGTTCTTTGTGTGAGAATAATCTTGATAAAAGACAGGCTTTTAAAAAAAAAATTTTAACGGAGATATGAAGGTTTTACTCTTTGATAAAGACTATTGCACGTTCACAGTGGTGTGTATGAAATGAAAACAAGAAAAAGGTGGAGTGAAAAATACGACTTAGTTTCCTGTTAAGGAAGATAGAAATTCTAAAGTTGAAACCTTACTGCAAAACGAAACTTGAAAAATGCTTAACTCATTATAAAACTTATGTGATCCTTTTAAAATTGTTATCTGGGCTTTATTGTGCGACATGATGACTCTAATCGATCCTTCTGGAACTTAACGACACTATCCGCACTGCACGTAAAGACATATAAAATCTATAGTTAAATAAGATGTGAGGTGTGAAAAATAAAGGTTCGATAGTCTAGACTAAGGATTATAGAATTGTTATTTTCTAAAACAAAACTTTAGGGTTTGAAACTTAGTCATTTTTACAAACCAACTTGACCGGATTTTGTGGGTAGTATCCGCTGAAAACCCTCAGGAGACAACACTCCTCCTACTAGGGACACCTAGAGGTTTAACGGCTTGTTGCACATGCTCAGTGCAATCGCGTTCCCTGCGAAAGTGAGGTTAGGAAATTTTTGTGAATAAATGGACTTTGCTCGGGACGAGCAAATGATAAGTTTGGGGGTATTTGTTCATATCAGATTTTTGCATTTTTATACCGCCCAATTTTTATCACATTGCATGTCGGTAGATACTCTTGAGCCGTGTTTGCTAGTCAATTGCAGGATACAGGTTCCCGGTTCTCAAACGGAGAAATTCATGGAAAACACGACAAAAATCCGGTTCCTGCCAACTACAGATAAAACACGGTCTCCGCTCTTCATCCGTATGCTGCCAGATACCGGTTTAGGAAGACAAAATGTCAAGTCAATGTCGTTTTCAGGCACAAGGCTCAATGGTGGCACAAGATCCAAGAGATCTACGCGGCGCTCGAGACAATCATGACAAAATCTTGACAAAAAGTCCACCTTTCCTTCAACAGAAATTCTGGAAAATTCGTGAAGAAATTATGAGAAAATACATATATCAGAATGCAGTACACACCAAAACAGGCCAGGACCAAAAAGATATAGGCCCAACTCCTCTAAACGGCCGCGGAAGCGCGGCCAAAGGGGGGTTTTGGCCGCGCTTGCGCGGCCGTTCTGGCGCCAAACATACAGGGATTTTGGGGGTAGGTTGGTCTTTTCATCAGGGTTCTGGTGGTGGCCCTAGGGTTTCATGTTTTGGCCTATAAATAGCCCAGAAGTTTGTGAAGGAGAGGGTCCATTCTTGTATTTTCTTTTTCTAGGATTTAGTTCACTTGTTCTTCTTCTTCTCATCTCTTCTCCATTAACCTTGTAGTGAGCTTTGTGAGGGAGGAATGATAAATAAAGAAGATCAATTTGCTACCATGCTTGTCTTACTTTTATTATAATTGTTGTAACTTTAAATTCGTTAAGTAGTTGTTGTTATTTCCTTGTTATTTCTTTCTTCTCTTTTTTTCTTTATCCTTACATACGACAATGATACTTACGCTCGATCCTCGCCAAGGTGAGGTCGCAAACAGTTAGTCGTATTCTTCTAATCTCCTTCTTTCTATCTTCCTCTTTTGTGTTGTTTTATTTTTCCGTATTATGATGTGTGAGTAGTTCATTCTTGTTAGGGTAGGATAAGGGAAGTTTGAGAGAAGGAAATCTCTCTCACTCTTTCCTTGCCCAACAGCTTAAATCGACTCCCGTTAACCCAACCACAATCCGCTCCTTACGGCACCCTATCCTACATGATAGCGGTGATTCCGTAGTGAGACCGGTTGTGGTTGGATTAACCGGAGGTTATGGCTAAGAGCCAAGAACGGACGGACAAGCACCAAAAGGAAGACTTATGCGTTGGAAAGCCTAGCTTATACTCGCAAAGTCCTTCCTAGTCGTGCTAATCCCCGTTGTTGCCGATTACCGTAACACGATATTAAGAAGGGCAACGAAAGATGTGGAGACTCCTAACTCAAACTAACCTAATCCTAACCCTAACATGCTCTCTTTAAATATCAACTCA
This sequence comes from Agapanthus africanus, assembly GCA_030015575.1. Lineage (NCBI taxonomy): Eukaryota > Viridiplantae > Streptophyta > Magnoliopsida > Asparagales > Amaryllidaceae > Agapanthus > Agapanthus africanus. The sequence goes on from CM057341.1 coordinate 620,764,074, forward strand.
ACACTTAGATAACTACAAACAAAATCTGAACAACCGGACTTAACTCGTCGAAAAACACATAGAAAAAGATTCCCATCTCCCTGCGGACGACCCGTACTCAACCGGCTAGCTACGTGCGAAACCGTCTTGATTGCGGTATTTAGAACTAAAACTTGACACGCACATATCCTAACAATCAGGTAGATATAAATCTACTCACCTGCTAAACTCCTCGCTTAGCCGTAGTCGATGCGCTTCGTCGTCTCGAAATCCACGCGAAGGTAGCTACAATCAATATGAATTCACAAAGCTATTAACATCAAGTTCCGAAAACCAAAACGGCACGCGGTGCGCTCGTAGGTCAGAACCTATAGCCTGCGCATGAAAAACAACCAAACAACTCTCGTCGTTGACGTAAAAATGTCCAACGCCAAAATACAATATCCAGTCACAAAACCAAGAAAATCCAAATACCGGAAAATATAGCCGAAACCCCAATCTAAGGTTGTTATACATAAAAACCGCTACGCCAAAAGTCCAATCGCACCAATACTCATTCACAACACATATAATGATCGTCGATAATAATATATACGTTATCTCTACGATAATTAAAACCCACGTTTTATTTTACTGAAAAGCTAGTAAGCAATTTATATCATTTTAGCTCATCCAAACTATTTCTAGCATTTTATCTCATCCAAAACTTGTTTTAGTGAAGCCTAGTTTGCTAATTATCTAAATTAGACAAATATGAACTTAACTAAAATCATTTCCCACTAGGTTAAGTGTTCCAAATCTACACTTCATGATTAACCATTTAACACATCAAAACCCTAACTAGTAAAATGTAAAGTGGTATAAGAAATTATACCGATCGATCTGTGTCCTTCGGTCTTTAGCTATCATTCCACTCTCCTCGCGGCCTCTCTGATCTCCTCATCAAAGTAGAACCATGTCAACGAATCTTTATACGGCCTCCCGCTTCAAACTGAAGCAACTCGGACATGAAGTTTGCTAACCGACATGTCCAAGATTGAAGTAGAGAGAGTGTAGAATACTTTGTCTTAAGGCACCCAAGCGTTTAGGTGAAGGTAAATGATGTTGCCACTTTGAGGTAATGATGTGAACTTGGAATTTTGCAATGAATCAATTTTTTCACTTGAGAAAGAGGCTCGGCCAAATCATGGGGGCTGAAATTGTGCTCTCTGTGTATACTGATGTGGTGAGCACAAATTAATATATGAATTAATCAAATAATTAATTAATCCAACTCCATATAAAACAATCAAGTGGGGGCCGGCCACCTCATGTTTAGTGTGAACATGAAAATGGGGTGTGAGCACAAGGGATTCAAAGTGGTGATCACAAAGGAATAATCCATCACAAAAATATCCTTAAGTGTACAAAAGAAATTAATGAAACTAGTGAGTCACTAAGAGCCATGTCATTCTAGAATCAAGCCAAGTGACTCATCAACTTAGCCAAATGAATCCTCATCAATGAAATTCGGTCAAGACCAAAATCAATGAAAGAAATGTGGCCAAAATGAATGCACACAAGAAAGTATTAATTAACACATTAAAATAATATTTTAATTAGGGAAAAATTCTATGTGAACCAAAACTTCCTATTGACCCCCAAAGTTCGCGCACTAGCTTTATTCTAGCTAAACTAGGTGCCGGCAAGTTTATATGAAAATTTGATCACAATCGGGTTAAAACGGAAAATACCGACTATTTTACCCTAAAACGGAAAAATTCATATAACGATTTCAGAAACGTTACATTATGCTTCCATATATTAGGACACCAGCACCATTACCGATGATGCGCATGTTCCACGTGCACTTATTTGCCAGCTTACACACATCATCATCGGTAATTGCCATGTCACGCACACTTTAGGAAAAGCTACTTCATTTAGTATCGCTGCTAATTATTAGTTTAAACATATTTTAGTACGCTTGCTTCATGTGCTAGTTTAGATATTGCACTGCTTACTCGGACACATCACGGATTTATATATTCATACTGTCATGCATTTTTGTGGGGCTTAGGTCGATATTTATTATTTATTTACTCTGGATTATGGATTTCAGATTTCTATGAGATTTCTGGATTTAGGGGAAAACCGCAACAATTTCATAACTTGTTATTATTTGCAAAGAAAAACTGCGGTTTTCTCATGATGTGATGTGTGTGCTGTCCACCATGAGTTTTCTCGAGTCTTGAGCAGTATCATATACCCGATTCGAGGAGGGTGATGCACCGTCTTCGGGTACATGGTGGACCCGGTGCGGTACACCGGGGCAAGAAGATCGCAGATGATGGCGTTGAGCTCGAAAGGGGAGCATTACTGACCGGTTATTGTTGTTATTTTTGACGCAGTGGATATCCGGAGGATACCGACCATAGTCGTGAGATTGGATGATATGGGCCGATCCGGACTGCCGGAGCCCGAGATACAGAGATATTGAGATTTGAGATACAGAGATATTGAGATTTGAGATAAAGAGATATGAGATTTTGAGATATTGAGATATACCTATTTTGTGTCGATGCTTGACATGGATTTCTATCGATTTCACTGATGAGGTTTCAGTTTTACTATACAAGATTCATTGATGTTTTCTTATATCAGATTATTCAGATTTCATGGTTGATTTTCTCATTCATGATGCATTCATACTTCAATATATGACATATAACTGTTTAGTGACACTGACCCGATACACTGAGCATTGCACTTATGCATAGATTATTACCATGTCACTAATAGATGTCTAGTGTTACATACGTATATTATTATGACCTAGGAGATCGTCGTGCTTGCGATTTCTACTCGCAGATGTCTTCTACTCATGAGTTGGCAACTCACCCCCGTTGTGCCAAACTTTTCTTACAGATTTAGATACACAGGTTTCCTTGGCGGCTTGCTGGCACACTATTTCATTCAGGGTGATTGCTTGGTAGGTTGGATCACTTATATCATGACCGCCATTGTACTTTATATTATTTCAGTTGTATCTAGTAAGCTCCATCAACTAGACTTGTATTACCGAATAGATTTAGAAGACCAGTTGTTTATTCTTTCGACCTTAGAGTCGCGCTTGTACTATTATGGTTTCTGGTGGTTATGATGGTTTTTGTTGAGTTTTGATCCTCGCCCTTCGGCGTTGTATATTATATTGCTTGCGCTGTTGTAACCGCCAAGTGGTGAAAACCTAGCTCCCGCTTGGGGATGCCTTTTATTGTTGCTTATGTATTTATTCTTGTTTGGGGCCAGTTTTTACAAAGGAGACTCTGCCGAAATTTTTGAGAAAATTTGATGTTGCTTTTAAACTTGTTTTCCTACACTTCTTCTTTTAAATGGTTTAGATTTCTGGGCTTCGGCTTACAAAGATTACGTTGCGCCTCTAAATGTTTCGTAATTTAAGTGCCGGTCACGTTTCGTACCTTCGGGTCGTGAAACAAAATATTTTCTTATATGTCAGAGGTGACACGAAATATTTTCAAAGAAAACCCTTCTGAATTATTTTTAAAAGGAGGAACGTGTATGTTAAATAAAAGATAAATATGTATAGCTATTTTTCCTTAAAACGGACGTCCGCTACTTGTGTTGTGATATGCGCATCGTATAGCGATTTAAAAAAGGGGTTTTTACATGCTTCTCTATTCAGATGTTTGGACGATTTTACTATGATGTGGACTATATACAAGTTATAGTTTTGAGTATATCATATTGGTTTTTCGTATTGGATTTTGATATTGTATTTCCACCGTAACTCCGATGATTGTTTGAGGCTTGACGGAGTTCTGATTTTTGAGTTATATATTCATTTTTCATGCGCATGCATTGCACTAAAATGTGTTTTAAGTATTTATGATATCGGAGCCCCAGCGACTCGATTCTTTTCACTGAAATGTTTTAGTAATTGAGGGGGTTAAATTTGAATTCAGCGACCGAATTTATTTAACGGGGGAAGTCTGTAACATTTCAGAAAAATAAAATATTATTTTTGGAAATTTTTATAATTAAATAATAAATATTATGAATATTTTGATAATGTGGTATAATTAAATACCGATAAAATTGGAAATATTTGGAAAATTATAGGAATTTCTGAAATGATGGCGTTTTATATGATTTAAGCAAATTATAAATTCTTTATGATTAATTATATTCCATTTTAATGCTAATCGCGATTAAATATCACTAATCGTGCATTAAGCTTGAATTGTGCACATGACATGCACCATGTCATATTACACTTTTTACATTTTCTATCTTGGCTTTTCTTTGGTTTTGATGTATGGTTTGTTTTTTGTTAAATGAGAAGAAAAGAAAATAAAAGAAAATCAAAAGGAGCATGAGAAAGACAGAGAGGGAGCTCTAGAATTTTCCAAGACCTTTTGACATGGCTCATTGTCATCTCTTCACCATCTTCATCATTTCTTTTCCCTCATCACCCATGGCTGCTATCCTCTCTCCACCACCTCCTACACCTCACTTCACCCCCAAAAACATATCAAAACACCAAAATCCTTTCATTAAAAACATTCACAAGCTCATTACAAATACTTTGGACCAAGAAAAATGGGATTTTGAAGACTTGGGGCAACTCAAGAATTTTCTTGAGTTGCCAAATGTGGTAATTTCTCCACCATTAGTATAGTATTTCAATTCCTTAAGCATCCATTCATGTTTAGAAGTGTTTTAGTTTGGATTAGTGAACTTTGAAAATTCCAAGTTGAGATTTAAGGGATATTATGTGTTGTGATGGCGCAGTTGAGGATTAGTAGAGACCATAAATCCTTTTAGTTATAGTATATTGGACTAAAATCAGAGACAACCCCAAGACATGAATTTTAGTTTTGCCGATATTGGGGTTTTGTGAGAAATTTGATAACTTTTAGAGATCTGCTGTGACTCGGAGACTTGGAAATTTATTTAGCAATTATAGTTATATGTGCAGGTGACCAGAAGACTACCCGTGAAACCCGAGCCCCTATACCCAAATTTGGGTCGTAGATTTAATCGATATGGCCATAATTTGCGGCCATATTTTGGAGTTAGTCTGTGATCTTTTATGGGAAGCTACATCATCTGATAACTAGACCTCTCCTATATGCAAAATTGGCTAATTCAACCTAGGAAAAAAATATTGAGGTGTTTTCTTGAGTCGCTGCTTCGTTTTGCGACTTCGTTTTAAATTTGGTTTTGGTATTTTGGTTTTTAACTCGATGGTTTGATGTTTGTACATCGACATCGAGAATTTTTTTGGCTTTCTTGCATGTGTAGTCCATAGGTTTTAACCTATGTGTGATTCGTATGCCGTTTTGGTTTTCGTACGCGAATTTGTTTATGATATGATATATGTGATATGTAGGTACCTCCATGTGGATTTCGTACGACAGGGGAAGAGCATGGCGGCATCGACTTCGGCAAGTAAGGACCAAGGTGAGTAGATGTATATCTACGGGGGAAGTCGGGTGGATGGCGTCTAGCACCCCCGCAAATGTAGAGTAAGGTTATTGCGTATTATTATTTTGAGTCGGACGTGACCTTGGATTTTGGCGAGTAGGGTACTATTGAAGACCTTAAGTAGGATTAGGTTGATTTTGAAAGTCTTAACCAGAGGATGATTACCTTGGAGGTAATTCATACGTTTCACGCAGACACACACACACGCAAACACATACACTTGACTTGGGGTATACGTGTGTGTGTGTTTATGAATGTGTGTAGGTTTATATATATATATATATATATATATATATATATATATATATATATATAGTGCCATGAGGATGTTATATGATACTTGGGGATGAGTTGATATGGCTGGGCATGAGGCTGTGAGATATTGATATGTGATCGAGTTACGATATGAGATATGTTATGATGTTATAGCGGATCGTTGGACGACGATACCATGTGATTGATTATATCTAATAATTGACATATGATTGAGATATGATATGAGATATGTTATGATATTTATAATGGATCGCTTGTGCAATGTATACTCATATATGATAATATGTGTTGATGACCTCGAATTGCACGAGACTTTAGGTCAGTAAACAGATCATGATATTGTTTGATGATGATACCTTATGAATGATGATGTATAGATATGATAGTTGACCCGTACCCCGATTTTGGGATGTCGTACGATGGATTTTGCCGTACGAGGTATAGATACGATGATTGATCCGCACTCTTGACTCGAGAAAGTCGTACAATTTACAAGACGCTATTGAGGCTGGATCGCCGACAACTAGAGATATCGACTCGGACTGTAGGTGGATTCTTCTTACCTATCGACTATTTCTTTAGTTTAGTCCCATAGTTGGTTAGGTAGATATTATATTAGGCTCGAGTCATACTTATTTTTCAATACTAACGAATCGTGTGCATTTTTAAAAACCGCTTGAGGGATACTACGGATTTTTCAAAGGTCGTATCTTTTCTTAAAAACACTGTAGCACCTATTTTACTAAAAACCACGATTCGTGCTTTTTCAAATACCAAAATGGTATGACTCATATTGTAGAAGTGTATATTCTTCGGTATTGCTGTTATTACTCCTTCTCTATTATATTCATGTTATTTTCATTATACTGCATGTTTATACATATGTTCCATAACTGTTATGATTCCATATGTTAGGACACCAGCACCATTACCGATGATGCGCATATTCCACGTACACTTATTTGCCGGCTCACACACATCATCATCGGTAATTGCTATGTCACGCACACTTTAGGAAAAGCTACTTCATTTAGTGTACCTGCTAATTAGTAGTTTAAACATATTTTAGTACGCTTGCTTCATGTGCTAGTTAGATATTGCACTGCTTACTCAGACACTTCATGCATTTATATATTCATACTGTCATACAGTTTTGTGGGGCTTATGCCGATACTTATTATTTATTTACTCAGGATTATGGATTTCGAATTTCTATGAGATTTCTGGATTTTGGGGAAAACCGCAACAATTTCATAACTTATAACTATTTTCAAAGAAAAACTGCGGTTTTCTCATGATGTGATGTGTGTGCCGTCCACCATGAGTTTTCTCGGTTCTTGAGCAGTATCATATACCCGATTCGAGAAGGGGGATGCACCGTCTACAGGTACATGGTGGACCCGGTGCGGTACCCCGGGGCAAGAAGATCGTAGATTATGGCGTTAAGCCCGGCAGGGGAGCACTACCGACCGGTTATTGTTGTTATTTTTAACGCGACGGATATCCGGAGGATACCGACCGTGGTCGTGAGATTAGATGATATGAGCCGATCCGGACTGCCGGAGCCCGAGATACAGAGATATTGAGATTTGAGATACAGAGATATTGAGATTTGAGATATAGTGATATGAGATTTTGAGATATACTTATTTTGTGTCGATGCTTGACACGGATTTCTGTCGATTTCACTGAAGAGGTTTGAGTTTTACTATACAAGATTCATTGATGTTTTCCTTATATCAGATTATTCAGATTTCATGGTTGATTTTCTCATTCATGATGCATTCATACAACAGATATGTGACATATTACTGTTTAGTGACACTGACACGATGCACTAAGCATTGCACTTCTGCATCGATTATTACCCTGTCACTAATAGATGTCTAGTGTTACATATGTATATTATTATGACCTAAGAGATCGTCGTGCATGCGATTTCTACTCGCAGATGTATTCTACTCACGAGTTAGCAACTCACCCCCATTGTGCCAAACTTTTCTTACAGGTTTAGATGTACAGGTTTCCTTGGCGGCTTGCTGGCACATTATTTCATTCAGGGTGATTGCTTGGTAGGTTGGATCACTTATATCGTGTCCGTCGTTGTACTTTTATATTATTTCAGTTGTATCTAATAAGCTCCATCAACCAGACTTGTATTACTGGATAGATTTAGAAGACCCGTTGTTTATTCTTTCGACCTTAGAGTCGCGCTTGTATTATTATGGTTTCTGGTGGTTATGATGGTTTTCGTTGACTTTTGATCCTTGCCATTCGGCGTTGTATATTATATTGCTTGCGTGGTTGTGACCGCCAATTGGCGAAGAGCTAACTCCCGCTTGGGGTTGCCTTTTATTGTTGCTTATGTATATATTCTTGTTTGTACCCGTTTGGGGCCAGTTTTTACAAAGGAGACTCTGCCAAAATTTTTGAAAAAATTTGATGTTGCTTTTAAACTTGTTTTCCTATACTTCTTCTTTTAAATGGTTTAGATTTCTGGTCTTCGGCTTACTTAGATTACGTTGCGCCTCTAGACGTTTCGTAACGTAAGTGTCGGTCACGTTCTGTACATTCGGGTCGTGACAAAGTAAATATAATACCTTAGGTGGAGTTGGGGCTGAATACCACCTACCCCGTGAGAAGTGAGGTGTTATCCGGTATCGAGATGGGGATGTAAACGATATGGATGCACACGGGGACCCACCAGAACAATGGGGAGTATCGAATTCCATTCCGAATAGGGCAGGATCTGAACTATAAATGGAATGATAGCACTCTTATAACACAGAGGCGCCTTTTGGATGAATCGAAACTCCGGAGTTTGAAAAACACCTTAGTTAAGCGTGCTTGAGCCAGAGAAATTCTGGGATGGGCGACCTACTGGGAAATAGCACCGGGTTCATTCAAAAGGACAAAACCGTTCGGCTTCGGCTAGAGCGGACAATACCATCTGTGTTTGGGGGTGGGTCGTGACACTACCACGGCTCAAAGGAGTCGTGCAAATAGGTTTTAGTTGGGTACAGTCTCGAGCCACATGGAGGCAGTGAGAGGATCGTCGGGGATTCGTCTCTCCCGGTATTGGGGGTTGATATCACGTTGTGCATGGGTGGCCACCAACATAAATCCTCGGCCGGGGTAGACGATAATTACCGATCTAAGATCGATAGTTTCTCAGGTGGTGATGGGTTTCATACCGACACTAAATGTCGCGTTTCTAGGGGCTGACTTCATCCACCCCCTTGACTCGATATGCGATACTCTTAGACGAATAGACCGGACTGTACGGATATTGTCACTGTCAGGCTCAGTAAGGGTTTAGATGAGTTTGCTCGTCGGCCATCCTTTAACTTAATACCTGGGTAGCCGTTACATACAGCTAGTGCCGCTGATGTGCTTGTGGATAAACCTACTGCCAACGTATTGATGAGTCTTTAGAGTCCCACACAGAGAGTTTTCACGGTTCAGGCGATATGGTTTAGATGATGTATATTGGTACAAACAGGTGTCCGGTTAAATATGTGTATGGGCTGCACAGATTTTAATCGGACAGTTGATAATACTAGCGGCTTAGGACTAAGCTAGATTATTAAATCAGGTTTTTATTTAAAAATTTATATATGTATTTATATATACGTATTCTAGTATTATTGTTCACTATTCATTTTCTCTCTTGGTTATTCGTATTTTGATACGAATACGCGTATATGTATTTCGATACGTATACCAGGTTGAATTTCGTATTTATACGGAATTGTTTCTATAAGATGGCCACCTCATTATTTGATTTTCCTTTTTAGAAAATCAATTTGGAAAATGAGGTGGAGGGTGAGTTGGCGTGAGCATGGGCTTGGCATGTAGAGAGGTATGGCACACATTTCTTTATTGGAAAATTGAGGAGATATTTTCATTGTTGAAAATTATTGTACCCATTTTTCTTTACATGCCATCCATTCAATTTTCTTCACTTGATTTCTTGACTTGCTCTCTTTACTTGGTCATTCATTCTCACTTGGAGACTTAGCCATTTTCCATGGTTGCTCATGCCTCATATTTCTTCACCTCCTCTTCATCTTCTTGAGTTGCTCTTTAAGCATTTGTGATGAGAGAAAAATTATAGTGACACAATCCTACACCTCCACACTTCATTGCTAGCAACCTTGGTGTGTCGGTTGCCTCGCCTTGCGAGGCTGAAGCTTGCTCCGTTTCCCTCAAGTGGATCATCGTAGATGGAGGAAGACCGACAATAAAATTCGATCTGCGACTACTAGAAACTTGGGATGATGGTTGGATACCGAAGGACACGGATCAACTCGGTATAACCATCTAACCCCTAGTTTTACATATTGCTAGTATAGGGTTTAGGGTAGATCCGGGCATCGGGTCATAATAGTGCCAGTTTAGAAAATTTTTGTTCCGCATTTGGGCATGGTTTGATGGCAGGGGCGGTACCGTAACCCAACATGGTATCAGAGCCAACCCTTAAACACTTAGCTATCTTGTTTAGACGATGTTACAGTATCAAAACCGAAACAACTCTAAAACGATACCCTGCATTTTCCAGTTTCTGTCGAATTTGAACTAGTCTTCAAAAATTATTTAAACAATTGCAGAAGACTATTATTGTGACAACTAGAACACGCTCAAAACCCGAGCCCCAAATGCAAAAATTGGCCCGGCGAGATCCATGAAAAGTCCGGCCTGGCCGTTTTTTGTCTTGAGTTTGGACTTGGAATTTTGGTTGTGTTCTGGTCTCTGGAAAAATATGGTTTATGGTATTGTTTGTTTTGCCCAGTTTGGATATTTTGTTGTCTTTAGTTCAGGGGTAATTCGAGGTGTTTCAAAGTCGATATTTTAACACTGTTTAAATGTATACAGTGCATACATTAGTATCTGCGACCGTGAATGTCATTAGAGCGGTACAACTCGTCTAATTGCTATGTGTTCTTTTAGACAGGTTTGCGAACGTGACATTCACGTTGATGTTCTGTGTTGTGCTGTGTTGTGGTTGGATCGTCATAGTGGATAGCTTGGGTGTAAAGTTAGTACTGTTTAGTTTCATTTGTACATATGATATTGTGGGGCGAGCGTCAGATATGTGGACTGCCATCTCTTCCAGTTTGTATATTATTTGTATAGGGTATGACGGAATTGAGGTCGATGTCACCCTTGTATATATTATTTTCTTTTTGTACTAGGATTACCCCGTGGAGGAGTGCATGAATAGACGAGTTCTAGAGGGCAACGGGTACACATCTCATGGCGTTGAGACGGAGGGGACCTTACTCTAGAATTGGCGGGCTATTCACCGCACTCGTAGGGGGTATAGGTTGACCCACGGAGGGGTGCCTAAGTTACCCGATTCCGCGAAGTGCTGGGTGGCCTATTCACGTTGTTGATTGGGGTTGTCTCGCTTCTGAGATTGGCGGGTAACTTGCCACAGTCATAGGGGTCTAGGTTTTCATTGCACGGGTGAACATCGGGTCTCATTTGCAGCTCAAGTGAAATCCGGGGCTCCAGGATTATCCACCACTTTGTGTTGGTTGGCCGAGATTCTGTGATGTTGTTTTATATCATGCCTGGATGATTGTTATATATATTTATATATATACTAGTAGATGTTGTATATGTTTTGCACCCGCGCAAGTCCAGTCCCCGCTCTGTCGTTAGTTAAGTAACCTAACGGATGATGACGGGACCCAGTGGCGAATGCGGATAGCACATGCGTACATCATTTATTTTCATTTTTTTCTGGTGTGATTAATTGATTAGTCTGTGTTGATTCTGATCAATGCAAGGATAAAATAAACCTATTTGATGTTGTTGGAATCAATTTTAAAAATGATATTACAAACGTTTTTTTTTGCTTTGCACAGTGGTATTCGATTTGGAATATCCTGCACCTCATTGATGAGGCAAGGGCCAAGATCCCTTCATCGGGAGTGACCCCTTGGGCAGAAGTTTGCATCAACGTAATAACTATACTATAGTCGATTCTTTTGCTATGCATCCTGGTATTCAGTTTGGAATATCCTGCACCTCATTCGATAAGGAAAGAGCCGAGAGACCTTCACCGGGAGTGACCTCTTTAGCAAATGTTTTCACCACTATATATTAGTAAAACCACTCGGGTCCTTCAATGATATCAAGTTCATTACGTTAAAGGTTTTGTTCCAAAAACCAGTCGTAGCCCTCCGTCATTTCTTATAAGTACTGTTTAGTATTCATGCTATGTTTGTTGCCAAGCGTCAAGGCATAGTGTACGGTAGCTGAATAGTACTTATTTGTAGCATGGATATACGATTGATCGGGACAGTCGTACAGCTTTATTAGCAAGCGTCAAGGGTTTGTGCAGATGGGTTCAATTTAATCTAGGACAATGACGGGTTGAACTTGACTAGTGGCCTATAACTTGTTGGCAAGCGTCAAGGTTATTGGTCGTTAGGGGTAAAAATCACATCGGGAGTTTCAAACATACAGGAAACTTGCTAGGTATGCGCATACCTTCTGGAGTGTGGTGATTTGAGTGGCTCAAGTTATGATGCGATGATAGTTGGATCCCGATTCCCACTGATGAGTAGGTGTTACTCCTCGGGTGATTTTAGATGATCCCGACTAATTCTCCTTTTAGGGTTTGAGGGAGAATTCGAGGAAACAGCGGGAGCCATTCTGATTAGATAAAGTGATTAACCAATCTAATCTAGGTTAGAGTGCACACTGAGTGTTTCTTTTCTCTCTCTCTTTGGCATTGACCATGGCCCGACCCTAATCTAAAACTCATGTACCAAGTTAACCGAATCTTCTTAAAACCCTTTGGCTTTTGGAATGTCACGGTGTCGCATATATGATTTCCACTTCTATATAACCTTGTCATTTCTCCAGAACACCCCGTATCACTACGAACATCCACTCCTATTGGATAAATCCATCGTATAGTTACATACGAACTCGAAGGAACTTATTCCAGATTCGAGGATGGATTCTGGTTCTTAAGAGATTGAATATGATTATTCGGTTGTCTTTTCCCTTTACCTTCACTTAGGTTGTGAGGGCTCCTAGGATTAGGAGAGGGTACACCTATTGAACTTATTGGATAGTCTTCTTCCAGACCATAGGCAGGTGCTGAAAGGTGGGGAAGGAAGAAAACCAATTAGTCTAAGTGTGGTGTACAGAAGATAATTAGTAAAGACATATAAAGGGATTAGAATAAAGGCAAAAGGATATTGCGACTGCTATCATTCACGACAAAAATGCGTATACCCCTGCCACACCCACATCCACTTTGGTTTTCTCCAGAACACTCCGTATCACTACGGATATCCACTTCTATTGGATATACCCTCGTATAGTTACATACGAAATCGAAGGAATTCATTCCAGATTCGAGGATGGTTTCCTATTCAGGAGAAATAGAATAGAATTATTCAGATATCTTTTCCCATTACCTTCTCTCAGATTACGAGGGCTCCTAGGATTAGGTGGGTACACCTATTACGCTTATTGGATAGTCTTTTTCCAAACCTTAGGCTGGCGCTGAAAGATAGGGAAGGAAGAAAACCAATTAGCCTAAAGGTGGTGTACAGAAGGAAATAAGTAAAGACAATTAAGGGATTCAAGAGATGGCAAGGAAATATACGGTTCCTATCATGAATCTGGATAGTGGAAGAGACATTACTAGGAATACCCGGATATCCCTTCGAAACATTTTCATGTTTCAGATTTACTGTGCAATGTTAATTAAAAACTGTTTTCTCAATTGGATTCTAACTCCAGAGTATGTTTTTACCAGATTCGTTTCTCTCATTTGTATTGTAACTCGATGTCGCGCACCCCATGTGTTCGCGGGGAGGTGGAATTTGCAAAAAATGATTTTTACGGGCTTCACAACACCGACTAGAACCAAGGATCGTCCATAAACCCTAGCAACTAACCGATATGAGATTTAACAACTCGAAAAGAATGTTATACTTCATGATACAAGTCCTTCGGGTCTTCTCCGCTATCCTCCTCGTCATCGTAGGGTCCAAGGATTGATCCGGATCGTAGCAACCTCGACGGCCTCCTCAAGTCAAAGACGATCCACCTGAGAGTCTATAGTCTGAGCTCCACCTCAAAGCCAAGGTAACTTAGGCAACAAGCTTGCTAAACTTGATGGCCTAGGTGATGTAGAGTATGAAGATAGATTTATTTGCTTCTTGAAACCCTAGTTTACTCAACTCATGAGACCTTAAGGGTTTTTGATATGAGGAAGATGAAGAGAGCTAACATGAGGAAAGAGAAATGATTTTTGATAATGATAATGATAAAATGAGATGGCTCCCTTGACTTGACTGCAAGCATGGCATGAAAAACATCTTGACAAAAATATCTAGTGCCACAAAATATCTCACAAGAAATATCTAGTCAAAGAGTCAAACCAAGTCAAGTGGTCAAACCAAGTGAAAGGGTCATACCAAGTCAAATGGTCAAACCATAGTCAAGTAGTCAAAACAAGTATCCATGCCTCAATTATCATTTAAAAAATAACCAATACTTTCCTCCACTTCATAATTGTTTTAATCAAGTAAATGGTTAAATCCCTAGTGAGATGTCTCCTTCTATGCCCCTCTCATCCGTATATACATACCCGCATTCGTGTTCCGAGAAACACGAATACAAAGAGACAAAACTGATCCATCAATATAATACTAGGACCCGGCTTAAACCAAAGCCCGCTATTATTATCCGCCCGAACATCATACGCGCACAAGTGTACGTAAGTGATCGAAGCCCTTCCGCAAAACCATACGGCCTCTACACCTTTTGCCCGGTGCAGGGAAACTCTATAAGTGGGACTCTAAATGTCATGACCCGCAGGGTACGGAACGTGACTGGCACTTAAGCTACGAAACGTCTCAAGGCGTCCGTAACATAAGTAAGCCAAAGCCCAGAAATCAAAACCAAATAAGCGGAAGAGTGAAGGAAAACCAATCAATTGAAAGCGAGTTTATCAAGTAAGTCATATCAAGCCCTTTTTAAAAACAATATCAATTTTTCCGAAAATTTCGGTAGAGTCTCCTTTGTAAATACTGTCCCCCAAAATGGGTACAACAAGAATATATATGAATACAACAAATAAGGCATCCCCAAGCGGGAGCTAGCTCTTCGCCACAAGGCGGTCACAAATCCCACGCAATGTAAATCAGCAACGTGCATAAATAAACATAAGAAGCGCAAGTAAAACATCATGTCGACTCGAGTGAGCTCGACCCCAAAATACTGCATAAAAAGCCCACAAATCTCACAGTCTCGTCTCTAAGTCAATATAGAACAATACTGGTAGATACAGTAGATGGAGTACTCTAGATACAAATAATATACAAGGTGGTACAAAAATAATAATACAACCCACCTACGAGCAAAAGCCTCGAGTCTAGGCAAAAGAAGTAAGTGTGCCCGCCGCTACTGTACTGACGGAGCAGACATGCAAAAGGCTGTGGCACAACGGGGGTGAGTTTCCAACTCGTGAGTAATAAATAACATCTATAGAGGCTATCGCAAGCATGCACACAAGCATCCTAGCATCTATAATACAGGTATGGCAGGATATTCTAGCATGTATGTATGCAACACGAATGTACTAGCAGGTATGAATGCAATATGAATCAACTCGTGATCTGAATATATAGGTACAAGAAGTCATATTTTTCATTTAGGAATCTCTTTTCTTTTAAATATCAGCACAATACCAATAGAATCAACAAGAATCCGTATCCAGCATCGACACCTCAAAACTGTCTCAATCTCATGTATCTATATCATAGTATCTCTGGCCTCAGCCGTCCGGCTGACCCATCTCAAATATCAATATCTCATCATCTCGCGGCCACGGTCGGTATCCTCTGGATATCCGTCGTGCCAAAAAGTCACCGGTAGGTAGTCTATCCCCTGCCAGGCTCAACGTCAACAACAAGACCTTCTCGCCCCGGGGTACCTTACCGGGCCCACCATGTACCCGAGACGGTTCATCCAACTCTTCGAAACGGGTCTCGAAAAGCACAGCAAACTCATGGTGGACGACACTCACATCACTAGAAAACCGCAATTTTGCATATTTTAAAAAGGGTAATAAGTTTTAGAAATTTTGCGGCTTTCCCCCGAAATACAGAAATATCATAAATCTCAAGAAATTAACATGAATGCATACGTCAATGATAATGAATGCATATGGTATTAATGTTCATGTTACAATGTATGATTAATAGACTAGGCATGAGCAAATGATATAATGATATACATGCACATGAATAGAAATTCTACGATGTTATTTTAAGGATTTATTGCAACAGTAAAGGTTTAGATATCAAATATGGTGACAATATTCTAGATTATAAGTTATCCAGTGTCGTGGTATGGAAACTACCAGGGCGTGTGTGTACGCATAAATAGTGCTCGTGTTGCATATAAAAACCCTGGCAATGGTGCAGGTGTCCTATAGAATGGGTTCGCATATGTATGACAGTATAAAGCATGGATGCAGCAAGATATTACGCAAGCATTTACTCCTAATTACTAATATCACTAGAAATCTTTAAACAACTTAAACTATCGGGCGACTTGCGCCATCCAAACGATAGTCCCCCGTAGATGTTATATCTACTCACCGGAATCCCCAGCTAGCTACGTCCAACCACCGCTTTCCCTTTCCGTGCCGCGTCCGAAGTCTCCACGACCGAACCTGGAATTTGCATCAATACAAAACATAAGGTTACATATTATGAAACGACGCAAATCCCAAACGAAAATATCCACGTTCAGAAGCTAGGCACAACGTGCACAAGGTGCGTGGAACACACACGAAAATCGCAAAACTAACTAGAATCGTTGTTTTGGGCGCCCGGCAAAGCTAAAACCCGATAAAACCAAAAATCCGCATTCACACACCCTAAATAATTCATCACATAATTTTATAAAAAAACTAGTAAGCATTTGCATTCCAAAATCGGTGCAAACATCGCCGATTTGCGACAAAAAAGACTACAATCTAGCATAATCACCCAAGTCACACCATTAGATAGCCACTACACAAAATTTCAATACATTAACCATGCTTCAAAACCTATATTCCATAAATAACCCTTTCTTGATTTTTATAACTAACAAAATCCAATCCAAACTATACATGAAACACTAAATTAGCACTAATTTGACGCCCAAAAAGCAAGTTAAACTCTTAGATTTTGTTCGTATAAAATACTGGATAGCAAAATAGATTAATTAGCTTAATAATGGTGTGCTAAAAACCCTAGTTTAACTCAAACCATTCTCTTGAAAATCCTAGATGAAAATAACACCAATATTAACTCTAAAACAACTCAATTAAAGAAATCGAACCATAAGAATTTAAATGGGTAGAAATATACCTCAAGATCTATGGATCTAGCATGATGATTTGCCTCTAAAAATGCCTCATTTCCATATGTTTTCAACTAAATTAGGCTTGAGAAGAGGTAGCACAAGGATTTGGTTTGAACTTTGAATAAATTGTGGAATTTTTTGGAGCAATTTTTGATGAAATTGATGATGAAAAGCGATGAGACAAGGGGGGAGGGGGATGCTGCAAACTGCAGGAATTTCGGCTGAGAGAGAGAGGGATGGGGGATGTGAGGGGATGGTGTAAAAAGACTAAGTCAAAGCCCCCCAAAAATACCATAATACCCCCACCCATTTACTATATTTAAATCCTACTAAAAACAATTCATTCACAAGACTTGAAGTCAAAAAGAAGGGGATGGGGGCTGCTGCAGTAGTGGTGGGGACGGCCTAGGAGAGTGAGGGTGAGTGTGAGTGAATACAAAAAGGTTCTATGCCAAAAAGACGCCCACAAGTTCATATTTGCATGTTTTAGTTCAAAATAATTATATTTTTGTTTCCTTCGATTACAACTAAATAGAACTTGAAATAAAATAGTAAAAAATTATATTACAAACTAGATTATAGTTAACAAGATTCTAAAGATTAAAATTTGCCCGAAGAAATTTGTATTTATCGCTAATTTAATGTATTTTTACTGGCTTAAAATAATATTAAAAATTGAAAAATTAGGGAAAAATTTTACATGACCAGAAATTTATAAGTAACTCATTAGCTACTAAAAACTAGCAATTACCTATCCAAATTAGGTATAATTAGGCCTAAACTGCAAAATAACAAAAAAGACGATTTACGGAAAAATACCAAATTTTCACCGATTTTCGGGAAAACACCAAAACGACTTTTCAAGGCATTATACTAAAGACTCGACACTACACTGGCAGTGGGTTTAACCACAGGCGGAAAGCGGTACTAGCTGCACATAACGGTTCTTAGGTAGATGTCGATAAGAAGGACGAGAGCTAACTCATCCGAACTCCTACTAAGCCTGTATGTGACAATCTTTGTACAGTCCGGGCTGTTCGTCTAAGAGTATCGCATATCGGGCCTAGGGGGCGGTAATCGTTAGACCCCTAATAGCACAATAATTCATGTCGGAGAGTAGCCCAATACACCCTGAGAAACTACTGGAATACCTACCAGTAAATCTCGCATTCCTTGGCCAAGGACTTTGTTTAATGGTCTTCCGAACAGAGCGCGATATCAACCCCCAATACCGGGAGAGACGAATCCTATCTTACCGCCACTGCCTCCAAGTGCTTCGAGACTGCACCCAACTACTACCTGTTTGCATGACACCTTTGAGCCGTGGTAGGGTAGTAATCAAAGTACAGTGGGAACACACTCGAGGCGAAGTAGCCGTGTCAAGTTGACAGACTAAGTTGCACTCATGTCACCTAGGAACTGCTACCCGATGACAGGTATAATACCCACCAACAGTTTCCGATGAGTCTTGTCCAGTGTACTCATAACCTAATGTGTACCTGCATACTATCTCCAGTACGATGTACTAATGGCTGTGGGACAGACCATCCCCCTGCTGGGATGAGAAGCGCATACACTAGTCTACTGTGGAGTACCGATGCCTCTTCTCGATAATCTTTTGACTAGGGACCTGTATAGGATGTGCTTATAGATTTCCCAGCCCCCACTAGTGTGACTGCCATCACAATGCTGGTAATCAAGCATAGATCCTAAGGGCTCTACCAATATGTATAAACGATATGCTAAGAAAACACATTCACATATTGAGGTAGAAACAAACCAGGTAGCATCCTACCATTTTGAGCAAGACTGTTACTATATCCGTGTATATCCCAAGCTCCCATTAAGTAATATACAATCCAATATGATACAATAATGGCCTCTAGGGCATATATCACTAACAATCTCCCACTTGCACTAAGGCCATATACTGCCATATCGCAGACCGAAGGTCTCGAATAGCCTATCGAACACTGTCTGAGGGATGGCCTCTATGAGTGGATCTGCAGTGTTGTTCTCCGTATCTACTCTCCTCACCTCGATTCCCTGGGTATCAACGATCTCCCTGATCAGGTGGTACCGCCTCAAGATATGTCTGGATCTCTCATAGGACCTGGGTTCTTTCCCTAAAGCTATAGCGCCGTATGTTGCCACAATACTAAAGTATTGGACCAACAAATGGAAGGAACATCCTAAAGTTCAGTTAAGAACTTTCATATCCAGACTGCCTCTTTTGCGGTGTCTCATGCAGCGAACTACTCTGTTTCCATCGTCGAGTTTGTAACGGTGTCCTACTTGGAGCTCTTCCACCAGACCGCCCCTCCACTGAGGGTAAAGCCATAACCTGATATGGACTTGGAGTCATTCTTATCACTCTGGATGCTGGAGTTAGCAAAAGTCCTCAATCTGGAGGTCCTTTTCCACCATACACCAAGAACATCTCCTTAGTCCTTCTTAGGTACTTAAGAATGTTCTTTATTGCTTCCCAGTGCTTCTCCCCTGGGTTTGACTGATACCGACTAACCACGCTCAGTGCGTAAGCTACATCTGGTCTGGTACACAACATCGTATACATTATAGAGCCTACCGCAGAAGCGTAGGGTATAATCGATATGCGAACCCTTTCCAAATCAGTCTTGGAAGACATCTCTTTGGATATGGTGATTCCGTGACAAGCCGGTAGACTACCTCACTTAGAATCGTCCATACTAAATATTTTCAGTATAGTGTTGTTGTACATTGACTGTAAAAGTCCTACCATCCTCTTTGATCTATCACGATAGATCTGGATCCCAAAAATTTAGTTGGTATCAGCCAGGTTTTACATGGAGAACTTCTGTGACAAGAATTCTTTGACTGATTGTAGTATAAGAATGTCATTTCATATCAAGAGAATGTCATCCACGTACTCAACGAGGAATTCCACATTTATTGCTACAATCTTATTATAAATGCATGGTTCATCTGCATTTTTGATAAAGTTGAATTCTTTGACCGTCTCAATAAAAACAGATGTTCCAACACCGCGATGCCTGCTTTAGTCCATAAATGGACTTAAGCAACTTGCACACTGTCTCTCTGCTCCCACTCTGATTGAAACCCTCTGGCTGATCCAGATAGATGCAGTCTTCCAAATAAGCATTTAGAAAAGCCGTCTTTTCGTCCATCTGCCAGATCTCACAATCTTGGAAGGCAGCAATGGCAAGAAGGATCCGAATGGATTTGAGCATAGACACCGGAGAAAAGGTTTCATCATGGTCCAAACCAGGTCTTTGACGAAAACCTTTTAAAATAAGCCTAGCCTTATAGGTTTCAACCTATCCATCTATACCAATCTACTTTCTGAAGATCCATTTTCAGCCAACGGGATTTACCCCTTCTGGAGCAATGTTCAAAGTGCATACTTTGTTGGTGTACATGGACTCCATTTCGGTCCGTATTGCTTCCAGCCATTTTACTGAGTCGCCGCTCTGAATGGCTTACTGGAAGCTAGTTGGCTCATCATTGTTAATGATGCAATCCTCTAGATCCCCGTCTATGAGAAAACCGTAGTATCTCTCAGGCTGTTGAGACAGCCTACTAGTCATGCGGATTAACGTAGGGATGTCCGGTTCTTTTGAAACCTCTGGTTCTATCACTTTCAGTAATAGTTTGTCGTTCTGAAATTTCTTCCAGTTCTATTGCGCTCCCATTATTTCCTTTAACAAAAAATTGATTTTCTAAAAAATATGAATGATGAGGAACAAAAACCTTTTGTTCCTCTTCATAATAGGAAAGATACACTCTGGAGTTCTTTGGGTATCCCACAAACTTGCACAGTACTGAGTGTGCCTCGAGCTTGTCCGCATACTGCTTTTCAATAAAAGCTGGACATCCCTATATCTTCAGATACTGAAGATAGGGTTTCTTCCCACTCCACATCAGATTTGGTGTGGTAGGCACAATATTAGCAGGAACCTTATTCAAAAGATATGCCGCTTATTCTAATGCATAACCTAAGAAGGATCACGGCAACCCAGCGTTACTCATCATGGAACGAACAATATCCAATAGGGTTCTGTTCCGCCTTTCCTATACACATTTGTTTTGTGATATGTATGGAGGAGTAAGCTGAGAGAGAATTTTATTCTCTTTTAGGTAATCCAGGAACTCGGCAATTTAAGTATTCACCACATCGATCAGATCTCAGTGTCTTGATAATTTTTCCTGTTTCTTTTTCCACTTCATTCTTATATTCCGGGAATTTTTCAAAGGTTTCGGATTTATGCTTTCACAAGAAGATATGTCCTAACCTAGAGAAATGTCAAAACCCGAAATTTAGTTTGTGACCGGCACTTAAATCACGCAACGTCAGAAGGCGTAGTGTAATTCAAGTAAGCCTAAGCCCAGAAAATCTAAACCTTTTTGCGGAAAATAGTAGGGGTGCAGTTTTGAAATAAGGTATAATAAATCATGCTCTGTCTTTTTTATAAAAAATTTTGGCAGCACTTCCCATGTATATTTTGATCTAAAAACAGATATACAACAATATATAGGCATCCCTAAGTTGGAGCTAGCTCTTCGCCAACTGGCAGAATCACAACCACGCAAATAATACATATACGACGCCCAACGGCGAAGAAACCACCCAGAAAGAACAAATAAAAAAGCAAGAGATCACACTCAAGAAGCGAACACAACCCATCGCCATAAGTCTCGCACAATACCCAAGTCTGACTAGGTCTACCAATATACATTGTCTAGTCCTGATCTAATGGAGTTTATCTAGATACAATAGAATATAACAGTACGAGAGTGGGCATGATCCAACACGCATCCCACCTACCTGTCACGACCCACCCCCAATACAGAGAGTATTGTCCGCTCTGGCCGAAACCGCACGGTTTGTCCTCCGGGGCGAACTGGACCCGACTAGGGGCCACTTTCCAGGAGGTCACCTATCCCAGGACTTCCCTGGCCCGAGCACGCTTAACTACGGAGTTCTCAAACTCCTGTAGTGCCAGTTCACTTAAAAGGCGCCTCTGTATTGAAGAGCGGTATCATTCGATTTATAGTATAGATCTGTCCTCTTTCGGAATGTATTCTGAAGATTTCCCATTGTTTTATAGTGGGTCCCCATGCTTTTCTGGTATAAATGGGTATACCGGATAATACCTGGGGTATTACATTCTCCCCCACTTAGAACAATAGTTCGTCCTCGAACCACAGACCAACTATTGAGGAACCATCTCTGATATCATTCTGTCACGACCCACCACCAATACAGAGAGTATTGTCCGCTCTGGCCGAAGCGGCACGGTTTTGTCTTTCGGGGCAAACTGGACCCAACCAGGGGCCATTTTCCAGGAGGTCACCCATCCCAGGACTTTCCTGGCCCGGGCACGCTTAACTACGCAGTTCTTAAACTCCTGTAGTGCCAGTTCACTTAAAAGGCGCCTCTGTATTGAAGAGCGGTATCATTCCATTTATAGTACAGATCTGCCCTCTTTCGGAATGTATCCTGAAGATTTCCCATTGATTTATAGAGGGTCCCCTTGCTTATCTGGTATAAATGGGTATACCGGATAACACCTGGGGTATTACATTTACACTTTGTCACGATCCGAAATTGGCACGTGACGACCCTAATACTACGCAACGTCTACAGGCGTAATGCAGTAAAAGAAATCCAAAACCCAGAAATCTAAACCAATGAAAGACAAGAATACATAAGAAACATTTTTTAAAAGTCTTTGAAATCACAAACCAAATTCTTTAAAAGTCCAACTTTCTTTTTTTAAAATTTTGGCAGCACCTCCTTTGTAAAAACTCGTCCAAAATATGGGTACAATATAAATATAAATAATGCATCCCCAAACGGAAGCAAATACACGCCCAAAGGCAGAAAACAACCACCACAACAAATATACGACGCCGTAGTGAAGAAATAAAAGACGAAAGAAAGGAAACTATATAAAAGATAAAAAGTCACAAAATAATATGCAATATCGTCATCACCAAGTCTCTAAGTCAACAAGAAAATATAGTAGATGGAGAGTATAAGGATACAACGAATATACAATACAACAATACGGATAGCCACAAACCCACCTAAGCAAAACTGCACACTATGAGCTGAAGCGGTATCCGCAGCAAAAGATGATCAGATAGATGAATAACCTGTCTCGACTACTCTAGGGAACACCCTGCAAAACATCTGTGGCACAACGGGGGTGAGTTGCCAACTCGTGAATAGTAATTAACATATGAAGGTAATCGCAAGTATACACGTACAGCGTGAATCTAACATATGCAATTAATAGCAATAAAAGGTCATATGAATGCAATAATCATGAAAGGTACACTAGCAGGTACAACTAATATATGAAGCAATAATAATATGACAATCGGTATGCAATAATCATGCACTAATGATATGAAAATGTATATATGCAACAATCATAAAAGTTACACTAACAGGTACAACTACACATGAAGCAATGCATATTGTAACATTTCAACAAAAAAAAATATTATTTTTGGGAATTTTCATAATTTAATATTAACTTTTAATGAATATTTTAATATTCGATATAATTAAATACCGATAAACGGTGAAAATTCTGGAGAAAATTATGGAAATTCTAAAATAGGTTATTTTGTGGAAATGTCATTTTTAAGCTTTTATGGTTACGTAAATGCTATTTTAGTGTTAACCGCGATTAAAAATCGCTAATTGGATTTTTTGACTTTTTATGCAAAAATGTGCACATAACATTTTTCTACACTTGTTTCATGTTTTGGTCATTGCAGCCTAGGGTTGAACCATGTAGATGACCATGGTGGGTTGAACCATTTGATTAAGTTAATTGGGTTAATTAGTGTTTTGGTTAGGTTAATACGGTTTGATTAGGGTGGGTTGACTTGTGTTATAGGGAGAGAGTGAGCCATGATGACTTGTGGGTGCTAAAATGTTTTAAGAGAGAGAGAGAGGTGGCTAGGGTGTGCCATGATCCATCTCCTTCTTCATTACCCTTTGTGCTCTTCACACCCCCTCTCACTAATATCACTTCCTCTCATCACTCACATCCTACCCTCACATCTCCCACTCTTACACTCCACCATACTACCATACTTCACCCTACAACAGCTCCCAATTGTTCAACTTCAGCCACCAAACTGCTGCAACAGCAGCCCATTACATCAGCATCAGCAACATCATCATCTGCTGCAAAAGCAGCCGATGCATCAGTCCAATACCAACAGCCATAGCAACCCCATCATATACTACAACCCACACCCTTATCAAACACAACAACAACAACCCTTCACAACACCAAAACCACAGCCACACACATGTAGTAGCTGCTGTAATGCAGCAACAGGAAAATAAAACAACAGCAGCAACTGTAGCCTAAACAACAGCAACAACATCATACAAATCCACAGAAACAGCCATCTGAAGCTGCAACAGCAGTAAGAACAGCCTCCACACCATCATATACCACAACTTCACCACAAAACAACCTCACCAACGAATTTCTAACACCAGCCCAACCAAAGCATCAGCCACATCAGCAAAACTGCTGCTGAAAACAACACCAGCAACTGCTGCACTAGCAACTTCGGTAGCTACAGGAGCACCACAGCAGCAACACAACTCTTCCTTCATCTTGATCTTCCTTTCTCCTTCATCCTAGGACCCTCTTGAGGTATAATCTTGCAACCCAACTCATATCTTGTTAAGTTATGGATAATTGGCTGAAATTTAGTGTTTGTATTGTGATTTAGTGCTAGTTTAGGTAAATTTGAGTGAGACTTGACCAAGTGTTGGTTTTGATTGTTAGTATAGCCTTATTAGGTGTGTTTGAGACAAGTTCACCCCAGAATTTCCCCAGATTCCAGCAAAACACCAGATTGTTCGACTTGGTGTAAATTAGCGTTTTTGTCGATTTTGTGACCTTTCTGAGATCTGCATTCACCCCGGGAACCCAAAAATAAAATTGACTTGGATGTAAGCTGTGCAGGTAGATAGAAACCAACACCCAAAACCCTAGCCCCCAACTCTTTACCCCGGCCGCAGATATTTGCGGCCAGAGCAGTAGGGAATCCCCTCGTTTTGCGTGCACAGCCCTATTTCATATAAACTTGAGCCCTGGTGTGTCTAGTTTTGACTGATTCCAGTTAGGATAGAATCTGGGTTGATTTTCATTAGTTGGCGTATGATTTACGACTTGTTTTACCATGGTTTTTGGTGTTCGAAGATTCGTTTCTGTCGGATGGCGTTTGGACGTTAACGACAGTGGACTTTGGCTGTGTTTGCATGTAAGGCCACAGGTTCTTACTTATGGGCATAGCATGCACCATTTTTGTTTCCGACATGGTTTTCATGTGTTTTAGCGTGTGATATCCTTGTAGGTACCCCACGTAGCGTCGAGGCGTTGGAGATGCAATGGCGACATCGGCACCGGCACGCACAAAGAAAGGTGAGTAGATTTATATCTACGGGGAGAAGTCGGGTGGATGGCGTATAGCACCCCCGCAGTCCGATTTTCTAGTATACCATATATACTTTATATATACAGATATATGATAGCTTATGTGTGACTTGATTGTTTAGGATGAGTTAGGTGTAATATGCATAGGTTAGGGTTAGAAGTAACTAGTGTAGTTTCTAGTCGCGCACCTAGAATAGGTTTACACCCACACGCACACACGTGCTTATTTGCTATGTTTTTACTGTGATGATGAGGATATTGGAGGACATTGGAGATGAGTCAATGAGACTGGGCATAGTGCCGTGATATCGGTGATGTGATGTGTTTCGTATTTGGGATACGATATATGATTTTTAGCGGGCCTTGGGACGTGTGTTTCACACACGTGTTCTTACTTATATAATGGTATCGATTCGTACTAAACTTAGATCAGTACCCCAGATTATGTGAAATGATGATAAGGATACCAAATAATTGATGAGCTGATTGTGATATTGACCCGTACCCAGCTATTGGGATGTTGTACGACGATTTACCGTACGAGCTTTATATTGATGATTGATCCGCACTCATGATTCGAGGATGTTAGATGACATATGGTATAATACGCGATACTTTTGAGGCGGAATCACCGACTATTTATATTTACATATATATCGACTCAAATTAGGTGGTTTCCATACCCCTCCCGATTTACTTGATAGTTAGATCAGTAGTTAGTATAGTAGATGTTAGACTAGACCCGAGCCATGCCTATTTAAAAAACTTACGAATCGGGAATATCTTAAAAACAAGTAAAGGGATTCTACGGATAGTTTCAAAGGACGTATCTTACTTAAAAAAAACTCCATAGCCCTTATTTTACTAAAACCCCGATTTGTCTTATTTAAAATGGCACAATTCCATGACACATACATATTGATGTAGACTCTTCATAGTTGCGTTGATTTATTCGATTCCGCATTTTCATTGCGATTCACATTTCATTTCATGAGCTATTGCTATATTATCATCATGATGTTAGGACACTAGCAAAATTATCGATGATGCATATGTTCACGTACACTGTTTGCCGACTCACACACTTCGTCATCGATAATTGCCATGTCACTACACTGTAGTACTCATGCATTCAGGATATGACCCTTGCATGGCATACTTGTACATATACTTATCGTACACTTATACTTGTGCACATACTTACCGTACACTCATACTTGTGCACCTGCCTGTCGTACACTCATATTTGTACACATACATATTTGCACATATATAGATGATAATTCTAGATTTGGAAACCGCAAGATACCCTTCAAAACTGATTCATTTTAAAAGAGCGGTTTCCCTCAATATGTGTATATTACTATTCCTGGTTGCATGATAGACAGATATGCTTGCATTTCTTTTACATGTTGCATATATCATGCTTCTGATTATACGCATTGAGATATGTTGTTTTCATGATATTTCTGGATTTGGAAACCGTGGATATTTCAAAAGAAAATAAGTAATTGTTTTAAAAAAAACCCAGTTACCCTTGATATGATATTTCAGTGTGTCCACCATGTGTTTTCTCGGTGCTAGAGTGACATGTGAAACCCGATTCGAGGAGGCTGATGAGGCCGATTGCGGGTACATGGTGGGCCCGGTATGGTACCCCGGGGCAAGAACGGATCGCTGTGTAGTAGACGGTGAGCCTGGCAGAGGGACTACTACCTACCGGTGATCGTATTTGAGCTCGGCGGATATCCGGAGGATACCGAACGGAGTTGAGAGATGGATATGGGCGTACAGCAGGGGCCGAGGGCCGATACCATAGACGGAGCCCGTGGGCTGACCCAGACTGACGGATACCCGATATATGAGGATTTACATGCCAATGCTGGGCACAGTTTTCATGATGTTTTCGAGTGTCGATGCTGGGCACTCCGGTTCCATGATTTTGATTATATCATCATACTTCCATGCATATGATTATGATATTTACGTGCATGATGCTTATTGTCATTGGGTGACGGGTGGACGGGATCCACGTTTATACAGACTTTGATTACATACAGACCTTACATTGATCATACTTCATTTGTATGTATAACAGGGTATGAAGGCGCTGTTATATATACCCTTATACCAATATTAGTGGAATGGGACGCTAATACATGTGTATTGATATCCATTTGATACTTCATCATATTACTCCAAGCAGACATACCTCTTATATATGACATGTTATTACCTGAGGCACTGACACGAGCACTGGGTACTACATACATGTATAGATGTTTCATTGCTACCTTAGCATGCTTCAGACTTATTCATTTGAGGTTTATATATTGATCGTATGACCTAGGATTGCGTCATACATTCGATTTTCTGTTCGTAGATCTTTTTCAACTCACGAGTTGGTAACTCACCCCCGTTGTGCACCGGTTTCTTGCAGGTGTTGCCGTCCGGGTTTCATTACGGCTTTGCGGGCACTGTTCCTTTCGGGTGGCTTGCTAGTAGGTGGGTTTATTTTGTCGCACCCATCATTATATATTGTATATTATATTTCAGTTGTATCTAGAATTTCCATCAACCAAACATGTACTTATTGAGATAGAGACCAGTGATGTTTATTCTTTCGACCGTAGAGTCGCGCGTTATATTTCTATGGATTTCATGCTGTTGGATTTACATTTCTGTTGTGATCCTCGCCTTTAGGCTTTGTATATTGTGTTGCTTACAGGTTGATTGTTATGGTTCTTCCTACTCTCTAATAATTTTCATGGTTTGGATTTTTGGGTTTTCGGCTTACTTAGATTACGTACGCCTTGAGACGTTCGTAGTTTAAGTGCCGGTCATATTCCGTACTTTCATGATGTGACAAAGTTGGTATCAGAGCGTTAGGTTTTACCTTCGGAGCGTAGGATGACCCTTGGTTGATGGAATAGGTGACTAAAGTAGAGTGACGTACCGTGGGTATATTCCGCGGCATATTTACGACACGCCACTCCACTTAAGAAGCCTTAGGATGTACATTTCTTTGTCCAGTATCATATTCATTTCTGATCTAGCCTCATCGGTAGCAGTTATGGTTTTGCTGCCACGATTACGGGCAGGGAGAGCTACAGCTAAGAGTTGCGGTCAGCATTAGCTCGTTGCGAACGAGGACTGACCAGGACGTGATTCCGACGACACACGAGTGCAGAGATGTGTCTTTTATTGTGTTTTCGCGCCACGAGCATTGGATTGATCGCGGTATGAGATTTCTCGGACGTGCAGGTCAACACCAGAGGATCGGGCCATTATTAGAGCTGCCAGTTGAGAGAGGACTGTCGATGTACAGCATACCTCAGAGACTGATAGGATGTCGCTTCCGGAGCTTACGTGCTGAGATCGCCGGAGCTGCCAGGCAGATATGAGACAGATGATAGCTAGTCTACACCGATTTGAGAAGTGAAGGTGATTCACCCGATTTATGTGCCGGAGCAGGCCCAGTTGAGTTGAAGATTTCCAGTGTGGAGAGTCTTACTCAGATCTAGAGCAGACCGGTTTAGAGATGACCGCCAATGTATCGCCCTTCCTGGAGGATTGAGGCGCTGTTCACTATACGGACGAATGAGCCAGTTGTTGCTGCGAGCGACGAGATATCGCCCCAGATGTTGGAGCTATTGCCGTACAAGATTGTAATAGGAGATTAGAGAAGGTCGCTAGTCACCAAGGGTGAATGACTAGGACATGTGGTTCGTTCGCTACCCCGATGCGAGGTCATCAGATAGATTGATTCCAGCTGAGACGACTTCACGCAGAGACGTTGAGAGTCGACAGAGACAATCGAATGTCAGAAACCAATTATTCTAAGTTTAAAGTATTCGAAAAGACATGCATGCAATCATATGGACCCTCTAGAAGAATGAAACCCTAACTCGACATAATGACCGTGTGAAAGCCCTTGAACCTTAGAGTTTGCGGCAGTTCCGCGGCGCCATTAGTGAGGCTGGGGTTTGCCCTTCTACGGCTGGACCATCGATGCTGTGGTACGTACTCGATACTTTTAAACTATACCCAGGATGTTGAGCTCTTAGGGGATTATGAGGTTTTGACGAATCGATCGAATGGTTCGACTTCATTCGGATGTTCGGTGGTGAGATGAATTTCTTGGAGATTCCAGATACGAGGATAGCCGTTGGAGCTCAGTCCATGCAGCCACGACGAGACGAGTCCGAATCAGTCGACATCGAGCAGAGTGAAGTAAAGGGTTCGCAAGAGAATTCAACGAGCTGACGTCCCACTCCGTTGACATCAGAGATGCAATACATACGCAGAGGCTTTGTTTATGGATATACCTTGCAGAATGAATTGTGATGAGTACGCAGCTGTTTCAGAACGAAAATTAGCTTTAGTAGAGGACGATGAATTCCGGGCAATTCGGCAAAAATGAGATTCGAGAAAGGCCTAAACAGGACCTCTCTGGAATAAATTATGAGAAGATTTCGACCCAGGAGTGGTCATATTGCGCACGCCCAGCAGGCCACAGTTCGGCTTCGTTGACGAGGTAGTTGACCAGGTTCGGGTAAGGACCTCACCCAGATGCGTATGAGTTGATCACGGATGGACGAGTATTGAGTATTTCCTCCGATGGTTGGGGCGCGTTCCCGAGTACCTGTTCGGCCAGACATTCTCTACAGTATGGTGAAGCTACAGAGTATGAGATTTCGAGTCCGTGCGAGAAACTTCGGATAGACCGTGGCTGAGAGCAGTTACAGTGCGTAGATAACACGGCGTGACGTCATAGTGGACGACGATAAGACAAGCGGGACAAGAGGTTCGTGCGAGACGCTGACAAACTGTCATTACTTTCCGTCGAGGCTAGAGACCAGATATACTTACAGAGGCGTTGGGATACGGCCAGTTTCCGAGGAAATGTGTGCGGCACATGCAGATGTCCAGAAAACGAGAAAAGATGATATAATAGTACCAGCCTCCGTACAGATCAGCATAGGCGAGGTCGGAAGAGACCTTGAGCAGGATTCCTTCCAGGACACAGCTGCAATGATATTTACACCCAAAATCAGATGTGATGTGCTTTCAAAGAGCCAGAGGCCAATGCCAGTGAGATGCTTCATTACGAGTGGTCGTGATGATTGACCGAGAGATGACCAGAGAAGTGCCAGAACGGAATCGTCCCCGTTAGCACACCTGACAAGGCCGATGAGCCGATTGGTTGCGAGATAGGTAATCCGTAGAGAAGAACCAGAGACAAAGGGCGCCAGACCGTGAGCCAGAGGTAAGTAGATAACTCGCGCTGTTAACATTGGATGCACCGACACTTCCCAGTTTGAAGGAGGGTATACCGACGACGGTATTTACGATTTGTGATTTTGTGATTCGATTATCACGTATCCGTCATCTTGGATTTCAGTATTTTGGGCGTTCCGTTTGCATGATTTAGTCTTGAAGACTGAATTTCACGATACTTGTTTTCTTGCACCATGATTGCGCTTACGGAGTATTTACGATTTTCGCACGGTTGTTACACTTGATATCGTTTTCGTGCCTTGGTTTTACATGTGATGATTTTATGGGTTTTAGATATTGAGTTGATTTTGTGCGTATCCACGCACGCGGTTTGGTTTTTGCACTCGGTATAGTTCACATATGCTTGCAGTGCAGTGCTTTGTATTTTGTGCACTTGGATGCACTGGACTTCGATTTCCATGGTAATGCTCGATATTTTTTTTGTGCACTTTATGCACCTTATTGGATCTTTGCGTGTGTTCGGTGCTTGTTATTGGATTTCATGATTTCGTGCATGATGGATGCACCAGATTTGGATTTTTAGCGTATGTTGGGCGCAGATTATGAGATGCGATTTGGTGCACACCAGATGCACTAAATCGAGATTTTTTTTCGTGCATATCAGATGCACCTGATTTTGCTGTCAGGCACACAAGTTGCCTATGACAGATGCTTCGTGCACACCCGTTGCACCTCGATGTCGTTTTGTGCACCTACTTGGCACATGTATGGATTTTGGTTTCCGTGCGCACCGGACGCACAGGGTTTTCATATGCATTTTGGGGATTGATTTTTATGGAGCAGTACGTTTTATGATATTTCCTTTATGTTTTCGTGCTGAGCAGGACTAGTCAGTGGACAGTGCCTGGATATATTTTGCATGCATTGATAGATTTCAAAGGGATTTCCGAAAGCGAGCTATAGTCTCATTATTTATATACGTGTCCGATGTGACACGAAACGTTTAAAACATGGAACCCTTCTAAAAGTGTATTCAAAAAGGCGGATCGTGCATACTAAACAAAGATATATAAGTATATGACTATTTTCTTATAGAAACGCCC
This sequence comes from Agapanthus africanus, assembly GCA_030015575.1. NCBI lineage: Eukaryota > Viridiplantae > Streptophyta > Magnoliopsida > Asparagales > Amaryllidaceae > Agapanthus > Agapanthus africanus. The sequence continues at coordinate 620,796,031 of CM057341.1, forward strand.
GCCACTGTGCAGTGCTATGCGCATTGTACATCGAGTTTAAAGAAATTTGGCATGCATTCCCTTCAAATATTTACATGTACGGATTTTGTTTTTACATGCATAGTTCCGATTTATAGCATATCGGTCTTGCCTTGGATTTGGCATTCGTGTTTTCACCTTAACTCCGATGATTGCGGAATGGTTGACGGAGTCTTGATTTCGAGTTATCTGCTCGTTACGCATGCGCATGTATTGCGCTACAATGCGTTTTATTTATTGATGATTTCGGAGGCCCGTTGACTTGGACAGTTTATTGAAATGTTTTAGAATTTGGGGGTTTAAATTTAAATTCGGGGATCGAATTTCTTTAAGGGGGGAAGACTGTAGCATTTCAAAAAAAAATATATTATTTTTGGGAATTTTCACAATTTAATATTAATTTTTAATGAATATTTTAATAGTCGGCATAATTAAAAACCGATAAACGGTGAAAATTCTGGAGAAAATTATGGAAATTCTAAAATAGCTTATTTTGTGGAAATATGTCATTTTTAAGCTTTTATGGTTACGTAAATGCTATTTTGGTGTTAACCGCGATTAAAAATCGCTAATTGGATTTTTTGGCTTTTTGTGCAAAAATGTGCACATAACATTTTTCTACACTTATTTCATGTTTTGGTCATGGTAGCCTAGGGTTGAACCATGTAGATGACCATGGTGGGTTGAACCATTTGATTAAGTTAATTGGGTTAATTAGTGTTTTGGTTAGGTTAATGGGGTTTGATTAGGGTAGGTTGACTTGTGTTATAGGGAGAGAGTGAGCCATGATGGCTTGTGGGTGCTAAAATGTTTTAAGAGAGTGAGAGAGGTGGCTAGGGTGTGCCATGATCCATCTCTTTCTTCATTACCCCTTGTGCTTTTCACACCCTCTCACTCATATCACTTCCTCTCATCACTCACATCCTACCCTCACATCTCTCACCCTCACACTCCACCATACTACCACACTTCACCCTACAACAGCTCCCAATTGTTCAACTTCAGCCACTAAACTGCTGCAACAGCAGCCCATTACATCAGCATCAGCACCATCATCATCTGCTGCAACAGCAGCTGATGCATCAACCCAATACCAACAGCCACAGCAACCCCATCATATACTACAACCCACACCCTTATCAAACACAACAACAACCCATCACAACACCAAAACCACAGCCACACACATGTAGCAGCTGCTGCAATGCAGCAACAGGAAAATAAAACAACAGCAGCAGCTGTAGCCCAAACAACAGCAACAACATCATACAAATCCACAGAAACAGCCATCTGAAGCTGCAACGGTAGCAAGAACAGCCTCCACACCATCATATACCGCAACTTCACCACAAAACAACCTCACCAACGAATTTCTAACACCAGCCCAACCAAAGCATCAGACACATCAGCAAAACCGCTGCGGAAAACAACACCAGCAACTGCTGCACCAGCAACCTTAGTAGCTACAGGAGCACCGCAGCAGCAACAAAACTCTTCCTTCATCTTGATCTTCCCTTCTCCTTCATCCTAGGACCCTCTTGAGGTATAATCTTGCAACCCAACTCATATCTTGTTAAGTTATGGATAATTGGCTGAAATTTAGTGTTTGTATTGTGATTTAGTTCTAATTTAGGTAAATTTGAGTGAGACTTGACCAAGTGTTGGTTTTGATTTTTAGTATAACCTTATTAGGTGTGTTTGAGACCAGTTCAGCCCAGAATTTCCACAGATTCCAGCAAAATACCAGATTGTTCGACTTGGTGTAAATTAGCGTTTTTGTCGATTTTGTGACCTTTCTGAGATCTGCTTTCACCCCGGAATAAAATTGACTTGGAAGTAAGCTGTACAGGTAGATAGAAACCAACACCCAAAACCCTAGCCCCCAACTCTTTACCCCGGCCGCAGATATATTCCCTCTGTCCGCAATTTGCGGCCAGAGCAGTAGGGAATCCCTTCATTTTGCGTGCACAGCCCTATTTCATGTAAACTTGACCCCTGGTGTGTCTAGTTTTGACTGATTCCAGTTAGGATAGAATCAGGGTTTATTTTCATGAGTTGGCGTATAATTTACGACTTGTTTTAGCATGGTTTTTGGTACTCGATGATTCGTTTCTGTCGGATGGCGTTTGGACGTCAACGACAGTGGATTTTTGCTGTATTTGCACGCAAGGCCACAGGTTCTTACCTATGGGCGTAGCGTGCACCATTTTGGTTTCCGACATGGTTTTCATGTGTTTTAGCATGTGATATCATTGTAGGTACACCACATGGCGTCGAGGCGTTGGAGATCTAATGGCGACATCGGCACCGGCATGTACAAAGAAAGGTGAGTAGATTTATAACTACAGGGAGAAGTCGGGTGGATGGCGTATAGCACCCCCATAGTCCGATGTCTAGTATACCGTATATACTTTATATATACAGATATATGATAGCTTATGTGTGACTTGATTGTTTAGGATGAGTTAGGTGTAATATGCATAGGTTAGGGTTAGAAGTAACTAGTGTTGTTTCTAGTCGCGAACCTAGAATAGGTTTACACCCACACGCACACACGTGCATATTTGCTATGTTTTTACTGTGATGATGAGGATATTGGAGGACATTGGAGATGAGTCAATGAGATTGGGCATAGTACCGTGATATCGGTGATGTGATGTGATTCGTATTTGGGATACGATATATGATTTTTAGTGGGCCTTGGGGCGTGTGTTTCACACACGCGTTCTTACTTATATAATGGTATCGATCCGTACTAGACTTAGATCAGTACCCCAGATTATGTGAAATGATGATAAGGATACCAAATAATTGATGAGGTGATTGTGATATTGACCCGTACCCAGCTATTGAGATGCCGTACGACGATTTACCGTACGAGCTTTATATTGATGATTGATCTGCACTCATGACTCGAGGATGTTAGATGACATACGGTATAATACGCGATACTATTGAGGCGGAATCATCGACTATTTATTTTTACATATATCTCGACTCAGATTAGGTGGTTTCCATACCCCTCCCAATTTACTTGATAGTTAGATCAGGAGTTAGTATAGTAGATGTTAGACTAGACCCGAGCCATACCTATTTAAAAAACTTATGAATCGGGAATATCTTAAAATCAAGTAAATGGATTCTATGGATAGTTTCAAAGGACGTATCTTACCTAAAAAATCTCTGTAGCCCTTATTTTACTAAAAACCCTGATTTGTCTTATTTCAAATGGCACAATTTCATGACACATACATATTGATGTAGACTCTTCATACTTGCGTTGATTTATTCGATTCCGCATTTTCATTGTTATTCGCTTTTCATTTCATGAGCTATTGCTATGTTATCATCATGCTGTTAGGACACCAGTACAATTATCGATGATGCATATGTCCACGTACACTGTTTGCCACTCACACACTTCGTCATCGATAATTGCCATGTCACTACACTGTAGTACTGTTGCATTCAGGATATGACCCTTGCATGGCGTACTTGTACATATACTTATCGTACACTTATACTTGTGCACATACTTACTGTACACTCATACTTATGCACCTGCCTGTCATACACTCATATTTGTACACATACAAATTTGCACATACATAGATGATAATTCACGATTTGGAAACCGCAAGATACCCTTCAAAACTGATTCATTTTAAAAGAGCGGTTTCCCTCAATATGTGCATATTACTATTCCTGGTTGCATGATAGACAGATATGCTTGCATTTCTTTTACATGTTGCATATATCATGCTTCTGATTATACGCATTGAGATATGTTGTTTTCATGATATTTCTGGATTTGGGAACCGTGGATATTTTAAAAGAAAATATGTAATTGTGTTAAAAAAAAACCGGTTACCCTTGAAATGATATTTCAGTGTGTCCACCATGTGTTTTCTCGATGCTAGAGTGACATGTGAAACCCGATTCGAGGAGGCGGATGAGGCCGATTGCGGGTACATGGTGGGCCAGGTATGGTACCCCGGGGCGAGAACGGATCGCTGTGTAGTAGACGGTGAGCCTGGCAGAGGGACTACTACCTACCGGTGATCGTATTTGAGCTCGGCGGATATCCGGAGGATACCGACCGGAGTTGAGAGATGGATATGGGCGTACAGCAGGGGCCGAGGGCCGATACCATAGACGGAGCCCGTGGGCTGACCCAGACTGACGGATACCCGATATATGAGGATTTACGTGCCGATGCTGGGCACAGTTTTCATGATGTTTTCGAGTGTCGATGCTGGGCACTCCGGTTCCATGATTTTGATTAAATCCTCATACTTCCATGCATATGCTTATGATATTTACGTGCATGATGCTTATTGTCATTGGGTGACGGGTGGACGGGATCCACGTTTATACAGACTTTGATTACATACAGACCTTACATTGATCATACTTCATTTGTATATATAACAGGGTATGAGGGCGCTGTTATATATACCCTTACACCAATATTAGTGGAATGGGACGCTAATATATGTGTATTGATATCCATTTGATACTTCATCATATTACTCCATGCAGACATACCTCTTATATATGACATGTTATTACCTGAGGCACTGACACGAGCACTGGGTACTACATACATGTATAGATGTTTCATTGCTACTTTAGCATGCTTCATACTTATTCATTTGTGGTTTATATATTTATCGTATGACCTAGGATTGCTTCATACATGCAATTTTCTGTTCCTAGATCTTTTTCTACTCACGAATTGGCAACTCACCCCCGTTGTGCCCCAGTTTCTTACAGGTGTGGCCGTACGGGTTTCATTACGGCTTTGCGGGCACTGTTCCTTTCGGGTGGCTTGCTAGTAGGTGGGTTTATTGTATCGCACCCATCATTATACATTGTATATTATATTTCAGTTGTATCTAGAATTTCCATCAACCAAACATGTAATTATTGAGATAGAGACCAGTGATGTTTATTCTTTCGACCGTAGAGTCACGCGTTATATTTCTATGGATTTCATGCTGTTGGATTTACATTTCTATTGTGATCCTCGCCTTTAGGCTTTGTATATTGTGTTGCTTACAGGTTGATTGTTATGGTTCTTCTAACTCTCTACTACTTTTCTTGGTTTGGATTTTTGGGTTTTCGGATTACTTGGATTACGTACGTCTTGAGACGTTCGTAGTTTAAGTGCCGGTCATATTCTGTACTTTCGGGACATGACAAAGTTGGTATCAGAGCGTTAGGTTTTACCTTCGGAGCGTAGGATGACCCTTGGTTGATGGAATAGGTGACTAAAGTAGAGTGACGTACCGTGGGTATGTTCCACGGCATATTTACGACACGCCACTCCACTTAAGAAGCCTTAGGATGTACATTTCTTTGTCCAGTATCATATTCATTCCTGATCTAGCCTCATCGGTAGCAGTTATGGTTTTGCAGCCACGATTACGGGCAGGGAGAGCTACGGCTAAAAGTTGCGGTCAGCATTAGCTCGTTGCGAACGAGGACTGACCAGGACGTGATTCCGACGACACACGAGTGCAGAGATGTGTCTTTTATTGTGTTTTCGCACCACGAGCGTTGGATTGATCGCGGTATGAGATTTCTCGGACGTGCAGGTCAGCACCAGAGGATCGGGCCATTGTTAGAGCTGCCAGTTGAGAGAGGACTGTCGATGTACAGCATACCTCAGAGACTGATAGGATGTTGCTTCTGGAGCTTACGAGCTGAGATCGCCGGAGCTTCCAGGCAGATATGAGACAGATGATAGCTAGTCTACCCCGAATTGAGAAGCGAAGGTGATTCGCCTGATTTATGCGCCGGAGCAGGCCCAGTTGAGTTGAAGATTTCCAGTGTGGAGAGTCTTACTCAGATCTAGAGCAGACCGGTTTAGAGATGACCGCCAATGTATCGCCCTTCCTGGAGGATTGAGACGCTGTTCAGTAAACGGAAAGCTCGAGTGCCTAGCTCTGACCCTCGCCTCTCGACGTATCATACGCTATCCCGAAAGATCGAGGGCCTAGCTCTGACCCTCGCCTCTCGATGCATCCATACGCACATGACTCCCGTCGGTATCCCCATGATAACCGTCGAGTCATTAGTAATGTCACTGGAAAGTATGGTTCCCCCACCAACTTATCTCCTCACTGAGATTCTTGCCCCGGGGTACCTCCGGGCCTCACCATGTGCCCGCACACGGACCCCTCCGTTCCTCGCGTGGGGTATATATATATCCGAACCGATAAATCTCATGGTGGCTGCTGAAATATCATATCAAGGGAAACCGGGTTTTTCAAATAATGCATAATTTCATGAATTCCCATGGTCCCCAAATCCAGAAAACATCATGAAAAATCCAAATCTCACTGCGAAAATCAATGAATAAAATATACGCAACATAAAACTGTAATGAAGCATATAAAGGAAAAGCCACTAATTAACTGCAATAAGTTAATAAAAATATCATGCGGTTCCTAATTTCTCCAATTCGAAATAACATCCAGTAAAGGTAAACATGTAGCTAACGCCAGATATATGTGTAACATAAAGATATAGCAAGGTATACATATAGCTATGTCATTATGTGTGTATGTACCTATTACTAATGGTACAATACCCTATAGGTATCTGGTATCTAGCATGTAAGCTGTCAAGGCAAATGTGTAAGCATGTAGGTGAATAAGTATGTTATAAGTCATATGCGATAAGAAATATGAATCAATATCTCAATGTCCCAAACCAAACAATATTATTTCTATATGTGGGTTGTGCGTGACATGGCAATTATTGACGGTGTGTGTGGCATGCAATCAGTGCTCGTGCAATATGAATCGTCAATAATATGTGCAGTGTCCTAAGAATACTAGTCCAAGCACAACAATATCTAAGCAATAAAGTGTAGTCGCAAATTCTAAATATGGAATAGAATATGCGGCAAGCAAGTTATCTCTAGCCCAGACGCATAACTCCATGCGGGCGATTCCCCTGTAGATGTTAAATCTTCTCACCTACGCTCCAAGCTAGGTGAAGTCTGCCACCTGTTTTCCTTTTGTAGCAGCGTCCGAAGTCCCCGCCTGCGAACCTGCAACATAATATGATAAAACAAGTATATATTAATAATAGACCCAAAATACATACAATCTATACGGACCAAAACGACACACATACGTACTCTAAAGGGTTCGTGTTGTAGCTAACGCGTATAGCGACACTACGAAACCAACTCAGAGCAACAGAAACACGGAACACACACCGTATCGGATAACGTATCGAGCGAAACGAAACACTAGAAATATGCAAAGTGGTCCCAGATTTTTCTATGCTACAAATTTGTAAAAATTAAAAGTACCATGCGACTCCAAATAACCCTAGAGACCCCTACCCAAAAATCCAAACCCCAACTCCCCAGTCTAGCCACAAATTGCAGCCAAAAGCAATAAATCTGCGGCCCGATCATGATGGAATTGGTTCGTATTTTGAGGTAGGTTCTAGGTCACTACACTAGGTTACTGTCAAGTCAATTTTTGCAACAAGTACCTGGTTAACATTAGATCAACCGAGACCCAAACAAAACACTAAAAATACAATATTTACCCGAAACGATACGATACGCGATAAAAATAGAAAATTTAAAGCTAAGCTACACAATAAACACATAAAGAACAGAAAGAGATCAATACCTAAACAAAAGAACTCAAAGATCCAAGCTTTGCATGCTTTTAGGCATCCATGAGGCAAAACCAAGATAAAGATGTGATTTTGATGAGATTTGTGATGTTTAGTGATGGATTTGTGAAGAAATGGTGAAGAGAAGCTAAGTGTTAAGTTATGTTGAGAGAGGAAAAGAGATAGAGAAATGAGTGAGGGTGTGAGGTTAAAGAGAGACGGAGGTGAGTGTAGGGTGAGGTTAGAGGTGAGTGTAACAAATGCATTAAATTCCAAATAAATGCATTCACACCACACTTTCCGCCTCCTCACTTCCAAAACAAAATATCTCTTTTCTTCTCACAAAAGATCTAGGGAAGATTAGGGTTAAGCAAAGATTAGGTTAAGTGTCAAGGTTGCAAAGAACAAAATTAGCACAAACAAATCCTCGCATTTACGTGCAACATGCGTGCATGTCCGTAACAAATAATAATAAATTATTAATTAAATGTTATAAAATGTGAAGAACCCGAATTGGTAAACTTTTTACAGTAAACCCGCATTAACGTCTAAACGAACACTAACATAAATCTAAGGCGTTACAATCTCCCCCATTATAAAAATTCGTCCCCGAATTTGAAATTCTCACTAAGCGTACCTTCAAAGAGAAGAGTACAAAACTCCCAAATCTCATTCGCAGCTTCCCAAGTGATCAACTGACTATACGACTACGCCCAAGAAAACCCTCCACAGATGGAATGATCCTTGACCGAAGTTTCTTCACATGCCGAGCCAATGACACAATAGGCTGCCGGTGAACGGAAGATCGCATCCAAGCTAAATGGTCCGGTGCTGAATCATGTGAGAAAGTCATGAAGGTAATTTGCAAAGTATCAACACACGGAAAACGGGGTGAATATTCAATAATCTGGGCGGAAGTGCCAAATTAAAGGCAACGGAACTAACTTGCCTTAAGGATCTGAAAAGGACCTAAAATTCTGGGATAAGCTTCCCAAAACTCAACACGTCATTCATCGGAAAAATCCTTAGAATTACATGATCTCCTACTGCGAACTCATGTCTACGACCACCATGGTCGGTATAAGACTTCTGTCCATAATGGACAATTCGCATCCTGACCTAAAACAACTGGATCATCTCCGAAGTCTCTAGACAAGCTGGGGTCCAAAAATCCTATTTACGCAGAGTCAGAAAAACAGACTGGTGATCGACACTACCTAACCCCTAAACCTAAGGGTTGCCAATTGGAGTGACTCCTGATAACAGCTATCGAAGGAGAACCCTAACAATGGCGAGTGACGATCCCCAACTGCCGACAACAAACTACGCACGTACAAGCATAACCTCCAGAGTCGATATAGCCCGCTCTCACAAAACCATCATCCTGCGGATGGAAAAACGGATCTAAAGCTCAACCAGTACTCAAGGCTTCCTGAAGCTCCTGCCCAAGACGGTAAGCGAACAGGTTGCCCTCATTGGATACGACCCATGAAGGAACTCCGTGCAACGCACAACTTAAAAAAGAACAACTGAGCAAACTGAGCATACACGGACAACAACTCCCGAATGGAGTCACACCCTGACTAAACCTGGGTAGACACCATAACAAAATTCGTGGAGATCTACTCCCATTCCTACTTCGGAACAGTTAAAGGTTGCAACACTCCAGCCGGTCTCAGATGCTCAACCAAAACTCACAACAAGACAGACACCTTGAAACGAAATCCGAAACTTCACTCTTCATCCATGTCCACCCGTAACTATTTCACAAGTCACGCAACAAATTGGTGGAACTCGAATGAACAACAAAAGCTGACCGATGTGCCTGCCCTAGGATTTTGCGTCTCTGCCCATCAGCAACAGGCACACAAATGCAATCCCAAACTTAGCACACCCTTATCATAAATCAAGGACACCGAATCATTACCCAGCCAAGTATGCTCAAAAATCTCTGACGAATGTGCATCGGCGGGCAGTGCCTCGCGAAAGCGATTAAGGAAAAGTGGTCGGGCGCGGACATGAGCAAGCTGTCTCCTCAGTAAAGGCGAACTCAAGCTGTACTCAACGATCGCACAAGAAATGTAAATCTGCAGAAGACTACCTCAACAATCAACACCCGCTGCAGGAGGATGTACATTAAGCTCTGGTGGTGCGTGAAAATCTGACATGACTCTTGAACAAGTAGTGTCTCCAAATCTCCAATGCAAAACCACCGCGGCCATCTCCAGATCATGAGTGGGATATCGTGCTCGTACTTCCTCCAAGTGTAAGGAAGCAAAAGCGATAACTCTATAATGCCGCATCAGCGCAAAATCGAGCCCCACTCATGAAACATCACAGTTAAACAACAAAGTCACTCGAACCAGAAAGCAAGAAAGAACTGGTGCAGTTGTTAACCGAGTCTTCAACTGCCGAAAAACTCCGCACACATGCCTCAGTCTAAAGAAAAGAAACCACCTTTCCGGTCAGTTCAGTCAATGGTGCAACACTACACTAGCAATCCTGCACGAAACGGCGGTGAAAACCTGCTATGCCCAAAAACCTGCGGACCTCCGTCCTGCACACAAGTCTGGGCCTAAGCTGTACGGCCTCGATCTTCCTCGGAACCATACAAAACTGTCCCCCGTAACTACAAGACCTAGGAGTCAACACAAACAAGCCTGAAGGAACACTCCGAGAATCTAGCAAACAGCTGGCGCTCTCCCAATTCCTGCAAAACAAATCCTCAAGTGCTGCTCATGTCCCTCACGACACATTGAATAGACCAGAATGTTGTCAATAACGCAACAATAACTGGTCAAGAAACGGCCTGAAGAAACCTGGTTCATCATCTACAAATGCTTCTAGGGCATTGGTGAGTCCAATGACACCACCAAAAACACACAAAGCCCGTAGCGTGCACAAAAGCAGACTTCGGAATGCCATTACTCCGAACCGCAACAATGATGACCTGATCCCAAACAAACTTAGAAAATTTGTCACACTCTGGAGCTGATCGAAGAAATCGTCAATGCGAGGTAAAGGATACCTATCCGCACCATAAGCCGGTTCAATTGACGATCCATCAACACACAACCTCAAACTGCTGTCTTTCTCCTTTATGAACTGAAATAGGAGCTCCCCAATGCGAAACACCCAGACGCACTACCTCCCCAACAAACAACTCTGCAGCTGATCCTTAAGCTCCCTAAGCTTCGCCGGCTCATTTGGAACAACGTCGGAAAACTCTCACACGATAGGAACCCGGTCCAACAAACCAACTTTGGCTCCGGTACTACGAATGAACGCCTAGAATCAACAACATCCTCTCCTCAAAAGCCGACTAGCGAAAAAGGATGAATTCGAGCTGTGTGAGGCGGCACAACTATCCACCTGCATAACAAGAACGGACACTCCGGGGAAAACAACACCTGATTGTTTTCTCACGGTAGTTCACAGACTCCTAGCACGTAACTAACCTGTCCGTGCACAGGAAAACGTCAAATCCAGCATCTCTAGAAGGATCAAAACGACGGACGAATCTCTATCGCCCATCCAATTGGCACACGACCGAATTACGTGTCGCGCAACAAAAGAATCGCTGACAGAAGTTAACACAACAAACGGCTGATCTAGCTAACACGACTCTCGGCCCAACTAGGACACAAAGTGTGTAACAACAAGCACAACAAATGAACATACGAATTAAGAATACCTGAAAACTCTACGTTGGACGCCTGTGCGTCCCGATGAGTAGAAGCAAACTCTCGTGTCTGCTTTCTACCCGGAACTGTCAGAACTCTTCCTCTGGAAGACCGTTCTCTCGGAACCAACCCTCCGCGACCACGACCTCCCTGAACATGGGTCTGAAGCGGTACTAAGGAAAAATCCTTGACATGATGATGAAGGCTCCCGCAGCGAAAACATCCATACGATGGCTGCTGACCCTCCTAGGGATGAGAGCTGAATGGCTGTCCATGTCCTAATCCTCTGCTACTCCCGCGACGGTCACGAAATCTGTCTCGACAACTAGGCCTCAGTCTCTGGGCTGGTACACCGGTACGAGTCCTCCACTGTCCCGAAACTCCCAAAGTTTTTGGAAGGCGTGCCTTTTTAACTGGGGCTGCATCCACTGGTACTATGTAGGTGACGGAATGTTGTGTACTGATCGCAAGGAACAGCTGGGTAGCAGGGGTGACAACCTCCTGTCACTGCGCTCGAATGGCCTGAACCAAAGAACTCATCGTCTGGTGCATGTCCTGCATCTCTGCCATAAGCCTAGCGATACTATCTGTCGAAGGTGAATCCGTCTGCTCCTGTGCAATGAGCGTGCCATCCTGATCAGTCCTCGTCCTAGCTGAGTCAATCCTGATCTCGGCCCTCGCCGCATCACTCTGAGTCCCCATAGTCATCGGCGGCAAGGCTATAAATGGAAAAAAAAGGATTCGATAAGAATATGGAAATCGAATCACAGAGATATGAATCATCAAGGAAGGAATTTCAAGCAATTTGTACTTAGGTCACTTTAGGCGGAGTACCGCATCGTGAGTATGCTGCAGACATACACACTACGTTACTTTGCTTAAGCTAACTACTCCATCATACCAAGGTCATCCTACACTCCGAAAGGTAAACCTAGCGCTCTTATACCAACTTTTTCACGACCCGAAATTGGCACGTGACGGCCCTAATACTACGCAACGTCTACAGGGGTAACACGGTAAAATAAAGCCAAAATCCAGAAATCAAAACCAATGAAAGACAAGAATATATAAGAAATATTTTTTAAAAGACTTTGAAATCACAACCCTATTTCTTTAAAAGTCCAATTTTCTTTCTTTAAAATTTTGGCAGCACCTCCTTTGTCAAAACTAGCCCCAAAAATGGGTACAACATAAATATAAATAAAGCATCCCCAAACGGGAGCAAATACACGCCCAAAGGCGGAAAACAACCACCACAACAAATATTTGACACCGTAGCGAAGAAATAAAAGACAATAGAAAGGAAACTGTATAAAAGACAACAAGTCACAAAATACTATACAATATCGTACTCACCAAGTCCTATGTCAACAAGAAAATATAGTAGATGGAGAGTACAAAGATACAACGAATATACAATACAACAATATGGATAGCCACAAACCCACCTAAGCAAAACTGCACACTATGAGCTGAAGCGGTATCCGCAGTAAAAGATGATCAGATAGATGAATAGCCTGCCTCGACTACTCTGGGGAACACCATGCAAAACAACTGTAGCACAACGGGGGTGAGTTGTCAACTCATGAATAGTAATTAACATATGCAGGTAATCGCAAGTATGCACGTACATCGTGAATCTAACACATGAAATTAATAGCAATAAAAGGTCATATGAATGCAATAATCATGAAAGATACACTAGCAGGTACAACTAATACATGAAGCAATAATAATATGACAATCAGTATGCAATAATCATGCATTAATGATATGAAAATGTATATATGCAACAATCATGAAAGGTACACTAACCGGTACAACTACACATGAAGCAATGTATACAATAAAGGTATGTAAATGCAACAGTCATGAAAGGTACTCTAACAGATACTACTAATAATGGAAGCAGTGCATAAATAATAAATGTGAAGTATGGAATGAAATATGTCATTTCCACGGAATCCTGACATCATGGTAGGATCACAATCCATCAAGACAATCCAAAACCCAATTCCTCAAATCAGCCCCCAAATTGGCTCTCATATCATATAAGTCTCACAAATCCTTAATGTACAATATCGAATAAATCTCATATATCCCGAATGTACAAAAGCAAGTGAATCTCATATATCCTTTATGTACAATATCAAATAATCTCAAATGTCCTAAATCCAATATCAAGTGAATCTCTTATAACCTAGGTATATTTGAATGAATAAATATGATGATGTATATAAATTGATATCAATACACATATAACAGCATCCCATTCCACTAATATTGATGTAAAGGCATATATAACAGCGTCCCATTCCACTGTTATATATACTTAGGAGTAAAAAGAAATATCATGAAACCAATGTGTCAAGCATCGACACAGAATTGCTGATCTATCGGGAGCTGTCACCAAGACTGGCCCCCTGATAGGTACGTATCATACGCTATCCCGAAAGCTCGAGTGCCTAAGTCTGACCCTCGCCTCTCGACGCATCCATACGCACATGACTCCCGTCGGTATCCCCATGATAACCGCCGAGTCATTGGTAATGTTACCGGAAAGTATGGTTCTCTCACTAACTCATCTCCACACTGAGATTCTTGCCCCGGGTACCTCCGGGCCCCACCATGTACCAGCACACGGACCCCTCCGTTCCTCACGTGGTGTATGTACCCGCACATGGACCCCTCCTTTCCTCGCTTGGTGTATATATATATCCGAACCGATAAATCTCATGGTGGCTGCTGAAATATCATATCAAGGGAAACCGGGTTTTTTCAAATAATGCATAATTTCATGAACTCCCACGGTCCCCAAATCCAGGAAACATCATGAAAAATCCAAATCTCAATGCGAAAATCCATGAATAAAATATACGCAACATAAAACTTTAATGAAGCATATAAAGGAAAAGCTGCTAATTAACTGCAATAAGTTAATATAAATCTCATGCGGTTCCTAATTTCTCCTATTCTCCAATAACAACCAGTAACGGTAAACATATAGCTAACGCCAAATATATGTGTAACATAAAGGTATAGTAAGGTATAAATGTAGCTATGTCATTATGTGTGTATGTACCTATTACTAATGGTACAATACCCAATAGGTATCTGGTATCTAGCATGTAAGCATGCCAAGGCATATGTGTAAGCAAGTAGGTAAACAGGTATGCTATAAGTCATATGCGATAAGAAATATGAATCAATGTCTCAATGTCCCTAACCAAACAATATCATTTCTATATGTGGGTTGTGCGTGACATGGCAATTATTGACGGTGTGTGTGGCATGCAATCAGTGATCGTGCAACATGAATCGTCAATAATATGTGCAGTGTCCTAAGGATACTAGTCCAAGCACAACAATATCTAAGCAATAAAGTGTAGCCGCAAATTCTAGATATAGAATAGAATATGCGACAAGCAAGGCATCTCTAACCCAGACGCATGATATTATGCGGGCGATTCCCCTGTAGATGTTAAATCTACTCACTTACGCTCCAAGCTAGGTGAAGTCTACCGCCTGTTTTCTATTTGTAGCAGCGTCCAAAGTCCCCGCCTGCGAACCTGCAACATAATACAATAAAACAAGTATATATTAATAATAGACCCAAAATACATACAATCCGCACGGACCAACATGACACACATACGTACTCTAAAGGGTTCGTGTTGTAGCTAACGCGTATAGCGACACTACGAAACCAGCTCAGAGTAACAGCAACACAGAACACGCACCGTATCGGATAACGTATCGCACGAAACGAAACACTAGAAATATGCAAAGTGGTCCCAGATTTTTCTGTGCTACAAATTTGTAAAAATTGCAAGTACCATGAGACCACAAATAACCCTAGAGACCCCTACCCAAAAACCTAAACCCCAACTCCCCAGTCTGGCCGCAAATTGCAGCCAGAAGCAATAAATCTGTGGCCCGATCATTGTGGAATTGGTTCGTATTTCGAAAGAAGTTCTAGGTCTCTACACTAGGTTACTGTCAAGTCAATTTTTGCAACAAGTACTTGGTTAACAGCAGATCATCCGAGACCCAAACAAAATACTAAAAATAGGATATTTACCCGAAAAGATACGATACGCGATAAAAACAGAAACTTTAAAGCTAAGCTACACAATAAACACCTAAAAAACAGAAAAAGATCAATACCTACACAAAAGAACTCAAAGATCCAAGCTTTGCATGCTCTTAAGCATCCATGAGGCAAAACCAAGATAAAGATGTGATTTTGATGAGATTTGTGATGTTTAATGATGGATTTGTGAAGAAATAGTGAAGAGAAGCTAAGTGTTCAGTTGTGTTGAGAAGGGAAAAGAGAGAGAGAGTAAAAGAGATAGAGAAATGAGTGAGGGTGTGAGGTTAAAAAGAGTGGGAGGTGAGTGTAGGGTGAGGTTAGAGGTGAGTGTAACAAATGCATTAAATTCCAAATAAATGCATTCACACTACACTTGCCACCTCCTCACTTCCAAAACAAAATATCTCTCTTCTTCTCACAAAAGATCTAGGTAAGATTAGGGTTAAGCAAAGATTAGGTTAAGTGTCAAGGTTGCAAAGAACAAAATTAGCACAAACAAATCCTCGCATTTACGTGCACACGTGCGTGCATGTGCATAACAAATAATAATAAATTATTAATTAAATGTTATAAAATTTGAGGAACTCGAATTGGTAAACTTTTTACAGTAAACCCGCATTAACGTCTAAACGAACACTAACCGAAATCTAAGGCGTTACACTACCAAAGGAAACACCCAGAAGAAACTGTGTGCCTGCAATACTGCAACTGATCCCGAGCGGTCAAACCTGGAAGAACTGTGGCACAACGGGGTTGAGTTGCCAACTTGTGAGTAGAAAACATCAAGAAGTAGAAATCGAATAAAATAACGATTTCCTAGGTCACTATATCCTGAAGGTAATACTATGGTATCTCGGGTGACCACAAATGCGTATATGTCAACAATCAAGTCAATGCCCACAGCATATATAAATAAACATCTGACATCATAAAACCTATAATATATGTGGATAACATCTAGGTGTCCATCGATGACACAAATCAATATCCTGGAACATGAATGTCCAATCTCGACTCTCGAAACATCATGAAAATATAGTATGTATGTATATATGTATGTATGTATGAGGATATCAAGCATGTGTGTCCATCAACAACACATCAAAATCATGGAACCTGAGTGTCTAACACCGACACTCGAAACATCATGAAAACCCGTGTCCAGCATCGACACGTAAATCCACATACCTCAGGTACCGCATCCTCAGATCGGCCCACATATACATATCTCATCTCAGGTGCCGCATACTCAGATAGGCCCTCATAACCATCTCCTCAACACCGGTCGGTATCATCCAGATATCCGCCGAGTTCTATAAAATCACCAGTATGTAGTGTTCCCTCTGCCAGGCTCATCGGCTACTCCACGACAATCATTTCTTGCCTCGGGATACCGTATCGGGTCCACCATGTACCCGCAAATGGATCATCCATCTTCTCGAATCGGGTTTCAAAAACCAATCTCAAAACCGAGAAAACTCATGGTGGACGCATCGAAATATCATATCATGAGAAACCGGGTTTTTAAAACAATACACAATTTCCTTCGAAATATAACGATGGTTCTCAAATCCAGAAATCTCATGAAAGCTGCATCCCAATGCATATAACTATAAAGTATATTGTATGCAATATAGAATAGTAATATGAGCATATCGAGTATATCATGCAAGCATATAACCATAAGGTATGATGTATGCAACATGGAGTAGTAATATGAGCATACCGTGTATATCATATAAGCATGTCAAGTGATGGTACTGAACGACGAATGTACTTTTACATTTAGGAATAATATCATGATATAGCAATTCTACTGTGTAAGTGTGTAATAACTAAGAATATATTTGTAGCTAATTATATTTTAATTAGTGAAAATTTTAATACAAGTTTACCAAATTGACTTTCAAATATTTTATCAAAATTAATAAACATTTCTCTAGAATTTTCCTAAGCTTGCACAAACTTGTGCATGTAACCTAGGGTTAAAATTGGGTTAAAGCATGTTTAGGCAACCATGGTGGTCTAACCTCTCTTGTTAAGCTAATTAGTTTTAAATTAAGAAATTGATTTTCTAAAAATAAAAAGGGATTTAAAATTTTCTTTTGGGTTTGACTTGGGTTGAGGAGAGAGAGAGCATGATGGGTGTCTTGTTAGCATTAAATGAGAGAGAGAGAGAGAGGTGGCCCTAGGATTGTGTCACACCCCATCCCTTTCAAAACATTCTACTTGCATTTCAAACCCTTATCACTCCCATCCTTCTCACTCACACACCTCCAATGCAACAGTAGCTGCTGTTTTCAGCAGTAGTCTTATCTTTAAATCAACCATTTCATCATTTCAAACACATCAGCATCTGCTGCCCTGGTTCAGCTCCGACCACATCAGCACTATAACATCAGCATCAGCTGCATCAGCAGCAGCACTCCCTTAGCAAACAGCCCCAACTCCATATACAACACCCATACAACACTCACACAACACAACACAACAACAACACACTACCAACACCACAACAGACACAATCACAAAAACAACAGCAACTGCAGCAGCCAGAACAGCAGCTCTTGCTTCTGGAGAAACAGCAGCAGCACGGCTGAGGAAGCACCACCCCAGCAAGCTCCATCCCCTCTTCTTCTTCTCCTTCTCGTTGGTTGTGAGGTTCCTTGTGGGTTATAACTTGTAAACTCCTTCCTTGTTCCTCAGTTGTGTCGTTATAGCATCAATTAGCGATAGTTATACGATTTTGTGCTTATTTGGGTGATTTGTGTGAAGTTGTGGTTAAGTGAGGTTGGTGTTGGGTAGACTAGCCTAAGTAAGTGTTGTTAAGGCCAAGTTAACCTAGGATAACCCCAGATTACACAAAAATACCCTCATCTTTCAAATTGTACAAAACTAGACGTTTTTAAGCAAAACATAGCTTTTTGAGATCTGCTGTTACCCATGTAAGTTCAGAATAAAATTGAGTGGACCATAGCCTACTGGTGACACTCTGACCCCACCACCAGAGCCCGACCCCACCACTTCAACCCGAGGCCGCCGGAATATTCGTTCTGACCGCAATTTGCGGCCAGACTGGGGGGTTAGGAGCTAGGGTTTTTTGTATAGGTGTCTGCTACATTTTGTGGGTCCAGGGTATATATTGTTTTGTAATATTCTAACCTGGGTAAAATCTGGGGCAGTATATCGTTTTCCGGTAATTTAATTTGCGCGATACGCGCGATACGCGAGTGGATTCTGTGATTCAGCGTATCGCGACGCATCGGATCGAGTTCTGGACACACACACACACGTTCCAGCATATCGCGCGCGCGCGCGTTAATTCGTGACGCGAGTTTCTCGTTTTGTTCCTATATCGCGTTTTACGAGATTTTGATATATTGGGATTCTTGTGTAAATTCCTGGTTCGCAGGCGGGTACGTCAGACGCCGCCAGGAAAGGAAAGCAGGTGGTCGGCTATACTTAGCACGCGACCAGGTGAGTAGATTTAACATCTACGGGGAAATCGCCCGTATGGCGTTAAGCGTCAGGGCGTGATAGGATGTTAGTTTTATGTGTTCATGTAGACATACTAGAGTAGCATATCTCCTTATATTTATGGATCTACTGATAGTATAGAACACTGCACTGTCACTAACGGTCCAAGTTGCATGAGCACGATTTATATGCTACACTCACACCGTTAGTGATTGCCATGACACTCACACTATAGGATTGCTATAAACAGCATATTTGATTCTGCTTTATTGACATTGTCATGATTGCCGCATACTATCATATGGACATTCGTACCATGCACATTGTATACGCACCGTCGTGAGTACCTTCATTGATATATCCCTACTCGGGCACATATGCATCATATGTCTACAGTTGTGCACATGTACATTGCTATATTCACCTTGCATACTTACCCATGCACACATCCATACCGACACATATATTCATATGCTACATACATGGATGATATAGACTTGATTTAAAACAAAGGGACCGCAGGCGATATTTTCAAAACTAGATCTTTCAAAAGAGCGATTTTCCCTTTCTTTTACTCTTAGCGTCATACGACATGTTGCATGGATTACGCATTGTATTTGATTATGTGATTTCTGGATTTGGGAACCGAAGTACTAATTTAAGAAAATACGCACTGTTTAAAAACCCGGTTTCCCTTGAGATGATATTTTAGTGCGTCCACCATGAGTTTTCTCGGTTGCAGAGAGCTTGTGTGAGTATACACGATTCGAGGAGAGGTAGGCACCGATTGCGGGTACATGGTGGACCCGGTACGGTACCCCAAGGCGAGAAGACTCATGTTGTCAGACGGTGAGCCCGGCGGAGGGACTATTACCTACCGGTCATTGGTTAGACCTGGCGATTATCCGAAGGATACCGACCAGAGTCAATAGATGGATACGGGACGGCGCGTACTGCCGGGGGCCAAGGCCCGATTCCACACACGGAGCCCGTGGGCAGATCCGATGGACGGACGCCCGATAGTGGAGGATTTGCGTGTCAATGTTGGACACGGCTGATTTCATGAGATTTGGGTGCCGATGTTGAGCACTCACGATTGCATGAGATTCACAGGATTTAAGGGCCGATGTGGATGACGGCGCCTGAGTTTTACTGGGATTTGGGTGTATTGATGGACACCGGTCTTTTTCCACGTTGATATTCCGTGTAGACACTATTTGTTCTCATGCTCAGCATTTAGTATTTGACATCTCATCCTGTACCTATTGTACCTGATATAGTACACATACTATACATGATTATTGTACACCCTGCTCATGTTATATAGGATAGATAGATTCTATATCAGACATGATTATTGCACATCATATGGAGAGACTTTTTAGATTACATTTGTTGCCAGATGTGAGCATTTAGTTCATCATATAGATGTTATCTGTTGGCATAGGTTAGAGTATCGCAGCACGTGCATACTCGCGATTACCTTTATATGTTATTTACTATTCACGAGTTGGCAACTCACCCCCATTGTGCCACAGTGCTTGCAGGTTGCCCTTTGGTGTAGTCGCGGCTGGCTGTTTACCGCACCTTTTGACACAGATACCATTGCTGAGGCGTGTTAGCCCTTTTGCTTTTAGGTGGGTTTTGCACGGTATCTGTTTACTTTTCAGTTACATCTTGATGTATCTAGTACTCTCCCTCTACTTTCATGTATTGGCCTAGAGACAGTTGTGAGGACGATGTATGTTATTTGTACTCTGGTGTCGAGCTCGTTGTGAGCCGACTTTATTTATGCAGTTTTACCCATTATGATATTTGTTTCCACTTTACTTCTTATTCTTCGCTTCGGCGTCGTATATTTTTTTGGTGATTTCTCCGCCGTTGGTCGCGATTCTCCTATTGAGACGCTCTATATATTTCACATGTTATTTTTACTCATATCTCGTCTTTTACCCAATTTCGGGACAAATTTTTGGAAAAGGAAATGTTGTTAAAATTATTTAAATAATAACTTGAACCAAAAAGGATATCTACTAAACAACTTAAAGTTTTCTAAATGTTTTAACACTCCAAATTTTCATGGTTTTGTTTTCTGGGTTCGGCTTACTTAGTCATGTTACGCCTGTAGACGTTGCGTGGTTAAGTGCCGGTCACGGGCCGAACTTTGGGTCGTGACAAAGTTGGTATCAAAGCGTAGGTTTTACCTTCGGAGTGTAGGATTGACCCTGGTATGATGGTGTAGGTAGCTGCAGCAGGGTGGCGTGGCGTGTGTATGTTCTGCGGCATACTCACGACACGGTACCCCGCCTAAGCGACCTTAAGGCTTGTTGATTGAAATTCCTTCATGACTATATACATTCTTGCGATTCGATTTCCGTATCCTTATCGAATCCTACCTTCCTTTTCAGCCACTATGCCGCCAAGGACTATAAGGGCACAGAGAGCGGCTGCGAGAGCCGAGGCTCGTGTTGACTCGTCCGAGACGAGGACGGATCCGGGCAGTGCACCTGTTGCACCCGAGCAGACTATCCCACCTTTGACAGATCAGATCGCCACACTAGGGGCTGGTATGCAGGAGATGCGCCAGACGGTGGGATCAGCATGCAGGAGATGCGTCAGATGATAGGGTTGTTAGTTGAGACGCTTCGAGCGCAGCGACCAGAGGAAGCTCCACCAGTCACGGGGACCGCGATGGTATCTACAGCACAGGCAGTTGCCCCTGCAGCGACGGAGGTGATTACAGTATCGTTAGCAAAATTCATGAGGCTGAAGCCTCTGGTCTTAAAAGGCACCGACGCAGCCGAGGACCCGCAGTCCTTTATTGATAGGATGGCCCGGACATGCCGTTCCCTTAGATGCTCAGATACGAGATGGGTCGAGTTCGCGAGATTTCGCCTGGAAGGACTTGCGCAGAAATGGTGCGAATCGGTCGAGAAGGGCAGAGCAGCAGGTCTTCCTTCTATGACATGGACAGAGTTTGTGACGATCTTTATAGCCCGCTTCCTTCCCCAGAGTGTCAGGGATGCCCGAGCTCGCAGATTTGAGTCCTTACGCCAGACGCCAGAGATGACCGTGGCAGAGTACGACGTGCTATTCACCGAGCTATCAGTTTATGCTCCATACCTAGTGGCTACTGAGGAACTGCGAGTCAAGAGATTTGTCCGAGGCTTGCTTACACCACTGTTCCTTGCGATCAGCGCACAGCATTACGCGACGTATGCCGCAGCTGTAGACGCAGCCCTATTTGTCGAGGAGCGCCTTGCCAAGACTTCAGTAGTTCCAGGGCCGAAGAGGGTTCGTACTGATACAGCAGCTCAGAGACATCCGTTCAGACGCCGTGATAGACGTTATACCGGTGACAGAGACCCGGGGTGAGGTCAGATGTTTAGCTCATACCCTCAGGAGGTTCAGCAGTCGTCCTATGGATGCTTTGGATGTGGTAGTCCCCATCACCGCGTCAGAGATTGTACCGAGACACGCCAGAGGGAGCCAGCCATACCGCATGTCACACTTCCACCTTCACCACCCCAGAGAGCGTTGCCTGTTGTACCCACAGTTGCTCCACATCAGACTCATGCACAGAGAGGCCATGGTCGCGGAGGGTTTGGTCCTAGAGGACATGGCGGCCGACACAGAGGACAGCCGGCTACCAGTAGAGTACAGACAGCTGCTAGCAGGGGACCGCCAGTTACAGGTGGAGGACAGGCATGAGTTTTCGCGTTGACGCATCAGGATGCGCAGGCGTCCAATGCGGTGGTCTCAGGTACCTTATCAGTATGTTCTGTAGATACACACATATTATTCGATCCCGGATCCACGCACTCGTACATTTCCACACATTTTGTACCGAGTTTGGGTAGAGAGTCTGGGTTGCTTGATCAGCCTCTTGTTGTGACCACTCCCGTGGGAGTGTCATTTGTTGCTAGGCACGTGTTCCGATCCTGTGTTGTCTGTATTGGCGAGAGAGATTTGCCTGTCGACTTGATCCTTCTGGAGATGTTGGATTTCGACGTTCTTTTGGGCATGGATTAGTTGGGCATGTGCTATGCGTCTCTGGACTGCCGCGAGAAGACAGTTAGGCTTTGTTTTCCTGGCGAGTCGACTTTTGTTGTGCAGGGGAACCGTGGTGCCACCCCTCACCTTTTGATTTCTTCTATTCGCGCTGGACAGCTTTTGAGGAAGGGATGTCCGGGATTCCTAGCCTATGTTTATGATATTAGGGCTGTGGATGTTCCACTGGACCAGGTTCCGAGTGTGTGTGAGTTCCCTGACGTATTCCCTGACGAGCTTCCTTGGCTACCGCCTGAGTGCGATGTTGTGTTCTGTATTGATTTGATTCCCGGCACGGGGCCTATTTCTATACCGCCTTATCGGATGGCCCCGGCGGAGCTTAGTGAGTTGAAGAGTCAGTTGCAAGATTTGCTGGACAAGGGACTTATTCGACCCAGTGTTTCTCCTTGGGGTGCTCCGGTTCTATTTGTCAATAAGAAGGACGGCAGTTTGCGTCTGTGTATTGACTACCGGCAGCTGAACCGGGTGACCGTGCGGAACAGATATCCATTGCCACGCATCGACGACTTTTTCGACCAGCCTTACAGGGCAGGATATTTTTCAAGGATCGATTTGCGATCAGGCTATCATCAGCTGAGAGTTCGACCGGAGGACATTCCGAAGACGGTTTTCCGTACACGTTATGGCCATTATGAGTTTTTGGTGATGTCGTTCGGACTCACCAACGCGCCAGCAGCCTTCATGGACATGATGAACCGCATATTCAGGCCGTATCTTGACTTGTTCATCATCGTATTCATTGACGATATATTGGTGTATTCCCGGAGCAGAGAGGAGCATGAGCAGCACCTGCGGATTACATTGCAGACCTTGAGGGAGCACCGGCTTTATGCAAAATTCTCCAAGTGCGCGTTCTGGCTGGACAGCATAGACTTCTTGGGTCACGTGATTACACGGGATGGTATATGTGTAGACCCGAGGAAGGTCGAGGCCGTGCGGATTTGGCCCAGACCTACGTCCGTTACTGAGATAAGCAGCTTTCTAGGACTGGCCGGCTACTACAGGCGATTTGTGCAGGATTTCTCCCGTATTGGTGCACCCTTGACCGATTTGACCCGGAAGGGGGTTCCTTTCATTTGGACGGAGGAGTGCGAGCACAGTTTCCAGCAGCTACGGACTTGTTTGACTACGGCGCCAGTGTTATCTTTGTCTTCAGGATCAGGCAGGTTTGTAGTCTATTGTGACGCTTCACGAGTGGGGCTAGGATGCGTATTGATGCAGCACGGCAAGGTGATCGCATATGCTTCTCGCCAATTGAAGAAACATGAACAGAGCTACCCCACTCACCATTTGGAGATGGTCGTAGTGGTCTTTGCACTTAAGATCTGGCGACATTACCTTTATGGCGAGTCGTGCCAGATATTCACTGATCACAAGAGCCTAAAGTATATATTTCAGCAGCGAGACCTGAATCTCCGACAGCGCCATTGGAAGGAACTGGTGAAGGACTACGACTGCGAGATCTTGTATCACCCGGACAAGGCTAATGTAGTAGCAGATGCCTTGAGCAGGAGGCCCGGGGGTAGTCTATCGTGTTTGAGTGAAGTACAGAGGCAGCCGTCAGCAGATGGCAGATACTATGCGACAGCCGGGTGCAGTTCGAGTTCACAAAGATCGGGGGACAGCTTGCGCACGTTCGTGGACGCCTACAGTTGCTTGACCGTATATATGAGGCACAGCGCAGGGATGACCGTTGCTCAGAGATCGCGGCACAGATTGGACAGGGTCGATTCTCCGAGTTCGTGATCGATGATTAGGGGACATTACGATTTGGGTCTAGACTGTGCGTACCAGATGCTGTGGGATTGCGGCGCGATATTCTTGAGGAGGCACATCGATCGGTGTACAGTGTCCACCCCGGTTTTACCAAGATGTACCATGATTTGCGAGAGGTCTACTGGTAGGACGGAATGAAGAGGGACATCGCAGATTTCATATCGAGATGCCTGACTTGTCAGCAAGTCAAGGCCGAGCACCAAAGGCCCGCGGGAGAGCTACAGCCGTTACCCATTCCGGAGTGGAAATGGGAACAGATTTCGATGGATTTCATTATGGGTCTACCCCGGACTAGGTGGGGGTATGACTCCATTTAGGTGATCGTGGATCGTCTGACGAAAGTGGCTCACTTCCTACCAGTGAAGACGACTTTCGAATTTGCTCAGTATGCCCAGATTTATATCGACGAGATTGTGCGACTACATGGGGTCCCGACGGTATTGTGTCTGACCGAGGCACACAGTTTACCAGCAGATTATGGCAGAGGCTTCAGGAGGCTTTGGGCACTCATTTGAGTTTCAGCACGGCATTTCATCCGCAGACCGACGGATAGTTAGAGCGGACCATTCAGACTCTCGAGGACATGCTCCGAGCTTGCGTTTTAGATTTTGGTGGTAGCTGGGATCATCAATTAACCTTGATAGAGTTCTCCTACAACAATAGCTTCCAGGACACTATTCAGATGGCACCTTTCAAGGATTTGTATGGGAGGAGATGTAGATCGTCCGTCTGTTGGACAGAGCTCACCGAAAGCAGTATATTTGGGCCACAGATCGTACAGGAGACGACCGAGAAAATACAGCTGATTCGAGACAGGATGAGGACAGCTCAGAGCAGGAAGAAATCGTATGCTGACAGATGCCGCCGCATTTTAGAGCTCGCAGTTGGCGATCACGTTTTTCTAAGGGTCTCTCCGATGAAGGGAGTGATGGGGTTTGGACAGAAGGGGAAGCTTAGCTCCAGATTCATAGGTCCTTTCGAGATCCTCGAGCGTGTCGGCGCAGTAGCGTATCGATTGGCTCTTCCACCCAGTCTTTCAGATGTTCACCCCGTCTTCCATGTATCGATGCTACGCAGATATCTTCATGACCCTTCCCACACGATCCAGCATCTGACAGTACAGCTTGAGCCCGACCTTTCATTCACAGTGCAGCCAGTGGAGATATTGGATCGGCAGGTGAAGAAACTTCGATCTAGGGTCCTGCCGTCGGTGAAGGTTCTTTGGCGCAGCCCGAACGGTCAGGAGATCACTTGGGAGACCGAGGGGGAGATGCGGAAGAAATTCCCTCTTCTCTTTGAACGTACACGTAGTCTTATATTTTAAATTTGGGGACGATTTTCTTAAGGGGGGAAGACTGTAACAACTAGGAATATATTTGTAGCTAATTATATTTTAATTAGTGAAAATTTTAATAAAAGTTTACCAAATTGACTTTCAAATATTTTATCAAATTAATAAACATTTCTCAAGAATTTTCCTAAGCTTTTACAAACTTGTGCATGTAACCTAGGGTTAAAATTGGGTTAAACCATGTTTAGGCAACCATGGTGGTCTAACCCCTCTTGTTAAGATAATTAGTTTTAAATTAAGAAATTGATTTTCTAAAAATAAAAAGGGATTTAAAATTTTCTTTTGGGTTTGACTTGGGTCGAGGAGAGAGAAAGCATGATGGGTGTCTTGTTAGCATTAAATGAGAGAGAGAGAGGTGGCTCTAGGATTGTGTCACACCCCATCCCTTTCAAAACTTTTTACTTGCATTTCAAACCCTTATCACTCCCATCCTTCTCACTCACACACCTCCAATGCAACAGTAGCTGCTGTTTTCAGCAGAAGTCTCATCTTTAAATCAGCCATTTCATCATTTCAAACGCATCAGCATCTACTGCCCTGCTTCAGCTCCAACCACATCAGCACTATAACATCAGCATTAGCTGCATCAGCAGCAGCACTCCCTTAGCAAACAGCCCCAACTCCATATACAACACCCATACAACACTCACACAACACAACACAACAACAACACAACAACAACACACCACCAACACCACAACAGACACAATCACAAAAACAACAGCAACTGCTGCAGCAAGAACAACAGCTCCTGCTTCTGGAGAAACAGCTGCAGCAGCACGGCTGCGGCAAGCTCCTACCCCTCTTCTTCTTCTCCTTCTCCTTGGTTGTGAGGTTCCTTGTGGGGTATAACTTCTAATCTCCTTCCTTGTTGCTTAGTTGTGTCGTTATAGCTTCAATTAGCGATAGTTATATGATTTTGTGCTTATTTGGGTGATTTGTGTGAAGTTGTGGTTGAGTGAGGTTGGTGTTGGGTAGACTAGCCTATGTAAGTGTTGTTAAGGCCAAGTTAACTTAGGATAACACCAGATTACACCAAAATACCCTCAGTTTTCAAATTGTACAAAACTTGACATTTTTAAGCAAAACATAGCTTTTTGAGATCTGCTGTTACCCATGTAAGTTCAGAATAAAATTGAGTGGACCATAGCCTACTGGTGACACTCTGACCCCACCACTAGTGCCCGACCCTACCACTTCAACCCGAGGCCGCCGGAATATTCGTTCTGGCCGCAATTTACGGCCAGACTTGGGGGTTAGGAGATAGGGGTTTTGGTACAGGTGTCTGCTACATTTTGTGGGTCCAGGGTATATATAGCTTTGTAATATTCTAACCTAGGTAAAATCTGGGGCAGTATGTCGTTTTCTGGTAATTTAGTTTGCGCGATACGCGCGATACGCGAGTAGATTCTGTGATTCAGCGTATCGTGGCGCATCGGGTCGAGTTCTGGACACCCACACACGTTCCAGCGTATCGCGCGGACGCGCGTTAATTCGCGATGGGAGTTTCTTGTTTCGTTCCGATATCGCGTTTTACGAGATTTTGATATATTGGGATTCTTGTGTAAATTCCAAGTACGCAGGCGGGTACGTCAGACGCCGCCAAGAAAGGAAAGCAGGTGGTCGGCTATAATTAGCACGCGACCAGGTGAGTAGATTTAACATCGACGGGAAAATCGCCCGTATGGCGTTATGCGTCAGGGCGTGATATGATATTAGTTTTATGTGTTCATGTAGACATACTAGAGTAGCATATCTCCTTATATTTATGGATCTACTGATAGTATAGAACACTGCACTGTCACTAACGGTCCAAGTTGCATGAGCACGATTTATATGCTGCACTCACACTGTTAGTGATTGCCATGACACTCACACTATAGGATTGCTATAAACCGCATATTTGATTCTGCTTTATTGACATTGTCATGATTGCCGCATACTATCATATGGACATTCATACCATGCACACTGTATACGCACCTTTATGAGTACCTTCATTGATATATCCCTACTCGGGCACATATGCATCATATGTCTACAGTTGTGCAACGGTACAATGCTATATTCACCTTGCATACTTACCCATGCACACATCCATACTGACACACATATTCATATGCTACATACATGGATGATATAGATTTGATTTAAAACTAAGGGACCGCAGGCGATATTTTCAAAACTAGATCTTTCAAAAGAGCGGTTTTCCCTTTCTTTTACTCTTAGCGTCATACGACATGTTGCATGGATTACGCATTGTATTTGATTATGTGATTTCTGGATTTAGGAACCAGACTACTAATTTAAGAAAATACGCACTGTTTAAAAACCCGGTTTTCCTTGGGATGATATTTTAGTGCGTACACCATGAGTTTTCTCGGTTCCAGAGAGCTTGTGTGAGAATACCCGATTCGAGGAGAGATAGGCACCGATTGCGGGTACATGGTGGACCCGGTACGGTACCCCGGGGCGAGAAGACTCGTATTGTTAGACGGTGAGCCCGGCGGAAGGACTACTACCTACCGGTGATTGGTTAGACCCGGCGATTATCCGGAGGATACCGACCAGAGTCGATAGATGGATACGGGACGACGCGTACTGCCAGGGTCCAAAGGCCGATTCCGCAGATGGAGCCGGTGGGCAGATCCGATGGACGGACGCCCCATACTGGATGATTTGCGTGTCGATGTTGGACACGGCTGATTTTATGAGATTTTGGTGCCGATGTTGGGCACTCACGATTGTATGAGATTCACAGGATTTGAGGGCCGATGTGGATGACGGCGCCTGAGTTTTACTGGGATTTGGGTGTATTGATGGACACCGGTCTTTTTCCATGTTGATATTCCGTGTAGACACTATTTGTTCCCATGCTCAGCATTTAGTATTTGACATCTCATCTTGTACCTATTGTACCTGATATAGTACACATACTATACATGATTATTGTACACCCTGCTCATGTTATATAGGATTGTTAGATTCCATATCAGACATGATTATTGCACATCGTATGGTGAGACTTTTTAGATTATATTTGTTGCCGGATGTGAGCATTCAGTTCATCATATAGATGTTATCTGCTGGCATATGTTAAAGTATCGCAGCACGTGCATACTCGCGATTACCTTTATATGTTATCTACTATTCACGAGTTGGCAACTCACTCCCGTTGTGCCACAGTGCTTGTAGGTTGCCCTTTGGTGTAGTCGCGGCTGGCTGTTTACCGCACCTTTTGACACAGATACACAGTGATGTGTGTGGTCCAATGTCTACACATGCTCAAAGTGGTTATTCATACTTCATTACATTCACAGATGATTTCTCTAGATATGGACATGTCTTCTTAATGAAGCACAAATCCGAGGCCTTTGGGAAATTTCGGGAATACAGGAATGAAGTTGAAAAACAAATAGGTAAAAGTATAAAGACACTGAGATCTGATCGAGGTGGTGAATACTTGAGTGCCGAGTTTCTGGACTACTTAAAAGAGAATGGAATTCTCTCTCAGCGTACTCCTCCATACACACCACAACACAACGGTTTATCTGAAAGGTGGAATCGAACCCTATTGGATATGGTTCGTTCCATGATGAGTAAGGCTGAGTTGCCGCAATTTTTCTGGTGTTATGCACTAGAAGCAGCTGCATATCTATTGAACAAGGCTCCAATCAAGACTGTGCCTACCACCCCATATCAGATATGGAGTGGGAAGAAACCCTGTCTTAAGTATCTTAAGGTATGGGGATGTCCAGCTTTTGTAAAAAAGCAGCATGCGGACAAGCTCGAGGCATGCTCAGTACTTTGTAAGTTTGTGGTATACCCAAAGAACTCCAGGGGGAATCTTTTCTATTCCGCAGAAGAAAAAAAAGTTTTTGTTTCTCCGCATGCCCACTTCTTGGAAACTAAATTTTTGGAAAATCAGATAAGTGGGGGCGCAATAGAACTGGAAGAAATTCCAGAACCACAAGCTGTTACTGAAAGCTTGGATGAACCAGAAGTTTCAGGAGAACCGGACATTCCTGCGCCGCTCTGTAGAAGTAGTAGGCAGTCTCATCCGCCCGAGAGATACTACGGTTTCTCGTAGACGGGGATAGAGAGGATTGCACTATTGATTATGATGAGCCTACTAGCTTCCAGCAAGCCATTCAGAGCGGTGACTCGGTAAAATGGCTGGATGCAATGCGGACCGAAATGGAGTCTATGTACACCAACAAAGTATGGACGTTGGACGTTGCTCCAGACGGGGTAAAACCCGTAGGATGCAAGTGGATCTTCAAAAGGAAGATTGGTGTAGATGGACAGGTTGAGACCTATAAAGCTAGACTTGTTGCAAAGGGTTTTCGTCAAAGACCTGGTTTGGACTATGACGAAACCTTTTCTCCAGTAGCTATGCTGAAATCCATTCGGGTCCTTCTCGCCATTGCTGCCTTCCACGATTATGAAATCTGGCAGACGGACGTAAATACGACTTTCCTAAATGGATATTTGGAAGAGTGCGTCTATATGGATCAGCCAGAGGGATTCATTCAGAGTGTGAGCAGCGGTAAAGTGTGCAAGTTGCTTAAATCCATCTATGGACTCAAGCAGGCATCGCGGAGTTGGAACATCTGCTTTGATGATACTGTCAAAGAATTCGACTTTGTCGAAAACCCAGATGAACCATGCATTTACAGTAAGATTGTAGGGAGAAGTGTGGTATTCCTCGTCTTGTACGTCGATGACGTTCTCCTAATAGGAAATGATATTCCTATATTACAGTCAGTCAAAGGATTCTTGTCACAGAGGTTCTCCATGAAGGACCTGTG
The DNA here is from genome assembly GCA_030015575.1 of Agapanthus africanus. Taxonomy (NCBI): domain Eukaryota; kingdom Viridiplantae; phylum Streptophyta; class Magnoliopsida; order Asparagales; family Amaryllidaceae; genus Agapanthus; species Agapanthus africanus. The sequence continues at coordinate 620,826,958 of CM057341.1, forward strand.
TGATGCCAACTACATTCTGGGGATCCAGATCTATCGTGATAGATCAAAAAGCATGTTGGGACTTTCACAGTCAAGGTACATCGACACCATACTGAAACGATTCAGTATGGAAGATTCCAAGCGCGGTAATCTACCGTCTTGTCACGGAATCACCCTCTCCAAAGAGATGTCTCCCAAGACTGATTTGGAAAGGGCTCGCATGTCATCAATACCATACGCATCTTTGGTAGGATCTATTATGTATGCGATGTTGTGTACCAGACCAGATGTAGCATACGCATTGAGCGTTGTAAGCCGGTATCAGTCGAACCCAGGGGAGAAACACTGGATAGCAGTAAAGAACATTCTCAAGTACCTGAGAAGGACTAATGAGATGTTCTTGGTGTATGGCGGAAAAGACCTCCAGATCGAGGCCTTTGCTGACTCCAGCTTCCAAAGTGACAGGGATGACTCCAAGTCCATGTCGGGTTATGTCTTTCCCCTTAATGGAGGGGCGGTTTGCTGGAAGAGTTCCAAGAAGGAAACCGTTGCTGACTCAACTATGGAAGTGGAGTACATAGCTGCTTACGATGCCGCAAAGGAAGCTGTCTGGAAGAAGAAGTTCCTCACGGAGCTTCAGGTGGTTCCAACCAGTGTTGATCCAATACCGCTGTATTGTGACAACAACGGAGCTATAGCTTTATCGAAGGAACCCAGGCCCCATCAGAAGTCCAGGCATATTTTGAGGCGGTACCACCTGATCAGGGAGATCGTTGATCGTCGGGAGATCGAGGTGAAGAGAGTAAATACGGAAGATAACACTGCTGATCCACTCACGAAGGCCTTACCCTAAATTCAGTTCGAGCGGCTGATCGAGATGATAGGTCTTCGATACGCCAGTACATGGCCTTAGTGCAAGTGGGAGATTGTTAGTGTATATGTCCTAGAGTCCATTATTGTATCATACTAGTTTGTATATTACTTAATGGAAGTTTGGGATATTCACCTTGTATTGACAATCTTGCTCAATATAGTAGTATACTACTTAGTTTGTTTCTACTTTAATGTGTACATGTGTTTATTTTAGTATATTACCTTTACACATTAGTGGAGCCCTTAGGATCATTGCTTGATTACCAGTGTTGTGATGGCAGTCACATTAGTGGGGGTTGGGTAATCTATAAGCACATCCTTATGCAGGTCCCTAGTCGCAGGACTATCGAGACAGGGCATCGATACTCCAGAGTAGATTAGCGTATGCGCTTCTCATCCCAGCACGGGAGACGGTCTGTCCCACAGCCGTCAGTACGTCGTACTTGAAATAGTATGCGGGTGCTCGTTAGGTTACGAGTACACTGGACAGGACTCGTCGGGAACTGTTTGTTGGTATTATACCTATCGTCAGTTATCAGTTCCCAGGTGACATGAGTACAGCATAGTCCGTTGACTTGACACCGTCACTTCGCCTCGAGTGTGTTCCCACTGTACTTTGATTACTACCCTACCACGGCTCAAAGGAGTCGTGCAAACAGGTAGTTTTTGGGTCCAGTCCCGAAGCACTTGGAGGCAGTGACGGTTAGACAGGATTCATCTCTCCCGGTATTGGTGGTTGACATCGCGCTGTGTCTAGGAGAACCATTACACGAGTAGTCCTTGGCCAGGGTAAGCGAGATATACTGGTAGGTTTCCAGTGTTATCTCAGGGTGTTTTGGGCTACACTCCGACACGACTTGTACCGCTATTAGGGGACTGATGTTCACCACCCCCTAAGCCCGCCATGCGATATATCAGATGAACAGACTGTAGCGCCTTGAAAATTCGTTTTGGTGTTTTCCTGAAAATCGGTGAAAATTCGGTATTTTTCCGAAAACCGTCTTTCTCGTTATTTTGCAGTTTAGGACTAATTATACCGAAAATGGATAGGTAATTGCTTGTTTTTAGTAGCTAATGAGTTACTTATGAAATTTTGGTCATTTAAAAATTTTCCCTAATTTTTCAATTTTTAATATTATTTTAAGCCGGTAAGAAAATACATTAAATTAGCGATAAATACAAATCTAAATGGGCTAAATTTAAGCTCTAAAATAATGATAATTAAAATCTAGTTGTAACATAAATTTTTAGTATTTTATTTTTATTTTTAACTAATTTTTATTATTGTAAACGAAATTTATTGAATTTAAGCTTAAACTTGCAATTTTTGACTTGTACGGGGTCTTTTTGCATAAAATTTCTTTTGTAAAACCCCTCCATCTCTTCCCTCAGCCCTAGGCCAGCCCATTTCCAGCAACCCAAGGAAAAAAAATGCTTGCCTCTTTGACTTCATTTTTTGTGTAGAAAAGAGGTTTTTTTAAAGGATTTTTGGATTTTTTTATTAGGTATGGTCTTTTAGTAGGTTGGTAGGAGTTGACCAAGACTTTCCCACACACCCCACACGCTCCCCTCTCCCTCTACTGGCCGAGAATTTCTGCAGCAGCCCCTTCATTTTTGTTCTTTTCTTTTTCTTCAAAAGTTCATTAAGTTTGCTCCAAATTTCAAGCAAAAAAACTCACAAATTAAACCCCATTCTTCATCCCTTTTTCCTTCACCTCCCTTGCTTGGATCATGATGCTTTGAGGCCATCAATTGAAGCAAATTTCTTCTTGCTAGATCCATAGATTTGAGGTATAATTTCTACTCTTTTAAGTTAATATGGTTAGAATTCTTTAATCTAATTGTTTAGTGTTAATTTAGTGCTATTCTCATTCTAGTTTTGTTTAAAGTTAATGGTTGAGTTAACTAGGGTTTCTTGAAACCATTATTTAGTTAATTAAAGCTAATTAGCTATCTAGTTGTTTGCTAATCTAGGTTAATGAGGTTACTTTATTTGTGTGGGCTTCAAATTAGTGTTAATTTGGCATTGTCATGTTTAGTTTTGGATTGAAATTGCTAATTATGAAAATCAAGAAAGGTTTTGTTTATGGAAATTAGGTTTTTAAGCATAGTTAATGGTTTAAAATTAGTGTAATGGCTAGGTAGTTGGTTAGTTTGGATTGTTGTGTTCGATTGTGTTAATTTTGTCGCTAATTGTCGATGTTTGCACCAAATTTGCAAACTTCTAGCTTACTAGGTTTTTATTTTATTATTGTGGCGAATTAATTGCGATATCTAGATTATATTGTTGGCATATCCAATGACATTTAGGATGTGTGAGTGCGGATTTTTGAGTAATCGGGTTTTAGTTTTGCCGGGCGACCAAATCGGCGGTTTTTGCAGTTTTTGCGATTTTCGCGTGTGTTCCGCGCACCTTGTGCACGTTGTACCTAGCATGTGAACGTTAGTGTTTTCGTTTGGGTTTTGCGTCGTTCTTGATATGTAATCTTATGTTTGGTATTGATGTAAATTCCAGGTTCGGTAGCGGAGACGTCAGACGCGGCTCGAAAAGGGAAAGCGGTGATCGGACGTGACTAGCTAGGGATTCCGGTGAGTAGATGTAACATCTACGGGGGACTATCGTTGGATGGCGCAAGTCGCCCGATAGTTTTAGTACCTTAAAAAGATTCTTAGTAATGTTAGTAATTAGGGGTGTAATACTTGTATGATTATTTGCCACATTCATGCCCTATATTGACATACATATACGAAACCATTTTATAGGACACCTGCACCATTGCCAGGGTTTTTATATGCAGCACGAGCACTATTCATGCTTACACACACACCCTGGTAATTTCCATGCCACCACACTAGATAACCTTTAAATTGAAACCTTTTACTATAATTGATACTTAAACTCGCGCTATTTCTTTAATTCCTTAAAATGAAATCGTAGGATTGCTATTCATGTGCATGTACCTCATCATATTATTTGTTCATGCTTAGTCTATTAATCACGCATCGCAACTTGATTATTGATATCATATGCATTCATTATCATTGACATATGCACTTATGAGGATTTCTTGAGATTTTATGATATTTCTGGATTTCGGGGGAAAGCCGCAAAATTTCTAAACTTATTATATTTTAAAATATGTAAATTGCGGTTTTCTAGTGATGTAAGTGTCGTCCACCATGAGTTTGCTGTGGTTTTCGAGATCCGTGCCGAGGAGTGGAGGAACCGTCACGGGTACATGGTGGGCCCGGTATGGTACCCCGGTGCAAGATGAATGTGGTGTTGACTTTAAGCCTGGCAGGGGACGGATTACCTACCGGTGACTGTTTGGCACGGCGGATATCCAGAGGATACCGACCGTGGCCGCGAGATGATGAGATTTTGATATTGAGCTGGGTCAGCCGGATGGCTGAGGCCAGAGATACTATGACATGGATATATGAGATTTGTGATAGTTTTGAGGTGTCGTTGCTGGACACAGGTTCTTGTTGATTCTATTGGTATTGTGCTGGTATTTCAAAAGAGATTCTTAAAGGGAAAAACATGATTTCTTATACTTACACATTCAGATCACGAGTTGATTCGCATTGCATTCGTACCTGCTAGTATATTTATATTGCATACATACTTGCCATTATGTCCTGCCTTACCGGTATTTTAGATGCTAGGATACTTGTGTGCATACTTTCGGTAGCCTGTGTAGATATTATTTATTACTCACGAGTTGGCAACTCACCCCCGTTGTGCCACAGCCTTTTTCAGGTCCGCTCCGTCAGTACAGTAGCGGCGGGCGCACTTGCTTCTTTTGCCACTTTTTCCTGGACTTGAGGTTTTGCTCTTAGGTGGGTTATATCATTATTTTTTTACCACCTTGTATATTCTTTATATCTAGTGTACTCCACCTACTGTATCTACCAGCATTATTGTATTTTGACCTAGAAATGAGACTGTGAGATTTGTGGACTTTTTATGCTGTATTTTGCGGTCGAGCTCACTTGAGTCGACATGCTGTTTTTCTCATGCTTCTTTATGATTATTTTGCATGTTGTTGTTTTATATTGCGTGGGAATTGTGACCGCCTTGTGGCGAAGAGCTAGCTCCCGCTTGGGGATGCCTTATTTGTTGGATTTATATATATTCTTGTTGTACCCATTTTGGGGGCCAGTATTTACAAAGGAGACTCTGCCGAAATTTTCGGAAAAATTGATATTGTTTTTAAAAAGGCTTGATATGACTCATTTGATAAACTCGCTTTCAATTGATTGGTTTTCCTTCATTCTTTTGCTTATCGGGTTTTGGTTTTCTGGGCTTTGGCTTACTTAATTTCCAGACGTCTTGAGACGTTTTGTAAACTTAAGTGCCAGTCACGTTCCGTACCCTACGGGTCGTGACAAAGTTGGTATCAGAGCGTTAGGTTTTACCTTTTTGAGTATAGGATGACCCTTGGTAGATGGAGTAAGTGACTTAAGTAGGGTAACGTAGCGTGTGTATGTCCGCGGCATACTTGCGATACGGTACTCCGCCTAATTGACTTTAGGATATACTTGCTTGAAAATTCCTTCTTCAATTCCGTGTATCCTAAGATCCTATTGCGCTGTTCTTACTATCCGTTTTCCTGTAACAGCCACTATGCCGCCGAAGGCTACGAGGGCACAGAGGGCTGCCGCCCGAGACGAGATTCGAGCTGGCTCGTCCGATACTAGGACTGAGCAGGGTGGTATGCCTACGCCGCAGGGACAGACCGATCCACCTTCCCCAGGCCGTATGGATAGGCTCGAGACTGGTATGGAGGAGTTGCGACAGATGATGGGGGGTATGCAGGAGCTACGTCAGATGGTAGGATCCCTAGTTGCAGCCAGTCGTATACCGAGACCGGACGACGTACCTACTACATCATAGACGACCATGATACCTGCTCCTACTACTACCACCGTGGCCATCCCGGTTTCACTACAGGATTTCATGAGGCTGAGACCTCTAGTATTCACCGGCACCGAGGCAGCGGAGGACCCACAGACGTTCCTTGACAGTTTAGCCAGGATCTGCCGTTCGCTGAGATGTTCGGATGATCGATGGGTAGAGCTTGCGAGTTTCCGACTAGAGGGTCTCGCGCAGACATGGTGGGAGTCAGTATTAAGAGGTCGAGCTGCAGGTCTACCGCCTATGACTTGGGCCGAGTTTACAGCGGTCTTTCTAGCTCGTTTCCTCCCAGAGAGCGTTCGTGACGCCAGAGCTCGCAGCTTCGAGGCCTTAGTCAAGACACCTGGGATGATGGTGTCTGAGTATGACATCCAGTTTACACAGTTATCCCGATATGCTCCGTATTTGGTGGATACCAAAGAGAAGATGGTGAAGAGGTTCGTACAGGGACTAGATGCCCAGCTATATCTTGCCATTGGCGCCCAGCACTACGACACTTATTCAGCTGCTATGGATACGGCATTACGGATGGAGGCACGCATATCACAGACTTCGGCCGTTTTTGGGCCGAAGAGGATTCGCACCGATGTACCGTCTCAGAGGCAGCGCGCTAGATTCTTTCCGAGAGATAGGCCTGGCAGAGGATTTGGATGGGGACAGTTATATGGTTCTTATCCCCAGGGGCAGCAGCCGTCGCCAGGGTGTTTTGGGTGCGGGAGCCTGCACCATCTTGTCAGAGACTGTCCGGCGAGACGACAGGGAGCAGCGACAGTTCCGCATGTGACCCTACCACTATCACCACCCCCTCCCCAGAGAGCCCTACTTCCTATCACTGGCGATGCTCCACACCAGTTAGGTGCACCCAGAGGCCGTGGACGCGGCGGTCCTGTTCAGAGAGGACGAGGAGGCAGAGGCCGAGGTCGAGGTCAGCCCGCTATCGGTGGAGGACAGTCCCGAGTATTTGCTTTGACACCGCAGGATGCGCAGGCATCCAATGCCGTTGTGACAGGTACCTTGCCAGTTTGCTCTTTTGACGCGAGGGTATTATTTGACCCAGGTTCCACACATTCGTACGTCTCTACACACTTTGCACCGATGTTGGGCCGTAAGTCATCGTCGTTAGATCATCCGCTTGTTGTTAGTACTCCGGTAGGCGAGTCGTTTGTTGCTCGTTTTGTATTTCGTTTGTGTTCCGTTCGTATCGGGGAGAGGGATTCATCAGTTGATTTGATTGTCCTCGATATGTTGGACTTTGATGTGCTTCTGGGCATGGATTGGCAAGCCACTTGTTATGCTTCCGTGGACTGCCGTGAGAAGGCAGTCAGATTTATCTTTCCGGGAGAGACAGTCCTTGTTATTCAGGGAGACCGCAGCGTCACCCTTCCCAGCTTGATTTCGTCTCTTCGCGCTGGTCAGCTCTTGCGGAAGCGATGTCAGGGATTCTTAGCGTTTATTTGTGATACTCGAGCTGCAGAGGTTCCGTTGGACCGGGTCCCGGTTGTTTGTGAGTTCCCTGATGTTTTCCCTGATGAGCTACCTGGGCTACCGCCTGAGCGCGATGTTGAGTTCTGCATTGATTTGATTCCCGGCTCGGGGCCTATTTCTGTACCGCCTTATCGAATAGTCCCGGCAGAGCTTCGAGAGCTTAAGGATCAGTTGCAGGATTTGTTAGATAAGGGGCTTATTCGACCTAGTGTTTCTCCGTGGGGTGCTCCGGTCCTGTTTGTCAAGAAGAAGGATGGAAGTTTGCGCTTATGCATCGACTACCGCCAGCTGAACAAAGTTACCATTCGGAACAGATATCCGTTGCCAAGCATTGATGATTTGTTCGACCAACTTCAGGGTGCAGGGTATTTTTCGAGGATCGACTTACGATCAGGATACCATCAGCTGCGAGTTCGACAGGAGGATATACCGAGGACAGCTTTCCGCACGCGCTACGGCCACTACGAGTTTTTGGTGATGTCGTTCGGACTCACCAACGCCCCAGCAGCATTCATGGATTTGATGAACCGTACATTCAGGCCGTATCTTGACTTGTTCATCATCGTGTTTATCAACGATATCTTGGTGTACTCCCGGAGCAGAGAGGAGCACGGGCAGCACTTGTGGATTACGTTACAGACTCTGAGGGAGCACCAGCTGTTCGCAAAGTTCTCCAAGTGTGCATTCTGGCTGGACAACGTCGGATTCTTGGGTCACGTGGTTACGAGAGACAACATATGTGTGGCCCCGAAGAAGATTGAGGCCGTTCAGCAGTGGCCCCGACCTACATCGGTTACTGAGATCTGTAGTTTTCTAGGCCTGGGGGGCTACTACAGGCGTTTTGTTCAGGACTTCTCCCGTATAGCTGCACCTTTGACCGGTTTGACCCGAAAGGCAGTTCCTTTCGTTTGGACAGAGGAGTGCGAGCACAGTTTTCAGCAGCTGCGGACATGTTTGACTACGGCGCCGGTATTATCTTTGCCTTCGGGATCAGGCCGATTTGTGGTCTACTGTGATGCTTCGCGAGTGGGATTATGATGCGTATTGATGCAGCATGGCCGGGTGATCGCTTATGCTTCTCGGCAGCTGAAGAAGCATGAACAGAACTACCCCACTCATGATTTGGAGATGGCTGCAGTGGTCTTTGCACTGAAGATTTGGCGACATTACCTATACGGCGAGTCGTGTCAGATATTCACTGATCACAAGAGCTTAAAGTACATATTTCAGCAGCGAGACCTGAACCTCAGACAACGTCGTTGGAGGGAGTTGGTGAAAGACTACGACTGTGAGATCCTATATCACCCAGGCAAGGCGAATGTGGTGGCAGATGCGTTGAGTAGGAGGCCCGGGGGTAGTCTATCGTGTTTGCGCGCAATGCAGAGGCAGTCGTCAGCAGATTGGCAGATGTTATGCGACAGCCGAGTTGAGTTCGAGTTCACTCAGACAGGGGGACAGCTCGCGCATGTTCGTGCACGCCCACAGTTGCTTGACCGTATATATGAGGCACAGCGCAGTGACGACCGTTGCTCGGAGATCATGGTACAGATGGGACAGGGCAGATTTTCCGAGTTCGTGATTGACAATCAGGGGATTTTACGTTATGGATCTAGACTGTGCGTACCAGATGCTGATGGATTGCGGCGCGACATTCTTGAGGAGGCACACCGATCAGTGTATAGTGTCCACCCCGGTTCCACTAAGATGTACCATGATATGAGAGGGACCTACTTGTGGGACGGGATGAAGAGGGACATTGCGGAGTTTGTATCGAGATGCCTGACTTGTCAGCAAGTCAAGGCCGAGCACCAGAGGCCGCAGGAGAGCTGCAGCCGTTACCCATTCCGGAGTGGAAATGGGAGCAGATTTTGATGGATTTCGTTGTGGGTCTACCCAGGACTAGTCGAGGGTACGACTCCATCTGGGTGATCGTGGATAGATTGACGAAAGCGGCTCACTTCCTGCCAGTGAAGACCACTTTCAGCTTCGCTCAGTATGCTCAGCTCTACATTGATGAGATTGTGTGACTACATGGCGTACTGACTTGTATCATGTCAGATCGAGGCACCCAGTTCACCAGCCGACTTTAGCAGAGACTTCAGGAGGCTTTGGGCACTCGTTTGAGCTTCAGCACAGCGTTTCATCCACAGACCGACGGACAGTCAGAGCGGACCATTCAGACTCTCGAGGACATGCTCAGAGCGTGCGTTTTAGACTTCGGCGGTAGCTGGGATCGTCATTTACCGTTAGTGGAGTTCTCCTACAACAACAGCTTCCAGGATACTATTCAGATGGCACCTTTCGAGGCATTGTATGGGAGGAGATGCAGATCGCCCGTCTGTTGGACAGAGCTCAGCGAGAGCAGTATTTTGGGGCCGCAGCTTGTTGAGGAGACGACAGCGAAGATACAGCTGATCCGAGACCGGATGAGAGCGGCTCAGAGCAGGCAGAAATCGTATGCGGACAGGCGCCGTCGCAGACTAGAGTTCGCAGTTGGCGATCATGTTTTTCTGAGGGTCTCTCCGATGAAGGGCGTGATGCGTTTTGGGCGAAAGGGGAAGCTTCGCCCTAGATTTTTAGGTCCCTTCGAGATCCTTGAGTGTGTCGGCGCTGTTACATATCGTTTGGCTCTTCCACCCAGCTTTCCCGATGTTCACCCCGTCTTCCATGTTTCGATGCTCTGCAAGTACCTCCACGACCCTTCGCATGCGATTCAGCACCCGACAGTCGAGCTAGAGCGCGACCTTTCTTTTGCAGAGCAGCCAGTGGCCATCCTGGATCGGCAGGTGAAGAAGTTGAGATCGAAGATTATACCGACCGTCAAGATCCTTTGGCGTAGCCCGAGCAGCGAGGAGGTTACTTGGGAGACCGAGGGCGAGATGCGGAAGAAATACCCTCATCTCTTTGAAGGTACGCGTAGTTATATTTTTAAATTCGGGGACCGAATTTCTTTAAGGGGGGAAGATTGGAGCGCCTTGAAAATTCGTTTTGGTGTTTTCCTGAAAATCGGTGAAAATTCGGTATTTTTCCGAAAACCGTCTTTCTCGTTATTTTGCAGTTTAAGACTAATTAAAGCTAAAATGGATAGGTAATTGCTTCTTTTTAGTAGCTAATGAGTTACTTATGAAATTTTGGTCATTTAAAAATTTTCCCTAATTTTTCAATTTTTAATATTATTTTAAGCCGGTAAGAAAATACATTAAATTAGCGATAAATACAAATCTAAATGGGCTAAATTTAAGCTCTAAATTAATGATAATTAAAATCTAGTTGTAACATAAATTTTTAGAATTTTATTTTGATTTTTAACTAATTTTTATTATAGAAAACGAAATTTATTGAATTTAAGCTTAAACTTGCAATTTTTAACTTGTAGGGGGTCTTTTTGCATAAAATTTCTTTTGTAAAACCCCTTCCTCTCTTCCCTCAGCCCTAGGCCGGCCCATTTCCAGCAACCCAAGGAAAAAAAATGCTTGCCTCTCTGACTTCATTTTTTGTGCAGAAAAGAGGTTTTTCTAAAGGATTTTTGGAATTTTTTATTAGGTATGGTCTTTTGGTGGGTTGGTAGGAGTTGACCAAGACTTTCCCACACACCCCACACCCTCCCCTCTCCCTCTACTGGCCGAGAATTTCTGCAGCAGCCCCTTCATTTTTGTTCTTTTCTTTTTCTTCAAAAGTTCATTAAGTTTGCTCCAAATTTCAAGCAAAAAAACTCACAAATTAAACCCCATTCTTCATCCCTTTTTCCTTCACCTCCCTTGCTTGGATCATGATGCTTTGAGCCCATCAATTGAAGCAAATTTCTTCTTGCTAGATCCATAGATTTGTGGTATAATTTCTACTCTTTTAAGTTAATATGGTAAGAATTCTTTAATCTAGTTGTTTAGTCTTAATTTAGTGCTATTCTCATTCTAGTTTTGTTTAAAGTTAATGGTTGAGTTAACTGGGGTTTCTTGAAACCTTTATTTAGTTAATTAAAGCTAATTAGCTATCTAGTTGTTTGCTAATCTAGGTTAATGAGGTTACTTTATTTGTGTGGGCTTCAAATTAGTGTTAATTTGGTATTGTCATGTTTAGTTTTGGATTGAAATTGCTAATTATGAAAATCAAGAAAGGTTTTGTTTATGGAAATTAGGTTTTCAAGCATAGTTAATGGTTTAAAATTAGTGTAATGGCTAGCTAGTGGGTTAGTTTGGATTGTTGTGTTGGATTGTGTTAATTTTGTCGCTAATTGTCGATGCTTGCACCAAATTTGCAAACTTCTAGCTTACTAGGTTTTTATTTTATTATTGTGGCGAATTAATTGCGATATCTAGATTATATTGTTGGCATATCCTATGACATTTAGGATGTGTGAGTGCGGATTTTTGAGTAATCGGGTTTTAGTTTTGCCGGGCGACCAAATCGGCGATTTTTGCTGTTTTTGCGATTTTCGCGTGTGTTCCGCGCACCTTGTGCACGTTGTACCTAGCTTGTGAACGTTAGTGTTTTCGTTTGGGTTTTGCGTCGTTCTTGATATGTAACCTTATGTTTGGTATTGATGTAAATTCCAGGTTCGGTAGCGGAGACGTCAGACGCGGCTCGAAAGGGGAAAGTGGTGATCGGACGTGACTAGCTAGGGATTCCGGTGAGTAGATGTAACATCTATGGGGGACTATCGTTGGATGGCGCAAGTCGCCCAATAGTTTTAGTACCTTAAAAAGATTCTTAGTAATGTTAGTAATTAGGGGTGTAATACTTGTATGATTATTTGCCACATTCATGCCCTATATTGACATACATATACGAAACCATTTTATAGGACACCTGCACCATTACCAGGGTTTTTATATGCAGCACGAGCACTATTCATGCTTACACACACACCCTGGTAATGCCATGCCACCACACTAGATAACCTTTAAATTGAAACCTTTTACTATAATTGATACTTAAACTCGCGCTATTTCTTTAATTCCTTAAAATGAAATCGTAGGATTGCTATTCATGTGCATGTACCTCATCATATTATTTGTTCATGCTTAGTCTATTAATCATGCATTGCTACTTGATTATTGATATCATATGCATTCATTATCATTGACATATGCACTTATGAGGATTTCTTGAGATTTTATGATATTTCTGGATTTCGGGGAAAAGCCGCAAAATTTCTAAACTTATTATATTTTAAAATATGTAAATTGCGGTTTTCTAGTGATGTAAGTGTCATCCACCATGAGTTTGCTGTGGTTTTCGAGATCCGTGTCGAGGAGTGGAGGAACCGTCACGGGTACATGGTGGGCCCGGTATGGTACCCCTGGGCAAGATGAATGTGGTGTTGACGTTGAGCCTGGCAGGGGACGGATTACCTACCGGTGACTGTTTGGCACGGCGGATATCCAGAGGATACCGACCGTGGCCGCGAGATGATGAGATTTTGATATTGAGCTGGGTCAGCCGGATGGCTGAGGTCAGATATACTATGACATGGATATATGAGATTTGTGATAGTTTTGAGGTGTCGTTGCTGGACACAGGTTCTTGTTGATTCTATTGGTATTGTGCTGGTATTTCAAAAGAGATTCTTAAAGGGAAAAATATGATTTCTTATACTTATACATTCAGATCACGAGTTGATTCGCATTGCATTCGTACCTGCTAGTATATTCATATTGCATACATACTTGCCATTATATCCTGCCTTACCGGTATTTTAGATGCTAGGATACTTGTGTGCATACTTTCGATAGCCTGTGTAGAGGTTATTTATTACTCACTAGTTGGCAACTCACCCCTGTTGTGCCACAGCCTGTTTCAGGTCCGCTCCGTCAGTACAGTAGCGGCGGGCGCACTTGCTTCTTTTGCCACTTTTTCCTGGACTTGAGGTTTTGCTCTTAGGTGGGTTATATCATTATTTTTGTACCACCTTGTATATTCTTTGTATCTAGTGTACTCCATCTACTGTATTTACCAGCATTATTCTATTTTGACCTAGAGATGAGACTGTGAGATTTGTGGACTTTTCATGCTGTATTTTGGGGTCGAGCTCACTTGAGTCGACATGCTGTTTTTCTCATACTTCTTTATGATTATTTTGCATGTTGTTGTTTTATATTGCGTGGGATTTGTGACCGCCCTGTGGCGAAGAGCTAGCTCCCGCTTGGGGATGCCTTATTTGTTGGATTTATATATATTCTTGTTGTACCCATTTTGGGGGCCAGTATTTACAAAGGAGACTCTGCCGAAATTTTCGGAAAAATTGATATTGTTTTTAAAAAGGCTTGATATGACTCATTTGATAAACTCGCTTTCAATTGATTGGTTTTCCTTTATTCTTTTGCTTATCGGGTTTTTGTTTTCTGGTCTTTGGCTTACTTAATTTACGGACGTCTTGAGACGTTTCGTAAACTTAAGTGCCAGTCACGTTCCGTACCTTGCGGGTCGTGACACAAACCGGACTGTACGGAGATTGTCACATTCAGACTCAGTAGGAGATCAGATGGGTTTCACCACGTCAGTCTTCTTGTCGGTATCTACCTAGGGACCGTTACGCACAGCTAGTGCCGCTTGAGGTCTGTGGTTAAACCCACTGCCAGCGTAGTGTTGAGTCTTTAGAGTCCCACACAGAAAGCCATTCGCCTTTAGGCAAAAGAGTAGAGGTCGCATGGTTTAGCGACAGGTCGCCTGGTTTTGCGACAGGGTTCGGTTGCATCCGTGCACTTATGCACGTACAGTGTCCGGACAGTTAACACTAACGGGCTTTGGTTTAAGCCAGATCCTAGTGTACGTTTTGGGATTGGTTTTATCTCGTTTGTATTCGTATTCCTCGGAACACGGATGCGGGTTTGTATGCACAGTTGACAGAGAGACAGAGGCAGAGGATTCTCATTGGTGTTGTTGACTGTTGACTGTTGATTTTGCTTAACCCTTATGAGAATATGAAATATGATTAGCAATAATATTAATTAAGTATTATAGTGACATGGTTGTTGAGGGGTTGACTTTGTTGACTTGTTGACTTTGTTGACCGGTTGACTAGGTTGGACTAGTTGACTATCATCATTACAATGGTTGTCATTTTTCATGCAAAGACTTTTGCTTGCTTGTTGTGGTTTGCAAAATGTATGCATGAAAATGATATTGCCTTTGATATGATATGAACCATCACATAATACTTGATTATCATTATGGCTCATGATGCTTTTGGATTATGAGAGGTTGGATGAGAAAAGAGTTGCTCACTTTTCATTTGGCTTTCTCTCTCTCGAGCTCTCTCTTTCTCAAGCTCTCTCCTTCTTCCTCTTGCTTTCTCTCTAGCTCAAGGCAAACCATTTTCATGTGTTGAGATTCATTGCCTTAGAGATAAAAAAAGACGCCAAAATAATCCTCTACTCATTCTAGTTCACAAGGCCTAGAAAGCCAAGTGTTCTAGTTTCTTCAATGTTCGAAGAAGAAGCCAAAGGTAGAAGCTTTCAGGTGGATCCATCTTCGGCGCAAGGAGACGACGAGGTGAAGCCGATCCGTACACCGGAAAGAGTGGAAGACGAAGGACTTCAAGAAAGGTATAGCCCTCTAACCGAGTATGTAAAACTCTAGTTAGGTTGTTAGTTAGTTGTTTAATAAAGATCTGTATTGGTAGTCCATGTTACCACCCTCTTGAAAATCGTTTTTCACCACTTCCGCAACCCCGTAAGAACCGGGGAAGGGTAGCATGGACTTACAGTGGTATCAGAGCCAGGTTAAACACTATCTAACATGTTAGCAATGTAAGTAGAAGTTCGATCGGAGAAAAAGTCACGAAAAACACCCGGAAAATCACGTTTCTGTCGATTCTGTATTCTGTTCCAAAAATGATAAATCATACTCCAAAAATCGACTCAGGCTTTTTAAAAGACACTGTAGAAATTTGGTCCAGAGAACCGTTCAACGCGCCGCGGAACCGCGGCGGGAGCACGCTCCTGCCGCGGATCCGCAGCCGAGTTGTGTCGGTCGTGGGTCAAATTTCTTGCAGTGTGTTTCTGGGGGTATTTTGGGATTTTTACAATATGTCTTTTCTGCCCAGATTTTCTAGAAAGAAAAATTAGTTTTTGGGGCTTGAAAATCCGTATTTTTATCGAACTTCTAAAGACTAAGGCTAACGGGTATATATCTGTGATGTGTTATATGTATTGAACGTCCGCTAATCGCTATATGTCGATTATTGGGGGTTATACATATCCGTGATCTGGAATGTTGATGGTATGTGTATATGAATTCGTTGGATTGTCGCGGGTGAATAGCCGGGGGTTGTGAGATGAGAGTTTTCTTTTCTTTCAATTCATGTAAAATATGTAAATTGATGTAATAATTATTTGTATGGGCGCACAACCGGGTCGGGGTTGTAGCCGTCATTGTATAATTTCTTTTTACTGTTTTTGTTCCTAGGATAGACCCATGGTGGGGTGCACAAACTACCGGGTATCTCGAAGTGCCGAGTGGCCTACTCACGTCGTTGAGGGAGGTTGCTCCGCTTCGGATATTTGGCGGGTAGTTTGCTGCACCCGTAAGGGTCTTGGGTGGGGTTTGGCTATTCACCGCGACCGTGTAATCCGCTTTTCGTTACAGGCTCGTACGAATTGCGGATTCCTAGTATATCCAATGTGTTCATCTGTGATCTGAAATGGCTATCATTGCAATATATCTATATATGATATTATTTAGGCGTTGCTTATGTTTTTCAGCCGCGCTAGCCCAGCCCCCACTCTGTCGTTAGTTAAGTAACCTAACGGGTAATGACGGGGCCCCGTGGCGAATGCGAATGGCATAAGTGTATGTCATATTTTGGTTGTTTTCTGCAATAGTAGGATTAAATGATGGGACGCATTAAAAGAACTAATGCAAGAAAATAAACCAAGTAAAAATCGTTGGAACAATTTCAAAAACCACTCGGTTTCTTTTCAAAAATAACTTTTAAAGCGCGGAGCTTAAGACACTCCTTTTAAAAGCTATCAAGGTTCCTTCGATTATATCAAGTTCACTACGTTCAAGGTTTCGCCAAAACCATTCGTAGCCCTCCGTCGTTTCGTATGAATATTCAATAGTATTCAAGCTATGTTTGTTGACCTTCGTCAATGCATAGTGATTGGAAGCTGTTGGGTGTTCATATGTAGCATAGATAGATGCGTTGGTTTGGGACAGTCGTATTACCTTTTTGACCTTCGTCAAGGGTATATACGGGTGGGTTCAAATTAACCTGGACAATGACGGGTAGATCTTGACATGTGACTTATGATTTGTTGACCTTCATCAAGGTCATAAGAGCATGGGGTAAAAATCCACATCGGGAGTTTCAAAAGAACTGAAACTTGCTAGCGTCGCATACCATTTGGAGTGTGATGATTCTGGTAGGATTCCTTTAGTTTATCGCATGATGATATTTGGATCCCGATCTTACTGTGAGTATATGCTACTCCTCCGGAACTTTCTCACTTAACGATCAATGCTATAAACCAAGTAGGTGCCTAGAAAGGTGTTAGCGGGGCTACGCCCACAGGGAAAAAAGGTTATTTAATTAAGGAACTTCGCGAAAGCGTTGGAAAAACCTCCCTCGAAGTACCGACACCAGCCTGGCCGAACGGTTAAGCAAGTATTGTACGGTGAGATTGATCCTGACTAATTCTTCATTTTATGGTTTAAGGAGGGATTCGAGAGACAGTGAGAACCATCCTGTTTAGATAAATTAAAAATCAATCTAAACTTGCAAGAAGCATCATGCTGAGTGTTTTCTTCTCTCTCTCTTAATTGCAGCGACCCAGTGACCAGACATAGGTTACATCTAGATAATAAAATGACTGAACGTGACTGTTATGATTAGCAAAGGTCTGTCCAGATGTCCATTACCCATGACAAGCTGGGACACCTCTTAACTAATCAAACCCCTGCCGTCTCAGGACCAGTTTCCCCTATCACGGATAGTGATATCTGTAAGACATCGGAAAAAGACTGTGCGAAAGCCAAGTGCCTCGTGTTAGCCTCAGTTGATGGTACAAACCAGAGGCAGCACGAGAAGATGGACTCAGTTTCTATCTTCCTCCATAACAAAGATTTATATGGAGAGCAATCTCGTATCGCAAGATATGAGATCTCGAACGAATTGCTTCAAGCGAGCTTGGCTGTCGGGTCATCTGTAGGGGACAACGTCCTTACAGAGACCAGCTATTTTAAGCTCATGGACCTGGAGACCACGTTGGAGAATGGGTCAAGTACTGACTTAATTCTAGTCCCTGCCCTTTGCTTATACCCTGAAGGAAACCAGGGAAGAAAAAGGAAAAGCAAGGGCAAAAGATTCAGGACTGGATGTAGTTAAAGAGGGACGTTCCTATTGTAACAGGAATGAACATTGGCAGAAAGATTGCAGGGCTAGCAAAGCCAGTAGCCAGAATTTGAAGCATGTTGTGGCTTCGGCTTCGG
Source organism: Agapanthus africanus (assembly GCA_030015575.1). Classification (NCBI taxonomy): domain Eukaryota; kingdom Viridiplantae; phylum Streptophyta; class Magnoliopsida; order Asparagales; family Amaryllidaceae; genus Agapanthus; species Agapanthus africanus. The sequence goes on from CM057341.1 coordinate 620,844,647, forward strand.
GTGTGTTTGTGATAGAGAACTGTATGTCAGTTAACCCTACTTCCTGGGTATTGGATACCGGATCAGGATCTCACATCTGTAATTCATTACAGGCTCTGAGAAACCGTAGGGTTATCAGGAAAGGTGATATGACTCTAAGGGTTGCGAACGGAATGAGCATGGATGTTGAATCCGTAGGGGAATATCATCTTGGACTGACAACTGGGCAGATATTGATTTTGCGTAACTGTTTGTTTGTACCAGGTGCGACTTGTAACATCATATCTGTATCCTTACTTTCTAAGGAAGGATATGAATTTACTTTTGTAAGCGATGTAGTACACATCCACCTAAATCAAGTTCTGATTGGGTCAGGTACATTAAATAATGGGATATACGTATTAAATCAAGCTCAGATATTCAGTGTCCAGAACACACTTAAAAGAAAGTCTCCAGAAACAAATCAGGCTTTCTTATGGCATTGTAGACTGGGTCACATTAATGTGACACGATTAACTAAGTTACATAAAGAGGGATACTTGAATCCGTTCGAGTATCAGTCTTATGCCACTTGTGAATCTTGTCTCATGGGAAAGATGACAAAGACTCCGTTCACTGGAAACGGAGTAAGAGCGAGCGAGCTCTTGGGACTCATACACAGTGATGTGTGTGGTCCAATGTCTACACATGTACGAAGTAGTTATTCATACTTCATTACTTTCACAGATGATTTCTCTAGGTATGGACATGTCTTCTTAATGAAGCACAAATCCGAGGCCTTTGGGAAATTTCGGGAATACAGGAATGAAGTTGAAAAACAAACAAGCAAAAGTATAAAGGCACTGAGATCTGATCAAGGTGGTGAATACTTGAGTGCCGAGTTTCTGGACTACTTAAAAGAGAATGGAATTCTCTCTCAGCGTACTCCTCCATACACACCACAACACAACGGTGTATCTGAAAGGCGGAATCGAACCCTATTGGATATGGTTCGTTCAATGATGAGTAAGGCTGAGTTGCCGCAATCTTTCTGTGGTTATGCACTAGAAGCAGCTGCATATCTCTTGAACAAGGCTCCAACCAAGACTGTGCCTACCACCCCATATCAGATGTGGAGTGGGAAGAAACCCTGTCTTAAGTCTCTTAAGGTATGAGGATGTCTAGCTTTTGTAAAAAAGCAGCATGCGGACAAGCTCGAGGCACGCTCAGTACTGTGTAAGTTTGTGGGATACCCAAATAACTCCAGGGGTTATCTTTTCTATTCCGCAGAAGAACAAAAAGTTTTTGTTTCTCCGCATGCCCACTTCTTGGAAACTGAATTTTTGGAAAATCAGATAAGTGGGGGCGCAATAGAACTGGAGGAAATTCCAGAACCACAAGCTGTTACTGAAAGCTTGGATGAACCAGAAGTTTCTGGAGAACCGGACATTCCTGCGCCGCTCCGCAGAAGTAGTAGGCAGTCTCATCCGCCCAAGAGATACTACGGTTTTCTCGTAGACGGGGATAGAGAGGATTGCATTATTGATTATGATGAGCCTACTAGCTTCCAGCAAGCCATTCAATGCGGTGACTCGGTAAAATGGCTGGATGCAATGCGGAGCAAAATGGAGTCTATGTACACCAACAAAGTATGGACGTTGGACGTTGCTCCAGACGGGGTAAAACCCGTAGGATGCAAGTGGATCTTCAAAAGGAAGATTGGTGTAGATGGACAGGTTGAGACCTATAAGGCTAGACTTGTTGCAAAGGCTTTTCGTCAAAGACCTGGTTTGGACTATGATGAAACCTTTTCTCCAGTGGCTATGCTGAAATCCATTCGGGTCCTTCTTGCCATTGTTGCCTTCCACGATTATGAAATCTGGCAGATGGACGTAAAGACGGCTTTCCTAAATGGATATTTCGAAGAGTGCGTCTTTATGGATCAGCCAGAGGGATTCATTCAGAGTGGGAGCAGCGGTAAAGTGTGCAAGTTGCTCAAGTCCATCTATGGACTCAAGCAGGCATCACGGAGTTGGAACATCTGCTTTGAAGATATTGTCAAAGAATTCAACTTTGTCAAAAACCCAGATGAACCATGCATTTACAGTAAGATTGTAGGGAGAAGTGTGGTATTCCTCGTCTTGTACGTCGATGACATTCTCCTAATAGGAAATGATATTCCTATGTTACAGTCAGTCAAAGGATTCTTGTCACAGAGGTTCTCCATGAAGGACCTGGGCGATGCCAACTACATTCTGGGGATCCAGATCTATCGTGATAGATCTAAAAGCATGTTGGGACTTTCACATTCAAGGTACATCGACACCATACTGAAACGATTCAGTATGGAAGATTCCAAGCGCGGTAATCTACCGGCTTGTCACGGAATCACCCTCTCCAAAGAGATGTCTCCCAAGACTGATTTGGAAAGGGCTTACTTGTCATAAATACCCGACGCATCTGCGGCAGGATCTATTATGTATGCGATGTTGTGTACCAGACCAGATGTAGCATACGCATTGAGCGTTGTAAGCCGGTATCAGTCGAACCCACGGGAGAAACACTGGATAGCAGTAAAGAACATTCTCAAGTACCTGAGAAGGACTAAGGAGATTTTCTTGGTGTATGGCGGAAAAGACCTCCAGATCGAGGCCTTAGCTGACTCCAGCATACAAAGTGACAGGGATGACTCCAAGTCCATGTCGGGTTATATCTTTACCCTCAATGGAGGGGCGGTTTGCTGGAAGAGTTCCAAGCAGGAAACCGTTGCTGACCCAACTATGGAAGCGGAGTAAATAGCTGCTTGCGATGCCGCAAAGGAAGCTGTCTGGATGAAGAAGTTCCTCACGGAGCTTCAGGTGGTTCCTACCAGTGTTGATCCAATACCGCTGTATTGTGACAACAACGGAGCTATAGCTTTAGCGAAGGAACCTAGGTCCCATCAGAAGTCCAGGCATATTTTGAGGCGGTACCACCTGATCAGGGAGATCGTTGATCGCCGGGAGATCGAGGTGAAGAGAGTAAATACGGAAGATAACACTGCTGATCCACTCACGAAGGCCTTACCCCAAACGCAGTTCGAGCGGCTGATCGAGATGATAGGTCTTCGATACGCCAGTACATGACCTTAGTGCAAGTGGGAGATTGTTAGTGTATATGCCCTAGAGGCCATTACTGTATCATACTAGTTTATATATTACCTAATGGAAGCTTGGGTTATTCACCTTGTATTGACAATCTTGCTCAATATAGCAGTATGCTACTTGGTATGTTTCTACTTTAATGTGTACATGTGTTTATTTTATTATACCACCTTTACACATTAGTGGAGCCCTTAGGATCTTTGCTTGATTACCAGCGTTGTGATGACAGTCACACTAATGGGGGCTGGGTAATCATTAAGCACATCCTTATGCAGGTCCCTAGTCGCAGGACTATCGAGACAGGGCATCGATACTCCGGAGTAGACTAGCGTATGCGCTTCTCATCCCAGCACGGGAGACGGTCTGTCCCACAGCCGTCAGTACGTCGTACTTGAGATAGTATGCGGGTGCTCGTTAGGTTACGAGTACACTGGACTGGACTCGTCGGGAACTGTTGGTTGGTATTATACCTATCGTCAGTTATCAGTTCACAGGTGACATGAGTACAGCTTAGTCCGTTGACTTAACACTGTCACTTCGCCTCGAGTGTGTTCCCACTGTACTTTGATTACTACCCTACCACGGCTCAAAGGAGTCGTGCAAACAGGTTGTTTTTGGGTACAGTCCTGAAGCACTTGGAGGCAGTGACGGTTAGACAGGATTCGTCTCTCCCGGTATTGGGGGTTGACATCGCGCTTTGTCTAGGAGAGCCATTACACGAGTAGTCCCTGGCCAGGGCAAGCGAGATATACTGGTAGGTTTCCAGTGTTATCTCAGGGTGTTCTGGGCTACACTCCGACAAGACTTGTACCGCTATTAGGGGAATGGCGTTCACCACCCCCTAGGCCCGGCATGCGATGTATCAGACGAACAGACCGGACTGTACGGAGATTTTCACATTCAGACTCAGTAGGAGTTCAGATGGGTTTCACCTCGTCAGTCTTCTTGTCGGCATCTACCTGGGGACCGTTACGCACAGCTAGTGCCGCTTGCGGTCCGTGGTAAAACCCACTGCCAGCGTAGTATCGAGTCTTTAGGGTCCCACACAGAAAGCCATTCGCCTTTAGGCAAAAGAGTAGAGGTCGCATGGTTTTGCAACATGGTTCGGTCATATCCGTGCACTTGTGTACGTACAGTGTCCGGACAGTTAACACTAGCGGGCTTTGGTTTAAGCCAGATCCTAGTGTACGTTTTGGGATTGGTTTTATCTCATTTGTATTCGTGTTTCTTGGAACGCGGATGCGGGTGTGTATGCACAGTTGACAGAGAGACAGAGGCAGAGGATTCTCATTGGGGTTGTTGACTGTTGACTATTGACTTTGCTTAACCTTAATGAGAATAAGAAATATAATTAGCAATAATATTAATTAAGTATTATAGTGACATGGTTGTTGAGGGGTTGACTTTGTTGACTTGTTGACTTTGTTGACGGGTTGACTAGGTTGGACTAGTTGACCATCTCATTACAATGGTTGTCATTTTTCATGCAAAGACTTTTGCTTGCTTGTTGTGGTTTGCAAAATGAGTGCATGAAAATGATATTGCCTTTGATATAATATGAACCATCACATAATACTTGATTATCATTATGGCTCATGATGCTTTTTGATTATGAGAGGTTGGATGAGAAAAGAGTTGCTCACTTTTCATTTGGCTTTCTCTCTCTTGAGCTCTCTCAATCTCAAGCTCTCTTCTTCTACCTCTTGCTCTCTCTAGCTCAAGGCAAACTATTCTCATGTGTTGAGATTCATTGCCTTAGAGATAAAAAAGACGCCAAAATAATCCTCTACTCATTCTAGTTCACAAGGCCTAGCAAGCCAAGTGTTCAAGTTTTTTCAAAGTTCGAAGAAGAAGCCAAAGGTAGAAGATTTCAGGTGGATCCATCTTCGGCGCAAGGAGACGACGAGGTGAGGCCGATCCGTACACCGGAAACAGTGGAAGACGAAGGAGTTCAAGAAAGGTATAGCCCCCTAACCGAGTAGGTAAAACTCTAGTTATGTTGTTAGTTAGTTGTTTAACAAAGATCCGTATTGGTAGTCCATGTTACCACCCTCTTGAAAATCCTTTTTCACCACTTCCGCAACCCCGTAAGAAACGGGGAAGGGTAGCATGGACTTACAGTTTTACCCTTTATGATATTTGTTTCCACTTTACTGCTCATTCTTCGCTTCGGCGTCGTATATTTTTGTGGTGATTGCTCAGCCGTTGGGCGCGATTCTCCCATTGAGACGCTCTATTTATTTCACATGTTATTTTTACTCATATCTCGTCTTTTACCCGATTTCGGGACAAATTTTTGGAAAAAGAAATGTTGTTAAAATTATTTAAATAATAACTTGAACCAAAAAGGATTTCTATTAAACAACTTTTCTAAATGTTTTAACACTCCAAATTTTCATGGTTTTGTTTTCTGGGTTCGGCTTACTTAGTCATGTTACGCCTGTAGACGTTGCGTGGTTAAGTGCCGGTCAAGGGACGAACTTTAGGCCGTGACAAAGTGACATAGCAATTACCGATGAAGAAAGTGTGTGAGCCGGCAAATCTGTGTAAGTGTAACATGCGCATCAACGATAACAGTGCAGGTGTACTAGCAAATGATATCATATAACATTTATTACAGGAACAAGGTACGTAAATCACTAGGGGTAATATTCTATATAGCATGAACAATCAACGGGTATAACTATCTACTTTTGAACTATACGGTCATTTAAAGGTTACGAATCGTAGTTTTGAAAGTGGGGGCTACGGTGTTTAAGAAAAGGACCTCATTTGAAAATCTGTAACACCCCTTAAGGTTTCCATTAAAAGATGCATACGATTCGTCGGGTTGGAATTAGGTCTGGTTCATGTATCATCTCTACATTGGCGATCACACCTCATAACATCCGAGATGGCAATAATCCCCTATCAATATTCTCAAATCACAAGCACGGATTAATCATCCGGCAAAACACCTCCCATACAGCAATCCATCATATGGTGACATTGACAGAATAGGGAATCTATCATCCTATACAACAAAGAGAGTACGAATCTAAAGTCCCGTATGTCACATCACTCATTTGTCTCATCAATATAGATATATCATGCACATATATCTTAATTCATGTTTGTATCAATCTCATAATGATATCGTTCATATGTGTCATTGTAACGTTTTGAAAATCGTTTCGGTGAAATTTCGGAAAATCGGTAAAATAACGGGGTTTCCGTAAAAAGTCAAAATATAAATATTTTTATTATAAAATTAAATATACATATTCTAGCTATGTGATTGCTAGTATTTGGTGTTTATTGAGCCACTGGTAAAATTTCTAATTTTCTGAAATTTTTTCCGAAATCAATTATTTTAATATTATTTTAAGCCGTCACTAATACATTTAATTAGGGAAAATTACAAATTGGAATGGGTTGAAAAAAAATTTGTGCATCATAACACATTAAAAAAAATTTTAAAATATTGTTTTTGAAATGAAATGATGCTGTCAAACGGTTTTAGAAAATATCGAAGAAAAATGCTTAAATAGTGAAATTAGTGTAAATAGATATTGGGGTATAACATTTATCATTTTTCTCTCACCCACACTGACCCACGCCCTCTCTCCCCTCTCCAAATCAGCAGCCCCAAGTGCCCCCTCATTTTCCCACTTGAATGGCTAAAGGAAAAGAAATGAAAAGAAATGAAAAGAAAAGAGTAAATATATATAAGTATTGGTTGGGTTGACTTGGACTTTCTTTGACTTGGACTTTTCTCCCCACACCCACACACTTCACTCTCACCCTTCCCCATTTCTGGCCGAGCCCTCCCCAAGTGCAGCCCCCCAATTTTACCCTCTCATTTCTGTAAGTGCACGGCGGCGCTCCGGCCTCCATCCTGAGGCCAAATGCGGAAGCAATGGTTAACTTTAATTTTTCTTGAACCGGAACTACCGCGCACTAAAACCCGGATCGGGCCATTAACTAGTTCTAGCTAACTACAAGATGGGAAAGAGAGATATACTGATTGAACCGTGTCCTCCGATCTTCTCGTCGTGGTCCCGATCCCCCGCGGAAGCTCCGGTCTCCACCTCGTCGCCGGAAGGGCACCACGTCGCCGGCGTCTTTTACGGGTTCCCACCTCTATACCGAGGCAACTCGAGCACGAAGTTGGCGAGCCGACGTGCCCAAGATTTGCTGTAGAATGCGTGTAGTGCTCATGTCTCATTTTGGAGTTCATGGAGGTTGCCTTTTGGTTGAGGGATGATACAAACTAATGGAGATTGATTTTGTGCGATTTTTATCAAAGCAAAAGCATAAAAGCCCCACCTTTAGAATTTTGGACAGCCCCCAAAGAGCTTGGCCGGCCATGCATGATGGAGTGGAGAGAAAATGAGAGTGTGTGTGAGTGAAAGAGAGTAGCCACAAGAATAAGCAAGTGAAAAGAAATGGTTATCATATTCAACCACATCAAAAGCATGATGACTCCAAAGTCAAGCAATGATCACTAACAAATCCACACTCCACCAACTAATCAACAACCATGATTACTACAAAAAGTCAAGCAATCATGAACCATGGAAGGTCAAAGGATGGGGCTCCATCATGAAACCATCATGACACAAAAGTATGCAAAGAACACCCTCCATATTGCTTATTTGCACAAATGCAAATAAGCCCTCCTCCACCAATTTTCGGCCAATGAACGATACAAAGGAAATTGGCCGAAACGGAAAGCAAACTGGCAACACCAGAAAACTGGTCCCGTAATAAATTACAGGAAAACCCCGATACTGTGCATACACACCCGCATATGTATTCCGACCGAATACAAATGCAAAGAGACAAAATCTACACTGTACTATACTAGGATCCGGCTTAAACCAAAGCCGGCTGGTATTATCCGTCCGATCCTGATCCGTGCAATACCGCACGTATCTGATCGAACCCTGCCACATCTCCATACGTCCTTTACAGCTTTTCGCCCGAAAACTTGAGCAACAGAATGTGGGGGACTCTAAAGACTCGTTAACACCTTGGTTGTGGATTTAACCACTAGCACGTCAGAGGTATAAGCCAATACGTAACGGGCTACCGGGTATTGACCAAAAAGGACGTCGATGAGCGAACTCATCCTGACACCCTACTGAGCCCGTCAGTGACAATATCCATACAGTCCGGTCCGTTCTTCTATGAGCATCGCATGGCGGGCCTAGGGGGTTGGTAAAAGTCAGACCCCCAAAAGCGGTACAAGTCGTGTCGGAGTGTAGCCCAGAACACCCTGAGATAATACTGGAATACCTACCAGTAAATCTCCTGCCTCGGACGAGGGCTTTATGTAATGGCTCTCCTAGACACAGCGCGACCTCACCCCCAATACCGGGAGAGACGAACCCCTGAAGATCCGCTCACTGCCTCCATGTGGCTCGGGACTGTATCAAACTAAAACCTGTTTGCACGTCTCCTTTGAGCGTGGTAGGGTAGTAATAAAAGTACAGTGGGAACTCACACGAGACAAATGACGATCCCCAGGTCGATAAACTAACCTGTACACATGTCACCAGGGAACTGCTATCTGACGTCAGGTATAAGACCAACTAGTATGTTCCCGGCGAGTCCTGTCCGGTGTACTCATAACCCAATGAGCACCTGTATACATCTTAGGTGAACCAACTAACACCAATGGCTTGTGAGACCGGCCACCGCCCCTCGTCGGGGTCTCGACTGTATACACTAGTCTACTCTGGAGTATCGATGCCCTATCTCGAAACTCCCACGACTAGGGACCTTTTAAGGATGTGCTTATAGACTACCGGCTCTCACGTATATGATCGCTCTCATACTGCTGGCAGTCAAGCAAGAATCCTAGGGGCTCTATCAACGTGTAATAGCGACATGTCAGGTCACCTAAAGCAGTACACGATGACAAAGATAAACCAGATAGCATACTATCATCTTGAGTAAGACTGTCCTACCGGGATAGGTCCTCCCTCAATCATTGCAATCACGTGCCTGTGATCCAATAATTGACTCTGAGGGCACTATCTCCAACAATCTCCCACTTGCACTCAAGGCTAATTATTGCGATGTCGCATACTCACAGCCCGTGTGATACCGAACACCCAACTCCTCTACTAGTCAGTCTCACAAATCTCGTTTGCGAAACTATTGCGTTCAAGGAATAGCCTCAGTAAGTGGATCCGCTTTGTTGTTTCTTTCTATGTCTCTCTATATCTCAAGTTCGCGGAGAAAGCCATCTCCCGAAATGAGCAATACCTGTCTTAGAACGTGTCTGGATGTCTGATGGGACCTAGCTCATAAATGAACTCCAAATCCAAACTTCTTAGACTGTATTGTCAACTGAACTTAATTAGTATCCTGTGCCATGCCTCCCTCAGTATTGCCTTGGACCACCTGTCCAAAATACTGCCCCTCATCAGAAGGAAAAACTATACCTCTGACAACCTCCTTGTCGTCCAGGTCACCTTGGAAGCCTGGAATGATAACTGTCTCCCGAATGAGACTGTCGTTACCATATCCCTAGAACATCCACTTATGTTCTAAAACTGCTTCCGACTGTTTATCCAGGATTGGATCAATGTCAACTTATTGCATCTAGTGCAAGAACAACATCTGGTGTGGTACTTGACATCTCATGATTGACTCAATTGCCTAAGCAAGTGATCTGCCAATCATGCACATCCCTCTCCCCTTTAGTCTGTAAGACACCTTTAGAGAGGGTGACTCCATTACCTGCAGGTACACTACCGTGCCAGGAGTCGTCCATTCTAAATACTCTTAGAATGCTGTCTAAGTACCCTTAATTGGGAAACCACTCAAATCTAGATCTAAAACCATAGATCTAGTAACCAGTATGTCTGATATAATGTCCAAGTCCCAAGTGGAGAAACTACTATGTGACGACCAAAGTATAACCGATCGTAGTATAGGAATATCACTTCCTACTCTGTGTATGTCATCCAAAAACCATGACAACACACCCCACTATCTTCTCAACAGATCCGTCCTCTATTCTGATGAAGTCAAACCTATGACTGTCACATCAGAAATTGATGATCTATCTCCGCTACATCTGCTTTAGTCTATAAATAGACATAAGCTACCTGTCCACCAATGCTTCCGCTGCTCCTACTGACTACGACAACCTTCTGGCAGAGTCATATACACGTACACTTCTAAAGCTAGTTTAGAACGACGCTATACTCATCCTCCCGCCGGGTCTCGCAACCTGGAACAACAGCAATGGCAAGTGTGGGTAAACAAGAACTTCCCTGTCACCGTCCTTGAGGCTACCGAAGTACCTCTCGGGTGCCTGAAGTTACCCACCTTATCTGCGGAGTGGTCAGTGGAATGTTAATCCAGATTGAATCTTTAGGTTCCTATCAAATCTTCAGTAATTGTTTGTGGTTTTGGAATTACTTCCAGTTCTACCATACTCCCAGTACCGTTTTCTGAAAAATCTATTTTTATTTAAAACTGTGGCGAGTCTAGAACAATATCGCTATTGTTCTTCCAGATGGTAGAAAGTCAACCCTCGTCATAGCCTGGGTCCACCCACAAACAGCCATTACAGAAACGTGCCTTGAGTTGTCCAGTGTCTGGTTTTAATCATAAACCGGACAACTCCCCGTACCTTAACATCGTTAAGATATGAACTGTTCTATATCCAATATAGAACCAGAGGAACTGATTTAATTGAACCAGATTCAAAACATGCAGCTGTCTCCAGTGCATGTCAACTAAATGGAAGGAGGCCGATCAGCGTTACTCAACTTAGGAATGCTTCCAATTATGAGTAACCTGAAAGAGAAGTAAGTTCTCTTTATCATTACAATCAACTGAATACCATACACAAGTATCTACATCTTCGATCACCTTGAAGAATCCCGATACTTGCAATATCTGGTTCACTACCTTATTCAAATACCTATAACTTCTCAAAATTCGGACCCTGTGTTTCCACGAAACACCTGTCTAAAAACTAGAGAAGTCATAAGTAAACCGAATATAGTACGAGGACCAACCATTCTGTCCTGATGGACCTTGGACAACATAAAATACTCTGTATAAGTCCATTGAGTCTGATAACTCATTCACTGTGTGTCGTAGGTTGAAAACTGTACTATGGTTATGAAGAATTACACCGCTGTTTAATGCTCCTTACCTAACCATCTACTGATATAGGTAAATGTCATAGACATAATTTCAAAAAGGTATATCTCACTCTATGAAAATAGACGTACAGATATATCAATTTGAAATTGGTGCACGACAGCGGATATTCAAAACCAAATATTTGCCGACCGGCAAACAACCCAGGTGACTTCCTCAAATATCACTGATTACAACGAATCCCGATATAATGAGGATGATTACCTAATTCCCACTAACCTACTCCCACTCATCATCTGCAAAGCCATACAGATGTGAGAATCATACCTGGTAAATACATACCCTGGAGTAAGGACTAATCGGGAAATCAATTTTCCTTTAACTGTACACAGCGAAACTGAAACATTGAAATGTTTCGATGGGGTATCCCGGTATTCCTAGTAATGCCTCTTCCAGATTATCGATTGTAACCGTATAATTCTTTTCCAGCTCTCCAAATCCCTTTTTATGTCTTTAGTCATTACCTTCTGCACACCCCTTTAGGCCAAATGGTTTTCTTCCTTCCCTACCGTTCGGCACCAGCCTATGGTTTGGAAGAAGTCTATATAATAAGCATAATGGGTGTACTGTCCTAATCCTAGGAGCACTCGCAATGAGAGAAGGTGAAGATAAAAGACAACCGAATAAACCTTATTCCTATTTCTCGTGAACCAGAATCCATCCCCGAACTGGAATAAGTTCCTTTCGAGTTCGTATACAACCATACGATGGAGTATCCAATAAACTGTGGATCTTCGTTGTGATACGGAGTGTCCTGGAGAAATACAAAGGTGAAGTGGGAGTGGAAATGAAATACCTGGTTTTGTCGTGAATATCAGTCGCAATTTACTTTGCCCTCATACTAATCCCTTATTATGTCTTTACTTAATACCTTCTGCACACCATCGTTATGCTAATTGGTTTTCTTCATTCCCACCGTTCGGCACCAGCCTAAGGTGTAGGGTTCCTAGGCACCCCAAGGAGGTCTCACAAGGCATCGAACATGCCATATTAAAATTTTACGGTGCCTACAAACCCTAAACTACGGATCGTCGGCTAGATGTCTAGGCGAAAAACTAACTAGTTAACACTTAACTACAAGATACGGAAATAAAACCTTTGTAGATCCGGTGCTCCACCTCCATAGCTCCGCAACGAGGTCCTCTCCGCTATCCAAATCAAATCCGGGCTCAAGCGTCGGCTTCGTCGGAGAATGGGCAAGCTAGGTCGTCGATGTCCATGCCGAAGATGATCTACGTCGAGGCATCGCTAGATCAAGATCACAACTTCACCAAGTCATGAAAATTGTGAAGTAAACACACTCTACTACTTGGCAAGAGGTAGAGGATGAAGAAATAGGAAGTGGGTAGACTTTAGAATTGGATTTCTCACTCTTAATCATCAATCACCATTGATGGACATTGGTTTTCTTCACTTGAAAAATGAAGAAGAAGTAGAATGTTATTATGATAAGAATAATAAAAATGAGAAAAGAAATTCATTCTTATCATAATGAAACCATGGTAAAGTGTAGAGAGCTAATCATGGTTAAAGGAATGGTTAGGGTCAAACTAGAGACAAAATGGTCACTTAGTCAAAAGATCAAGAAGCTTCAACTAGAATCCAAAATTAGCAACCATTTCATTTCATTTTCTTTTATTCATTTATCATAAATAAATGGATAATTAAATAAGATAAATGAATAACAAATAATAAACCCTAACCATCATCTTAAGCTTTGTTCAATTCTATACACTTAACCAAAAACCATGTATCATCAAACATAATACAAACATGTGCACAAAATCATATCGCATATTTAATGCGCACATCCGAGCGAGAAAATCCATTTAAAGTGAACCGATACTAGTTAATGCAAAGTAATATATCAAATATATAATTATGCATCAAATCATTAAATCAACACTTGATTTAACGATCCGGTCATATCGTATATAACCGACTAGTATGCAATGCATCGGTTTATCGAATCAACCCTTGATTCGATAACTAAGGTATATCGCATATAACCTAATCGATACATTCATCGCGAGAATGAATACGGTATCACATACACGCATTATTCTCGGTCCCGCACATATCTCATATGCGCTCCTATTTCGTTTCGCTTGAGCCAGGAAACCTCTGTGTAGGACTCTAAAGACTCGTCAATACGCCGGCAGCGGATGATGATCATATCAAACACCCACAAGCCGCAAGCGGTCTGCTAAACGTAACGGCCACCCGGGTATTGAGCGATCTGAAGATCGACGAGCAAGCCCGCTCACACTCCAGTGAATCCGACCAGTAACACTACCGTACAGTCCGGTCTGATCGTCTGATCTGTCGCATATCTCGCCTAGGGGTGGTAAACGTCAGACCCCAATAGCTCAATAAGTCATGTCGATATGAGGTCTATAACTATTCGAGAAACTACTGATAACACTTACCAGTAAATCTCTGCAACCCTGGCCAGGGATTTCCTGTTATAGCCAATCGAACACAGCGCAACATCAACCCCCTATACCGGGAGAGACGAATCCCCTCCTATCGCTCATTGCCTCCATGTGACTCGGGACTGTACCCAAAAACCACCATTTTGCACGCCCTCTTGGACGTGGTAAGATGGAAATCAAAGCACAGTGGGAACCACACAAGACTCTATGACGATCTCGGGTCAACAGACTACTCTGTACCAGTGTCACCAGAGAACTGCCATCTGACGTGAGGTATAATACCATCTGGGAGTTCTCGGCGAGTCCGTCCAGTGTACCCAGTCTCTACTGAGCACCCGTATATCATCTCTGATTTCAAACACCAATGGATATGGGATCATCCATCGCCCATCTGTATGGGTCGAGAAGGTACACGCTAGTCTACTCTGGTATATCGATTCCCCGTCTCGATACACCCACGACTAGGGACTTTGAAGGATGTACTTATGGACTACCATGTCCCCACTAGTATGATCCGCATCATAGTCCAGGTAGTGAAGTACAGATCCTAAGGGCTTTACCAACATGTAACAGAGAGACAAACAGTATACACGTGAAGGTAAAGATCAACCAGATAGCATACTATCATGTCGAGCAAGAAAGTCCTCCCTATATATGTCCCAGCATCCACTACAATATACATCCTATGTACAGTAATGGCCTCTAGGGCATACATATAACTAACAATCTCCCACTTGCACTAGGGCCATCTGTAGCAGTGGTTGCAGTATCTCATACTCAACCATCCCATAAAAGTCTCTCTCTGGGAAAAGGCCTTTCGTGAGTGGATCCGCTTTGTTTTTCTCTGTGTCTACTCTCCTAACCTCGATCCCTTGGAGATCTACCATCTCCATGATCAAGTGATACTGCCTTAGAATATGTCTGGATCACTGATGGGACGGACGTTCCTTGGCATAAGCCACAACTCCATTGTCACACAATGGGAGGAACAAAGTTCATCTCATGAACCAATAAACACCCAGACTGCCTCTTTGGTAGTATCTTAAGTAGCGATGTATCCAGCCTTTATCGTCTAGTATGTCACGGTATCTAGCTTGGAACTCTTCCAACATACCGTCCCTTTACTGAGGGTAAAGACAATGCCTGCGACTGACACTTAGTCGTCATTATCACCCTGGAACCCTTCCAGTGATTCTCCCCAGGATCAATTGATACCATCTCACTTCAACTAGTGAGAATCCTAACATCCATTTAGATCTATCTCATAGGTCCAAAACCCAGGATTTAGGAGGTATCACTTTGATCCTATGTGGAGAATCATTGTGATAAGCGGAGATTGATCGAGCGTAGCATAGGAAACTCCTTCCCTATCAAGAGCATGTCATCCACGTACTCTACGAGGATCGTCACCATACTCCCTACTGCCTTCTTGTATATACAAGGTTCATCTACCATTTTGATGAAGTCAAACTCTTTGACTACCACATCAAAAAAAATGTTCCAACTCCGCGATGCCTGCTTTATCCTATAAAGCATCTTGCACACGTTTCCGCTGCTCCCACTGTCTACGAGGCCCTCTGGCTGTGTACTTATAGACGCTCTCTTCCAAATCATCATTTAGAAAAGCTGTCAAGACACCCAACCACCAGATATCGTAGTCATGGTATGTAGCCGTGGCAAGTAGGATCTGGATGGACTTAAGCATAGATCCTTAGAAAAGGTTTCAACATAATCCACACCTGGTCAATGATGCAAACCTTTAACAAGTCTAGCTTTGAAAGTCTCAACTTTTCCATCTACACCAAGTAATCTTCTCAAGATATACTTGCTCCTGATGGGGATTTAACCCTTCAGATACAGCAACCAAAGTCCATACTTTGTTGGTGTATAAGGATTCCATCTCAGATCACTAAGCATCCAGCCATTCTTACAGAGTCTTACCCTTGATGGCCAGCTCGAAGCTAGTTGGGTCATCATCTCATGATGCAATCCTCGCTCCCACTGTCATAGAGAAATAGAAGTATCTCTCAGGTGGGTGAGGAACCCTACTAGATCGGCGGAGAGGCTGAGGTTCGTTGGTATCTACTGAATCTTTTGGTTCTATCAAATCATCTGCTGTAGTTTGTATAGCTGGAACCTTTCCAGTTGTACATAACAGATCTTGCCTCGAGTTTGTCCGGATTTTGCTTTTAGACATAGGCCGGACAACCCCAAATCTTAACTAGCTTAAGACATGGGCCCTTCCCTTTCCATATCACATATGAAGTGGTAGGCAACTGATTTGATTGGAACCCTATTCAATAGGTATGCAGCTTCTCAAGTGCATAACTCCCAAAAAGGAAAAAGGTAACTCAGCAGTACTCATCATAGAGCACACCTTATCATATAGGGTGTGATTGCTCCGCCCCGATATACCATCGTGCTATGGTGTATACGGAGGAGTAATGCTGAGAGAGAATCTCATTCTCCTTTAGAATGGTCCAGGAATTCCGTGCTCAAGTATTCTCCTCCTTGATCACATCAAAGGACATAATACTTTTACCCGTTTTGGTTCTCTACTTCTAGCTTATATTCTGTGAATATCTCAAAAGGTTCGGACTTGTGTTTCAACAGGAACATATGTCTGAATCTAAAGAGATTATCAGAGAATGTAATGAAGTATAAAGAACCAGTCCTGGCACATGTAGACAGGGGACCTACATACATCAACATGTATCATCCCAAGAGTTCACTAACTCTTTCTCTGTTTCCAATAAACAGAGCTGAGGTCATTTTATCTTTGTGACATGACTCGCAAGTTTCATGAGATGTAAATTCAAACTGATTTAAATATGCATCTACATGTAACTTCAGCTAGTCGGGTCGCATTGATATGACCTAGTCTACAATGCCTCAAGAAGGATTCGTTCATTTCTGAACTCTTCCTCTTATGTGTGTTCCGTATACTAAGAACTGTAGTTTGATTTAGAACATCAACGCTTTTAGATAACGTGCCTGAACCGATCAACTTTTGATATAGGAAATGTTCAAAACATTATCCAACTATACAAAATTTTATCATTTCTTTACTAATAAAGAGATAGATATGATTTTGTACATCAGGTTCGGTATCTAATAACATTTGTTCAGAATCAATGTATTCGTAATACAGGGTGACAGTGACCAACAGACTTGGCTGCAACACTTGCCCCGTTTTCTGCCTCATGAAACTTATCACCCGTTCTCAGTTCTCTACCTTTCTGTAGCCCTATGTAACATATTACATATCTGGGATCCTGATCTGGTATCACATACCCAGGACGTAAAGGATACTGAGAAACAGTTCTCTGTAATGAACACACCCGAAGATGATGCATCATCATGCACTCTCTTCGTTTGGGCGGCACGGGAATTCTGGTAATCCCCAATTTCCTGCTCTGTCTTATAACAATTATAAGTTGGAGCGGGACCAACGTTCCCCAGCTCAGTATAACAAGCCGGTTCGGTCAATAATCCGTATTATTATCTTGATTAAGGCGTGATATGGTCGCTACCAGGAGAGAGAGAGAAGAAAACACTCAGCGTGCGCTCTGTCAAGAATAGATTGGTTATTATTTTATCTAATCAGGATGGCTCCCACTGCTTTTTATCAAATCTTCCTTCAAACCCTAAAAGGAAAGACTAGCCGGGATTAATTACACACTACAAGTTCGCCAATCTTTCAGCCAGGCTAGTGTCGGTACTTTGAGGGAGGTCCCCCGTGCTTTCGCACAAACCTAATTAATGTAAACCTCGTTTTCTCAGAGGCGTAACCTCGTTAACACCTTTCTAGACACCTACTTGATCGGCTAATTGTAATGTATAAAACTCTCCCAGGAGTAACACTTACTCGCAGCGGGTATCGGGATCCAACTATCTCATAGAAGGTATGCAATCTCATTGTAAATTTCAACACTTGAAATTCCCGATAATATTTTGCCCCTAGCAGCTATATGACCTTAACATAGTCAACAAATCATAAGTGCTAGTCAAGTTCAACCCGTCATTTCCCGATTGAATTAAACCCACCCGCACGACCCTTAACATAGTCAACAAAGTCGCACGACTACCCTAATCCAGTCGCATCATATGCTTATGCAGATAAGTACTAATTAGCTACCGCACACTACGCCTTAACATAGTCAACAAACGTAGCACGAATACTAACTAGTACTTATCTGAAATGACGGAGGGCTACGACAGGTTATTCTGAAAACCTATTGCGTAATGAACTTGATATCGTTGTAGAATCAAATGGTTTTTAAAATGGAGTGCTTTTGAGGCTTTTCTAGTTTTGCTAAAGGAGTCACTCCCGGTGAAGGGATCGTCGGTCCTTTCCTCGTCGAATGAGGTGCGGGATATATCATATATATCGCTGTGCAAAGCAAAAACACTTAAAAGCAATCAAAAGACAAACCGAGTGTGTAGCATCTGCCAGTTATTGCTAAAGGAGTCACTCCCGGTGAAGGGATCTCGGTCCTTTCCTCATCGAATAAGGTGCAGGATATATCACATATACCGCTGTGCAAAGCAAGAACTGTAGCTACCTGTTTTATTTTGAAATTCGATTCTACAACATCTTAGGTTTCTTTTTATTTCATTAATCACATTAATGAAGTCCCATCATTTAAGTACCTAAACATTACAGATAAATACGACGTACACTTATGCCATCCGCATTCGCCTCGATGTCCCCTCGTGCACCGTTAGGTTAGGTAACTAACGGCAGAGCGGGGCAGGGCTAGCGCGGGTGTAAAACATAAGTAACATCTATATAATATATCATATATACTATATACTGTATCTATCATAGAACATCACATGATCACATCACAGATATCGCAGCAGAAGAAACATATGAAATATTGGATATACTAGGACGTCCGTGTTTTCAATACGAGCCAGTATAAAACACGAATTCCACGGTCGTGATGAATAGCCAAACCCACACACCTAGACCCCTATGAGAGCGGCAAGCAACCCTGCCAATTCTAGAGTTAGGAGACCCGGACTCGACTCCTCGAGTTGGTCTCCCACTGGACTCCAGAACCCGGTTACTTGTGCTCCCCTCCTTGGGTCTATCCTAGTGCGGAAAAGTAAATAATAAACAAACGGTGACTACTTCCGCAACCTGGAAGTGCCCCAATAAAAGAATATTACATACAAGTTTTTACATGAATGAAAATGAAAAACACTCATCTCACATAAAAACCCCCGGCTATTCAAACACGACGATCCAATATAACATATCCAGCAACACATAACATCACATGTCATCAACGTAAGTAAATATGTCCATCCCAATTGTCGTTGACATATAGCAACGAAACCGGCGATATCACATATTACACTTACGGTCACAGAAAAGAAAGTGTAAAACTACAACAGTTGGAATCTGCAACCACCTCAGACATCGCATGCCTGACCAAATGAATTACTTAGACATCACATGCCTAACAATTATAAACCCCGCATTTTAGTCTCATTATCGAAAATTCTTTTCAATATCAAGTCGGGCAATTCAACAAGATTCCCGACATCCTGATCGAATGCTCGTCGCAAACTTCAGTAGGCGGCCGCACCCCCGATACCGTCGACGAAGTGCACCAAGGCGGAACACCGCTACCGGGAGCACCCGAACGGATGCTTTCGGCGACGGGGTTCTCCTACAGTCACTTGGTCGGGGCTATGGAGTGAGGCTGTCTATTAAGTTTACCCGGCGAGTATCCGCGTACGCTACGTGATTGCGACGGACTTTTGATCACATCAAAATTCCGTGGCAACCGATCAAGTGAGACTAAACTGCTATGTTTATAACATTCATTTAGTTATCTCATAACTATTTGTGAATTCCAATTATTGTATCCCATTCCAGATAAATAGAAAATGTTAAACTTTCCAATCGAACAATCGAACACCCAAGTTTTCCCGATACAGATCAACACATGAAACAAGTCTAACAACATTCAGTTCGTGCCTCAGTACCAACGGTCCAGCCGTAGAAGGGTCAAGCCAACGCCTCACATGTGGCACGCCGTACTGCCCCAAACCCGAAGGTTCAAAGGGCAGTTCAAGACGGTCACATAATCGAGTTAAGGTTTGTTGTCTTCTAGAGGGACCATCGCGTTACTTGCACTACTTAGAACGTCGTTAAACTACGGAAAAATCCAACACTTGGAAATTTCCCGACAGGGGAAAAATTGGGTATTTATATCCGGTCGAACTTTTTAACATATTCTAAAATTTATCCGGAAAGCCACACAGACAAAATTTGATACCCCGATCGAAATACCGAATCCCCAAATCAACTCAGAAAAATTCAACTCTTGAAAAAATATTAAAAATACCCAGGAAGACCAACACTGGAAACTAGGAGTTACTGTGTAAACTTCGTCTCACAAAACGACAAAACGGCCGCGTTTCCGCCGCACGAGCCATGCTCGTGCCGCGGAAGCGCGGCTCTTTAATGGAATTAGGGTTACAATTTGCACAGTTACTCTTAGATTTTCCTGCATATTTTTCTGGATATTTTTAATACTGAAAAATCCCTGTTTTTAAAAATTGGACAGAGAGCAATATTGGTTCGGGGTTTCGGGTTCGTTCGGACTTCAATTTCCGTCTGGACTTCGCCTAAGGCTCTAGCTAGGCTCTGATACCACTGTAGGGTTCCTAGGCACCCCAAGGAGGTCTCACAAGGCATCGAACATGCCATATTAAAATTTTACGGTGCCTACAAACCCTAAACTACGGATCGTCGGCTAGATGTCTAGGCGACAAACTAACTAGTTAACACTTAACTAGAAGATACGGAAATACAACCTTTGTAGATCCGGTGCTCCACGTCCATAGCTCCGCAACGAGGTCCTCTCCGCTGTCCAAATCAAATCCGGGCTCAAGCGTCGGCTTCGTCGGAGAATGGGCAAGCTAGGTCGTCGATGTCCATGCCGAAGATGATCTACGTCGAGGCATCGCTAGATCAAGCTCACAACTTCACCAAGTCATGAAACTTGTGAAGTAAACACACTCTACTACTTGGCAAGAGGTAGAGGATGAAGAAATAGGAAGTGGGTAGACTTTAGAATTGGATTTCTCACTCTTAATCATCAATCACCATTGATGGACATTGGTTTTCTTCACTTGAAAAATGAAGAAGAAGAAGAATGTTATTATGATAAGAATAATAAAAATGAGAAAAGAAATTCATTCTTATCATAATGAAACCATGGTAAAGTGTAGAGAGCTAATCATGGTTAAAGGAATGGTTAGGGTCAAACTAGAGACAAAATGGTCACTTAGTCAAAAGATCAAGAAGCTTCAACTAGAATCCAAAATTAGCAACCATTTCATTTCATTTTCTTTTATTCATTTATCATAAATAAATGGATAATTAAATAAGATAAATGAATAACAAATAATAAACCCTAACCATCATCTTAACCTTTGTTCAATTCTATACACTTAACCAAAAACCATGTATCATCAAACATGATACAAACATGTGCACAAAATCCTATCGCATATTTAATGCGCACATCCGAGCGAGAAAATCCATTTAAAGTGAACCGATACTAGTTAATGCAAAGTAATATATCAAATATAAAATTATGCATCAAATCATTAAATCAACACTTGATTTAACGATCCGGTCATATCGTATATAACCGACTAGTATGCAATGCATCGGTTTATCGAATCAACCCTTGATTCGATAACTAGGGTATATCGCATATAACCTAATCGATACATTCATCGTGAGAATGAAATACGGTATCACATACACGCATTATTCTCGGTCCCGCACATATCTCATATGCGCTCCTATTTCGTTTCCCTTGAGCCAGGAAACCTCTGTGTAGGACTCTAAAGACTCGTCAATACGCCGGCAGCGGATGATGATCATATCAAACACCCATAAGCCGCAAGCGGTCTGCTAAATGTAACGGCCACCCGGGTATTGAGCGATCTGAAGATCGACGAGCAAGCCCGCTCACACTCCAGTGAATCCGACCAGTAACACTACCGTACAGTCCGGTCTGATCGTCTGATCTGTCGCATATCTCGCCTAGGGGTGGTAAACGTCAGACCCCAATAGCTCAATAAGTCGTGTCGATATGAGGTCTATAACTATTCGAGAAACTACTGGTAACACTTACCAGTAAATCTCTGCAACCCTGGCCAGGGATTTCCTGTTATAGCCAATCGAACACAGCGCAACATCAACCCCCTATACCGGGAGAGACGAATCCCCTCCTATCGCTCATTGCCTCCATGTGACTCGGGACTGTACCCAAAAACCACCGTTTTGCACGCCCTCTTGGACGTGGTAAGATGGAAATCAAAGCACAGTGGGAACCACACAAGACTCTATGACGATCTCGGGTCAACAGACTACTCTGTACCAGTGTCACCAGAGAACTGCCATCTGACGTGAGGTATAATACCATCTGGGAGTTCTCGGCGAGTCCGTCCAGTGTACCCAGTCTCTACTGAGCACCCGTATATCATCTCTGATGTCAAACACCAATGGATATGGGATCATCCATCGCCCATCTGTATGGGTCGAGAAGGTACACGCTAGTCTACTCTGGTATATCGATGCCCCGTCTCGATACACCTACGACTAGGGACTTTGAAGGATGTACTTATGGACTACCATGTCCCCACTAGTATGATCCGCATCATAGTCCAGGTAGTGAAGTACAGATCCTAAAGGCTTTACCAACATGTAACAGAGAGACAAACAGTATACACGTCAAGGTAAAGATCAACCAGATAGCATACTATCATGTCGAGCAAGAAAGTCCTCCCTATATATGTCCCAGCATCCACTACAATATACATCCTATGTACAGTAATGGCCTCTAGGGCATACATATAACTAACAATAGGTTTGGAAGAAGACTATCCAATTTGTGTAATAGGTGTACTACTCCTAAACCAAGGAGTACTCGCAACTTGAGAGAAGGTAAAAGGAAAAGACAACTGAATAGTCCTATCCGTTTCCTCCAGAACCTGAAACCATCCTCGAATAAATTCTTTCGAGTTCGTATATAACCATACGATGGTTTTGTCCAATGGAAGTGGACGTTCATAGTAATACGTGGTGTCCTGGAGAAAAGGGTAAAAGTAGGAGTGGCAATGAGTTCTGCAACTCTGACAATCCAAAAGCCAGTGTTTAAGGAGGTTCGGTTAATTTTGGTTACTGAGTCATAGTCTTAGGGTCGGGTCAATGGTCGCTGCCGAAGAGAGAGAGAAAAGAAACACTCAGCATGCACTCTAACCTAGATCAGAATGGTTACCAATTTATCTAATCTGGAAACCTCCCACTGTCACATCAAATTCTTCTCCAAACCTGAAAGAAGAATTAGTCGGGGTCACCCGAGGAGTAAACTAACTCATCAGTGGGAATCGGGATCCAACTATCATTGCATGACAACGTGACGGAATCCGCTCACGGTATCACATTGCAGAAGGTATGCACATATCTGGCAAGTTTCAGTTCTTTTGAAACTCCCGATGTGATTTCTACCCCATGCTCTTATGACCTTGACTTTGGCCAACATATCATAAGTCACATGTCAAGTTCTACCCGTCATTCTCCAGGTTAATTTGAATCCACCCGTACCTACCCTTGACTTTGGCCAAAATGGCAGTACGACTGTCCCAAACCAACGCATCTATCTATGCTGCATATGAATACCCCAATAGCTACCAATCACTGTGCCTTGACTTTGGCCAACATACACTGCTTGAATACTATTGACCACCCATATGAAACGACGGAGGGCTACGAATGGTTTCTGGCGAAAACGTTTAACGTAATGAACTTGATATCGTTGTAGGAACTGATAGCTTTAAAATATAGTGACGAAAACCTTTGCTAAAGAGGTCACTCCCGGTGAAGGGATCTCGGCTCTTTCCCCGTAGAATGAGATGCAGGATATTCCAACTGAATACCACGATGCAAAGCAAAAGTAATCGGCTATAGTGAAGTTATTGCCCTGACGCAAACTTTTTGTCCAAGGGGTCACTCCCGGTGAAGGGATCTCGGCCCTTTCCTCGTCGACTGAGGAGTAGGATATTCCAACTGAATACCACGATGCAAAACAAAAGTGAACGTCCTTGCAATAACAGCTTTTTGAAAAGTGTTCCAACAACATCAGATTAGGTTTGTTTTTAACTTGCATTGATCCGAATCAACGCAGTCCCATCAATTGATCACACCAAAAAGAACGAAAATATACTGATGTACGTATATGCGATCCGCATTCGCCACTGTAGGGTTCCTAGGCATCCTATAGTGGTCTCACAAGGCATCGAACATGCCAAATTTAAAAATTATGGTGCCGAGAAACCCTAGTTAACGGATCGTTGCTAGATGTCTAGGCGAAATAAAAAAACTAGTTAACTATTTAACTAGAAGTTGAGATGCTACAACCTTTGTAGATCCGGATATCCACTTGCTTAGCTCCATGTGGTCGTCCCCTCGCTGTCCATCACGAACCTCGGACTCTCGCGACGGCTTCATCGGAGAAGTGAGCGGAATAGTTCGACGGCTTCGTGTCAAAGACGATCTACGTCGAGGTTGCGATAGTTCAAGCTCCGACTTCACAAAGTAGTGAAACTTGTCAAGAAAACACCCAAAACCACTTGGCAAGAGGTAGAGGATGAAGAAATAGGAGGTGGGTTCACTTTAGATTTGGATTTCTCTCACTAAATCTCAAGTTGCCATTAGAGTAGCAAGCTTGAAGAAGAAGAAGAAGATGGAGCTCAAGAAAGAATATGATAAGTCTTATGATAAAATAAATAAATTTAAATCAATACTTATCATATCTTAACCAAGGTTAAGTGTAGAGAATAAACCATGGTCATTTGGAGAGTTAGGGTTAAGCATGAGGACAAGAATGGTTGCATAAAGTCAAGGCTTCATGAAGCTTCAACATAAAACAAACTTAGCCACCATTCTTATCATAACTCATTTCTAAATAAATAATTAAATAAATAAATGATAAAGCAAAACCCTAATGACCCAATTAACCATGGTTTAATTCTATGCATTTAACCAAATGATCAAGTATCATCAAACATGATACAAAGATGTGCACTAAAGTATATCACATATACAACATGTACATCAAGAGAGAGTAATCCGTTTAAAATGAACCAATACTAGTTAATGTAAAGCAATATATCAAATATATAATTATACATTAAATCATTAAATCAACACTTGATTCAATGATCCGGTCATGTCGCACATGGCCGACTAGTATTCAATGTATCGGCTTATCGAATCAATGATTCGATAACTAGGTCATATCGAATATAACCAATCGAAACATTTATCGCGAGAATGAAATGCGGTATCACATACACGCATCATTCTCGGTCCTGCACATATCTCATATGCGCTCCTATTTCGTTTCGCTTGAGCCAGGAAACCTCTGTGTAGGACTCTAAAGACTCGTCAATACGCCGGTAGCTGATGATGATCATATCAAGCACCCACAAGCCGCAAGCGGTCTGCTAAACGTAACGGCCACCCGGGTATTGAGCGATCAGAAGATCGACAAGCAAGCCCGCTCACACTCCTGCGAATCCGACCAGTAACACTTACCGTACAGTCCGGTCTCTTCGTCAGATACGTCGCATATCAAGTCTAGGGGTGGTAAACGTCAGACCCCAATAACCCGATAAGTCGTGCCGATGTGAGGCTCATAACGGGTCGAGAAACTACTGGTAACACTTACCAGCAAATCTCTGATCAGCCCTGGCCAGGGACTTCCCTGTTATGGCCAATCGAGCACAGCGCAACATCAACCCCCAATACCGGGAGAGACGAAACCCCTCCTATCGCTCATTGCCTCCATGTGACTCGGGACTGTGCCCAAAGACCACCGTTTTGCATGCCCTCATGGACGTGGTAAAGTGGAGATCAAAGCACAGTGGGAATCATACAAGACTCTATGACGATCTCGGGTCTACAGACTAACCTGTACAAGTGTCACCTGAGAACTGCCATCTGACGTGAGGTATAATACCATCTAGGAGTTCTCGGCGAGTCCGTCCAGTATACCCAGTCTCCACTGAGCACCCGTATACCATCTCTGATGTCAAACACCAATGGATATGGGATCATCCATCGCCCATCACATGGGTCGAGAAGCGTATACGCTAGTCTACTCTGGTATATCGATGCCCCGTCTCGATACACCCACGACTAGGGACCTTGAAGGATGTACTTATGGACTACCATGTCCCCACTAGTATGATCTGCATCATAGTCCAGGTAGTCAAGTACACATCCTAAGGGCTTTACCAACATGTAACTATAAGACAGTATAAAGAGACTAGTGTACATGTTAAGATAAAGAGTAACCAGATAGCATACTATCATATCGAGCAAGAAAGTCATCTCTATATATATGTCCAAGCATCCAATATAATATACATCATCTGTACAATACTGGCCTCTAGGGAATACATACAACTAACAATCTCCCACTTGCACTAGGGCCAGCTGCTGTAGTATCGCATACCGAGCATCCCGAAGAGTCTCTCAAACTGTATCTGGGGAATGGCCTTCGTGAGTGGATCCGCCGTGTTGTTCTTCGTGTCAACTCTCCTGACCTCGATCTCCCGGCGATCAACTATCTCCCGGATCAGGTGATACCGCCTCAGAATATGTCTGGACCGCTGATGGGACCTGGGTTCCTTGGCCAAAGCCACCGCTCCATTGTTATCGCAATACAAAGGTATTGGATGCTCAATGGATGGAACCACTCCAAGTTCAGTAATGAACTTCTTGATCCAGACAGCCTCTTTGGCAGCATCGTTGACAGCGATGTATTCAGCCTCCATCGTCGAGTCTGCCACGGTTTCCTGCTTGGAACTCTTCCAGCTAACCGCCCCTCCGTAAAGGGTAAAGACAAATCCCGACTGCGACTTAGAGTCGTCCTTATCACTCTGGAAGCTGGAATCGGTAAAGGACTCCACTTGGAGTTCTCCGTTACCATACACCAAGAACATATCTCTAGTCCTTCGCAAGTACTTGAGAATGCTCTTCACAGCTGTCCAGTGACTCTCTCCAGGATCAGCTTGATACCTGCTCACTATACTTAGTGAGTATGCTACATCGGGTCTGGTACATAGCATCGCATATATGATAGAGCCTACTGCCGAAGCATAGGGTATCCCTTGCATGCGAGCTCTCTCCAAATCAGTCTTGGGAGGCATCTCTTTGGAGAGAGTGACTCCAGAGATCGTGGGCAAGTTCCTACGCTTGGACTCTTCCATACTAAACCTCTTTAGTATGGTGTCAATGTACCTGGATTGGGACAATCCCAAAATCCTTTTGGATCTATCTCTATAGATCCTAATTCCCAATATACAGGAGGCATCACCAAGAACTTTCATTGAGAATCTTTGTGATAAGAAGAGCTTGACCGATTGCAGCATAGGAATATCATTTCCTATCAAGAGTATGTCGTCTACGTACAATACGAGGAAGACAACCTTACTCTCTGCCACCTTCTTGTAGATACAAGGTTCATCTGGGTTTTTGACGAAATCAAACTCTTTGATAACGACGTCAAAGCAGATGTTCCAACTCCGCGATGCTTGCTTTAATCCATAAATGGATTTAAGCAGCTTGCACACCTTCCCGCTGCTCCCACTGTCTACGAAGCCCTCTGGCTGAGTCATGTACACGCATTCTTCTAAATCACCATTTAGAAAGGCGGTCTTAACATCCATTTGCCAGATTTCGTAATCATGATAAGCAGCGATGGCAAGCATGATCCGGATGGATTTAAGCATAGCCACTGGAGAAAAGGTCTCGTCATAGTCCACACCTGGTCTTTGACGAAAACCCTTTGCTACAAGTCTAGCTTTGAAAGTCTCCACTTTCCCATCTACACCAAGTTTCTTCTTGAAGATCCACTTGCTCCCAATGGGTTTTACCCCTCCAGGAGCAACGTCCAAAGTCCATACTTTGTTGGTGTACATGGATTCCATCTCGGACCGCATAGCATCCAGCCATTTCACTGAGTCCCCACTCGTGATGGCCTGCTCGAAGCTAGTTGGGTCATCATCCTCCATGATGCAATCCTCACTACCACCATCAATGAGAAAACCATAGTATCTCTCAGGTGGACGAGAAACCCTACTAGATCGGCGGAGAGGCTGGGGTACGTCGGGCACCACTGAATCCTCTGGTTCTACTAAATCGTCAGTTGCAGTTTGTGGTGCTGGAACCTCTTCCAGCTCTACCTCTTTGCCATTAATTTCTTTTGCAAGAAATTCCCTTTCCAAAAAGGTGGCATGTTGAGCAACAAACACTCTTTGTTCCTCAGCTTGGTAGAAAAAATATCCTTGAGAATTCTTAGGATATCCCACAAACTTGCAAAGGACTGATCGTGCCTCGAGTTTGTCCGGATTTTGCTTTTTGACATAGGCCGGACAACCCCATATCTTTATTCGCTTAAAATATGGTCTCTTCCCACTCCATATCTCATATGGTGTGGTAGGTACAGATTTAGACGGAACCAGATTCAATAAGTATATGGCTGTTTCAAGCGCATATCCCCAAAAGGAAATAGGTAACTCAGCATTACTCATCATTGAACGCACCATATCTAATAGGGTGCGATTCCTTCGTTCCGATACACCGTTGTGCTGTGGTGTATAAGGAGGAGTAAGCTGAGAGAGAATCCCATTCTCTTTTAGATAATCCAGGAATTCACTGGTTAAGTATTCACCTCCTCGATCAGATCGAAGAACCTTAATACTTTTGCCCGTTTGGTTCTCTACCTCGTGCTTATATTCTTTGAATTTCTCAAAAGCTTCAGACTTGTGTTTCAACAGGAACACATGCCCGTATCTAGAGAGATCGTCAGTGAATGTAATGAAGTAGGAAGAACCATTTCTGGCGTGTGTAGACATTGGACCGCATACATCACTATGCACCAGTCCCAAGAGTTCAGTAACTCTTTCTCCGTGTCCTGTAAACGGAGTTTTGGTCATTTTTCCTTTGAGACATGAATGGCAAGTGTCATAAGATGATAATTCGAATGAATTCAAATATCTGTTCTTATGCAACTTAGCTAGTCGTGTCTCATTGATATGGCCAAGTCTACAGTGCCACAAGAAGGATTCGTTCATTTCTGAGCTTTTCCTTTTGTGTGTGTTTTGTATATTGAAGACTGTATTTTGATTGAGAATGAATATGCCATTATGTAGCGAGCCTGATGCAATCAACCTTTGATCTAGGAATATGTTCATAACATTATCCTTTACTACAAAATTATAACCTTCTTTACTTAATAAAGAAACTGATATAATGTTGCACATCATGTTCGGTATATAACAGCACTCATTCAGGACTAGTGTATCACCATTTGGTAATACCAGGTGATATATGCCAACTGCTTTAGCTGCAACATTTGCCCCATTCCCTACATGAACGGAATGTTCACCTTTTCTCAGTTCTCTACCTTTTCTCAGCCCATGTAACATCTTACATATGTGGGATCCTGACCCGGTATCTAATACCCAGGATGTAGGGTGAACTGAGAAACAGTTCTCAATGACAAACACACCCGAAGATGATGCATCAACATGCATGTTCTTCGTTTGGGCGGTGTGAGAATCCAGATATTCTCCTGTTTCCTGTTCAGTCTTATAACACTTATAAGATAGAACGGGTTCAACGTTCCCCTGCACAGTATAACATGCGGGTTCGGTCAATACATCCATATTATTATCTTTATTAGGGCATGAAATGGTCGCTACCTAGAGAGAGAGAGAGAAGAAAACACTTTAGCGTAAGCTCGTGCAAGATCAGATTGGTTATTATCTTATCTAATCAGGATGGCTCCCACTGCTTTTTATCAAATCTTCCTTCAAACCCTAAAAGGAAAGATTAGCCGGGATTAATTACACACTACAGGTTCGCCAATCTTTCAGCCAGGCCAGTGTCGGTACTTTGAGGGAGCTCCCCCGTGCTTTCGCACGAACCTAATTAATGTAAACCTCGTTTACCCAGAGGCATAACCCCGTTGACACCTTTCTAGACACCTACTTGATCGGCTAATTGCAATGTGTAAAACTCTCCCAGGAGTAACTCTTACTCGCAGTGGGTATCGGGATCCAACTATCTCATAGAAGGTATGCAATCTCATTGCAAATTTCAACACTTGAAATTCCCGATAATATTTTGCCCCAGGCGATCTATGACCTTGACTGAGTCAACAAACCATAGACCGCAAGTAAAGTTCAACCCGTCATTTCCTGATTGAATTAAACCCACCCGCACGACCCTTGACTAAGTCAACAAGGCCGCACGACTACCCTAATCCAATCTGCATCATATGCATAAACAGATAAATAGTAATCAGCTACCGCACACTACGCCTTGACTGAGTCAACAAACGCAGCACGAATACTAACTATTACTTATCTGAAATGACGGAGGGCTACGTCAGGTTTTTAAGAAAACCCTTTGCGTAATGAACTTTATATCGTTGTAGAATCAAATGAAGTTTTGAAATGGAATGATTTTGAGGCTTTTCTAGTTTTGTTAAAGGGGTCACTCCCGGTGAAGGGATCGTCGGCCCTTTCCTCGTCCAATGAGGTGCGGGATATATCATATATATCGCTGTGCAAAGCAAAAACTCTTAAAAGCAATCAAAGCCAAACCGAGTGTGTAGCATATGCCAGTTATTGCTAAAGGAGTCACTCCCGGTGAAGGGATCTCGGTCCTTTCCTCATCGAATAAGGTGCAGGGTATATCATATATACCGCTATGCAAAGCAAGAACTGTAGCTACCTGTTTTGTTTAAAATTTGATTCTACAACATCTTAGGTTTCTTTCTTTCATTAATCACATTAATGAAGTCCCATCATTTAAGTACCTAAACATCACAGATAGATATGACGTACACTTATGCCATCCGCATTCGCCTCGATGTCCCCTCGTGCACCGTTAGGTTAGGTAACTAACGACAGAGCAGGGCAGGGCTAGCGCGGGTGTAAAACATAAGTAACGTCTATATAATATATCATATATACTATATTCTATATCCATCACAGAATCATATCACAGATATTGCAGCAGAATTAACATATGAAATATTGGATATACTAGGACGTCCGTGTTTTCAATACGAGCCAGTATAAAACACGGATTCCACGGTCGTGATGAATAGCCAATCCCACACCCCTAGACCCCTACGAGAGCGGCAAGCAACCCTGCCAATTCTAGGGTTAGGAGACCCGGACTCGACTCCTCGAGTTGGTCTCCCACTGGACCCCAGAACCCGGTTACTTGCGCTCCCCTCCTTGGGTCTATCCTAATGCGGAAAAGTAAATAATATACAAAGGGTGACTACTTCCGCAACCTGGAAGTGCCCCAAATAAAAGAATATTACATACAAGTTTTTACATGAATGAAAATGAAAAACACTCATCTCACATAAAAACCCCCGGCTATTCAATACGACGATCCAATATAACATATCCAGCAACACATAACATCACATGTCATCAACGTAAGTATGTATGCATACCCCAATTGTCGTTAACGTATAGCAACGAAACCGGCGATATGAACATACTACACTTACGGTCACAGAAAAGAAAGTGTAAAACTACAACAATTGGAATCCGCAACCTCTTTAGACATCACATGCCTAACAGATATAAATCCCGCATTTTAGTCTCATTATCGAAAACTCTTTTCAATATAAAATGAAACTAAACAGCTAGATTTATATCATTCATTCAGTTATCACATAACTGTTTGTGAATTCCAATTATTGTATCCCATTCCAGATAAACAGAATATATTAAACTTTCCGATCGAACATTCGAACACCCAACTTTTCCGGAAACCATCCAACACATGAAATAGGTTCAAAGACATTCGTTTCATGCCTCAGTACCAACGGTCCAGCCGTAGAAGGGTCAAGCCAATGCCTCACATGTGGCACGCCGTACTGCCCCAAACCCGAAGGTTCAAAGGGCAGTTCAAGACGGTCACATAATCGAGTTAAGGTTTGTTGTCTTCTAGAGGGACCATTGCGTTACTTGCACTACTCAGAACGTCCTTAAACCACTCAATAATCCAACACTTGGATATATTTTTGGCAGGGGAAAGATTGGGTATTTATATCCGGTCGAACTTTTTAACATATTCAAAAATTATCCGGAAAAAACTTAGACAAAGTTCGATAATCCGCTCGAATCGACAATTCCCTATACAACCCCAGAATACTCAAACCTGGAGCCAAATTAAAATTCCCATAAAACTCAGAATAATAAATCAGGTATTACTGTGCAAAGAAGTGGGGCTGACGCCATCAAGGAGCCGCGGAACCGCCGCAGAAGCCATGCTTCTGCCGCGGTTCCGCCGCAGTTTATACTGTTCACAGGAAACTTTTTACACAGTAATTCTTAGATTTTATTGCTGATTTTTTTAGGCAATTTTAATTGACAAAAAACCACAAATTCGGAAAATTTCCAGAGAGCTATTTTGGGGTTGGGTTCTCGGTTCGTCCGGGTTTCAAACTCCGTCTAGACTTCGCCTAAGGCTCTAGCTAGGCTCTGATACCACTGTAGGGTTCCTAGGCATCCTATAGAGGTCTCACAAGGCATCGAACATGCCAAATTTAAAAATTATGGTGCCGAGAAACCCTAGTTAACGGATCGTTGCTAGATGTCTAGGCGAAATAAAAAACTAGTTAACTATTTAACTAGAAGTTGAGATGCTACAACCTTTGTAGATCCGGATATCCACTTGCTTAGCTCCATGTGGTCGTCCCCTCGCTGTCCATCACGAACCTCGGACTCTCGCGACGGCTTCATCGGAGAAGTGAGCGGAATAGTTCGACGGCTTCGTGTCAAAGACGATCTACGTCGAGGTTGCGATAGTTCAAGCTCCGACTTCACAAAGTAGTGAAACTTGTCAAGAAAACACCCAAAACCACTTGGCAAGAGGTAGAGGATGAAGAAATAGGAGGTGGGTTCACTTTAGATTTGGATTTCTCTCACTAAATCTCAAGTTGCCATTAGAGTAGCAAGCTTGAAGAAGAAGAAGAAGATGGAGCTCAAGAAAGAATATGATAAGTCTTATGATAAAATTAATAAATTTAAATCAATACTTATCATATCTTAACCAAGGTTAAGTGTAGAGAATAAACCATGGTCATTTGGAGAGTTAGGGTTAAGCATGAGGACAAGAATGGTTGCATAAAGTCAAGGCTTCATGAAGCTTCAACATAAAACAAACTTAGCCACCATTCTTATCATAACTCATTTCTAAATAAATAATTAAATAAATAAATGATAAAGCAAAACCCTAATGACCCAATTAACCATGGTTTAATTCTATGCATTTAACCAAATGATCAAGTATCATCAAACATGATACAAAGATGTGCACTAAAGTATATCACATATACAACATGTACATCAAGAGAGAGTAATCCGTTTAAAATGAACCAATACTAGTTAATGTAAAGCAATATATCAAATATATAATTATACATTAAATCATTAAATCAACACTTGATTCAATGATCCGGTCATGTCGCACATGGCCGACTAGTATTCAATGTATCGGCTTATCGAATCAATGATTCGATAACTAGGTCATATCGAATATAACCAATCGAAACATTTATCGCGAGAATGAAATGCGGTATCACATACACGCATCATTCTCGGTCCTGCACATATCTCATATGCGCTCCTATTTCGTTTCGCTTGAGCCAGGAAACCTCTGTGTAGGACTATAAAGACTCGTCAATACGCCGGTAGCAGATGATGATCATATCAAGCACCCACAAGCCGCAAGCGGTCTGCTAAACGTAACGGCCACCCGGGTATTGAGCGATCAGAAGATCGACGAGCTAGCCCGCTCACACTCCTGCGAATCCGACCAGTAACACTTACCGTACAGTCCGGTCTCTTCGTCAGATACGTCGCATATCAAGTCTAGGGGTGGTAAACGTCAGACCCCAATAACCCGATAAGTCGTGCCGATGTGAGGCTCATAACGGGTCGATAAACTACTGGTAACACTTACCATCAAATCTCTGATCAGCCCTGGCCAGGGACTTCCCTGTTATGGCCAATCGAGCACAGCGCAACATTAACCCCCAATACCGGGAGAGACGAAACCCCTCCTATCGTTCATTGCCTCCATGTGACTCGGGACTGTGCCCAAAGACCACCGTTTTGCACGCCCTCATGGACGTGGTAAGGTGGAGATCAAAGCACAGTGGGAATCACACAAGACTCTATGACGATCTCGGGTCTACAGACTAACCTGTACAAGTGTCACCTGAGAACTGCCATCTGACGTGAGGTATAATACCATCTAGGAGTTCTCGGCGAGTCCGTCCAGTGTACCCAGTCTCCACTGAGCACCCATATACCATCTCTGATGTCAAACACCAATGGATATGGGATCATCCATCGCCCATCACATGGGTCGAGAAGCGTATACGCTAGTCTACTCTGGTATATCGATGCCCCGTCTCGATACACCCACGACTAGGGACCTTGAAGGATGTACTTATGGACTACCATGTCCCTATTAGTATGATCTGCATCATAGTCCAGGTAGTCAAGTACACATCCTAAGGGCTTTACCAACATGTAACTATAAGACAGTATAAAGAGACTAGTGTACATGTTAAGATAAAGAGTAACCAGATAGCATACTATCATATCGAGCAAGAAAGTCATCTCTATATATATGTCCAAACATCCAATATAATATACATCATCTGTACAATACTGGCCTCTAGGGCATACATACAACTAACAGCCACTGGGTCCCGTCATTACCCGTTAGGTTAGCTAACTAACGATAGAGCGGGGACTGGACTAGCGCGGATGCAAAACATATACAACATCTACTAATATAAATACCAATATATTATATTTCGCTCAAGGCGTGATAAAAAGCAACATCGCAGAAATGTACAGCATCACAGAACAATACAGATATCTGGGATCCCCGGGTTTCACAGAGCCACTACTGAAACCCGATGTTCCCCTGGTCGTGTGGATAGCCTGTGCAATGAAATCCTAGACCCCTATAGGCGCGGCAAGCTACCCGCCAAAACCTGAAGCGAGGCAGCCCCCTTCAGCAACGTGAATGGACCACCCGGCACTTCACGGAATCCGGTAACTTGGGCACCCCTCCTAGGTCAACCTGTACCCCCTACGAGTGCGGCGAATAGCCCGCCAATCCTAGAGTGAAGCCCCCTCGGTCTCAATGCCATGAGATGCGGGCCCGTTGCCCTCTAGAACCCGGCTACCCGTGCACCCCTCCGTGGGGTAATCCTAGTACAGAAAGTAAAATATACATACAATGGGTACATCGACCGCAACCTGGTCGTGCCCCAAAATAATAATACAAATAGGCAGTGACGGCAGTCCACATGTCGGACGCTCGCCCTGCAATATCAAATGTACATAATACAAAAAAACTGTACTAGCATTGCATCCAGGCTATCCCCCACGACCAATCCGCAACATCACAGCAAAATCACAGAACATCAACGTGAAAGTCACGTTCGCAAATCCGTCTAACCGGGCTATAGCAGTTAGACAGGATTTACCGATCAAGTGACATTCATGGTCGCAGATATAATGTAAATACTTTGAATTAATGTGTTTTAAATATCCGATCGATCAAATTTACCAAGTGGGCCCCAAGCATTACTGTAGCACTTAAAGAAATTCTACGCCCAAAAATAACATTCCAGAAAACCTATTTTCCACTCAGGAGCATTCTGTAGAATTTTGGGGGACTGAACAGTTCAAGTCGCGGCAGAACCGTGGCCCAAGCATGGGTTTGGCCGCGGTTCCGCGGTGGTTTGGACTGTTCACGAGCCCAAATTTTCACAGAACTCTTAGAATGTCCTACACATCATTCTGAAACAACCTGAAAAATTTTTAGACTTCAAAAAATTTCGACAGAAACCGATGTGAAGAAAAATACGGTTTTTGGAAAATTGTTCGATCGGAAATGTAAAACACATTAGACAAAGCTAGACTATGTTAATGGCGAGGCTTTGATACCACTGTAAGTGCACGGCGGCGCCCCGGCCTCCATCCCGAGGCCAAATGCGGAAGCGATAGTTAACTTTAATTTTTCTTGAACCGGCACTACCGCGCACTAAAACCCGGATCGGGCCATTAACTAGTTCTAGCTAACTACAAGATGGGGAAGAGAGATATACCGACTGATCCGTGTCCTCCGGTCTTCTCGTCGTCGTCCCGATCTCCCGCGGAAGCTCCGGTCTCTACCTCGTCGCCGGAAGGGCACCACGTCGCCGGCTTCTTTTACGGGCTCCCACCTCTATACCGAGGCAACTCGGGCACGAAGTTGGCGAGCCGACGTGCCCAAGATTTGCTGTAGAATGCGTGTAGTGCTCATGTCTCATTTTGGGGTTCATGGAGGTTGCCTTTTGGTGGAGGGATGATACAAACTAATGGAGATTGATCTTGTGGGATTTTTATCAAAGCAAAAGCACAAAAACCCCACCTTTAGAATTTTGGACAACCCCCAAGGAGCTTGGCCAGCCATGCATGATGGAGTGGAGAGAAAATGAAAGTGTGTGTGAGTGAAAGAGAGTAGCCACAAGAATAAGCAAGTGAAAGGAAATGGTTATCATATTCAACCATCATCAAAAGCATGATGACTCCAAAGTCAAGCAATGATCACTAACAAATCCACACTCCACCAACTAATCAACAACCATGATTGCTACAAAAAGTCAAGCAATCATGAACCATGGAAGGTCAAAGGATGGGGCACCATCATGAAACCATCATGACACAAAAGTATGCAAAGAACACCCTCTATATTGCTTATTTGCACAAATGCAAATAAGCCCTCCTCCACCAATCTTCGGCCAATAAACAATACAAAGGAAATTGGCCGAAACGGAAAGCAAACTGGCATCTCCAGAAGACTGGTCCCGTAATAAATTACAGTTAAACCCCGATACTGTGCATACACACCCGCATCTGTATTCCAACCGAATACAAATGCAAAGAGACAAAATCTACACTGTACTATACTAGGATCCGGCTTAAACCAAAGCCGGCTAGTATTATCTGTCCGATCCTGATCCGTGCAATACCGCACGTATCTGATCGAACCCTGCCATATCTCCATACGGCCTCTACAGCTTTTCGCCCGAAAACTTGAGTAACAGAATGTGGGGGACTCTAAAGACTCGTCAACACCTTGGTTGTGGATTTAACAACTAGCACGTCAGAGGTATAAGCCAATACGTAACGTGCTACCGGGTATTGACCAAAAAGGACGTCGATGAGCGAACTCATCCTGACACCCTACTGAGCCCGTCAATGACAATATCCGTACAGTCCGGTCCGTTCGTTTATGAGCATCGCATGGCGGGCCTAGGGGGTTGGTAAAATTCAGACCCCCAAAAGCGGTACAAGTCGTGTCGGAGTGTAGCCCAGAATACCCTGAGATACTACTGGAATACCTACCAGTAAATCTCCTGCCTCGGCCGAGGGCTTTATGTAATGGCTCTCCTAGACACAGCGCGACCTCACCCCCAATACCGGGAGAGACGAACCCCTGAAGATCCGCTCACTGCCTCCATATGGCTCGGGACTGTACCCAACTAAAACCTGTTTGCACGTCTCCTTTGAGAATGGTAGGGTAGTAATCAAAGTAAAGTGGGAACTCACACGAGACAAATGACGATCCCCAGGTCGATGAACTAACCTGTACACATGTCACCAGGGAACTGCTATCTGACGTCAGGTATAAGACCAACTAGCATGTTCCAGGCGAGTCCTGTCCGGTGTAATCATAACCCAATGAGCACCTGTATACATTTTAGGTGAACCAACTAACACCAATGGCTTGTGAGACCGGCCACCGCCCCTCGTCGGGGTCTCGACTGTATACACTAGTCTACTCTGGAGTATCGATGCCCTATCTCGAAACTCCTATGACTAGGGACCTTTTAAGGATGTGCTTATAGACTTCCAGCTCTCACGTATATGATCGCCCTCATACTGCTGGCAGTCAAGAAAGAATCCTAGGGGCTCTATCAACGTGTAATAGCGACATGTCAGGTCACCTAAAGCAGTACACGATGATAAAGATAAACCAGATAGCATTCTATCATCTTGAGTAAGACTGTCCTACGGGGATAGGTCCTCCCTCAATCATTGCAATCACGTGCCTGTGATCCAATAATTGACTCTGAGGGCACTATCTCCAACAATTTCCTCATCAAAAACCTATCAAAAATCTCGAAAATTCCATCACAAATCAAGCTAAACCCAAATCCAACTCTTACCCATTTTTCCTTGACCTGTTCTAGTATGGATCTTGGAGCAAGAAGCAAGTTTGTGAGGCTAGGTTGGATGTTTGATTCATGTTTTGTGAGGTATAAATCCTTGTCCCATGGTTTTTTTATTGCTTAGTTACTTAATTGTTGCTATCATACTTCATTTGAAGCTAATTAGGTGTTTAATTTGGTTTAAATTGCTTGTTTGGAAAAATTCAAGAAAAAGGTTTGTAAATCAAATTAGGGTTTTCATCATTGGGTATTGACCTTGTTTTGTAGTTTAACATGTTAAGTAATGTTAAACCTAATCTAGAAGATAATTTGTAAATTGTTGCATCTAAAAAGTCCAAATTATGATTTTAAGCAGACTAGGTTTTAGCTTTTAGTTGCAAATGGGTGACTTAAAATCTAATTAAGGTTTTGATGATAGTATTAATATTTTAATTTGTTGTTTAGCAACTTAGATCATGCAAAACCAAGCTTAATTGATGAATTGTGAATTTTGCTTTAAAAAGTGTTAAAATCGATATTTGTTGCAAACTTGAATTTTGAGTTAATGATAATTAGTGAGATTAAAAATATGGAGGTGATTTGTATGACTTAATTAAGTTATTTAATGAGCATTTTGGCCATTTGAATCTTTAAAATTTGTATATTGGTTAAAACATCAAGTTTTGAACCGAAATGAGAATTTATGCTAACTAGGTTTTTGGAAAATAAAACGATTGGTTTAATTTTATGGTTTTGCCGAATTAAACCCTATTTATTATACAGTTAGTGAGTTTTGAAAGCATGATTGGTATGTTTGGTATTTTTTTCATGATCAATCGACATTTGTACGCCGATGTCGAGGGTTTTTGGGTTGATTTGTGAAAGAAAACCATAGGTTTTGACCTATGTGGGATTCGTGTGTCGTTTTGGTCATGAGTCGGATTTTAATGCGATACGGTGCGTTATGATATGTACGTACCCCATGTGGAATTCGAGACGACAAGCAAGCGCGTGGCGACGTCGGCACTGGCGAGCGAAGATCTGGTGAATAGATTATATCTACGGGGGAAGTCGGGTGGATGGCGTATAGCACCCCGGCAATTCGTGGCGATGTATACGAATACGTATACACACATATATTTATTATAGGTTGATTTGAGTTTATTGATGATAAAGATGGATTCTAGCTGTTCTTAGATTGGTTTAGTGTTAGTTGCGAAACCCTAGAGTAGTGGTTACACCCACACACGCACATGCACACTTGCGTACACTCTTTCTTTTACCTGTGCGTATATTGGGATGCGTATATTTACATATACGTATGGGACTATGTGTACGTATACTGGATTATGAGGATAGTACTTTTGATTTGAGGTGAGTCAATGAGATTGGATTTGAGGCCATGAGATCGGTGATATGACAGGGTTCGTATTTGATATTGTTGGAGATAGTGCCCTCAGAGTCAATTATTGGATCACAGGCACAAGATTGCAATGATTGAGGGAGGACCTATTCCGGTAGGGCAGTCTTACTCAAGATGATAGTATGCTATCTGGTTTATCTTTATCATCGTGTACTGCTTTAGGTGACCTTACAGGTCGCTATTACACGTTGATAGAGCCACTAGGATTCTTGCTTGACTGCCAACAGTATGAGGGCGATCATATACGTGAGAGCTGGTAGTCTATAAGCAAATCCTTAAAAGGTCCCTAGTCGTAGGAGTTTTGAGACAGGGCATCGATACTCCAGAGTAGACTAGTTTATACAGTCGAGACCCCGAAGAGGGGCGGTGGCCGGTCTAACAAGCCATTGGTGTCAGTTGGATCACCTAAGATGTATACAGGTGCTCATTGGGTTATGAGTACACCGGACAGGACTCGCTGGGAACATGCTAGTTGGTCTTATACCTGACTTCAGATAGCAGTGTCCTGGTAACATGTGTACAGATTAGTTCATCGACCTGAGATCGTCATTTTTCTCATATGAGTTCCCACTGTACTTTGATTACTACCCTACCACGCTCAAAGGAGACGTGCAAACAGGTTTTAGTTGGGTACAGTCCAGAGCCACATGGAGGCAGTAAGCGGATCTGCAGGGGTTCCTCTCTCCCAGTATTGTGGGTGAGGTCGCGCTGTGTCTAGGAGAGCCATTACACGAAGTCCTTGGCCAAGGCAGGAGATTTACTTGTAGGTATTCCAGTAGTATCTCAGGGTTTTCTGGGCTACACTCCGACACGACTTGTACCGCTTTTAGGGGTCTGACTTTTACCAACCCCCTAAGCCCGCCATGCGATGCTCATAGACGAACGGACCAGACTGTACGGATATTGTCACTGACAGGCTTAGTAGGGTGTCAGGATGAGTTCGCTCATCGACGTCCCTTTTGGTCAATAGCTGGTAGCCCGTCACGTATGGCTAATACCTCTGACGTGTTAGTGGTTAAAACCACAGCCATAGTATTGACGAGTCTTTAGAGTCCCCCACAGACTGGTTACTCAAGTTTCGGGCAAAACGCTATAGAGGCCGTATTGAGATATGGCAGGGTTCGATCATATACGTGCTGTATTGCACGGATCATGATCGGATGGTTAATACTAGCAGGCTTTGGTTTAAGCCGGATCCTAGTATAGTACAGTGTAAATTTTGTCTCATTACATTTGTATTCAGTGGGAATACAAATGCGGGTATGTATATACAGTAGCGGGG
Organism: Agapanthus africanus; assembly: GCA_030015575.1. Taxonomy (NCBI): domain Eukaryota; kingdom Viridiplantae; phylum Streptophyta; class Magnoliopsida; order Asparagales; family Amaryllidaceae; genus Agapanthus; species Agapanthus africanus. The sequence continues at coordinate 620,885,422 of CM057341.1, forward strand.
TTTTCTTGTAATTTATTACGGGATCAGTTTTTTGAAGTTGCCAGTTTGCTTTCCGTTTCGGCCATTTTCCTTTGTATCTTTCATTGGCTGAAAATTGGTGGAGGAGGGCTTATTTGCAATTATGCAAATAAGCATTGTGGAGGGTGGTCTTTGCATATTGTTGTGTCATGATAGTTCCACCATCACATTGACTTCTTAGTTCATGATGGTTCATGATGGCTTGACCTTTTGGAGTTATGACTAGGTTGTTGGAGTGTTGGTTTGGTTGATGATCATTTTCTTCTCATCATTTCTCTCTTGCATGATTGATACACCCCCCTTTGGTTTTTCTCTCTCTCTCCTCACCATTTTTTGGCCGGCCATTATGGGGTAGGGGCTGTCCCAATTTTTGGGTGGGGGAATTACTCTCATTTGGCTTTGTAAAATCATATAGCTCCTCCGCCAAAAGTTCATATCTCATACCTCCACCAAAAGGCAACTTCCTACAACCCCATGAGACACATAGATCTACACAACATTCTACAACAACTCTTGGGCACGTCAGCTCGCCAACTTCGTGCCCGAGTTGCCTCGGTCCAGAGGTGGGAGCCCGTAAAAGAAGCCGGCGAAGTGGTGCCCTTCCGACGAGGAGTTGAAGACCGGAGATTCCGCGGGGAGATCAGGACGACGACGAGAAGACCGAAGGACACGGATCGCTCGGTATATCTCTCTACCCGTACTTTTGTTAGCTAGGATTAAGTTAATGGCCCGATCCTGGATTTTAGTACGCGGTGGTGCCGGATCAAAAGTTAAAATAAATTATCGTTTCCGCTTTTTGGCCTCGGTTTAACGGCCGGGGCGCCGCCGTGCACTTACACTGGTATCAAAGCCACGCCATTAACCTAGTCTAGCTTGGTCTAACCTGTTTACATTTCCGATCGTACAAAAATCCCAAAACCACATTTTCATGTACATCAGTTCTCTGTCAAAATTTTTTTTGCTCCAAAAATTTTTCAGTCTATTGCAGAATAATGTCTAGGAAATTCTGAGCGCTCTGTAAAATTTTGTTCGTGTGACGTCATCATCCCACCGCGGAACCACGGCCAAACCCATGCTTGGGCCGTGGTTCCGCCGCCCAATTTACTGTTCAATGCACCAATTTTTTACAGAGGCCTCCTGACTTGAAAAAAGGGTTTTTGGAACATTCTTTTTGGGCCCAGATTTTTTGTGAGTGCTACAGTAGTGCTTGGGGCCCACTTGGGAAAATTTGATCGATCGAATATTTTAAACACATTAGTTCACAGTATTTACATTATATCTGCGACCGTGAATGTCACTTGATCGGTAAATCCTGTCAAACTGCTATAGCCCGGTTAGACGGATTTGCGAACATGACATTCATGTTGATGTTCTGTGTTGTGTTATGATGTTGCGGATTGGTCATGGGGGATAGCCTGGATGCAATGGTAGTACAGTTTTGGTTGTATTATGTACATTTGATATTGCGGGGCGAGCGTCCGACATGTGGACTGCCGTCACTGCCTGTTTGTATATTATTCTTTTGGGGCACGACCGGGGTAAGGTCGATGTACCCGTTGTATGTATATTTTATTTTCTGTACTAGGATTACCCCAAGGTGGGGTGCACGGGTAGCCGGATTCTAGAGAGCAACGGGCCCGCATCTCATGGCGTTGAGACGGAGGGGGCTTCACTCTAGAATTGGCGGGCTATTCGCCGCACTCATAGAGGGTACAGGTTGACCCAGGAGGGGTGCCCAAGTTACCGGATTCCGTGAAGTGCTGGGTGGTCCATTCACGTAGCTGAAAGGGGCTGCCTCGCTTCAGGTTTTGGCTTGTAACCCGTAGGGGTCTAGGATTTCATTGCACAGGCTATCCACACGACCAGGGGAACGTCGGGTTTCAGTAGCGGCTCTGTGAAACCCGGGATCCCAGATATCTGTATTGTTCTGTGATGCTTATTACATTTCTGTGATGTTGCATTTTATCACGCCTTGAGCGAAAATTATATATTATATATATACTAGTAGATGTTGTATATGTTTTGCATCCGCACTAGTCCAGTCCCCGCTCTGTCGTTAGTTAACTAACCTAACGGGTAATGACGGGACCCAGTGGCGAATGCGGATGGCATATACGTACGTCATTATTTTTGTTCTTTATTGGTGTGATCAATTGATGGGACTACATTGATTCGGATCAATGCAAGTTAAAAACAAACCTAATCTGATGTTGTTGGAACAATTTTTCAAAAAGCTGTTATTGCAAGGACGTTCTCTTTTGTTTTGCACAGTGGTATTCGGTTATGAATATCCAGCACCTCAGTCGATGAGGCAAGGGCCGAGATCCCTTCACCGGGAGTGACCCCTTGGACAGAAGTTTGCGTCAGGACAATAACTTCAGTATAGCCGATTACTTTTGCTTTGCATCGTGGTATTCAGTTGGAATATCCTGCACTTCATTCTACGGGGAAAGAGCCGAGATCCCTTCACCGGGAGTGACCTCTTTAGCAAAGGTTTTTGTCGCTATATTTTTATGAAAGCTATCCCGTTCCTTCAATGATATCAAGTTCATTACGTTAAAGGTTTTTCCCCAGAAACCATTTGTAGCCCTCCGTCATTTCAGGAAGGTAGCACTTAGTATTCATGCTATGTATGTTAGCCTTGGTCAAGGCATAGTGTATGGTAGCTATTTGTTACTTTTCTACAGTATAAATAGATGCGTTGGTCTGGGACAGTCGTACTACTATTTTGGCCTTCGTCAAGGGTATGTACGGGTGGGTTCAAATTAACCTGGACAATGACGGGTAGAACTTGACATGTGACTTATGATATGTTGGCCTTCGTCAAGGTCATAAGAGCATGGGGCAAAAATCACATCGGTAGTTTCTAGAGAAACTGAAACTTGCCAGATATGCGCATTCCTTCTGGAGTGTGATAACGTGAGAGGATTCCGTCACGTTATCATGCGATGATAGTTGGATCCCGATTCCCACTGATGAGTTGGTTTACTCCTTGGGTGATCCCGACTAATTCTTCTTTCAGGTTTGGAGGAGAATTTGACGGTGCAGTGGGAGGTTTCCAGATTAGATAAATTGGTAACCATTCTGATCTAGGTTAGAGTGCACGCTGAGTGTTTCTTTTCTCTCTCTCTTTGGCAGCGACCATTGACCCAACCCTAGACTATGACTCAGTGACCAAATTTAACCGAACCATCTTAAATACTGGCTTTTGGATTGTCAGAGTTGCAAACCTCATTTCCACTCCTACTTTTACCTTTTTTTCTCCAGGACACCCCGTATTACTATGAACGTCCACTTCCATTGGACAAAACCATCGTATGGTTATATACAAACTCGAAGGAATTTATTCGAGGATGGTTTCCGGTTCTGGAGAAAACGAATAGGACTATTCAGTTGTCTTTTCCTTTTACCTTCTCTCAGGTTGCGAGTACTCCTTGGTTTAGGAGATAGTACACCTATTACGCAAATTGGGTAGTCTTCTTCCAAACCTTAGGCTGGTGCCGACCAGTGGGGAATAAAGAAAACCAATTAGCATAATGATGGTGTACAGAAGGTATTAAGTAAAGACATATCAAGGGATAAGTAAGAGGGCAAAGTAAATTGCAACTGTTATTCACGACCAAACCAAGTATTTCATCGCCACTCCCACATCACCTTTATATTTCTCCAGGACACTCCGTATCACTACGAAGATCCACAGTTTATTGGATACTCCATCGTATGGTTATATACGAACTCGAAAGGAACTTGTTCCAGTTCGAGGATGGATTCTGGTTCAGGAGAAATAGAAATAAGGTTTATTCAGGTGTCTTTTATCTTCACCTTCTCTCGCGTTGTGAGTGCTCCTAGGATTAGGAAAGTATACCCATTATGCTTATTGGATAGTCTTCTTCCAAACCATAGGCTGGTGCCGAACGGTAGGGAAGGAAGAAAACCATTTAGCCTAAGATGGTGTGCAGAAGGTAATGACTAAAGACATATAAAGGGATTTAGAAAGATGGCAAAGAATTACACGGTTGCAGTTGTGAATCTGGATAATGGAAGTGGCATTACTAGGAATACCGGGATACCCCATCGAAATATTTCAATGTTTCAGTTTCACTGTGTACTGTTAAAGGAAAACTGATTTCCCAATTAGTCCTTACTCCAGGGTATGTATTTACCAGGTATGATTCTCACATCTGTGTGGTTTTACAGATGATGAGTGGGAGTGAGTTATTGGGAATTAGGTGATTGTCCTCATTATATCGGAATTCGTTGTAATTGGTGATATTTGAGGAAATCGCCTGGGTTGTTTGCCGGATTGCGAATATTTGGTTTTGAATATCCGCTGCTATGCACCAATTTCATATTGATACATCTGTACGTCTATTTTTATAGAGTGAGATATATCTTTTTGAAATTATGTCCATGACATTTACCTATATCAGTGGATGGTTAGGTAAGGAGGATTAAACAGCGGTGTAATTCTTCTTAACCATAGGTACAGTTTTCAGCTTACGACACACAGTGATTGAGTTATCAGACTCAAGGGACTTATACAGAGTATTGTATGTTGTCCAGTGTCCATTTGGACAGAGGGGTTGGTACTCTTACTAGATTCTATATACTTGTGACTTCTCTGGTTCTTAGACATGTGTTCCGTAGAAACACAAGGTCTGAGTTTTGAGAAGTTATAGGTATAAGAATAGAGTAGAGAACCAGGTGTTGCAAGTATCTGGATTCTTCAAGGTGATCGAAGATGTAGATACTTATGTATGGTATTCAGTTGATAAATTATTAAGAGAACTTTCTTCTCTTTCAGGTTACTCATAATTGGAAGCACTCCTAAGTTGAGTAACGCTGATCGGCCTCCTTCCATTTAGTTGACATGCACTGGAGACAGCTGCATGATTTGAATCTGGTTCAATTAAATCAGTGCCTCTGGTTCTATATTGGATATATAACAGTTCATATCTTAACAATGTTAAGGTACGGGGAGTTGTCCGGCTTATGCTTAAAACCAGACTCTGGATAACTCAAGGCACGTTTCTGTAATGGCTGTTTGTGGTTTGACCCAGGCTATGATGAGGGTTGACTTTCTACCATCTGGAAGATCAATAGTGATATTATTCTAGACTCGCCACAGTTTTAATAAAAATGGATTTTTTCATAAAACAGTAGTGGGAGCATGGTAGAACTGGAAGTGATTCCAGAACCACAAACGATTACTGAAGATTTGATAAGAACCTAAAGATTCAATCTGGTTTGACATTCCATTGGCCACTCCGCAGATAAGGTGGGTAACCTCAGGCACCCGAGAGGTACTCCGGTAGCCTCAAGGACGGTGACAGGGAGGTTCTTGCTTACCCACACTTACCATTGCTGTTGTTCCAGGCTGTGAGACCCGGCGGGAGGATGAGTATAGCGTCATTCTAAACTAGCTTTAGAAGTGTACGTGTATATGACTCTGCCAGAGGGTTGTCGTAGTCAGTGGGAGCAGCGGAAGCATTGGTGGACAAGTTGCTTATGTCTATTTATAGACTAAAGAAAATATAGCGGAGATAGATCATCTATTTCTGATATGACAGTCATAGGTTTGACTTCATCAGAATAAGGGATGGATCTGTTAAGAAGGTAGTAGGGTGTGATGTCCTGGTATTTGGATGACATACACAGAGTTGGAAGTGAAATTCCTATACTACAATCGGTTATACTTTGGTTGTCACACAGTGGTTTCTCCACATGGGACATGGATATAATATCAAGACATTCTAGTTACTGGATCTATGGTTTTAGATATGGATTTGGGTAGTTTCCCAATCATGGTACTTAGACAGCATTCTGAAGGTGTTTTAGAATGGACGACTCCAGGCACGGTAGTGTACCTGCAGGTGATGGAGTCACCCTCTCTAAAGGTGTCTTACAGACTAAAGGGGAAAGGGATGTGAATGATTGGCAGATCACTTGCTTAGGCAATTGAGTCGATCATGAGTACCACACCAGATGTTGTTTTTGCAGTGGATGCAATAAGTTGATATTGATCCAGTCCTGGAGAAACAATCGGAAGCAGTTTTAGAACATAAGTGGATGTTCTAGGGATATGATAACGACAGCCTCATTCGGGAGACAGTTATCATTCCAGGATTCCAAGGTGACCCGGATGACAGAGAGGTTGTCAGAGTTATAGTTTTTCTTCTGACGAGGGGCAGTATTTTGGACACGTGGTCCAGGTGGATACTGAGGGAACGATGGCGCAGGATACTGATTAAGTTCAGTTGACGATACGGTCTAAGAAGTTTGGATTTGGAGTTCATTTATGAGCTTGGTCCCATCAGACATCCAGACACATTCTAAGACATGTATTGCTCATTTCGGGAGATGGCATTCTCCGTGAACTTGAGATATAGAGAGACATAGAAAGAAACATCAAAGCGGATCCACTCACTGAGGCTATTTCTCGAACGCAATAGTTTCGCAAACGGGTTTTGTGAGACTGACTAGTAGAGGAGTTGGATGTTCGATATCACACGGGCTGTGAGTATGCGACATCGCAATAATTAGCCTTGAGTGCATGTGGGAGATTATTGGAGATAGTGCCCTCAGAGTCAATTATTGGATCACAGGCACGTGATTGCAATGATTGAGGGAGGACCTATTCCGGTAGGGCAGTTTTATTCAAGATGATAGTATGCTATCTGGTTTATCTTTCTCATCGTGTACTGTTTTAGGTGACCTTACAGGTCGCTATTACACGTTGATAGAGCCCCTAGGATTCTTGCTTGACTGCCAACAGTATGAGGGCGATCATATACGTGAGAGTTTGTAGTCTATAGGCAAATCCTTAAAAGGTCCCTAGTCGTGTGAGTTTCGAGACAGGGCATCGATACTCCAGAGTAGACTAGTGTATACAGCCGAGACCCCGACGAGGGGCGGTGGCCGGTCTCACAAGCCATTGGTGTCAGTTGGATCACCTAAGATGTATACAGGTGCTCATTGGGTTATGAGTACACCGGACAGGACTCGCCGGGAACATGCTTGTTGGTCTTATACCTAACGTCAGATAGCAGTTCCCTGGTGACAAGTGTACAGGTTAGTTCATTGACCTGAGATCGTCATTTGTCTCGTGTGAGTTCCCACTGTACTTTGATTACTACCCTACAACGCTCAAAGGAAACGTGCAAATAGGTTTTAGTTGGGTACAGTCCCGAGCCACATGGAGGCAGTGAGCGGATCTGCAGGGGTTCGTCTCTCCCGGTATTGGGGGTGAGGTCATGCTGTGTCTAGGAGAGCCATTACACGAAGTCCTTAGCCAAGGCAGGAGATTTACTGGTAGGTATTCTAGTAGTATCTCAGGGTGTTCTCGGCTACACTCCGACACGACTTGTACCGCTTTTGGGGGTTTGACTTTTACCAACCCCCTAGGCCCGCCATGCGATGCTCATAGACGAACGGACCGGATTGTATGGATATTGGCACTGACAGGCTCAGTAGGGTGTCAGGATGAGTTCGCTCATCGACGTCCCTTTTGGTCAATAGCTGGTAGCCCGTCACGTATGGCTAATACCTCTGACGTGCTAGTGGTTAAATCCACAGCCATAGTATTGACGAGTCTTTAGAGTCCCCCACAGACCAGTTACTCAAGTTTCGGACAAAACGCTGTAGAGGCCGTATAGAGATATGGCAGGGTTCGATCAGATATGTGCGGTATTGCATTGATCATGATCGGACGGTTAATACTAGCGGGCTTTGTTTTAAGCCGGATCCTAGTATAGTACAGTGCAGATTTTGTCTCATTGCATTTGTATTCAGTGGGAATACAAATGCGGGTATGTATATACAGTAGCGGAGTTTTCCTGTAATTTATTACGGGATCAGTTTTTTGAAGTTGCCAGTTTGCTTTCCGTTTCGGCCATTTTCCTTTGTATCTTTCATTGGCTGAAAATTGGTGGAGGAGGGCTTATTTGCAATTGTGCAAATAAGTATTGTGGAGGGTGGTCTTTGCATATTGTTGTGTCATGATGTTCCACCATCACATTGACTTCTTAGTTCATGATGGTTCATGATGGCTTGACCTTTTGGAGTTATGATTAGGTTGTTGGAGTGTTGGTTTGGTTGATGATCATTTTCTTCTCATCATTTCTGTCTTGCATGATTGATACACCCCCCTTGGTTTTTCTCTCTCTCCTCACCATTTTTTGGCCGGCCATTATGGGGTAGGGGCTGTCCCAATTTTTGGGTGGGGGAATTACTCTCATTTGGCTTTGTAAAATCATATAGCACCTCCTCCAAAAGTTCATATCTCATACCTCCACCAAAAGGCAACTTCCTACAACCCCATGAGACATATAGATCTACACTACATTCTACAGCAACTCTTGGGCACGTCGGCTCGCCAACTCCGTGCCCTAGTTGCCTCGGTCCAGAGGTGGAAGCCCGTAAAAGAAGCCGGCGAAGTGGTGCCCTTCCGATGAGGAGTTGAAGAACGGAGATTCCGCGGGGAGATCGGGACGACGACGAGAAGACCGAAGGACAGGGATCGCTCGGTATATCACTCTACCCGTTCTTTTGTTAGTTAGGATTAGGTTAATGGCCCGATCTGGGATTTTAGTGCGCGGTGGTGCCGGTTCAAAAGTTAAAGTAAATTATCGTTTCAGCTTTTTGGCCTCGGTTTGACGGCTGGGGCGCCGCCGTGCACTTACAGAGATACGACATGATGTTTTAGCGGGTCCTTTGACGTAGTATTTCATACACACGCATGCATACATAGGTGGTATCAGTATTGTACTAGATGTAGGACTGTACCCTGGATCATGATGGTTGATAAAGAGGATACCTGATGAATAATGTGATTGATGTGACATTGACCCGTACCCAGATTTGGGAGGCCGTACGACGGATGTACCGTATGAGCTATATATTGATGATTGATCCGCACTATTGACTTGAGGATGTCATATTATAGATATTTGATCGTATATGATACTATTGAGGCGGAATCACCGACTGTTATATTATATATATATGTATCGACTCAGATGTTAGGCGGTTTCCTTAACTTTGATCAGTCTGTATAGTTTGGCCCTGTAGTGTACTTGTATATGTTAGATTAGATTCGACTCATACCTATTTCAAAATCTAACGAATCGTGTGTATTTTAAAGATGGGACAAATGATTCTACGGATATTTCAAAGGACGTATCTTTTCTTAAAACACCGTAGCCCTTATTTTCAAAACACCACGATTCGTGTTATTTCAAATGGCACCATCGTATGACTTATATATATATAAATGCAGTTTAGTTATCATAGGTGTTTATCTTTCAGCTCCCGCACATTATTGCGATTCGCTTCGCATCGCATGCTTATATTGTGTTTTCATATACCATTATTGATATCTTGTTGTTAGGACACCAGCACCATTACCGATGATGCGTATGTTCCATATACACTTACTTGCCGGCTCACACACATCATCATCGGTAACTGCCATGTCACTTACGCTTTAGAGAAGATTATTTCATTATTATAGCTTGTTAGCTGATAGTTTCGACATGATATTAGTGTACTTGCCTCATATGCTTGTTTAGACATTGCAGTTATTACTTGCTACTTCATGCATATTATTATTCACTATTTACTTGCTACTTCATGCATATTATTATTCACTGTTTACTTGCTATTGATGATTGAATTTCGGATTTTCATGAGATTTCCTGGATTTGGGGGAAAACCGCAAGATTATGTATAAACTTCTTTCTTTTTTAAAATGAAAAGCGCGGTTTTCCCATAATGTATGAGTCATCCACCACGAGTTTTCATGATTGCTGTTGGATTTCGAGACCCGATTCGAGGAGTTGGATGAACCGTCTTGGGTACATGGTGGGCCCGGTAAGGTACCCGGGGCAAGAAGTTCGAGTTGTATTTGATGAGCCTGGCAGGGGAGCACTACCTACCGGTGATATTATTTGGAATCGTCGGCTATCCGAAGGATACCGGCCGGAGTCATGAGATGGTTATAGGCTGATCCGTTCTGCGGAGCCTGAGATATTGATATTTGAGATTTGAGATACTGAGGCATTGAGATTTGATGATACAGGTTAGGCCGGGCAGCCGGAACCTGAGATATTGAGATATTGGGATTTATGTTTTGTGTCGATGCTTGACACCGATTTCTCTGTTGATTTCATTGAGGATACTCATTTTATATACATACAGAAATCCCATTAAATTAAAGAAAACAGTTGTCTCACTCATTTCATTACATTACATTCATACCTCATACATGTGATATGTTGTTATTTGAGGCACTAACACGAGCATATAGTATTACACTATATATAGCTGGACCAGAATTTTATTGAGGATATTCCCTGATATGACCTAGGATAGCGTTGTGCATGCGATTTCTACTCGTAGATATTTTCTACTCACGAGTTGGCAACTCACCCCGTTGTGCCACAATTCCTTGCAGGTTTTGCCGTATAGGTTCTTCGCGGCTTTGCTAGCACACTGTTCTTTCCGGGTGATTGCTTTGACAGGTGGGTTCTTTGCATCAGGACCACCATTGTTTATTATTTTTTCAGTTGTATCTAGAAACTCCATCAACCAGATTGTATATTTGAGAGAGATAGAAACCAGATCTGTTATTCTTTCGACCTTAGAGTTGCGCGTTGTATTATTATGTTTTTTTGTTGTTTTGAATTTCTTTTGAGTTTTGATCCTCGCCCTTGGCGTTGTATATTATATTGCTTGTGTGGTTGTGACCGTCGATTGACGAAGAGCTAGCTCCCGCTTGGGGATGCCTTTTTATTGATTTCGAATACTATTCATGTTGTATCCCGTTTGGGGGCCAGTATTTACAAAGGAGACTCTGCCGAAATTTTCAGGAAATACTTGATGTTTTTTTTAAAAACGCTTAATTATACTTAAGCTATTAAAACAACTTGCTTTAAATTGGTTTTTCCTTCACTCTACTGCTTCTTTGGTTTTGATTTCTGGGTTTTGGCTTACTTAGATTACGTACGTCTCGAGACGTTTCGTAATTTAAGTGCCGGTCATGTTCTGTACCTTTTGGGTCGTGATAGTCATATCTTATAAATCTCGTGTCGTATCGATCTCGATCTCATATTAAGCTACTATCAACACACACTTGTTCTCTTTCGATTCATACTTATCATGATTCACTTTATCATATCAATCATCATTAGCTATCCTATCCGTGAATACTATATAGGTTTTCTACAACCCTAATATATATATATATATATATCGTTTTTCATTTATGATTTGCAGGGGTGCTATACGCCTTCCACCCGACTTCCCCCGTAAATATAAATCTACTCACCGCAGTTCTCTTCGCTTAGCCGAAGTCGATGTGCTTCGTCGTCTCGAAAGTCCACGCGAAGTACGTACAATCAATACACATCGTAACGAAAACACAATTAATATTTAAAAACCGATACGGCACACGTTTCACTCATAGGTTAAAACCTATAGCTTAGCTTGAAAAAAACAACCAAACAACCCTCGTCGTTGACGTACAAACATCAAACGACGCAATTCAAATACCAATTACCAAAAACACAATTTCAATATCAAAACCAAAACCCCAAATTTCAGAAATCGTATAATACTAATCCAGCAACTCAGGAAATCACTCCTAGATTTCAACTCAGGTTAATTGGGATTAAACAAGCATGTATAGAGGATAGGTTATAGGGTAAGTGAGCTACAGGCAAAACCACATCCCCAACACCCACTACAAAACCGGTGACATCATGTGAAAATCCGGCCTCGCCGGCCAAAAGGGGTCCAAACGTGCTCGTACTTCTGTGGTGGTCTTCTTGTGGTCTATCTAGGTTAGTGGTCTTTATTGATTTTCTAGGAAAAATCGCAGATAGCTCCAAATTCCCTGTAGGCTATAAGGTTTCACAAAATCAACACGGAAAATTTCTAACTTCGTATTTTGGTTTCTAAACTTATTTCCAGGCCATGGAATCAATCCCTAAGGTCTTGTAAACACTCACTACATCTCAAATGGCCACTAGACCACAACATGTAATTTTCTAAAATCGAAATCCTAATTAACTCAAATTCTAATCTAAAAATATGATATTTAACCCAAAAACTAAACTAAAGTGTATGGATTACCTTATTTGCAACTAAAGAAGTTTCTTGAGTTTCCCAAGACTTCAATATCCAAACTTGGATGGTTCAAAGGGCTTAGAATTGGGTTTTGCATGCTTTTTGTGAAGGTTGCATATAGTTTTGAGAAGAAAATGATGATAATGCATTGGTGTAGTGAAGGAAATTGAATGAGATGAAGAAATGGTGAATAATTAATGGGGAATGAAGGAAATAGGGCAGCCAAGTAAGACCCTCTCTCACTCTTAGCCTTACCCTCTCATATACTCACTCTCTCACAAATATCTAATCTTCTTTTGTCCAAAGCATCAATCCATATTCCATTCACACACTCTCTCTTTCTTTGTTTTCTTTGATTTTCTTTTCCTTTGGTTTTTCTTTTCTCATTCTCTTTTCTTTTCTCATAATTTTCAAAAGTCACAAACACAACATGCACATGACATGTTCACAAGTCCCGGAAAAATGTAAAAATACGGATTTTACCAAAAATCCGATAAATATCATTAAAATAAATAAATTATTTTAATCTCCGATAAATTTCCAAATATTGGTTTATACTTATACCATTTTATGAAAAATCCCTATTCGCAAATCAAATAGTTTTCACGAAATATATTATTTTAATATTTAATTCCAAAAATAATATTTTTATATTTACGAAATGTTAGAGACTTCTCCCTTTAAATAAATTCGGTCACCGAATTTAAATTTAAATCCCCTAATACTAAAATATTTCAATAATCCACTCAAATCAACGGGGTTCCGAAATCACGGAAGACATGCAAATATCACGGCGCATTCTGTGCACCTGAAAACGAGTACGAAAATCAAATCAAACTCCGTCAAGAATAACGCAATCATCGGAGTTAAAAAATGGAAATACGAATATCGAATTCCACTACTGGAAATCCAAATGCACTAGTTAAATCATAACACGTATATAGCACGCATCGTTGTAAAAACCATTTAAAAAAGTGGAATAACTCATGCCAAATCTTTCACAAATCCCCATGCTATGCGTAGCTCACGATACAAGTGGCGGACGATCATTTGTAAAGAAATAATTATATACTTATATATATTTTGCTCAAATTATACGTCCTGCCCTTTTTAAATATCCCAGAAGGTTCTCTTTATAAAATTTCGTGTCACTCGGGAACACGTACTAAATAGTGTGACTATAGCCCCTTTTGGAAAACCTTTGGTAACTTTTATATGCATGCAAAAGTACTCAGGTGCTGTCCTCAGACCAGTCCTGCTTGGTTACTATATAATATAGTATCCATCATCAAAATGCAAAACTCATAAATAAAATCAGGCTTAAAAGGCGTGTCCAAAATCACATGGTCTAGTGCGCACGGAAATCCAATCCAATACAAGTGCCACAGGTACGCATGAAAGCATCTGTCTAGTGCAACAGGTGTGCACGACAACAATATCAAATGGATCTATAGTGCATGAAAATCTAAATCAAGCGTGCACTAATGAAGTCTCTATCAAGTGCATCTGTCACGACCCAAAATTGGCCCGTGACGGCCCTAATACTACGCAACGCCTAAAGACGCAACGTAGCAAAAGAAAGCCATACCCAGAAATCTAAACCATGAAAAATCCGGAAAAGATAATATAAGTTTTGATACAATTGAAATCGCAACCAAAATTCTTTAAAAGTCTTACTTTCTTTCTTTAAATTTTTAGCAACACCCCATTTGTAGAAACCAGCCAAAATGAATACAACAGAAAATAATAACAGTAGAGAAAGAAGCTGTATATATAAAAGACCTCAAATCCACAATAATACACACTAACGTCCTCACCAAGTCTCTATGTCCACAGATACAATAGTAGATGGAGAGAGAGTACAATATACAACGAAGGTACAAAATGAAATACAGATAACCGTCTAACCCACCTAAGCAAAATGGTACTGTGAGCTGATGCGGTATCTGTAGAAAAAGGCGGTAGCTGGATAGCGGAATAAAGGAATAGCCTGCCTCGACTACTCTGGGGAACAACCTGAAACACCTGTGGCACAACGGGGGTGAGTTGCCAACTCGTGAATAGTATAAAACATATGCAGGTAATCGAAGGAATGCACGTACAGCATGAATCTAAGATATGCGATTACAATAATAATAATATGTCATACAATGCTGAAATAAGGAGAGTACGCTAGCAGGTACAATCAATATGTGAAGCAATGATGACATGATAATAGTATGCAATGACTATGCAATAGAGATGTGAGAAAGAAAAATATGCAATTATCATAAGGGTACACTACATGTACTACCAATATATGAATCTGAGCATAAAGTAGGTAAAAGTGAGGTATGAGGTGGAATATGTTATTTCCCACGGAAACCTGACGTCGTGGCAGGATCACAATCCAACAAGATACTCCAATCCCAAATCCTCAAACCAGCCCCCACATTGGGCACTCACATCATATAAGTCTCACATCTCCTCAATGTACAATATCGAGTAATCTCCTATATCCCGAATGTACAAATCACCAATCACATAGGTATATCCAATGTCCAATCCCAATGAATCACCTAGTATCCCAAGTCCAATCTCAAGTAAGTTTCTAGCATCCTAAGGGTATATATATGTACAGAAATAAATATGATGGGGGCAATACACATATATTAGCGTCCCATTCCACTAATATTGGTGTAAGGGTATATATAACAACGGCTAAATCCCCTGTTATATATACAAAAAGGGGTTAAAGAAATATCATGAAACCGTGTGCCAAGCATCGACACAGAAATCCTCGTATATCGGGCTCCGTCAGTCCGGATCAGCCCACGGGGTCCGTCTGCGGTATCGGCCCTCGGCCCCGCCAGTACAGATCCTCCCGCATCCATCTCTCGACTCTGGCCAGTAGCCTCCGGACAACTGCCAGGTCCAAACAATCACCGGTAGGTACTCGCCCGCCTCCAGGCTCAATCGGCAAACCCATCGATCTTCTTGCCGAGGGGAACCATACCGGGCCCCACCATGTACTCTCATACGGCAACCACACCTCGTATGGAGTAGATAATCAGCACCGATAAAACTCATGGGGGACGCTCAAATATCATATCAAGGAAACCGGGTTGTTCATGTATGCATAATTTCATGAACCCCCGCTGTTCCCAAATCCCGAAAACATCATATAAAATCCAGATAAACAATGCGCAATCCAAGAATAAATATATGCGATATATCTGAATGCAAGCAGGTAAACACAAGTATATAGCTGAACCAGATGTATGCGAACACATGATAAGGTACAGCTGAGTAACATCAGTAAATGTAAATATGCGACAACAACTGTATATATGTCTAACATACAGGTGTAGCAATGTATAGGTATCTACCTATAGGAACTGATGTCGTGTACCCCCCCTAGGTATAAGTAAAATATGTAGGAAATCCCTCCCGGCAGGTAAAATATGTCGGAGGTATACCTGTAGCTGTATCGCAAGTGAAAATATACCTATAACTAAAGGTATGATACACTTTAGGTATACCGATAAGCTAGGTGTCAAGTATGGCAGGCAATAGTAGCTATAAGGGGTAGTGAGTGACATGGCAATTATTGACGGTGTGTGTGTAGCATGCAATCCGTGCTCGTGCAACATGGACCGTCAATAATGTGTGCAGTGTCCTACGGCTGCTAGTCACAGTATAACAATATCTAAGGAAATGCAGTAAAGCGCAATTCTACAATGACGTAGAATGTGCGACAGGTAATTGAATCCTAGCCCAGACGCATAACGCCATGCGGGCGATTCCCCTGTAGATGTTATATCTACTCACCTATACTCCACGCTAGGTGAATCCTACCGTCTGCTCCCCCTGTAGCCGTGTCCGTAGCCCCTGTCTGCAAACCTGCAAATACGACATGGAAATCACATATAAGCCAAAATATTCCGCGAAACGCGATATCGAACCAAAACGAGAAACTCGCGTCGCGAACTAAACGCGCGTGTGCACGATACGCTAAATCGTGTGTGCACGCGTCTAAAACCATCGCGATACGCTGGATCACAGAACCCACTCACGTATCACGCGTATCGCGCAAACACAACGAAACACAAAAACGATATATAGTCCCAGATTTTCCTACAGGTAAGATATTACAAAACTAGACATACCAAAGACCTAGAAAACATAGCAGGGACCCTACACCAAAACCCCAACACCCCTGCCCCCCACTCGGCCGCAAATTGTGGCCAAAACCAAGGAATTGGCGGCCAGGGTTGGGAGAGGGTGACTCGTCTTCTGGTGGTGTATTCTAGACCTAGGTATCATGTCCCAGTCTCCTCAATTTTGACCTGAAGGCATCGGGTCTATAGCAGATCACAAATGTCCAATATATCGCTTTAAAAACACCCAATTGCACAATACACAAACCCTATGGTATTTTAGTGAAATCCAGGGAAATTCTCAGTTGAAGTGGCCCTATTAACACTAAATTAACCTAAGGTAGCTAACACAATCAACAATTTACCAAAATTCCACCTAAACACCATAATTTAGCACAAATCTAGCAATTTAACACAAACCGACACTATCAATCACACAACTAATCAAACTAGGGATAGAGCTCAGAATTATACCCTAGGAAACCCAAGGAGGCAAGAGAAGGTGTGTGTGCAGGTGCTGGGGTTGCTGCTGCTGCTGTTGCCTTGCTTTGCTGCTGCTGTTTGTTGTTGTTGTTGTCTGTTGTTGTTGCTGTTGTTAATGATGATGATGGTGAAGCTGATGATGGTGAGGATGCTGCTGCCACTACTGAAGATGATGATGATGAGGCTGATGTTGTTGTTGATGTTGTTGTTGCTGCTCTTGCTGCCCCTGTTGCTGCTTCTGCTGCCTCTCTCTCTCTTTTTCTCCAGGTGTGTGTGTGTGTGTGTTGTGAGAGTGAGGGAATGAGAGTGAGGAAAATGAGAGGAGAATGAGAGAACAAGCCAAGACCCCATCCCCTCTCTCTCTCTTTCCTCATAATGAGGCATGGCTCACACCATGCTTCTCATGCACCCCTCTCTCACACAAAGTCAACCATGGAGCCAATTTAAAATCCTTTTAAATTCATTTTCATTTCATTTAAAAGAAAACCATCACTACTAATTACAACCAGACACTTAAAACCCAAAACACTTAAACAAATCATGAACTAACCTAAAGAGAATGGGTTAATTTATCATGCTTGCCAAACATGGTCTAACCCCAAAAACAACTCTAGTTATCATGCACAAGTGTGTGCGTGCCTAATAAAATTCTAATAAAATACACAATAATTAGGATAAAATATTTAAAACTTAATTTGGTAAACTTTTTATTAAAAACTATATATATTAAAATATAATTAGCTACAAAACACATTCTAAGGTGTTACAATCTCCCCCCCTTAAAAGAAATTCGTCCCCGAATTTAATAATATTCCGATACGCATACCTTCAAAGAGAAGATTAAAATACTCAATCTCGTTCGCAGCCTCCCAAGTGACTAACTCACTATACGGCTGCGTCCAAGGAAACCCTTCACAGATGGCAAGACCCTTGACCGATGTTCCTCCACCTGCCGAGCCATTAACACACATGGCTGCTGGTGAACGAAAGATCACGTCCAGCTCAATGGTCTAATGCCAGACCATGTGAGAAGGTCATGAAGGTAATTGTAAAGTATCATCACAAGGAATACGGGGTGAAAATCCAATAATCTGGGCGGAAGTGCCAAATTAAAGGCAACAAAACTAACTCACTTATAGGATCTCAGAAGGACCTAAATCCTGGGATAAGCTTCCCAACATCCAGCACGTCGTTCATCGGAAAGTCCATAGGAATACATGATCTGTCCCTGCGAACTCGAGTCTATGACTATCACAGTCGTCATATGACCTCAGTTCGAAATGGACAATTCTCATCCTGACCTAACACAACTGGACTCACTCCGAAGTCTCTAGACTAGCTGGGGTCCAAAGTCCTACTTACGCAGAGTCAGAAAAACAGCAGGCTGGTGGTCGACACGACCTAACCCCTAGCCTAAGGGTGGCCAATTGGAGTGTCTCCTGATAACAGCTATCAAAGGAGAACCCTAACAATGGCAAGTGACGATCCCAAGCTGCTGACGACCAAACAAAACAAACACACAGCTTTAACAAAACAACTGAGCAACTGAGTATAACCGGACGACAAGAATCCGAATGGAGTCACACCCTATCCAAACTTGGGTAGAAACCATAACGAAATTTCATGGAGATCTGCTCCCATTCCTACTTCGGAACGGTGAAAGATTGCAACTCTCCAGCCGGCCTCAGATGCTCGACCCAAAGCACACAACAAGACAGACACTTGAAACGAAACCTGAAACTTCTCTTTACATCCCTGTCCACTCGTAACTATCTCACGAGTCACGCCAGAGCTGGTGGAACTTGAATGCATATAGAGAGTTGGCAGATATGCATGCCCTAGGATTGCACGTCTCTACCTGATAAAACCAGGTACACAAACGCGTCCCTAACTTAGCACATCATTGTCACAGATCAAGGTTTCTGAATCATTTCCCAGCCGAGTATGCTCAAGTATCGCGGACGAACGAGCTTCGGTAGGCAGTGTCTCGCGAAAACGATTTAAGGAAAGTGGTCCGGCGCGGACATGAGCAAGCTGTCCCCTCCGTAGAGACGAACTAAGCTATACTCGACGATCACACAAGAACTGTAAATCTGCAGAAGACCATCACAACAATCCAAATCTGCTGCAGGAAGATGTACATTAAGCTCTAGTGGTCCGTGGAAAAATCTGACACGACTCTCAAGCAAGTAGTGTCTCCAAATTTCCAACGCAAAACCACCGCGGCCATTTCCAGATCATGAGTGGAATATCCTTCTCGTACTTCCTCCAAACGTAGGGAAAGCAAAAGCGATAACTCTATAGTGTCACCTCAGTACACAATCGAGCCCACTCAAGAAACACTACAGTTAGACAACAAGGTCGCCCGAACCAAAAGCAAGAAAGACTGATGCAGTCGTTAACTGAATCTTCAACTGCTGAAAACTCCGTACACATGCCTCAGTCCAAAGAAAAGAAACCTCCTTTTGGTCAATTCAGTCACTGGTGCAGCTCCACTCTAGCAATCCTGCATGAAACGGCGGTAAAAACCCTGCTAAGCCCAAGAATCTGCGGATCTGCGTCCTGCACACAAGTCTGGGTCTAAGCTGTACGGCTACGATCTCCCTCGGAACCATACGAAACCGTCTCCCACGACTACAAGACCTAGGAGTCAACACAAACAAGCGTGAAGAAACACTCTGAGAATTTAGCAACTGCTAGTACTCTCCCAGTATCTGCATAACAAATCTTCATGTGCTACTCCTGTCCCTCAAGACGCATTAGATAGACCAGAATGTCGTAGCTAACACAACAAAACTGGTCGAGGAACGGCCTGCAGAAATCTGGTTCATCACATCTACGAATGCTGCTAGGGCGACAGTGAATCCAACGACTCACCAAAAACACACAAAGCCCATAGCACGCACAAGGCAGTCTTCGAAATGCCGTCATTCCGAATCCGCAATAATGATGACCTGATCCCAAACACACTTAGAAAATGCCTCGCAATCTGGAGCTGATCGAAGAAATCGTCACGACGAGGTGAAGGATACCTATCCGCACCGTAAGCCGGTTCAATTGACGATCCGTCGATACGCAATCCTAAGTTGCCGTCTTCCTCCTGGACGAACAGAAATAGGAGTTTCCAAAAGCGAAACACTCAGACGCACAAAACTCCCCAAACCAAAACTCTGCAGCTGATCCTTTAGCTCCCAAGCTTCGCCGGCTCATCCGGAACAACGTCGGAAAAACTCTCGCACGAAAGGAACCCGGTCCAACAATCCCACTGTGGCTCCGGTATTACGAATGAACGCCAAGAATCCACGACATCTCCTCAGAAGCCGTCTAGCTAAAAGGCTGAATTCAAGCTGTAAGAGGCGGCACAACTATCCACCTGCACAACAAGTACTGACTTGCCGGGGAAAACAAAACCTAACCCGTTTCCTCACGGTAGTCCACAGACGCCTAACACGTAGTTAACCAGTCCGTGCCCAGGAGAACGTCAAATCCAACATCTCTTGAAGGATCCAAACGACGGACGAATCTCTATCTCCTATCCGCTTGGCACAAAACTGAAATACGTGTCGCGCAACAAAAGAATCGCTGACAGAAGTTAAAACAACTACTACTACTAATCTACCCAACAACGGTACAAGCAAGAAACAAATAAATACACCAAGAGAACATATAACTCAAGGGTACCTGAAAACTCTACATTGGACGTCTGCGCGTCCCGATGAGTAGAAGCAAACTCCTGTGTCTGCACTCTACTCGCAGCTGGATGAACTCCTCTGGTAAACTGAGCCCTCTGAGCGAATCTTCTACGTCCACGGCCTCTCTGAAAACGATCATGACGAGGTGCTAAGGAACAATCCCTGACGAAGTGCTGAAGGCTCCCGCATCGAAAACATCCACGTGCTGACTGCTGACCATCCTGGGGGTAAGAGCTGAACGACTGTCCTCGTCCTAAGCCTCTGCTACTCCCGCGACGGCCACGAAATCTGTCTCGACGACCAAACCTCTGTCTCTGAGCTGGTACGCTGGTACGAGTCCTCCACTGTCCTGGAATATGTGTCTCGTCAACTGTAGCTGCAACCACTGGTGCTATGTAGGTGACGGACTGCTGCACACTGATCGTAAGGGACAGCTGAGTAACATGGGTGACAAACTCCTGTCGTAGCTCCCGAACGACATCAACCAAAGAACTCATCGTCTGGCGGAAGTCCTGCATCTCTACCAAAAGTCTATCCATAGTATAGATCGTAGGCTGATCCGTCGGCACCTGTGCAACTAGAGTGCCATCCTGGTCAGTACTCGTCTCACCCGAGCTAACTCTGACCTCGGCCCTCGCTGCATCACTCTGAGTCCCCATAGTCGTCGGCGGCAAGGCTATAAATAGATATAAGATGAGATTCGATAAGAATGAGGGATTCGAATCTCAAAGATATGAATCATCAAGGAAGGAATATCAAGCAAATTGTACTTAGGTCACTTAATGCGAAGTACCGCGCTGTAGGTATGCTGCAGACATACACACACTACGTTACTCTGCTTAAGCTACCTACTCCATCATACTAAGGTCATCCTACACTCCGAAAGGTAAAACCTAACGCTCTGATACCAACTTTGTCACGACCCAAAATTGGCCCGTGACGGCCCTAATACTACGCAACGCCTAAAGACGCAACGTAGCAAAAGAAAGCCACACCCAGAAATCTAAACCATGAAAATTCCGGAAAAGATAATATAAGTTTTGAAACAATTGAAATCGCAACCCAAATTCTTTAAAAGTCTTACTTTCTTTCTTTAAATTTTTAGCAACACCCCATTTGTAGAAACCAGCCAAAATGAATACAACAGAAAATAATAACAGCAGAGAAAGAAGCTGTATATATAAAAGACCTCAAATCCACAATAATACACACTAACGTCCTTACCAAGTCTCTATGTCCACAGATACAATAGTAGATGGAGAGAGAGTACAATATACAACGAAGGTCCAAAATGAAATACAGATAACCGTCTAACCCACCTAAGCAAAATGGTACTGTGAGCTGATGCGGTATCTGTAGAAAAAGGCGGTAGCTGGATAGCGGAATAAAGGAATAGCCTGCCTCGACTACTCTGGGGAACAACCTGAAACACCTGTGGCACAACGGGGGTGAGTTGCCAACTCGTGAATAGTATAAAACATATGCAGGTAATCGCAGGAATGCACGTACAGCATGAATCTAAGATATGCGATTACAATAATAATAACATGTCATGCAATGCTGAAATAAGGAGAGTACGCTAGCAGGTACAATCAATATGTGAAGCAATGATGACATGATAATAGTATGCAATGACTATGCAATAGAGATGTGAGAAAGCAAAATATGCAACTATCATAAGGGTACACTACATGTACTACCAATATATGAATCTGAGCATAAAGTAGGTAAAAGTGAGGTATGAGGTGGAATATGTTATTTCCCACGGAAACCCGACGTCGTGGCAGGATCACAATCCAACAAGATACTCCAATCCCAAATCCTCAAACCAGCCCCCACATTGGGCACTCACATCATATAAGTCTCACATCTCCTCAATGTACAATATCGAGTAATCTCCTATATCCCGAATGTACAAATCACCAATCACATAGGTATATCCAATGTCCAATCCCAATGAATCACCTAGTATCCCAAGTCCAATCTCAAGTAAGTTTCTAGCATCCTAAGGGTATATATATGTACAGAAATAAATATGATGGGGGCAATACACATATATTAGCGTCCCATTCCACTAATATTGGTGTAAGGGTATATATAACAACGGCTAAATCCCCTGTTATATATACAAAAAGGGGTTAAAGAAATATCATGAAACCGTGTGCCAAGCATCGACACAGAAATCCTCGTATATCGGGCTCCGTCAGTCCGGATCAGCCCACGGGGTCCGTCTGCGGTATCGGCCCTCGGCCCCGCCAGTACAGATCCTCCCGCATCCATCTCTCGACTCTGGCCAGTAGCCTCCGGACAACTGCCAGGTCCAAACAATCACCGGTAGGTACTCGCCCGCCTCCAGGCTCAATCGGCAAACCCATCGATCTTCTTGCCGAGGGGAACCATACCGGGCCCCACCATGTACTCTCATACGGCAACCACACCTCGTATGGAGTAGATAATCAGCACCGATAAAACTCATGGGGGACGCTCAAATATCATATCAAGGAAACCGGGTTGTTCATGTATGCATAATTTCATGAACCCCCGCGGTTCCCAAATCCCGAAAACATCATATAAAATCCAGATAAACAATGCGCAATCCAAGAATAAATATATGCGATATATCTGAATGCAAGCAGGTAAACACAAGTATATAGCTGAACCAGATGTATGCGAACACACGATAAGGTACAGCTGAGTAACATCAGTAAATGTAAATATGCGACAACAACTGTATATATGTCTAACATACAGGTGTAGCAATGTATAGGTATCTACCTATAGGAACTGATGTCGTGTACCCCCCCTAGGTATAAGTAAAATATGTAGGAAATCCCTCCCGGCAGGTAAAATATGTCGGAGGTATACCTGTAGCTGTATCGCAAGTGAAAATATACCTATAACTAAAGGTATGATACACTTTAGGTATACCGATAAGCTAGGTGTCAAGTATGGCAGGCAATAGTAGCTATAAGGGGTAGTGAGTGACATAGCAATTATTGACGGTGTGTGTGTAGCATGCAATCCGTGCTCGTGCAACATGGACCGTCAATAATGTGTGCAGTGTCCTACGGCTGCTAGTCACAGTATAACAATATCTAAGGAAATGCAGTAAAGCGCAATTCTACAATGACGTAGAATGTGCGACAGGTAATTGAATCCTAGCCCAGACGCATAACGCCATGCGGGCGATTCCCCTGTAGATGTTATATCTACTCACCTATACTCCACGCTAGGTGAATCCTACCGTCTGCTCCCCCTGTAGCCGTGTCCGTAGCCCCTGTCTGCAAACCTGCAAATACGACATGGAAATCACATATAAGCCAAAATATTCCGCGAAACGCGATATCGAACCAAAACGAGAAACTCTCGTCGCGAACTAAACGCGCGTGTGCACGATACGCTAAATCGTGTGTGTACGCGTCTAAAACCATCGCGATACGCTGGATCACAGAACCCACTCACGTATCGCGCGTATCGCGCAAACACAACGAAACACAAAAACGATATATAGTCCCAGATTTTCCTACAGGTAAGATATTACAAAACTAGACATACCAAAGACCTAGAAAACATAGCAGGGACCCTACACCAAAACCCCAACACCCCTGCCCCCCACTCGGCCGCAAATTGCGGCCAAAACCAAGGAATTGGCGGCCAGGGTTGGGAGAGGGTGACTCGTCTTCTGGTGGTGTATTCTAGACCTAGGTATCATGTCCCAGTCTCCTCAATTTTGACCTGAAGGCATCGGGTCTATAGCAGATCACAAATGTCCAATATATCGCTTTAAAAACACCCAATTGCACAATACACAAACCCTATGGTATTTTAGTGAAATCCAGGGAAATTCTCAGTTGAAGTGGCCCTATTAACACTAAATTAACCTAAGGTAGCTAACACAATCAACAATTTACCAAAATTCCACCTAAACACCATAATTTAGCACAAATCTAGCAATTTAACACAAACCGACACTATCAATCACACAACTAATCAAACTAGGGATAGAGCTCAGAATTATACCCTAGGAAACCCAAGGAGGCAAGAGAAGGTGTGTGTGCAGGTGCTGGGGTTGCTGCTGCTGCTGTTGCCTTGCTTTGCTGCTGCTGTTTGTTGTTGTTGTTGTCTGTTGTTGTTGCTGTTGTCTGTTGTTGTTGTTAATGATGATGATGGTGAAGCTGATGATGGTGAGGATGCTTCTGCCACTACTGAAGATGATGATGATGAGGCTGATGTTGTTGTTGATGTTGTTGTTGCTGCTCTTGCTGCCCCTGTTGCTGCTTCTGCTGCCTCTCTCTCTCTCTTTTTCTCCAGGTGTGTGTGTGTGTGTTTTGTGAGAGTGAGGGAATGAGAGTGAGGAAATGAGAGGAGAATGAGAGAACAAGCCAAGACCCCATCCCCTCTCTCTCTCTTTCCTCATAATGAGGCATGGCTCACACCATGCTTCTCATGCACCCCTCTCTCACACAAAGTCAACCATGGAGCCAATTTAAAATCCTTTTAAATTCATTTTCATTTCATTTAAAAGAAAACCATCACTACTAATTACAACCATACACTTAAAACCCAAAACACTTAAACAAATCATGAACTAACCTAAAGAGAATGGGTTAATTTATCATGCTTGCCAAACATGGTCTAACCCCAAAAACAACTCTAGTTATCATGCACAAGTGTGTGTGTGCCTAATAAAATTCTAATAAAATACACAATAATTAGGATAAAATATTTAAAACTTAATTTGGTAAACTTTTTATTAAAAACTATATATATTAAAATATAATTAGCTACAAAACACATTCTAAGGTGTTACAGCATCTAACATGCGCGAATAAAAATCTGATCAAGTGCATCCAATGTGCACGAATGAAAATCCCAATCAAGTGCATCCGGTGTGCACAAAATCTCACATCCTGCGCCCAATATACGCCAAAATCCAAATGAAGTGCGTCCGGTTCGTATAAAACATCTATTGCAACAGTATGCATGATAACGAACATCAAGTGCAGACGCTCACGAAAACATCAATCTGTTGCAAAAACGCACGAAATACAATTTGGTGCTACCAATGCATGAAATACCAATCTGGTGCGACAAATGCACAAAAATATCAAGCTGCTGCAACAATGCACGAAAACCCATCAACATCTCAATGATCACAAAACAGCACCGGGCATGCCAAGGTGTATAAAATCATAAACGTGTGCAACTACGTGCATGAAACCATATATCAATGCACTGCAAGCATATATAAGCTATACCGAGTGCAAGACTCAAATCGAGTGCGTACCTCACGCACAAAAATCAAATCAACAAATCTCGAAATCCACCAAAATCAATAATACGTGAAACAAGGCACAAAATCAACCACAAGTGCAATAGACATGCACAAATCATAATCTCAATGTAGCGGTGTATAAAACACAAGTCAAGTGCAATAATTGTGCACACTATAAATCTCCAGTAGATACAACCAAGGTGCACCAACACATAAATCACGAAACCCATCATCAAAACACCAATCCAAGCGATAAAATTGTGATACTCTGATCACAAAACACAAATCGCAATAACTAACATCGAGGTGCAACTCCTAAAATGTCGAAAAATATGCCGGTGCGCCCAAACTGGCAGAGCAAGATCATCTACTTGTCTCCTGCTCACAGTCTGGCATCTCTGGTCTCTGCGTTCCCTGTTTCTCTCTAAACTATCAATCTCGCAATCTTTCTGCTCATCGTCCTAGTCTGGTATATTAACGAAACAGTCCTGCTCTAGAACTCCTTTGATCACTGTTTGGCCAATCAATACGACCACTCACAATGGCACATTACTGACGGCGGCATCTGGCCCTCTGAATACGCACGATATAACAGATCCTGAGTGCATGTCTTTATCGCTGCGGTGTACTGGAAAGAACCTGCTCACGGCTTCTTACGATCTCACCTATGCCGAACTATACGAAGGTTGGCACTCTTGCTTAACTCTTTTCTCATAACTGGACAGCCGTGTCCTCAGCACGGCTTTCCTCTGAAAATTTCGCTGTATCTAACGCCTCTGCACACATATCAATCTTCTTGAATCAATGGAGCGTAACAACCTCTCGTTAACATCTCGCACGAACCCATTGTTCCACTCGTCTTTATTATCGTCCACTTCGACATCATCTCTTGCTGTCTGCATATTGCAATTCATTCTCGGCTATGGTCAATCCGGAGTCTCTCACATACGGACTCGAAATCATGAACTTTGTATATTCATCGCTCTGTACAAGATATCTAGCCGAACACTTCCTTGGGAACTCGTCCAAATCATCGGAGGAATACACTTTATTCATCCATTCTCGATCAACTCACAACGCATCTGGGTGAGGTCCTTCTATCTAAAACTGGTCACCTTACCGATCTCACATCGGAGCATCCGATGATCCACATTCTCTCTTAATCGATCTACTGTAGATGCAAATAAGATTCCTCAACTAGAATACTTTAACTCAACTGAGCCTGCATCAGCACATCAAATCTGGCGAATCATATCCGTCGCTCCACTCAAGATAGACTAGCTACCTCCTGTCACGTCCCTGCCTGAAATCTCCGGTGGTTTCAGCTCATAAACTCTAGAATTAACATCCCATCAATCTCAACAACAGCTGAGTCATCTGTCTACATGGTAGACAACATCACGATCTCTGAAGTATGCTGTACATCAACAGTCCTCTCAATCCGGCAGCCTCTATCAATGGCCCGATCATCCGGTGCAAAACCGAACACTTGCCTCAAACGAGAGATCACAATACAACACTATACCTACACTTCCCCATGTCACCAGAAAACAACAATAGTCAGTCCTCGTCCATGACGAGCTCGCCCTGACCGAAACACTAGCAGCAGCTCAATCTGCGCTCAAACCATGGTGACAGGAACCTCAAGCAGGTATCGATGAAGATAAATAACATGAAAAAAAGAAATCATCATATCTCAAATGCATATATGATCAAAGGAACGAATAGTATCAAAGATCTCAAGATATGTACATCCTAAGGTTTCTTAAATGGTGTATCGTATCGTAAATATACCGCGGAACATACGTATGGTACGTAACTCTACTCAAGCTACCTACTCCATCAATCAGGGTCAACCTATGAAACGAAAGTTCGGGTCTAATACCCCCCTCCCTCCGTTAAGTCTAAGTTCGTAAGGTCAAGCCTAGGTTCCGGAATATATATGCCCTAGACTCCGCATAGTAAAACTCAGACTCAACCATGGTTAAACCTAACGCTCTGATACCAACTTTGTTATGACCTGATTCTTAGTTCATGCCCGGCACTTAAATCACGCAACGCTAAAAGGCGTAGCGTAAATCAAGTATGACGAAGCCCAGAAAATCTAAACCATTTTACGGAAAATAGAGGGCGTGCAGATTTGAAATAAGGTATAATAAATCATGCTCTGTCTTTTTTTTTAAAATTTTGGGGAGCACCTCCCTTGTATATTTTGATCCAAAAACAAATATACAATAATATATAGGCATCCCCAAGCGGGAGCTAGCTCTTCGCCAACTGGCGGAATCACAACCATCCAAATAATACATATACGATGCCCAACGGTGAAGAAACCACCCAGAAAAAACAAATAAAGAAGCAAGACATCACACTCAAGAAGCGAACACAACCCATCGCTATAAGTCTCGCACAATACCCAAGTCTGACTAAGTCTACCAATATACAATGTCTAGTCCTGATCTGATGGAGTTTATATAGATACAATAGAATATAACAGGAAGAGAGTGGACACGATCCAACATGTGTCGCACCTACCAAAGCAATCATCCGGAAGAAACTGTGTGCCAGCAATACCGCTACTGATCCCGAGCGGCCAAACCTGCAAGAACTGTGGCACAAAGGGGGTGAGTTGCCAACTCGTGAGTAGAAAACATCAACAAGTAGAAATCGAGTAAAATAATGATTTCCTTGGTCACTATATCCTGAAGGTAATACTATGATATCTAGGGTGACCAAAAATGCATATATGTCAACAATTAAGTCAATGCCCACAGCATATATAAATAAACATCCGACATCATATGCCTGTAATATATGTGGATAACATCCATGTGTCCATCAATGACACAACTCAATATCATGGAACATGAATGTCCAACTTCGGCACTCGAAACATCATGAAAACATAGTATATATGTATGTATGTAAGTATGTATGTATGAGGATATCAACCATGTGTGTCCATCAACAACACATCAAAATCATGGAACCTGAGTGTCTAACACCGACACTCGAAACATCATGAAAACCCGTGCCCAGTATCAACACGTAAATTCTCATACCTCAGGTACCGCATCCTCAGATCGGCCCTCATATACAAATCTCATCTCAGGCGCCGCATACTCAGATCAGCCTTTATAACCATCTCCTCAACTCCGGTCGGTATCCTCCAGATAACCGCCGAGTTTTATAAAATCACCGATAGGTAGTTTTCCCTCTACCAGGCTCATCGGCTACTCCACGACAATCATTTCTTGCCCCGGAGTACCATACCGGGTCCACCATGTTGGATATATGTATGCCCTAGAGGCCATTATATGACAGTGGATGTATTTATACTTGTATATATATATATATATATATATTTAGTGTACATTCTTGCTCGACATGATAGTATGCTATATGGTTCTTCTTTATCTGACACGTTGATTTGATCATGGTTTTAATCATTCATACATGTTGATAAAGTCCTGAGGATATAGGCTTGACTACTGTGATTATGATAAAGATCATACTAGTGGGACATCTGTAGTTTATAAGCATATCCTGGAATGTCCCTAGTCGTAGGTGTATTAAGACGGGGCATCGATATACCAGAGTAGACTAGCGTATATGATACTTGACCCATATGATGGGCGATGGATGTTCCCACATTCATCGATGTTTGACATCGAGATCGTATACGGGTGCTCAGTGGTGACTGGGTACACTGGACGGACTCGCCGAGAACTCCTATATGGAATTATATCTATCATCAGATAGCAGTTCTCTGGTGACACTGGTACAAGTTAGTCTGTAGACCCGAGATCGTCATAGAGTCCTGTGTGTTCTCCCACTGTACTTTGATTACCACCCTACTACGGCTCTACTGAGTCATGCAAACAGGTGGCCGTTGGGTACAGTCCCGAGACACACTAAGGCGATGAGCGATAGGAGGGGTTTCGTCTCTCCCGGTATTGGGAGTTGATGCTGTGCTGTGCTCGATTAGCTATATCAGTAAGTCCCTGGTATTGCGAGTCAGGGCTGTTGAGATTTACTGATAAGTGTTATCAGTAGTTTCTCGATCTGTTATAGACCATTCATCGGTACGACTTATTGAGTTATTGGGGTCGACGTTACCATCCCTAGACTCGATATGCAACATATCTGACGAAGAGACCGGACTGTACGGAAGTGTTGCCGGTTGGCTCGACGGGAGTTGTGACAGGTTCGCTCGTTTTCTTCTGATCGCTCAATACTCGGGTGGCCGTTACGTTTAGCTGACCGCTTGCGGCTTGGGGGTGCTTGATATGATCATCACCCAAAGCCGGCGTATTGACGGGTCTTAGAGTCCCACAATGGAGTTACCTAGTCCAGGCGAAACGATGTGGTGTGCATATGAGATATGCGCATGGACCCGGTTAAAATATGCGTATAAGATACCGTATATTAATCGGATGGTTTGCTTTTGGTCGGGTCGTATGTGATATGACCGGTTTGCTAAATCAAATGTTGATTTATTATTGACCATTAGTTTCTCACTTAAATCCCTTTCTTGTATTTTTGTTGTATGCATGCATGCATGCATTTATTCTCATTTATGCACATATGGATGTGCATGCACACATACATGCATACATAATTCTATCATGGTTGTTGATATAGTGGATGGTGGCAATATAAGACTCACACCATTTATAAATATATGGATATTAATTTTTGGAAAAGAAAAATGCAAATGGAAATTGTTATCATGGTTTAATTTTTTATTCTTGCACTAACCCGTTCGTTTAACCATGATTTAATTTGTATGGCCATTTTTGATCCAAACTAAATATCTAGATTTTTTATAACTATGGTTAAGAATGAGAAAGAGAATATATATATATATATATATATATATATATATATTCATTTCTCATTTTTTCATAAGCTTATCATTACCTTGAGCTCTTCACAAGCCATCATCATCTTCCTCCTTTCTCTCTTGCTCTCTAGTTTTCTCTTGTGAGCAAAAGAGTCATCAAGTTAGGATTTTGAAGTGAGAAAGCAAACCACATCACCATTCTACATTAGTCTTGCCCATTATTGTAGAGTGTTAGCTTCCATTTCTTCTCTTGATCTAGTGGAGCTTCAAGCTTGGACAAAGAGGACTCCGGGTGGATCGTCGTGGACCTAGAGGATCTCAAGTGAACCTTTTTCTAACCCTCAAGTAGCCAAGGAGTCTTGCGTAGGGAGCTACAAAGGTTGTACTCTCAAAACACTAGCTTTTACTACTTGTGTTTATGTTAAAATTATGTTACCCTAGCTTTTCTAGCATGATCCTTAAGTTTGTTTCTCTAGCACTATATAAATTTTAAACATGGCATGTGTGATGCCTCCAAACCCTTGTAGTGGTGCTGTAGGAACCCCTTCATGGTATCAAAGACAAGCTAGAGCCTTAGGGTAACCTAGACGACGTTAAAAACACTCGAACGAACGAAACACGACGCCCGGAGGTGCTCTCTGGAAATTTTTCTAAAACCTTTTTTTTTTTCAAATTAAAAATACTTAAAAAATTCAGCAGGGTATTTTATGGGCCCACCAGAAATACGAAGCCCTGACTCATCCGTACGACCACGGAACTGCGGCCATAGTGGCCTTTCTGCGGCGGTTCCGCGGCGCAGTAGGAGAGTTATGCGCCGTAGTTTCTTGTGCAGGCCCGTATGTATTTTGTTCTATTACTAGTATTTTTTTAAAACTTCTCAGGTGTTGAGCTTTCTGAGAAGTCTTTGGGTGTTCAATCGTTCGATCGAATGTTTTAACGTCGCCTAGTTTATTAATATCTGATACAATAATTGGAATCTACAAATTTATTTGTTGCGTGTAAATCTAGTAGTTCGGTCTCGGCAATAATCGGAAATCTTGTTGAATTATCCGGCTTGTTTTGAAAAGGTGTTTTCGTGGATGAGACCGAAATGCGAGCTTTACATTGTTAGGCATGAAATCTTGTATATGTGATATTCCAGGTTTGTGTTGTCTAATGGCGGTTACAATTCTAATTGTTGTAGTTTTTCATTTTATTTCTCTTTGACCGAAAGTGTAGTATGTGGTATATCGCCGGTTTCGTTGCTATACATCAATGACAATCGGGGTAGGCATACTTACTTACGTTGATAATATGTGATATTATGTGTTGCTGAGATTTGAAATGTTGGATTGTCGTGATTGAATAGCCGAGGGGTTTGATGTGAGATGAGAGTTTTCTTTTCATTCATGTAAAATTCAAATATAATGTAATATTCTTTTATTTGGGGCACTTCCGGGTTGAGGTTAATGTCACCAGTATTGTATATTATTTACTCTTCCGCATGAGGATAGACCCAAGGAGGGGAGCATAAGTGACCGGGTTCTGGGGTTTAGAGGGAGGCCATCTTGAGGAGTCGAGACCGGGTCTCCTAAACTCCAGAATTGGTTCGGTTGCTTGCCGCTCTCGTAGGGGTCTAGGGGTGTGGGCTTGGCTATTCATCGCGACTGTAGAATCCGTATTTTCTATTGTTGGCTAAATACTAAATACGGACATCCTAGTATATCCTATATTGTCATATCTGTGTTTTTGCTGCCTGTATACTGTGATGTGATATCTGAGACGAATGTTATATTATATATGAGATATATAGTAGACATTGCTTATGTTTTACACCCGCGCTAGTCCCGTCCCGGTATGCCGTTAGTTAAGTAACCTAACGGTGCATAACGGAACAATGCGGCGAATGTGGATGGCATAAGCGTACGTTGTATTTTCGTTTCTTTTCTGTGATTGGCTTAAGGACTTAAATGATGGGGCTACATTAATATAATTAATGTAAAGAAAATAAACCTAAAAATATGTTGTAGAATCGGATTTGTAAAACCACTCGGCTCTTTATGAAAAAGCTCCATTTCAAAACTGCAGAGCTCAAATCACTCCTTTTGAAAACCATTTGATTCTACAACGATATCAAGTTCAAAGCGTTAAAGATTTTCTTAAAAATCATCCGTAGCCCTACGTCATTTTAGGTAGTAGAGTACTTAGTATTCGTGCTACGTTTGTTGACTTTAGCCAAGGCGTAGTATACGGTAGCTAAGTGATGTCTTCCTACAATGCATATGATGCAGATTAATTGGGACGGGCATGTGACTTTGTTGTCCTTAGCCAAGGGTCATGTGAACGGGTCTAATTAATCAAGAAATGACGGGTTGAGCTTGACTAGTGCTTGCGATTTGTTGACCATAGCCAAGGTCATGAGTGCTAGGGGTAAAATCCATATCGGGAATTTCAAGAGTTGAAATTTGCAATGAGATTGCATACCTTCCATATGATGGTTGGATCCTGATCCCACTGTGGGCAATAGTTTCCCCCAGGAGTGTTTTATAGTTTACAATTAGCTAACTCATTAGGTGTCTAGAAAGGTGTTAAACGGGGCTACGCCTCTAGGAAGAAGAGGTTTATATTAATTAGGTCCGTATGAAAGCACGTGGAACCTCCCTCAAGTACCGACACTGGCCAGGCTGAACGGTTAGCGAAGTTGTAGACTGTAATTAATCCTGGCTAGTTTTCTTTTTAAGGTTTGAAAGAAAAACTTGATTAAAGTAGTGGGAGACATCGATTAGATAAGATAATAACAAATCTGATCTTTGCAAGAGCTTTCGCTGAGTGTATTCTTTTCTCTATCTTAATGGCAGATACCAATGACAGGACTCAAGCTTCTACTAGATAAAAATAAACTGAATGGGACAAATTATAATGACTGGATGAGGAATCTTAACATTTCCTTGACTTATGATAAGGTATCATATATCCTCACGGCTCCAGCCCCGCCCGTCCCAGGTCCTAAATCCTCAGTTGCGGATATTGAAGTCTGCAAGACATGGGACGCTGACTGTGCCACGGCCAAATGCCTCGCGCTTGCATCGATGGATAACACACATCAAAAGCTGTACTAGAATATGGACGTTCACACCATATTCCTCCATACAAAGGAGTTGTATGGAGAGCAATCCCGCGTATTATGATACAAAGCATCAAGATAACTGTTTCAGATGCGAATGGCCTCTGGCACACCAGTAGGAGACCATGTTCTGAAGATGATAGCTCTCATAGAAGTTCTTGAGGACCTTGGATGGACAATGGACAATGAACAATATACGGATATTATTCTGCAGTCCCTCCCCTCCACCTTTGCTCATTTTATTCTTAACTTTAACATGCACAACTTGGAGAAGGAACTACCTGAACTCCTTAATATGTTAAGGAGTGCAGAGAGCACATTGAAATCAGTGAAAACTCTCATTTTGATTGTTGGGCAATCTTCCTCTTCTCGCCCAAAAGCTAAGGCCGAGGGAAAGATAAAGATGAGGCCCACCAATCCTAGGGGTGGAGTTAAAAAGGTTAAGGGGAAGGACAAGTCCAAAGCTGGAGAATCGGGAAAAGGGGAATATTATCTCTGCCACAAAACAGGACATTGGAAGCGCAACTGCATGGAGTACTTAAATCTTAAGAAGAGGCATGGGGATGCTTCCGCTTCAGGTGTGTTTGTGACAGAAGATTGTTTTTCAATAACCTCTGCTTCCTGGGTATTATATACCGATTCAGCTTCTCATATTTGCAATTCTATGCAGGGGCTGAGAAATAGCAAGGTTTTGAAGATAGGTGATCATACTCTCCGCGTTGGAAATGGTTCCAATGTACATACAGTTGCAGTGGGAGTGTATCGCTTGGGGTTGCCATCTGGGTGTATATTGGTTTTGAACCCTTGTTATTATGTACCCAGTATACTTTGTAATATAATATCCGTTTCCTTGTTAGACAATAAAGGATATAATTTTTTATTGCAGAACAATATTATGAACATTCACCTGAATCAAATGATAGTTGGGTATGGTTTGCTTAATAACGGGATATACGTCATAAATCAACACACAGTTTTCAGCATACAACACACTAATAAAAGAAAACTTTCAGAAATAAATGAAGCTTTTCTTTGGCACTATAGACTTGGTCATATTAACGAAACAAGACTAAACAAGTTACACAAAGATAGATATTTAAACCCTTTTGAATATAAATCTTATGCGACTTGCTAGTCTTGTATCAAGGGTAAAATGACTAAAACTCCGTTTACAGGACACGGAGAAAGAGCTACTGAGCTCTTAGGCCTCATAAATAGTGATGTATGCGGGCCAATGTCTACACAGGCTAGAGGCGGTTTTTCATACTTCATTACTTTCACTGATGATTTCTCAATATTCGGTCATGTATTTTTATTAAAGCACAAATCCGAAGCTTTCGAGAAATTCACTGAATATAAACTCGAAGTAGAAAAACAAACCGGCTTGAATATCAAAATGCTTCGATCAGATCGAGGGGGGAGTATCTCAGTACAGAATTTGCAAACTTCCTAAAAGAGAATGGGATTCTCTCTTAGCTCACTCCTCCTTACACACCACAGCACAACGGTGTGTCAGAACGACGGAATCAGACCCTATTAGATATGGTCCGTTCCATGATGAGTGATGCTGAGTTACCCGTCTTATTTTGGGGGCATGCATTGGAGACTGCAGCTTTTCTACTGAACAGGGTCCCAACCAAAACCGTGTCTACCACGCCATATAAGATATGGCATGGGAAGAGACCATCTCTTAAGAGAATTAAGATTTGGGGTTGCCCGGCCTATGTTAAAAAGCAGAATCCGGACAAACTCGAGACACGGTCGGTCATGTGTAAATTTGTGGGATATCCAAGGAATTCTTATGGATATCTTTTCTACCACAAGGAGGAACAAAAGGTGTTTGTTTCTTAGCATGCCACATTCTTGGAAAAAGAGTTTTTCACAAATGAAACTGATGGCAATGTGGTAGATCTATAAGAGGTTCTAGAGAAACAAATTATAAATGACGACTTGGTTGAACCGGCTGTTGCAATAGAAACTGAGGAACCTCGACCACTCTGTAAGTCTGGCAGGACTTCTCGCCCACCGGAGAGGTACTACGGTTTCCTCATTGATGGTGACAGAGAAGACTGCATCATGGAGGGTAATGATCCTACCAGCTTTCAGCAAGCTATCACGAGTGGAGACTCTATGAAGTTGCTGGATGTCATATGATCCGAAATGGAGCTTATGTACACCAACAAAGTATGGACTTTGGACGTTGTACCCCCTGGGGTAAAAGCTGTGGGGTGCAAATGGATCTTTAAAAGAAAGATTGGTGTTGATGGGCAGGTAGAGACCAATAAGGCAAGACTTGTGGCGAAGGGTTTTCATTAAAGACCAGGTTTGGACTATGACGAGACTTTTTCTCCCGTAGCCATGATTAAATCCATTCGAATCCTACTTGCTATAGCTGCTCACTACGACTATGAAATCTGGCAGATGGATGTTAAAACGACATTTCTAAATGGAGATTTAGAAGAATGCGTTTATATGGATGAGCCAGAGGTCTTCATTGACAGTGGGCGCAGCGGGAAAGCATGTAGATTGCTTAAATCCATTTATGGGTTAAAGCAGGAATCACGGAGTTGGAACATCTGTTTCGATGATGTTATCAAAGAGTTTGATTTCATCAAATATCCAGATGAACCTTGTGTTTATAAGAAGGCTGTAGTGAGAGTTGTCACATTCCTCGTATTGTACGTGGATGACATTCTTCTGATAGGAAATGATATTACTATGCTACAGTCGGTCAAATCTTTCTTATCACTAAGGTTCTCCATGAAGGACCTGGGTGATGCCACATACATTCTGGGCATTAGGATCTATAAGGATAGATCTAAGAGATTATTGGGATTGTCCCAAACCAGGTACATCAACACCATCCTAAAAAGGTTTAGTATGGAAGACACCAAGCGGGGTGCCTTACCCGCTTGCTATGGGGTTACTGTCACGACCCGAAAGTACGGAACGTAACAAGCACTTAGATTACGAGACGTCTAAAGGCGTACCATAACCTAAGTCAGCCAAAGCCCAGAAAATCTAAACCAAAATCAAAAAAGAGTGAAGGAAAACCTTTAATGAAAACGGTTTTAAAATCATTTAAGTTGCATAGAATCCCTTTTAAAACATCAAAAATTTCCGAAAATTTCGGCAGAGTCACCCCTGTATTTTCTATCCCCCAAAATGGGTACAACAAGATAATACATATGAAATCGTAAAAATGGCATCCCCAAGCGGGAGCTAGCTCTTCGCCCAAGGCGGATCACAACCACATGCAATATATAAGCAATACCAAGAAAAGAGCATAGAAGAAACCCAAAATATCAGAAAACGCAACGCCGGCTCAAGTGAGCTCGACCCAAACGAAACGACCAATATACAAATCTCTCAGTCTCATCACTATGTCGCATATACAATATATAAAGTGGTAGATGGAGAATCCTATATACAATGATAAAGAAAAAGATATAAAATATGCTCGCAACCCACCTACGGGCGATGTCGGGAGTCTGCACAAAGGGAGCTGATGATAAGATAGCCGCCGCTACAAGAGTGACGGGTCCGACCTGCAAGACACTGTGGCACAACGGGGGTGAGTTGCCAGCTCGTGAGTAAATATAACATCTAGCAAGGCAATCGTAAGAATGCACGCAATGCGGAATAACCTATATGTCCATATGTGATATAATATCTCTAGTATGCATGAACATGTATGCAATGTCTTTTCCAACTCTTTAAATGTTTTAAATGTTAAGGTTACTGCGTTCTTAACTTTTAGAAAATGAATATCTGTACAATAGCTAAGTATCATCAAGAAATCATCTGAAAACCCTTGTCAAGCATCGACACCAAATAGGAATCATATCTGTCTCAATATCGGGCTCCGTCAGTCCGGATCGGCCCATATCATGAATCTCACGACAACGGTCGGTATCCTCCGGATATCCGCCGCGCCAGACATCACCGGTAGGTAGTCTTCCCCTGCCAGGCTCATCGTCTACAACTCGATCTTCTTGCCCCAGGGTACCATACCGGGCCCACCATGTACCCGAGACGGTTCATCCACTCCTCGAATCGGGTCTCGAAATCCAACAGAAAACATGAAAACTCATGGTGGACGACACATACCTCACGAGAAAACCGCAACTTTGTTTTGAAAATGATAAATATAAGGTTTTGTTAAATTCTTGCGGTTTTTCCCCAAAAATCCAGAAATCGCAGAAAACTGAAATCATCGAGAAAATCATAGTGTCCACATGTTATATATGATAAATGTCTATGATATCAATGCATACGATGTGAATTTTGCTAGAAATCTATATAAATATGATGATGATGCGAGGTATACGTATGCTATGCAATTTCATATATCAAGTATGAATGCAAGTGGCGATATTATGATAAACAGGTTCTATAGTGCACGTGGCATGGTAATTACCAAAGTCGTGTGTGTCACATGAATAGTGTGCGTGCAACAGATGCCAATGGTAATGGTGTTCGTGTACTACGAAGTGTTATCACATATGTGCATATAGATATCCATGCAATCTAGCATACTATTAACTATAAGGGTATGCAATGTCAATGAAGGGGTAAGCTAACTAACAACATGAATCTTACAAGAGATAAGGAAATCCTAATTAGGGGGCGCATCGCGCCATCCAGCCGATTCCCCCATAGATGAATACATCTACTCACCTGAAATCTCCGCTAATCTGATCCGGCCACCGCCTTGCCTTTTCGTGCCGTGTCTGAAGTTTCCCCGACCGATCCTATATTTGCACAATATCGAGCATAAGATTACAAAACCTAAAACAATGCAAGTCACAACATACAATTATCCACGCTCTCGTATTAATCATAGCATGCACTCGGTGCGCGGAAAAACGCACGAAAATCGCTAACCTTTAACTAGAATTGTCATTTCGGGAAAATCGACTAAACTACAACCCGACTAGACGAAACCCAGCGTTCGCGCATTCTAATAATCCTATACGAAGCTAATAATATTGCTAACCTAACGCAAATTGAACGCATTCTATTTTTCGTAAAAATCTAGCAAGCAAATTCAACGCCGATTCAATGCAAACATCGAAATTTAACGATTTAGCGAGCAGATAAATACACCATTAACCACTACAACCAATTAGAAACCCAAAGCCCTAATTTAATCCTAACAACTATGCTTCAAACCCTAGTTTTAAAATCAATCCTTCTCTTGATTTTTCCTAAACAACATTTACCACTAAACTAATATTTAGAATTTCAATTCTAGCATAATTAAACCACAAGTTAACAAAAAGATTAGAATTTTCACCTCTCAAGCTTGAACCCTAGCTTGATCAAGTCACCAAGAAGCCTCCTTTCATCTAGTTTTTGAACCAATTTGGGTAGAAGAGAGAGTGGTTTAGGGTTTGGCCTTGAATGGAGATGGAAAAATGTGAATTTTTATTGATTTTTAGCAAGAAAAAGAAGCAAGAATGAAGTGGGAAGTGGGGAAATTCTGCAGAATTGGGGTCGGCTGCAGCAAGAGGAGGAGGTGGGGAAATTTTGGAGAAGTTTCTAGTTCATTACAACATCATATGTTATCATTTCATGCTTTCATGTCAACTTTTTTACAAAAAAAACCCCTTTTTTACCTCATTTTTCATTAAATTTCCCACCTTTAAACCAAAAGTTTGCAAGACATGATACAATTTTATTAACACCATATTTTAGCTTATAAAGACTCCTAATTAAGAAATTTACCTAATTAAATTTGTATTTATCCCTAATTAAATGTATTTTAAAAAGCTTAAAATAATAAAAAAATTAATTAATTACGAAAAAAATTTTATTTAACTAGAAAATTATAAGTGACATTTTAGTGACAAAATTATAGTAATATCTTATCTAAATTTTGTATAATTAGATCTACAATGAAAAATACCTATTTCGACTTTTTACGGAAAAAGCCGAAAAATTAGCCGATTACCGAAAAACTGCCTAAACGATTTTCGAAGGGTTACAATCTTCCCCCCTTAAAGAAATTCGGTCCCCGAATTTAAAATTTAACTACGCGTACCTTCAAGAAGATGGGGATATCTCTTCCTCATCTCGACCTCGGTCTCCCAAGTGACCTCCTCGCTGTTCGGGCCACGCCAAAGGATCTTGACGGACGGTATAACCTTCGACCTCAATTTCTTCACCTACCGATCGAAAATGACCACCGGCTGCTCAGTGAAAGAAAGATCACGCTCTAGCTGGATCGTCTGGTGCTGAATCGCCTGGGAAGGATCATGAAGGTACTTGCGGAGCATCGAGACGTGGAATACGGGGCGAACATCGGGGAAGCTAGGCGGAAGAGCTAACCGATAAGCGACTGGACCAACACGCTCTAGGATTTTGAAAGGACCAACATATCTAGGACTCAGTTTCCCTTTCCGCCCAAATCTCATCACACCTTTCATCGGAGAGACCTTCAGGAAAACATGATCGCCAATAGCGAACTCGAGTCGGCGATGGCGCCTGTCAGCATAAGATTTCTGCCTGCTCTGTGCCGCTCTCATCCTGTCCCGAATCAGCTGTATCTTCTCGGTCGTCTCCTGTACAATCTGCGGCCCCAAAATACTGCTCTCCCTGAGCTCTGTCCAACATACAGGCGATCGGCATCTCCTCCCATATAAAGCCTCAAAAGGTGCCATCTGAATCGTCTCCTGGAAGCTATTATTGTAGGAAAACTCGATCAAAGGCAAATGACGATCCCAGCTACCACCGAAATCTAAAACACAAGCTCTGAGCATGTCCTCAAGAGTCTGAATCGTACGCTCCGACTGACCGTCAGTCTGTGGATGAAAGGCTGTGCTAAAACTCAATCGGGTGCCCAAAGCTTCCTGAAGTTTCTGCCACAATCGGCTGGTAAACTGGGTGCCACGGTCAGACACGATGCAAGTCGGAACACCATGCAGTCGCACTATCTCATCAATATAAACCTGGGCGTACTGAGAAAATCCAAAAGTGGTCTTCACTGGCAGAAAGTGGGCCACTTTCGTCAGTTGATCCATAATCACCCAAATAGAGTCGTACCCTCGACTGGTCCTGGGTAGACCCACAACGAAGTCCATGGAGACCTGCTCCCACTTCTACTCAGGGATGGGCAAAGGCTGTAACTCGCCGGCTGGCCTCTGGTGCTCGGCCTTGACTTGCTGACAAGTCAGGCATCTCGACACAAAGTCTGTAATATTCTTCTTCATCCCGTCCCACCAGTAAAGCTCTCTCAAATCACGGTACATTTTGGTGGAACCCGGA
Source organism: Agapanthus africanus (assembly GCA_030015575.1). Lineage (NCBI taxonomy): Eukaryota > Viridiplantae > Streptophyta > Magnoliopsida > Asparagales > Amaryllidaceae > Agapanthus > Agapanthus africanus. Next base: position 620,926,373 of record CM057341.1, read on the forward strand.
TGCACACTGTATACTGATCTATGTGCCTCCTCGAGAATATCACGCCTCAGTCCCTCTGAATCTGGCACGCACAGTCGAGTCCCAAATCGAAGTATCCCCTGATCATCAATCATGAACTCGGAGACTCTGCCCTGCCGAATCTGCTCAATAATCTCTAAGATACGGGCGTCGCCAGACTGTGCCTCACGGATACGGTCAAGTAACTGTGGGCGTGCTCTGAAATAGGCCAGCTGTCCCCCTGAAGAAGTAAACTCGAACTGCACCCTGCTGTCACATAACACCTGCCAATCCGCCGTCGACTGCATCTGTACTGCGCTCAAACAAGATAAGCTACCTCCGGGCCTCCTACTCAAAGCATCTGCCACCACATTCGCCTTGCCCGGATGGTATAAAATCTCGCAGTCATAATCCTTCACCAACTCCATCCAACGGCGTTGTCTCAGGTTCAGGTCTCGCTGCTGGAAGATATACTTCAAACTCTTGTGGTCAGTGAATATCTGGCACGACTCACCGTATAGGTAATGTCTCCAGATCTTAAGTGCAAATACCACTGCAGCCATCTCTAAATCATGGGTGGGGTAGTTCAGCTCGTGTTTCCTCAGCTGCCGAGAAGCAGACGCGATAACTCTGTCGTGCTGCATCAACACACATCCCAGCCCCACTCTAGAAGCATCACAATATACCACGAACCCTCCTGATCCTGAAGGCAATGCTAACACTGGTGCAGTAGTCAGACGATTCTTCAACTGCTGGAAGCTATCCTCACATGCCGGGGTCCAATCAAAAGGAACCCCTTTCCGTGTCAACCCGGTCAAAGGTGCAGCAATGCGGGAGAAATCCTGGACGAAACGTCGATAATAGCCGGCCAGACCTAGAAAGCTGCGAACCTCAGTAACTGATACTAGTCTAGGCCAACGCTGAACTGCCTCGATCTTCTTTGGGTCCACGCAAATACCATCTCTCGTCACCACATGACCCAAGAAGTCGACACTGTCTAACCAGAATGCGCACTTGGAGAATTTGGCGAACAGCTGATGCTCCCTCAAAGTCTGCAATGTGATACGTAAGTGCTGCTCATGCTCCTCCCGGCTCCGAGAATAAACCAAGATGTCGTCAATGAACACAATAATGAACTGATCGAGATACGGCCTGAATACGCGGTTCATCAAATCCATAAATGCTGCCGGGGCATTGGTGAGCCCGAACGACATCACCAAGAACTCATAATGACCATATCGAGTATGAAAAGCGGTCTTCGGAATATCCTCCTTCCGAACCCGCAACTGGTGATAACCTGATCGTAAATCAACCTTCAAGAAGAACCCTGCACCCTGGAGCTGATCGAATAAGTCATCAATGCGGGGTAGGGGATACCTGTTCCGCACAGTAACCCGGTTCAGCTGACGATAATCAATGCATAAGCGCATACTTCCGTCCTTCTTCTTAACAAACAAGACGGGAGCACCCCAAGGTGACACACTCGGTCGGATAAGCCCTTTGTCCAGCAAGTCCTGTAACTGATCCTTTAGCTCTCTCAGCTCCGCCGGGGCCATCCGATACGGAGGTATAGAAATAGGCCCCGTGCCGGGGATCAAGTCAATACAGAACTCAATCTCGCGCTCTGGTGGCAGACCAGGCAGCTCGTCAGGGAATACATCAGGGAACTCTCTCACAATAGGGACCTGGTCCAAAGGAACCTCTATGGAGCTAGTATCACAAACATAGGCTAAGAATCCCTGACACCCTTTTCTTAAGAGCTGACCAGCGCGAAGAGAAGAAATCAAGCTGGGAAAGGTAGCGCTACGATCTCCCTGAATAATAAGTACCGTCTCACCAGGAAAACTGAATCTGACTGCTTTTTCACGGCAGTCCACGGATGCATAACAGGTGGCTAGCCAGTCCATACCAAGAAGAACGTCAAAGTCTAGCATATCGAGGAGAATCAAATCAACTGAAGAATCTCTCTCCCCGATACGAACGGAACACGATCGGTACACAAAACGGGCAACAAAAGACTCGCCTACCGGGGTAATAACGACAAGCGGCTGATCTAACGGAGAAGACTCTTGGCCCAACCTCGGTGCAAAATACGTGGATACATAGGAATGTGTATAGCCTGGATCAAATAATACTCGTGCATCAAAAGAACATACTGGCAGAGTACCTGTCACGACGGCATTTGATGCCTGTGCATCCTGAGGAGTCAATGCGAACACTCGGGCCTGTCCACCACTAATAGCTGGCTGTGCTCTGCCTCTACCTCGGCCTCTGCCTCTGCCTCTGTCGCCTCGTCCTCTCGGAACCGGACCGCCACGCCCACGGCCTCTAGAAGCATCTGGCTGGCGTGAAGCATCATCAGGAGTAGGAAGTAAAGCTCTCTGAGAAGGTGGTGAGGGTGGTAAAGTCACATGCGGGACTGTCGCCGCGCCCTGGCGTCCTATGGTACAGTCTCTGACACGGTGGTACTGACTCCCACACCGAAAACATCCTGGAGACGACTGCTGGGTCTGTGGATATGAACCAAATAACTAACCTCGTCTCAATCCTCTGCCTCCACCATCTCCCGGAAATAATTTATCGCGGTGTCTACCCATCTGCCGCTGAGCTGGCGTATCAGTACGGATCCTCTTCAGCCCAGAAACGACCGGAGTCTTTGAAATACGCTCCTCCAAAAGTAAGGCTGCATCCATCGCGGCTGCGTATGTATCAAAGTGCTGGGTGCCGATGGCAAGGAATAGCTGTGTATCATGCCCTCGTACAAACCTCTTTATTCTCTTCTCTTCTGTGTCGACTAGGTACGGAGCATATCGAGACAACTGGGTAAACTGTATATCATACTCCGACACCGTCATCCCAGGAGTCTTGCGCAAAGACTCAAAACTACGGGCGTGAGCATCTCGGACACTCTACGGAAGAAAACGGGCAAGAAATGCAGCTGTAAACTCATCCCAGGTCATAGAAGGCAAACCTGCAGCTCGGCATCTCTCTACTGAGTCGTACCATGTCTGGGCAAGACCCTCCAGACGAAAACTCGCAAACTCCACCAATCTATCATCAGAACACCTCAACGAACGGCAAATCCGAGCCATCCTATCAAGAAATGCCTGTGGGTCCTCTGTCGCATCTGTACCGGTAAAAGCTGGAGGTCTCAATCTCATGAACTCCTGTAGTGAAACAGGGATAGTCTCCGTAGTAGCAGCAGGAGTGACCATCTGTGCAGCAGGTACGATCGTGGTCTGTGCGGTGGAAGGAACGTCCTCGGATCTCTGTGCCCGGCTGGACTCAACTAAAGATCCCATCATCTGCCGCAACTCTTGCATGCCGGCCTCTAATCTGGCAAGACGGCCAGGATAAGGCGGATCAGTAGGACCCTGAGGGGTAGGCGTATCCTCCCGCTCGATCCTCGCCTCAGACGAGCCCGCTCGAATCTCATCCCTAGCGGCAGCCCGCTGAGCTCTCGTAGTCTTTGGCGGCATCGAAGCTGGAATAAGAAACAGGACTGATAAGACCATTGCAATTGAATCAAGGAATGCAAGGAATCAAGAAAGGAAATACAAGCAATTATGTCCTAAGGTCACTTAGGCGGAGTACCGTATCGTAAGTATGCCGCAGATCATACCCACGGTACGCCACTCTGCTTCAGTCACCTACTCCATCTACCAAGTCGTCCTACACTCAGAAAGGTAAAACCTACGCTCTGATACCAACTTTGTCACGACCCGAAAGTACGGAACGTAATTGGCACTTAGATTACGAGACGTCTAAAGGCGTACCGTAACCTATGTCAGCCAAAGCCCAGAAAATCTAAACCAAAATCAAAAGAGAGTGAAGGAAAACCTTTAATGAAAACGGTTTTAAAATCATTTAAGTTGCATAGAATCCCTTTTAAAACATAAAAAATTTCCGAAAATTTCGGCAGAGTCTCCCCTGTATTTTCTATCCCCCAAAATGGGTACAACAAGATAATACATATGAAATCGTAAAAATGGCATCCCCAAGCGGGAGCAAGCTCTTCGCCCAAGGCAGATCACAACCACATGCAATATATAAGCAATACCAAGAAAATAGCATAGAAGAAACCCAAAATATCAGAAAACGCAACGCCGGCTCAAGTGAGCTCGACCCAAAAGAAACCACCAATATACAAATCTCTCAGTCTCATCACTATGTCGCATATACAATATATAAAGTGGTAGATGGAGAATCCTATATACAATGATAAAGCAAAAGATATAAAATATGCTCGCAACACACCTACGGGCGATGTCGCGAGTCTGCACAAAAAGAGCTGATGATAAGATAGCCGCCGCTACAAGAGTGACGGGTCCGACCTGCAAGACACTGTGGCACAACGGGGGTGAGTTGCCAGCTCGTGAGTAAATATAACATCTAGTAAGGCAATCGTAAGAATGCACGCAATGCGGAACAACCTGTATGTCCATATATGATATAATATCTCTAGTATGCATGAACATGTATGCAATGTCTTTTCCAACTCTTTAAGTGTTTTAAATGTTAAGGTTACTGCGTTCTTAACTTTTAGAAAATGAATATCTGTACAATAGCTAAGTATCATCAAGAAATCATCTGAAAACCCGTGTCAAGCATCGACACCAAATAGGAATCATATCTGTCTCAATATCGGGCTCCGTCAGTCCGGATCGGCCCATATCATGAATCTCACGACAACGGTCGGTATCCTCTGGATATCCGCCGCGCCAGACATCACCGGTAGGTAGTCTTCCCCTGCCAGGCTCATCGTCTACAACTCGATCTTCTTGCCCCGGGGTACCATACCGGGCCCACTATGTATCCGAGACGGTTCATCCACTCCTCGAATCGGGTCTCGAAATCCAACAGAAAACATGAAAACTCATGGTGGACGACACATACCTCACGAGAAAACCGCAACTTTGTTTTGAAAATGATAAATATAAGGTTTTGTTAAATTCTTGCGGTTTTTCCCCAAAAATCCAGAAATCGCAGAAAACTGAAATCACCGAGAAAATCATAGTGTCCACATGTTATATATGATAAATGTCTATGATATCAATGCATACGATGTGAATTTTGCTAGAAATCTATATAAATATGATGATGATGCGAGGTATACGTATGCTATGCAATTTCATATATCAAGCATGAATGCAAGTGGCGATATTATGATAAACAGGTTCTATAGTGCACGTGGCATGGCAATTACCAAAGGCGTGTGTGTCACATGAATAGTGCGCGTGCAACAGATGCCAATGGTAATGGTGTTCGTGTCCTACGAAGTGTTATCGCATATGTGCATATAGATATCCATGCAATCTAGCATACTATTAACTATAAGGGTATGCAATGTCAATGAAGGGGTAAGCTAACTAACAACATGAATCTTACAAGAGATAAGGAAATCCTAATTAGGCGGCTCATCGCGCCATCCAGACGATTCCCCCATAGATGAATACATCTACTCACCTGAAATCTCCGCTAATCTGATCCGGCCACCGCCTTGCTTTTTCGTGCCGTGTCTGAAGTTTCCCCGACCGATCCTATATTTGCATAATATCGAGCATAAGATTACAAAACCTAAAACAATGCAAGTCACAACATACAATTATCCACGCTCTCGTATTAATCATAGCATGCACTCGGTGCGCGGAAAAACGCACGAAAATCGCTAACCATTAACTAGAATTGTCATTTCGGGAAAATCGACTAAACTACTGTTAGTTATATGTATGCCCTAGAGGCCATTGCTATACATAGGATGTATATTGCAGTGGATGCTGGGACATATATAGGGAGGACTTTCTTGCTCGACATGATAGTATGCTATCTGGTTGCTCTTTACCTTAACGTGTACACTGATTGTCTCTCTGTTACATGTTGGTAAAACCCTTAGGATGTGTACTTGACTACCTGGACTATGATGCGGATCATACTAGTGGGGACATGGTAGTCCATAAGTACATCCTTCACAGTCCCTAGTCGTGGGTATATCGAGACGGGGCATCGATATACCACAGTAGACTAGCGTATACCTTCTCGACCCATACAGATGGGCGATGGATGATCCCATATCCATTGGTGTTTGACATCAGAGATGATATACGGGTGCTCAGTAGAGACTGGGTACACTGGACGGACTCGCCGAGAACTCCCAGATGGTATTATACCTCACGTCAGATGGCAGTTCTCTGGTGACACTGGTACAGAGTAGTCTGTTGACCCGAGATCGTCATAGAGTCTTGTGTGGTTCCCACTGTGCTTTGATTTCCATCTTACCACGTCCAAGAGGGCGTGCAAAACGGTGGTTTTTGGGTACAGTCCCGAGTCACATGGAGGCAATGAGCGATAGGAGGGGATTCGTCTCTCCCGGTATAGGGAGTTGATGTTGCGCTGTGTTCGATTGGCTATAACAGGAAATCCCTGGCCAGGGTTGCTGAGATTTACTGGTAAGTGTTACTAGTAGTTTCTCGAATTGTTATAGACCTCATATCGACACGACTTATCGAGCTATTGGGGTCTGACGTTTACCACCCCTAGGCGAGATATGCGACATATCAGACGATCAGACCGGACTGTACGGTAGTGTTACTGGTTGGAATCACAGGAGTATGAGCGGGCTTGCTCGTCGATCTTCTGATCGCTCAATACCCGGGTGGCCGTTACGTTTAGCAGACCGCTTGCGGCTTGTGGGTGCTTGATATGATCATCACCTGCTGCCGGCGTATTGACGAGTCTTTAGAGTCCTACACAGAGGTTTCCTGGCTCAAGCGAAACGAAATAGGAGCGCATATGAGATATTTGCGGGACCGAGAATAATGCGAGTATGTGATACCATATTTCATTCTCGCGATGAATGTATCGATTAGGTTATATGCGATATACCCTAGTTATCGAATCAAGGATTGATTCGATAAACCGATACATTGGATACTAGTCGGTTATATACGATATGACCGGATCGTTAAATCAAGTGTTGATTTAATGATTTAATGCATAATTATATATTTGATATATTACTTTGCATTAACTAGTATCGGTTCACTTTAATTGGATTTTCTCGCTCGGATGTGCACATTGTATATTCGATATAGTTTTGTGCACATGATTGTATCATGTTTGATGATGCATGCTTCCTTGGTTTGTGTTAAAGATTGATCCATGGTTATTTAAATGGTTAGGGTTTTGTTTTTCATATACATTTATTTATTCATTTATTTCTTTGGAAAATATAATGCATAAAGATAAAATGGTGGCTTTTATTTTTGTTTCTTTCATGAACATTCATGAAGGTTTGAATAAAGTGACCATTTTGTCTCATGCTTAACCCTAACCACTATACCTAACCATGGTCCTCTCTCTACACTTAACCATGGTGTGATTATGATAAGAATAGATTTTATTTTCCATTATTCTTATTCTTATCATAACAATAATTTATCTTCTTCTTCTTCATCTTCTTCAAGTGAAGAAAGCTATGCTCCATCAATGGTGATTGATGAATTAGAGTGAGAAATCCAATTCTAAAGTCTACCCACTTCCTATTTCTTCATCCTCTACCTCTTGCCAAGTAGTAGAGTGTGTTTCCTTCACAAGTTTTCATGGCTTGGTGAAGGTGGAGCTTGATCTAGTGATGCTTCGACGTAGATCATCTTCGGCACGTCGTCGATGACCTAGCCCGCTTCTTCTCCGATGAAGCCGACGCAAGAGCCCGGATTTCGATTTGGACAGCGAGGATACTTCGTCACGGAGCCGTGGAGGTGGAGGACCGGATCTACAAAGGTTGTATTTCCGTATTCTTATAGTTAAGTGTTAACTAGTTGCTTTTTCGCCTAGACATCTAGCCAACGATCCGTACACTAGGGTTTCTCGGCTCCATAATTTTTGAAATTGGCATGGTTGATGCCTTCTGAGACCTGTTGAGAATGCCTAGGAACCCTACAGTGGTATCAGAGCCTAGCTAGAGCCTTAGGCGAAGTCTAGACGCAATTTGATGTCCGAACGAACCCGAAACCCAATTCAAAACATGCTCTCTGTCCTTTTTCTAAAATCTGGGATTTTTCAACATTAAAAATATGCAGAAAATCAAGCAGGGTTTTCTAGGAATTACTGTAAATTTCGTGGACCTAATTCAACTATCCCACCGCGGTTCCGCGGCATGAGCAAGGCTCATGCGGCGGATCCGCGGCCGTACGGCCACAGTATTTAAATTATTTAGCACAGTAATTCTTAGTTTCCAGTGGTGATTTTTCTGGGAATTTTTAATATTTTTTCAAGAGTTGAATTTTCTGGGGTTGTTTTGGGGATTCGATGTTTCGATCGGGGTATCAGATTTTGTCTATGTGGCTTTCCGGATAATTTTTAGAATATGTTAAAAAGTTTGACTGGATATAAATACCCAATTTTTCCCCTGTCGGGAAATTTCCAACTGTTGGATTTTTCCGCACTTTAACGACGTTCTAAGTAGTGCAAGTAACGCGATGGACCCTCTAGAAGACAACAAACCTTAACTCGATTATGTGACCGTCTTGAACTGCCCTTAGAACCTTCGGGTTTGGGGCAGTACGGCGTGCCACATGTGAGGCGTTGGCTTGACCCTTCTACGGCTGGACCGTTGGTACTGAGGCACGAACTGAATGTTGTTAGACTTATGTTTCATGTGTTGATCTATATTGGGAAAACTTGGGTGTTCGATTGTTCGATCGGAAAGATTAACATTTTCTATTTATCCGGAATGTGATACAATAATTGGAATTCACAAGTAGTTATGGGATAACTGAATGAATGTTATAAACATAGCACTTTAGTCTCACTTGATCGGTTGCCACGGAATTTTGATGCGATCAAAAGTCCGTCGCAATCACGTAGCGTACGCGGATACTCGCCGGGTAAACTTAATAGACAGCCTCACTCCATAGCCCCGACCAAGTGACTGTAGGAGAACCCCGTCGCCGAAAGCATCCGTCCGGGTGCTCGCGGTAGCGGTGTTCCGCCTTGGTACACTTCGTCGACGGCATCGGGGGTGCAGCCGTCTACTAAAGTTTGCGACGAGCATTCGATCAGGATGTCGGGAATCTTGTTGAATTGCCCGACTTGATATTGAAAAGTGTTTTCGATAATGAGACTAAAATGCGGGGTTTATAATTGTTAGGCATGCGATGTCTAAGTAATTCATTTGGTCAGGCATGCGATATCTGAGGTGGTTGTGGATTCCAACTGTTGTAGTTTTACACTTTCTTTTCTGTGACCGTAAGTGTAATATGTGATATCGCCGGTTTCGTTGCTATATGTCAACGACAATTGGGATGCGCATATTTACTTACGTTGATGACATGTGATGTTATGTGTTGCTGGATATGTTATATTGGATCGTCGTGTTTGAATAGCCGGGGGTTTTTATGTGAGATGAGTGTTTTTCATTTTCATTCATGTAAAAACTTGTATGTAATATTCTTTTATAGGGGCACTTCCAGGTTGCGGAAGATGTCACCCTTTGTATATTATTTACTTTTCCGCACTAGGATAGACCCGAGGAGGGGAGCACAAGTAACCGGGTTCTGGAGTCCAGTGGGAGACCAACTCGAGGAGTCGAGTCCGGGTCTCCTAACTCTAGAATTGGTAGGGTTACTTGCCGCTCTCGTAGGGGTCTAGGGGTGTGGGTTTGGCTATTCATCACGACCGTGGAATCCGTGTTTTATACTAGCTCGTATTGAAAACACGGACGTCCTAGTATATCCAATGTTTCATATGTTTCTTCTGCTGCGATATCTGTGATGTGATCATGTGATGTTCTGTGATGGATACAGTATATAGTATATATGATATATTATATAGACGTTACTTATGTTTTACACCCGCGCTAGCCCTGCCCCGCTCTGCCGTTAGTTACCTAACCTAACGGTGCACGAGGGGACATCGAGGCGAATGCGGATGGCATAAGTGTATGTCGTATTTATCTGTGATGGTTAGGTACTTAAATGATGGGACTTCATTAATGTGATTAATGAAATAAAAGAAACCTAAGATGTTGTAGAATCGAATTTCAAAATTAAAACAGGTAGCTACAGTTCTTGCTTTGCACAGCGGTATATGTGATATATCCTGCACCTTATTCGATGAGGAAAGGACCGAAATCCCTTCACCGGGAGTGACTCCTTTAGCAATAACTAGCAGATGCTACACACTCGGTTTGTCTTTTGATTGCTTCTAAGTGTTTTTGCTTTGCACAGTGATATATGTGATATATCCCGCACCTCATTCGACGAGGAAAGGACCGACGATCCCTTCACCGGGAGTGACTCCTTTAGAAAAACTAGAAAAGCCTCAAAAGCACTCCATTTTTAAAATCATTTGATTCTACAACGATATCAAGTTCATTACGCAATAGGTTTTCAGAAAAACCTGTCGTAGCCCTCCGTCATTTCAGATAAATCCTATTTAGTATTCGTGCTACGTTTGTTGACCTCCGTCAAGGCGTAGTGTGCGGTAGCTAACTAGTATTTATCTGTTTATGCATATGATGCAGATTGGATTAGGGTAGTCGTGCGGCCTTGTTGACCTCCGTCAAGGGTCGTGCTGGTGGGTTTAGTTCGATCAAGAAATGACGGGTTGAACTTGACTAGTAGCCGATGGTTTGTTGACCTCCATCAAGGTCATAGGGTGCTAGGGGCAAAATATTATCGGGAATTTCAAGTGTTGAAATTTGCAATGAGATTGCATACCTTCTATGAGATAGTTGGATCCCGATACCCGCTGCGAGTAATTGTTACTCCTGGGAGAGTTTTATACATTACAATTAGCTGATCAAGTAGGTGTCTAGAAAGGTGTTAACGAGGTTACGCCTCTGGGAAAACGAGGTTTACATTAATTAGGTTCGTGCGAAAGCACGGGGGACCTCCCTCAAAGTACCGACACTGGCCTGGCCGAAAGATTGGCGAACTTGTAGTGTGTAATTAATCCCGGCTAGTCTTTCCTTTTAGGGTTTGAAGGAAGATTTGATAAAAAGCAGTGGGAGCCATCCTGATTAGATAAAATAAAAACCAATCTATACTTGCAAGAGCGCACGTTGAGTGTTTTCTTCTCTCTCTCCAGGTAGCGACCATATCACGCCTTAATCAAGATAATAATACGGAATATTGACCGAACCCGCTTGTTATACTGAGCTGGGGAACGTTGGTCCCGCTCCAACTTATAATTGTTATAAGACAGAGCAGGAAATTGGGGAATACCAGATTTCCCGTGCCGCCCAAACGAAGAGAGTGCATGTTGATGCATCATCTTCGGGTATGTTCATTACAGAGGACTGTTTCTCAGTATCCTTTACGTCCTGGGTATGTGATACCGGATCAGGATCCCGCATATGTAATATGTTACATAGGACTACAGAAAGGTAAAGAACTGAGAACGGGTGATAAGTTTCATGAGGCAGAAAACGGGGCAAGAGTTGCAGCCAAGTCTGTTGGTCACTGTCACCCTGTATTACCAGAGTACATTGATTCTGAACAAATGCTATTAGATACCGAACCTGATATACAAAATCATATCTATCTCTTTATTAGTAAAGAAATGATAAAATTTTGTATTGTTGGATTATGTTTTGAACATTTCCTATATCAAAAGTTGATCGGATCAGGCACGTTATCTAAAAGCATTGATGTTCTAAATCAAACTATAGTTCTTTAGTATACTGAACACACACAAGAGGAAGAGTTCAGAAATGAACGAATCCTTCTTGAGGTATTGTAGACTAGGTCAAATCAATGCGACCCGACTAGCTAAAGTTACATATAGATGCAAATTTAAATTAGTTTGAATTTACATCTTGTGAAACTTGCCAGTCATGTCACAAAGATACGATGACCATAGCTCTGTTTACTGGAAACAGAGAAAAAGTTGATGAACTCTTGGGATGATACATGTTGATGTATGTAAGGTCTCCTGTCTACACATGCCAAGATCGGTTCTTTGTACTTCATTACATTCTTTGATGATCTCTTAAGATTCAGACATATGTTCCTGTTGAAACACAAGTCCGAACCTTTTGAGATATTCACAGAATATAAGCTAGAAGTAGAGAACCAAAATACGGGTATAAGTATTATGTCCTATGATGAGATCAGGGAGGAGAATACTTCAGCATGGAATTCCTGGACTATTCTAAAGGAGAATGAGATTCTCTCTCAGCATTACTCCTCCGTATACACCATAGCACGATGGTATATCGGGGTGGAGCAATCACACCCTATGTGATAAGGTGTGCTCTATGATGAGTAATACTGAGTTACCTGTTTCCTATTTTGGGAGTTATGCGCTTGAGAAGCTGCATACCTATTGAACAGGGTTCCAATCAAATCAGTTGCCTACCGCTTCATATGTGATATGGAATGGGAAGAACCCATGTCTTAAGTTAGTTAAGATTTGGGGTTGTCCGGCCTATGTCTAAAAACAAAATCCGGACAAGCTCGAGGCAAGGTCTGTAATGTAGAACTGGAAAGGTTCCAGCTATACAAACTACAGTAGATGATTTGATAGAGCCAAAGGATTCAGTAGATTCCAATGAACCTCAGCCTCTCCGCCGATCTAGTAGGGTTCCTCACCCGCCTGAGAGATACTTCGGTTTCTCTATGACAGTGGGAGCAAGGATTGCATCATGAGATGATGACCTAACTAGCTTCGATCTGGGTATCAGGAGTAAGACTCTGTAAGAATGGCTGGATGCTTAGTGATCTGAGATGGAATCCATGTACACCAACAAAGTATGGACTTTGGTTGCTATATCTGAAGGGTTAAATCCCCATCAGGAGCAAGTATATCTTGAGAAGATTACTTGGTGTAGATGGAAAAGTTGAGACTTTCAAAGCTAGACTTGTTAAAGGTTTTCGTCATCGACCAGGTATGGATAATGATGAAACCTTTTCAAGTAGCTATGCTTAAGTCCATCCAGATCCTACTTGTCACGGCTACATACCATGACTACGATATCTGGTGGTTGGGTGTCATGACTGCTTTTCTAAATGATGTTTTAGAAGAGTGCGTCTATAAGTACACAGCCAGAGGGCTTCGTAGACAGTGGGAGAAGCGGAAACGTGTGCAAGATGCTTTATAGGATTAAAGCAGGCATCGCGGAGTTGGAACATCTGTTTTGATGGATTAGTCAAAGAGTTTGACATCATCAAAATGGTAGATGAACCTTGTATAAACAAAAAGGTAGTAGGGAGTATGGTAGTGATCCTCGTAGAGTACGTGGATGACATACTCTTGATAAGAAAGGAGTTTCCTATGCTACGCTCGGCCAATCTACATTTATCACAATGATTCTCTATAGGATCAAAGTGACACCTCCTAAATCCTGAGTTTGGATCTATGAGATAGATCTAAATGGATGTTAGGCTACTCACTAGTTGTAGTGAGATGGTATCAGTTGATCCTGGGGAGAATCACTGGAAGGGTTCCAGGGTGATAAAGACGACTGAATGTCAGTCGCAGGCATTCTCTTTACCCTCAGTAAAGGGACGGTATGTTGGAAGAGTTCCAAGCTAGATACCGTGACAGACTAGACGATAAAGGCACGATACATCGCTACTAAAGATGCTACCAAAGAGGCTGTTTGGGTGTATATTGGTTCATGAGATGAACTATGTTCCTCCCATTGTGTGACAATGGAGTTGTGGCTTATGCCAAGGAACGCCGGTCCCATCAGTGATCCAGACATATTCTAAGGAAGTGTCACCTGATCATGGAGATGGTTGATCTCCAGGGTGATCGAGGTTTGGAGAGTAGACTCAGAGGACAAATACAGCGGATACACTCACAAAGGCCTGTTCCCAGAGAGAGATTTTTATGGGATGGTTGAGTATGAGATACTACAACCACTGCTATCAGATGGCCCTAGTGCAAGTGGGAGATTGTTAGTTATATGTATGCCCTAGAGGCCATTGCTATACATAGGATGTATATTGCAGTGGATGCTGGGACATATATAGGGAGGACTTTCTTGCTCGACATGATAGTATGCTATCTGTTTGCTCTTTACCTTAACGTGTACACTGATTGTCTCTCTGTTACATGTTGGTAAAGCCCTTAGGATGTGTACTTGACTACCTGGACTATGATGCGGATCATACTAATGGGGACATGGTAGTCCATAAGTACATCCTTCACAGTCCCTGGTCGTGGGTATATCGAGACGGGGCATCGATATACCAGAGTAGAATAGCGTATACCTTCTCGACCCATACAGATGGGCGATGGATGATCCCATATCCATTGGTGTTTGACATCAGAGATGATATACGGGTGCTCAGTAGAGACTGGGTACACTGGACGGACTCGCCGAGAACTCCCAGATGGTATTATACCTCACGTCAGATGGTAGTTCTCTGGTGACACTGGTACAGAGTAGTCTGTTGACCCGAGATCGTCATAGAGTCTTGTGTGGTTCCCACTGTGCTTTGATTTCCACCTTACCATGTCCAAGAGGCCGTGCAAAACGGTGGTTTTTGGGTACAGTCCCGAGTCACATGGAGGTAATGAGCGATAGGAGGGGATTCGTCTCTCCCGGTATAGGGAGTTGATGTTGCGCTGTGTTCGATTGGCTATAACAGGAAATCCCTGGCCATGGTTGCTGAGATTTACTGGTAAGTGTTACCAGTAGTTTCTCGAATTGTTATAGACCTCATATCGACACGACTTATCGAGCTATTGGGGTCTGACGTTTACCACCCCTAGGCGGGATATGCGACATATCAGACGATCAGACCGGACTGTATGGTAGTGTTACTGGTTGGATTCACAGGAGTATGAGCGGGCTTGCTCGTCGATCTTCTGATCGCTCAATACCCGGGTGGCCGTTACGTTTAGCAGACCGCTTGCGGCTTGTGGGTGCTTGATATGATCATCACCTGCTGCCGGCGTATTGACGAGTCTTTAGAGTCCTACACAGAGGTTTCCTGGCTCAAGCGAAACGAAATAGGAGCGCATATGAGATATGTGCGGGACCGAGAATAATGCGAGTATGTGATACCGTATTTCATTCTCGCGATGAATGTATCGATTAGGTTATATGCGATATACCCTAGTTATCGAATCAAGGATTGATTCGATAAACCGATACATTGGATACTAGTCGGTTATATACGATATGACCGGATCGTTAAATGAAGTGTTGACTTAATGCATAATTATATATTTGATATATTACTTTGCATTAACTAGTATCGGTTCACTTTAATTGGATTTTCTCGCTCGGATGTGCACATTGTATATTCGATATAGTTTTGTGCACATGATTGTATCATGTTTGATGATGCATGCTTCCTTGGTTTGTGTTAAAGATTGATCCATGGTTATTTAAATGGTTAGGGTTTTGTTTTTCATATACATTTATTTATTCATTTATTTCTTTGGAAAATATAATGCATAAAGATAAAATGGTGGCTTTTATTTTTGTTTCTTTCATGAACATTCATGAAGGTTTGAATAAAGTGACCATTTTGTTTCATGCTTAACCCTAACCACTACACCTAACCATGGTCCTCTCTCTACACTTAACCATGGTGTGATTATGATAAGAATAGATTTTATTTTCCATTATTCTTATTCTTATCATAACAATAATTTATCTTCTTCTTCTTCATCTTCTTCAAGTGAAGAAAGCTATGCTCCATCAATGGTGATTGATGAATTAGAGTGAGAAATCCAATTCTAAAGTCTACCCACTTCCTATTTCTTCATCCTCTACCTCTTGCCAAGTAGTAGAGTGTGTTTCCTTCACAAGTTTTCATGGCTTGGTAAAGGTGGATCTTGATCTAGTGATGCTTCGACGTAGATCATCTTCGGCACGTCGTCAATGACCTAGCCCGCTTCTTCTCCGATGAAGCCGACGCAAGAGCCCGGATTTCGATTTGGACAGCGAGGATACTTCGTCACGGAGCCGTGGAGGTGGAGGACCGGATCTACAAAGGTTGTATTTCCGTATTCTTATAGTTAAGTGTTAACTAGTTGCTTTTTCGCCTAGACATCTAGCCAACGATCCGTACACTAGGGTTTCTCGGCACCATAATTTTTGAAATTGGCATGGTTGATGCCTTGTGAGACCTCTTGAGAGTGCCTAGGAACCCTACAACTACAACCCGACTAGACGAAACCCCGCGTTCGCGCATTCTAATAATCCTATACGAAGCTAATAATATTGCTAACCTAACGTAAATTGAACGCATTCTATTTTTCGTAAAAATCTAGCAAGCAAATTCAACGCCGATTCAATGCAAACATCGAAATTTAACGATTTAGCGAGCAGATAAATACACCATTAACCACTACAACCAATTAGAAACCCAAAGCCCTAATTTAATCCTAACAACTATGCTTCAAACCCTAGTTTTAAAATCAATCCTTCTCTTGATTTTTGCTAAACAACATTTACCACTAAACTAATATTTAGAATTTCAATTCTAGCATAATTAAACCACAAGTTAACAAAAAGATAAGAATTTTCACCTCTCAAGCTTGAACCTTAGCTTGATCAAGTCACCAAGAAGCCTCCTTTCATCTAGTTTTTGAACCAATTTGGGTAGAAGAGAGAGTGGTTTAGGGTTTGGCCTTGAATGAAGATGGAAAAATGTGAATTTTTATTGATTTTTAGCAAGAAAAAGAAGCAAGAATGAAGTGGGAAGTGGGGAAATTCTGCAGAATTGGGGTCGGCTGCAGCAAGAGGAGGAGGTGGGGAAATTTTGGAGAAGTTTCTAGTTCATTACAAAATCATATGTTATCATTTCATGCTTTCATGTCAACTTTTTTACAAAAAAAACCCCTTTTTTACCTCATTTTTCATTAAATTTCCCACCTTTAAACCAAAAGTTTGCAAGACATGATACAATTTTATTAACACCATATTTTAGCTTATAAAGACTCCTAATTAAGAAATTTACCTAATTAAATTTGTATTTATCCCTAATTAAATGTATTTTAAAAAGCTTAAAATAATAAAAAAATTAATTAATTACGAAAAAAAATTATTTAATTAGAAAATTATAAGTGACATTTTAGTGACAAAATTATAGTAATATCTTATCTAAATTTTGTATAATTAGATCTACAATGAAAAATACCTATTTCGACTTTTTACGGAAAAAGCCGAAAAATTAGCCGATTACCGAAAAACTGCCTAAACGATTTTCGAAGGGTTACAGTTACTCTCTCTAAGAACTCTTGCACAAAGACTGATGAAGAGAGAGCTCGCATGACCATTATACCCTATGCTTCAGCATTTGGATCTATAATGTATGCGATGTTATGTACACGCCCAGATGTAGCTTATGCACTTAGTGTTGTAAGCAGGTATCAATCCAACCCTGGGGAGAATCACTGGATCGCTGTGAAGAACATTCTTAAGTACTTATGAAGGACTAAAGAATTGTTCTTGGTGTATTGTAATGGAGATCTCCAAATGGAGGCCTTTACCGATTCGAGCTTCCAGAGCGATAAGGCCGATAGCAAATCTATCTCCGGGTTTGTATTTACCCTTAATGGAGGGGCGGTCAATTGGAAGAGTTCCAAACAGGATACCATTGCAGACTCTACGATGGAGGCTGAGTACATTGCTGCGAATGATGCCGCCAAGGAAGCCGTCTGGATGAAGAAGTTCGTCTCGGAGCTAGAAGTAGTTCCAACCATTATTGATCCAATACCATTGAATTGTGATAATAATGGGGCCATCACGTTAGCCAAGGAGCCT
Organism: Agapanthus africanus; assembly: GCA_030015575.1. NCBI lineage: Eukaryota > Viridiplantae > Streptophyta > Magnoliopsida > Asparagales > Amaryllidaceae > Agapanthus > Agapanthus africanus. The sequence continues at coordinate 620,944,101 of CM057341.1, forward strand.
AGGTCCCATCAATGGTCCAGACACATCCTGAGGCGCTTTCATTTGATCCGGGAGATTGTAGATCGCCGTGAGATCGAGATTAGGAGAGTAGACACAAAGAATAACGCCGCGGATCCACTCACCAAGGCCCTCCCTCAGCCGCAGCATGATCGACTTTTTGAGATGTTGGGTATGAGATACCCCAATAACTGGGCTTAGTGCAAGAGGGAGATTGTTGGATATATGTATGCCCTAGAGGCCATTATATGATAGTGGATGTATTTATACATGTATATATATATTCAGTGTACATTTTTGCTCGACATGATAGTATGCTATCTGGTTCTTCTTTATCTGACATGTTGATTTAATCATACTTTTATTCATTCATACATGTTGATAAAGCCTTGAGGATATAGGCTTGACTACTGTGATTATGATGGAGATCATACTAGTGGGACATCTGTAGTTTATAAGTATATCCTGGAATGTCCCTAGTTGTAGGTGTATGGAGACGGGGCATCGATATACCAGAGTAGACTAGCGTATATGATACTTGACCCATATGATGGATGATGGATGTTCCCACATTCATCGATGTTTGACATCGAGATCGTATACGGGTGCTCAGTGGTGACTGGGTACACTGGACGGACTCGTCGAGAACTCCTATATGGAATTATATCTATCGTCGGATAGCAGTTCTCAGGTGACACTGGTACAGCTTAGTCTGTAGACCCGAGATCATCATAGAGTCTTGTGTGTTCTTCCACTGTACTTTGATTACCACCCTACCACGGCTCTACTGAGTCGTGCAAACAGGTGGCCGTTGGGTACAGTCCCGAGACACACGAAGGCTATGAGCGATAGGAGGGGTTTCATCTCTCCCGGTATTGGGAGTTGATGTTGTGCTGTACTCGATTGGCTATATCAGTAAGTCCCTGGCCAGGGCTGTTGAGATTTACTGATAAGTGTTATCTGTACTTTCTCGATCTGTTATAGACCGTTCATCGGCACGACTTATTGAGTTATTGTGGTCGACGTTACCATCCCTAGACTCGGTATGCAGCATATCTGACGAAGTGACCGGACTGTACGGAAGTGTTGCCGGTTGGCTCGACGGGAGTTGTGACAGGTTCGCTTGTTTTCTTCTGATCGCTCAATACCCGGGTGGCCGTTACGTTTAGCTGACCGCTTGCGGCTTGGGGGTGCTTGATATGATCATCACCCACTGCCGGCGTATTGACGAGTTTTAGAGTCCCACAAAGGAGTTACCTAGTCCAGGCAAAACGATGTGGTGCGCATATGAGATATGTGTGTGGACCCGATTAAAATGCGCATATGAGATACCATATATTAATTGGGCGGTTTACTTTTGGTCGGGTCGTATGTGATATGACCGGTTTGCTAAATCAAATGTTGATTTATCGTTGACCATTAGCTTCTCACTTTAAACCCTTTCTTGTCTTTTTGTTGTATGCATGCATGTATGCATTTATTCTCATTTTTACATAAATGGATGTTCATGCATACATACATGCATACATAATTCTATCATGGTTGTTGATATAGTGGATAGTGGCAATATAAGACTCACACCATTTATAAATATATGGAAATTAATTTTTGGAAAAGAAAATAAAATGGAAATTGTTATCATGGTTTAATTTTTTATTCTTGCACTAACCCTTTGGTTTAACCATGATTTAATTTCTGTGGCCATTTTTGACCCAAACTAAATATCTAGATATTTTATAACTATGGTTAAGAATGAGAAAGAGAAAATATATATATTTTTTCATTTCTCATTTTTTCATAGGCTTATCATTATCTTGAGCTCTTCACAAGCCATCATCTTCTTCCTCCTTTCTCTCTTGCTCTCTAGTTTTCTCTTGTGAGCAAAAGAGTCATCAAGTTAGGATTTTGATGTGAGAAAACAAACCACATCACCATTCTACAATAGTCTTGCCCATTAGTGTAGAGTGTTAGCTTCCATTTCTTCTCTTGATCTAGTGGAGCTTCAAGCTTGGACAAAGAGGACTCTGGTTGGATCGTCGTAGACCTAGAGGATCTCGAGTGAACCTTTTTCTAACCCTCAAGTAGCCAAGGAGTCTAGTGTAGGGTTCTACAAAGGTTGTACTCTCAAAACCCAAGCTTTTACTACTTGTGTTTATGTTAAAGTTATGTTACCCTAGCTTTTTTAGCATGATCCTTAAGTTTGTTTCTCTAGCACCATATAAATTTTAAATATGGCATGTGTGATGCCTCCAAACCCTTGTAGTGGTGCTATAGGAACCCCTTCACACCATGTACCCGCAAACGGATCATCCATCTCCACGAATCGGGTCTCAAAAAAATCTCAAAACCGAGAAAACTCATAGTGGACGCAATGAAATATCATATCTTGAGAAACCGGATATTTAAAACAATACACAATTTCCTTAGAAATATAACCACTGTTCTCAAATCCAAAAATCTCATGAAAACTGCATCTCAATGCATATAACCATAAAGTATAATGTATGCAATATGGAGTAGTAATATAAGCATATCAAGTATATCATGCAAGCATATAACCATAAGGTATGATGTATGCAAAATAGAGTAGTAATATGAGCATACCGGGTATATCATATAAGCATGTCAAGTGATGGTACTGAACAACGAATGTACTTTTACATTTAGGAATAATATCATGATATGGCAATTCTATTGTGTAAGTGACATAGCAATTACCGATGAAGAAAGTGTGTGAGCCGGAAAATCTGTGTAAGTGTAACATGCGCATCAACGGTAATGGTGCAGTGTACTAGCAAATGATATCATATAACATTTATTACTGGAACAAGGTATGTAAATCACCAGGGGTAATATTCTACAAAGCATGAACAATCAATGGGTATAACTATCTACTTATGAACTATACGGTCACTTAATGGTTACGAATCGTAGTTTTGAAAGTGGGGGCTACGGTGTTTAGGAAAAGGACCTCATTTGAAAATCCGTAACACCCCTTGAGCTTTCCATTAAAAGATGCATACGATTCGTCGGGTTGAAATTAGGTCTGGTTCAGGTATAATCTCTACATTGGCCATCACGCCTCATAACATCCGATATAGCAATAATCCTCTATCAATATTCTCAAATCACAAGCACGGATCAATCATCCGGCAAAACACCTCTCGTACGGCAATCCATCGAACGGTGACATCAACAAAATAGGGAATCTATCATCCTATACAACAAAAAGATTACGGATCTAAAGTCTCGTACGTCATATCACTCATTCGTCTCATCAATATAGATATATCATGCACATATATCTTAATCCACGTTTTTATCAATCTCATAATGTTATCTTTCATATACGTCATATCTCATAAATCTCGACTCGGATCAATCTTGATCTCATATTAAGCCACTATCAACTCACACTTGTTCTCTTTCGATTCATTCTTATCATGATTCACTTTATCATATCAACCATCTATATATATCAGTTTTCATTTATGATTTGCGGGTGTGCTATACGCCATCCACCCAACTTCCCCCATAGATATAAATCTACTCACCGCAATTCTCCACGCTTAGCCTAAGTCGATGTGCTTTGTCGTCTCGGAAGTCCTTGCGAAGTACCTACAATCAATACACATCGAAACACAAACACAATTAATATCCGAAAACCGATACGGCACACGTTTCAGTCATAGGTTAAAACCTATAGATTAGCTTGCCAAAAACAACCAAACAACCATCATCGTTGACATACAAACATCAAACGACGCAATTCAAATCTCAATTACCAAAACCACAATTTCAATATCAAAACCAAAACCCCAAATTTCAGAAATCGTATAACACTAATCCAGCAACTTAGGAAATCAGTCCCAGATTTCAACTCAGGTCAATTGGATTAAACAAGCAAGTATAGAGGATAGGTTATAAGGTTAGTGAGCTATAGGCAAAACCACATCCCCAACACCCACTAAAAAACGGACGACATCATGTGAAAATCCGGCCTCGACGGCCAAAAGGGGTCCAAACGTGCTCGTACTTCTGTGGTGGTATTCTAGTGGTCTATCTAGGTTAGTTGTCTTATTTGATTTTCTTGGAAAAATCCCAGATAGCTCCAGGTTCCCTGTAGGCTATAAGGTTTCATAAAACCGACACGGAAAATTTCTAACTTCGTATTTTTGGTTCTAAACATATTTCCAGGCCATAGAATAAATCTCTAAGGTCTTGTAAACACTCACTACATCTCAAATGGCCGCTAGACAGAAACATATAATTTTCTAAAATCGAAATCCCAATTAACTCAAATTCTAATCTAAAAATACGATATTGTTAGTTATGTATATGCCCTAGAGGCCATTATTGTACATATGATGTATATTATAGTAGATGCTTAGATATATATAGAGAGAGCTTTCTTGCTCGATATGATAGTATGCTATCTGTTTGCTCTTTTTCTTAACATGTTGACTTGTATTGGGTTACTATCTTGCTCTCACATGTTGATAAAGCCCTTAGGATATGTACTTGACTATTAGGACTATGATGTATATCATACTAGTAGGGCCAGGGTAGTCTATGAGTATATCCTATAATTGTTCCTAGTCGAGGGTGTATCGAGACAGGGCATCGATACTCCAGAGTAGACTAGCGTATACGAATCATGACCCATATGATGGGCGATGGATGATCCCACATCCATTGGTGTGTGACATCAAAGATGGTATACGGGTGCTCAGTGGAGACTGGGTAAACTGAACGGACTCGCCGAGAACTCCTTGTTGGTATTATACCTATCGTCGGATTGCAGTTCTCTGGTGACACTAGTACAGATTAGTCTATAGACCCGAGATTGTCATAGAGTCTTGTGTGATTCCCACTATACTTTGATTTCCACCTTACCACGTTCATGAGAACTTGCAAAACAATGGCTTTTGGATACAGTCCCGAATTACATGGAGGCAATGAGCGATAGAAGGGGTTTCGTTTATACCATTATTGGGGGTTGATGTTGCGCTATGTTCGATTGGCTATAACTGGAAGTCCCTGGCCAGGGCTGATATGGAGATATACTGGTAAGTGTTATCATTAGTTTCTCAACCTGTTATGAGCCTCACATCGACACGACTTATCGGTTACTGGGATATGACGTTTGCCACCCATAGATTGGATATACGACTTATCAGACGAAGAGACCGGACTGTACGGTAGTGTTACTGATTGGATTTACTGGAGTTAGAGCAGACTTGCTTGTTGATCTTCTGATTGCTCAATACCCGGATGGCCGTTACATTTAGCTGACCGCTTGCGGCTTGTTGGTGTTTGTTATGATCATCACCTACTGCCGGCGTATTGACGAGTCTTTAGAGTCCTACATAGAGGTTTCCAGTCTCAGGAAAAACGGAGTAGGAGCACATATGTGATATGTGCGGGATCGAGATTGATACGCGTATGTAATACTGTATTCTATTTTCGCGATATGTGATATCGGCCGGTTATATGTGATATAGCCGGGTTATTGGATCAAGTGTTGATTCGATGAAAGTATATATATTATATATTATATATGATCACATAAATATTTATTATTCTCACTTATAATACATTTAACATATATGTGATATATGTTTATTATATTGTTTTCTTTTGTTACTAAATTATGTGTGTGCGTGTGTGTCTGTGTGTGTGTGATATGTATAATTGTAACATGCAAGGTTATAAATGCAACTATGGTTTATGAGAGTTAAACCATGCTAGGGTTAATGTTATGGTTTATATTTATCATTAATTAATTCAAATATTGTGGATATTTGTCATGGTGGATATTTGTTGAAGCTCGTAGAAGCTTGTAGTCCTCTTTGACTTTGTCCACTCTTTTTGTCTAGCTTAAGATATTTATCAACCATACCTTTAACCATAGTTCATGGTTAAGTCTCTACAAAGGTTAAGAATGATATACTTGACCCATGGTTTCATTTCTAACCACACAACAATAATTCATCACTTGCTTCTTCTTCTTCTGCTTCATTGAAAAAAGCTTGCTAGAATTTCAATTTGTGATGAATGATTGTGAGAAGTTAAATAATAAAGTGAGCAAAATTCCTACTTCAACATCCTCTTCTATATTAGCCATATAAATTAGTGTGTTAGCTTCACTAATTCCATATTAGTGAAGAGAGAGCTTGAGTCTGTGTTTCCTCGACGTAGATCATCGTAGACTTTGAAGACTTCAAGCAAGGATGCATCATACATCTTGTAGAGCCTCTCTAGAGTCTGGGAGTTCATGGATCGCAGCGAAGGGACCACTACTCGGAGATTTTGAAGCGAAGGAAAGGACTACAAAGTTTGTAATCCCTATCACTTAGATGTAAAGTTGTTTACATGCAAAGTTAACCCTAATTCTCTAGTTCGATTACTTGGTTGGTTTGTTTAGCACCCCAAAATTTTAAAATAGTATGATAGATGCTTGCGAAAACCTTGCTGAGGTGATAAGCTAACCTCTACAGTGGTATCAGAGCCAAGATAGAGCATTAGGCATAGTCTAGACGAAGTTAGAATTCCGATTGAACTCCGAAAATCCGATTTGGACACCCTCTCTGGAATTTTTTCAAAAAGTTGAAAATTTTCATGTTAATAATATTCAGAAAATCTTGCAGGGAATTCTATGGACACATCTGAAGAAAGAAACCCTAACTCGTCTATGTGACAGCGGATCCGCGGCCAAAACTTGGTTTTGGCGGAGGATCCGCGGCGCCACTTGTGAGGCTTGGGTCGGGCCTTTCAGCTGTAGGTCTATAGGAACTGTGCTATGTCTCTGGTTAATTTTAACAGTGCTCAAGTGTTGTGCTCTCTAGGAAATTTTGGGAATTCGTTGAATCGATCGAATAGTCTAACTTCGCCTAGCTATCTATAATTGTGATACAATATGTGGAATTCATATACTTAGGCATGAAATCAGTAATATGTGATACTACGGGTTTAAGATGTCTAAGGTGATTGTAGATTCCAAATGTTTTAGTTTTACATTTTCTTTTCAGCGACCGTAAGTGTAATATGTGGTGTATCGCCGATTTCGTTGCTATATATCAACGACAATTGGGATACACATATTTACTTACATTGATGACATGCGATGTTATGTATTGCTGTGATATGTTATATTGGATCATCGTGATAAGAATAGCCGGGGTTTTATGAAAGATGAGAGTTTTTATTTTCATTCCTGTAAAATTCATTGTATATAATATTCTTTTATTGCGGCACTAACGGGTTGAGGATGATGTCACCATTGTTGTTTATTATTTACTTTTCCACATTAGAATATACCCACGGCGGGGATCACAAGTAACCGGGTTCTAGTGTCCAGTGGGAGACCTACTCAAGGAGTCGAGTCTGGGTCTCCTAACTCTAGAATTGGTAGGGTTGCTTGCCGCTCTTGTAGGGGTGTAGGGATATGGGTTTGGCTATTCATCACGACCGTGGAATCCGTGCTTTTACTGGCTTAAATAAAACACCAATATTTCATATGTGATTCTTCTGCTGCTGATATTCTGCGATGTGATCATTTTATATGCGTGAGACAAATGCTTATACGATATATATATGATATATAAATATTTTTGCTTTCGTTTCTTCCATGATGCTTAGGAAGCATAAATGATGGGATTTCATTAATGAGATTAATGAAAAGAAAAAGAAACCTAAAAGATGTTGTAGAATCAAATTTTCAAAAAGGGTAGCTCTAGTTTTTGCTTTGCATTGCGGTATTCCTTGTAGAATATCCAGCACCTTATTCGATAAGGAAAGAGCCAAGATCCCTTCACCGGGAGTGACCTCTTTAGCGAAACTTGCAGATGCTAAAACTCACTCGGTTATGTTTTTTGATTGCTTTTATAGTTCTTGCTTTGCATAGTGGTATTCCTTGTAGAATATCCAGCACCTTATTCGATAAGGAAAGAGCCGAGATCTTTTCACCGGGAATGACCTCTTTAGCGAAACTAGTAAAAGTCTCAAAAACACTCCTTTTCAAAATCTCTTGTTTCTACAACGATTTCAAGTTCATTACGCTCATGGTTTTCTTAAAAACATGCGTAGCCCTCCGTCATTTCAGATAAGTATAATTTAGTATTCGTGCTATGGCAGCTTGGCTTTTGTCATGGCGTAGTGTGTGGTAACTATTCAGTGCTTATCTGCTTCATATGATGCGATTGGATTAGGGTATTCGTACGGCGTTGTTTGGCTTTTGTCAAGGGTAGTGCTGGTGGGTTTAATTCAATCAAGAAATGTACGGGTTGAACTTGACTAGCGGACTATGGGTTGTTTGGCATTCGTCAAGGTCATAGCACGGTAGCGGTAAAAAGATTATCGGGAATTTCAATTGTTGAAAATTGCCATGAGATTGCATACCTTCTATGAGATAGTTGGATCCCGATACCCACTGCGAGTAAGAGTTACTCCTGGGAGACTTTTACACATGAAAATTAGCCGATCAAGTAGGTATCTAGAAAAGTGTTAACGGGATTATGCCAATGGGAAAACGAGGTTTATCTTAATTAGGTCCGTGTGAAAGCACGGGGAACCTCCCTCAAAGTACCAACACTAACCTGGATGAAAGATTGGCGAACTTGTAACGTGTAATTAATTCCGGCTAGTCTTACCTTTTTGGGTTTAAAGGAAGATTTGATGAAAAACAGTGGGAGCCATCCTGATTAGATAAGATAATAACCAATCTAATCTTACAAGAGCATATGCTAAAATGTTTCCTTCTCTCTCTCTCCAGGTAGCGACCATGTCAGGCCTTAATCAAGATAATAATATGGATATATTGACTGAACCCGCTTGTTATACTGAGCTGGGGAACGTTGGTTCCGTTCTTTCTTATAATTGTTGTAAGGCCGAACAGGAAATAGGGAAATACAAGAATTCACTTACCGCCCTTACGAAGAATAAGCATGTTGATGCATCTTCTTCGGGTGTATTTGTTATCGAGAACTGTTTCTCAGTTCACTCTACCTCCTGGGCATTAGATACCGGATCGGGATCCTATATATGCAATATGTTGCATAGGCTAAGGAAAGGCAGAGAACGGGGAATAGGTGATCATTCCGTACTAGAAGGGAATGGTGCAAATGTTGTAGCCAAAACAGTTGGCGAATATCACCCTGTATTACTAGATGGTATTTGTCACGACCCGGAAAATGGCACGTGACTGGCACTTGAATCATATGAAATCTATAGGACCCCATCTAATTCAAGTAAGACAAAATCCCAGAAATCTAAACCATTTTAAGGAAGAACTGCGGAAAAACATATTTTAAGCAAGTGGTTTTAACAAAATAAGTCGAAGTATGAATTTTTGAAACCTCAAGTCTTCTCTGAAAATTTCGGCAGAGTTTCCTTTGTAAATACTGGCCCCAAAATGTTACAACATGCATAATATGAATAAAGGCATCCCCAAGTGAGAGCTAGCTCTTCGTCGATTGACTGTCATAACCATGCAAGCAATATAATATACAACGCCGAAGGGCGATGATCAAAACTCAAAAGGAAACTTAAAACATCAAGAAAACCCATAATAATACAACGCGCGACTCTAAGGTCGAAAGAATATACACTGGTCTTCTAAGGTTATATATAATACAAGTCTGGTTGATGGAGTTTTACCAGATACAACTGAATATAAATAAAAGGTACAATGGTGGTCATGATGCAAGAGAACCCACCTACCAAAGCAATCACACGAAATGAAAGCAGTGTGCCAGCAAATAAACAACGAAACCTGTATGGCAAAACCTGCAAGAACTGTGGCACAACGGGGGTGAGTTTCCAACTCGTGAGTAGAAAACATCACAGAGCAGAAATCGTATGTATAACTCAATCTTAGGTCAATACGATCATAATATATATCCTCAATGATAATATGGCCTGAAGCATAAATATAATGGCAAGGGTAAACATCTATGCATAAGTGTAATCCCTTGTGCTCGTGTCAGTGCATCAGGTAGCAATATATAGTAAATATGAGGTATGAATGCGATATAATGAAAATAGAATACGTCATGAATGGGAAAACTGTTTTCATAATATAGTGAGATTTCTGTTAAAACATTTAAGTATCATCAATGAAATCATCGGAAAATCAGTGTCAAGTATCGACACAAAATATATATCTCAATATCCCAATATCTCAATATCTTAGGCTCCGGCGATCCGGACTGGCCTGTATCATCAAATCTCAATATCTCAGGCTCTGGCTATCCTGACTGGCCTGTATCATAAATCTCAATAAAATCACTGGTCAGCAATGTTCCCCTGTCACAGGCTCATACTCCATTCTCTGTGATCTTATCGTCCTGGGGTACCGCATCAGGTCCACCATTCACCCACAGACGGTTCATCTCCTCCTCAAATCGGGTGTATGATATCGCTCCAGAGCCGAGAAAACTCATGGTGGAAATATCAAAATCATAATATGAGAAAACCGCACTTTTAATGTTTAAAATGATAATTGGGTTTATTAAATCTTGTGGCTTCTCCAAATCCAGAAATCTCATGGAAAATCCGAAATCCAAAATGAAAAGTCAATAAATATGAGTACTGGGCTCCAGCAATCCGGACTGGCCATTATGATATTACATGACTAATGAATGTAAAAATATGCATGAAATATCAAGCAATGAATGCAATAATGAACTAACATATGAAACAATAACATATAGGAAATATCTGCTAGCAAGCTATGTCAATAAAATAATATTCTCTATGTGTACGTGACATGGAAATTACCGATGAAGATGTGTGTGAGCCGGCAAGCGAGTGTACGTGGAGCATACGCGTCATCGGTAATGGTGCTGGTGTTCTAACAACAGGTTTCATCATTTCTAACAAAAATACATATAAGCATGCAATGCAATGCGAGCAGCAGAATAAATGGTAAATGAATAGTAATGCAGCAATAAAGAAATATACATTCCTATATACGAGTCATACAGTTTTTGGTATCTGAAGTCGCACGAATCATGGTGTTTAGAAAACAAGGCTACGGTGTTTTTATGGAAAAGTACATCCTTTGAAATATCCGTAGTATCCCTTGGTCTGTCTTTAAAATACTCATGATTCGTTAGTTTTTTAAATAGGTATAACTCTTGTCTAGTCCAACTTCTACAAGTAAACTACAGGACTAAACTAACAGACTAACCGAGAAGGGTAAGAAAAACGACCTAAATCTGAGTCGATATATATATATATATATAATAGTCGGTGATCCCGCTTCACTAGTATCACATAAGATACAATATACATAATATGACATCCTCAAGTCAAGAGTGTGGATCTATCATCAATATATAGCTCGTACGGTAAATCCATCGTACGCCATCCCAATCTGGGTACGGGTCAAAATCATATTTATCTTATTATTCAACTGGTATCCTTATCATCATATCATGATCTGGGTACTGATGTAAGTCTAGTACAATACTGATACCATATATATATGCATGTGTAAGAAACACATCGCCCAGGGACCCGCTATAATATCATGTCGTATATCATAATACGAACCAAATCATATCACCGATCTCATGGCACCAAGCCCAATCTCATCGACTCATCTCCAAATACCATATACTATCCTCATCATCCATGTATATGTATACGTATATAAATATATACACACACACATACACATAGTCCCATACCTATGTGTGTGTGTGTATATATATACATATCCCCATTTACGTACAAGTAATAAAATGTATGCAAGTGTGTGTGTGCTCGCGCGTGTATGTAAACCTTATTCTAGGGTTCGCGACTAAAACTAACTAACGACACTATCAAATAATTTCACTAAATTATAACCCATGATCTCCTAAAACATACTTGCTAGCTATCCATGATTCACATAAAAAATAAACATATATATATAGTATATATAATATACAATACTTCGAACTGCGGGGGTGCTATATTCCATCCACCCTACTTCCCCTATAGATATATATCTACACACCTTGATCTTCGCTTGCCGATGCCAATGTCTCCATGTGCTTTTTTGTCGTCTCGAAGTACATGTGGGGGTACCTGTTACTGTATATGCCCTAGGGGCCATTATTGTATCATACTATCATGAATATTACTTAATGGAAGCTTGGGATATTCACAGTTGTATTGACAGTCTTGCTAAACATGGTAGTATGCTACTTGGTTTTGTCTAGTTTAATATGTGCATATGTTTCTTGTAACGTATCACTTATACATATTAGTAGAGCCCTCAGGATCTTTGCTTGATTATTAGCGTTGAGATAGCAGTCACACTAGTGGGGGCTGGGTAGTCTATAAGCAATATCCTATACTTGTCCCTAGTCGTAGGATTATCGAGACAGGGCATCGATATTCCGTAGTAGACTAGTGTGTATGCTTCTCATCCCAGTTAGGGAGATGGTCTGTCCCACAGCCATCAGTACGTCGTACTGGAGATAGTATACATGTGCTCGTTAGGTTACTGGTACATCGGACATGACTCGCAGGGGAACTGTTGGTTGGTATTATACCCGTCGTCAGTTAACAGTTCCCAGGTGACATAAGTACAGCATAGTCCGCAGACTTGACACTGCTACTTCGCCTCGAGTGTGTCCCACTGTTCTTAGATTGCTACCCTACCATGGCTCAAAGGAGTCGTGCAAACAGGTAGCAGTTGGGTGCAGTCCCAAGCACTTGGAGGCAGTGGCGGTTAGACAGGATTCGTCTCTCCCGGTATGAGGAGTTGATATCGCGCTGTGTCAGAGAGCCATTACGCAAAGTCCCTGGCGAGGAAAAGCGAGATTTACTAGTAGGTTCCAGTAGTTTCTTAGGGTGTAATGGGCTACACTCCGAAACGACTTATACCGCTATTAGGGGACTGACGCTTGCCGCCCTCTAGGCTCGATATGCGATAGTCTTAGACGAACAGACCGGACTGTACGGAGATTGTCACATCAGGCTCAGTAGGAGTTCGGATGGTTTTCCTCATCGGCCTTCTTATCGACATCTACCTGGGGACCGTTACGAACAGCTAGTACCGCTTGCGGTCTGTGGTTAAACCCACTGCCAGCGTAGTGTCGAGTCTTTAGAGTCCCACACAGAGAGTTTCCTGCTCCAGGCGAAACGATATAGAGGTCGTATAGTTTTATGACAAGGGTTCGGACGCATACGTGTTTAAACGCACATGCGACGTTCGGACATATTTTACTAGCCAGTTTTTGTTTAAGCTAGATTCTAGTATCGGGTTATTGGATTTATACAGTCTAAAGTTTTTCCGTGTTTTCACGGATTGGATGGGCGTTCTCGTAATTTTCCGGGAAGTTTCTTGAAGCATGGTGACTTGGAGGGTAAGGTGGCATTAGCATCTAATGAATTTGTGACTCACTTAGATGAATCATTCAAGTGAGTTTATGAAGCGTTTATTGCTTAATGAATCACTTGATGATTCATTGCATATATTTAATGAAGCGTGATGATAATGCATTTTGATTTATTCCTTTTTGATTTTCTTATGCTTCATAATATATTAGAAGTGAGAAGCTTTTTCATTCATTCATATGCTCACCTTCTCTCTCCTTAAGCTCTATCTTGAAACCCTAATCCTCCCCTCTCATGTGTTGAGATCAAGGATTAGATAGACTAAGACATCCATAATCTCACTCTATATCCCCTAGGTAGCTTAGATTAGCACTTTGAGCAACCTAGTTATCTCAAGTTATAGATCAAGCTTGGCGTAGGAGCTCTCGGGTGGATCGTCTTTGACTCGAGGAGGCCGTTGAGGCGCCGATATTCCAAGGAGCCTACGAGGAGTGGAGGACAAAGATGAAGACCCGAAGGACAAGTAATTTGAGGTATAACTTTGAATCCGAGTTGTTAAACCTCTCGTAGTATGCTAGTAACGGTTTAGATACGATTCTTGCGCTCAAGTCCGTGTTACGAAGCTTTGATAATCGTTTTTCATATATTCCGCCTCCCTGCAAGTTAGTGGGGTGCGTGACATGGACTTAAAGTGGTATCAGAGCCAACTAAACCATTACTAGCTTGTTAGCAACTGATTAGAACTTCGATCGTCAGAAAACGCGAAAATGAAACCCCGGATACCCTAACAGTTCTGTTAATTTTAAACATGTCTAAAAAATTATTTGATATGCCTTAAAATTCACAGCAGGTAAATATAAGAATTCTGTGAAAATACGGAGTTCTAACTCGGCTTGATGGTCGCGGATCCGCGGCAGGAGTGTACTTTTGGCCGCGGATCCGCGGCGGAGTCAACCCCGAGTTGACTCCGATTTGCTCTAAAATTCATATATTTTGGTATTCTATTTTCCTGTATATTCTGTTTCTGCCCAGGTTACTTCAGTGCTGGTTTGCTTTTGGGGTAGACACGGAAAAAGGTTGTTGATCGATGTTCTAAGTTATTTGCTAATTGGGTTTTTATCTGTAATGTTTAATGTGTTCGTAAACCTCCCCTAACTGCTAGTATGTCGGTTGGCAGGGGGTTGCACATTTCTGTAATGTTTACTGTTTGTGTATATGGACTTGATTGGAATGTTGTGATGATTAGCCGGGGTTTGAGATGTGTTTTTTATTCATTCATTCGATGTAAATGTAATATGATGTAATATTCTTTTGCGGGGCGCATCCAGGTTGTGGTTGTAGCCACCGTTGTATTATTTCTTTTTACTGTTTTTGCTCCTACGATAGACCCAAGACGGGGTACACAAGCTACCGGGTACATTGAAGTGTTTAGTGGCCTATTCATGTTGTTGAGGGAGACCGCTTCACTTCGGGTACTTGGCGGGTAGTTTGCCGTACCCGTAGGGGTCTAAGGTTGGGGTAATGGCTATTCATCACAACTGTGTAATCCGTCTTTTATTACAGGCTCAAAGCAAATGCGGATTGCTAGTATATCCAATAAAGTTCATCTGTGATCTGGAATGCTTATTATTGCGTCTGATGAATGTACAATATCGATATATAATAGCTATTAGACGTCACTTATGTTTTACACCTGCGCTAGCCCAGCCCTCGCTCTGTCGTTAGTTAAGTAACCTAACGGGTGATGACGGGACCCCGTGGCGAATGCGGATGGCATAAGAGGACGTGGTATTTTCGTTGTTTTCTGCAATGATAGAATAAATGATGGGACGCATTATTATAATGCAAAGAAAATAAACGAAAGTTAAGTCGTTGGAACAAATTTAAAAGAAACAACTCAGTTATTTTAAAAGATCAGAATTTTTAATTGCGGAGCTTTAACCACTCCTTTTAAAAAGTATCAGGTTCCTTCGATTATATCAAGTTCACTACGTTGACGGTTTTGCCAAAACCAGTCGTAGCCCTCCGTCATTTCATATGGATAGTCAATAGTATTCAAGCTGTGTTTGTTGGCCAAAGTCAAGGCACGGTGTTTGGTAGCTATTGAATATTCATATGCAGCTAGATAGATGCGTTGGTTTGGGACAGTCGTACTGCTTTGTTGGCCAAAGTCAAGGATATGTACGGATGGGTTCAAATTAACCAGGAAATTGACGGGTAGAACTTGACATGTGACTTATGATTTGTTGGCCAAAGTCTAGGTCATAAGAGCATGGGGCAAAAATCCACATCGGGAATTTCTAAAGAAACTGAAATTTGCAGAGAGATGCATACCATTTTGGAGTTTGATGAATATTGGTAGGATTCCTTCAATATTATCATACGATGATATTTTGGATCCCGATCTTACTGTGAGTACATGCTACTTACCAGGAGTTTTGTCACTTAAAGATCAATGCTATAAACCAAGTAGGTGCCTAGAAAGGTGTCAGAGGGGCTACGCCCCCAGAGAAAAGAGGTTATTTATCTAAGGAACTTCGCGAAAGCGTTGGAAAACCTCCCTCGAAGTATCGACACTGACCTGGCTGAACGGTTAAGCAAGAATTGTACGGTGAGAATAATCCTGGCTAATTCTTCTTTTATGGTTTGAGGAGGGATTCGAGAAACAGTGGGAGCCATCCTGTTTAGATAAATTAAAAACAACTCTAAACTTGCAAGAGCATCATGCAAAAGTGTTTTCTTCTCTCTCTCTTAATTGCAGCGACCTTGTGACCACGACTAGTTTACATCTAGATAACAAATTGACTGAATTTGACTTATATGACTGGCAAAGGTCTGTCCATATGTCCATTGCCTATGACAAGCTGGAGCACCCTATTACTACTCAAGATCCCGCCGTCCCAGGTCCAGTTTCCACTGTCGCGGATATGGATATCCGTCAGACAAGTGAAAAAGACAAAGCGAAAGCTAAGTGCCTCATATTAGCTTCAGTTGATGGTGTATACCAGAAGCAGTACGAGAAGATGGACTTAGTTTCCATCTTTCTCCATAACAAAGATTTATATGAAGAGCAATTTCATATCACAAGATATGAAATCTCGAACGAATTAATTCAAGCGAGGTTGGCTGACGGGTCATCTGTAGGGGACAACGTCCTTACAATGACTAGCAATATTGATGAGCTCACGGACCTGAAGGCCACGTCAGAGAACGGGTCAGATACTGACTTGATTCTACAGTCTCTGCTTTCTACCCTGAAGGAAACTAGGGAAGTAGAAGGAAAGGGAAGGGCAAATGTTTTGGGACTGGATGTAGTAAAAGAGGGACGTTCCTATTATTACAGAAATGAACATTGGCAGAAGGATTGCAGGGCTAGCAATGCCAGTAGCCAGGATTCGAAGCATGTTGTGGCTTCGGCTTCGGGTGTGTTTGTAATAGAGAACTGTTTGTCAGCTAACCCTAATTCCTGGGTATTGGATACCGGATCAGGATGTCACATCTGTAATTCGTTACAGGCTCTGAGAAACCGTAGGGTTATCAGGATAGGTGATATGACCCTCAAGGTTGCTAACGGAATGAGTATGAACGCTGAATCCGTAGGGGAATATCATATTGGACTGACAACTGGGCAGATATTGATTCTGCGTAACTGTTTTTATGTACCAGGTACAACTTGTAATATCATATCTATACTTTCTAAGAAAGGATATGATTTTACTTTTATAAGCGATGTGGTTCACATCCACCTAAATCAAGTTCTGATTGGGTCAGGTACATTGAAAAATGGGATATACGTATTGAATCAAGCTCAGATTTTCAGTGTCCAGAACACACTTAAATGAAAGTCTCCGGAATTAAATCAGGCTTTCTTATGGCATTGTAGACTGGGTCACATCAATGAGAGAAGGTTAACTAAATTACATAGAGAAGGATATTTGAATCCGTTCGAATATCAATCTTATGCTACTTGTGAGTCTTGTCTCATAGGAAAGATGACAAAAACTCCGTTTACTGGACATGGAGTAAGAGCAAGCGAGCTCTTGGGACTCGTTCACAATGACGTGTGCGGTCCAATGTCTGCACATGCGCGAGGCGGTTATTCCTACTTCATTGCTTTTACGGATGATTTCTCTAGGTATGGATATGTCTTCTTAATGAAGCATAAATCCGAGGTCTTTGAGAAATTCCAAGAATACATGAATGAAGTGGAAAACCAAACCGGCAAAAGTATCAAGACACTGAGATCTGATCGAGGTGGTGAATACTTAAGTGCCGAGTTCCTGGGTTACTTAAAAGAGAATGGAATTCTCTCTCAGCTTACTCCTCCATACACACTACAACATAACGGTGTATCGGAGAGACGGAACCGAACCCTATTGGATATGGTTCATTCCATGATGAGTAACGCTGAGATCCCGCAATTATTCTGGGGACATGCACTAGAATTAGCTGCATACCTTTTGAACCGAGTTCCAACCAAGTCTATGCTTACCACACCATATCAGATGTGGAGTGGGAAGAATCCTTGTCTTAAGTATCTTAAGACATGGGGATGTCCAGCTTTTGTAAAGAAGAATCATGCGGACAAGCTCGAGGCACGCTCAGTAAAATGCAAATTTGTGGGATATCCAAAGAAATCCAAGGGATATTATTTCTATTACGCAGAGGAACAAAAGGTCTTTGTTTCTCATCATGCCTGCTTCTTAGAAACTGAGTTTTTAGATAATCAGAAGAGTGGGAGCGCAATAGAACTGGAAGAAATTCCAGAACCACAAGCTATTACTGAAACCTTGGTAGAACAAGAAGGTTCAGGTGAACAGGACATCCCGACGCCACTCCACAGGAGTAGTAGGCAATCTCATCCGCCCGAGAGATACTACGGTTTTCTCATAGACGGGGATAGAGAGGATTGCACTATTGACTATGATGAGCCTACTAGCTTCCAGCAAGCCATTCAGAGCGGTGACTCAGAAAAATAGCTGGATGCAATGCGGACCGAAATGGAGTCCATGTACACTAACAAAGTATGGACTTTGGACATTGCTCCAGATGGGGTAAAACCCGTAAGATGCAAATGGATCTTCGAAAAGAAGATTGGTGTAGATAGACAGGTTGAAACCTATAAGGCTGGACTTGTTGCAAAGGGTTTCCGTCAAAGACCTGGTTTAGACTATGACGAAACCTTTTCTCCAGTGGCTATGCTAAAATCCATTTGGGTCCGTCTTGCTATTGCTGCCTTCCACGATTATGAAATCTGGCAAATGGACATAAAGACGGCCTTTCTAAATGGTAATTTGGAAGAGAGCGTCTATATGGATCAGCCAGAGGGATTCATTCAGAGTGGGAGCAGCGGTAAAGTATGCAAGCTGCTTAAGTCCATTTATGGACTAAAGCAAGCATCGCGGAGTTGGAACATCTGTTTTGATGATGCTGTCAAAGAATTTGACTTTATCAAAAATCCAGATGAACCATGCATATACAGTAAGATTGTAGGGAGAGCTGTAATATTCCTCGTCTTGTACGTGGATGACATTCTCCTAATAGGAAATGATATTCCTATGTTACAGTCAGTTAAAAGATTCTTATCACAGAAATTCTCCATGAAAGACCTGGGTGATGCCACCTACATTCTGGGGATCCGGATCTATCGTGATAGATCAAAAAGGATGTTGGGATTTTCGCAGTCCAGGTACATAGACACCATAGTGAAGAGATTCAGTATGGATGATTCTAAGCGCGGTAACCTACCGGGTTGTCACGGAATCACCCTCTCCAAAGAGATGGCTCCCAAGACTGATTTGGAAAGGGATCGCATGTCAATTATACCCTACGCTTCTGCGGTAGGCTCTATAATGTATGCGATGTTATGTACCAGAACAGATGTAGCATACGCATTGAGCGTAGTAAGCCGGTATCAGGCAAACCCAGGGAAGAAGCAATGGATAGCAGTAAAGAACATTCTCAAGTACCTAAGGAGGACTAAGGAGACGTTCTTGGTGTATGGAGGAAAAAACTTCCAAATGGAGGCCTTTGCCGACTCCGGCTTCCAGAGTGACAAGGATGACTCCAAATCCATGTCGGGTTATGTCTTTACCCTCAATGGAGTGGCGGTCTGTTGGAAGAGTTCTAAACAGGAGACCGTTGCTGACTCAACGATGGAAGCGTAGTACATAGCTGCTTGCGATACCGTAAAAGAAGCTGTGTGGATGAAGAAGTTCCTCACAGAACTTCAGGTGGTTCCTACCAGTGTTGATCCAATACCTATGTATTGTGACAACAACGGCGCTATAGCTTTAGCGAAGGAACTTAGGTCCCATCAGAAGTTTGACACATCTTAAGGCGGTATCACCTGATCAGGGAGATCGTAGATCGCGGGGTGATCGAGGTGAAAAGAGTAGAGACGGAGAATAACATTGCCGATCCATTCACAAAGGCCATTCTTCAGACGCAGTTCGAGAGGCTATTCGAGATGATAGGTCTACGATATGCCAGCTCATGGCCCTAGTGAAAGTTGGAGATTGTTAGTGTATATGCCCTAGGGGCAATTATTATATCATACTAGCATGTATATTACTTAATGGAAGCTTGGGATATTCACAGTTGTATTGACAGTCTTGCTAAACATGGTAGTATGCTACTTGGTTTTGTCTACTTTAATATGTGCATATGTTTCTTGTAACGTATCACCTATACATATTAGTAGAGCCCTCAGGATCTTTGCTTGATTAACAGCGTTGTGATGCCAGTCACACTAGTGGGGGCTGGGTAATCTATAAGAAACATCATATACTTGTCCCTAGTCGTAGGATTATCGAGACAGGGCATCGATATTCCGGAGTAGACTAGTGTTTACGCTTCTCATCCTAGTTGGGGAGATGGTCTGTCCCACAACCATCAGTACGTCGTACTTGAGATAGTATACAGGTGCTCGTTAAGTTACGGGTACACCGGACAGGACTCGCAGGGGAACAGTTGATTGGTATTATACCTGTCGTCAGTTAACAGTTCCCAGGTGACATGAGTATAGCATAGTCCGCAGACTTGACACTGCTACTTCGCCTCGAGTGTGTCCCACTGTTCTTAGATTGCTACCCTACAACGGCTCAAAGGAGTCGTGCAAACAGGTAGCAGTTGGGTGCAGTCCCGAGCACTTGGAGGCAGTGGCGGTTAGACAGGATTCGTCTCTCCAGGTATGGGGAGTTGATATCGCGCTGTGTCAGAGAGCCATTACGCAAAGTCCCTGGCCAGGGCAAGCGAGATTTACTAGTTGGTTCCAGTAGTTTCTCAGGGTGTAATAGGCTACGCTCCGACACGACTTATACCGCTATTTGGGGACTGACGCTTGCCGCCCCTTAGGATCGATATGCGATAGTCTTAGACGAACAGACCGGACTGTACGGAGATTGTCACATCAGGCTCAGTAGGAGTTCAGATGGTTTTCATCATCGGCCTTCTTATCGACATCTACCTGGGGACCGTTACGTACAGCTAGTGCAGCTTGCGGTCTATGGTTAAACCCACTGCCAGCGTAGTGTCGAGTCTTTAGAGTCCCACATATAGAGTTTTCCTGTTCCAGGTGAAACGATATAGAGGTCGTATGGTTTTACGACAAGGGTTCGGACGCATACGAATTTAAACGCACGTGCAACGTTCGGACAGGTTGTACTAGCCGGCTTTGGTTTAAGCCAGATTCTAGTATCGGGTTATTGGATTTATACAGTCTAAAGTTTTTCCGTGTTTTCAAGGATTGGAAGGGCGTTCTCATAATTTTTCGGGAAGCTTCTAGAAGCATGATGACTTGGAGGGTAAGGTGGCATTAGCATTTAATGAATTTGTGACTCACTTAGATGAATCATTCAAGTGAGTTAATGAAGCATTTATTGCTTAATGACTCACTTGATGATTCATTGCATATATTTAATGAAGCATTATGATAATGCATTTTGATTTATTTCTTTTTGATTTTCTTATGCTTCATAATATATTAGAAGTGAGAAGCTATTTCATTCATTCATATGCTCACCTTCTCTCTACTCAAGCTCTCTCTTGAAACCCTAATCCTCCCCTCTCATGTGTTGAGATCAAAAATTAGATAGACTAATACATCCATAACCTCACTCTATATCCCCTAGGTAGCTTAGATTAGCACTTTGAGCAACCTAGTTATCTCAAGTTAGAGATCAAGCTTGGCGTAGGAGCTCTCGGGTGGATCGTCTTTGACTCGAGGTGGCCGTTGAGGTGCCGATGTTCCAAGGAGCCTACGAGGAGTGGAGGACAGCGATGAAGACCCGAAGGTCAAGTAATGTGAGGTATAACATTGAATCCGAGTAGTTAAACCTCTCGTAGTATGCTAGTAATGGTTTAGATACAATTCATGCGCTCAAGTCCGTGTTACGAAGCTTTGATAATCGTTTTTCATATATTCCGCCTCCCCGCAAGTTAGTGGGGTGCGTGACATGGACTTACAGTACCTATATGTCATAACATATCGTGTCTTATTAACATCCAATTCAAAACCAAAACGACACGCTAAAAGTCTATAGGTTAGAACCTACGGACTACGCATGCAAGAATAACCAACATCTCTCGACGATTGCTGTATAAACACGAATATCAAAACTTCAATTCAAAACGTTACGAAATACAAGGCAGCAACTCATGAAAATGGTCCCATATTTTTCCCTAAATGAAATTAGCCAATTTTGCAAATGTGAAGGGTCTAGATAACCGATATAGGAGCTACAGAACAAGCACGAGCCAATTTGCTCGCACCAAGGACACAATTTGCGGCCAAAAAGAGTAAATTTGCGGCCAGGAAATGTCCACGGGGTCTCAGGTTTCAGTGGTAGCTCCTAAGGTGCCTGCATGACTCACTGTGTTTGCAAAAAAAATTTCAGAGACTCCGGGTGTTAGCAGATCTCCAAACTTCATCACAATTTCCACAATTTCCCGATATCGGGGTTTCTAGGTTTGGGGTTTGGGGTTATATCACAGGTTTCAGTCCATGAAACTAATTCTAGAGGGGTTATAAGGTCTCTACTAACCTTAATTACACCTTTGGATTCAATTCCAACCCTAACCGCTTCTAGATATTTCAAAAGTTCACATATCCACCCTAAATCGGTTCTAAACACGCATAGGTGATAAGGTGAATGAAATGCAATACAAATGATGAAGGAATTACCTCATTTGGCCACTCAAGAATTTTCTTGAGTTGCCCCAAGTCTTCAAAAATCCGATTTTTCTTGGTCCAAAATGCTTGTGAGAAGCTTGTGCATGTTTTTTGTGAAATGGAGATGAACTTTTGATGGGTTTTTAGTGTTGTAGTGTAGAGGTAGAGGAGGTGGGGGATTGATGTAGCCATGGAGAGATGAAAGGAAGAAATGATGAAGGAAAACAATGAAAGGGACAAGAACTATTGTCCAAGGTTGACCCTTCACCCTTTCTCTCTCTCTCTCTCTTTCATGCCCATACCCTTTTGTTTATTCCTTTTCTATTCTTTTCTTTTCTTTTCCTTTGTTTTTCTTTTCTCTTCTCATCTTAAAACAAGGTCAAACATGAAAATAAAGAAAAGACATGGTAGAAAAAATGTAACAATGTGTAACATGACATGGTGCATGTCATGTGCACAAATCCGGATTAATGCAAGATTAGCAATATTTAATCGCGATTAGCATTAAAATAGTGTATAATTAATCATAAAAATTTGTAATTTTCTTAAATCATTTAAAACGCTCTCATTTCAGTAATTCCTATAATTTTCCAAATATTTTCCAATTTATCGGTATTTAATTATACCGCACTATTAAAATATTCATAATATTTATTATTAAATTATAAAAATTCCGAAAATCATTATTTTATCTTTCTGAAATGTTACAGTCTCCCCCCTTAAAAAATCCGGTCCCTGAATTTAAATTTAAACCCCTCAAATACTAAAACATTTCTGTAAAATGATCCAGTCGTCAGGGCTCCAAAATCATAAATACATAAAACATATCGTAGCACATTGCATGCGCACGAAAAATGAGCATATAAACCAAAATCCTAACTCCCTCAATCATCCCGCAATCATCGGAGTTATGGCGAAGACACCAATGCTTAATCCGATATGAAAACCAACATGATACACATCAAAACTATACATGTAAACATCGTGGTAAATCCGTCAAAATATCTGAAAGAATTGCATGTCAAACGTTTTTATGTCGTTGTGCAATGTGTGTATCACTGCACGGTGGCGGAGGTCTATTGTAAGAAAATAACTATATATATGTATATATATATTCTTTGTTTAACAAACACGTCCCGCCGTTTTGAAAACAATTTAGAAGGGTTTCCTTTATTAAATGTTTTGTGTCATCTAGGACACATAGGTAAATACTGAGACTATAGATCCTTTTAGGAAATCCCTTTGAAACTATCAATGCATGCAAAAATGTATTCAGGTACTGTCCTTGGACTAGTCCTGCTCAGCTACTATACCAAATTGTAAATATCATAAAAACATACTGCTCAAAAATCAATCCCAACTTTATATAAGAATGCCACGTCCGTCTGGTGCGCACGGAAATCGAAATCCATGAATGTACCATACATGTGCATAGAAACAAAATCTAAGTGCAACGTGTGTGCACGAAACACCTGACAAAGGCAACGGGTGTGCCTGACAGCAATAATCAGGTGCATCTGATATGCAAGAAGAATCTCGATTTAGTGCATCTAGTGTGCACCAAAATCTCATCAAGCGTGTCAGGTATGCGTAAGAATCCAAATCAAGTGCACAAGGTGCACGAAAACAAATATCAAATATCACAATTGAAATCGACGGTATACAACACATTTCAGTCCAAATCCAAATCTGGTATACCGTGGTATATAATCTCACAACCATATGCATCAGCGTATGCAAAATTGAATCAAAATACTAAATGTGTATGAAAACTATGCCGAAAGCATAAGTCAAATCACATGGATACCATAGGCATGAAATTAAAATCAATATCTCAAATGACATCAAACCGAAGTCAAGTGCAACTGTTGTGTACAAAATCTCAATCATGCAAATAAATCTCCCATAAATTCTGAAATCATAGATGGCGGAAATAGTCCCGCTCTAGCACTTCTTCTAAAGATCCCTGACCAACTATCATGGTCATACGCAACATGTCTCATTGACGATGCCGAACTCTGGCCTAATGGGTGTACGCCATATGACCGATCCTTGGTCCAAGTCTCCTCGTACAGTATTCCAGAAATGTTCTATCGAAGTCTTTCCCAAATCTCGTTTCTGCCGAACCGCCCGGATGTTATCATCTTTTACTAAATCTATTTCTTATTCCAGAACGACTGCATACTCATCACGAATCCTTCTGGAAGATATATCTATGTACAACGCCTCTGCATGTGTATCACATCTCTGATGTCAGCGGAGGGGAACGCCATCTCATCAAGATCTCGTACGAACCGGTTACTCCACTTTTCTCTAATGTCGACTGCTTCGTACTCGTTTCTTCGTGGCTGCATGGACTGCGCTTCAATGGCTATACTCGTATCTGGAGTCTCCCAAGCAATGTATCCCATCACATGATATCCGAATGATGTCGAACCTTTCGATCGATTTGTCAAGGTTCCATAATCCCCCAAGAGCTCAACATCTTGAGTACAGATTAATTGTATTCCAGAAAGTGCCACGGTACCTGTGGACCAACCGTAGAAGGGCAAACTAAAGCCTCATCAATGGCACCGCTGAACTGCTACAAACCCTAAGGTTTCAAAGCATTTTCGTGGTCATTATATCGAGTTAGGGTTTCATTCTTCTAGAGGGTCCAAAGAATTACTTGCATGTTTTTCCGAATACTTTAAACTTGGATAATGGATTTCTTACATTTGATCATCTTCTATCGACTCTCAACGTACCTGCATGAAGTCGTCTCTAGCTGGAATCAATCAATCTGATTACCTCGTATCGGGGTAGGCAACGAATCACATGTCCTAGTCATTCCTCCATGGGTGACTAGCGATCTTCTATCATATCTTTAAGTACAACTCGTGCAGTAATAGCTCACATCTGAGGCGATATTTCGCCATTCACAGCAACAACTGGCTCATTCATCCGCACGCTGAACAGTGCCTCAATCATTAAATAATCGGTGCATTGACAGTCATCACATCCTGACTGGCCCCTAGCAGTAGCCAGATCCTCTGGTGCTGATAAGCACATCTAAGAAATCTTGTAAAAGTGATCCATTAAACGCTCATGGCGCGAAAACACAATAAAATGACACATCTATGCAATCGTGTGTCCCATGAAACATGCCTTGGATGGTCCTCGTCTGTGACGAGCTCTTGCTGACGTAACTCTAGTCGTAGCTCTCTCTGCCCGTGTAATCGTGGCAGCAAAACCATAAACCAATATCGATGAGGATAGATTATGAATTAATATAATACTATTCAAGGAAATGTACATCTTAAGGCTTCTTAAGAAGAGTAGTGTATCGTAAGTATGCCACGGAACATACACACGGTACGTCACTCTCCTTAAGTCACCTACTCCATCAACGAAGGTCAACCTACGCGATGAAAGTTCGGGTCTAATACCCCATCGACCAAGTCTAAGTTCCGTAAGGTCAAGCCTAGGTTTCGAATATATATAAATGCCCTAGACTCCGCATAGTCAAACATAGACTCGAACCAAAGTTAACCTAGCGCTCTGATACCAACTTTGTCACGACCCAGAAAATGGCACGTGACTGGCACTTGAATCATATGAAGTCTATAGGACCACATCTAATTCAATTAAGCCAAAATCCAAGAAATCTAAACCATTTTAAGGAAGAAGTGCGGAAAAACATATTTTAAGCAAGTGGTTTTAACAAAATATGCCGAAGTATGCATTTTTAAAACCTCAAGTATTTTCTGAAAATTTTGGCAGAGTTTCCTTTGTAAGTACTGGCCCCAAAAGGGTACAACATGCATAATATATATAAAGGCATCCCCAAGCGGGAGCTAGCTCTTCGTCAATTGACGGTCACAACCACGGAAGCAATATAATATACAACGCCGAAGGGCGAGGATCAAAACTCAAAAGGTAACTCAAAACATCAAGAAAACCCATAATAATACAACGCGCGACTCTATGGTCGAAAGAATATACAATGGTCTTCTAAGGTTATAAATAATACAAGTTTTGTTGATGGAGTTTTACTAGATACAACTGAATATAAATAAAATTTACAATGGTGGTCACAATGCAAGTGAACCCACCTACCAAAGCAATCACCCGGAATGAAAGCACTGTACCAGCAAAGCAGCAACGAAACCTGTACGGCAAAACCTGCAAGAACTGTAGCACAACGGGAGTGAGTTGCCAACCGATGAGTAGAAAACATCACTAAGCAGAAATCATATGTATGACTCAATCCTGGGTCAATACGATCATAATATATATCCTCAATGATATTATGGCCTGAAGCATAAATATGATGGCAAGGGTAAACATCTATGCATAAGTGTAATCTCATGTGCTCGTGTCAGTATCTCAGGTAGCAATATATCGTAAATATGAGGTATGAATGCGATATAATGAAAACAGAATACATCATGAATGAGAAAACTGTTTTCATAATAAAGTAAGATTTCGGTATAAACCTTTAAGTATCATCAGTGAAATCATCAGAAAATCAGTATCAAGTATCGACACAAAATATATATCTCAATATCCGAATATCTCAATATCTCAGGCTCTGGCGATCCGGACTGGCCTGTATCATCAAATCTCAATATCTCAGGCTCCGGCTATCCGGACTGGCCTATATCATAAATCTCAATAAAATCACCGGTCAGCAATGCTCCCCTGTCACAGGCTCAAACGCCATTCTCTGCGATCTTCTCTCCCCGGGGTACCGAACCGGGTCAACCATGCACCAACAGACGGTTCATCTCCTCCTTGAATCGGGTGTATGATATCGCTTAAGAGCCGAGAAAACACATGGTAGACATATCACAATAATAAAATGAGAAAACCGCACTTTTATCTTTTAAAATGATAATTGAGTTTATTAAATCTTGTAGTTTCTCCAAATAAAGAAATCTCATGGAAAATCTGAAATCCGAAATGAAAAGACAATAATAATGGATACTGGGCTCCGGTAATCCGGACTGGCCCTTATGATATTGCATGACTAATGAATGTAAAAATATGCATGAAATATCAAGCAATGAATGCAATAATGAACTAACATATGAAACAATAACATATAGGAACTATCAGCTAGCCAGCTATGTCAATGAAATAATATTCTCTAAGTGTACGTGAAATTGCAATTTCCGATGAAGATGTGTGTGAGCCAGCAAGCGAGTGTACGTGGAGCATACGCATTATCGGTAATGGTGCTGGTACCTAACAACATGTTTCATCATTTCTAACGAAAATACATATAAGCATGCAATGCATACGAGCAGCAGAATAAATGGTAAATGAATAGTAATGCAGCAATAAAGAAATATACATTCCTATATACGAGTCATACAGTATTTGGTATCTGAAGTCGCACGAATCGTGGTGTTTAGAATATAGGGCTACGATGTTTTTATGGAAAAGTACATCCTTTGAAATATCCGTAGTATCCCTTGGCCTGTCTTTAAAATACTCATGATTCGTTAGTTTTTGAAATAGGTATGACTCGAGTCTAGTCTAACATCTACAAGTAAACTACAGGACTAAACTAACAGACTAACCGAAAAGGGTAAGAAAAACCATCAAAGTCTGAGTCGATATATATATATATATATATATATATATATATATATAAAAGTCGGTGATCCCACTTCACTAGTATCACATACGATAAAATATACATAATATGACATCCCCGAGTCAAGTGTGCGGATCTATCATCAATATATAGCTCATATGGTAAATCTATCATACGGTATCCCAATCTGGGTATGGGTCAAAATTACATTTATCTTTTTATTCAACCGGTATCCTTATCATCATATCATGATCTGGATACTGATCTAAGTCTAGTATAAAACTGATATCATCTATATATATATATTTATATATATATATATATATATTCGTGTGTATGAAACACATCGCCCAAGGACCCGCTATAATATCATGTCGTATCTCATAATATGAAATAAATCATATTACCGATCTCTTGGCACCATGACCAATCTCATTGACTCATCTCCAAATACCATATACTATCCTCATCATCCATGTATATGAATAAGTATACACACACACACACACACACACATAGTCCCTTACCTATGTGTGTATATATATACATATCCCCATATACGCACAAGTAATAAAATGTATGCAAGTGTGTGTGTGCGCGTGTACGTAAACCTTATTCTAGGGTTCACGACTACAACTAACTAACGACACTATCAAATATTTTCACTAAAACTTAACCCATGATCTCCTAAAACTTACTTGCTAGCTATCCTTGATTCACATAACACATAAACAAACACACACACACACACACACATATAGGGTTGCTAAGCACTGCCACAAGGGTCTACGAGGCATCAACCATGCCCGATTAAAAAATTAGCCGTGCCGAACAACCCAAAGCCAGATCTTTAAAGTAGAGTTTATGCGAAAAAAAACATGTTAAACACTTTAACACTAAGTGAGATGGATTACAACCTTTGTAGATCCGGTCCTTCATTTCTTAAGCTCCGTGTTGAGGTCCCTTCGCTGCGATCATCGTGTTCAGACTCTCGAAAGGCTCCACGAAGAGAAAGATGTAAGCTTGCTTCCGATCTTCGATAACAAAGATGATCTACCTTGAAGTTTCATGAACACAAGCTAACATTTACTAAATGAAGTGAACACCCTCATCTAAATGTCAAGGGTAGATGAGGATGATGAAGTAGGATTTTTGCTCTCTTTTATTTTCTTATTCTCACATATATACATCACTTATGAAAAAGATAGAAAAGCTTTTTCATGAAGAACTCATGGAAGAAGATGATGAATCATTTTGTGATGAATAATGAATTATTGTAGTGGTTACAAATCTAACCAAGGGTTAAGCATGAAGGAGTTAACCCTTGTAGAGAGTTAAATAGAGTTAATGGTTTGGATTGGGTTAACTAAATATCATCACAAAATATCAAGCCAAAGACAACGTCAAAGCTTCATGAAGCTTCATGGAAGCTTCATGCAAAAGCTAACCCTAATGCAAACCCTAACCAAGTTTAAACCCTAAACCATTGTTAAATTTGTAACCCTAACATGTTACAATATTATATATCACATATACAATATATATTTTGTAACAAAAGAAAATAATACAATTAACATATATCGCATATATATCAATGTATTACCCAAGTGAGAAAAAGAAACTTTTAGTGAGCTAATATTAGTTAATGTAATTTAATATATCATATATATTTTTTTACATTAAATTATCAAATCAACACTTGATCCGACAATCCGGCTATATCGCATATAACCGACTAATATATCATTTACCGATTCATCGAATCAACACTTGATCCGATGACCCGGCTGATATCATATATCGAGAAAATAGAATACGGTATCTCATATCACATTATCCTCGGTCCTGCACATATCACATATGTGCCCCTATACCGTTTTTCCTGAGCCAAGAAACCTTTGTGTAGGACTCTAAAGAATCGTCAATACGCCGGCAGTAGGTGATGATCATATCAAACACCCACAAGCTACAAGCGGTCAGCTAAACTTAACAGCTACCCAGGTATTGAGTGCTCAGAAGATCAACAAGCAAGCCTGTACAATCTCCTGTGAATCCAATCAGTAACACTCCCGTACAGTCCGGTCTCGTCGTCTGATACGTCGCATATCTCGTCTAGGTGTGGTAAACGTCAGACCCCAGTAGCTTGATAAGTCCTGTCGATATGAGGTTTATAACAGTTCGAGAAACTACTGATAACACTTACCAGTAAATCTCAGGAACCCTGGCCAGGGATTTCCGGTTATTGCCAATCGAACACAGCACAATATCAAATCCCTATACCGGGAGAGACGAATCCCCTCCTATCGCTCATTGCCTCCATGTGATTCGGGACTGTACCCAAAAGCCACCTTTTTGCACGCCCTCATGGACGTGGTATGATGGAAATCAAAGCACAGTGGGAATCACATAAGACTCTATGACGATCTCGGGTCAACAGACTACTCTGTACCAGTGTCACCGGAGAAATACCATCTGACGTAAGTTATAATACCATCTGGGAGTTCTCGGTGAGTCCGTCCAGTGTACCCAGTCTCTACTGAGCACCCGTACACCATCCTTGATGTCAAACACCGATTGATATGGGATCATCCATCGCACATCATATGGGTCAAGATGCGTATACGCTAGTCTACTCTGGTGTATCGATGCCCTGTCTCGATACACCCTCGATTAGGAACTGTTATAGGATATACTCGTCGACTACCGTGGCCCCACTAGTATGTTCTCATCATAGTCCCAGTAGTCGAGTACATATCCTAAGGGTTTTATCAACATGTAACATAGAGACAATCAGAGTACATGTTAAGATAAAGTACAACCAGATAGCGTACTATCATGTCGAGCATGAAAGTTCTCCCTATATATGTCCAAGCATCCATTACAATATATATCGTATGTACAGTAATGGCCTCTAGGGCATACATATAACTAACAATCTCCCACTTACACTAGGGCCATCTGTTGTGGTATCACATACCCAACAATTAACTGTGGTTGAAGTATCTCATACTCAACCATCCCATAAAAGTCTCTACTGGGAAAAAGGCCTTTGTGAGTGGATCCACGCTGTTGTCCTCTGTGTCTACTCTCCTAACCTCGATCTTCCTGGAGATCAACCATCTCCATGATCAGGTGATACTGCCTAAGAAGAATATCTGGATTTCTGATGGGACGGGGGTTCCTTGGCCTAAGCCACAACTCCATTGTCACACAATTGTAGGAACGAAGTTCATCTCATGAACTTATATATCCAGATTTCCTCTTTGGTAGCATCCTTGGTAATGATTTATCTTGCCTTTAATCGTTTAGTATGTCACAGTATCTAGCTTGGAACCCTTCCAATATACCGTCCCTCCACTGAAGGTAAAGACAATAGCTGCGACTGACATTCAGTCGTCCTTATCACCCAGGAACCTTTCCAGTGATTCTCCCCAGGATCGATTGATACCATCTCACTATAACTAGTGAGTATCCTAACATCCAATTAGATCTATCTCATAGATCCAAAACCCAGGATTTAGGAGGTATCACTTTGATCCTATATGGAGAATCCTTGTGATAAGCGGAGATTGGCCGAGCGTAGCAGAGGAAACTCCTTTCCTATCAAGGGTATGTCATCTACATACTTTACGAGGATGACCACCATACTCCCTACTACCTTTTTGTATATACTAGGTTCATCTACCATTTTGATGAAGTCAAACTCTTTGACTACCACATCAAAACAGACGTTCCAACTCCGTGATGCCTGCTTTATCACATAAAATATCTTGCACACGTTTCCGCTGCTCCCACTGTCTACGAAGCCCTCTGGCTGTGTACTTACAGACGCTCTCTTCCAAATCAACATTTAGAAAAGCAGTCATGACACCCAACCGTCAGATATCGTAGTCATGGTATGTAGCCGTGGAAAGTAGGATCTGGATGGACTTAAGCATAGCTTTGAAAGTCTCAACTTTTCCATGTACACCTAGTAATCTTCTCAAGATATACTTGCTCCTGATCGGGGATTAAACCCTTCAGATAGTGCAACCAAAGTCCATACTTTGTTGGTATATAAGGATTCCATCTCAGATCACCAAGCATCTAGCCATTCTTACAGAGTCCTACTCCTGATGGCCTGCTCGAAAATAGTTGGGTCATTATCTCATGATGCAATCCTCGCTCCCACTATCATAGAGAAACCGAAGTATCTCTCAGGTGGGTGAGGAACCCTACTAGATCGACGGAGAGGCTGAGGTTCGTTGGAAACTGTTGAATCCTTTGGTTCTACCAAATCATATGCTGTAGTTTGTATAGCTGGAACTCCTTCCAGTTCTACCTCATGACCACTAATTTCTTCACAAGAAATTCCCTTTCACAAAGGTGGCATGCTGAGAAATAAAATATCTTTTGTTCCTCGGTTAGGTAGAAGATATTCCCTTGCGTATGCTTGGGATATCCAACAAACTTCCACAGATATACTTTGCCTCGAGCTTGTCCGGATTATGTTTTTAGACATAGGCCGGACAACCCCAAATCTTAACAAACTTAAGATATGGGCTCTTCTCTTTCCATATCACATATGAAGTGGTAGGCTTCTGATTTGATTTGAACCCTATTGAATAGGTATGTAGCTTCTCAAGTGCATAACTCCGAAAAGGAAATAGGAAACTCGGTAGTACTCATCATAGAGCACACCATATCACATAAGGTTCTTATTGCTCCGTCCCGATATACCATCGTGCTATGGTGTATACGGAGGAGTAATGCCGAGAGAGAAACTCATTCTCTTTTTGAATAGTCCAGGAATCTCCGTGCTCAAGTATTCTCCTCCTTGATCTCATCAAAGGACATAATACTTATAGCCGTTTTTGGTTCTCTACTTCTAACTTATATTCTGTGAATATCTAAAAAGATTCAGACTTGTGTTTCAACAGGAACATATGTCCGAATCTCGAGAGATAAACAGTGAATGTAATGAAGTATAAAGAACCGGTCTTGGCATGTGTAGACATGGGACCTTCATATATCAGCATGTATCAATCCCAAGAGTTCATTAACCCTTTCTCTATTTCCAATAAACAGAGCTATGGTCGTCTTATCATTGTGACATGACCGGCAAGTTTCACAAGATGTAAATTCAAACAAATTTAAATATGCATCTAAATGTAACTTAGCTAGTCGGGTCGCATTGATATGACCTAGTCTACAATGTCTCAAGAAGGATTCGTTCATTTCTGAACTCTTCCTCTGTGTGTGTTCTGTACGTTAAGAACTGCGGTTTGATTTAGAACGTCTATGCTTTTAGATAACGTGCCTGAACCGATCAACTCTTGATATAGGAAATGTTCAAAACATTATCCAACAATAAAAAATTATATCCTTTCTTTACTAATAAAGAGATTGATATGATGTTGTATATCAGGTTCGGTATCTAATAACATTCGTTCAGAATCAATGTATTATGGTAATACAGGGTGATAGTGACCAACAGACTTGGCTGCAACACTTGCACCGTTTCTATCTCATAAAACATATCACTCGTTCTCAGTTCTCTACCTATCTCTAGCCCATGTAAAAAATTACATATGTGGGATCGTGATCCGGTATCAAATACCCAGGATGTAAAGGATACTGAGAAACAGTTCTCTGTAATGAACACACCCGAAGAAGATGCATCAGCATGCACTTTCTTCGTTTGGGTGGCACGGGAATTCTGGTAATCCCCTATTTCCTGCTCTGTCTTATAACAATTATAAGTTGTAGTGGGACCAACGTTCCCCAGCTCAGTATAACAAGCGGGTTCGGTCAATTCATCCATTTTATTATCTTGATTAAGGCATGATATAGTTGCTACCTGGAGAGAGAGAGAGAGAAGAAAACACTCAACGGATGCTCTTGCAACATTAGATTGGTTATCTAATATATCTGATCAGGATGACTCCCGCTGTTTTAGTCAAATCTTTCTTCAAACCTTAAAAGGAAAGACTAGCCGGATTAATTACACGCTACAAGTTCGCCTATCTTTCAGCCAGGCCAGTGCCGGTACTTTGAGGGAGGTTCCCCATGCTTTCACACGGACCTAATTAAAGTAAACCTCGTTTTCCCAGGGGCGTAACCTCGTTGACACCTTTCAAGACACCTACTTGATCGGCTAATTGTGATGTGTAAAACTCTCCTAGGAGTAACTCTTACTTGCAGCAGGTATCGGGATCCAACTATCTCATAGAAGGTATGCAATCTCATTGCAAATTTCAACATTTGAAATTCCTAATAATATTTTACCCTTAGCGTCCTATGACCTTGACGGAGGCCAAAATACCCATAGTCCGCTAGTCAGGTTCAACCCGTCATTTCCTGATTGAATTAAACCCACCCGCATGACCCTTGATGGAGGCCAAACTACGCCGTACGAATACCCTAATCCAATCGCCTCGTATGCTAGCAGATAAGCATTAGTTAGCTACCGTACACTACGCCTTGACGGAGGCCAAACTACCGCAGCACGAATACTAACTAGTACTTATCTGAAATGATGGAGGGCTACGACAGGTTTTAAGAAAACCCTTTACGTAATGAACTTGATATCGTTGTAGAATCGAGTGATTTTAAATGGAATGTTTTTAGTCTTTTCTAGTTTTGCTAAAGGGGTCACTCCCGGTGAAGGGATCGTCGGCCCTTTCCTCATCGAATAAGGTGCAGGATATTTCACAAATATCACTATGCAAAGCAAGAACTATAGAAGCAATCAAAAGACAAACCAATTTTGTAGCATCTGCTAGTTTCACTAAAGAGGTCACTCCCGGAAAAGGGATCTCGGCTCTTCCTTATCGAATAAGGTGCTGGATGTTCTTCAAGGAACACCGCTATGCAAAGCAAGAACTAGAGCTACCAGTTTTTAAACAAGTTTCTACAACATCTTAGGTTTCTTTTAGTTTCATTAATCTCATTAATGAAGTCCCATTTTATTATGCTTCGCAAGCATCTCTTTCGAAACGAAATCTGCAATATAACATATATCTCATATATATAATATAAACATTCGTCTCAGGCAGTAATATGATCTCATCACAAAACATTGCAGCAGAAGAACATATATGAAATATTGGATATATTAGGACGTCCGTGTTTTCAATACGAGCCTGTATAAAACACGGATTCCACGGTCGCGATGAATAGCCAAACCCACATCCCTAGACCCCTACGAGAGCGGCAAGTAACACTGCC
Source organism: Agapanthus africanus (assembly GCA_030015575.1). Classification (NCBI taxonomy): domain Eukaryota; kingdom Viridiplantae; phylum Streptophyta; class Magnoliopsida; order Asparagales; family Amaryllidaceae; genus Agapanthus; species Agapanthus africanus. The sequence continues at coordinate 620,979,395 of CM057341.1, forward strand.
AATTCTAGGGTTCGGAGACCCGGTCTCGACTCCTCGAGATGGTCTTCCACTGGACCCTAGAACCCGGTTATTTATGCTCCCCTCTTTAGGTCTACCTAATGCGGAAAAGTAAATAATATACTATGGTGACATCATCCTCAGCCCGGAAGTGCCCCAATAAAAGAATATTACATACAAATGAATTTTACATGAATGAAAATAAAAACCCTCATCTCACATAAAACCCCCGGCTATTCAAAACGCGACGATCCAATATAACATATCACAGCAACACATAATATCTCATATCATCAACGTAAGCAAGTATGCGTATCCCGATTGTCGTTGATGTATAGCAACGAAGCCAGCGATACACCACATACTACGCTTACGGTCACAGAAAAGAAAGTGTATAACTACAACAGTTGGAATCCGCAACCTCTTTAGACATCGCATGCCTAACCAAATGAATACCTTAGACATCGCATGCCTAACAATTATAAACCCCGCATTTTAGTCTCTTTATCGAAAACACTTTTCAATATCTAGTCGGGCAATTCAACAAGATTCTCGACATCCTGATCGAATGCTCATCGCAAACTTTAGTAGACGGCCGCACCCCGATGCCGTCGACGAAGTGCACTAAGGCGGAACACGGCTGCCGCTAGCACCCGAACGGATGCTTTTGGCGACGGGGTTCTCCTACAGTCACTTGGTCGGAGATATGGGGCATGGCTATCTATTAAGTTTACCCGGCGAGTATCCGCATACGCTACGTGATTGCGATGGACATTTGATCACATCAAAATTCCGTGGCAACCGATCATTTGAGACTAAACTGCTATGTTTATAATATTCAAATCAGTTATCTCATAACTATTTGTAGATTCCAAATATTGTATCACATTCCAGATAAAAAGACAGTGTTAAACTTTCCGATCGAATAATCAAACACCCAAGATTTCCCCAATATATCTCAACACTTGAAATTAGTTTAAAAACATCCATTACATGCTACAGTACCAATGGTCCAGCCGTAGAAGGGTCAAGCCAACGCCTCACATGTGGCACGCCGTACTGCCACAAACCCTAAGGTTTAGAGCCAGTTCAAGATGGTCACATAATCGAGTTAAGGTTTGTTGTCTTCTAGAGGGTCCACCGCATTACTTGCACGACTTAGAACGCTCTTAAACTACGAAAAAATCCAACGCTTGGAAATTTTCTGGCAGGGGAAAAAGTGAGTTATTGATATCCGTTCTAACTTTTCAACACGTTCTAAAAATTACCCGGACAAACTAAACAAAGTTAAATTATCCGATCGAATCAACGAGTCCCCAATACAACACTAGAAAACTCAACACTTGAGTTGAATTAAAAATTTCCCTGAAAAAAATGACAAGAAAGGACCTAAGAATAAATATAAGAAATTCCACGGACTAATTCAAAATTTGGACCGCGGAACCGCCGCCAAATCCTTGGTTTTGCCGCGGTTCCGTGATCAAATCAGCGCATTACAGGTTCGTACTTCACAGTAATTCTTAGTTTTTCTTGCTTAATTTTCTGAGCATTTTTAATTCAGAAAAAATCACATTTTCAAAAAATGTCCAGAGAAGGGTTCAAATTAGGGTTTCGGGGTTCGATCGGACTTTAAACTTCGCTCAGACTTCGCCTAAAGCTCTAGCTTGGCTCTGATACCACTATAGGGTTGTTAGGCACTGCCACAAGGGACTACGAGACATCAACCAGGCCCGATTAAAAAATTAGTCGTGCCGAACAACCCATAGCCGGATCTTTAAACTAGAGTTTATACGAAAACAAACAAGTTAAACACTTTAACACTAAGTGAGAGGGATTACAACCTTTGTAGATCCAGTCCTTCACTTTTCAAGCTCCGTGTTGAGGTCCCTTCGCTGCGATCATCGTGTTCTGAACTCTCGAGAGGCTCCACGAAGAGAAAGATGCAAACTTGCATCCGATCTTCGATAACAAAGATGATCTACCTTGAAGTTACATTAAAACAAGCTAACACTCACTAAATGAAGTGAACACCCTCATCTAATGGGCAAAGGTAGATGAGGATGATGAAGTAGGATTTTCTCTCTCTTTTATTTTCTTATTCTCACATATAAACATCACTTATGAAAAAGATAGAAAAGCTTTTTCATGAAGAACTTATGGAAGAAGATGATGAATCCTTTTGTGATGAATAATGAATTATTGTAGTGGTTACAAATCTAACCAAGGGTTAAGCATGAAGGAGTTAACATTTGTAGAGAGTTAACTCGAGTTAATGGTTTGGATTGGGTTAACTAAATATCATCACAAAATATCAAGCCAAAGACAAAGTCAAAGCTTCATGAAGCTTCATGGAAGCGTCATGTAAAAGTTAACCCTAATCCAAACCCTAACCAAGTTTAAACCCTAAACCATTGTTAAATTTGTAACCCTAACATGTTACAATATTATATATCACATATACAATATATATTTTGTAACAAAAGAAAATAATACAATTAACATATATCGCATATAAATCAGTGTATTACCCGAGTGAGAAAAAGAATCTTTTATTGAGCTAATATTAGTTAATGTAATTTAATATATCATATATATTATTATACATTAAATTATCGAATCAACACTTGATCCGGCAATCCGCCTATATCGCATATAACCGACTAATATATCATTTACCGATTCATCGAATCAACACTTGATCCGATGACCCGGCCGATATCATATATCGCGAGAATAGAATACGGTATCTCATATCGCATTATCCTCAATCCTGGACATATCACATATGTGCCCCTACTCCGTTTTGCCTGAGCCAAGAAACCTCTGTGTAGGACTCTAAAGAATCGTCAATACGCCGGCAGTAGGTGATGATCATATCAAACACCCACATGCTGCAAGCAGTCAGCTAAACGTAACAGCTACCCAGGTATTGAGCGCTCAAAAGATCAACAAGCAAGCCTGTACATTCCCCTGTGAGTCCAATCAGTAACACTCCCATACAGTCCGGTCTCGTCGTCTTATATGTCGCATATCTCGCCTAGGGGTGGTAAACGTCAGAACCCAGTAGCTTGATAAGTCGTGTCGATATGAGGTCTATAAGCATTCGAGAAACTACTGATAACACTTACCAGTAAATCTCAGCAACCCTGGCCAGGGATTTCCAGTTATAGCCAATCGAACATAGCACAACATCAACTCCCTATACCGGGAGAGACGAATCCCCTCCTATCGCTCATTGCCTCCATGTGATTCAGGACTGTACCCAAAAGCCACCTTTTTGCACGCCCTCTTGGACGTGGTATGATGGCAATCAAAGCACAGTGGGAATCACACAAGACTCTATGACGATCTCGGGTCAACGGATTACTATGTACCAGTGTCACCGGAGAACTGCCATCTGACGTGAGGTATATTACCATCTGGGAGTTCTCGGCGAGTCCGTACAGTATACCCAGTCTCTACTGAGCACCCGTACACCATCCTTGATGTCAAACACCGATGGATATAGGATCATCCATCGCCCATCATATGGGTCAAGATGCTTATACGGTAGTCTACTCTGGTGTATCGATTCCCTGTCTTGATACACCCTCGACTAGGAACTGTTATAGGATGTACTCGTCGACTACCGTAGCCCCACTACTATGATCTCATTATAATCCTAGTATTCGAGTACATATCCCAAGGGCTTTATCAACATGTAACATAGAGACAATCAGTGTACATGTTAAGATAAAGTACAACCAGATAGTATCATGTCGAGCAAGAAAGTCCTCCCTATATATGTCCAAGCATCCATTACAATATACATCGTATGTACAGTAATGGCCTCTAGGGCATACATATAACTAACAACACACACACACAGATATATATATAGTATATATAATATATTACACTTCGAGCTGCGGGGGTGCTAACGCCATAAACCCGACTTCCCCCGTAGATATATATCTACTCACCTTGATCTTCGCTTGCCGATGCCGATGTCCCCACACGATTGCTTATCATCTCGAAGTCCATGTGGGGGTACCTACATGTCATAACATATCGTGTCGCATTAATATCCAATTCAAAACCAAAACGACACGCTAAAAGCCTATAGGTTAGAACCTACGGACTACGCATGCAAGAATAACCAACATCTCTCGACGATTGACGTATAAACGTGAATCGACCGATAAAAACACGAATATCAAAACTTCAATTCAAAACGTCACGAAATACAAGGCAGCAACTCATGAAAATGGTCTCGGATTTTGCCCTAAATGAAATTAGCCAATTTTGCAAATGGGACGGGTCTAGATAACTGATATAGGAGCAACAGAATAAGCACGAGCCAATTTGCTCCCATCAAGGCCGCTATTTAAGACCAAAAAGAGTAAATTTGCGGCCAGGAAATGTCCAGGGGGTGTCAGGTTTCAGTTGTAGCCCCTAAGGTGCCTACATGACTCACTGTGTTTGCTAAAAAAATTTCAGAGTCTCAGGGTGTTAGCAGATCTACAAACATCATCACAATTTCCACAATTTCCCGATATCGGGGTTTCTAGGTTTGGGGTTCTATCTCAGGTTTCAGTCCATGAAACTAACTCTAGAAGGGTTATAAGGTCTCTACTAATCTCAATTGCATCTTTGGATTTAATTCCAACCCTAACCTCTTCTAGAAATTTCCAAAGTTCACATATCCACCCTAATTCGGTTCTAAACATGCATAGGTGCTAAGGTGAATGAAATACAATACAAATGATGAAGGAATTACCTCATTTGGCAACTCAAGAATTTTCTTGAGTTGCCCCAAGTCTTCAAAAATCCGATTTTTCTTGGTCCAAAGTGCTTGTGAGAAACTTGTGCATGTTTTTTATGAAATGGAGATGAACTTTTGATGGGTTTTTGGTGTTGTAGTGTGGAGATAGAGGAGGTGGGGGAGTGAGGCAGCCATGGAGAGATTAAGGGAAGAAATGATGAAGGAAAATAATGAAGGGGACAAGAACCATGGTCCAAGGTTGACCCCTCACTCTCTATCTCTCTCATGCCCATGCCCATTTATTTATTCCTTTTCTTTTCTTTTCTTTTCTTTTCTTTTCTTTTCTCTTCTCATCTTAAAATAAGGCCAAACATGAAAACATCGAAAAGACATGGTAGAAAAAATGTAACAATGTGTAACTTGACATGGTGCATGTCATGTGCACAAATCCGGATTAATGCAAAATTAGGGACATTTAATCGCGATTAGCATTAAAATTGTGTATAATTAATCATAAAAATTTGTAATTTTCTTAAATCATATAAAATGCTCTCATTTCAGTAATTTCTATAATTTTCCAAATATTTCCCAATTTATCGGTATTTAATTATACCGCACTATTAAAATATTCATAATATTTATTATTAAATTATAAAAACTCCTAAAAATAATATTTTATTTTTCTGAAATGTTACAGTAATACATTGATTCTGAACGACCGCTACTACATACCAAACTTGATATGCAATCTTATATCTGCTTATTTATTAAGTAAAGAAGGATATAATTTTGTAATACAGGATGATGCTATGAACATCTTCCTAAATCAAAAGTTGATTCGATCAGGCTTGTTACATAATGACTTATATATTCTAAATCAAACCACAGTTCTTAATGTACGAAACACTCACAAGAGGAAGAGTTCAGAAATGAACTAATCCTTCTTGTGGCATTGTAAACTAGGTCATATCAATACGACACGACTAGCTAAGTTGCATAAAGATGGATATTTGAATCCGTTCGAATTTTCATCTTATGACACTTTCCAGTCATGTCTCAAAGGTAAAATGACCAAAACTCTGTTTAGTGGACACGGAGAAAGAGTCACAGAACTCCTCAGACTGATACATAGTTATGTATGTGGTCCCTTGTCTACACATACCAGGAATGGTTTCTCATATTTCATTACAATCACTGACGATCTTTCAAGATACGGACTTGTGTTGCTGTTTAAACGCAAGTCTGAAGTTTTTGAGAAATTCAAAGAATATAAAACGAAGTCGAGAACCAAACGGGTAAAAGTATTAAGATCCTTCGATCTGATCGAGGAGGAGAATATTTAAGCAATGAGTTCCTGGATTATCTAAAAGAGAATGAGATTCTCTCTTAGCTCACTCCTCCGTATACACCACAGCACAACGGTGTATCGGAGCAGAGGAATCGCACCCTATTAGATATGGTGCGCTCTATGATGAGCACCGCTGAGTTGCCTATTTCCTTTTGGGGATATGCACTGGAGATAGCTGCAGACCTATTGAATATGGTCCCCACCAAATCTGTGCCAACCACTCCAAATGAGATATGGAAAGGAAAGTGACCATATCTTAATTATGTTAAGATATGGGGTTGTCCGGCATATGTGAAAACACAGAATCCGAACAAGCTCTAGGCAAGGTCTTTTCTGTGTAAGTTTATTGGATATCCCAAACATTCACGCGGGTATATCTTCTACCACACCGAGGAACAAAAGGTGCATGTTTCTCGACATGCCACCTTTTTAGAAAAAGATTTTCTTGAAAAAGAAATTAGTGGCAAGGAGGTAGAACTAGAAGAAGTTCCAGCCACACAAACTGCAACAGAAGAGTTGGTGGAACCAGAGGATTCAGTAGTTCCCGACGAACCCAAGCCTCTTCGCCGATCTAGTAGGTTTTTTCATACACCTGAGAGATACTACGGTTTTCTCATAGACGGTGGGAGCGAGGATTGCAACATGGAAGATGATGACCCGACTAGCTTCGAGCAGGCCATCATGAGTGAGGACTCTGTGAACTGGATGGATGCAATGCGATCTGAGATGGAATCCATGTGCACTAACAAAGTATAGACTTTGGAAGTTGCTCCTGAAGGGGTAAAACCCATTGTGAGCAAATGGATCATTAAGAAGAAACTTGGTGTAGATGGAAAAGTTGAGACTTTCAAAGCTAGACTTGTTGCAAAAGTTTTTTGTCAACGACCAGGTGTGGATTATGACGAAACCTTTTCCCCAGTGGCTATGCTTAAGTCCATCCGGATCTTACTTGCCATTGCTGCATACCATGACTACGAAATCTGGCAAATGGATGTTAAGGCCGCCTTTATAAATGGTGATTTAGAGGAGTGTGTGTACATGACTCAGCCAGAGAGCTTCGTAGACAGTGGGAGTAGCGGAAAGGTGTGCAAGCTTCTTAAATCGATCTACGGGTTAAATCAGGCTTCGCGGAGTTGGAACATCTGTTTTGATGTGGTAGTCAAAGAGTTTGACTTCATCAAGAACATAGATGAACCTTGTATATATAAGAAGGTAGCAGAGAGTAAGGTTGTCTTCCTTGTATTGTACGTGGATGACATACTCTTGATAGGAAATGATATTCCTATGCTGCACTCGGTCAAGCTCTTCTTATCACAAAGATTCTCAATGAAAGATCTAGGTGATGCCTCCTGCATTTTGGGGATTAAGATCTATAGAGATAGATCTAAACGGATACTGGGATTTTCGCAATCCAGGTACATTGACACCATACTAAATAGGTTTAGTATGGAAGAATCCAAGCGTGGGAACATACCCACGATCTCTGGACTCACTCTCTCCAAAGAGATGTCTCCTAAGACTGATTTGGAGAGAGCTCGCATGCAACAGATACCCTGTGCTTCGGCAGTAGGCTCTATCATGTACGCGATGATATGTACCAGACCCGATGTAGCATACTCACTAAGTGTAGTGAGTAGGTATCAAGCAGATCCAGGAGAGAGTCACTGGATAGCTGTAAAGAACATTCTCAAGTACTTGAGAAGGGCTAAAGAGATGTTCTTGGTGTATGGTAATGGAGAACTCCAGGTGGAGTCCTTTACCAATTCAAGCTTCCAAAATGATAAGGACAACTCTAAGTCACACTCGGGATTTGTCTTTACCCTAAATAGAGGGGCGGTGTGTTGGAAGAGTTCCAAAAAGGAAACCGTTGCAGACTCGACGAAGGAGGCTAAATACATTGCTGCCAACGATGCTGCCAAAGAGGCTGTCTGGATGAAGAAGTTCGTAACTGAACTAGGAGTGGTTCCATCCATCGAGCATCCAATACCTTTGTATTGCGATAACAATGGAGCTATGGCTATGGCCAAGGAACCTAGGTCCCATCAGAGATCCAGGCATATTCTGAGGCGGTATCACCTGATCCGGGAGATAGTTGATCGCCGGGAGATCGAGGTCAGGAGATTAGATATGAAGGATAACACTGCGGATCCATTCACGAAGGCCATTCCCTAGATACAATTTGAGAGACTCTTCGGGATATTGGGTATGAGATACTCCAACGGCTGGCCTTAGTGCAAGTGGGAGATTTCCAGTTATGTATATGCACTATAGGCCATTGTTGTACATATGATGTATATTATAGTGGATGCTTGGATATATATAGAGAGGACTTTCTTGCTCGATATGATAGTATGCTATCTGTTTGCTCTTTTTCTTAACATGTTGACATGCATTGGGTTACTGTCTTGCTCTCACTTGTTGATAAAGCCCTTAGGATATGTACTTGAGTACTAGGACTATGATGTAGATCATACTAGTGGGGCCAGGGTAGTCTATGAGTACATCCTATAATTGTTCCTAGTCGAGGGTGTATCGAGACAAGGCATCGATACTCCAGAGTAGACTAGCGTATACGCATCATGACCCATATGATGGACGATGGATGATCCCACATCCATTGGTGTGTGACATCAAATACGGTATACGGGTGCTCAGTAGAGACTGGATACACTGAACGTACTCGCCGAGAACTCCTTGTTGGTATTACACCTATCGTCAGATAGCAGTTCTCTGGTGACACTAGTACAGGTTAGTCTGTAGACCCGAGATCGTCATAGAGTCTTGTGTGATTCCCACTGTGCTTTGATTTCCACCTTACCACGTTCATGAGAACATGCAAAACGGTGGCTTTTGGGTACATTCCCGAATCACATGGAGGCAATGAGCGATAGGAGGGGTTTCGTTTCTCCCGGTATTGGAGGTTGATGTTGCGCTGTGTTCGATTGGCTATAACTTGAAGTCCCTGTCCAGGGCTGATATAGGGATATGCTGGTAGGTGTTATCAGTGGTTTCTCGACCCGTTATGACCCTTACATCGACACGACTTATCGGTTACTGGGGTCTGACGTTTACCACCCCTAGACTGGATATGCAACATATCAGACGAAGAGACCGGACTGTACAGTAGTGTTACTAATTGGATTTACAGGAGTTAGAGCAGACTTGCTTGTTGATCTTCTGATCGCTCAATATCTGGATGGCCGTTACGTTTAGCTGACCGCTTGCGGCTTGTTGGTGTTTGATGTGATCATCACCTACTGCCGGCATATTGACGAGTCTTTAGAGTCCTACATAGAGGTTTCCAGGCTCAGGCAAAACGGAGTAAGAGCACATATGTGATATGAGCGGGATCGAGATTGATACGTGTATGTGATACCGTATTCTATTCTCGCAATATGTGATATCGGCTGTTTATATGTGATATAGCCGGGTTATCGGATCAAGTGTTGATTCAATGAAATTATATATAATATATATATATATATATTATATATATTCTCACTTAAATATTTATTATTCTCACATATAATACATTTAACATATATGTGATATAAGCTTATTGTATTGTTTTCTTTTGTTACTAAATTATGTGTGTGTGTGTGTGTGTGTGTGATATTTATAATTGTAACATGCTAGGTCATAAATGCAACTAGGGATTAAGAGAGTTAAAACATGCTACGTTTAATGTTAGGGTTTATATTTATCATTAACTAATTCAAATATTGTGGATATTTGTCATGGTAGATATTTGTTGAAGCTTGTAGTCTTCTTTGACTTTGTCCGCTCTTTTTATCTAGCTTAAGATATTTGTCAACCATAACTTTAATCATAACTCATGGTTAAGTTTCTAGAAGGGTTAAGGGTGACCCATGGTTGCATTTCTAACCACACAACAATAATTCATCACTTGCTTCTTCTTCTTCTTCTTCATTGAAAAAAGCTTGCTAGATTTTTAATTTGTGATGAATGATCGTGAGAAATTAGATAATAAATTGAGCAAAATTCCTACTTCATCATCCTCTTCTATATTAGCCATATAGATTAGTGTGTTAGCTTCACTAATTCCATATTAGTGAAGAGAGAGCTTGAGTCCGTATTTCCTCGACGTAGATCATCGTAGACTTTGAAGTCTTCAAGCAAGGATGCATTGTACATCTTGTGGTGCCCCTCTAGAGTTCGGGAGTTCATGGATCGCAGCGAAGGGACCACTACTCGATGCTTTTGAAACGATGGAACGGACTACAAAGGTTGTAATCCCTATCACTTAGATGTAATGTTGTTTACATGCAAAGTTAATCCTAATTCTCTAGTTCGATTACTTGGTTGGTTTGTTTAGCACCCCAAAATTTTAAAATAGAATGATAGATGCTTGCCAAAACCTTGCTGTGGTGCTCAGCTAACCCCTACAGATATTTAACCCAAAAACTAAACTAAAGTGCATGGATTACCTTATTTGCTACTAAAGAACTTTCTTGAGTTGCCCAAGTCTTCAAAATCCAAACTTGGATGGTTTAAAGGGCTTAGAATTGGGTTGTGCATGTTTATTATGAAGGTTGCATGGGGTTTTGAGAAGAAAATGATGATGATGCATTGGTGTAGTGAAGGAAATTGAATGAGATGAAGAAATGGTGAAGAATTAATAGGGAATGAAGGAAATGGGGCAGCCAAGTAAGACCCTCTCTTACTCTTAGCCTCACCATCTCCTATACTTACTCTCTCACAAATATCTAATCTCTTTTTGTCCAAAGTGTCAATCCATATTCCATTCACATACTCTCTCTTTCTTTCTTTTCTTTGATTTTCTTTTCCTTTTCGTTTTCTTTTCTCATTCTCTTTTCTTTTCTCATAATTCTCACAAGTCACAAACATAACATGCACATGACATGTTCACAAGTCCCGTAAAAATGTAAAAATACGGATTTTACCAATAATCCGATAAATATCATTAAAATAAATAAATCATTTTAATCTCCGATAAATTTCCAAATATTGGTATGTACTTATACCATTTTACGAAAAATCCCTATTCGCAAATCGAATAGTTTTCGCGAAATATATTATTTTAATATTTAATTCCAAAAATAATATTTTCATATTTTCGAAATGTTACAAGAAATTATCCGTAAAAGTAATGAAATAGGAATAACCAATTCGTGCATCTGTAGATATTGGACTACACACGTCGCTGTGTATGAGTCCCAAGTGCTCGCTTGCTCTTACTCCGTGTCCATTGAACAGAGTCTTTGTCATATTTCCTATGAGAGAAGATTGACAAGTTGCATAAGACTGATATTCGAACAGATCCGAATATCCCTCACTATGTAACCTCGATAACCGCGTTTCATTGATATAACCCTGCCTACAATGTCATAAGAAAGTTTTATTTAATTCTGGAGGCATTCTTTTAAGTGTGTTCTGGACGTTTTGAAAACCTGAGCTTGATTCAATATATACTGTCCTCTAGTATACCTGACCCAATCAAACTTTGATTTAGGTGGATGTGAACCACATCACTTACATACTAGACTTGGTAGACACAAACAGTTACGTAGAATCAATATTTTCCCACTTGTCAATTCTAGGTGATATACCCTACGGATACAGCGTCTACGCTCATTCCGTTAGTAACCCTGAGAGTCATATCACCTGCCATGATATCTCTACGGTTTCTCAAAACCTGTAATGAATTACAGATAAGAGATCCTCATCCGGTATCGTGTACCCAGGAAGTAGAGCTAATTGACAGACTGTTTTCAATCACTAACAAACCTATAGTCGAAGCTACAACAAGCTTTGTATCCTGGATTCTGGCTTTCCAAGCCCTGCAAACCTTCTGCCAATACTCTTTCCCGTAATAATAGGAACATCCCTCCTTCCCTACCGTTAACCCCGAAACTTTTGCCCTTCCCTTTTTCTTCTACCTTACCGACACCGCCTATCGGCTTTGTGGAGGACTTCTTCTTCTCACCCTTGGCATCCACCTTAGATCCAGAAGAGGAAGATTCCCCAATAAGCAGGGCGAGTATCTCCCTGGTTTCCTTCAGAGTGACCTCAACTGGAAGTATAACTTTCTTCCCCTGGGCGTAAGTAGGAGGTAGGGACTATAGAATCAAGTCAGCATTTGACTTGTTCTCCAACGTGTTCTCCAGGTCCGTAAGCTTTTTAATATAGCTAATCATTATAGGGACGTGGTCCCCTACAGATGATCCAACAGCCAACCTCGGTTGAAGCAATTCCGTCGAGGTATCATATCTTGCGATACTAGATTGCTCTCCATATAAAACATTGTTATGGAGGAAGATGGAAACTAAGTCCATCTTCTCGTGCTGCCTCTGGTATACACCATCAACTGAGGCCAACACGAGGCACTTGGCATTCGCACTGTCCTTTTCTATTGTCTTACGGATATCCTTATTCACGACGGTGGATACTGGACCTGGGACGGCGGGGGTACGAGTAGTAATGAGGTGGTCCAGCTTTTCATAGGTAATGGACATCTGGAAAAACCTTTGCCAGTCATTATAGTATAACTTAGTTATTTTATTATCTATCTGTAACCTAATCTGGTCACCCGGTTGCTGCAATTAGGAGATAGAGAAGAATACACTCAGCATGATGCTCTTGCAAGTTTAGATTGGTTTTTAATTTATCTAAGCAGGATGGTTCCCACTGTTTCTCGAATCCTTCCTCAAATCATAAAAGAAGAATTAGTCAGGATTAATCTTACCGTACAATACATTCTTAACCGTTCGACCAGGCTAGTGTCGGTACTTCGACGGAGCTTTTACAACGTTTTCGCGAAGTTTCTTACTTAAATAACCTCTTTTCCCTGGAGGTGTAGCATCGCTAACACTGTTCTAGATGTTGGAGATATTGCCCTCAGAGTCAATTATTGGATCACAGGCACGTGATTGCAATGATTGAGGGAGGATCTATCCCGGTAGGACAGTCTTACTCGAGATGATAGTATGCTATCTGGTTTATCTTTATCATCGTGTACTGCTTTAGGTGACATGACAGGTCACTATTGCACGTTGATAGAGCCCTTAGGATTCTTGCTTGACTGCCAACAGTATGAGGGCGATCATATACGTGGGAGCTGGTAGTCTATAAGCACATCCTTAAAAGGTCCCTAGTCGTGGGAGTTTCGAGACAGGGCATCGATACTCCAGAGTAGACTGGTGTATACAGTCGAGACCCCGACGAGGGGAGGTGGCCGGTCTCACAAGCCACTGGTGTCAGTTGGTTCACCTAAGACGTATACAGGTGCTCATTGGGTTATGAGTACACCGGACAGGACTCGTCGGGAACATACTAGTTGGTCTTATACCTAACGTCAGATAGCAGTTCCCTGGTGACATGTGTACAGGTTAGTTCATTGACCTGAGGATCGTCATTTGTCTCGTGTGAGTTCCCACTGTACTTTGATTACTACCCTACCACGCTCAAAGGAGACGTGCAAACAGGTTTTAGTTGGGTACAGTCCCGAGCCACATGGAGGCAGTGAGCGGATCTTCGTGGGTCCATCTCTCCCGGTATTGGGGGTGAGGTCGCGCTTTGTCTAGGAGAGCCAGAACCTGAAAAGTCCTTGGCCAAGGCAGGAGATTTACTGGTAGGTATTCCAGTAGTATATCAGGGTGTTCTGGGCTGATCTCTGACACGACTTGTACCGCTTTTGGGGGTCTGACTTTTACCAACCCCCTAGGCCCGCCATGCGATCCTCATAGACGAACGGACCGGACTATACGGATATTGTCACTGACAGGCTCAGTAGGGTGTCAGGATGAGTTCGCTCATCGACGTCCCTTTTGGTCAATAGCTGGTGGCCCGTCACGTATGGCTAATACCTCTGACGTGCTAGTGGTTAAATCCACAGCCAAAGTATTGACGAGTCTTTAGAGTCCCCCACATTCAGTTGCTCAAGTTTTCGGGCGAAACGCTATAGAGGCCGTATGGAGATATGGCAGGGTTCGATCAGATACGTGCGGTATTGCACGGATCAGGATCGGACGGACAATACTAGCTGGCTTTGGTTTAAGCTGGATGCTAGTATAGTACAGTGTAGATTTTGTCTCATTGCATTTGTATTCGGTCGGAATACAGATGCGGGTGTGTATACACAGTATCGGGGTTTTCCTGTAATTTATTACGGGACCAGTTTTCTGGAGTTGCCGGTTTGCTTTCCGTTTCGGCTATATTTCTTTGTATCTTTCATTGGCCGAAGATTGGTGGAGGAGGGCTTATTTGCATTTGTGCAAATAAGCATTTGTGGAGGGTGCTATTTGCATATTGTTGGATCATGATGGTTGCACCATCATTTGACTTGCTCACTTCATGATGGTGCATCATTGCATGACTTTTAGTTGTTATGATGGTAGATGGGAGTTGATTAGGTTGATGGAGTGTGAGGTTGGTTTTGTGATCATTGTTGATTATCACCATTCTTTTCTTATCGCTTATCTCTTGGAATTATTCCCCTCTCACTGTCATAGAGGCCGGCCACATGAGGTGGGGCTGTCCCAAAAAAAAAGGTTTGATGTGGGATTTTTGTTCTTCTAGTTTTGTAAAATCCCACAAGTTCAATCTCCACAAGCTCACTTCATTTCCTCCACCAAATGGCAACCTCCATGAACCCCATGAGACACATAGTTCTCTACACGATTCTACAGCATACCTTGGGTACGTCGACTCGCCAACTTCGTGCTCGAGTTGCCTCGGACTAGAGGTGGGAGCCCGTAAAAGAAGCCGGCGACGTGGTGCCCTTCCAGCGACGAGGTGGAGACCGGAGATTCCGCGGGAGATCGGGACGACGACGAGAAGACCGGAGGACTCGGATCACTCGGTATATTTCTCAACCCTCTCTCTAGATTGCTAGGACTAGTTTAATGGCCCGATCCGGGTTTATAGTGCGCGGTGGTGCCGGTTTGAAAAGTTAAAGTAAATCACCGCTTCCGCATTCCGGCGTCGGATTGACGGCCGGGGTGCCGCCGTGCACTTACAGTGGTATCAGAGGCTCGCCATTAACATAGTCTAGCTTTGTCTAATGTGTTTTACATTTCCGATCGAACAAAAATCCCAAATCCGCGTTTTTATACACATCAGTTTTCTGTCGAAATTTTTTTGGCTCCAAAATTTTTTCAGGTAGTTGCAGAATGATGTGCAGGGAGTTTTAAGAATTCTGTGAAAATTTAGTCTCGTGAACAGTTTAAACGACCGCGGAACCGCGGCCAAACCCATGCTTGGGCCGCGGTTCCGCCGCGACTTGAACTGTTCAGTGTACCAAAATTTTTCAGAAAGCTCCTGACTTGAAAATAGGGTTTTTTGAACATTCTTTTTGGGCCCAGAATTTTTTTAAGTGTTACAGTAATGCTTGGGGGCCCACTTGGTAAAATTTGATCGATCGGACATTTTAAACACATTAGTTCACGGTTTTTTACATTGTATCAGCGACCGTGAATGTCACTTGATCGGTAAATCCTGTCTAGCTGCTATAGCCCAGTTAGACGGATTTGCGAACGGGACTTTCACGTTGATGTTCTGTGTATTGCTGTGATGTTGTGGATCGGTCGTGGGGGATAGCCTGGTTGCAGTGGTAGTACAGTTTTTTTTGTTGTAACACCTTAGAATGTGTTTTGTAGCTAATTATATTTTAATGTATGGTTTTTAATAAAAAGTTTACCAAATTGGGTTTTAAATATTTTATCTTATTTAATGAGTATTTTATTAGAATTTTTCTAGACGCACACACACTTGTGCATATAAACTAGGGTTTAGAGATAGCGTTGGACCATGTTTAGCAAGCATGATGGATTAACCCATTCTCTTTAAGTTAATTATTAATTGTTTAGGAGTTTTGGGTTTAATAATGTGTATGGTTGTTTTTAAATAAAATGAATTTAAAAAGGATTTTAAAATGGTTTGAATGGTTGACCTTGTGGGAGGGAGAGAGAGATGGGCATGGGAGCATGGTGTGAACCATGCCCATTTAATGAAAAGAGAGAGTGAGAATGGGAGGGGTCTTTGATTATTCTCTCATTTCTCCCTTTGTTATCTCATTTCTCTCATTCTTACACACACACATACACCCTACAGAAGCAGAAGCAGCAGCAACACCAGAGGCAACAGCATCAGCATCCTCAGCATCAGCAAGAGCAGCACCAGCAACAATAGAAACAACAGCAGCTCCATCAGCAGCAGCTGCAGAAGCAAGCAGCAGCGGCAGCAGCAGCCCCAGCCACTACAGCAGCTCTTCTCCACTTCTTCACCTACTCCCTAGGGTTCATTAGGGTATATTTCTGAACCCTTTCCCTAGTTTGCTTAGCTTGTGTGTTAAATAGCTTTGATAAGTGTTAAATTAGCTAGTTTAGAGCTAATTATGGTGTTTTGTGTGGACTTTGGGATAAGTGGTGATTGTGTTAGTTAACCCTACTTATTTAAGTGTTGTTAGGGTCACTTTAACTGAGTTTAACCGTAGATTACACTAAAATACCATAGGGTTTCCTTTTAGAGCAAATTGTCGTTTTTATGCGATATATTAGCTTTTTTGTGATCTGCTTTTGACCCGGATCCTTCAGAACAAAATTGAGAAAACTGGGCATGCTCACTAGGTCTAGAGACCACCACAAGAACACGAGCCCCTCATTCAAAATCCTGGCCGCAGATTTAATCATATTGGCCGCAAATTGCGGCCAGGGTAGGGTGTTGGGTCATGAGGTTTTAGGTAGGGTTGTCTGCTGTATATTGTAGTGTTTCGGCATGTCTAGTTTTGTAAGATTTGACCTGTAGGAAAATCTGGGACTATATATCGTATTTCGTGTTCGTTGTGTTTGCGCGATACGCGCGATACGTGAGAGGGTTCTGTGATCCTGCGTATCGCGGCGTGTCGCGATGGTTTTAGACGCGTATACACACGATTCAGCGTATCGTGCATACGCGCGTTTAGTTCGCGACGCGAGTTTCTCGTTTTGGTTCGATATCATATTTTGCGGATTATTTGGCTTATATATGATATACATGTCTTATTTACAGATTTGCAGGTGGGGACTACGGACACTGCTACAGGGGGGAGCAGATGGTAGGATTCACTTAGCGTGGAGTGTAGGTGAGTAGATTTAACATCTACAGGGGAATCGCCCGCATGGCGTTATGCGTCTGGGCTAGGATTCTAATACTCGTCGCATATTCTACGACATTGTTAGAATTGCGCCTTTAATTTATTTCCTTGATATAGTTATACTGTGACTAGCAGCCGTAGGACACGGTACATATTATTAACGGTTCATATTGCACGAGCACGGATTGTATCCTACATAGACACTGTCAATAATTGCCATGTCACACACAAACCATTATAGACATTATATTGCTTGGTTAGGGACCTTGTGACATTGATTCGTATTGCTTATCACATATAACATTTGTTAGTTATATGTATGCCCTAGAGGCCATTACTGTACATTGGATGTGCATTGTAGAGGACGCTGGGATATATATAGGGAAGACTTTCTTGCTCGACATGATAGTATGCTATCTGGTTGCTTTTTACCTTAACGTGTACACTGATTGTCTCTCTGTTACATGTTGGTAAAGCCCTTAGGATGTGTACTTGACTACCTAGACTATGAAGCGGATCATACTAGTGGGGACATGGTAGTCCGTAAGTACATCCTTCAAGGTCCCTAGCCGTGGGTGTATCGAGACGGGGCATCGATATACCAGAGTAGACTAGCGTGTACCTTCTCGACCCATACAGATGGGCGATGGAAGATCCCATATCCATTGGTGTTTGACATCAGAGATGATATACGGGTGCTCAGTGGAGACTGGGTACACTGGACGGACTCGCTGAGAACTCCCAGATGGTATTATACCTTACGTCAGATGGCAGTTCTCAGGTGACACTGGTACAGAGTAGTCTGTTGACCCGAGATCGTCATAGAGTCTTGTGTGGTTCCCACTGTGCTTTGATTTCCACCTTACCATGTCCAAGAGGGCGTGCAAAACGGTGGCTTTTAGGTACAGTCCCGAATCACATGGAGGCAATGAGCGATAGGAGGGGATTCGTCTCTCCCGGTATAGGGAGTTGATGTTGCGCTGTGTCCGATTGGCTATAACCGGAAATCCCTGGCCAGGGTTGCTGAGATTTACTAGTAAGTGTTACCAGTAGTTTCTCGAACTGTTATAGACCTCATATTGACACGACTTATCGAGCTAATGGGGTCTGACGTTTACAACCCCTAGGTAAGATATGCGACATATCAGACGATCAGACCGGACTGTACGGTAAGTGTTACTGGTTGGATTCACAGGAGTATGAGCGGGCTTGCTCGTCGATCTTCTGATCGCTCAATACCCGGGTGGCCGTTACGTTTAGCAGACCGCTTGCGGCTTGTGGGTGATTGATATGATCATCACCTGCTGCCGGCGTATTGACGAGTCTTTAGAGTCCTACACAGAGCTTTCCTGGCTCAAGCGAAACGAAATAGGAGCGCATATGGGATATGTGCGGGACCGAGAATAATGCGTGTATGTGATACCGTATTCCATTCTCGCGATAAATGTATCGATTGGTTGTATGTGATATAACCTAGTTATCGATTCAAGCATTGATTCGATAAGCCGATACATTGAATATTAGTCGGTTATATGCGATATGACCGGGTCGTTAAATCATGTGTTGATTTAATGATTTAATGCATAACTATATATTTGATATATTACTTTGCATTAACTGGTATTGGTTCACTTTAAATCGGTTTTCTCACTTCATTTGCACATTGTATATGTGATATAGTTTTGTGCACTTGTATGTATCATGTTTGATGATACATGATAGTTTGGTGTATGGTTTAAACCATGGTTGATCAATGGTTAGGGTTTCTTATGCTTCATTTACTTATTCTTTTATTTATTCATTGATTTGTGAAAGAAATAAAATGGTGGCCAATTTTGGATTATCCTTGAAGCTTCATGAAGCTTTGAAATGGTTGACCATTTTGTTTCTTTCTCTAACCCTAACCATACAACCTAACCTTAGTTAATTCTCTACACCTAACTAGAGTTGGATTATGATAAGTATTCATTGATTTTCTATTTTGCAAAATAACTTATCATAATATCATCTTCTTCTTCTTCTTCTTCAAAATGAAGAAGCATGCCTCCATCAATGGCAACTAGTGAAAAAGAGTGAGAAATCCAATTCTAAAGTGAACCCACTTCCTATTTCTTCATCCTCTACCTCTTGCCAAGTAGTATAGGGTGTTTCCTTCACATGTTTTCATGGCTTGGTGAAGGTGGAGCTTGATCTAGTGATGCCTCGACGTAGATCATCTTCGGCATCGTAGTCGATGACCTAGCCCGTCCTTTCTCCTATGAAGCCGACGCTAGAGACCAAGATCCGATTTGTACAGCGAGGAGACTTCATCACGGAGCCATGGAGGTGAAGAACTGGATCTACAAAGGTTGTATTTCCGTTTACTCTTAGTAAAGTAGTTTACTAGTTCTAGTTTTCGCCTAAAATTCTAGTTAACGATCCGTATTAGGGTTTCTCGGCACATGTAAAATGATAAATTGGCATGGTTGATGCCTTATGAGACCTCATTAGAGTGCCTAGGAACCCTACAGTGGTATCAGAGCCTAGCTAGAGCCTTAGGCGAAGTCTAGACGACGTTTGAAATCCGAACGAACCGAAACCATAACCCAAAAAATGCTCTCTGTACATTTTTCAATTTCGGGGATTTTTCGATATTAAAAATATGCAGAAAAATCAGCAGGGAATTTGAAGAATTACTGTGGAGCCCGTACTCATGATTCCTCCAAAGCGCGGCGGAACCGCGGCAGAAGCATGGCTTCTGCGGCCAATATGTCTCATCAGCCAACCATTTTTGCACAGTAATTCCTATTTTATGGTGCTGGATTTTCTGGGAATTTTTAATATTTATTCAAGAGTTGAATATTCTGGGTTATTTTTGGGAATCAAAGATTCGATCGGATTATCAGACTTTGTCTAGGTGGCTTTCCGGATAATTTTAGAATATGTTAAAAAGTTCGACCGAATATAAATACCCAATCTTTCCCCTGCCGAAAAAATTCCAAGTGTTGGATTTTTCCATGGTTTAAAGACGTTCTAAGTAGTGCAAGTAACACGATGGTCCCTCTAGAAGACAACAAACCTTAACTCGATTATGTAACCGTCTTGAACTGCCCTTTGAACCTTCGGGTTTGGGGCAGTACGGCGTGCCACATGTGAGGCGTTGGCTTGACCCTTCTACGGCTGGACCGTTGGTACTGAGGCACGAAGTGAATGTCTTTGAACTTATTTCATGAGTTGAGCTGTTTCGGGAAAACTTGGGTGTTCGATTGTTCGATCGGAAAGTTTAACATTTTCTATCTTATTCGGAATGTGATACAATAATTGGAATTCACAAGAAGTTATGAGATAACTGAATGAATGTTATAAATCTAGTTGTTTAGTCTCACTTGATCGGTTGCCACGGAATTTTGATGTGATCAAAAGTCCGTCGCAATCATGTAGCGTACGCGGATACTCGCCGGGTAAACTTAATAGACAGCCTCACTCCATAGCCCCGACCAAGTGACTGTAGGAGAACCCCGTCGCCGAAAGCATCCGTTCGGGTGCTCGCGGTAGCGGTGTTCCGCCTTGGTGCACTTCGTCGACGGTATCGGGGGTGCGGCCGCCTACTAATGTTTGCGACGAGCATTCGATCAGGATGTCGGGAATCTTGTTGAATTGCCCGACTTGATATTGAAAAGTGTTTTCGATAATGAGACTAAAATGCGGGGTTTATAATTGTTTGGCATGCGATGTCTAAGGATTTCATTTGATTAGGCATGCGATGTCTAAACAGATTGCGGATTCCAACTGTTGTAGTTTTACACTTTCTTTTCTGCGACCGTAAGTGTATTATGTGATATCGCCGGTTTCGTTGCTATATGTCAACGACAATTGGGATGCGCATATTTACTTACGTTGATGACATGTGATATTATGTGTTGCTGGATATGTTATATTGGATCGTCGTGTTTGAATAGCCGGGGTTTTTTATGTGAGATGAGTGTTTTTTCATTTTCATTCATGTAAAAACTTGTATGTAATATTCTTTTATTGGGGCACTTCCAGGTTGCGGAAGATGTCACCGTTTGTATATTATTTACTTTTCCGCACTAGGATAGACCCAAGGAGGGGAGCACAAGTAACCGGGTTCTGGAGTCCAGTGGGAGACCAACTCGAGGAGTCGAGTCCGGGTCTCCTAACTCTGAAATTGGTAGGGTTGCTTGCCGCTCTCGTAGGGGTCTAGGGGTGTGGGTTTGGCTATTCATCACGACCGTGGAATCCGTGTTTTATACTGGCTCGTATTGAAAACACGGACGTCCTAGTATATCCAATATTTCATATGATTCTTCTGCTGTGATATCTGTGATGTGATCGTGTGATATGTTCTGTGATGGATACTGTATATAGTATATATGATATATTATATAGACGTTACTTATGTTTTACACCCGTGCTAGCCCTGCCCCGCTCTGCCGTTAGTTACCTAACCTAACGGTGCACGAGGGGACATCGAGGCGAATGCGGATGGCATAAGTGTACATCGTATTTATCTGTAATGTTAAGGTACTTAAATGATGGGACTTCATTAATGTGATTAATGAAATAAAAGAAACCTAAGATGTTGTAGAATCGAATTTCAAAATAAAACAGGTAGCTACAGTTCTTGCTTTGCACAGCGGTATATATGATATATCCTGCACCTTATTCGATGAGGAAAGGACCGAGATCCCTTCACCGGGAGTGACTCCTTTAGCAATAACTGGCTGATGCTACACACTCGGTTTGTCTTTTGATTGCTTTTAAGTGTTTTTGCTTTGCAGAGATATATATGATATATCCCGCACCTCATTCGACGAGGAAAGGACCGACAATCCCTTCACCGGGAGTGACTCCTTTAGCAAAACTAGAAAAGCCTCAAAGACACTCCATTTCAAAATCATTTGATTCTACAACGATATCAAGTTAATTACGCAAGAGGTTTTCAGAAAAACCTGTCGTAGCCCTCCGTCATTTCAGATAAGTAGTAGTTAGTATTCGTGCTGCGTTTGTTGGCCTTTGTCAAGGCGCAGTGTGCGGTAGCTAACTGGTGCTTATCTGTTTATGCATATGATGCAGATTGGATTAGGGTAGTCGTGCGACCTTGTTGGCCTTTGTCAAGGGCCGTACGGGTGGGTTTAATTCAATCAAGAAATGACGGGTTGAACTTGACTAGCATCCTATGGTTTGTTGGCCTTTGTTAAGGTCATAGGAGGTTAGGGGCAAAATATTATCGGGAATTTCAAGTGTTGAAATTTGCAATGAGATTGCATACCTTCTATGAGATAGTTGGATCCCGATACCCGCTGCGAGTAATTGTTACTCCTGGGAGAGTTTTACACATTGCAATTAGATGATCAAGTAGGTGTCTAGAAAGGTGTCAACGGGGTTACGCCTCTGGGAAAACGAGGTTTACATTAATTAGGTTCGTGCGAAAGCACGGGGGACCTCCCTCAAAGTACCGACACTGGCCTGGCTGAAAGATTGGCGAACCTGTAGCGTGTAATTAATCCCGGCTAGTCTTTCCTTTTTGGGTTTGAAGGAAGATTTGATAAAAAGCAGTGGGAGCCGTCCTGATTAGATAAAATAATAACCAATCTGATCTTGCAAGAGCGCACGCTGAGTGTTTTCTTCTCTCTCTCTCCAGGTAGCGACCGTGTCACGCCTTAATCAAGATAATAATACGGATTTTTGACCGAACCCGCTTGTTATACTGTGCTGGGGAACGTTGGTCCCGCTCTAACTTATAATTGTTATAAGACAGAGCATGAAATTGGGGATTACCAGAATTCCCTTGCCGCCCAAACGAAGAGAGTGCATGCTGATGCATCATCTTCGGGTGTGTTCATTATGCAGAACTGTTTCTCAGTGTCCTTTACGTCCTGGGTATATGATACCGGATCAGGATCCCGCATATGTAATATGTTACATAGGGCTACAGGAAGGTAGAGAACTGAGAACGGGTGATAAGTTTCATGAGGCAGAAAACGGGGCAAGTGTTGCAGCCAAGTCTGTTGGTCACTGTCACCCTGTATTCCAAATACATTGATTCTGAACGAATGTTATTAGATACCGAACCTGATATACAAAATCATATCAATCTCTTTATTAGTAAAGAAATGATAAAATTTTGTATAGTTGGATAATGTTTTGAACATTTCCTATATCAAAAGTTGATCGGTTCAGGCACGTTATCTAAAAGCATTGACGTTCTAAATCAAACTACAGTTCTTAGTATACGGAACACACACAAGAGGAAGAGTTCAGAAATGAACGAATCCTTCTTGAGGCATTGTAGACTAGGTCATATCAATGTGACCCGACTAGCTGAAGTTACATGTAGATGTATATTTAAATCAGTTTGAATCTACATCTTATGAAACTTGCCAGTCATGTCACAAAGATATAATGACTCCAGCTATGTTTATTTGAAACAGAGAAAGAGTTAGTGAACTCTTGGGATGATACATGTTGATGTATAAAGGTCCCCTGTCTACACATGCCAAGACCGGTTCATTGTACTTCATTACATTCTCTGATGATCTTTCGAGATTCAGACCTATGTTCCTGTTGAAACACAAGTCCGAACCTTTTGAGATATTCACAGAATATAAGTTAGAAGTAGGGAACCAATAAAGGTACAAGTATTATGTCCTTTGATGTGATCAGGGAGGAGAATACTTGAGCACGGAATTCCTGGACTATTCTAAAGGAGAATGAGATTCTCTCTCAGCATTACTCCTCCGTATACACCATAGCACGATAGTATATCGGGGCGGAGCAGATACACCCTATTTGATATGGTGTGCTCTATGATGAGTACTGCTGATTTACCTTTTCCCTTTTGGGAGTTATGCACTTATGAAGTTGCATACCTATTGAATAGGGTTCCGATCAAATCAGTTGCCTACCACTTCATATTTGATATGGAAAGGGAAGAGCCCATATCTTAAGTTGGTTAAGATTTGGGGTTGTCCGGGCTATGTCTAAAAGCATAATCTGGACAGGCTCGAGGCAAGGTCTGTTATGTACAACTGGAAAGGTTCCAGCTATACAAACTGCAGCTGATGATTTGAAAGAACCAAAGGATTCAATGGTTACCAACGAACCTCAGCCTCTCCGCCGATTTAGTAGGCTTCCTCACCCACCTGAGAGATACTTCGGTTTCTCTATGACAGTGGGAGCGAGGATGGCATCATGAGATGATGACCCAACTAGTTTCGAGCAGGCCATCGAGTGTAGGGACTCTGTAAGAATGGCTGGATGCTTAGCGATCTGAGATGGAATCCTTATACACCAACAAAGTATGGACTTTGGTTGCTATATCTGAAGGGTTAAATGCCCATCAGGAGCAAGTATATCTTGAGAAGATTACTTGGTGTAGATGGAAAAGTTGAGACTTTCAAAGCTAGACTTGTTAAAGCTTTTCGTCATCGGCCAGGCGTGGATAATGATGAAACCTTTTCAAGTGACTATGCTTAAGTCCATCCAGATCCTACTTGCCACGGCTGCATTCCATGACTACGATATCTGGCGGTTGGGTGCCATGACTGCTCTTCTAAATGATGTTTTAGAAGAGTGAGCCTATAAGTACATAGCCAGAGGGCTTCGTAGACAGTGGGAGCAGCGGAAACGTGTGCAAGATGCTTTATAGGTTAAAGCAGACATCGCGGAGTTGGAACATCTGTTTTGATGAGATAGTCAAACAGTTTGACATCATCAAAATGGTAGATGAACCTTGTATATACAAAAAGGTAGTAGGGAGTATGGTGATGATCCTTGTTGAGTACGTGGATGACATACTCTTGATAGGGAAGGAGTTTCCTATGCTACGCTCGATCAATCTCCGCATATCACAATGATTCTCCATATAGGATCATAATGATACCTACTAAATCTTGGATTTTGGATCTATGAGATAGATCTAAATGCATGTTAGGATACTCACTAGCTGTAGTGAGATGGTATCAATTGATCCTGGGAAGAATCACTGGAAATGTCCAAGGTGATAAAGACGACTGAGTGTCAGTCACAGGCATTGTCTTTACCCTCAGTAAAGGGACGGTATGTTGGAAGTGTTCCAAGCTAGATACCGTGACATACTAGACGATAAAGGCTGGATACATCTCTACTTAAGATGCTACCAAAGAGGCAGTCTGGGTGTATATTAGTTCATGAGATGAACTTTGTTCCTCCCATTGTGTGACGATGGAGTTGTGGCTTATGCCAAGGAACGCCGGTCCCATCAGTGATCCAGACATATTCTAAGGCAGTGTCACCTGATCATGGAGATGTTTGATCTCCAGGGTGATCGAGGTTAGGAGAATAGACTCAGAGGACAACAGGGCGGATCCACACACAAAGGCCTTTTCCCAGAGAGAGACTTTTATGGGATGGTTGAGTATGAGATACTACAACCACTGCTATCAGATGGCCCTAGTGCAAGTGGAAGATTGTTAGTTATATGTATGCCCTAGAGGCCATTACTGTACATTGGATGTGCATTGTAATGGATGCTGGGATATATATAGGGAGGACTTTCTTGCTCGACATGATAGTATGCTATCTGGTTGCTCTTTACCTTAACGTGTACACTGATTGTCTCTCTGTTACATGTTGGTAAAGCCCTTAGGATATGTACTTGACTACCTGGACTATGATGCGGATCATACTAGTGGGGACATGGTAGTCCATAAGTACATCCTTCAAGGTCCCTAGTCGTGGGTGTATCGAGAAGGGGCATCGATATACCAGAGTAGACTAGCGTGTACCTTCTCGACCCATACAGATGGGCGATGGAAGATCCCATATCCATTGGTGTTTGACATCAGAGATGATTACGGGTGCTCAGTGGACACTGGGTACACTGGACGGACTCGCCGAGAACTCCCAGATGGTATTATACCTTACGTCAGATGGCAGTTCTCAGGTGACACTGGTACAGAGTAGTCTGTTGACCCGAGATCGTCATAGAGTCTTGTGTGGTTCCCACTGTGCTTTGATTTCCACCTTACCACGTCCAAGAGGGGGTGCAAAACGGTGGCTTTTGGGTACAGTCCCGAATCACATGGAGGCAATGAGCGATAGGAGGGGATTCGTCTCTCCCGGTATAGGGAGTTGTTGTTGCGCTGTGTCCGATTGGCTATAACCGGAAATCCCTGGCCAGGGTTGCTGAGATTTTCTGGTAAGTGTTACCATTAGTTTCTCGAACTGTTATAGACCTCATATCGACACGACTTATCGAGCTAATGGGGTCTGACGTTTACCACCCCTAGGTAAGATATGCAACATATCAGACGATCAGACCGGACTGTACGGTAAGTTTTACTGGTTGGATTCACAGGAGTATGAGCGGGCTTACTCGTCGATCTTCTGATCGCTCAATACCCGGATGGCCGTTACGTTTAGCAGACGGCTTGCGGCTTGTGGGTGATTGATATGATCATCACCGGCTGCCGGCATATTGACGAGTCTTCAGAGTCCTACACAGAGGTTTCCTGGCTCAAGCGAAACGAAATAGGAGCGCATATGGGATATGTGCGGGACCGAGAATAATGCGTGTATGTGATACCGTATTCCATTCTCGCGATAAATGTATCGATTGGTTGTATGCGATATAACCTAGTTATCGATTCAAGCATTGATTCGATAAGCCGATACATTGAATATTAGTCGGTTATATGCGATATGACCGGGTCGTTAAATCAAGTGTTGGTTTAATGATTTAATGCATAATTATATATTTGATATATTACTTTGCATTAACTGGTATTGGTTCACTTTAAATCGGTTTTCTCACTTCATTTGCACATTGTATATGTGATATAGTTTTGTGCACTTGTATGTATCATGTTTGATGATACATGATAGTTTGGTGTATGGTTTAAACCATGGTTGGTCAATGGTTAGGGTTTCTTATGCTTCATTTACTTATTCTTTTATTTATTCATTGATTTGTGAAAGAAATAAAATGGTGGCCAATTTTGGATTATCCTTGAAGCTTCATGAAGCTTTGAAATGGTTGACCATTTTATTTCTTTCTCTAACCCTAACCATACAACCTAACCTTAGTTAATTCTCTACACCTAACTAGAGTTGGATTATGATAAGTATTCATTGATTTTCTATTTTGCAAAATAACTTATCATAATATCATCTTCTTCTTCTTCTTCTTCAAAATGAAGAAGCTTGCCTCCATCAATGGCAACTAGTGAAAAAGAGTGAGAAATCCAATTCTAAAGTGAACCCACTTCCTATTTCTTCATCCTCTACCTCTTGCCAAGTAGTATAGGGTGTTTCCTTCACAAGTTTTCATGGCTTGGTGAAGGTGGAGCTTGATCTAGTGATGCCTCGACGTAGATCATCTTCGGCATCGTAGTCGATGACCTAGCCCGTCCTTTCTCCGATGAAGCCGACGCTAGAGCCCAAGATCCGATTTGTACAGCGAGGAGACTTCATCGCGGAGCCATGGAGGTGGAGAACCGGATCTACAAAGATTGTATTTCCGTTTACTCTTAGTAAAGTAGTTTACTAGTTCTAGTTTTCGCCTAAAATTCTAGTTAACGATCCGTATTAGGGTTTCTCGGCACATGTAAAATGATAAATTGGCATGGTTGATGCTTTATGAGACCTCATTAGAGTGCCTAGGAACACTATAACATTACCATACCTATATACCTATAGAGTATCGTACCATTAGTGATAGGTACACATACCCTTTACGATACATCTACTGGTATACCTTACTCAAATTTTCTTATACCCATGGGGGTATACGACATCAGTTTTTATGGGTAGACACCTATACATTGCTACACCTGTATGTTACACACATATTCAGTTGCAGTTACATATTTATCTTCACTGATGTTACTTAGTTGTACCTTATTGGTTTCGCATACATCTGGTTTCAGCTACATATTCTCATTTATATGCTCGCATTTCAGATATATCGCATATATTTATTCCTGGATTTGCGCATTGTTATTTGGATTTCACATGATGATTTCTGGATTTGGAAACCGCGAGAGTTCATGAAATTATGCATACATTGAAAAACCCGGTTTCCTTGATATGATATTTGCGCAGCCACCATGAGATTTATCGGTTCTGATTATATACTCCATACGAGGTGTGGTTGCCTTATGAGGGTACATGGTAGGGCCCGGTATTGTTCCCCTCGGCAAGAAAATCGATGGATGTTGCCGATTGAGCCTGAAGGGGGGCTAGTACCTACCGGTGACAGTACTAATGACTCAGCGGGGGTCATGGAGACACCGTTGGGAGTCATGCACGTATGCATACGTCGAAAGGCGAGGGTCAGAGCTAGGCACTCGTGCTTTCGGGACAGCGTATGATACGTACCTATCAGGATTTCTGTGTCGATGCTTGGCACATTCTTTTCATGATATTTCTTTTAAACACCTTTGTATATATAACAGGGGATTAGCCATTGTTATATATACCCTTACACCAATATTAGTGGAATGGGACGCTAATATATGTGTATTGCCCCCATCATATTTATTTCTGCAAATATATATATACCTTTAGGATGTTAGAAACTTACTTAAGATTCGACTTGGGATATAGGTGATCCATTGAGATTGGATATTGGATATGAAAGAGATTGTTGATTTGTACATTCGAGATATAGGAGAGCTATTCGATATTGTACATTGAGGTGATGTGAGACCTATGTGATGTTAGAGCCCAGTTTAGGGGATGAATTGAGGAATTGTGGATTTGAGTGTCTTGATGGATTGTGATCCTGCCACGATGTCAGGTTTCCGTGGAAATGACATATTCCACCCCATACCTCACACTTATCTATTCTATGCACAGATTCATATATTGGTAGTACCTATTAGTGTACCCTTATGATAGTTGCATATTTACATTCTCATATCCGTATTGCATGGTTATTGCATATTATTGTTATGTTACTATTGCTTCACATATTGATTGTACCTGCTAGTGTACTTTCCTTTATTCAGCATTTGCATGACATGTTATTACTGTAATCGCATATCTTAGATTCATGTTGTACGTGCATTCCTGCGATTACCTGCATATGTTATCTACTATTCACGAGTTGGCAACTCACCCCCGTTGTGCCACATGTGTTTCTGGTTGTTCCCCAGAGTAGTCGAGGCAGGCTATTCCGCTATTTCAGCTATCATCTTTTGCTACAGATACCGCATCAGCTCACAGTACTATTTTGCATAGGTGGGTTTTGCTGGTTATCTGTATTTTGTATTGTACATTCGTTGCATCTTGTACTCTCCATCTACTAGTATGTTGTTGACTTAGAGACTTGATGAGGACGATATTGTATATTATTTGTAGATTTGTTGTCTTTTATAAACTGCTTTCTCTCTATCGTCTTTACTTCTTCGCTACGGTGTTATATTTTTGTGTTGTATTCATCTTGGGTTAGTTTTTACAAAAAAGGGTGTTGCCAAAATTTTAAAGAAATAAAGTAGGACTTTTAAAGAATTTGGGTTGCGATTTCAAATGTTTCAAAAACTTATATTATCTTTTTCCGTATTTTTATGGTTTAGATTTCTGGGTTTTGGCTTTCTTTTACTGCGTTACGTTTTTAGGCATTGCGTAGTATTAGGGCCGTCACAGGCCAATTTTGGGTCGTGACAAAGTTGGTATCGGAGCGCTATGTTTTACCTTTCGGAGTGTAGGATGACCTTAATATGATGGAGTAGGTAGCTTAAGCAGAGTAACGTAGTGTGTGTATGTCTGCAGCATACCCACGATGCGGTACCTTGCATTATGTAACCTAAGTAAAATTTGCTTCAAATTCCTTCCTTGATGATTCGTATCCTTGAGATTCGATTCCTTATTCTCATCAAATCTTATATCTATTTATAGCCTTGCCGCCGATGACTATGGGGACTCAGAGTGATGCAGCGAGGGCCGAGGTCAGAGTTGCCTCGGGTGAGACGAGTACTGACCGGGATGGCACTCTAGTTGCATAGGTGCAGATGGATCAGCCTACGACATATACTATTGATAGACTTTTGGCAGAGATGCAGGACTTCCGCCAAACGATGAGTTCATTGGTTGAGGTCGTTCGGGAGCTACGACAGGAGGTTGTCGCCCCTGTTACTCAGTTGTCACTTGCGATCAGCATGCAGCAGTCCGTCACCTACATAGCACCAGTGGTTGCAGCTCCAGTTGATGAGGCGCATATTCCAGAGGCGCAGAGAGTTCCAGGACAGTGGAGGACTCGTACCAGCGTACCATCCCAGAGGCAGAGGTTTGGTCGTCGAGACAGATTTCGTGGCCGTCGCGGGAGTAGCAGAGGCTAAGGACGAGGACAGTCGTTCAGCTCTCATCCCCAGGATGGTCAGCAGTCAGCGCGTGGATGTTTTTGATGCGGAAGCCTTCAGCACTTCATCAGGGATTGTTCCTTAGCACGGCGTCAGGATCGTACTCCGAGAGGCCGTGGACGTGGAAGATTTGCTCAGAGGGCTTAGGCTACCAGCGGAGTTCATCCAGTTGCGGGTAGAGGGCAGACACAGGAGATTGCTTCTACTCATCGGGACGCGCAGACGTCCAATGCAGAGTTTTCAGGTATTCTTATTTCGCATGTTCTTTTGATGTGTTCGTTTGTTTTTCATGCTTGTACCGTGGTTGGATAGATTAGTCGTAGTTGTTGTTTTAACTTCTGTCAGTGATTCTTTTATTGCGCGACACGTATTTCAGTTTGTGCCAATCGGATAGGAGATAGAGATTCGTCCGTCGTTTTGATCTTTCTAGAGATGTTGGATTTGATGTTCTCCTAGGCACGGACTGGTTAATTACGTGCTAGGCGTCTGTGGACTACCGTGAGGAAACAGTCAGTTTTGTTTTCCCGGAAGGTCAGTTCTTGTTGTGCAGGTGGATAGTTGTGCCGCATCTCACAGCTTGAATTCAGCCTTTTTCGCTAGTCGGCTACTGAGGAGATGTCGTGGATTCATGGCGTTCATTCATGATACCGGAGCCATAGTGGGATTGTTGGACCGGGTTCCTTTCGTGCGAGAGTTTTCCGTCGTTGTTCCGGATGAGCCGGCGAAGCTTAAGGAACTTAAGGATCAGCTGCAGAGTTGTGGTTTGGGGAGTTTGTGCGTCTGAGTGTTTTGCTTTTGGAAGCTCCTATTTATGTTCGTCGAGGAGGAAGACGGCAGTTTGAGGTTGTGTATCGACGGATCGTCAATTGAACCGGCTTACGGTGCGGATAGGTATCCTTTACCTCGCCGTGACGATTTCTTCGATCGGCTCCACAGTGCGAGACATTTCTAAGTTTGCTTGGGATCAGGTGTTCAGACCATAATATTGCATTTTTCATCCCCTTATTCTTATCCGTTTTATAAATAAACAGGTACTCTTGACGCACGTTTGTTGCATATTACAGGATACAGGCTCTTGGATACGAACACAGTGAAAAAGACGAAAGTTGATACAGAAAAGGGACTTTTGACCAACAAGTTGACGGATCCTACTCAAACCTAAACGAAGAACAATTCACAAGGCAATGCATGTCCGAAATATTAAAGGAAACGGTTAAAAGACCACTACAAATTTCACTGGAGATCTGAAGAAGACTAAGAAGCCAAACAGAGAAAATTTATGAAGAACTAAGAAGCCCTAACAACTAAGATGCAGCTCAGAGAAGTTGGTAAGCTGAGCTCACCAAAGGGCCGCGGAACCGCGGCCCAAGCCAACAAATGTCGCGGTTCCGCGGCCATTTAATACCCGTGTCGACGCCGACTTCTTATGTCGGTGCGTCGGTGCGGGTGTTGGGATTTTCCGTGGACAAATCTGTAATTTCACATGTGCGAGAGTCTGTAACCCTAGTTTCCTTGTTTGCTTATAAATTGTAATCAAAAATTGTAAAACCCCATGTGTCTTTTCAATCAATAAAATTCAGAATTGCTGGGAGTTTATTCAGATCTGTTCTATATTGCTTGGAGGGTGCCGTCAACCTAGTAAGTTAATTTCTATGTTTTTATTCTCTCTTAATTAGTATGTTCTATCATCCCCTAATGAGCGAGTAATCTCCTCGCTTGTTAGGGTTAGCCTTAGGGAAAGGTTTGAGAGATGAGATCTCTCACCCCTTTCATGCCATCCACACCTAAGAGTTAGAACTCCATGCATGCACGCACAACCGCTCCCTACGGCATCCTACCCCTCGAGGTAACGATGAACCGTAGTATAAAGGGCCGGTTGCGCGTGTTTTCCATGGGGATTAGGGTAATTATCGATAAAGGAAGGATACGAATCTAGAGGAAGAAACATCTTCCCAAAAGATTCGGATCCACTTTATTGATAAATACCGTAACATCTAATAGATCTAAAATAGGGAAATAAAAGCGGTGAGGAAACCTTTAATCTCCAAACTTCCCCTAAACCTAACCCTAGCAAGACTTTAATTTAGATTAATTTAGTTTATTGATAGATCTAGGTCTTTTTAGACATAATAAACCAATCCAAACAACATTTGGAATCAACTCGTAAAAACATATTAAGAAAATTACACATCTCTGTGGATCGACCCGTATTCACCGGCTAGCTGCAAAGCGACGCCTTTTCTGATTGCGGTAAACAAAAAATTTTTGGACCAATCAAATGGCGCCGTTGCCGGGGATGGCGTAATTTTTCTTTTTGTGAATTTTCGGGTTGATATAAATTTTAAAAATTTTAAAAATCTGAAAATATAAAAAAATACAAAAATTATCAATTTTGATCTGTTTGAAGGGTGTATCTTTTGAATTTTGCAGGAACAGCGAAGAATTGCGAATCTGGAAATTTAGGGAGGGCCAATCAGAAAAGAACAAATCAGAACAGAGAGGAAATATCAGTACAGAGCAGCACAAAATTTTACAGATCCCGATCCCTCTACTCCGCCGTGTTTCCGCCGCATTGGGGGCCACCAGACCGCGGATCCGCGCTCCACCTGCCACGTCATCATCTCAAAATTAGTCTGTTTGTTTTCTCCTTCTTCCCTCTGTAACCTCCATATATCTTTCTGTAAAAAATTCTCTGCAGGGTTCTTTGCCCTAAAAAGTCTTTCTTCCCTTTCTGAATAACATATTTTCTGCAGGTTTCTTTGCGCCGCGCTAAAAATTGATTGCAAGTGAATTTTATTGTTTTGCATAATTTAACCGGACTTTAAGGGGCTAATTGACCAAACTCAGATTGGGTGGGGATTTCATCACCCTTCCCAGGACCCCAGAAAACACCTAAAGCATTTTGCATCGACTACAATTAATTAAAAAAAAGACTAGACTCAGACCTAAGGACATCGAGCTCAACAGGAAAAGGACTAGTATAGGCATCGACCGTTTATCCTAACCGACATTGCGTTGTCTAGGCTAATGGTTATTAATTAGGCCCACTGTAGTGGTGGTTCCTTCCCACTTACCTGGCCGTACTTGTCCGTGAAGAAGCGGTTTGAGGTCCTATTTCTAGCCCTAGTTAGGAGCTGTCTAGCAGACCTAGGTGACCCTAGATCTAGGCCTGATTGTGCATGTGTGGTTGATACACTTGTGTCACGAGTCACTTTTCAAAACTTCTTTGCAAAACTCTCACATAAAAATAAAAAGAAAAAAAAATCTTTTCAAAACTTGCAACTTGTCGATAAGAAACCTTGCAACTCACTTCCATCACTTCCCTCCATTGACGTTATCTTACCACCACATTCTGTTTTTCTATTTTTTCTGACTACACTACTCCTTTAGTGTATGTCACTTTGGACTAGGGATACTAACACCCGATTAGTCCGTGTTTCGTTGGTACCGACCGACGAACCCTTCGTCGACATTCCGTCCATTTCATTACCTCCACCTTCAAATTCTTCTTTCGAAGGTATGTCGGGATTCAACCCCAACGATACCTTACCGACGGGAATGATTCCACCTCCGCCAGGTGCGAATAAACCGAATCTTCCGCCTGTTATAGCGCCCACACGAGTTGCGCCCCAGGATCTCTTCTACCCCGTCCGCACTTCTTTACCTACATGTCTTTCACCCCCACCGGCAAATGGGGATAATTTTGAAATAAAACCACATTTCATCAATATGTTGCCAAAATTTCATGGTTTGGAATCTGAAGATGCGTATATTTTTATTAATAAATTCCAAAATGTATGCGCTATGGTGAAAACAACCCAATTAAGTGATGACGCTATAAGGCTAAGGGTCATTCCTTTTACCTTATGTGACCTAGCCGAGAAGTGGCTATACAGCACCGCATCACATTCTATTAGAAATTTGGACGAGTTTGTAAGAGCTTTTCTGAAAAAGTTCTATCCTCATCACAAAACTGCTAGTATCCGTAACGAGATTATACAATTTTCACAGCTTCCTTCCGAACCATTTTGGAAGTGTTTCGAGAGATTTAAAGACCTACTTGTTCAATGCCCTCATCATAGGATCGAAAGTTGGCAACTTTACCAAACATTATAGGAGGGACTGAACGCAGCAACGAAGCAGTTGCTAGAAACAATATGTCAAGGTCATTTTCTCTCCAAGTCTAGCGACGAAGCATGGCAGTTTCTTGAGGATCTTAGTGAGCAAACAATTCAGTGGGAGAGTACCAAGACCACATCATCTTCTTCTAGTGGTCAATCTAGGGCAGGCATACATCAAGTAGATATGTCGATTGCTATGAAGGCCGAGATGGCCTCACTTATGAAAAAGATAGAAGCAATTGAGACCAAAATCTCATCGTCTTCTCCTGCCCCTACTCTACCCACACGAACTGTTTGTGCTTGTTGTGCGAATCCATCGCATCTAACCGAAGAGTGTCCTTATAATGCACCTATTCAAGGACAGGATCAAGTCAATGCTGTTAGTTATATGTATGCCCTAGAGGCCATTACTATACATAGGATGTATATTGTAGTGGATGCTTGGACATATATAGGGAGGACTTTCTTGCTTGACATGATAGTATGCTATCTGGTTGATCTTTACCTTAACGTGTACACTGATTGTCTCTCTGTTACATGTTGGTAAAGCCCTTAGGATGTGTACTTGACTACCTGGACTATGATGCGGATCATACTAGTGGGGACATGGTAGTCCATAAGTACATCCTTCAAGGTCCCTAGTCGTGGGTGTATCGAGACAGGGCATCGATATACCAGAGTAGACTAGCGTATACCTTCTCGACCCATACAGATGGGCGATGGATGATCCCATATCCATTGGTGTTTGACATCAGAGATGATATACGGGTGCTCAGTGGAGACTGGGTACACTGGACGGACTCGCCGAGAACTCCCAGATGGTATTATACCTTAAGTCAGATGGCAGTTCTCTGGTGATACTGGTACAGAGTAGTCTATTGACCCGAGATCGTCATAGTGTCTTGTGTGGTTCCCACTGTACTTTGATTTCCACCTTACCACGTCCAAGAGGGCGTGCAAAACGGTTGTTTTTGGGTACAGTCCCGAATCACATGGAGGCAATGAGCGATAGGAGGGGATTCGTCTCTCCCGGTATAGGGGGTTGATGTTGCGCTGTGTTCTATTGGCGATAACCAGAAATCCCTGGCCAGGGTTGCTGAGATTTACTGGTAAGTGTTACCAGTAGTTTCTCAAACTGTTATAGATCTTATATCGACACGACTTATCGAGCTACTGGGTCTGACGTTTACCACCTCTAGGTAAGATATGCGACATATCAGACGACGAGACCGGACTGTACGGTAAGTGTTACTGGTTGGATTCACAGGAGTATGAGCGGGCTTGCTCGTCGATCTTCTGATCGCTCAATACCCGGCTGACCGTTACGCTTAGCAGACCGCTTGCGGCTTGTGGATGCTTGATATGATCATCATCTGCTGCCGGCGTATTGACGAGTCTTTAGAGTCCTACACAGAGGTTTCCTGGCTCAAGCGAAACGAAATAGGAGCGCATATGAGATATGCGCTGGACCGAGAATAATGCGTGTATGTGATACCGTATTTCATTCTCACGATGAATGTATCGAATGGTTGCATGCGATGTAACCTAGTTATCGCCGATACTTTGAATATTAGTCGGTTATATGCGATATGACCGGATCGTTAAATCAAGTGTTGATTTAATGATTTAATGCATAATTATATATTTGATATATTACTTTGCATTAACTAGTATTGGTTCACTTTAAATGGATTTTCTCACTTGCAGTTCACAAGTTTTATATGTGATATACTTTTGTGCACTTGATTGTATCATGTTTGATGATATATTCTTACTTAAGTTTTGTGTAAAGATTAAACCATGGTTATTTAAATGGTTAGGGTTTTGTTTTTCATATTTATTGATTCATTTATTTGTTTATTTCATTTAGAAAAGATAATGAGAATGGTGGCTTATTTTGTAGTTTTGTGGAAACTTCATGATGTGTTGAAAGCTTGACCATTCTTGTTCTTTTCCTAAACCTAACCATTAACCCTAACCATGGTTTATTCTCTACACCTAACTAAGGTTAAGATTATGATAAGTATCATATTGATTTTTATTTTAAAAAAACTTATCATATATTATCATCATCTTCTTCTTCTTCTTCATATGAAGAAGCTTGCTACCAACAATGGCAAAGTGAGAAAAAGAGTGAGAAATCCAATTCTAAAGTTAATCCACTTCTTATTTCTTCATCCTCTACCTCTTGCCAAGTAGTATAGGGTGTTTTCTTCACAAGTTTCTGTTAGTGTATATGCCCTAGAGGCCATTACTGTATCATACTAGTTTGTATATTACTTAATGGATGCTTGGGATATTCACCTTGTATATACAATCTTGCTCAAAATAGTAGTATGCTACTTGGTTTGTTTCTACTTCAATGTGTACATGTGTTTATTTTTGTATATCGCCTATACACATTAGTAGAGCCCTTAGGATCTTTGCTTGATTACCAGCGATGTGATGGCCGTCACACTAGTGGGGCTGGGTAATCTATAAGCACATCCTTATGCCGGTCCCTGGTCGCAGGACTATCGAGACAGGGCATCGATACTCCGGAGTAGACCAGCGCATGCGCTTCTCATCCCAGTGTGGGAGACGGTCTGTCCCACAGCCGTCAGTACGTCGTACTTGAGATAGTATGCGGGTGCTCGTTAGGTTACGGGTACACTGGACAGGACTCGTCGGGAACTGACTAGTTGGTATTATACCTATCGTCAGTTATCAGTTCCCAGGTGACATGAGTACAGCTTAGTCCGCTGACTTGACACTGTCACTTCGCCTCGAGTGTGTTCCCACTGTACTTTGATCACTACCCTACCACGGCTCAAAGGAGTCGTGCAAACAGGTAGTGGTTGGGTGCAGTCCCGAAGCACTTGGAGGCAGTGACGGTTAGACAGGATTCGTCTCTCCCGGTATTGGGGGTTGACATCGCGCTGTGTCTAGGAGAGCCATTACACGAGTAGTCCCTGGCCAGGGCAAACGAGATATACTGGTAGGTTTCCAGTGTTATCTCAGGGTGTTTTGGGCTTCGCTCCGGCACGACTTGTACCGCTATTGGGGGACTGACGTTTACCGCCCTTAGGCCCGCCATGCGATGTATCAGACGAACAGACCGGACTGTACGGAGAATGTCACACTCAGGCTCAGTAGGAGTTCAGATGGGTTTCGCCTCGTCGGTCTTCTTGTCGGCATTACCTGGGGACCGTTACACACAGCTAGTGCCGCTTGCGGTCTGTGGTTAAACCCACTGCCAGCGTAGTGTCGAGTCTTTAGAGTCCCACACAGAAAGCTTTTCGCCTTTAGGCAAAAGAATAGAGGTCGCATGGTATTGCGACAGGTCGCATGGTTTTGCGACAGGGTTCGATCACATCCGTGCACTTGTGCACGTACAGTGTCCGGACAGTTTACACTAGCGGGCTTTGGTTTAAGCCAGATCCTAGTGTACCTTATGGGATTGGATTTATCCAGTTTGCATTCGTGTTCCTCGGAACGCGGATGCGGGTGTGTATGCACAGTTGACAGGGAGGCAGAGGCGGCGGATTCTCATTAGGGTTGTTGACTGTTGACCGTTGACTATTTGACTTTATGCTCAACCCTAATGAGAATATGATATGTGATTAACTATTATATTAATTAAGTATTATGGTGATATGGTTGTTGACTTGTTGACTTTTGTTGACTTGTTGACTTTGTTGACTTGTTGACTTTTGTTGACTTGTTGACCGGTTGACTAGGCTTGACTAGTTGACCATCATGATAACCATGGTTATCATTTCATGCCAAAGACTTTTTCTTGCTTGCTCATTTGAGTAAAATGAGTGCATGACATGATAAGGTTATGGTTGCTTCTAACCATCACATAAAACTTTTTTGATATGATGAGTTATGATCACTTTGGATTATGAGAGGGTGAAAGACAAAAGAGTTGCTCATTCTTTCTTGCTCATTCTCTCTCTTGTTCTTGAGCTCTCCTCTTGCTCTCACCCTCAACCTCTTGCTCCCTCTCTTGATCTATGGTTCTCTTGTCTCATGAGTTGAGAATCAAGAACCATAGATAAAATCCCATTCTAAATCATCTCTACTCATTCTAGTTCACTAGGTTTAGCAAACCAAGTGAACTAGTTTCTTCAAAGAACGAAGAAGGAGCTAAAGGTTGGAGCTTTCAAGTGGATCTATCTTCGGCGTACGGAGACAACGAGAAGGAGCCATCGAACCACCATCGGAGCTTGAAGAGAAGGAGTTCAAGTTTAGGTATAACCATCTTCATCCGAGTAGCTAAATATCTTTAGCTTAGTATGCTAGTTTTAGTTTAGGTAAAGATCCCGACCTAGCTTAGTCCATGTTGCCTCTTGCGTTAAAATTTTGATTTTATACCGTTTCCGCCTCCCCGTAAGAACCGGGGGTCGCAACGTGGACTTACAGTGGTATCAGAGCCTAACTAAACTTAAACTAGCTTGGTAGTAAAGTGTAACGAAGTTCGGAACCGAAAAAAAAATCCAAAAACCTAACTTTAACAAAACCTGAGTTTCTGTTGAAATTTTTTCTGGTCAAAATGAAAAACTTTATACTTTTAAATTCGGCTCAGGGTTTTGTGTGAACACCCAAGAAAAACGTTGCCCTAATTCATTCAAACCGCCGCGCTTCCGCCGCACGAGGTAGGCATGTGCCGCGGAAGCGCCGCGGTTTGTCGTCTTCTGTGCATCGTGTTTCGTGCAGTGTATGTCTGTGTTGGTTTTGGGATTTTTGAAATATATTACATGTCCCCAGATTTTCCAGAAAAGAAATTTCCTTTTGGGGTCCTATAATTCCGTATTTTTTCCGAACTTCACTGCACTTTGACTATGATGGTTATATCTGTGATGTTTGCATGTATTGAACGTCGGCTAATCGCTATAAGTCGATTGGTCGGGGTTATACATGATCTGTAATGTGCTGGAATGTGTATATAAATATGTTGGATTGTCGCGGGTGAATAGCCGGGGGTTGTGAGACGAGAGTTTTCTTTTCTTGCAATTCATGTAAATTTGTAAATTGATGTAATAATTATTTGTATGGCCGCACAACCGGGTCGGGGTTGTAGCCGTCATTGTATAATTTCTTTTTACTGTTTTTGCTCCTAGGATAGACCCATGGAGGGGTGCACAAACTACCGGGTATGCCGAAGTGTCGAGTGGCCTACTCATGGAGATGAGGGAGGTTGCTACGCTTCGGGTACTTGGCGGGTAGTTTGCCGCACCCGTAGGGGTCTTGGGTGGGGTTTTGGCTATTCACCGCGACCGTGTAATCTGTTTTTGTTACAGGCTCGTACAAATTACAGATTCCTAGTATATCCAATGTATTTATCTGTGATCTGAAATGTTTATCATTGCAGTATATCTATATAAGATATTATTTAGGCGTTGCTTATGTTTTACAGACGCGCTAGCCCAGCCCCCGCTCTGTCGTTAGTTAAGTAACCTAACGGGTAATGACGGGGCCCCGTGGCGAATGCGAATGGCATAAGCGTACGTCATATTTTGGTTGTTTTCTGCAATGGTAGGATTAAATGATGGGACGCATTAAAAGAACTAATGCATGAATATCACGCATTAAAAGAACTAATGCAAGATAATAAACCAAGTTAAAGTCGTTGGAACACTTTCGAAAAACCACTCGGTTCTTTTCAAAAACAACTTTTAAATGCGGAGCTTGAGCCACTCCATTTAAAAGCTATCTCGTTCCATCGACTAAATCAAGTTCACTACGTTCACGGTTTTGCCAAAACCATCCGTAGCCCTCCGTCGTTTCACATGAATAGTCAATAGTATTCAAGCTGTGTTTGTTGGCCAAAGTCAAGGCACAGTGATTGGTAGCTATTGGGTATTCATGTGCAGCATAGATAGATGCGTTGGTTTGGAACAGTCGTACTGCCTTGTTGGCCAAATTCAAGGGTATGTGCGGGTGGATTCAAATTAACCTGGACAACGACGGGCAGAACTTGACATGTGACTTATGATTTGTTGGCCAAAGTCAAGGTCATAAGAGCATGGGGCAAAAATCCACATCGGGAGTTTCATAAGTACTGAAACTTGCTAGATTTGCATACCATTTGGAGTGTGATGATTCTGGTAGGATTCCTTCAGTTTCGTCATGCAATGATATTTGGATCCAGATCCTACTGTGAGTATATGCTACTCCTCGGGAAATTTCTCACTAATCGATCAATGCTATAAACCTAGTAGGTGCCTAGAAAGGTGTTAGCGGGGCTACGCCCCCAGGGAAAAGAGGTTCTTTAATTAAGGAACTTCGCGAAAGCGTTGGAAAACCTCCCTCGAAGTACCGACACCGGCCTGGCTGAACGGTTAAGCAAGTATTGTGCGGTGGGATTGATCCCGGCTAATTCTTCCTTTATGGTTTGAGGAGGGATTCGAGAAACAGTGGGAGCCATCCTGTTTAGACAAACTAAAAACCACTCTAAACTTGCAAGAGCATCATGCTGAGTGTTTCTTCTTCTCTCTCCTAATTGCAGCGACCAATCAACATGACTGGACTTAAGTTACTCCTAGATAAAAACAAACTGACAGGGCCAAACTACAAAGATTGGCTCAGGAATGTCAAGATAGCAATCACTTATGACAAGCTGGGGTATCTTCTTACCACCAAAGCTCCCCCTGTCCCTGTTCCAACTTCCAGTGTCGCGGATAAGGAAATCCGTAAGACTTGGGAGATTGATAGCGCGAAGGCCAAATGCCTCCTGCTTGCCTCGATGGACAACGAACATCAGAGGAGGCATGAGAATATGGACATGGAGTCCATATTGCTCCATACAAAAGAACTGTATGGAGAGCAATCACGTATCGCAAGATACGAAGCGTCGAAAAAGTTATTTTCGACAAGAATGGCCGTCGGATCATCAGTAGCCGAGCACGTGCTAAAGATGATCGGCTACATTGAGGAGCTCGCTGACCTAGGGATCACATTGGAGAGTGAGCTATATACGGATATAGTTCTCCAGTCCCTTCCTTCCACTTACGCCCAGTTTATACTGAACTTCAACTTACAAGAAAAAGAGGTTGAACTTTCAGAGCTCCTCAACATGCTGAGGAGCGCAGAGGGCACCCTACAGAAAGGTAGGGATACATCCACTTTGTTTGTAGGAGGATCATATTCTTCTAGGTCCAAGGCGAAAGCCAAGGGAAAGAAGAAGAAGGCCCCCGCCAAACCAAGGGGCGGTGTTAGTAAAGTGGATACGAAGGGAAAAGGTAAAGCAACAAAGATAGCGGGGAAGCTTGTGGATAAGGAAGAATGCTTCTATTGTCATAAGAAAGGACACTGGAAGAATGATTGCAGGGCCTGGAAGGCCAGAACACAGGAATTGAAGCAGGTTGCAGCTTCAGCTTCAGGTGTGTATGTTATTGAAAACTGTCTTTCAATAAACTCTACTTCCTGGGTATTGGATACCGGATCAGGATCTCATATCTGTAATTCTTTGCAGGCGTTGAGAAACCGTAGGGTTTTGAAGGCAGGTGACATGACCCTCAGAGTTGCGAACGGAGCTAGCATGGATGCTAAAGCCGTGGGGGACTATCACCTGGGAATGTCAGATGGACATGTTTTGGTTTTGCGTAATTGCTTTTTTGTACCCAACGCAACTTGTAATATCATTTCTGTATCTTTAGTTTCTAAAGAAGGTTATGAATTTGCGTTTGTAAGTAATGTTGTAAACATTCACCTTAATCAAGTTTTGATTGGGTCAGGTACATTGAGTAATGGTATATACGTGTTAAACCAACCACAGATTTTCAACGTCCAGAATACACACAAAAGAAAGTCTCCGGAAATGAATCAGACTTTCTTATGGCATTGTAGATTGGGTCACATCAATGAGAGAAGGTTGACTAAGTTACATACAGAAGGATATTTGAATGCGTTCGAATATCAATCGTATGCCACTTGTCAATCTTGTCTCAAAGGAAAGATGACAAAGACTCCGTTTATTGGACAAGGAGTAAGAGCGAGCGAGCTCTTAGGACTCGTACACAGTGACGTGTGCGGTCCAATGTCTACATATGCCCGAAGCGGACATTCTTACTTCATTACTTTTACGGATGACTTCTCAAGGTACGGTTATGTCTTCTTGATGAAACATAAGTCCGAGGCCTTTGGAAAATTCCAGGAGTATAAGAATGAAGTAGAGAAACAGACCGGCAAAAGTATTAAGATTCTAAGATCGGATCGAGGTGGAGAATACTTAAGTGCCGAGTTCCTGGACTATTTAAAAGAGAACGGAATTCTCTCTCAGCTTACTCCTCCATACACCCCGCAACATAACGGTGTATCGGAGAGACGGAACCGCACCCTATTGGATATGGTGCGGTCCATGATGAGTAACGCTGAGTTGCCGCGATCATTCTGGGGGTATGCGCTAGAATCAGCCGCATACCTTTTGAACCGAGTTCCTACTAAGACCGTGCCTACTACACCATATGAGATGTGGTGTGGGAAGACACCCTATCTTAAGCATATTAAGACATGGGGATGTCCAGCTTTTGTCAAAAAGCAGCATGCGGACAAGCTCGAGGCACGCTCAGTACAGTGCAAGTTTGTGGGATATCCAAAGAATTCCAAAGGATATTTCTTTTACTGTGAAGAGGAACAAAAAGTCCTTGTTTCTCGTCATGCCTACTTCTTGGAAACTGAGTTTTTGGAAACCCAGATAAGTGGGAGCACAGTAGAACTGGAAGAAATTCCAGAACCACGGACTATTACTGAAAGTTTAGTGGAACCAGAGGGTTCAACAGAACAGGACATTCCTACGCCGCTCCGCAGGAGTAGTAGGCAGTCTCATCCGCCCGAGAGATACTACGGTTTTCTCATAGACGGGGATAGAGAGGATTGCATCATAGATTATGATGAGCCTACTAGCTTCCAGCAGGCCGTTCAGAGCGTTGACTCAGTGAAATGGCTGGATGCAATGCGGACCGAAATGGAGTCCATGTACACCAACAAGGTATGGACGTTGGACATTGCTCCAGACGGGGTAAAACCCGTAGGATGCAAGTGGATCTTCAAAAGGAAGATTGGTGTAGATGGACAGGTTGAGACCTATAAAGCTAGGATGGTAGCAAAGGGTTTCCGTCAAAGACCTGGCTTGGACTACGACGAAACCTTTTCTCCAGTAGCCATGCTGAAATCCATTCGGATCCGTCTTGCCATTGCTGCCTTCCACGATTATGAGATCTGGCAAATGGACGTAAAGACAGCTTTTCTAAATGGAAATTTAGAGGAGTGTGTCTATATGGACCAACCAGAGGGTTTCATTCAGAGTGGGAGCAGCGGAAAGGTGTGCAAGTTGCTTAAGTCCATCTATGGACTAAAGCAGGCGTCGCGGAGTTGGAACATCTGCTTTGATGAAACGGTCAAAGAATTTGGCTTTATCAAAAATCCAGATGAACCATGCATCTATAGTAGATTTGTAGCGAGAACTGTAGTATTCCTCGTTTTATACGTGGATGACATTCTCTTAATAGGAAATGACATTCCTATGCTACAATCTGTCAAGGGGTTCTTGTCACACAGGTTCTCCATGAAAGACCTGGGTGATGCCTCATACATTCTGGGTATCCGGATCTACCGTGACAGATCCAAGAGGATATTAGGACTTTCACAGTCCAGGTACATCGACACCATACTGAAAAGGTTCAGTATGGAAGATTCTAAGCACGGTAACCTACCAGCTTGTCACGGGATCACCCTCTCTAAAGAGATGTCTCCCAAGACTGATTTGGAGAGGGATCGCATGTCTATTATACCCTACGCTTCTGCGGTAGGCTCTATAATGTATGCGATGTTGTGTACCAGACCGGATGTAGCTTATGCACTGAGTGTGGTAAGCCGGTATCAGTCTAACCCTGGGGAGAAACACTGGATAGCGGTAAAGAACATTCTCAAGTACCTGAGAAGGACTAAGGAGATGTTCTTGGTGTATGGCGGAAAAGACCTCCAGATCGAGGCCTTTGCTGACTCCAGCTTCCAGAGTGACAAGGATGATTCCAAGTCCATGTCGGGTTTTGTCTTTACCCTCAATGGAGGGGCGGTGTGTTGGAAGAGTTCCAAACA
This sequence comes from Agapanthus africanus, assembly GCA_030015575.1. NCBI lineage: Eukaryota > Viridiplantae > Streptophyta > Magnoliopsida > Asparagales > Amaryllidaceae > Agapanthus > Agapanthus africanus. The sequence continues at coordinate 621,024,144 of CM057341.1, forward strand.
GGAAACCGTTGCAGACTCGACGATGGAAGCGGAATACATCGCTGCATCTGATGCCGCAAAAGAAGCTGTCTGGATGAGGAAGTTCTTGAAAGAACTTCAGGTGGTTCCGTCCATTGTTGATCCAATACCTCTGTATTGCGACAACAACGGGGCTATAGCATTAGCGAAGGAACCCAGGTCCCATCAGAGATCCAGGCACATCTTGAGGCGGTATCACCTGATCAGGGAGATCGTGGATCGCCAGGAGATCGAGGTTCGGAGAGTCGCTTCAGAAGACAACACTACAGATCCATTCACCAAGGCCTTGCCCCAGACTCAGTTCGAGCGGCTGATCGAGATGATAGGTCTTCGATACGCCAGTACATGGCCTTAGTGCAAGTGGGAGATTGTTAGTGTATATGCCCTAGAGGCCATTACTGTATCATACTAGTTTGTATATTACTTAATGGATGCTTGGGATATTCACCTTGTATATACAATCTTGCTCAAAATAGTAGTATGCTACTTGGTTTGTTTCTACTTCAATGTGTACATGTGTTTATTTTTGTATATCGCCTATACACATTAGTAGAGCCCTTAGGATCTTTGCTTGATTACCAGCGATGTGATGGCCGTCACACTAGTGGGGCTGGGTAATTTATAAGCACATCCTTATGCCGGTCCCTGGTCGCAGGACTATCGAGACAGGGCATCGATACTCCGGAGTAGACCAGCGCATGCGCTTCTCATCCCAGTGTGGGAGACGGTCTGTCCCATAGCCGTCAGTACGTCGTACTTGAGATAGTATGCGGGTGCTCGTTAGGTTACGGGTACACTGGACAGGACTCGTTGGGAACTGACTAGTTGGTATTATACCTATCATCAGTTATCAGTTCCCAGGTGACATGAGTTCAGCTTAGTCCGCTGACTTGATACTGTCACTTCGCCTCGAGTGTGTTCCCACTGTACTTTGATCACTACCCTACCACGGCTCAAAGGAGTCGTGAAAACAGGTAGTGGTTGGGTGCAGTCCCGAAGCACTTGGAGGCAGTGACGGTTAGACAGGATTCGTCTCTCCCGGTATTGGGGGTTGACATCGCGCTGTGTCTAGGAGAGCCATTACACGAGTAGTCCCTGGCCAGGGCAAACGAGATATACTGGTAGGTTTCCAGTGTTATCTCAGGGTGTTTTGGGCTTCGCTCCGGCACGACTTGTACCGCTATTGGGGGACTGACATTTACCGCCCCCTAGGCCCGCCATGCGATGTATCAGACGAACAGACCGGACTGTACGGAGAATGTCACACTCAGGCTCAGTAGGAGTTCAGATGGGTTTCGCCTCGTCGGTCTTCTTGTCGGCATTACCTGGGGACCGTTACACACAGCTAGTGCCGCTTGCGGTCTGTGGTTAAACCCACTGCCAGCGTAGTGTCGAGTCTTTAGAGTCCCACACAGAAAGCTTTTCGCCTTTAGGCAAAAGAGTAGAGGTCGCATGGTATTGCGACAGGTCGCATGGTTTTGCGACAGGGTTCGATCACATCCGTGCACTTGTGCACGTACAGTGTCCGGACAGTTTACACTAGCGGGCTTTGGTTTAAGCCAGATCCTAGTGTACCTTATGGGATTGGATTTATCCAGTTTGTATTCGTGTTCCTCGGAACGCGGATGCGGGTGTGTATGCACAGTTGACAGGGAGGCAGAGGCGGCGGATTCTCATTAGGGTTGTTGACTGTTGACCGTTGACTATTTGACTTTATGCTCAACCCTAATGAGAATATGATATGTGATTAACTATTATATTAATTAAGTATTATGGTGATATGGTTGTTGACTTGTTGACTTTTGTTGACTTGTTTGACTTTGTTGACTTGTTGACTTTTGTTGACTTGTTGACCGGTTGACTAGGCTTGACTAGTTGACCATCATGATAACCATGGTTATCATTTCATGCCAAAGACTTTTTCTTGCTTGCTCATTTGAGTAAAATGAGTGCATGACATGATAAGGTTATGGTTGCTTCTAACCATCACATAAGACTTTTTTGATATGATGAGTTATGATCACTTTGGATTATGAGAGGGTTAAAGACAAAAGAGTTGCTCATTCTTTCTTGCTCATTCTCTCTCTTGTTCTTGAGCTCTCCTCTTGCTCTCACCCTCAACCTCTTGCTCCCTCTCTTGATCTATGGTTCTCTTGTCTCATGAGTTGAGAATCAAGAACCATAGATAAAATCCCATTCTAAATCATCTCTACTCATTCTAGTTCACTAGGTTTAGCAAACCAAGTGAACTAGTTTCTTCAAAGAACGAAGAAGGAGCTAAAGGTTGGAGCTTTCAAGTGGATCTATCTTCGGCGTACGGAGACAACGAGAAGGAGCCATCGAACCACCATCGGAGCTTGAAGAGAAGGAGTTCAAGTTTAGGTATAACCATCTTCATCCGAGTAGCTAAATATCTTTAGCTTAGTATGCTAGTTTTAGTTTAGGTAAAGATCCCGACCTAGCTTAGTCCATGTTGCCTCTTGCGTTAAAATTTTGATTTTATACCGTTTCCGCCTCCCCGTAAGAACCGGGGGTCGCAACGTGGACTTACAGTTTCATGACTTGGTGAAGTTGGAGCTTGATCTTGTGATGCCTCGACGTAGATCATCTTCGGCATCGTAGTCGATGACCTAGCCCACCCATTTCTCCGATGAAGCCGACGCTAGAGCCCGTGATTCGATTTGGACAGCGAGGAGACTTCATTGCGGAGCTATGGAGGTGGAGGACCGGATCTACAAAGGTTGTATTTCCGTTCTTTTAGTTAAACTGTTAACTAGTTGCATGTGTTCGCCTAAAATTCTAGTTAACGATCCGTATTAGGGTTTCTCGGCACTTGTAATTTTTGAAATTGGCATGGTTGATGCCTTGTGAGACCTCATTAGTGTGCCTAGGAACCCTAAAGTGGTATTAGAGCCTAGCTAGAGCCTTAGACGATGCGTAGACGATATTAGAAACCCGATCGAACCCCGAAACCCTAACTTTTAACCCTCTATGGGCTTTTTCTGAAAAAGTGGTTTTTTCCAAATTAAAAATGCTTAAAAAATTCAGCAGGAAATTCTAAGAATTACGGTGCAAAAATTACCTAATGATCTTTCTAAAGTGCGGCGGAACCGCGGCATTAGCCGCCTATTGCAGCGTTTCCGCGCCCATTTAGTCTCTTCAGTCAACCATTTTTGCACAGTAACTTCTTTATTTAAATGCTGAGTTTTATGGGATTTTTTAAAATTTACTCAAGAGTTGAGTTTTCTGGGTTGTATTAGGGACTCGGTATTTCGATCGGATTATCAGACTTTGTCTATGTGGCTTTCCGGATAATTTTTTGAATATGTTAAAAAGTTCGACCGGATATAAATACCCAACTTTTCACCTGCCGGAAAATTTCCAAGTGTTGGATTTTTCCGAGGTTTAAAGACGTTCTAAGTAGTGCAAGTAGCGCGATGGTCCCTCTAGAAGACAACAAACCTTAACTCGATTATGTGACCGTCTTGAACTGCCCTTTGAACCTTCGGGTTTGGGGCAGTACGGCGTGCCACATGTGAGGCGTTGGCTTGACCCTTCTACGGCTGGACCGTTGGTACTGAGGCACGAAGTGAATGTCTTTGAACTTATTTCATGAGTTGAGCTGTTTCGGGAAAACTTGGGTGTTCGATTGTTCGATCGGAAAGTTTAACATTTTCTATCTTATTCGGAATGTGATACAATAATTGGAATTCATAAAAGTTATGAGATAATTGAATGAATGTTATAAATCTAGCAATTTAGTCTCACTTGATCGGTTGCTACGGAATTTTGATGCGATCAAAAGTCCGTTGCAATCACGTAGCGTACGCGGATACTCGCCGGGTAAACTTAATAGACAGCTACACCCCATAGCCCCGACCAAGTGACTGTAGGAGAACCCCGTCGCCGAAAGCATCCGTTTGGGTGCTCGCGGCAGCAGTGTTTCGCCTTGGTGCACTTCGTCGTCGGCGTCGGGGGTGCGGCCGCCTGCTAAAGTTTGCGACGAGTATTCGATCAGGATGTCGAGAATCTTGTTGAATTGCCCGACTTGATATTGAAAAGAGTTTTCGATAATAAGACTAAAATGTGGGGTTTATAACTGTTAGGCATGCGATGTCTAAGGAATTCATTTAATTGGGCATGCGATGTCTATGTAGGTTGCGGATTCCAACTGTTGTAGTTTTACACTTTCTTTTCTGTGACCGTAAGTGTAATATGTGATATCGCCGGTTTCGTTGGTATATGTCAACGACAATTGTGATGCGCATATTTACTTACGTTGATGACATGTGATGTTATGTGTTGCTGGATATGTTATATTAGATCGTTGTGTTTGAATAGCCGGGGGTTTCTATGTGAGATGGGTGTTTTTCATTTTCATTCATGTAAAAACTTGTATGTAATATTCTTTTATTGGGGCACTTTCAGGTTGCGGAAGTTGTCACCCTTTGTATATTATTTACTTTTCCGCACTAGGATAGACCCAAGGAGGGGAGCACAAGTAACCGGGTTCTGGAGTCCGGTGGGAGACCAACTCGAGGAGTCGAGTCCGGGTCTCCTAACTCTAGAATTGGTAGGGTTTCTTGCCGCTCTCGTAGGGGTCTAGGGGTGTGGGTTTGGCTATTCATCACGACCGTGGAATCCGTGTTTTATACTGGCTCGTATTGAAAACACGGACGTCCTAGTATAACCAATATTTCATATGATTCTTCTGCTGCGATATCTGTGATGTGATCATGTGATATGTTCTGTGATAGATACTGTATATAGTATATATGATATATTACATAGGCGTTACTTATGTTTTACACCCGCGCTAGCCCTGCCCCGCTCTGCCGTTAGTTACATAACCTAACGGTGTACGAGGGGACATCGAGGCGAATGCGCATGGCATAAGTGTACATCGTATTTATCTGTGATGTTTAGGTACTTAAATGATGGGACTTCATTAATGTGATTAATGAAAGAAAAGAAACCTAAGATGTTGTAGAATCGAATTTCAAAAATGAAACAGGTAGCTACAGTTCTTGCTTTGCACAGAGGTATATGTGATATATCCTGCCCCTTATTCGATGAGGAAAGGACCGAGATCCCTTCACCGGGAGTGACTCCTTTAGCAATAACTGGTAGATGCTACACACTCGGTTTGTCTTTTGATTGCTTTTAAGAGTTTTTGCTTTGCACAGTGATATATATGATATATCCCGCACCTCATTCGACGAGGAAAGGACCGACGATCCCTTCACCGGGAGTGACTCCTTTAGCAAAACTAGAAAAGCCTCAAAAACACTCCATTTTAAAATCATTTGATTCTACAACGATATCAAGTTCATTACGCAATAGGTTTTCAGAAAACCTGACGTAGCCTTCCGTCATTTCAGATAAGTTGTATATAGTATTCGTGCTGCATTTGTTGGCTTTCGTCAAGGTGCAGTGTGCGGTAGCTATATGCTGCTTATCTGCTGCATACGATGCGATTGGATTAGGGTAGTCGTGCGGCTTTGTTGGCTTTCGTCAAAGGTCGTGCGGGTGGGTTTAATCTAATCAAGAAATGTACGGGTTGAACTTGACTAGCGGGCTATGGTTTGTTGGCTTTCGTCAAGGTCATAGCACGTTAAGGGAAAAATATTATCGGGAATTTCAAGTGTTGAAATTTGCAATGAGATTGCATACCTTCTATGAGATAGTTGGATCCCGATACCCACTGCGAGTAATTGTTACTCCTGGGAGAGTTTTACACTTTACAATTAGCCGATCTAGTAGGTGTCTAGAAAGGTGTCAACGAGGTTACGCCTCTGGGAAAACGAGGTTTACATTAATTAGGTTCGTGCGAAAGCACGAGGGACCTCCCTCAAAGTACCGACACTGGCCTGGCTGAAAGATTGGCGAACTTGTAGTGTGTAATTAATCCCGGCTAGTTTTTCCTTTTAGGGTTTGAAGGAAGATTTGATAAAAAGCAGTGGGAGCCATCCTGATTAGATAAAATAAAAACCAATCTATTCTTGCAAGAGCGCACGCTGAGTGTTTTTTTCTCTCTCTCTCCAGGTGGCGACCATATCACGCCTTAATCAAGATAATAATACGGATTATTGACCGAACCCGCTTGTTATACTGAGCTGGGGAACGTTGGTCCCGCTCCAACTTATAATTGTTATAAGACAGAGCAGGAAATAGGGGATTAACAGAATTCCCGTGCCACCCAAACGAAGAGAGTGCATGCTGATGCATCATCTTCGGGTGTGTTCATTACAAAGAACTATTTCTCAGTGTCCTTTACGTCCTGGGTATATGATACCGGATCAGGATCCCACATATGTAAAATGTTACATGGGCTACAGATAGGTAAAGAACTGAGAACGGGTGATAAGTTTCATGAGGCAGAAAGCGGGGCAAGTGTTGCATCCAAGTCTGTTGGTCACTGCACCCTGTATTCCAAATACATTGGTTCTGAACGAATGTTATTAGATACCGAACCTGATATACAAAATCATATCAATCTCTTTATTAGTAAAGAAAGGATATAATTTTGTATTGTTGGATAATGTTTTAAACATTTCCTATATCAAAAGTTGATCGGTTCAGGCACGTTATCTAAAAGCATTAATGTTCTAAATCAAACTACAGTTCTTAGTATACAGAACACACACAAGAGAAAGAGTTCAGAACTGAACGAATCCTTCTTGAGGCATTGTAGACAAGGTCATATCAATGCGACCCGACTAGCTGAAGTTACATGAAGATGCATATTTAAATCAGTTTGAATCTACATCTTGTGAAACTTTCCAGTCATGTCACAAAGATATAATGACACCAGCTCTGTTTATTGGAAACAGAGAAAAAGTTAGTGAACTCTTGGGATGATACATGATGATGTATGTAAGGTCCCCTGTCTACAAATGCCAGGACTGGTTCTTTGTACTTCGTTACATTCTCTGATGATCTTTCGAGATTCAGACCTATGTTCCTGTTGAAACACAAGTCCGAACCTTTTGAGATATTCACAGAATATGATTTAGAAGTAGAAAACCAAAACACGGGTATAAGTATTATGTCCTTTGATGTGATCAGGGAGGAGAATACTTGTGCACGGAATTCCTGGACTATTCTAAAGGAGAATGAGATTCTCTCTCAGGATTACTCCTCCGTATACACCATAGCACGATGGTATATCGGGGCGGAGCAATCGCACCCTATCTGATAAGGTGTGCTCTATGATGAGTACTACTGTGTTTCCTATTTCCTTTTGGGAGTTATGCACTTGAGAAGCTGCATACTAATTGAATTGGGTTCCAATCAAATCAGTTGCCTACCGCTTCATATGTAATATGGAAAGGGATGAGCCCATATCTTAAGTTGGTTAAGATTTGGGGTTGTCCAGCCTATGTCTAAAAGCATAATCCGGACAAGCTCGAGGCAAGGTCTGTTATGTACAACTGGAAAGGTTCTAGCTACACAAACAACAGCAGATGATTTGGTAGAACCAAAGGATTCAGTAGATTCCAACGAACCTCAGCCTCTCCGCCGATCTAGTAGGGTTCCTCACCCGCCTGAGAGATATTTCGGTTTCTCTATGACAGTAGGAGCGAGGATTGCATCATGAGATGATGACCCAACTAGTTTCGAGCTGGCCATCAGGAGTGGGACTCTGTAAGAATGGCTGGATGCTTAGCAATCTGAGATGGAATCCTTATACACCAACAAAGTATGGACTTTAGTTGCTATATCTGAAGGGTTAAATCCCCATGAGGAGCAAGTATATCTTGAGAAGATTACTTGGTGTACATGGAAAAGTTGAGACTTTCAAAGCTAGACTTATTAAAGGTTTGCATCATTAACCAGGTGTGGATCATGATGAAACTTTTTCTAAAAATCTGTGCTTAAGTCCATCCAGATCCTACTTGCCACGACTACATACCATGACTATGATATCTGGTAGTTGGGTGCCATGACTGCTTTTCTAAAATGATGTTTTAGAAGAGAGCGTCTGTAAGTACACAGCTAGAAGGCTTCATAGACAGTGGGAGCAGCGGAAACGTGTGCAAGATGCTTTATAGGATAAAGCAGATATCGCGGAGTTGGAACGTCTGTTTTGATGTAGTTGTCAAAAAGTTTGACTTCATCAAAATGGTAGATGAACCTTGTATATACAAAAAGGTAGTAGGGAGTATGGTGATGATCCTCGTAGAGTACGTGGATGACATACTCTTGATGGGGAAGGAGTTTCCTATACTACGCTCGGTCAATCTCCGCTTATCACAATGATTCACCATAAAGGATCAAAGTGATACCTCCTAAATCCTGGGTTTTGGATCTATGAGATAGATCTAATTGGATGTTAGGATTCTCACTAGTTGTAGTGAGATGGTATCAATCGATCCTGGGGAGAATCACTGGAAGGGTTCCAGGGTGATAAAGACGACTGAATGTCAGTCACAGGCATTGTCTTTACCCTCAGTAAAGGGACGGTATGTTGGAAGAGTTCCAAGCTAGATACCGTGGCTAACTAGACGATAAAGGCAGGATACATCGCTACTTAAGATGCAACCAAAGAGGCAGTCTGGGTGTATATTAGTTCATGAGATGAACTTCGTTCTTCCCATTGTGTGACAAAGGAGTTGTGGCTTATGCCAAGGAACACCCGTCCCATCAGTGATCCAGACATATTCTAAGGCAGTGTCACCTGATCATGGAGATAGTTGATCTCCAGGGTGATCGACGTTAGGAGAGTAGACTCAGAGGACAACATGGCGGATCCACTCACGAAGGCCTTTTCCCAGAGAGAGACTTTTATGGGATGGTTGAGTATGAGATACTACAACCACTGCTATCAGATGGCCCTAGTGCAAGTGGGAGATTGTTAGTTATATGTATGCCCTAGAGGCCATTACTATACATAGGATGTATATTGTAGTGGATGCTTGGACATATATAGGGAGGACTTTCTTGCTCGACATGATAGTATGCTATCTGGTTGATTTTTACTTTAACGTGTACACTGATTGTCTCTCTGTTACATGTTGGTAAAGCCCTTAGGATGTCTACTTGACAACCTGGACTATGATGCGGATCATACTAGTGGGGACATGGTAGTCCATAAGTACATCCTTCAAGGTCCCTAGTCGTGGGTGTATCGAGACAGGGCATCGATATACCAGAGTAAACTAGCGTATACCTTCTCGACCCATACAGATGGGCGATGGATGATCCCATATCCATTGGTGTTTGACATCAGAGATGATATACGGTTGCTCAGTGGAGACTGGGTACACTGGACGGACTTGCCGAGAACTCCCAGATGGTATTATACCTTAGGTCAGATGGCAGTTCTCTGGTGACACTGGTACAGAGTAGTCTGTTGACCCGCGATCGTCATAGAGTCTTGTGTGGTTCCTACTGTGCTTTGATTTCCACCTTACCACGTCTAAGAGGGCGTGCAAAACGGTGGTTTTTGGGTACAGTCCCGAATCACATGGAGGCAATGAGCGATAGGAGATGATTCGTCTCTCCCGGTATAGGGGGTTGATGTTGCGCTGTGTTCGATTGGCTATAAACGGAAATCCCTGGCCAGGGTTGCTGAGATTTACTGGTAAGTGTTACCAGTAGTTTCTCAAACTGTTATAGACCTTATATCGACACGACTTATCGAGCTACTGGGGTCTGACGTTTACCACCCCTAGGCAAGATATGTGACATATCAGACGACGAGACCGGACTGTACGGTAAGTGTTACCGGTTGGATTCACAGGAGTATGAGCGGGCTTGCTCGTCGATCTTCTGATCGCTCAATACCCGGGTGGCCGTTACGTTTAGCAGACCGCTTGCGGCTTGTGGATGCTTGATATGATCATCATCTGCTGCCGGCGTATTGACGAGTCTTTAGAGTCCTACACAGAGGTTTCCTGGCTCAAGCGAAACGAAATAGGAGAGCATATAAGATATGCGCGGGACCGAGAATAATGCATGTATGTGATACCGTATTTCATTCTCGCGATGAATGTATCGAATGGTTGCATGCGATGTAACCTAGTTATCGAATCAAGGATTGAATCGATAAGCCGATACATTTAATATTAGTCGGTTATATGCGATATGACCGGATCGTTAAATCAAGTGTTGATTTAATGATTTAATGCATAATTATATATTTGATATATTACTTTGCATTAACTAGTATTGGTTCACTTTAAATGGATTTTCTCACTTGTAGTTCACAAGTTGTATATGTGATATACTTTTGTGCACTTGATTGTATCATGTTTGATGATACATTCTTACTTAAGTTTTGTGTAAAGATTAAACCATGGTTATTTAAATGGTTAGGGTTTTGTTTTTCATATTTATTTATTCATTTATTTGTTTATTTCATTTAGAAAAGATAATGAGAATGGTGGCTTATTTTGTAGTTTTGTGGAAACTTCATGATGTGTTGAAAGCTTGACCATTCTTGTTCTTTTCCTAAACCCTAACCATGGTTTATTCTCTACACCTAACTAAGGTTAAGATTATGATAAGTATCATATTGGTTTTTATTTTAAAAAAACTTATCATATATTATCATCATCATCTTCTTCTTCTTCACATGAAGAAGCTTGCTACCAACAATGGCAAAGTGAGAAAAAGAGTGAGAAATCCAATTCTAAAGTGAACCCACTTCCTATTTCTTCATCCTCTACCTCTTGCCAAGTAGTATAGGGTGTTTTCTTCACAAGTTTCATGACTTGGTGAAGTGGGAGCTTGATCTTGTGATGCCTCGACGTAGCTCATCTTCGGCATCGTAGTCGATGACCTAGCCCGCCCATTTCTCCGATGAAGCCGATGCTAGAGCCCGTGATTCGATTTGGACAGCGAGGAGACATCATTGCGGAGCTATGGAGGTGGAGGACCGGATCTATAAAGGTTGTATTTCCGTTCTTTTAGTTAAACTGTTAACTAGTTGCATGTGTTCGCCTAAAATTCTAGTTAACGATCCGTATTAGGGTTTCTCGGCACTTGTAATTTTTGAAATTGGCATGGTTGATGCCTTGTGAGACCTCATTAGTGTGCCTAGGAACCCTACAAATGCTGCATTTCAGCAACGACAAAGAAATGATCCGTACACTTCGACATACAATCAGGGGTGGAGAAGTCACCCAAATTTCGCTTGGAACCAAAATCAACAAGTCCAAGGAAATAATAATTTTCAAAGACCTTCTCCTCCACAACAACAACAAGCACCTTTACAAACTCAAAACCAGCAACCTTTCCAACAACAACCTTATACAAATCAAACGAACAATTTGGTTCAACCAAATGACGATAAGGTTATCTCGCTCGAAAAAAGTCTAGATGCTTTTCTCAAGCATTCTACAGAATCCGCAGCAAGATTTGAAAGTTATGTTCAGTCTTTGATGCATAACAATGCCTCACATGATCAAAGTATCAAACCTATTGAGGCACAATTTGCACAATTAACTGCTGCATTGAGCGAGAGAGAAATGGGAAGGCTTCCATCTCAACCATTGCCAAATCCCGGTCACACACAAAATGCATATCACAATCACAATGTGAATGCGGTGACCACGTTGAGATCCGGAAGAGTGTTGCAAAATAATGTGGGAACTAGTGATGACATCCCCGCCGGTGGTTCTTCTTCTTCTTCTTCTTGTTCTTTTTCTCCATCGTCATCTTCTTCTTCTTCATTTTCTTCACTTTCTTCTTCACCTTTTTCTTTAGAGCCTATTCTCCACCCTTCACACGGCTCTACTTCTTCTAGCTCGAACGGACCCAATTCTCACAACATGAACACATCTACACCGGGACCCGTTCCTACTCCACATTTTACTTTACAAACATGTGACTCAACAAATTTTCAAAATGCACCATTTCCAAACAGGTTGAGTCCCAATAAACCAACTGCACCAGTGGAGAAGATTGTGGAATTGTTTAAGCAGGTTAACATAAATATACCTCTCTTGGATGCCATCCAACAAGTCCCATCATACGCGAAAATTTTAAAGGGCTTATGCACCTCAAAGAGAAAAGCATCTCAAGTACCCAAGAAAGTGCTAGTGGCTAGTGCAGTGAGCAATGCTATTAACCACCATCAAACCTTACCCCAAAAACGAAAGGACCCCGGCTGTCCTACGATTTCCATCACAATTGGGGATAAGAAAATTAATCGAGCACTTCTAGATCTCGGGTCTAGTGTTAACCTGATTCCCTACTCCGTGTACGAACAATTAGGGGTTGGAGAGTTGAAACCCACTCGTTGTACTCTCCAAATGGCTGATCGATCAATCACCCAACCAAGGGGTCAGCTAGAGGATGTGTTGATCAAAGTGGGGGAGTTCATATTCCCCGTTGATTTTATTGTTATGGATACACAACCTGTTGCTAACCCAAGAAACCAAATTCCGGTGATCCTAGGTTGACCATTTTTGGCCACTTCCAATGCTGTAATAAATTATCGCAATGACTCCATGACTCTATCCTTTGGGAAAATGTCTAGCGAGTTCAATATTTATAAGATGGGAAGTCTGCCCCCCGTGCCTAAAACTAGTACACGAGAAGTTTGCTCTGTTCACGAAATCACGCAGGAGGACTGCGAGCTTGAGAGATTTCTATTTGATGAAGACAGTTTTGACGCCACTAGTGCGTCCCTCCTTGAGCCTACCACCATTGACACAACCGATATTGATTATGAATGTTTCGCTTTTTCGGATGATGACAACTCACAGCCCAAATATGAGTCTTTTGAATTTTTGGATGAGTTAGTCAAGCCATCCGAATCGGTTGTCTGCAGTGATTTCGAACCTGTATTGGAGTCCTTTGAGTTCGAGGTAGATTCCGCAATGATTCTTTCGCCTCCGAAACTCGAACTCACGCCCTTGCCGTCTCACCTTAGATATGCTTACATAGGTGAGAATGAGACCTTTCCCATTATCATATCGGCCTCTCTAGCCCTCGAGCAAGAGAACACCCTCTTAATGGTCTTACAAGATACGCGGCAAATTTTCGGTTGGACTATGGCGGACATCGAGGAGATAAGTTCCCTCATAATTGAATATCATACACAATTGATGGATGATGCCAAGTCAATAAAGGACCCACAGGAACATCTTGGGGGTATTGTGGTGAGTCAACCTCCTCACTCAGAAGTTGAAATACCCCCATTTCTTTTAATAAGCTACGAGAAAACCAACACTCCACTGATTGCTGATCATTTACATTCTCGTTTTGATACATCACCATCGCCTGTATATTTACCTCCACACCTCCCTTACTACTACTTCTATCTTTCCCTATTCTTTGCGGATCGCTACAACTTATTCTTCCACCAACCAATACTCTTTACTGATAAAATTTTCAACTGGTTGGTGTTGGTCTATACAAAGTTTGGCAGTAATGTCTAACATAGTTTAAATGAAGTTTGGGGAAGGGCCCTTTTGTATATATTTTTGTTTTTCTTTGCAATAAAAAATTTTAATAAATAAATAAACAGGGAAGCGCCGGTATTTTGACCCTCTTGGTTTAGCATGACAGTGAGGACACTGTCAAGTTCAAGTTCGGGGGTATGCTCGGTACGTCTTCTTCCTTCGCATTCATTTGTACATATTTTTGCATTTGCATACTTATTTGAAAACCCATAAAAATTGAAAATTTTCAAAAATTATAAAAATTAATGTATTCAATTTTGGCATAATTGACTTGAGTTTGAAAAATAGGTTAACTGGTTAGGAACAACTAGATCTTAAACTTAGTAAATTAAAAGCCCTAAAAATAACATTCCTTAAAGTTTAACGATAGAAAGTATATGCCTTGTAGTTTATTTAGAAATAGGCAAATTTTGGGTTCACTTCTTGGGCTAAGTCGAAACAAAGGAAAAGTATTGATGTTCTTATTAGAGTATAAGTTTGAAAAATAGTTTCTAGCTTAAGTCTAGATTCTGAAAATGTATACCCTACAATTTGCACAATCACGCACCTTGAAACTTGGAATAGTAGAAGAGACCTTGAAATGCTCTTGTCTAAAGTCCTTAGTACAATAACAATAAAAGAAAAAAAGTGAATAAAGAAAAAAAAGTGGACACTGGTTTTTGTGATTACTTAAGGCTGTAAAAAAAAATAGAGAAATATTTAGCAAGGGTGCCTTATCACCTAGTGCCTTAGACCAACTGGTTTGGGAGTCACTGCTAAATCCTTGGGTGTTGCAAAAACTAGGAAGTACGCTTTAAAGTGATAACGCATCTTGTAATCGGTTGTTGGTACCTCAAGAAGTATTAACAGTCGCATGAAGGATGTGTAAGCGAAATTCAAAATTCACGAATTAATAAGTGCTTTGGACAATGGACGAGAGTACGATTGCTTGATTTGAATTTCCAAGTGTAGGGGTGATATTTACACACACGTAGGGATATGTGATTGGAATTCAGATGAGAGAAAGGAGTGAAGAATAGAACTTGTATCTTTAATAGAGTTGATAGAAATTCCTAAGTGGAGATGGAAACCTAGAAGGAAAACTTAAGAGATGCCGAAGGCTAAGTAGGTCTACATAACATATATAATCTTAAGTTAAATAATGAGGTTGAAGAATATGGGTGGATAATTTGCCGGTCGATGATAATAGAATTCCTTGTTAGAAAACCTAAATGGAGAACTAAAGTTAATAGGCCGAATTGATAGGATTTTGTGGGTGTAATCCGCTGAAAACCCTCAGGAGACAACACTCCTCCTACTAGGGACACCTAGAGGTTTAACGGCTTGTTGCATGTGCTCAGTGCAATCGCGTTTCCCTGCGAAAGTGTGGTTAGGATTTTAGTGAATAAAATAATAAGTTTGCTCGAGGACGAGCAAAAGATAAGTTTGGGGGTATTTGTTCAAACCATAATATTGCATTTTTCATCCCCCTATTCTTATCCGTTTTATAAATAAACAGGTACTCTTGACGCACGTTTGTTTGATATTACAGGATACAGGCTCTTGGATACGAACACAGTGAAAAAGACGAAAGTTGATACAGAAATGAGACTTTTGACTAACAAGTTGACGGATCCTACTCAAACCTAGACGAAGAACAATTCACAAGGCAATGCATGTCCGAAATGTTAAAGGAAACGGTTAAAAGACCACTACAAATTTCACTGAAGATCTGAAGAAGACTAAGAAGCCAAACAGAGAAAAGTTATGAAGAACTAAGAAGCCCTAACAACCAAGATGCAGCTCAGAGAAGTTGGTAAGCTGAGCTCACCAAAAGGCCGCGGAACCGCGGCCCAAGCCAACAAATGCCGCGGTTCAGCGGCCATTTAATACCCGTGTCGGCGCCGACTTCTTGTGTCGGTGCGTCGGTGCGGGTGTTGGGATTTTCCGTGGGCAAATCTGTAATTTCACATGTGCGAGAGTCTGTAACCCTAGTTTCCTTGTTTTCTTATAAATTGTAATCAAAAATTGTAAAACCCCATGCCTCTTTTCAATCAATAAAATTCAAAATTGCTGGGAGTTTATTCAGATCTATTCTATATTTCTTGGAGGGAGCCGTCAACCTAGTAAGTTAATTTCTGTGTTTTTATTCTCTCTTAATTAGTATGTTCTATCATCCCCTAATGAGCGAGTAATCTCCTCGCTTGTTAGGGTTAGCCTTAGGGAAAGGTTTGAGATATGAGATCTCTCACCCCTTTCATGCCATCCACACCTAAGAGTTAGAACTCCATGCATGCACGCACAACCGCTCCCTACGGCATCTTACCCCTCGAGGTAACGATGAACCATAGTATAAAGGGCCGGTTGCGTGTGTTTTCCATGGGGGTTAGGGTAATTATCGATAAAGGAAGGATACGAATCTAGAGGAAGAAACATCTTCCCAAAAGATTCGGATCCACTTTATTGATAATTACCGTAACATCTAATAGATCTAAAATACGGAAATGAAAGCGGTGAGGAAACCTTTAATCTCCAAACTTCCCCTAAACCTAACCCTAGCAAGACTTTAATCTAGATTAATTTAGTTTATTGATAGATCTAGGTTTTTTAGACATAATAAACCAATCCAAACAACATTTGGAATCAACTCGTAAAAACACATTAAGAAAATTACACATCTCTGTGGATCGACCCGTATTCACCGGCTAGCTGCAAAGCGACGCCGTTTCTGATTACGGTAAACATATAATTTTTGGACCAATCATCAGGTCATCATTATTGCGGATTCGGAGTGATGGCATTCCGAAGACTTCCTTGTGCGAGCTACGGGCTTTATATGTTTTTGTGAGTCGTTGGATTCACTGATGCCCTGGCAGCACTCGTAGATGTGATGAACCAGACTTCTTCAGGCCGTTCCTCGACCAGTTACTGTTGTGTTATTTACGACATTCTGGTCTATTTAATGTGTCTTGAGGGACAGTAGTATCACTTGAGGATTTGTTATGCAGATACTGGGAGAGCACCAGCAGTTTGCTAAATTCTCGGAGTGTTTCTTCAGGCTTGTTTTGTGTTGACTCCTAGGTCTTATAGTCACGGGAGACGGTTTTGTATGGTCCCGAGGGAGATCGTGACCGTACAGCTTAGGTCCGGACATGTGTGCAGGGCGGAGATCCGCAGATTGTTGGGCTTAGCAGGTTTTACCGCCGTTTCATGCAGGATTGCTAGAGTAGTGCTGCACCGTCGACTGAATTGACTGAGATGGAGATTTCTTTTCTGTAGACTGAGGCATGTGTGGGGAGTTTTCAGCAGTTGAAGATTCGTTTAACAACTGCATCAGTTCTTTCTTTGCTTTTGGTTCGGGCGACTTTGTTGTTTAACTGTAATGTTTCTTGAGTGGGCTCGAGTTGGTACTGAGGTGACACTACAGAGTCATCACTTTTGCTTCCCTACATTTGGAGGAAGTACGAGAAGGATATTCCACTCATGATCTGGAGATGGCCGTGGTGGTTTTGCGTTGGAGATTTGGGGACACTACTTGCTTGAGTGTCGTGTCAGATTTTCCATGGACCACTAGAGCTTAATGAACATCTTCCTGCAGCGGATTTTGATTGTTGTGATAGTCTTCTACAGATTCACAGTTCTTGTGTGATCGTTGAGTACAGCTTAAGCTCGTCTGTACGGAGGGGACAGCTTGCTCATGTCCGCGCCCGTCTACTTTCCTTAAATCATTTTCGCGAGACACTGCCTGCCGATACTCGTTCGTCAGTGATACTTGAGCATACTCGGCTGGGTAATGATTCGGAGTCCTTGATTTGTGACAATGGTGTGCTAAGTTAGGGACGCGTTTGTGCACCTGGTATCATCGGGTAGAGACGTGTAATCCTAGAACATGCACATCTGTCAACTCTCTGTATGCATTCAAGTTCCACCAACATTTAGCGTGACTTGTGAGATAGTTACGCGTTTCAGGTTTTGTTTTAAGGTGTCTATCTTGTTGTGTGCTTGGGTCGAGAATCTGAGGCCGGCTGGAGAGTTGCAACCTTTTACCGTTCCAAATTAGGAGTGGGAGCAGATCTCCACGAATTTCGTTATGGTTTCTACTCAAGTTTAGTCAGGGTGTGACTCCATTCGGATTCTTTTCGTCCGGTTATACTCAATGTGCTCAGTTATTTCTTGTTAAGTTGTGTGTTTGTTTTGATTGTTGTCAGCGATTGGGGATCGCCACTCGCCATCGTTAGGTTTCTCCTTCGATAGCTGTTATCAGGAGACACTCCAATTGGCCACCTTTAGGTTTAGGGGTTAGGTCGTCTCGATCACCAGTCTGTTGTCTTTCTAACTCTGTGTAAGTTGGACCTTGGACCCCAGCTAGTCTAGAGACTTCGGAGATGGTCCAGTTGTGTTAGGTCAGGATGGGAATTGTCCATTGCGAACTGAGGTCTTATGCCGACTGTGTTGGTCATAGACTCAAGTTCGCAGGGACAGATCATGTATTCCTACGGACTTTTCCGATGAATGACGTGTTGGATTGTGGGGAGCTTGTCCCAGGATTTAGGTCCTTCTGAGATCCTATAAGAAAGTTAGTTTCGTTGCCTTTAATTTGGCACTTCCGCCCAGATTATTGGATTTTCACCCCGTATTCCTTGTGATGATACTCCACAATTACCTTCTTGACCTTTCTCACATGATTTAGCACCAGACCATTTAGCTTAGACGCGATCTTTTGTTCACCAGGAGCCAATTGTGTTAATGGCTCAGCAGGTGGAGGAACATCGGTCAAGGGTCTTGCTATCTATGGAGGGTTTTCTTAGACGTAGCCGTATAGTGAGATAGTCACTTGGGAGTCTGCGAGCGAGATTTGAGAGTTGTAATTTTCTCTTTGAAGGTACGTGTAACGGTATATTTTTTTAACTCGGGGACGAATTTCTTTTAAGGAGATTGTAACACCTTAGAATGTGTTTTGTAGCTAATTATATTTTAATGTATGGTTTTTAATAAAAAAAGTTTACCAAATTGGGTTTTAAATTTTTTATGCTATTTAATGAGTATTTTATTAGAATTTTTCTAGGCACACACACACTTGTGCATGTAAACTAGGGTTTAGAGATGGGGTTAGATCATGTTTAGCAAGCATGATGGATTAACCCATTCTCTTTAAGTTAATTATTAATTGTTTAGGAGTTTTGGGTTTAATAATGTGTATGGTTGTTTTTAAATAAAATGAATTTAAAAAGGATTTTAAATTAGTTTGAATGGTTGACTTTGTGGGGGAGAGAGAGAGATGGGCATGGGAGCATGGTGTGAACCATGCCCATTTAATGAAGAGAGAGAGTGAGAATGGGAAGGGTCTTTGATTATTCTCTAATTTCTCCCTTTGTTCTCTCATTTCTCTCATTCTTACACACACACATACACCCTACAGCAGCAGAAGCAGCAGCAACACCAGAGGCAACAGCATCAGCAGCCTCAGCATCAGCAAAAGCAGCACCAGCAACAACAGAAACAACAACAGCTCCATCAGCAGCAGCTGCAGAAGCAAGCAGCAGCACCTGTAGCAGCAGCAACCCCAGCCACTACAACAGCTCTTCTCCACTTCTTCACCTGCTCTCTAGGGTTCATTAGGGTATATTTCTGAACCCTTTCCCTAGTTTGCTTAGCTTGTGTGTTAAATAGCTTTGATTAGTGTTAAATTAGCTAGTTTAGAGCTAATTATGGTGTTTTGTGTGGACTTTTGGACAAGTGGTGATTGTGTTAGTTAACCCTACTTATTTAAGTGTTGTTAGGGTCACTTTAACTGAGTTTAATCCTAGATTACACTAAAATACAATAGGGTTTCCTTTTAGTGCAAATTGTCGTTTTTATGCGATATATTAACTTTTTTGTGATCTGCTTTTGACCCGGATCCTTTAGAACAAAATTGAGAAAACTGGGGCATGCTCACTAGGTCTAGATACCACCACTAGAACACGAGTCCCTCATTCAAAATCATGGCCGCAGATTTAATCATATTGGCCGCAAATTGTGGCCAGGGTAGGGTGTTGGGTCTTGAGGTTTTGGGTAGGGTTGTCTGCTGTGTATTGTAGTGTTTTGGCATGTCTAGTTTTGTAAGATTTGACCTGTAGGAAAATCTGGGACTATATATCGTATTTGGTGTTCGTTTTGTTTGCGCGATACGCGCGATACGTGAGAGGGTTCTGTGATCCAGCGTATCGCGGCATGTCGCGATGGTTTTAGACGCGTATACACACGATTCAGCGTATCGTGCACAGGCGCGTTTAGTTCGCGACGCGAGTTTCTCGTTTTGGTTCGATATCACGTTTTGTGGATTATTTGGCTTATATATGATTTCCATGTCTTATTTATAGGTTTGCAGGCGGGGACTACGGACACTGCTACAGGGGGGAGCAGATGGTAGGATTCACCTAGTGTGGAGTGTAGGTGAGTAGATTTAATATCTACAGGGGAATCGCCCGCATGGCGTTATGCGTCTGGGCTAGGAATCTAATACTTGTCGCATATTCTACGTCGTTGTTAGAATTGCGCCTTTACTTTATTTTCTTGATATAGTTATACTGTGACTAGCAGCCGTAGGACACTGCATATATTATTGACGGTTCATGTTGCACGAGCACGGATTGTATGCTACACACACATTGTCAATAATTGCCATGTCACACACAAACCATTATAGACATTATATTGCTTGGTTAGGGACCTTATGACATTGATTCGTATTGTTTATCACATATGACATTACCATACCTATATACCTATAGAGTATCGTACCATTAGTGATAGGTACACATACCCTTTACGATACATCTACAGGTATACCTTACTCATATTTTCTTATACCCAGGGGGGTATACGACATCAGTTTTTATGGGTAGACACCTATATATTGCTACACCTGTATGTTACACACATATTCAGTTGCAGTTACATATTTATCTTCACTGATGTTACTTAGTTGTACCTTATTGGTTTCGCATACATCTGGTTTCAGCTACATATTCTGATTTATATGCTCGCATTTCAGATATATTGCATATATTTATTCCTGGATTTGCGCATTGTTATTTGGATTTCACATGATGATTTCTGGATTTGGGAACCGCGGGAGTTTATGAAATTATGCATACATTGAAAAACCCGGTTTCCTTGATATGATATTTGCGCAGCCACCATGAGATTTATCGGTTCTGATTATATACTCCATACGAGGTGTGGTTGCCGTATGAGGGTACATGGTGGGGCCCGGTATGGTTTCCCTCGGCAGGAAGATCGATGGATGTTGCCGATTGAGCCTGGAGGCGGGCTAGTACCTACCGGTGTCAGTACTAATGACTCGGCGGGGGTCATGGTGACACCGTTGGGAGTCATGCACGTATGCATACGTCGAAAGGCGAGGGTCAGAGCTAGGCACTCGTGCTTTCGGGACAGCGTATGATACATACCTATCAGGATTTCTGTGTCGATGCTTGGCACATTGTTTTCATGATATTTCTTTTAAACACCTTTGTATATATAACAGGGGATTAGCCGTTGTTATATATACCCTTACACCAATATAAGTGGAATGGGACGCTAATATATGTGTATTGCCCCATCATATTTATTTCTGCAAATATATATATACCTTTAGGATGCTAGAAACTTACTTGAGATTCGACTTGGGATATAGGTGATGCATTGAGATTGAATATTGGATATGAAAGAGATTGTTGATTTGTACATTCGAGATATAGGAGAGCTATTCGATATTGTACATTGAGGTGATGTGAGACCTATGTGATGTGAGAGCCCAGTTTGGGGGATGATTTGAGGAATTGTGGATTTGAGTGTCTTGATGGATTGTGATCCTGCCACGATGTCAGGTTTCCGTGGAAATGACATATTCCACCCCAAACCTCACACTTATCTATTCTATGCACAGATTCATATATTGGTAGTACCTGTTAGTGTACCCTTATGATAGTTGCATATTTACATTCTCATATCCCTATTGCATGGTTATTGCATATTATTGTCATGTTACTACTGCTTCACATATTGATTGTACCGGCTAGTGTACTTTCCTTTATTCAGCATTTGCATGACATGTTATTAATGTAATCGCATATCTTAGATTTATGTTGTACGTGCATTCCTGCGATTACCTGCATATGTTATCTACTATTCACGAGTTGGCAACTCACCCCCGTTGTGCCACAGGTGTTTCGGATTGTTCCCCAGAGTAGTCGAGGCAGGCTATTCCGCTATTTCAGCTATCATCTTTTGCTACAGATACCGCATCAGCTCACAGTACTATTTTGCTTAGGTGGGTTTTGGTGGTTAATTGTATTTTGTATTGTACATTCGTTGTATCTTGTACTCTCCATCTACTAGTATGTTGTTGACTTAGAGACTTGATGAGGACGATATTGTATATTATTTATAGATTTGTTGTCTTTTATATACAACTTTCTCTCTATTGTCTTTACTTCTTCGCTACGGCGTCATATTTTTGTGTTGTATTCATCTTGGGTTAGTTTTTACAAAAAGGGGTGTTGCCAAAATTTTAAGAAATAAAGTAGAACTTTTAAAGAATTTGGGTTGCGATTTCAAATGTTTCAAAAACTTATATTATCTTTTTCCGCATTTTTATGGTTTAGATTTCTGTGTTTTGGCTTTCTTTTACTGCGTTACGTCTTTAGGCGTTGCGTAGTATTAGGGCCGTCACGGGCCAATTTAGGGTCGTGACAGTTGTATTATGTACATTTGATATTGCGGGGCGAGCGTTCGACATGTGGACTGCCGTCACTGCCTGATTGTATTATTATTTTGGGGCACGACCAGGTTGCGGTCAATGTACCCATTGTATGTATATTTTACTTTCTGTACTAGGATTACCCCACGGAGGGGTGCACGGATAGCCGGGTTCTAGAGGGCAACAAGCCCGCATCTCATGGCATTGAGACGGAGGGGGCTTCACTCTAGAATTGGCGGGCTATTCGCCGCAATCGTAGGGGGTACAGGTTGACCCAGGAGGGGTGCCCAAGTTACCGGATTCCGTGAAGTGCTGGATGGTCCATTCACGTTGCTGAAGGGGGCTGCCTCGCTTCAGGTTTTGGCGGGTAACTTGCCGCACTCGTAGGGGTCTAGGATTTCATTGCACAGGCTATCCACACGACCAGGGGAACATCGGGTTTCATTAGCGGCTCTGTGAAACCCGGGGATCCCAGATATCTGTATTGTTCTGTGATACTGTACATTTCTGTGATGTTGCATTTTATCACGCCTTGAGCATAAATTATATATTGATATATATTAGTAGATGTTGTATATGTTTTGCATCCGCGCTAGTCCAGTCCCCGCTCTGTCGTTAGTTAGCTAACCTAACGGGTAATGACGGGACCCAGTGGCGAATGCGGATGGCATATACGTACATCATTATATTTTCGCTTTTTGTTGTGTGATCAATTGATGGGACTGCGTTGATTCGGATCAATGCAAGTTAAAACAAACCTATTCTGATGTTGTTGGAACATTTTTCAAAAAGCTGTTATTGCAAGGGAGCTCTCTTTTGTTTTGCATAGTGGTATTCAGTTGGAATATCCTACTCCTCAGTCGACGAGGCAAGGGCCGAGATCCCTTCACCGGGAGCGACCCCTTGGACAGAAGTTTGCATCAGGGCAATAACTTCACTATAGCCGATTACTTTTGTTTTGCATCGTGGTATTCAGTTGGAATATCCTGCACCTCATTCTACGGGGAAAGAGCCGAGATCCCTTCACCGGGAGTGACCTCTTTAGCAAAGGTTTTCGTCACTATATTTTCATAAAAGCTATCCGTTCCTTCAACGATATCAAGTTCATTACGTTAAAGGTTTTCGCCAGAAACCATTCGTAGTCTTCCGTCATTTCAGAACGGTAGCACTTAGTATTCATGCTATGTATGTTGGCCTTCGTCAAGGCATAATGTATGGTAGCTATTTGTTACTTTTCTGCAGCATAGATCGATGCGTTGGTTTGGGACAGTCGTACTACTATTTTGGCCTTCGTCAATGGTATGTACGGGTGGGTTCAAATTAACCTGGACAATGACGGGTAGAACTTAACATGTGACTTATGATATGTTGGCCTTCGTCAAGGTCATAAGAGCTTGGGGCAAAAATCACATCGAAAGTTTCTAAAGAAACTGAAACTTGCCAGATATGCGCATACCTTCTGGAGTGTGATGATGTGAGCGGATTCCGTCACATTATCTTGCGATGATAGTTGGATCCCGATTCCCGCTGATGAGTTGGTTTACTCCTCGGGTGATCCCGACTAATTCTTCTTTCAGGTTTGGAGGAGAGTTTGAGGTTACCGTGGGAGGCTTCCAGATTAGATAAATTGGTGACCATTCTGATCTAGGTTAGAGTGCACGCTGAGTGTTTCTTTTCTCTCTCTCTGGCAGCGACCATTGACCTGACCCTAAGACTATGACTCAGTGACCAAAATTAACCGAACCTTCTTAAACACTGGCTTTTGGATTGTCAGAGTTGCAAACCTCATTGCCACTCTTACTTTTACCCTTTTCTCCAGGACACCCCGTATTGCTACGAACGCCCACTTCCATTAGACAAAACCATCGTATGGTTAGATACGAACTCGAAAGAATTTATTCGAGGATGGTTTCAGGTTCTGGAGGAAACGGATAGGACTATTCAGTTGTCTTTTCCTTTTACCTTCTCTCAGGTTGCGAGTACTCCTTGGTTTAGGAGATAGTACACCTATTACGCAAATTGGATAGTCTTCATCCAAACCATATGCAGGTGCCGACCGGTAGGGAATGAAGAAAACCAATTAGCCTAACGATGGTGTACAGAAGGTATTAAGTAAAGATATATCAAGGGATTAGTAAGAGGGCAAAGTAAATTGCGACTGATATTCACGACAAAACCAGGTATTTCATTACCACTCCCACTTCACCTTTGTATTTCTCCAGGACACTCCGTATCACTACGAAGATCCACAGTTTATTGGATACTCCATCGTATGGTTATATACGAACTCGAAAAGAACTTGTTCCAGTTCGGGGATGGATTCTGGTTCAGGAGAAATAGGAATAAGGTTTATTCGGTTGTCTTTTATCTTCACCTTCTCTCGCATTGCGAGTGTTCCTAGGATTAGGACAGTACACCCATTATGCTTATTGGATAGTCTTCTTTCTAAACCATAGGCTAGTGCCGAACGGTAGGGAAGGAAGAAAACCATTTGGCCTAAAGGGGTGTGCAGAAGGTAATGACTAAAGACATATAAAGGGATTTGGAGAGGTGGCAAAGAATTATACGGTTACAGTCGTGAATCTGGAAGAGGCATCACTAGGAATACCGGGATACCCCATCAAAACGTTTCAATGTTTCAGTTTCACTGTGTACTGTTAAAGGAAAACTGATTTCCCAATTAGTCCTTACTCCAGGGTATGTATTTACCAGGTATGATTCTCACATCTGTATGGTTTTACAGATGATGAGTGGGAGTAGGTTAGTGGGAATTAGGTGATCATCCTCATAATATCGGGATTCGTTTTAATCAGTGATATTTGTGGAAATCACCTGGGCTGTTTACCGGTTGGCAAATAATTGGTTTTGAATATCCGCTGTTATGCACCAATTTCAAATCGATATATCTGTACATCTATTTTCATAGAGTGAGATATACCTTTTTGAAATTATGTCTATGACATTTACCTATATCAGTGGATGGTTAGGTAAGGAGCATTAAACAGTGGTGTAATTCTACATAACCAAAGGTACAGTTTTCAACTTACGACACACAGGGATTGAGTTACCATACTCAAGGGACTTATACAGAGTATTGTATGTTGTCAGCGTCCATCAGGACAGAGGGGTTGGTCCTCGTACTATATTCGGTTTACTTATGACTTCTCTAGTTTTTAGACAGGTGTTTCGTGGAAACACAGTGTCCGAATTTTGAGAAGTTATAGGTATTTGAATAGTGTAGAGAACCAGGTGTAGCAAGTATCGGGATTCTTCAAAGTGATCGAAGATGTAGATACTTGTGTATGGTATTCAGTTGATAGTAATGATTTAGGGAACTTGCTTCTCTTTCAGATTACTCATAATTGGAAGCATTCCTAAGTTGAGTAACGCTGATAGGCCTCCTTCCATTTAGTTGACATGCGCTGGAGACAGTTGCATGATTTGAATCTGGTTCAATTAAATCAGTGCCTCTGGTTCTATATTGGATATAGAACAGTTCATATCTTAACGTTGTTAAGGTACGGGGAG
Organism: Agapanthus africanus; assembly: GCA_030015575.1. NCBI lineage: Eukaryota > Viridiplantae > Streptophyta > Magnoliopsida > Asparagales > Amaryllidaceae > Agapanthus > Agapanthus africanus. Next base: position 621,049,830 of record CM057341.1, read on the forward strand.
TTGTCCGGCTTATGATTAAAACCAGACTCTGGATAACTCAAGGCACGTTTCTGTAATGGCTGTTTGTGGGTTGATCCAGGCTATGACGAGGGTTGACTTTCTACCATCTGGAAGATCAATAATGATATTGTTCTAGACTCGCCACAGTTTTAATAAAAATGGATTTTTTTCAGAAAACAGTAGTGGGAGTATGGTAGAACTGGAAGTGATTCCACAACCACAAACGATTACTGAAGATTTGATAGGAACCTAAAGATTCAATCTGGTTTGACATTCCATTGGCCACTCCGCAGATAAGGTGGGTAACTTCAGGCACCCGAGAGGTACTCCGGTAGCCTTGAGGACGGTGACAGAGAAGTTCTTGTTTACCCAGACTTGCCATTGCTGTTGTTCCAGGATGCGAGACCCGGCAGGAGGATGGGTATAGCGTCGTTCTAAACTAGCTTTAGAAGTGTACGTCTATATGACTCTGCCAGAGGGTTGTCATAGTCAGTGGGAGCAGTGGAAGCATTGGTGGACAGGTGGCTTATGCCTATTTATAGACTAAAGCAGATATAGCGGAGATAGATCATCAATTTCTGATGTGACAGTCATAGGTTTGACTTTATCAGAATAGGGGATGGATCTGTTAAAAAGGTAGTAGGGTTTGATGTCCTGGTATTTGGATGACATACACAGAGTAGGAGAAGAAACTCCTATACTACGATCGGTTATACTTTGGTCGTCACACAGTGGTTTCTCCACATGGGACTTGGACATTATATCAGACATACTGGTTACTAGATCTATGGTTTTAGATCTAGATTTGGGTGGTTTCCCAATTAGGGGACTTAGACAGCATTCTAAGAGTATTTAGAATGAACGACTCCTGGAACGGTAGTGTACCTGCAGGTAATGGAGTCATCCTCTCTAAAGGTGTCTTACAGACTAAAGGGGAGAGGGATGTATATGATTAGCAGATCACTTGCTTAGGCAATTGAGTCAATCATCAGATGTCAAGTACTACACCAGATGTTGTTCTTGCACTAGATGCAATAAGTTGACATTAATCCTATCCTAGAGAAACAGTCGGGAGCAGTTTTAGAACATAAGTGGATGTTCTAGGGATATAATAACGACAGCCTTATTCGGGAGACAGTTATCATTCCAGGCTTCCAAGGTGACCTGGACGACAAGGAGGTTGTCAGAGTTATAGTTTTCCTTCTGACGAGGGGCAGTATTTTGGACAGGTGGTCCAAGGCAATGCTGAGGGAGGCATGGCGCATGATACTGATTAAGTTCAGTTGACGATACAGTCTAAGAAGTTTGGATTTGGAGTTCATTTATGAGCTAGGTCCCATCAGACATCCAGACACATTCTAAGACAGGTATTGCTCATTTCGGGAGATGGCTTTCTCCGCGAACATGAGATATAGAGAGACATAGAAGGAAACATCCAGGCGGATCCACTCACTGAGGCTATTCCTCGAACGCAATAGTTTCGCAAACGAGCTTTGTGAGACTGACAAGTAGAGGAGTTGGGTGTTCTGTATCACACGGGCTGTGAGTATGCGACAACGCAATAATTAGCCTTGAGTGCAAGTGGGAGATTGTTGGAGATAGTGCCCTCAGAGTCAATTATTGGATCACAGGCACATGATTGCAATGATTGAGGGAGGACCTATCCCGGTAGGACAGTCTTACTCGAGATGATAGTATGCTATCTGGTTTATCTTTATCATCGTGTATTGCTTTAGGTGACCTGACAGGTCACTATTGCACGTTGATAGAGCCCCTAGGATTCTTGCTTGACTGCCAGCAGTATGAGGGTGATCATATACGTGGGATCTGGTAGTCTATAAGCACATCCTTAAAAGGTCCCTAGTCGTGGGAGTTTCGAGACAGGGCATCGATACTCCAGAGTAGACTAGTGTATACAGTCAGGACCCCGACGAGGGGCGGTGGCCGGTCTCACAAACCACTGGTGTCAGTTGGTTCACCTAAGATGTATACAGGTGCTCATTCGGTTATGAGTACACCAGACAGGACTCGCCGGGAACATGCTAGTTGGTCTTATATCTGACGTCAGATAGCAGTTCCCTGGTGACATGTGTACAGGTTAGTTTATCGACCTGAGGATCGTCATTTGTCTCGTGTGAGTTCCCACTGTACTTTGATTACTACCCAACCATGCTCAAAGGAGACGTGCAAACAGGTTTTAGTTGGGTACAGTCCCGAGCGACATGGAGGCAGTGAGCGGATCTTCGGGGGTTCGTCTCTCCCGGTATTGGGGGTGAGGTCGCGCTGTGTCTAGGAGAGCCAGAACCTGAAAAGTCCTTGGCCAATGCAGGAGAATTACTGGTAGGTATTCCAGTAGTATCTCAGGGTGTTCTGGGCTGATCTCTGACATGACTTGTACCGCTTTTGGGGGTCTGACTTTTACCAACCCCCTAGGCCCGCCATGCGATGCTCATAGACGAACGGACCGGACTATACGGATATTGTCACTGACAGGCTCAGTAGGGTGTCAGGATGAGTTCGCTCATCGACGTCCCTTTTGGTCAATAGCTGGTGGCCCGTCACGTATGGCTAATACCTCTGACATGCTAGTGGTTAAATCCACAGCCATAGTATTGACGAGTCTTTAGAGTCCCCCACATTCAGTTGCTCAAGTTTTCGGGCGAAACGCTGTAGAGGCCGTATGGAGATATGGCAGGGTTCGATCAGATACGTGCGGTATTGCACGGATCAGGATCGGACGGACAATACTAGCAGGCTTTGGTTTAAGCCGGATGCTAGTATAGTACAGTGTAGATTTTGTCTCATTGCATTTGTATTCGGTCGGAATACAGATGCTGGTGTGTATACACAGTATCAGGGTTTTCCTGTAATTTATTACGGGACCAGTTTTCTGGAGTTGCCAGTTTGCTTTCCGTTTCGGCTATATTTCTTTGTATCTTTCATTGGCCGAAGATTGGTGGAGGAGGGCTTATTTGCATTTGTGCAAATAAGCATTTGTGGAGGGTGTTATTTGCATATTGTTGGATCATTATGGTTGCACCATCATTTGACTTGCTCACTTCATGATGGTGCATCATTGCATGACTTTTGGTTGTAATGATGGTAGATGGGAGTTTATTAGGTTGATGAAGTGTGAGGTTGGTTTTGTGATCATTGTTGATTATCACCATTCTTTTCTTATGGCTTATCTCTTGGAATTATTCCTCCATCACTCTCATTCTCTATCTCATCTCATAGAAGCCGGCCACATGAGGTGGGGATGTCCCAAAAAAAAAAGGTTTGATGTGGGATTTTTGTTCTTCTAGTTTTGTAAAATCCCACAAGTTCAATCCCCACAAGCTCACTTCATTTTCTCCACCAAATGGCAACCTCTATGAACCCCATGAGACACATAGTTCTCTACACGATTCTACAGCAAACCTTGGGCATGTCGACTCGCCAACTTCGTGCCCGAGTTGCCTCGGATTAGAGGTGGGAGCCCGTAAAAGAAGCCGGCGACGTGGTGCCCTACCGGCGACGAGGTGGAGACCGGAGATTCCGCGGGAGATCAGGAAGACGACGAGAAGACCGGAGGACTCGGATCACTCGGTATATTTCTCAACCCTCTCTCTAGATTGCTAGGACTAGTTTAATGGCCCGATCCGGGTTTATAGTGCGCGGTGGTGCCGGTTTGAAAAGTTAAAGTAAATCACCGCTTCCGCATTCCGGCGTCGGATTGACGGCCGGGGCGCCGCCGTGCACTTACACTAGACACCTACTTGGTTTATAACATTGATCATTAAGTGAAGAATCTCCGGAGGAGTAGCGGATACTCACAGTAGAATCGGGACCCAAATATCATTGTGTGATAATGCTGAAAGAATTTAACCAACATTATCAAACTCTAAATAGTATGCAGCACAAGCAAGTTTCAGTTTCTTTAGAAACTCCCGATGTGGATTTTTGCCCCATGCTTTTATGACCTTGACGGAGGCCAAAAAATCATAAGTCACAAGTCAAGTTCTACCCATCATTGTCCACGTTAATTTGAACCCACCCGTATATATCCTTGACGAAGGCCAACAAAGTAATACGACTGTCCAAACCAACGCATCTATCTATGCTATATATGTACACCCGGCAGCTACCAATCAGTATGCCTTGACGAAGGCCAACAAACATAGCTTGAATACTACTGACTATTCATATGAAATGATAGAAAGCTACGGACGGTTTTGGCAAAACCTTGAACATAGTGAACTTGATATAATCGAAGGAACCTGATAGATTTTAAAAGGAATGGTTTAAGCTCCGCATTTAAAAGTCTGTTGTTTTAAAATAACCGAGCGGTTTTAAAATTTGTTCTAACGAATCAGCTTTGGATTGTTTGCTTTGCATTAATGCAATGCAGTCCCATCAATTAACCTACCATTGCAGAAAACAACGAAAATACAACGTATGCTTTTGCCATCCGCATTCGCCATGGGCCCCGTCATCACCCGTTAGGTTACTTAACTAACGACAGAGCGGGGGATGGACTAGTACGGATGGAAAACATAAGCAACGTCTATTATAATTAATATATATATATATATTAATATCCATTCGTCAGACACAATGATAGGCATTCCAGTTCACAGATGAACACATTGGATATACTAGGAATTCAGCGTTTCATTTGAGCCTGTAACGAAAGACAGATTCCACGGTCATGATGAATAGCCAAACCCCACCCTAGACCCCTACGGGTGTGGAAAACTACCCGCCAAATACCCGAAGTGAAGCAACCTCCCTCAACAAAGTGAGTAGGCCACTCGGTACTTCAAAGTACACGGTAGTTTGTGCACCCCACCTTGGGTCTATCTTAGGAGCAGAAAACAGTAAAAGAAAAAATACAACGGTGGCTACAACCGCATCCCAGATGTGCCCCGAAAAAATAATATTACATCACTTTACAAATTTACATCGAATGAAAGAATGAAAACCCTAATCTCACATCCCTGGTTATCCATCCACGATGATCTAACAAGTTCATATGCACAAACCATCATAACATCATCACAGATATGTGCAACCCCAACTAATCGACGTATAGCAATTAGTTAACCTTTCCAAACACATATATACATCACAAATCTTGTAAAGTAACTATGATATTAGAATTTCGCACGCAATAAGCAAACTTAACCAATTTTCTCAGACATGAAAATCCAGTGACCTAAAGTTCCAAAACCGATCGTTTTGAGCCAATCTGGGAGTTGAAACGAACTCGAAACACGCCCGAATTTTTGTGGAGAGTTAGAGCATGAAATTAACTTTGAATTGGGGCCTAGCAGGGGTACCCAACCCCTAAGGCCACCACTAGGTGGCCAGGGGGTGATGCAGACCCGAAACTGCCTATGGTGGGGCAGTTTTAGATCCCTACCACCAAGACCACCTTGTGGTGGTCTTGGGGAGTGGGCCCAGCCGTTCAATCCCTCCCAGTGTCTCCCCGAGGTGAACACGCTCCACCCCGTGGCTTATCGGTTCAAACCGTGAGCCCTTGGGGTGTGCAAACAACTCAAAACTTCAGTTTTGAAAACACTTTCTGTCGGCCTTTTTTGCGCGACAAAAACGGTGGAATTCTAACATCGCTACAAACTATATAAGATTTATGAGTGGCTTTGATAACACTGTAAGTCAATGTCACACACCCCACATGTTCGCGGGGAGGCGGAATTTGCAAAAAACTGATTTTTACGGGCTTCGCAACACCGACTAGAACCAAGGATCGTCCATAAATCCAAGCTAGCAAACAACATGAGATTTAACTACTCGGAAAAAATGTTATACCATATGATATAATTCCTTCGGGTCTTCTCTGTTGTCCTCCTCGTCATCGTAGGGTCCAAGGATCGATCCGGATCGTCGCAACCACGACGGCCTCCTCGAGTCATAGACGATCCACCAGAGAGCCTACAGTCCAAGCTCCACCTCAAAACTGAGGTAACTAGGGCAACACGCTTGCTAAACTTGATGGACTAGGTGATGTAGAGAATGAAGATGGATTTATTTGTCTTTTGAAACCCTAGTTTACTCAATTCATAAGACCTTAAGGGTTTTTGATATGAGGAAGATGAAGAGAGCTAACATAAGGAAAGAGAAATGATTTTTGATAATGATAATGATAAAATGAGATGGCTCCCTTGACATGACTACAAGCATGGCATGAAAAATATCTCATCCAAAATATCTAGTGCCACAAAATATCTTGCGAGAAATATCTAGTCAAAGAGTCAAACCAAGTCAAATGGTCATACCAAGTCAAATGGTCAAACCATAGTCAAGTTGTCAAAACAATTAGCCATGCCTCAATTATCATTTAAAAAAATAACAAATACTTTTCTCCACCTCATAATTGTTTTAATCAAGTAAATGGTCAAAACCCTAATTAGGTGTCTCCTTCTATGCCCCTCTCATCCGTATATAAATACTCGCATTCGTGTTCCGAGAAACACGAATACAAAGAGACGAAACCGATCCATCAATATAATAATAGGATCCAGCTTAAAACAAACCCCACTAGTATTATCCGCCCGAACATCATATGCGCACAAGTGCACGTAAGTGATCGAAGCCCTGCCGCAAAACCATACGGCCTCTACACCTTTTGCCCGGTGCAGGGAAACTCTCTATGCAGGACTGTAAAGACTCGACACTACGCTGGCAGTGGGTTTAAGCACAGGCCGCAAGCGGGACTAGCTGTACATAACGGTCCCCAGGTAGAAGTCGATAAGAAGGCCGATGAGCTAACTCATCTGAACTCCTTCCATAATAAGTCTGCTACTTTTTTCTACCTACTGAGCCTGTTTGAGACAATCTTTGTACAGTCCGGTCTGTTCGTCTAGGAGTATCGCATATCAGGCCTAGGGGCGGTATTCGTCAGACCCCTAATAGCGCAATAAGTCGTGTCGGAGAGTAGCCTAATACACCCTGAGAAACTACTGGAATACCTACCAGTAAATCTCGCTTGTCTTGCCTAAGGACTTTGTGTAATAGCCTTCCGAACACAGCACGATATCAACCCCAAATACCGGGAGAGATGAATCCTATCTAACCGCCACTGCCTCCAAGTGCTTGGGAACTGCACCCAACTACTACCTGTTTGCATGACTCCTTTGAGCCGTGGTAGAGTAGTAATCAAAGTACAGTGGGAACACACTCGATGCGAAGTAGCTGTGTCAAGTCGACAGACTAAGCTGAACTCATGTCACCTGTGAACTGCTACCCGACGATAGGTATAATACCCACCAATAGTTCCCGATGTGTCCTGTCCAGTGTACTCATAACCAAATGAGCACCTGCATACTATCTCCAATACGACATACTAATGGCTGTGGGATAGAGCATCTCGCCTGCTGGGATGAGAGGTGTATACGTTAGTCTACTGTGGAGTACCGATGCCCCGTCTCGATAATCCTATGACTAGGGACTTGTATAGGATGTGCTTATAGATTACCCAGCCCCCACCAGTTTGATTGCCATTACAACGTTGGTAATCAAGCAAAGATCCTAAGGGATCTACCAATATGTATAAGCGATATGCTAAGAAAACACATGCACATATTGAGGTAGAAACAAACGAGGTAGCATACTACCATTTTGAGCAAGACTGTTACTATATCCGTTTATATCCCAAGCTCCCATTAAGTAATATACAATCCAGTATGATACAATATGGCCTCTAGGTCATATATCACTAACATGTATAGTGTAACAGATGGTGTGTGGGAGTAAGATATTAGGAATTGGGTGATTAGATCCACTATATATCGGAATTCTTTGTAATTGGTGATATTTAAGGAAATCACCTGGTTTTTGCCTGATGACAAATATTTGGTTTTGAATATCCGTTGTTATACACCAATTTCAAACTGATATATCTGTACGTTTATTTTATAAAGTGAGATATAACTTTTTGAAATTATATATATGACATTTACCTATATCAGTTGGTGATTAGGTATGGTGCATTCAACAGCGGTGTAATTCTTCTTAAACATAGTACAGTTTTCAACCTACGACGTACAGGGTTTGAGTTTTTAAACTTAGTGGACTTATAAAAAGTATTGTATGTTGTCCGGTGTCCATTAGAACAAAGGGGTTGGTACTCGTACTATATTCTGTTTACTCATGACTTCTCCAGTTCTAGAAAATTATTTCATTGAAATTCATGGTCCAGATATTGAGAACCATATGTTGCAAGTATCAGGATTCTTCAAGGTGATCGAAGATGTAAATACTTGTATATGGTATTCCGTTGATATTTATGGTTTTGAGAACTTGCTTCTCTTTCAAGTTACTCATATTTGGATGCACTCCTAGTTGAGTAATGCTGATTTAACTCATTCTATTTGGTTGATATGCACTGGAGACAGCTGCATGATTTTGAATCTGGTTCCAATTAAATTAGTGCTTTTGTTTCTATATGGTATATAGAATCAATTTGTATCTTAATGATGTTAAGATATAGGGAGTTGTCCGGCTGATGCTTAAAACCAGAATCTGGACAAACTCAAGACACGTTTCAGTAATGGCAGTTTGTGGGTTATCCCGGGTTTTGACGAGGGTTAACTTTCTACCATCAGGAAGATCAATAGTGATATTATTCTTGACTCGCCACAGTTTTAGTAAAATGGATTTTTTCGGAAAACGGAAGTGGGAGTATGGTAGAACTGGAAGTAATTCCAGAACCACAAACAATTACTGAAAATTTAATAGAGCCTAAAGATTCAATTGGATTCGACATTCCATTAGCCACTCCGTAGATATGGTGGGTAACCTCAGGCACCCAAGAGATACTTCGGTCTTCTTAGAGACGGTGACAGGGAGATTCTTGATTACCCAAACTTGATACTACTACTAATCTAGACTATGAGACCTGGCAGGTTGATGAGTATAACGTTGTTCTGAACTAGCTTTAGAAGTGCACGTGTATATGACTCTCCCAGAGGGTTGTTGTAGTAAGTGGGAGCAGCGTAAATGCAGTGGGTAAGTAGCTTATGTCTATTTACAGACTAAAGCAGATATAGCGGACATAGATCATTTAGTTTTGATGTGACAGTCATAGTGTTTGACTTCATCAGAACAATAGATGGGTCTACATTTTAGAAGGTAGTAGGCAGAGATGTCCTGGTATTTGGATGACATGCTCTTGATAGGATGTAATATTCTTACACTACGATCGGTTATACTGTGGTTGTCACAAAGGTGTTTCTCCACATAGGATATGGATATAATATCAGGTTTCAGGTTACTAGATCTATGGTTTAAGATCTAGATTTGGGAAATGTCCCAATCTGGGTACTTGACACTATTCTAATATGTTTTAGAATGGACGACTCCTGGCGTGGTGGTGTACCCGTAGGTGATGGAGTCACCCTCTCTAGAAAGATGTCTTTGAGACTGATGAGGAGAGGGATCTGCATAATTAGCATATCACTTGCTTATGTGTAACATTTCAGAAATATAAAATATTATTTTTTTGAAATTTAATATTAAAATAATATATTTCGCGAAAACTATTCGATTTGCGAATAGGGGTTTTCGTAAAATGGTATAAGTATATACCAATATTTGGAAATATATCGGAGATTAAAATGATTTATTTATTATAATGATATTTATCGGATTTTTGTCTAAATCCCGATTTTTATATTTTTTATGACTTGTGCACCATGTCTTGTGCATGTTAAGTGTTGTATTTGCGACTTATGAGTTTGTGAGTGGTGTGAATGAGAAAAGAAAAGAGAAAAGAAAAGAGAAGAAAAGGAAAGGAATGGAAATTCAAGAGTGAAAAGCAAAATGAGAAGAAACAAAAGTGATATTTGTTGAAAGGGTGAGTGTAGGGATTATTGTAAGTGAGAGAGTGAGCTTAAGAAGAGAGAGGGTTTGAATTGGTTGCTCCTTCCTCCTCTATTGTTTCTTCAACTCAACTCCTCCATGCTTCTTCATCTCTACCTCCTTACATCATCTCCAATCCATTCTCAAAACCTCATGTCCCCTTCAGAATAAACATACACAAACTCATTCTAAACCTTTTGAACCATTCAAGTTTGGATTTTAAAGACTTTGGACAAAGAATTTTCCTAAGTTGCTAAATGAGGTAATCTTTTCGCTTTCAGATTTGTATTTGTATTTATATATCCTAGTTTAGTTACAAATCGATTTAATTAGGATATGTGATCATAGAAAATTCAAAGTGCTGTTAAGTGGTTAATTGAGGTGTAGTGAGTGTTTACAAGACCTTAGAGATTGAATTCCTGGCCTGGAAATGAGTTTAGAACCCGATATACGAACTTAGAATTTTCCCGTGTCGGTTTTGTGAAGTTTGTTAGCCTACTGGGTATCTGGATCATTATGGGATATTTCTAAGAAAATCAAACAAGTCCATTAACCTAGATAAATCACTAGAAGACCACCACCAAAACACGAACCCGTTTCTCCCTACTTAGACCGGCAAGGCCAGATTTTTGGGTCTTGTCGCCGGACCCCTATCTCCTATGGTGAGGTGGTTTTGCCTGTAGCTCACTTTCCCTATAACCTATCTCCTGTATTTGCTTGTTTAGTACCATTTTACCTGAGTTAAAATCTGGGAGTGATTTCTCATGTTGCTGAATTTCATTTTCCGATTTCTAAAACGTGGTTTTTAGATTTCAGTTTGGATTCCATCGATGGACGTTTGTACGTCAATGGACGAAGGTTATTTGGTTGATTTTGCATGCGAAGTTATAGGTTCTAACCTAAAAGCAATCTGTGTGCCGTATCGGTTTTCGGATATTGATTTTAATAGAATTGCATTGCGATTGCATATTGATTGTAGGTACCTTCGCGTGGACTTCCGAGACGACGAAGCACATCGACTTTGGCTATGCGAGGAGTTTAACAGGTGAGTAGATTTATATCTACGGGGAAAGTCAGGTGGATGGAGTATAGCACCCCTACAACAATTGATATGGAAGATTGTGTTTTAAATTATAATTATGATAAAGTTGACGTTAATGGATATATTTGCTTAAGAATATGAAATAGGAAGTGAATCATGATATGTACGAATTGAAAGAGAACAAGTATGAGTTGATGATGGCATGATATGAGATCGAGATCGATAAACAAGACACGAGATTGAGATAAAGGTGTTGTGAAATTAATAAGATATGAGGATTATACAAATGCGATTTGAGACATATGTGTGTGTATATATATTTATGAGTATAATGATTAACATGTCGTACGGGACTTTAGATCCGTACCCTCATTATTGTATAGGTCAATAGATTCCCTATTCTGTTTGATGATCCCGTATGATGGATTACCGTATGCGATGAGATGTACCGGATGATTGATCCACGCTAGTGATTTGAAGATGATAATCGAGGATTATTGTCATATCGGATGTTATGTGGAGGGATCGCCGATATAAAGATTTCCACCTGTACAATACCTATTATCAAAACGACGTTGTATACCATTTAAAAAGTGGCAGTATGATTCTTGTGAAGATAGATACACCCATTTATTGTTCATGTTGTGTAGGATATTACCCCTGGTGATGTACATACCACGTGCCGGTATTTAATGCTATATGATAACATTTTCTAGTACACCTGCACAATTACCGTTGATGCTCATGTTACACATACACAGATTTGCCGGCTGACACACATTCTTCATCGGTAATTGCCATGCCACTTATACAGTAGAATTGTCATGTCACTTATACAATAGAATTGTCGTGCCATTTACACAGGAGAACTGCCTTATCATGATATTAATCTTAAAAGTAAAAGTACATTCATTGTTTAGTACTGTCACTTGACATGCTTGCATGATATACCCGATATGCTCATATTACTACTCTATATTCCAAACAACGTACCTTATGGTTATATGCTTGCATGATATACCCGATATGATCATGTTACTACTCTATGTTGCATACATCGTACTTTATGGTTACATGAATTGAGATGCTGTTTTTATGAGATCTCTGGATTTGAGAATCGCAGTTTCATTTCAAAAGAAATTATGTATTGTTTTAAAAATGCGGTTTCTCTTGATATGGTATTTCGACGTGTCCACCATGAGTTTTCTCGGTTCTGAGCAGTGAGTATACCCGATTCTAGGAGCTGTAGGCACCGTCTGCGGGTACATGGTGCACCCGATGAGGTACCCCGGGTCAAGAAGACTCATATTGGTAGGCGGTGAGCCAGGCAGGGGAGCACTACCAACCGGTGATTCTATAGAACTTGGCAGATATCCGGAGGATACCGTTTTGGAGTTATGATATGAGATAGATATGAGGACCGATCTGAGGATGCGGCGCCTGAGATGAGATAGATATAAGGGCCGATCTGAGTATGCGGGGCCTGAGATATGAGGATTTACGTATCGATGCTGGACACGGGTTTCATGATGTTTTGAATGTCGGTATTGGACACTCAGGTTCCATGATTTTGATGTGTCGTTGATGAACACACGTAGTAGATATCCTCATATATATATATATATATATACAGGCTTATGTTTTCATGATGTTCGAATGTCGGTGTTGGATACTCAGGTTCTATGATTTTGTTGTGACATTGATGGACACGTAGTTGATATTCTCATATATATATACAGGCATATGTTTTCATGATGTTCGAGAGTCGGTGTGGGACGCTCAGGTTCCATGATATTGTTTGTGTCGTTGATGGACACGAGGATGATATCCACATGTATACAGGCATATGATGTCGGATGTTTATTTATGTGTCATTGCATTGACTCGATTGTTGACATATATGGGTACTTGGTCACCCTAGATATCATAGTATTACCTTCAGGATATAGTGACCTAGGAAATCGTTGTTTTATTCGATTTCAACTTGCTGATATTTTCTACTCATGAGTTGGCAACTCAACCCCATTGTTCCACAATTCTTGCAGGTTTGATCGCTTGGGATCAGTTGCGGTATCGCTGGCACACAGTTTCTTCCCGGGTGCTTTGCTTTGGTAGGTGGGGTACATGTTGGCTCGTGTCCACTCCCGTACTGTTATATTTCATTGTATCTAGATAAACTCCATCAGATCAGATCAAATAAGAGAACTAGAATTGTATATTGGTAGACCTAGTCGGACTTGGGTATTGTGCGAGACTTAGAGCGATAGGTTTATAATCGCTTTTCTTGAGTTTGATCTCTTGCTTAATTATTGTTCCTTCTGGGTTGATTCTTCACCGTTGGGCGTCGTATACATGTTACTGCATGGTTGTGATTCCGCCAGTTGGCGAAGAGTTAACCTCCGCTTGAGGATGCCTATATATTATTGTGTATATCTTTTTTGGATCAAAATATACGAGGGAGTTGCTGCCCAAATTTTTAAAGACGAAACAAGTCTTCAACTCTAGTATAATCCACTTCATTTTTCAGGTTTCATTTGCTATGCATTTAAAAAAAAATGATTCATTATACCTTTATTTCAAAACTGCACCCCCACTATTTTCCGCAAAAAGGTTTAGATTTTCTAGGTTTCGGCTTACTTGATTTACGTTATGCCTTTAGACGTTGCATAATTTAAGTGCCGGTCACGTGCTAAATTACGGGTCGTAACAAAGTTGGTATAAGAGCATTAGGTTTAACCGTGGTTTCAGTCTGGGTTTGACTATGCAGAGTCTAGGGCGTATATATTTCGGAACTTAGGCTTGAACATACGGAACTTAGACTTAACAGGGAGGGAATTAGACCTGAACTTTCGTTTCATAGGTTGACCTTGATTGATGGAGTAGGTAGCTTGAGTAGAGTGCTGTACCGTATGTATGTTCCACGGCATATTTACGATACGATACTCCACTTAAGAAACCTTAGGATGTACTTATCTTGAGATCTTTGATACTATTCGTTCCTATGATCATATACCCATTTTGGATCTGTTGATTTCTTTCATTCATTGATCTATCTTCTTCGATACCTGCTTGAGGTTCCTGTCACCGTGGTTTGAGCGCAGATTGATCTGCTGCTGGTGTTGCGGTCAGGGCGAGGTCGTGATGGATGGGGACTGACCATGTTGTTTTCTGGTGACATAGGGACATATATGTATAGTGTTGTGTTGTGATCTCTCTTTTGAGGAGAGTGTTCGGTTTTGCACCGGATGATCGGGCCATTGATAGAGCCTGCCGGAGAGGACTGTTGATGTACAGCCTACCTCAGAGATTGTGATGTTATCTACCGTGCAGACAGATGACCCAACTGTTGCTGAGATTGATGGGATGTCGTTTCCAGAGCTTATGAACTGAAACCACTGGAGCTTTTAGACAAAGATGCGACAGGAGATAGCTAGTCTATCTCGAGTCGAGCGACTGATATGATTCGTCAGATTTGATCTACCGATGCAGGCTCAGTTGAGTCGAAGAATTCCTGTTGAAGGATATTACATATATCTTGATTAAATCGAGCAATAGAGAACGTTGTTCATCGGATTCTCCGATGTGAGATTGATAAGTTGACCAGTTTCAGATAGCAGGACCTCACCAGATGTGTTGTGAGTTGATCGAGAATGGATGAATAATGTGTATTCCTCCGATGAATTGGATGAGTTTCCGAGGACGTGTTCGGCTAGATATCTTCTACAGAGTGATGAAGATACCGAGTTCGTAATTTTGAGTCCGTGTGAGAGACTACAAATTGACCGTAGCCGAGAATGAATTGCAATATGCAGACAGCAAGAGATGACGTCGAAGTGGACGATAATAAAGACGAGTGGAACAAGAGTTTCGTGCGAGATGCTAACGAGCGATTGTTAATCTTCGTTGATGCCAGAGGATTGATATGTGTGCAGAGGCGTTAGATACAGCCAAAATTCCAGGTGAAAGCCATGCTGAGGACACAGCTGTCCGGTTATGAGAAAAGAGTTAAGTAAGTGTGCCAACCTTCGTATAGTTCGGCAAAGGTGAGATCGAAAGAAGCCACGAGCAGGTTCTTTCCATGACACCGCAGCGATAAGGATTTGCACCTAAGATCAGTTATATCGTGCGTATTCAGAAGGCTAGATGCCGCCGTCAGTAATGTGCCGTATGAGAGTGGTCATGTTGATTGGATAGATAGTGATCAAAGGAGTTCCAGAGCTGGACTGTTCCGTTAGTACACCTGACCAGATTGACGAGCAGAAAGTTCATGAGATTGGCAATCCACAGAGAAAATGAGGACCTAGAGACCGAAGGCGCTAGACCGTGAGCAGGAGGCAAGTAGATGATCTTGCTCTGCCCATTTAGGCGCACCGGCATATTTTTTGACATTGTAGGAGGTGTACCTCAATGTCAGTTATTGCGATTGCATTTTGTGATCCGAGTATCACACTTTTATCGCTTGGACTTGAGTTTCGATGAATGGGTTTCGCGAGTTAAGTTATCGTGCACCATGGCTGCACCTATTGGAGATTTATATCTTGTGCACAGTTATTGCACTTGATTTATGTTTTATATACCGCTACATTGGTTTATGATTTGTGCATATCTATTGCATTTGGTATCGATTTGTGCCTTCATTGCACGTATTTATGGTTTCGTGGATTCGATACTGCAGATTTGATTACGTGCATATGTATGCACTTACCTTTATTTATGCACTCGGTATAGCTTATATTTGCTTGCGGTGCATTGGGATGGTTTTTGTGCACACAGTTGCACACGTTTATGCTTCTATACAACTTGGTATACTCGGTGTCGTTTTTGTGAGCATTTGAGATATTGATGTTTTCGTGCATTGGTTGCACCAGATTTGTATTTCGTGCATTGGTTGCACCAGATTTGTAATTCGTGCATTGGTTGCAACAGATTTGTATTTCGTGCATTGGTTGCGCCGGATTTATATTTCGTGCATTTGTTGCACCAGATTTATTTTTTCTTGAGTGTCTCCACTTGGGGTTGTTATCGTGCACGCTACCGCACAAGTTGTTTTGTGCGGATCTGACGCACTTGTTTTGGATTTTCGCGCATGTGGGCGCATGATATGAGATTTTGTGCACGCCGGGTATACTCGATACAGATTTTCATTCATGAATATTCGATGCACTTTATTGGGAATTTTTTTAGTGCATGTAGGATGCACTTGATTGGGATTTTCGTTCCTGCATGTTGGTTGCACTGGGTGAGATTATCGTGCACATCCGTTGTACGGGACAGATGTTTTTGTATACTATAGATGCATTTGATATTGTTGTCGTGCACATCCGTTGCACTGGACAGATAATTTCATGCACACCTGTTGCACTTAGTTTTGCTTTTGTTCATATTGTGGCACTTTTAGTGGATTTGGTTTTCCATACGCACCAGACGCATGTGATGTTGGATACGCCTTTTGAGGCTAATTTTATTTATGAGTATTGCGTTTTGATGATGGACAATATATTATATAGTAGCCGAGCAGGGTTGGTCTGAGGACAGTGCCTGAGTACTTTTGCATGCATAAAAAGTTACCAAAGATTTTCAAAAAGGAGCTATAGTCTCTCTATTTCCTACGTGCCCGTAAGTGACTAGAAATTTTATAAAAGGAACCTTCTGGGATGATTCAAAAAGGCGGGACGTATAATTTCAGCAAAACATATATAAGTATATATTTACTACTTTACAAATGATCGTCCGCCACTTGTGCCGTGAGCTATGCATAGGACGGAGATTTGGGAAAATTTTGGCATTAGTTATTCAGCTTTTAAAACAGGTTTTGCAAAGATGCGTGCTATATATATGTATTATGATTTCGGCTATAGTGCATTTGGATTACAGTAGTGGAATTCAAGATTAGTATTTCTATTTTTAACTCCGAGGATTGCGTGATGCTTGATAGAGTTTGATTTTGAGTTTTGTACTCGTTTTCAGGCGCATACGATGCGCTGTAGTATTTCTGTATCTTCCATGATTTCGAAGCCTTGTTGATTTGAGCTGATTATTGAAATGTTTTAGTATTTGGGGATTTAAATTTAAATTCGGGGACCGAATTTGGTTAAGGGGGAAGACTATAACATTTTAGAAATATAAAATATTATATTTTGGAAATTTAATATTAAAATAATATATTTCGCGAAAACTATTCGATTTTCGAGTAGGGGTTTTCGTAAAATGGTATAAGTATATACCAATATTTGGAAATTTATCGGAGATTAAAATGATTTATTTATTATAATGATATTTATCGGATTTTTGGCCAAATCCGTATTTTTACATTTTTTTCATGACTTGTGCTCCATGTCTTGTGCATGTTAAGTGTATTTTTAACTTATGAGTTTGTGAGTGGTGTGAATGAGAAAAGTAAAGAGAAAGGAAAAAGAAAAGAAAAGAAAAGGAAATTCAAGAGTGAAAAACAAAATGAGAAGAAACAAAAGAGATATTTGTTGAGAGGGTGAGTGTATGGGTTATTGTGAGTGAGAGAGTGAGCTTAACAAGAGAGGGTTTGAATTGGCTGCTCCTTCCTCCTCCATTGTTTCTTCAACTCAACTCCTCCATGCTCCTTCATCTCTCTACCTCCTTGCATCATCTCCAATCCATTCTTAAAATCTCATGTCCTCTGTTCATATCAGAAAACTGCATTTTAATACCGCTCATTCTTTATCTATTTTGTTATATATCGATACTATTAACCAGTGTCTGTTCAGTAATACAGATTACAGGTATCCGTGACAAAATACTGGAAATACACTTAAAATCAAAGATATATCATTTGTGAGCCGACACTAAAACCGGAACTAGAAACCGACCGATATTCCAAGAGTTTCTTTGTGCGACAAGCTTGTGTACACACTTTTTTATCTTAATGGACCAACACAATACAAGTTTATACACAAGACTTTGTGGCATGGACTAGCGAGGGGGCAGCCTAAGGCACATAAGGGGGGGCGAGTATTAAATGTATATAGTGTTGATGTGATTTGTACCATCAAGTTTCCCTCTAAATCCAAGAGTGCAAACCAAGTTAAATTAGAGAAATGTAGCAGCACCAATGTGATATATGGGATCACACAAGACCACACTTCCAAGAAGACCCTTGCACTCACCAAAGTGGCCGGCTACATTCACCTTCTGGCCGAGCTGGCCAGGCCCCTTGCCTCCAAATACACATAGTCTTCTGTGGGCCTTCCCTTGCTGCCACATGGTCTTAGTTTTATTGTTTGTTTATTTTTCTTTTCTGCCTATATAAGCAGGCCAGTGAGAAATGGATCAAGGGTCTATTCTTTACCTCATTTTTATTTCTCTCAAGTTTTGTTTTTTTTTTTGCTCTTTTAGATCACTTGTACATAGCTAAGCTAACCCCTTGAGTTCTTTGTCTTAACTTGATCTTGCAAACTCTTCATTGAGCTTGCAAGTTTAAACTTTAGTTATTGATCTCAAGGATTGTATCATTCTTTAAATTTAATAAAGCTCACTTTTGTGCCTTCATTTGCCTTGATTTTTTAGCCCTATCATGATCTTGCAAACTCTTAATTGAGCTTGCAAATTTAAGTTTGGGTTATTAAACCCATGGTTTGTAACTTGTTCTAAGGTTCTTAGTATCTCTTTCTTGCACTTTTCTTTCCATGTTTTCCTTACTTGGACTTTAATTACATGGTCTTTATTGCTTGCTTTATGTTCTTGTTTTTTAATTCTATGTCATTTACTTTCTTGCGTTGCTCTTTTATTTTTATTTTTATCTTTTTTTTTGCTCTTTTTTTGGTTTGTTCTTGAGATGGTTGTAAATATGTGTTGTTAGTAAAAGAATATGATATTGTAAGTTAAGGATTTTGTTTCCCATTCTTTTTCCCGTTATTTTCCATTGAACTCCATCCAAACCTTACGCAAGCGCTCCGTTAGGCACCCTACCCTATCACGGTATCGGTGATCCCTAACCACGACCGGTTGCGTTCGGTTTTGCCGGAGGCGAAATTCAAGCGACAAGAACGGACAAACAAGGGTCAATAAGCTGGATTCCACGAATACCATGCTTAAATATCCTAATCCACGTTGTTGTCGATTGCTCTAGCTTCAATTGGTCAAGACTCGGCTCAAAGGTTTGGGTAAGAATTCACTCGCTTACACTATTGTATCTTTTCCTAACAAGCTTTATACTTTGCATATAACACATATGATAGAAACGTAAATTCTGTCCACGCGCATTAACTCGTCGTAACAAGAACGGAAAACGCTCTGTCTCCCTATGGATCGACCCATACTCATCGCGGCTAGCTGCAAAGCGACACCGTCCTGATTGCGGTTAACATTAGAACTTCAAACTCTCAGCACGCCGAAAGCGTGCCAATCAAATGGCGCCGTTGCCGGGGAAACGGTAACGTTTTTATTCTTGTTATTTCGGGTTGATCTTGTTAATATCCATCTAACACCATTCTTAAAAAACAAACTAAAAATTTCAAAATTTGCAAAACAAAAACAAAAACTAACTTTGCTAACAATTTTTGCTCTCTGGATTTGTTACCTGCTAGCACTCTGGATCTCAACTAAAAAGATAAAAATACCAGTGAGGTACTACTAGAACAGTGAGATAACAGAAGAAGTTTGGAGCCGAAACTCCAAAATCGAACCGGCGACACACCAAGGCAAACCGAGCTCGCCGGCCTGTTCACCTCATTCTCCTCCCAATTTTTTCCCTGTGCTCCAGTGTTCTGTTTTTGTCTCATTTTTATTGCTTGTTTTTTTTAGAATTTTTAGTGTGCAGGTATTTAGGCATTCGTATCTCTTTTACGCACTAAAATCCGTTTTTCCGACATTCCATATTTTTGCGGATTTGCGAATTGCGATCGTGGGGAGCAAAGTGTATATTCATGGTTAAGGTGATTGCGAAGTACAGTAACAAAGATCCGGGTAGTTTGACCCGCGCAAGAGAACATTCCAAGCTATTCGGATTTAACTTTAACGGAGGTTTCTTAATCCGAAAATTTATCGGTACGTTCTTTACTAACACATTCTTCTCAAATCCGACGCATCCACTATACTATCTTTGCAGGACTCTTTGCAAGTTCGCTGTCAAACGCCAAAATTAGCTAACCCGTATTTGTTGCAGTGTCGTGCTTTAAATAAAAAAACGATTGTTTGATTCTTTGAATAATTTTTTATTGAATTATGCATTGCATACATTAATACAGACTTAAGGGAAAGCGAACCCCATAACACACGGTAAAGGATTTCATCACCTTTTCCGTGGCCCACAAATCACGAAATTGAGCATAATCTCTACCCGCACAAATTTTAAAAAGAAACTAGCCTTTAAGCCTTAAGGACTTCGCGCTCACTAGGAGAACTTAACTGTGTTTAGAACACCACTTAACGGTATATCGTTTACGGGGTGTCTAGGAAAGTGTTCATGGTCAAACTGCCAAAAGAGAAAGGGTTATCTAATTAAGGACCTTCACGAAAGCGTTGGAAAACCTCCCCTTATCTCTGCACTTACCTGTATTCGTGATCAGTATATCTTGAGCCCGTTCTCGACACAGTTTTACTTCGATAATCATGTTCTAGAGCAGGTCTAGTTGACCTAGGTGAAACCTAGACCGATTAGGTGCGTGGTATTTTTTTGTGTCGTGATTGTTTTTTTTTTCCAGATTCTTTTTGTGTGTGTATTTAAATTTTTTGTTGATAACTGAAAAAAAATTAAAATAAAATAAAAAACAAATTCTTTTTCCTCTCTTTTCTCTCTTCATATCATGGGTACCCCACCTCGAAAATCTCTTGCCAAACATTGGTACCCACAACCAGACATTACTTCATACGGTTCTTGCTTTGGTCGAACTTTGAACGATCCCACCATGACTAAAATTTCTTTGAAAGAACGGATAGATGCGTCTAGGATGAACAACTGGACTCTTCAATCTACTTTGTATAAACCGTTTCAACCTACCCCACCTTCTTACGTTGATACCCTTTTTGAGAGTCCTGTTGTAACTCCGAAACCAAAGTCTATTGCTGAACGTATTGAACAATCACGTAGCCGATCATTCACTCCTTTCACTACTGCAAATTCTTTTAATCAACAATTCCATTCACCTTCTTATCCAAATGTTGATCCTACTCCTGTCCAACCATTCAATTCTTATCAATCCTACCCGACTTTTACACCTTCCCTAGACATTGCTTCTGAACAGCCATTTGGGAGTTTCCAGTATCAAAACAACTTTGAATCTTTTACTGGAACCCCTTCACAACCCATTTCTAGTCTAGAACAGTCATTGGAAGACTTTCTGTAGGGTTCCTAGGCACACTCATGAAGTTCTATAAGGCATCAACCATTCCAAAATCAAATTTTTATATGCCGAACAACCCTATGCAAGATCATATACTAGAAGTAAGGCGAAACTAAAAGCAAGCAAACTACTTTGCTACTAAGTGAATGGGAATACAACCTTTGTAGATCCGGTCCTTCACTTCTAAAGCTCCGTGTTGACTTCCCTTCGCTGCGATCATCGGGATCCCGAACCCTAGCGATGGTTTCATCGGAGAAATGAGCGGGCTAGGTCATTGACTTCGAGGCCGAAGATGATCTACGTCGGGGAGACTCAAACTCAAGCTATTCCTTCACTTGGTCAAGAACTTTGTGAAGATAACACCCTATACTACATGGCAAGTAGTAGAGTATGAAGAAATAGGAAGTGGGCTCACTTTAGAATTATTTTTCTCACACTTTTTCTCACGGCACCATTGGAGCTAGCAAGCTTTAGATGGAGCTTGCTGAAGAAATAGAGGAAGAAAGAATAAAGAAAGATAAATCCAAATGAAACTTATCCTTTTAATTATGGCACCATGGTTGAGTTAAGCCCTCATGCTTAACTCATGTAGATAATTAACCAAAGTATTAGGTTAAGGGTTTGGTTAACTAATATCCTAAGGAAATGACAAAAAAGTTGACTTTGTCAATGATTCTTCAAGCTTCTTCAAGCTTGATAACTTTGACCAAGTTTAATTCTTTTGTTAAATCTTAAGATAAAACAATAACCCTAATCTTAAACCTAATCTTGGTATAAGTCTCATACACACAACTTGTATGTATCATTGAGCATGATACAAACATGTACACTTGCATATATCACATACAAACAATGTGCACAATCTAGTGAGAAAATCAATATTAAGTGAACAAATACTAGTTAATGTAAAGTAATATTTCAAATATATAATTATACATTAAATCTTTAAATCAACACTTGATTTAAGGATCCGGTCATATTGCATATAACCGACTAATATCAATAGTAACAACTTATCGAATCAACACCTGATCCGATAACCCGGTTATATCGCATACAACCGATCAATGTCATAAATCGCGAGAATAGAATACAGTATCACATACAGGTATTATTCTCGGTCCCGCACATATCTCATATGCGCTCCTATTTCGTTTCGCTTGAGCCAGGAAACCCCTATGTAGGACTCTAAAGACTCGTCAATACGCCGGCAGTAGGTGGTGATCATAACAATCACCCACAAGCCGTAAGCGGTCTGCTAAACGTAACGGCCACCCGGGTATTGAGCGATCAGAAGATCAACGAGCAAGCCTGCTCACACTCCTGTGAATCCAACCAGTAACACTTACCGCACAGTCCGGTCTGTTCGTCTGATATGTCGCATATCTTGCCTAAGGGTGGTAAACGTCAGACCCCAGTAGCTTGATATGTCATTCCGATGTAAGGTCCATAAGAAGCGTGAAACTACTGATAACACTTAACAGTAAATCAGTGCAACCCTGGCCAGGGATTTCCAGTTATGGCCAGCCGAGCATAGCGCAACATCAAACCCCAATACCGGGAGAGACGAATCCCCTCCTATCGCTCATTGCCTCCATGTGAATCGGGACTGTACCCAAAAACCACCTGTTTACACGACTCAGTAGAGCCGTGCTATGGTGGAAATCAAAGCACAGTGAGAAACACAAAAGACTCTATGACGATCTCGGGTCAACAGACTAAGCTGTACCAGTGTCACCAGAGAACTGCCATCTGACGTGAGGTATAATACCATCTGGGAGTTCTCGGCGAGTCTTTTCAGTGTACCCAGTCTCCACTGAGCACCCGCATACCGTCTCTGATGTCAAACACCAATGGATATGGGATCATCCATCGCCCATCACATGGATCAAGAAGATATACGCTAGTCTACTCTGGAATATCGATGCCCCGTCTCGATATTCCCACGACTAGGAACATTGAAGGATGTACTCATGGACTACCCAGGCCCCACTAGTATGATCTACATCATAGTCCAGGAAGTCGAGTACAAATCCTAAGGGCTTTATCAACATGTAACAGAGAGACAGAAAGTATACATGTTAAGATAAAGAGCAACCAGATAGCGTACTATCATGTCGAGCAAGAAAGTCCTACCTATATATGTCCCAGCATCCACTACAATATACATCTCATGTACAGTATGTTAGTGTATATGCCCTAGAGGCCATTACTGTATCATACGAATTTGTATATTACTTGATGGAAGCTTGGGATATTCACAGTTGTATATACAATCTTGCTCGAAATGGTAGTATGCTACTTGGTTTGTCTGTGCTTAAATATGTGCATGTGTTTCTTTTAGCATATCGCGGATATACATATTAGTAGAGCCCTTAGGATCTTTGTTTGATTACCAGCGTTGTGATGGCGCTCACACTCGTGGGAGCTGGGTGATCTATAAGCACATCCTTATACAGGTCCCTAGTCGTTGGACTATCGAGACAGGGCATCGATACTCCGGAGTAGACTAGCGTATGCGCTTCTCATCCCAGCGTGGGAGACGGTCTGTCCTACAGCCGTCAGTACGTCGTACTTGAGATAGTATGCGGGTGCTCGTTAGGTTACGAGTACACTGGACAGGACTCGTCGGGAACTGTTGGTTGGTATTATACCTATCGTCAGTTATCAGTTCCCAGGTGACATGAGTACAGCTTAGTCCGCTGACTTGACACTGTCACTTCGTCTCGAGTGTGTTCCCACTGCACTTTGATTGCTACCCTACCATGGCTCAAAGAGTCGTGCAAACAAGTAGTTTTTGGGTGCAGTCCCGAAGCACTTGGAGGCAGTGACGGTTAGACAGGATTCGTCTCTCCCGGTATTGGGGGTTGACATCGCGCTGTGTCCAGGAGAGCCATTACACGAGTAGTCCCTGGCCAGGGCAAGCGAGATATACTGGTAGGTTTCCAGTGTTATCTCTGGGTGTTCTGGGCTACACTCCGACATGACTTGTACCGCTATTAGGGGACTGACGTTCACCGCCCCCTAGGCCCGCCATACGATGTATCAGACGAACAGACCGGACTGTACGGAGATTGTCACATACAGGCTCAGTAAGAGTTCAGATGGGGTTCACCTCGTCAGTCTTCTTATCGACATCTACCTGGGGACCGTTACGTACAGCTAGTGTTGCTTGCGGTCTGTGGTTAAACCCACTGCCAGCGTAGTGTCGAGTCTTTAGAGTCCCACACAGAGAGCTATTCGCCTTTAGGCAAAATGAGTAGAGGTCGCATGATTTTGCGACAGGGTTCGTTCACATCCGCGCACTTGTGCACGTTTGCTGTCCGGACTGCTTATACTAGCGGGCTTTGGTTTAAGCCGGATCCTAGTATATGATTTGGGATTGGTTTTTCTCATTGTGTTCGTGTTCCTCGGATCACGAATACGGGTGCGTATGCACAGTTGCTTGAGACAGAGGGAGAGGACTTTGATTAGGGTTAATGACTATTGTCATTTGTATTAACCCTAATGATTATGTGTGTATTATTGTTAATTGATATTAGTTTAATAATTATGCATGGTTATGGTTGTTGACCATTTAACCCACCTTGACTTGTTGACCTTGTTGACACTTTGAACATCATCATTTCATTCGGAAGATGCTCTTTGATCGTTGCAATTTGCATTAAAAATGAAATGATAATGGTCTTGTCTTGATTTAGCCATGACAATTATCTCACTAATTATCTAATTACAATAATTCACATATATGAGAGAATGCTTCATATTATTCTCTCATTCTATCATTTACTTTCTCTCTCTTGTTCTTCCTCTCCCTCAAGCTCTCCCCTCTCATGTGTTGAGAAACACTTGAGCTTGAGAAAAACCCTTTCTTGATAATCTCTACTCTCATGTAGGGTTCAAGTATTAGCACTTCTTGCACCCTAGTTACTTCTAGCTTGGAGTTGAAGCCAAAGGTCGAGACTTTCGGGTGGATCTTTCTTCGACGTGAGAAGACGACTAAGGTGACCTCCTCCCACCACTCCAAGGAGCAAGGAGAGAAGGAGATAAGGCCCAAGGTATAACCTTTCTAGCACTTAGCTAGTTTCTAGTTAGCTTTAGCTTGTTTTTGTTTAGCAAAGATCCTTCATAGGCTAGTCCATGTTGCCTAAGCTCATAAAAATTCGATTTTTATTCCGTTTTCCGTCTCTCCGCAAGTATCGGGGTGGGCAACGTGGACTTACAGTGGTATCAGAGCCTAACTAAACATAAACTAGCTGGGTAGTAAAGTGTATGGAAGTTCGACCGAATAAAATCGAAAAACCGAGTTTTAAAAACCCTAAGTTTCTGTTGAAATTTTTTCTGTTCGAAATAAAATTTGTCATACTCCAAAAATCATCTCAGGGTTTTCTTAAGAAGCACAGCAAACCCGGTCCAGTGAGTCGTCTAAACCGCCGCGGTTCAGCGGCAATAGCAAGCTATTGCCGCGGAACCGCCGCCGTTTTGACTCTTCACTGAGTCGAGTTTGGTGCAGTTTTCTTATGGCTTGGTTTTTGGATTTTTAAGATGGTTTATATGTTCCCAGGTTTTCCAGAATAGAAATTTGTTTTTGGGGGCCTATAAATCCGTATTTTTTATCGAACTTCAATACACTTTGACTAAAAGGTTATATCTGTGATGTTTATATGTATTGGACGTCGGCTAATCGCTATATGTCGATTAGTCGGGGTTATACATATCTGTGATCTGTGTTTGATGATGGTATGTGTATATGAATGTGTTGGATTGTCGCGGGTGAATAGCCGGGGTGGATATGAGATGAGTATTTCTTTTTCTTTCATTCATTGTAATATGTAAATTGATGTAATAATATTATTTGTTTGGCCGCACAACCGGGTCGGGGTTGTAGCCGTCATTGTATAATTCTTTTTACTATTTTTGCTCCTAGGATAGACCCATGGAGGGGGTGCACAAACTACCGGGTATCTCGAAGTGCCGAGTGGCCTACTCACGGTGGTGAGGGAGGTTGCTTCGCTTCGGGAACTTGGCAGGTAGTTTGCCGCACCCGTAAAGGTCTTGGGTGGGGTATTGGCTATTCACCGCGACCGTGTAATCCGCTTTTCGTTGCAGGCTCGAACGGATTGCGGATTCCTAGTATATCCAATGTATTCATCTCTGATCTGTAATGTAACGTTTTGAAAATCGTTTCGGTGAATTTTGAAAAAAATCGGTAAAATAAGGGGGTTTTCTGTAAAAAGTCAAAATACAAATATCTTATTATAAAAATTAAATATACATATTCTAGCTATGTAATTGCTATTATTTGGTGTTTATTGAGTCGCTGGTGAAATTTCAAATCTTCTAAAAAAAAATTATTTTATTATTATTTTAAGCCGTCACTAATACATTTAATTAGGCAAAATTACAAATTGGAATGAGTTGAAACAAATTTTGTGCATCATAAAACATTAAATAAAATTTTATCATGTTGTATTTGGAACGAAATCATTTGCCAAAACGGTTTAGAAATTATTGAAGAAAAAAGGCTTTTTTTGGCGTAAATGGATGTTTGGGGTATTGTATTTATCATTTTTCATCACCCCACACCCGTACCCACACCCACACACCCCATTCACTTCTCCCCTTGGCTGAATTCAGCAGCCCCCATCTTTTTCCCAACTTGAATTTCAAAGGAAAGAAATGAGAGAAAAGAAAAGAAAATGGATAAATGAGGTCGACTTTTGACTTTGGTCTGACCTTGACTTTCTCCCCCCACTTTCTCTACCTCCCTCTCTCTCCTCTCCCCCTCCCAATCCAGACGACCCCCCTCTCCTACAGCAGTAGCAGCCCCCCCTATTTCCCTTCTCTTTTATCTTCAAAACCTCATCAAAAATTGCCCCAAAATCCATCAAAAAAATCCCAAAACCCAAATCCGACTCCTACCCATTTTAGCTTAGCCCGTATAGCATGGATCCTTGTGAAAAGAGAGAATTTTGGAGGGCCATGGATGCTTGTAGATCTTCAAATGTTTTTGGGTATAATTCTAAACTTTTTTGCTTAGCTTGTTACTTAATTTCTTAAAGCTAATTTAATTAAGTGTTAATTTGGGTTATGTGAGTTTAATTGCATGATTAAAGATTTCAAGTTAGGGTTTGTTGTGGAAATGAGTTGTGTTTGATTGTGCATGGTTTAGTGATGCGGATTAACATATTTAGTTTTGTAGAAAACTAATCTAGTTGTTAATTACAAGTTGTTACTTGAAAAATGTCCAAATTAAGCTTTTTGTTGCAAACTAGTTTTTTTGATTTAATTCGAAATATGAGATTAAAAATATGGTTAAGGTTTTATCATATTATTAACTTTATTAAGTGTAGTTTAACACTTTAGTTCATGGAAATCCAACCTAAATTGTAGTTTGTGCATTTTCGTTACGAAATTGTTAAAAAGGGTATTTTGTAAACTAGAATATTAGGGTTTTTGGAATTTAATGAGATTAAATTCCGGAAATTGTTTCTATGACTTATTTAAGATATTTAATAAGTATTTTGGCCGCTACATTCATTTAAACATCATGTTTTGTACAAAAACGGCGAATTGTGCTTGCTAGATTTTCGGAAAAATGACTTTTTAAGTGAAATTGGGGTTTTTGTGAGTTTTAACCTAGTTTATATTAAAATTAGTGTTCGTGAATGTGCAAATGAGTGTGATTGGATTTTTCTCGATGGTTTGACGTTTGTACATCAACATCGAGAGTTGGTTTGACTATTCTTGCATGCGTAGGCGATAGGTTTGGACCTATGCGTGATACGCGTGCCGATTTGATTTTCGTATGCTGTTTCGATTTCGAATTTAGTTTTAATGCGATACGGTGCGTTATGATATGTAGGTACCGCATGTGGACTTCGAGACGACAAGCAAGCGCGTGGCGACGTCGGCACAGGCTAGCGAGGACCAGGTGAGTAGATTTATATCTACGGGGAGAAGTCGGGTGGATGGCGTATAGCACCCCCGCAGTCCGTGGTGGTGTATACGGATGCGTATACACACCAACAATTATTATATGTTATTTGGGATTAATAACGATGCTTAGAATGGATATTGGTGTGTTGGATTATTTTAGCGTTGCGAACCCTAGGGTAGTGTTGCACTACACATACACACATACATACTTGCATACTTTCCTATTGATATGTGCTCATGGGATTCTTTATAGTTATGTGTTCACATGGGTATGGGACTATGTGTTCACATACGGATTGAGTACGATACTTGGGATTGAGCTGAGTCGATGAGATTTGATTTGAGGCCGTGAGATCGGTGATATAGCAGGGTTCGTATCTTAGATACGACATGACGTTGTAGCGGGTCCTTGACGTAGTGTTTCACACACGTCCATACATACGTAGGCGGTATCAGTATGGTACTAGACGTAGATCAGTACCCCAATCATGATAATTGATAAAGAGGATACCAGGTGAATAGTATGATAAATGTGATATTGACCCTTACCCAGATTTGGGGATGCCGTACGACAGATTTACGTACGAGCTATATCTTGATGATTGATCCGCACTCTTGACTTGGGATGGCTGATTGTAGATATGGTATCGGATATGATATTATTGAGGCGGGATCACCGACTACTATATATACAGGTATGTATATGGATCGACTCAGATGTTAGGCGGTTTCCTTACCTATAGTCCAGCTTGTTAGCTTAGCCCTTTAGTTTAGTTTAGTTGTTAGATTAGATTAGATTCTTACCTATTTCAAAAACTAACGAATCGTGGGTATTTTAAAAGACAGCCCAAGGGATCCTACGGATATTTCAAAAGACGTATCTTTTCATAAAAACACCGTAGCCCCTATTTTCAAAACCTCATGATTCGTGTTATTTCAAAAGGCACTATTTGTAGGACTTATGTTAGATTAATCCAGGTTAGTTATAGTTGCGTCTAGTATTCAGCTCCCGCTTATTATTGTGGTTCGCTTCGCATCGCATACTTATGTTATAATTTCTTATTGCAATGTTGATATCATATTGTTAGGACACCAGCACCATTACCGATGATGCGTATGTACCACATACACTTACTTGCCGGCTCACACACATCTTCATCGGTAATTGCCATGTCACGTACACCTTAGAAAATATTATTGCTTGACTTAGCTTGTTAGTTAGTAATTTGACATGATATTAGTGTGCCTGCCTTATATGCCAGCTTAACATTGTAGTTATTACTTGTCACTTCATGCATACTGTTATTCATTGTTATGCCTATATTCATGGTTTTTACATGCTATTGATGATTTGGATTCGGATTTCCATGAAATTTTCTGGATTTGGGGGGAAAACCGCAAAACTTATATAAACTGATTTCTCTCTTTTTAAATAAAAAGTGCGGTTTTTCCCATGATGTATGAGTCGTCCACCATGAGTTTGCTGATGGATTTCGAGACCCGATTCGAGGAGACGGATGAACCGTTTCGGGTACATGGTGGACCCGGTAAGGTATCCCGGGGCAAGAAGCGTGTGATGATGACGATGTGAGCCTGGCAG
Source organism: Agapanthus africanus (assembly GCA_030015575.1). NCBI lineage: Eukaryota > Viridiplantae > Streptophyta > Magnoliopsida > Asparagales > Amaryllidaceae > Agapanthus > Agapanthus africanus. Next base: position 621,079,585 of record CM057341.1, read on the forward strand.
GGGAGCACTACCTACCGGTGATTTTACCCGACGCGTCGGATATCCGGAGGATACCGTCGTGGTCTTGAGATGGATGGTAGGGGCCGGTCTGGACTGACGGCGCCCTAGATATTGTGATTGAGACATTGAGATTTCGAGATATTGAGGTGCAGAGACTGTGATACAGAGATATCGAGATATTGGGATTACGTTTTGTGCCGATGCTAGGCACTATTTTATGCTGATTTCATTATGATGCCTCATTTTAAAAAATACAAAGGAAATCTCACTAAATTATGAAAATGGTTCTTCATTTACATGTATTCTGTTTTCATGCATTCATACCTCATTCATATGATATATTGCTACTTGAGGCACTGACACGGGCACATGAGATTACACTCGGGTTAGATATTTACCCTAGCCTTGTTATAGGCTACGTGTTATTCTTATATTTGAGGATATATTATGATCATTGACCTAGGTTGCGTTATTTATGCGATTTCTGTGCGTAGATATTTTTCTATTCACGAGTTGGCAACTCATCCCCTTTGTGCCCCGGTTTCTTGCAGGTTTGCCGTACAGGTTTCTTTACGGCTTGCGGGCATAGTTTCCTTCGGGTGATTTGCTAGTAGGTGGGTTTACTTGTATCGTACCCCCATTTTATATCTTGTATATTATTATTCTGTTGTATCTAGAAGTTCCATCAACCAAACATGTATTTATTTGAGATAGAGACCAGTGATGTTTATTCTTTCGACCTTAGAGTCGCGCGTTGTATTTATGTGGTTTTCTTGTGGTTTTTGAGTTTCCTTTTGAATTTTGATCCTCGCCCTTGGCGTTGTATATTATATTGCTTGTGTGGTTGTGACCGTCGATTGACGAAGAGCTAGCTCCCGCTTGGGGATGCCTTTTTATTGATTTCGTATACTATTCATGTTGTATCCCATTTGGGGGCCAGTTTTTACAAAGGAGACTCTGCCGAAATTTTCGGGAAATTTTTGATGTTTTTAAAACCGCCTAATTCGGCTTATGCTATTGAAACTACTTACTTTAAGTTGGTTTTTCCTGCACTCTACATCTTTCTTGGTTTGGATTTCTGGGTTTTCGGTTTACTTAGATTACGTACGCCTCGAGACGTTCGTAGTTTAAGTGCCGGTCATGTTCCGTACTTTCGGGTCGTGACAAAGTTGGTATCAGAGCGTTAGGTTTTAACCTTCGGAGCGTAGGATGACCCTTGGTTGATGGAATAGGTGACTAAAGTAGAGTGACGTACCTTTGGTATGTTCCGCGGCATATTTACGACACGCCACTCCACTTATGAAGCCTTAGGATGTACATTTCCTTGATCAGTATTATATTCCTTCCTGATCTAGCCTCATCGGTACCAGTTTGGTTTTGCTGCTACGGTTACGGGCAGGGAGAGCTACGGCTAGAGTTGCGGTCAGCACAAGCTCGTCACGAACGAGGATTGACCAGGGCGAAATTCCGGCGACACACGATTGCAGAGATGTGTCTTTTTACTGTGTTTCCGCGCCACGAGCGTTTGGCGGATCGCCTTTATGAGGTTACTCGGAGGTGCTAATCGACACTAGAGAATTGAGCCAATGATTGAGGCCAGCCAGATTTTGATGACCGTTGGTGTGTTGCTTACTCCTGATGATTGAGGCACTGTTCAGCGTGCAGACGAGCGAGCCAGTTGTTGCTGCGAGCGATGAGATATCGCCCCATATGTTGGAGCTATTGCGGGGCGAGTTGTACGAATAAATGATAGAAGGTCGCTAGTCACCCGATGATGAATGACTAGGACATGTGGTTCGTTCGCCTACCCCGATGCGAGGTCATCAGATAGATTGCTTCCAGCTAGAGACGACCTCACGCGGAGACGTTGGGAGTCGACAGAGACGATCGAATGTCAGAAACCTATTATTCCAAGTTTAAAGTAGTCGGAAAGATATGCAGGCAATTCTATGGTCCCTCTAGGAGAATGAAGCCCTAACTCGACTTAATGACCGTGTGAAAGCCTTTGAACCTTCGGGTTTGCGGCAGTTCTACGGCGCCATTAGTGAGGCTTGGGTTTTCCCTTCTACGGCTGGACCACCGATGCTGTGGTATGTACTCGATACTATTAAACTGTGCCCAAGATGTTGAGCTCTTGGGAGATTATGAGGTTTTGACGACTCGATCGGATGGCTCGACTTAATTCGGATGCTAGGTGGTGAGATGCATTTCTTGGGAGACTCCAGATACGAGGATAGCCGTTGGAGCTCAGTCCATGCAGCCGCGACGAGACGAGTCTAAAGAAGACGACATTAGAGGAAAGTGAAGTAAGAGGTTCGTACCAGATCTAGATGAGATGACGTTCCACTCTGCCGACATCAGAGATGCGATGCGCATGCCGAGGCATGGTACTTGGATTTACCTTCCAGAAGGAGTCGTGATGAGTATGCAGCCGTTCTGGAACGAGAACAGATCTAGTAAGGGACGATGACTTTCGGACAGTCGGCAGAGGCGAGATTTGGAAGAGACCTCGACAGGACCTTTCTGGGACAAATTACTGTAGGGTTCCTAGGCACTCTCAAGAGGTCTCACAAGGCATCAACCATGACAATTTCAAATTTTGCGGTGCCGAGAAACCCTAGATACGGATCGTTGGCTAGAAATTTAGGCGACAAAACGAGCTAGTTAACATCTTAACTAAAAGTAAACGAACATACAACCTTTGTAGATCCGTTTCGCCACCTCCATAGCTCCGTGATGAAGTCCTCTCCGCTGTCCAAATCGAACCATGGCTCTCACGGTGGTTTCATCGGAGAAAAGACCGGGCTAGGTCGTCCACTACGATGCCGAAGATGATCTACGTCGAGGCATCACTAGATCAAGCTCCAACTTCACCAAGTCAAGAATCTTGTGAAGAAAACACACTTTACTACTTGGCAAGAGGTAGAGGATGAAGAAATAGGAAGTGGGTAGTCTTTAGAATTGGATTTCTCACTTGATTTCTTCACTTGCCATTGATGAGGCAAGCTTTCTTCAATTTTTTTTTTTGAAGAAGAAGAAGATGAAGAGAATGATATGATAAGTTAAAAGAAAATAATCCTTATCATATCATAAACCATGGTCAAGTGTAGAGAACTAACTAAGGTTATAAGAATGGTTAGGGTTAAAAGAACAAGACAAAATGGTCACTTGGTCAAAGCTTCATGAAGCTTCAATAAGCTTCATGAAAGAAAATAAAATAAAGAAACCATTTTGCTTTTCTTTTTATGCTTTTATTAATATCCAAAATGAATAAACAAATAATAAAATGAAAAAGCAAAACCCTAATCATCAAGGTAACCATGGTTCAATTCTATACACTTAACCAAAGAAGCATATATCATCAAACATGATACAAACATGTGCACAAAAGTATATCACATATACAACTTGCACAATTCAAGTGAGAAATACCATTTAAAGTGAACCAATACTAGTTAATGCAGAGTAATATATCAAATATATAATTATGCATTAAATCATTAAATCAACACTTGATTTAACGATCCAGTCATATCGCATATAATCGACTAATATTAACAGTAACAATTTATCGAATCAACACTTGATCCGATAACCCGGCTATATCGCATATAACCGATCAATGTCACAAATCGCGAGAATCGAATACAGTATCACATACTGGTATCATTCTCGGCCCCGCACATATCTCATATGCGCTCCTATTTCGTTTCGCTTGAGCCAGGAAACCTCTGTGTAGGACTCTAAAGACTTGTCAATACGCCGGCAGCAGATGATGATCATATCAAGCACCCACAAGCCGCAAGCGGTCTGCTAAACGTAACGGCCACCCGGGTATTGAGCGATCAGAAGATCGACGAGCAAGCCCGCTCACACTCCAGTGAATCCAACCAGTAACACTACCGTACAGTCCGGTATGATCGTCTGATATGTCGCATATCTCGCCTAGGGGTGGTAAACGTCAGACCCCAATAGCTCGATAAGTCGTGTCGATATGAGGTCTATAACTATTCGAGAAACTACTGGTAACACTTACCAGTAAATCTCAGCAACACTGGCCAGGGATTTCCGGTTATAGCCAATCGAACACAGCGCAACATCAACTCCCTATACCGGGAGAGACGAATCCCCTCCTATCGCTCATTGCCTCCATGTGATTCGGGACTGTACCCAAAAACCACCGTTTTGCATGCCCTCTTGGATGTGGTAAGGTGGAAATCAAAGCACACTGGGAACCACACAAGACTCTATGAAGATCTCGGATCAACAGACTACTCTGTACCAGTGTCACCAGAGAACTGCCATCTGACGTAAGGTATAATACCATCTGGGAGTTCTCGGCGAGTCCATCCAGTGTACCCAGTCTCCACTGAGCACCCGTATATCATCTCTGATGTCAAACACCAACGGATATGGGATCATCCATCGCCCATCTGTATGGGTCGAGAAGGTATACGCTAGTCTACTCTGGTATATCGATGCCCCGTCTCGATACACCCACGACTAGGGACTTTGAAGGATGTACTTATGGACTACCATGTCCCCACTAGTATGATCCGCTTCATAGTCCAGGTAGTCAAGTACACATCCTAAGGGCTTTACCAACATGTAACAGAGAGACAATCAGTGTACACATTAAGGTAAAGAGCAACCAGATAGCATACTATCCTGTCGAGCAAGAAAGTCCTCCCTATATATGTCCAAGCATCCACTACAATATACATCCTATGTATAGTAATGGCCTCTAGGGCATACATTCAACTAACAATCACCCACTTGCACTAGGGCCATCTGATAGCAGTGGTTGTTGTATCTCATACTCAACCATCCCATAAAAATCTCTCTCTGGGAACAGGTCTTTGTGAGTGGATCCGCTGTGTTGTCCTCAGAGTCTACTCTCCAAACCTCGATCACCCTGGAGATCAATCATCTCCATGATCAGGTGACACTGCCTTAGAATATGTCTGGATCACTGATGGGACCGGCGCTCCTCGGCATAAGCCACAACTCCATTGTCACACAATGGAAGGAACGTAGTTCATCTCATGAACCCATATACACCGAAACAACCTCTTAGGTAGCATCTTGAGTAGCGATGTATCGTGCCTTTATCGTCTAGTTAGCCACGGTATCTAGCTTGGAACTCTTCCAACATACCGTCCCTTTACTGAGGGTAAAGACAATGCCTGTGACTGATTTTCAGTCGTCCTTATCACCCTGGAACCCTTCCAGTGATTCTCCCCAGGATCGGTTGATACCATCTCACTACATCTAGTGAGAATCCTAACATCCAATTAGATCTATCTTATAGATCCAAAACCCAGGATTTAGCAGGTATCACTTTGATCCTATGCGGAGAATCATTGTGATAAGCGGAGATTGACCGAGCGTAGCATAGGAAACTCCTTCCTTATCAAGAGCATGTCATCCACGTACTCTACGAGGATCGTCACTATACTCCCTACTACCTTTATTGTTTATATAAGGTTCATCTACCATTTTGATGATGTCAAACTCTTTGACTAATTCATCAAAACAGATGTTCCAACTCCGCGATGTCTGCTTTATCCTATAAAGCATCTTGCACACGTTTCCGCTGCTCCCACTGTCTACGAGACCCTCTGGCTGTGTACTTATGGGCACTCTCTTCTAAAACATCATTTTAGAAAAGCAGTCATGACACCCAACCACCAGATATCGTAGTCATGGTATGTAGCCGTGACAAGTAGGATCTGGATGGACTTAAGCATAGCCACTGGAAAAGGTTTCATCATTATCCACGCCTGGTCGATGACGAAAAGCCTTTAACAAGTCTAGCTTTGAAAGTCCCAACTTGTCCATGTACACCAAGTAATCTTCTCAAGATATACTTGCTCCTGATGGGGATTTAACCCTTCAGATATAGCAACTAAAGTCCATACTTTGGTGGTGTATAAGGATTCCATCTCAGATCGCTAAGCATCCTGCCATTCTTACAGAGTCCCACTCCTGATGGCCAGCTCGAAACTAGTTGGGTCATCATCTCATGATGCAATCCTCGCTCCCACTATCATAGAGAAACCGAAGTATTTCTCAGGTGGGTGAGGAACCCTACAAGATCGGCGGAGAGGCTAAGGTTCGTTGGTAACTATTGAATCCTTTGGTTCTGTCAAATCTTCAGCTGCAGTTTTGTATAGCTGGAACATTTCTAGTTCTACATAACAGACCTTGCCTCGAGCTTGTCCAGATTATGCTTTTAGACATAGCCCGGACAACCCCAAATCTTAACCAATTTAAGATATGGGCTCTTCCCTTTCCATATCACATATGAAGCGGTAGGCAACTGATTTGATTGGAACCCTATTCAATAGGTATGCAGCTTCTCAAGCGCATAACTCCCAAAAGGAAATAGGAAACTCAGTAGTACTCATCATAGAGCACACCATATCTCATAGGGTGCTATTGCTCCACCCCGATATACCATCGTGCTATGGTATATACGGAGGAGTAATGCTGAGAGAGAATCTCATTCTCCTTTAGAATAATCCAGGATTTCCGTTCTCAAGTATTCTCCTCCTCGATCTCATCAAAGGACATAATACTTACACCTGTTATTGGTTCTCTACTTCTAACTTATATTCTGTGAATATCTCAAAAGTTTCGGACTTGTGTTTCAACAGGAACATAGGTCTGAATCTTGAAAGATCATCAGAGAATGTAATGAAGTACAAAGAACCGGTCTTGGCATGTGTAGACAGGGGACTTTTATACATCAACATGTATCATCCCAAGAGTTCACTAACTATTTCTCTGTTTCTAATAAACAGAGCTGGTGTCATTATATCTTTGTGACATGACTGGCAAGTTTCATAAGATGTAGATTCAAACTGATTTAAATATGCATCTTCATGTAACTTCAGCTAGTCGGGTCGCATTGATATGACCTTGTCTACAATGCCTCAAGAAGAATTCGTTCAGTTCTGAACTCTTCCTCTTGTGTGTGTTCTGTATACTAAGAACTGTAGTTTGATTTAGAACATTAATGCTTTTAGATAACGTGCCTGAACCGATCAACTTTTGATATAGGAAATGTTTAAAACATTATCCAACAATACAAAATTATATCTTTTCTTTATTAATAAAGAGATTGATATGATTTTGTATATCAGGTTCGGTATCTAATAACATTTGTTCATAATCAATGTATTCGTAATACAGGGTGACAGTGACCAACAGACTTGGCTGCAACACTTGCCCCGTTTTCTGCCTCATGAAACTTATCACCCGTTCTCAGTTCTCCACCTTTCTGTAGCCCTATGTAACAAATTACATATCTGGGATCCTGATCGGGTATCACATACCCAAGACGTAAAGGATACTGAGAAACAGTTCTGTATAATGAACACACCAGAAGATGATGCATCAGCATGCACTCTCTTCGTTTGGGCGGCACGAGAATTCTGGTATTCCCCAATTTCCTGCTCTGTCTTATAACAATTATAAGTTGGAGCGGGACCAACGTTCCCCAGCTCAGTATAACAAGCGGGTTCGGTCAATATTCCGTATTATTATCTTAATTAAGGCGTGATATGGTCGCTACCTGGAGAGAGAGAGAAGAAAACACTCAGCGTGCGCTCTTGCAAGAATAGATTGGTTATTATTTTATCTAATCAGGATGGCTCCCACTGTTTTTATCAAATCTTCCTTCAAACCCTAAAAGGAAAGACTAGCCGGGATTAATTACACACTACAAGTTCGCCAATCTTTCAGCCAGGCCAGTGTCGGTACTTTGAGGGAGGTCCCCCGTGCTTTCGCACGAACCTAATTAATGTAAACCTCGTTTTCCCAGAGGCGTAACCTCGTTAACACCTTTCTAGACACCTACTTGATCGGCTAATTGTAATGTATAAAACTCTCCCAAGAGTAACAATTACTCGTAGCGGGTATCGGGATCCAACTATCTCATAGAAGGTATGCAATCTCATTGCAAATTTCAACACTTGAAATTCCCGATATTTTTACCCCTAGCGTCCTATGACCTTGACGCAGGCCAACAAACCATAGTGCACTAATCAAGTTCAACCCGCCATTTCCTGATTGAATTAAACCCACCCGCATGACCCTTGACGCAGGCCAACAAATTCGCACGACTACCCTAATCCAATCTGCATCATATGCATAAGCAGATAAATACTAGTTAGCTACCGCACACTACGCCTTGACGCAGGCCAACAAACGTAGCACGAATACTAACTACCACTTATCTGAAATGACGGAGGGCTACGACAGGTTTTTCTGAAAACCTATTGCGTAATGAACTTGATATCGTTGTAGAATCAAATGATTTTAAAATGTAGTGTTTTTGAGGCTTTTCTAGTTTTGCTAAAGGAGTCACTCCCGTTGAAGGGATCATCGGTCCTTTCCTCGTCGAATGAGGTGCGGGATATATCATATATATCACTGTGCTAAGCAAAAACTCTTAAAAGCAATCAAAAGACAAACCGAGTGTGTAGCATCTGCCAGTTATTGCTAAAGGAGTCACTCCCGGTGAAGGGATCTCGGTCCTTTCCTCATCGAATAAGGTGCAGGATATATCACATATACCGCTGTGCAAAGCAAGAACTGTAGCTACCTATTTTATTTTTGAAATTCGATTCTACAACATCTTAGGTTTCTTTTATTTCATTAATCTCATTAATGAAGTCCCATCATTTAAATACCTAAACATCACAGATAAATACGACGTACACTTATGCCATCCGCATTCGCCTCGATGTCCCCTCATGCACCGTTAGGTTAGGTAACTAACGGCAGAGCGGGGAAGGGCTAGCGCGGGTGGAAAACATAAGTAACGTCTATATAGTATATCATATATACTATATACAGCATTTATCACAGAACATATCACATGATCACATCATAGATATCGCAGCAGAAGAATCATATGAAATATTGGATATACTAGGACGTCCGTGTTTTCAATACGAGCCAGTATAAAACACGGATTCCACGGTCGTGATGAATAGCCAAACCCATACCCCTAGACCCCTACGAGAGCGACAAGCAACCCTACCAATTCTAGAGTTAGGAGACCGGGACTCGACTCCTCGAGTTAGTCTCCCACTGGACTCCAGAACCCGGTTACTTGTGCTCCCCTCCTTGGGTCTATCCTAGTGCGGAAAAGTAAATAATATACAAAGGGTGACAACTTCCGCAACCTGGAAGTGCCCCAAATAAAAGAATATTACATACAAGTTTTTACATGAATGAAAATGAAAAACACTCATCTCACATAAAAAACCCCCCGGCTATTCAAACACGGCGATCCAATATAACATATCCAGCAACACATAACATCAAATTCCATCAACGTAAGTAAATATGCGCATCCCAATTGTCGTTGACATATAGCAACGAAACCGGCGATATCACATATTACACTTACGGTCACAGAAAAGAAAGTGTAAAACTACAACAGTTGGAATCCGCAACCACCTCAGACATCGCATGCCTGACCAAATGAATTACTTAGACATCGCATGCCTAACAATTATAAACCCCGCATTTTAGTCTCAGGATCGAAAACACTTTTCAATATCAAGTCGGGCAATTCAACAAGATTCCCGACATCCTGATCGAATGCTCGTCGCAAACTTCAGTAGGCGGCCGCACCCCCGACGCCGTCGACGAAGTGCACCAAGGCGGAACACCGCTACCGCGAGCACCCGAACGGATACTTTCAGCGACGGGGTTCTCCTACAGTCACTTGGTCGGGGCTATGGGGTGAGGCTGTCTATTAAGTTTACCCGGCGAGTATCCGCGTACGCTACGTGATTGCGACGGACTTTTGATCACATCAAAATTCCGTGGCAACCGATCAAGTGAGACTAAACTGCTATGTTTATAACATTCATTTAGCTATCTCATAACTTATTGTGAATTCCAATTATTGTATCCCATTCCAGATAATTAGAAAATGTTAAACTTTCCGATCGAACATTCAAACACCCAAGTTTTCCCGATACTGATCAACACATGAAACAAGTCTAAAAACATTCAGTTCGTGCCTCAGTACCAACGGTCCAGCCGTAGAAGGGTCAAGCCAACGCCTCACATGTGGCACGCCGTACTGCCCCAAACCCGAAGGTTTAAAGGGCAGTTCAAGACGGTCACATAACCGAGTTAAGGTTTGTTGTCTTCTAGAGGGACCATCGCGTTACTTGCACTACATAGAACGTCGTTAAACCACGGAAAAATCCAACACTTGGAAATTTCCCGACAGGGGAAAAGTTGGGTATTTATATCCGGTCGAACTTTTTAACATATACATAAATTATCCGAAAAGCCACACAGACAAAATTTGATAATCCAATCGAACATATGAATCCCCAAAACAACCCAGAAAATTCAACTCTTGAATAAATATTTAAAATTCCCAGAAAATCCAATACCAGAAAATAGGAATTACTGTGCAAAAATAGAAAGCTGACGTCATCATGCGGCCGCGGAACCGCCGCAGAAGCCAGGCTTCTGCCGCCCGCACCTTGGTGGATTCATGGGTACGGGCTTCACAGTAATTCTTACAATTACCTGCTGATTTTTCTGCATATTTTTAATATCGAAAAACTCCAGATTTTAGAAAAAGTCCAGAGAGAATTTTTTTTTTTTTTGAAGAAGAAGATGAAGAGAATGATATGATAAGTTAAAAGAAAATAATCCTTATCATATCATAAACCATGGTCAAGTGTAGAGAACTAACTAAGGTTATAAGAATGGTTAGGGTTAAAAGAACAAGACAAAATGGTCACTTGGTCAAAGCTTCATGAAGCTTCAATAAGCTTCATGAAAGAAAATAAAATAAAGAAACCATTTTGCTTTTCTTTTTATGCTTTATTAATATCCAAAATGAATAAACAAATAATAAAATGAAAAAGCAAAACCCTAATCATCAAGGTAACCATGGTTCAATTCTATACACTTAACCAAAGAAGCATGTATCATCAAACATGATACAAACATGTGCACAAAAGTATATCACATATACAACTTGCACAATTCAAGTGAGAAATACCATTTAAAGTGAACCAATACTAGTTAATGCAGAGTAATATATTAAATATATAATTATGCATTAAATCATTAAATCAACACTTGATTTAACGATCTGGTCATATCGCATATAGCCGACTAATATTAACAGTAACAATTTATCGAATCAACACTTGATCCGATAACCCGGATATATCGCATATAACCGATCAATGTCACAAATCTTGAGAATCGAATACAGTATCACATACTGGTATCATTCTCGGTCCCGCACATATCTCATATGCGCTCCTATTTCGTTTCGCTTGAGCCAGGAAACCTCTGTGTAGGACTCTAAAGACTCGTCAATACGCCGGCAGCAGATGATGATCATATCAAGCACCCACAAGCCGCAAGCGGTCTGCTAAACGTAACGGCCACCCGGGTATTGAGCGTTCAGAAGATCGACGAGCAAGCCCGCTCACACTCCAGTGAATCCAACCAGTAACACTACCGTACAGTCCGGTCTGATCGTCTGATATGTCGCATATCTCGCCTAGGGGTGGTAAACGTCAGACCCCAATAGCTCGATAAGTCGTGTCGATATCAAGTCTATAACAATTCGACAAACTACTGGTAGCACTTACCAGTAAATCTCAGCAACCCTGGCCAGGGATTTCCGGTTATAGCCAATCGAACACAGCGCAACATCAACTCCCTATACCGGGAGAGACGAATGCCATCCTATCGCTCATTGCCTCCATGTGATTCGGGACTGTACCCAAAAACCACCGTTTTGCACGCCCTCTTGGACGTGGTATGGTGGAAATCAAAGCACAGTGGGAACCACACAAGACTCTATGACGATCTCGGGTCAACAGACTACTCTGTACCAGTGTCACCAGAGAACTGCCATCTGACGTAAGGTATAATACCATCTGGGAGTTCTCGGCGAGTCCGTCCAGTGTACCCAGTCTCCACTGAGCACCCGTATATCATCTCTGATGTCAAACACCAACGGATATGGGATCATCCATCGCCCATCTGTATGGGTCGAGAAGGTATACGCTAGTCTACTCTGGTATATCGATGCCCCGTCTCGATACACCCACGACTAGGGACTTTGAAGGATGTACTTATGGACTACCATGTCCCCACTAGTATGATCCGCTTCATAGTCCAGGTAGTCAAGTACACATCCTAAAGGCTTTACCAACATGTAACAGAGAGACAATCAGTGTACACATTAAGGTAATGAGCAACCAGATAGCATACTATCATGTCGAGCAAGAAAGTCCTCCCTATATATGACCAAGCATCCACTACAATATACATCCTATGTATAGTAATGGCCTCTAGGGCATACATATAACTAACAATCTCCCACTTGCACTAGGGCCATCTGATAGCAGTGGTTGTTGTATCTCATACTCAACCATCCCATAAAAATCTCTCTCTGGGAACAGGTCTTTGTTAGTGGATCCGCTGTGTTGTCCTCAGAATCTACTCTCTAAACCTCGATCACCCTGGAGATCAATCATCTCCATGATCAGGTGACACTGCCTTAGAATATGTCTGGATCACTGATGGGACCGGCGTTCCTCGGCATAAGCCACAACTCCATTGTCACACAATGGAAGGAACGTAGTTCATCTCATGAACCAATATACACCCAAACATCCTCTTTGGTAGCATCTTAAGTAGCGATGTATCCTGCCTTTATCGTCTAGTTAGCGACGGTATCTAGCTTGGAACTCTTCCAACATACCGTCCCTTTACTGAGGGTAAAGACAATGCCTGTGACTGATTTTCAGTCGTCCTTATCACCCTGGAACCCTTCCAGTGATTCTCTCCAGGATCGGTTGATACCATCTCACTACATCTAGTGAGAATCCTAACATCTAATTAGATCTATCTCATAGATCCAAAACCCAGGATTTAGCAGGTATCACTTTGATCCTATGTGGAGAATCATTGTGATAAGCGGAGATTGACCGAGCGTAGCATAGGAAACTCCTTCCCTATCAAGAGCATGTCATCCACGTACTCTGCGAGGATCGTCACTATTCTCCCTACTACCTTTATTGTTTATATAAGGTTCATCTACCATTTTGATGATGTCAAACTCTTTGACTAACTCATCAAAACAGATGTTCTAACTCCGCGATGTCTGCTTTATCCTATAAAGCATCTTACACACGTTTCCGCTGCTCCCACTGTCTACGAGGCCCTCTGGCTGTGTACTTATGGGCACTCTCTTCTAAAACATCATTTTAGAAAAGCAGTCATGACACCCAACCACCAGATATCGTAGTCATGGTATGTAGCCGTGACAAGTAGGATCTGGATGGACTTAAGCATAGCCACTGGAAAAGGTTTCATCATTATCCACGCCTGGTCGATGACGAAAAGCCTTTAACAAGTCTAGCTTTGAAAGTCCCAACTTGTCCATGTACACCAAGTAATCTTCTCAAGATATACTTGCTCCTGATGGGGATTTAACCCTTCAGATATAGCAACTAAAGTCCATACTTTGGTGGTGTATAAGGATTCCATCTCAGATCGCTAAGCATCCTGCCATTCTTACAGAGTCCCACTCCTGATGGCCAGCTCGAAACTAGTTGGGTCATCATCTCATGATGCAATCCTCGCTCCCACTGTCATAGAGAAACCGAAGTATCTCTCAGGTGGGTGAGGAACCCTACAAGATCGGCGGAGAGGCTGAGGTTCGTTGGTAACTATTGAATCCTTTGGTTCTGTCAAATCTTCAGCTGCAGTTTTGTATAGCTGGAACATTTCTAGTTCTACATAACAGACCTTGCCTCGAGCTTGTCCAGATTATGCTTTTAGACATAGCCCGGACAACCCCAAATCTTAACCAATTTAAGATATGGGCTCTTCCCTTTCCATATCACATATGAAGCGGTAGACAACTGATTTGATTCGAACCCTATTCAATAAGTATGCAGCTTCTCAAGCGCATAACTCCCAAAAGGAAATTGGAAACTCAGTAGTACTCATCATAGAGCACACCATATCTCATAGGGTGCTATTGCTCCACCCCGATATACCATCGTGCTATGGTGTATACGGAGGAGTAATGCTGAGAGAGAATCTCATTCTCCTTTAGAATAATCCAGGATTTCTGTGTTCAAGTATTCTCCTCCTCGATCTCATCAAAAGACATAATACTTACACCTGTTATTGGTTCTCTACTTCTAACTTATATTCTGTGAATATCTCAAAAGGTTCGGACTTGTGTTTCAACAGGAACATAGGTCTGAATCTTGAAAGATCATCAGAGAATGTAATGAAGTACAAAGAACCGGTCTTGGCATGTGTAGACATGGGACTTTTATACATCAACATGTATCATCCCAAGAGTTCACTAACTCTTTCTCTGTTTCTAATAAACAGAGCAGGTGTCATTATATCTTTGTGACATGACTGGCAAGTTTCACAAGATGTAGATTCAAACTGATTTAAATATGCAACTTCATGTAACTTCAGCTAGTCGGGTCGCATTGATATGACCTTGTCTACAATGCCTCAAGAAGGATTCGTTCAGTTCTGAACTCTTCCTCTTGTGTGTGTTCTGTATACTAAGAACTGTAGTTTGATTTAGAACATTAATGCTTTTAGATAACGTGCCTGAACCGATCAACTTTTGATAAAGGAAATGTTTAAAACATTATCCAACAATACAAAATTATATCCTTTCTTTACTAATAAAGAGATTGATATGATTTTGTATATCAGGTTCGGTATCTAATAACATTTGTTCAGAATCAATGTATTCGTAATACAGGGTGACAGTGACCAACAGACTTGGCTGCAACACTTGCCCCGTTTTCTGCCTCATGAAACTTATCACCCGTTCTCAGTTCTCTACCTTTCTGTAGCCCTATGTAACAAATTACATATCTGGGATCCTGATCTGGTATCACATACCCAGGACGTAAAGGATACTGAGAAACAGTTCTGTATAATGAACACACCCGAAGATGATGCATCAGCATGCACTCTCTTCGTTTGGGCGGCACGGGAATTCTGGTATTCCCAAATTTCCTGCTCTGTCTTATAACAATTATAAGTTGGAGCGGGACCAACGTTCCCCAGCTCAGTATAACAAGCGGGTTCGGTCAATATTCCGTATTATTATCTTGATTAAGGCGTGATATGGTCGCTACCTGGAGAGAGAGAGAAGAAAACACTCAGCGTGCGCTCTTGCAAGAATAGATTGGTTATTATTTTATCTAATCAGGATGGCTCCCACTGTTTTTATCAAATCTTCCTTCAAACCCTAAAAGGAAAGACTAGCCGGGATTAATTACACACTACAAGTTCGCCAATCTTTCAGCCAGGCCAGTGTCGGTACTTTGAGGGAGGTCCCCCGTGCTTTCGCACGAACCTAATTAATGTAAACCTCGTTTTCCCAGAGGCGTAACCTCGTTAACACCTTTCTAGACACCTACTTGATCGGCTAATTGTAATGTATAAAACTCTCCCAGGAGTAACAATTACTCGTAGCGGGTATCGGGATCCAACTATCTCATAGAAGGTATGCAATCTCATTGCAAATTTCAACACTTGAAATTCCCGATATTTTTACCCCTAGCGTCCTATGACCTTGACGCAGGCCAACAAACCATAGTGCGCTAGTCAAGTTCAACCCGTCATTTCCTGATTGAATTAAACCCACCTGCATGACCCTTGACGCAGGCCAACAAATTCGCACGACTACCCTAATCCAATCTGCATCATATGCATAAGCAGATAAATACTAGTTAGCTACCGCACACTACGCCTTGACGCAGGCCAACAAACGTAGCACGAATACTAACTACCACTTATCTGAAATGACGGAGGGCTACGACAGGTTTTTCTGAAAACCTATTGCGTAATGAACTTGATATCGTTGTAGAATCAACTGATTTTAAAATGGAGTGTTTTTTAGGCTTTTCTAGTTTTGCTAAAGGAGTCACTCCCGGTGAAGGGATCATCGGTCCTTTCCTCGTCGAATGAGGTGCGGGATATATCATATATATCCCTGTGCAAAGCAAAAACTCTTAAAAGCAATCAAAAGACAAACCGAGTGTGTAGCATCTGCCAGTTATTGCTAAAGGAGTCACTCCCGGTGAAGGGATCTTGGTCCTTTCCTCATCGAATAAGGTGCAGGATATATCACATATACCGCTGTGCAAAGCAAGAACTGTAGCTACCTGTTTTATTTTTGAAATTCGATTCTACAACATCTTAGGTTTCTTTTATTTCATTAATCTCATTAATGAAGTCCCATCATTTAAATACCTAAACATCACAGATAAATACGACGTACACTTATGCCATCCGCATTCGCCTCGATGTCCCCTCGTGCACCGTTAGGTTAGGTAACTAGCGGCAGAGCGGGACAGGGCTAGCGCGGGTGTAAAACATAAGTAACGTCTATATAATATATCATATATACTATATACAGCATTTATCACAGAACATATCACATGATCACATCCCAGATATCGCAGCAGAAGAATCATATGAAATATTGGATATACTGGGACATCCGTGTTTTCAATACGAGCCAGTATAAAACACGGATTCCACGGTCGTGATGAATAGCCAAACCCACACCCCTAGACCCCTACGAGTGCGAAAAGCAACCCTACCAATTCTAGAGTTAGGAGACCCGGACTCGACTCCTCGAGTTGGTCTCCTACTGGACTCCAGAACCCGGTTACTTATGCTCCCCTCCTTGGGTCTATCCTAGTGCGGAAAAGTAAATAATATACAAAGGGTGACAACTTCCGCAACCTGGAAGTGCCCCAAATAAGAGAATATTACATACAAGTTTTTACATGAATGTAAATGAAAAACACTCATCTCACATAAAAAAACCCCGGCTATTTAAACACGACGATCCAATATAACATATCCAGCAACACATAACATCAAATGTCATCAACGTAAGTAAATATGCGGATCCAAATTGTCGTTGACATATAGCAACGAAACCGGCGATATCACATATTACAATTACGGTCACAGAAAAGAAAGTGTAAAACTACAACAGTTGGAATCCGCAACCACCTCAGACATCGCATGCCTGACCAAATGAATTACTTAGACATCGCATGCCTAACAATTATAAACCCCGCATTTTAGTCTCAGGATCGAAAACACTTTTCAATATCAAGTCGGGCAATTCAACAAGATTCCCGACATCCTGATCGAATGCTCGTCGCAAACTTCAGTAGGAGGCCGCACCCCCGACGCCGTCGACGAAGTGCACCAAGGCGGAACACCGCTGCCGCGAGCACTCGAACGGATGCTTTCGGCGACGGGGTTCTCCTACAGTCACTTGGTCGGGGCTATGTGGTGAGGCTGTCTATTAAGTTTACCCGGCGAGTATCCGCGTACGCTACGTGATTGCTACGGACTTTTGATCACATCAAAATTCCGTGGCAACCGATCAAGTGAGACTAAACTGCTATGTTTATAACATTCATTTAGTTATCTCATAACTTATTGTGAATTCCAATTATTGTATCCCATTCCAGATAATTAGAAAATGTTAAACTTTCCGATCGAACATTCAAACACCCAAGTTTTCCCGATACTGATCAACACATGAAACAAGTCTAAAAACATTCAGTTCGTGCCTCAGTACCAACGGTCCAGCCGTAGAAGGGTCAAACCAACGCCTCACATGTGGCATGCCGTACTGCCCCAAACCCGAAGGTTCAAAGGGCAGTTCAAGACGGTCACATAATCGAGTTAAGGTTTGTTGTCTTTTAGAGGGGCCATCGCGTTACTTGCACTACTTAGAACGTCGTTAAACCACGGAAAAATCCAACACTTGGAAATTTCCCGACAGGGGAAAAGTTGGGTATTTATATCCGTTCGAACTTTTTAACATATCCATAAATTATCCGGAAAGCCACACAGACAAAATTTGATAATCCGATCGAACATATGAATCCCCAAAACAACCCAGAAAATTCAACTCTTGAATAAATATGAAAAATTCCCAGAAAATCCAACACCAGAAAATAGGAATTACTGTGCAAAAATAGGAAGTTGACGTCATCATGCGGCCGCGGAACCGCCGCAGAAGCCAGGCTTCTGCCGCCCGCACTTTGGTGGATTCATGGGTACGGGCTTCACAGTAATTCTTACAATTCCCTGCTGATTTTTCTGCATATTTTTAATATCGAAAAACTCCAGATTTTAGAAAAAGTCCAGAGAGCATGTTTTGTTTAGGGTTTCGGGTTCGTTCGGGTTTCAAACTTCGTCTAGACTTCACCTAAGGCTCTAGCTAGGCTCTGATACCACTGTAGGGTTCCTAGGCACTCTCAAGAGGTCTCACAAGGCATCAACCATACCAATTTCAAATTTTGCGGTGCCGAGAAACCCTAGATATGGATCGTTGGCTAGAAATTTAGGCGACAAAACGAGCTAGTTAACATCTTAACTAAAAGTAAACGAACATACAACCTTTGTAGATCTGTTTCGCCACCTCCATAGCTCCGTGATGAAGTCCTCTCCGCTGTCCAAATCGAACCATGGCTCTCACGGTGGTTTCATCGGAGAAAAGACCGGGCTAGGTCGTCGACTACGATGCCGAAGATGATCTACGTCGAGGCATCACTAGATCAAGCTCCAACTTCACCAAGTCAAGAACCTTGTGAAGAAAACACACTCTACTACTTGGCAAGAGGTAGAGGATGAAGAAATAGGAAGTGGGTAGACTTTAGAATTGGATTTCTCACTTGATTTCTTCACTTGCCATTGATGAGGCAAGCTTTCTTCATTTTTTTTTTTTTGAAGAAGAAGATGAAGAGAATGATATGATAAGTTAAAAGAAAATAATCCTTATCATATCATAAACCATGGTCAAGTGTAGAGAACTAACTAAAGTTATAAGAATGGTTAGGGTTAAAAGAACAAGACAAAATGGTCACTTGGTGAAAGCTTCATGAAGCTTCAATAAGCTTCATGAAAGAAAATAAAATAAAGAAACCATTTTGCTTTTCTTTTTATGCTTTTATTAATATCCAAAATGAATAAACAAATAATAAAATGAAAAAGCAAAACCCTAATCATCAAGGTAACCATGGTTCAATTCTATACACTTAACCAAAGAAGCGTGTATCATCAAACATGATACAAACATGTGCACAAAAGTATATCACATATACAACTTGCACAATTCAAGTGAGAAATACCATTTAAAGTGAACCAATACTAGTTAATGCAGAGTAATATATCAAATATATAATTATGCATTAAATCATTAAATCAACACTTGATTTAACGATCCGGTCATATCGCATATAACCGACTAATATTAACAGTAACAATTTATCGAATCAACACTTGATCCGATAACCCGGCTATATCGCATATAACCGATCAATGTCACAAATCGCGAGAATCGAATACAGTATCACATACTGGTATCATTCTCGGTCCCGCACATATCTCATATGCGCTCCTATTTCGTTTCGCTTGAGCCAGGAAACCTCTGTGTAGGACTCTAAAGACTCGTCAATACGCCGGCAACAGATGATGATCATATCAAGCACCCACAAGCCGCAAGCGGTCTGCTAAACGTAACGGCCAGCCGGGTATTGAGCGATCAGAAGATCGACGAGCAAGCCCGCTGACACTCCAGTGAATCCAACCAGTAACACTACCGTACAGTCCGGTCTGATCGTCTGATATGTCGCATATCTCGCCTAGGGGTGGTAAACGTCAGACCCCAATAGCTCTATAAGTCGTGTCGATATGAGGTCTATAACAATTCGAGAAACTACTGGTAACACTTACCAGTAAATCTCAGCAACCCTGGCCAGGGATTTCCGGTTATAGCCAATCGAACACAGCGCAACATCAACTCCCTATACCAGGAGAGACGAATCCCCTCCTATCGCTCATTGCCTCCATGTGATTCGGGACTGTACCCAAAAACCACCGTTTTGCACGCCCTCTTGGACGTGGTGTGGTGGAAATCAAAGCACAGTGGGAACCACACAAGACTCTATGACGATCTCGGGTCAACAGACTACTCTGTACCAGTGTCACCAGAGAACTGCCATCTGACGTACGGTATAATACCATCTGGGAGTTCTCGGCGAGTCCGTCCAGTGTACCCAGTCTCCACTGAGCACCCGTATATCATCTCTGATGTCAAACACCAATGGATATGGGATCATCCATCGCCCATCTGTATGGGTCGAGAAGGTATACGCTAGTCTACTCTGGTATATCGATGCCCCATCTCGATACACCCACGACTAAGGACTTTGAAGGATGTACTTATGGACTACCATGTCCCCACTAGTATGATCCGCATCATAGTCCAGGTAGTCAAGTACACATCCTAAGGCTTTACCAACATGTAACAGAGAGACAATCAGTGTACACATTAAGGTAAAGAGCAACCAGATAGCATACTATCATGTCGAGCAAGAAAGTCCTCCCTATATATGTCCAAGCATCCACTACAATATACATCCTATATATAGTAATGGCCTCTAGGGCATACATATAACTAACAATTACGAGAAGACTTGGACCCAGGAGTGGTCGTGTTACGCACACCAGCAGGCCATAGTTCATGATCATCGACGAGACGTCCCACTAGTGACCGCGACAGTTGGTCCGAGATTCTTAGAGGATGCACTTGAGCGGTACTATTCCGCCATTATTGATTTCGATGTTTTGGGTGATTGATTCACATGATTTGATTTTGATGATTGAGGATTTACGATCTTTGCACAGTGTTGCACTTGATATCGTTTTCGTGCTTGGTTTCACATGTTTGCGATTTTACGGTTTTAAACAGTTGAGTTGGTTTTGTGCGTATGAATGCACACGAATTGGTTCCTGCACTCTGTATAGTTATTATATGCTTGCAGTGCAGTGATACGCCTTTCGTGCACTTAGATGCACTGGACTTCGATTTCGATTGTGATACTCGATATTTGTTTTGTGCACCTTGTGCACCTGATTGATTTTGCGCACGTTCGGCGCTTGATATTGGATTTCATGATTTCGTGCACGATGGATGCACCTGATTTGGATTTTGGCGCATGTTGGGCGCATGTTTTGAAGGGTGATTTTGGTGCACACCAGAGGCACTAAATTGAGAATTTTTCGTGCATGTCAGGTGCACCTGATTTTGCTGTCAGGCACACATATTGCCTACGACAGATGTTTCGTGCACACCCGATGCACTTAGATATTGTTTCTGTGCGCATGTATGGCACATTCATGGATTTTGATTTCCGTGCGCACCAGACGCACGTAGCATTCATGTGCATATTTTGGGGATTGATTTCGTATAGAGCAGTACGTTTTTATGATATTGCTATGTGTTTTCGTACTGAGCAGGACTAGTCAGAGGACAGTACCTGAATATATTTTGCATGCATTGATAGTTATTGAAGGGATTTCCAAAAAGCGAGCTATAGCCTCAGTATTTACCTAAGTGTCTGATATGACACGAAATGTTTAAAACAAGGAGACCCTTCTAAATTGTTTCCAAAACGGCGGAACGTACATTTCAAACAAAGGTATATATGTATATAGTTATTTTCTTATGATAGACGTCCGCCACTGTGCAGTGTTATACGCGTTGCACAGCGACTTAAAGAGATTGGCATGCATTTCCTTCAGATACTTACAGATATAGATTCGATGTTTACATGTATAGTTTCGAGTTATATCATATTGGTTTGATTTGGATTTGGCATTGATGTCTTCTCCATGACTCCGATGATTGCGGGATGCTTGACGGAGTTTTGATTTGAGTTATATGCTCATTTTTCAAGTGCATGCGCTGCGCTACGATTTGTTTTATGTATTTACAATTTCGGAGCCCCGACGACTTGATCGGTTTTCTTAGATGTTTTAGTATTTGGGGGAGTTTGAATTTAAATTCGGGGACCGAATTTCTTTAAGGGGGGAGATTGTAATGTTTTGAAAATCGTTTCGGTGAATTTCGAAAAAAAACGGTAAAATAAGGGGGTTTTCTGTAAAAAGTCAAAATACAAATATCATATTATAAAAATTAAATATACATATTCTAGCTATTTAATTGCTATTATTTGGTGTTTATTGAGCCGCTGGTGAAATTTCAAATCGTCTAAAAAAAATATTATTTTATTATTATTTTAAGCCGTCACTAATACATTTAATTAGGGAAAGTTACAAATTGGAATGAGTTGAAACAAATTTTGTGCATCATAAAACATTAAATAAAATTTTATCATCTGGTTTTTGGAACGAAATCATTTGCCAAAACGGTTTAGAAATTATTGAAGAAAAAAGGCTTTTTTTGGCGTAAATGGATGTTTGGGGTATTGTATTTATCATTTTTTATCACCCCACACCCGTACCCACACCCACACACCCCCATTCACTTCTCCCCTTGGCTGAATTCAGCAACCCCCATCTTTTTCCTCACTTGAATTTCAAAGGAAAGAAATGAAAGAAAAGAAAAGAAAATGGATAAATGAGGTGGACTTTTGACTTTGGTTTGACCTTGACTTTCATCCCCCACGTTCTCTACCTCCCTCCCTCTCCTCTCCCCCTCCCATTCCAGCCGACCCACCTCTCCTACAGCAGCAGCAGCCCCCCCATTTCCCTTCTCTTTTCTCTTCAAAACTTCATCAAAAATTGCCCTAAAATCCATCAAAAAAATCCCAAAACCCAAATCCGACTCCTACCCATTTTAGCCTTGCCCGTATAGCATGGATCCTTGTGAAAAGAGAGCATTTTGGAGGGCCATGGATGCTTGTGGATCTTCAAATGTTTTTGGGTATAATTCTAAACTTTTTTGCTTAGTTTGTTACTTAATTTCTTAAAGCTAATTTAATTAAGTGTTAATTTGGGTTATGTAAGTTTAATTGCATGATTAAAGATTTCAAGTTAGGGTTTTTTGTGGAAATGAGTTGTGTTTGATTGTGCATGGTTTAGTGATGTGGATTAACATATTTAGTTTTGTAGAAAACTAATCTAGTTGTTAATTACAAGTTGTTACTTGAAAAATGTCCAAATTAATCTTTTTGTTGCAAACTAGTTTTTTTGATTTAATTCGAAATAATTAACTTTATTAAGTGTAGTTTAACACTTTAGTTCATGGAAATCCAACCTAAATTGTAGTTTGTGCATTTTCGCTATGAATTGTTAAAAAGGGTAATTTGTAAACTAGAATATTAGGGTTTTTGGAATTTAATGAGATTAAATTCCGGAAATTGTTTCTATGACTTATTTAAGATATTTAATAAGTATATTGGCCGCTACATTCATTTAAACACCATGTTTTGTACAAAAATGGCGAATTGTGCTTGCTAGATTTTCGGAAAAATGACTTTTTAAGTGAAATTGGGGTTTTTGTGAGTTTTAACCTAGTTTATATTAAAATTAGTGTTCGCGAATGTGCAAATGTGTGTGATTGGATTTTTCTCGATGGTTTGACGTTTGTACATCGACATCGAGGGTTGGTTTGACTATTCTTGCATGCGTAGGCGATAGGTTTGGACATATGCGTGATACGCGTGCCGATTTGATTTTCGTATGCCGTTTCGATTTCGAATTTAGTTTTAATGCGATACGGTGCGTTATGATATGTAGGTACCCTATGTAGACTTCGAGACGACAAGCAAGCGCGTGGCGACATCGGCATCGGCTAGCGAGGACCAGGTGAGTAGATTTATATCTACGGGGAGAAGTCGGGTGGATGGTGTAAGTGCACGGCGGCGCCCCGGCCGTCAAACCGACGGCCAAATGCAGAAACGGTGATAAACTTTAATTTTGCGAACTTAGCAAACCGGCACCACCGCGCACTAAAACCCGGATCGGGCCATTAAACTAGATCTAGCAAAGAACAAGATAGGGAAGAGATATACCGAGTGATCCGAGTCCTCCGGTCTTCTCGTCATCGTCCCGATCTCTCGCGGAAACTCCGGTCGTCGCCTCCTTGCCAGAAGGGCACCACATCGTCTGTATCTTTTATGGGCTCCTACCTCAATGCTGAGGCAACTCGGGCACGAAGCTGGCAAGTCGATGTGCCCAAGATGTGCTGTAGAATATAGTGTAGAATGCACTTTGTCTCAATAGGGTTTGTAGTTGCCTTGATGGAGGAATCAACAAGATATGAACTTGGGAATTTTGGTGGCAAGCTAAAATGAGATAGTTGCTTAATTTTTTGCCACACCAAAAATGAAATCCACCACCTTCATTTCCATGAAGTGGCCGGCCATATACATGTGAGAATGGTGGAGGAAAAATCAAGCATGAAGGGAGGTGATGGTAGGAGAAGAAAAGAGGTGACCACCTCATAAAGCTATGAAACATCAACCATGCTTATCACTCCATACCCATTCAAATCACAATTAATGCACCATCATGGATGAAAGATGCTAAACATATCATAATGAAAATATTTGCAAGAAACCCCCTCCACAAATGTTATTTGCACAATTGCAAATAACCCCCTCCATCGGAAAAGTCCGGCCGGGAAAGAACAAACGAAAACCGGCCGGAACGGAATGCAAACTGGCAACTCCATAAAACTGGTCCCGTAATAAATTACAGGAAAACCCTGATACTGTGCATACACACCCGCATCTGTATTCCGTCCGGATACAAATGCAATGAGACAAAATCTACACTGTACTAAACTAGGATCCGGCTTAAACCAAAGCCGGCTAGTAATATCCGTTCGATCCTGATCCGTGCAATACCGCACGTATCCGATCGAACCTTGCCATATATCTATACGGCCTCTAGTACTAACCGTCCGATCCTGATCCGTGCAATACCGCACGTATCTGATCGGACCCTGCCATATCTCCATACGGCCTCTACAGCGTTTCGCCCGAAAGCTGAGTAACTGAATGTGTGGTGGACTCTAAAGACTCGTCAATACTATGGCTGTGGATTTAACCACTAGCACGTCAGAGGTATAAGCCAATACGTAACGGGTCACCAGCTATTGACCAAAAGGGACGTCGATGAGCGAACTCATCCTGACACCCTACTGAGCCTGTCAGTGACAATATCCGTACAGTCCGGTCCGTTCGTCTACGAGCATCGCATGGCGGGCCTAGGGGGTTGGTAAAAGTCAGACCCCCAAAAGCGGTACAAGTCATGTCGGAGTGTAGCCCAGAACACCCTGAGATACTACTGGAATACCTACCAGTAAATCTCCTGCCTTGGCCAAGGACTTTGTGTAATGCCTCTCCTAGACACAGCGCGATCTCACCCCCAATACCGGGAGAGACGAACCCCCGAAGATCCGCTCACTGCCTCCATGTGGCTCGGGACTGTACCCAACTAAAACCTGTTTGCACGACTCCTTTAAGCCGTGGTAGGGTAGTAATCAAAGTACAGTGGGAACTCACACGAGACAAATGACGATCCCCAGGTCGATGAACTAACCTGTACACATGTCACCAGGGAACTGCTATCTGACGTCAGGTATAAGACCAACTAGCATGTTCCCGGCGAGTCCTGTCCGGTGTACTCATAACCCAATGAGCACCTGTATACATCTTAGGTGAACCAACTGACACCAGTGGCTTGTGAGACCGGCCACCACCCCTTTTCGGGGTCTCGACTCTATACACTAGTCTATTCTGGAGAATCGATGCCCTGTTTCGAAACTCTCACGACTAGGGACCATTTAAGGATGTGCTTATAGACTACCAGCTCCCACGTATATGATCGCCCTCATACTGCCGGCAGTCAAGCAAGAATCCTAGGGGCTCTATCAACGTGCAATAGCGACCTGTCAGGTCACCTAAAGCAGTACACGATGATAAAGGTAAACCAGATAGCAAACTATCATCTCGAGTAAGACTGTCCTACCGGGATAGGTCCTCCCTCAATCATTGCAATCACGTGCCTGTGATCCAATAATTGACTCTGAGGGCACTATCTCCAACATTCTCCCACTTGCACTGAAGGCTAATTATTGCGATGTCGCATACTCACAGCCCGTGTGATACCGAACACCCAACTCCTCTACTAGTCAGTCACAAATCCCGTTTGTGAAACTATTGCGGTCGAGGAATAGCCTCAGTGAGTGGATCCGCCTAGATGTTTCTTTCTATGTCCCTCTATATCTCAAGTTCGCGGAGAAAACCATCTCCCGAAATGAGCAATACCTGTCTTAGAGTGTCTGGATGTCTGATGGGACCGAGCTCATAAATGAACTCCAAATCCAAACTTCTTAGACTGTATCGTCAACTGAACTTAATCAGTATCTTGCGCCATGCCACCCTCAGTATTTCCTTGGACCACCTGTCCAAAATACTGCCCCTCGTCAGAAGGAAAACTATAACTCTGACAACCTCCTTGTCGTCCATGTCACCTTGGAAGCCTGGAATGATAACTGTCTCCCAAATGAGGCTGTCGTTATCATATCCCTAGAACATCCACTTATGTTCTAAAACTGCTTCCGACTGTTTCTCCAGGATTTGATCAATGTCAACTTATTGCATCTAGTGCAAGAACAACATCTGGTGTGGTACTTGACATCTCATGATTGACTCAATTGCCTAAGCAAGTGATTTGCCAATCATGCACATCCCTCTCTACTTTAGTCTATAAGACACCTTTAGAGAGGGTGACTCCATCACCTGCAGGTACACTACCGTGCCAGGAGTCGTCCATTCTAAATACTCTTAGAATGTTGTCGAAGTACCCTGATTGGGAAACCACCCAAATCTAGATCTAAAACCATAGATCTAGTAACCAGTATGTCTGATATAATGTCCAAGTCCCATGTGGAGAAACCACCGTGTGACGACCAAAGTATAACCGATCGTAGTATAGGAATATCACTTCCTACTTTGTATATGTCATCCATAATCCGAATATCACACCCTACTACCTTCTCAACAGATCCATCCCCTATTCTGATGATGTCAAACCTATGACTGTCACATCAGAAATAGATGATCTATCTCCGCTATATCTACTTTAGTCTATGAATAGACATAAGCCTGGTGTCCACCAATGCTTCCGCTGCTCCCACTGACTATGACAACCCTCTGGCAGAGTCATATACACGCACACTTCTGAAGCTAGTTCAAAACGACGCTATACTCATCCTCCTGCCGGGTCTCACAGTTTGGAACAACAGCAATGGCAAGTGTGGGTAAACAAGAACTTCCCTGTCACCGTCCTTGAGGCTACCGGAGCACCTTTCGGGTGGCTGAAGTTACCCACCGTATCTGCGGAGTGGCCAATGGAATGTCAAATCAGATTGAATCTTTAGGTTCCTTATCAAATCTTCAGTAATCGTTTGCGGTTCTGGAATCACTTCCAGTTCTACCATACTCCTACTACTGTCTTTGAAAAAATCCATTTTTAATAAAACTGTGGCGAGTCTAGAACAATATTACTATTGATCTCCCAGATGGTAGAAAGTCAACCCTCGTCATAGCCTGGGTCAACCCACAAGCAGCCATTACAGAAACGTGCCTTGAGTTATCCAGAGTCTGGTTTTAATCATAAGCCGGACAACTCCCCGTACCTTAACAATGTTAAGATATGAACTGTACTATATCCAATATAGAACCAGAGGCACTGATTTAATTGAACCAGATTCAAATCATGCAGCTATCTCCAGTGCATGTCAACTAAATGGAGAGAGGCCGATCAGCGTTACTCAACTTAGGAATGCTTCCAATTATGAGTAACCTGAAAGAGAAGCAAGTTCTCTTTATCATTACTATCAACTGAATACCATACACAAGTATCTACATCTTCGATCACTTTGAAGAATCCCGATACTTGCTACACCTGGTTCTCTACTCTATTCAAATACCTATAACTCCTCAAAACTTAGACCCTGTGTTTCTACGAAACACATGTCTAAGAACTAAAGAAGTTAAAAGTAAACAGAATATAGTATGAGGACCAACCCCTCTGTCCTAATGGACACCGGACAACATACAATACTCTGTATAAGTCCGTTGAGTCTAACAACTCTTTCACTGTGTGTCGTAGGTTGAAAACTGTACTTATGGTTAAGAAGAATTACACCGCTGTTTAATGCTCCTTACCTAACCATCCACTGATATAGGTAAATGTCATCGACATAATATCAAAAGGTATATCTCACTCTATGAAAATAGACGTACAGATATATCAGTTTGAAATTGGGGCACAACAGCGGATATTCAAAACCAAATATTTGCCGACCGGCAAACAGCCCAGATGATCTCCTCAAATATCACCGATTACAACGAATCCCGATATAATGAGGATGATCACCCTATTCCCAGTGACTTACTCACACTCATCATCTGTAAAACCATACAGATGTGAGAATCAAACTTGGTAAATACATACCCTGGAGCAAGTGTCCAATCGGGAAATCAGTTTTCTTTTAACAGTACACAGTTGAACTGAAACATTGATATGTTTCGATGGGGTATTCTGGTATTCCTAGTAATGCCTCTACCATCATCCAGATTCACAACTATAACCGTATAATTCTTTGCCACCTCTCCAAATCCATTTATATTTCTTTAGTCATTACCTTCTGCACACCCCTTAGGCCAAATGGTTTTCTTCCTTCCCTACCATTCGGCACCAGCCTATGGTTTGGAAGAAGACTATCCAATAAGCATAATGGGTGTACTGTCCTAGTCCTAGGAGCACTCGCAATGCGAGAGAAGGTTAGGATAAAAGACAACCGAATAAACCTTATTCCTATTTCTCCTGGACCAGAATCCATCGCCGAACTGGAACAAGTTCCTTTCGAGTTCGTATATAACCATACGATGGAGTATCCAATAAACTGTGGATCTTCGTAGTGATACGGAGTGTCCTGGAGAAATACAAAGGTAATTTAGGATTGGCAAAGAAATACTTGGTTTAGTCGTGAATATCAGTCGCAATTTACTTTGCTCTCTTACTAATCCCTTGCTTTGTCTTAATCTTAATACCTTCTGCACACCATTTAGGCTAATTGGTTTTCTTCATTCCCTACCGGTCGGCACCAGCCTAAGGTTTGGAAGAAGACTATCCAATTTGCATAATAGGTGTACTATCTCCTAAACCAAGGAGTACTCACAACTTGAGAGAAGGTAAAAGGAAAAAGACAACTGAATAATCCTATCCGTTTTCTCTAGAACCGAAAACCATCCTCGAATTCCTTCGAGTTCGTATATAACCATACGATGGTTTTGTCCAATAGAAGTGGACGTTCGTAGTAATACGGGGCGTCCTGGAGAAAAGGGTAAAAGTAGGAGTGGCAATGAGGTCTGCAACTCTGACAATCCAAAAGCCAGTGTTAAGAAGGTTCGGTTAACTTGGTCACTGAGTCATAGTCTAGGGTCGGGTCAATGGTCGCTTCCAGAGAGAGAGAAAAGAAACACTCAGCGTGCACTCTAACCTAGATCAGAATGGTTACCAATTTATCTAATCAGGAAACCTCCCACTGTACCTCAAATTCTCCTCCAAACCTAAAAGAAGAATTAGTCGGGAATACCCGAGGAGTAAACTAACTCATCAGTAGGAATCGGGATCCAACTATCATCGCATGATAACGTGACGGAATCCGCTCACGGTATCACACTCCAGAAGGTATGCGCATATCTGGCAAGTTTCAGTTCTTTTGAAACTCCCGATGTGATTTCTGCCCCATGCTCTTATGACCTTGACGAAGGTCAACAAATCATAAGTCACATGTCAAGTTCCACCCGTCATTGTCCAGGTTAATTTGAACCCACCCGTACAAGCCCTTGACGAAGGTCAACAAGGCTATACGACTGTCCCAAAGCAACACATCTATCTATGCAGCAGAAAGGCAACAAGCAGCTACCATGCACTTTGCCTTGACGAAGGTCAACAAACATAGCATGAATACTACGTGCTACCTGTCTGAAACGACGGAGGGCTACGAATGGTTTCTGGTGAAAACCTTTAACGTAATGAACTTGATATCGTTGAAGGAACGGATAGCTTTTTAGAAAATATAGTGACGAAAACCTTTACTAAAGAGGTCACTCCCGGTGAAGGGATCTCGGCTCTTTCCCCGTAGAATGGGGTGCAGGATATTCCAAATGAATACCACGATGCAAAGCAAAAGTAATCGGCTATAGTGAAGTTAATGCCCTGACGCAAACTTCTGTCCAAGGGGTCACTCCCGGTGAAGGGATCTCGGCCCTTGCCTCGTCGACTGAGGAGCTGGATATTCCAAATGAATACCACGTTGCAAAACAAAAGTGAACGTCCTTGCAATAACAGCTTTTTGAAAAGTGTTCCAACAACATCAGAATAGGTTTGTTTTAACTTGCATTGATCCGAATCAACGCAGTCCCATCAATTGATCACACCACAAAGAACGAAAATATACTGACGTACGTATATGCCATCCGCATTCGCCACTGGGTCCCGTCATCACCCGTTAGGTTAGCTAACTAACGGCAGAGCGGGGACTGGACTAGCGCGGATGAAAAACATATACAACATCTACTAATATATATACTAATATATTATATTCGCTCAAGGCGTGATAAGAAATGCAACATCACAGAAATGTACAGCATCACAGAACAATACAGATATCTGGGATCACCGGGTTTCACAGAGCC
This sequence comes from Agapanthus africanus, assembly GCA_030015575.1. Classification (NCBI taxonomy): domain Eukaryota; kingdom Viridiplantae; phylum Streptophyta; class Magnoliopsida; order Asparagales; family Amaryllidaceae; genus Agapanthus; species Agapanthus africanus. Next base: position 621,110,208 of record CM057341.1, read on the forward strand.
ACTACTGAAACCCGACGTTCCCCTGGTCGTATGCATAGCCTGTGCAATGAAATCCTAGACCCCTACGGGCGTGGCAAGTCACTCGCCAAAACCTGAAGCGAGGCAGCCCCCTTCAGCACCATGAATGGACCACCCAGCACTTCACGGAATCCGGCAACTTGGGAACCCCTCCTGGGTCAACCTGTACCCCCTACGAGTGCAGCGAATAGCCCGCCAATCCTAGAGTGAAGCCCCCTCCGTCTCAATGCCATGAGATGCGGGCTTGTTGCCCTCCAGAACACGGCTATCCGTGCACCCCACCGTGGGGCAATCCTAGTACAGAAAGTAAAATATACATACAATGGGTACATCGACCGCAACCAGGTCGTGCCCCAAAATAATAATACAAACAGACAGTGACGGCAGTCCACATGTCGGACGCTCGCCCCGCAATATCAAATGTACATAATACAACAACACTGTACTAGCATTGCATCCAGGCTATCCCCCACGACCGATCCACAACATCACAGCAAAACACAGAACATCAACGTGAAAGTCACGTTCGCAAATCCGTCTAACCGGGCTATAGCAGTTAGACCGGATTTACCGATCGAGTGACATTCAAGGTCGCAGATATAATGTAAATACTGTGAAATACTGTGTTTAAAATATCCAATCGATCAAAAATTAACATGTGGGCCCCCAAGCAATACTGTAGCACTCACAGAAATTCTGGGCCCAATTTTAATATTCCAAAACCCCTATTTTTAGCCCACAAGCCCACTGAAAAAAAACGATGACATGATCCCTCATTCATGCGGTGGATCCGCGGCCTCCAGAGTGGTTATGGCCGCGGTTCCGCGGTCGTACGGAGGGATCGTATTGTCGAATTTTTCCAGTGTTCTTAGAACTCCCTGCACATCATTCTGAGATAACCTGAAAAATTTTTGGACTTCAAAAAATTTCGACAGAAAACTGATGTAAAGAAAAACGCGGGTTTTTGGAATTTTGGTCGATCGGAAATGCAAACACATCAAACAAAGCTAGATGAAGTTAATGGCGAGGCTCTGATACCACTGTAAGTGCACGGCGGCGCCCCGGCCGTCAAACCGACGGCCAAATGCGGAAACGGTGATAAACTTTAATTTTGCGAACTTAGCAAACCGGCACCACCGCGTACTAAAACCCGGATCGGGCCATTAAACTAGATCTAGTAAAGAACAAGATAGGGAAGAGATATACCGAGTGATCCGAGTTCTCCGGTCTTCTCGTCATCGTCCCGATCTCTCGCGGAAACTCCGGTCGTCGTCTCCTTGCCGGAAGGGCACCACATCGTCTGTATCTTTTACGGGCTCCCACCTCAATGCCAAGGCAACTCGGGCACGAAGCTGGCAAGTCGACGTGACCAAGATGTGCTGTAGAATGTAGTGTAGAATGCGCTTTGTCTCAATGGGGTTTGTAGTTGCCTTGATGGAGGAATCAACAAGATATGAACTTGGGAATTTTGGTGGCAAGCTAAAATGAGATAGATGCTTAATTTTTTGCCACACCAAAAATGAAATCCACCCCCTTCATTTCCATGAAGTGGCCGGCCATATACATGTGAGAATGGTGGAGGAAAAATCAAGCATGAAGGGAGGTGATGGTAGGAGAAGAAAAGAGGTGACCACCTCATAAAGCTAAGAAACATCAACCATGCTTATCACTCCATACCCATTCAAATCACAATTAGTGCACCATCATGGATGAAAGATGCTAAACATATCATAATGAAAATATTTGCAAGAAACCCCCTCCACAAATGTTATTTGCACAATTGCAAATAACCCCCTCCATCGGAAAAGTCCGGCCGGGAAAGAACAAACGAAAACCGGCCGGAACGGAATGCAAACTGGCAACTCCAGAAAATTGGTCCCTTAATAAATTACAGGAAAACCCCGATACTGTGCATACACACCCGCATCTGTATTCCGTCCGGATACAAATGCAATGAGACAAAATCTACACTGTACTAAACTAGGATCCGGCTTAAACCAAAGCCGGCTAGTAATATCCGTTCGATCCTGATCCGTGCAATACCGCACGTATCCGATCGAACCTTGCCATATATCTATACGGCCTCTAGTGTTAACCGTCCGATCCTGATCCGTGCAATACAGCACGTATCTGATCGGACCCTGCCATATCTCCATACGGCCTCTACAGCGTTTCGCCCGAAAGCTGAGTAACTGAATGTTGGGTGGACTCTAAAGACTCGTCAATACTATGGCTGTGGATTTAACCACTAGCATGTCAGAGGTATAAGCCAATACGTAACGGGCCACCAGCTATTGACCAAAAGGGACGTCGATGAGCGAACTCATCCTGACACCCTACTGAGCCTGTCAGTGACAATATCCGTACAGTCCGGTCCGATCGTCTACGAGCATCGCATGGCGGGCCTAGGGGGTTGGTAAAAGTCAGACCCCCAAAAGCGGTACAAGTCGTGTCGGAGTGTAGCCCAGAACACCCTGAGATACTACTGGAATACCTACCAGTAAATCTCCTGCCTTGGCCAAGGACTTTGTGTAATGGCTCTCCTAGACACAGCGCGACCTCACCCCCAATACCAGGAGAGACGAACCCCCGAAGATCCGCTCACTGCCTCCATGTGGCTCGGGACTGTACCCAACTAAAACCTGTTTGCACGACTACTTTGAGCCGTGGTAGGGTAGTAAGCAAAGTACAGTGGGAACTCACACGAGACAAATGACGATCCTCAGGTCGATGAACTAACCTGTACACATGTCACCAGGGAACTGCTATCTGACGTCAGGTATAAGACCAACTAGCATGTTCCCGGCGAGTCCTGTCCGGTGTACTCATAACCCAATGAGCACCTGTATACATCTTAGGTGAACCAACTGACGCCAGTGGCATGTGAGACCGGCCACCGCCCCTCTTCGGGGTCTCGACTGTATACAATAGTCTATTCTGGAGAATCGATGCCCTGTCTCGAAACTCCCACGACTAGGGACCATTTAAGGATGTGCTTATAGACTACCAGCTCCCACGTATATGATCGCCCTCATACTGCCGGCAATCAAACAAGAATCCTAGGGGCTCTATCAACGTGCAATAGCGACCTGTCAGGTCACCTAAAGCAGTACACGATGATAAAGGTAAACCAGATAGCATACTATCATCTCGAGTAAGACTGTCCTACCGGGATAGGTCCTCCCTCAATCATTGCAATCACGTGCCTGTGATCCAATAATTGACTCTGAGGGCACTATCTCCAACAGATGGCGTATAGCACCCCCGCAGTCCGTGGTGGTGTATACGGATGCGTATACACACCAACAATTATTATATGTTATTTTGGATTAATAACGATGCTTAGGAGGGATATTGGTGTGTTGGATTATTTTAGCGTTGCGAACCCTAGGGTAGTGTTGCACTACACATACACGCATACATACTTGCATACTTTCCTATTGATATGTGCTCATGGGATTCTTTATAGTTATGTTTTCACATGGGTATGGGACTATGTGTTCACATACGGATTGAGGATGATACTTGGGATTGAGCTGAGTCGATGAGATTTGATTTTGAGGCCGTGAGATCGGTGATATAGCAGGGTTCGTATCTTAGATACGACATGACGTTGTAGCGGGTCCTTGACGTAGTGTTTCACACACGTCCATGCATACGTAGGCGGTATCAGTATGGTACTAGACGTAGATCAGTACCCCGATCATGATAATTGATAAAGAGGATACCAGGTGAATAGTATGATGAATGTGATATTGACCCGTACCCAGATTTGGGGATGCCGTACGACGGATTTACGTACGAGCTATATCTTGATGATTGATCCGCACTCTTGACTTGGGATGGCTGATTGTAGATATGATATCGGATATGATATTATTGAGGCGGGATCACCGACTACTATATATACAGGTATGTATATGGATCGACTCAGATGTTAGGCGGTTTCCTTACCTGTATCCAGCTTGTTAGCTTAGCCCTTTAGTTTAGTTTAGTTGTTAGATTAGATTCGATTCTTACCTATTTCAAAAACTAACGAATCGTGGGTATTTTAAAAGACAGCTTAAGGGATCCTACGGATATTTCAGAAGACGTATCCTTTCATAAAAACACCGTAGCCCCTATTTTCAAAACCCCATGATTCGTGTTATTTCAAAAGGCACTATTTGTAGGACTTATATTAGATTAATGCAGGTTAGTTACAGTTGCATCTAGTATTCAGCTCCCGCTTATTATTGTGGTTCGCTTCGCATCGCATACTTATGTTATAATTTCTTATTGCAATGTTGATATCATATTGTTAGGACACCAGCACCATTACCGATGATGAGTATGTACCACGTACACTTACTTGCCGGCTCACACACATCTTCATCGGTAATTGCCATGTCACGTACACCTTAGAAAATTATATTGCTTGACTTAGCTTGTTAGTTAGTAATTTGACATGATATTAGTGTGCCTGCCTTATATGCCTGCGTAACATTGTAGTTATTACTTGTCACTTCATGCATACTGTTATTCATTGTTATGCCTATATTCATGGTTTTTACATGCTATTGATGATTTGGATTCGGATTTCCATGAAATTTTCTGGATTTGGGTGGAAACCACAAAACTTATATAAACTGATTTCTCACTTTTTAAATAAAAAGTGCGGTTTTTCCCATGATGTATGAGTCTTCCACCATGAGTTTGCTGATGGATTTCGAGACCCGATTCGAGGAGACGGATGAACCGTTTCGGGTACATGGTGGACCCGGTAAGGTACCCCGGGGCAAGAAGCGCGTGATGATGACGATGTGAGCCTGGCAGGGGAGCACTACCTACCGGTGATTTTACCCGACGCGTCGGATATCCGGAGGATACCGTCGTGGTCTTGAGATGGATGGTAGGGGCCGGTCTGGACTGACGACGCCCTAGATATTGTGATTGAGACATTGAGATTTCGAGATATTGAGGTACAGAGACTGTGATACAGAGATATCGAGATATTGGGATTACGTTTTGTGCCGATGCTAGGCACTGTTTTATGCTGATTTCATTATGATACCTCATTTTAAAAAATACAAAGGAAATCTCACTAAATTATGAAAACTGTTCTTCATTTACATGTATTCTGTTTTCATGCATTCATACCTCATTCATATGATATATTGCTACTTGAGGCATTGACACGGGCACATGAGATTACACTCGGGTTAGATATTTACCCTAGCCTTGTTATAGGCTACGTGTTATTCTTATATTTGAGGATATATTATGATCATTGACCTAGGTTGCGTTATTTATGCGATTTCTGTACGTAGATATTTTTCTATTCATGAGTTGGCAACTCACCCCCGTTGTACCCCAGTTTCTTGCAAGTTTGCCGTACAGGTTTCTTTACGGCTTGTTGGCATAGTTTCCTTCGTGTGATTTGCTAGTAGGTGGGTTTACTTGTATCGTACCCCCATTTTATATCTTGTATATTATTATTCTGTTGTATCTAGAAGTTCCATCAACCAAACATGTATTTATTTGAGATAGAGACCAGTGATGTTTATTCTTTCGACCTTAGAGTCGCGCGTTGTATTTCTGTGGTTTTCTTGTGGTTTTTGAGTTTCCTTTTGAATTTTGATCCTCGCCCTTGGCGTTGTATATTATATTGCTTGTGTGGTTGTGACCGTCGATTGACGAAGAGCTAGCTCCCGCTTGGGGATGCCTTTTTATTGATTTCGTATACTATTCATGTTGTATCCCATTTGGGGGCCAGTTTTTACAAAGGAGACTCTGCCGAAATTTTCGGGAAATTTTTGATGTTTTTAAAACCGCCTAATTCGGCTTATGCTATTGAAACTACTTACTTTAAGTTGGTTTTTCCTGCACTCTACATCTTTCTTGGTTTGGATTTCTGGGTTTTCGGTTTACTTAGATTACGTACGCCTCGAGACGTTCGTAGTTTAAGTGCCGGTCATGTTCCGTACTTTCGGGTCGTGACATGTAATGTCTATCATTGCTATATATTTATATATGATAACTATTTAGGCGTTGCTTATGTTTTACAGCCGCGCTAGCCCAGCCCCCGCTCTGTCGTTAGTTAAGTAACCTAACGGGTGATGACGGGGCCCCGTGGCGAATGCGAATGGCATAAGCGTACGTCATATTTTGGTTGTTTTCTGCAATGGTAGGATTAAATGATGGGACGCATTAAAAGAACTAATGCAAGAAAATAAACCAAGTAAAAGTCGATTGGAACACTTTGAAAACCACTCGGTTCTTTTCAAAACTAAAATTTTAAACACGGAGCTTGAACCACTCCTTTTAAAAGCTATCTCGTTCCATCGATTATATCAAGTTCACTACGTTCACGGTTTCGCCAAAACCATCCGTAGCCCTCCATTATTTCAGTTAAATATTCGGTAGTATTCAAGCTATGTATTTTGACCTCATGCCAAGGCATAGTGATTGGTAGCTGCCGGATATTTATCTGTTGCATAGATAGAATGCGTAGGTTTGAGACAGTCGTACTGCCATTTTGGCCTACGTCAAGGGTAGGTACGGGTGGGTTCAAATTAACCAGGATAATGATGGGAAGAACTTGACATGTGACTTATGACATTTTGACCTCACGCCAAGGTCATAAGAGCATGGGGAAAAAATCCACATCGGAAGTTTCATAAGTACTGAAATTTGCTAGCGCTGCATACCATCTGGAGTGTGATAATTCTGGTAGGATTCCTTCGGTTTTATCACGCGATGATATTTGGATCCCGATCCTACTGTGAGTATATGCTACTCCTCGGGAAAACTCTCACTTAACGATCAATGCTATAAACTTAGTAGGTGTCTAGAAAGGTGTTAGCGGGGCTACGCCCACAGGGAAAAAAGTTTACTTAATTTAGGAACTTCGCGAAAGCGTTGGAAAACCTCCCTCGAAGTACCGACACTGGCCTGGCTGAACGGTTAAGCAAGTATTGTACGGTGAGATTGATCCTGACTAATCCTTTCTTTAAGGTTTGAGAAGGGATTCGAGAGACAGTGGGAGCCATCCAGTTTAGACAAACTAAAAACCACTCTAAACTTGCAAGAGCATCATGCTAAAGTGTTTCTTTTCTCTCTCCTAATTGCAGCGACCATTCAACATGACCGGACTTAAGTTATTATTAGATAAAAACATATTGACAGGGCCAAACTACAAAGATTGGCTCAGGAATGTCAAGATGGCAATCACTTACGACAAGTTGGGGTATGTCCTTACCACCAAAGCTCCCCCTGTCCCAGGTCCAAAAACCAGTGTCGTAGATAGGGAAATCTACAAGACCTGGGAAATAGAATGCACGAAGGCCAGATGCCTCGTACATTCCTCAATGGACAACGAACATCAGAGGAGGCACGAGAATATGGACCTATAGTCCATATTTCTTCATACAAAAGAACTGTATGGAGAGCAGTCTCGTATCGCAAGATACGAAGTGTCGAAGAAGTTGTTTTTAGCAAGGTTGGCCGTCGGATCATCGGTAGCGGAACACGTGCTTAAGATGATTGGCTACATTGTGGAGCTAGCGGACCTTGGGACCACGTTGGAGAATGAACTCTATACTGATTTGATTCTCCAGTCCCTTCCTTCCACTTACGCCCAGTTTATTCTTAACTTCAACATGCAAGGAAAGGAGGTTAAACTTTCCGAGCTTCTGAACATGTTGAGGAGTGCTGAGGGCACCCTACAGAAGGGTAGGGAGACATCCACTTTGTTTGTAAGAGGATCTTCCTCTTCTAGGTCCAGGGCGAAAGCCAAGGGCAAGAAGAAGAAAGCCCCCGCCAAACCAAGAGGCGGTGTCGGTAAAGTGGATACGCAGGGAAAAGGTAAAGCAACAAAGATAGCGGGAAAGCTGGTGGGGAAAGAAGAATACTTCTATTGTCACAAAAGTGGTCACTGGAAACAGGATTGCAAGGCTTGGAAGGCCAGAACACAGGATTTGAAGCAAGTTGCAGCTTCAGCTTTAGGTGTGTATGTTATTGAAAACTGTCTATCAATAAACTCTACATCCTGGGTATTGGATACCGGATCAGGATCTCATATCTGTAATTCTTTGCAGGCGTTGAGAAAGCGTAGAGTTTTGATGGCAGCTGACATGACCCTAAGAGTTGCAAACGGTGCTAGCATGGATGCTGAGGCCGTGGGGGACTATCACCTGGGATTGTCTGATGGACACTTTTTGGTTTTACGTAGTTGTTATTACGTACCAAATGCAACCTGTAATATCATTTCTGTATCTTTATTATCTAAAGAAGGTTATGAATTTGCATTTGTAAGTAATGTAGTGAACATTCACCTTAATCAAGTTTTGATTGGGTCAGGTACATTGAACAACGGTATATACGTATTAAACCAGCCACAGATTTTCAATGTCCAGAATACACACAAAAGAAAGTCTCCAGAAATCGATAAAACTTTCTTATGGCATTGTAGACTGGGTCACATCAATGAGAGAAGGTTCACTAAGTTACACACAGAAGGATATTTGGATTCGTTCGAATATAAATCGTATGCAACTTGTCAATCCTGTCTCAAAGGAAAGATGACAAAGACTCCGTTCACTGGACACGGAGTAAGAGCGAGCGAGCTCTTGGGACTCGTACACAGCGACGTGTGCGGTCCAATGTCTACACATGCATGAAGCGGTTAGTCATACTTCATTACTTTTACGGATGATTTCTCAAGGTTCGGACATGTCTTCTTAATGAAGCATAAATCCGAAGCTTTTGATAAGTTCCAGGAATATAAGAATGAAGTAGAAAAACAAACAGGCAAAAGTATCAAGGCACTGAGATCTGATCGAGATGGTGAATACTTGAGTGCCGAGTTCCTGGGTTACTTAAAAGAGAATGGAATTCTCTCTCAGCTTACTCCTCCATACACTCTGCAACATAACGGTGTATCGGAGAGACGGAACCGAACCCTATTGGATATGGTACGGTCCATGATGAGTAACGCTGAGTTGCCGCGATCGTTCTGGGGATATGCGCTAAAAACAGCTGCATACCTTTTGAACTGTGTTCCCACTAAGACTGTGCCTACCACACCATATGAGTTATGGAGTGGGAAGAAACCCTATCTTCAATACTTGAAGATTTGGGGATGTCCAGCTTATGTCAAAAAGCAGCATGCGGACAAACTAGAGGAACGCTCAGTACTGTGCAAGTTTGTGGGATACCCAAAGAACTCCAGGGGGTATCTTTTCTATTACGCAGAGAAATAAAAAGTCCTTGTTTCCCGTAATGCCCATTTTCTGGAACATCAGTTCTTAGAAAAAGAAATAAGTGGGAGCGCAATAGAACAGGAAGAAATTCCAGAACCACAAGCTATTACTGAAAGCTTAGTAGAACCAGAGGGTTCGAAAGATCAGGATATTCCCCCGCCACTCCGCAGGAGTAGTAGGCAGTCTCATCCGCCCGAGAGATACTACGGTTTTCTCATTGACGGGGATAGAGAGGATTGCATCATAGACTTTGATGAGCCCACTATCTTCCAGCAAGCCATTCAGAGCGTCGACTCGGTAAAATGGCTGGATGCAATGCGGACCGAAATGGAGTCCATGTACACCAACAAAGTATGGACGTTGGACATTGCTCCAGATGGGGTAAAACTCGTAGGATGCAAGTGGATCTTCAAAAGGAAGATTGGTGTAGATGGACAGGTTGAGACCTATAAAGCTAGACTGGTAGCAAAGGGTTTTCGTCAGCGACCTGGTTTGGACTATGAAGAAACCTTTTCTCCAATAGCTATGCTGAAATCCATTCGGATCCTTCTTTCCATTGCTGCCTTCCACGATTATGAGATTTGGCAGATGGACATAAAGACAGCTTTTCTAAATGGACATTTAGAGGAGTGTGTCTATATGGATCAACCAGAGGGTTTCATTCAGAGTGGGAGCAGCGGAAAGGTGTGCAAGTTGCTTAAGTCCATTTATGGACTAAAGCAGGCATCGCGGAGTTGGAACATCTGTTTTGATGAGACGGTCAAGGAATTTGGCTTTATCAAAAATCCAGATGAACCATGCATCTATTGTAGATTTGTAGCGAGAACTGTAGTATTCCTCGTTTTATACGTGGATGACATTCTCTTAATAGGAAATGACATTCCTATGCAACAATCTGTCAAGGGGTTCTTGTCACACAGGTTCTCCATGAAAGACCTGGGTGATGCCTCATATATTCTGGGTATCCGGATCTACCGTGACAGATCCAAGGATATTAGGACTTTCACAGTCCTGGTACATCGACACCATACTGAAGAGATTCAGTATGGAAGATTCCAAGCGCGATAATCTACCGGCTTGTCACGGGATCACCCTCTCCAAAGAGATGTCTCCCAAGACTGATTTGGAGAGGGATCGCATGTCTATTATACCATACGCTTCTGCGGTAGGCTCTATAATGTATGCGATGTTGTGTACCAGACCGGATGTGGTTTATGCACTGAGTGTGGTAAGCAGGTATCAGTCAAACCCTGGGGAGAAACATTGGATAGCAGTAAAGAACATTCTTAAGTACCTGAGAAGGACTAAGGAGATGTTCTTGGTGTATGGCGGAAAAGACCTGCAGATTGAGGCTTTTGCTGACTCCAGCTTCCAGAGTGACAAGGATGATTCCAAGTCCATGTCGGGTTTTGTCTTTACCCTCAATGGAGGGACGGTGTGTTGGAAGAGCTCCAAACAGGAAACCGTTGCTGACTCGACTATGGAAGCGGAATACATCGTTGCATCTGATGCCGCAAAAGAAGCTGTCTGGATGAGAAAGTTCTTGAGAGAACTTCAGGTGGTTCCATCCATTGTTGACCCAATACCTCTGTATTGCGACAACAACGGGGCTATAGCTTTAGCGAAGGAACGCAGGTCCCATCAGAAATCCAGACACATCTTAAGGCGGTATCACCTGATCAGGGAGATCGTGGATCGCCAGGAGATCGAGGTTCGGAGGGTTGCTTCAGAAGATAACATAGCAGATCCATTCACCAAGGCCTTGCCCCAGACTCAGTTCGAGCGGCTGATCGAGATGATAGGTCTTCGATACGCCAGTACATGACCTCAGTGCAAGTGGGAGATTGTTAGTGTATATGCCCTAGAGGCCATTACTGTATCATACTAGTTTGTATATTACTTGATGGAAGCTTGGGATATTCACAGTTGTATAAACAATCTTGCTCGAAATGGTAGTATGCTACTTGGTTTGTTTCTGCTTTAATATGTGCATGTGTTTCTTTTAGCATATCGCTGATATACATATTAGTAGAGCCCTTAGGATCTTTGCTTGATTACCAGCGTTGTGATGGCGCTCACACTCGTGGGAGCTGGGTGATCTATAAGCACATCCTTATACAGGTCCCTAGTCGTTGGACTATCGAGACAGGGCATCGATACTCCGGAGTAGACTAGCGTATGCGCTTCTCATCCCAGCATGGGAGACGGTCTGTCCCACAGCCGTCAGTACGTCGTACTTGAGATAGTATGCGGGTGCTCGTTAGGTTACGAGTACACTGGACAGGACTCGTCGGGAACTGTTGGTTGGTATTATACCTATCGTCAGTTATCAGTTCCCAGGTGACATGAGTACAGCTTAGTCCGCTGACTTGACACTGTCACTTCGCCTCGAGTGTGTTCCCACTGCACTTTGATTGCTACCCTACCACGGCTCAAAGGAGTCGTGCAAACAGGTAGTTTTAGGGTGCAGTCCCGAAGCACTTGGAGGCAGTGACGGTTAGACAAGATTCGTCTCTCCCGGTATTGGGGGTTGACATCGCGCTGTGTCCAGGAGAGCCATTACACGAGTAGTCCCTGGCCAGGGCAAGCGAGATATACTGGTAGGTTTCCAGTGTTATCTCAGGGTGTTCTGGGCTACACTCCGACACGACTTGTACTGCTATTAGGGGACTGACGTTCACCACCCCCCTATGCCCGCCATGCGATGTATCAGACGAACAGACCGGACTGTACGGAGATTGTCACATACAGGCTCAGTAGGAGTTCAGATGGGGTTCACCTCGTCAGTCTTCTTATCGACATCTACCTGGGGACCGTTATGTACAGCTAGTGCCGCTTGCGGTCTGTGGTTAAACCCACTGCCAGCGTAGTGTCGAGTCTTTAGAGTCCCACACAGAGAGCTATTCGCCTTTAGGCAAAATGAGTAGAGGTCGAATGGTTTTGCGACAGGGTTCGTTCACATCTGTGCACTTGTGCACGTTTGCTGTCCGGACAGCTTATACTAGCGGGCTTTGGTTTAAGCCGGATCCTAGTATATGATTTGGGATTGGTTTTTCTCATTGTGTTCGTGTTCCTCGGATCACGAATACGGGTGCGTATGCACAGTTGCTTGAGACAGAGGGAGAGGACTTTGAATAGGGTTAATGACTATTGTCATTTGTATTAACCCTAATGATTATGTGTGTATTATTGTTAATTGATATTAGTTTAATAATTGTGCATGGTAATGGTGGTTGACCATTTGACCCACCTTGACTTGTTGACCTTGTTGACACTTTGACCATCATCATTTCATTTGGAAGATGCTCTTTGATCCTTGCAATTTGCGTTAAAAATGAAATGATAATGGTCATGTCTTGATTTAGCCATGACAATTATCTCACTAATTATCTAATTACAATAATTCACGTATATGAGAGAATGCTGTAGGGTGTTTTTCATCACCCCATTGAGATGGGAATACGCGCGCGCTTGTCAGGCGTACTACAGATTCCCCCGGCCTAGGGTAGGCCGGGGTTTAATGATTGTGGGGATCCGAATCTCCGGCAGCCGCGGACTAAGCTGCCGTTAATTACCCATCGCCTTTGGGGCGAGGGAACCTCCGATTAACGGGTTAAACTGGTCATGCGAACTCAATGTGCAGTATACGTGTGTTCAGTTCTGAAAGGGGGGTTTGGATATATCGGGAGCCACGCAGAGTTTTTACGGGGGTGTCGTGGAGTACGTGTATATATAAATTTGTATACATATGTATATGTGTATATATGTACACAAAAGAGGGGGAAAAGACATCCAAGGGATGCGCAGGTGCGCAAGCGCGCGCGCCACGTGTCGGCACGCGGGCGACTTGCGCACTTGCGCAGTTGCGCAAGCGCGCGCGCCACGTGTCGGCACGCGGGCGCCTTGCGCAACTGCGCAGGTGAGCAAGCGCGCGCGCCACGTGTCGGCACGCGGGCGACTTGCGCAGTTGCGCAAACGTGCACGCCACGTGTCGGCACGCGGGCGACTTGCGCACTTGCGCAGTTGCGCAAGCGCGCGCGCCACGTGTCGGCACGCGGGCGACTTGCGCACTTGCGCAGTTGCGCAAGCGCGCGCGCCACGTGTCGGCACGCGGGCGACTTGCGCACACAACAGGCTTTTAGCCTAAAAAGATTTCTCTGAAGAGAAATCAAAGAGGAGTTAGACTCCTGAGTGTTTTTTTTTGTTGGGTTAATGGAAGGGTTCTTCTTCTTCCTCCTGTTGCTTGCTGGATCTTGAAGATCAAGAGATGTAAAATCTCAAAATCTCTCCTTTTTAAGATCTGATGGCAGATCCAAGTTCCCCTTTGTAGGTTTTGTGGTGGAAAACTATTTAGTTTTGAAAAAGGAAGAGTAAAACTCTTGATTTAATTCAAGAGAAAGAAGAAGGTTTTGGAACCTTGAAGAAGGAAGAAAGAGCTCAGCTCTAATTTTTGTGGAGAGAATGAAAAAGTTGTTGAGATATTTCATTATCTTTGCCTTTATAGGCCATACATTTTACACATAGCCCCTTGGGCTTCACAAAAATGGCATTTTGCCTATCCCATGGCTCATGTGCCATTTCTTTTTGCACATAAGCCATGGGCTTTACAAAAATTTGGCCTTATGCCTATTTTTCTTACATTTATCCGAAAATAAAATAAAAGAAAATGCAACGAAATTATTTATTACAAAAATTTTATCTTGGCGTGGGGGAGGCCGGCCGCTTCATGTTCGGGCTCGACCCGGGCATGGGCCCACTGGATCTGGGCTTGGGCCCACTTGGCTTGGGGTTGACTTTGATTTTGACTTGGTCAACCGGGGTGTAAATTTTTACCCCAACAAATTGCCCCCCATCAATAAATGCACACCACATATGTAGGTCGTGTGCATGAAATTGATGGATCTTCTTTCACGTGGAGGCGACTTGATTTGGTTCCGGCTTTTTGGGAAGCTGGCACTGCCCTTTTTTTACGACATGGACGGTCGTTGCTTGACATGTCTCCGAGACGGAGTGTCCGTGATAGACGTTTTCCCTGGCCCGGAGTTATCTGGTTCCCGCTTTGTAGGAATCCTGCGCTGCCCTTTTTGCGACTTGGACGGTCGGTGCTGCCCTTTTAGCGACTTGGACGGTCGATACTGCCCTTTTAGCGACGTGGACGGTCGGTGCTGCCCTTTTAGCGACGTGGACGGTCGGTTCTGCCCTTTTTGCGACTTGGACAATCGGTTCTGCCCTTTTTGCGACTTGGACGGTCGGTGCTGCCATTTTTGCGACTTGGACGGTCGGTGCTGCCCTTTTAGCGACGTGGACGGTCGGTGCTGCCCTTTTAGCGACGTGGACGGTCGGTTCTGCCCTTTTTGCGACTTGGACGGTCGGTGCTGCCATTTTTGCGACTTGGACGGTCGGTGCTGCCCTTTTAGCGACGTGGACGGTCGGTTCTGCCCTTTTAGCGACGTGGACGGTCGATGCTGCCCTTTTAGCGACGTGGACGGTCGATGCTGCCATTTTTGCGACTTGGACGGTCGGTGCTGCCCTTTTAGCGACGTGGACGGTCGGTGCTGCCCTTTTAGCGACGTGGACGGTCGGTGCTGCCCTTTTAGCGACTTGGACGGTCGGTTCTGCCCTTTTAGCGACGTGGACGGTCGATGCTTGATTTGACTTGCTCTGCTTCTTGCAATGCCAGGGGTAGACTTGACTTGCTCCGCTTCTTGCGGTGTCGGAGTGGAAGTTGACTTGTTGATTTTGATTTGGGTTGACATCAGCATCGCTATACTGGAATATGGTACCAGGAGCGAATCATCATCTGTCATGGAGAGGATTTTAGGATTTTGGTTTTTGTTTGGCATCTGCATTGCTGCACTGGAATAATGCCAGGAGCAACTCATCATTTGCCCTGAGAGGATTTGGGAGAAATTGGGATTGTTTTACGCCCGTGGATTGTATACGGTTTTGCAGGATGTATGATCCAGACCGTAGGGCCGGAAAAAATTTTGGGACTTTGTCGGCGTCTGCATCGCTGCACTGGAATATGGTACCAGGAGCGACTCATCATTCGCCGTTGGGGTATGGGATTTGGAATTTGGTTGGCGTCTGCATCGCTGCACTGGAATATGGTACCAGGAGCGACTCACCATTCGCCATTTGGGGATTGGGGAGCGATGGCTTAGGAGACAGGTTTAGATCCCTATCGCCTAAGGCTTTTCAATTTTATGGGCCGTGAGGGTCCCATAAAAGCATTTCCTCCCTACGAGTTGTAAGGATCCCGCAGGTGTATTTTCTCCTTAAGAGTCGTGATGACTCCTAAGTGTGTTCCTTTATGAGTCGTAAGGATCTCACAAAGGTTTGTTCTCCTCATATATCGTGAGGACACATGAGTGGGTCTTATCAATGGAGCATCATTCCCAAAGCGGAGACCGGCCGCGTAACTGGTGATTACGGTGGGGCATGGGTATGATGAGAATTATTTGAGCCCGTGGATTGTATACGATGGTCAATTTGGGGACCCACCGTAGGGCCGGAGAATTTTGAGAAATTGGATTTTGGTTGGCGTCTGCATCGCTGCACTGGAATATGGTACCAGGAGCGACTCATCATTCGCCGTTTGGGGACTTGGAATTTGGATCTTGTTTGGCATCAGCATTGCTGCACTGGAATAATGCCAGGAGCAACTCATCATTTGCCATGGGAGGACTTGGGATTTGGGTTTTGGTCGGCATCAGCACCGCTAACACTGAAGCGAAATGCCAGGAGCGACTCATCATTTGCCGTTGCCCGTTGGGGAACGATGGCTTAGGAGACAGGTTTGGGTCCCTATCACCTAAGGCTTTTCAATTTTACGGGCCGTGAGGGTCCCATAAAAGCATTTTCTCCCTACGAGTCGTAAGGATCCCGCAGGTGTATTTTTCTCCTTAGGAATCGTGAGGATTCCTAAGTGTGTTGCTCCTTTGTGAGTCGTAAGGATCTCACGCAGGGGTTTTCTTCTCACAAGGTCGAAAGGACTTTGCGAGTGTATTTCATCTCTTTTCACGAATTTGCGCCCCTTTCGGGTTTTCACAGACTCGCCGGTAGTCCTGCTGTTTTTACTCACGGAGCCCTTTCGGGTTTTCATCCGTGCCCATTTTGCTTGTGGACATACCGTTTATTTCTTCTTCCTTTTTTTTTCATTTTTCTTTTTTTTTTTTACAAAATTTTGCCGCTGGTGGGACTTTTAAAGTAGTCTTACCGGCAAGATTTGGGAAAAATAGGGGTCATTTACGCCCGTGGATTGTATACGGTTTTGCAGGATGTCTGATCCAGACCGTAGGGCCGATGTGCTCAATTCGCCTGCGACTTGGAGCATTCATGTGTAGTATTTCTTGAGATATCGGCCATTGATGGGTGGCATGGGCCTTTCTCCCTCGGCACTTATTAGTTGGTAGGATCCTCCGTCGAACACTTTCTCGATGACGTATGGTCCTTCCCAGTTCGGCTCGAATTTTCCCTTGGCATGTCGATTGGGGATGATCGGTCTTTTGAGGACCAACACCAATTCACCTTTCTTGAAAGCGCGGAGACGGGTTATCTTGTCATAGGCCCGTGACATTTGGGCTCGGTATAGCTCCAGATTTTGCTGCACCGCGAGCCTCTTTTCTTCGAGGGCATCGAGTTCTTCAAGTCGAAGGAGCACGTTTTCTTCCTCCGTCAACTCATGTTGGACGGCCATTCTTAAGCTTGGAACTTCAACTTCGAGGGGGAGGACCGCCTCCACTCCGAAGAGCAATGAGTATGGAGTGGACTGAGTTGGAGTACGGTGTGTGGTACGATATGCCCACAACGCCTCGTGAAGTTTGAGATTCCAGTCTCTCTTGTTGGCTGAAGCATTTTTCCTCAGGAGCTTGCATAGAGTCTTATTGAAGGCTTCGGCTAGCCCGTTGGCTCTTGGATTATAGATGGAGGAATATCTCCAGTCTATCTTGTGCTGAGTAGCGAACCTTGAGACATTGAAGCTCTTGAAAGAAGGCCCGTTGTCAGAAATGATTCTTCTTGGTGTACCGAAGCGGTATAGAATATTATGCTGGAAGAATGTCAGAATATCCTTTGTCTTAACTTCTTTTAGCGGGACAGCTTCAGCCCATCTGGAGAAGTAGTCTGTTGCGGCCAGTATAAACCGATGGCCTTTGGATGACGGAGGATCAATTGGGCCAACAATGTCGGTGCCCCAGACTTCGAAGGGCCACGACGCCACTGTAGGATGCAATGGATTGGGATGCTTGTGAATAAAATCACCGTGAATTTGGCAGATATAACATTTATTTGCATGCTCTCCGCAATCCCGTATCATGGTGGGCCAGTAATACCCAAGCCGTTTGATTTGAAGTCGCATCTTGGGGCCAGATTGGTGAGCACCGCAAACGCCCGAGTGGACATCTTTCATGACCTTTTGGGCTTCGGCCAATGACAGACACCTGAGCCATAGTTGGTCGTATGACCTGCGGTATAACGTGTCATTTACAAACACGTATCGGAGAGCTCTTTTCTTTAGCTGAATCCTCGCAGATTTTTCTTCGGGCAGCTTGTCGTATCGGAGGTACTCTATGAAGGGTTCTCTCCAATCGGGCTCGTCTTGGATGATCGAAGCTTCTTCCGCAGGACTGCTCTTCTGTTCCGCGCTTTCCTCTTCTCGTAGAGAGACTGGGGGTAGAATTTGTCGGCTCCTGACTGTGATCAGAATTTCGTCCATGTCAGGATCAGCCAGCTCCTTGGCTAGGCGAGCGAGTATATCGGCTTTTCCGTTCAATGCTCTAGGGACACTTGTTAGTTCGATATGAGTGAACCGTTTCATGAGTTCCACCACCCGGCTTCTGTATCGAGCCAACTCGGGTTTGTATATCTTATAGTCGCCGCTTACTTGGTTGACGACAAGCTGGGAGTCACCGTAAACTCGTAGCCGAAGGATTTCCATTTCTATGGCGAGTTCCAAACCAGCTATCAGAGCTTCATACTCAGCTTCATTGTTTGTCCGAGGCTCGGTGAGAGCAAAAGAACGCCGTAGGGTTCCCATTGATGGTGTGATGAACACCAATCCTATCCCTGCTTTTATCTCCGGGATGCTTGATTTACTGGAGGTCCTTATTGACGAGGCTCCATCGAAGTAGAGCTCCCAACATGGCTCATCTTCCTCGAGGTGCAGCACTTGTTCATCGGGTAACTCACAATTTAGCGGCGACCCTTCTGGTATGGGATGAGCGGCGAGAAAGTCTGCAATAGCTTGCCCTTTTACTGCTTTCTGAGGGGTATAAACTATGTCAAACTCAAGTAGCATGACAGCCCATCTTGCCATCCTGCCGGCCAGGCTTGCTTTGGTCATCAAGTGTTTGAGCGGGTCGACCTTGGAGATCAGCATAACCCGATGAGCCAGCAGGTAGTGCCTCAGCTTCTTCACAGCAAATATCAGAGCCAGGCATTGCTTTTCGATTGGGGAATAGTTGTGTTCCGCCCCGACTAGAGTTCGACTGAGGTAGTAGAGGGCATTTTCCTTTCCCTCCTCGTTATTCTGGGCGAGGAGCGCACCGAGTGACTCATCTAGCGCGGCAGTGTAGAGAATCAACGGTTTATTTGGAATGGGAGCAGCCAGCACTGGAGGGTGCAACAAGTATTGTTTGATGCTTTCGAACGCTGCTTGACATTCGGCATCCCAGATAAAAGGAGCTCCTTTCTTCATGAGCTTTGAGAAGGGCCTACATCTCCCCGATAAATTTGAGATAAACCTCCGTATATAAGCAAGCTTGCCTTGAAAGGATCTTAGCTGCGTCAGACTCTTCGGAGGGGGCATCTCCATGATGGCCTTTATCTTCGACGGGTCAACTTCGATCCCTCGATGTCGGACTATGAAGCCCAGAAATTTTCCCGATGACACGCCAAAAGCACACTTCAGAGGGTTCATCTTCAGATCATATTCCCTCAGTCTGGTGAGAACGGTCCTGAGATCTTGGATATGATCGGCCTTGGCTTTAGTCTTGACGACCAGATCATCAACATAACATTCGACGACTTTATGGATTAGGTCATCAAAGATATTAGTCATCGCCCTTTGATATGTAGCACCTGCGTTCTTCAGTCCGAATGGCATTACCTTGTAGCAATATATTCCGATCGGGGTTCGAAATGCTGTGTGCTTCTCATCCTCAGGCGACATCTTGATCTGATTATATCCAGACGAGCCGTCCATAAAGGTGAACAGCTCGTAATTTGAGGTGTCATCGACCATCATTTCCATGACCGGTAGCGGGAAGTCATCTTTAAGACATGCCTTATTGAGGTCCCTGAAATCGACACAGACTCGGATCTGCCCATTTTTCTTCTTCACTGGGACTATGCATGCGATCCAGTCTGCATATTTCTCTTCCCTGATGAAGCCGGCATCGATGAGTTTCTTGGTTTCCTCAATGACCTTTTCTTCCAACTCCCTTCTCATTCTTCGAGGAGCTTGTTTGACTGGCTTAGCATCAGGAGATATAGCCAACTTATGTACGGCCACTTCAGGGGAAAGGCCAGGCATTTCTTTGTATGTCCACGCGAAGCAGTCGACGAACTCATGCAGTAGGGCGATTATCTGCGCTTTCATTTCCTCTGACAAGAGCGAGCTGATGTAGGTCGGCCTTGGATTATCGGGCGTTCCTAAGTCAATCTCGGTTAGCTCGTCAAAGGTTGCTTGTCCGCCATCTTCGAGCTCTTGAGGAGCTTCTTCTGGCTCGGCTATCTCGTCGTCATCATTTGATCTTTCGCTGGCCTCACCAACATGGATCATGTAGCACGTTTTGGAATCAGGTTGAATGTAGCCTATGCCCCGTCTATCTGGAATTCGTCCATCGATGAGTGCTCGGACCTGGGGCGGATGCCATAGGCCTTCGTAAAACTTTGCTTCGGACTCCGTTTGATATAACCGGCATCCGCACTTCTTAAAGTATTCCCGCATCTCGGGCGCATAGTATCTGGGATTGAGGACGGCTCTTATGCCTCTCTCATATGGAAGGCACGCAACAGACAAATCGTCCGGGTGCGCAACGGGGTTTGACCCATAAAACAGGATGCCTTTCTGTCCATTATTCCTCCCGGGAACGTAGAAAGTCTTCAGATGGTCCACGGTGGAGACTGATAACGCATCGAGCTCTTTGTACATCTGCTCTGGTACCCTTGTCACGGCTAGGGACCCTTCTGCAACTTCGAAGGTCTCTCGTAGTTTCTCTTGTTGCATAGGGGTCCAATCTGCATCGCTGTTGCACGGCAGGTCCTCTTCCTCCGACTCTTCAGTGTCGCTGCCAAGATGAGGGCGGACTTTGCTGCTAGGTGGGCCTTCAGTAACAGATTCGTCTGTATCGCTGACGAAACGAGGACGAGTTTTACGGGAGGACGGGCTTCCAGCGTCGGACTCGTCAGTGTCGCTACCGAAATGCGGGCGCACTTGGGTGTTTTTGCTCTTGAAAGTGACAGCCGGCGCAGATTTGCTTTTGAGTCTTGGGGCCGGTCTATCCTCAGTCAGTTGTGGGTTAGCATTTTGGTGGTTCATAAAGTACCGAGAATCTTCATAGCGGACTTCATGCACACCGAACGGCTGGATGTCTCCGTCAATGCGTCTTTCTTCGCCATTTTTGGTATACTTCATGCATTGATGGAGAGTTGACGGAATGATGCCATAATCGTGGAGCCATGGCCGTCCCAAGAGAATCTTATAAGACGTGTCGGCATCGATCACGTATATCTTAGCTTCAGTTTGCAGATCCCCGAATTTGATTGGCAGAGCTATAGACCCGAGAACTTGCTGGCAATTTTGGTTGAAGCCTTGAATGACAATCCTTTCCCTTGACAGGTGTCGGACGTCCATCGACAAACTCTTCAGCGTTCGCAAGTTCATGATGTTCACTGAGGACCCCGGATCAATCAATATACGATTAATTCGATCTCCGTCGCTGTACCCGGTCACGTAAAGCGGCCGATTATGCTCAGCCGTTCCCAGTAGCAAGTCTTCATCCTTAAATGTGACTGCGGCAGCATGCAAAGCGTGCTGGGCGTCTTTCATATTAATTTCCGCAAAGTGAGCCTGATACCGCTCGGGGTTTTGTAGAGCATGGATGAGAACGTCTCTAAGCTCCTTAGATAGGACCAAGGCGTCGTAGATGCTCAGGAGAGATGGAAGCTTCCGGAGATGTGCCAAGACATTATAGTCCACCGAGGAAGGACTTATGTTTTCATCGGCCGGTTCTCTGCCATCTTCTTCATTAGCGACATGTTTTTCCTTCCCTTTTGGGGCGTTGCCCTGATTTTGCGGTAGAGCCCTGCCGCTTCTGAGTTGGATTTGATTGGCCTTTGTGGTGAGCTCCTCGTCCTCTTCCGGAAAACAGAGATCATCCTCAGAGTCGCTGCCAAGATGGATGGCGTAGCAGGTCACTACTGGAATTTCTTCATTGGAGTCTTCTTCTAACTCCTCCAGAATTTCGGCCGCTTGTACAGGGAAGAACTCCTTCAATTGAATCAATGTTCTTTCCTTTTGCTCATATTCTTCGAGGGAATCGATATACTTTTGAATGGTCGATCTCCCTGCAGACTCTTTTTCGCGCCGAGCTGCACTTTTCTTCTTCTTGAGCTTCTTGGATTTTGAGCCTGATGGAGCCGCATAGGCAGCTGGACTGGTAGGCTTCTTCTGTCCTTCCCATTCCATCCTGGGCTCTTTCTGAAGTAGCTTTAGCATCTTCTTCGTCTTATTAGATATGTGCATACTCCACGGAGGCCGCGATGAGTCAGTTTCGTTTGTCAGGGCAGCGGGTTCGGCTGTCTGCTCCCAGAAGGCTTCAGCTTCCGTCTGTATAAAGTTGGCGGTTGCAACTTGATTGTTCACCAACACGCTTTTGGACAGCTCGATCTCTCCAGCCTTGTACTGCTTCTCGACCCAGTCCTTGAAGATATAGCAATCCTCGATCGCATGGCTCACTACTCGGTGGTACGGGCAATACAGGGGATTGTCGGTCATTTTTGCTTCTTGGGGTCTTTTCGACTCCAGCAGTTGTAGGCCATTGTTCAAGGCATCTTTAAATATCTTGCGGACCTTGTCCCTTCTGAAAGGGTAAACCTTGTTCTTTTTCTCCTCTAGGGAAGGCCCATCTTCTCCCAGCAATGGCTTTCGAGACCGGTTGGTTTTGGATTCGCCCGCCCTTCGCTTTTCTTCATTGTCGGAGGCATTGAAGACATTGGTACTGCTGGAACTCCCGCTTCTACGGTTGTCGTCCCGCTTGCTTTTCCAGGTTTTGTCTCTCTGAGAGTCTGGCGGGGACTCTTGCTTCGAGCGTTCCAGCATTTGGACTTTCTTGGTTAGCTCCTGAAACGTCTTGAGGCCCGCTGTACACAAGAAGGGGACCATCCAATTGCTGAGGTTCCCAATAAGAAGGCTGACGGACTGGTCCTGCTCCAGCGGCGGTTCGCATTTGACCGTGAGATTACGCCATCGGGCGATAAAGTCGGTGTTGCTTTCATTCTTCCCCGGCTTGGTCCTCACAAGGTCGGCAATGGAGATTTTATCACTGACGCTCATGAATCTTTGCCGGAACAGAGACTCCATTTGGGCAAAGGTAATGACGGACCCGTCCGGTATACTCGCATACCAGTCGAAGGCGACGCCGGTCAGGCTGTTGACAAACTGACGAAGAAGGAGCGCGTCATTGCCCCCTGTATTTCCGCACGATGCTTTGAAGTGGGCGACGTGCTGATTTGCATTCCCCGTTCCATCAAATCTTCCGAACTTAGGAATGACGTAGCCGCTTGGGAACTCAATCAGATCGTACTGCGCGGGGTATGGCCGCCCACTACTGCCGATTTCTTTCTGAGCTTCAGCTTCGGCCACCAATGTTTTAACCTTGCTGGTGACCAAATCCATTATCCGATCCTGTGTTAACGGGATAGTGCTATCTGGGGCCAAGGCGTCCCCAGAAGCGGAGTGTGGCCGGCTTTCATGTGGCTCGACCAGTCTTGGACCCGAAGGAACAGGCATTGGCTGCCTCGGATTGTCCTCACCCGGCTGATTAGTAGCGGCTTGCGCTTGATTAGGAGGCGCTCGAGCAATTTGAGCCGTAAGCTGCATCACCACATTCGTTAAGTCGTCAATCTTCGAATAGAGCTTGGCCATCTCTTTATCTTTGCTCCTGAGCTGTTTTCGAAGCTCTTGAAGCAGCTCTTGCTCCGCAGTCCTAGGGCGGAAAGTCGGCTCTTCCTCGCTGTCCGAGCTTGACTCTGCATGGACCGAGGGGTCTTTCTGCCTATCATCCTCATCGAGAGGGTTTTCTTCATCCAGCAGGGGCGGCTGTTCTTGGGCAGCGGCAACCACATTCGGGCTAGATTGAGCTTGGGATGTGGTGGCCCCATCCTTGCTTTTGCTGCGAAGGTTGTCGCTGGGGCGTCCTCCCGCCATATAGACCGTATGGATGATATATCCGGCCGTCTTTCTATCATTGGCAGTTGATTTCGTGGATCGCTGTCTTGACCCCCTTGTTTCGGTAGCTGGTAGTCGATTGAAGGCGTCTGGCTTAACCAGTTTCTTGAATGGTGCTGGCGCTTCTTTTCTGGGTTTTCCCCGCTGCTTTCGTGCGGCACAGAGTGCTTCATAGACTCTTGATGAGACAGTGTCATACTTTTTCTGTTGGGGCCGGGACACGTCTCTTTGCGGCACTGTTCGGACTGCTGTCTTCTTGATTCTGGCGGTCATGGCATTGTTCTGAACCCACTTTAGAGGCTCGAAGGAATTGCTGATTCTTACGTCCGACTCAGCCGTCGTCGCGGGGCAACTCTGCACTTGGAACTTCACACGATTCCATTTGGCCGATGCCTTGGCCCTTTTGTTGGCTCGATACCTGAGCCGCTTCTGCCTTAACTTTTCTGTTCTAAGCACCTTGCAAACTTCGGCTTTCTGGGAAGACGCCGCATACCGGTTGATGGAGGGCCTTGGAGATACGCCCGATTGTGCATTTGTTGGAGTCATCGCCTGAGCTCGTCCGCGACATTTGTTGTTGCCCTTTGCACCAGAAGTCTTGCCCCCAGCTAGAGCGTCAGGGAATCGTTCAGACACCATCTTAAGTTTCGGTTGTGGTGCCTTAGCAATCACAACATTCGGCCTCTTGCCCCTTGGGACCGGCTTGACCACCTGTTCCGCCGGGGTTTCCGCCAGATGAGCACTTCCAGCAGGGTAGATGATGACGGAGCCAAACTGGCGGGGCGGTTCCTCCCATTGTCGACTGAGGCTTGCGGGGAGAACCACACGAGCGTTGATCTTGACCACGTACGGAATCGGGGTCGCTTTGGAAGTTGAATTCGTCTGGGAAGACATTGTCGTTGAAGGTTGATTGCTGCACGGAAAAAAAACATCATTTCAGTATAGGCAATCGATATGTATATTGATTGAGTTCGTATGAACGTTTAACCCGAAATATGGAAGGAGAGATTGGTCCCACCGGGCGTGCCAGAGTCTGTAGGGTGTTTTTCGTCACCCCATTGAGATGGGAATACGCGCGCGCTTGTCAGGCGTACTACAGATCCCCCCGGCCTAGGGTAGGCCGGGGTTTAATGATTGTGGGGATCCGAATCTCCGGCAGCCGCGGACTAAGCTGCCGTTAATTACCCATCGCCTTTGGGGCGAGGGAACCTCCGATTAACGGGTTAAACTGGTCATGCGAACTCAATGTGCAGTATACGTGTGTTCAGTTCTGAAAGGGGGGTTTGGATATATCGGGAGCCACGCAGAGTTTTTTTCTAACAGGGACAGTGTCGTGGAGTACGTGTATATATAAATTTGTATACATATGTATATGTGTATATATGTACACAAAAGAGGGGGAAAAGACATCCAAGGGATGCGCAGGTGCGCAAGCGCGCGCGCCACGTGTCGGCACGCGGGCGACTTGCGCACTTGCGCAGTTGCGCAAGCGCGCGCGCCACGTGTCGGCACGCGGGCGACTTGCGCAACTGCGCAGGTGCGCAAGCGCGCGCGCCACGTGTCGGCACGCGGGCGACTTGCGCAACTGCGCAGTTGCGCAAGCGCGCGCGCCACGTGTCGGCACGTGGGCGACTTGCGCACTTGCGCAGTTGCGCAAGCGCGCGCGCCACGTGTCGGCACGCGGGCGACTTGCGCACACAACAGGCTTTTAGCCTAAAAAGATTTCTCTGAAGAGAAATCAAAGAGGAGTTAGACTCCTGAGTGTTTTTTTTTGTTGGGTTAATGGAAGGGTTCTTCTTCTTCCTCCTGTTGCTTGCTGGATCTTGAAGATCAAGAGATGTAAAATCTCAAAATCTCTCCTTTTTAAGATCTGATGGCAGATCCAAGTTCCCCTTTGTGGGTTTTGTGGTGGAAAACTATTTAGTTTTGAAAAAGGAAGAGTAAAACTCTTGATTTAATTCAAGAGAAAGAAGAAGGTTTTGGAACCTTGAAGAAGGAAGAAAGAGCTCAGCTCTAATTTTTGTGGAGAGAATGAAAAAGTTGTTGAGATATTTCATTATCTTTGCCTTTATAGGCCATACATTTTATACATAGCCCCTTGGGCTTCACAAAAATGGCATTTTGCCTATCCCATGGCTCATGTGCCATTTCTTTTTGCACATAAGCCATGGGCTTTACAAAAATTTGGCCTTATGCCTATTTTTCTTACATTTATCCGAAAATAAAATAAAAGAAAATGCAACAAAATTATTTATTACAAAAATTTTATCTTGGCGTGGGGGAGGCCGGCCGCTTCATGTTCGGGCTCGACCCGGGCATGGGCCCACTGGATCTGGGCTTGGGCCCACTTGGCTTGGGGTTGACTTTGATTTTGACTTGGTCAACCGGGGTGTAAATTTTTACCCCAACAAATGCTTCATATTATTCTCTCATTCTATCATTTACTTTCTCTCTCTTGTTCTTCCTCTCCCTCAAGCTCTCCCCTCTCATGTGTTGAGAAACACTTGAGCTTGAGAAAACCCTTTCTTGATAATCTCTACTCTCATCTAGGGTTCAAGTATTAGCACTTCTTACACCCTAGTTACTTCTAGCTTTGAGTTGAAGCCAAAGGTCGAGGCTTTCGGGTGGATCTTTCTTCGACGTGAGAAGACGACTAAGGTGACCTCCTCCCACCACTCCAAGGAGCAAGGAGAGAAGGACATAAGGCCCAAGGTATAACTTTTCTAGCACTTAGCTAGTTTCTAGATAGCTTTAGCTTGTTTTTGTTTAGCAAAGATCCTTCATAGGCTAGTCCATGTTGCCTAAGCTCAAAAAAATTCGATTTTTATTCCGTTTTCCACCTCCCCGCAAGTACCGGGGTGGGCAACGCGGACTTACACAGTAATGGCCTCTAGGGCATACATATAACTAACAATCTTCCACTTGCACTAGGGCCATCTGTAGCAGTGGTTGTAGTTTCTCATACTCAACCATCCCAGAAAAGTCTCTCTCCGGGAAAAAGGCCTTTGTGAGTGGATCCGCCGTGTTGTCCTCTGAGTCTACTCTCCTAACCTCGATCACCCTGGAGATCAACTATCTCCATGATTAGGTGATGCTGCCTCAGAATATGTCTGGGTCACTGATGGGATTGGGGTTCCTGGGCCAAAGCCACACTTCCATTGTCACACAATGGTATGAACCTAGTTCATCTCATGAACTAATATACACCCAAACTGCCTCTTTGGTAGTATCTTTGATAGCGATGTCATCAGCCTTTATCGTCTAGTTTGCCACGGTATCTCGCTTGGAACTCTTCCAACATACCGTCCCTCCACTGAGGGTAAAGACAATGCCTGCGACTGACATTCAGTCGTCCTTTTCACCCTGGAACTTTTCCAGTGATTCTCCCCAGGATCAACTGATACCATCTTACTGCAACTAGTGAGAATCCTAACATCCATTTAGATCTATCTCATATATCCAAAACCAAGGATTTAGGAGGTATCATTTTGATCCTATATGGAGAATCCATGTGATAATAGGAGATTGACCGAGCGTAGCATAGGAAACTCTTTTCCTATCAAGAGTATGTTGTCCACGTACAACACGAGGATGACCACCTTACTCTCTACTACCTTTTTGCATATACAAGATTCATCTACCATTTTGATGAAGTCAAACTCTTTGACTACCATATCAAAACAGATGTTCCAACTCCGCGATGCCTGCTTTATTCTGTAAAGCAACTTGCTCATGTTTCCGCTGCTCCAACTTTTTACGAAGCCCTCTGGCTGTGTACTTATAGACGTTCTCTTCTAAATCAGTATTTAGAAAAATAGTCACGACACCCAACCACCAGATATCGTAGTCATGGTATATAGCAATGTTAAGTAGGATCCGAATGGACTTAAGCATAGCCACTGGAAAAGGTTTCATCATTATCCACGCCTGGTCGATGACGAAAAACTTTAACAAGTCTCAACTTTTCCATCTATACCAAGTAATCTTCTCAAGATATACTTGCTCCTGATGAGTATTTAACCCTTCAGAAATAGTAACCAAAGTCCATACTTTGTTGGTGTACATTGATTCCATCTCAGATTGCTAAGCATCCATCCATTCTTACAGAGTCCCCACTCTTGATGGCCTGCTCGAAACTAGTTGGGTCATCATCTCATGATGCAATCCTCGCTCCCACTGTCATAGAGAAACCGAAGTATCTCTCAGGTAGGTGAGGAACCCTGCTAGATCAGCGATGAGGCTGAAGTTCGTCGGAGACTATCGAATCCTTTGGTTCTATCAAATCATCAGCTGTAGTTTGTATAGCTGGAACTCCTTCCAGTACTACAGAACTGACCTTGCCTCGATCTTGTCCGGATTTTGCTTTTGACATAGGCCGGACAATCCCAAATCTTAACTTATTTAAGAGATAGGCTCTTCCCATACCATATCTCATATGGAGTGGTAGGCAGTGATCTGATTCGAACCTAATTCAATAGGTATGCAGCTTCTTAAGTGCATAACCCCCAAAATGAAATAGGTAACTCAGCAGTTCTCATCATAGAGCGCACCATATCATATAGGGTGTGACTGCTCCACCCCGATACACCATTGTGTTGTGGTGTATACAGAGGAGAACACTGAGAGAGAATCTCATTCTCCTTTAGAATAGTCCAAGAATTCCATGCACAAGTATTCTCCTCCCTGATCTTATCATAGGACATAATACTTATACCTATATTTGGTTCTCTACTTCTGGCTTATATTCGGTGATTATCTCAAAAGTTTCGGACTTGTGTTTCAACAGGAACATATGTCTGAATCTAGAGAGATCATCAGTGAATATAATGAAGTACAAAGAACCAGTCCTGGTATATGTAGACTGGGGACCTTTATACATCACTATATATCAGTCCCAAGAGTTCACTAACACTTTCTCTGTTTCGAGTAAACAGAGCTATGGTCATCTTATCTTTGTGACATGATGGGCAAGTTTCACAAGATATAAATTCAAACTGATTTAAATATGCATCTAAATGTAATTTTAACTAGTCGGGTCACATTGATATGACCTAGTCTACAATACCTCAAGAAGGAATCGTTCAATTCTGAACTCTTCCGCTTGTGTGTGTTCTGCACGTTAAGAACTGTGGTCTGATTTAGAATGTATATGCTTTTAGATAACGTGCCTGAACCGATGTCACGACCCGAAAGAGCACGTGACTGGCCCTTGAATCCTATGAAGTCTATCGGACTCCATCTGATCCAAGTAAGCCAAAAGCTCAGAAATCTAAAACCATTTAAAGAGTAAATAAGGAAAAATGGTTTTGAAAAGTAAAGAAATCATGTTTCGAAAATCAAAGTTTTTAAATAACTAAGCCGAATGTGTATTTTTAAAATGTGTAACCTTTCCTGAAAATTTCGGCAGAGTTTCCTTTGTAAAAACTGGCCCCAAACGGGGTACAACAAGAATAATATATATGAGATGATAAAAGGCATCCCCAAGCGGGAGCTAGCTCTTCGTCAATCGACGGTCACAACCACGTAAGCAATAATAATATACAACGCCAAAGGGCGAGAATCAAAACCCAAAAAGAAACTCAAAACAGCCAGAAAACCGTAATACTACAAGCGCGACTCTAAGGTCGAAATAATACAACACTGTTTTCTAAGTCTGAAGCAATATACAAGTTTTGGTTGATGGAAATTCTAGATACAATAAATAATACATGAACAATGGCGGTTCTGATACAAAAGAACCCACCTACCCAAGCAAATCACCCATAAGGAAGCAGTGTGCCAGAAATGCCGCTATGGAATCTGTACGGCAAACCTGCAAGAACTGGGGCACAACGGGGGTGAGTTGCCAACTCGTGAATAGAAAATATCTACAAGCAGAGATCGAATGCATGACCTATCCTAGGTCAATACGATCAGATATAAATAAACCTCAATATGAATAAAGCTGAAGCATGCTAAACTGGCAATGAAATCTCTATACATGAGTGTAGTGCCAAGTGCTCGTGCTAATGCCTCAGGTAATAGCATGTCATGAATATGAGGTATAGTCAATGTAATCAAATCTGCACACACGTGGAGCCCGTCCACTCGTCACCCACTGACAATAACCACCATGCATGTAAATATCATGAATCATGTGCATGGGAATAATATGAGGATATAACTATCTGTGTCCCTCGCGACACGTCAAAATCATAGAACCAGAGTGCCCAGCAGCGGCACTCGAAAACATCATGAAAACTGTGCCCAGCATCGGCACGTAAATCCTCATATATCGAGCTCCGTCAGTCCTGATCGGCCCTCGGGCTCTGTCTGCGGTATCGGCCCTCGGCCCCGGCAGTATGCCCAAACCATCTATCGACTCTGGTCGGTATCCTCCGGATAACCGCCAGGTCCAACCAATCACCGGTAGGTACTCGCCCGCCTCTAGGCTCAATCGGCAAAGCTCATCGATCATCTTGCCGAGGGGAACCATACCGGGTCCACCATGTACCCGCAATCGGCTCGTCCACTCCTCGATTTGGGTTTCACATGTCGCTCTCAGCACCGAGAAAACACATGGTGGACGCACTGAAATATCATATCAAGGGTAACCGGGTTTTTAAAGCAATGACATATTCTCTTTTGAAACATCCTCGGTTCCCAAATCCAGAAATATCATAGAAACGACATATCTCAATGCGTATAATCAAAGAGCATGAAGTATGCGACATAAAAAGGAAAGTATGCATATCATCATGTCATACAAGGATCATATGCTGAATGCAATAGTACTACAGTGTAGTGGCATGGCAATTATCGATGATGAGTGTGTGAGCCGGCAAAAAGTGTACATGGAACATAAGCATCATCGATAATGGTGCTGGTGTCCTAGCAGCATGACTGAAATATAACCACAGTACAAGCGATGCAATGCAAATAGAAGGAATATGCGGAAACGAATAATCAACGCAAAAGTACAGAACCTGCCCCAATAGATATGTCATGCAACCTTGCCTTTTGAAATAAGACGAATCAGGGCTTTTGGTAAAATAAGGGTTACGGTGTTTTAAGAAAAGATGCATCATTTGAAAATATCCGTATAACCCTTCTGCCTATCATTAAAATATCCCCGATTCGTTAGTTTGAAAAAGGTATGACTCGGTCTAGTCTAATGTCTACTAAGTAATCTAGACAGGAGGGGTATGAAACCACCTAATCTGAGTCAATATATATAGATATGATAGTCGGTGATCTCGCCTCAATAACATATCGTAAGATATCCTCGAGTCATGAGTGCGGATCTATCATCAATACCGGCTCGTACGGTAAATCGTCGTACGGCATCGCAATAACTGGGTAGGGGTCAATATCATACTATCTCATCACATATCGGGTATCACTTATCATCAGAGCGCACAATCTGGGGTACTACTCTAAGTCTAGTACAAATCGATACCATCTATAAAAATATGAATGCGGGTAAAGCACATGTCCAAAGGCCCGCTAAAACTATCATATCGCACCTCAAAGACAAGCTAAGTCATATTGCCGATCTCACGGCCTCACATCAAGTATCATCTCAAACCCACGTATCATCTTCAAATCCCGTATATAAACACATAGTCCCATACCCATGTGTAGATATACGCACCATCATATGCGCACAGATATATGAAAGAATGTATGCAAGTATGTGTGTATGTGTGAGTGTGGGTGCAACCACTATCCTAGGGTTTCACACTACTCAACCAATACATTCTTATCATCAAAATACCATTATTACCATCAATAACCCTAAACAACACATAATAAATATACGTGTGTATACGTATTCGTATACATCACCACGGACTGCGGGGGTGCTATACGCCATCCACCCGACTTCTCCCCGTAGATATAAATCTACTCACCTTGCTTTTCATGTGTCGGTGCCGATGTCGCCATCTTCATCTTCTTTGCCTCAACCTCTCGTAGGGTACCTACAAGTATATCACAACGCTAAAGCATATGAAAACCACATCGGAAACCAAAATAGCACACGCTACCCGCATAGGTAAAAACCTATCGACTCACATGTAAACACGTTCAATATCCACTTGTCGTTGACGTCCAAACGCCACCCGACAGGAATGAATCACCAAATACCAAAATCCATGCTAAATCAAGTCGTAAACCATGCACCAACATAGGAAAATCAACCCAGATTTCACCCTAGATGGAATCAGTCAAAACTAGACATACCCAGGATCAAAACTAGAGGAAATGTGGCCATGCACAGAAAACGAGGCAAATCCGCCCTGCTCTGGCCGTAAATTGCGGCCAGAATGGAATAATTGGCGGCCTCGTGAAGGAGTTGAAGGCTAGGGTTTAGGGTGGTGTTTCATTAGTGCCTGCACATCTCACTGTCAACTCAATTTTATTTTTGGGGCCTCGGGGTGATAGCAGATTCCATAAAACAGTCCCAGATTTCCAGTTTTCCCCGATATCGGTTCCGTAATTCCGTATTCTGTTTACAAGTTCAGGTTAGGGTTCAAATTAGCATCACACAAGGGATTCTAAGGTCACCTCAATCCTCAATTTCATCTTAAGTTTCAGTTTTACCCTAAACCCTAACTTGATGTTTCACAAATCCACCACACAACACCATATCGATACAAAACTAGTATGGATACAGAAGGAATTGAAATACAACTCTATAGGTGCAGAAATTACCTTCTTTGGCAACTCAAGAAAATTCTTGAGTTGCTCAAAGTCCTCCAAATCCAATCTTGCTAGGTTCAATGTGAAGCTAGTGAGCTCGGGAACACTTTTTGTGAAGTGGGAATGAGGTTTTGGCTTTGTTTTCATGATGGATCTAGGGTTTTAGCGAAGAGGGTGAGAGAGTGAGGAAGCGGGCAGCAGCTCCATAGGAGAGGGAGAGAGAAATGAGAAGGGAATGATGGGGGCATGGCTTCAAAAGGTGGGGTTGACCTATACCTACCCTCTCTCTCTCACCATCCCATTTCCTTTTCCTTTTCTTTTCTTTTCTAACACTTCTCACTTGAATAGTGAACCCAAAAGAAAACCATGGCAAAAGAAATGTAACACAAGTGTAACAAGTGTGGAAAATGATATGTGCACATTTTTGCACAAAAAAGCTAAAAATCCAATTAGCGATTTTTTTATCGCGATTAGCACTAAATTAGCATATAACAAATCTTAAAACTTTAAAATGGCATAATTCCACAAAATACCTTATTTTAGAATTTTCCAAAATTTTTCCCATTTATTTGTATTTAATTATACCAGAATATTAAAATATTCATTAAAATAATATTAAATTATAAAATTTCCCAAAAATCATATTTTATTATTTTGAAGACGTTACAATCTACACCCCTTAAAGAAATTCGGTCCCCGAATTTAACTTTAAAACCCCCAAATGCTGAAATATTTCAATACAATTTCTAAGTCATCGGGGCTCCGAAATCATCTATACATAAAACATCATTGCGCAATGCATGCGCATGAGTAATGAGCAGATAACCCAAAATCGAAACTCCGTCAAGCATCCCGCAATCATCGGAGTCATGGTAAAGACACAATGTTAAATCCAATAGAAAATCAATATGATATAAATCAGAACTATACATGTAGACATCCAATCTATACATGTGAATAGCTGATGAAAATGCATGCCCAAACTTTTAAGTTGCTGTGCGATGCGCGCAACACTGCACAGTGGCGGACGTTTTTCATAAGAAAATAACTATATATGTGTATATATATATATATCCTTTGTTTAATACGTACGTTCCGCCATTTTGAAAACAATTTAGAAGGGTTTCCTGTTTTTAAAACGTTCCGTGTCATATCGGACACGTAGGTATAAATACACCGAGACTATAGCTCGCTCTTGGAAATCCCTTCGAACTATCAATGCATGCAAAATATATCCAGGTACTGTCCTCTGACTAGTCCTGCTCAGTATGAAAACAAATATCCAACATCATAAAATATACTGCTCCAAAAGGAATAAATCCCAAAAATGCACATAACACCACCCTGTGCGTCTGGTGCGCACGGGAATCAAAATCCATATATGTGCTAAACAGGTGCACAAAACAACATCTAGGTGCAACGGATGTGCACGAAGCATCTGTCATAGGCAACGTATGTGCCTGACAGCCAAAAATCCGGTGCATCTGACATGCACGAAGAAATCTCGATTTAGCGCATCGGGTGTGCACCAAATCGTATCTCAAAACATGCGCCCAACATGCGCGAAAATCCAAATCGGTGCATCCATCATGCACGAATGAAAATCTAAAACCTGCGCACTCAATATGCACGGAATCACAAAAATCCAATAGCAACGCCGAATATGCGTAAGTCCAGTCAAACACACGGAGTGCAAGAATCCACATCAATATCACAATCAGAATCGACATACCGAAAGGCATCAAATCGAAGTCAGGTGCAACCGTAATGCACAAAATATAAATCCGGTGCAACAAAGGCACGAATATAAAGCTGATGCGGTAAACGCAAGAAACATAAAACTGGTGCGACAAACACACGAAGTATAGAACTGGTGCATCCCATGCACAAATACCAAGCAATAATCTCAAATACGTAAGCAGCAACACTAAGTGTACCCAAATATGAAGAAAATCATAAACGTGTGCAACTGCATGCGCCGAACATATATCAATGCACTACAAGCACATATAAGCTATACCGAGTGCAAAATCGAAATACCAAAAGTACATGAAACCATGCTGGAAGCGTAAATCAAATCACCGGCATAAAATAGGCATGAAATCACAATCAATACCTCAAGAGTAATAATGATGCGCCAGGTATAATTGCCCAATAAGTGCAACCATGGTGCACGAAAACAGAAATCATGGAACTCGGTCATCAAAACCAATCATGCAAATGGATTGCCAAAATACCGAAATCCCAAAGTGACAGATACGTGATAGTCGAATCACAAAATCATAAATCATAAATACTGTCGTCGGTACATCCTTCTTCAGGGTCGAGAAGGTACCGGAACATCCGATGCTGGCGGCGCAAGATATCTACTTGCTTCTTGCTCGCGGCTGGCGTCCTCTACCTCTGGTTCCTGATCTTTCCTGTAGCTTACCAATCTCGCAATCCATCGGCTCATCGGCCCGGTCAGGTGTGCTGACAGGAACGATTCCGTTCTGGCACTTCTTGGTAATCTCTCGGTCAATCCTCACGACTGCTCGTAAAGCAATATGTCACTGGCGTCAGCCTCCGGCTCTCTGAATGCACATCACACGTCTGATCCTGGGTGCAAACGTCATTGTAGCGGTGTCCTGGAAGGAATCCTGCTCAAAGTCTCTGCCGATCTTGCCTATGCCGATCTGTACGGAGGCTGGTACTCTTGCATAGTCTTTTCTCGTTCAATAGACATCTGTGTCCTCAGCACATCATTTCCTCGGGAATTGGTCGCATCCCAACGCCTCTGTAAGCATATCAGGCCTATGGTCTCGACGGGAGGTAATGACAGCTCATCAGCGTCTCGCACGAACCTCTTGTCTCGCTTGTCTGTATCATCGTCCATTTCGACATCGCGTCTCTATCTGCGCACCGCAATGCCTTCGGCTACGGTCCATCCGAAGTCCCTCACGCAGACTCGAAATCATAACTAGGTATCTTCCTGACTCAGTAGAAGATATCTAGCCGAACACGTCCTCAGCGTGCATGCCACATCACTGATGTCAGCGGAGTGGAACGTCATCTCGTCGAAACCTCGTGCGAATTCTTTACTCCACCTTGCTCCAATATCGACTGATTCGGACTCATCTCATCGTGGCTACACAGACTGCGCTCCGACGGCTATGTTCGGATCTGGAGTCTCCCAAGCAGTGTCACATCACATGATATCCGAATGATGTCAAATCATCCGATCGACTCGTCAGAACCTCACAATCCCCCAAGAGCTCAACATCTCGGGTACAGTTTAATAGTATCGAGTACATGCCACAGCGTCGGTGGTCCAGCCGTAGAAGGGCAAACCCAAGCCTCACTAATGGCGCCGCGGAACCGCCGCAAACCCTAAGGTTCAAAGGCTTTCACACGGTCATTAAGTCGAGTTAGGGTTTCATTCTTCTAGAGGGTCCATAGAATCACCTGCATGTCTTTCCGTATACTTTAAACTTGGAAAATAGGCTTCTGACATTCGATCGTCTCAATCGACTCTCAACGAACCTGCGTGAAGTCGCCTCTAGCTGGAATCAATCTACCTGATGACCTCGCATCGGGGTAAGCGAACGAACCACATGTCCTAGTCATTCATCTTCGGTGGCTAGCGACTCACTATCATATCTCCAAGAACATGCCCATGCTGCAGTAGCTCCAATCATCTGGGCGATATCTCATTATTAGCATCAACAACTGGCTCCTTTGTCTATACGCTAAATAGCGCCTCAATCACCCTGGATAAGCGATAACATCAACGGTCATCATAACCTGGCTGGCCTCTATCAGTGGCTCAAACCTCCTGTACCAACCGGTACATCCGAAAAATCTCGCAACAGCGATCTGTCAAACGCCCAAAGTGCGGAAACACAATAAGACGACGCCTCAATATGCAATCGTATGCCTCGGTAATCACGCCCTGGTCAGTCCTCGTCCACGACGAGCTCATGCTGACAACTCGAGCCGTAGCTCACTCTGCCCATGCAATCGCGGCAGCAAAACCATAACCAGTATCGATGAAGATAGATCATAGGAAGGAATATAATGCAGTGCAAGGAAATGTACAACCT
Source organism: Agapanthus africanus (assembly GCA_030015575.1). Classification (NCBI taxonomy): domain Eukaryota; kingdom Viridiplantae; phylum Streptophyta; class Magnoliopsida; order Asparagales; family Amaryllidaceae; genus Agapanthus; species Agapanthus africanus. The sequence continues at coordinate 621,146,681 of CM057341.1, forward strand.
AAGGTTTCTTAAGCGGAGTGGCGTGTCGTAAGTATGCCGCGGAACATACCAACGGTACGTCACTCTACTTTAGTCACCTATTCCATCAACCAAGGGTCATCCTACGCGAAGAAAGTTCGGGTCTAATACCCCCTCGACCAAGTCTAAGTTCCGTAAGGTAAAGCCTAAGTTCCGTATATAGATAACGCCCTAGGCTCCACATAGTCAAACTTAGACTCGAACCAAGGTCAACCTAACGCTCTGATACCAACTTTGTCACGACCCGAAAGAGCACGTGACTGGCCCTTGAATCCTATGAAGTCTATCGGACTCCATCTGATCCAAGTAAGCCAAAAGCCCAGAAATCTAAAACCATTTAAAGAGTAAATAAGGAAAAATGGTTTTGAAAAGTAAAGAAATCATGTTTCGAAAATCAAAGTTTTTAAATAACTAAGCCGAATGTGTATTTTTAAAATGTGTAAGCTTTCCTGAAAATTTCGGCAGAGTTTCCTTTGTAAAAACTGGCCCCAAACGGGGTACAACAAGAATAATATATATGAGATGATAAAAGGCATCCCCAAGCGGGAGCTAGCTCTTCGTCAATCGACGGTCACAACCACGCAAGCAATAATAATATACAACGCCAAAGGGCGAGGATCAAAACCCAAAAAGAAACTCAAAACAGCCAGAAAACCGTAATACTACAAGCGCGACTCTAAGGTCGAAATAATACAACACTGTTTTCTAAGTCTGAAGCAATATACAAGTTTTGGTTGATGGAAATTCTAGATAAAATAAATAATACATGAACAATGGCGGTTCTGATACAAAAGAACCCACCTACCCAAGCAAATCACCCATAAGGAAGCAGTGTGCCAGAAATGCCGCTATGGAATCTGTACGGCAAACCTGCAAGAACTGGGGCACAACGGGGGTGAGTTGCCAACTCGTGAATAGAAAATATCTACAAGCAGAGATCGAATGCATGACCTATCCTAGGTCAATACGATCAGATATAAATAAACCTCAATATGAATAAAGCTGAAGCATGCTAAACTGGCAATGAAATCTCTATACATGAGTGTAGTGCCAAGTGCTCGTGCTAATGCCTCAGGTAATAGCATGTCATGAATATGAGGTATAGTCAATGTAATCAAATCTGCACACACGTGGAGCCCGTCCACTCGTCACCCACTGACAATAACCACCATGCATGTAAATATCATGAATCATGTGCATGGGAATAATATGAGGATATAACTATCTGTGTCCCTCGCGACACGTCAAAATCATGGAACCAGAGTGCCCAGCATCGGCACTCGAAAACATCATGAAAACTGTGCCCAGCATCGGCACGTAAATCCTCATATATCGGGCTCCGTCGGTCCGGATCGGCCCTCGGGCTCTGTCTGCGGTATCGGCCCTCGGCCCCGGCAGTATGCCCAAACCATCTATCGACTCTGGTCGGTATCCTCCGGATAACCGCCAGGTCCAACCAATCACCGGTAGGTACTCGCCCGCCTCCAGGCTCAATCGGCAAAGCTCATCGATCATCTTGCCGAGGGGAACCATACCGGGTCCACAATGTACCCGCAATCGGCTCGTCCACTCCTCGATTCGGGTTTCACATGTCGCTCTCAGCACCGAGAAAACACATGGTGGACGCACTGAAATATCATATCAAGGGTAACCGGGTTTTTAAAGCAATGACATATTCTCTTTTGAAACATCCCCGGTTCCCAAATCCAGAAATATCATAGAAACGACATATCTCAATGCGTATAATCAAAGAGCATGAAGTATGCGACATAAAAAGGAAAGTATGCATATCATCATGTCACACAAGGATCATATACTGAATGCAATAGTACTACAGTGTAGTGGCATGGCAATTATCGATGATGAGTGTGTGAGCCGGCAACAAGTGTACGTGGAACATAAGCATCATCGATAATGGTGCTGGTGTCCTAGCAGCATGACTGAAATATAACCACAGTACAAGCGATGCAATGCAAATAGCAGGAATATGCGGAAACGAATAATCAACGCAAAAGTACAGAACCTGCCCCAATTGATATGTCATGCAACCTTGCCTTTTGAAATAAGACGAATCAGGGCTTTTGGTAAAATAAGGGTTACGGTGTTTTAAGAAAAGATGCATCATTTGAAAATATCCGTATAACCCTTCTGCCTATCTTTAAAATATCCCCGATTCGTTAGTTTGAAAAAGGTATGACTCGGTCTAGTCTAATGTCTACTAAGTAATCTAGACAGGAGGGGTATGAAACCACCTAATCTGAGTCAATATATATAGATATGATAGTCGGTGATCTCGCCTCAATAACATATCGTAAGATATCCTCGAGTCATGAGTGCGGATCTATCATCAATACCGGCTCGTACGGTAAATCGTCGTACGGCATCCCAATAACTGGGTAGGGGTCAATATCACACTATCTCATCACATATCGGGTATCACTTATCATCAGATCGCACAATCTGGGGTACTACTCTAAGTCTAGTACAAATCGATACCATCTATAAAAATATGAATGCGGGTAAAGCACATGTCCAAAGGCCCGCTAAAACTATCATATCGCACCTCAAAGACAAGCTAAGTCACATTGCCGATCTCACGGCCTCACATCAAGTATCATCTCAAACCCACGTATCATCTTCAAATCCCGTATATAAACACATAGTCCCATACCCATGTGTAGATATACGCATCATCATATGCGCACAGATATATGAAAGAATGTATGCAAGTATGTGTGTATGTGTGAGTGTGGGTGCAACCACTATCCTAGGGTTTCGCACTACTCAACCAATACATTCTTATCATCAAAATACCATTATTACCATCAATAACCCTAAACAACACATAATAAATATACGTGTGTATACGTATTCGTATACATCACCATGGACTGCGGGGGTGCTATACGCCATCCACCCGACTTCTCCCCGTAGATATAAATCTACTCACCTTGCTTTTCATGTGTCGGTGCCGATGTCGCCATCTTCATCTTCTTTGCCTCAACCTCTCGTAGGGTACCTACAAGTATATCACAACGCTAAAGCACATGAAAACCACATCGGAAACCAAAATAGCACACGCTACCCGCATAGGTAAAAACCTATCGACTCACATGTAAACACGTTCAATATCCACTTGTCGTTGACGTCCAAACGCCACCCGACTGGAATGAATCACCAAATACCAAAATCCATGCTAAATCAAGTCGTAAACCATGCACCAACATAGGAAAATCAACCCAGATTTCACCCTAGATGGAATCAGTCAAAACTAGACATACCCAGGGTCAAAACTAGAGGAAATGGGGCTATGGACAGAAAACGAGGCAAATCCGCCCTGCTCTGGCCGCAAATTGCGGCCAGAATGGAATAATTGGCGGCCTCGTGAAGGAGTTGAAGGCTAGGGTTTGGGGTGGTGGTTCATTAGTGCCTGCACATCTCACTGTCAACTCAATTTTATTTTTGGGGCCTCGGGGTGATAGCAGATTCCATAAAACAGTCCCAGATTTCCAGTTTTCCCCGATATCGGTTCCGTAATTCCGTATTCTGTTTACAAGTTCAGGTTAGGGTTCAAATTAGCATCACACAAGGGATTCTAAGGTCACCTCAATCCTCAATTTCATCTTAAGTTTCAGTTTTACCCTAAACCCTAACTTGATGTTTCACAAATCCACCACACAACACCATATCGATACAAAACTAGTATGGATACAGAAGGAATTGAAATACTACTCTATAGGTGCAGAAATTACCTTCTTTGGCAACTCAAGAAAATTCTTGAGTTGCTCAAAGTCCTCCAAATCCAATCTTGCTAGGTTCAATGTGAAGCTAGTGAGCTCGGGAACACTTTTTGTGAAGTGGGAATGAGGTTTTGGCTTTGTTTTCATGATGGATCTAAGGTTTTAGTGAAGAGGGTGAGAGAGTGAGGAAGAGGGCAGCAGCTCCATAGGAGCGGGAGAGAGAAATGAGAAGGGAATGATGGGGGCATGGCTTCAAAAGGTGGGGTTGACCTATACCTACCCTCTCTCTCTCACCATCCCATTTCCTTTTCCTTTTCTTTTCTTTTCTAACACTTCTCACTTGAATAGTGAACCCAAAAGAAAACCATGGCAAAAGAAATGTAACACAAGTGTAACAAGTGTGGAAAATGATATGTGCACATTTTTGCACAAAAAAGCTAAAAATCCAATTAGCGATTTTTTTATCGCGATTAGCACTAAATTAGCATATAACAAATCTTAAAACTTTAAAATGGCATAATTCCACAAAATACCTTATTTTATAATTTTCCAAAATTTTTCCCATTTATTTGTATTTAATTATACCGGAATATTAAAATATTCATTAAAATAATATTAAATTATAAAATTTCCCAAAAATCATATTTTATTATTTTGAAGACGTTACAACCGATCAACTCTTGATATAGGATATGTGCAAAACATTATCCAACAATACAAAATTATATTCTTCTTTAGTAAATAAAGAGACTGATATGATGTTGTATATCAGGTTCGGTATCTAATAACATTCATTCAAAATCAGTGTATTTTGGTAATACAGGGTGATAGTGACCAACAGACTTGGCTGCAACACTTGCACCGTTTTCTGTCTCATGAAACTTATCACCCGTTCTCAGTTCTCTACCTTTCTGTAGCCCTATGTAACAGATTACATATATGGGATCCTGATCCGGTATCAAATACCCAGGACGTAGAGGATACAGAGAAACAGGTCTTTGTAATGAACACACCCGAAGGAGATGCATCTCATGCACTTTCTTCGTTCGGGCGGCATGGGAATCCTGATATTCCCCTATTTCCTGCTCAGTCTTATAACAATTATAAGTTGGAGCGGGACCAACGTTCCCCAGCTCAGTATAACAAGCAGGTTCGATCAATACATCCATATTATTATCTTGATTAAGGCGTGATATGGTCGCTACTTGGAGAGAGAGAGAAGAAAACACTCTGCGTGCGCTCTTGCAAGATTAGATTGGTTATTTATTTTATCTAATCAGGATGGCTCCCACTGTTTTTATCAAATCTTCCATCAAACCCTAAAAGGAAAGACTAGCCGGGATTAATTACACTCTACAAGTTCGCCAATCTTTCAGCCAGGCCAGTGCCGGTACTTTGAGGTAGGTTCCTCGTGCTTTCGCACGGACCTAATTAAAGTAAACCTCGTTTTCCTAGGGGCGTAACCCCGTTGACACCTTTCTAGACACCTACTTGATCGGCTAATTGGAAAGTGCAAAACTCTCCCAGGAGTAACAATTACTCGCAGTGGGTATCGGGATCCAACTATCATATAGAAGTTATGCAATCTCATTGCAAATTTCAACACTTGAAACTCCCGATAATGGTTTTTACCCCTAGCACTTATGACCTTGGCTAAGGTCAACAAATCATAAGCATTTGTCAAGCTCTACCCGTCATTTCGTGATTAATTAGACCCACCCACATGACTCTTGGCTAAGGTCAACAAAGCCACATGACTGTCCAAACTAATCGCATCATATGTTATGTAAGAAGACATCACTTAGCTACCGTACACTACGCCTCGGCTATGGTCGACAAACGCAGCACGAATGCTAAGTACTCTACTTTCTAAAATGACGGAGGGTTGCGGATGGTTTTTAAGAAAACCTTTAACGCTTTGAACTTGATCTCGTTGTAGAATGAAATGGTTTTAAAATGGAGTGCTTTTGAGGCATTTGCTAGTCTCGCTAAAGTGGTCACTCCCGGTGAAGGGATCTCGGCTCTTTCCTCGTCGAAAGAGTTGCAGGATATTCACAATACCACTATGCAAAGCAAGAACAAGAAAAGCAGTAAAAAGACAAACCGAACGTTTTAGCATCTGCTAGTTATTGCTAAAGAGGTCACTCCCGGTGAAGGGATCGTCGGCTATTTAGTTATCGAATAAGGTGCTGGATGTTCTACAAGGAACACCGCTATGCAAAGCAACAACTAGAGCTACCTAATTTTATTTTTTGAAATTCGATTCCACAACATCTTTTAGGTTTATTTTCTTTCATTAATCACATTAATGAATGTCCCATCATTTAAGTCCACCTAAACATCACAGATAAATACAACGTACACTTATGCCATCCGCATTCGCCTCAATGTCCCGTCTACACCGTTAGGTTAGGTAACTAACGGCAGAGCGGGGCAGGGCCAGCGCGGGTGTAAAACATATGAAACGTCTATATAATATATCATATATACTATATACAATATCTATCTGAACAAATCACATGATCACATCACAGATAACGCAGCAGAAAAATATCATATGAAATAGTGGATATACTAGGACGTCCGTGTTTTATTTTGAGCCTGTATAAAACACGGATTGCACGGTCGTGATGAATAGCCAATCGCACACCCCTAGACCCCTACGAGAGCGGCAAGCAACCCTACCAATTCTAGAGTTAGGAGACCCGGACTCGACTCCTCGAGATGGTCTCCTACTGGACCCTAGAACCCGGTTACTGTGCGGAAAAGTAAATAATATACAATGGTGACATCATCCTCAACCCGGAAGTGCCCCAATAAAAGAATATTACATACAATGAATTTTACATGATTGAAAAAGAAAAAAAACTCCCATCTCACATAAAAAACCCCGGCTATTCAAACACGACGATCCAATATATCAGTAACACATAATATCGCATGTCATCAATGTAAGTAAATATGCCCATCCCAATTATCGTTGACAAATAGCAACGAAACCGGCGATATCACATATTACACTTACGGTCGCAGAAAAAAAGTGTAAAACTACAACAGTTGGAATCCGCAACCTGCATAGACATCGCATGCCTAACCAAATGAATTCCTTAGACATCGCATGCCTACCAATTATAAACCCCGCATTTTAGTCTCATCATCGAAAACACTTTTCAATATCAAGTCGGGCAATTCTACAAGATTCCCGATATCCTGAATGAATGCACATCGCAAACTTTAGTAGACGGCCGCACCCCCGATACCGTCGACGAAGTGCACTAAGGCGGAACACCGCTGCCGCGAGCACCCGAAAGGATGCTTTTGGCGACGGGGTTCTCCTACAGTCACTTAGTCGGGGCTATGGGGTGTAGCTGTTTATTAAGTTTACCCGACGAGTATCCGCGTACGCAACGTGATTGCGATGGACTTTTGATCACATCAAAATCCCGTGGCAACCGATCAAGTGAGACTAAATTGCTATATTTATAACATTCAAATCAGTTATCTCATAACTACTTGTGCATTCCAAATATTATATCACATTCCAGATAAATAGACAATGTTAAACTTTCCGATCGAATAATCAAACACCCAAGTTTTCCCAATAGCTCAACACTTGAAATAAGTTTAAAAACATCCCTTTCATGCCACAGTACCAATGGTCCAGCCGTAGAAGGGTCAAGCCAACACCTCACATGTGGCACGCCGTACTGCCCCAAAATCTAAGGTTCAAAAGGCAGTTCAAGACGGTCACATAATCGAGTTAAGGTTTGTTTTCTTCTAGAGGGTCCATCGTGTTACTTGCACTACTTAGACATTCTTAAACTACGGAAAAATCCAACACATGGAAATTTTCCGGCAGGGGAAAATGTGAGATATTGATATCCGGTCGAACATTTTAACACGTTTTAAAATAACCGGAAAAACAAAATAAACAAAGTTAAATAATCCGATCGAATCACCGAGTCCCCAATACAACCCAGAAAACTCAACTCTTGAGTATAAATTAAAAATACCCAGAAAACACAGGAATCACATAGGGACATTACTGTGCAAACAGTGATGAAATAAGCAATATTATGGCCGCGGAACCACCGCGCCACCTAGGGTACGGCCGCGGTTCCGCGGCTCCTTAATCGATTTGAGGTCACGTGCTGCACAGTAATTCCTAGAAAACCTTACTTAATTTTCTGAGAATTTTTAATCAGGAAAATCCGCAGTTTTAAAAAATGTACAGAGAAGGGTGTAGTTTATGGTTTCGGGGTTCGATCTGGTTTCTAACTTCGTCTACACTTCGTCTAAAGCTCTAGCTAGGCTCCGATACCACTGTAGGGTTCCTAGGCACACTCATGAGATTCTACAAGGCATCAACCATGCCAAAATCAAATATTTATGTGCCGAACAACCCTATGCAAGATCGTATACTAGAGGTAAGGCGAAACTAAAAGCAAGCAAACTACTTTGCTACTAAGTGAATGGGAATACAACCTTTGTAGATCCGGTCCTTTACTTCTAAAGCTCCGTGTTGACGTCTCTTCGCTGCGATCATCGGGATCCCGGACCCTAGCGATGGTTTCATCGGAGAAATGAGCGGGCTAGGTCGTTGACTTCGAGGCCGAAGATGATCTACGTCGGGGAGACTCAAACTCAAGCTATTCCTTCACTTAGTCAAGAACTTTGTGAAGAGAACACCCATTACCACATGGCAAGTAGTAGAGGATGAAGAAATAGGAAGTGGGTTCACTTTAGAATTTTTTTTCTCACACTTTTTCTCACGGCACCATTGGAGCTAGCAAGCTTTTTATGGAGCTTGATGAAGAAGAAGAAGAAGAAAGAATAAAGAAAGATAAATCCAAATGAAACTTATCCTTTAAATTATGGCACCATGGTTGAGTTATGACCTCATGCTTAACTCATGTTGAGAATTAACCAAAGTATTAAGTTAAGGGTTGGGTTAACTAATATCCTAAGGAAATGACAAAAGAGTTGACTTTGTCAATGTTTCTTCAAGCTTCTTCAACCTTGATAATTTTGACCAAGTTTAATTCTTTTGTTAAATCTTAAGATAAAATATGAACCCTAATCTTAAACCTAATCTTGGTATAAGTCTCATACACACAACTTGTATGTATCATCAAGCATGATACAAACATGTACACTTGCATATATCACAGATAAACAATGTGCACAATCTAGTGAGAAAATCAATCTTAAGTGAACCAATACTAGTTAATGTAAAGTAATATATCAAATATATAATTATACATTAAATCATTAAATCAACACATGATTTAATGATCCGGTCATATTGCATATAACCGACTAATATCAATAGTAACAACTTACCGAATCAACACTTGATCCGATAACCCGGTTTTATCGCATACAACCGATCAATGTCACAAATCACGAGAATAAAATACAGTATCACATACCGGTATTATTCTTGGTCCTGCACATATCTCATATGCGCTCCAATTTCATTTCACTTGAGCCAGGAAACCCCTTTGTAGGACTCTAAAGACTCGTCAATACGCCGGCAGTAGGTGGTGATCATATCAATCACCCACAAGCCGCAAGCGGTCTGCTAAACGTAACGGCCACCCAGGTATTGAGCGATCAGAAGATCAACGAGCAAGCCTGCTCACACTCATGTGAATCCAACCAGTAACACTTACCGCACTGTCCGGTCTGTTCTTCTGATATGTCGCATATCTCGCCTAGGGGTGGTAAACGTCAGACCCCAGTAGCTTGATAAGTCATGCCGATGTAACGTCCATAACAAGCGTGAAACTATTGATAATACTTACCAGTAAATTAGTGCAACCCTGGCCAGGAATTTCCAGTTATGGCCAGTCGAGCATAGCGCAACATCAACCACCAATACCGGGAGAGACGAATCCCCTCCTATCGCTCATTGCCTCCATGTGAATCGGGACTGTACCCAAAAAACACCTATTTGCACGACTCAGTAGAGCTGTGGTAGGGTAGAAATCAAAGCACGGTGGGAGACACAAAAGACTCTATGACGATCTCGGGTCAACACACTAAGCTGTACCAGTGTCACCAGAGAACTGCCATCTGACGTGAGGTATAATACCATATGGGAGTTCTCGACGAGTCCGTTCAGTGTACCCAGTCTCCACTGAGTACCCGCATACCGTCTCTGATGTCAAACACCAATGGATATGGGATCATCCATCGCCCATCACATGGATCGAGAAGATATACGCTAGTCTACTCTGGAATATCGATACCCTGTCTCGATATTCCTACGACTAGGAACATTGAAGGATGTACTCATGGACTATCCAGGCCCCACTAGTATGATCTACATCATAGTCCAGGAAGTCGAGTACAAATCCTAAGGGCTTTATCAACATGTAACAGAGAGACAGAAAGTATACATGTTAAAATAAAGAGCAACCAGATAGCGTACTATCATGTCGAGCAAGAAAGTCCTACCTATATATGTCCCAGCATCCACTATAATATACATCTCATGTACAGTAATGGCCTCTAGGGCATACATATAACTAACACTTTCGGGTATCGTCGTACCAACAGATGATGGATTTGAATGCGTCCATGGCCGCCCTCATACAAGCTAGTGACCTGGTAGCTAGTTTCCAACTAGCTCCACATTTTCCACTGTATGATGAGGCGATAGGACAGATTGTGGAATTGAGTGGTGAGAGTGAGCTGTACACCCTTCCAAATCAAACCTACCCATTGCAACTTGAATCCCACAACTCCGGTCTTGAATGTCTATTAAGTGTCCCAAATGATTTACCAATTAATGATTTAATGTTTAATGAGTTGTGTGACTTTGTAGTGTTTGATTTACCCGATTGTGAAGGGTCCATTCCAAGTGAAACCTATCCCAATCCTGTTGACCTCTACACCTCCACTCTAGAACCTGAATTGATTAAAATCCATGCTTTTAATGAGGTGTTTGAGAATATTGATTTTCACTTGATTGAGGATATCGTCGCTGGGGATATTTCGGATGATGAACCCGCAGATTTGGATGAGTTTTTCTCTCTCCAATTCATCATCCTGAGTCGTTAACTGTTTTTCCCGAACTTCATTTGCGTCTTGATTTTGATGATGAATGCATGGAAAAGCTGAATTTTGAGGAGACTTTTAAGGATAGCTTTGAGGATGAAACAGTTCTAGTTGAGGAGTCGGATTTTCCAATTCATCCTATCACTTTCATTTACTATGTACACCCTCCTGAACCATTAACCGACAACCTTCCTCGATCACTTACCTCCATCCTTTCCATCGTTCCGACCTTGCAAGACACCGTACCACTTTCAATTCTTATGTCTGGTTTACCAAGTTCGGTGTACCCATGTTTTCTCACGAATCTTGAGGGATTTGACCCCATTTCTCGATGGGTTAATAGATTGGTACAATCGCTTGTTACACATCGGTCGTCACAAATTGTAGTAATTTATTCACTCCATTTCCACCCTCAAGTTCGTATTCCACTTCTTTCTCTCTTCCGCTATTCTTCTCCTCATATACTGGGACGGTATACCGCTTCTATTCGCATACAGTCGCGTGTATTCTCTTTTTATTTCCTCTCCTCCTTCTTTGACCAACCTGCACATTATAACGATAAAATCTTTGAATAGTCGGTGCTCACTTTTGGCCTGTGTAAGGCCCTGTATAGCTTCATAATGTTCTCTTTTCCCCGTAATCCTGAACTTCACCTCTTAAACAGTGGAAACACTATTTCACTTAAATCTGGGAGGAACCTTTTTGTGTATAATTTTTTTCGCTTTTTATTTTGTATAAAATTTCCTTTATGGACCGCCGACAATTTTTACCCTCTTGGTGTAGCCTGACAGTAAGGGCACTGTCAAGTTTAAGTTTGGGGCTGCGCTCGGTAAGCTTTCTTACTTCGCATTCAGATGTATATTTAGTTTTTGCATACTCATTTAAAAACCCATTAAAATCGAAAATTTTCACAAAAATATAAAAACTTTGTCGTCAAGTTAGCTAATAGGTTAACTTAGATTTTTATTCCGAAAGTTTTGTTGATACGTTAGAAATAACTAAATCTTAGGCCTAGGAATTGAAAAACCTAAAAATAACCCTCATTTTGTTTAAACCTTGGTAATTATACGTCCTTACAGTTTTTTTTATAGAAGTAGGTAATCATGAGTTCAGTTCTTGAGTTAAGTCAAGATGAAGGGAAAGTATTGAAGGTTTACTGAAAGATAAATCTGAAAAATAGTTTCTATTCTTAAGTTCAAATTTAGAAAGTATATACCCTACAAACTGCACATACACGCACCTTGAAACTTGGGATAGTAGAGAATACCTATAAATACTCTTTCCTGAAAACCTAGTATGAAAGAAAAAACAGTATTTAAAGCTAAATACCAAAAAGAGCATATTGAAAATTATATCTGGTCTTGAAAAAGAAAATAAAGAAAAGAAAAATAAATAAATAAAGTCAAGACCTGGAAACTACTATTTACGCTTTAAGCTCACACATTCAATAATCGGCTGTTAGTGCCTTAAGAAGCATTAACGGTCGCATGAAAAGTGTGTGAGAAACAACGCCATCATAAATGAAAAGAAGTAATAATAGGTATTAGGGCAAGGGTACTATAGCTTGAATTGAATTCTTAAGTGTAGGGGTGAAACTATACACACACGTAGGGGTATACAATCGATGTGTGGAGGAAAGATAGAAATAAAGAATAAGATTTATGTTTTCTGTAAAGTTGATAAAAATCCCTGATTGGAGACCAACTTTAGAAGGAAAACTCAGGAGATACCGAGATCTTTCTAAACTGTAAAACGTATAGGATCTGGGGCTGAATAAATAGGAGGTGTGAATCATAAGTGTTGAATACTTCTAATTTAGGATAATAGAATTTCTAATGTAGATATAAAAATGTAGCAGTAGTAGAATCAACGTTTATAAAACTAACTTGACGGTATTTTGTGGGTATAATCCACTAAAAACCCTTAGAAGACAACACTCCTCCTACTAGGGACACCTAGAGGTTTAACGGCTTGTTGCACGAGCTCTGTGCAATTGCGTTCCCTACGAAAGTGACGCTAGGATTTTGTTTTGCTCGGAACGAGCAAAAGATATGTTTGGGGGTATTTGTTCATATAAAAAACTGCATTTTAATACCGCTCATTCTTTATCTATTTTTTTATATATCGGTACTATTAACCAGTGTCTGCTCAGTAATACAGATTACAGGTATCCGTGACAAAATACTGGAAATACACTTAAAATCACGGATATATCATTTGTGAGCTGACACTGCAACCGGAACTAGAAACCAACCGATATTCCAAGAGTTTCTTTGTGCAACATGCTTGTGTACACACTTTTTATCTAAGTGGACTAACACAATATATACATGTACATAAGAATTTGTGGCATGGACTAGTGAGAGGGCTGCCTAAGGCACATAAGTTGGGGGACAAGAGTATTAAATGCATAAAGTGTTGATGTGATTTGTATCATCAAGTTTCCCTCCAAATCTAAGAGTGCAAACCCGGTTAAATTAGAGAAATCTAGCAGCACCAATGTGATATATGGGAGCACACAAGACCACACTTCCAAGATGAGCATGCACTCACCAAAGTGGCCGGCCACATTCACCTTCTGGCCGAGCTGGCCGGCCCCCTGCCTCCAAATGCCCCCAGTCTTCTATGGGCCTTCCCTTGCTGCCACATGGTCATAGTTTTATTGTTTGTTTATTTTTCTTTTCTGCCTATATAAGCAGGCCAGTGAGCAAGGGATCAAGGGTCTATTATTTGCCTCAGTTTTGTTACCCTCAAGTTTTGTTTTTGTTCTCTTTTACTTCTCTTGTACATACCTAAGTAAACCCCCTGAGTTCTTTGCCTTAACATGATCTTGCAACTTCTTCATTGAGCTTGCAAGTTTAAGCTTTGTTTATTGATCTCAAGGATTGTATTATTCTTGAAGTTTAATAAAGCTCTCTTTTGTGCCTTCATTTTCCTTGAGTTTTTAGCCCTCTCTTTATCTTGCAACCTCTTAATTGAGCTTGCAAGTTTAAGTTTGGGTTATTAAACCCATGGTTTGTAACTTGTTCCAAGGTTCTTAGTATCTCTTTGTTGCACTTTTCTTTCCATGCTTTCCTTACATGCATTTTATTTACATGCTCTTTATTACTTGCTTTACGTTCTTGTATATTAATTCCATGTCATTTACTTTCTTGTGTTGCTCTTTTCTTTTCTTTGTATATCTTTTCTTTTGCACTTTTTTTTGGTTTGTTCTTGAGACTTTTGTAAATATGTGTTGTTAGTAAAAGAATATGATATTGTAAGTTAAGGATTTCGTTTCCCATTCCTTTTCCCGTTAGTTTCCATTGAACTCCGCCCAAACCTTATGTTAGTGTATATGCCCTAGAGGCCATTACTGTATCATACTAGTTTGTATATTACTTAATGGAAGCTTGGGATATTCACCTTGTATAAACAATCTTGCTCAATATAGTAGTATGCTACTTGGTTTGTTTCTACTTCAATGTGTACATGTGTTTATTTTGCGATATCACCTATACGCATTAGTGGAGCCCTTAGGATCTTTGCTTGATTACCAGCGTTGTGATGGCAGTCACACTAGTGGGGGCTGGGTAATCTATAAGCACATCCTTATACAGGTCCCTAATCGCAGGACTATCGAGACAGGGCATCGATACTCCGGAGTAGACTAGCGTATGCGCTTCTCATCCCAGTGTGGGAGATGGTCTGTCCCACAGCCATCAGTACGTCGTACTGGAGATAGTATACGGGTGCTCGTTGGGTTACGAGTACACTGGACAGGACTCGTCGGGAACTGACAGGTTGGTATTATACCTATCGTCAGTTATCAGTTCCCAGGTGACATGAGTACAGCTTAGTCCGCTGACTTGACACTGGCACTTCGCCTCGAGTGTGTTCCCACTGCATTTTGATCACTACCCTACCACGGCTCAAAGGAGTCGTGCAAACAGGTAATGGTTGGGTGCAGTCCCGAAGCACTTGGAGGCAGTGACGGTTAGACATGATTCGTCTCTCCCGGTATTGGGGGTTGACATCGCGCTGTGTCTAGGAGAGCCATTACACGAGTAGTCCCTGGCCAGGGCAAGCGAGATATACTGGTAGGCTTCCAGTGTTATCTCAGGGTGTTTCGGGCTTCACTCCGACACGACTTGTACCGCTATTGGGGGACTGACGTTTACCGCCCCTTAGGCCCGACATGCGATGTATCAGATGAACAGACCGGACTGTACGGAGAATGTCACATTCAGACTCAGTAGGAGTTCAGATGGGTTTTACCTCGTCAGTCTTCTTATCGGCATCTACTTGGGGACCGTTACGCACAGCTAGTGCCGCTTGCGGTCTGTGGTTAAACCCACTGCCAGCGTAGTGTCGAGTCTTTAGAGTCCCACACAGAGGGTATTCGCCTCTGGGCAAAATAGGGTAGAGGTCGCATGGTTTTGCGACAGGGTTCGTTCTCTTCCGCGCACTTGTGTACGTTTGGAGTCCGGACGGATATTACTGGCTGGCTCTGGTTTGAGTCAGATACTGGTATATGTTTTGGGGTTGCTTTTATCTCTCAGTATTCTTGTTCCTCGGAAAGAGAATGCAGGTGTGTATGCACAGTTGTTTGAGGCGGAGGAAGAGGTTTTTCATTAGGGTTTCGGAACGGGTGCGTATGCACAGTTGACAGTCGTCTTTTTCCAAACCCTAATGGATTTATGAAATATCAATTAATAATAGTAATTAAATGAAATTGTGTCATGGTTGATTTTGTTGACTTGTTGACCATGGTTGACTTGTTGACCATGGTTGAATGTTTGACCATCATCATTGCTTTGCAAGGATACTCCTTGATTATAGCTTACGTTCATTTAATGAAGTGATGATAATGGTCATTCCAAATACAACCATCAACTATTTCATTTGAATTATTATTATTAATTAGATAATTCTTTTTCTTTTGTTATGGTTGCAAAAGGAAAAGATAGCTCATTCTATCATATTCATTCTCTCTCCTCACTTCATCTTCTTCTTCCTCAAGCTCAAGGAGAATCCTTCTCATGTGTTGAGAATCTCTCTCCTTGAAAAGAAAACACCCCTTAGACACTCTCTACTCACTCTAGGATCAAAGGGTTAGCAAGCCGAAGATTCTAGTTCTCTCAAAGTTCGAGAAAGAGCCCGAAGGTTGAACCCTCAGGTGGATCCATCTTTGACGGAAGAAGGCTACAAGGAAAGAACCATCAACCTCTACTAGGTTTCAAGAAGAAGGAGTTCAAGTTAGGTATAACCACTTTGCCGAGTAGTTAACTCTCCTTTGCATGTTTGCTAGTTTAGTTTAGACACGATCCCGACCTTGTTTAGTCCATGTTGCCCCATGCGCTAAAAATTTGATTTTTATACCGTTTCCGCCTCCCCGTAAGAACCGGGGGTCGCAATGTGGACTTACAGTGGTATCAGAGCCTAACTAAACTTAAACTAGCTTGGTAGCGAAGTGTATGGAAGTTCGAAACGGAAAAATCGCAAAACCGGAAATTCTAAAACCCTAAGTTTCTGTTGAAATTTTTTGTGCTCTAAAAGTAAAAAGTTTTACTCCTAAAATCGGCTAAGGGTTTTGTGAGAACACCCACCAAAAACGATCCTATGAATCCTTCAAACCGCTGCGGATCCGCGGCCTCAGCTATTCTCTTCGCCGCGGATCCACCGCCGTTTGGGCTCTTCATGTGATCGTGTTTTGTGCAGTGTTCTTCTGGTAGGGTTTTGGGATTTTTCAAATATGTTATATGTGCCCAGATTTTCCAGAAAAGAAATTTACTTTTGGGGTCCTATAAATCCGTATTTTTTTTTCGAACTTCGCTACACTTTGGCTATATTGGTTATATCTGTGATGTTTGTATGTATTGAACGTCGGCTAATCGCTATAAGTCGATTAGTCGGGGTTATACATCTCTGTGATCTGTGTTTGTTGATGGAATGTGTATATGAATGTGTTGGACTGTCGCGGGTGAATAGCCGGGGTGGATGTGAGATGAGCTTTTGTTTTTCTTTCGTTCATTTGTAATATGTAAATTGATGTAATAATATTATTTGTATGGCCGCACAACCGGGTCGGGGTTGTAGCCGTCATTGTATAATTCTTTTTACTGTTTTTGCTCCTAGGATAGACCCATGGAGGGGTGCACAAACTACCGGGTACTTGGCGGGTAGTTTGCCGCACCCGTAGGGGTCTTGGGTGGGGTTTTGGCTATTCACCGCGACCGTGTAATCCGCTTTTCGTTGCAGGCTCGAACGGATTGCGGATTCCTAGTATATCCAATGTATTCATCTGTGATCTATAATGTCTATCATTGCTTTATATTTAGACGTTGCTTATGTTTTACAGCCGCGCTAGCCCAGCCCCCGCTCTGTCGTTAGTTAAGTAACCTAACGGGTGATGACGGGACCCCGTGGCGAATGCGAATGGCATAAGCGTACGTCATATTTTGGTTGTTTTCTGCAATGGTAGGATTAAATGATGGGATGCATTAAAAGAATTAATGCAAGAATATCACGCATTAAAAGAACTAATGCAAGATAATAAACCAAGTTAAAGTCGTTGGAACACTTTCGAAAAACCACTCGGTTCTTTTCAAAACTAATTTTTAAATGCGGAGCTTCAGCCACTCCTTCTAAAAGCTATCTCGTTCCATCGATTATATCAAGTTCACTACGTTCACGGTTTTACCAAAACCATTCGTAGCCCTCCGTCGTTTCATATAAATAGTCAATAGTATTCAAGCTATATTTGTTGGCCAAAGTCAAGGCATAGTGATTGGTAGCTATTGGGTATTCATGTGCAGCATAGATAGATGCGTTGATTTGGAACAGTCGTACTACCTTGTTGGCCAAAGTCAAGGGTAGGTACGAATGGATTCAAATTAACCTGGAAAACGACGGGCAGAACTTGACATGTGACTTATGATTTGTTGGCCAAAGTCAAGGTCATAAGAGCATGGGGCAAAAATCCACATCGGGAGTTTCATAAGTACTGAAACTTGCTAGATTTGCATACCATTTGGAGTGTGATGATTATGGTAGGATTCCTTCATTTTCGTCACGCGATGATATTTGGATCCCGATCCTACTGTAAGTATATGTTACTCCTCGGGAAATTTCTCACTAAACGATCAATGCTATAAACCTAGTAGGTGCCTAGAAAGGTGTTAGCGAGGCTACGCCCCCAGGGAAAAGAGGTTCTTAAATTAAGGAACTTCACGAAAGCATTGGAAAACCTCCCTCGAAGTACCGATACTGGCCTGGCTGAACGGTTAAGCAAGTATTGTGCGGTGGGATTGATCCCGGCTAATTCTTCCTTTGTGGTTTGAGGAGGGATTCGAGAGACAGTGGAAGCTATCCTGTTTAGACAAAATAAAAACCACTCTAAACTTGCAAGAGCATCGTGCTAAAGTGTTTCTTCTCTCCCCCCCTGCAGCGACCAAATCGAAATGACTGGACTTAAGTTACTTCTAGATAAAAACATACTGACAGGGCCAAACTACAAAGATTGGCTCAGGAATGTCAAAATGGCAATCACTTACGACAAGCTGGGGTATCTTCTTACCACCAAAGCACCCCCCGTCCCAGGTCCCACCTCCAGCGTCGCGGATAAGGAAATCCGTAAGACTTGGGAGATTGATTGCGCGAAGGCCAGGTGCCTCGTGCTTGCCTCTATGGACAACGAACATCAGAGGAGGCACGAGAATATGGACTTGGAATCCATATTTCATCATACAAAAGAACTGTATGGAGAGCAGTCTCGTATCGCAAGATACGAAGTGTCGAAGAAGTTATTTTCGGCAAAGTTGGCCGTCGGATCATCGGTAGCGGACCACGTGCTTAAGATGATTGGCTACATTGAGGAGCTCGCGGAACTTGGGACCACGTTGGAAAGTGAACTCTATACGGATTTAGTTCTCCAGTCCCTTCCTTCCACTTACGCCCAGTTCATACTGAATTTCAACTTGCAAGAAAAGGAAGTTGAACTTTCAGAACTCCTCAACATGCTGAGGAGCGCAGAGGGCACCCTACAGAAAGGTAGGGAAACACCCGCTTTGTTTGTAGGAGGATCTTCTTCTTCCAGGTCCAAGGCGAAAGCCAAGGGAAAGAGGAAGAAAGCCCCTGCCAAACCAAGGGGCGGTGTTAGTAAAATGGGTACGAAGGGAAAGGAAAAGGCAACAAAGATTGCTAGGAAACTGGTGGGTAAAGAGGAATGCTTCTATTGTCACAAGAGTGGACACTGGAAGAAAGATTGCAGGGCTTGGAAAGCCAGGACATAAGAACTGAAGCAGGTTGCGGCTTCAGCTTCAGGTGTGTATGTTATTGAAAACTGTCTTTCTATAAACTCTACTTCCTGGGTATTGGATACCGGATCAGGATCTCATATTTGTAATTCTTTGCAGGCGTTGAGAAACCGTAGGGTTTTGAAGGCAGGTGACATGACCCTCAGAGTTGCGAACGGAGCTAGCATGGATGCTAAAGCCGTGGGGGACTATCACCTGGGAATGTCAGATGGGCATGTTTTGGTTTTGCGTAATTGCTTTTTTGTACCCAACGCAACTTGTAATATCATTTCTGTATCTTTGGTTTCTAAAGAAGGTTATGAATTTGCGTTTGTAAGTAATGTTGTAAACATTCACCTTAATCAATTTCTGATTGGGTTAGGTACACTGAGCAATGGTATATACGTATTAAACCAACCACAGATTTTCAATGTCCAGAATACACACAAAAGAACGTCTCCGGAAATCAATCAGACTTTCTTATGGCATTATAGACTGGGTCACATCAATGAGAGAAGGTTGACTAAGTTACATACAGAAGGATATTTGGATCTGTTCGAATATCAATCATATGCCACTTGTCAATCCTGTCTCAAAGGAAAGATGACAAAGACTCCGTTCACTGGACACGGAGTAAGAGCGAGCGAGCTCTTGGGACTCGTACACAGCGACGTGTGCGGTCCAATGTCTACACATGCGCGAAGCGGTTACTCTTACTTCATTACTTTTACGGATGATTTTTCAAGGTACGGTTATGTCTTCTTAATGAAACATAAGTCCGAAGCCTTTGAAAAGTTCCAGTAATATAAGAATGAAGTAGAAAAACAAACCGGCAAAAGTATCAAGATTCTAAGATCGGATCGAGGTGGAGAATACTTAAGTGCCGAGTTCCTGAATTACTTAAAAGAGAATGGAATTCTCTCTCAACTTACTCCTCCATACACTCCGCAACACAACGGTGTATCGGAGAGACGGAACCGAACCCTATTGGATATGGTACGGTCCATGATGAGTAACGCTGAGTTACCGCGATCTTTCTGGGGCTATGCACTAGAATCAGCTGCATACCTTTTGAACCGAGTTCCTACTAAAACTGTGCCCACCACACCATATGAGATGTGGTGTGGAAAGAGGCCCCATCTTAATCACATTAAGACATGGGGATGTCCAGCTTTTGTCAAGAAGCAGCATGCGGACAAGCTCGAGGCACGCTCAGTACAGTGCAAGTTTGTAGGATATCCAAAGAACTCCAAGGGATATTTCTTCTATTGTGAAGAGGAACAAAAAGTTCTTGTTTCTCGTCATGCCTACTTCTTGGAAACTGTGTTTTTGGAAAACCAGATAAGTGGGAGCACAGTAGAACTGGAAGAAATTCCAGAACCACAAGCTATTACTGAAAATTTGGTGGAACCAGAGGGTTCAAATGAACAGGACATTCCTACGCCGCTCCGTAGGAGTAGTAGGCAGTCTCATCCGCCCGAGAGATACTACGGTTTTCTCATAGACAGGGATAGAGAGGATTGCATCATAGATTATAATGAGCCTACTAGCTTCCAGCAGGCCGTTCAGAGCGTTGACTCGGTAAAATGGCTGGATGCAATGCGGACCGAAATAGAGTCCATGTACACCAACAAAGTATGGACGTTGGACATTGCTCCAGACGGGGTAAAACCCGTAGGATGCAAGTGGATCCTCAAAAGGAAGATTGGTGTAGATGGACAGGTTGAGACCTATAAAGCTAGACTTGTAGCAAAGGGTTTCCGTCAAAGACCTGGCTTGGACTATGACGAAACCTTTTCTCCAGTGGCTATGCTGAAATCCATTCGGATCCTTCTTGCCATTGCTGCCTTCCACGATTATGAGATTTGGCAGATGGACATAAAAACCGCTTTTCTAAACGGAAATTTAGAAGAGTGTGTCTATATGGATCAGCCAGAGGGTTTCATTCAGAGTGGGAGCAGCGGAAAGGTGTGCAAGTTGCTTAAGTCCATCTATGGACTAAAGCAGGCATCGCGGAGTTGGAACATCTGTTTTGATGAGACGGTCAAGGAATTTGGCTTTATCAAAAATCCAGATGAACCAAGCATCTATAGTAGATTTGTAGCGAGAACTGTAGTATTCCTCGTTTTATACGTGGATGACATTCTCTTAATAGGAAATGACATTCCTATGCTATAATCTGTCAAGGGTTTCTTGTCACACAGGTTCTCCATGAAAGACCTGGGTGATGCCTCTTACATCCTGGGGATCCGGATCCATCGTGATAGATCCAAGAGGATATTAGGACTTTCACAGTCCAGGTACATCGACACTATACCGAAGAGATTCAGTATGGAAGATTCCAAGCGCGGTAACCTACCGGCTTGTCACGGGATCACCCTCTCTAAAGAGATGTCTCCCAAGACTGATTTGGAGAGGGATCGCATGTCTATTATACCCTACGCTTCTGCGGTAGGCTCTATAATGTATGCGATGTTGTGTACCAGACCGGATGTAGCTTATGCACTGAGTGTAGTAAGCCGGTATCAGTCAAACCCTGGGGAGAAACACTGGATAGCGGTAAAGAACATTCTCAAGTACCTGAGAAGGACTAAGGAGATGTTCTTGGTGTATGGCGGAAAAGACCTCCAGATCGAGGCCTTTGCTGACTCCAGCTTCCAGAGTGACAAGGATGATTCCAAGTCCATGTCGGGTTTTGTCTTTACCCTCAATGGAGGGGCGGTGTGTTGGAAGAGTTCCAAACAGGAAACCGTTGCAGACTCGACGATGGAAGCGGAATACATCGCTGCATCTGATGCCGCAAAAGAAGCTGTCTGGATGAGGAAGTTCTTGAAAGAACTTCAGGTGGTTCCGTCCATTGTTGACCCAATACCTCTGTATTGCGACAACAACGGGGCTATAGCTTTAGCGAAGGAACCCAGGTCCCATCAGAGATCCAGGCACATCTTGAGGCGGTATCACCTGATCAGGGAGATCGTGGATCGCAAGGAGATCGAGGTTCGGAGGGTTCCTTCAGAAGAAAACACTGCAGATCCATTCACCAAGGCCCTACCCCAGACTCAGTTCGAGCGGCTGATCGAGATGATAGGTCTTCGATACGCCAGTACATGGCCTTAGTGCAAGTGGGAGATTGTTAGTGTATATGCCCTAGAGGCCATTACTGTATCATACTAGTTTGTATATTACTTAGTGGAAGCTTGGGATATTCACCTTGTATAAACAATCTTGCTCAATATAGTAGTATGCTACTTGGTTTGTTTCTACTTCAATGTGTACATGTGTTTATTTTGCGATATCACATATACGCATTAGTGGAGCCCTTAGGATCTTTGCTTGATTACCAGCGTTGTGATGGCAGTCACACTAGTGGGGGCTGTGTAATCTATAAGGACATCCTTATACAGGTCCCTAGTTGCAGGACTATCGAGACAGGGCATCGATACTCCGGGGTAGACTAGCGTATGCGCTTCTCATCCCAGTGTGGGAGATGGTCTGTCCCACAGCCATCAGTACGTCGTACTGGAGATAGTATACGGATGCTCGTTGGGTTACGAGTACACTGGATAGGACTCGTCGGGAACTGACAGGTTGGTATTATACCTATCGTCAGTCATCAGTTCCCAGGTGACATGAGTACAGCTTAGTCCGCTGACTTGACACTGGCACTTCGCCTCGAGTGTGTTCCCACTGCATTTTGATCACTACCCTACCACGGCTCAAAAGAGTCGTGCAAACAGGTAATGGTTGGGTGCAGTCCCGAAGCACTTGGAGGCAGTGACGGTTAGACAGGATTCCTCTCTCCCGGTATTGGGGGTTGACATCGCGCTGTGTCTAGGATAGCCATTACACGAGTAGTCCTTGGCTAGGGCAAGCGAGATATACTGGTAGGCTTCCAGTGTTATCTCAGGGTGTTTTGGGCTTCACTCCGACACGACTTGTACCGCTATTGGGGGACTGACGTTTACCGCCCCCTAGGCCCGACATGCGATGTATCAGACGAACAGACCGGACTGTACGGAGAATGTCACATTCAGACTCAGTAGGAGTTCAGATAGGTTTTACCTCGTCAGTCTTCTTATCGGCATCTACCTGGGGACCGTTACGCACAGCTAGTGCCGCTTGCGGTCTGTGGTTAAACCCACTGCCAGCGTAGTGTCGAGTCTTTAGAGTCCCACACAGAGGGTATTCGCCTCTGGGCAAAACAGGATAGAGGTCGCATGGTTTTGCGACAGGGTTCGTTCTCATCCGCGCACTTGTGCACGTTTGGAGTCCGGACGGATATTACTGGCTGGCTCTGGTTTGAGTCAGATACTGGTATATGTTTTGGGGTTGCTTTTATCTCTCAGTATTCTTGTTCCTCGGAACGAGAATGCAGGTTTGTATGCACAGTTGTTTGAGGCGGAGGAAGTGGTTTTTCATTAGGGTTTCGGAACGGGTGCGTATGCACAGTTGACAGTCGTCTTTTTCCAAACCCTAATGGATTTATGAAATATCAATTAATAATAGTAATTAAATGAAATTGTGTCATGGTTGATTTTGTTGACTTGTTGACCATGGTTGAATGTTTGACCATCATCATTGCTTTGCAAGGATACTCCTTGATTCTAGCTTACATTCATTTAATGAAGTGATGATAATGGTCATTCCAAATACAACCATCAACTATTTCATTTGAAATATTATTATTAATTAGATAATTCTTTTTCTTTTGTTATGGTTGCAAAAGGAAAAGATAGCTCATTCTATCATATTCATTCTCTCTCCTCACTTCATCTTCTTCTTCCTCAAGCTCAAGGAGAATCCTTCTCATGTGTTGAGAATCTCTCTCTTTGAAAAGAAAACACCCTTTAGACACTCTCTACTCACTCTAGGATCAAAGGTTTAGCAAGCCGAAGATTCTAGTTCTCTCAAAGTTCGAGAAAGGGCCCGAAGGTTGAACCCTCAGGTGGATCCATCTTTGACGGAAGAAGGCTACGAGGAAAGAACCATCAACCTCTACTTGGTTTCAAGAAGAACGAGTTCAAGTTAGGTATAACCACTTTGCCGAGTAGTTAACTCTCCTTTGCATGTTTGCTAGTTTAGTTTAGACATGATCCCGACCTTGTTTAGTCCATGTTGCCCCATGCGCTAAAAATTTGATTTTTATACCGTTTCCGCCTCCCCGTAAGAACCGGGGGTCGCAACGTAGACTTACACCTTACGCAAGCGCTCCATTAGGCACCCTACCCTATCAAGGTATCGGTGATCCCTAACCGCGACTGGTTGCGTTCGGTTTTGCCGGAGGCGATGTTAAGAGACAAGAAAGGACGGACAAAGGTCAATAAGCCAGATTCCACGAATACCGTGCTTAAATATCCTAATCCACGTTGTTTCCGATTGCTCTAGCTCCAATTGGTCAACACTTAGCTCAAAGGTTTAAGTATGAATTCACTAGCTTACACTTTTGTATCTTTTCCTCACAAGCTTTATACATTGCATATAGCACCCGCGCAACCATTGATATGAAAGGTTGTGTTTTAAAATATAATTATGATAAAGTTGACGTTAATGGATATATTTGCTTGAGAATATGAAATGGGAAGTGAATCATGATAGGTACGAATTGAAAGAGAACATGTATGAGTTGATGATGGTATGATATGAGATCGAGATTGATAAACACGGCACGAGATTGAGATAGAGGTGTTGTGAACTTAATAAGATATGACGTTTATACAAATGTGCTTTTAGATATATGTGTGCGTATATATATATATTTATGAGTATAATGAGTAATATGCCGCATGAGATTTTAGATCTATACCCACATTATTGTATAGGTCGATAGATTCCCTATTCTGTTTGATGACCCCGTACGATGGATTACCGTATGCGATGATATGTACCGGATGATTGATCCGTGCTAGTGATTTGAGGATGATAATCGAGGATTATTGTCATATCAGATGTTGTGAGGCAGGATCGCCGTTATAAAGATTTTCACCTGTCCCATACTTATTGTCAAAACGATTATGTGTACCGTTTAAAAAGTGACCGTATGATTCTTGTGTAGATAGATACACCTATTTATTGTTCATGTTGTGTAGGATATTACCCCTCGTGATGTACATACCACGTGCCGGTATTTAATGCTATATGATATCATTTGCTAGTACACTTGCACAATTACCGTTATTGCACATGTTACACATACACAGATTTGCCGGCTCACATACATTCTTCATCGGTAATTGCCATACCACTTATACAGTAGAATTGCCATGTCATTTATACAGTAGAATTGTCAAGCCATTTACACAGGAGAACTGACTTATCCTGATATTAATCTTAAAAGTAAAAGTACATACATTGTTCAGTACTATCACTTGACATGCTTGCATGATATACCCGATATGCTCATATTACTATTCTATGTTGCATACATCATACCTTATGCTTATATGCTTTCATGATATACCCGATATGCTCATATTAGTACTCTATGTTGCATACATCGTACTTTATGGTTACATGCATTAAGATGATGTTTGTATGAGATCTCTGGATTTCAGAACTGAAGTTTAATTTCAAAGGAAATTGTGTTTTGTTTTAAATATGCAGTTTCTCTTGATATGATATTTCGAGTTGTCCACCATGAGTTTTCTCGGATCTGAGCAGTGAGTATACCCGATTCGAGGAGCGGTAGGCACCGTCTGCGGGTACACGGTGGACCTGGTGAGGTACCCCTGGGCAAGAAAACAGGTATTGTTTGGTGGTGACCTTGGCAGGGGAGCACTACCTACCGGTAATTGTATAGAACTCGGTGGATATCCGGAGCATACCGTTTTAGAGTTATTATATGAGATGGATATGAGGACTGATCTGAGGATGCGGCGCTTGAGATGAGATAGATATGAGGGCCGATCTGAGTATGCGGCGCCTCAAATATGAGGATTTACGTATCCATGTTGGACACGGGTTTCATGAAGTTTCGAGTGTCGGTGTTTGTAACATTTCAGAAAATATAAAATATTATTTTTGGAATTTAATATTAAAGTAATATATTTCGCGAAAACTACCCGATTTGCGAATTTGGGGTTTTTGTAAAATGGTATAAATATATACCAATATTTGTGAAATAATTGGAGACTAAAATGATTTATTTATTTAAAAATATATTTATCCGATTTGTCATTTTTATAATTAATTAAATGCAGTTTGAATAAAAATTGATTAGTGCACTACTAATCGCGATTAAGCCAAATTTGTGTTTCTACATTTTTCCATGGTTAGTGCACCATGACATGTTGCATTTTTTGTTGCATGTTGTTTCATGGGTATCTGTTGATATTTGGGTTTTAGATAAAAGATAAAGAGAAATGGGAAAAAGAGTGAATTATTAGAGAGAGAGAGTGAGTGAGTGAGGCATGGCTTTTTTGAGGGTGAGAATAACAGAGAGGGGGGGCTTCCTTCATTTCCCCTCCCCCATTATTTTCTTCAACTCCTTCAAGCTCCCCCACTTCTACCCTCATGACCCATCTTAATTTCCTTCTCAAAACCCTATACTTCCTTCTTTAAAGTTGATCCCCACCTCATCCTCAACACTTTGGACCAATGAAAGTTGGATTGTAAAGACTTTGAGAAACTCAAGAAAATTCTTGAGTTGCCAAATGTGGTAATTTCTATACTTCTAGTTTAGTTTTAAGTTTCCTAGCATCCTAGATTAGTTTAGAGTTAAACTTGTTAGGATTAGTGATGTTTGGAAATTCGAAGAGATGGTTTGGGTGATTGTGTGGATTTGTGATGTTTAGGGGCTGTTTACAAGACCCTAGAGTTGATTTTACTGGCTAAGACCCAGATTAGAAACCAAAATACGGACTTAGAAATCATCCCATGTCAGTTTGTGATGTTATATTGGCATAGAGTGAATCTGGGGCTACATGGGAAGTTTCTGGGAAAATCTAGCAAGTCCATTGACCTAGGCAAATGAGCAGAAGACCACCCTGAGAAGACGAACCCAAACAGAGCCTCTAGGGATGGCGAGCTCGGAATTTGGGGTGGTGTCACAGGATTTTTGTGGGTCAATGGTGTTGGGTTTTTGGCTATAGCTCCTAATTTCTATAACTTATTCCCTGAACTTGCTACTTTAGGGCCAATTAACCTGACTTAAAATCCGGGAGCTGTTGTGAGTGTTTTGGGCAAAGTTTCCGATGTTTGAATGCTTGGTTTTGATATTTGGATTTGTATTAGGTTGTTGGGCGTTTGTACGTCAACAAAAAGAGTTGTTTGATTGTTTTTGCATGCGTAAGCTATGGGTTCCAACCTATAGGAAATTCGTATGCCGTATCGGTTTTCGGACATTGATTTTAATAGTATTGCGATATGTGTTGATTTATATGTACCTCGCGTGGATTCCGAGACGACGAAGCACATCGGCTACTCCTGAACATGGAGTTCAGCAGGTAAGAAGATTTATATCAACGGGGGAAGTCGGGTGGATGGCGTATAGTACCCCCACAATTATTGATATGTGATTTGTAAAATTGGAGACAAGATATGCCACGACTTAGGTTATAATTAATGGCTTTAGAGTGAAATGATATGATAGAACGGATGTCTCGATTTGATATATATAAGGATCTGAAACGTAAATATGAATCACGATATATGAATATATGTAATTGCAACGAGAAAAAGTAATATGAGATTATAGTGGCATTGTATAGGTTGATAAATACGATATAAGATTTATAAGATGAATTGATATGAGATATTGATGCGATGAAAAGTGTATACGATAAGATATGATGACTTGGTTTGATATGTCGTTATACGGATGCGATTCGATATGAGATAATTGTTACCTTTGTCGGTTCCATGATATGAGATTGATACGGATGTGACCTGAGGTATAGGTATATAGATATATATAATGTTGTGAATCATGAGTGATATGTTGTACAGGACGTTAGGTCCATACCCTCATTGTCATATAGGTTGACAGGATCCCTAATGGTTTAATGTCGCCGTACGATGGACACCGTACGTGATGAGTGTTACTTGATGATTGATCCATACCCTTGACTAGAGGATGTCGTACGATGGATTATACCGTACATGATGTTATGAGGCTGGATGCTGATTGATAGATTCACCAACTCGGATATGTTGTAGATACGTATACCTGATAGCATTTCTCTTACGATGTATTTTATGCTACATTCATGATATTCTCATTGCATTACATATAGCTGTGCTGGTACACCTACACCATTATCGATGATGCGTATGTTACACTTACACAGATTTGCCAGCTCACACACTTTTGTTCCCCTCCGAATGGCGGCCGACGACGCGAGGACGTCTTGCCTGCGATTCGGGGCAGATGCTATATAATTTTATCCGTCTACCTCTCTGAAGATGCCAAGTTGATTTATGGCACCGTGTATTGGAGGTTTAGACGGATGTGGCCGATGTAGCAAACTTTGTCAGATTCCCCCTCGCTTGAGGGGTTTTTGATTGTGGGGACGCTCTTCCCTACAGGCACAAGCCCCTGCAGTTAATTACGCTACCGCATCGCGGTAACAACTTTCTCCTTCTCCAGAATTTCATTTCGTGTCGTGTGTGTTTATTTTTTCGGTGGTTGCCCGTGGATTGTGTACGGAGACTGAGTAATGCCGTCGCCCGTAGGACGTGGATTAGTCCAAATCCGTGTTTACTTAGATTTGGGTTTGGTGTTTTTAAATTAAGGATACGTTAGTCGTGTTGCGGCTAAGATCAACTTATAAGTTTGTTAAGGATACGTTAGTCCTGTTTGAGACTAAGATCAACTTAACGTGGTGATCCATTTATTATATGACCGTCGGGACTCGTCACCTCTCTGACGTCGTTGAAGGATTACAACGATAGGTGTCAGAAGAGTTGAGAGATGCCCCCTTGAACCAAAGTTGATTTGGAGTTTTATAGTCCATTTGAATGTTTAAGGATACGTTAGCCGTGTTTGGGGCTAAGAACAACTTAAACGGGACCGTTTTGATCCGGCAAAAGAGCGTTTGGAAGCTCTATTGTTCCAGTTTAGGGATGTAGTGGTCCATTGGTAGTTTAAGGACGTTGCGGTCCATGTTCCAGTTTAGGGACATGGTGGTCCATCGCCAGTTTAGGGACATGGTGGTCCGTGTTCCAGTTTAGGGACATAGAGGTCCATGTTCCAGTTTAGGGACGTAGTGGTCTATGTTCCAGTTTAGGGACGTAGTGGTCCGTATTCCAGTTTAGGGACGTGGTGGTCTATGTTCCAGTTTAGGGACGTAGTGGTCCGACATTAGTTTAAGGACGTTTCGGTCCAATATTAGTTTAAGGACGTTTCGGTCTAATATTAGTTTAAGGACGTCTCGGTCCACGAGTTTAAGGACCCCGCAGTCTATATTCAGGTGTGGTCGTTGGGACCCGTCACCTCTCTGACGTCGTTGAAGGATTACAACGAGAACTGTCAGAGGAGTTCGGAGATGTATCCTCGAACCGGATGTAAATTGATTTAGGGAGCAGCCATGCTCAGTTAATTTAATTTGAGGACTTATGGCCATGACTGGGCTAAGTCCAGTTTCAATATTCTTTTGTCTTTGGCCTATTGGACCTGTGCTAGGGCCTTGCCCCCTCACTGCATTATTTTTCTTTGATTTGGTTTGGCTCTACCCCTTTTTAAAATGCATAGCATTTTTGATTAGGACTGTTAGGCCTTTTAATTGGGCTCTGTCCTTTTTCTTAATAATGTAGAGCATTAAATACTCTGACAGTGGCCCACATGGCTTGTCAGGCACTTTGCGCAAATTAAAGAGCGCAAGCGCATGTAGAAGTGACACGTGGCACGCTCTGATGAGCGCAAGCGCAACAGCGCAGTGTGCTGCGTCAGTACGCTGCACTGCTGCACTGCTGACACGTGGCGCTTCCTGGCGGCTTGCGCAATAGTGCAGTTTTGGTAAGTGCTGGGCACTGTTCTTATTCTTTTGGATTAATTTTAGATCAAAGAAAACAAGTTTTTTTCTTGTTTTCATAGAACCAGTGGTTCATAAAAAGTGCAAGGCACTGTTATTGTTTATTTTTCTTTTTTCCTTGAAGATCATTGATCTTGTTCTTAGATCAATGATCTGTTTTTAAGAGAATTTTCTCTTTTTCTAAAAGTTTTTACCTTTTTCTCTTGTTCTTAAGAAATTCTCTCTAAATCTTCAAAGTTCTCTCTGTTTGAAGTTCTTGATTTCTTCCCAAAATGTTGATGTCTTTGAATTGATGTCTGGGGTCCTTTTTATAGTGCTCATAAACTAGTTAAATTTGTTAAAGAGATCTTTCTCTGAGTGATTTGGGGAATTTTCCTCACCGTTGGATCTTTGATCCAAAGGCCTCTGTTTTACAGAAGAAAATCTTCTTGTTTTAAAAAGAACAGAAAAGATTTCTTTAAAATCTCAATTCTGTTTTGCGCAAACGCCCCAGCGCGTGACACGTGTCGCGCAGCGCAGAGCTTGCGCAGCTGTGCTTGCGCAACTGCGCGGACACGTGTCGTGCAGCGCACCGCTTGCGCAGCTGTGCTTGCGCAACTGCGCGGGCACGTGTCACGCAGCGCAGCTGTGCTTGTGCAGCTGTGCTTACGCAACTGCGTAGACACGTGTCACGCAGTGCAGCACTTGCGTAGCTGTGCTTACACAATTGCGCAGACACATGTCACGCAGCGCAACTGAAACGTTGCTTCCTTTACGTTTTGTTTCAAAAGAGCCTTGCTCTGATTGGACGCACTGCCTCGAGCGTTGTGCTGACGTATCAACTTCTGACACTTGGCGCGTTACGCGCAGCGTACGGGATTTTGAAGCGTTGCTTCAGAAAATTTGAATTTTAGAAATTTAAATAGAGCCTTGCTCTGATTGGGGGAAACAAATGCCCCCCATAGTTGCGCTCACGTGGCGCGCACGTGAGTGCAGCGGTGGCAAGATCCTGGCCGTTGGATTAAAAGGGGTAAGTTGAAGAGGCGCAGGCGCCTATAAATAGGACCCTTGGTCCTTGGTAAATTTCACCGTTTTCTTGAATCATGAATCCCAGAGCCTTGCTCTTGCTTAAGAACTTTTAGAGCCTTGCTCTTGTTTCTTTTTAAGAACTTTCAAAGTTCAGAACCTAGCAACATCTTAGGTAAAAAAAATTTAAATTACATTAAATTAAGTTTAAATAACAGAGCCTTGCTCTAAAAAATCTACAGATCTATAGAGATCTTGTTCATGGGTTTTAACCCATGAACTGAGCTTTGCTCATAGATCAAATGTAGATCTTTTAGATCTGAACATGGAGAACTTCTAAAGGTTTCCATGGATCTTTAAGATCCTAAAAATTTTACGTTTTAGGAGTTAAAGTTTTCTTTTTGCTGGATTCTTCCATCATTATTATAGAGCTAAGCTCTTTTTAAGAATCTTTACCCTTGAGACCAGAGTTTGACAAGTGTCACTCTGTTGACAGAGCTTTGCTCTTAAAGAGGGGACTTTCTCCTTGTCCATAGGGATTTCGCATCAATGAGGATATTCTTTTGGGGATCTTTTCATTAATTGACAGTCTCATCTAATGATGGGGCTGTCTTATTAAATGATGCAGTGTCATCCCGATTTTGTGGGTCCCTCTTTTGTCCCCCACCCACTGCATTGCAGTGTAGTGTAAAATTACAACATTGAAGGCTAATTAAAATTTTTTATCCCTCCGCAGGAAACATGTCTGGTAATTTGTCTTTTCCGTTTGTTCGTTCGGAGGGAGGGTTTCCCCAGGCACCGGTGGACCGAGTGGTGTTCGCTCTCATTAAGGATCATGACCCCAAGTACAAAAACCTTCACTTGTGGGGTAGGTGGTACAATGAAACCATCCAGGGTCGTCGCAGTTTCAGTTCCGCCTCGCCGTCTGAGCCCATAGTTACGATCCCCTATGCGGACGAACCCCCGGTGAAGTATGCCGTGGAGGTTAAAAATTGGAATTCTGATGACCTCCTCCAGCCTGCAATCGGTGCCATCCCCGTGCAGCCGCCGCCGACAATAGACATTCTGGGGAGGCGAATCTGTCAGGGTGAATGATCAGAGGGATTTTTATCTCCCCAGCACTGCCATCATCCCTTTCTCAGAAATCGCCATCCCGGGCATGGATGAGGAGACCTTTTTTATTGTGTTCTTAGGCTTGTGGCTATGCAGCTTTGCGCTCCCCATGCACCCGAGCCACATGCGGCCCTCCGTCTTTTACCCAGCGCATCGGATGGTGGCTGGTTTGCAGTTATCGGTAGGAATCGCCGGGCTGGCTTACCTTTATAATGGACTTAGCGTAGCGGCGGACGCTAGTGATCCTGGGGTACAGCCTGCTAACTTCCCGATGCACTATTTCACCTCCTAGATGGAGATGCATGTGCAAGGGGTGTTTGGTGCCCATAAGATTCCTCCGTTCTTTGAGAAATGCAGACTCCCGAGAGTCATGCGGTTGGTCGGTGCTTCAATTGTGGTTGCATCCCCGCGGGAGTCTAGGGGGCTGCACCTTCGTCCACATCTGGTCGGAGCGAAGGTTTCCTTTGTGGATAAGGTTATAACCATAGGCTCAGAGACCACTAAGTCAGTGGTGCCACTGCGCGATGATTTTAAGGACGGGGCTTCCATATTGAAGGCTCGGGAATCCTCCACTCTACTCCATTCGGTTGGGCTACCTAGTGTTTAGGCAGAATGAGACAGCCCTCTTTATGAGGTATAACACGCACCGGTTTCCTCAGCAATCGAGCTACAACCAAGGGATCCCAATGGAAGCCTTCCTGGAAAAGCCCATGGTCAGCCGAGAAGGGATAAAGAATGCAATGCACCATTTCACACGGCTTAACACGGGTTCCTATTTCTTTATTAGTGAACCCAGCTGTGCCCCCAAGATGCTCAACACGTACGTGGCTTGGTATGCGCATGCGATGGGCCCAGTTATCTTAACGGAGAAGCGCATGCTTGTTGACCGTAGGGGTGTGCCTCCTGGCAGTGATCGTGAGGCCCCCTTGAAGCCAAGGATTCCGGTCATTCCTCCGCTAAAAGATGCCGGAGTCGATCGACCACGCGTGTTGAGCCCCCCGCGTGGCTTGCCGCTGCCTGCTATGGTGAATGCACCACCGGCTCCTCATGCTCCCACGAAGACGGTAAATGTAATATTGCCAGAGTCCGGGGCAGGAGCGGATATCGGGACCCGCCGCCCTAAGGTGCCTGCTAAGCGTAAATCAATTCCAGTTGCATCTAGAGCTGGCGGGCAAAAGAAGAAGAAGTCTATCCTTTCCCTCGACGTGATCCTCGGCTTAGAGCCTGAGGCTCTTCCCAACAAAGGAATAAGTGAATATGGCAGCAACAAGGGCTTCTTGGTAGACCCCGCAGACACCAATTTGGTGGCCGCCATTGCAGCTTCGGAGCGATCGGCGAGGCTCGAAAAGATGTTAAGTAAACTCGCTGAATCAGGTAACTATTAGCCGCTTTCTTCGTTACTTTATTGCACTTCTTATCATTATTTTTAACTAATACGTTCCCCATTTTCAACAGGTGTTTCTACCGAGGAAGCTATTGCTGCCTCTTTGAAAACCATCCAAGAGGAGGAGGAGAAACACGCTCTAGCGGGAGCCGGTGTGTCCCACCCATTTTTTTTTTAAAAAAAATTTCATTATCTTTTTCGATGGCCAACCTAACTTTCTTCATTTGTTTCTTTGCAGGGGTTATACCAGTCGATGAGGAGATCCTCCTCGAACCAGTTACTGGAATTCCGGTCTCGTCGGGGTTACCGCAAGATCCTCGACTTGACAAGTCGACGAGGGATGCCTTGAAGAATTTGGAGGTATCCCTGTATACGGACGAGGACGCTTCAATGAACGAGGCTCTGGTGAGGTCCGTCTCATTGGCCCAGGAGGAGAGGAAGCGGCTGAGGCACGAGGCGAAGGACCGCAGGGCTGTTTTGGCCATAGGAGCGGGCCCAAGCACCATCCCTCGCGCTGATACTCCCTCAGAAGAGGCTCCCGTCGCCCTATCCACCGCTCGCAGACAGGTGGCGCGTGCTGTTCGGAGTTCTAATGACAAGTCTAGCTCTGGTAATGTATTTTGCAAGACTTTACTCTAAGAATTGTAAACCTGTCGGTTCTTATTTATCTTGTTCTACAGGGCCAAGTCCAACCGAAGGGGAGGCGGAGACTCTCGAACCTGAGGGGCCAGAGGAAGAGGCATTGGTCGAGCCCGAGCCGACGGTAGGCAGCGTCGCCGGGGTTGTTGAACCTGAGGCAAGGGCCGAGGGGGATATGCTAGAGAAAGTCGTTGATGCTGAGCCTGAGGAAGCGGCAAATGAGACGACCCTTATAACAGAGCCCGAGGTAGTGGCGGATGAGGCGCTTGAGGCAGGCGATCTCACGGTGACGGCTAATGAGGCGATGGAGACCGCCGAGCTCGAAGTAGCGGGTGAGATGGGCACGACTCTTGGGGAAGAGTCAGCCGCTCTTTCTCAAGAGTCCGGCAATGCTCCGGTTATTGCCCTCCCTGTCTACGATCTTCCACCGTCTCCTGGCCGCGCAAGCACGGTGACGGTCCCCATCGAGTCGGGGAATGAGGCCACGGGCGGTGGCCTCATGTCAATGGATGAGAGGGTCGCCTCCGTTTCAGCCGGGAGGTCATCAGGTAAATCTCAAGTTACTGTCATCCCTTTATTATATCTTGCGATTTTCCATTAACAAGTTTGTTTTTGTTTTGAACGCAGCTGCGGCCAGCGTCGATGCTCCATTGCTCGAAGGAGCACCATTAACTACTACCTTGGCGGTGGTCACCTCCTAGCCTTCCTTTAAGCCATCGCAGATGTTAGAAGGTATGGATCTGCGATCGATTGGTTTATCTTTTAGCTGCATGATTTCTGTACTAACGTCGTACCATTGTGTCTTTTCAGGAGTGCTTTTTGATCATATCCATCAGGTGTTGCTTCCGCACTTCTCCTTCCCGTCTGAGCTCGCTTCTCCCTCTAGTGGTGTCGGTGAGTATATTTTCACTTCGATGTCTTTCTTTTCTTTTTTTTTATAGCAATGGGATTATTTCTGACTTTCCTCTTCCTTATTGTAGTGCCACAAATCGAAGGAGGGGACGCAAGACCCGCCATGCCACCGGCCCTTCTGGCTTTGCCGTCCGTTGCAGCTGGTATAGTAAATTTCTTTTTTGATGACTCTTGAACATCTCTTGAACCATCGTTTAACTATGTTTTATTTTGCAGCTATCGTTCCATCTCCGGTCCCTCTTGAGTCTCATGTCCTTTCACCAGCAGGCCCTTTCTTGAAACGTTCATCTTCAAAGGGTGCCGTGATGAGTTTGGGCATGCTGAGCGGGTATATCGAAGAGCTTAACGTGGACGCTCTCTCCTCTGCCACAGATTTCGCTGTGGAGGTTAACCCAATGTTGGCGGCGCTCGTAAACTTTCACAACGAAGGCGTCGTCGAATCTTGGGTTAACCACTGCAGGGAGATCGAGGCTTGCCTACATCGGTTGGAGTCGACGCGTCCTTCCCCTAAAGTTTTAGCCATAAGCACCCAACGGACGGCCTGGCTCGAGCGAAGAACTTCTTATTTCCGCCATTTGGAGCAAGAAGCAGCTTTACGGTTGAAGGAACGTCAGGAATCTTCAAGCGCAACTGCTCGCCTGCGCGCTGAAATTAGGACGAATGCTGCCGAGGTGAAAGCTGTCTTTGAAGGCCTCCTGGAGAGTATCTCTAATGGGCTAGCACTGAAGCGGAAGCTTGATGCCTCCGAGCGTGATGCCTGAGGCCGTGAAGAAGCTCAGCAGGTCGTTGGGGAACAGCTTGCATCCTTCATGCAGCAGCGGGCTCAAGCCGAGGTCGAACTGGCGGTGGCGGCTGATCAAGAAAAGGCATGGAAGGAAGTACGCGAGCAATTGATAGAGCTATTCTAGAGGATTCCTTCTCCCTGAACATTTTGTATCATTTACACACTTGTAATTTTTGCATAGTATATATACATTCTTTGTTATTTAGATGATTCTCCTTGTATTTGATTGAATTTATGAATAAAGATACACATTCCTTTTTGCAATGTCTTGTACTATTTCTTTTCTTTCTCCCTTCTCAGCATGATGTCTCGATAAACCTAATTGGCAGATAACTTAATTTCACCAAGAGATAGCGATGGCTTAGGCCGCAAGTTCAGATCTTCCGCCTAAGACTTTTCAACTCTATGAGCCATGAGGGTCTCATAAAGACTTTTCTCCCTACGGATCGAGAGGATCTCGTAGGTGGGTTTTTCTCCTTAGGAATCGTGAGGACTCCTAAGTGTGGTTTTCTCTTCTAAGTCGTAAGGATCTTATAACAGAATTTTTCCCTCATACGAGTCGAGAGGGCCCGTAAGCGGTTGTTTCCCTCCTTGTCGAGATTCGACTTTGGATAGTGAGACCCGTGAATGGTATGCAAGAGACCTTTTTGGATCGACTTGCAGGGTCCCATTGTTCAGGAAGCAAGTTTTTTAGTCCCTGCTGTCTGAGGCTTCATCTTGCAAGTAGAGACGAATCGCGAATTTTCCCGCAGAGACACTGGTTTCTCTGCGAGCCGACGCGAATCAGGAGGCTCTCGTCAAGGAGTGTTTGTATCCGTGAGTTGAGGAATTTGCTAGGGATTATTTGTTTCCCTAGCACCAAGGATTATTTGTTTCCTTGGGTTTGAAACGAGTCGAGAATTTCCCACGGAGGCACTGGTTGCTCTGCGAGTCGACACGGATCAGGAGGCTCTCGTCAAGGAGTGTTTGTATCCGTGAGTCGAGGAATTTGCTAGGGATTATTTGTTTCCCTAGCGCCAAGGATTATTTGTTTCCTTGGGATTGAAACGAGTCGAGAATTTCCCACGGAGGCACTGGTTGCTCTGCGAGTAGACATGGATCAGGAGGCTCTCGTCAAGGAGTGTTTGTATCCGTGAGTCGAGGAATTTGCTAGGGATTATTTGTTTCCCTAGCGCCAAGGATTATTTGTTTCCTTGAGGTTGAAACGAGTCGAGAATTTCCCACGGAGGCACTGGTTGCTCTGCGAGTCGACGCGGATCAGGAGGCTCTCGTCTAGGAGTGTTTGTATCCGTGAGTCAAGGAATTTGCTAGGGATTATTTGTTTCCCTAGCGCCAAGGATTATTTGTTTCCTTGGGGTTGAAAAGAGTCGAGAATTACCCACAGAGGCACTGGTTGCTCTGCGAGTCGACGCGGATCAGGAGGCTCTCATCAAGGAGTGTTTGTATCCGTGAGTCGAGGAATTTGCTAGGGATTATTTGTTTCCCTAGCACCAAGGATCATTTGTTTCCTTAGGGTTGAAACGAGTCGAGAATTTCCCACGGAGGCACTGGTTGCTCTGCGAGTCGACGCGGATCAGGAGGCTCTCGTCAAGGAGTGTTTGTATCCGTGAGTTGAGGTATCTGCTGAAGACACTGGTTTCTTCGGTGTTGGACTAAACCGCCGAGATTTGGCTTCGTCTTCTGGCGAAGCCCGTTGGGAAAGTATGGTTCCCTCTTTGTTTACGCCCTTAGATCGTATACAGGGATCGATGTGATCTTAACTGTAGGGCCAAAGTTTTATCATCATTTTTTTGTTTTATCTCCGCGATGCTCTATCATTTCATCTTTTATATCGTGAAGGTCGCGATTGCCCAACCATTTCGGCTATTTTTCGCGATGCCCAATCATTTCGGCTATTTATTTTATTTTTACTCGCTGCTTTTTATTGTGAGTCCCCCGATCATTTCAGCAATTTTGCATGCATACATTTTTACTTGCTGCTTTTTATTGCAAGTTGCCCTATCATTTCGGCTATTTCGTATGCATGTGCGGCCTATTGGCTTTTCGCTGTAAACCGATTTCGGTATCAGCACCACTACAACTGGGATATTACCAGGAGCGAATCATCATTTGCCTCTGTCGATGTCGAACAAAGGTGGCTTAGCGACCAGGGTTAGGGTCCTGTCGGCTAAGGCTTTTGACTTCATGAGCCGTAAGGGTCTCACGAAGTTATTTCTCCCTACAAGTCTTGAGGATCTTGTAGGTGTATTTTCTCCTTAGGAATCGTGAGGATTCCTAAGTGTTCGTTTCCTCTGTAAGTCGTAAGGATCTTACAGGAGGGTTTTCTCCTCATAAATCGAGATGATTTACAAGGGTTGTTTACCATGCGAAGATATCCCCAGTCACGGATGAGACTTGGTTAGGGAAATGTTTATTCACGCCCTTGGATTGTATACAAGGGTCAGTATTGAGCAACTTTTAGGGCAATATCAGAAGTTGTGGGGGTTGCTTAAGCACAGGTTTAGGTCTCTGTAACTTAAGACTTTCAAATCTTATGAGCCGTGAGGGTCTCATAAGAGAATTCTCCTTACGAGTCGTGAAGATCTCGCAAGTGTATTTTCTCTTTAGAAATCGTGGGGATCCCTAAGTGTGCTGCTCCCTTGTGAGTCATAAAGATCTCATGCGGGTGGTTTCTCCATACAAGGTCGAGAGGATCTTGTATGTGTTCTTTTAACGAGGTTGCGCCCTTTCGGGTTTTCACAAACTCTCGCCGGTAGTCCTGCTGTTTTTACTCACGGAGCCCTTTCGGGTTTTCATCCGTGCCCATTTTGCTTATGGAAATACCTTTTTTTTATTATTCTTTTTTTTATTTTCTTCTTTTTTACGAGGTCGCGCCCTTTCGGATTTTCACGAACACTCGCCGGTATCCCTGCTGTTTTTACTCACGGAGCCCTTTCGGGTTTTCATCCGTGCCCTTTCTGCTTATGAACATACCGTTTTTTTTTCTTCTTTTTTTTTATATCGTCAGCCTACGGATGCTGCGGTATTAGTTTAAAGATGTTTCGGTCTACTATTAGTTTAAGGACGTTTCGGTCCGTCATTAGTTTAAGGACGTTTCGGTCCGCTTGTTAGCTCATTAAGCGTAATATTTCTTTAGGAAGCGACCGTTTATTGGCCTGAAAGGCCTTTCACCGCGCATGTCCATGAGTAGATAGGCCCCACCCTGATAGACCTTATCTATGATGTACGGGCCTTCGTAGTTTGGCTCGAATTTTCCCCGCTTGGCGCGATTGGGGATCATAGGCCTTTTGACCACTAGCACGAGTTCGCCTTGGCAGAATGTCCTCGGCCGGGTCAATATTTCATATGAGCGCGTCATCTTTGCTTTATAAGCTTCCAGATTTTGTTGCGCTATGAGCCGTGTTTCTTCAAGGGCATCAAGCTCCTCAAGCCGAAGGTGAGCATTTTCTTCGTCCGTCAGCTCGTAGTGGACTGCCACTCGTAGAGAGGGTAACTCTATCACGAGGGGGAGTACTGCTACAATCCCAAATACCAACGCGTACGGCGTTGTGTTCGTGGCCGTCTTGAACGTAGTTCGATACGCCCAAAGAGCCTCTTGCAGTCTCTCGTGCCAGTCTTTCTTATTTCGGGACACCGTTTTCTTTATGATTTTCGTCAAGGTCTTGTTGAAGGCCTCGGCGAGACCGTTGGCTCGCGGATTATAAACCGAGGAATATCTCCAGTCTATGTTATGCTGTTGCGTGAAGCGGCTGATCTTGTGACTTCTGTAGGCTGGCCCGTTATCGGAGATGATCCGTCGCGGAGTTCCAAATTGATATATGACATGCGTCTCGAAGAAATGGAGGATATTCTCCGTCTTCACTTCCCTCAGTGGTACTGCTTCCGCCCACTTGGAGAAGTAGTTAGTTGTCGCCAGGATGAAACGATGTCCCCTAGATGATGCTGGTTCGATGGGGCCGACTATGTCAGTTCCCCACATCTCGAACGGTCAGCTAGCCACCGTTGGATGTTGGTGGATGAAGTCCCCATGGATTTGGCATGAGTGACATTGCTTCGCATATTCGAGGCAATCTTGAATCATCGTGGGCCAATAGTAACCCATCCGTTTGATCTTCAACTTCATCTTTGGGCCTGCTTGGTGAGAACCGCAGAGTCCGTCATGAACTTCCTGGACGACCTTTCTCGCTTCGTCAGGTCCTAAGCATCTCAGCCACAGAGAATCAAATGACCTCTTGTACAGAGTATCGTTGACGAAGGCGAAAGACAGAGCTCGTTTCATGAGCTGGTGTCTTGTGAACGCTTCTTCAGGCATTCGGTGGGACTTGAAGTAATCTATGAAGACATCTATCCAATCCTCGATATTTTCCCAATCTTTTACTTGCAGGGTTGTCTGCTCGCTCGCTCCTTTTTCTTCGGATGATTCTGGGGATATTTCTGCTGGGGCAAGCACCCGACGGCTTTGTACCACGATTCTAACATCATCGACGTTCTCGTCAGCCTGTTCTTTAGCAAGTTTGGCCAACGCGTCTGCTTTGCTGTTTTCCGCGCGCGGTATGCTTTCCAAAGTATAGGAGGGAATCTGGGTCAACATTTGTTGCACCTTTTCACCGTATTTTACCAATTCCGGTTTGCACGTTTGGTAGTCGCCATTTACTTGACTAACGACGAGTTGAGAATCTCCGTATATGAGGATGTTTTCAATTACCATGTCGATGGCGATCTCGAGGCCTGCTATCAAGGCTTCATATTCGGCTTCGTTATTCTTCCTCCGCTCTGTTAAGGAGAAGGCGAAGTGCATAATCCCTCCTTGTGGAGTTACGAAGATGAGGCCTACTCCCGATTTGATTATAGGGATACTTTGTTTGCGCTTTTTCATGGAAGATGCTCCATCGAAATAGAGCTCCCATCGGGTATCACCACTGTCGATTGCGTCGAACGCATGCTCGTCTGGTAGATCGAGACTCAGAAGAGAATCGGCGGGTATCGGATGCTCAGCGAGGAAGTCGGCGATGGCCTAGCCTTTCACTGCCTTGAGAGGTTGATAAGTTATCGAGAACTCCATCAAGAGCAGGGCCCATTTAGCGAGCCTTCCCATTAGTATGGCTTTTGACATTAAATACTTAAGAGGGTCCACCTTCGAAATGAGACGTACCTCATGCGCCAACGCATAGTGCCTGAGCTTTGTTATCGCGAAGATCAATGCCAGGCAGTGTTTTTCAATGGCAGAGTAGTTGCATTCTGCCCCCAGCAGAACTCGACTTAAGTAATAGAGTGCACTTTCTTTCCCGTGATCGTTCACTTGTGCCTATAATGCGCCTAAGGATCCTTCGAGAGCGGTTGTATAAAGAATGAGGGGCTTTCCCTTGACCGGAGCAGCCAACACCGGCAGGCTCTCCAGGTATTTCTTGATCTCGTTTAGCGCGCTTTGGCATTTTTGGTCCCAGACGAATGGAGTTCCCTTCTTCATCAGGTGGCTGTAAGGACGACACTTGCCTGAAAGGTTGGCTATAAATCGCCGTATATATGCGAGCTTCCCTTGAAGAGATCGCAGCTGCTTAAGAGTCCTTGGCGGAGGCATTTCCATGATCGCCTTGATCTTGGACGGATCTATTTCGATACCCCGGTGTCGGACGATGAATCCCAGGAATTTTCCCGAGGAAACTCCGAATGCACACTTGAGAGGGTTCATCTTCAAGTTGTATTGCCGAAGGCGTTGAAATATAGTTTTTAGGACCTCGAGATACTCCTCGTACGATTTGCTCTTAACAACGAGGTCGTCGATATAACATTCAACGATTTCATGTATAAGGTCATCGAAGACCTTCGTCATGGCCCTCTGATAGGTGGCGCCGACGTTCTTTAGACCGAAGGGTATCACTTTGTAACAAAATATTCCCAAAGGGGTCTGGAAAGCGGTATGTTTCTGGTCTACGGGATGCATCTTTATTTGATTATACCCTGATGAGCCATCCATGAAGGAGAAAACCTCATGAGTAGACGTATTGTCTATCATCAGTTCGTGACTGGCACTGGGAAATCGTCCTTCGGGCAAGCTTTATTGAGATCCCGAAAATCCACGCATATGCGCACTGTCCCATTTTTCTTCATCACCGGGACGATGTTGGCGATCCATTTAGGGTATTGAACTTCTTGGATGAAGCCAGAGTCGATCAGCTTCTTGACCTCAGCATTGATGTTCATCTCAAGCTCGAGCCGCATTCTCCTCGGCGCTTGTTTGACTAACTTGATGTCCGAAGATATCGCTAATCTATGCACAGCGATTTCTGGATCTAGTCCCGGCATTTCGGAATAGTTCCACGTAAAGCAATCTCTATGCTGTAGAAGCACGTCTTTTAACGCGGCCACCCTTTCTTCAGATAGCAGCTCGCTGATGAATGTCGGTCGCGGGTCATTTAGCGTTCCCAACTCAATTTTCTTGAGGTTATCT
Organism: Agapanthus africanus; assembly: GCA_030015575.1. NCBI lineage: Eukaryota > Viridiplantae > Streptophyta > Magnoliopsida > Asparagales > Amaryllidaceae > Agapanthus > Agapanthus africanus. Next base: position 621,189,032 of record CM057341.1, read on the forward strand.
GCGGTGGTATGTATTCCATCCTCCAGTTCTTTCGGAGCTGGAGGAAATTCTGAAATCACCTCATCATTGCTGTTTTCGAAGCACCAGGGAAGGTTGTCCATGTTCTCGGGCCCTTCTTTTAATATTGTTATCATGTGACAAGTGTGAATCCGCTTCCTATCCCAATGTGGAGTTGGTTCTGTTCTCGTGGCTTTGGGTTCGTGCTTCTGTGGCGGCGTTACCCTCCAGTGTTGGGTTAGCCTAGCACCTCATGAAGGGTTTGGAAGCATCACATGTGCCAAAGGTGGAGTCTTTAGGGTGCTAAGTTAACAAACATCGGATCGTTCCTAGAAAATTAGGGTTTCTAAATTTTTCACATCATCATATGAAAGAAAGGCTAGGGTTTTGAGAGTACAACCTTTGTAGCTCCCTACGCTAGACTCCTCGGCTACTTGGGGTTTGAAAAAATTCCGCTTGAACTCCCCGAGGTCACCGATGATCCACCCGGAGTCCGCTTTGTCCAAGCTTGCAACTTTATCCGATCAAGTGAACGAAATGAAGCTAACACTCTAAACAAGTTGGCTAAACTTGTGTAGAATGATATTGTGGTTCTTATTCTCACTTCAAAATCCAATCTTGATGAGTATACTGCTCACTACAAAAAACTAGAGAGCAAAATGAAAGAGGAAGAAGAAGATAATGGCAATTTGAGAAGAAGATAAGTTCTACTCTTAAAAGAAAATAGAAAATATATCAAAATATATTTTTTTTCTTTCATCTCAAACCATGGTTGAATCATTATTGTACTTGAGTTAAAAACTAAAAGGAAGAGTAAACCATGGTTAAATGGTGGGTGAGTAAGGTTAGGTCAAGAAGAGTGTAGAAACAATCTAAAACTAACCTACTTCTTTTTCCTTTTGTTTTTAGCTTAAATACAATAATATTCCATATAAAAAACCCATGGTGTGAGTCTTATATTGCTACCATTTTCATTGTATAAGCAACCATAATTGATTATGTATGTATGTATGTATGTATGCACATCCATATGTGCATGAATCTATAAAGAAACTATACATGCAAGCATACATCCATCATACTCAAGAAAGGTTTCAAGTGAGAAGCTAAAGGTTAAATGATAAATCAACACCTGATTTATCAATCCGGCCATATCACATACGACCCCTACCAAAAGCAAGCCGCCCGATCAATATACGGTATCCTATACACGCATTTTAATCGGGTCCATGCGCATATCGCATACGCGCACCACAACGTTTCGCCTGGACTAGGAAACTCCATTGTGGGACTCTGAGACTCGTCAATACGCCGGCAGTGGGTGATGATCATATCAAGCACCCCCAAGCCGCAAGCGGTCAGCTAAACGTAACGGCCACCCGGGTATTGAGCGATCAGAAGAGAACAAGCGAACCTGCTGCAACTCCCGTCGAGCCGATCGGCAACACTTCCCGTACAGTCCGGTCTCCTCCTCTGATATGTCGCATATCAAGTCTGGGGGTGGTAAACGTCAGACACCAATAACTGATAAGTCGTGCCGATGTGAGGTTCATAACGGGTCAAGAAACTACTGGTAACACTTACCAGTAAATCTCCAATCAGCCCTGGCCAGGGACTTCCCTGTTACGGCCAATCGAGCACAGCGCAACATCAACCCCCAATACCGGGAGAGACGAAACCCCTCCTATCTCTCATTGCCTCCATGTGACTCGGGACTGTACCCAAAACCCACCGTTTTGCACGCCCTCATGGACGTGGTAAGGTGGAAATCAAAGCACAGTGGGAATCACACAAGACTCTATGACGATCTCGGGTCTACAGACTAACCTGCACAAGTGTCACCTGAGAACTGCCATCTGACATGAGGTATAATACCATCTGGGAGTTCTCGGCGAGTCCGTCCAGTGTACCCAGTCTCCACCTCGCACCCGTATACCATCTCTGATGTCAAACACCAATGGATATGGGATCATCCATCGCCCAACTCATGGGCCGAGAAGCGTATACGCTAGTCTACCTTGGTATATCGATGCCCCGTCTCGATACACCCACGACTAGGGACCTTGAAGGATGTACTTATGGACTGCCATGTCCCCACTAGTATCATCCGTATCATAGTCCAGGCAGTCAAGTACACATCCTAAGGGCTTTACCAACATGTAACTATAAGACAGTATAAAGAGACAAGAATACATTTTAAGATAAAGAGCAACCAGATAGCAAACCATCATATCGAGCAAGAAAGTCATCTCTGTATATGTCCAAGCATCCAATATAATATACATCATCTGTACAATACTGGCCTCTAGGGCATACATACAACTAACAATCTCCCACTTGCACTAGGGCCAGCTGCTGTAGTATCGCATACCGAGCATCCCGAAGAGTCTCTCAAACTGTATCTGGGGAATGGCCTTCGTGAGTGGATCCGCTGTGTTATTCTTCGTGTCAACCCTCCTGAGCTCGATCTCCCGGCGATCAACTATCTTCCGGATCAGGTGATACCGTCTCAGAATAAGCCTGGATCGCTGATGGGACCTGGGTTCCTTGGCCAAAGCCACCGCTCCATTGTTATCGCAATACAAAGGTATTGGATGCTCAATGGATGGAACCATTCCTAGTTCAGTAATGAACTTCTTGATCCAGACAGCCTCTTTGGCGGCATCGTTGGCAGCGATGTATTCAGCCTCCATCGTCGAGTCTTCCACGGTTTCCTGCTTGGAATTCTTCCAGCTAACCGCCCCTCCGTAAAGGGTAAAGACAAATCCCGACTGCGACTTAGAGTCGTCCTTATCACTCTGGAAGCTCGAATCGGTAAAGGACTCCACTTGGAGTTCTCCGTTACCATACACCAAGAGCATCTCTTTAGTCCTTCGTAAGTACTTGAGAATGCTCTTCACAGCTGTCCAGTGACTCTCTCCAGGATCAGCTTGATACCTGCTCGCTACACTTAGTGAGTATGCTACATCGGGTTTGGTAAATAGCATCGCATACATGATAGAGCCTACAGCCGAAGCATCGGGTATCCCTTGCATGCGAGCTCTCTCCAAATCAGTCTTGGGAGACATCTCTTTGGAGAGAGTGACTCCAGAGATCGTGGGTAAGTTCCTACGCTTGGATTCTTCCATACTAAACCTCTTTAGTATGGTGTCAATGTACCTGGACTCGAACAATCCCAATATCCGTTTGGATCTATCTCTATAGATCCTAATCCCCAATATGCAGAAGGCATCACCAAGATCTTTCATCGAGAATCTTTGTGATAAGAAGAGCTTGACCGATTGCAGCATAGGAATGTCATTTCCTATCAAGAGTATGTCGTCCACGTACAGTACGAGGAAGACAACCTTACTCCCTGCCACCTTCTCGTAGATACAAAGTTCATCTACATTTTTGATGAAATCAAACTCTTTGATAACGACGTCAAAGCAGATATTCCAACTCCGCGATGCTTGTTTTAATCCATAAATGTATTTAAGCAGCTTGCACACCTTCCCGCTGTTCCCACTATCTACGAAGCCGTCTGGCTGAGTCATGTACACGCACTCTTCTAAATCACCGTTTAGAAAGGCGGTCTTAACATCCATTTGCCAGATTTCGTAATCATGATATGCAGCCATGGCAAGCATGATCTGGATGGATTTAAGCATAGCCACTGGAGAAAAGTTTCGTCATAGTCCACACCTTGTCTTTGACGAAAACCTTTTGCAACAAGTCTAGCTTTGAAAGTCTCCACTTTCCCATCTACACCAAGTTTTTTCTTGAAGATCCACTTGCTCCCAATGGGTTTTACCCCTTCAGGACCAACTTCCAAAGTCCATACTTTGTTGGTGTACATGGATTCCATCTCGGACCGCATAGCATCCAGCCATTTCACTGAGTCCCTACTCGTGATGGCCTGCTCGAAGCTAGTTGGGTCATCATCCTCCATGATGCAATCCTCGCTCCCACCATCCATGAGAAAACCATAGTATCTCTCAGGTTGGCGAGGAACCCTACTAGATCGGCGGAGAGGCTGAGGTTCGTTCGGAGCTACTGAATCCTCTGGTTCCACTAAATCTTCTGTTGTGTTTTGTTCAGCTGGAACCTCATCCAGTTCTACTTCAGAGCCACCAATCTCTTTTGCAAGAAATTCTTTTTCTAAAAAGGTGGCATGTTGAGCAACAAATACACTTTGTTCCTCACTGTGGTAGAAGATATACCCTCACGAATGCTTGGGATATCCAACAAATTTACACAAAACAGACCTTGCCTCGAGTTTGTCCGGTTTTTGTCTTTTGACATAGGCCGGGCAACCCCATATCTTTATAAAATTAAGATATGGTCTCTTCCCCTCCCATATCTCATATGGGGTGGTAGGCACAGATTTGGTAGGAACCCTATTCAGTAGGTATGCTGCTGTTTCCAGTGCATATCCCTAGAAGGAAATAGGTAACTCAGCTACACTCATCATAGAGCGCACCATATCTAATAGTGTGCGGTTCTTCCGTTCTGATACACCGTTGTGCTGTGGTGTATACGGAGGAGTAAGCTGACAGAGAATCCCATTCTCTTTTAGGAAGTCCAGGAATTCAATGCTCAAGTATTCACCTCCTCGATCAGATCGTAGGATTTTAATACTTTTTCCGGTTTGGTTCTCAACTTCTTGTTTATGTTCTCTAAATTTCTCAAAAGCGTCTGATTTGTGTTTCATCAGGAACACATACCCGAACCTAGAGAGATCGTCAGTGAATGTAATGAAGTATGAAGAACCATCCCTGGCAAGTGTAGACATAGGACCGCATACATCACTATGTATCAGTCCCAAGAGTTCAGTAACTCTTTCTCCGTGTCCCGTAAACTGAGTTTTGGTCATCTTGCCTTTGAGACATGACTGGCAAGTGTCATAAGATAAAAATTCAAACGAATTCAAATATCCATCCTTATGCAACTTAGCTAGTCGTGTCGCATTGATGTGACCCAGTCTACAATGCCATAAGAAGGATTCGTTCAGGTCTAAACTTTTCCTCTTGTGTGTGTTTGTTATGCTTAGAACAGTTGATTGATTTAGAACATAAATGCCATTGCACAACGTGCCTGATCCAACCAACTTTTGGTTACGGAAAATGTTTATTACATTATCCTGTAATACAAAATTATATCCCCATTTACTCAACAAAGAAACTGATATAATGTTGCATATCAGGTTCGGCATGTAAGAGCATTCGTTCAGAACCAATGTATTACCAGTTGGTAATGCAAGGTGATATTCCCCGACAGTCTTAGCTGCCATAATTGCACCATTTCCAACACTTATGTCTTTATCACCTTCTCCAAGTTCTCTACCTTTTCTAAGCCCATGTAACTGATTACATATATGGGATCCTGACCCGGTATCTAATACCCAGGACGTAGGGCAAATGGAGAAATAGTTCTCTGTAACGAACACACCCGAAGAAAATGCATCATCATGTACTTTCTTCATTCGGGTGGCATGGGAATCCTGGTATTCCCCTATGTCATGTTCATTCCTATAACTCTTATAAGAAAAAACGGAACCAACATTCCCCAGCACAGTATAACATGCGGGTTCAGTCAATACATCCATATTATTATCTTGATTAGGGCATGACATGGTCGCTACCTGGAGAGAGAGAGAAGAAAACACTTTAGCGTATGCTCTTGCAAGATCAGATTGGTTATTATCTTATCTAATCAGGATGGCTCCCACTGGTTTTTATCAAATCTTCCTTCAAACCCTAAAAGGAAAGACTAGCCGGGATTAATTACACCCTACAACTTCGCCGATTTTCATTAAGGCCAGTGTCGGTACTTTGAGGGAGGTTCCCCGTGCTTTCGCAAGGACCTAATTAAAGTAAATCTCGTTTTCCCAGTGGCGTAACCCCGTTGACACCTTTCTAGACACTTACTTGATTGGCTAATTGTAATGTGTAAAACTCTCCCAGGAGTAACTCTTATTCGCAGTGGGTATCAGGATCCAACTATCTTATAGAAGGTATGCAATCTCATTGCAAATTTCAACACTTGAAATTCCCGATAATATTTTTCCCCAAGCATCCTATGACCTTGACGGAGGTCAACAAACCACAGGGTGCAAGTCAAGTTCAACCCATCATTTCTTGATTGAATCAAACCCACCCGCAAGACCCTTGACAGAGGTCAACAAGGTCGTACGACTACCCTAATCCAATCTGCAACACATGCATAAGCAGATAAATACTAGTTAGCTACCGCACACTACGCCTTGACGGAGGTCAACAAACGTAGCACGAATACTAAGTAGGATTTATCTGAAATGACGGAGGGCTACGTCAGGTTTTTCTGAAAACCTATTGCGTAATGAACTTGATATCGTTGTAGAATCAAGTGAAGTTTTTGAAATGGAGTGATTTCGAAGCATTTCTAGTTTTGCTAAAGGGGTCACTCCCGGTGAAGGGATCGTCGGCCCTTTCCTCGTCGAATGAGGTGCGGGATATATCATATATATCACTGTGCAAAGCAGAAACTATAGAAGAAATCAAAAGACAACCTAGCATGTAGCATCTGCCAGTTATTGCTAAAGGGGTCACTCCCGGTGAAGGGATCTCGGCCCTTTCCTCATTGAATAAGGTGCAGGGTATATCATATATACCGCTATGCAAAGCAAAACTGTAGCTACCCTTTTATTTAAAAATTTTGATTCTACAACATCTTTTAGGTTTCTTTTCTTTCATTAATCACATTAATGAAGTCCCATCATTTAAGTCACCTAAACATCACAGATAAATACGACGTACATGTTAGTGTCTATGCCCTAGGGGCCATTATTGTATCATACTAGTTTATATATTACTTAATGGAAGCTTGGGATATTCACATGTATATAACAGTCTTGCTAAACATGGTAGTATGCTACTTGGTTTTTCTATCTTAATATGTGAGTATACGTATTGATAGAGCTCTTAGGATCTTGCTTGACTACCAGCCTTTTGATGGCAGTCACACTAGTGGGGGCTGGGTAGTCTATAAGCACATCCTTATTCAGGTCCCTAGTCGTAGGATTATCGAGACAGGGCATCGATACTCCGGAGTAGACTAGTGTGTACGCTTCTCATCCCAGTTGGGGAGATGGTCTGTCCCACAGCCGTCAGTACGTCGTACTGGAGATAGTATGCAGGTGCTCGTAAGGTTACGGGTACACCAGACAGGACTCACAGGGAACTGTTGGTTGGTTTTATACCAGTCGTCAGTGAACAGTTCCTAGGTGACATGAGTACAGCATAGTCTGTAGGCTTGACACTGCTACTTCACTTCGAGTGTGTCACACTGTTCTTAGATTGCTACCCTACCACGACTCAAAGGAGTCGTGCAAACAGGTAGCAGTTGGGTGCAGTCCCGAGCACTTGGAGGCAGTGGCGGTTAGACAGGATTCGTCTCTCCCGGTATTGGGGGTTGATATCGCGCTGTGTCAGAGAGCCATTACGCAAAGTCCCTGGCCAGGGCAAGCGAGATTTTCTGGTAGGTTCCAGTAGTTTCTCAGGGTGTAATGGGCTTCGCTCCGACACGACTTATACCGCTATTAGGGGACTGACACTTGCCTCCCCTAGGCCCGATATGCGATAGTCTTAGACGAACAGACCGGACTGTACGGAGATTGTCACATCAGACTCAGTAGGAGTTCGGATGGGTTTCCTCATCGGCCTTCTTATCGACATCTACCTGGGGACCGTTACGTACAGCTAGTGCCGCTTGCGGTCTGTGGTTAAACCCACTGCCAGCGTAGTAGTCGAGTCTCTAGAGTCCCACACAGAGAGTTTCCCTAGTCCAGGCGAAACGATATAGAGGTCGTATGGTTTTACGACAAGGGTTCGGACGCATACGTGTGTTTATGCACGTACGACTTTCGGACAGTTTTTACAAGTCGGCTTTGGTTTAAGCCAGTTACTAGTATCCGATTATTGGATTTATACAGTCTAAACTTTTTCCATGTTTTCACGGATAGGAGGGGCGTTCTCGTAATTGCACGAGAAGCTTCTAGAAGATGGTGACTAAGGAGGTTTAGGTGGCATATACATTGAATGAGATTAGTGAGTCATATGGATGATTCATCCATGTCATTAATGCATCATAATTGCTTAATGACTCATGGAGATGATCACCATTAGATATTTGTCAAGCATGGTTGTAAATCATTTTATTTTCTTTTCTTGAAAAACAATAATGCTTGATATATATTATGATAGCTCATTTTCACATTTCTTTATGATGTTCATCTTCTCTCTCCTCAAGCTCTCTCTCTTAAAACCCTAATCCTCTCCTCTCATGTGTTGAGTACAAGGATTAGTTAGACTAATTAAACCATAACCCTCACTCTTATCATCTAGGTACTTTGATTAGCACATAAAGAAACCAAGTTGCCTCAAGTTTAGAGGCAAAGCTTGGAGTAAAGCTCTCGTGGTGGATCTACTACTTGGAGAAGGCCGAGGAGGAGGTGGAGTTCGTAAAGATGAAGGACACGGTTCTTTAGGTATAATCACTTCACATAGTAGTTTAGAACTTCTATGTTTGATGTTAGTTATCGTTTAGCTTCGATTCATGCGGTTGGTCGATGTTTAAGTAAAGAACAAGATCGTTTTTCATATTTCCGCCTCCCCGCAAGTCGTGGGGTGTTATACATCGACTTACAGTGGTATCAGAGCCTTGCTAAATAATAAATAACTCACTTGCAAAATTGTATGAATTTCGAATGGAAAAAAGAAACCGGAAAACCCCGATATCATGTGTTTTCTGTTGATTTTTAAATGAGATCCAAAAAATTTTCAGGGACCTTCACAAAGCCTTAAATGATAGTATAAGAACACCCAAGAAATTTAGGATCATGAATCGGCCAAAGAGCCGCGGAACCGCGGCCGATCCCACCGATCCGCCGCGATTCCGCCGCGCTTTGGACGATTCATCAGCCCAATTTTCCTGTGTCGGTCCTCTGTGATATTTTGTATTTTCTGGAATTTTTTAATTTTTGCTCAGGTTTCAGATTTACAGAGAAGTATTGGAGAAAAATTAAATGTGTTTAATCGATCGAAATTATACGGTATTTGCTTGTTGGATTATATCTGTGTTTGTATAATGTGTTCATAAACCTCCCCTAACTGCTAGTATGTCGGTTGGCAGGGGGTTGCACATTTCTGTAATGGATTTTATCTGTTTGTGTATATGAACTGTGTTGGACTGTTGTGATGTATATCCGGGGTTATGTGATGGGTTATTATTTAATTCATTTGATGTAAATGTAATTTGTTATAATATTATTTTGCGGGGCACATCCAGGTTGCGGTTTTAGCCACCGTTGTATTATTTCATTTTACTGTTTTTGCTCCTTGGACAGACCCAAGGTGGGGTGCACAAACTGCCGGACGAGTAGTTTGCCGTACCCGTAGGGGTCTTGGGTGGGGTAATGGCTATTCATCACAACTGTGCAATCCGTCTTTTGTTGCAGGCACAAAACAAACACGGATTGCTTGCAAATCCAATAAAGTTCATTTGTGATCTGGAATGAATATTATTGCGTCCGACGAATGTAAAATATCAATATATATGATAGCTATTTAGACGTCACTTATGTTTTACACCCGCGCTAGCCGAGCCCCCGCTCTGTCGTTAGTTAAGTAACCTAACGGGTGATGACGGGACCCAGTGGCGAATGCGGATGACATAAGAGGATGTTATATTTTCGTTGTTTTCTACAATGATAGGTTAATGATGGGACGCATTATTTATAATGCAAAGAAAATAAACCAAAAAGTTTAATCCTTGGAACAATTTAAAAGAAACCACTCGGTTAATTTTAAAAACAGATATTTTTAAATGCGGAGCTTTAACCACTCCTTTTAAAAGCTATCAGGTTCCTTCGGTTATATCAAGTTCACTACGTTCACGATTTCGCCAAAACCATTCGTAGCCCTCCGTCATTTCATTTGAGTATTCAGTAGTATTCAAGCTATGCATTTTGGCCAAAGTCAAGGTATAGTGTTTGGTAGCTGCTGGGTTTTCATTTGTTGCATAAGATAGATGAGTTGGTTTGGGACAGTCGTATTATCATTTGACCAAAGTCAGGGGTATATACGGATGGGTTCAAATTGACAAGATAATGACGGGTAGAACTTGACATGTGACTTATGACATTTTGACCAAAGCCAAGGTCATAAGAGCATGGGGCAAAAACTTATATCGGGAATTTCTAAAGAAACTGAAATTTGCAAAGAGATGCATACCATTTGGAGTTTGATGAATGTTGGTAGCATTCCTTCAACATTATCATACGATGATATTTGGATCCCGATCCTACTGTGAGTATATGCTACTCATCAGGATATTCGTCACTTAACGATCAATTCTATAAACCAAGTAGGTGTCAAGAAAGGTATCAGCGGGGTTACGCCCCCAGAGAAAAGAGGTTATTTAATTAAGGAACTTCGCGAAAGCGTTGGAAAACCTCCCTCGAAGTATCGACACTAGCCTGGCTGAACGGTTAAGCAAGTATTGTACGGTGAGAATAGTCCTGGCTAATTCTTCTCTTATGGTTTGAGGAAGGATTCGAGAAACAGTGGGAGCCATCCAGTTTAGATAAACTAAAAACCACTCTAAACTTGCAAGAGTATCATGTTAAAGAGTTTTCTTCTCTCTCTCCTAATTGCAGCGACCCTGAAAATGACTGGAATTAAGTTACTTTTAGAGAAAAATATACTGACATGGCCAAACTATAATGATTGGCTGCGGAATGTCAAAATGGCCTTGACTTATGACAAATTGGGGTATGTCCTCACCACTAAGGCACCTCAAGTCCCAGGTCCCAAATCCAGTAATGCGGATAAGGAAATCCGCAAAACCTGAGATTTAGATTGTGTGAAAGCCAAGTGCATCGTGCTTGCCTCGATGAACAATGAACATCAGAGGAGGCACGAGGATATGGATCTTGACTCCATATTTCTCCATACAAAAGATCTGTATGGGGAGCAATCTCGTATAGCAAGATACGAGACCTCTAAGAATTTGTTTCGAGCGAGGTTGGCTGTCGGATCATCGGTAGGAGAACATGTCCTAAAGATGATCGGCTATATAGAAGAGCTCGTAGACCTGAGGACGACTTTGGATAATGAGCTCTATACAGACCTTATTCTCCAGTCCCTTCCTCCCACCTACGCCCAGTTTATCCTGAACTTCAACATTCAAAAAAAAGAAGTTGAACTTCCGGAACTCCTGAACATGTTAAGGAGTGCAGAGGGCAACTTGCAGAAGGCAAGGGAAACACCCGCTATATTTGTTAGCGGTGCTTCTTCTTCCGGGTCTAAGGCTAGGGCCAAAGGAAGGAAAAAGAAGGCCTCCCCCAGACCTAGAGGAGGTGTAAGTAAGGTGGGAGGAAAGGAAAAGAAAAAGTTTGCGGTACCGGTAGTGGGCCAGGATGAGTGCTTCCATTGTCACAGGAAAGGGTACTGGAAAAAGGATTGCAAGGCGTGGAACGCCAAGAACCAGGAACCGAAGCAAACTGTTGCTTCGACTTCAGGTGTGTTTGTAATTGAGAATTGTCTGTCAATCAACTCTACTTCCTGGGTATTGGATACCGGATCAGGATCTCATATTTGCAATTCATTGCAGGCACTGAGAAACCGTAGAGTGCTGAAGGAAGGTTATATGACCCTGATGGTTGCTAACGGAGCTAGCGTGGGAGCTGTGTCCGTAGGGGATTATCACATGGGATTGACGAGTGAACACATTTTGGTTTTACATAACTGTTTTTGTGTACCCAGCTTAACGTGTAATATCATATCTGTTTCCTTGTTATCAAATAAAGGTTATGATTTCACGTTTGGAAGTGGTGTTGTTAACATCCACCTTAATCATAGTTTGATTGGGTCCGGTACACTGGAAAACGGTATATATGTGTTAAACCAACTCTAAATTTTCAATGTCCAGAACACACTAAAAAGAAAGTCTCCAGATTTAAATAAAGCTTTCTTATGGCATTGTAGACTGGGTCACATCAATGAGAGAAGGTTGACTAAGTTGCATAGAGAAGGATATTTGGACTCGTTCGAATATCAAACTTATGACACTTGTCAATCTTGTCTCAAAGAAAAGATGACAAAGACTCCATTTACTGGACATGGAGTAAGAGCGAGCGAGCACTTAGGACTCATACACGGCGATGCATGTGGTCCAATGTCTACACATGCAAGAGGTGGTTTTTCCTATTTCATTACTTTCACGGATGATTACTCAAGGTACGGATTCATTTATCTGATGAAACATAAATCCGAGGCTTTTGAGAAATTCCAAGAGTATAAGAATGAAGTAGAAAACCAAACCGGCAAAAGTATCAAGACACTAAGATCTGATCGAGGTGGTGAATACTTGAGTGCCGAGTTCCTAGGTTACCTAAAAGAGAAATGAATTCTCTCTCAGCTTACTCCTCTATACACTCCACAGCATAACGGTGTATCGGAGAGACGGAATCGAACCCTATTGGATATGGTACGATCCATGATGAGTAATGCTGAGTTACCGCAATCTTTTTGGGGTTAGGCGCTCGATTCAGCGGCATATCTTCTGAACAGGGCTCCTACCAAGACTGTGCCTACCACCCCATATCAGATGTGGAGTGGGAAGAAACCCCATCTTCAGCATATGAAGATCTAGGGATGTGCAGCTTTTGTGAAAAAGCAGTATGTTGACAAGCTCGAGGCACGATCTGTAAAATGTAAGTTTGTGGGATATCCAAAGAACTCCAAGGGATATTATTTCTATTACGCAGAGGAACAAAAGGTTTTTGTTTGTCGTAATACCCATTTTCTGGAACAGCAGTTTTTTGAAAAGGAGATAAGTGGGAGCGAAATAGAACTGGATGAAATTCCAGAACCGCAAACTAATACTGAAAGTTTTGTAGAACAAGTAGTTCAAGAAGAACAGGACATTCCCGCACCCCTCCGCAGGAGTAGTAGGCCGTCTCATCCGCCTGAGAGATACTACGGTTTTCTCATAGATGGGGATAGAGAGGATTGCATCACAGATGATGATGAACCTACTGGCTTCCAGCAGGCCATCCAGAGCGGCGACTCGGTACGATGGCTAGATGCAATGCGGACCAAAATGGAGTCCATGTACACCAACAAAGTATGGACTTTGGACTTTGCTCCAGATGGGGTAAAACCCATAGGATGCAAATGGATCTTCAAGAAAAAGATTGGTGTAGATGGACAGGTGGAAACCTATAAGGCTAGACTTATTGCAAAAGGTTTTCGTCAAAGACTTGGTTTGGACTATGACGAAACTTTTTCTCCAGTGGCTATGGTCAAATCCATTCGGGTCCTTCTTGCTATTGCTGCCTTCCATGATTATGAAATCTGGCATATGGACGTAAAGACGGCTTTTCTGAATGGAAATTTAGAAGAGTGCGTCTATATGGATCAGCCAGAGGGTTTCAATCAGAGTGGGACCAGCGGGAAAGTATGCAAGTTGCTTAAGTCCATTTATTGACTAAAGCAGGCATCGCGGAGTTGGAAATTTGTTTTGATGAGACAGTAAAAAAATATGACTTTATCAAAAATCCAGATGAACCATGTATATATAGTAAAGTTGTAGCCAGAAGTGTCGTATTCCTCGTCTTGTACGTGGATGACATTCTATTGATAGGAAATGACATTCCTATGCTACAATCTGTAAAAGGATTCTTGTCACACAGGTTCTCCATGAAAGACCTGGGAGATGCCTCTTACATTCTGGGGATCCAGATCTATCGTGATAGATCCAAGAGAATGTTGGGACTTTCACAGTCCAGGTATATCGACACTGTACTGAAAAGATTTAGTCTGGAAGATTCTAAGCACGGTAATCTACCGGCTTGTCATGGAATCACCCTACCTAAAGAGATGTCTCCCAAGACTGATTTGGAAAGGGAACGCATGTCTATTATACCCTACGCTTCTGCGGTAGGATCTATAAAGTAAGCGATGTTGTGCACCAGACCAGATGTAGCTTACGCACTGAGCGTGGTAAGCCGGTATCAGTCAGACCCAGGGGAGAAGCACTGGATAGCAGTAGAGAACATTCTCAAGTACCAAAGGAGGACTAAGGAGATGTTCTTGGTTTACGGCGGAAAAGACCTCAGGTTGGAGGCCTTTGCTGATTCCGGCTTCCAGAGTGATAAGGACGATTCGAAGACCATGTCGGGTTATGTCTTTACCCTCAATGGAGGGGCGGTGTGCTGGAAGAGTTCCAAGCAGGACACCGTTGCTGACTCGACGATGGAAGCGGAGTATATTGCTGCTTGCGATGCCGCAAAAGAAGCAGTCTGGATGAAGAAGTTCCTAACAGAACTTCAGGTGGTTCCTACCATTGTTGATCCAATACCTCTGTATTGCGACAACAACGGAGCTATAGCTTTAGCGAAGGAACCAAGGTCCCATCAGAAGTCCAGACACATCTTAAGGCGGTATCACCTAATCAGGGAGATCATTGATCGTCGGGAGATCGAGGTTTGGAGAGTTGCTTCTGAAGAGAACATCGTGGATCCATTCACGAAGGCCTTACCTCAGATTCAGTTCGAGAGGCTACTCGAGATCATCGGTCTTCGATATGCCAGTACATAGCCCTAGTGCAAGTGGGAGATTGTTAGTGTATATGCCCTAGGGGCCATTATTGTATCATACTAGTTTGTATATTACTTAATGGAAGCTTGGGATATTCACATGTATATAACAGTCTTGCTAAATATGGTAGTATGCTACTTGGTTTTTCTATCTTAATATGTGAGTATACGTATTGATAGAGCTTTTAAGATCTTGCTTGACTACCAGCGTTGTGATGGCAGTCACACTAGTGGGGGCTGGGTAGTCTACAAGCACATCCTTATTCAGGTCCCTAGTCGTAGGATTATCGAGATAGGCATCGATACTCCGGAGTAGACTAGTGTGTACGCTTCTCATCCCAGTTGGGGAGATGGTCTGTCCTACAGCCGTCAGTACGTCGTACTGGAGATAGTATGCAGGTGCTCGTTAGGTTACGGGTACACCGGACAGGACTCACAGGGAACTGTTGGTTGGTTTTATACCAGTCGTCAGTGAACAGTTCCCAGGTGACATGAGTACAGCATAGTCCGCAGGCTTGACACTGCTACTTCGCCTCGAGTGTGTCCCACTGTTCTTAGATTTCTACCCTACCACGGCTCAAAGGAGTCGTGCTAACAGGTAGCAGTTGGGTGCAGTCCCGAGCACTTGGAGGCAGTGGCGGTTAGACAGGATTCGTCTCTCCCGGTATTGGGGGTTGATATCGCGCTGTGTCAGAGAGCCATTACGCAAAGTCCCTGGCCAGGGCAAGCGAGATTTGCTGGTAGGTTCCAGTAGTTTATCAGGGTGTAATGGGCTTCGCTCCGACACGACTGATACCGCTATTAGGGGACTGATGCTTGCCGCCCCTTATGCCCGATATGCGATAGTCTTAGACGAACAGACCGGACTGTATGGATATTGTCACATCAGACTCAGTAGGAGTTCGGATGGGTTTCCTCATCGGCCTTCTTATCGACATCTACCTGGGGACCGTTACGTACAGCTAGTGCCCCTTGCGGTCTGTGGTTAAACCTACAGCCAGCGTAGTAGTCGAGTCTTTAGAGTCCCTGTAGCGCCTTGAAATGTCGTTTTGGTGTTTTCCTGAAAATCGGTGAAAATTCGGTATTTTTCCGAAAACCGTCTTTCTCGTTATTTTGCAGTTTAGGACTAATTATACCTAAAATGGATAGGTAATTGCTTGTTTTTAGTAGTTAATGAGTTACTTATTAATTTTTATTCATTTAAAAAATTTTCCCTATTTTTCAATTTTTTAATATTATTTTAAGCCGGTAAGAAAATACATTAAATTAGCGATAAATACAAATTTAATTGGGCTAAATTTAGGCTATAAATTAATGTTAATTAAAATCTAGTTGTAACATAAATTTTTAGTATTTTATTTTGATTTTTAACTAATTTTTATTATGGAAAACGAAATTTATTGAATTTAAGCTTAAACTTGCAATTTTTGACTTGTAGGGGGTCTTTTTGCATAAAATTTCTTTTGTAAAACCCCTCCCTCTCTTCCCTCAGCCCTAGGACGGCCCATTTCCAGCAACCCAAGAAAAAAAAATGGTTGCCTCTTTGACTTCATTTTTGTGTAGAAAAGAGGTGTTTTTTTCAGGATTTTGGATTTTTTTATTAGGTATGGTCTTTTGGTGGGTTGGTAGGAGTTGACCAAGACTTTCCCACACACCCCACACCCTCCCCTCTCCCTCCTCTGGTCTAAATCTGCAGCCCCTCCCCTCTTCATCATTTTTCTTTTCATCTTGTTCAAAAATTCATCAAGTTGCTCCAAATTTCCAAATTTAAACCTCACAAAATAACCCCATTCTTCATCCCCTTTCTCTTTAGCCTCTCTTGCTTGGAATCATGGTGCTATGAGGCCATCATTAAGGCAAATTCTTCTTTCTAGATCTATAAAATTTGAGGTATAATTTCTACTCTTTTAAGTTGATATGGTTAGAATTCTTTAATCTAGTTGTTTAGTGTTAATTTTAGTGTTAATCCTAATCTAGTTTTTTTTTTTTGTTAATGGTTGAAAATTAAATTAGGGTTTCTTGAAACCATTATTTAGTTAATTAAATTTATGTTGCTATCTAGTGTTTTGCTAACCTTAATCTAAGTGGTTAACTTGCTTATTAGGCTAAAATCTAGTGTTAAATTAAGGTTTTTCATGTATAGTTTGGTTTAAGTTTGCTAATTATGAAAATCAAGAAAGGTTTTGTTTATGGAAATTAGGTTTTTAAGCTTAGTTAATGATTTAAAATTAGTGTAACGGCTAGCTAGTGGGTTAGTTTGGATTGTTGTGTTGGATTGTGTTAATTTTGTCGCTAATTGTCGATGTTTGCACCAAATTTGCAAACTTCTAGCTTACTAGGTTTTTATTATATTATTGTGGCGAATTAATTGCGATACCTAGATTATATTGTTGGCATATCCTATGACTTTTAGGATGTGTGAGTGCAGATTTTTGAGTAGTCGGGTTTTAGTTTTGCCGGGCGACCAAATCGACGATTTTTAGTTAGTTTTGCGATTTTCGCGTGTGTTCCGCGCACTTTGTGCACGTTGTACCTAGCTTGTGAACTATGGTATTTTCGTTAGGGAATTGCGTCGTTCTTGATATGTAACCTTATGTTTGGTCTTGATGTAAATTCCAGGTTCGGTCGCGGAGACGTCAGACACGGCACGAAAGGGGAAAGCGGTGATTGGACGTGACTAGCTAGGGATTCCGGTGAGTAGATGTAACATCTACGGGGGACTATCGTTGGATGGCGCAAGTCCCCCGATAGTTTTAGTAACATAAAAGATTCTTAGTGATGTTAGTAATTAGGGGTGTAATACTTATATGATTATTTGCTGCATCCATGCCTTATATTGACATACATATGCGAACCCATTTTATAGGACACCTGCACCATTGCCAGGGTTTTTATATGCAGCACGAGCACTATTCATGCTTACACACACACCCTGGTAATTGCCATGCCACCACACTAGATAACCTTTAAATTGAAACCTTTTACTATAATTGATACTTAAACTCGCGCTATTGCTTTAATTCCTTAAAATTAAATCGTAGGATTGCTATTCATGTGCATGTGCTTCATCATATTATTTGTTCATGCCTAATCTATTAATCACACATCGCAACTCGATTATTGATACCATATGCATTCATTATCATTGACATATGCACTTATGAGGATTTCTTGAGATTTTATGATATTTCTGGATTTCGGGGGAAAGCCGCAAAATTTCTAAACTTATTATATTTTTTTTTAAAATATGTAAATTGCGGTTTTGTAGTGATGTAAGTGTCGTCCACCATGAGTTTGCTGTGGTTTTCGAGATCCGTGTCGAGGAGTGGAGGAACCGTCACGGGTACATGGTGGGCCCGGTATGGTACCCCGGGGCAAGATGAATGTGGTGTTGACGTTGAGCCTGGCAGGGGACGGATTACCTACCGGTGATTGTTTGTCACGGCGGATATCCAGAGGATACCGACCGTGGCCGCGAGATGATGAGATTTTGATATTGAGCTGGGTCAGCCGGATGGCTGAGAACAGAGATACTATGACATGGATATATGAGATTTGTGATAGTTTTGAGGTGTCGTTGCTGGACACAGGTTCTGGTTGATTCTATTGGTATTGTGCTGGTATTTCAAAAGAGATTCTTAAAGGGAAAAACATGATTTCTTATACTTACACATTCAGATCACGAGTTGATTTGCATTGCATTCATACCTGCTAGTATATTCATATTATATACATACTTGCCATTATGTCCTGCCTTACTTGTATTTAGATGCTAGGATGCTTGTGTGCATGCATTCGATAGCCTGTGTAGATGTTATTTGTTACTCACGAGTTGGCAACTCACCCCCGTTGTGCCACAGCCTTTTTCATGTCCGCTCCGTCAGTACAGTAGCGGCGGACGCACTTGCTTATTTTGCTCTTTTGCCTGGACTCGAGGTTTTGCTCTTAGGTGGGTTATATTCTTATTTTTGTACCACCTTGTATATTCTTTGTATCTAGTGCACTCCATCTACTGTATCTACCAGTATTATTGTACATTGACCTAGAGATGAGACTGTGAGGTTTGTGGACTTTTATGCTGTATTTTGGGGTCGAGCTCACTTGAGCTGACAAGATGTTTTTCTTATGCTTCATTATGATTATTTCGCATGTTGTTGCTTTATATTGCGTGGGATTTGTGACCGCCTTGTGGCGAAGAGCTAGCTCCCGCTTGAGATGCCTTATTTGTTGGATTCATATATATTCTTGTTGTACCCATTTTGGGGGCCAGTATTTACAAAGGAGACTCTGCCGAAATTTTCGGAAAAATTGGTATTGTTTTTAAAAAGGGTTTTATATGACTTATTTGATAAACTCGCTTTCATTTAATTGGGTTTTCTTCACTCTTCTGCTTATTTGGTTTTCGTTCTAGGCCTTGGCTTACTTACTTTACGGACGCCTTGAGACGCTTCGTAAACTTAAGTGCCAGTCACGTCCGTACCCTGCGGGTCGTGACAAAGTTGGTATCAGAGTGATAGGTTTTACCGTTTTGAGTGTAGGATGACCCTTGGTAGATGGAGTAAGTGACTTAAGCAGGGTAACGTAGCGTGCGTATGTCCGCGGCATACTTGCGATACGGTACTCCGCCTAAGTGACTTTAGGATATACTTGCTTGAAAATTCCTTCTTCAATTCCGTGTATCCTATGATCCTTGCACTGTTCTTACTATCCGTTTTCCTGTAACAGCCGCTATGCCGCCGAAGGCTACCAGAGCACAGAGGGCTGCCGCCCGAGACGAGATTCGAGCTGGCTCGTCCGAGACTAGGACTAAGCAGGGTGGTATGCCTACGCCGCAGGGACAGACCGATCCACCTTCCCCAGGCCGTATGGATAGGCTTGAGACTGGTATGGAGGAGTTGCGACAGATGATGGGGAGTATGCAGGAGCTACGTCAGATGGTAGGATCCCTAGTTGCAGCAAGTCGTACACCGAGGCCGGATGACGTACCTACTACATCACAGACGACCATGATACCTGCTCCTACTACTACCACCGTGGCCATTCCGGTTTCACTACAGGATTTCATGAGGCTGAGACCTCCAGTATTCACCGGCACCGAGGCAGCGGAGGACCCACAGACGTTCCTTGACAGTTTAGCCAGGATCTGCCGTTCGCTGAGATGTTCGGATGATCGATGGGTAGAGCTTGCGAGTTTCCGACTAGAGGGTCTCGCGCAGACATGGTGGGAGTCAGTCTTGAGGGGTCGAGCTGCAGGTCTACCGCCTATGACTTGGGCCGAGTTTACAGCGGTCTTTCTAGCTCGTTTCCTCCCAGAGAGCATTCATGACGCCAGAGCTCATAGTTTCGAGGCCTTAGTCAAGACACCTGGGATGATGGTGTCTGAGTATGACATCCAGTTTACACAGTTATCCCGATATGCTCCGTATTTGGTGGATACCGGGGAGAAGATGGTGAAGAGGTTCGTACAGGGACTAGAAGCCCAGCTATATCTTGCCATTGGCGCCCAGCACTACGACACTTATTCAGCTGCTATGGATACGGCATTACGGATAGAGGCACGCATATCACAGACTTCGGCCGTTTCTGGGCCGAAGAGGATTCGCACCGATGTACCGTCTCATAGGCAGCGCGCCAGATTCTTTCCGAGAGATAGGCCTGGCAGAGGATTTGGACGGGGACAGTTATATGGTTCTTATCCCCAGGGGCAGCAGCCGTCGCCAGGGTGTTTTGGGTGCGGGAGTCCGCACCATCTTGTCAGAGACTGTCCGGAGAGACGACAGGGAGCAGCGACAGTTCCGCATGTGACCCTACCACCATCACCACCCCCTCCTCAGAGAGCCCTACTTCCTACCACAGGCGATGCTCCATGCCAGTTAGGTGCACCCAGAGGCCGTGGACACGGCGGTCCTGTTCAGAGAGGACGAGTAGGTAGAGGCCGAGGTCGAGGTCAGCCCGCTATCGGTGGAGGACAGGCCCGAGTATTTGCTTTGACACCGCAGGATGCGCAGGCATGCAATGCCATTGTGACAGGTACCTTGCCAGTTTGTTCTTTCGACGCACGGGTATTATTTGACCTAGGTTCCACACATTCGTACGTCTCTACACACTTTGCACCGATGTTGGGCCGTGAGTCGTCGTCGTTAGATCATCCGCTTGTTGTTAGTACTCCGGTAGGCGAGTCATTTGTCGCTCGTTTTGTTTTTCGATTGTGTTCTGTTCGTATCGGGGAAAGGGATTCATCGGTTGATTTGATTCTCCTCGATATGTTGGACTTTGACGTGCTTCTGGGCATGGATTGGCTAGCCACTTGTTATGCTTCGGTGGACTGCCGTGAGAAAGTAGTCAGATTTAGCTTTCCGGGAGAGCCAGTCCTTGTTATTCAGGGAGACCGCAGCGTCACCCTTCCCAGCTTGATTTCGTCTCTTCGCGCTGGTCAGCTCTTGCGGAAGGGATGTCAGGGATTCTTAGCGTATATTTATGATACTCGAGCTGCAGAGGTTCCGTTGGACCGGGTCCCGGTTGTTTGTGAGTTCCCTGATGTTTTCCCTGATGAGCTACCTGGGCTACCACCTGAGCGCGACGTTGAGTTCTGCATCGATTTGATTCCCGGCTCGGGGCCTATTTCTATACCGCCTTATCGGATGGCCCCGGCTGAGCTTCGAGAGCTGAAGGATCAGTTGCAGGATTTGTTAGAGAAAGGGCTTATTCGAACGAGTGTTTCTCCGTGGGGTGCTCCGGTCTTGTTTGTCAAGAAGAAGGATGGAAGTTTGCGCTTATGTATCGACTACCGCCAGCTGAACAAAGTTACCGTTCAGAACAAATATCCGTTGCCACGCATTGATAATTTGTTCGACCATCTCCAGGGTGCGGGTTATTTTTCGAGGATCGACTTGCGATCAGGATACCATCAGCTGCGAGTTCGACAGGAGGATATACCGAGGACTGCTTTCCGCACGCGCTACGGCCACTACGAGTTTTTGGTGATGTCGTTCGGACTCACCAACGCCCCAGCAGCATTCATGGATTTGATGAACCGTACATTCAGGCCGTATCTTGACTTGTTTATCATCGTGTTTATTGACGATATCTTGGTGTACTCCCGGAGCAGAGAGGAGCACGAGCAGCACTTGCGGATTACGTTACAGACTCTGAGGGAGCACCAGCTATTTGCAATGTTCTCCAAGTGTGCTTTCTGGCTGGACAGCGTCGGATTCTTGGGTCACGTGGTTACGAGAGACGGCATATGTGTGGACCCGAAGAAGATTGAGGCTGTTCAGCAGTGGCCCCGACCTACATCGGTTACTGAGATCCGTAGTTTTCTAGGCCTGGCGGGCTACTACAGGCGTTTTGTTCAGGACTTCTCCCGTATAGCTGCACCTTTGACCGGTTTGACCCAGAAGGGAGTTCCTTTCGTTTGGACAGAGGAGTGCGAGCGCAGTTTTCAGCAGCTGCGGACATGTTTGACTACGGCGCCGGTATTATCTTTGCCTTCGGGATCAGGCGGAATTGTGGTCTACTGTGATGCTTCGCGAGTGGGATTAGGATGCGTATTGATGCAGCATGGCCGGGTGATCGCATATGCTTCTCGGCAGTTGAAGAAGCATGAGCAGAACTACCCTACTCATGATTTGGAGATGGCTGCAGTGGTTTTTGCACTGAAGATTTGGTGACATTACCTATACGGCGAGTCGTGTCAGATATTAACTGATCACAAGAGCTTAAAGTACATATTTCAGCAGCGAGACCTGAACCTCAGACAGCGTCGTTGGATGGAGTTGGTGAAAGACTACGACTGCGAGATCTTATATCACCTAGCCAAGGCGAATATGGTGGCAGATGCATTGAGTAGGAGGCCCGGGGGTAGTCTATCCTTTTTGCGCGCAGTGCAGAGGCAGTCGTCAACAGATTGGCAGATGTTATGCGACAGCCGAGTTGAGTTTGAGTTCACTCAGACAGGGGGACAGCTCGCGCATGTTCGTGCACGCCCACAGTTGCTTGACCGTATATATGAGGCACAGCGCAGTGACGACCGTTGCTCAGAGATCATGGCACAGATGGGACAGGGTAGATTTTCCGAGTTCGTGATTGACGATCAGGGGATTTTACGCTATGGATCTAGACTGTGCGTACCAGATGCTGATGGATTACGGCGCGACATCCTTGAGGACGCACAACGATCAGTGTATAGTGTCCACCCCGGTTCCACTAAGATGTACCATGATATGAGAGAGACCTACTGGTGGGACGGGATGAAGAGGGACATTGCGGAGTTTGTATCGAGATGCCTGACTTGTCAGCAAGTCAAGGCCGAGCACCAGAGGCCCGCAGGAGAGCTACAGCCGTTACCCATTCCGGAGTGGAAATAGGAGCAGATTTCGATGGATTTCGTTGTGGGTCTACCCAGGACCAGTCGAGGGTATGACTCCATCTGGGTGATCGTAGATCGATTGACGAAAGCGGCTCACTTCCTGCCAGTGAAGACCACTTTCAGCTTCGCTCAGTATGCCCAGCTTTACATCGACGAGATCGTGCGGTTGCATGGCATACCGACTTGTATCTTGTCAGATCGAGGCACCCAGTTCACCAGCCGACTTTGGCAGAGACTTCAGGAGGCTTTGGCCACTCGTTTGAGCTTCAGCACAGCGTTTCATCCGCAGACCGACGGACAGTCAGAGCGGACCATTCAGACTCTCGAGGACATGCTCAGAGCGTGTGTTTTAGACTTCGGCGGTAGCTGGGATCGTCATTTACCTCTAGTGGAGTTCTCCTACAACAACAGCTTCCAGGATACTATTCAGATGGCACCTTTCGAGGCATTGTATGGGAGGAGATGCAGATCGCCTGTCTGTTGGACAGAGCTCAGCGAGAGCAGTATTTTAGGGCTGCAGCTTGTTGAGGAGAAGACAGTGAAGATACAGTTGATTCGAGACCGGATGAGGGCAGCTCAGAGCAGACAGAAATCCTATGCAGACAGACGCCGTCGCAGATTAGAGTTCGCAGTTGGCGACCATGTTTTTCTGAAAGTCTCTCCGATGAAGGGCGTGATGCGTTTTGGGCAAAAGGGGAAGCTTAGCCCTAGATTCGTAGGTCCCTTCAAGATCCTCGAACGTGTCGGCGCAGTTGCATATCGTTTGGCCCTTCTACCCAGCTTTCCCGATGTTCACCCCGTCTTCCATGTTTCGATGCTCCGCAAGTACCTTCACGACCCTTCGCATGCGACTCAGCACCCGACAGTCCAGCTGGAGCGCGACCTTTCCTTTGCAGAGCATCCGGTGGCCATCCTGGATCGGCAGGTGAAGAAGTTGAGATCGAAAGTTATACCGACCGTCAAAGTCCTTTGGCGTAGCCCGAGCAGCGAGGAGGTTACCTGGGAGACCGAGGGCGAGATGAGGAAGAAATATCCCCATCTCTTTGAAGGTACGCATAGTTTTTTTTTAAATTCGGGGACCAAATTTCTTTAAGGGGGGAAGATTGTAGCGCCTTGAAATGTCGTTTTGGTGTTTTCCTGAAAATCGGTGAAAATTCGGTATTTTTCCGAAAACCGTCTTTCTCGTTATTTTGCAGTTTAGGACTAATTATACCTAAAATGGATAGGTAATTGCTTGTTTTTAGTAGCTAATGAGTTACTTATTAATTTTTGGTCATTTAAAAAATTTTCCCTATTTTTCAATTTTTTAATATTATTTTAAGCCGGTAAGAAAATACATTAAATTAGTGATAAATACAAATTTAATTGGGCTAAATTTAGGCTATAAATTAATGTTAATTAAAATCTAGTTGTAACATAAATTTTTAGTATTTTATTTTGATTTTTAACTAATTTTTATTATGGAAAACGAAATTTATTGAATTTAAGCTTAAACTTGCAATTTTTGACTTGTAGGGGGTCTTTTTCCATAAAATTTCTTTTGTAAAACCCCTCTCTCTCTCCCCCTCAGCCCTAGGCCGGCCCATTTCTAGCAACCCAAGAAAAAAAAAAGGTTGCCTCTTTGACTTCATTTTTCTGTAGAAAAGAGGTGTTTTTTTAAGGATTTTGGATTTTTTTATTAGGTATGGTCTTTTGGTGGGTTGGTAGGAGTTGACCAAGACTTTCCCACACACCCCACACCCTCCCCTCTCCCTCCTCTGGTCGAAATCTGCAGCCCCTCCCCTCGTCATCATTTTTCTTTTCATCTTGTTCAAAAATTCATCAAGTTCCTCCAAATTTCCAAATTTAAACCTCACAAAATAACCCCATTCTTCATCCCCTTTCTCTTTAGCCTCTCTTGCTTGGAATCATGGTGCTATGAGGCCATCATTGAGGCAAATTCTTCTTGCTAGATCTATAAAATTTGAGGTATAATTTCTACTCTTTTAAGTTGATATGGTTAGAATTCTTTAATCTAGTTGTTTAGTGTTAATTTTAGTGTTAATCCTAATCTAGTTTTTTTTTTTTGTTAATGGTTGAAAATTAAATTAGGGTTTCTTGAAACCATTATTTAGTTAATTAAATTTATGTTGCTATCTAGTGTTTTGCTAACCTTAATCTAAGTGGTTAACTTGCTTATTAGGCTAAAATCTAGTGTTAAATTAAGGTTTTTCATGTATAGTTTGGTTTAAGTTTGCTAATTATGAAAATCAAGAAAGGTTTTGTTTATGGAAATTAGGTTTTTAAGCTTAGTTAATGATTTAAAATTAGTGTAATGGCTAGCTAGTGGGTTAGTTTGGATTGTTGTGTTGGATTGTGTTAATTTTGTCGCTAATTGTCGATATTTGCACCAAATTTGCAAACTTCTAGCTTACTAGGTTTTTATTATATTATTGTGGCGAATTAATTGCGATACCTAGATTATATTGTTGGCATATCCTATGACTTTTAGGATGTGTGAGTGCGGAATTTTGAGTAGTCGGGTTTTAGTTTTGCCGGGCGACCAAATCGACGATTTTTAGTTAGTTTTGCGATTTTCGCGTGTGTTCCGCGCACTTTGTGCACATTGTACCTAGCTTGTGAACTATGGTATTTTCGTTAGGGAATTGCGTCGTTCTTGATATGTAACCTTATGTTTGGTCTTGATGTAAATTCCAGGTTCGGTCGCGGAGACGTCAGACGCGGCACGAAAGGGGAAAGCGGTGATTGGACGTGACTAGCTAGGGATTCCGGTGAGTAGATGTAACATCTACGGGGGACTATCGTTGGATGGCGCAAGTCGCCCGATAGTTTTAGTAACTTAAAAGATTCTTAGTGATGTTAGTAATTAGGGGTGTAATACTTATATGATTATTTGCTGCATCCATGCCTTATATTGACATACATATGCGAACCCATTTTATAGGACACCTGCACCATTGCCAGGGTTTTTATATGCAGCACGAGCACTATTCATGCTTACACACACACCCTGGTAATTGCCATGCCACCACACTAGATAACCTTTAAATTGAAACCTTTTACTATAATTGATACTTAAACTCGCGCTATTGCTTTAATTCCTTAAAATTAAATCGTAGGATTGCTATTCATGTGCATGTGCTTCATCATATTATTTGTTCATGCCTAATCTATTAATCACACATCGCAACTCGATTATTGATACCATATGCATTCATTATCATTGACATATGCACTTATGAGGATTTCTTGAGATTTTATGATATTTCTGGATTTTGGGGGAAAGCCGTAAAATTTCTAAACTTATTATATATTTTTTTAAAATATGTAAATTGCGGTTTTCTAGTGATGTAAGTGTCGTCCACCATGAGTTTGCTGTGGTTTTCAAGATCCGTGTCGAGGAGTGGAGGAACCATCACGGGTATATGGTGGGCCCGGTATGGTACCCCGGGGCAAGATGAATGTGGTGTTGACGTTGAGCCTGGCAGGGGACGGATTACCTACCGATGATTGTTTGTCACGGCGAATATCCAGAGGATACCGACCGTGGCCGCGAGATGATGAGATTTTGATATTGAGCTGGGTCAGCCGGATGGCTGAGGCCAGAGATACTATGACATGGATATATGAGATTTGTGATAGTTTTGAGGTGTCGTTGCTGGACACAGGTTCTGGTTGATTCTATTGGTATTGTGCTGGTATTTCAAAAGAGATTCTTAAAGGGAAAAACATGATTTCTTATACTTACATATTCAGATCACGAGTTGATTTGCATTGCATTCATACCTGCTAGTATATTCATATTATATACATACTTGCCATTATGTCCTGCCTTACCTGTATTTAGATGCTAGGATGCTTGTGTGCATGCATTCGATAGCCTGTATAGATGTTATTTCTTACTCACGAGTTGGCAACTCACCCCCGTTGTGCCACAGCCTTTTTCAGGTCCGCTCCGTCAGTACAGTAGCGGCGGACGCACTTGCTTATTTTGCTCTT
The DNA here is from genome assembly GCA_030015575.1 of Agapanthus africanus. Lineage (NCBI taxonomy): Eukaryota > Viridiplantae > Streptophyta > Magnoliopsida > Asparagales > Amaryllidaceae > Agapanthus > Agapanthus africanus. Next base: position 621,216,016 of record CM057341.1, read on the forward strand.
TTGCCTGGACTCGAGGTTTTGCTCTTAGGTGGGTTATATTCTTATTTTTGTACCACCTTGTATATTCTTTGTATCTAGTGCACTCCATCTACTGTATCTACCAGTATTATTGTATATTGACCTAGAGATGAGACTGTGAGGTTTGTGGACTTTTATGCTGTATTTTGGGGTCGAGCTCACTTGAGCTGACATGATGTTTTTCTTATGCTTCATTATGATTATTTCGCATGTTGTTGCTTTATATTGCGTGGGATTTGTGACCGCCTTGTGGCGAAGAGCTAGCTCCCGCTTGGGGATGCCTTATTTGTTGGATTCATATATATTCTTGTTGTACCCATTTTGGGGGCCAGTATTTACAAAGGAGACACTGCCGAAATTTTCGGAAAAATTGGTATTGTTTTTAAAAAGGGTTTTATATGACTTATTTGATAAACTCGCTTTCAATTGATTGGGTTTTCTTCACTCTTCTGCTTATTTGGTTTTGGTTCTGGGCCTTGGCTTACTTACTTTACGGACGCCTTGAGACGCTTCGTAAAATTAAGTGCCAGTCACGTCCGTACCTTGCGGGTCGTGACAGTCCCACACAGAGAGTTTCCCTACTCCAGGCGAAACGATATAGAGGTCGTATGGTTTTACGACAAGGGTTCGGACGCATACGTGTGTTTACGCACGTACGACTTTCGGACAGTTTTTACTAGTCGGCTTTGGTTTAAGCCAGTTACTAGTATCCGGTTATTGGATTTATACAGTCTAAAGTTTTTCCGTGTTTTCACGGATTGGAGGGGCATTCTCGTTATTGCGCGAGAAGCTTCTAGAAGATTAGTGAGTCATATGTATGTTTCATCCATGTCATTAATGTATCATAATTGCTTAATGACTCATGGAGATGAATCATCATTAGATATTTATCAAGCATGGTTGTAAATCATTTTATTTTCTTTTCTTGAAAAACAATAACGCTTGATATATATTATGATAGCTCATTTTCTCATTTCATTATGATGTTCATCTTCTCTCTCCTCAAGCTCTCTCTCTTAAAACCCTAATCCTCCCCTCTCATGTGTTGAGTACAAGGATTAGTTAGACTAATTAAACCATAACCCTCACTCTATATCATCTAAGTACTTTGATTAGAACTTAAAGAAACCTAGTTGCCTCAAGTTTAGAGGCAAAGCTTTGAGTAAAGCTCTCGTGGTGGATCGTCTACTACTTGGAGAAGGCCGAGGAGGAGGTGGAGTTCGTAAAGACGAAGGACACGGTTCTTTAAGTATAATCACTTCACATAGTAGTTTAGAACTTCTATGTTTGATGTTAGTTATCATTTAGCTTCGATTCATGCGGTTAGTCGATGTTTAAGCAAAGAACAAGATCGTTTTTCATATTTCCGCCTCCCCACAAGTCGTGGGGTGTTGTACATCGACTTACAGTACACTTATGCCATCCGCATTCACCTCGATGTCCCCTCGTGCACCGTTAGGTTAGGTAACTAACGATAGAGCAGGGCAGGGCTAGTGCGGATGCAAAACATAAGTAACGTCTATATAATATATCATATATACTATATACTGTATCCATCAGAATATATCAAATGATCACATCACAGATATCGCAGCAGAAACATAGATATAATGTGGATATACTAGGAATTCCGTATTTAGTACTTAGCCAATAATAGAAAATACGGATTCCACAGTCGCGATGAATAGCCAAGCCCACACCCTGGACGCCTACGAGAGCGGCAAGCGACCCTACCAATTCTGGAGTTTAGGAGACCCGGTCTCGACTCCTCGAGATGCCCTCCCACTGAACCCCAGAACCCGGTCACCTGTGCTCCCCTCCTTGGGTACATCCTAATGCGGAAAAGAAAATAATATACAACACAGGTGGCATCGACCTCAACCCGGAAGTGCCCCAAATAAAAGAATATTACATTACATTTGAATTTACATGAATGAAAATATTAAACTCTCATCTCACTTAAAAAAAACCCGGCTATTCAATCGCGACAATCCTGCACAACATATCTCAGCAACACATAAAATCTCATATCATCAACGTAAGTAAGTATGTATACACCGATTGTCGTCGACGTATAGCAACGACAATCGGCAATACCACTACATACTACACTTACGGTCACAGAAAAGAACGTGTAAAACTGCAATATCTGGAATCCACATTATCTTTAGACATCGTAAATGCGAGATATCACATACCTCGTATTTCATGTCTTATAATATGAATTCCACACATTGAATGACATTCCAGATAATTATACAGTATTAAAGTTTTCGAACGAACTATCAAATACTCAAGATTCACTAAAGCTCAACATTTGAGCGAAGTTCAAAAACTTGGAGTGTGACACAGTAATAGCGGTCCAGCCGTAGAAGGGTCAAGCCAACGCCTCACATATGGCACGCCGTACTGCCCCAAACCCTGAGGTTCAAAAGGCAGTTCAAGACAGTCACATAATCGAGTTAAGGTTTGTTGTCTTCTAGAAGGACAACCACAAAACTTACACGTATCTCCAAAAGATTTAAACCCCGTGAAAAGTGAGCAAATGATACTCGTTCAAACACTTCAATACTCTCTAATTTATCCGAAAAAGCAAAACAAAATTAAATTCTCTGATCGAATCGACAATTACAAAATGAACCCCTGAATACTCAGCACTTGAGTCAAATTAATAATACCGAGAAAATATAAATCACAGAATCAAGAATTACTGTGCAAACAGAGAGGCCAAAAGACACTCTACGGCCGCGGTTCCGCGGCATAAGCAAGGATTTGCCGCGGAACCGCGGTGGAATTTTCGATTCAGGCCCTCGTTTTGCACGATAATTCTTATAAAATCCTGCTGAATTTTTTAGATATTTTTGATTCCCAAAAATCACAGATTTTAAAAATTTTCCAGAGAGAGGTTGATTTTGTCGATATCAGGTTCGATCGGGGTTTTAACTTCGTTAAAGAGTCGCCTAATGTTCTAGGTCGGCTCTGATACCAATATTGGGTTAGCCTAGCACCTCATGAAGGGTTTGGAAGCATCACATATGCCAAAGGTGGAGTCTTTAGGGTGCTAAGTTAACAAACATCGGATCGTTCCTAGAAAATTAGGGTTTCTAAATTTTTCACATCATCATATGAAAGAAAGGCTAGGGTTTTGAGAGTACAACCTTTGTAGCTCCCTACGCTAGACTCCTCGGCTACTTGGGGTTTGAAAAAACTCCGCTTGAACTCCTCGAGGTCACCGATGATCCACCCGGAGTCCGCTTTGTCCAAGCTTGCAACTTTATCCGATCAAGTGAACGAAATGAAGCTAACACTTTAAACAAGTTGGCTAAACTTGTGTAGAATGATGTTGTGGTTCTTATTCTCACTTCAAAATCCAATCTTGATGAGTATAGCACACTAAAAAAAACTAGAGAGCAAAATGAGAGAGGAAGAAGAAAATGATGGCAATTTGAGAAAAAGATAAGTTCTACTCTTAAAAGAAAATAGAAATATATCAATATATATTTTTTATCTCTCATCTCAAACCATGGTTGAATCATTATTGTACTTGAGTTAAAAACTAAAAGGAAGAGTAAACCATGGTTAAATGGTGGGTGAGTAAGGTTAGGTCAAGAAGAGTGTAGAAACAATCCAAAACTAACCCATTTCTTTTTCCTTTTGTTTTTAGCTTAAATACAATAATATTCCATATAAAAAACCCATGGTGTGAGTCTTATATTGCCACCATTTTCTTTGTATAAGCAACCATAATTGATGATGTATGTATGTACGTATGTATGCACATCCATATGTGCATGAATCTATAAAGAAACTATACATGCATGCATACATCCATCATACTCAAGAAAGGATTTCAAGTGAGAAGCTAATGGTTAAATGATAAATCAACACTTGATTTATCAATCCAGCCATATCACATACGACCCCTACCAAAAGAAAGCCGCCCGATCAATATACGGTATCCTATACACGCATTTTAATCGGGTCCATGCGCATATCGCATACGCGCACCACAACGTTTCGCCTGGACTAGGAAATTCCATCGTGGGACTCTGAGACTCATCAATACGTCGGCAGTGGGTGATGATCATATCAAGCACCCCCAAATCGCAAGCGGTCAGCTAAACGTAACGGCCACCCGGGTATTGAGCGATCTGAAGAGAACAAGCGAACCTGCTACAACTCCCGTCGTGCCGATCGGCAACACTTCCCGTACAGTCCGGTCTCCTTGTCTGATATGTATCAAGTCTAGGGGTGGTAAACGTTAGACCCCAATAACTGATAAGTCATGCCGATGTGAGGTTCATAACAGGTCGAGAAACTACTGGTAACACTTACCAGTAAATCTCCGATCAGCCTTGGCAGGGACTTCCCTGTTACGGCCAATCGAGCACAGCGCAACATCAACCCCCAATACCGGGAGAGACGAAACCCCTCCTATCGCTCATTGCCTCCATGTGACTCGGGACTGTACCCAAAAACCACCGTTTTGCATGCCCTCAAGGACGTGGTAAGGTGGAAATCAAAGCACAGTGGAATCACACAAGACTCTATGACGATCTCGGGTCTACAGACTAACCTACACAAGTGTCACCTGAGAATTTCCATCTGACGTGAGGTATAATACCATCTGGGAGTTCTCGGCGAGTCCGTCCAGTGTACCCAGTCTCCACTGAGCACCCGTATACCATCTCTGATGTCAAACAAAAATGGATATGGGATCATCCATCGCCCAACTCATGGGTCGAGAAGCGTATACGCTAGTCTAACCCTGGCATATCGATGCCCCGTCTCGATACACCCACGACTAGGGACCTTGAAGGATGTACTTATGGACTACCATGTCCCCACTAGTATGATCCGCATTATAGTCTAGGTTGTCAAGTACACATCCTAAGAGCTTTACCAACATGTAACTATAAGACAGTATAAAGAGACAAGTATACATGTTCAGATAAAGAGCAACCAGATAGCATACTATCATATCGAGCAAGAAAGTCATCTCTATATATGTCCAAGCATCCAATATAATATACATCATCTGTACAATACTGGCCTCTAGGGCATACATACAACTAACATCTAGTTGTCAGACAGAGCGAACTTGCGAGCTGGTACTGATCATCGACCCAATTCTTAAAGGTGAAGCAGTCTTCGAGCGGGTGCCATATTACTCGATGGTAAGAGCAATAATTTGGGTCAAAGACTTTGCCTGCTTGTTCGGGGTTTTTGGTCTCCGGCAGTGTAAGCATTTGATGTTTTAAAGCAAGATCAAGTATCTTCTTCGTCTTGTCCTGCGGAAACGAGTACGCTCGACCCATTTTCTTTATGAGGGATAGATCGATAACGCTCGACTCCGTTTGCGTAGCTTCTTAGCCCCGCTTTGTTGTTGTTGAGTGCTTTTTCGGCCTTTTGACCTCTTTCTGCCTCTGCGTGGAGCCTTTTTATAACAGGGTGACAGGGGGCGGCACTTTCATCTTTCATGGTCTGTTGAAGGAGACGTTGCGTTTGGCTTTCTCATAGATGGCCATTTCGTGGTTGTGATCATCTCGGACTTTTTGACCAGCTTCCCTTATAAACCTGTCCATTTGTTCTTCAAACGACGGACAGGGAACTTTTTCATCTGGAACTTTTACTGGTTCAGAATTGGCGTCCTCCCATTGAGCACCCGCTTCTTCATTGAAGTTGTGCACGACGTAACAGTCGCGGAGCAGCTCTCGTTTCTTGGAGCGAATGTATCCGAGCCCGATTGTCTCCATTCTTCCATTAGGCAGCTTGTGCTGAGTTCCAGGACGTTCCAGACCCTGTCATAGAATTGGCCTTTCTAACGGTCTGTTTGAAGGGTATCCCTTGGCGCATCAACAGCCTCTTCAAGCCTTCTGTATAATATCTGGGTAGACGGATGGGTTGAAGCCTGTCCAACGTTGGATCCGCCCCGTGCCAGATTTCTTTCTCCACTCTGTTTTCTTCAGAGCGGTAGAATAGAATTGCTTTTTTGCCTTCTCTCCTGGGAGGGATATAGAATGTCCGCAGCTCTTCTATACTGTAGATATTAAGTTCATCCAGTTCTTTATGATGTTTAGGCGGCACCATGGCGACTTGTAGACTTTGCTCTTTGTCAGCGGACGTTCGTATTAAAGGTCGAGCAGAGAATACAGCATGGACCTCATCTTCCGAGTCGCTACCAAAGATAATGTAGGAGCCGATGGTCCCGGCTTGGTGTATTGGGGGCGGACCCGAATAAACTATCTCCTCTTCCTCCTCGGTATCACTGCCGAAGACAGGGATGGTAGCGTTAGTGTTTTATTCTCCGGCTTGTGACACCTTTCCATGTCTTCGAAACTCGGTAAGAAGTATTTGGCATCTTCATATTTGCGAACTTCGTTTACGGAAAACGGATTCAATTCCCCCGTCACGGTATACTTGATACCATCCCTAAAATATTTCATACACTGATGCTGTGTAGAAGGGATGATGTTATACTCGTGTAACCATGGTCGGCCGAGCAGAGCGTTGTAGCACGTCTTGGCGTCTATGACGTGGAATTTAATGTCCGTGACGAGCAGCTCGAAGCGTAGCGTCAGTATCACAGATCAAGAGTCTTTGATGATTGGGAGTCAAACCCGGAGATGGTGATCTTGTCCCGAGCAAGGTGCTGGACGCTCATGCAGATTTCTTTTAACACCCGCGCATTGAGTAGGTTAACAGACGACCCGTTATCGATCAGGATTTTGCCTACCTTTATATCATGGTAGTATCCCGAGACGTAGAGAGGGCGATTGTGTTCGCACGTCCCAAGTAGAAGGTCTTCGTCGCCGAAAGTGACATCGGCCGTGTGCACTCCCTCCAATTTATCCTTCATCTTTTCTCGGCCAGGATGCCTGAACTGCTCCGGGTCCTGTAGTGCTTTAATCAACGAATCTCTCGCCTCCTTTGATAGTAAAAGGGCGTCAAGAATGCTGAGCTGCGAGGGTAGCTTTCTTAGATGCGCTAAGACGTTGTAATCCACCTATTCTTCTTCGGCGGGTTTTTGGCAGCTATCTCTTCCACCACTTGGTCATCTAAGACGATATCTTCAGAGACCTTTTCTTTCCCTTTATCTTTTCTGTTCGAGGGTCCGAGGGTCTTTTCAGGCAGCGTCCGATTCCGCAGCCGAATATTTTCACAAACCTTCGACTCTTCTTCTTTTCTCGAGGTGGATACTTTAAAGAGAGGGATAAGTTCCAGCTCCTCATCAGAATGGCTCCCGAATGTAGGCACTTATGACCTGCCGGTGTTAACCATGCAACAATCGCCAGTAGTTCTCTTAAGCCCTTCGGTCGTATTTCTTCGCTCCGACGAGTTTTGCGCTTTTCCCGCTTGAAGCGTTGTCTATGAGCAACGTATCCTTGCCGCCATCTATCGAAAGCTTTACACTTTTGAGTGGGGTGCAGAACTTTTTGATGATATAAGCAATAGGACGGGTGCATTTCTATTTCACCGGTGATGTTTCCTTTAGAGGATGGTAGCTTCATACCCATTGATATGGCTTTAGCAAACCTTTTCCTCATCTTGAATTTACTTTTGTCAGTAATGGAGGTATTTTGCTCCAGCGGGATCGTCTCAGCTCTTTCATCAAGTCGCTGGCGCTTAGCCCTTTCAAATATGACTGCCTCACGTTCTCGATCAGCTTTACTTTTCAACCGAGCTTCGTTTAAGGAACATGTCAATTATCTCATCTGATGGCACCAGAATTTTGATTCGGTATCTGCCCCCAGCGTTTCAGTACAAGAAGTCTCCTCATCGTTCATGAACGAATGGAAATCACATGACAGCTCGCCACGTGTTCTTCAGACTCATCAGATGAACTTTCTCCCTCATCTTCCTCTTGAAAGACATGATTGAGGACTCTTGGAATGTAATGGGAGTCCGTGCCCTCTGGTTGTATTCCTCCAGCGCGTCAATTTGTTTTTGCAAGTCCGTGCGCTTGTCGCCAGGCTTCACGGGCTTCTTAGATTTCTTCTTCTTCTTTTTCGAAGATTTTGACGGCCAGTTGCGAATGCTTGAGCCACCACCATCGGTCTTTGGAGTTGGACGTGGCTTCAACATCCCTTCAATAACCTGCGGTTCAACGGGTTCTTCCACCTAATCACTGGACATGTCTGAAGATCGTTTAGCATCCTCATTGTCTTGGCTGAAAATACAACCTCCCAAGGAGCTTCTTCAACGACGGAGCATGTTGCCCCAGGCGTATTCGTCCCCTTAGAGGTGTGGGGCTGCGAGGGATTCACCTTCCATTTGTCAGATAACGCGAATTTTCCCTGTCGGTATTGGTTTTCAAGCCTATTTTTGAAAACGTAGCAATCGTCGATCGGATGGCCCAGCACTCGATGATAAGGACAGTAGTTGGGCTCGTAGACATCACTGGGATGCAACGGAAGTTTTGGATCGGCAGATTTATGAGTCGGTTGCGCAACGCCAGCTCGAATAACCTTCTCGTTTTATCGCAGAGAAAAGAGTAAGAACGTCCTAGCCTCTCTTCAAGGGCTACGTACGGACGCACATTATTTTGACGAACAACTGCTTTGAGTAGCTCGGTTGTTGTTGAGCATTAGCGACAACGATCGCTTTTCCCTTCCCTTTGACATTTCGGGAGTCCGGCTTTGGAAGAGGGGGTTTATGGCTCATCTGGTCCATTTGCGCAAGCTTGTCAATCAAGGCCTGGAAGTTAGTTGGCTTGAAAAACATCATAAATTGTGAGATGGTTGCTTGCGGATCAAGGGTTCCCATAAACATACCCACCACGGGAGCTTCTTCAATGCTCTGCTCGCACTTCGACCATAAGTTCTGCCACCGTATAGCATATTGAACCCATGTCTCACCTGGCCTTACCCTGGCGTTAATCAGTGCCGTCATCGGGGTGCGTTCACTGGCGCTTGCAAAACGTTGAGTAAACAGCAGCTCATCTCTGCAAAAGTCTTGATAGAGTCATTCGGGAGCTCAGAGTACCACTCGAACGCTGTATCTGATAAGCTTCCAACAAACTGGCAAAGCAACAGCTTGTCGTCACCGCCGGTGTTGCCGCAGAGTGCTCTGAACTGGGCAACATGCTGGTGAGGATTGCCCGTCCCTTGTAGACATGAAACTTGGGAATTGTGTAACCGAGCAGGTACTTGATTTGGTCATACCAACTTGGATATGGCCGCCCCTTTTTTACGACCTGGCCGGCTGCTTCGGTAGCATGATGAACCCGTATTTGTTGGGCTATGTATGCATCCAAATCAGCTTTAGAGATTGTATCTTCTTTAGCCGTTGACAAAGCTGGCGGAGATTTGATGTCTCTCCCCTATCGTCTCTAAGGACTATGGTGGCTCTTCAGCGGAGGATCTTGTTGTATCATCATCCTTATCATGTCTTGGAAGAGGAGGCCCATACGCTCTATGTTGGCTGCTTGTTCAGCAGCCTCTTTGTACTTCTTCTCCAATATCCGATGAAGGAATTCGGCGTCGGTTTCTTCCTCTTGGCGTTCATCCAAGGACGTTTCGGGTTTTCTTTTGGCCCTGTAAGTGCGGCCATAGCGTTCATCATCTCTTGGAGCTTTTGCTGTTGCTCCTGTGCCTTGGTCACTGATCGGGTAAGCGGTCGATGACCCGTAGATATGCGGCTGTCTTCTTTACCAGATGCCACATAGACGGTATGAACCATAATGCCCCCTGACTTAGGGCGTTTGGGTTCACCACCTCTGATATTTGTCGCCGGCGCGGGGGTTTTCTCCGGCCTCCTTCTTTGTGGGCCGTTGAAGTTGAAGGGGCCGTTGCAGTGGGCACCCTAGCGATCGTTGTCCTTGCTGTTCAATAGGACGGTCTTTTCCTTTATGCACCTTCATCTTCTTTAGTTGACAAGAGTGATCTAGGTTGATCAAGCAGTCTTGAACCCTCCGCCAAACTTTATAATTCTTAAGGACAGTCGTTGAGGGGGGATGTTCCTGTTTTGTTTCGGAACTCTCTCCGCAGGCGGAGGAGATCTTTTCAGTGTAGCAGTTGGAGAGTTCTTACGTACCCTCCTCAGCAGTTCAAAGTTGTTGCCAGTTGGAACAGCAGCGTTGACTTCCACCACTGGAGCCGGTGGAGTAGACCTGAGGGGGAGTTGCCCCCTGCCTTCCTCACTCGTTGCCAATGGCGACGTCGAGCATGACGAGCCATTGGGACTGGCTCGGAGATTGAGACATCTTCTTTTTGCCCCCTGTCTGAATGAGGCTCCGCCGGTGTTTAACCTCTTAAAGACTGAGGTTGTCTTTTGAGGGGTGATATTCAACCTGTCGAAGACGGATCCTCGAGCAGGGGCAGGAGCAGGAATCGTCAGCCTTGAAAAGACTGACTCTTTGACAGGGGAAGCCGCCTTGACAACTTCTGGAGCAGCAGTTATTTATTTCCTTGGGACAGCCATTTTAGATTTCGGATTTAGCCTGGTGAAAACAGAGGCTGTTGGTTTGGTAGTGGGAGACCCGTTGACAGGGGCCATCGTAGCAGTGAGCCGGTCGAAGACCAACTTTTTGTTCACTTCGGTGCAGGTATTGGCGTAGGGAAGCTTGTAGGTGGGATCATGGTCCCGAAGAACAGGCCAATGATGGCTTGGGTCACCTGGTCTACCGGCAGAGCGAGGAAGGAAGCCGCTTGGGGGCCCATATGCTACACCTCCACGGTAAGGTGGAGCGTCCGTTGCAGTGGTATTTCGAGCAGTTGGTGCAGTTAAAGGTCATTGAATCTTGAGTTCTGCGCCAGGCAAAAGACCAAATCTTAGTAACTTGAAATCCGAAGGCAACCATTTAACAAACCGCGATTGGTTCACGAGGACGACACACGAAGTGTGGAGTGGAAAGAAAAAAAAGGTCCCACCGGGCGTGCCAGAATCTGTTCCCCTCCGAATGGCGGCCGACGACGTGAGGACGTCTTGCCTGCGATTCGGGGCAGATGCTATATGGTTTTATCCGTCTACCTCTCCGTAGATGCCAAGTTGATTTAAGGCACCGTGTATCGGAGGTTTAGACGGATGTGGCCGATGTAGCAGACTTCGTCAGATTCCCCCTCGCTTGAGGGATTTTTGATTGTGGGACGCTCTTCCCTGCAGGCGCAAGCCCCTGCAGTAATTACGCTACCGCATCGCGGTAACAACTTTCTCCTTCTCCAGAATTTCACTTCGTGTCGTGTGTGTTTGTTTTGTCTGTGCTTGCCCGTGGATTGTACACGGAGACTGAGTAATGCCGTCGCCCGTAGGACGTGGACTAGTCCAAATCCGTGTTTACTTAGATTTGGGTTTAGTGTTTTTTGTTTAAGGATACGTTAGTCGTGTTGCGGCTAAGATCAACTTAAACGTTCGTTAAGGATACGTTAGTCCTGTTTGAGACTAAGATCAACTTAACATGGTGATCCATTTATTATATGGCCGTCGGGACTCGTCACCTCTCTGACGTCGTTGAAGGATTACAACAATAGGTGTCAGAGGAGTTCAGAGATGCACCCTTGAACCAAAGTTGATTTGGAGTTTTATAGTCCATTTGAATGTTTAAGGATACGTTAGCCGTGTTTGGGGCTAAGATCAACTTAAACGGGACCGTTTAGATCCGGCAAAAGAGCGTTTGGAGGCTCTATTATTCCAGTTTAGGGACGTAGTGTCCATAGGTAGTTTAAGGATGTTGCGGTCCATGTTCCAGTTTAGGGACATGGTGGTCCATCGCCAGTTTAGGGACATGGTGATCCGTGTTCCAGTTTAGGGACTAGAGGTCCATGTTCCAGTTTAGGGACGTAGTGGTGTATTTTCCAGTTTAGGGACGTAGTGGTCCGTATTCCAGTTTAGGGACGTGGTGGTCTATGTTCCAGTTTAGGGACGTAGTGGTCCGTATTCAAGTTTAGGAACGTGGTGGTCTATGTTCCAGTTTAGGGACGTAGTGGTCCGTATTCCAGTTTAGGGACGTGGTGGTCTATGTTCCAGTTTTCGGACGTAGTGGTCCGACATTAGTTTAAGGGCGTTTCGGTCCAATATTAGTTTAAGGACGTTTCGGTCCAATATTAGTTTAAGGACGTTTCGGTCCACGAGTTTAAGGACCCCGCAGTCCATATTCATGTGTGGTCGTTAGGACCCGTCACCTCTCTGACGTCGTTGAAGGATTACAACGAGAACTGTCAGAGGAGTTCGGAGATGTACCCTCGAACCGGATGTAAATTGATTTAGGAGCAGCCGTGCTCAGTCAATTTAATTTGAGGACTTATGGCCACGACTGGGTGAAGTCCAGTTTCAATATTCTTTTGACTTTGGCCTATTGGACCTGTGCTAGGGCCTTGCCCCCTCACTGCATTATTTTTCTTTGTTTTGGTTGGGCTCTGTCCCTTTTTAAAATGCATAGCATTTTTGATTAGGCCTGTTAGGCCTTTTAATTGGGCACTTTCCCTTTTCTTAATAATGCAGAGCATTAAATACTCTGACAGTGCCCCACATGGCTTGTCAGGCGCATCACGCAAATTAAAGAGCGCAAGCGCATGTGGAAGTGACACGTGTCACACTCTGATGAGCGCAAGCGCAACAGCGCAGTGCGCTGCGTCAGTGCGCTGCGCTGTTGCACTGCTGACACGTGGCGCTTCCTGGCGGCTTGCGCAATAGTGCAGTTTTGGTAAGTGCTGGGCACTGTTCTTATTCTTTTGGATCAATTTTAGATCAAAGAAAACAAGTTTTTTTCTTGTTTTCAAAGAACCAATGGTTCATAAAAAGTGCAAGGCACTGTTATTGTTTATTTTTCTTTTTTCCTTGAAGATCATTGATCTTGTTCTTAGATCAATGATCTGATTTTAAGAGAATTTTCACTTTTTCTAAAGGTTTTTACCTTTTTCTCTTGTTCTTGAGAAATTCTCTCTAAATCTTCAAAGTTCTCTCTGTTTGAAGTTCTTGATTTCTCCGCAAAATGTTGATGCCTTTGAATTGAGGTCTGGGGTCCTTTTTATAGTGCTCATAAACTAGTTAAATTTTTTAAAGAGATCTTTCTCTGAGTGATTTGGGGAATTTTCCCCACCGTTGGATCTTTGATCCAAAGGCCTCTGTTTTACAGAAGAAAAAATCTTCTTGTTTTAATAAGAACAGAAAAGATTTCTTTAAAATCTCAATTCTGTTTTGCGCAAACGCCCCAGCGCGTGACACGTGTCGCGCAGCGCAGCGCATGCGCAGCTGTGCTTGCGCAACTGCACAGACACGTGTCGTGCAGCGCAGCGCTTGCGCAGCTGTGCTTGCGCAGGTGTGCTTGCGGAACTGCGCAGACACGTGTCACGCAGCCCAGCGCTTGCGCAACTGTGCTTGTGTTCATACTATAATATTGCATTATTGTACTCCCCATTTGTTATTCATTTTATAAATAAATAGGTACTCTTGACGCACGTTTGTTGCATATGTAGGGTTCCTAGGCACTCTCAAGAGGTCTCACAAGGCATCAACCATGCCAATTTAAAATTTAACGGTGCCGAGAAACCCTAAACTACGGATCGTTGGCTAGAAATCTAGGCGAAAATGCAAACTAGTTAACACTTAACTAAGGGATACGGATATACAACCTTTGTAGATCCGTTTGTCCACCTCCATAGCTCCATGAAGAAGGCATCTCCGCTGTCCAAGTGATTTCCCGGGCTCTAACGTCGGCTTCGTCGGAGAATGGGCAAGCTAGGTCGTCGATGTCCATGCCGAAGATGATCTACGTCGAGGCATCGCTAAATCAAGCTCCGACTTCACCAAGTCAAGAAACTTGTGAAGAAAACACACTCTACTACTTGGCAAGAGGTAGAGGATGAAGAAATAGGAAGTGGGTAGACTTTAGATTTGAATTTCACACTCTTTTTCATCACTTGCCATTGATGGAGGCAAGCTTTCCTCACTTGAAGAAATGAAGAAGAAGAAGGTAAATATTATGATAAGTTCTTAGAAAATATAAAATAAAAGAATACTTATCATAATCTTTAACCATGGTAATGTGTAGAGAATCAATCATGGTTAAAGGAATGGTTAGGGTCAAGCTAAAGACAAAATGGTCACTTAGTCAAAGTGTGTTCATGAAGCTTCATGAAAACAACAAAGAAAGCCACCATTTAATCTTTATGCAAATCATTTTCTAAAAGAATAAATAGATAAATAAATGAATAAGGAAATAGTAACCCTAACCATTTCATTAACCAAGGTTTAATTCTTTACACTTAACCAAAAGGCATGTATCATCAAACATGATACAAGCAAGTGCACAAAATCATATCGCATATGCAATGCGCACATCCGAGTGAGAAAATCCATTTAAAGTGAACCGATACTAGTTAATGCAAAGTAATATATCAAATATATAATTATGCATTAAATAATTAATCAACACTTGATTCAATGATCCGGTCATGTCGCACACAACCGACTAGTATACTACAATGTATCGGCTTATCGAATCAATCCTTGATTCGATATCTAGGTTATATCGAATATAACCAATCGATACATTCATCGCGAGAATGGAATACGGTATCACATACACGTATTATTCTCGGTCCCGCACATATCTCATATGCGCTCCTATTTCGTTTCACTTGAACCAGGAAACCTCTGTGTAGGACTCTAAAGACTCGTCAATACGCCGGCAGCAGGTGATGATCATATCAAGCACCCACAAGCCGCAAGCGGTCTGCTAAACGTAACGGCCACCCGGGTATTGAGCGATCTGAAGATCGACGAGCAAGCCCGCTCACACTCCAGTGAATCCAACCAGTAACACTACCGCACAGTCCGGTCTGATCGTCTGATATGTCGCATATCTCGCCTAGGGGTGGTAAACGTCAGACCCCAATAGCTCAATAAGTCGTGTCGATATGAGGTCTATAACCATTCGAGATACTACTGGTAACACTTACCAGTAAATCTCAGCAACCCTGGCTAGGGATTTCCTGTTATAGCCAATCGAACACAGCGCAACATCTACTCCCTATACCGGGAGAGACGAATCCCCTCCTATCGCTAATTGCCTCCATGTGACTCGGGACTGTACCCAAAAACCACCGTTTTGCACGCCCTCTTGGACGTGGTAAGATGGAAATCAAAGCACAGTGGGAACCACACAAGACTCTATGACGATCTCGGGTCAACAGACTACTCTGTACCAGTGTCACCAGAGAACTGCCATCTGACGTGAGGTATAATACCATCTGGGAGTTCTCGGCGAGTCCGTCCAGTGTACCCAGTCTCTACTGAGCACCCGTATATCATCTCTGATGTCAAACACCAATGGATATAGGATCATCCATCGCCCATCTGTATGGGTCGAAAAGGTATACGCTAGTCTACTCTGGTATATCGATGCCCCGTCTCGATACACCCTCGACTAGGGACTTTGAAGGATGTACTTACGGACTACCATGTCCCCACTAGTATGATCCGCATCATAGTCCAGGTAGTCAAGTACATATCCTAAGGGCTTTACCAACATGTAACAGAGAGACAAAACAGTATACACGTTAAGGTAAAGAGCAACCAGATAGCATACTATCATGTCGAGCAAGAAAGTCCTCCCTATATATGTCCCAGCATCCACTACAATATACATCCTATGTATAGTAATGGCCTCTAGGGCATACATATAACTAACAATCTCCCACTTGCACTAGGTCCATCTGTAGCAGTGGTTGTAGTATCTCATACTCAACCATCCCATAAAAGTCTCTCTCTGGGAACAGGCCTTTGTGAGTGGATCCGCTGTGTTGTCCTCTGAGTCTACTCTCCAAACCTCGATCACCCTGGAGATCAACCATCTCCATGATCAAGTGATACTGCCTTAGAATATGTCTGGATCTCTGATGGGACCGGCGTTCCTTGGCATAAGCCACAACTCCATTGTCACACAATGGGAGGAACTAAGTTCATCTCATGAACAAATATACATCCAGACTGCCTCTTTGGTAGCATCTTAAGTAGCAATGTATCGAGCCTTTATCGTCTAGTATTGCACGACATCTAGCTTGGAACTCTTCCAACATACCGTCCCTATTCTGAGGGTTAAGACAATGCCTGTGACTGACACTCAGTCGTCTTTATCACCCTGGAACCCTTCCAGTGATTCTCCCCAGGATCGATTGATACCATCTCACTACAACTGGTGAGAATCCTAACATCCATTTAAATCTATCTCATAGATCCAAAATCCAGGATTTAGTAGGTATCACTTTGATCCTATATGGAGAAACCTAGTGATAAGCGGAGATTGATCGAGCGTAGCATAGGAAACTCCTTCCCTATCAAGAGTATGTCATCCACGTACTCTACGAGGATCGTCACCATACTCCCTACTACCTTTTTGTTTATACAAGGTTCATATACCATTTTGTTGATGTCAAACTCTTTGACTAACACATCAAAATAGATGTTCCAACTCCGCGATGCCTGCTTTATCCTATAAAGCATCTTGCACACGTTTCCGCTGCTCCTACTGTCTACGAGGCCCTCTGGCTGTGTACTTATAGACGCTCTCTTCTAAATCATCATTTAGAAAAGCAGTCAAGACAACAAACCACCAGATATCGCAGTCATGGTATGTAGCCGTGGCAAGTAGGATCTGGATGGACTTAAGCATAGCTACTTAGAAAAGGTTTCATCATCATCCATACCTGGTCAATGATGTAGACCTTTAACAAGTCTAGCTTTGAAAGTCCCAACTCTTCCATGTACACCAAGTAATCTTCTCAAGATATACTTGCTCCTGATAGGGATTTAACCCTTCAGATATAGCAACAAAAGTCCATACTTTGTTGGTGTATATGGATTCCATCTCAGATCGATAAACATCCAGCCATTCTTACAGAGTCTCACTCTTGATGGCCAGCTCGAAACTAGTTGGGTCATCATCTCATGATGCATTCCTCGCTCCCACTGTCATATAGAAACCGAAGTATCTCTCAGGTGGATGAGGAACCCTACTAGATCGGCGGAGAGGCTGAGGTTCGTTGGTTTCTACTGAATCCTCTGGTTGTACCAAATCATCTGCTGTAGTTTGTATA
Organism: Agapanthus africanus; assembly: GCA_030015575.1. Lineage (NCBI taxonomy): Eukaryota > Viridiplantae > Streptophyta > Magnoliopsida > Asparagales > Amaryllidaceae > Agapanthus > Agapanthus africanus. The sequence goes on from CM057341.1 coordinate 621,233,067, forward strand.
GCTGGAACACTTCCAGTTCTACATAACAGACCTTGCCTCGAGCTTGTCCGGATTTTGCTTTTAGACATAGGCCGGACAACCCCAAAGCTTAATTAGCTTAAGACATGGGCTCTTCCCATACCATATCTCATATGGAGCGGTAGGCAACTGATTTGATTGGAACCCTTTTCAATAGGTATGCAACTTCATAAGTGCATAACTCCCTAAAGGAAACAGGTAACTCAGTAGTACTCATCATAGAGCACACCATATCAAATAGGGTGTATGTGCTCCGCCCCGATATACCATCGTGCTATGGTGTATACGGAGGAGTAATCCTGAGAGAGAATCTCATTCTCCTTTAGAATAGTCCAGAAATTCCGTGCTCAAGTATTCTCCTCCTTGATCTCATCAAAGGACATAATACTTATACTGTTATTGGTTCTCTACTTCTAACTTATATTCTGTGAATATCTCAAAAGGTTCGGACTTGTGTTTCAACAGGAACATATGTCTGAATCAGAAGAGATCATCAGAGAATTTAATGAAGTACAAAGAACCAGTCCTGGCATGTGTAGACAGGAGACCTTACATACATCATCATGTATCAGTCCCAAGAGTTCATTAACTCTTTCTCTGTTTCCAGTAAACGGAGCTATGGTCATCTTATCTTTGTGACATGACTGGCGAGTTTCACAAGATGTAAATTCAAACTGATTTAAATATGCATCTGAATGTAACTCTAGCTAGTCGGGTCACATTGATCTGACCTAGTCTACAATGCCTCAAGAAGAATTCGTTCATTTCTGAACTCTTCCTCTTGTGTGTGTTCTATATACTAAGAACTGTAGTTTGATTTAGAACATCAACGCTTTTAGATAACGTGCCTGAACCGATCAACTTTTGATATAGGAAATGTTCAAAATATTATCCAACAATACAAAATTTTATCATTTCTTTACTAATAAAGAGATAGATATGATTTTGTATATCAGGTTCGGTATCTAATAACATTCGTTCAGAATCAATGTATTTGTAATACAGGGTGACAGTGACCGACAGACTTGGCTGCAACACTTGCCCCGTTTTCTGCCTCATGAAACTTATCACCCGTTCTCAGTTCTCTACCTTTCTGTAGCCCTATGTAACATGTTACATATCTGGGATCCTGATCTGGTATCACATACCCAGGACGTAAAGGATACTGAGAAACAGTTCTGTATAATGAACACACCCGAAGATGATGCATCATCATGCACTCTCCTCGTTTGGGCGGCACGGGAATTCTGGTAATCCCCAATTTCCTGCTCTGTCTTATAACAATTATAAGTTAGAGCGGGACCAACGTTCCCCAGCTCAGTATAACAAGCGGGTTCGGTCAATAATCCGTATTATTATCTTGATTAAGGCGTGATATGGTCGCTACCAGGAGAGAGAGAGAAGAAAACACTCAGCGTGCGCTCTGTCAAGAATAGATTGGTTTTTATTTTATCTAATCAGGATGGCTCCCACTGCTTTTTATCAAATCTTCCTTCAAACCCTAAAAGGAAAGACTAGCCGGGATTAATTACACACTACAAGTTCGCCAATCTTTCAGCCAGGCCAGTGTCGGTACTTTGAGGGAGGCCCCCCGTGCTTTCGCACGAACCTAATTAATGTAAACCTCGTTTTCCCAGAGGCGTAACCCCGTTGACACCTTTCTAGACACCTACTTGATCGGCTAATTGTAATGTATAAAACTCTCCCAGGAGTAACACTTACTCGCAGCGGGTATCGGGATCCAACTATCTCATAGAAGGTATGCAATCTCATTGCAAATTTCAACACTTGAAATTCCCGATAATATTTTGCCCCGAACGATCTATGACCTTGACAAGGTCAACAAACCATAGACCGCAAGTCAAGTTCAACCCGTCATTTCTTGATTGAATCAAACCCACCCGCACGACCCTTGACAAGGTCAACAAGGCCGCACGACTACCCTAACCCAATCTGCATCATATGCATAAGCAGATAAATACTGGTTAGCTACCGCACACTGCGCCTTGACAAGGTCAACAAACGCAGCACGAATACTAAACAGGATTTATCTGAAATGACGGAGGGCTACGACAGGTTTTTCTGAAAACCTATTGCGTAATGAACTTGATATCGTTGTAGGATCGAATGAATTTTGAAATGGAGTGTCTTTGAGGCTTTTCTAGTTTTGCTAAAGGAGTCACTCTCGGTGAAGGGATCGTCGGTCCTTTCCTCGTCGAATGAGGTGCTGGATATATCATATATATCACTGTGCAAAGCAAAAACTCTTAAAAGCAATCAAAAGAAAAACCGAGTGTGTAGCATCTGCCAGTTATTGCTAAAGGAGTCACTCCCGGTGAAGGGATCTCGGTCCTTTCCTCATCGAATAAGGTGCAGGATATATCACATATACCTCTGTGCAAAGCAAGAACTGTAGATACCTGTTTTATTTTGAAATTCGATTCTACAACATCTTAGGTTTCTTTTATTTCATTAATCTCATTAATGAAGTCCCATCATTTAAGTACCTAAACATCACAGATAAATACGACGTACACTTATGCCATCCGCATTCGCCTCGATGTCCCCTCGTGCACCGTTAGGTTAGGTAACTAACGGCAGAGCGGGGCAGGGCTAGCGCGGGTGTAAAACATAAGTAACGCCTATATAATATATCATATATACTATATACTGTATCTATCACAGAACATCACATGATCACATCACAGATATTGCAGCAGAAGAAACATATGAAATATTGGATATACTAGGACGTCCGTGTTTTCAATACGAGCCAGTATAAAACACGGATTCCACGGTCGTGATGAATAGCCAAACCCACACCCCTAGACCCCTACGAGAGCGGCAAGCAACCCTACCAATTCTAGAGTTAGGAGACCCGTACTCGACTCCTCGAGTTGGTCTCCCACTGGACTCCAGAACCCGGTTACTTGTGCCCTCCTCCTTGGGTCTATCCTAGTGCAGAAAAGTAAATATTATACAAACGGTGACTACTTCCGCAACCTGGAAGTGTCCCAATAAAAGAATATTACATACAAGTTTTTACATGAATGAAAATGAAAAACACCCATCTCACATAAAAACCCCCCGGCTATTCAAACACGACGATCCAATATAACATATCCAGCAACACATAACATCACATGTCATCAACGTAAGTAAATATGCGCATCCCAATTGTCGTTGACATATAGCAACGAAACCGGCGATATCACATATTACACTTACGGTCACAGAAAAGAAAGTGTAAAACTACAACAGTTGGAATCCGCAACCACCTCAGACATCGCATGCCTGACCAAATGAATTTCTTAGACATCACATGCCTAACAATTATAAACCCCGCATTTTAGTCTCAAAATCGAAAACTCTTTTCAATATCAAGTCGGGGAATTCAACAGGATTCCCGACATGCTGATCGAATGCTCGTCGCAAACTTCAGTAGACGGCTGCACCCCCGATACCGTCGACGAAGTGCACCAAGGCGGAACACCGCTGCCGGGAGCACCCGAACGGATGCTTTTGGTGACGGGGTTCTCCTACAGTCACTTGGTCGGGGCTATGGAGTGAGGCTGTCTATTAAGTTTACCCGGCGAGTATCCGCGTACGCTACGTGATTGCGACGGACTTTTGATCACATCAAAATTCCGTGGCAACCGATCAAGTGAGACTAAAGTACTAGATTTATAACATTCATTCAGTAATCTCATAACTTTTTGTGAATTCCAATTATTGTATCCCATTCCGGATAAATAGAAAATGTCAAACTTTTCGATCGAACAATCGAACACCCAAGTTTTCCCGATACAGATCAACACATGAAATAAGTCTAACAACATTCAGTTCGTGCCTCAGTACCAACGGTCCAGCCGTAGAAGGGTCAAGCCAACGCCTCACATGTGGCACGCCGTACTCCCCCAAACCCGAAGGTTCAAAGGGCAGTTCAAGACGGTCACATAATCGAGTTAAGGTTTGTTGTCTTCTAGAGGGTCCATTGCATTACTTGCACTACTTAGAACGTCTTTAAACTACGGAAAAATCCAACACATGGAAATTTCCCGACAGGGGAAAAATTGGGTATTTATATCCGGTCGAACTTTTTAACATATTCAAAAACTTATCCGGAAAGCCACACAGACAAAATTTGATAATCCGATCGAACATTGGAATTCCCAAAACAACCCAGAAAAATTTAACTCTTGAAAAAATATTAAAAATACCCAGGAAAACCAGCAATATCAATTAGGAGTTACTGTGAAACATTGACTGAAGAATGAGTTCGTACGGCCGCGGATCCGCCGCACGAGCCATGCTCGTGCCGCGGAACCGCGGCAGTTTGATGGAATTACGGACTCGTATTTCACAGTTACTCTTAAAATAACCTGCTGATATTTCTGCATATTTTTAATACTGAAAAATCCCTGTTTTTGAAAATTGGACAGAGAGCATGGGTGTGTTAGGATTTCGGGTTCGTTCGGAGTTCAAAATCCGTCGGGACTTCGCCTAAGGCTCTAGCTAGGCTCTGATACCACTGTAGGGTTCCTAGGCACTCTCAAGAGGTCTCACAAGGCATCAACCATGCCAATTTAAAATTTAACGGTATCGAGAAACCCTAAACTACGGATCGTTGGCTAGAAATCTAGGCGAAAATGCAAACTAGTTAACACTTAACTAAGGGATACGGATATACAACCTTTGTAGATCCGTTTGTCCACCTCCATAGCTCCATGAAGAAGTCATCTCCGCTGTCCAAGTGATTTCCCGGGCTCTAGCGTCGGCTTCGTCGGAGAATGGGCAAGCTAGGTCGTCGATGTCCATGCCGAAGATGATCTACGTCGAGGCATCGCTAAATCAAGCTCCGACTTCACCAAGTCAAGAAACTTGTGAAGAAAACACACTCTACTACTTGGCAAGAGGTAAAGGATGAAGAAATAGGAAGTGGGTAGACTTTAGATTTGAATTTCACACTCTTTTTCATCACTTGCCATTGATGGAGGCAAGCTTTCCTCACTCGAAGAAATGAAGAAGAAGAAGGTAAATATTATGATAAGTTCTTAGAAAATATAAAATAAAAGAATACTTATCATAATCTTTAACCATGGTAATGTGTAGAGAATCAATCATGGTTAAAGGAATGGTTAGGGTCAAGCTAAAGACAAAATGGTCACTTAGTCAAAGTGTTCACGAAGCTTCATGAAAACAACAAAGAAAGCCACCATTTAATCTTTATGCAAATCATTTTCCAAAAAGAATAAATAGATAAATAAATGAATAAGGAAATAGTAAACCCAAACCATTTCATTAACCAAGGTTTAATTCTTTACACTTAACCAAAAGGCATGTATCATTAAACATGATACAAGCAAGTGCACAAAATCATATCGCATATGCAATGCGCACATCCGAGTGAGAAAATCCATTTAAAGTGAACCGATACTAGTTAATGCAAAGTAATATATCAAATATATAATTATGCATTAAATAATTAAATCAACACTTGATTCAATGATCCGGTCATGTCGCACACAACCGACTAGTCTACAATGTATCGGCTTATCGAATCAATCCTTGATTCGATATCTAGGTTATATCGAATATAACCAATCGATACATTCATCGCGAGAATGGAATACGGTATCACATACACGAATTATTCTCGGTCCCGCACATATCTCATATGCGCTCCTATTTCGTTTCGCTTGAACCAGGAAACCTCTGTGTAGGACTCTAAAGACTCGTCAATACGCCGGCAGCAGGTGATGATCATATCAAGCACCCACAAGCCGCAAGCGGTCTGCTAAACGTAACGGCCACCCGGGTATTGAGCGATCTGAAGATCGACGAGCAAGCCCGCTCACACTCCAGTGAATCCAACCAGTAACACTACCGCACAGTCCGGTCTGATCGTCTGATATGTCGCATATCTCGCCTAGGGGTGGTAAACGTCAGACCCCAATAGCTCAATAAGTCATGTCGATATGAGGTCTATAACCATTCAAGATACTATTGGTAACACTTACCAGTAAATCTCAGCAACCCTGGCCAGGGATTTCCTGTTATAGCCAATCGAACATAGCGCAACATCTACTCCCTATACCGGGAGAGACGAATCCCCTCCTATCGCTCATTGCCTCCATGTGACTCGGGACTGTACCCAAAAACCACCATTTTGCACGCCCTCTTGGATGTGGTAAGATGGAAATCAAAGCACAGTGGGAACCACACAAGACTCTGACGATCTCGGGTCAACAGACTACTCTGTACCAGTGTCACCAGAGAACTGCCATCTGACGTGAGGTATAATACCATCTGGGAGTTCTTGGCGAGTCCGTCCAGTGTACCCAGTCTCTACTGAGCACCCGTATATCATCTCTGATGTCAAACACCAATGGATATAGGATCATCCATCGCCCATCTGTATGGGTCGAGAAGGTATACGCTAGTCTACTCTGGTATATCGATGCCCCGTCTCGATACACCCTCGACTAGGGACTTTGAAGGATGTACTTACGGACTACCATGTCCCCACTAGTATGATCCGCATCATAGTCCAGGTAGTCAAGTACATATCCTAAGGGCTTTACCAACATGTAACAGAGAGACAAAACAGTATACACGTTAAGGTAAAGTGCAACCAGATAGCATACTATCATGTCGAGCAAGAAAGTCCTCCCTATATATGTCCCAGCATCCACTACAATATACATCCTATGTATAGTAATGGCCTCTAGGGCATACATATAACTAACAGCATATTACAGGATACAGGCTCTTGGAGCGAATACAGTGAAAAATACAAAAGTTGATACAGAAAGGGGACATTTGACAAACAAGTAGACGGGTCCTAGTCAAGCCTAGACTAATAATAGCTCACATAGGTACAAGACAGTGCAAGGTCCAAAATGTCAGAGCAAACGGTTAAAAGATCGCTACATGTTTTTCACTGAATGATCTGGAGAAGAATAAGAAGTCAAACAGAGAAATGATATGAAGAAATAACAAGCCCAGATAATGACAAACAAGTCCAGAAAAATTGGTGAGCTGAGCTCCCCAAAAGGCCGTGGAACCGCGGCCCAAGGCCCACATTTGCCGCGGTTCCGCGGCCGTATAGTGCGCACGTCGGTGCAAATTTCCTGTGTCGGTGCGTCGGTGTGGGTGTTGGGATTTTCCGTGGGCATATCTGTAAAATGATGTGTGCGAGAATCTGTAACCATAGTTTCCCTGTTTACTTATAAATTGTAATCACAAATCTGTAAAACGGATGCCTCTTTTCAATCAATAAAATTCAGAATTGTTGGGAGATCAAGAGCATCATTTTTGTAAGTCTTCTTTTTTATTCCTGCCTTATTTATAATTTAATTTTTGCCCTAGCTATTGTTAGTTATATGTATGCCCTAGAGGCCATTACTATACATTTGATGTATATTATAGTGGATGCTTGGACATATATAGGGAGGACTTTCTTGCTCGACATGATAGTATGCTATCTGGTTGATCTTTACCTTAACGTGTATACTGATTGTCTCTCTGTTACATGTTGGTAAAGCCCTTAGGATGTGTACTTGACTACCTGGACTATGATGCGGATCATACTAGTGGGGACAGGGTAGTCCATAAGTACATCCTTCAAGGTCCCTAGTCGTGGGTGTATCGAGACGGGGCATCGATATACCAGAGTAGACTAGCGTATACCTTCTCGACCCATACAGATGGGCGATGGATGATCCCATATCCATTGGTGTTTGACATCAGAGATGATATACGGGTGCTCAGTGGAGACTGGGTACACTGGACGGACTCGCCAAGAACTCCCAGATGCTATTATACCTTACGTCAGATGGCAGTTCTCTGGTGACACTGGTACTGAGTAGTCTGTTGACCCGAGATCGTTATAGAGTCTTGTGTGGTTCCCACTGTGCTTTGATTTCCACCTTACCACGTCCAAGAGGGCGTGCAAAATGGTGGTTTTTGGGTACAGTCCCGAATCACATGGAGGCAATGAGCGATAGGAGGGGATTCGTCTCTCCCGGTATAGGGAGTTGATGTTGCGCTGTGTTCGATTGGCTATAACCGGAAATCCCTGGCCAGGGTTGCTGAGATTTACTGGTAAGTGTTACCAGTAGTTTCTCGAACTGTTATAGGCCTCATATCGACACGACTTATCGAGCTATTGGGGTCTGACGTTTACCACCCCTAGGCAAGATATGCGACATATCAGACGATCAGACCGGACTGTACGGTAAGTGTTACTGGTTGGATTCACAGGAGTGTGAGCGGGCTTGCTCGTCGATCTTCTGATCGCTCAATACCCGGGTGGCCGTTACGTTTAGCAGACCGCTTGCGGCTTGTGGGTGTTTGATATCATCATCATCTGCTGCCGGCGTATTGACGAGTCTTTAGAGTCCAACACAGAGGTTTCCTGGCTCAAGAGAAACGAAATGGGAGCGCATATGAGATATGTGTGGGACCGAGAATAATGCGTGTATGTGATACCGTATTCCATTCTCTCGATGAATGTATCGAATGGTTGTATGCGATATAACCTAGTTATCGAATCAAGGATTGATTCGGTAAGCCGATACATAGGATACTAGTCGGTTATATGCGATATGACCGGATCGTTAAATCAAGTGTTGATTTAATGATTTGATGTATAATTATATATTTGATATATTACTTTGCATTAACTAGTATTGGTTCACTTTAAATGGATTTTCTCACTCGCTTGTGCACGTTGTATATTCGATATAGTTTTGTGCACTTGATTGTATCATGTTTGATGATACATGCAAAATTGGTTAAGTGTAAGATTAAACCATGGTTAAGTTTCTGATTAGGGTTTTGTTTATTTGCTTATTTATTTATTTATTTATTTTTCATTTTGGAAAAGATAAAAGAGGAAAATGGTAGCTTTCTTTGTTTGTAGTTGAAACTTCATGAAGCTTTGACTACATGACCATTTTGTCTCATGCTTAACCCTAACCATTTAAACTAACCATGGTCTATTCTCTACACTTAACTAAGGTTAGGATATGATAAGTATTCATTTTGATTATTCCTTTTGGATAATACTTATGATATTCTTTCTTCTTCTTCTTCATCTTCAACATTGAAGCAAGCTTGCCTCCATCAATGGTAACTTGTGAAAAAGAGTGAGAAATCCAATTCTAAAGTGAACCCACTTCCTATTTCTTCATCCTCTACCTCTTGCCAAGTAGTATAGGGTGTTTTCTTCACAAGTTTTTATGACTTGGTGAAGTGGGAGCTTGATCTAGCGATGCCTCGACGTAGATCATCTTCGGCACGAAGCCGACGACCTTGCCCGCCCATTTCTCCGATGAAGCCGACGCTAGAGCCCGGGTTTCCATTTGGACAGCGAGGAGACTTCATTGCGGAGCTATGGAGGTGGAGGACCGGGTCTACAAAGGTTGTATTTCCGTTCTTTTAGTTAATTTGTTAACTAGTTGCATCGCATCGCCTATATTTCTAGCCAACGATCCGTATTAGGGTTTCTCGGCACCGTAATTTTTGAAATTGGCATGGTTGATGCCTTGTGAGACCTCTTGAGAGTGCCTAGGAACCCTACAGTGGTATCAGAGCCTAGCTAGAGCCTTAGGCGAAGTCTAGACGAAGTTTGAAACCCGAACGAACCGAAACCCTAACATAATCCATGCTCTCTGGACTTTTTTCTAAAAACTGGGATTTTTCCATATTAAAAATTTCTAAAAAATTCAGCAGGGTCCTATTAGAATTACAGTGAAATTCGTGGGGCTAATTCGTCAAAAGTGCGGCGGAACCGCGGCAGAAGCCTGGCTTCTGCGGCGGTTCCGCGGCCATTTGATGACGTCACCCTTCCTATTTTGCACAGTGATTCCTCTTTCACAGTGCTGAGTTTTATGGGAATTTTTAATATTTATTCAAGAGTTGAATTTTCTGGGGTTGTTTTGGGGATTCGAATGTTCGATCGGATTATCAAATTTTGTCTGTGTGGCTTTCCGGATAATTTTTTGAATATGTTAAAAAGTTCGACCGGATATAAATACCCAACTTTTCTCCTGTCGGGAAATTTCCAAGGGTTGGATTTTTTCGTAGTTTAACGACGTTCTAAGTAGTGCAAGTAACTCGATGGACCCTCTAGAAGACAACAAACCTTAACTCGATTATGTGACCGTCTTGAACTGCCCTTTGAACCTTCGGGTTTGGGGCAGTACGGCGTGCCACAAGTGAGGCGTTGGCTTGACCCTTCTATGGCTGGACCGTTGGTACTGAGGCACGAACTGAATGTTTTTAGACTTGTTTCATGTGTTGATCTGTTTCGGGAAAACTTAGGTATTCGATTGCTCGATCGGAAAGTTTAACATTTTCTATTTATCTGGAAAGTGATACAATAATTGGAATTCACAAAAGTTATGAGATAACTGAATGAATGTTGTAAATCTAGCAGTTTAGTCTCACTTGATCGGTTGCCACGGAATTTTGATGTGATCAAAAGTCCGTCGCAATCACGTAGCGTACGCGGATACTCGCCGGGTAAACTTAATAGACAGCCTCACTCCATAGCCCCGACGAAGTGACTGTAGGAGAACCCCGTCGCCGAAAGCATCCGTTCGGGTGCTCGCGGTAGCGGTGTTCCGCCTTGGTGCACTTCATCGACGGTATCGAGGGTGCGGCCGTCTACTAAAGTTTTCGACGAGCATTCGATCGGGATGTTGGGAATCTTGTTGAATTACCCGACTTGGTATTGAAAAGAGTTTTCGATTTTGAGACTAAAATGCGGGGTTTATAATTGTTAGGCATGCGATGTCTAAAGAATTCATTTGGTCAGGCATGCGATGTCTGAGGTGGTTGCGGATTCCAACTGTTGTTGTTTTACACTTTCTTTTCTGTGACCGTAAGTGTAATATGTGATATCGCCGGTTTCGTTGCTATATGTCAACGACAATTGGGATGCGCATATTTACTTACGTTGATGACATGTGATGTTATGTGTTGCTGGATATGTTATATTGGATCGTCGTGTTTGAATAGCCGGGTTTTTTATGTGAGACGAGTGTTTTTCATTTTCATTCATGTAAAAACTTGTATGAAATATTCTTTTATTGGGGCACTTCCAGGTAGCGGAAGATGTCACCGTTTGTATATTATTTACTTTTCTGCACTAGGATAGACCCAAGGAGGGGAGCACAAGTAACCGGCTTCTGGGGTCCAGTGGGAGACCAACTCGAGGAGTCGAGTCCGGGTCTCCTAACCCTAGAATTGGTTGGGTTGCTTGCCGCTCTCGTAGGGGTCTAGGGGTGTGGGTTTGGCTATTCATCACGACCGTGGAATCCGTGTTTTATACTGGCTCGTATTGAAAACACGGACGTCCTAGTATATCAAATATTTCATATGATTCTTTTGCTGCGATATATGTGATGTGATCATGTGATATTCTGTGATAGATACAGTATATAGTATATATGATATATTATATAGATGTTACTTATGTTTTACACCCGTGCTAGCCCTGCCCCGCTCTGCCGTTAGTTACCTAACCTAACGGTGCACGAGAGGACATCGAGGCGAATGCGGATGGCATAAGTGTACGTCGTATTTATCTGTGATATTTAGGTACTTAAATGATGGGACTTCATTAATGTGATTAATGAAAGTAAAAGAAACCTAAGATGTTGTAGAATCGAATTTCAAAATTAAAACAGGTAGCTACAGTTCTTGCTTTGCACAGCGGTATATATGATATATCCTGCACCTTATTCGATAAGGAAAGGACCGAGATCCCTTCGCCGGGAGTGACTCCTTTAGCAATAACTGGCAGATGCTACACACTCGGTTTGTCTTTTGATAGCTTCTATAATTTCTTCTTTGAACAGTGATATATATGATATATCCCGCACCTCATTCGACGAGGAAAGGACCGACGATCCCTTCACCGGGAGTGACTCCTTTAGCAAAACTAGAAAAGCCTCAAAAACATTCCATTTTTAAAATCATTTGATTCTACAACGATATCAAGTTCATTACGCAATAGGTTTTCAAAAAAACCTGTCGTAGCCCTCCATCATTTCAGATAAGTACTAGTTAGTATTCGTGCTGCGGTAGTTTGGCCTCCGTCAAGGCGTAGTGTACGGTAGCTAACTAGTGCTTATCTGCTAGCATATGATGCGATTGGATTAGGGTATTCGTACGGCGTTGTTTGGCCTCCGTCAAGGGTTGTGCGGGTGGATTTAATTCAATCAGGAAATGACGGGTTGAACTTGACTAGCGGACTATGGGTAGTTTAGCCTCCGTCAAGGTCATAGGACGCTAGGGGCAAAATTATCGGGAATTTCAAGTGTTGAAATTTGCAATGAGATTGCATACCTTCTATGAGATAGTTGGATCCCGATACCCGTTGCGAGTAATAGTTACTCCTGGGAGAGTTTTACACATTACAATTAGCCAATCAAGTAAGTGTCTAGAAAGGTGTTAACGAGGTTACGCCTCTGGGAAAACAAGCTTTACATTAATTAGGTTCGTGCGAAAGCACGGGGGACCTCCCTCAAAGTACCGACACTGGCCTGGCTGAAAGATTGGTGAACTTGTAGTGTGTAATTAATCCCGTCTAGTCTTTCCTTTTAGGGTTTGAAGGAAGATTTGATAAAAAGCAGTGGGAGCCATCCTGATTAGATAAAATAATAACCAATCTATTCTTGCTAGAGCGCACGCTGAGTGTTTTCTTCTTTCTCTCTCCAGGTAGCAACCATATCACGCCTTAATCAAGATAATAATACGGATTATTGACCGAACCCGCTTGTTATACTGAGCTGGGGAACGTTGGTCCCGCTCCAACTTATAATTGTTATAAGACAGAGCAGGAAATTGGGGATTACCAGAATTCCCGTGCTGCCCAAACGAAGAGAGTGCATGCTGATGCATCATCTTCGGGTGTGTTCATTACAAAGAACTGTTTCTCAGTATGCTTTACGTCCTGGGTATGTGATACCAGATCAGGATCCCAGATACGTAATCTGTTATATAGGGCTACAGATAGGTAGAGAACTGAGAACGGGTGATAAGTTTCATGAGGCAGAAAACGGGGCAAGTGTTGCAGCCAAGTCTGTTGGTCACTGTCACCCTGTATGACCAGTACATTGATTCTGAATGAATGTTATTAGATACCGAACCTGATATACAAAATCATATCAGTCTCTTTACTAGTAAAGAAAGGATATAATTTTGTATTGTTGGATTATGTTTTGAACATTTCCTATATCAAAAGTTGATCGGTTCAGGCACGTTATCTAAAAGCATTGATGTTCTAAATCAAACTACAGTTCTTAGTATACAGAACACACATAAGAGTAAGTGTTCAGAAATGAACGAATCCTTCTTGAGGCATTATAGACTGGGTCATATCAATGCGACCCTACTAGCTCAAGTTACATATAGATGCATATTTAAATCTGTTTGAATTTACATCTTATGAAACTTGCCAGTCATGTCACAGAGATAAGATGACCATAGCTCCGTTTACTGAAAACAGAGAAAGAGTTAGTGAACTCTTGGGATGATACATGTTGATGTATGAAGGTCCCCTGTCTACACATGCCAAGATCAGCTCTTTATACTTCATTATATTCTCGGATAATCTCTCAAGATTCAATCATATGTTCCTGTTGAAACATGAGTCCGAACCTTTTGAGATATTCACAGAATATAAGTTAGAAGTAGAGAACCAAAATACGGGTATAAGTATTATGTCCTTTGATGTGATCAAGGAGGAGAATACTTGAGCACGGAATTCCTGGACTTTTCTAAAGGAGAATGAGATTCTCTCTCAGCATTACTCCTCCGAATACACCATAGCACGATGGTATATCGGGGCGGAGCAATAGCATCTTATGTGATAAGGTGTGCTCTATGATGAGTACTACTGTGTTACCCATTTCCTTTTGGGAATTATGCACTTGAGAAGCTGCATACCTATTGAATAGGGTTCAAATCAAATCAGTTGCCTAACACTTCATATGTGATATGGAAAGGGTAGAGCCCATCTCTTAAGCTAGTTAAGATTTGGGGTTGTCCAGCCTATGTCTGAAAAGCAAATCCGGACAAGCTCGAGGCAAGGTCTGTAATGTAGAACTGGAAAGGTTCCAGCTATACAAAACAGCAGCTGATGATTTGATAAAACCAAAGGATTCAATAGTTACCAACGAACCTCAGCCTCTCCGCCGATCTAGTAGGGTTCCTCACCCACCTGAGAGATACTTCGTTTTCTCTATGACAGTGGGAGCGAGAATTGCATCATGAGATGATGACCCAACTAGTTTCGAGCCGGCCATCAGGAGTGGGACTCTGTAAGAATGGCTGGATGCTTAGAGATCTGAGATGGAATCCATATACACCAACAAAGTATGGACTTTGGTTGCTATATCTGAAGGGTTAAATCCCCATCAGGAGCAAATATATCTTGAGAAGATTACTTGGTGTAGATGGAAAAGTTGAGACTTTCAAAGCTAGACTTGTTAAGGCTTTTCGTCATCGACCAGGCGTGGATAATGATGAAACCTTTTCAAGTGGCTAAGCTTAAGTCCATCCAGATCCTACTTACCACGGCTACATACCATGACTACTATATCTGGTGGTTGGGTGTCATGACAGCTTTTCTAAATGATGTTTTAGATGAGGACGTCTATAAGTACACAGCCAGAGGGCTTCGTAGACAGTGGGAGCAGCGGAAACGTGTACAAGATGCTTTATAGGATAAAGCAGGTATCGCGGAGTTGGAACATCTGTTTTGATGTAGTAGACAAAGAGTTTGACATCATCAAAATGGTAGATGAACCTTGTATAAACAAAAAGGTAGTAGGGAGTATGGTGACGATCCTCGTAGAGTACGTGGATAACATACCCTTGATAGGGAAGGAGTTTCCTATGCTACGCTCGATCAATCTCCGCTTATCACAATGATTCTCCATATAGGATCAAAAGTGATACCTCCTAAATCCTAGATTTTGGATCTATGAGATAGATCTAAATGGATATTAGAACACTCACTAATTGTAGTGAGATGGTATCAGTTGATCCTGGGGAGAATCACTGGAAGGGTTCCAGGGTGATAAAGACGACTGAATGTCAGTCACAGGCATTGTCTTTACCCTTGGTAAATGGACGGTATGTTGGAAGAGTTCCAAGCTAGATACTATGGCATACTAGACGATGAAGGCTGGATAAATCGCTACTTAAGATGCTACCAAAGAGGCAGTCTGGGTGTATATTAGTTCATGAGATGAACTTTGTTCCTCCCATTGTGTGACAATGGAGTTATGGCTTATGCCAAGGAACGACCGTCCAATCAGTGATCCAGACATATTCTAAGACAGTATCACCTGATCATGGAGATGGTTGATCTCCAGGGTGATCGAGGTTAGGAGAGTAGACTCAGAGGACAACACGGCGGATCCACTCACAAAGGCCTTTTCCCAGAGAGAGATTTTTATGGGATGGTTGAGTATGAGATACAACAACCACTGCTATCAGATGGCCCTAGTGCAAGTGGGAGATTGTTAGTTATATGTATGCCCTAGAGGCCATTACTATACATTTGATGTATATTATAGTGGATGCTTGGACATATATAGGGAGGACTTTCTTGCTCGACATGATAGTATGCTATCTGGTTGATCTTTACCTTAACGTGTATACTGATTGTCTCTCTGTTACATGTTGGTAAAGCCCTTAGGATGTGTACTTGACTACCTGGACTATGATGCGGATCATACTAGTGGGGACAGGGTAGTCCATAAGTACATCCTTCAAGGTCCCTAGTCGTGGGTGTATCGAGATGGGGCATCGATATACCAGAGTAGACTAGCGTATACCTTCTCGACCCATACAGATGGGCGATGGATGATCCCATATCCATTGGTGTTTGACATCAGAGATGATATACGGGTGCTCAGTGGAGACTGGGTACACTGGACGGACTCGCCAAGAACTCCCAGATGGTATTATACCTTACGTCAGATGGCAGTTCTCTGGTGACACTGGTACAGAGTAGTCTGTTGACCCGAGATCGTCATAGAGTCTTGTGTGGTTCCCACTGTGCTTTGATTTCCACCTTACCACGTCCAAGAGGGCGTGCAAAATGGTGGTTTTTGGGTACAGTCCCGAATCACATGGGGGCAATGAGCGATAGGAGGGGATTCGTCTCTCCCGGTATAGGGAGTTGATGTTGCGCTGTGTTCGATTGGCTATAACCGGAAATCCCTGGCCAGGGTTGCTGAGATTTACTGGTAAGTGTTACCAGTAGTTTCTCGAACTGTTATAGGCCTCATATCGACACGACTTATCGAGCTATTGGGGTCTGACGTTTACCACCCCTAAGCAAGATATGCGACATATCAGACGATCAGACCGGACTGTACAGTAAGTGTTACTGGTTGGATTCACAGGAGTGTGAGCGGGCATGCTCGTCGATCTTCTGATCGCTCAATACCCGGGTGGCCGTTACGTTTAGCAGACCGCTTGCGGCTTGTGGGTGTTTGATATCATCATCATCTGCTGCCGGCGTATTGACGAGTCTTTAGAGTCCTACACAGAGGTTTCCTGGCTAAAGCGAAACGAAATAGGAGCGCTTATGAGATATGTGCGGGACCGAGAATAATGCGTGTATGTGATACCGTATTCCATTCTCTCGATGAATGTATCGAATGGTTGTATGCGATATAACCTAGTTATCGAATCAAGAATTGATTCGGTAAGCCGATACATAGGATACTAGTCGGTTATATGCGATATGACCGGATCGTTAAATCAAGTGTTGATTTAATGATTTGATGTATAATTATATATTTGATATATTACTTTGCATTAACTTGAATTGGTTCACTTTAAATGGATTTTCTCACTCGCTTGTGCACATTGTATATTCGATATAGTTTTGTGCACTTGATTGTATCATGTTTGATGATACATGCAAAATTGGTTAAGTGTAAGATTAAACCATGGTTAAGTTTATGATTAGGGTTTTGTTTATTTGCTTATTTATTTATTTATTTATTTTTCATTTTGGAAAAGATAAAAGAGGAAAATGGTGGCTTTCTTTGTTTGTAGTTGAAACTTCATGAAGCTTTGACTACATGACCATTTTGTCTCATGCTTAACCCTAACCATTTAAACTAACCATGGTCTATTCTCTACACTTAACTAAGGTTAGGATATGATAAGTATTCATTTTGATTATTCCTTTTGGATAATACTTATGATATTCTTTTTTCTTCTTCTTCATCTTCAACATTGAAGCAAGCTTGCCTCCATCAATGGCAACTTGTGAAAAAGAGTGAGAAATCCAATTCTAAAGTGAACCCACTTCCTATTTCTTCATCCTCTACCTCTTGCCAAGTAGAATAGGGTGTTTTCTTCATAAGTTTTCATGACTTGGTGAAGTGGGAGCTTGATCTAGCGATGCCTCGTCGTAGATCATCTTCGGCACGAAGCCGACGACCTTGCCCGCCCATTTCTCCGATGAAGCCGATGCTAGAGCCCGGGTTTCCATTTGGACAGCGAGGAGACTTCATTGCGGAGCTATGGAGGTGGAGGACCGGATCTACAAAGGTTGTATTTCCATTCTTTTAGTTAATTTGTTAACTAGTTGCATCGCATCACCTATATTTCTAGCCAACGATCCGTATTAGGGTTTCTCGGCACCGTAATTTTTGAAATTGGCATGGTTGATGCCTTGTGAGACCTCTTGAGAGTGCCTAGGAACCCTACAGCTATCTAGTATAATTCTTGCAGTAGAGTAATTATATCACTTGCCCTAGTTAATTTAGTATAGTTCTTTTTAATCTGCAGTAGATAAGTAATTCTTTAGATCTAAACAAAACACATTAAACATAAAAAAATGTCATTTTTAGAAGATCCCCTAATGAGCGAGTAAAATCCTCGCTTGTTAGGGTTAGGAACAAGGGAGGGATTAAGAGATGAATATCTCTCATCTCCTTCAATGCCAATAAATTTTCATAAGTAGAACTTCATGCACGCATGCATGATCCGCTCCCGACGGCACCCTACCTACGAGGTAACGGTGAAACCGTAGTATAAAGGACCAGACATACATGACGTCCATGAAGGTTATAGCAATTAGTAGGAAAGGACGGACAAGGATCTAGAGGAAGAAACTTTGTTTCTTTCCAATCATCCTAATCCCCATTGCTAACAATTGTTATGACTTCTAAAAAGTTTTTAATCGAAGGCATTGAAAGAGGTGACAATATTAATCTTATCAACCCTACCTTAGACCTAACCCTAACAAGTTCTTTAATATCGTACAACTTAGTTTTTTAAATCAATCGAGAAAAATCAAACCACCGTCAGAATCAACTCGTAAAAACACAAATCAGAAAATTACACATCTCTGTGGATCGACCCGTATTCACCGGCTAGCTGCAAAGCGACGCCGTTTCTGATTATGGTTAACATATATTTTTGAACTAATCAAATGGCGCCGTTGCAGGGGATGGCGTAAAATTTCTTTTGTGTAATTTCGGGTTGATATAATTTTTTAAAAATCATAAAAATCAGAAAATACAAAAATACAAAAACATTTTATCAATTTTTATCTGTTTGAAGGGTTTTATGGTTTGAATCTTGCAGGAACAGCGAAGACTCTCGGATCTGGAATTTTACAGTGGTCAAATCATAACAGTGAACATCAGAACAGAGGAGGAGTGGTGCAAGGGTGCAACAAAAACTTTTTCAGAGACTGATCACCCTAGAGGACCGTGGAACCGCGGCCCAGGAGCACCCAGACCGTGGAACCGCGGCTATTTAGCCGCTTTAGCACCTCAAATTTGCATGGTTTGCTTTCTTTTCCCCCCCTCTGCAACCTACATATATCTTTCTGTGAAAACTTTCTGCAGAGTTTCTTTGCGCTAAAAAAAAATTCTTCTTCACCCTTCTAAATAACAAATTTTCTGCAGGTTTCTTTACGCCGCGCTAAAAATTTGATTGCAAGTGAATTTTATTTTTTGCATAATTTAATCGGACTTTAATGGGCTAACTGACCAAACTCAGATTGGGTGGGGATTTCATCACCCTTCCCAGGACCCCAGAAAACACTTAAAGCATTTGCATTAACCACAATTAATTAAAAAATACTAGACTCAGACCTAAGGACATCGAGCTCAATATGAAAAGGACTAGTATAGGCATAGACCGTGTATCCAAACTGACTTTGCGGTGTCTAGGCAAGTGTGTCTAGGCTAGTGGTTATTAATTAGGCCCGCTATTGTGGTTCCTTCCCACTTACCTGGCACTTACCTGGCCGTAATTATCGGTGAAGAGGCGGTTTGAGATCCTATTTCTAGCCCTAGTTAGGAGCTGTCTAGCAGACCTAGGTGACCCTAGATCTAGGCCTGATTGTGCATGTGTGGTTGATAGCAAGTGTGTCACGAGTCTCTTTTCAAAAACCTCCTTGCAAAACTCTCACAAAAAAAAAGAAAAATCTTTTCAAACTTGCAACTTATCGCTAAGAAAACTTGCAACTCACTTCCACCACTTCCCTTCACTGACGTTATCTTACCTCCACATTCTATCTTTCCTTTTATTCTGACTACACTACCCCTTTAGTGTATGTCACTTTGGACTAGGGATACTAACGCCCGATTAGTCCGTGTTTCGTTGGTACCGACCGACGAACCTTTCGACACCGAAGTCGACATTCCGTCCACTTTCTTACCTACACCTTCAAATTCTTCTTCCGAAGGCATGTCGGGATTCAACCCCAACAATACCTTACCGACGGGAATGATTCCACCTCCGTTAGGTGCGAATAACCCGAATCAACCGCCTGTTGAAGAGCCCGCACGAGTTGCGCTCCAGGATCTCTTTTACCCCGTCCGCACATCTCTACCTACCTGTCTTTCACCCCCACCGGCAAATGGGGACAATTTTGAAATAAAACCACATTTCATCAATATGCTGCCAAAATTTCATGGTTTGGAATCTGAAGATGCATATATCTTTATCAATAAATTCCAAAATGTGTGCGCTATGATGAAAACGACCCAATTAAGTGATGACGCTATAAGGCTAAGGGTCATTCCTTTTACCTTATGTGACCTAGCCGAGAAGTGGCTATACAGCACCGCATCACATTCTATTAGAAATTGGGACGAGTTTGTGAATGCTTTTCTAAAAAAGTTCTATCCTCATCACAAAACTGCTAGAATCCGCAATGAAATAATTCAATTTTCACAACTTCCTTCCGAACCATTTTGGAAGTGCTTCGAGAGATTTAAAGACCTACTCGTTCAATGCCCTCATCATGGGATCGAAAGTTGGCAACTTTGCCAAACATTATACGAGGGACTGAACTCGGCAACGAAGCAGTTGCTAGAAACCATATGTCAAGGTCATTTTCTCTCCAAGTCTAGTGACGAAGCGTGGCAGTTTCTTCAGGATCTTAGTGAGTAAACAATTCAGTGGGAGAGTACCAAGAGCACATCATCTTCTTCTAGTGGTCAATCTAGGGCAGGCATACATCAAGTAGAGATGTCGATTGCTATGAAAGCCGAGATGGCCGCTCTTACGAAAAAGCTAGAAGCGATCGAGACCAAAATCTCATCGCTTTCTCCTGTCCCTGTTATGCCTCCACGAACCGTTTGTGCTTGTTGTGCGGATCCATCACATCTAACCTAAGAGTGTCCTTATAATGCATCTACTCAAGGACAGGATCAATTCAATGCTGCATTTCAACAACGACAAAGAAACGATCCGTACTCTTCGACATACAATCCGGGATGGAGGAGTCACCCAAATTTCGCTTGAAACCAAAATCAACAATTCCAAGGAAATAATAATTTTCAAAGACCTCCTCCTCCAAAACAACAACAAGCACCTTCACAAACTCAATTTCAACAGCAACCTTACCCTAATCAGGTGAACAATTTTGTGCCTAACACTGCTTACCCGCCGAACAATTATGTTCAACCTAATAATGACAAGGTTAGCTCGCTCGAAAGAAGTCTAGATGCGTTCCTTAAGCAACCTACACAGTCTACAGCAAGACTAGAGACTTCTATTCAATCTTTGGTGCAAAACAGTGCCTCACACGATCAAAGCATCAAATCTATTGAGGCACAAATTGCACAACTCAATGCAGCTTTGAGCGAGCGCGAAAAAGGAAAACTCCCGTCTCAACCACTGCCTAACCCCGGTCACGCACATACTGCTTATCAACAGCAGAATCATAACGTAAATGCTGTGACCACATTGAGATCGGGAAAAGTGTTGCAAAATAATGTGGGTATTGACAATGACACCCCTGCCGGTGGCCCGTCTTCATCTTCTTTACCTTCTTCTTCTACTTCTTCAGAGTCTATTCTCCACCCTTCACACGGCTCTACTTCTTCTAGCTCGAACGGACCCATTTCTCACAACACGAACAAATCTACACGGGGTGCCGTTCCAACTCGACATTCTGATCCGCAAAAATTGGACTCAACCACCTTTCAAAATGTTCCTTTTTCTAATCGGTTGAGATCCAATAAACCAACTCCACAGATGGAAAAGATTGTAGAGTTGTTCAAACAGGTTAGCATAAATATCCCTCTTTTGGATGCAATCCAACAAGTTCCTTCATATGCAAAAATTTTAAAGGACTTATGCACCAAAAAGAGGAAGTCACAACTGCCAAAGAAAGTTTTTGTGGCTAGTGCTATTAGTGATGCTCTTGTCAATTCTTTACCCCAAAAGCAAAAGGACCCCGGGTGTCCTACCATTTCGATAACAATTGGGGACAAGAACATCAATAGAGCACTATTAGATCTTTGTGCGAGTGTCAATTTGCTACCCTACTCTGTATACGAGCAATTGGGCGTTGGAGAGCTTAAGCCCACTCACTGTACTCTCCAAATGGACGACCGGTCAATCACCCATCCTAGGGGAGAGCTGGAGGATGTGTTTATTAGAGTAGGGGATTTTCTTTTCCCCGTTGACTTTATTGTGATGGATACACAACCTGTCGCTAACCCCCGGAATCAAATTCCGGTAATACTTGGTCGACCATTTCTGGCGACTTCCAACGCAGTAATCAATTGTCGTAATGGTTCAATGAACCTATCTATCGGCAATATGACAATTGAGCTCAATATTTTCAAGTTGGGAAGTCAGCCTGCTGAGCCTAATGCTAGCGTACTCGATGTTTTCTCGATCAATGAGATCGCGGAGGAGGACTTTGAGTTCGAGAATTTTTTGTTCGATCACAGCAATGTTAACGCCACTAGTGCGTTCCTCCTAGAATCCGACACAGCTTTCACGGTGGATAACGATTTTGAGTGTTTTACCTTCGTTGGCGACTTTGAAGACTCATCACCTGAATTGGAGTCTTTTGCTTTTTTGGATGAGTTAATTGAACCATCCGACTCTGTTGCGTACACTCAATTCGAACCTTTGATGGAATCCTTCGAGTTTGAAACAGTTACCTCATTGTTACCATCTATTGTTTCACCTCCTAAACTCGAATTGAAGCTTTTGTCGTCGCACCTAAAATATGCTTATCTAGGTGATCATGAGACCTTACCCGTCATTATATCGGCCTCTCTAGCTCTTGAGCAAGAGAAGGCTCTTTTGATGGTCTTACATAATAATCGGCAAGCTTTCGGCTGGTCTATGGAGGACATTAAGGGGATTAGTCCCCTCATAGTCGAACCTCATATACACTTGATAGATGATGCCAAGCCGGCAAGGGATCCACAAAGACGCCTCAACCCCATTATGAAAGAGACTGTTAAGATGGAGATTGTTAAGTGTCTGGATAGTGGTATCATTTACCCTATCTTGGATAGCCAATGGGTTAGCCCAATCCACGTTGTGCCAAAGAAATCGGGCATTACGGTCATTACCAATGAGGCAAATGAGTTAATTCCCACTCACACCCGAACTGGGTGGCGAGTCTGCATAGACTATAGAAAACTCAATGCCGCGACAAGGAAAGACCACTTTCCTTTACCTTTCATTGACTAAATGCTCGAGCGATTGGCAGGGCACGAGTTCTATTGCTTTCTAGATGGCTATTCCGGTTACAACCAAGTCCCCATCGCCAAAGAGGATCAAGACAAGACAACATTTACTTGTCCCTTTGGCACTTTTGCTTATCGTCGCATGCCCTTTGGGTTATGCAATGCACCCGCGACATTTCAGCGGTGTATGATGGTGATCTTTTCAGACATGGTTGAAAAGTTCTTGGAGATCTTTATGGATGATTTCTCCATCTTTGGCGACTCCTTCGACGAGTGTTTACGACATCTGGACGCTGTTCTTACCCGCTGTAGGGATAAGAACCTAACGTTGAATTGGGAGAAGTGCCATTTCATGGTGCGAGAAGGCATTGTCTTAGGACATATCATCTCGCAAAACGGCATCGAGGTTGATAGAGCTAAAATCGAAGTGATTTCTAATCTCCCTCCCCCTAAATGCGTCAAAGACATCAGAGCCTTCCTTGGCCACGCCGGTTTTTACAGACGGTTCATCAAGGACTTTAGCAAGATCGCTAGACCCTTGACTCTCTTGTTGGCCAAGGAAAAAACATTTGCTTTCGACTCCACTTGCATTGAAGCATTCGAGTCCTTGAAACACTCTCTCATCTCTGCGCCCATTCTTTCATCTCCGGACTGTACGCACCCTTTCGAAATCATGTGCGACGCATCAGATTTTGCCATTGGCGTTGTTCTTGGACAGCACATTAATAAAATGCCGCATGTGATTTATTATGCTAGCCGAACACTAAATGAGGCCCAACTAAACTGCACAACAACAGAGAAAGAGTTTTTAGCGGTTGTGTTTGCACTTGAAAAATTTCGGCCTTATTTAATTGGCTCTCCAGTCATTGTATATACTGATCATTCAGCTCTTCGCCACCTTTTTGCGAAGAAAGATGCTAAGTCAAGGCTAATACGTTGGATCCTATTACTATAAGAGTTTGACCTTGTCATAAATGACAAAAAAGGATGTTAAAACGTAGTAGCTGATCACCTATCACGACTTCCTTCTTCGCCTACGCTTGATCTTCCAATCACTGATGTTTTTCCCGATGAGCAACTCTTGACCGTTTCTTGCGAACCATGGTTCGCCGATATTGTAAACTACTTAGCCACCGGCCTGATACTTAAAGATTGGTCGAAACAGGATAAACTTCGATTTTTGTCCCAAGTAAAGCATTTTTACTGGGATGAACCTTATCTTTTTAAATATTGTTTCGACCAAATCATTCGTCGGTATGTACCTGAAAGTGAGGTCAATAGCGTGCTGTCTTTTTGCCACGATCAAGCATGTGGCGGGCACTTTGGCCCAAAGAAGACAGCCGAAAAAGTTTTGCGGTGTGGTTTCTATTGGCCACGACTCTTTAAAGATGCATTCGAATACTGCAAAACTTGCTCCCGGTGCCAACACTTGGGTCGGATATCGCGGAGAAACGAAATGCCGCTCCAACCTATTTTGGTTATGGACATTTTTGATGTTTGGGGTATAGATTTCATGGGACCATTTCCTAACTCTTTTGGAAATATGTATATTCTTTTTGCCGTTGACTACGTTTCAAAGTGGGTCGAGGCTGTGCCCAGCCGAACGAACGATAACAAGGTTGTCGTTCGATTTCTTAAAGAACACATATTTTCTCGATTTGGGCACCCTCGGGCGATAATAAGTGATAATGGTTCTCACTTTTACAATAGGACTTTCGAGTCTTTAATGCGCAAATACTCTATCACCCACAAGCTGTGAACGCCATATCACCCCCAAACATGTGGGCAAGCCGAGGTTTTAAATCGGCAAATCAAGAAAATCCTGGAGAAAACGGTTTCTAAAAACCGTAAAGATTGGTCACTTAAACTGATAGATGCACTATGGGCTTTCCGTACTGCATATAAGACCGATCTCGGTATGTCTCCATACCGGCTTGTTTACGGGAAGGCTTGCCACCTCCCAGTGGAGATTGAGCATAAAGCATTTTGGGCTATCAAAGAGCTGAATTTATCTTTAGGAGATGCGGGCAGCAATCGAAAGCTGCAATTGAATGAACTAGAAGAGCTGCAGGATGAGGCATATGATAATTCCATAATTGCTAAAAACCGAGCTAAGGTGTTCCACGATAAACACCTTTTGCGAAAAAATTTTGAACCTGGTCAACAGGTTTTACTCTATGACACTCGGTTACATTATCACCCCGGCAAGCTCCGTTCTAGATGGAGAGGACCTTTTGTAGTCCGCATCGTTTATCCGCACGGTGCGGTTGATCTTGAAAATCCTGAAGACGGTACCTTATTCAAAATGAATGGGCATCGACTGAAACCGTTCTTCACAGCGGACCCATCGGAGGAGCTCCTGTTTTTGTAGGAGCCGATTTACACCGATTGATCTTCCTCCACTCTCACCCCCGAATTTCCAATCATTTTTTTTCCAAAACCGTATTTCGAATAAGTTTGGGGGTGTGTATCATTTGTAATAATGTGAATAAACAGGGGATGCCGATATCTTGACCCTCTTGGTTTAGTATGACAGTGAGGACACTGTCAAGTTTAAGTTTGGGGGTATGCTCGATACGTCTTCTTTCCTTTGCATTCATATGTACAATTTTGCATTTGCACATTGATTTGAAAACCCACAAAAATTGAAAAATTTCAAAAAAAATTTAAAAAAATTATGGTATTCAATTTTGGCCATATTTAACTTGAGTTTGACAAATAGGTTAACTAGCTACGAACAACTAGATCTTAGACTTGGTAAATTAAAAACCATAAAAATAACCTTCTTTAAAGATTAACGGTAGAAAGTATATATGTCTTTATAGTTTATTTAGAAATAGGCAAATTTTGAGTTCACTTTTTGGGCTAAGTTGAAATAAAGGAAAAGTATTGATATTCTTATTAGAGTATAAGTTTGAAAAATAATTCCTGGCTTAAGTATGGATTCTGAAAATGTATACCCTAAAAAAATTGCACAATCACACACCTTAAAGCTTGGAATAGTAGAGGAGACCTTGAAATGCTCTTGTCTATAAGTCCCTAGTACGAAGAAAATACAAAAAAATACAAAAAATAAAATAAAAATGAACACTGGTTTTGTGATTACTCAAGGCTAAAACTAGAAAAATATATAGCGAGGGCGCTTCATCACCTAGTGCCTTAGACCAACTGGTTTGGGAGTCACTTCTAAAGCCTCGGGTGTTGCAAAACTAGGAAGTACGCTTTAAAACGCAAACGCATTTTGTAATCGGTTGTTGGTACCTCAAGAAGTATTAACGGTCGCATGAAGGATGTGTAAGCGAAATTCACAAATTAATAAGTGCTTTGGACAACGGACAAGGGTATGATTGCTTAATTTGAATTTCCAAGTGTAGGGGTGGTCTATACACACACGTGGGGATATGTGATTAGAGTTTAGATAAGAGAAAGGAATGAAAAATAAAACTTGTATCTTTAGTAGACTTGATAGAAAAATTCCTAAGTGGAGATGGAACCCTAAAAGGAAAACCTAAGAAATGCCGAAATCTGAGTGATTCTATAGAACATATGTAATCTTAAGTTAAATAAAGAGGAACTGTGAAGAATATGGGTGGATAGTTTATGAGTCGATGATAATAGACTTCTGTGTTAGAAAACCTAATTGGAGAATTATTATCGAAAAAGCCAAATTGATAGGATTTTGTGGGTGTAATCCGCTGAAAACCCTCAAGAGACAACACTCCTCCTACTAGGGACACCTAGAGGTTTAACGGCTTGTTGCACGAGCTCTGTGCAATCGCGTTTCCCTGCGAGAGTGCGGTTAACTTTTATTGAGAATAAAATAATAAGTTTGCTCGAGGACGAGCAAAAGATAAGTTTTGGGATATTTGTTCATACTATATTATTGCATTATTGTACTCCCCATTTGTTATTCATTTTATAAATAAACAGGTACTCTTGAAGCAATTTTGTTGCATATTACAGGATACAGGCTCTTGGAGCGAATACAGTGAAAAAGACGAAAGTTGATACAGAAAAGGGACTTTTGACCAACAAGTAGACGGATCCTAGTCAAGCCTAGACTAACAACAGCTCAAATAGGTACAAGACAGTGCAAGGTCCAAAATGCCAGAGCAAACGGTTAAAAGATCGCTACATGTTTTTCACTGAAAGATCTGGAGAAGAATAAGAAGCCAAACAGAGAAATGAGATGAAGAAATAACAAGCCCAGATAAAGACAAACAAGTCCAGAAAAATTGGTGAGCTGAGCTCACCAAAAGGCCGTGGAACCTCGGCCCAAGGCCCACATTTGCAGCGGTTCCGCGGCCGTATAGTGCGCACGTCGGTGCAAATTTCCTGTGTCGGTGCGTCTGTGCGGGTGTTGGGATTTTCCGTGGGCATATATGTAAAATCATGTGTGCGAGAATCTGTAACCCTTGTTTACCTGTTTACTTATAAATTGTAATCACAAATCTGTAAAACGGATGCCTTTTTTCAATCAATAAAATTCAGAATTGTTGGGTGATCAAGAGCATCATTTTTGTAAGTCTTTATTTTTTTTATTCCTGCCTTAGTTATAATTTAATTTTTGCCCTAGCTATCTAGTATAATTCTTGCAGTAGAGTAATCATATCACTTGCCCTAGTTAATTTAGTATAGTTCTTTTTAATCTGCAGTAGATAAGTAATTCTTTAGATCTAAACAAAACACATTAAACATAACAAAAAAAATGTCATTTTTAGAAGATCCCCTAATGAGCGAGTAAAATCCTCGCTTGTTAGGGTTAGGAACAAGGGAGGGATTGAGAGATGAATATCTCTCATCTCCTTCAATGTTAATAAATTTTCATAAGTAGAACTTCATGCACGCATCCATGATCCGCTCCTTACGGCACCCTACCTACGAGGTAACGGTGAAACTGTAGTATAAAGGACCGGACATACATGACGTCCATGAAGGTTATAGCAATTAGTAGGAAAGGACGAACAAGGATCTAGAGGAAGAAACTTTGTTTCTTCCCAATCATCCTAATCCCCTTTGCTAACAATTGTTATGACTTCTAAAAAGTTTTTAATCGAAGGCATTGAAAGAGGTGACAATATTAATCTTATCAACCCTACCTTAGACCTAATCCTAACAAGTTCTTTAATATCGTACAACTTAGTTTTTTAAATCAATCGAGAAAAATCAAACCACCATCGGAATCAACTCGTAAAAACACAAATCAGAAAATTACACATCTCTATGGATCGACCCGTATTCACCGGCTAGCTGCAAAGCGATGCCGTTTTTGATTACGGTTAACATATATTTTAGAACTAATCAGCTTGCGCAGCTGTGCTTACGCAACTTCGCAGACACGTGTCACGCAGCGCAGCGCTTGCGCAGCTGTGCTTGCGCGACTGCGCAGACACGTATCATGCAGCGCAGCGTTTGCGCAACTGAAACGTTGCTTCCTTTACTTTTTGTTTTAATAGAGCCTTGCTCTGATTAGACGCACTGCCTCGGGCGCTGTGTTGACGTATCAATTTCTGACACGTGGCACATTGCGCGCAGCGCACTGGATTTTGAAGCATTGCTTCAGAAAATTTGAATTTTTGAAATTCAAACAGAGTCTTGCTCTGATTGGGGGAAACAACTTTCATCATCGATAATTGCTATGTCACATACACCGTAGAATTTCCATATCTTTATGCTATGTTGCATGATATACTTTCTATGCTCACATCATTATGATATATCACATGATATACTGATATGCTCACATCACTGTTCCATGTTGCATGTGTAGGACTACCTTAGCGCCCCGGCCGTCTATCCGAGGCCAAAATGCGGAAACGAAAAATTTTCTTGACTTTAAACCGGCACTGCCGCATCCTAAAAACCCGCATCGTAACCATTAACCTATACCTAGCTAACAAGAGAAAGGGTAGAATGCTATACCGAGTGATCCGTGTTCTTCGGTCTTCGCCCTCCACTCCGATCTCCTCGCGGAATCTCCGGTTTTCATCTCCTCGTCGGAACAGGCATCACATCGCCGGGTTCTTTTACGGGCTTCCACCTCTGGACCGAGGCAACTCGGGCACGAAGTTGGCGAGCCTACGTGTCCAAGAAATGCTGTAGGCAATGTGTAGAATCCATTGTCTCAATGGGGTATGAAGTTGCCTTGTATGGATGTGGAGGAGAAAGAATTGAACTTTGGAAAGGGGCTAGAAATTTTTAGCAAACAAAGAATGAGATGGCTGCTTTTCCCCGAACCACAAAATCAATCTCCCTCTCTCCCTCAAAAGTGGCCGGCCCCCTTTCTCCAAATGGTGGAAAAAAATCTCAAGAATAATCAAGTGGGAAATCTGTGATAATGAGAAGAAAATGGTTACACCATTTCAAATCCAAATTATAATCAACTCTCATCTCATAAATGCAAAGGAAAAGATGTAAAGAGAATCTCATCATGCTAGAACCATCATGAAGCCTCATTTACAAAAGACACACTCCACATATGATAATTTGCACACTTGCAAATAACCCCCTCCATCGGAAAAATCCGGCCGTGAAGGAACAAAGGAAAACTGGCCGAAACGGAATGCAAACTGGCAACTTCAGAAAACTGATCCCGTAATAAATTACAGGAAAACCCCACGACTGTATATACATACCCGCATTTGTATTCCGACCGAATACAAATGCAATGAGACAAAATCTACACTGTACAATACTAGGATCCGGCTTAAACCAAAGCCCGCTAGTATTATCCGTCCGATCATGATCCGTGCAATACCGCGCGTATCGGATCGAACCCTGCCATATCTCCGTACGGCCTCTACAGCGTTTCGCCCGAAACTTGAGAAAACGGTCTGTGGGGGACTCTAAAGACTCCTCAACACCTTGGTTGTGGATTTAACCACTAGCACGTCAGAGATATTAGCCATACGTAACGGGCTACCAGGTATTGACAAAAAGGGACGTCGATGAGCGAACTCATCCTGACATCCCACTGAGCCTGCCAGTGAAAATATCCGTACAGTCCGGTCCGTTCGTCTATGAGTATCGCATGGCGGGCCTAGGGGGTTGGTAAAAGTCAGACCCCCAAAAGCAGTACAAGTCGTGTCGGTGTGTAGCCCAGAACACCCCGAGATACTACTGGAATACCTACCAGTAAATCTCCGACCTTGGCCGAGGGCTTTGTGTAATGGCTCTCCTAGACACAGCGCGACCTCACCCCCAATATTGGGAGAGACGAACCCCTGCAGATCAGCTCACTGCCTCCATGTGGCTCGCGACTGTAGCCTACTAAAACCTGTTTGCACGACTCCTTTGAGCCGTGGTAGGGTTGTAATCAAAGCACAGTGGGAACTCACACGAGACAGATGACGATCTCAGGTCGATGAACTAACCTGTACACATGTCACCAGGGAACTGCTATCTGATGTCAGGTATAATACCAACTAGCATGTTCCCGGCGAGTCCTGTCCGGTGTATGTTGGAGATAGTGCCGTCAGATTCAATTATTGGATCACAGGCACGTGATTGCAATGATTGAGGGAGGACCTATCCCGGTAGGACAATCTTACTCAAGATGATAGTATGCTATCTGGTTTATCTTTATCATCGTGTACTGCTTTAGGTGACCTGACAGGTCGCTATTACACGTTGATAGAGCCTCTAGGATTCTTGCTTGACAACCAGCAGTATGAGGGCGATCATATACGTGAGAGCTGGTGGTCTATAAGCACATCCTTAAAAGGTCCTTAGTCGTAGGAGTTTCGAGACAGGGCATCGATTCTCCAGAGTAGACTAGTGTATACATTCGAGACCCCGACGAGGGGCGGTGGCCGGTCTCACAAGCTACTGCTGTTAGTTGGATCCCCTAAGATGTATACAGGTGCTCATTATGTTATGAGTACACCGGACAGGACTCGCCGGGAACATGCTAGTTGGTCTTATACCTGACGTCTGATAGCAGTTCCCTGGTGACATATGTACAGGTTAGTTCATCGACCTGAGGATCGTCATTTGTCTCGTGTGATTTCCCACTGTACTTTGATTACTACCCTACCACGCTCAAAGGAGACGTGCAAACAGGTTTTAGTTGGGTACAATCCCGAGCCACATAGAGGCAGTGAGCGGATCTTCGGGGGTTCGTCTCTCCCGGTATTGGGGGTGAGGTCGCGCATTGTCTAGGAGAGCCAGAACATGAAAAGTCCTTGGCCAAGGCAGGTGATTTACTGGTAGGTATTCCAGTAGTATCTCAGGGTGTTCTGGGGTGATCTCTTACACGACTTGTACCGCTTTTGGGGGTCTGACTTTTGCCAACCCCCTAGGCCCGCCATGCGATGCTCATAGACGAACGGACCGGACTTTACGGATATTGTCACTGACAGGCTCAGTAGGGTGTCAGGATGAGTTCGCTCATCGACGTCCCTTTTGGTCAATAGCTGGTAGCCAATTACGTATGGATAATACCTCTGACGTGCTAGTGGTTAAATCCACAGCCATAGTATTGACGAGTCTTTAGAGTCCCCCACATTCAGTTGCTCAAGTTTTCGGGCGAAACGCTGTAGAGGCCATATGGAGATATGGCAGGGTTCAATCAGATACGTGCGGTATTGCACGGATCAGGATCGGACGGTTAGTACTAGAGGCCGTATGGGTATATGGCAGGGTTCGATCAGATACGTGCGGTATTGCACGGATCAAGATCGGACGGATAATACTAGCCGGCTTTGGTTTTAGCCGGCTCCTAGTATAGTACAGTGTTGATTTTGTCTCATTGCATTTGTATTCGGTCGGAATACAAATATGGGTGTGTATACACAGTATCGGGGTTTTCCTGTAATTTATTACGGGACCAGTTTTCTGGAATTGCCAGTTTGCTTTTCGTTTCAGCCATATTTCTTTGTATCTTTCATTGGCCGAAGATTGGTGGAGGAGGGCTTATTTGCATTTGTGCAAATAAGCATTTGTTGATGGTGTTCTTTGCATTTTGTTGGATCATGATGGTTGCACCATCCCTTGACCATTTGACTTCTTCTTTCATGATGGCTTGACTTTGTGATGAGATGATTGGTTAGTTGAGTGTTGGATTTTCCTTGTGATGATTTCTTCTCATCATCTCTTTTCTCTCTCTTGGATTATGAGAGACTCTCATTCTATAGATCCATACACTCCTTCATTCACTCTCTCCTCTCTATTCCTACATGGACGGCTACATTGGGGAGGGGCTGCCCAAATTATAGAGGTGGGGTTTTGTTCATTTGGCTTTGCAAAAATTCCCACAAGTTTCATCTCCAAACTACATATCATTTCCTCCACCAAAAGGAAACTCCATAACCCCAAATGAGACATATAGATCTTCACACTATTCTACAGCAAACCTTGGGCACGTCGGCTCGTCAACTTCGTGCCCGAGTTGCCTCGGTATAGAGGTGGGAGCCCATAAAAGAAGCAGGCGACGTGGTGCCCTTCCGGCGACGAGGTGGAGACCGGAGATTCCGCGGGAAGATCGGGACGACGACGCGAAGACCAAAGGACACGGATCGCTCGGTAAATCTCTCTACCCTATCTTATAGTTAGCTAGGACTAGTTTAATGGAACGATCCGCGTTTATAGTGCGCGGTGGTGCCGGTTTGAAAAATTAAAGTAAATCATCGCTTCCGTATTCCGGCGTCGGGTCGACGGCCGGGGCGCCGCCGTGCACTTACAGTGGTATCAGAGCCTCTCCATTAACATAGTCTAGCTTTGTCTAATGTGTTTTACATTTCCGATCAAACAAAAATCCCAAAACCGCGTTTTTATACACATCAGTTTTCTGTCGAAATTTTTTTGGCTCCAAAAATTTTTCAGGTAGTTGCAGAATGATGTGCAGGGAATTTTAAGAATTCTGTGAAAAGTTGGTCTCGTGAATAGTCTAAACGACCGCGGAACCGCGGCCAAACCCATGCATGGGCCGCGGTTCCGCCATGTCTTGAACTGTTCAGTGTACCAAAATTTTGCAGAAAGCTCCAGACTTGAAAATAGGGGTTTTGGAATATTATTTTTGGGCGCAGAATTTCTTTAAGTGCTACAGTAGTGCTTTGGGGCCCACTTGGTAAATTTTGATCGATCGGATATTTTAAACACTTTAGTTCACAGTATTTACATTATATCTGCGACTGTGAATGTCACTTGATCGGTAAATCCTGTCTGACTGCTATAGCCCGGTTAGACGGATTTGCGAACGTGACATTCACGTTGATGTTCTGTGTATTGCTGTGATGTTGTGGATTGGTCGTGGGGGATAGCCTGGATGCAATGTTAGTACAGTTTTGTTGTATTGTGTACATTTGATATTGCAGGGCGAGCGTCCGACATGTGGACTGCCGTCACTGCCTGTTTCTATTATTCTTTTGGGGTACGACCAGGTTGCGGTCGATGTACCCGTTGTATGTATATTTTACTTTCTGTACTAGGGTTGCCCCGCGGAGGAGTGCACGGATAGCCGGGTTCTAGAGTGGCAACGGGCCCGCATCTCATGGCATTTAGACGGAGGGGGCTTTACTCTAGAATTGGCGGGCTATTCGCCGCACTCGTAGGGGGTACAGGTTGACCCAGGAAGGGTGCCTAAGTTACCGGATTCCGTGAAGTGTAGGGTGGTCCATTCAAGTTGCTGAAGGGGGCTGCCTCGCTTCAGGTTTTGGCGGGTAACTTGCCGCGCCCGTAGGGGTCTAGGATTTCATTGCACAGGCTATCCACACGACCAGGGGAACGTCGGGTTTCAGTAGCGGCTTTGTGAAACCCGGGGATCCCAGATATCTGTATTGTTCTGTGATGCTGTTCATTTCTGTGATGTTGCATTTTATCACGCCTTGAGCGAAATATTATATATTGATATATATATTAGTAGATGTTGTATATGTTTTGCTTCCGCGCTAGTCCAGTCCCCGCTCTGTCGTTAGTTAGCTAACCTAACGGATAATGACGGGACCCAGTGGCGAATGCGGATGGCATATACGTACATCAGTATATTTTCGTTCTTTGTGGTGTGATCAATTGATGGGACTGCGTTGATTCGGATCAATGCAAGTTAAAACAAACCTAATCTGATGTTGTTGGAACACTTTTCAAAAGCTGTTATTGCAAGGACGTTCTCTTTTGTTTTGCATCATGGTATTCGGTTGGAATATCCTGCTCCTCAGTCGACGAGGCAAGGGCCGAGATCCCTTCACCGGGAGTGACCCCTTGGACAAAAAGTTTGCGTCAGGGCAATAACTTCGCTATAGCCGATTACTTTTGCTTTGCATCATGGTATTCAGTTGGAATTTCCTGCACCTCATTCTACGGGGAAAGAGCCGAGATCCCTTCACCGGGAGTGACCTCTTTAGCAAAGGTTTTCGTCACTATATTTTTAAAAGCAATCCGTTTCTTCAACGATATCAAGTTCATTACGTTAAAGGTTTTCGCCAGAAACCATTCGTAGCTCTCCGTCGTTTCATATGGATAGTCAATAGTATTAAAGCTGTGTTTGTTGGCCAAAGTCAAGGCACATTGTTTGGTAGCTGTTGGTTATTCATATGCAGCATAGATAGATGAGTTGGTTTGGAACAGTAGTACTGCCTTGTTGGCCAAAGTCAAGGGTAGGTACGGGTGGATTCAAATCAACCTGGACAATGACGGGTAGAACTTGACAAGTGACTTAAGATTTGTTGGCCAAAGTCAAGGTCATAAGAGCATGGGGCAAAAATCACATCGGGAGTTTCTAAAGAAACTGAAACTTGCCAGATATGCGAATACCTTCTGTAGTGTGATGACGTGAGCGGATTCCGCCACGTTACCATGCGATGATAGTTGGATCCCGATTCCCACTGATGAGTTGGTTTACCTCTCGGGTGATCCCGACTAATTCTCCTTTTGGGTTTGGAGAAAAATTTGAGGTTACAGTGGGAGGTTTCCAGATTAGATAAATTGGTAAGCATTCTGATCTAGGTTAGAGTGCACGCTGAGTGTTTCTTTTCTCTCTCTCTGGCAGCGACCATTGACCCGACCCTAAGACTATGACTCAGAGACCAAAATTAACCGAAGCTTCTTATACACTGGCTTTTGGATTGTCAGAGTTGCAAACCTCATTGCCACTCCTAATTTTACCCTTTTCTCCAGGACACCCCGTATTACTACGAACGTCCACTTCCATTGGACAAAACCATCGTATGGTTATAGGCGAACTCGAAGGAATTTATTCGAGGATGGTTTCAGGTTCTGGAGGAAACGGATAGGACTATTCAGTTGTCTTTTCCTTTTACCTTCTCTCAGGTTACGAGTACTCCTTGGTTTAGGAGATAGTACACCTATTACGCAAATTGGATAGTCTTCTTCCAAAGCTTAGGCTGGTGCCGAACGGTGGGGAATGAAGAAAACCAATTAGCATAACGATGGTGTACAGAAGGTATTAAGTAAAGAAATAACAAGGGATTAGTAAGAGGGCAAAGTAAACTGCGACTGCTATTCACGACCAAACCAAGTATTTATTCGCCAATCCTAAATCACCTTTGTATTTCTCCAGAACACTCTGTATCACTACGAAGATCCACAGTTTATTGGATACTCCATCGTATGGTTATATACGAACTCGAAAGGAACTTTTTCCAGTTCGGGGATGGATTCTGGTTCAGGAGAAATAGGAATAAGGTTTATTCAGTTGTCTTTTATCTTCACCTTCTCTCGCATTGCGAGTGCTCCTGGGATTAGGACAGTACACCCATTATGCTTATTGGATAGTCTTCTTCCAAACCAAGGGCTGGTGCCGAACGCTAGGGAATGAAGAAAACCATTTGGCCTAAGGGGTGTGCAGAAGGTAATGACTAAAGACATAGAAAGGGATTTGGAGAGGTGGCAAAGAGATATACGGTTACAGTTGTGAATCTGGATAATGGAAGAGGTATTACTAGGAATACCACGATACCCCATCGAAATATTTAAATGTTTCAGTTTCACTGTGTACTGTTAAAGGAAAACTGATTTCCCAATTAGTCCTTACTCCAGGGTATGTATTTACCAGGTATGATTCTCAACTCTGTATGGTTTTACAGATGATGAGTAGGAGTAAGTTATTGGGAATTAGGTGATCTTCCTCATTATATCGGAATTCGTTGTAATTGGTGATATTTGAGGAAATCGCCTGGGTTGTCTGCCGGTCGGCAAATATTTGGTTTTGAATATCCGATGTTATGCACCTATTTCAAATTGATATATTTGTACGTCTATTTTTATAGAGTGAGATATATATTTTTGAAATTATGTCTGTGACATTTACCTATATCAGTGGATGGTTAGGTAAGGAGCATTAAACAGCGTTGTAATTCTTCTTAACCATAAGTACAGTTTTCAACCTGTGACACACAGTGAAAGAGTTATCAGACTCAAGGGACTTATACAGAGTATTGTATGTTGTCCAGGGTTCATCTGGATAGAGGGGTTGGTCCTCATACTATATTCGGTTTACTTATGATTTCTTTAATTTTTAGACAGGTGTTTCGTGGAAACACAGGGTCCGAATTTTGAGAAGTTATAGCTATTTGAATAAAGTAGAGATCCAGGTTTAGCAAGTATCGGGATTCTTCAAAGTGATCGAAGATGTAGATACTTGTGTATGGTATTCAGTTGATAGTAGTGATTAAGAGAACTTGCTTCTCTTTCAGGTTACTCATAATTGGAAGCATTCCTAAGTTGAGTAACACCGATCGGCCTCCTTCCATTTAGTTGACATGCACTGGAGACAGCTGCATGATTTTAATCTGGTTCAAATAAATCAGTGCCTCTGGTTCTATATTGGATATAGAACAGTTCATATCTTAACGATGTTAAGGTACGGGGAGTTGTCCGGCCTATGCTTAAAACCAGACTCTGGATAACTCAAGGCACGTTTCTGTAATAGCTGTTTGTGGGTTGACCCAGGCTATGATGAGGGTTGACTTTCTACCATCTGGAAGATTAATAGTGATATTGTTCTTGACTCGCCACAGTTTTAATAAAAATGGATTTTTTGGGAAAACAGCAGTGGGAGTATGGTAGAACTGGAAGTGATTCCAGAACCACAAACGATTACTGAAGATTTGATTGGAACCTAAAGATTCAATCTGGTTTGACATTCCATTGGCCACTCCGCAGATAAGGTGGGTAACTTCAGGCACCCGAGAGGTACTCCGGTAGCCTCAAGGACGGTGATAAGGAAGTTCTTGTTTACCCACACTTGCCATTGCTGTTGTTCCAGGCGGCGAGACCCGGCGGGAGGATGAGTATAGCGTCGTTCTAAACTGGCTTTAGAAGTGTATGTCTATATGACTCTGCCAGAAGGTTGTCGTGGTCAGTGGGAGCAGCGGAAGCATGGTGGACAAGTGGCTTATGTCTATTTATAGACTAAAGCAGATATAGTGGAGATAGATCATCTATTTCTGATGTGACAGTCATAGGTTTGACTTCATCAGAATAAGGGATGGATCTGTTGAGAAGGTAGTAGGGTGTGATGTCCTGGTATTTGATGACATACACAGAGTAGGAAGTGATATTCCTATACTACGATCGGTTATACTTTGGTCGTCACACAGTGGTTTCTCTACATGGGACTTGGACATTATATCAGACATTCTGGTTACTGGATCTATGGATTTAGATCTAGATTTGTGTGGTTTCCCAATTAAGGGTACTTAGACAGCATTCTAAGAATATTTAGAATGGACGACTACTGGCACGGTAGTGTACCTGCAGGTGATGGAGTCACCCTCTCTAAAGGTGTCTTACAGATTAATGGGGAGAGGGATGTGCATGATTGGCAGATCACTTGCTTAGGCAATTGAGTCAATCATGAGATGTCAAGTACCACACCAGATGTTGTTTTTGCAGTAGATGCAATAAATTGATATTGATCCAATCCTGTAGAAACAGTCGGAAGAAGTTTTAGAACATAAGTGGATGTTCTAGGGATATGATAACGACGGCCTAATTCGGGAGACAGTTATCATTCCAGGCTTCCAAGGTGACCTGGACGACAAGGAGGTCGTCAGAGTTATGGTTTTCCTTCTGACGAGGGGCAGTATTTTGGACAGGTGGTCCAAGGAAATACTGAGGGAGGCAATGCGCAGG
This sequence comes from Agapanthus africanus, assembly GCA_030015575.1. Classification (NCBI taxonomy): domain Eukaryota; kingdom Viridiplantae; phylum Streptophyta; class Magnoliopsida; order Asparagales; family Amaryllidaceae; genus Agapanthus; species Agapanthus africanus. The sequence continues at coordinate 621,271,178 of CM057341.1, forward strand.
ATACTGATTAAGTTCAGTTGACGATACAGTCTAAGAAGTTTGGATTTGGAGTTCATTTATAAGCTAGGTCCCATCAGACATCCAGACTCATTCTAAGATAGGTATTGCTCATTTCGGGAGATGGCTTTCTCTGCGAACATGAGATATAGAGAGACATAGAAAGAAACAACTAGGCGGATCCACTCACTGAGGCTATTCCTCGAACGCAATAGTTTCGCAAACGAGTTTTGTGAGACTGACTAGTAGAGGAGTTGGGTGTTCGGTATCACACGGGCTGCGAGTATGCGACATCACAATAATTAGCATTGAGTGCAAGTGGGAGATTGTTGGAGATAGTGCCCTCAGCGTCAATTATTGGATCACAGGCACGTGATTGCAATGATTGAGGGAGGACCTATCCCGGTAGGACAGTCTTACTCGAGATGATAGTATACTATCTGGTTTATCTTTATCATCGTGTACTGCTTTAGTTGATCTGACATGTCGCTATTACACGTTGATAGAGCCCCAAGGATTCTTGCTTGACTGCCAGCAGTATGAGGGCGATCATATACGTGAGAGCTGGTGGTCTATAAGCACATCCTTAAAAGGTCCCTAGTCGTAGGAGTTTCGAGACAGGGCATCGATTCTCCAGGGTAGACTAGTGTATACATTCGAGACCCCGACGAGGGGGGGTGGCCGGTCACACAAGCCACTGCTGTCAGTTGGATCACCTAAGATGTATACAGGTGCTCATTGGGTTATGAGTACACCGGACAGGACTTGCAGGGAACATGCTAGTTGGTCTTATACCTGACGTCAGATAGCAGTTCCCTGGTGACATGTGTACAGGTTAGTTCATCGACCTGAGGATCGTCATTTGTCTCGTGTGAGTTCCTACTGTACTTTGATTACTACCCTACCACGCTCAAAGGAGACATGCAAACAGGTTTTAGTTGGGTACGGTACCGAGCCACATGGAGGCTGTGAGCGGATCTTCGTGGGTACGTCTCTCCCGGTATTGGGGGTGAGGTCGCGCTGTGTCTAGGAGAGCCAGAACATGAAAAGTCCTTGGCCAAGGCATGAGATTTACTGGAAGGTATTCCAGTAGTATCTCAGGTTGTTCTGGACTGATCTCGGACACGACTTGTACCGCTTTTGGGGGTCTAACTTTTACCAACCCCCTAGGCCCGCCATGCGATGCTCATAGACGAACGGACCGGACTGTACGGATATTGTCACTGACAGGCTCAGTAGGGTGTCAGGATGAGTTCGCTCATCGACATCCCTTTTGGTCAATAGCTGGTAGCCCGTTACGTATGGCTAAAACCTCTGACATGCTGGTGGTTAAATCCACAGCCATAGTATTGACGAGTGTTTAGAGTCCCCCACATTCAGTTGCTCAAGTTTTCGGGCGAAACGTTGTAGAGGCCGTATAGAGATATGGCAGGGTTCGATCAGATACGTGCGGCATTGCACGGATCAGGATCGGACGGTTAGTACTAGAGGCCGTATGGGTATATGGCAGGGTTCGATCAGATACGTGCGGTATTGCACGGATCAGGATCGGACGGATAATACTAGCCGGCTTTGGTTTAAGCCGAATCCTAGTATAGTATAGTGTTGATTTTGTCTCATTGCATTTGTATTCGGTCGGAATACAAATGCGGGTGTGTATACACAGTATCGGGGTTTTCCTGTAATTTATTACGGGACCAGTTTTCTGGAGTTGCCAGTTTGCTTTCCGTTTCGGCCATATTTCTTTGTATATTTCATTGGCCGAAGATTGGTGAAGGAGGGCTTATTTGCATTTGTGCAAATAAGCATTTGTGGATGGTGTTCTTTGCATTTTGTTGGATCATGATGGTTGCACCATCCCTTGACCATTTGACTTCTTCTTTCATGATGGCTTGATTTTGTGATGAGATGATTGGTTGGTTGAGTTTTGGATTTTCCTTGTCATGATTTGTTCTCATCATCTCTTTTCTCTCTCTTGGATTATGAGAGACTCTCATTCTATTGATACATACACTCCCTCATTCACTCTCTCTTTACTATTCCTACATGGCCGGCAACATTGGGGAGGGGCTGCCCAAATTATGGAGGTGGGGTTTTGTTCATTTGGCTTTGCAAAAATTCCCACAAGTTCCATCTCCAAACTACATATCATTTCCTCCACCAAAAGGCAACTCCATAACCCTAAATGAGACATATAGATCTTCACACTATTCTACAGCAAACCTTGGGCACGTCGGCTAGCCAACTTCGTGCCCGAGTTGCCTCGGTATAGAGGTCGGTGCCCGTAAAAGAAGCAGGCGACGTGGTGCCCTTCCGGCGACGAGGTGGAGACCGGAGATTCCGCGGGAAGATCGGGACGACGACGAGAAGACTGAAGGACACGGATCGCTCGGTATATCTCTCTACCCCATCTTGTAGTTAGATAGGACTAGTTTAATGGCACGATCCGGGTTTATAGTGCGCGGTGGTGCCGGTTTGAAAAATTAAAGTAAATCATCGCTTCCGCATTCCGGCGTCGGGCCGACGGTCGGGGCGCCGCTGTGCACTTACAGTGTACTCATAACCCAATGAGCACCTGTATACATCTTAGGTGAACCAACTGACACCAGTGGCGTGTGAGACCGGCCACCGCCCCTCGTCGGGGTCTCGACTGTATACACTAGTCTACTCTGGAGTATCAATTCCCTGTCTTGAAACTCCCACGACTAGGGACCTTTTAAGGATGTGCTTATAGACCGCAGCTCCCACGTATATGATCGCCATCATACTGCTGGTCATCATGCAAGAATCCTAAGGGCTCTATCAACGCGCAATAGTGACCTGTAAGGTCACCTAAAGCAGCACACGATGATAAAGATGAACCAGATAGCATACTATCATCTTGAGTAAGACTGTCATACCGGCTTAGGTCCTCCCTCAATCATTGGATTCACGTGCCTGTGATCCAATAATTGACTCCGAAAGCATTATATCCAACAATCTCCCACTTGCACTCAAGGCTAATTATTGCGATGTCACATACTCATAGCCCGTGTGATACCGAACACCCAACTCCTCTACTAATCAGTCTCACAAAACCCGTTTGCGAAACTATTGTGTTCGAGGAATAGCCTCAGTGAGTGGATCCGCCCTGATGTTTCTTTCCATGTCTCTCTTTATCTCAAGTTCGCGGAGACAGCCATCTCCCGTAATGAGCAATACCTGTCTTAGAATTTGTCTGGATATCTGATGGGACCTAGTTCATAAATGAACTCTAAATCCAAAATTCTTAGACTGTATCATCAACTAAACTTAATCAGTATCCTGCGCCATGCCTCCCTCAGTATCCACCTGGACCACCTGTCCAAAATAATGCCCCTCGTCAGAGGGAAAAATATAACTCTGACAGACATTCTGTCATCCAAGTCACCTTGGAAGCCTGGAGTGATAACCGTCTCCCGAAGGAGGATGCCGTTATCATATCCCTAGAACATTCACTTATGTTCTAAAACTGCTTCCGATCGTTTCTCCAGGACTGGATTAATATCTTATGTGGAGAAACCACTGTGTGACAACCAAAGTATAACCGATCGTAGTATAGGAATATCACTTTCTACTCTGTGTATGTCATCCAAATACCAGGACATCACACCCTACTACCTTCTTAACAGATCCATCCCCTATTCTGATTAAGTCAAACCTATGACTGTCACATCAAAAATAGATGATCTATCTCCGCTATATCTTCTTTAGTCTATAAATAGACATAAGCCACTTTTCCATTATGCTTCCGCTGCTCCCACTGACTATGACAACCCACTGGCAGAGTCATATAAACGTACACTTCTAAAGCTAGTTTAGAACGACGCTATACTCATCCTCCTGCCGGGTCTCACAGTCTGGAACAACAGCAATGGAAAGTCTGGGTAAAGAAGAACCACCCTGCCACCGTCCTTGAGCATACTGAAGTACCTCTCGAGTGCCTGAGGTTACCCACCATATCTGCAGAGTGGTCAATGGAATGTCAAATCAGATTGAATCTTTAGGTTTTTATTAAATTTTCAGTAATCGTTTGCGGTTCTGGAATCACTTCCAGTTCTACCATACTCCCACTACCGTTTTCTGAAAAATCCATTTTTATTAAAACTGTGGCGATTCTAGAACAATATCACTATTGATCTTCGAGATGGTAGAAAATCAACCCTCGTCATAGCCTGGGTCAACCCACAAACATCCATTACAGAAACGTGCCTTGAGTTATCCAGAGTCTGGTTTTAAGCATAAGCCGGACAACTCCCCGTACCTTAACATCATTAAGATATGAACTGTTCTAAATCCAATACAGAAACAGAGGCACTGATTTAATTGAACCAGATTCAAAACATGCAGCTGTCTCCAGTGCATGTCAACTAAATGGAAGGAGGCCGATCAGCGTTACTCAACTTAGGAGTACTTCCAATTATGAGTAACCTGAAAGAGAATCAAGTTCTCTTAATCATTACTATCAACTGAATACCATACACAAGTATCTACATCTTCGATCACCTTGAAGAATCCCGATACTTGCAACATCTGGATCTCTACTTTACTCTTATACATATAACTTCTTAAAACTTGGACCTTGTATTTCTACGAAACACATGTCTAAGAACTAGAGAAGTTACAAGTAAACAGAATATAACACGAGAACCAACCCCTCTGTCCTAATGGACACTGGACAACATACAATACTCTATATAAGTCCCCTGTGTCTAATAACTCAAACCCTGTATGCCGTAGATTGAAAACTGTACTTATGGTTATGAAGAATTACACCGTTGTTTAATGCTCCTTACCTAACCATCCACTGATATAGGTAAATGTCATAGACATAATTTCAAAAAGGTATATCTCACTCTATAAAAATAGACGTACAGATATATCAATTTGAAGTTGGTGCACAACGACGGATATTCAAAACCAAATATTTATCGTCCGGCAAACAACCCAGGCGATTTCCTCAAATATCAGCAATTACAACAAATTCCGATATAATGAGGATAATCACCCAATTCCCAATAACTTACTCCCACTCATCATCTGTAAAACCATACAGATGTGAGAATCATACCTGGTAAATACATACCCTGGAGCAAGTGTCTAATTGGGAAATCAGTTTTCTTTTAACAGTACAAAGTGAAACTGAAACATTGAAATGTTTTGAGGGGTTATCCTGGTATTCCTAGTTATGCCTCTTCCATTATCATATTCACAACTGTAACCGTATATTTCTTTGCCATCTCTCCAAATCCCTTTATATGTCTTTAGTTGTTACCTTCTGTACATCCCTTTAGGCCAAATGGTTTTCTTCCTTCCCTACCGTTCGGCAGCAGCCTATGGTTTGGAAGAAGACTATCCAATAAGAATAATGGGTGTACTGTCCTAATCCTTCGCAACACAAGAGAAGGTAAAGATAAAAGACAACCGAATAAACCTTATTCCTATTTCTCCTGAACCGGAATCCATCCCTGAACTGGAACAAGTTCCTTCGAGTTCGTATATAACCATACGATGGAGTATCCAATAAACTGTGGATCTTCGTAGTGATATGGAGTGTTATGGAGAAATTCAAAGGTGATGTAGGATTGGCGAAGAAATAATTGGTTTGGTTGTGAATGGCAGTCGCAATTTACTTTGCCCTCTTACTAACCCCTTGATATGTCTTTTCTTAATACCTTCTGTACACCATCGTTATGCTAATTGGTTTTCTTCATTCCCAACCGTTCGGCACCAGCCTAAGGTTTGGAAGAAGACTATCCAATTTGCGTAATAGGTGTACTATCTCTTAAACCAAGGAGTACTCGCAACCTGAGAGAAGGTAAAAAGAAAAGACAACTGAATAGTCCTATTCATTTTCTCCAGAACCGGAAACCATCCTCGAATAAATTGCTTCAAGTTCGTATATAACCATACGATGGTTTTATCCAATGGAAATGGACGTTCGTAGTAATACGGGGTGTCCTTGAGAAAAAGGGTAAAAGTAGGAGTGGCAATGAGGTTTGCAACTCTGACAATCCAAAAGCCAGTCTTATAAGAAGGTTCGGTTAATTTTGGTCACTATGTCATAGTCTAGGGTCGGGTCATGGTCGGTGCCAAAGAGAGAGAGAAAAGAAACACTCAGCGTGCACTCTAACCTAGATTAGAATGGTTATCACATTATCTAATCAGGAAACATCCCACTGTACCGTTAAATTCTTCCCCAATCCTGAAAGAAGAATTAGTCGGGATCACCCGAGGAGTAAACCAACTCATCAGTGGGAATCGGGATCCAACTATTATCGCATGATAACGTGACGGAATCCGCTAACGTTATCACACTCCAGAAGGTATGCGCATATCTGGCAAGTTTCAGTTTCTTTAGAAACTCCCGATGTGAGTTTTTACCCTTAGGACCCAAGTGACCTTGACGAATAATCAACAAATCAAATGGTCCTAGTCAAGTTCAACCCGTCATTATCTTAATTGCGTTAAACCCACCTGCAGGACCCTTTACGAATAATCAACAAAGTCGTACGACTGTCCTAACCAATCCACATATCCATGCGATAGAAAAGCATAACAGAGCTACCGCACACTACGCCTCGGCGAATAGCAACGACAAACGTAGCGCAAATACTAAGCAATACTAATCTGAAATGACGGAGGGCTACGGCTGGTTTTTGGCGAAAACCATTAACGTAATGAACTTGATATCGTTGAAGGAACTGGATAACCTTTTATAAAAATATAGTGACGAAAACCTTTGCTAAAGAGGTCACTCCCGGTGAAGGGATCTCCGCTCTTTCCCCGTAGAATGAGGTGCAGGATATTCCAACTGAATACCATGATGCAAAGCAAAAGGCAATCGGCTATAGTGAAGTTATTACCCTGACGCAAACTTTTCTCCAAGGGGTCACTCCCGGTGATGGGATCTCGACCCTTGCCTCGTCGACTGAGGTGCTGGATATTCATAACCGAATACAACTGTGCAAAACAAAAGAGAACGTCCTTGCAATAACAGCTTTTTGAAGAAAAAATGTTCCAACAACATCAGAATAGGTTTGTTTAGCTTGCATTGATCCGAATCGATGCAGTCCCATCAATTGATCACAGCACAAAAGAACGAAAATAATGATGTACGTATATGCCATCCGCATTTGCCACTGGGTCCGGCATCACCCGTTGGGTTACTTAACTAACGACAGAGCGGGGACTGTATTAGCGCGGGTGCAAAATATATACAACATCTACTAGTATATATATCAATATATAATATTCGTTCAAGGCGTGATAAAATGCAACATCACAGAAATGTAATAAGCATCACAGAACAATACAGATATCTGGGACCCCCGGGTTTCATAGAGCAGCTACTGAAACTCGACGTTTCCCTAGTCGTGTGGATAGCCTGTGCAATGAAATCCTAGACCCCTACGGGAGCGGCAAGTTACCCGCCAAAACCTGAAGCGAGGCAGCCCCCTTCAACGACATGAATGGACCACCCAGCACTTCACGGAATCCGGTAACTTGAGCACCCCTCGTTGGGTCAACCTGTACGCCCTACGAGTGCGGCGAATAGCCCGCCAATTCTAGAGTAAAGCCCCCTCCGTCTCAAAGCCATGAGATACTGGCCCGTTGCCCTCTAGAACCCGGCTATCCATGCACCCCTCCGCGGGGTAACCCTAGTACAGAAAGTAAAATATACATATAACGGGTATATCGACCTCAGCCCGGTCATGCCCCAAAAGAATAATATACAAACAGGCAGTGACAGCAGTCCACACGTCGGACGCTCGCCCCGCAATATCAAATATACATATACAACCAAACTGTACTAACATTGCATCCAGGCTATCCACGAAGACAAATCCGCAACATCACAGCACAACACAGAACATCAACGTGAATGTCACGTTCGCAAATCCGTCTAAAAGGGTTATAGCAGTTAGACTGGATTTACCGATCAAATGACATTCACGGTCGTAGATATAATGTAAATACTGTTAACTAACATGTTTAAAATTTTCGATCGATCAAATTTTCCCGAAGTGGGCCCCAAGCACAACTGGAGCTCTCAAAGAAAATCTGGGCCCAAACAGAATATTCCAAAAACCCTATCTCCAAGTCAAAAGCCTACTGTAAAAATTTGGTACAGTGAACAGTCAAGGTAGAGGCGAAACCGGGGCCAATGTGTGGGTTTGGCCACGGTTCCGCGGTGGGACAGTGACGTCACGCGACCAAATTTTCACAGAATGCTTATATTTCCCTGCACGTATTTCTGCAATGTACTGAAAAAAATTTGAGCTAAAAAAATTCGACAGAAAATGCACATTTTAAATCGGGTTTTCGGAATTTTCGTTCGATCGAACTTGTAAACACGTTAGAGCAAGCTAGACTAGGTTAATGGCCTGGCTCTGATACCATGTAGGACTACGGTAGCGCCTCGGCCGTCTATCGGAGGCCAAAATACGGAAACGAAAAATTTTCTTGACTTTAAACCGACACTACCGCATCCTAAAAACCCGGATTGTAACCATTAACCTATACCTAGATAACAAGAGAAAGGGTAGAATGCTATACTGAGCGATCCGTGTCCTTCGGTCTTCGACCTCCACTCCGATCTCCTCGCGGAATCTCCGGTCTTCATCTCCTCATCGGAACGGGCACCAAATCGCCGGGTTCTTTTACGGGCTCCTACCTCTGGACCGAGGCAAGTCGGGCACGAAGTTGGCTAGCCTACGTGTCCAGGAAATGCTGTAGGCGAAGTGTAGAATCCATTGTCTCAATGGGGTATGAAGTTGCCTTGTATGGATGTGGAGGAGAAAGAATTGAACTTTGGAGAGGGGCTAGAAATTTTTAGCAAGCAAAGAATGAGATGTATGTTTTTCCCTATACCACAAAATCAATCTCCCTCTCTCCCTCAAAAGTGGCCGGCCCCCTTTCTCCAAATGGTGGAAAAAAATCTCAAGAATAATCAATTGGGAAATGTGTGATAATGAGAAGAAAAATGGTCACACCATATCAAATCCAAATCATAACCAACTCTCATCTCATAAATGCAAAGGAAAAGATGTAAAGAGAATCTCATCATGCTAGAACCATCATGAAGCCTCATTTACAAAAGACATCCTCCATAAATGATAATTTGCACACTTGCAAATAACCCCTCCATCGGAAAAATCCGGCCGTGAAGGAACAAAGGAAAACTGGCCGAAACGGATTGCAAACTGGCAACTTCAGAAAACTGATCCCGTAATAAACTATAGGAAAACCCCGCAACTGTATATACATACCCGCATTTGTATTCCGACCGAATACAAATGTAATGAGACAAAATCTATACTATACAATACTAGGATCCGGCTTAAACCAAAGCCCGCTAGTATTATCCGTCCGATCATGATCCGTGTAATACCGCGCGTATTTAATCGAACCCTGCCATATCTTCATACGGCCTCTACAGCGTTTTGCCCGAAACTTAAGAAAACGGTCTGTAGGGGACTCTAAAGACTCGTCAACACCTTGGTTGTGGATTTAACCACTAGCACGTCAGAGGTATTAGCCATACGTAACGAGCTACCTGGTATTTACCAAAAGGGACGTCGATGAGCGAACTCATCCTGACACCCTACAGAGCCTGTCAGTGACAATATCCGTACAGTCCGATCCGTTCGTCTATGAGTATCGCATGGCGGGCTTAGGGGATTGTTAAAAGTCAGAACCCCAAAAGCGGTACAAGTCATGTCGGAGTGTAGCCCAGAACACCCTGAGATACTACTGGAATACCTACCAGTAAATCTCCTGCCTTGGCCGAGGGCTTTGTGTAATGGCTCTCCTAGGCACAGCGCGACCTCACCCCCAATACCGGGAGAGACGAACCCCTGCAGATCCGCTCACTGCCTTCATGTGGCTCGGGACTGTACCCAACTAAAACCTGTTTGCATGACTCCTTTGAGCCGTGGTAGGGTAGTAATCAAAGCACAGTGGGAACTCACACGAGACAAATGACGATCTCAGGTCGATGAACTAACCTGTACACATGTCACCAGGGAACTGCTATCTGACGTCAGGTATAATACCAACTAGCAAGTTCCCGGCGAGTCCTGTCCGGTGTACTCATAACCCAATGAGCACCTGTATACATCTTAGGTGAACCAACTGACACCAGTGGCTTGTGAGACCGGCCACCGCCCCTCGTCGGGGTCTCTACTGTAAACACTAGTCTACTCTGGAGTATCGATGCCCTGTCTCAAAACTCCCACGACTAGGGACCTTTTAAGGATGTGCTTATAGACCGCAGCTCCCACGTATATGATCGACATCATACTGCTGGTCGTCAAGCAAGAATCCTAAGCGCTCTATCAACGCGCAATAGTGACCTGTAAGGTCACCTAAAGCAGTACACGATGATAAAGATAAACCAGATAGCATACTATCATCTTGAGTAAGACTGTCTTACCGGCATAGGCCCTCCCTCAATCATTGCAATCACGTGCCTATGATCCAATAATTGACTCTGAGGGCACTATATCCAAGAGCATGATATACGGATATGCTCACATTTCTGTTAGATGTTTGCATACATCATGCTTTATGATATTACGCATTGAGATGCTGTTTTCATGAGATTCTGGATTTGAGAATCTTGGTTATATTTCAAAGGAAAATATGTATTGTTTTAAAAACCTGGTTTCTCTTGATATGATATTTCGAGACATCCACCTTGTGTTTTCTCGGTTCTAAGATTGGTATGTGAAACCCGATTCGAGGAGCGGTAGGCACCGTCTGCGGGTACATGGTGGACCCGGTGACGTACCCCGGGACAAGAAGACTTGTATAGTTAGGCGGTGAGCCTGGTGTTAGTTATATGTATGCCCTAGAGGCCATTACTGTACATAGGATGTATATTGTAGTGGATGCTGGGACATATATAGGGAGGACTTTCTTGCTCGACATGATAGTATGCTATCTGGTTGAACTTTACCTTAACGTGTATACTGATTGTCTCTCTGTTACATGTTGGTAAAGCCCTTAGGATGTGTGCTTGACTACCTGGACTATGATGCGGATCATACTAGTGGGGACATGGTAGTCCATAAGTACATCCTTGAAAGTCCCTAGTCGTGGGTGTATCGAGACGGGGCATCGATATACCAGAGTAGACTGGCGTATACCTTCTCGACCCATACAGATGGGCGATGGATGATCCCATATCCATCGGTGTTTGACATCAAAGGAGATATACGGGTGCTCAGTAGAGACTGGGTACACTGGACGGACTCGCCGAGAACTCCCAGATGGTATTATACCTCACGTCAGATGGCAGTTCTCTGGTGACACTGGTACAGAGTAGTCTGTTGACCCGAGATCGTCATAGAGTCTTGTGTGGTTCCCACTGTGCTTTGATTTCCATCTTACCACGTCCAAGAGGGCATGCAAAACGGTGGTTTTTGGGTACAGTCCCGAGTCACATGGAGGCAATGAGCGATAGGAGGGGATTCGTCTCTCCCGGTATAGGGAGTTGATGTTGCGCTGTGTTCGATTGGCTATAACAGGAAATCCCTGGCCAGGGTTGCTGAGATTTACTGGTAAGTGTTACCAGTAGTTTCTCGAATAGTTATAGACCTCATATCGACACGACTTATCGAGCTATTGGGGTCTGACGTTTACCACCCCTAGGCGAGATATGCGACATATCAGACGATCAGACCGGACTGTACGGTAGTGTTACTGGTCGGATTCACTGGAGTGTGAGCGGGCTTACTCGTCGATCTTCAGATCGCTCAATACCCGGGTGGCCGTTACGTTTAGCAGACAGCTTGCGGCTTGTGGGTGTTTGATATGATCATCGCCTGCTGCCGGCGTATTGACGAGTCTTTAGAGTCCTACACAGAGGTTTCCTGGCTCAAGCGAAACGAAATTGGAGCGCATATGAGATATGTGCGGGACCGAGAATAATACGAGTATGTGATACTGTATTCGATTCTCGCGATGTGACATTGATCGGTTATATGCGATATAGCCGGGTTATCGGATCAAGTGTTGATTCGATAAGATGTTACTAATAGTACCAGTCGGTTATGTGCGTCATGACCGGATCGTTAAATCAAGAGCTGATTTAATGATTTAATGCATAATTATATATTTGATATATTACTTTGCGTTAACTAGTATCGGTTCACTTAAGATGGATTTTCTCACTCGGATGTGCGCATTGTATATGCGATATACTTTTGTGCACTTGATTGTATCATGTTTGATGGTACATGTCATGCTAGGGTTCAAGTGTTAAGATTAAACCTTGGTTAATGAAATGGTTAGGGTTTATTATTTGTTATTCATTTATCTTATTTAATTATCCTTTTATTTTTGATAAATGAATGAAAGAAAAGAGAAAAGAATGGTGGCTAATTTTGTTTGTAGTTGAAGATTCATGAACCTTTGACTTTGTCCACCATTCTTATCTCATGCTTAACCTAACCAATTGATTTAACCCTAGTTCAATCTCTACACTTTACCATGGTTTAGTCATGATAAGTTTTGATTATTCTTTTCTTTTTCTAATTAACTTATCATAACTATTTCCTTCTTCTTCTTCCTTGAACTTGAAGAAAAAGCTTACCTCATCAATGGTGTTTGATGAATTAGAGTGAGAAATCCAATTCTAAAGTTAACCCACTTCCTATTTCTTCATCCTCTACCTCTTGCCAAGTAGTAGAGTGTGTTTCCTTCACAAGTTTTATGACTTGGTGAAGGTGGAGCTTGATTCATCGATGCCTCGACGTAGATCATCTTCGGCATGGACATCGACGACCTAGCTTGCCCATTCTCCGACGAAGCCGACGCTAGAACCCGGATTTGATTTGGACAGCGGAGAGGACCTCATCTCGGAGCCGTGGAGGTGGAGGACCGGATCTACAAAGGTTGTATTTCCGTTTCTCATTAGTTAAGTGTTAACTAGTTAGCTTTTTCGCCTAAACATCTAGCAAACGATCCGTAGTTTAGGGTTTGTAGGCACCGTAAAATTTTAATATGGCATGTTCGATGCCTTGTGAGACCTCCTTGGGGTGCCTAGGAACCCTACAGTGGTATCAGAGCCTAGCTAGAGCCTTAGGCGAAGTCCAGATGGAATTCGAAGTCCGAACGAACCCGGAACCCCAAAACAAATATGCTCTCTGTACTTTTTCCGAGAATGCGGATTTTTGTGTATTAAAAATGCCTAAAAAATTCAATAAATAATTATAAGAATTACTGTGCAAACTCAGGTGAATAATTCATCAAACAGAGCGCGGAACCGCGGCAGAATCCCAGCTTCTGCGGCGGTTCCGCGGCTAAGTGATGACGTCATCCTCCAAGATCTGCACAGTAACTCTTATTATTTTATGTTGGATTTTATGGGAATTTTTAATACTTATTCAAGAGTTGAATTTTCTGCAGTTGTTTTGGGGATTCGGTGTTTCGATCGGGGTATCAAATTTTGTCTATTTGGCTTTCCGGATAAATTTTAGAATATGTTAAAAAGTTCGACCGGATATAAATACCCAATTTTTCCCCTGTCGGGAAATTTCCAAGTGTTGGATTTTTCCGTAGTTTAACGACGTTTTAAGTAGTGCAAGTAACTCGATGGTCCCTCTAGAAGACAACAAACCTTAACTCGATTATGTGACCGTCTTGAACTGCCCTTTGAACCTTCGGGTTTGGGGCAGTACGGCGTGCCACATGTGAGGCGTTGGCTTGACCCTTCTACGGCTGGACCGTTGGTACTGAGGTACGAACTGAATGTTGTTAGACTAGTTTCATGTGTTGATCTGTATCGAGAAAACTTGGGTGTTAGAATGTTCGATCGGAAAGTTTAACATTTTCTATTTATCTGTAATGGGATACAATAATTGGAATTCACAAATAGTTATGAGATAACTAAATGAATGTTATAAACATAGCAGTTTAGTCTCACTTGATCGGTTGCCACGGAATTTTGATGTGATCAAAAGTCCTTCGCAATCACGTAGCGTACGTGGATACTCGCCGGGTAAACTTAATAGACAGTCTCACTCCATAGCCCCGACCAAGTGACTGTAGGAGAACCCCGTCGCCGAAAGCATCCCTCCGGGTGCTCGCGGTAGCGGTGTTCCGCCTTGGTGCACTTCGTCGACGGTATCGGGGGTGCAGCCGTCTACTGAAGTTTGCGACGAGCATTCGATCAAAATGTCGGGAATCCTGTTGAATTGCCCGACTTGGTATTGAAAAGTGTTTTCGATAAAGAGACTAAAATGCGGGGTTTATAATTGTTAGGCATGCGATGTCTAAGAAATTCATTTGGTCAGGCATGCGATGTCTGAGGTGGTTGCGGATTCCAACTGTTGTAGTTTTACACTTTCTTTTCTGTGACCGTAAGTGTAATATGTGATATCGCCGGTTTCGTTGCTATATGTCAACGACAATTGGGATGGACATATTTACTTACGTTGATGACATGTGATGTTATGTGTTGCTGGATATGTTATATTGGATCGTCGTGTTTGAATAGCCAGGGGTTTTTATGTGAGATAAGTGTTTTTCATTTTCATTCATGTAAAAACTTGTATGTAATATTCTTTTATTGGGGCGCTTCCAGGTTGCGGAAGTAGTCACCGTTTGTATATTATTTACTTTTCCGCACTAGGATAGACCCAAGGAGGAGGGCACAAGTAACCGGGTTCTGGAGTCCAGTGGGAGACCAACTCGAGGAGTCGGGTCCGGGTCTCCTAACTCCAGAATTGGTAGGGTTGCTTGCCGCTCTCGTAGGGGTCTAGGGGTGTGGGTTTGGCTATTCATCACAACCATGGAATCCGTGTTTTATACTGGCTCGTATTGAAAACACGGACGTCCTAGTATATCCAATATTTCATATGATTCTTCTGCTGCGATATCTGTGATGTGATCATGTGATGTTCTGTGATAAATACAGTATATAGTATATATGATATATTATATAGACGTTGCTTATGTTTTACACCCGCGCTAGCCCTGACCCGCTCTGTCATTAGTTACCTAACCTAACGGTGCACGAGGGAACATCGAGGCGAATGCGGATGGCATAAGTGTACGTCGTATTTATCTGTGATGTTTAGGTACTTAAATGATGGGACTTCATTAATGTGATTAATGAATTAAAAGAAACCTAAGATGTTGTAGAATCGAATTTCAAAATAAAACAGGTAGCTGCAGTTCTTGCTTTGCACAGAGGTATATATGATATATCCTGCACCTTATTCGATAAGGAAAGGACCGAGATCCCTTCACCGGGAGTGACTCCTTTAGCAATAACCGGCAGATGGTACACACTTGGTTTGTCTTTTGATTGCTTTTAAGTGTTTTTGCTTTGCACAGTGATATATATGATATATCCCGCACCTCATTCGACGAGGAAAGGACCGACGATCCCTTCACCGGGAGTGACTCCTTTAGCAAAACTAGAAAAGCCTCAAAAACACTCCATTTTAAAATCATTTGATTCTACAACGATATAATGTTCATTACGCAAAAGGTTTTCTTAAAAATCTGTCGTAGCCCTCCGTCATTTCAGATAGGTAATAGTTAGTATTCGTGCTGCGTTTGTTGACTCAGTCAAGGCGTAGTGTGCGGTAGCTGATTATTGCTTATCTGCAAAGCATATGATGCTATTGGATTAGGGTAGTCGTGCGGCCTTGTTGACTCAGTCAAGGGTCGTGCAGGTGGGTTTAATTCAATCGAGAAATGACGGGTTGAACTTTACTTGCGGTCTATGGTTTGTTGACTCAGTCAAGGTTATAGATCGCATGGGGCAAAATATTATCGGGAATTTCAAGTGTTGAAATTTGCAATGAGATTGCATACCTTCTATGAGATAGTTGGATCCCGATACCCGCTGCGAGTAAGAGTTACTCCTGGGAGAGTTTTATACATTACAATTAGCCGATCAAGTAGGTGTCTAGAAAGGTGTCAACGGTGTTACGCCTCTGGGAAAACGAGGTTTACATTAATTAGGTTCGTGCGAAAGCACGGGGCACCTCCCTCAAAGTACCGACACTGGCCTGGCCGAAAGATTGGCGAACTTGTAGTGTGTAATTAATCCCGGCTAGTCTGTCCTTTTAGGGTTTGAAGGAAGATTTGATAAAAAGCAGTGGGAGCCATCCTGATTAGATAAAATAAAAACCAATCTATTCTTGACAGAGCGCACGCTGAGTGTTTTCTTCTCTCTCTCTCTAGGTAGCGACCATATCACGCCTTAATCAAGATAATAATACGGAATATTGACCGAACCCGCTTGTTATACTGAGCTGGGGAACGTTGGTCCCGCTCCAACTTATAATTGTTATAAGACAGAGCAGGAAATTGGGGAATACCAGATTTCCCGTGCCGCCCAAACGAAGAGAGTGCATGCTGATACATCATCTTCGGGTGTGTTCGTTACAAAGAACTGTTTCTCTGTATCATCTACGTCCTGGGTATGTGATACCAGATCAGGATCCCAGATATGTAATCAGTTACATAGGGCTACAGAAAGGTAGAGAACTGAGAACGGGTGATAAGTTTCATGAGGCAGAAAACGGGGCAAGTGTTGCAGCCAAGTCTGTTGGTCACTGTCACCCTGTATTACAATACATTGATTCTGAACGAATGTTATTAGATACCGAACCTGATATACAAAATCATATCAGTCTCTTTATTAGTAAAGAAATGATAAAATTTTGTGTTGTTGGATAATGTTTTGGACATTTCCTATATCAAAAGTTGATCGGTTCAGGCACGTTATCTAAAAGCATTAATGTTCTAAATCAAACTACAGTTCTTAGTATACAGAACACACACAAGAGGAAGAGTTCAGAAATGAACGGATTCTTCTTGAGGTATTGTAGACTAGGTCAGATCAATGTGACCCGACTAGCTAGAGTTACATAAAGATGCATATTTAAATTAGTTTGAACTTACATCTTGTGAAACTCGCCAGTCGTGTCACAAAGATAAGATGACCATAGCTCCGTTTACTGGAAACAGAGAAAGAGTTATTGAACTCTTGGGATAATGCATGTTGATGTATGTAAGGTCCCCTGTCTACACATGCCAAGACTGGTTCTTTGTACTTCATTACATTCTCTGATAATCTCTCGAGATTCAGACATATGTTCCCGTTGAAACACAAGTCCGAACCTTTTGAGATATTCACAGAATATAAGTTAGAAGTAGAGAACCAATACGGGTATAAGTATTATGTCCTTTGATGTGATCAAGGAGGAGAATACTTGAGCACGGAAATCCTGGACTATTCTAAAGGAGAATGAGATTCTCTCTCAGCATTACTCCTCCGTATACACCATTGCACGATGGTATGTCGGGGCGGAGCAGATACACCCTATTTGATATGGTGTACTCTATGATGAGTACTACTGAGTTACCTTTTTCCTTAAGGGGATTATGCACTTGAGAAGTAGCATACCTATTGAATAGGGTTTCAATCAAATCAGTTGCCTACCGCTTCATATGTGATATGGAATGGGAAGAGCCCATGTCTTAAGTTAGTTAAGATTTAGGGTTGTCCGGCCTATGTCTAAAAGCATGATCCGGACATGCTCGAGGCAAAGTCTGTAATGTAGAACTGGAAAGGTTCCAGCTATACAAAATACAGCAGATGATTTGGTACAACCAAAGGATTCAGTAGATGCCAACGAACCTCAGCCTCTCCGCCGATCTAGTAGGGTTCCTCACCCACCTGAGAGATATTTCGGTTTCTCTATGACAGTGGGAGCGAGGATTACATCATGAGATGATGACCTAACAAGTTTCGAGCTGGCCATCAGGAGTGGGACTCTGTAAGAATGGCTGGATGTTTATCGATCTGAGATGGAATCCTTATACACCAACAAAGTATGGACTTTGGTTGCTATATCTGAAGGGTTAAATCCCCATCAGGAGCAAGTATATCTTGAGAAGATTACTTGGTGTACATGGAAGAGTTGAGACTTTCAAAGCTTGACTTGTTAAAGGTCTACATCATTGACCAGGTATGGATGATGATGAAACCTTTTCTAAGTAGCTATGCTTAAGTCCATCCAGATCCTACTTGCCACAGCTACATACCATGACTACGATATCTGGTGGTTGGGTGTCCTGATAGCTTTTCTAAATGAAGTTTAGAAGAAAGTGTCTATAAGTACATAGCCAGAGGGCTTCGTAGACAGTGGAAGCAGCGGAAACGTGTGCAAGATGCTTTATAGGATAAAGCAGGCATCGCGGAGTTGGAACATCTGTTTTGATGAAGCAGTCAAAGAGTTTGACATCATCAAAATGGTAGATGAACCTTGTATAAACAAAAAGGTAGTAGGGAGTATGGTGACGATCCTCGTAGAGTACGTGGATGACATACTCTTGATAGGGAAGGAGTTTCCTATGCTACGCTCGGTCGATCTCCGCTTATCACAAGGATTCTCCAATAGGATCAAAATGATACCTACTAAATCCTGGGTTTTGGATCTATGAGATAGATCTAAATGGATGTTAGAATTATCACTAGATGTAGTGAGACGGTATCAACCGATCCTGGGGAGAATCACTGGAAGGGTTCCAGGGTGATAAAGACGACTAAGTGTCAGTTACAGGCATTGTTTTTACCCTCAGTAAAGGGACGGTATGTTGGAAGAGTTCCAAGCTAGATACCGTGACATACTAGAAGATAAAGGCAGGATACATCGCTACTTAAGATGCTACCAAAGAGGATGTTTGGGTGTATATTAGTTCATGAGATGAACTACGTTCCTACCATTGTGAGACAATGGAGTTGTGGCTTATGCCAAGGAACGTCCGTCCCATCAGTGATCCAGACATATTCTAAGGCAGTGTCACCTGATCGTGGAGATGGTTGATCTCCAGGGGATCGAGGTTAGGAGAGTAGATTCAGAGGACAACACAGCGGATCCACTCACAAAGGCCTGTTCCCAGAGAGAGATTTTTATGGGATGGTTGAGTATGAGATACTACAACCACTGCTACAGATGGCCCTAGTGCAAGTGGGAGATTGTTAGTTATATGTATGCCCTAGAGGCCATTACTGTACATAGGATGTATATTGTAGTGGATGCTGGGACATATATAGGGAGGACTTTCTTGCTCGACATGATAGTATGCTATCTGGTTGAACTTTACCTTAACGTGTATACTGATTGTCTCTCTGTTACATGTTGGTAAAGCCCTTAGGATGTGTGCTTGACTACCTGGACTATGATGCGGATCATACTAGTGGGGACATGGTAGTCCATAAGTACATCCTTGAAAGTCCCTAGTCGTGGGTGTATCGAGACGGGGCATCGATATACCAGAGTAGACTGGCGTATACCTTCTCGACCCATACAGATGGGCGATGGATGATCCCATATCCATCGGTGTTTGACATCAAAGGAGATATACGGGTGCTCAGTAGAGACTGGGTATACTGGACGGACTCGCCGAGAACTCCCAGATGGTATTATACCTCACGTCAGATGGCAGTTCTCTGGTGACACTGGTACAGAGTAGTCTGTTGACCCGAGATCGTCATAGAGTCTTGTGTGGTTCCCACTGTGCTTTGATTTCCATCTTACCACGTCCAAGAGGGCGTGCAAAACGGTGGTTTTTGGGTACAGTCCCGAGTCACATGGAGGCAATGAGCGATAGGAGGGGATTCGTCTCTCCCGGTATAGGGAGTTGATGTTGCGCTGTGTTCGATTGGCTATAACAGGAAATCCCTGGCCAGGGTTGCTGAGATTTACTGGTAAGTGTTACCAGTAGTTTCTCGAATAGTTATAGACCTCATATCGACACAACTTATCGAGCTATTGGGGTCTGACGTTTACCACCCCTAGGCGAGATATGCGACATATCAGACGATCAGACCGGACTGTACGGTAGTGTTACTGGTCGGATTCACTGGAGTGTGAGCGGGCTTGCTCGTCGATCTTCAGATCGCTCAATACCCGGGTGGCCGTTACGTTTAGCAGACCGCTTGCGGCTTGTGGGTGTTTTATATGATCATCGCCTGCTGCCGGCGTATTGACGAGTCTTTAGAGTCCTACACAGAGGTTTCCTGGCTCAAGCGAAACGAAATAGGAGCGCATATGAGATATGTGCGGGACCGAGAATAATACGAGTATGTGATACTGTATTCGATTCTCGCGATGTGACATTGATCGGTTATATGCGATATAGCCGGGTTATCGGATCAAGTGTTGATTCGATAAGATGTTACTAATGGTACCAGTCGGTTATGTGCGTCATGACCGGATCGTTAAATCAAGAGTTGATTTAATGATTTAATGCATAATTATATATTTGATATATTACTTTGCGTTAACTAGTATCGGTTCACTTAAGATGGATTTTCTCACTCGGATGTGCGCATTGTATATGCGATATACTTTTGTGCATTTGATTGTATCATGTTTGATGGTACATGTCATGCTAGGGTTCAAGTGTTAAGATTAAACCTTGGTTAATGAAATGGTTAAGGTTTATTATTTGTTATTCATTTATCTTATTTAATTATCCTTTTATTTTTGATAAATGAATGAAAGAAAAGAGAAAAGAATGGTGGCTAATTTTGTTTGTAGTTGAAGATTCATGAACCTTTGACTTTGTCCACCATTCTTATCTCATGCTTAACCTAACCATTTGATTTAACCCTAGTTCAATCTCTACACTTTACCATGGTTTAGTCATGATTAGTTTTGATTATTCTTTTCTTTTTCTAATTAACTTATCATAACTATTTCCTTCTTCTTCTTCCTTGAACTTGAAGAAGAAAGCTTACCTCATCAATGGTGTTTGATGAATTAGAGTGAGAAATCCAATTCTAAAGTTAACCCACTTCCTATTTCTTCATCCTCTACCTCTTGTCAAGTAGTAGAGTGTGTTTCCTTCACAAGTTTTATGACTTGGTGAAGGTGGAGCTTGATTCATCGATGCCTCGACGTAGATCATCTTCGGCATGGATATCGACGACCTAGCTTGCCCATTCTCCGACGAAGCCGACGCTAGAGCCCGGATTTGATTTGGACAGCGGAGAGGACCTCATCTCGGAGCCGTGGAGGTGGAGGACCGGATCTACAAAGGTTGTATTTCCGTTTCTCATTAGTTAAGTGTTAACTAGTTAGCTTTTTCGCCTAAACATCTAGCAAACGATCCGTAGTTTAGGGTTTGTAGGCACCGTAAAATTTTAATATGGCATGTTCGATGCCTTGTGAGACCTCCTTGGGGTGCCTAGGAACCCTACACCTGGCAGGGGAGCACTACCTACCGGTGATAGTATTTGAACTCGGCGGTTATCCGGAGGATACCGACCGGTGTCGTGTGATGATATGTGCCGATCCGAACTAACGGAGCCCGTGAGCCGATTCGGACTGCCGGTGCCTGAGAGATGAGGATTTACATATCGATGTTAGGCACGGGTTTCATGATGTTTCGAGTGTCGATGTTGGACACTCAGGTTCCATGATTTTGATGTATCGTTGATAGACACACGTTGATTGATATCCTCATATTACATGCTTATGCTTTCATGATATTTACATGCATGATGTTGTTGTGTCATTGATGGACTCGTAGATTTTATCCACATGCTACAGGCATCGATTATATTGTTGGCACATATATAGATACGGTCACCCTAGATATCATAGTATTACCTTTATGATATAGTTGATCTAGGAATCGTTGTTTTATTCGATTTCTACCTAATGATGTTTTATATTCATGAGTTGGCAACTTACCCTCGTTGTGCCGTAGTTCTTGCAGGTTGACCGCATGGATCGGTAGCGGCATCGCAGGCACGCAGCTTGCTTTCGGATTATTTACTTTGGTAGGTGGTACATATTGGATCGTGCAACTCTTGTATTATTTATTCTATTGTATCTAGTCAACTCCATCAATCAGAAACTAGTATTTGTATATGTAGTAAGGCTTAGTAAGACTTGTAGTTGCGAGTCTTAGAGCGATGGGTTACATGTTCGCTTGGTGGGTTGATGTCTTACTTTATTCATTATTCTGTGTTGATCTTCGCCGTTGGGCGTCGTACATATATATTCTATCTTGCATGGTTGTGATTCCGCCGATTGGCGAAGAGCTAGCTCCCGCTTGGTGATACCTTTTATATTATCATGTGTATGTGGTTTTGGATCAAAATATACAAAGGATGTGCTGCCCAAATTTTTAAAAAGACTAAACATGTTTTTCAACTAGTATAATACACTTGCATTTTCATGTTCCACTATTTATGCATTTAAGAAAACGTTTGATTTCATCGTACCTTTATTTCAAAACTTTACCTCTATATTTTCATTAAAAAGGTTTAGATTTTTGGGCTTCGGCTTAGTTGAATTACGTTACGCCTGTAGACGTGGCGTGATTTATGTACCGGTCACAAACTAAATTTTCGGGTCATGACAGTGTTGGACACTCAGGTTTCATGATTTTGATGTGTCGTTGATGGACACACATAGTTGATATCCTCATATATATGTACGTGCTTATGTTTTTATGATGTTTGTGTGTCGGTGTTGGATACTCAGGTTCCATGATTTTGATGTATCATTGATAGACACATAGTTGATATCATCAGACACACACACACACACACACACACACATAGGCATATGTTTTCTTGATGTTCGAGTGTCGGTGTGGGACGCTAAGGTTCCATGATATTGTTTGTGTCGTTGATGGACACGTTGATGATATCCACATGCATACAGGCAAATGATGTCAGATGTTTATTTATATATGTCATTGCATTGACTCGATTGTTGACATATATGCGTACTTGGTCACCCTAGATATCATTGTATTACCTTCAGGATATAGTGACCTAGGAAATCGTTGTTTTATTCGATTTCTACTTGCTGATATTTTCTACTCACGAGTTGGCAACTCACCCCTATTGTGCCATAGTTCTTGCAGGTTTGATCTCTTGGGATCAGTTGCGGTATCGCTGGCACACAGCTTCTTCCCGGGTGCTTTGCTTTGGTAAGTGTGGCACATTTTGGATCGTACCTACTCTCATACTGTTTTATTCCGTCGTATCTAGATAAACTCAATCAGTTCAGATCAAATCAGAGAACTAGAATTGTATATTGGTAGACCTAGTTGGACTTGGTTATTGTGCGAGACTTAGAGCGATAGGTTTATGATCGCTTTTCTTGGGTTTGATGTCTTGCTTAATTATTATTCCTTCTTGGTTGATTCTTCACCGTTGGGCGTTTTATATATGTTATTGCGTGATTGTTCTTCCGCCAGTTGGCGAAGAGCTAGCTCCCTCTTGGGGATGCCTATATATTATTGCGTATATGTTTTTTGGTGCTGCCCAAATTTTTAAAGACGAAACATGTCTTCAACTCTAGTATAATCCACTTGCATTTTCATGTTACATTAGCTATGCATTTAGAAAAACCATGATTCATTATACCTTTATTTCAAAACTGCACCCCCACTATTTTCCGCAAAAAGATTTAGATTTTTTGGGCTTCGGCTTACTTGATTTACGTTACGCCTTTAGACGTTGCGTAATTTAAGTGCCGGTCACGTGCTAAATTACGGGTCGTAACATTAGGCAATTGAGTTAATCATGAAATGTCAACAACCACACCGGATATTTATTTTACGCTGGCTGCAATAAGCATATATATTAATCCAATCTTGGAGAGACGGTGGGAAGAAGTTATGAACATAAGTGTATGTTCTTGGTATATGGTAATGACAACCTCCTTCAAGACGCGGTTATCATTTTATGCTTCCAAGGTGACGTGGATAACAGAGTGACTGTCAGAGTTATAGTTCTTCCCTCTTTTGAGGGGCTGTTTGTTGGACAGGTGGTCCAAGAGGATACTGAAGAATGCATGGCGCAGGATACTGATCAAATTCAGTGTATGATACAGTCTAAGAAGTTTGTTGGATTTGGAGTTCATTTGTTAACTGGGTCCTATCAGATATCCAAACAAATTCTAAGATAGGTATTGCTCATTTCGGGAGATAGTCTTTCTCCATGAAGTTGAGATATAGAGAGATACAGAAAGAAACATTGGAGCGGATTCACTCACTGAGGCTATTTCTCGAACACAATAGTTTCACAAACGAGCTTTGCGAAACTGATTAGTAAAGAAGTTGGGTGTTCGGTATCACACGAGCTGTGAGTATGCGACACCGCAATAATTAGCCTTAAGTGCAAGTGGGAGATTGTTGGCTATAGTATCCTCAAGGCAATTATTATAGTCGCAGGTAGGCGATTGCGATGATTGAGGGAGGATCTATACCAGTGGAACAGTCTTACTCGACATGATAGTATGCTATCTGGTTTGTCTTTATCATCATGTACATATTAATAGAGCCCGTAGGATTTTTTCTTGACTACAAGCATTATGATGGCGATCATATACATGGGAGCTGCGGGTCTATAAGCGCATCCTTAAATGTCCCTAGTCCTGAGAGTATCGAGACCGGGCATCGATACTCCAGAGTAGACTAGTGTATACTTATCGAGACCCCAACGTGGGGCGGTGGCCAGGTCTCACAAGCCATTAGTCTTAGTTTGTTCCCCTAAGATAGTATACAGGTGCTCATTGGGACATGAGTACATTGGACGGTCTCGCCGGGAACTTGCTAGTTGGTATTATACTTATTGTCTGATAGCAGTTCCCAGGTGACATGTATGCAGGTTTGTCTGTCGACATGAGATCGTCATTTGTCTCGTATGAGTTCCCACTGTGCTTTGATTTCTACCTTACCACGGCTCAAAGGAGTCATGCAAACAGGTTTTAGTTGGGTACAGTCCCGAGCCACATGGTGGCAGTGAGTGGATCGTCGGGGATTCGTCTCTCTCGGTATTGGGGTTTGATGTCGCGTTTTGCACGGGTGGCCATCACCAGAAATCCTAGGCTGGGGTAGATGAGAATTACCGATCCAGGATCGATAGTTTCTCAGGTGGTAATGGGTTTCATACCGACACTAAATGTCACGTTTCTAGGGGTCTGACTTTATCCACCCGCTAAACTCGATATGCGATACTCATAGATGAACAGAACGGACTGTACGGATATTGTCACTGTCAGACTCAGTAGAGGTTTGGATGAGTTTGCTCGTCGGCCTTCCTTTCGCTCAATACCTGGGTAGCCGTTACGTACAGCTAGTGCCGCTGACGTGCTTTTGGTTAAACCCGCTGCCTGCGTATTGACGAGTTTTTAGAGTCCCACACAGAGGGTTTTCATGGTTCAGGAGATATGGTGTAGATGACGTATGTTGGTACATACAGGTGTCCGGTTAAATATGTGTTTCGGCTGCAAGATTTCAATCGGACGGTTGATAATACTAGCGGCTTAGGACTAAGCCGGATTATTAAATCAGGTTTTTATTTAATAATTTGTATATATATATATAAATTTATATATATGTATTCTAGTATTATTGTTCACTATTCATTTTCTCTCTTTGTTATTCGTATTTTGATATGAATACGCGTATATGTATTTCGATACGTATACCAGGTTGAATTCCGTATTTATAAGGAATTGTTTCTTGAAGGTGGCCACTTCATCATTTGATTTTCCTTTTTAGAAAATCAATTTGGGAAATAAGGTGGAGGGTGAGTTGGCATGAGCATGGGCTTCGCCTGTAGAGAGGCATGGCACACATTTTGTTATTGGAAAATTAAGGAGATATTTTCATGGTTGGAAATTATTGTAGCCATTTTTCTTTACATGCCATCCATTCATTTTTCTTCACTTGATTTTCTTGACTTGCTCTCTTCACTTGGTCATTCATTCTCACTTGGAGACTTAGCCATTTTCTATGGTTGCTCATGCCACATGTTTCCTCACATCCTCTTCATCTTCTTGAGTTGCTCTTGTAGCATTTGTGATGAGAGAAAAATTATATTGACACAATCCTACACTTCCACTCTCCATTGCAAGAAACCTTGGAGCGTCGTTTGCAGCGCTTTGCGAGGATGAAGCTTGCGTTGTTTCCCTCAGGTGGATCATCGTAGATGGAGGAAGACATGCAATCAAATTCGATCCATGACCACTAAGTGCTTGGGATGATGGTTGAAGACTGAACGACAAGGATCAACTCGGTATAACCATCTAACTTATGTCAATGGAATTCGGTATATGTATATTTACTTACATTGATGACATGTGATGTTATGTGTTGTTGTGATATATTATATTGGATCGTCGTGATTGAATAGCCGGGGTTTCTTGCGTGAGATGAAAGTTTTTATTTTTTCATTCATGTAAAAACTATATGTAATATTCTTTTATTGGACACTTCCGGGTTGAGGATGATGTCACCATTGATGTCTATTATTAACATTTCCGTATTAGGATATACCCAAGGCGAAAAGCACAAGTACCGGATTCTAGAGTCCAGTGGGAGACCATTTCGAGGAGTCGAGACCGGGTCTCCTAACTCTAGAATTGGCAGGGTTGCTTGTCGCTCTCGTAAGAGTCTAGGGATGTGGGTTTGGCTGTTCATCACTACTGTGGAATCCATGTTTTTCATTACTGGCTGAATTTAAAACATGGACCTCCTAGTATATCCAATATTTCATATGTTGACTTCTGCTGCTTATGTTCTGTGATGTGATCATATAACTGCATGAAACGAATGCTATATATATATATATGATATATATAATAAACGTTGCTTTTGTTTCGCACCCGCGCTAGTCCAGCCCCCGCTCTGCCGTTAGTTACGTAACCTAACGGTGCACGATGGGGCCCCGTGGCGAATGTGGATAGCATAAGAATACATTCTATTTTCGTTTCTTTTTTGTGATGTTTAGGGAAACATAAATGATGGAACTTCATTAATGAGATTAATGGGATGAAAAGAAACCTAAATATTTTGTAGAATCAAAATTTTCAAAAAGATAGCTCTAGCTCTTGCTTTGCACAGTGGTATTCCTTGATGAATATCCAACATCTCTTTCGATGAGGAAAGAGCTGAGTTCCCTTCACCGGGAGTGACCTCTTTAGAAAAACTAGCAAATTCTACAACCCACTTGGTTTAGTTTTGATAGCTTCTCTAGTTCTTGCTTTGCATAGTGGTATTCCTTGATGAATATCTAGCACCTCATTCGATGAGGAAAGAGTCGAGATCCCTTCACCGGGAGTGACCTATTTTGCAAAACTAGCGAATGCTACCACTCACTCGGTTTGTTTTTGAAAACCACTCGATTTTAAAAGAAGAGCTTGAACCACTCCTTTTCAAAATCACTAGATTCTACAACGATATCAAGTTCATTACGGTAAAGGTTTTCATGAAAACCAGTCGTACCCCTTCGTCATTTTAGATAAGTGATATTTAGTATTCGTGCTCCGTTTGTTGACCATAACCAAGGCGCAGTGTACAGTAGCTGATTAGTGCTTATCTGCCGCATGTGATGCGATTGAATTAGAGTAGTCATATGGCTTTGTTGACCTTAGCCAAGGGTCGTACGGATGGGTTTAATTCAATCACGAAATGATAGGTCGAACTTGGCTAGCGCTTATGATTTATTGACCATAGCCAAGGTCATAAGTTGCTAGGGGTAAAAACACATATTGGGAATTTCAAGTGTTGAAATTTGCAATGAGATTACATACCTTCTATGAGATAGTTAGATCCCGATACCCACTGCGAGTAAGAGATACTCCTGGGAGAGTTTTCCACTTTACAATTAGCTGATCCAGTAGGTGTCTAAGAAAGGTGTTAATGGGTTATGCCCCTGCGGAAACGAGGTTATTTAATTACTTCCATGCGAAAGCATGGGGAGACTCCCCCGGAGTACCAATACCTACCTGGTTGACCAATTGGCAAACTTATAGGGTGTAATTAATCCCGGCTAATCTAACCATTTATGGTTTGAAGAAAGATTTGATAAAAACTGTTGGGTTCCTTGGCATGATTACTAGGTTTCGGAAGGAATCAAGCATGCAATTTTATAAAAATCTAGTGTGATAACAAACCCGAATCAAGAATCGAACTAGAGAATTTGGGTTTTATAGAAAGTAATAAAACACTACTCTAAGTGAACAAGGAAAACAACCTTTGTAGACCGGTCCTTCTCTTCTAATGCTCCATGTAGTAGTCCCTTCGCTTCAAGTAGTGGTGTCCCAGACTCTCCTTAGGCTCCACTAGACGAAAAGAACGAGCTTGCTCGAAAATCGTCGAGGCTGAAGATGATTTACGTCGAGGAGACTCTAACTCAAGCTATGTCACGACCCGAAAGTACGGAACGTGACCGGCACTTAGATTACGAAGCGTCTAGAGGCGCCACGTGACCTAAGTAAGCCGAAGCCCAGAGATCTAAACCATAAAAGAAGAAAAAGAAGAAAAGAAAAGAAAACAAGTAAAAAAAAATATCAGCAAATTTTACCAAAAATTTCGGCAGAGTCTCCTCTGTAAAAACTGGCCCCCAAACGGGTACAACAAGTATAATATGAATAAACAATAAAAAGCATCCCCAAACGGGTGCTAGCATCAACGCCAACAGGCGGAAACAACCACAACAAGCACAATAATATACAACGCCAGAGGGCGAGGCTCAAAACTCAAAAGAAAGCAAAACCACCAGATCAGAATAATACAGGCGCGACTCTAAGGTCGAAGTAAAAGACTGGTCCAATAACTTATCAAGTAATACAAATATGGTTGATGGAGCTTACTAAGTACAAATGAATGAATAAAAGTACAATGGTGGTTCGGATATAAGTGAACCAACCTACCGTGCCAATCGCCCTGAAGAAAAGATGTGCCAACAAGCTGCCACGGGAAAGCTGTACATCGAACCTGTAAAGAATTTGGCACAACGGGGGTGAGTTGCCAACTCGTGAGTAGAAGACATCTACGAAAAGAAATCGAATGCACGACGCTATCCTAGGTCATAATAATACACTACTATATCCCAAACATCTAGTAATAACAGGGTAATACTACGTGTAAGTGCAAATACTCCGTGTCGTGTCAGTGCTTCATATAGTACTAAGTCATATGAAATGAAATGCATGCACCATGAATGTAAAGTCACAAATCCTGAAATCCAGATATATATGTATGAGAACCTTTAGCCGTTATCATAGTAAAGTGTGTATAAGCATCTGAAATCTCAACAATGAAATCCATGGAAATCCGTGTCAAGCATCGACACAACACATGTAACCTCAAGTATCAATATGTCGGCTCCGTCAGTCCGGATCGGCCCATATCATCAAATCCCATGACAACGGTCGGTATCCTCCGGATATCCGCCGCGCCAGACATCACCGGTAGGTAGCCTTCCCCTGCCAGGCTCATCGTCTACAACTCGATCTTCTTGCCCCGGGGTACCATACCGGGCCCACCATGTACCCGAGACGGTTCATCCACTCCTCGAATCGGGTCTCGAAATCCATCAGAAAACATGAAATACTCATGGTGGACGACACATACATCACGAGAAAACCGCATCTTATTTTAAAAAAAAGAGAAGAGGAGAGAGAGAGAAGTTTTTATATATTTTTGCGGTTTTCCCCAAAAATCCAGAAATCTGATAGAAATCCAAATCTAAAAATCATGAGTACTATATGATACGTGTCGGCATATGCCCATAATACTACATGATAACACGAAAATATGAATGCATGAATGTCTAAGTAATGAATGTCATGTCTTATACTTAACATCAGAGAGTGATCACAATACTACATCGGTTTAGTTGTTAACTGATTCTATCAATAAAAGATAATATGATCTAAAGTGTACGTGACATAGCAATTACCGATGATGATGTGTGTGAGCCGGCAAATAAGTGTGCATGGAATATGCGCATCATCGGTAATGGTGCTGGTGTCCTAACAGGTAAGGTTTATACTATTTATAGCAACATATGTATGAACATGCAACATTATGATTACAGTGTGAAAGTAAAGACGAATGTATATTACCTACTCATTTAATATACTAATACTACTACCACTATATGACTCGAACCTAACCTAGTGTCCATCTAACCTCCTAAGGAAAACTAAACCTAAGAACTAGTCAATAGAAATAAGAGTCTACCTAAGGTCTGAATCAATATCTCTAATAGTCGGCGATCCCGCCTCAACAGCGTCACGTACGTAGTACGGCTTCCTTGAATCAAGAGTGCGGATCAATCATCAAATCTAAGCCTCGTACGGTAAAATCCATCGTACGGCATCCCAATGTCGGGGTACGGTCAAGTATCTCCTAGGTGTCTCCTCATTCGTATAATGTCGTATGTATCATATTGTGATTAAGTCATACTCATATGATATCGGCATCAGGTCACACCAATATAATGTCGAAATCAAGTTATACATATATCATATCGTAATCAGTCACAAGTTACAGTCCGAGTACTATTCTAGCGTCCCATGTACATCAATATCACCACCACTCTTTGTAATTTATATATTCAAGTTCATTATCTCATTCCCTAATGATCCGCTAACACTTTATTACGACTGTATAGTCAAAAATCACGGCATCAAGCCCAGTTATACTATTTCATCATACCTCGGATATCATATCACATCACTGAATCACCTATATGTGTTGTATATATATGTATATACCTATACTTAGTTCTATATATATACACATACACGTACCCCATGTCGATTTTCAGTGTGTTCGCTGGTGTGTTTCTATCTGAAACCTACGAACCTCTTCCAAGGTACTCATCCTCTGATATAGTTTTCCTAAATCGGTCTAGTCCAGCCTAGGGTCAATACTAGGGTCCTACTAGGGTCACGTCTGGTTTCCTAATGTCAATAAGTACTATTCCTATTCTACGTTGCGGGGGTGCTAAACGCCATCCACCCGACTTCCCCCCGTAGATATGCATCTACTCACCTGGTCCATGTCTGCCGAAGACAGTGTCGCCATCCTCCTCTTCATCGCCCGCAGTCCACGTGAGGGTACCTAGACGCAAACATATAAATAGCATCGTAAACCGAATCACATACAAAAGTCAAACGATACGAAGAGCAAGCACAGGTTAAAACCTATGTCCCGTCCACGCAAAAGAACCAAATACCGCTCGATATCGGCGTACAAACTCCGATGGATCGAGATAACATCATCAAACAACTTGTAGTTTTAAAACACATTACTTATATTGTAAAACACGATCTAATTCATCGAAACACTAAAATCGATCAAATCGTCCGTTTTCGAAAAACCCGAAAATGCCAATTTACCGTTTTTCATCGAAACTTGACATTTAAATGAAACCAATGGTCATAAAACTCATTAAATAGCATTACTAGACTATACAAACCATTACTATATTTTTATTACACAATTTTGCATTTATTTGAAATTTCTAGTTTGCAACTTTTAACAATTTTAACATTTTCCAAGCAAAATACCACAATTCCACCTCAAAACATGATTTTGCATAAATTAATCACTTAAACCACAATTTATGATGATAATGATGTAATGAAACTATAATTATATTTTTAATCACATTTATTTAGAAATTCCTAAAATCTAGTTTACAAAATAATAGCATTTTATTACTATTTTTCCAATTATCAAAATAATCTAGTGATCAAACTAGGTTTTTCATTCAATTAATATGCTAATATTCTCACTAAAATTACCATCTAATGATAACACCCTTAATAAGAATTTTATTTTACCCACAACACATTTTAGAAAAAATCTAGTTAGCTAAATAGTTTAAATTAAACAATTTCGATCAACAATTTATTATACCACCACCATGCAAGAATTTTCCACTCTAAAAGATGTTAAACTAGCTATTATAACCCTAATTAATTAACAAAAACCACCTCTTGAATTTTCAAACCCTAACTTGAATTTTAGAATTTGCAACAAGAATTAATCTAATTAATCCAATTATGCTTTAAAAGAAATATCTAATAGAAATAAAACAAAATAGAAGGATTTATACCTCCACAACCTCATGTCCAAACTTGAAAATGAGCCTCATAAATACATGCTTTCCCACTCCAAAATCCATGTAGAGAAGAGTAGAGAATAAAAGGTATGAAATAATTAGGTTTTTGTGGAATTTAAATTGGATTTTTGTAGTATTTTTGATGATTTTTGAATAAAAAAATGAGGTGGAAAATGGGGGGGCAGCCATGGTGATGGGGAGGCCGGCCACAATAAGGGGAAGAGGGAGAAACACATGAGAAATGGTGTAGAAACTTCTCCAAAATGTCATCATCTTAATGTCTTTTCATGCTTTATTCATTTTCTTTTAATTCTTTTCTAAAATAACTCAAGAAAGATCTAGAAACAAGGAAAAATTTGCAAATAAATTTTGCATGATACACACTAAATTCTAATATGCCATGGTTCATTTTTACAAATTAAAACCATTTAAATTTGTAATTTACACTAATTTAGTGTAAAAATAAAGCTTATGTTAATATTTAAAATAATTAATTTAGGAAAAATATTTTATTAAACCAAAAATTTATAAGTGGCTAAATAAACACTATTTACTAGTAATTTCATAATTAAAATAGATATTTTTAAATTTATAGTGAAAAACAATCACGGTTTGGTTTTACGAAAAATACATTTTACTTTACCGAAAATCCTAAAATTCACTTAAACACTTTTATTCATTTAATTATTTATTTAATTATTTTTAAATTGTTACAAGCTACCTCTTCGCTAATATATGAATTAGTGAAGCAAACAACCTATAATAAATGACTAGTTTGGTACAGATTGATGAAGTAGGAATTTTGCCCAGTTTAGAATATTTTTCCTCTTTTTCTTTCTTCACTTCAAGAAAACCAAGACAAGAAAAATGAGATGAAGAAGATGAACTTATGTTGAACCATGGATGAAAAAATATCTCATATCCTTTTGTAGAGACTTAACGATGGGTAAAAATAATAGTTAGGTTAATAAATATCAAGAGTAAAACAAAATTAGAGGAATTAGCTCAAGGCTTCTACATGCTTCTACATGTAGGGTTACTAGGCACACTAACAAGGCTCTACAAGGCATCGACCATTCCAAAATTAAATTTTTATGTGCCAAACAACCCTAAGCAAGATCGTATACTAGAGTTTAGGCGAAACTAAAAGCAAGTAAACAACTTTCCTCTAAAGGGATACGAAATACAACCTTTGTAGATCGGTCCTTCACTTCTTTAGCTCCTTGAAGAAGTCCCTTCGCTGCGATCGTGGTTCTCCCGGACCCTTACATGGCTTCACGAGGCGAAAGGTGCGACCTTGCTTGAAGTCTCCGAGGCCGAAGATGATCTACGTCGAGGGAATTCCGACTCATGCTTCTACTTCACTAACTTGAGAATTAGTGAAGCAAACACCCAATACTAAAGTGCTAGTCTAGTAGAGGATGGAGAAATAGGATGTGGGTTCTCTTTAGAGTTTGTTTTCTCACAAGCTTTCTCACTTTGGATCAAACCCTAGCTAGTTTTTTTCTTTTGAACAAAAATGAAGAAGATGAAGAAAAGAAAGAGATGAGGATAATGATCAAGTGAGAAGGCTAACCATGGTGAGTGAGTATCATATACTAACTCTTGTAGAGACATTACCATGGCTAAGTGTGAAGGTTAGGTTAAAACCCAAAGTAAAAACAAATTTAGTGGACTTTAGTCAATGCATCCACAAGCTTTCACAAGCTTCATGCATTTTCTAATTTATCACTAATTTTGTAATTACTTTTAAATGTTAAAACCCAACATAACAAATAGCATGGTGTATGTCTCATACACCCAAGTCAATTTGTAGCGTCTTGAAAAGTCATTTTGGTGTTTTCCTGAAATTCGGTGAAAATTCGGTATTTTTCCGAAAACCGTCTTTCTCGATATTTTGCAGTTTAGGGATAATTATACCTTAAAATGGATAGGTAATTACTTGTTTTTAGTAGCTAATGAGTT
Source organism: Agapanthus africanus (assembly GCA_030015575.1). Classification (NCBI taxonomy): domain Eukaryota; kingdom Viridiplantae; phylum Streptophyta; class Magnoliopsida; order Asparagales; family Amaryllidaceae; genus Agapanthus; species Agapanthus africanus. Next base: position 621,305,085 of record CM057341.1, read on the forward strand.
AATTATGAAATTTTGGTCATTTAAAAAATTTTCCCTATTTTTCAATTTTTTAATATTATTTTAATCCGGTAAGAAAATACATTAAATAAGCGATAAATACAAATTTTTCCGGGCTAATTTTAATCTCTAAAATTATGATAATTATAATCTAGTGATAACATGAATTTTTAGTAATTTATTTTGATTTTTAACAAATTTTTATGTTATGAAACGAATTTATTGAATTTTGAGCTAAAACTTGCAATTTTTGAGTTGTAGGGGGCCTTTTTGCATAAAATTTCTTTTGTAAAACCCCTCTCTCTTTTTCCTCAGCCCTAGGACAGCCCCACATTGTGTGAGACCAGAAAATTCTGATCTCTTTTCTTTAGTTGCTTCTTGAGTGATTTAAGGGGTTTTTTGGATTTATTTTAATTAAAATGAATAAAGTAAGGTGCATTTGACTTTGTGGACTTCACCCATGACCTTCCCCACTTGCCCACACCCTCCCCCATTCCTCCTCTGGCCGAAAATCCTGCACACCCTCTTCTTCCTCTCTTTTCTTTTCATTTTCTTCAATTTCTTCAAGAAAATACATCAAAATCCATGATTTAATTCAAAAATCCAAACAAAATCCTTAAGCTATCATTATCCTTAGCCATTCTTGCTTGGATCTTGGTGTTGAGGCCATCAATTGGATCAAAATTTTCTTGCTTGATCCATAGATCAAGAGGTATAATTTCTATCATGTTAAATTCTTTTGTTTAAGTTTCTTATGTTGTATGGTTTAGTGTTAATTTAGTGTAGTTTAATCTAGTTTCTTAGGTTTTGCTTGAAAATTTTAGCTAGGGTTTTGAAGCCATAATACTTAATTAGATTGTTTTATAGTTAATCTAGTGGTTAATTAACTAATCCATATAGTTATCTTGTTGATGTAGTCTTCAATTATGCTAATTTGATTAAATTTAGAAGTGTGAAATTGCTTTTTAGGATTTTCAAGAGAGGGTTTTTGTATGGAATTGGTTTGTGAAGCTTGATTAGTGAGTGGATTAAGTTTTAGAAAGCATTATTTAATTGATTAAACCTAACTTGTTATCTAGTATTTTGCTAACCTAACCTAAGAGGTTAATTTTCTTAAGTGGGCTTTGTTGTGTTAATTTAAAGTTTCAAGTGAGGAAATTGATGGATTTTGCTAAGTTATAAATTCAAGAATGGTTGTTTATGGAAAATAGGATTGGAATCATTGTTGTTGTGTTATAATTAGTGTTTGTAGATTGCTTGTAGTGTGGTTGGGCGATTGTGCTAGATTGTAGTCGTTTTGTCGCAAATCGGCAATTGTTGCACCGATTTTTGGAATGTATATGCTTACTAGATTTTTATATAAATTATGTGATGGATTAATTTTGATATCTTGATGATTGTAATGGCTTGTCCTGCGACTTTTAGGATGCGTGAGTGCGGTTTTTGGGTAGTCGGGTTTTAGTTTTGCCGGGCGACCAAATCGGCGTTTTTCGGCAGTTTTTGCGATTTTCGCGTGTGTCCGCGCACCTTGTGCACGTTGTACCTAGCTAGCGAACTTTAGTAGTTTCGTTGGGGTTTTGCGTCGTTCTTGATATGTAACCTTATATTTGGTACTGATGTAAATTCCAGGTTCGGTCGCGGAGACGTCAGACGCGGCGCGAAAGGGAAAGGCGGTGATTGGACACAGCTAGCCAGGGATTCCGGTGAGTAGATTTAACATCTACGGGGGACGATCGTTTGGATGGCGCAAGTCGCCCGATAGATTTAGTAAACTGAAAACTTGTAAACTGGATAACCACTTGTGACATTAGAATAATAATACTGGCATGATAATTGCTGCAATTAGATCAATATGTTATATCCATATACGCAAACTCAATTGTAGGACACATGCACCATTACCAGGTTTTTATATGCAGCACGAGCACTATTCATGTTTATACACACACCCTGGTAATTGCCATGCCACCACACTAGATAACTTTTAAATTGAAACCTTTTACTAATTGATACTTAAACTGGTACTATTGCCTTTAATTCCTTAAAATGAAACCGTAGGATTGCTATTCATGTGCATGTACTTCATCATATTCATTGTTCATGCTTAATACATTAATCACATATCGCAACTTGATTATTGATATCATACGCATTCATTATCATTGATATATGCACTTATGAGGATTTCTTGAGATTTTATGATATTGCTGGATTTCGGGGGAAAGCCGCAAAATTTCCAAACTTATGATATTTTTAAAACATGTAAATTGCGGTTTTCTAGTGATGTAAGTGTCGTCCACCATGAGTTTGCTGTGGTTTTTGGAGACCCGTTTTGAGGAGTTGGATGAACCGTTTCGGGTACATGGTGGGCCCGGTAGGGTACCCCGGGGCAAGAAGCTCGTGGTGTTGACGATGAGCCTGGCAGGGGACGGATTACCTACCGGTGACTTCATTGGGCACGGCGGATATCCAGAGGATACCGACCGGGTCCGCGAAAGGATGAGATATTGATATTGAGATGGGTCAGCCGGATGGCTGAGGCCAGAGACACTATGACATGGATTTATGAGATTTGAGACAGCTTTTGGGTGTCGTTGCTGGACACCGATTTTCGTCGATTCATTGACATTATGCTGGCATTCTAAAAGAGTTTCAAAAAAAAAAAGAGATAAAATATTTCCTATATATATACCTATTGAGACCTCAGATATTCATGTTGCATACATATTAGCACACTGATATGGTATACACACCTGCTAGTGCATCCAGTCATACCTGTATTTTAGATGCTAGGATGCTTGTGTGCATGCATACGATAGCCTTTGCAGATGTTATTTATTACTCACGAGTTGGCAACTCACCCCCGTTGTGCCACAGTCTTTTGCAGGTCCGCTCCGTCAGTTCAGTAGCGGCGGGCGCACTTGTTCTTTTGCCTCTTTTGCCTGAGCTCGAGATTTGCTCATAGGTGGGTTATGTTATTATTTTTGTACCACCTTGTACACTCTTTGTATCTAGTGTACTCTATCTACTGTTTCTACCAGATTTATTGTATATTGACCTAGAGATGAGACTGTGAGGTTTGTGGATTTTATGCTGTATTTTGGGGTCGAGCTCACTTGAGCCGACATGCTGCTTCCTTATGCTTTATTATGATTATTATGCTTGCTGTCATTTACATTGCGTGGGATTTGTGGCCGCCTTATGGCGAAGAGCTAGCTCCCGCTTGGGGATGCCCTATTTTGTTGGATTCATGTATATATTTTGTTGTACCCATTTTTGGGGGTCAGTATTTACAAAGGAGACTCTGCCGAAATTTTCGGGAAAAATTGGTATTGTTTTTAAAAAGGGTTTTACATGACTTATTTGATAACTTGCTTTCAAATGATTGGGTTTTCTTCACTCTTTTGCTTAATTGGTTTTGTTTTCTGGGCTTTGGCTTACTTATTTTACGGACGTCTTTAGACGTTTCGTAAACTTAAGTGCCAGTCACGTTCCGTACCCTGCGGGTCATGACACAATTGTATCATCAACCATGATACAATAAAAGAAAACACAATTTTAATATACATCATCTATACATTAAAATTGTGCTCATGTGAGAAAAACCCTTAAGCGAACAAGTGTTAGTAAATGTAAACTAGTATATCTAATATACAATTATACACTTAATTATTAAATGAACACTTGACTTAACAATCCGATCATATCTCATATGACCAACTAACATTCATCGTATCGACTTATCGAATCAACACTTGATTCGATAACCCGGTCATATCATATTTAACCGACCGATACAAAAAGTCACGAGAATAGAATACGGTATCACATACACGCATTATTCTCGGTCGTGCACATATCACAAATGTGCTCCTATTTCGTTTTTCCTGAGCCAGTAAAACCTCAATGTAGGACTCTAAAGACTCATCAATACGCTGGCAGTAGCTGATGATCACATCAAGCACCCACAAGCCGTCAGCGGTACTGGCTGGAAGTAACGGCTACCCGGGTATTGAGCGATCAGAAGATCAGCAAGCAAGCCCGCTTCAACTCCTATAAAAGCCTGCCGGTAACACTTCCCGTACAGTCCGGTCTCCTCGTCTGATATGTCGCATATCAAGTCTAGGGATGGTGAACGTCAGACCCCAATAACTGATAAGTCGTGCCGATGTGAGGCTCATAACGGGTCGAGAAACTTCTGGTAACACTTACCAGTAAATCTCTAAATCAGCCCTGGCCAGGGACTTCCCTGTCACGACCAATCGAGAACAGCGCAACATCAACCCCTAATACCGGGAGAGACGAAACCCCTCCTATCGCTCATTGCCTCCATGTAACTCGGGACTGTACCTAAAAACCACCGTTTTGCACGCCCTCATGGATGTGGTAAGGTGGAAATCAAAGTACAGTGGGAATCACACATTACTCTATGACGATATCGGGTCTACAGGCTAACCCGCACAAGTGTCACCAGAGAACTGCCATCTGACGTGAGGTATAATACCATCTAGAAGTTCTCGGCGAGTCCGTCCAGTGTACTCAGTCTCCACTGAGCACCCGTATACTATCTCTGATGTCAAACACCAATGGATATGGGATCATCCATCGCCCATCTCATGGGTCGAGAAGCGTACACGCTAGTCTACACTGGTATATCGATGCCCCGTCTCGATATACCCACGACTAGGGACCTTGAAGGATGTACTTATGGACTACCATGTCCCCACTAGTATGATCCGCATCATAGTCCAGGTAGTCAAGTACACATCCTAAGGGCTTTACCAACATGCAACTATAAGACAGTATAAAGAGACAAGTATACATGTTAAAGTATAGTGCAACCAGATAGCATACTATCATATCGAGCAAGAAAGTCCTCTCTATATATGCCCAAGCATCCAATATAATATACATCATCTGTACAATACTGGCCTCTAGGGCATACATACAACTAACAATCTCCCACTTGCACTAGGGCCAGCTGCTGTAGTATCGCATACCAAGCATCCCGAAGTGTCTCTCAAAACTGTATCTGGGGAATGGCCTTCGTGAGTGGATCCGCTGTGTTGTTCTTCGTGTCAACCCTCCTGACCTCGATCTCCCGGCGATCAACTATCTCCCGTATCAGGTGATACCGCCTCAGAAAATGCCTGGATCGCTGATGGGACCTGAGTTCCTTGGCCAAAGCCACCGCTCCATTGTTATCGCAATACAAAGGTATTGGATGCTCAATGGATGGAACCACTCTAAGTTCAGTAATGAACTTCTTGATCCAGACAGCCTCTTTGGCAGCATCGTTGACAGCGATGTATTCGGCCTCCATCGTCGAGTCTGGCACGATTTCCTTCTTGGAACTCTTCCAGCTAACCGCCCCTCCGTAAAGGGTAAAGACAAATCCCGACTGCGACTTAGAGTCGTCCTTATCACTCTGGAAGCTCGAATCGGTAAAGGACTCCACTTGGAGTTCTCCGTTACCATACACCAAGAGCATCTCTTTAGTCCTTCGTAAGTACTTGAGAATGCTCTTCACAGTTGTCCAGTGACTCTCTCCAGGATCATCTTGATACCTACTCACTACACTTAGTGAGTATGCTACATCGGGTCTGGTACATAGCATCGCGTACATGTTAGAGCCTACTGCCGAAGCATAGGGTATCCCTTGCATGCGAGCTCTCTCCAAATCAGTCTTGGGAGACATCTCTTTGGAGAGAGTGAGCCCTCAGATCGTGGGTGAAAACCCACGTTTGGACTCTTCCATACTAAACCTCTTTAGTATGGTGTCAATGTACCTGGATTGGGACAATCCCAATATCTTTTTAGATCTAACTCTATAAATCCTAATTCCCAAAATGAAGGAGGCATCACCTAGATCTTTCATTGAGAATCTTTGTGATAAGAAGAGCTTGACCGATTGCAGCATAGGAATGTCATTTCCTATCAAGAGTATGTCGTCCACGTACAATACGAGGAAGACAACCTTACTCTCTGCCACCTTCTTGTAGATACAAGGTTCATCTACGTTTTTGACGAAATCAAACTCTTTGATAACGACGTCAAAGCAGATGTTCCAACTCCGCGATGCTTGCTTTAATCCATAAATGGATTTGAGCAGCTTGCACACCTTCCCGCTGCTCCCACTATCTACGAAGCCCTCTGGCTGAGTCATGTACACGCACTCTTCTAAATCACCGTTTAGAAAGGCGGTCTTAACATCTATTTACCATATTTCGTAATCATGATATGCAGCAATGGCAAGCATGATCCGGATGGATTTAAGCATAGCCACTGGAGAAAAGGTTTCGTCATAGTCCACACCTGGTCTTTGACGAAAACCCTTTGCAACAAGTCTAGCTTTGAAAGTCTCCACTTTCCCATCTACACCAAGTTTTTTCTTGAAGATCCACTTGCTCCCAATGGGTTTTACCCCTTCAGGAGCAACTTCCAAAGTCCATACTTTGTTGGTGTACATGGATTCCATCTCTGACCGCATTGCATCCAGCCATTTCATTGAGTCCCCAATCGTGATGTCCTGCTCGAAACTAGTTGGGTCATCATCAACCATGATGCAATCCTCTCTCCCACCGTCCATGAGAAAACCGTAGTATCTCTCAGGTGGGTGAGGAACCCTACTAGATCGGCGGAGAGGCTGAGGTTCGTTGGGAACTACAGAATCCTCCGGTTCCACTAAATCATCAGTTTGAGTTTGTGTAGCCGGAATTTCTTCCAGTTCTACCTGGTCGCCACTAATTTCTTTTGCAAGAAATTCCTTTTCTAAAAAGGTGGAATATCGAGAAACAAACACTTTTTGTTCCTCAGTATGGTAGACAAGATATCCATGTGAATGTTTAGGATATCCCACAAACTTGCATAGAACTGACCGTGCCTCGAGTTTGTCCGGATTTTTTGTTTTGACATAGGCCGGACAACCCCATATCTTAACTCGTTTAAGACATGGTCTCTTCCCACTCCATATCTCATATGGTGTGGTAGGTACAGATTTAGATGGAACTTGATTCAATAGGTATGCTGCTGTCTCCAGCGCATACCCGTACAAGGAAATAGGTTACTCAGCTGTGCTCATCATAGAGCGCACCATATCTAATAGGATGCGGTTCCTCCGTTCGGATACACCGTTGTGCTGTGGTGTATATGGAGGAGTTAGATGAGAGAGAATCGCATTCTCTTTTAGGAAGTCCAGGAATTCATTGCTCAAGTATTCACCTCCTCGATTAGATCGAAGGGTTTTAATACTTTTTCTGGTTTGGTTCTCGACTTCTTCTTTATATTCTCTAAATTTCTCAAAAGCTTATGATTTGTGTTTCATCAGGAACACATACCCGAATCTAGAGAGATCGTCAGTGAATGTAATGAAGTACGCAGAACCATTCCTGGCATGTGTAGACATGGGGCCGCATACATCACTATGTACCAGTCCCAAGAGTTCCGTAACTCTCTCTCCATATCCCGTAAACGTAGTTTTGGTCATCTTGCCTTTGAGACATGACTGGCAAGTGTCATAAGATGAAAATTCAAACGGATTCAAATATCCATACTTATGCAACTTAGCTAGTCGTGTCGCATTGATGTGACCCAGTCTACAATGCCACAAGACAGATTCGTTCATTTCTGAACTCTTCCTCTTGTGTGTGTTTGTTTTGCTCAGAACTGTTGATTGATTTAGAACATAAATGCCATTACACATCGTGCCTCATCCAACCAACTTTTGGTTTAGAAAAATGTTCATAACATTATCCTGTAATACAAAATTATATCCTTCTTTACTCAATAAAGAAACCGATATAATGTTGCATATCAGGTTCGGCATGTAATAGCATTCGTTCAGAATCAATGTATTACCAGTTGGCAATACAAGGTGATATTCCCCGACGGTTTTAGCTGCAACAATTGAACCATTTCCAACCCTTATGTCTTTATCACCTTCTCCAAGTTCTCTACCTTTCCTAAGCCCATGTGACTGATTACATATATGGGATCCTGACCCGGTATCTAATACCTAGGACATAGAGGAAATGGAGAAACAGTACTTTATAACGAACACATCCAAAGAAAATGCATCAACTTGTACTTTCTTCAGTCGGGTGGCATGAGAATCCTGGTATTCCCCTATATCCTGTTAAGTCTTATAACTCTTATAAGAAAGAACGGAACCAACGTTCCCCAGCACAGTATAACATGCGGGTTCGGTCAATACATCCATATTATTATCTTTATTAAGGCATGATATGGTCGCTACCTGGAGAGAGAGAGAAGAAAACACTTTAACGTATGCTCTTGCAAGATCAGATTAGTTATTATTTTATCTAATCAGGATGGCTCCCACTGTTTTTATCAAATCTTCTTTCAAACCATAAAAGGAAAGACTAGCCGGGATTAATTACACCCTACAACTTCGCCAATCTTTCAGCCAGGCCGGTGTCTGTACTTTGAGGGGGGTTCCCCGTGCTTTCTCACGGACCTAATTAAAGTAAACCTCATTTTCCTAGAGGCGTAACCCCGTTGACACCTTTCTAGACACCTACTTGATCGGCTAATTGTCCTGTGCAAAACTCTCCCAGGAGTAACAATTACTCACAGTGGGTATCGGGATCCAACTATCTCATAGAAGGTATGCAATCTCATTGCAAATTTCAAAACTTGAAATTCCCGATAATGTTTTGCCCATATTCCCTATGACCTTGACAAAGGCCAACAAATCATAGGATGCTAGTCAAGTTCAACCCGTCATTTCTTGATTGAATCAAACCCACCCGCATGACCCTTGACAAAAGCCAAGAAGGTCGTACGACTACCCAAAAATAATCTGCATCATATGCATAGGCAAGTAAGCACTATTTAGCTACCGCACACTACGCCTTGACAAAGGCCAACAAACGCAGCACGAATACTAAAACAGTTCTTATCTGAAATGACGGAGGACTACGACAGGTTTTTCTGAAAACCTATTGCGTAATGAACTTGATATCGTTGTAGAATCATGTGAATTTTGAAATGGAGTGATTTTAAGGCTTTCATTAGTTTTGCTAAAGAGGTCACTCCCGGTGAAGGGATCTCGGCTCTTTCCTTATGGAATAAGGTGCAGAATATATCATATACATCACTATGCAAAGCAAAACTCCAAAAGCAATCAAAAGTAAACCGAGTGTTGTAGCATCTGCCAGTTTTGCTAAAGAGGTCACTCCTGGTGAAGGGATCTCAGCTCTTTCTCCATCGAATAAGGTGCGGGATATATCATATATATCACTGTGCAAAGCAAAACTGTAGCTACCCTTTTTGAAAAAATTTGATTCTACAATATCTTTTAGGTTTCTTTTCTTTCATTAATCACATTAATGAAGTCCCATCATGTAAGTCACCTAAACATCACAGTTAAATACGACGTACACTAATGTCATCCGCATTCGCCTCGATGTCCCCTCGTGCACCGTTAGGTTAGGTAACTAACGGCAGAGCAGGGCAGGGCTAGCGCGGGTGTAAAATATAAGTAACGCCTATATAATATATCATATATACTATATACAGTATTTATCACAGCACATCAAATGATCACATCACAGATATTGCAGCAGGAGAAACATATGAAACATTGGTTATATTAGGACGTCCGTGTTTTATTTTGAGCCTCTATAAAACACGGATTCCACGGTCGCGACGAATAGCCAAACCCACACCCCTAGACCCCTACGAGAGCAGCAAGCAACCCTACAAATTCTGGAGTTAGGAGACTCGGACTCGACTCCTCGAGTTGGTCTCCCACTGGACTCCAGAACCCGGTTACTTGTGCTCTCCTCCTTGGGTCTATCCTAGTGCGGAAAAGTAAATAATTTACAAAAGGTGACATCAACCACATCCCGGAAGTGCCCCAATAAAAGAATATTACATACATTTAATTTTACATGAATGAAAATAAAAACTCTCATCTCACATAAAAAAAACCCCGGTTATTCAAAACGCGACGATCCAATATAACATATACAGCAACACATAACATCACATGTCATCAAGGTAAGTAAATATGCGCATCCCAATTGTCGTTGACATATAGCAACGAAACCGGCGATATCACATATTACACTTACGGTCACAGAAAAGAAAGTGTAAAACTACAACATTTGGAATCCACAATCTCTTTAGACATCGTTAATCCGAAATATCACATATTTCGCATTTCATGCCTAACTGTATGAATTCCACATATTGTATCACATTCCAGATAAATAGACAATATTAAACTTTCCGATCGAATAATCAAATACCCAAGATTTCCTAAATAGCTCAACACTTGAGCGGAGTTCAAAAATTCTAGAATACGTCACAGTCGCAACGGTCCAGCCGTAGAAGGGTCAAGCCAACACCTCACATGTGGCACGCCGTACTGCCCCAAACCCTAAGGTTCAAAGGGCAGTTCAAGACGGTCACATAATCGAGTTAAGGTTTGTTGTCTTCTAGAGGGTCCATCGCATCACATGTACGTTTTTCCGAAAGATTTAAACCCGAGAAAAATTCAACACTTGAATGTTTTTCGTGCCGGGAAAAAATTTAGTTAATGATATCGGTTCGAACATTTTAGTACTTTCTAAATTATCCGGAATAAGATAACAAAATTAAATTCTCCGATCGAATCGACGATTACAAAATACTCAACACTTGAGTTAATTTAAAAATACCCAGAAAATACAAATAACAGAAATATGAATTTTAGTGGAAAAAAGATAGCATGTCTCCTCTGTACGGCCGCGGAACCGCGGCCCAAGCAGGGTACGGCCGCGGTTAAGCTGTGCATTGTACGGAATATGCTGTCGAATTTTACCACAATTCTTAGAAAGCCCTGCTAAATTTTTTAGGTATTTTTAATTCTGAAAATACCCAGATTTTGAAAAAAGTCCAGAGAGGGGGTCGTTTTGACTTTTTCGGGTTCGATCGGGGTTTTAACTTCGTTAACACATCGCCTAATGCTCTAGCTAGGCTCTGATACCACTGTAGGGTTACTAGGCATACTAACAAGGCTCTACAAGGCATCGACCATGCCAAAATGAAATTTTTATGTGCCAAACAACCCTAAGCAAGATCGTATACTAGAGTTTAGGCGAAACTAAAAGCAAGTAAACAACTTTACTCTAAAGGGATACGAAATACAACCTTTGTAGATCGGTCCTTCACTTCTTTAGCTCCTTGATGAAGTCCCTTCGCTGCGATCGTGGTTCTCCCGGACCCTTGCATGGCTTCACGAGGCGAAAGGTGCGACCTAGCTTGAAGTCTCTGAGGCCGAAGATGATCTACGTCGAGGGAATTCCGACTCAAGCTTCTACTTCACTAACTTGAGAATTAGTGAAGCAAACACCCTATACTAAAGTGCTAGTCTAGTAGAGGATGGAGAAATAGGAAGTGGGTTCTCTTTAGAATTTGTTTTCTCACAAGCTTTCTCACTTTGGATCAAACCCTAGCTAGTTTTTTTCTTTTGAACAAAAATGAAGAAGATGAAGAAAAGAAAGAGATGAGGATAATGATCAAGTGAGAAGGCTAACCATGGTGAGTGAGTATCATATACTAACTCTTGTAGAGACATTACCATGGCTAAGTGTTAAGGTTAGGTTAAAACCCAAAGTAAAAACAAATTTAGTGGACTTTAGTCATTGCATCCACAAGCTTCCACAAGCTTCATGCATTTTCTAATTTACTACTAATTTTGTAATTACTTTTAAATGTTAAAACCCAACATAAAAAATAGCATGGTGTATGTCTCATACACCCAAGTCAAGTGTATCATCAACCATGATACAATAAAAGAAAACACAATTTTAATATATATTATATATACATTAAAGTTGTGCTCATGTGAGAAAAACTCTAAAGTGAACAAGTGTTAGTAAATGTAAACTAGTATATCTAATATACAATTATACACTTAATTATTAAATCAACACTTGACTTAATTATCCGGTCATATCTCATATGACCGACTAACATTCATCGTATCGACTTATCGAATCAATACTCGATTCGATAACCCGGTCATATCATATATAACCGACCGATACAAAAAGTCGCGAGAATGGAATACGGTATCACAAACACGCATTATTCTCGGTCCCGCACATATCACATATGTGCTCCGATTTCATTTTGCCTGAGCCAGTAAAACCTCAATGTAGGACTCTAAAGACTCGTCAATACGCCGGCAGTAGGTGATGATCACATCAAGCACCCACAACCCGTCAGCGGTACTAGCTGGACGTAACGGCTACCCGGGTATTGAGCGATCAGAAGATCAGCAAGCAAGCCCGCTCCAAGTCCTGTAAAAGCCTGCCGGTAACACTTCTCGTACAGTCCGGTCTCCTCGTCTGATATGTCGCATATTAAGTCTAGGGGTGGTAAACGTCAGACCCCAATAACCGATAAGTCGTGCCGATGTGAGGCTCATAACGGGTCGAGAAACTACTGGTAACACTTACCAGTAAATCTCTAAATCAGCCCTAGCCAGGGACTTCCCTGTCACGGCCAATTGAGCACAGCGCAACATCAACCCCTAATACCGGGAGAGACGAAACCCCTCCTATCGCTCATTGTCTCCATGTGACTCGGGACTGTATACAAAAACCACCGTTTTGCATGCCTTCATGGACGTGGTAAGGTGGAAATCAAAGCACAGTGGGAATCACACAAGACTCTATGATTATCTCGGGTCTACAGACTAACCTGTACAAGTGTCTCCAGAGAACTGCCATCTGACGTGAGGTATAATACCATCTGGGAGTTCTCGGCAAGTCCGTCCTGTGTACCCAGTCTCCACTGAGCACTCGTATACCATCTCTGATGTCAAGCACCAATGGATATGGGATCATCCATCGCCCATCTCATGGGTCAAGAAGCGTACACGCTAGTCTACACTGGTATATCGATGCCCCGTTTCGATACACCTACGACTAGGGACCTTGAAGGATGTACTTATGGACTACTATGTCCCCACTAGTATGATCCGCATCATAGTCCAGGTAGTCAAGTACACATCCTAAGGGCATTACCAACATGCAACTATAAGACAGTATAAAGAGACAAGTATACATGTTAAAGTAATGTGCAACCAGATTGCATAGTATCATATCGAGCATGAAAGACCTCTCTATATATGTCCAAGCATCCAATATAATATATATCATCTATACAATACTGGCCTCTAGGGCATACATACAACTAACATTACAGGCATCCTTAGCCATGCTAAAATCCACCTAATTTTGATTTTTCCTAAATAAATAAATCCTTTAATTATCTTTAGTATGGTATGAGTCTCATACACCCCAGTATCATCAAGCATGACAAGAGAAAATAAATACATTTATATATATCACATATATATGTTAAATGTATTTGTAGAAAAGAAATTCTTAATTGAGCTTATATTAGTTAGTATATATATATAAATATATCAAATATATATAATTATATATTAAATTATTAAATCAACACTTGATTTAATAATCCGGCTATATCATATATAACCGACTGATATCAAATCATTGAATCAACATTTGATTCAATAATCCGGTTATATCACATATAACCTATATCACGAGATTAGAATACGGTATCATATACATGTATTGATCTCGGTCCCTGTAACATTTTAAAAAAATAAAATATTATTTTTTGGAATTTTTATAATTAAATAAAAAAATATTGAATATTTTAATAAGGCGGTATAATTAAATACCGATAAATTGGAAAAAATAATTGGAAAATTATGGAAATTACTAAAAGAGGGTGTTTTATGTGAAATATGCAAATTTTAAGTTTTTATGATTGGTTATACACTAATTTAGTGCTAATCGCGATTAAAAATCGCTAATCGCGGATTAAGCGTGTTTTGTGCACATAGCATGCACGAAGTCTTTTTTCACACTTGTGCATTTTCTACCATGTTTTCATTTGGGTTTCCTATTAAATTTTGAAAGAATGACAAGAGAAAAGAAAACAAAAGAAAGGAAATGGATTAAAGAATAGAATAGTGAGAGGTATGGGTGAGAGAGAGTGAGGTGAGGGGGGTCAAACCTTTGTCTTGGCTTTGTTTCATTCACCATCTTCATCATTTTCCTCTCCCTCTTCAGCCCCCAAGGCAGCACCCTCCTCCTCCTCCATTACAACACCCCACTTCATCTCCAAAACAAACTCAAAACACTATTCCCACTTCACAAAAGTTGTACACAAGCTCACAAGCTACACTATTGACAAAGAAAGTTCGCATTTTGGCACTGTAGAGGATTCATGAGTGTCAAATGAGGTAATCCTTTCACAATTAGTGTAGTATTTCATTTGCTTAAGCCTCATTTCATGTTTAAAATCGATTTCGGGTAGTTTTGTGCACTATGGAAAGTTCTAGAGAGGGTTAGAGTTTTATTTGAGTTGTGTTGGTGAACTTGAGCCTTATTGAGGACCTTAGACCCCCTATAGTGATAAAAATCCATACCAAGCCCAACTGAAACCCAAAATACGGAAAAAATAGAACTTTCATGTCGGTTTGTGAACTTTGAGTGTGCAGGGAGATCTGGAATGAACCGGGGAATTTACTAGAAAAGTAAACAATACCAGAGGACTAAAATTGACCCTAGGAACCCCCTGTAGAAAGACGAACCCCACTGGAGCTTGCAGGGCCGGCAAGATCGGTTTTTGATGAGAGAGGGCTTGGCTACTTGGTGAGGGTGTGGGTCCAGGTTTCTTCTGTAAGTCACATATACCCTATATATCACCCTAGTGTTGTTTGCTCACATGGTTTTCACCCTCATCCAAATCTGGGACAAATTTCCTACAATGTAGTATTGTGGCATTGCCACGACTTAAACTTTATATACCAAATCTTGTTTTTTGTGTTAGATTGGTAGCTTACAGGGAATCTGGAGTGACCCTAGACACTTACTGGAAAAACTAGCAAGACCATTACCCTATATTGACTACAAGGAGACTACCCTACAAACATGACACCCCAACTCCCTACCAGGGCTGATGTCGTAGGAATTTTAGGTTAGGGGGCCGGCCACCTTGTGGAGTCAGGGGTCCTGGTTACTTCCATAGCTCATTTATACTTTATACATCACTCCAATATTGTTTTGGAACATTGGTTGCACCTTAATCAAAACGTGGGACTGAATACATGTGTTGCTATTTTGATTCGAATTATGGTTTAGCGTATTTTAAGTCCTAGATTTTTGTATTTGTGCTTTATCTCGATCACGTGACGTTTGTACGTCTATATCGAGTGACACCAGGTTGTTTTGCGAGGGAAAACCATAGGTTTTGATCTATGCGAGTTCCGCGTGTCATTTTGGTTTCGACTTGGTTTTTAATGCGATACGATACGCTATGATGTGTAGGTACCCTTGCGAAGGCTTCGAGATGACAAACAAGCGCGTGGCAACGTCGACATCGGCAAGCAAAGATCAAGGTGAGTAGATTATATCTAGGGGGGAAGTCGGGTGGATGGCGTATAACACCCCCGCAGTTCGATGTATAGTATGCTATATATATACTATATATATATATATATGATTATGTGTTCATGGTTAAATTATGTTTTTAAAAGTGAACTAGTATTGCTTCCTAGTCGCGAACCCTAGAATAGGTTTACACTCACACGCACACATATGCTTACTGTTATACTTGTGCGTATTTGGAAAGAGATATATATATATATACACACACATAGATATAGGACTGTGTATATATATATACTCGTATACCTACACTTCGATGATGAGGATAGTGGATGATATTTGGAGATGAGTCGATGAGATTGGGCATGATGCCATGAGATCGGTGATATGATGTGGTTCGTATTTCGAGATACGACATGATATTTTAGCAGGCCTTTGGACGTGTGTTTTCATACACACACACACACACACACACATATATATATGGTATCAGTTTATACTAGACTTAGATCAGTACCCCTGTTCATGAGATATGATGATAAGGATACTAGATAATTGATGAGATAAATGTGATATTTGGCCCGTACCCAGATTTGGGGATGCCGTACGACGGATTTACATATGAGCTATATATTAATGATTGATCCGCACTCTTGGCTCGAGGATGTCATATTGTATACCGTATCGTACGTGATACTATTGAGGCGGGATCACCGACTATTATATTTATCTTTATATCGACTCAGAGTTAGGTGGTTTCTATACCCTTCGATTCGCTAGTTAGTTAGATCTGTAATTTACTTGTAGATGTTAGACTAGACCCGAGTCATACCTATTTTCAAAGCTAACGAATCATGAGTATTTTAAAGACAGGCTAAGGGATTTTACGGATATTTTCAAAAGACGCATCTTTTCTTAAAAACACCGAAGCCCTTATTTTTCTAAAAACCCCGATTCGTCTTATTTCAAATGGCATAACTGTATGACATTCACATATTGATGTTGATACTTCACTGTTGCGTTATTGTTCGATTTCCGCATTTCTTACTATTTGCATCGCATTGCATGTGTAAATGTGTTTATTGTTATATTAAACCCATGCTGTCCGGACACCAACACCATTATCGATGATGCGTATGTTCCACGTATACCTGCTTGCCGGCTCACACACTTCATCATCGATAATTGCCTTGTCACTACACAGTAGGATTGTTTCATTAGGATATAACATACATATTGTACACTCATACTTGCGTACACATATAGTGTACACCTATACTTGCATACATACGTATTTGCACATACATAGACGATTCTGACTTGATTTTAGAGATTTGGGGAACCGCAAGATATATTTTAAAACTGGAATCATTTGAAAAGAGTGGTTTTCCCCTCGATGTGTGCATACTACTGTTTTATGTTGCATGATATACGGAAATGCTTACATTTCTATCATATGTCGCATACATCATGCTTTATGATTTTACGCATTGAGATATGCTGTTTTCATGAGATTTCTGGATTTGAGAACCGTGGCGATTTCAAAAGAAAGCATGTACTGTTTTAAAAACCCGGTTTCTCTTGATATGATATTTCAGTGCGTCCACCATGTGTTTTCTCGATTCTGAGAGCGATTTGTGAAACCCGAATCGAGGAGGCGGATGAGGCCGATTGCGAGCACATGGTGGACTCGGTATGGTACCCGGGGCGAGAGAGAGATTTCGTGTGGATGGCGATGAGCTTGCCAGAGGGACCACTACCTACCGGTGATAGTATTTGTGCTCGGCGGATATTCGGAGGATACCGACCGCAGTCGAGAGATGATATGGGCCGATCCGGACTGACGGAGCCCGATATATGAGGATTTACATGCCGATGCTGGGCACAGGTTTCATGATGTTTTCGAGTGTCGATGCTGGATACTCCGGTTCCATGATTTTGATGTGTCGCGAGGGACACACGTTGATTTACATCCTCATACTTCCATGCATCTGCTTTATGATATTTACATGCATGATGTTTTGTGTCATTGGGAGACACGTGGACGAGATCCACATAGATAGAGACATTGATTCGATAGTTGGATGATATACACATACTCATAGACTTCAGGATATAGTTTACACTGACTACATTGATTATACCTCATATTATGATATGTTGCTACCTGAGGCACTGACACAAGCACTTAGTATTACACTGATGTATAGATGTTTACCTTTGCCACCTTATCATGCTTCAGACTTGTTCATATTGAGGATATATTATTACTGATCGTATTGACCTAGGATTGAGTCATACATACGATTTCTACTCTGTGATGTTTTCTATTCACTAGTTGGCAACTCACCTCCATTGTGCCATAGTTCTTGCAGGTTTTGCCGTACAAGTTTCATTGCGGCTTTTCTGGCACACTGCTTCCCTTCTGGGTGATTGCTTTGGTAGGTGGGTTCACTCGTATCGTGACCACCATTGTACTTATTTATTTTCAGTTGTATCAAGTAAATTCTATCAACCAGACTTGTATATTTATTTCAGACTTAGAAAACCAGTTGTGTATTATTTCAACCATAGAGTCGCGCATTGTAGTATTATGGTTTTCTTGATGATTTTGAGTTTTCTTTTGAGTTTTCATCCTCGCCTTTCGGCGTTGTATATTATATTGCTTGCGTGGTTGTGACCGTCGATTGACGAAGAGCTAGCTCCCGCTTGGGGATGCTTTTTTCCATTGTGCATATATTTATTGATGTTGTACCCCGTTCAGGGCCAGTATTTACAAAGGAAACTCTGCCGAAATTTTCAGAAAAGACTTGAGGATTTAAAAATGCATATTCAGCTTACTTATTTAAAAACCTTGTTTTTAAAACATGTTTTCTTCACTTCTTTAAAACTAGTTTTCCTTCATTTATTATTTAAAATGGTTTTAGATTTCTGGGCTTTTGGCTTACTTGAATTAGATGAGTTCCTATAGACTTCATATGATTCAAGGGCCAGTCACGTGCTATTTCGGGTCGTGATAGTCCCCCACATATCAGATATATGCCCTATTTCGTTTCTCTTAAGCCAGGAAAGCTCTGTGTAGGACTCTAATGACTCGTCAATAAGTCGGCGGTAGGTAATGATCAAATCAGTTACCCACAAGCCGTCAGTGGTACTAGCTGGACGTAAGGGCTACCCGGGTATTGAGCGATAAGAAGATCAGCAAGAAAGATTGTCTAAACTCCTGCAAAGCCTATCAGTAACGCTAACGTACAGTCCGGTCTCTTCGCCTGATATGTCGCATATCTAGTCAGGGGGTGGTATACATCAGACCCCAATAACTTGATAAGTCATGCCGATGTGAGGCTTATAACGGGTTGAGAAACTGCTGATAACACTTACTTATAAATCTCAGTATCAGCCCTGGCCAGGGACTTCCAGTTATGGCCAATCGAGCACAGTGTAATATCAACACCCAATACCAGAAGAGACGAAACCCCTCCTATCTCTCATTGCCTCCGTATGACTCGGGACTGTACCGAAAAACCACCGTTATGCATGATCTCTTAAATGTGGTAAGGTGGAAATCAAAGCACAGTGGGAATCATACAAGACTCTATGACGATCTCGGGTGTACCGACTAACCTGTACGAGTGTCACCAGATAACTGCTATCTGACGACAGGTATAATACCATGTAGGAGTTCTTGGCGAGTCCTGTTCAGTGTACGCATTCTCCAATAAGTACCTATGCACATTTTTTGATGTCAAACACTAATGGTTGTTGGATCAACCATCGCCCCATACAGGATCAAGAATCGTACACACTAGTCTACTCTAGAATATCGATGCCCCGTCTCGATACTCCCTCGACTTGGAACAATTAAAGGATGTACTTGTAGACTACCCTGGCCCCACTAGTATGATCTCTATCATAGTACTGGTAGTCAAGTCCACATCCTAAGGGCATTATCAACATGTAACAGAGAGACAGTATAAAGATACATGTTAAGATAAAGGGTAACCGGATAGCATTTTATCATGTCGAGCAAGAAAGTCCTCTCTATATATGTCCAAGCATCCACTATAATATATAATCATGTACAATAATGGGCTCTAGGGAATACATAAAACTAACAATCTCTCAGTTGCACTAAGGCCAGTTGTTGTAGTATCTCATACCCAACATCCCTTAATGTCTCTCTAGGGAAAGGCCTTCGTAGGTGGATCCGCCGTGTTATTCTTCCTGTCAACTCTCCTGACCTCGATCTCCCGGAGATCAACCAACTCCTTGATCAAGTGATACTGTAAGTCCACGGCGGCGCCCCTGCCGTCAATACGACGCCGGAAATACGGAAACGAAAAACTTTGCAAACTAGCAAACCGGCACCACCACGCACTTTTAACCCGGATCGGGCCATTAACCTAGCTACTGGCAAAGTAAAAGATGGGTAGAGAAGTATACCAAGCGATCCGTGTCCTTCGGTCTTCATCTCCACTCCGATCTCCCGCGGAATCTCCGTCCGTCACCTCCTCGTCGGAAAGGGCACCACGTAGCCAAATACTTTTATAGGCTCCCACCTTTAGACCGAGGCAACTCGGGCGCAAAGTTGGCTAGCCGACGCGTCCAAGGTTTGCTAAAGACTAGTGTAGAAAAGCTTTGTCTCTTGAGGGTTATAGAAGTTGCCATGGATGGAGGAAGTGAAGAATGAACTTTGGAGAGATTTTATGGCAAGTAGAGAAGTAGAGGAAAAATGAGATAATGAAAATTTCCTCACTAAAAAAATGAAACCTCTCTCATCCTCTCACTAGAATGTGCCCCCCCATAATGAGAATGGAATATTACAAGAGGAGAAAAAGAAAAGATAATGCTAAATTAAAGTCACACCATTTCTAATCCAAATCAACTCCTCATCTAATCTCATAAATTCAAGGAAAAAGACTAGAAAAGAATCTCATGATGAGGAAGCCAGATAATGCAATAAAACCCCTCCATAAAAAGTAATTTGCACAATTGCAAATTACCCCCCTCCATCGAAAAGTCCGGCCGCGAAGGAACAAAGGAAAACCGGCCGGAACGGAATGCAAACTGGCAACTTCAGAAAACTGTTCCACTAATAAATTACAGGAAAACCCCGCTACTGCATATACATGCCCGCATTTGTATTCCTACTGAACACAAATGCAAAGAGACAATATCTACACTATCTAATCTAGGATACGGCTTAAGCCAAAACAGGCTAGTAAAAACCGTCCGATCACGATCCGTGCAATACCGCACGTATCTGATCGAACCCTGCCATATCTCCATACGGCCACTACAGCGTTTCGCCCAAAACTTGAGTAACTGTGTGTGTGGTGGACTCTAAAGACTCGTCAATACTATGGCTGTGGATTTAACCACTAGAACGTCAGAGGTATTAGCCTTACGTGACGGGCTACCAGCTATTGACCAAAAGGGACGTCGATGAGCGAACTCGTCCTGATACCCTACTGAGCCTGTCAGTGACAATATCCGTACAGTCCGGTCCGTTCGTCTATGAGCATCGCATGGCGGGCCTAGGGGGTTGGTAAAAGTCAGACCCCCAAAAGCGATACAAGTCGTGTCGGAGTGTAGCCCAGAACACCCTGAGATACTACTGGAATACCTACCAGTAATTCTCCTGCTTTGGCCAAGGACTTTTCATGTGCTGGCTCTCCTAGACACAGCGCGACCTCACCCCCAATACCAGGAGAGACGAACCTCTGCAGATCTGCTCACTGCCTCCATGTGGCTCGGGACTGTACCTAACCAAAACCTGTTTGCACGTCTCCTTTGAGCGTGGTAGGGTAGTAATCAAAGCACAGTAGAAACTCACACGTGATAAATGACGATCTCTGGTCGATGAACTAAACTGTACACATGTCACCAAGGAACAGCTATCTGACGTCAGGTATAATACCAACTAGCAGGTTCCCGGCGATTCCTGTCCGGTGTACTCATAACCCAATGAGCACCTGTAAACATCTAAGGTGAACCAACTGACACCAGTGGCTTGTGAGACCGGCCACCGCCCCTCGTCGGGGTCTCGACTGTATACACTAGTCTACTCTGGAGAATCGATGCCCTGTCTCGAAACTCCCACGACTAGGGACCTTTTAAGGATTTGCTTATAGACCCCAGCTCCCACGTATATGATCGCCCTCATACTGCTGGTAGTCAAGCAAGAATCCTAGGGGCTCTATCAACGTGCAATAGTGACCTGTAAGGTCACCAAAAGCAGTACACGATGATAAAGGTAAACCAGATAGTATACTATCATCTTGAGTAAGACTGTCCTACTGGGACAGGTCCTCCCTCAATCATTGCAATCACGTGCCTGTGATCCAATAATTGACTCTGAGGGCACTATCTCCAACAATCTCCCACTTGCACTCAAGGCTAATTATTGCGATGTCGCATACTCACAGCCCGTGTGATTCCTCTACTAGTCAGTCTCACAAAGCTCGTTTGCGAAACTATTGCGTTCGAGGAATAGCCTCAGTGAGTGGATCCGCTCTGATGTTCCTTTCTATGTCTCTCTTTATCTCAAGTTCGCGGAGAAAGACATCTCCCGAAATGAGCAATACCTGTCTTAGAATGTGTCTGGATTTCTGATGGGACCTAGTTCATAAATGAACTCCAAATCCAAACTTCTTAGACTGTATCGTCAACTGAACTTAATCAGTATCCTGCACCATGCCTTCCCTCAGTATCCACCTGGACCATCTGTCTAAAATACTGCCCCTCGTCAGAGGGAAAACTATAACTCTGACAGCCACTCTGCCATCCAGGTCACCTTGGAAGCATGGAATGATAATTGTCTTCCGAAGGAGAATGCTGTTATCATATCCCTAGAACATCAACTTATGTTCTAAAACTGCGTCCGACTGTTTCTCCTGGATTGGATGAATATTAACTTATTGCACCTACTGCAAAAACAACATCTGGTGTGGTACTTGACATCTTATGATTGACTCAATTCCCTAAGCAAGTGATCTGCCAATCATCAGCATCCCTCTCCCCTTTAGTTTGTAAGACACCTTTAGAGAGGGTGACTCCATTACCTGCAGGTACACCACCATGCCAGGAGTCGTCCATTCTAAATACTCATAGAATGCTGTCTAAGTACCGAGATTTGGAAACCACCCAAATTTATATCTAAAACTATAGATCTAGTGACCAGAATGTCTGATATAATGTCCAAGTCCTATGTGGAGAAACTACTGTGTGACGACCAAAGTAGAACCGATCGTAGTATAGGAATTTCAGTTCCTACTCTGTGTATGTCATCAAATACCAGGACATCACACCCTACTACCTTCTTAATAGATCCATCCCCTATTCTGATGAAGTCAAACCTATGACTGTCACATCAGAAATAGATGATCTATTTCCGCTATATCTGCTTTAGTCCATAAATAGACATAAGCCACTTATCCACCATGCTTCCGCTGCTCCCACTGACCACGATAACCCTCTGGCTGAGTCATATACACGTGTACTTCTAAAGCTAGTTTAGAACGACGCTATACTCATCCTCCTGCCGGGTCTCACAGTCTGGAGCAACAGCAATGGTATGTCTGGGTAAACAAGAACCTCCCTGCCACCGTCCTTGAGCATACCGAAGTACCTCTCGAGTGCCTGAGGTTACCCACCATATCTGCAGAATGGCTAATGGAATGTCAAACCAGATTGAATCTTTAGGTTCTTATCAAATCTTCAGTAATCGTTTGCGGTTCTGGAATCACTTCCAGTTCTACCATACTCCCACTACTGTTTTCTGAAAAAATCCATTTTTAATAAAATTGTGGCGAGTCAAGAACAATATCACTATTGATCTTCCAGATGGTAGAAAGTCAACCCTCGTCATAGCCCGGGTCAACCCACAAACAGCCATTACAGAAACGTGCCTTGATTTATCCAGAGTCTGGTTTTAAGCATAAGCTGGACAACTCCCCGTACCTTAACAATGTCAAGATATGAACTGTTCTATATCTAGTATAGAAACAGAGACACTGATTTAATTGAACCAGATTCAAATCATGCAGCTGTCTCCAGTGCATGTCAACTAAATGGAAGGAGGCCGATCAGCGTTACTCAACTTAGGAATGCTTCCAATTATGAATAACCTGAAAGAGAAGCAAGATCTCTTAATCATTACTATCAACTGAATACCATTCACAAGTATCTACATCTTCGATCACCTTGAAGAATGCCGATACTTATAATACTTGGTTCTCTACTTTATCCATATATCTATAACTTCTCAAAACTTGGACCCTGTGTTTCTCCGAAACACCTGTCTAAGAACTAGAGAAGTCATAAGTAAACCGAATATAGTACGAGGACTAACCCCTCTGTCCTAATGGACACTGGATAATATACAATACTCTGTATAAGTCCCCTAAGTCTAGTGACTCATTCACTTTGTGTCGTAGGTTGAAAATTGTACTTATGGTTAAGAAGAATTACACCACTGTTCAATGCTCCTTACCTAACCATCCACTGATGTAGGTAAATGTCAGAGACATAATTTCAAAAAGGTATGTCTCACTCTATAAAAATAGACGTACAGATATATCAATTTGAAATTGGTGCACAACAGCGGATATTCAAAACCAAATATTTGCCGACCGGCAAACAACCAAGGTGACTTCCTCAAATATCACCAATTACAACGAATTCCGATATAATGAGGACGATCACCTAATTCCCAATAACTCACTCCCACTCATCATCTGTAAAACCATATAGATGTGAAAATCATACCTGGTAAATACATACCCAGGAGTAAGTGTCTAATCGGGAAATCAGTTTTCTTTTAACAGTACACAGTGAAACCGAAATATTGAAATGTATCGTAAGGGTATCCTTGTATTCATAGTAATGCCTCTTCCATTATCCAGATTCACAACTATAACCGTATAATTCTTTGCCACATCTCCAAATCCCTTTATATGTCTTTAGTCATTACCTTCCGTACACCCCTTTAGGCCAAATGGTTTTCTTCCTTCCCTACCGTTCGGCACCAGCCTATGGTTTGGAAGAAGACTATCGAAAAAGCATAATGGGTGTAATGTCCTAATCCTAGGAGCACTCGCAATGCGAGAGAAGGTGAAGATAAAAGACAATCGAATAAACCTTATTCCTATTTCTCCTGAACCAGGATCCATCCCCGAACTGGAACAAGTTCCTTTCGAGTTCGTATATAACCATACGATGGATTATCCAATAAACATGGGATCTTCGTAGTGATACGGATTGTCCTGGAGAAATACAAAGGTGATTTTGGATTGGCGAAGAAATATTTGGTTTGGTCGTGAATAGCAGTCGCAATTTACTTTGCACTCTTACTAATCCCTTTCTTTGTCTTTACATAATACCTTCTGTACACCACCGTTAGGCCAATTGGTTTTCTTCATTCCCCACCGTTCGGCACCAGCCTAAGGTTTGGAAGAAGACTATCCAATTTGCGTAATAGGTGTACTATCTCCTAAACCAAGGAGTACTCGCAACTTGAGAGAAGGTAAAAGGTAAAGACAACTGAATAGTCCTATTCGTTTTCTCCAGAACCGGAAACCATCCTCGAATAAATTCCTTCGAGTTCGTATATAAACATACGATGGTTTTGTCCTATGGAAGTGGACATTCGTAGTAATACGTGGTGTCCTGGAGAAAAGGGTAAAAGTAGAAGTGGCAATGAGGTTTGCAACTCTGACAATCCAAAAGCCAGTGTTAAGAAGGTTCGGTCAACTTGGTCACTGAGTTATAGTCTAGGGTCGGGTCAATGGTCGCTGCCAAAAAGAGAGAGAAAAGAAACACTCAGCGTGCACTCTAACCTAGATCAGAATGGTTATCACTTTATCTAATCTGGAAACCTCCCACTGTAACCTCAAATTCTTCTCCAAACCCGAAAGAAGAATTAGTCGGGATCACTCGAGGAGTAAACCAACTCATCAGTGGGAATCGGGATCCAACTATCATCGCATTATAACGTGACGGAATCCGCTCACGTTATCGCACTCCAGAAGATATGCGCATATCTGGCAAGTTTCAGTTTCTTTAGAAACTCCCGATGTGGATTTTTGCCCCATGCTCTTATGACCTTGGCGTGAGGTCAAAATATCATAAGTCACATGTCAGGTTCTACCCGTCATTGACCCGGTTAATTTGAACCCACCCGTACATACCCTTGACGTAAGCCAAAATAGTAGTACTACTGTCCCAAACCAACGCATCTATCTATGCAACAGATAAATACCCGGCAGCTACCAATCACTATGCCTTGTCGTGAGGCCAAAATACATAGCTTGAATACTACCGAATATTTAACTGAAATGACGCAGGGCTACGAATGGTTTCTGGCAAAAACCTTTAACGTAATGAACTTGATATCGTTGAAAGAACCGGATAGCTTTATAAAAATATAGTGGCGAAAACCTTTGCTAAAGAGGTCACTCCTGGTGAAGGGATCTCGGCTCTTTCCCCGTAGAATGAGGTGCAGGATATTCCAACTGAATACCACGATGCAAAGCAAAAGTAATCGGCTACAGTGAAGTTATTGCCCTGACGCAAACTTCTGTCCAAGGGGTGACTCCCGGTGAAGGGATCTCGGCCCTTGCCTCGTCGACTGGGGAGCAGGATATTACAACTGAATACCACTGTGCAAAACAAAAGTGAACGTCCTTACAATAACAACTTTTTGAAAAAGTGTTCCAACAACATCAGAATAGGTTTGTTTAACTTGCATTGATCCGAATCAATGCAGTCCCATCAATTGATCACACCACAAAAGAACGAAAATAATGATGTACGTATATGCCATCCGCATTCGCTACTGGGTCCCGTCATCACCCGTTAGGTTACTTAACTAAAGACAGAGCGGGGACTGGACTAGCGCGGATGCAAAACATATACAACATCTACTAGTATATATATAATATATAATTTTCACTCAAGGTGTGATAAAATGCAACATCACAGAAATGTAATCAGCATCACAGAACAATACAGATATATGGGATCCCCGGGTTTCACAAAGCCGCTACTGAAACCCTTCGTTCCCGTGGTCGTGTGGATAGCCTCTGCAATGAAAATCCTAGACCCCTACGGGCGCGGTAAGTTACCCGTCAAAACCTGAAGCGAGGCAGCCCCCTTCAGCAACGTGAATGGACCACCCAGCACTTCACGGAATCTGGTAACTTGGGCACCCCTCCTTGGGTCAACCTGTACCCCCTACGAGTGTGGCGAATAGCCCGCCAATTCTAGAGTGAAGCCCCCTCTGTCTCAATGCCATGAGATGCGGGCCCGTTGCCCTCTAAAACCCGGCTATCCGTGCACCCCTCCGCGGGGTAATCCTAGTACAGAAAGTAAAATATGAATACAACGGGTACATCGACCTCGACCGGTCGTGCCCCAAAAGAATAATACAAACAGGCAGTGACGGCAGTCCACATGTCTGATGCTCGCCCCGCAATATCAAATGTACATATAAAACAAAACTATACTACTATTGCATCCAGGCTATCCGTCTAACCGATTTACCGATCAAATGACATTCACGGTCGCAGATATAATGTAAATACTGTGAACTAGCATGTTTAAAATATCCGATCGATCAAATTTATCGAAGTGGGCCCCAAGCATCACTGTAGCACTCACAGAAAATCTGGGCCCAAAAAGAATATCCCAAAACCCATATTGCCAATTCAAAACCCTACTGGAAAAATTTTGTGCAATGAAGACACTTTCCCACCGCGGAACCGCGGCCAAACCAGGGGTTTGGCCGTATTTCCGCGGTCGTACTAAAGGGTCACTGCATCAAATTTTACCAGAATTCTTAGAATTTCCTGCTTGTGTTTCTGCAATGACCTGAAAAATTTTTGGAGCTGAAATAATTTCGACGAGAACACATGTGCACACGAAATAAGGTTTTTAGGATTTTGTTCGATCGAGTCTTTAAACATACTAGAGCAAGCTAGGCAAGGTTAACTGCGTGGCTCTGATACCAGTGTAAGTCTGCGGCGGCGGCCCGGCCGTCAATCCGACGCCGGAAATGCGGAAACGAAAAACTTTGCAAACTAGCAAACCGGGACCACCGCGCACTTTTACCCCGGATCGGGCCATTAACCTAGCTACTGGCAAACTAAAAGATGGGTAGAGAAGTATACCAAGCGATCCGTGTCCTTCGGTCTTCATCTCCACTCCGATCTCCCTCGGAATCTTCGTCCGTCACCTCCTCGTCGGAAAGGGCACCACGTAGCCAAATACTTTTACGGGCTCCCACCTCTGGACCGAGGCAACTCGGGCGTGAAGTTGGCTAGCCGATGCGTCCAAGGTTTGATGTAGACTAGTGTAGAAAAGCTTTGACTCTTAAGGGTTATAGAAGTTGCCATGGATGGAGGAAGTGAAGAATGAACTTTGGAGAGATTTTGTGGCAAGTAGAGAAGTAGAGGAAAAATGAGATAATGAAAATTTCCTCACTCAAAAAATGAATCCTCTCTCATCCTCTCACTAGAATGTGGCCGGCCCCCCCATAATGAGAATGGAATATTACAAGAGGAGAAAAAGAAAAGATAATGCTAAATTAAAGTCACCCCATTTCTAATCCAAATCAACTCCTCATCTAATCTCATAAATGCAAGGAAAAAGACTAGAAAAGAATCTCATGATGAGGAAGCCACATAATGCAATAAAAACCCTCCATAAAAAGTAATTTGCACAATTGCAAATTACTCCCCTCCTTCGAAAAGTCCGGTCGCGAAGGAACAAAGGAAAACCGGCCGGAACGGAATGCAAACTGGCAACTTCAGAAAACTGTTCGCGTAATAAATTACAGGAAAACCCCGCTACTGCATATACATGCCCGCATTTGTATTCCCACTGAACACAAATGCAAAGAGACAATATCTACACTATCTAATACTAGGATTCGGCTTAAGCCGTAGCCGGGTAGTAAAAACCGTCCGATCACGATCCGTGTAATACCGTACGTATCTGATCGAACCCTGCCATATCTCCATACGGCCTCTACAGCGTTTCGCCCGAAACTTTAGTAACTATGTGTGTGGTGGACTCTAAAGACTCATCAATACTATGGCTGTGGATTTAACCACAAGCACGTCAGAGGTATTAGCCATACATGACGGGCTACCAGCTATTGACCAAAAGGGACGTCGATGAGCGAACTCGTCCTGACACCCTACTGAGCCTGTGAGTGACAATATCCGTACAGTCTGGTCCATTCGTCTATGAGCATCGCATGGCGGGCCTTAGGGGTTGGTAAAAGTCAGACCCCCAAAAGCGGTACAAGTCGTGTCGGAGTGTAGCCTAGAACACCCTGAGATACTACTGGAATACCTACCAGTAAATCTCCTGCCTTGGCCAAGGACTTCTCATGTACTGGCTTTCCTAGACACAGCGCGACCTCACCCCCAATACCGGGAGAGACGAACCCCTGCAGATCCGCTCACTGCCTCCATGTGGCTCGGGACTGTATCCAACTAAAACCTGTTTGCACGTCCCCTTTGAGCGTGGTAGGGTAGTAATCAATGCACAGTGGGAACTCACATGAGAGAAATGACGATCTCAGGTCGATGAACTAACCTGTACACATGTCACCAGGGAACTGCTATCTGACGTCAGGTATAATACCAACTAGCAGGTTCTCGGCGAGTCCTGTCCGGTGTACTCAAAACCCAATGAGCACCTGTATACATCTTAGGTGAACCAACTGACACCAGTGGCTTGTGAGACCGGCCACCGCCCCTCGTCGGGGTCTCGACTGTATACACTAGTCTACTCTAGAGAATCGATGCCCTGTCTCGAAACTCCCACGACTAGTGACCTTTTAAGGATGTGCTTATAGACCCCAGCTCCAACGTATATCACCGCCTTCATACTGCTGGTAGTCAAGCAAGAATCCTAGGGGCTCTATCAATGTGCAATAGTGACCTGTAAGGTCACCTAAAGCACTACACGATGATAAAGGTAAACCAGATAGCATACTGTCATCTTCAGTAAGACTGTCCTACTGGGACAGGTCCTCCCTCAATCATTGCAATCACGTGCCTGTGATCCAATAATTGACTCTGAGGGCACTATCTCCAACAGATACTGCCTAAGAATATATCTGGATCACTGATACGACCGGGGTTCCTAGGCCAAAGTCACAACTCCATAGTCACCCCAACGGTAGGAACCTCACCAAGATCATCTCATGAACATCTTTATCCAGACAGCCTTTTTGGTAGTATCGTTGGTAGCAATGTATTCAGCCTTTATCGTCGAGTCTGCCACAATATTTAGCTAGGAACTCTTTCAAAATATTGTCCCTCCACTGAGGGTAAAGGCAAAACCCGCGACTGTCTTACAGTCGACCTTATCACTCTGGAAGCTTGAATTGTTAAAGGACTATATCTGGAGTTCACCGTTACCAAACATTAAGAACATTTATTTAGTCCTTCTCAAGTACTTAAGAATGTTCTTCACAGCTATCCAGCGTTTCTTCCTAGGATTTGATTGACACTTACTCACTACACCTAGTGAGTATGATACATCCACTTAGATCTATCTCTATAGATCTTAATCACTATATGTAGGAGGCATCATCCAGATCCTCCATGGTGAACCATTGTGATAAGAGAAGCTTGACCGAGTGTAGCATAGGAACACCATTTCTTATCAATTGTATGTCATCTACGTATAATACGAGGAAGACAACCTTACTCTCTACAACCTTATTGTATATACAAGGTTCATCTACCTTTTTTATGAAGTCAAACTCTTTGACTGCCACATCAAAATAGATGTTCTAACTCCGCGATGCCTGCTTTAATCTATAAATTGATTTAAGCAACTTGCACACCTTTCCGCTGCTCCCACTGTCTACGAAGCCCTCTGCCAGTGTCATGGACACGCTCTCTTCTAAATCACCATTTAGAGAAGCGGTCTTGACATCAATCTGCCAGATTTCATAGTCGTGATATGCAGCAATGGTAAGTAGGATCCTAATGGACTTAAGCATAGCCACTGGAGAAAAGGTTTCATCATAATCCACACCTGGTTATTGACGAAAACTATTTACTACAAGTCTAGCTTTGAAAGTCCCAACTTTTCCACCCACACCAAGAATCTTCTCAAGATCCACTTGCTCCCGAAGGGTTTTACCCTTTCTGCTGCAACATCTAAAGTCATACTTCGTTGGTGTATATGGATTCCATCTCAGATCGCATAGCATCCAGCCATTTCACAGAGTCTCTACTCCTGATGGCCTGCTCGAAACTAGTTGGGTCATCATATTCTATGATGCAATCCTCCCTCCCACTGTCATTGAGAAGACCATAGTATCTCTCAGGCAGATGAAGAACCCTACTATATCGGCGGAGAGCCTGAGGTTCGTCGGGACTATTGAATCCTCTAGTTCCATAAAATCATCAGTTGTAGTTTGTATAAATGGAACTTTTTCCGGTTCTACGACATGACCACTAATTTCCTTAACAAGAAATTCCTTTTCTAAAAAGGTGTCATGCAGAGAAACAAAACACCTTTTATTTCTCGGTGTGGTAGAAGATTGTAACACTTTGAAATTTTCGTTTGATTGTTTTGGTGATAATGGTAGTCATGCATGTTTTTATATTTGTGTGTTCATAGGATTTATAGTAGTGTTAGCATATTGGAAATTTTCCTTTGTAGTGTGCACCTAGCATACTTTGACATTTTGTGACTTGTTAACCATTCTTGTGCATGGTTGCAAACTCTTTTCCCCCACCATTTAATCCTTTTCTAAACCCTTTTCATAATTCAAAATTCTATTAAACAATGAGGCATGGGGGGGTAGGTAAAAACTTGACTTTTGACCATTTCTTTCCCTCTCTTCTCTCTCTCTTTCCCCACTCCAGAATTCTGGAGAATTCCAGCAGCAAACCCTTCCATTTTCTTCATCTTTTCTTCTCCTCTTCATGTCTCTTTGATCTCTACACTTTTCCTTCACAAAAACAACATTTTTTCATCACTAAACCTTAAGAAAAGTGAGCTTTTTAGGGTGTTTAAGGCAAATCTGCACACTAGAGGGGAAAGCTGGAAGTTTTGGTGTTCTACAAGGTGCTTAAAAGGTATTAACTCATATTAGCACCTCTTTTCCTTAGACTTGTTGTATCCTCTAGTAAAAATCTCATTTTTGTGCGTTTTTAGCGATATTAAGGGATATTTGGGATTCACATGTTAGATTGGTGTTCTCATGGTTTAGTTAGCTCCTTTAGGTGTTATTAGAGCTACTTTAACTAGGGTTTGTTTCAGGTTGCACAAAAATACCCTAAAGTTCCATTTTTAGTGCAAAGTGTGGATTTTAACTAGAATTTGGGCACTGTAGGATCTGCTGTTACCCGAGACTTTTCAGTTTAAATCTAGATATTACTGTAGCATGTATGGGGGGTATAGAGTGCACACACCCAACCTGGGAGCCCAATTCCCATTTGGGGCCGCCAATTTTTGCATTCTGGCCGCAAATAGCGGCCAGATAGGGGAGCCAA
Source organism: Agapanthus africanus (assembly GCA_030015575.1). Taxonomy (NCBI): domain Eukaryota; kingdom Viridiplantae; phylum Streptophyta; class Magnoliopsida; order Asparagales; family Amaryllidaceae; genus Agapanthus; species Agapanthus africanus. The sequence goes on from CM057341.1 coordinate 621,337,054, forward strand.
GGGTTGGGGTTTGGGGTGTGGGTGTATGCTGCTATTTGGGTTGTTATGGTATATATAGTTTTGCAATTATTTTCCTGTATCAAAATCTGGGGTAGAATACCTATTTTTCCGTATTTTCAACCTTTCGCGACACGCGTGATACGTGTGTGTGGGTTTTGGGTTTCTGCATATCGCGACGCGTCGGAGTGATTTCAGACACGTAACCACTTGTTTTAGCGTATCGCGCACACGCGCGCTTGGTTCGCGACACGAGTTACTGGTTCGGCTTAAATGTCGCGTCTCTGTGATTTCAAGCTTACGTGTGATATATTGTGTAATTATAGGTTCGCAGGCGAGTACAGCGGACGCCGCGCAGGAGGGGAAACAGGTTGTTGGCTATACCTAGTGGAAGGCTACGGTGAGTAGATTTCACATCTACGAGGATATCGCCAGCATGGCGTTCTACGTCAGGGCTGATAGGACCTTATAGTGTTCCTTATATATATTGCATGTTCATGGTTACTATATTGTACGTATTGCATTCCCTACTATACAGATATAAATTAGAATTGATAGAACACCGCACCATTACTAACGGTCCATGTGCACGAGCACCATCCTGTATGTTACACACACACCGTTAGTAATTGCCATGACACGTAGGAATCATATATCACACCGGATCATTGCATTGTAGCTCATCTATATGTGACATGACTAGATATTCATACTTGATGCCTATATCACACCGGATCATTGCATTGTATCTCATCTATATGTGACATGACTAGATATTCATACTTGATGCCTATATCACACCGGATCATTGCATTGTATCTCATCTATATGTGACATGACTAGATATTCATACTTGATGCCTATATCATATCGGATCATTGCATTGTATCTCATCTATATGTGACATGACTAGATATTCATACTTGATGCCTATATCATACCGGATCATTGCATTGTAGCTCATTATATGTGACATGACTTGATATTCATACCTGCTACACATATCACATCGGATCATTGCATTGTAGCTCATTATATGTGACATGACTTGATATTCATACCTGCTACACATATCACATCGGATCATTGCATTGTAGCTCATTATATGTGACATGACTTGATATTCATACATGCTACACATATCACCTCGGATCATTGCATTGTAACTCATTATATGTGACATGATTGATATTCATACCTGATGCACATATCACATCGGGTTATTATCTTGTAGCTTATCTATATGTAACTTGACTGGATATTTACATTTTGACGCACATATCATATCGGATCACTGGCTTGTATTTTGTGTGGATTATATGTGATTTCTGGATTTGGGAACCGTGGCCATTTCAAATGTGAAATCATTTAAAAACCCGGTTCCCTTGATATGATATTTCGGTGCGTCCACCATGTGTTTTCTCGGTGCTAGAGTGATATATGGAAACCCGAATCGAGGAGGCGGTTGAGGCCGATTACGGGTACATGGTGGACCCGGTATGGTACCCCGGGGCGAGAACGGTTTCGCTGTGCAGTAGACGGTGAGCCTGGCAGAGGGACCACTACCTACCGGTGATTGGTTGGACCTGACAGTTATCCGTAGGGTACTGATCAGAGTCTATAGATGGATGCGGGGTGATCCGTACTGCTGGGGCCGAGGGCCGATACCGCAGACGGAGCCCGTGGGCTGACCCGGACTGACGGGGCCCGATGGATGAGGATTTGCGTGTCGATGCTGGACATGAGTATTTATGATATTTGGGTGCCGATGTTGGGCACTCGGGACTCTCAGAGATGTACAGGATTCGAGGGCCGATGAGGGTGCCGGCGCCTGAGCTATTTGGGAGATCTGGGTGCATTGATGGACACCGATATATATATATTCCACGTCGACATTCCGTGTAGATACTATATTTCCCCTGCTCAGCATTTATTATTGTATCTCATCCTGTAGTTACATTACCTGATAGAGCATTTGCTACCTCATCATGTAGTTACAGTACCTGATAGAGCATTTGCTACCTCATCACGTAGTTACATTACCTGATAGAGCATTTGCTGCCTCATCATGTAGTTACAGTACCTGATAGAGCATTTGCTGCCTCATCATGTAGTTACAGTACCTGATAGAGCATTTGCTACCTCATCACGTAGTTACATTACCTGATAGAGCATTTGCTGCCTCATCATGTAGTTACAGTACCTGATAGAGCATTTGCTACCTCATCATGTAGTTACATTACCAGATAGAGCACTTGCATGATTATTGCACAAAATGCTTATCACATATTGATATCATCTGTTGGCATATGATAGAGTAGCATAGTACGTGCATGCTCGCGATTACCTTTATATGTTATCTCTATTCACGAGTTGGCAACTCACCCCCGTTGTGCCACAGTGTTTGCAGGTTGCCCTTCGGAGTAGTCGCGGCAGGCTGCTTTGCATCTTTTGGCACAGATACCCCCACAGTTGGTGTACTAGCTCTTTTGCTGATAGGTGGGTTTTGTGCGGTATCTGTTTATCTTTCAGTATGTACATTGTTGTATCTAGTATCCTCCATCTACCATGTATGTATTTGACTTAGAGACAGTGTGAGGACGATGTTGTATTTTACTCGTATTCTGGTGTCGAGCTCGTTGTAAGCCGACTGTACTTGCAGTTTATTCTATCTGTGATGTTCCCACTTGTGGATCTTGATCTTCGCTACGGCGTCGTATATTACTATCTTGGTGATTGTTTACTTAGATTTCTTATCATGTTAGTAAATGCTTTCCTTTCAAAACTTATAACACTCTATACTTTCACTGGTTTGATTTCTGGGTTTTCGGTTCACTTAGTCACGTTACGCCTGTAGACGTTACGTGGTTAAGTGCCGGTCACGGGCCAAACTTCGGGTCGTGACAAAGTTGGTATCAGAGCGTAGGTTTTACCTTTCGGAGTGTAGGATGACCCTGGTATGATGGAGTAGGTAGCTGCGGCAGGGTAGCGTAGCGTGTGTATGTTCCGCGGCATACTCACGACACGGTACTTCGCCTACGCGACCTTAGGACTTGTTGATTTAAATTCCTCCTTGAATATATACATTCTTGCGATTCGATTTCCGTATCCTTATCGAATCCTGTTGTTTCTGATAGCCAATATGCCGCCAAGGACTACGAGGGCGCAGAGAGCGGCCGTGACGGCCGAGGTTCGAGTTGATTCATCTGAGACAAGGACTAATCCGAGTAGTACTCCTGTTGCACCAGGACAGATTGTTTCCCCTACGGCAGCTCAGATCGCTAGACTAGTGGTAGAGATGCAGGGCCTATGCCAGGCGATGAGCTCATTGGTAGAGGTCGTTCGAGCGCAGCGACAGATGGTTGCCACCCCTGTTACCCAGTTGTTCCTTGCGATCATCATGCGGTATTCCGTCCCCTACATAGCACCGGTGGAGGCAGCTCCCGTTTACGAGACACGTCTTCCAGAGACTGTGAGAATTCCGGAACAGTTGAGGAATCATACTGGTATACCAGCCCAGAGCAGAGGCTTAGGACGAGGACAGTCGTTTGGCTTCCATCCCCAGGCAGGACAGCATTCAGTGCGTAGGTGTTTACGATGCGGAAGCCTTCAGCACCTCATCAGGCAGTGTTTCTTCACAGCACGTCAGGGTCGTGTTCTGAGACGTCGGGGACGCGGAGGGTTTGCACAGAGGGGTCAGGCTAGTAGAGGAGGAGTTCGGTCAGTCGCAAATGAAGGGCAGGAACAAGTTTTTGCTTCGACTCATCGGGACGTGCGGGTATCCGATGCTGTGGTTTCAGGTACTCTTTCAGTTTGTCCTTTGTTGCACACGTATTGTTTGATCCGGATCCTTGTGCTCATATGTTTCCATGTAACCGTATGTATCCACACACCTTGTGCCGAGTTTGAGTAGAGAGTCCGGTTTGCTTGGTCAACCGCTAGTTGTGACTACTCCTGCGGGAGAGTCGTTTGTTGCTAGGCACGTGTTCCGATCCTGTACCGTCCGTTTTGGCGAGGGAAAGTTGCCGGTCGTTTCGATCCTTCATGAGATGTTGGACTTCGACGTTCTTTTGGACATGGATTTGGTTAGCCACGTGCTATGCTTCTGTTGACGGCCGCGAGAAGACAGTTCGATTTTGTTTTCCCGGCGAGTCGGTTGTTGTTGTGATGGGGGACCGTGGTGCCACCCCTCACAGTGTGATTTCTTCTGTTCGCGCTGGACAGCTTTTGCGGAAGGGATGTCAGGGATTTCTCGCATATGTTTGCGATACTAGGGCTAAAGATGTTCCTTTGGATCAGGTTCCAGTTGTTAGCGAGTTCCCTGACGAGCTTCCTGGACGACCGCCCGTGCGTGATAATTCTTTCTGCATTGATTTGGTTCCTGGCATGGGGCCTATTTCAGTACCGCCTTATCGGATGGCCCCGGCGGAACTTAGAGAGTTGAAGGGTTAGTTGCAGGACTTGCTGGATAAGGGACTTATTCGACCCAGTGTTTCTCCTTGGGGTGCTCCAGTCCTGTTCGTCAAGAAGAAGACGGCAGCATGCGTTTGTGTATTGACTACCGCCAGCTGAACAAGGTGACAGTGCGGAATCGATATCCTTTGCCACGCATCGACGATTTGTTCGACCAGTTTCAGGGGGCAGGATACTTTTCAAGGATCGATCTGCGATCGGGCTACCATCAGCTGCGGGTTAGACAGGAGAACATTCCTAGGACAGCTTTCAGCACTCGTTACGGCCATTATGAGTTTTTTTTTTTTGGTGATGTCGTTTGGACTCACCAACACGCCAGCAGCATTTTTGGACATGATGAACCGCATTTTCCGGCCGTATCTTGATCTGTTCGTTATGGTGGTTATTGACGATATCTTGGTGTTTTCTCGGAGTAGAGAGGTGCACGAGCAGCACCTGCGGATTTCACTGCAGAGCTTGAGGGAGCATCAGCTTTTCGCCAAATTCTCCAAGTATGCCTTCTGGCTAGATAGTGTGGAGATCTTGGGGCACGTGATCACACGAGATGGTATATGTGTTGACCCGAGGAAGGTTGAGGCAGTTCGGAGTCGGTCTAGACCCACGTCAGTGACGGAGATTCGCAGCTTTCTAGGGCTGGCAGGCCATTACCGGCGATTTGTGCAGGACTTCTCTCGCATTGCTACACCTTTGACCGGGTTGACCGGAAAGGGAGTTCGCTTCGAATGGACGGAGAAGTGTGAGCACAGTTTCCAGCAGCTACGGGCTCTACTGACTACGACACCAGTGCTATCATTGCCTTCAGGATCAGGCGGAATTGTGGTCTATTGCGATGCTTCACGAGTAGGGTTGGGGTGCGTTTTGATGCAGCATGATAGGGGGATTGCATATGCTTCACGGCAATTAAAGAGACATGAACAGAATTACCTTACTCATGATCTGGAGATGGCTGCAGTGGTCTTTGCACTCAAGATCTGGCGACATTATCTGTATGGAGAGTCGTGCCAGATATTCGCCGACCACAAGAGCTTAAAGTACAGATTTCAGTAGCGAGACCTGAACCTTGGACAGCGCCGATGGATGGAGTTAGTGAAGGACTACGATTGTGAGATCTTGTATCACCCGGCAGGACTAACGTTGTGGCTGATGCTTTGAGCAGGAGGCCCGGGGGTAGTCTATCCTACTTGAGCACGGTGCAGAGGCAGTCGTCGGCGGATTGGCAGATCTTATGCGACAGCCGGGTACAGATTCAAGTTTACGCCGATCGGAGGACGAATTGCGCATGTTCGTGCACGCCCACAGTTGCTTGACTGTATACAAGAGGCACAGCACAGTGATAACCACTGTTCAGAGATCAGGACGCAGATGGGACATGGCAGATTTTCCGAGTTCGTGATCGATGATCAGGGGATACTATGATTTGGAGCTAGACTGTGCGTACCAGATGCTGAGGGATTGCGGCACGAGATTCTTGAGAATGCACATCGATCGGTATATAGTGTTCATCTCGGTTCCACCAAGATGTACCATGACTTGAGAGATGTTTACTAGTGGGACGGTATGAAGAGGGACATTGCAGATTTTGTGTCGAGATGCCTGACTTGTCAGCAAGTCAAGGCTGAACACTAGAGGCCCGCGGGAGAGCTACAGCCGTTACCCATTCCGGAGTGGAAATGGGGACAGATATCTATGGACTTCATCGTGGGTCTACCCAGGACTAGTCGAGAGTATGACTCCATCTGGGTGATCGTGGATCGTTTGACGAAAGCGGCTCACTTCCTACCGGTGAAAACGACTTTCGGATTTACTCAGTATGCCCAGGTTTACATTGATCAGATTATATGACTGCACGGAGTTCCGACATGCATCGTGTCCGATAGAGGCACCCAGTTTACCAGTCGGCTATGGCAGAGGCTTCAGGAGGCTTTGGGCACTCGCTTGAGTTTCAGCACAGCATTCCACCCGCAGACCGACGGACAGTCAGAGCGGACTATTCAGACTCTCGAGGACATGCTCAGAGCATGCGTATTAGACTTCGGAGGTAGCTGGGATCATCATTTGCCCTTAGTAGAGTTCTCCTACAACCACAGCTACCAGGAGACCATTCAGATGGCACCGCTTGAGGCTCTTTATGGGAGGAGATGCAGATCACCCACCTGTTGGACGGAGCTCAGTGAGAGCAGTATCTTAGGGCCACAGGTTGGGGAGGAGACGACAGCGAAGGTCCAGTTGATTCGCGATAGGATGAGAGCAGCCAGAGTAGGCAGAGATCTTATGCGGACCGTCGTCGGCGCAGGCTTAAGTTTTCTGTTAGGTGATCATGTTTTCTTGAGGGTCTCCCCAATGAAAGGTGTGATGAGGTTTGGGAAGAAGGGGAAGCTCAGTCCCAGATACGTGGGCCCCTTGGAGATCCTTGAGCGAATTGGTGCAGTTGCGTATCGACTAGCCCTTCCGCCCCGTTTTCCAGACGTGCATCCCGCATTTCATGTCTCGATGTTCCGCAGATATATTTATGATCCTTCGCATGCGATTCAGCATCCGACGACCCAGCTTGAGCGCGACCTTGCCTACGCAGAGCAGCCAGTGATAATGTTAGATCGACAAGTGAAGAAATTGAGGCCGAAAGAGACATCGTCCGTCAAGATACTTTGGCGTGGCCAGAGCGGCGAGGAAGTCACTTGGGAGACCAAAAGCGAGATGATGAGAGAGGTATTCCCACCTTTTTGAAGGTGCGTATAGTTAGATTTATAAATTCGGGGACCGAATTTCTTTAAGGGGGGTAGATTGTAACACTTTGAAATTTTCGTTTGATTTTTTGGTGATAATGGTAGTCATGCATGTTTTTATATTTGTGTGTTCATAGGATTTATAGTAGTGTTAGCATATTGGAAATTTTCCTTTGTAGTGTGCACCTAGCATACTTTGACATTTTGTGACTTGTTAACCATTCTTGTGCATGGTTGCAAACTCTTTTTCCCCACCATTTAATCCTTTTCTAAACCCTTTTCATAATTCAAAATTCTATTAAACAATGAGGCATGGGGGGGTAGGTAAAAACTTGACTTTTGACCATTTCTTTCCCTCTCTTCTCTCTCTCTTTCCCCACTCCAGAATTCTGGAGAATTCCAGCAGCAAACCCTTCCATTTTCTTCATCTTTTCTTCTCCTCTTCATGTCTCTTTGATCTCTACACTTTTCCTTCACAAAAACAACATTTTTTCATCACTAAACCTTAAGAAAAGTGAGCTTTTTAGGGTGTTTAAGGCAAATCTGCACACTAGAGGGGAAAGCTGGAAGTTTTGGTGTTCTACAAGGTTCTTAAAAGGTATTAACTCATATTAGCACCTCTTTTCCTTAGACTTGTTGTATCCTCTAGTAAAAATCTCATTTTTGTGCGTTTTTAGCGATATTAAGGGATATTTGGGATTCACATGTTAGATTGGTGTTCTCATGGTTTAGTTAGCTCCTTTAGGTGTTATTAGAGCTACTTTAACTAGGGTTTGTTTCAGGTTGCACAAAAATACCCTAAAGTTCCATTTTTAGTGCAAAGTGTGGATTTTAACTAGAATTTGGGCACTGTAGGATCTGCTGTTACCCGAGACTTTTCAGTTTAAATCTAGATATTACTGTAGCATGTATGGGGGGTATAGAGTGCACACACCCAACCTGGGAGCCCATTCCCATTTGGGGCCGCCAATTTTTGCATTCTGGCCGCAAATAGCGGCCAGATAGGGGAGCCAAGGGTTGGGGTTTGGGGTGTGGGTGTATGCTGCTATTTGGGTTGTTATGGTATATATAGTTTTGCAATTATTTTCCTGTATCAAAATCTGGGGTAGAATACCTATTTTTCCGTATTTTCAACCTTTCGCGACACGCGTGATATGTGTGTGTGGGTTTTGGGTTTCTGCATATCGCAACGCGTCGGAGTGATTTCAGACACGTAACCACACGTTTTAGCGTATCGCGCACACGCACGCTTGGTTCGCGACACGAGTTACTGGTTCGGCTTAAATGTCGCGTCTCTGTGATTTCAAGCTTACGTGTGATATATTGTGTAATTATAGGTTCGCAGGCGAGTACAGCGGACGCCGCGCAAGAGGGGAAACAGGTTGTTGGCTATACCTAGTGGAAGGCTACGGTGAGTAGATTTCACATCTACGGGGATATCGCCCGCATGGCGTTCTATGTCAGGGCTGATAGGACCTTATAGTGTTCCTTATATATATTGCATGTTCATGGTTACTATATTGTACGTATTGCATTCCCTACTACACAGATATAAATTAGAATTGATAGAACACCGCACCATTACTAACGGTCCATGTGCACGAGCACCATCCTGTATGTTACACACACACCGTTAGTAATTGCCATGACACGTAGGAATCATATATCACACCGGATCATTGCATTGTAGCTCATCTATATGTGACATGACTAGATATTCATACTTGATGCCTATATCATACCGGATCATTGCATTGTATCTCATCTATATGTGACATGACTAGATATTCATACTTGATGCCTATATCACACCGGATCATTGCATTGTAGCTCATCTATATGTGACATGACTAGATATTCATACTTGATGCCTATATCATATCGGATCATTGCATTGTATCTCATCTATATATGACATGACTAGATATTCATACTTGATGCCTATATCATATCGGATCATTGCATTGTATCCCATCTATATGTGACATGACTAGATATTCATACTTGATGCCTATATTATACCGGATCATTGCATTATAGCTCATTATATGTGACATGACTTGATATTCATACCTGCTACACATATCACATCGGATCATTGCATTGTAGCTCATTATATGTGACATGACTTGATATTCATACCTGCTACACATATCACATCGGATCATTGCATTGTAGCTCATTATATGTGACATGACTTGATATTCATACCTGCTACACATATCACCTCGGATCATTGCATTGTAACTCATTATATGTGACATGATTGATATTCATACCTGATGCACATATCACATCGGGTTATTATCTTGTAGCTTATCTATATGTAACTTGACTGGATATTTACATTTTGACGCACATATCATATCGGATCATTGGCTTGTATTTTGTGTGGATTATATGTGATTTCTGGATTTGGGAACCGTGGCCATTTCAAATGTGAAATCATTTAAAAACCCGGTTCCCTTGATATGATATTTCGGTGCGTCCACCATGTGTTTTCTCGGTGCTAGAGTGATATATGGAAACCCGAATCGAGGAGGCGGTTGAGGTCGATTACGGATACATGGTGGACCCGGTATGGTACCCCGGGGTGAAAACGGTTTCGCTGTGCAGTAGACGGTGAGCCTGGCAGAGGGACCACTACCTACCGGTGATTGGTTGGACCTGACAGTTATCCGTAGGGTACTGATCAGAGTCTATAGATGGATGCGGGGTGATCCGTACTGCTGGGGCCGAGGGCCGATACCGCAGACGGAGCCCGTGGGCTGACCCGGACTGACGGGGCCCGATGGATGAGGATTTACGTGTCGATGCTGGACACGAGTATTTATGATATTTGGGTGCCGATGTTGGGCACTCGGGACTCTCAGAGAAGTACAGGATTCGAGGGCCGATGAGGGTGCCGGCGCCTGAGCTATTTGGGAGATCTGGGTGCATTGATGGACACCGATATATATATATATTCCACGTCGACATTCCGTGTAGATACTATATTTCCCCTGCTCAGCATTTATTATTGTATCTCATCCTGTAGTTACATTACCTGATAGGGCATTTGCTACCTCATCATGTAGTTACAGTACCTGATAGAGCATTTGCTACCTCATCACGTAGTTACATTACCTGATAGAGCATTTGCTGCATGTAGTTACAGTACCTGATAGAGCATTTGCTACCTCATCACGTAGTTACATTACCTGATAGAGCATTTGCTGCCTCATCATGTAGTTACAGTACCTGATAGAGCATTTGCTACCTCATCATGTAGTTACATTACCTGATAGAGCACTTGCATGATTATTGCACAAACTGCTTATCACATATTGATATCATCTGTTGGCATATGATAGAGTAGCATAGTACGTGCATGCTCGCGATTACCTTTATATGTTATCTCTATTCACGAGTTGGCAACTCACCCCCGTTGTGCCACAGTGTTTGCAGGTTGCCCTTCGGAGTAGTCGCGGCAGGCTGCTTTGCATCTTTTGGCACAGATACCCCCACAGTTGGTGTACTAGCTCTTTTGCTGATAGGTGGGTTTTGTGCGGTATCTGTTTATCTTTCAGTATGTACATTGTTGTATCTAGTATCCTCCATCTACCATGTATGTATTTGACTTAGAGACAGTGTGAGGACGATGTTGTATTTTACTCGTATTCTGGTGTCGAGCTCGTTGTGAGCCGACTGTACTTGCAGTTTATTCTATCTGTGATGTTCCCACTTATGGATCTTGATCTTCGCTACGGCGTCGTATATTACTATCTTGGTGATTGTTTACTTAGATTTCTTGTCATGTTAGTAAATGCTTTCCTTTCAAAACTTATAACACTCTATACTTTCACTGGTTTGATTTCTGGGTTTTCGGTTCACTTAGTCGTGTTACGCCTGTAGACGTTACGTGGTTAAGTGCCGGTCACGGGCCAAACTTCGGGTCGTGACAAAGATATACCCTTGCGAATGTTTGAGATATCCAACAAACTTATACAGAACTGACCTTGCCTCAAGCTTTTCCAGATTTTGTCTTTCAACATAGGCCGGACAACCCCATATCTTAACTCGTTAAGACATGGTCTCTTCTCATACCATATCGCATATGGTGTGGTAGGCGCTGATTTGTGTAAGTCCACGTTACCTCTCCCGGTACTTACGGGCTTGCGGAAATGATGAAAAACGAATTTTCAAGAGGTGGTAACATGGACTCAAAATACGGATCTTTATTAAACAACCATCTAGCAAACCTAACTAAGAGTTTTACCTACTGGGTTAGAGGGTTATACCTTTCTTGAACTCCTTCGTCTTCAACTCTTTGCGGTGTACCGATCGGCCTCACCTCGTCGTCTCCTCGCGCCGAAGATGGATCCACCCGAAAGCTTCTTCCTTTTGGCTTCTACTTCGAACTTGAAGAAAATAGAACACTTGGTTTGCTAAACCTTGTGAACTAGGATGAGTAGAGAAGTGATATGGGTTTTCTTTTATCTCTAAGGCAATGTTTCTCAACTCATGAGAGGGAGTTGCCTTGAGCTAGAGAGAGAGCAAGAGGAAGAGGGATAGAGCTTGAGCAAGAGAGAGAGCTCAAGAGAGAGAACAAAACAAAGAATGAGCAAGATTTTTCTCAACCTCTCTCTCATAATCCAAAAAGAATAATAATAATAATAATAATAATAGTAATTGAGTATTATGTGATGGTTCATATCATGTCATATGGCAATATCATTTCATGCACTCATTTTGTAAAGAATAGCAAGCAAGCAAAAGTCTTTGCCATTAAATGATAACCATTGTAATGATGATGGTCAACTAGTCCAACCTAGTCAACCGGTCAACCAAGTCAACAAGTCAACAAAGTCAACCTTTCAACCCAACCATGGCACAATAATACTTAATTAATATTATCATTAATCATATCTCATATTCTCATTGGGGTTTAGCAAAAGTCAACAGTCAAAAACCCTAATGAGAATTCTCTGCCTCTGTCTCTGTCAACTGTGCATACACACCCGCATCCGTGTTCCGAGGAACACGAATGCAAACGAGATAAAATCAATCCCAAAACGTATACTAAGATCTGGCTTAACCTAAAGCCCGCTAGTAATAACTGCCCGGATACTAAACGCGCACAAGTGCGCGGATGTGATCGTACCCTGTCGCAAAACCATGCGACCTCTACTCTTTTGCCTAAAGGAGAATAGCTCTCTGTGTGGGACTCTAAAGACTTGACACTACGCCGGCAGTGGGTTTAACCACAGACCGCAAGCGGCACTAGCTGTGCGTAACGGCCCCCAGGTAGATGCCGATAAGAAGACGGACGGGGTGAAACCCATCTGAACTCCTACTGAGCCTGAATGTGACAGTCTCCGTACAGTCCGGTCTGTTCGTCTGATAACATCGCATGGCGGGCCTAGGGGGTGGCAAACGTCAGTCCTCTAATAGCGGTACAAGTATTGTCGGAGTGTAGCCCAGAACACCCTGAGATAACACTGGAAACCTACCAGTATATCTCGCTTGCCCTGGCCAGGGACTACTTGTGTAATGGCTCTCCTAGACACAGTGCGATGTCAACCCCCAATACCGGGAGAGACGAATCATGTCTAACCGTCACTACCTCCAAGTGCTTCGGGACTGCACCCAACTACTACCTGTTTGCACGACTCCTTTGAGCCGTGGTAGGGTAGTAATCAAAGTACAGTAGGAACACACTCGAGGCGAAGTGACAGTGTCAAGTCAGCGGACTAAGCTGTACTCATGTCACCTGGGAACTGATAACTGACAATAGGTATAGTACCAACCAATCAGTTCCCGACTAGTCCAGTCCAGTGTACTCGTAACCTAACGAGCACCCGCATACTATCTCAAGTACGACGTACTGACGGCTGTAGGACAGACCGTCTCCCCTGCTGGGATGAGAAGCGCATACGCTAGTCTACTCCGGTATCGATGCCCTGTATCGATAGTCCTATGACTAGACACCTGTATAAGGATGTGCTTGTAGATTACCCAGCCCCCACGAGTGTGACTGCCATCACAACGCTGGTAATCAAGCAAAGATCTTAAGGGCTCTACTAATATGTATAAGCGATATGCTAAAAGAAACACATGCACATATTGAAGTAGAGACAAACCAAGTAGCATACTACCATTTTGAGCAAGATTGTCTATACAAGGTGAATATCCCAAGCTTCCATTAAGTAATATACAAACAAGTATGATACAGTAATGGCCTCTAGGGCATATACACTAACAATCTCCCACTTGTACTAAGGCCATGTACTGGCGTATCGAAGACCTATCATCTCGATCAGCCGCTCGAACTGAGTCTGGGGTAAGGCCTTCGTGAGTGGATCTGCAGTGTTATCTTCTGAATTTACTCTCTTAACCTCGATCTTCCGGCGATCTATGATCTCCCTGATTAGGTGGTACCGCCTCAAAATGTACCTGGACTTTTGACGGGACCTGGGTTCCTTCGCTAAAGCTATAGTGCCGTTGTTGTCACAATACAGCGGTATTGGATCAACGCTGGTAGGAACCACCTGAAGCTCCGTGAGGAACTTCTTCATCCAGACAGCTTCCTTTGCAGCATCGCATGCAGCTATGTACTCCACTTCCATAGTTGAGTCAGCAACGGTTTCCTTCTTGGAGCTCTTCCAGCAAACCGCCCCTCCATTGAGGGTAAAGACATAACCCGACATGGAATTGGAGTCGTCCTTGTTACTCTGGAAGCTGGAGTCAGCAAAGGCCTCGATCTTGAGGTCTTTTCCGCCATACACCAAGAACATTTCCTTAGTCCTTCTCAGGTACTTGAGAATGTTCTTTACCTCTATCTAGTGTTTCTCCTCTGGGTCCGACTGATACCGGCTTACAACGCTCAATGAGTAAGCTACATCTGGTCTGGTACATAACATCGCATACAGAATAGAGCCTACCGCAGATGCGTTGGGTATTGATGACATGCGAGCCCTTTCCAAATCAGTCTTGGGAGACATCTTTTTGGAGAGGGTGATTCCGTGACAAGCCAGTAGATTACCGTGCTTGGAATCTTCCATACTGAATCGTTTCAGTATGGTGTCGATGTACCTGGACTGTGAAAGTCCCAACATCCTTTTAGATCTATCACGATAGATCTGGATCCCCAGAATGTAGTTGGCATCGCCAAGGTCCTTCATGGAGAACCTCTGTGACAAGAATCCTTTGACTGACTGTAGCATAGGAATATCATTTCCTATTAGGAGAATGTCATCGACGTACAAGACGAGGAATACCACATTTCTCCCTACAATCTTACTGTAAATGCATGGTTCGTATGGGTTTTTGACAAAGTCGAATTCTTTGACAGTATCATCAAAGTAGATATTCCAACTCCGCGATGACTGCTTAAGTCCATAGATGGACTTGAGCAACTTGTACACTTTACCGCTGCTCCCACTCTGATTGAATCCCTCTGGCTGATCCATATAGACGCACTCTTCCAAATTTCCATTTAGGAAAGCCGTCTTTACGTCCATCCGCCAGATCTCATAATCATGGAAGGCAGCAATGGCAAGAAGGATCCGAATGGATTTGAGCATAGCTACCGGAGAAAAGGTCTCGTCATAGTCCAAACCAGGTCTTTGACGAAAACCCATTGCAACAAGCCTAGCTTTATAGGTTTCAACCTGCCCATCTACACCAATCTTCTTTCTGAAGATCCATTTGCAGCCTACGGGTTTTACCCCTTCTGGAGCAAAGTCCAAAGTCCAAACTTTGTTAGTGTACATGGACTCCATCTCGATCCGCATTGCATCCAGCCATTTTACTGAGTCACCGCTCTGAATGGCTTGCTGAAAGCTAGTAGGCTCATCATAATCAATGATGAAATCCTCTCTATCCCCGTCTATGAGAAAACCGTAGTATCTCTCGGGCGGATGAGACTGCCTACTACTCCTGCGGAGCGGCGCAGGAATGTCCGGTTCCCCTGAGCCTTCTGGTTCTACTAAGGATTCAGTAATAGCTTGTGGTTCTGGAATTTCTTCCTGTTCTATTGCGCTCCCACTTTTCTGATTTTCTAAAAACTCAGTTTCCAAGAAGCGGGCATGACGAGAAACAAAGACTTTTTGCTCCTCTTCGTAATAGAAAAGATACCCCTTGGAGTTCTTTGGGTATCCCACAAACTTGCACTGTACTGAGCGTGCCTCGAGCTTGTCCGCATGCTGCTTTTTGATAAAAGCTGGACATCCCCATGTCTTAAAGGGTTTAAGACAGGGTTTCTTCCCACTCCACATTTGATATGGTGTGGTAGGAACTGTCTTAGTAGGAACTTGGTTGAAGAGATATGCAGTTGTTTCTAGTGCATAAACCCAGAAAGATCGCGGTAACTCAGCCTTACTCATCATGGAACGAACCATATCCAATAGGGTTCGATTCCGCCTTTGAGATACACCGTTGTGTTGTGGTGTGTATGGAGGAGTACGCCGAGAGAGAATTCCATTCTCTTTTAAGTAGTCCAGAAACTCGGCACTCAAGTATTCACCACCTCGATCAGATCTTGGTGTCTTTATACTTTTGCCTGTTTGTTTTTCAACTTCATTCTTGTATTCCCAAAATTTTTCAAAGGCCTCGGATTTATGCTTCATTAAGAAGACATGTCCATACCTAGATAAATCATCTGCGAAAGTAATGAAGTATGAATAACCAGTTCACGCATGTGTAGACATTGGACCACACACATCACTGTGTATGAGTCCCAAGAGCTCGCTTGCTCTTTCTCCGTGTCCAGTGAACGGAGTCTTTGTCATCTTTCCCATGAGACAAGATTCATAAGTGGCATAAGAATGATACTCGAACGGATTCAAGTATCCCTCTTTATGTAACTTTGTTAACCGTGTCTCATTAATGTGACCCAGTCTACAATGCCATAAGAAAGCCTGATTTAATTCCGGAGACATTCTTTTATGTGTGTTCTGGACACTGAAAATCTGAGCTTGATTCAATACGTATATCCCGTTATTTAATGTACCTGACCCAATAAGAACTTGATTTAGGTGGATGTGTACTACATCGCTTACCAAAGTAAAGTCATATCCTTCTTCAGAGAGTAAGGATACAGATATAATATTACAAGTCGCACCTGGTACATACAAACAGTTACGCAGAACCAATATCTGCCCAGTTGTCAGTCCTAGATGATATTCCCCTACGGATTCAGCATCCATGCTCATTCCGTTAGCAACCCTAAGAGTCATATAACCTTTCCTGATAACTCTACGGTTTCTCAGAGCCTGTAATGAATTACAGATGTGAGATCCTGATCCGGTATCTAATACCCAGGAAGTAGGGTTAACTGACATACAATTCTCTATAACAAACACACCCGAAGCCGATGCCACAACATGCTTCGAATTCTGGCTACTGGCTTTGCTAGCCCTGCAATCCTTCTGCCAATGTTCGTTCCCGTAGCAATAGAAACGTCACTCTTTTACTACATCCAGTCGTGAAACTTTTGCCCTTCCTTTTCCTTCTTCTTCCCTGGTTTCCTTCAGGGTATAAGCAAAGGGCAGGGACTGTAGAATCAAGTCAGTATTTGACCCGTTCTCCAACGTGGTCTTCAGGTCCGTGTGCTCAAAATAGCAGGTCTCTGTAAGGACGTTGCCCCTTACAGATGACCCGACAGCCAACCTCGCTTGAAGCAATTCGTTCGAGGTCTCATATCTTGCGATACGAGATTGCTCTCCATATAAATCTTTGTGATGGAGGAAGATAGAAACAGAGTCCATCTTCTCGTGCTGCCTCTGGTTTGCACCATCAACTGAGCCTAACACGAGGCACTTGGCTTTCGCACAGTCTTTTTCCGATGTCATACGGATGTCAATGTCCGTGAGAGGGGAAACTGGTCCTGAGACGGCAAGGGTTTGATCAGTTAAGAGGTGTCCCAGCTTGTCATGGGAAATAGACATCTGCACAGACTTTTGCCAATCATAACAGTCAGGTTCAGTCATTTTATTATCTAGATGTAACCTATGTGTGGTCACTGGGTCGCTGCAATTAAGAGAGAGAGAAGAAAACACTCAGCATGATGCTATTGCAAGTTTAGATTGGTTTTTAATTTATCTAAACAGGATGGCTCCCACTGTCTCTCGAATCCCTCCTCAAACCATAAAGGAAGAATTAGTCGGGATCAATCTCACCGTACAATACTTGCTTTACCGTTCAGCCAGGCCAGTGTCGGTACTTCGAGGGAGGTTTTCCAACGCTTTCGCGAAGTTCCTTAATTAAATAACCTATTTTCCCTGTGGGCGTAGCCCCGCTAACACCTTTCTAGACACCTACTTGGTTTATAGCATTGATCGTTAAGTGAGAAAGTTCCGGAGGAGTAGCATATACTCACAATAGGATCGGGATCCAAATATCATCGCATGACAAAACTGAAGGAATCCTACAAGAATTATCACACTCCAAATGGTATGCAGCACTAGCAAGTTTCAGGTACTTTCGAAACTCCCGATGTAGATTTTTGCCCCATGCTCTTATGACCTTGACTAAGGCCAACAAATCATAAGTCACATGTCAAGTTCTACCCGTCGTTGTCCAGGTTGATTTGAACCCCCCCGTATATACCCTTGACTATGGCCAACAAAGTAATACGACTGTCCCAAACCAACGCATCTATCTATGCAACATATGAATATCTACAAGCTACCAAACACTGTGCCTTGACTAAGGCTAACAAACACAGCTTGAATACTGTTGAATATTCATATGAAACGACGGAGGGCTACGAATGGTTTTGGCGAAACCGTGAACGTAGTGAACTTGATATAATCGAAGGAACCTTGATATCTTTTAAAAGGAGTGGCTTAAGCTCCGCGTTTAAAAGTTTTTTTTGAAAAGAAACCGAGTGGTTTTTGAAATTGTTCCAACGACTTTTACTTGGTTTATTTTCTTGCATTAATTTTTAATGCGTCCCATCATTTAATCCTACCATTGCAGAAAACAACCAAAATATGACATACGCTTATGCCATCCGCATTCGCCACGGGGCCCCGTCATTATCCGTTAGGTTACTTAACTAACGACAGAGCGGGGGCTGGACTAGCGCGGATGCAAAACATAAGTAACGCCTAAATAATATCATATATCGATATATTCCAATGATAGCCATTCCAGATCACAGATGAACACATTGGATATACTAGGAATCCATAATTCGTACGAGCCTGTAACGAAAAGCGGATTACACGGTCGCAGTGAATAGCCAATACCCCACCCAAGACCCCTACGGGTGCGGCAAACTACCCGCCATGTACCCGAAGCGAAGCAACCTCCCTCAACACCGTGAGTAAGCCACTCGGCACTTCGATATACCCGGTAGTTTGTGCACCCCCTCCATGGGTCTATCCTAGGAGTAAAAACAGTAAAAGAAATTATACAATGACGGCTACAACCTCACCCCGGTTGTGCGGCCAAATAAATAATATTACATCAATTACAAATTTTACATGAATTGAAAGAAAAGAAAACTCTCATCTCACAACCCCCCGGCTATTCACCCACGACAATCCAATGAATTCATATACACATACCATCAACATTACAGATCACAGATATGTATAACCCCCACTAATCGACACATAGCGATTAGCAGACGTTCAATACATATATCACATCACAGAAATATAAACTCGTTAGCTTTAGTCTTTAGTAGTTCGATCAAAATACGAATTTTTAAGCCCCAAAAATAAATTTTTCTTTCTGGAAAATCTGGGCAGAAAATTCATATTTTAAAAATCCCAAAACAACTCCAGAAACACATTGTAGGAAAACAGTGCCACGACCGAGTCAACTCGGCCGCGGATCAACGGCGGGAGCATGCTCCTGCCGCGGTTCCGCGGCGCTTTGACCGAGTCAGTGGACCTGTTTTCTTGGGTGTCTTAACAAAAGCCTGAGTCGATTTTAGGTGCAAGATTTATTAATTTTCGAACAGAATACAGAATCGACAGAAACTTGATTTCTTCGGGCGTGTTTCGTGACTTTTTCTCCGATCGAACTTCTAGTTACTTTGCTAACATGTTAGATAGTGTTTAACTAGGCTCTAATACTACTGTAAGTCCACGTTACCTCTCCCGGTACTTACGGGCTTGTGGAAATGATGAAAAACGATTTTTCAAGAGGTGGTAACATGGACACAAAATACGGATCATTGTTAAACAACCATCTAGCAAACCAAACTAAGAGTTTTACCTACTCGGTTAGGGGGTTATACCTTTCTTGAACTCCTTCGTCTTCAACTCTTTGCGGTGTACGGATCGGCCCCACCTCGTCGTCTCCTCGCGCCGAAGATGGATCCACCCGAAAGCTTCTACCTTTTGGCTTCTACTTCGAACTTGAATAAACTAGAACACTTGGTTTGCTAAACCTTGTGAACTAGGATGAGTAGAGAAGTGATATGGGTTTTCTTTTATCTCTAAGGCAATGTTTCTCAACTCATGAGAGGGAGTTGCCTTGAGCTAGAGAGAGAGCAAGAGGAAAAGGGATAGAGCTTGAGCAAGAGAGAGCTCAAGAGAGAGAAAACAAATCAAAGAATGAGCAAGACTTTTCTCAACCTCTCTCTCATAATCCAAAAAGAATTATAATAATAATAGTAATTGAGTATTATGTGATGGTTCATATCATGTCATATGGCAATATCATTTCATGCACTCATTTTGTAAAGAATAGCAAGCAAGCAAAAGTCTTTGCCATGAAATGATAACCATTGTAATGATGATGGTCAACTAGTCCAACCTAGTCAACCGGTCAACCAAGTCAACAAGTCAACAAAGTCAACCTTTCAACCCAACCATGGCACAATAATACTTAATTAATATTATCATTAATCAAATCTCATATTCTCATTAGGGTTTAGCAAAAGTCAACAGTCAACAACCCTAATGAGAATCCTCTGCCTCTGTCTCTGTCAACTGTGCATACACACCCGCATCCGTGTTCCGAGGAACACGAATGAAAACGAGATAAAATCAATCCCAAAACGTATACTAGGATCTGGCTTAACCTAAAGCTCGCTAGTAATAACTGCCCGGACACTAAACGCGCACATGTGCGCGGATGTGATCGAACCCTGTCGCAAAACCATGCGACCTGTCGCAAAACCATGCGACCTCTACTCTTTTGCCTAAAGGCGAATAGCTCTCTGTGTGGGACTCTAAAGACTCGACACTACGCTCGCAGTGGGTTTAACCACAGACCGCAAGCAGCACTAGCTGTGCGTAACGGCCCCCATGTAGATGCCGATAAGAAGATGGACGAGGTGAAACCCATCTGAACTCCTACTGAGCCTGAATGTGACAGTCTCCGTACGGTCCGGTCTGTTCATCTGATAACATCGCATGGCGGGCCTAGGGGGTGGCAAACGTCAGTCCCCTAATAGCGGTACAAGTCGTGTCGGAGTGTAGCCCAGAACACCCTGAGATAACACTGGAAACCTACCAGTATATCTCGCTTGCCCTAGCCAGGGACTAGTTGTGTAATGGCTCTTCTAGACACAGCGCGATGTCAACCCTCAATACCGGAAAAGATGAATCCTGTCTAACCTTCACTGCCTCCAAGTTCTTCGGGACTGCACCCAACTACTACCTGTTTGCACGACTCCTTTGAGCCGTGGTAGGGTAGTAATCAAAGTACAGTAGGAACACACTCGAGGCGAAGTGACAGTGTCAAGTCAGCAGACTAAGTTGTACTCATGTCACTTGGGAACTGATAACTGACGATAGGTATAGTACCAACCAATCAGTTCCCGACGAGTCCTGTCCAGTGTACTCGTAACCTAACGAGCACCCGCATACTATCTCAAGTACGACGTACTGACGGCTGTGGGACAGACCGTCTCCCCTGCTGGGATGAGAAGCGCATACGCTAGTCTACTCCGGAGTATCGATGCCCTGTCTCGATAGTCCTACGACTAGGGACCTGTATAAGGATTTGCTTGCGGATTACCCAGCCCCCACGAGTGTGACTGCCATCACAACGCTGATAATCAAGCAAAGATCCTAAGGGCTCTACTAATATGTATAAGCGGTATGCTAAAAGAAACACATGCACATATTGAAGTAGAGACAAACCAAGTAGCATACTACCATTTTGAGCAAGATTTTCTATACAAGGTGAATATCCCAAGCATCCATTAAGTAATATACAAACTAGTATGATACAGTAATGGCCTCTAGGGCATATACACTAACAATATGGTCGGAACCATATTCAATATCTATGCGGCTTCTTAAGTGCATAACCTAAAAGGAAATAGGCAACTCAACAATACTCATAATAGAGCGCACCATATCTCATATGATGCGATACCTCCGTCCTGATAAACCGTTGTGCTGTGGTGTATACGGAGGAGTATGCCGAGAGAGAATCACAATCTCCTTTTAAATAATCCAGGAATTCCGTGCTCAAATATTCTCCTCCCCGATCATATCAGAGGATTTTAATACTTTTACCCGTTTGGTTCTCTACTTCGTACTTATATTCCTTGAAATTCTCAGAAGCTACAGATTAGTGTTTCAACAGGAACACATGTTCGAATCTTGAGAGATCATTGGTGAATGTAATGAAGTATGAGGAACCATTCCTGGCATGTGTTGTCATGGGACCGAATGCATCACTATGTATAAGTCCCAAGAGTTCAGTAACTCTTTCTCCGTCTCCAGTAAACGGAGTTTTGGTCATTTTACCTTTGAGACATGACTGGCAAGTTTCATATGATGTAAATTCAAACTGATTTAAATATCCATCTCTATGCAACTTCGCTAGCCGTGTCGCATTGAAACGACCTAGTCTACAATTCCACAATAAGGATTCGTTCATTTCTGAACTTTTCCTCTTCTGTCTGTTATGTACGTTAAGAACTGTAATTTGATTTAAAACGTATATGCCAATACATAACATGCCTGATCCAATCAACTTTTGATTTAAGAAAATATTCATAACATTATCCTGCAATACAAAATTATATCCTTCTTTACATAATAAAGAAACTGATATAATATTGCATATTAGGTTCGGTATGTAATAACATTCATTCAGAATCAATGTATTACCAGCTGGTAATACAAGGTGATATTCACGAGCTGCTTTAGCTGCAACATTTGCACCATTACCTACTTTTAGAGAATGATCACCCTTTCTCAGTTGTCTACCTTTCTTTAGCCCATGTAACATATTACATATGTGCGATCCTGATCTGGTATCTAATACCTAGGACGTAGAGTATAATGAGAAACAGTTCTCGGTGACAAACACTAATTAAGCACGTTTTCATCGTGTCATATTTAGAATGAATTTAAAGTTAACCGCAATCAAAGAGGGCGTCGCGTGTAGCTAGCCGTGATGAGAACGGGTCGTCCGCAGGGAGATGGTAGGTTTTTAATCTTTTTTTAAGGAGTTAATACCGTAACTTGAGTTGTTGTTTATACTAAGTGTCGTAATTATGATATTTTCAATAAAAAGACTTGTTAGGGGTAGTTTTAGGTTAGTTTGCGTTAGAATGATGTTTATCGTTTCCTTATAGACCTAATTCTGATATTGACACTAAGGCAATAAGCAACAACATGGATTAGGGAACTTGAAGTACGGTATTTACGATTGTGTTCCAAATCCGTATTCCTTGTCCCTTGTCCTTCCGCTGTTCTCTCTTGACCTAGACTTCGGCAAACCACTCGCAACCGGTCATGATTAGGATTCACAGCTATCGTGGTAGGATAGGGTGCCTAACGGAGCAGAATTGCAAGTCGATTGGTCGAAGCTTCATTTACAAAGTTATGGTTTTTTAAGGTTTTAGCAAACACATCTCCTAATACAAACTAACCATATTCTACCCTTAACAAGTAAATCAATTACTTACACATATTTACAATACGAAAAATAAAAAGAAAGAAAGAGTAAGGCATATAACAAAAATTGCAAGAAAAGTAAAGTTAAGGTTAGAAAGTTAAGAGCCGATAAATTCGACGTGCAAATTTCTTCAATTGTTCTTTAAACCCGTACCAGTGTGAAATCAAAATACCAAAGTTTAAGGTTGCAAGCTCACTTAAGAGGTTGCAAGATCAAAGCAAAGAAAGGATTTCACAAGTTTGAAGTTTGTAGAAAGAAAGACACATATAATGAACAATGAGAACTTTTTATTGAATTTCAAATAAGATACAACTAATCATGAATTCAAGAACCTAAATCTTAAGCTTGCAAATTCAATGAAGAAGTTGCAAGCTCAAGATAAAGGGGCAAGAGCTCAAGAGTTCAAAGGAAAGGCTAGTTACAAATTACAATTTGTTCTAAACTAAAACTAAAGCAAAGAGTATCCCCTCCCCTTGTCCATTGATCTGGTATTTATAGGCTCAAAATCAAAATAATCAAATAATAAAAACAGGAAGATGGAACAAAAATGAGTGAACAGACACAAAATGAAGCAATTTCTCCTTGGTGGGCCCGGCGCCGCCGGTCATTTGCATGATGTCGCCGGCCATTGGTTGAGTTGTGGGGCCCGTTTTGGTGTGGTGATCTCGAGTGCACTCCACAAGTCTACTGGTATTGTTAGTATGATGTCGCCGGTCATTTGTTGAGGTGTGGGACCCATTTTGGTGTGGTGATCTCGAGTGTACTCTACAAGTCTACTGCTATTATTAGATTTCTTCATATCAGTTTGGGTTATACTCAGTTTTGGAGGGAAACTAACTCCAAATCACATCACACCTTTATATCATTTAATGCTCATCTTCCCTACTTGCACAATTCATTATGTCATGTGTGCCAAGGCAGCCCCACCATGGTCCAAGTCACCAAGAGTATTATGCACACTTGTAATGTGTTGGACCAAAACATGTTTATCTGCAAAAACGAACTCTTTTAATCATGATCGGTTTTCTGTTATGTTTGCAGTGTTGGCGTCCAAATGTTATATCCGTGACTTTGAGTGTGTTTCTAATATTTGTCACGAATACCTGTAATCTATATTTACTGAACAGACACTGGATAATAGTACCGATAAATAACAAAATAGATAAGGAATGAGTGGTATTAAAATGCAGTTTTCTGAGATGAACAAATACTCCCAAACTTATCATTTGCTCGTCCCGAGCAAAACAAAAATATAACCTCACTTTCGCAGAGAACGCGATTGCTCTGAGCTCGTGCAACAAGCCGTTGAACCTCTAGGTGTCCCTAGTAGAAGGAGTGTTGTCTCCTGAGGGTTTTTAGTGGATTTCACCCACAAAATATCATCAAGCTAGTTTCGCGAAATAACTATTGATTCTAATCCTAAGGTTTAGCTTTAAAGCTAGAAATTCTATTATCCTGAATTAGAAATATCGAACCTTTATTTTTCACACTTCACTTCTTATTTAACTTAAGGTCCTATATGTCTTTACGTGCGGTGCAAATAGTGTCGTTTAAGTTTCAAAAGGATCGATTAAAGTCATCATCTCACAAAATAAAGCCCAGATAAAAACTTAAAATGGATCACACAAGTTTTATAAAGAGTTAAGTATTTTTCAAGTTTCGTTTTCCAGTTAGGTTTCAAATTCAGAATTTATATCTTCCTTAATAGGAAACTAGGTCTTATTTTTCACTCTACTTTTACTTATTTTCGTTTCATACACACCTTCGTGAACGTGCAATAGTCTTTATCATAGGATAAAACCTTCATATCTCCGCTAAAAATATTTATAAAAACCTGTCTTATGTCAAGGTTATTCTCACATAAAGAACCAATAGGAATTTTAACTCGGAAAGAACACTCGCTTGACTTTGTTTTAATTTAGACCTTCTAGGCTTCTTACCGAGCTTTGGGCCAATGCATCCAAACCAGTTGGTTTTAGGGCATTAGGTGTAAAAACACCCCGGCGGACTTAATTTCTCAAGTTACCTAGGCCCTAAAACAAAAGGATCCATTTTGGGGTGAAAATCATAACGATTTAATGCGAATGGAGATATAACCAGTTGTTCAATTATTTTTAGGATAAAAGACGTGTTTAGTGGATCAGGTGTGTAATCACTATAATCAAGTTCCAGATCCGTTTATTTTTCTGAATTAGTTCTTATTAAGGCATCTATAATATCCTTTCATATCCACTTCACTGTTGAAACTATTCTTGATATTGCTTATATCAGAACAAACCTATTTGATCCTCTAAAAATAGTTTATCAATTTAAAAGTTTTTAGACATATTAGACTTTTCATCTAATTTTCAAAACTCACGACACGTGTAGTGTGATGTAAAGGCATATATTAGCTATAGTTAAACTCAAAGGAGGGTTATCTTTCAGGTTTTCAAAATCTAAAAATAGGATTTAGTTGTTCCTATCTTATCAAACAAAACCGTTGAAAGAGTGAATCTAAGTTCTTCCACTAGCTAACTTGACGACAAAGTTTTCATGTTTTTAGAAAATTTTCTGATTTTTTGGGTGTTTTAATATGTATGCAAATGCAAAATATACAAATGAATGCGAAAGGAGAAAACTTACCGAGCACACCCCTAAACTTAAACTGGACAGTGCCCTCACTGTCATTGTACATCAAGAGGGCAAAATTGTTGAAGGGTCAAAATCGTTGGTTCTTTTTTTTTATGAACAAAGACTGAGCATCACCAGACAAGATTGCTCGTCAAAAGAAAAAAATGATATGCACAGGACAAGAATATCCACATATATATACCAAGAATAGTATATACATACCCCTAAACTTATTTGAAACAGTGTCTCCACTGTTTATTGCTGGATAACCAAAATTTGGTGGTAAATAGAGGAAGATTATGCAGGGTAAACCGGCTCCTGCAATATCAGAAGATCCTCTGATAGTTCTGTGCTAAGGAACGGTTTCAATCTGTGTCCATTCACTTTGAAGAATGAACCGTCCTTTGGATTCTCCAAATCCACTACGCCGTGCAAGTACACACACCGCACAAGAAAAGGTCCCTTCCAGCGAGATCGAAGTTTATCGGGATGGAAATAGAGTCGGGTGTCATAAAGAAGTACATGTTGTCCAGGCGTGAAGGTTTTCCGTTTAAGGTGTTTATCATGAAATACCTTCGTTCGGTTTTTTATAACAACCGGATTGCAATAAGCCTCATCCCGAAACTCATTCAGTTCGTTAAGTTGCAGCTTCCGATAGTTGCCCGCATCTTCAAGATTGAGATTCATCTCTTTAA
Organism: Agapanthus africanus; assembly: GCA_030015575.1. Lineage (NCBI taxonomy): Eukaryota > Viridiplantae > Streptophyta > Magnoliopsida > Asparagales > Amaryllidaceae > Agapanthus > Agapanthus africanus. Next base: position 621,363,419 of record CM057341.1, read on the forward strand.
CTGCCTATATAGCACGATGTTCGATTTCCACAAGGTCGTGGCAAGTCTTTCCGTACACAAGCCGATAGGGAGATATGCCAAGATCAGTCTTATATGCAGTTCGAAATTCCCAAAGGGCATCGGTTAATTTCAAAGACCAATCTTTACGGTTCTTGGAAACCGTTTTCTTCAAAATCTGCTTGATCTGTTGATTCGAAACATCGGCTTGTCCACATATTTAGGCGTGGTAGGGCGTGGATAGCTGATGATTAATTGAGTATTTCCACATAAATGCCTCGAAAGACCTATTGCAGAAATGTGTCCCATTGTCGCTAATGATAGCACAAGGGTGACGGAACCGGGAAAAGATGTTTTCTTTAAGGAATCTAATGACAACCTTATTTTCGTTAGTCCGGTTCGGTAATGCCTCGACCCATTTGGAGACATAATCAACAACCAGGAGAATGTACAGGTTCCCAAAAGAGTTGGGAAACAGGCCCATGAAATCAATTCAACAAACATCGAACATCTCAACAACCAAGAATGGTTGGAGCGGCATCTCTTTTCTCCTCGATATCCGGCCTAAATGTTGTCACCGGGAGCAAGTCTTGCAGTAATCATGGGCATCTTTGAAAAGTTGTGGCCAGTAAAATACACACTGCAAGACTTTCTCATCTGTTTTTCTTGGGCCAAAATGCCCGCCACACGCTTGATCGTGGCAAAACGACAACACACTCTTGAATTCATTATCAGGAACACACCGACGAATGATTTGGTCTAGACATTACTTGAATAGGTAAGGTTCGTCCCAGTAAAAGTGTTTTACTTGGGATAAAAATCTAAGTCTGTCCTGACTCGACCATTCGTTTGGTATCAGTCCTATCGCCAAATAGTTTACGATATCTGCGAACCAGGGTACGCAAGATACTGTCAAGAGCTGTTCATCCGGAAAAACATCGTTAATAGGGAGAGGAAGCGTCGGCGAAGAAGGAAGTCATGAAATATGGTCGGCCACTACGTTTTCACATCCTCTTTTGTCCTAAACGACAAGGTCAAATTATTGATGTAAGAGGATCCAACGTAATAACCAAGATTTTGCATCCTTTTCCGCAAAATGATGTCGCAGAGCTGAATGATCGGTGTAGAAAACAACCGGGGAGCCATGAGATATGGCCTGAATTATTCCAAAGCGAATACAACCGCCAAGAAATCTTTCACATTTGTCGTAAAATTCATTTGTGCGTCATTCAGGGTCCGGCTCGCATAGTAGATTACGTGCGGTATCTTATCGATGTGCTGTCCTAGGACCGCACCGATAGCAAAGTCGGATGCATCGCAAATAATCTTAAAAGGATGCGTCCAGTCAGGTAAAGAAAGAACGGGAGCAGTGGTGAGTGGGCTTCTTAGTGATTTGAAAGCAGTCAAACAGCTCGAGTAAAAATTGAACGTGTTATCCTTGGCCAAAAGAAGATTCAATGGTCTAACAATCTTGCTAAAGTCCTTGATAAAACGTCTGTAGAAACCGGCGTGACCAAGGAAGGCTCGGATATCTCTGACGCATTTTGGAGGAGGGGGGTTGGAAATGAAATCAATCTTTGCTTTGTCAACCTCGATGCCATTTCGCGAAATGATATGTCCTAAGAAAATTCCTTCACGCACCATGATGTGGCATTTTTCCCAGTTTAAAGTAAGATTTTTATCCTTACATCGGGTAAGGACAGCGTCAAGATATTGCAGAAACTCGTCAGAAGAATCGCCAATGATGGAGAAATCATCCATTAATATCTCCAGAAATTTCTCAACCATGTCAGAGAATATTCCCATCATACACCGCTGAAAGGTAGCGGGAGCATTGCATAGCCCAAAGGGCATGCGGCGATATGAAAACATGCCGAAAGGACAAGTGAAAGTGGTTTTGTCCTGGTCTTTCTCGGCGATGGGAATCTGGTTGTAGCCTGAGTAACCGTCCATAAAATAGTAATACTCATGTCCAGCTAATATTTTGGGCATTTGGTCAATGAATGGCAGCGGAAAGTGAACCTTCCGCGTTGCGGCGTTGAGTTTTTGATAATCAATGCATACTCGCCACCCGGTCCGGTTGCGAGAAGGGATCAACTCATTTTCCTCATTTGTGATGACCGTAATGCCCGACTTCTTAGGGACAACGTGTATAGGACTGACCCATTAGCTGTCTGAAATATGGTAAATGATACCACTATCCAGACATTTGACGATTTCCTTTTTCACAGCCTCCTTCATGACTGGATTTAATCGCCTCTATGGATCCCTAGCTGGTTTGGCATCATCCATCAGGTGAATGTGATGTTCAACGATCAGGGGACTAATCCCCTTGATGTCAGCCATCATCCAGTCGAATGCTTGCTGATTGGATTGCAAGACCGTGAGAAGGGCTTTCTCTTGTTCTAGAGCTAGAGAAGCCGAGATGATGACTAGGAGGGTCACGTTCTAGCCTAAGTAAGTATACTTGAGGTGAGACGGAAGAGGCTTGAGTTCGAGTATCTGAGGTGAAACGACTGAAGGCAGGATTGGTGAAAATGTCTCGAACTCAAAGGATTCCAACAGGGGCTCAAAGTGAGTGTATGCGACCGAGTCGGATGGTTCAACTAATGCATCCGAAAATTCAAAAGATTCAATCTCGGGCGGCAACAAGCCAAGATCGTTTGAAAACGTGAAGCACTCATAATCGTTGTTGGAAGCGGAAGAAGCGCGTTCAAAGAGGGATGCACTAGTGGCGTCAAGATCACTGTGATCAAACAAAAATTCCTCAAATTCACAGTCCTCGGGGGTGATCTCCTGAATGGAACAGATATCCAGTATATGAGCGTTCGGTTCGGATAGCTGATTCCCTAACCTAAAAATGTTGAGTTCAATTATCATGTTGCCAAAAGATAGGTTCATGGAACCATTTCGACAATTAATCACAGCATTTGAGGTAGCAAGGAATGGGCGACCGAGAATCACTGGAATTTGATTCCGGGGGTTAGCTACAGGTTGTGTATCTAAAAAATGAAGTCAACGGGGAATATGAGTCCCCAACTTTAATTAACACATCCTTTAGCTTACCTCTAGGATGGGTGATAGGTCGGTCAGCAATTTGAAGAGTACAGTGTGTAGGTTTCAGTTCTCCTACACCGAGTTGCTCATATACTGAATAAGGAAGAAGGTTAACACTAGCACCAAGATCCAAAAGAGAGCGATTGATGTTCTTATCCCCAATGGTTATCAAAATCGTAGGACAGCCAGGGTCATTCCGTTTTTGTGGTAAATTTTAGGTAGGAGCATCACTCACGTTACTATCCTAGAAAACTTTCTTTGGTACCTGAGATTTCCTCTTCTTAGTGCACAAGTCTTTCAATATTTTTGCATAAGATGGGACTTGCTGAAGTGCATCTAAGAGGGGAATGTTTATGTTAATATGTTTGAACAACTCCAGAATCTTCTCCATTTATAGATTTTGTGTAACGTTTTAAAAATAATTAAATAAATAATTAAATGAATAAAATTGTTTAAGTGAATTTTATGATTTTCGGTAAAGTAAAATATATTTTTCGTAAAACTAAACCGTGATTGTTTTTCATTATAATTTCAAAAATACCTATTTTAATTATGTAATTACTAGTAAATGGTGTTTATTTAGTCACTTATAAATTTTTAGTTGAATTAAATATTTTTCCTAAATTAATTATTTTAAATATTAACATAAGCTTTATTTTTAAACTAAATTAGTGTAAATTACAAATTTGAATGGTTTTAATTTATAAAAATGAAACATGGTATATTAAAATTTAGTGTGTATCATGCAAAATTTATTTGCAAATTTTTCCAATTTTCTAGAGTTTTCTTGACTTGCTATAGTAAAGAAATAAAAGAAAAATAAATAAATTCATGAAAAGACATAATGAAGTGATATTTTGGTGGAGACTTCTACACAATTTCTCACCCTCTTCTTTCTCTCCCTCACCTCCTATTATGGCCGGCCCTCACTCCCTCATGGTAGCCCCCATTTTCCTCATTTGATTTTGCTCCAAAATTCATCAAAAATCCTTCAAAAATTCATTTAAAAATGCACAAAATCCTATTTACTTCCTACCCTTTTATTCTTTGCTCATTTTACATGGATTTTGGAGTGGGAAAGCATGCATTTTGGAGGCTTATTTTCATGTTGGGATTTCTTGTTTGAAGGTATAAATCTTATACTTTTGATTTATTTTATTAGATATTTCATTCTAGCATAATTAGAATTAATAAATTAAATCTATCTTCAAGTTTAAAAAATTCAAGTTAGGGTTATAAAATTAAGTGGTGGTTTTATTAATTAAATAGGGTTATAATAATTAGTTTAACACTTTTACAAATGGAAAATCATGCATAGTTGATATATTGCAAATTGTGATCCAAATTTCTTAAATTAAACCATTTTTAATAAACTAGATTTCTATTTATAGTATATATAGGTGGAATAAAATTCCAATTGATGTTTATAACACTAGAGTGTGGTTCTAAAGAGGATATTAACTTGTTGGTGGAATGAAAAACTCAAAATTGTTACTAGTTTTTATTGATGATTGATAAATTGTGAGAAAAATGAAATTTTGTTAACCAGTTTTTTGGAAATTCCTAAATAAATGAGATTAAAAATATAATTATGGTTTAATTATATCATTATCATCATGAATTGTAGTTTAATACATTAATTCATGCACAATCAAGTTTTGTTGTGGAATTGTGGTATTTTGCTTCAAAGATGTTAAAAATTACTAAAGGTTGCAAACTAGAAATATCAAATTAATACAAATTTGTGTAATAAAAATATAGTAATGGTTTGTATAGTCTAGTATTGCTATTTAATGAGTTTTATGACCATTGGTTTCATTTTAATGTTAAGTTTTGAAGAAAAACGGTAAATTGGCATTTTCGGGTTTTACGAAATCGGGTGATTTGATGGATTTTAGGGTTTCGATAGATTTAATCATGTTTTATAATATAAGTAATGAGTTTTAAAACTACGAGTTATTTGTTGATGTTTATCTCGATCCATCGGAGTTTGTACGCCGATATCGAGCGATATTTGGTTCTTTTGCGTGAACGGGACATAGGTTTTAACCTATGCTGGTTCCTTACGTCTTTTTGACTTTTGTATGTGATTCAGTTTACGATACTATTTATATGTTTGCGTTTAGGTACCCTCACGTGGACTGCGGGCGATGAAGAGGAGGATGGTGACACCGTCTTCGGCAGACATGGACCAGGTGAGTAGATGCATATCTACGGGGGAAAGTCGGGTGGATGGCGTTTACCCGCAACGTAGAATAGGAATAGTACTTGTTGTCATTAGGAAACCAGATGTGACCCTAGATTCTTAATGAGTAGGACCCTAGTAATGACCCTAGGCTGGGCTAGACTGATTTAGGAAGACATATCAGATGATGAATACATTGGAAGAGATTCGTAGGTTTCAGATAGAAATACACACGCACACACTGAAACTCGACATGGTATATACGTGTATGTGTATATATATATATAGGACTGGGTATAGGTATATATATATATATATATATACACACACACACACACACACACAAAACACGTATATGGGATACATTGATGTGATATGATACATGGGAATGGAACAGTATAATTGGGCTTGATGCCGTGATTCTTGGCTATACAGTCGTATTAATGTGTTAGCGGATCATTAGAGGATGAGATAATGAATATGTATACAGAAATTATAATGGGTGGTGATGATATTGAGGTACATAGGACTCTAAAATAGAACCTGAACTGTAACTTGTGACTGATCACGATATGATATATGTATTACTTGATTACGACATCATATAGGTGTGACCTGACGTCGATATCATATAGGTGTGACTTGATGACGATATGATATCAGTATGACTTAATCACAATATGATACATATGACATGATATTTCTGAGGATAAACTAATGATGCATATTATGATGGTAATGATATATTATTGATGTATGCGATTAGCACCTTAATCATGAGATGTGTTGATGATTACATTATACGAATGATGAGACACTTAGGAGATACTTGACCCGTACCCCGATATTGGGATGCCGTACGATGGATTTTACCGTACGAGGCATAGATATGATGATTGATCCGCACTCTTGATTCGAGGAAGCCGTACTACGTACGTGACGCTATTGAGGCTGGATCGCCGACTATTAAAGATATTGATTCAGACCTTAGGTAGACTCTTGTTTCTTATTGACTAGTTTCTTAGGTTTAGTTCCTTAGGAGGTTAGATGGACACTAGTTTAGGTTCGATTCATATAGTGGTAGTTGTACTCGTATATCGCAGAGGAGTGGATAATGCACATCTGTCTTCACATTCATACTGTAATCATCATGGTGCATGTTCTTACATATGTTGCTGTAATCAGTATAAACCTTACCTGTTAGGACACCAGCACCATTACCGATGATGCGCATATTCCACGCACACTTATTTGCCGGCTCACACACATCATCATCGGTAATTGCTATGTCACGTACACTTTAGATCTTATTATCTTTTATTGATAGAATCAGCTAGCAACTAGATCGATATATAATATTATGATTACTCTCAGATGCTAGTATAGACATGGCATTTATTACTTAGACATTCATGCATTCATATTCTCATGTTATCATGCAGTATTATGGGGCATATGCCGACACTTATCATTTACTTACTCATGATTTTGAGATTTGGATTTCTATGAGTTTTCTGGATTTTGTGGAAAACCGCAAGAATATATAAAAAACTTCTCTCTCTCCTCTTTTTAAAATATAAGATGCGGTTTTCTCGTGATGTATGTGTCGTCCACCATGAGATTTCATGTTTTCTGATGGATTTCGAGACCCGATTCGAGGAGTGGATGAACCTTCTCGGGTACATGGTGGGCCCGGTATGGTACCCCGGGGCAAGAAGATCGAGTTGTAGACGATGAGCCTGGCAGGGGAAGGCTACCTACCGGTGATGTCTGGCGCGGAGGATATCTGGAGGATACCGACCGTTGTCATGAGATTTGATGATATGGGCCGATCCGGACTGACGGAGCCCGAGGTATTGAGACTATGAGACTTGAGATTTACATGTTTGTGTCGATTCTTGACACGGATTTCCATGGATTTCATTGTTGAGATTTCAGATTCCTATACACATTTTACTATGATAACAGCTAAAGATTTCTTATACAGATATATCTGGATTTCAGGATTTATTATTTTATATTCATGGTGCATGCATATCCATTCATATGACATAGTATTATATGAGGCACTGACACGAGCACGGAGTATCCGCATTTACACGTAGTTTTAACCTGCTATTACTAGATGAGTAGGATATAATAGTGTATTATTATGACCTAGGATAGCGTCGTGCATTCGATTTCTTTTCGTAGATGTCTTCTACTCACGAGTAGGCAACTCACCCCCGTTGTGCCAAATTTTATTACAGGTTCGATGTACAGGTTTCCCTGGTAGTTGCTGGCACATCATTTCATTCAGGGTGATTTGCATGGTAGGTTGGTTCACTTGTATCTGAACCACTATTGTACTTTTTTTTTCTTCATTTGTAACTTGTAAGCTCCATCAACCATACTTGTATTACTTGATAAGTTTATTGGACCAGTTATTTATTTCGACTTTAGAGTCGCGCTTGTATTATTCTGATCTGGTGGTTTTGTTTTCTTTTGAGTTTTGAGCCTCGCCCTTTGGCGTTGTATATTATTGTGCTTGTTGTGGTTGTTTCTGCCTGTTGGCGTTGAGCTAGCTCCCGTTTGGGGATGCTTTTTATTGTTTATGTATATTATACTTGTTGTACCCGTTTGGGGTCTGTTTTTAGAGAGGAGACTTTGCTGAATTTTTTGGGAAATTTGCTGATGCTTTGAAACTTGTTTCCTTCATGTTTCTTTCACTTCTTCTTCTTCTTCTTTTATGGTTTAGATTTTTGGGCTTCGGCTTACTTAGGTTACGTTGCGCCTCTAGACGCTTCGTAATCTAAGTGCCGGTCACGTTCCGTACTTTCGGGTCGTGACATTTTGTTTATTGGACCTCAACCGGTTTGAAAATGGAACATTTTTTAAATTGGTTGAGTCTAATGCTTGTGGAGGAGATTGCGGAGTTGGAACGGATCCCAAAACTGGAGTTTGAGTCGTGTAAGATATGGATCTGTTCATAGAAGCGATTGAAGAAGAAGAGCCTTTTGAAGAATGGAGAATAAGCTCAGAAGAAGAAGTAGGAGTAGAAGAAACGGCCGAGGTGTCATCATCATCAATTCGTGTATCGATGTTGTTGTTCAACATTCTTCCAGATCTCAACGTTCTCACTGCACTCACATTATAGTTCTATTGTTCAAGAGCAACATGTACATTATGTGGGTGACCAGGATTTGGGAGTGATTGAGATGGAAGCTATCCTTTCTCTCGCTAGCTTAAAGCCGCATTCAGTTGTGCAATCTGGGCATCGATGGTCTTGATGCTTTGCCCGTGTGCAGCGGTGTCTTGTACCAGACAATGAATAGAAGACTGGATGTTGGCGCTGGATTGAGTCGATTTCTTTACAGAAGCCTCTAGACTCCGTTCTAGCGAGGAAACCTTATCGTTATTTGATGAAACAAAGTTGTTTTGAGGGAAAGAATAGTTGCATGGTGCAAAGCTGTTCGTCGGATTCTGAAAAGGTTGGGGTTGGAAAGGCTGCTGAAATCGTTGTTGAGCTTGTTTTTGAGAAAGAGGAGGCCCTGGATGTTGTTGTGGCCTTGGAATTGATGCTGGTTCTGCTTCCAGGAGAAATTGGGATGGTTCATCCAACAGGGATTGTATGTGGAAGAGTATTGATCGTTTCTTGGTCTTTGCTTAAATGCAGCATTAACCTGATCATGTCCTTAAGATGGTGGATTGTAAGGACACTCTTCGTTCAAATGAGATGGATCAGAACAACAAGCGCAAATGGTACGAGGGGGAAGAACAGGGGCAGGATAAGGAGATGAGATGTTGCTCTCAATTGCTTCTAGTTTCCGCTTGATTGCAGCCTTCTCGGCTTTCATTGCAATTGAGATGTCGAGTTGATGAACTCTTGTCCGAGGAAGACATGAAGAAGAAGAAGAATAAGTTGAGGTGTTCGGTCGGGGCTCCCCCACGGCAGCATTTTCTCCGCGAGATCGTCAAAGAATTGCAAAAGCCTCCTCGTCATATTTGGACAGAAAGTGGCCTTGACCGATGGTCTCCATCAACTGTCTGGTTGCTGGATTTAGGCCCTCGTACATAGTTTGGCAAAGTTTCCTTTTCTCTATACCGTGATGAGGACACTGAACAAAGAGGTCCTTGTAACGGCCAAAGCACTTCCAAAAAGGTTCGGTTGGAAGCTGGGTGAATTGGTTTATCTCGTTTCGGATCCGTGCGGTCTTATGATTTGGTAGAATTTTTTGAAAAACACTTTCACAAACTCATCCCAACTTGTTATCGAATGAGATGCGGTGCTATACATCCACTTTTCAGCAAGGTCGCAAAAACTGAAAGGAATAACTCGTAGCCGTATAGTATCATCAGATAGTTTGGTTCTTTTCATCATTGAACGAACGTTCTGGAATTTATTGATGAAGATATAGGTATCTTCATATTTAAGCCCGTGAAATTTGGGCAACATGTTGATGAAGTGGGGCTTAATTTCGAAATTGTCCCCACTAGCCGATGGATGTGAAAGACAGGTTGGAAGAGAAGCGCGGGTAGGATAGAAACGATCCAGGAGTGCGATTCACTGTGGCGCTTCAACAGGAAGTGGTCGTGGGTTATTCGCACCTAATGGAGGTGGAATTATTCCCGAGTGAGGTAAAGTGATGTTAGGAGGAAATCCCGACATCTTGGAAGAAGAATTTTGTGACGGTGAAAGTGAAGGTGAAGATGTATGAACATAATCGCAGTCAACATAGGAGTTGGCCGGGGAAGGTAAGGGTGAAAGAGGTGTGGAAGGAGTTTCGACGTCGGAGTCGATTGCGTAGTCCGTAGCGACTAACAAAACGCGGACTAAACAAGAACTAGGGTCCCTAGTCCAAGCAGACATACACTAAACGAGTTTAGTGTAGTCAAAGTGTAGAATGTGAGGGTAGGAAAACGTAAATGGAGAGAAATTGGGTGAAGGTGGTAAACGTGGCGAATTTTTGTTTGTTTCGTAAGAATGTGAAAATGAAACCATAGTTCAACAAACACAATCACAAATGCACAGTCATAAATGCACAATCAATGCCTAGACTAGGGTCATCTAAGTGCACTAGACCTGCTCCTAACTGTTCCAAAGTGACAAATTGTGAGATAACCCTCAAATCGTCTCTTCACGGCCAGTTGTGGCCAGGTAAGCACAAGTGAGGTAAGAAGGGTTCCACTCACGAATCACTGTGTGATGCGCCTTTTAAAGTTACCTCCTCACTTGTCTAGCATAGGCACCACAAAATTCATGTTTAGATAAACGACCGAATGCCCACAATCTTCCTTTGTCTTATTGAGCACGACAAGTCCATAGTTGGCTGAGTCTAGATATTTTTTATTAAGCTTGAGGTGAGACTTATGCAATTAGTGATTTCCGGGGTCTTAGTAAGATTGATGAAATCCCCACCCAATCTGAATTGGTGTTATAGTCCCTTAAGTCCGTATTAATGATGCAATGCGCAAATAAACAAGGTTTTGTTATCAAATAATCAATCAAATTTTTTTATTTTAAATGTAGCGCTGCAACAAATACGGTTAGTTTTTCTTTGGCTTATGTGGCGATGTTGCGAAGAATCTTGCAAAGACAAGAATATTGGAGAGTCGGGTTTGAGAAATGGAAGCTTAGAAGAATACGTACCAAAAGTGTTGAGTTTATGAAACTCATGTTGATATTGTCTCCGAGTGTTTGAACGGTCCGCTTGCGTGGGTCAAGCTCCCCGGGTCTTTGGCACTAAAGCGTTCAACCCCCTTATATTTGAAAACACCCTCTGCTCTGTACAATCGCTACTCGCCAATCCGTCAAATCTGCAAATGTCGAAAAAAACACCGAGATTTGAGCTAGAAAACGATAGCAATAACCAAAATTCTGAACACAAATAATTAAGAAAATCAAACAATAAAAATGGGATACTAACTGAACACTGGAGGCAACCTAAAAAACAAATTTTCAAAACTTTACAAACGGACCGGCGACATCGGGAAATATCAAGTTTTCGCCGGCTAAATATTTGATCTTGGTGCTCAAATTTTGTGTTTCCTCTCTGTAGTAATATTATTCCAGTCTTATACCTTGAATTTCATTTTAAAACAGAGTGTGTTAGCAGAACGCAAATCCATAGAACATCATTGGTTTTAGTTCTCGGGTCGATTTAAAATGAATGTGTTTTATCCGTTGAATCTGTTAGAAAGTTAGTTTTGTACAAAATAATCACAAATTAACCCAAGAATACAAGTGTAAAAGCGTTACCGTCTCCCCGGCAATGGTGGCATTTGATTAAGTATGTTTTCACCATATCGTATTTAGAAAGAATTTAAAGTTAACCGCAATCAAAGACGGCGTCGCGTGTAGCTAGCCGCGATTAGCACGGGCTGTTCGTAGGGAGATGGTAGGTTTTTAAGCATGTTTTAATGAGTTAATATCGTAACTTGAGTTGTTCTTTATACTAAGTGTCGTAACTATGATACTTTCAATAAAAAGACTTATTAGGGGTAGTTTTAGGTTAGCTTGTATTAGAATGATGTTTGCCATTTCCTTATAGACCTAATTCTGATATTGACACTAAGGCAAGAGGCAACAACGCAAATTAGAGAACTTGATGTACGATATTTACGATTGTATGCCAAATCCGTATTCCTTGTCCCTTGTCATTCCGTCGTTGTCTCTTTGCCTAGCCTTCGGCAAACCACTCGCCACCGGTCATGATTAGGATTCACAGCTATCGTGTTAGGATACGGTGCCCAATGAAGCGGAATTGCGAGTCGTTTGGTCGAAGTTTCAATTACAAAGTTAAGGTTTCTTAACATTTTACCAAACACATCTCCTAACACAAACTAACCATATTCTACCCTTAACAAGTAAATCATTTACTCACACATATTTACAATACCAAAAATAAAAAGAAAGAAAAGATTAAGGCACGTAATAAAAATTGCAAGAAAAGTAAAGTTATGAACCGATAAATTCAACGTGCAAATTTCTTCAATTGTTCTTTAATCCCGTACTAATGTGAAATCAAAATACCAAATTTTAAGGTCGCAAGCTCACTTAAAAGGTTGCAAGATCAAAGCAAGACAAGGATTTCACAAGTTTGAAGTTTGTAGAAAGCAAGACACATGTAATGAACAGTTAGAACTTTTTATTGAATTTCAAATAAGATACAACTAATCTTGAATTCAAGAACCTAAATCATAAGCTTGCAAATTCAATGAAGAAATTGCAAGGTCAAGATAAAGGGGCAAGAGCTCAAGAGTTCAAAGAAAAGATAAGTTACAAATTAAAATTTGTTCTAAACTAAAACTAAAGCAAAGAGTATCCCCTCCCCTTATCCATTGATCTTGTATTTATAGGCTCAAAATCAAAATAAACAAATAATAAAAACAGGAAGATGAGACAACAATGAGTGAACAGACAAAAAAATGAAGCAATTTCTCCTTGGTGGGCCCGGCGCCGCCGGTCATTCCATGATGTCGTCGGTCATTTGTTGAGGTGTGGGACCCGTTTTGGTGTGGTGATCTCGAGTGCACTCCACAAGTCTACTGGGATTTTTTGATTTCTTCATATCAGTTTGGGTTACACTCAGTAGTTTTGGAGGGAAACTAACTCCAAATCAAATCACAACTTTATATAATTTAATGCTCATGTTCCCTACTTGCACAATTCATCATGTCATGTGTGCCAAGGCAGCCCCACCATGGTCCAAGTCACCAAGAGTATTGTGCACAATTGTAATGTGTTGGACCAAAACTTGTTTATTTGAAAAAACGAACTCTTTGAATAACGATTGGTTTTCTGTTCTGTTTGCAGTGTTGGCGCCCAAATGTTATATCCCTGACTTTGAGTGTGTTGCTAGTATTTTGTCACGAATACCTGTAATCTGTATTTACTGAGCAGACCTTGGTTAATAGTACCGATAAATACCAAAATAGATAATGAATGAGTGGTATTAAAAGGCAGTGTTTTGAGATGAACAATCACACACCCGAAGAAGATGCATCAACATGCTCATTCCTCATTTGGGTCGCGTGGGAATCTGGATATTCCCCTATTTCCTGCTCGGATTTATAACAATTATATGATAGAGCGGAACCAATGTTCCCTAGCCAAGTACAACAGGCGGGTTCGGTCAATACATCCGTATTATTATCTTGATTAAGGCATTTCACGGTCACTATCTTGAGAGAGAGAAGAAAGCACTCTGCGTATGATCATGTAAGTTTAGATTGGTTATTATTTTAACTAATCAGGATGGCTCCCACTGTTTTTTATCAAATCTTCCCTCAAACCCTAAAAGGTAAGACTTGCCGAGATTAATTACACCATACAAGTTCGACAATCTTTCAGCAAGGCCAGTGTCGATACTTTGAGGGAGGTTCCTCGTGCTTTCTCACGGACCTAATTAAAATAAACATTGTTTTCCCAGGGGCATAACCCCGTTGACACCTTTCTAGTCACCTACTTGATCGGCTAATTGTAAATTGCAAAACTCTTCCAGGAGTAACTCTTACTCGCAGTGGGTCTCGGGATCCAAATATCTCATAGTAGGTATGTAATCTAGTTGCAAATTTCAACACTTGAAATTCCCAATAATATTTTTCCCCTAACGTCCTATGACCTTGACAAAGGCTAAGAAGCCATAGGCCGCTAGTTAAGTTCAACCTGTCATTTCCTCATTGAAATAAACCCACCCGTACGACCCTTGACAAAGGCCAAAAATGACATATGACTACCCTAATCCAATTGAATCACATGCTTTGCAGATAAGCACTAATCAGCTACCGCACACTACGCTTTGACAAAGGCCAACAAACGCAGCACAAATACTAAATAGTACTTATCTGAAATGACCGAGGGCTATGACAGGTTTTTAAGAAAACCTTTTGCTTAATGAACTTGATATCATTGTAGAATCGTATGATTTTGGAAAGGAGTGTTTTTGAGGCATTTACTAGTTTCGCTAAAGAGGTCACTCCCGGTGAAGGGATCTCGGCTCTTTCCTTATCGAATGAGGTGCTGGATATTCAGGAATACCACTATGCAATGCAAGAACTAGATAAGTAATCAAAAGACAAAACCGAGTGGATTGTAGCATCTGCTAGTTTCGATAAAGAGGTCACTCCCGGTGAAAGAATCTCCGCTCTTTCCTCATCGAATGAGGTGCTGGATATTCATCAAGGAATACCACTATGCAAAGCAAAAACTAGAGTTATCCTTTTTGAAATATTGATTCTACAACATCTTTAGGTTTGTTTCCTTTTCATTAATCTCATTAATAAAGTCCCATCATTTATGCTTCCTAAGCATCACAGATATTGTAACGAAAATACAAAGTACGCTTATACCATCCACATTCGCCACGGAGTCCCGTCATGCACCGTTTGGTTACTTAACTATCGGCAGAGCGGGGAAGGACTAGCGCGGATGCAAAACATAAGCAATGTTTATTATATATTATATATATAATATAAAGCATTCGTCTCATGCAGTTATATGATCTCATCACAGAACATTGCAGCAGAAGTGAACATATGAAATATTGGATATACTAGGAGGTCCGTGTTATAAATTAAGCCAGTAAAACACATCGATTCCACGGTCATAATGAATAGCCAAACCCACATCCCTAGACCCCTATGAGAGTGTCAAGCAACCCTACCAATTCTAGAGTTAGTAGACCTGGTCTCGACTCCTATAGAAGGTCTCCCACTGGACTTTGGAACCCGGTTACTTGTGCTCCCCACCTTAGGTCTATCCTAATGCGGAAAAGTAAATAATATACATCATTCTCACCCTGGAAGTGACCCAATAGAAGCATATTACATACAAGTTTTTACATGAATTTAAATGAAAAACTCTCATATCACGCGAAAAACATCCGGCTATTCAAACACGACGATCCAATATAACATATCACAGCAAGACATAACATCACATGTCATCAACGTAAGTAAATATGCGTATCCCAATTTTCCTTGACATATGGCAACGAAACAGGGGATACACCACATTACACTTACGGTCGCAGAAAAGAAAGTTAAAACTACAATAATTGGAAGCCGCAACCACCATAGACATCATAAATCCGAAATATCATATATTTCGGATTTCATGCCTAACCAAATGAATTCCATAGACATCATAAACCTAGAATATCTCATATTCCGAATTTCATTCCTCACATTATAAACCCCACATTTTAGTTTCGATATTGAAAACAATTTTCAATAACTGGTCCGGGAATTCAACAAGATTCCCGACATACTGATCGATTGCTTGTCAGAAACTTTAATAGATGGCCGCACCCCCGATGCCGTCAACGAAGTGCACATAGGCAGAACACCGCAGCCCCGAGCACCTAAACGAATGCTTTAGGCAACGGGGTTCTCCTACAGCCACTTGGTCGGGGCTATAGGGAGTGGCTATCTAGTAATATTACCCAGCGAGTATCCGCGTACACTACGTGATTGCGACAAAGTTTTGATCCAAATCAAAACCCTGTGGGAACCGATCGACAAAGAATAAATTGCCAGGTCTACAAAATTCAAACCAGTTTCAACAAAACAAATTATTGTGGATTCCAAATATTGTATCACATATCACAAATAACTAGACGATGTTAAACATTTCGATCGAATCAACAAACACCCACATTTACCAAAGAGATCAACACTTGAGACAGTTTTAAAAATACCCAGAGCATGCTACAAGAACCTACGGACCATCACAAGAAAGTACACTCCCTGCCTCACCAACGGCACCGCGGAACAGCCACCAAAGGAATGCTTTGGCCGCGCTTCCGCGGCCGTTTGGTCGAGTTAGGCCGTCGTTTTTTTTGTAGGCCCATAGAAAACCCTGCATGATTTTTTAAATATTTTTATCTTGGAAAAATCCATCATTTGGAAAAATTTCCAGAGACCATGGGATATATGGGTTTCGGAGTTCGATCGAACACATTAACTTCGTCTAGGCCATTACTAATACTCTAATTTAGCTCTGATACCACTGTTGGGTTCCTTAGCATGACTACTAAGTTTCGAAATGCATCAAGCATGCAATTTTATAAAAATCTAGTGTGCTAACAAACCTGAACCAAGAATCGAATTAGAGAATTAGGGTTTTATAGAAAGTAATCAAACATTACTCTAAGTGAACAAGGAATGCAACCGTTGTAAAACGGTCCTTCACTTCTAAAGCTCCGTATAGTAGTCCCTTTGCTCCAAGTAGTGGTGTCGCGGACTCTCTTTAGGCTCCACTAGAAGAAAAGAACGAGCTTGCTCAAAGATCTTCGAGGCCGAAGATGATCTAAATCGAGGAGACTCTAACTCAAGCTACCTCTTCACTAATATATGTATTAGTGAAGCAAACAACCTATACTAAATGCTTAGTTTGGTATAGATTAATAAAGTAGGAATTTTGCTCACTTTATAATATTTTTCCTCTTTTTCTTTCTTCACCTCAAGAAAACCAAGAGAAGAAAAATGAGATGAAGAAGATTAACTTATATTGAACCATGGGTGAAAGAATATCTCATATCCGTTTGTAGAGACTTAATCATGGCTAAAGAAAAAGGTTAGGTTAATAAATATCAAGAGTAAAACAAAATTAGTGGAATTAGGTCAAGGCGTCTACATGCTTCTACAAGCATCCTTAGCCATGCTAATATCCACCAAATTTTGATTTTCCCAAAATAAATAAATCCCCTAATTATCTTTAGTATGGTATGAGTCTCATACACCCAAGTCCAATGTATCATCTAGCATGAGAAAAGAAAATAAATACATTTATATATATCACATACATATGTTAAATGTATTTGTAGAAAAGAAATTCTTATGTGAGCTTATATTAGTTAATATATATATTAATATATCAAATATATATAATTATATATTAAATTATTAAATCAACACTTGATTTAATAATCCGGCTATGTCATATTTAACCGACTAATATCAAATCATTGAATCAACACTTCATTCAATAATCTGGTTATATCACATATAACCTATATCACGAGATTAGAATACGGTATCATATACACGTATTGTTCTCGGTCCCGCACATATCATATATGTGCCTTACTTCGTTTCGCTTGAGCCAGGAAACCTCTGTGTAGGACTCGAAAGACTCGTCAATACGCCGGCAGTAGTTAATGATCATATCAGTTACCCACAATCCATCACCGGTACTAGCTGTACGTAACGGCTAACCGGGCATTGAGCGATCAAAAGATTAGAAAGCAATCTTGTCTAAACTCCCGCAAAGCCTAGCAATAACACTATCGTACAGTCCGGTCTCTTCGTATGATATGTCGCATATCTAGTCTGGGGGTGGTATACGTCAGACCCCAATAACTTGATAAGTCATGCCGATGTGCGGCTCATAACGGGTCGAGAAACTACTGATAACACTTACCAGTAAATCTCAGTATCAGCCATGGCCAGGGACTTCCTGTTATGGCCAATCGAGCATAATGCAACATCCACCCCCAATACCGGGAGAGACGAAACCCCTCCTATTGCCTCCAAGTGACTCGGGACTGTACCCAAAAACCACCATTTTGCATGCTCTCTTGAACGTGGTGGTAAGATGGAAATCAAAGCACAGTGGGAATCACATAAGACTCTATGACGATCTCGGGTCTACAGAGTAACATGTCCCAGTATTACCAGAGAATTGCTATCTGACGATAGGTATAATACCATGTAGGAGTTCTCGGCAAGTCCTGTTCGGTGTACCCATTCTCCAATGAGCACCTGTGCACAATCTTTGATGTCAAACACCAATGATTGATGGATCAACCATCACCTTATATAGGGTCAAGAATCGTACACACTAGTCTACTCTGGAATATCGATGCCCCGTCTCGAAACTCCCTCGAATAGGAACAATTAAAGGATGTACTTGTGGACTACCCTGGCCCTATTAGTATGATCTCCATCATAGTCCTGGTAGTCAAGTCCACATCTTAAGGGCTTTATCAACATGTAACAGAGAGACAGTATAAAGATACATCGTAAGATAAAGGGAAACCAGATAGCATACTATTAAGTCGAGCAAGAAAGTCCTCCCTATATATGTCTAAGTATCCACTATAATATACAATCATGTACAATAATGTCCTCTAGAGCATACATATAACTAATAATAACAGTGGAAGCAATCCTGATTAGATAAGATAATAACTAATCTAATCTTGCAAAGAGCGCACACTAATGTGTTTCATTCTCTCTCTCTCCAGGTAGCGACTAATGACACGCCTTAATCATGATAATAATATGGATGTATTGACCGAACCAGCTTATTATACTGAGTTGGGAAACGTTGGTTCCGCTTTGTCTTATGATTATCATAATTCTAAGTAAGGAATAGGGGAATATTAGGATTCCCGCCCTACCCGAATAAAGAAAAAGCATGATGATGCATTGTCTTCGGGTGTGTTCATAACCGAGAACTGATTCTCAGTCTGCTCTATGTCCTGGGTATTGGATACCGGATCAGGATCCCATGTATGTAATTTATTACATGGGTTAAAGAGAGGTAGAGAACTGTGAAAGGGTGATATGTCTCTAAAAGTAAGGAATGGAGTAATTGTTGTAGCCAAAGCAGTTGATGAATATCAACTTGTATTACCAAATAGTAATACATTGATTCTGAACGACTGTTATTACGTACCAAAAATTGATGTGCAATATTATATCGGTTTCTTTATTACAAAAAAAGGATATAACTTTGCATTAGATTATAATGTTATGAACATTTTCCTAAATCAAGTGTTGATTGGGTTTGGTATGTTAAGTAACGCTATATACGTTCTAAATCAAACTACAGTTCTAAACGTGCAAAACCCATACAAAAGGAAAAGTTCTGAAATAAACGAAACCTTCTTATGGCATTGTAGACTAGATCATATCAATGCGACAAGACTAGCTAAGTTGCATAAAGATGGATATTTGAATCCGTTCAAATTTAAATCTTATGAAACTTGCGAGTCATGTCTTAAAGGAAAGATGACCAAAACTCCGTTTACTGGACACGGAGAAAGAGCTACTAAACTCTTAGGACTGATACATAGTGATGTATGCGGTCCTATGTCTACTCATGCCAGGAATGGTTTCTCGTACTTCATTATATTGACCGATGATCTCTCAAGATTTGGACATGTGTTCTTGTTGAAACAAAAATCTGAAGCTTTTGAGAAATTCAAGGAATATAAGAACGAAGTCGAGAACCAGATGGGTAAAAGTTTTAAAATCCTTCTGTCTGATCGGGGAGGAGAATACTTGAGCACTGAATTCCAAGACTACTTAAAAGACAATTGGATTCTCTCTCTGCTTACTCCTCCGTATACATCACAGAACAATAGAGTATTGGAGTGGAGGAATCGCACCCTAATAGATATGGTGCGCTCTATGATGAGTACTGCTGAGTTACCTATTTTCTTTTAGAGTTATGCACTTGAGATAGCTGCATATCTATTGCATAGGGTTCCGACCAAATCCGTGCCTACCACTCCATATGAGATATGGAATGGGAAGAGACCATTTCTTAAAAGAGTTAAGATATGGGGTTGTCCGAGCTATGTTAAAAAGCAAAATCTGGACATGCTCGAAGCAAGGTCTGTTTTGTGCAAGTTTGTGGGATATCTAAAGGATTCGTATGGATATATCTTCTACTATACTGAGAAACAAAAAGTGTTTGTTTCTCAACATGCCACATTTTTAGAAAAGGAATTTCTTATGAAAGAAATTAGTGGTAATGAGCTAGAGCTGGAAGAAGTTCCAGCTACACAAACTACAATTGATAATTTGGTGGAACCGGAGAATCCAATAGTCTCCGATGAACTTTAGACACTCCAAAGATCTAGTAGGGTTCATCATCCACCTTAGAGATACTACGGTTTTCTCATAAACGGTGTGAGCGAGAATTGCATCATGGAAGATGATGACCCAACTAGTTTTGAGCAGGCCATCATAAGTGGGTACTCTGAGAAATAGCTGGATGCTATGCGATCTGAGATAGAATCCATGTACACCAACAAAGTATGGACTTTCAAAGTTGCTCCTGAAGGGGTAAAACCTATCAGGAGCAAGTGGATCTTTAAGAAGAAAATTGGTGTAGATGGAATGGTTGAGACCTTCAAAGGTAGACTTGTAGCAAAAGCTTTTCGTCAACAACCACGTGTCGACTATGATGAAACCATTTCTCCTGACCTTATATTTAAGTCCATCAGGATCCTACTTGCCTTTACTACATACCATGACTACGAAATCTGGAAGATGGACGTCAAGACCGCTTTTCTAAATGGTGATTTAGAAGAGAGCGTGTACGTGATACAGGTAGAGAGATTTGCAGACAGTGGGAGGAGCGGAAGTGTGTGTAAGCTGTTTAAATCAATTTACGGATTAAAGCAGGTATCGCGGAGATGGAACATCTATTTTGATGAATCTATCAAAGAGTTTGACTTCATCAAAAATGTAGATAAACCATGTATATACAAGAAGGTAATAGAGTGTAATGTTGTCTTCCTCGTATTGTACGTGGATGACATACTCTTGATAAGAAATGATATTCCTATGCTATACTCAGTCAAGATCTTTTTATAACAAATGTTCTCTATGAAAGATCTAGGTGATACCTCCTACATCTTGGGGATAAAGGTCTGTAAAGATATATCTAAGTGGATGTTGGGATTATCCCAATCCAGCTACATTGACACTATACTAAAGTGGTTTAGTATGGAAGATTCTAAGCATGGTAATTTGCCCGCTTGCTCAGGAATCACTCTCTCCAAAGAGATGTCTCCTAAGGCTGATTTGGAGAGGGCTCACATGCAAGGGATATCCTCTGCTTCTGCAGTGGAGTCAATCATGTATTCGATCTTATGTACCAGACCGAATGTAGCTTACTCACTTATTGTAGTGAGCCGATATCAATCAGATCAAGGGAAGAAACACTGGATAGCTGTGAAGAACATTCTTAAGTACTTGAGAAGGACTAAAGAAATGTTCTTAGTCTATGGTAATGGTGAACTTCAGTTAGAGTCCTTCTCCGATTCGAGCTTCCAGAGTGATAAGGATGACAGTAAGTCAGTCTCGGGTTTTGTCATTACCCTCAATGGAGGGGCGGTATGTTGGAAGTGTTTCAAGAAAGATACCGTAGCAGACTCGATGATTGAGGCTGAATACATCGCTGCCAATGATGCTGCCAAAGAGGGTGTCTGGATCAAGAAGTTCATTGCTGAACTTGGTGCGGTCCCATCTATTGAGCATCCAATACCTATGTATTGTGATAACGATGGAGCTGTGGTTTTGGCCAAGGAACCCCGGTCCCATCAGAGATCCAGACATATTCTTAGGCGGTATCACCCTATTTGGGATATAGTAGATCGACATGAGATCGAGGTCAGGAAAGTTGACATGAAGGACAACGTAGCAGATCGACTCATGAAGGCCCTCCCCCAGACTTAGTTTGAGAGACTTTTTGGGATGTTGGGTATGAAATACTACAACAACCGGCCTTAGTGTAAATGGGAGATTGTTAGGAATATGTATGCCCTGGAGGCCATTATTGTATGATATAGTGGATGCTTGGACATATATAGAGAGGAATTTCTTGCTCGACAAGATAGTATGCTATCTGGTTGCTCTTTATCTAAACATGTACACTTGTATTATTATACTGTCTCTCTGATACATGTTGATAAAACCCTTAGGATGTTTGCTTGACTATCTGGACTATGATGTGGATCATACTACAGGCACTTGTGTAGTCTACAAGCACATCTTTTAACCATTCCTAGTCAAGGTCGTATGGAGACAGGGCATCGATATTCCAGAGTAGACTAGTGTGTACGTTTCTTGACCCTGTAGGGGGCGATGGTTGATCTCAAATCCATTGGTGTTCGACATCAAAGATTGTACACAGGTGCTCATTAGAGAATGGGTACACCGAACATGACTCTCCAAGAACACCTAGATGGTACCATACCTATCGTCAAATAGCAGTTCTCTGGTGACACTGCTATAGGTTAGTCTGTAGACCCAAGATCGTCGTAGACTCTTGTGTGGATCCCACTGTGATTTGATTTCCTCCCCACTACGGCTCAAAGGAGTCGTACAAACATGTGCTTTTTGGGTACAATCCCAAGTCACATTGAGGCAGTAAGCGATATAAGGGGTTTTGTCTCTTCTTGTATTGGGAGTAGATGTTGCGCTATACTCGATTGGCTATAACTGTAAGTCCCTAACCAGGGCTGATGAGATTTATTGGTAAGTGTTATTAGTAGTTTCTCGAACCATTATGAGCCATATATCGGCATGACATATCAAGTTACTAGGGTCTGACGATTCCACCCCTAAACTCGATATGCGATATATCAGACGAAGAGATCGAACTGTATGGTAAGTGTTACTTATAGGCTTCACGGGTGTTTGGACAAGCTTTCTTGTTGATTTTCTAATCGCTCAATACCTGGGTAGCCGTTACGTCCAGCTAGTGCCGCTGACGGCTTGTGGGTAACTGATGTGATCATTACCTACTGCTGGTATATTGACGAGACTTTAGAGTCCCACATAGAGGTTTCCTAGTTCAAGCGAAATGAAGTAGGGCACATATGTTGATATGTGCGGGGGCCTGATTAAATACGTGTATGTGATACCGTATTCTAATCTTGTGGTTATTTGATATCGGTTGGGTTATATGTGATATAACCAGATTATTGAATCAAGTATTGATTTGATAATGCGATATACAGATAAATTATATTAGTCGGTTATATGTGATCTAACCGGTTTATTAAATTAAATGTTGATTTAATAATTTGATATATATTATATTTGATATAATTATATATTAACTAAAATTATTAGATCACTAATTATTTTCTTAATATATTTATTAATATATATATATATATATATATATATATATATATATATATATAGAAGCATAGCATGGATTTTCTATTTTTAGAAAATAGAAAATTAGGTCGAAAATGAGGAGATATTTTGAGCATGAGTGAGGCATGGCATTTTACATTTGTTTAGTTGTCATTCTACACTATTGAAACATGGTTATAAATTTTAATTGTTGAAAATTGAATGCTTCAATAATGTGTGAGCTTAGAGTGCCATTCTAGACTTGGTTCATTTTTGCCTTAGCCATTTTTTCTTGAGCTCACCTCTCAAGCTCTCTCCATATTCTTCTTCCTCACTCTCCAAGCCCTAACCCTTACATGGGATATGAATCATTGGGCTTTGGACAAATCTAATGATCAAACCAAACCCCTATTTCACCATCCTACACTTGATTAGCACTTAGGTGTAGTGTGTTTCCTTCACTAAAGTAAGTTTAGTGAAGAGGTAGCTTTAATTAGCGTTGCTTCGGGTAGATCATCTTCGGCACGAAGATCGCGTAAGAAGATCGATCCAACTTCAAGTGGAGCCTAGTGGAGTCGCATAGAATACTATATGGAGGTTGAAAAGAGAAAGACACTGTCTACAAAGATTGTTGCCTCCTTCACTTAGTGTAAAGTTTTTGTTATATCGTGCTAAACCCTAATCATCTAGTTAAGTTTCTAGAATAGTGTAACTTAGCACCCTAAATTTTTAAAGATAGCATGCTAGATGCTTGTGAAAACCCAGTGGTGGTGTTAGGGTAGACTTTCACAAACTCCCGCAAAGCCTATAAGCAACATTTATCGTACAGTCTGGTCTATTCGTCTGATATGTCGCATATCAAGTCTAGGGGTGGAATCTTCTGACCACAATAACTTAATAGGTCTTGCTGATGTGTGGCTTATAACCGTTCGAGAAACTACTGATAACACATACCAATAAATCTCATCAGTCCAGGTCAGGGACTTGCTGTTATAGCCAATCGAGCATAGCGTAACTTCAACTCCGTATATCGGGAGAGACGAGACCCCTCCTATCGCTCATTGCATCCATGTGACTCGGGACTATACCCAAAATCCACCTGTTTGCACGACTCTTTTGAGCCGTGGTACGGAGGAAATCAAAGCACAGTCGGGACCATACAAGACTCTATGACGATCTTAGGTATACAGACTAACCTGTACAAGTGTCATATGAAAACGGCTATCTAACGATAGGTATAGTACCAACTAGGAGTTCTCAGCGAGTCCTGTTCGGTGTACCCATTCTCCAATGAACACCTATGTTCAATCTTTGATGTCTAACACCAATGGTTGTGGGATCAACCATCGCCCCATACAGTGTCAAGAAACGTACACACTAGTCTACTCAGGAATATCGATGTCCTGTCTCGATCCTCTCTCGACTAGGAGCTGTTAAAGGATGTGCTTATAGACTACACAAGCCCTACTAGTATGATCTGCATCATAGTCCTGGTAGTCATGCTAAAATCCTAAGAGCTTTATCAATATGTATCAGAGTGTCACGACCCGAAAGAGGCATGTGACTGGCACTTGAATCATATGGAATCTATAGGATCCCACCAAATTCAAGTAAGCCAAAAGCCCAGAAATCTAAACCTTTTTAGGGAAAATAGATCAGGTGAAGTTTTTGAAACAATGGTATAAGAAATCAATTTATTCCTTTAAAACATAAGTTATATTCTATAGAAATGCAATGTTTTATATCTATCTTGAAAACATTTTCGTCATTTAAAATTTCGGCAGCACCTCCTTTGTAATTTTTAACCCGAAAACAGATACAAGCAATAATAAATATAGGAATCCCCAAATGGGAGCTAGCTCTTCGCCAATTAGCGGAAACAGCCACGCAATAATATAAATATAAAACGCCGAAGGCAAGGATCAAAACATAGAAGTAAGGTAAAAAAAATAAGCATCATCAAAAAACCCAGAAACAATAATAAATAGATGAGCGTGACTCTAAGGCCCAAAGAATATACAATAGTGTTTTCTAAGTCTACAAATATATAAGGTCTGGTTGAAGGAGCTTTTAACTAGATACAACTGAAATAAATATACAAATACAACGGTGGTCACGATGCAAGTGTATCCCACCTAAAACAATGCAATCACCCAGAAGGAAGCAGTGTGCCAGTAAGCCGCAACGGAACCTGTGCGGTCAAATTTGCAAGAAAACTGTGGCACAGTGGGGGTGAGTTGCCAACTCGTGAGTAGAAGACATCACTGAGTACAAACCGAATGTATGACTATCTCCTAGGTCATACAGTACAATATAATAATAATAATAACGCGATAACGTCGAGTAATAGCAAGGGTAATAATATAAGGATATGTGTAATATCATGTACCCGTGTCTGTGTCACAAAGTAACTACATGTCATGTGTATCAAGTATAAATGCATCATTAAATAGGTGTGTCCAACAATGACACACAAAATCATGATAAAACCTGAGTGCCAAGCATCGACACTCGAAAACATCATGAAAACCGTGTCCATCAATGACACATAATCCTCTTATCTCGGACTCCGTCAGTCCGGACCGGCCTATATCATCTGAATCTTAGGCTCCATTAGTCCGACTCGGCTCATAACATCTGATCTCACGACTACGGTCGGTATCCTCCGTGCCAAATATCACCGGTCGGTAGTGCTCCCCTGCTGTGCTCAACGTCTCATCTATATGGCCTTCTTGTCCCGGGGTACCACACCAGGCCCACCATATACCCGCAGACGGTGTCTCCTCGCTTCTCGAATCAGGTAATCATGTATCATATATGCTCCAGAACCAAAAAATCTCATGGTTAACGTCACACATAATATCAAGGAAAACCGCATTTTTCTTTTAAAAGGAGCATAAGTTTTTAATTTCACATGCGGTTTCCCAAATCCATAAATCTCATGAAAATAGGAATCTCATTATCATGCGCTAATAATGAACAATGAATATCAGCATAAAGTGCAACCGTGGTACATAACAAGAATGTATGAATGCGAATGCATGTGGCATCTAAGTAAGAAATACAAAGTCTAAACTAGCATATGATATCATGAATGCAAAACAGTACTACTTAGCTACAATTTATCAAGGTATATGCATAAAGTAACGGTTACTAAAGTTTACGTGACATGGCAATTATCGATCCTGAAGTGTATGAGCCGGCAAGCAAGTGTATGTGCAACATACACATCATCGATAATGGTGCAGATGTCCTAGCAGACGAGATCATAACAGAAAGTAAACTGTAAAAGCAACATAAGGTATATAAATCTATATACGAGCCATACCGTTTATCGTATTTAAATAGAACGAATTGTTGTTTTTAGAGAAGTAAGGACTATGGTACTTTTGAGAAAAGAGATGTCTTTTGAAAATCCATAGAATCTCTGGGTTTATCCTTTGAAAATGCATACGATTCGTTAGTTTTGAAAATAGGAATGACTCGAGCCTAAGCTAACATCTATCTAAGCAACTAAAAACTAAACTAAGAAACGAGTCGAAAGTGATTAGAAAGTCTAAGCAATTTTCTGAGTCGATAAATCAATTAGTCGACGATCCAGCCTCATAGCATCACGTACGGTATAATCCATCGTACCGCATCATCGAGTCAAGAGTGCGGATCAATCATCATATATATATCTCGTACGATATAGTCCGTTGTACGGCATCTTCAAAATCGAGGGTACGGGCCAGTATCATACAAATCAGATTTCGTACGGTATCATCAATCGTACTATATCATAATCAGGGGTACAGATCTAAGGTCTCGTACAATCTATTATCTCATCAGTCACATGTTATCGCATGTTATGTATATAGCGCCCAACGATCCTTAATATATTTCATCATTTACGATGTCTCATATCAAAGCATATGTCTCAATCTCTTGACATCCCGTTCGATCGTATCGACTCAAAACCACATAATATATATCATATCCTCATCTTACACGTATATATATACTACATACATACATATATATATATATCAACACATCCATATATATATATACATATATACATATACACACAAATAATAGCAAGTGTGTGTGTGTGTGACAATATAAAACTAACGGCTCACGACTAAGGAAATAACACTGGGGTAGATCTTCCTATGAGTACGCTTATTCTAACCCTACGGTCTCCGAGAAAACCCTATTTTCTAAATATCCATCTCGCATTAACATATATATATATATATATAATATAATATATAAATATCCTATTCTATGGTTGCGGGGGTGCTATGCGCTATCCATCCGACTTCCTCCGTAGATATACTTCTACTCACCTTCGATCCTCGCTCGCCGAAGTCGATGACACCTTCTTCTCCCTTGTCATCCCGAATTCCATGCGAAGGTACCTACAGTTCAAAACGCATCGTATCGCATCAAAATCATATTCAAAAACTGACACGGCACATGAAGCGCACATAGGTTAGAACCTATGGTCAACGCGCGCTAAAATACAAAATACCCCCTGACGTCAACATGCGAACGTCGAACGACCAAGTCACATCAAGAAATCCAAAAATCCAAGATTCAAATATCGGAAAACATTGTCAAAACCAACTCAAAATGCTCTCAGATTTTGGCATAGGTAAACTAGGACAAAACTAATAATGCAGTAGCTAAGTTATATGGCGTGTGAGCTACATTTCAAACCCCAGCATCAAACTCCATAATTGACCCGTCGGAAGGTGCTACAGTAACCGGTATCTCCGGCCGAAATTTGGAACTTTGGACTCGTTCTTCTGTAGTGGTTTTCTAGTGGTCTAATTAGGTCAATGTAGTTTTTTGTTTTTCTTATAAATACCCCCAAGTTGCTCCAGAATTTATTTGATCCTCAAAAACTCCACAAAACCGACATCGGAAAATTCTAAACTCAAGATTTGGGATTCTAGTCTCTAGTCTAGCTGGAATATCACCACTAAGGTCTCGTAAACAGTAACTAAATCTCAATTATACATTCACAATTCATAATATACCCTAAAGCTCATCTAGGAAGTTTCCGACACCACTAAACTATATTAGTTTAGCTCTAATAAACTATAGGGTACTAGGAAAACTAGAAACTTAACTATAGGTGTAGGATATACCTCATTTGGAAACTCCAGAAAATTCTAGAGTTGCCCAAGTGCCTCAAAGTTCCAACTTGATTCCTTCATAGGGTTTGTAGTGAGGTTAGGAACATTTTTTGTGAAGGAAGTATGGTGTTTTGGGATGGTTTTGGAGGTGGTAGAGGGTGGTAGTAAGGTGGATGAGGAGGAGAAGGAGGAGGAGAAGAAGAGAAGGAAATGAAAATGGAGGAACAAATGATCCATGGTGACAATAATCCCCCGCCCCCTCTCTCTTTCTCTTTGCCCATACCTACATATCTCCCATGCCACAAAATATCTTTCCATTTATTTTCCTTTATCTTTTTCATTTTAAAACAAAAGCACAAAAAACCAAATAATGAAATGAAGCATAGTTCAAAAATATGTAACAAGTGTTTGCAACATGTCATGTTGCATGTCATGTACCCTAACCAAGATTAATGCATAAGTAGTAAAATATTAATCAAGTTTAGCGTTAAACTTATATATAATTAATTATATAATGATCTATAAATGCTCAATTCACATAATTTCTTTCAAAATCAATAATTCTTATTAATTTTCTAAATTTTTCCCAAACTATCGGTATATAATTATACCATATCATTAAAACTAATTCTCATACTTTAATAATATTCATGAAATTTATTATTTTAATTATTTAGATTCCCAAAAATATTTTTTTATTTTCTGAAATGTTACATAGAGAGGCAGTATAACAATACTAGTGTGCACGTTAAGATAAAGAGCAACCGGATAGCATACTATCATGTCGAGAAAGAGGCAATTCCCATCTAACTTGGTCTACTATCGATGATTTTTTGATCTGAACTGCGACAAGTCTTCTATATATGTTCAAGCATAAACTATATCATACAATAATGGCCTCTAGGGTATACATATTCCTAACATGTAGTCGGCTAGATATCAACCACAGAGTGATGAAGATACCCGAGTTCGTAGTTTCGAATTCTTATGAGAGACTCCAGATTAACTGTAATCGAGAACGAATTGCCCTACGCAGACAGCAAGATATGACGTCGAAGGGGACGATAATGAAGACTGGTTGGATAAGAGGTTCATACGAGATACTAACGAGCTATTGTTACTCCCCGTTGAAATCAATGGATGGATATGTATGCGGAGGAATTGGATATGGCCAAATTTTAGAGGAAAGTTGTGCTGAGGACGCAGCTGTCAGGAAATGAGAAAAGGAATTTACGTAATGAGTACCAACCTCCATATAGTTCGGCATAGGTGGGATCAGAATAGACCTAAGCAGGTTGTTTCCAGGAAACCACAGCGATAAAGATTTTCACCCAGGATCAGTTGTATTGTGCATAATCAGAGGGCTAGATGCCGCCATCAGTAACGTGCTACATTACGAGTGGTTATGTTAATTGGCCAAGGGATGATCAGAGGAGTGCCAGACCGGAACTGTTCCGTTATTACACCAGACCGGGCCGACGAGCAGAAGGATTGTGGGATTGACAATCCATAGAGAAAACAAAGGCCAAGAGATAGAGGATGCCAGATCATGAGCAGGAGGCAAGTGGATGTTCTTACTCTGCCAGTTTTGGACGTACCGGCATTTTTCGACATTGAAGGAGGTGTACCTCAATGTCAGTTATTACGATTTGCATTTTGTGATTCGAGTATCACACTTTATTCGCTTGGACTTGAGTATTGATGATTTGGTTTCATGGTATTTGTTTCGTGCACCGTAGCTGCACCCACTGGACATTTTCATTGGTGCACAGTGGTTGCACTTGATTTATGTTTTATACATTTGCTACGTTGGTTTATGATTTTTGCTTATCTATTGCACTTGATATCGATTTTACGGGTTGGATGTACATATTTATGATTCTGTGGATTTTGATACTGTCGATATGATTTCGTGCATGTTGTATGCACTCGACCTGACATATGCACTTGGTATAGCTCACATGTGTTTGCAGTGCATTGATACGTGTTTTGTGCCCGCAATTGCACACGTCTATAATTTTATACATCTTGGTGCGCTCGGTTTTGTTTTTATGCGCTTTTGGTACATTGACGAGTTTTCGGGCACCTAGTGCACCTGATATTTGTTTTCGTGCATTAGTTGTACTAGATTTATGTTTTCGTGCACCATGTGCACTTGACGTTCATTATCTTGCACTCTACTGCACTAGATGTTTTTATACGGATCTGACACACTTGATTTAGATTTTGTGCACACTGGGCGCATGGGATGTGATTTTGTGCACACCGGATGCACTTGATCGAGAATTTTTTTATTCATGCATGTTAATGGCATTTGGTTAAGATTTTTGTATACTCTAGATACATTTGATGTCGTTATCGTGCACACCCGTTGCGCATTATAGATTCTTTCGTGCAGACCCATTGCACTTAGTTTTTGTGTTTGTGCATATTCGTGGCACTTTTATTTGGCTTTGATTTCCGTGCACACCAGACGCACGTGATATTGGATACGCCTTTTGAGGCTGATTTTACTCATGAGCTTTCATGATATGTACTAAATTATATAGTAACCGAGCGGGACAGATCTGAGGATAGTACCTGAGTACTTTTGTATGCATAAAGGTTTTCCAAGAGGTTTTCAAAAAAAGGTGCTATAATCTCGCTATTTCCTACGTGTCTGTGAGTGACATGAACTTTTATGAAGGAAACCTTTTGGGATATTCCAAAATGGCGGGACATATATCTTAAACAAATATATATAGACATATATCTATTTCTTTACAAAAGAGCATCCGCCACTTGTACCGTGGGTTACGCATCGTATGGCAATTCGGAAAAGATTTTGCATGTGTTTTATTCAGTTTTTAAAAGGGTTTTATAAGGATGAGTAGTATATGCGTATTATGATCTTGACTATAGTATATTCGGATTTTAGAAGTGGATTTCGAGATATTGCATCTCCATTATAACCCACGTGATTGCGTGACACTTGACGGAGTTCGATTTTGAGTTTCGCTCTCTTGTTCATGCGTACTCGATGCGATGTGTTATATTTGAGTATTCCATGATTTTAGAGCCCCGTTGATTGGACTGATTATTGAAATGTTTTAGTTTTTAGGGGTTTAAATTTAAATTCGGGGACCGAATTTATTTAAGGGGGAAGATTGTTACATTTCAAAAATATAAAATAATATTTTTGTAATTTAAATAATAAAATAATATATTTCATGAAAACTATTCGAGTATGAATTTGGGGTTTTCGTAAAATGGTATAATTATATACCAACATTTAGGAAAATAATTGGATATTAATATGAATTATTAATTATAAAGGCATTTATTGGATTTGGATATTTTATAAATAATTATGCAATTAATTATATACATGTTTATATTAAACTCGATTAGTGCACTACTAATCATGATTAAGCCAAATCCACTTTTGTATTAACCATGGTTAGTGCACCATGATATGTTATATTTTGTTGCTTGTTTGTTTCATTTTTATTTAGGGTAATTGGTTTTTAAAAGAGAAAAAGAGAAAAGAAAAATAAAAGATGACATGGGGGACATAGAGGCATGGGCCAAGAAGGAAAGTGAGAGGGGGGTCTTCCCTTGACCATGGAACCTCACTTCATTCCCATTTCATTTCTTCAAAACTCCTTCATCTTCTTCATCTCATCATTCTCCACCTCCTCCTTCTCACTACCACCACAAAATCATCTCTAAAACTGTAGGAAAACTTGTGTTTTCCTTCACAAAAAATGTGCAGCACCTTATCCTACACCCCCTAGTGAGCTCAAGTTTGGATTTTGAGGACTTTCAACCATCTAGGGTTTTCCTTGAGTTGCTTCTAAGAGGTAAAACCTTCACTTTCCTTCATGATTTCAAGTTCTTAGTCTCCTACACATGTTTAGAGTTCAATTATGCTAGATTAGTGAACTTGGATAATTCTAAGATGAGATTTCGGAGATGTTTTGAGTTGTGAAGGTGCATTTGAGGTTTAGTTAGTGACCACAACCCTTCTAGTGTTAGAATTCTGGACCAAACCGAGTTTAGAAGTCCCAAACACGAACATAGGTTTTTCCTATATCGAGTTTTGTGGAAAATGTGATGATGAATTAGGATCTGCTATAACTTGGAGACTCTGAAAATTAATTAGCAGATATAGTAAGATGTGCAGACTAATAGGTGTTAGTGTATATGCCCTAGGGGCCATTATTGTATCATACTAGCTTGTATATTACTTAATGGAAGCTTGGGATATTCACAGTTGTATTGACAGTCTTGCTAAAAATGGTAGTATGCTACTTGGTTTGTGTCTATTTTATTATATGCATATGTTTCTTGTAACACATCACTTATACATGTTAGTAGAGCCCAAAGGATCTTTTCTTAATTACCAGCGTTGTGATGGCAGTCACACTAGTGGGGGATGGATAGTCTATAAGCAACATCCTATACAGGTCCCTGGTCGTTGGATTATCGAGACAGGGCATCGATACTCCGGAGTAGACTAGCGTGTGCGCTTCTCATCCCAGTTAGGGAGATGGTCTGTCCCACAGCCATCAGTACGTCGTACTGAAGATAGTATACAGGTGCTCGTTAGGTTACGGGTACACCGGCAGGACTCGTAAGGGAACTGTTGGTTGGTATTATACCCGTCGTCAGTTAACAGTTCCCAGGTGACATGAGTACAGCATAGTCCGCAGACTTGACACCGCTACTTTGCCTCAAGTGTGTCCCACTGTTCTTAGATTGCTACCCTACCACGACTCAAAGGAGTCGTGCAAACAGGTAGCAGTCGGGTGCAGTCCCGAGCACTTGGAGGCAGTAGTGGTTAGACAGGATTCGTCTCTCCCGGTATTGGGAGTTGATATCGCGCTGTGTCAGAGAGCAATTACGCAAAGTCCCTGGCCAGGGCAAGAGAGATTTACTGGTAGGTTCCAGTAGTTTCTCAAGGTGTAATGGGCTATGCTACGACATGACTTATACCGCTATTAGGGGACTGACGCTTGCCGCCTAGGCTCGATATGCGATTATCTTAGACGAACAGACCGGACTGTACGGAGATTGTCACATCAGACTCAGTAGGAGTTCAGATGGGTTTCCTTATCGGCCTTCTTATCGACATCTACCTGGGGACCGTTACATACAGCTAGTGCCGCTTGCGGTCTGTGGTTAAACCCACTGCCAGCATAGTGTCGAGTCTTTAGAGTCCCACACAGAGGGTTTCCCTGCTCCAGGCGAAACGATATAGAGGTCGTATGGTTTTACGACATGGGTTCGGACGCAAACGTGTTTAAACGCACGTGCGACGTTCGGACTGTTTTTTACTAGCCGGTTTTGGTTTAAGCCAGATTCTAGTATCGGGTTATTGGATTTATACAGTCTAAAGTTTTTCCGTGTTTTCACGGATAAGAGGGGCGTTCTTGTCATTTTGCGGGAAGCTTCTAGAAGCATGGTGACTTGAGGGTTAAGGTGGCATTTACATTTAATGCATTTGTAACTCACTTAGATGAATCATTCAAGTGAGTTAATGAAGCATTTATTGCTTAATGACTCACTTGATGATTCATTGCATATATTTAATGAAGCATGATGATAATGCATTTTTGATTTATTCATTTGATTTTCTTATGCTTTATAATATATTAGAAGTGAGAAGCTTTTTCATTGATAACATATGCTCACCTTCTCTCTCCTCAAGCTCTCTCATTCTTGAAACCCTAACTCTAACCTCTCATGTGTTGAGATCAAGGGTTAGCTAGACTAATTGATCCATAACCTCACTCTATATCACCTAAGTCACTTTGATAGCAACTAAAGAAACCTAGTTATCTCAAGTTAAAGATCAAGCTTGGAGTAGAAGCTCTCGGGTGGATCGTCTTTGACTCGAGGAGGCCGTTGAGGTGCCGATGTTCCAAGGAGCCTACGAGGAGTGGAGGACAGCGATGAAGACCCGAAGGACAAGTAACATGAGGTATAACTTCGAATCCGTGTAGTTAAACCTCTCGTAGTATGCTAGTAATGGTTTAGATACGATTCATGCGCTCAAGTCCGTGTTACGAAGCTTTGATAATCGTTTTTCATATATTCCGCCTCCACGCAAGTTCGTGGGGTGCGTGATATGGACTTACAGTGGTATCAGAGCCAACTAAACCATTACTATTTTGTTCGCAACTAATTAGAACTTCGACTGACGAAAAAACGTGAAAACAACACCCCGAACCCCTATCAGTTTCTGTTAATTTTAAACATGTCGAAAAAAATATTTGATATGCCTTAAAATTCACGGCAGGGAAATATAAGAATTCTTGGAAAATACGAGATTGCAACTCGTTTAGATGGCCGCGGATCCGCGGCAAGATAGTGCTTTTGGCCGCGGATCCGCCGCCTGGTCAACTCCGAGTTGACTCGGATTTGCTCTGTAATTCAAATATTTTGGTGTTTTGTTTTCCAGTATATTCTGTTTCTGTCCAGGTTACTTCTGTGCTGGCTTGCTTTTGGGGTAGACACGGAAAGAGGTTGTCATCGATGTTCTAAATTATTTGCTAATCGGGTTTTTATCTGTAATGTTTAATGTGTTTGTAAACCTCCCCTAACTGCTAGTATGTCGGTTGGCAGGGGGTTGCACATTTCTGTAATGTTTACTGTTTGTGTGTAT
The DNA here is from genome assembly GCA_030015575.1 of Agapanthus africanus. Taxonomy (NCBI): domain Eukaryota; kingdom Viridiplantae; phylum Streptophyta; class Magnoliopsida; order Asparagales; family Amaryllidaceae; genus Agapanthus; species Agapanthus africanus. Next base: position 621,398,301 of record CM057341.1, read on the forward strand.
GAACTGTATTGGACTATTGTGATGATTAGCCTGGGTTTGAGATAAGTTATTATATTCATTCATTCGATGTAATTTTAATATGTTGTAATATTATTTTGCGGGGCACATCCAGGTTGTGGTTGTAGCCACCGTTGTATTATTTCATTTTACTGTTTTTGCTCTTAGGATAGACCCAAGGTGGGGTACACAAACTACAAGGTACGTCGAAGTGTTTAGTGGCCTACTCACGTTGTTGAGGGAGACCGCTTCACTTCGGGTACTTGACGGGTAGTTTGCCGTACCCGTAGGGGTCTAGGGTGGGGTAATGGCTATTCATCACAGCTGTGTAATCCGTTTTTGTTGCAGGCTCAAAGCAAACGCGGATTGCTTATATATCCAATATTGTTCATCTGTGATCTGGATTGCCTATTATTGCATCTGACGAATGTACAATATCTATATATGATAGCTATTAGACGTCACTTATGTTTTACACCCGCGCTAGCCTAGCCCCCGCTCTGTCGTTAGTTAAGTAACCTAACGGGTGATGACAGGATCCAGTGGCGAATGCGAATGGCATAAGAGGACGTGCTATTTTCGTTGTTTTCTGCAATGATAAGATAAATGATGGGACACATTATTTTAATGCAAAGAAAATAAACCAAAGTTGAATCGTTGGAACAAATTTATAAGAAACCACTCGGTTATTTTAAAAGATCAGAATTTTTAATTGCGGAGCTTAAGCCACTCTTTTAAAAAAAAGTATCAGGTTCCTTCGATTATATCAAGTTCACTACGTTCACGGTTTTTCCAAAACCATTCGTAGCCCTCCGTCATTTCATTAGGGTATTCATTAGTATTCAAGCTATGTAATTTTGGCCCTTAGTCAAGACATAGTGTTTGGTAGCTGCTGGGGTATTCATTTGTTGCATAGATAGATACGTTGGTTTGGGACAGCCGTATTACTTTTCTTGGCCCTTAGTCAAGAGTATATACGGGTGGGTTCAAATTAACCTGGATAATGACGGGTAGAACTTGACACGTGACTTATAACATTTTTGGCCCTTAGTCAAAGTCATAAGAGCATGGGGAAAAAATCCATATCGGGAGTTTCTAAAGAAATTGAAATTTGCCAGTGTTGCATACCATTTGGAGTTTGATGAATGTTTGAAGGATTCCTCAACATTATCATACGATGATATTTGGATCCCGATCCTACTGTGAGTACATGCTACTTATCAGGAGATTCATCACTTAACGATCAATGCTATAAACCAAGTAGGTGTCGAGAAAGGTGTCAGCGGGGCTACGCCCCCAGAGAAAAGAGGTTATTTAATTAAGGAACTTCGCGATAGCGTTGGAAAACCTCCCTCGAAATATCAACACTGGCATGGCTGAACGGTTAAGCAAGTATTGTACGGTGAGAATTGTCCTGACTAATTCTTCCTTTATGGTTTGAGGAAGGATTCGAGAAACAGTGGGAGCCATCCAGTTTAGATAAACTAAAAACCAATCTAAATTTGCAAGAGCATCATGCTAAAATGTTTTCTTCTCTTTCTCTCATTGCAGCGACCTTGTGACCACGACTAGGTTACATCTAGATAACAATTTGACTGAATCTGACTTATATGACTGGCAAAGGTCTGTCCAGATGTCCATTGCCTATGACAATCTAGACCACCCTATTACTATTCACGATCCCGCCGTCCCAGGTCCAGTTTCCACCGTCGCGGATATGGATATCCATCAGACAAGAGAAAAGGATAAAGCGAAAGCTAAGTGCATCGTGTTAGCTTTAGTTGATGGTGTATACCAGAAGCAGCACGAGAAGATGGACTTAGTTTCCATCTTTCTCCATAACAAAGATTTATATGGAGAGCAATCTCATATCGCAAGATATGAGACTTCGAACGAATTAATTCAAGCGAGGTTGGCTGTCGGGTCATCTGTAGGGAACGACGTCTTTACAATGACTAGCTATATTCATGAGCTCAAGGACCTGGAGACTACGTTGGGAAACAGGTCATATGTTGACATATTTCCACAGTCCCCACCCTCTACTTACACCAGTAAAGTAGGAGGAAAGGGAAGATCTAAAGTTTCGGGACTTGGTGTAGCTGAAGAGGGATATTCCTATTGTCATGAGATTGGGCATTGGCAGAAAGATTGCAAGGCTTTGGAAGCCAGTAGCCAAGATACGAAGCATGTTGTGGCTTCGGCCTCAAGTGTGTTTGTAATTGAGAATTGTTTGTCAATTAACTCTACTTTCTGGGTACTAGATACCGGAGCAGGAACTCATATCTGTAATTCATTACATGCTTTGAGAAACTGTAGAGTTATAAAAGTAGGTGATTGGTCTCTCACAGTAGCAAACGGAATGACTGTGAACGCTGAATCAGTGGGAGAATATCGCCTAGGTTTGACAAGTGGGCAGATATTGATTCTACGTAACTGTCTGTATGTACCAAGTATGACTTGTAATATCATATCAGTATCCTCACTTTCAAGAGAAGGATATAATTTTACATTCATAAGCGATGTAGTTCACATCCACCTAAATCAAGTTCTGATTGGGTCAGGTACATTAGATAACGGTATATACGTATTGAGTCAAGCTCAGGTTTTCAAAGTCCAGAACACACTTAAAAGAAAGTCTCCAGAATTAAATCAGGCTTTCTTATGGCATTGTAGATTAGGTCACATCAATGAGAGAAGATTGACTAAGTTACATAGAGAAGGATATTTGAATCCGTTCGAATATCAATCTTATACTACTTGTGAATCTTGTCTTAAAGGAAAGATGATAAAGACTCCGTTCACTGGTCACGGAGTAAGAGCAAGCGAGCTTTTGGGACTCATACACAGTGACGTGTGCGGTCCAATGTCTACACATGCGCGAGGTGGTTATTCCTACTTTATTACTTTTACGGATGATTTCTCTAGGTATGGATATGTCTTCTTAATGAAGCATAAATCATAGGCCTTTGAGAAATTCCAAGAATACAAGAATGAAGTGGAAAAACAAACTGGCAAGAGTATAAAGACACTGAGATCTGATCGAGGTGGTGAATACTTAAGTGCCGAGTTCCTGGGTTACTTAAAATAGAATGGAATTCTCTCTTAGCTTACTCCTCCATACACACCACAACACAACGGTGTATCGGAAATGAGGAATCAAACCCTATTGGATATGGTTCGTTCCATGATGAGTAACGCTGAGTTACCGCGATCATTCTGTGGATATGCACTAGAATCAGCTGCATATCTTTTGAACCAGGCTCCCACCAAGACTGTGCCTACCACACCATATCAGAAGTGGAGTGGGAAGAAACCCTATCTTTAGTATCTGAAAATTTGGGGATGTCCGGCTTTTGTTAAAAAGCAGCATGCGGACAAACTCGATGCACGATCAGTACTATGTAAGTTTCTGGGATATCAAAAGAACTCAAGGGGGTATCTACTCTATTACGCAGAGGAACAAAAGGTTTTTGTTTCTCGTAATACCCATTTTCTAGAATATCAGTTTTTAGAAAAGGAAACAAGTGGGAGCGAAATAGAACTGGAAGAAATTCCAGAACCACGAACTACTACTGAAAGTTTGGTAGAACCAGAAGTTCAAGAAGAACAGGACATTGTAAGTCAACGGTAGCGCCCCTGCCGTCTAACAGACGCCAAATGCGGAACAAAAACTTTTTAGCTGGCGCTATCGTATACTATAACCCGGATCTGCCATTAAAACTAAACTAACAAACTACAAAGTGGGTAGAAATGTTATACCGAACGATCAGAGTCCTTCGGTCTTCAACCATCATCCCACGCTTTGTTGTGGCTGCTCCAATCTTCTGAATCTCCTGTCTTCTCGTCCAGGTGGCACCACGTCGACGGATCGTTAAACAGGCTCCCACATCTGAACCGAAGCAACTCAATTATCAAGTTTGCTAAAAGAGATGACCAAGATTGATGTAGAGAATGAGTAGAACATTTTGTCTCGTTACGTCCAAAGGTATGGACGAACGGTTAATGAAGTTGCCTTTTGGATCTGGTGGAAATGTGAAATGAGTATCTATCAAATTTCCATGAGTCTAAAACTATCATAATCTTTTTACTAGCAACCATATCCTCCACCAAAAGGTGGCCGGCCATTATATATAGAAGGAAGGAGGTGAGTGTAGGAAAGGGGAGGTACCTTTAAGCTATGATACTTATCATAACTGTAGGGTTCCTAGGCACTCTAAGGAGGTTCCACAAGGCATCTACCATGCCAAATTCAAAAATTTCTGGTTCCTAGAAATCCTAATGCGATCGTTGACTTGAGTTTAAGGCGAAACATGCAACTAGTTAACAACTAAACTAAGAGTGAACGGAAAATACAACCTTTGTAGATCCGGTCCTCCACCTCCATAGCTCCATGACGATGTCCCTTCACAGCGATCATCGGATCTCGGACTCTAGTGTTGATTCCATCGGAGAAATGATCGGGCTAGGTCATCGACTTCGATGCCGAAGATGATCTACGTCGAGGCAACTCAAGATCAAGCTCCAACTTCATCAAGTCATGAAACTTGTGAAGAAAACAACCTATACTACATGGCAAGTGGTAGAGGATGAAGAAATAGGAAGTGGGTTCACTTTGGATTTGGATTTCTCACTTGATTTCATCACTTGACATTTTTTGTAGAAAGCTTTTCTTTCTTCATCAAGAAGAAGAAGAAGAAAGAAAATGAAAAATGAATTAATTTAAAAAGAAAATCAAGCGACCCTTATCATATTGCAACCATGGTTAAGTGTAGAGAATAAACTAGGGTTAGGTGAATGGTTAGGGTTAAGGAAAGAAACAAAATGGTCAAGCTTTCAAAGCTTCATGAAGCTTCAACAGAATCCAAAGTTAGCCACCATTTTATTTCTTTCTCAAATGAATAAATAAATGAATAAGTAAATAAAGCATATAAAACCCTAACCATTAACTAACCATGGTTTAATTCAAACATACACCCAAGTTTGCATGTATCATCAAACATGATACAAACTTGTGCACAAAAATATATCATATATACAATGTGCACAAACAAGTGAGAAAAACATCTTAAGTGAACAAATATTAGTTAATGTAAAGTAATATATCAAATATATAATTATACATTAAATCATTAAATCAACACTTGATTTAACGATCCGGTCACATCGCATATGACCGACTAATATCCAATGTATCGACTTATCGAATCAATCCTCGATTCGATAACTAGGTTATATCGCATACAACCAATCGATACATTCATCGTGAGAATAGAATACGGTATCACATATACGCATTATTCTAAGTCCCGCACATATCTCATATGCGCTCCTATTTCGTTTCGCTTGAGCCAGGAAACCTCTGTGTAGGACTCTAAAGACTCGTCAATACGCCGGCATCAGGTGATGATCATATTAAACACCCACAAGCCGCAAGCGGTCTGCTAAACGTAACGGCCATCCGGGTATTGAGCGATCAGAAGATCAACGAGCAAGCCCGCTCACACTCCTGTGAATCCAACCAGTAACACTTACCGTACAGTCCGGTCTGATCGTCTGATATGTCGCATATCTCGCCTAGGGGTGGTAAATGTCAGACCCCAGTAGCTCGATAAGTCGTGTCAATATGAAGTCTATAACAGTTTGAGAAACTACCGGTAACACTTACCAGCAAATCTCAGCAACCATGGCCAGGGATTTCTGGTTATAGCCAATCGAACACAGTGCAACATCAACTCCCTATACCGGGAGAGACGAATCTCCTCTTATCGCTCTTTGCCTCCATATGATTCTGGACTGTACCCAAAAACCACCGTTTTGCACGCCCTCTTGGTCGTGGTAAGGTGGAAATCAAAGCACGGTGGGAATCACATAAGACTCTATGACGATCTCGGGTCTACAGACTAACCTGTACCAGTGTCACCCGAGAACTGCCATCTGACGTAAGGTATAATACCATCTGGGAGTTCTCGGAGAGTCCGTCCAGTGTATCCAGTCTCTACTGAGCACCCGTATATCATCTCTGATGTCAAACACCAATGGATATGGGATCATCCATCGCCCATCTGTATGGGTCGAGAAGGTATACGCTAGTCTACTCTGGTATATCGATGCCCTGTCTCGATACACCCACGACTAGGGACCTTAAAGGATGTACTTATGGACTACCATGTCCCCACTAGTATGATTCGCATCATAGTCCAGGTAGTCAAGTACACATCCTAAGGGCTTTACCAACATATAACAGAGAGACAATCAGTGTACACGTTAAGGTAAAGAGTAACCAGATAGCATACTATCATGTCGAGCAAGAAAGTCCTCCCTATATATGTCCAAGCATACACTACAATATACATCCTATATATAGTAATGGTCTCTAAGGCATACATATAACTAACAATCTCCCACTTGCACTAGGGCCATCTTATAGCAGTGGTTGTAGTATCTCATAGTCAACCATCCCATAATAGTCTCTCTTTGAGAAAAGGCCTTTGTGAGTGGATCCGCCGTGTTGTCCTCTAAGTCTACTCTCCTAACCTTGATCACCCTGGAGATCAACTATCTCCATGATCAAGTGATGCTGCCTCAGAATATGTCTGGATCACTGATAAGACGGACGTTCCTTGGCATAAGCCACAACTCCATTGTCACATAATGAGAGGAACTAAGTTTATCTCATGAACTAATATACACCCAGACAGCCTCTTTGGTAGCATCTTAAGTAGCGATGTATCCAGCCTTTATCGTCTAGTATGCCACGGTATCTAGCTTGGAACTCTTCTAACATACCGTCCCTTTACTGAGGGTAAAGACAATGCCTGTAACTGATACTCAGTCGTCTTTATCACCCTGGAACCCTTGCAGTGATTCTCCATAGGATCAATTGATACCATCTCACTACAACTAGTGAGAATCCTTACATCCAATTACTTCTATATCATAGATCAAAACTCAGGATTTAGGATGTATCACTTTGATCCTATATGGAGAATCCTTGTGATAAGCGGAGATTGACCGAGCGTAGTATAGGAAACTCCTTCCCTATCAAGAGTATGTCATCCACGTACTCTACGAGGATCACCAACATACTCCCTACTACCTTTTTGTATATACAAGGTTCATCTACCATTTTGATGATGTCAAACTCTTTGACTGACTCATCAAAACAGATGTTCCAACTCCGCGATGCCTGCTTCATCACATAAAACATCTTGTACACGTTTCCGCTGCTCCCACTGTCTACGAAGCCCTCTGGCTGTGTACTTATAAACGCACTCTTTTAAAACATCATTTAGAAAAGCAGTCATGGCACCCAACCGCCAGATATCGTAGTCATGGTATGTAGCCGTGGCAAGTAGGATCTGGACGGACTTAAGCATAGCTACTGGAAAAAGGTTTCATTATTATCCACGCCTGGTCGATGACGAAAACCTTTAACAAGTCTAGATTTAAAAGTCTCAACTTTTCCATGTGCACCAAGAAATCTTCTCAAGATATACTTGCTCCTGTTGGGGATTTAACCCTTCAGATAAAGCAACCAAAGTCCATACTTTGTTGGTGTATAAGGATTCCATCTCAGATCGCTAAGCAACAAGCCATTCTTATAGAGTCCCACTCTTGATGGCCAGCTCGAAAATAGTTAGGTCATCATCTCATGATGCAATCCTCGCTCCCACTGTCATCGATAAATCGAAGTATCTCTCAGGTGGGTGAGGAACCCTGCTAGATCGGCGGAGAGGCTGAGGTTCGTTGGTTGCTATTGAATCCTTCGGTTCTACCAAATCATCTGCTGTAGTTTGTATAGCTGGAACCTTTCCAGTTCTACATAACAGACCTTGCCTCGAGCTTGTCCGGATATTTCTTTTAGACATAGTCCGGACAACCCCAAATCATAACCAACTTAAGATATGGGCTCTTCCCTTTCCATATCACATATGAAGTTGTAGGCAACTGATTTGATTTGAACCCATTCAATAGGTATGCAGTTTCTCAAGTGCATAACTCCCAAAAAGAAAATAGGAAAATCAGTAGTACTCATCATAGAGCACACCATATCACATAGGGTGCTATTGCTCCGCCCCGATATACCATCATGCTATGGTGTATACGGAGGAGTAATGCTGAGAGAGAATCTCATTCTCCTTTAGAATAATCCAGGATTTTCATGCTCAAGTACTCTCCTCCTTGATCACATCAAAGGACATAATACTTATACCCGTTTTGGTTCTCTATTTCTTGTAGGGTTCCTAAGCACACTAATGAGGTCTCACAAGTGATCAAACATGGCTAATTCAAAATTTTCCATGTGCCTACAAACCCTAATACGGATCGTTAACTAGATGTATAGGTGATGCGATGCAAGTAAACAACTATAACTTAGAGGAAAGAAGATACAACCTTTGTAGATCCGGTCCTCCACCTCCTAGGCTCTGTGATGACGTCCCTCCGCTGTCCAAATCGAATCCAGGACTCTAGCATCGGCTTCATCGGAGAAATGGGCGGGCAAGGTTGTCGACTTCGATACCGAAGATGATCTACGTCGAGGCAACCCAAGATCAAGCTCCAACTTCACCAAGTCATGAAACTTGTGAAGAAAACACCCTATACCACTTGGCAAGAGGTAGAGGATGAAGAAATAGGAGGCGGGTTCACTTTAGAATTGGATTTCTCACTCTTTTTCTCAAGTTGCCATTGATGGAGGCAAGCTTTCTTCATTGTTGAAGATGAAGAAGAAGAAGAAAGAATATATGATAAGCCTTTTTCAAAAAGAAAAATAATATGAATACTTATCATATACTAACCACGGTTAGGTGTAAAGAATAGACTATGGTTAGGTGGAATGGTTAGGGTTAAGCATGAGACAAATATGGTGGACTTGTTCAAAGCTTCATGAAGCTTCAACAAGCAAACAAAGAAAGCCACCATATCATTTTTCTTTTGCCAAAATAAATAAATAAATAAATGAATAAGTAAACAAAAGCCTAACCATTCATATAGCCATGGTTTAATCATACACACAAACTTAAGTTAGCATGTATCATCAAACATGATACAAACAAGTGCACAAAAGTATATCACATATACAACTTGTGAACTTCAAGTGAGAAAATCCATTTAAAGTGAAAAAATACTAGTTAATGTAAAGTAATATATCAAATATATAATTATACATTAAATCATTAAATCAACACTTGATTTAACGATCCGGTCATATCGCATATAACCGACTAATATCCAATGTATCGGCTTATCGAATCAATCCTTGATTCGATAACTAGGTTATATCGCATACAACCATTCGACACATTCATCGCGAGAATGGAATACGGTATCACATACACGCATTATTCTCGGTCCCGCACATATCTCATATGCGCTCCTATTTCGTTTCGCTTGAGCCAGGGAACCTCTGTGTAGGACTTTAAAGACTCGTTAATACGCCGGCAGCAGATGATGATCATATCAAACACCCACAAGCAGCAAGCGGTCTGCTAAACGTAACGGCCACCCGGGTATTGAGCGATCAGAAGGTCGACAAGCAAGCCCGCTCACACTCCTGTGAATCCAACCAGTAACACTTACCGTACAGTCCGGTCTGTTCGTCTGATATGTCGCATATCTCGCCTAGGGGTGGTAAACGTCTGACCCCAGTAGCTTGATAAGTCATGCCGACGTAGGGTCCATAACAATCGTGAAACTACTGATAACTCTTACCAGTATATCACTGCAACCCTGGCCAGGGATTTCCTGTTATGGCCAGTCGAGCATAGCGCAACATCAACCCCCAATACCGGGAGAGACGAATCCCCACCTATCGCTCATTGCCTCCATGTTAATCGGGACTGTACCCAAAAACCACCTGTTTGCACGACTCAGTAGAGCCTTGGTAGGGTGGAAATCAAAGCACAGTGGGAGACACACAAGACTCTATGACGATCTCGGGTCAACAGACTAAGCTGTACCAGTGTCACCAGAGAACTGCCATCTGACGTGAGGTATAATACCATCTGGGAGTTCTCGGCGAGTCCGTTCAGTGTACCCAGTCTCCACTGAGCACCCGCATACCATCTCTGATGTCAAACACCAATGGATATGGGATCATCGATCGCCCATCACATGGGTCGAGAAGATATACGCTAGTCTACTCTGGAATATCGATGCCCCATCTCGATATTCCCACGACTAGGAACATGAAGGATGTACTCATGGACTACCCAGGCCCCACTAGTATGATCTGCATCACAGTCCTGGAAGTCGAGTACACATCCTAAGGGCTTTATCAACATGTAACAGAGAGACAAAAAATATACATGTTAAGATAAGGAGCAACCAGATAGCGTACTATCATGTCGAGCAAGAAAGTCCTACCTATATATGTCCCAGCATCCACTACAATATACATCCAATGTACAGTAATGGCCTCTAGGGCATACATATAACTAACAATCTCCCACTTGCACTAGGGCCATCTGTAGCAGTAGTTGTAGTATCTCAACCATCCCCTAAAAGTCTCTCTTTGGGAAAAGGCCTTCGTGAGTGGATCCGCCGTGTTGTCCTCTGAGTCTACTCTCCTAACCTCGATCACCCTGGAGATCAACTATCTCCATGATAAGGTGATACTGCCTCAGAATATGTCTGGGTCACTGATGGGATCGGGGTTCCTTGGCCATAGCCACACTTCCATTGTCATACAATGGTAGGAACCTAGTTCATCTTATGAACCAATATACACCCAAACTGCCTCTTTGGTAGTATCTTTAATAGCGATGTTACCAGCCTTTATCGTCTAGTTTTTCACGGTATCTAACTTGGAAATCTTCCAACATACCGTCCCTTTACTGAGGGTAAAGACAATGCTTGTGACTGACATTCAGTCGTCTTTATCACCCTGGAACCCTTCCAGTGATTCTCCCCAGGATCGATTGATACCATCTCACTACATCTAGTGAGAATCCTGGCATCCAATTACATCTATCTCATAGATGAAAACTCAGGATTTAGGAGGTATCACTTTGATCCTATTGGAGAATCCTTGTGATAAGCGGAGATTGACCGAGCGTAGTATAAGAAACTCTTTTCCTATCAAGAGTATGTTGTCCACGTACAATACGATGATAACCACCTTACTCTCTACTACCGTTTTGTATACACAAGGTTCATCTACCATTTTGATGAAGTCAAACACTTTGACTACCACATCAAAACAGACGTTCCAACTCCACGATGCCTGCTTTATTATGTAAAGCAACTTGCAAACGTTTCCGCTGCTCCCACTGTTTACGAAGCCTTTTGGCTGTGTTCTTATAGACGTTCTCTTCTAAATCATTATTTAGAGAAGTAGTCATGGCACCCAACCACCAGATATCGTAGTCATGGTATGTAGCAATGGCAAGTAGGATCTGGATGGACTTAAGCATAGTCCCTAGAAAAGGTTTCATCATTATCCACACCTGGTTGATGACTAAAACCTTTAACAAGTCTAGCTTTGAAAGCCTCAACTTTTCCATCTACACCAAGTAATCTTCTCAAGATATACTTGCTCCTGATGGGGATTTAACCCTTCAGATACAATAACAAAAGTCCATACTTTGTTGGTGTATATGGATTCCATCTCAGATCGCTAAGCACCCAGCCATTCTTACAGAGCCCCTACTCTTGATGGCCTGCTCGAAACTAGTTAGGCCATCATCTCATGACGCAATCCTCGCTCCCACTGTCATCAAGAAACCGAAGTATCTCTCAGGCGGATGAGAAACCCTACCAGATCGGCGGAGAGGCTGAGGTTCGTCGGGGACTATTGAATCCTTTGGTTCTGTCAAATCATCAGCTTCAGTTTTGTATAGCTGGAACCATTCCAGTTCTACAGAACTGGCCTTGCCTCGATCTTGTCCGGATTTTGCTTTTGACATAGGCCGTACAATCCCAAATCTTAACTTACATAAGAGATAGGCTCTTCCCATGCCATATCTCATATGGAGTGGTAGGCACTGATTTGATTCAAACCTAATTCAATAGGTATGCAACTTCATAAGTTCACAACCCCAAAAGAAAATAGGTAACTAAGTAATACTCATCATAGAGCACACCATATCTAATATTGTGCGATTGCTCCGCCCCGATACACCGTTGTGCTGTGGTGTATTCAAAGGAGTAATACTGAGAGAGAATCTCATTTTCTTTTAGAATAGTCCAAGGATTCCATGCACAAGTATTCTCCTCCCTGATCTCATCATAGGACATAATACTTATACTCGTATTTTGGTTCTCTACTTCCAACCTATATTCTGTGAATACCTCAAAAGCTTCGGACTTATGTTTCAACAGGAACATATGACTGAATCTTAAGAGATTATCAGAGAATATAATGAAGTACAAAGAACCGGTCCTGGCATGTGTAGACAGGAGACCTTACATACATCAGCATGTATCAGTCCCAAGAGTTCATTAACTCTTTCTCTGTTTCCAATAAACAGAGCTATGATCATTTAATCTTTATGACATGACTGGCAAGTTTCAAAAGATGTAAATTCAAACTGATTTAAATATGCATCTAAAATGTAACTTCAGCTACTCGGGTCGCATTGATGTGACCTAGACTACAATGCCTCAAGAAGGATTTGTTCATTTCTGAACTCTTCCTCTTGTGTGTGTTCTGTGTACTAGGAACTGTAGTTTGATTTAGAACGTCAATGCTTTTAGATAACGTGCCTGAACCGATCAACTTTTGACATAGGAAATGTTCAAAACATTATCCATCAATACAAAATTTTATCCTTCTTTACTAATAAAGAGACTGATATGATTTTGTATATCAGGTTCGGTATCTAATAGCATTTGTTCAGAATCAATGTACTGGTAATACAGGGTGACAGTAACCAACAGACTTGGCTGCAACACTTGCCCCGTTTTCTGTCTCATGAAACTTATCACCCGTTCTCAGTTTTTCTACCCTTTTGTAGCCCTATGTAACAGATTACATATCTGGGATCTTGATCCGGTATCAAATACCCAGGATGCAGAGGATTCTGAAAAACAGTTCTTTATAATGAACACACCCGAAGGAGATGCATCATCTGCACTTTGTTCGTTTAGGCGGCATAGGAATTCTGGTATTCCCCTATTTCCTGCTCTGCCTTATAACAATTATAAGTTGGAGCGGGACCAGCGTTCTCCAGCTCAGTATAACAAGCGGGTTCGGTCAAAACATCCATATTATTATCATGATTAAGGCGTGATATGGTCGCTACCTGGAGAGAGAGAGAAGAAAACACTCTGCATGCGCTCCTGCAAGATTAGATTAGTTATATATTTTATCTAATCAGGATGGCTCCCACTGTTTTTATCAAATCTTCCTTCAAACCATAAAAGGAAAGACTATCCGGGATTAATTACACTCTACAAGTTCGCCAATCTTTCAGCCAGGCCAGTGTCGGTACTTTGAGGGAGGTTCCCCGTGCTTTCGCACGGACCTAATTACAGAAAACCTCGTTTTCCTAGAGGCATAACCTCGTTGACAACTTTCTAGACACCTACTTGATCGGCTAATTGCAAAGTGCAAAACTCTCCCAGGAGTAACAATTACTCGCAGTGGGTATCGGGATCCAACTATCATATAGAAGGTATGCAATTTCATTGCAAATTTCAACACTTGAAACTCCCGATAATGGTTTTTACCCCTAGCACCTATGACCTTGGCTAAGGTCAACAAATCATAAGTACTAGTCAAGTTCTACCCGTCATTTCGTGATTAATTAGACCCACCCACATGACCCTTGGCTAAGGTCAACAAAGCCACATGACTGTCCTAACTAATCGCATCATATGCTGTGTAGGAAGACATCACTTAGCTACCGCACACTACGCCTCGGCTATGGTCGACAAACGTAGCACGAATACTAAGTACTCTATTTCCTAAAATGACGGAGGGTTGCGAATGGTTTTTAAGAAAACCTTTAACGCTTTGAACTTGATCTCGTTGCGGAATCAAATGGTTTTTTTTAAATGGAATGTTTTTGAGGCTTTTCTAGTTTTGCTAAAGGGGTCACTCCCGGTGAAGGGATCGTCGGCCCTTTCCTCGTCGAATGAGGTGCGGGATATATCATATATATCACTGTGCAAAGCAGAAACTATAGAAGAGATCAAAAGACAAACCGAGTGTGTAGCATCTGCCAGTTATTGCTAAAGGAGTCACTCCCAGTGAAGGGATCTCGGTCCTTTCCTCATCGAATAAGGTGCAGGATGTTCTACAATGAACACCGCGATGCAAAGAAAGAACTGTAGCTACCTGTTTTGTTTTTGAAATTCGATTCCACAACATCAATTAGGTTTATTTTCTTTCATTAATCTCATTAATGAATATCCCATCATTTAACTCCACCTAAACATCACAGATAAATATAACGTACGCTTATGCCATCCGCATTCGCCTCGATGTCCCGTCTGCACCGTTAGGTCAGGTAACTAACGCCAGAGCGAGGCAGGGCTAGCGCGGGGGTAAAACATAAGCAACGTCTATATAATATATCATATATATGTTATATATAATATCTATCTGAACAGATCACATGATCACATCACAGATAACGCAGCAGAAAATATCATATGAAATATTGGATATACTAGGACGTCCGTGTTTTCAAAACGGGCCAGTATAAAACACGGATTCCACGGTCGTGATGAATAGCCAATCCCACACCCCTAGACCCCTGTGAGAGCGGCAAGCAACCCTACCAATTCTAGGGTTAGGAGACCCGGACTCGACTCCTCGAGATGGCCTCCCACTAGACCCTAGAACCTGGTTACTTGTGCTCCCCTCCTTGGGTCTATCCTAATGCGGAAAAGTAAAAAATATACAAATGGTGACAACATCCGCAACCTGGAAGTGCCCCAATAAAAGAATATTACATACAAGTTTTTACATGAATGAAAATGAAATACACTCATCTCACATAAAAAAAACCCGGCTATTCAAAAACGACGATCCAATATAACATATCCAGCAACAAATAACATCACATGTCATCAACGTAAGTAAATATGCGCATCCCAATTGTCGTTGACATATAGCAACGAAACCAACGATATCACATATTACACTTACGGTCACAGAAAAGAAAGTGTAAAACTACAACAGTTGGAATCCGCAACCGCTTTAGACATCGCATGCCTAATCAAATGAATTCCTCTGACATCGTATGCCTAACAATTATAAACCCCGCATTTTAGTCTCATTATCGAAAACACTTTTCAATATTAAGTCGGGCAATTCAACAGGATTCCCTACATCCTGATCGAATGCTAGTCGCAAACTTTAGTAGGCAGCCGCACCCCCGACGCCGTCGACGAAGTGCACCAAGGCGGAACACCGCTGCCGCGAGCACCCGAACGGATGCTTTCGGCGACGGGGTTCTCTTACAGTCACTTGGTCGGGGCTATGGCGCGAGGCTGTCTATTAAGTTTACCCGGCGAGTATCCGCGTACGCTACGTGATTGCGACAGACTTTTGATCGCATCAAAATTCCGTGGCAACCGATCAAGTGAGACTAAAGTGCTATGTTTATAACATACATTCAGTTATCTCATAACTACTTGTGAATTCCAATTATTGTATCACATTCCAGATAAATAGAAAATGTTAAACTTTCCGATCGAACAATCAAACACCCAAGTTTTCCCGAAACAGCTCAACACATGAAATAAGTCTAAAAAAATTCAGTTCATGCCTCAGTACCAACGGTCCAGCCGTAGAAGGGTCAAGCCAACGCCACACATGTGGCACGCCGTACTGCCCCAAACCCGAAGGTTCAAAGGGCAGTTCAAGACGGTCACATAATCGAGTTAAGGTTTGTTTTCTTCTAGAGGGACCATCGCGTTACTTGCACTACTTGGAACGTCATTAAACTACGGAAAAATCCAATAATTGGAAATTTCCCAGCAACGGGAAAAAATGGGTATTTATATCCGGTCGAACTTTTTAACATATTCTAAAATTATCTGGAAAAGCACACAGAAAAAATTAGACAATCCCATCGAAACACCGAGTCCCAAATACAACCCAGAAAACTCAACTCTTGAGTGAAAATTAAAAACTCCCAAAAAACTCAGCACCTCAAGAAACAAATTACTGTGCAAAAATTGAAGGCTGACGTCATCAGATGGCCGCGGAACCGCCGCAGAAGCCAGGCTTCTGCCGCGGTTCCACCGCGGTTTAGACGTATCTTTTGGAAATTTTTGCACCGTAATTCTTAGAATTTCCTGCTGAATTTTTAAAGAATTTTTAATCTGGAAAAAACCCAGTTTTTGAAAAAAGTCCAGAGAGCATTTTGGAGTTAGGCTTTCGGGTCGATCGGACTTCTAACTCCGTCTACGCATCGCCTAAGGCTCTAGCTAGGCTCTGATACCACTGTAAGGTTCCTAGGCACACTAATGAGGTCTCACAAGTGATCAAACATGGCTAATTCAAAATTTTCCATGTGCCTACAAAACCTAATACCGATCGTTAACTAGATGTATAGGTGTTGCGATGCAAGTAAACAACTTTAACTTAGAGGAAAGAAGCTACAACCTTTGTAGATCCGGTCCTCAACCTCCTAGGCTCTGTGATGACGTCCCTCCGCTGTCCAAATCGAATCCAGGAGTCTAGCATCGGCTTCATCGGAGAAATGGGCGGGCTAGGTCGTCGACTTCGATGCCGAAGATGATTTACGTCGAGGCAACTCAAGATCAAGCTCCAACTTCACCAAGTCATGAAACTTGTGAAGAAAACACCCTATACTACTTGGCAAGAGGTAGAGGATGAAGAAATAGGAGGTGGGTTCACTTTAGAATTGGATTTCTCACTCTTTTTCTCAAGTTGCCATTGATGGAGGCAAGCTTTCTTCATTGTTGAAGATGAAGAAGAAAAAGAAAGAATATATGATAAGACTTTTTCAAAAAGAAAAATAATATGAATACTTATCATATACTAACCATGGTTTGGTGTAGAGAATAGACAATGGTTGGGTGGAATGGTTAGGGTTAAGCATGAGACAAATATGGTGGACTTGTTCAAAGCTTCATGAAGCTTCAACAAGCAAACAAAGAAAGCCACCATATCATTTTTTTTTGCCAAAATAAATAAATAAATAAATGTATAACTAAACAAAACCCTAACCATTCATATAACCATGGTTTAATCATACACACAAACTCAAGTTAGCATGTATCATCAAACATGATACAAACAAGTGCACAAAAGCATATCACATATACAACTTGTGAAATTCAAGTGAGAAAATCCATTTAAAGTGAACAAATACTAGTTAATGTAAAGTAATATATCAAATATATAATTATACATTAAATCATTAAATCAACACTTGATTTAACGATCCGGTCATATCGCATATAACCGACTAATATCCAATGTATCGGCTTATCGAAGCAAGGATTGATTCGATAACTAGGTTATATCGCATACAACCATTCGACACATTCATCGCGAGAATGGAATACGGTATCACATACATGCATTATTCTCGGTCCCGCACATATCTCATATGCGCTCCTATTTCGTTTCGCTTGAGCCAGGGATCCTCTATGTAGGACTCTAAAGACTCGTCAATACGCCGGCAGCAGATGATGATCATATCAAACACCCACAAGCCGCAAGCGGTCTGCTAAACGTAACGGCCACCCAGGTATTGAGCGATCAGAAGATCGACGAGTAAGCCCGCTCACACTCCTATGAATCCAACCAGTAAGACTTACCGTACAGTCCGGTCTGTTCGTCTGATATGTCGCATATCTCGCCTAGAGGTGGTAAACGTCAGACCCTAGTAGCTTGATAAGTCATGCCGACGTAGGGTCCATAACAATCGTGAAACTACTGATAACTCTTACCAGTATATCACTGCAACCCTGGCCAGGGATTTCTTGTTATGGCCAGTCGAGCATAGCGCAACATCAACCCCCAATACCGGGAGAGACGAATCATCTCCTATCGCTCATTGCCTCCATGTGAATCGGGACTGTACCCAAAAACCACCTGTTTGCACGACTCAGTAGAGCTGAGGTAGGGTGGAAATCAGAGCACAATGGGAGACACACAAGACTCTATGACGATCTTGGGTCAACAGACTAAGCTGTACCAGTTTCACCAGAGAACTGCCATCTGACGTGGGATATAATACCATCTGGGAGTTCTCGGCGAGTCCGTTCAGTGTACCCAGTCTCCACTGAGCACCCACATACCATCTCTGATGTCAAACACCAATGGATATGGGATCATCCATCGCCCATCACATGGGTCGAGAAGATATACGCTAGTCTACTCTGGAATATCGATGCCCCGTCTCGATATTCCCACGACTAGGAACATTGAAGAATGTACTCATGGACTACCCAGGCCCTACTAGTATGATCTGCATCACAGTCCTGGAAGTCGAGTACACATCCTAAGGGCTTTATCAACATGTAACAGAGAGACAGAAAGTATACATGTTAAGATAAAGAGCAACCAGATAGCGTACTATCATGTCGAGCAAGAAAGCCCTACCTATATATGTCCCAGCATCCACTACAATATACATCCAATGTACAGTAATGGCCTCTAGGGCATACATATAACTAACATTTCTAACTTATATTTTGTGAATATCTCAAAAGCTTCGGACTTTTGTTTCAAGAGGAACATATGTCTGAATCTTGAGCAGAGAATGTAATGAAATACAAAGAACCGGTCTTGGTATGTATAGACAGGGGACCTACATACATCAACATGTATCATCCCAAGAGTTCACTAACTCTTTCTCTGTTTCCAATAAACAGAGCTATGGTCATCTTATCTCTGTGACATGACTGGCAAGTTTCACAAGATGTAAATTCAAACTAGTTTAAATATGCATCTATATGTAACTTAGCTAGTCGGGTCGCATTGATATGACCTAGTCTACAATACCTTAAGAAGGATTTGTTCATTTCTGAACTCTTCCTCTTATGTGTGTTCTGTATACAAGGAACTGTAGTTTGATTTAGAACGTTAATGCTTTTAGATAAGGTGCCTGAACTGATCAACTTTTGAAATAGGAAATGTTCAAAACATTATCCATTAATACAAAATTGTATCCTTTCTTTACTAATAAAGAGACTGATATGATTTTGTATATCAGGTTCGGTATCTAATAACATTTGTTCAGAATCAATGTATTCAGGTAATACAGGGTGACAGTGACCAACAGACTTGGATGCAACACTTGCCCCGTTTTCTGTCTCATGAAACTTATCACCCGTTCTCAGTTCTCTACCTTTCTGTAGCCCATGTAACAAATTACATATGCGGGATCCTGATCTGGTATCACATACCCAGGACATAAAGGATACTGAGAAACGGTTTTGTATAATAAACACACCCGAAGATGATGCATCAGCATGCACTCTCTTCGTTTGGGCGGCACGGGAAATCTGGTATTCCCCAATTTCCTGCTCTGTTTTATAACAATTATAAGTTGGAGCGGGACCAACGTTCCCCAGCTCAGTATAACAAGCGGGTTCGGTCAATGTATCCGTATTATTATCTTGATTAAGGCATGACATGGTCGCTACCAGGAGAGAGAGAGAAGAAAACACTCAGCGTATGCTCTTGCAAGATTAGATTGGTTATATATTTTATCTAATCAGGATGGCTCCCACTATTTTTATCAAATCTTCCTTCAAACACTAAAAGGAAAGACTAGCCGGGATTAATTACACGTTACAAGTTCGCCAATCTTTCAGCCAGGCCAGTGTCGGTACTTTGAGGGAGGTTCCCCATGCTTTCGCACGGACCTAATTACTGTAAACCTCGTATTCATAGAGGCGTAAGCCCGTTGACACCTTTCTAGACACCTACTTGATCGGCTAATTGTAATGTGTAAAACTCTCCCAGGAGTAACTCTTACTCGCAGCGGGTATCGGGATCCAACTATCTCATAGAAGGTATGCAATCTCATTGCAAATTTCAACACTTGAAATTCCCGATAATTTTGCCCCTAGCATCCTATGACCTTGACGGAGGCCAAACTACCCATAGTCCGCTAGTCAAGTTCAACCCGTCATTTCCTGATTGAATTAAACCCACCTGAACGACCCTTGACGGAGGCCAAACAACGCCGTACGAATACCCTAATCCAATCGCATCATATTCTAGCAGATAAGCACTAGTTAGCTACCGTACACTACGCCTTGACGGAGGCCAAACTAGCGCAGCACGAATACTAACTAGTACTTATCTGAAATGACGGAGGGCTACGACAGGTTTTTCAGAAAACCTATTGCGTAATGAACTTGATATCGTTGTAGAATCAAATGATTTTAAAATGGAGTGCTTTTAATGCTTTTCTAGTTTTGCTAAAGGTGTCACTCCCGGTGAAGGGATCGTCGGCCCTTTTCCTCGTCGAATGAGGTGCAGGATATATCATATATATCTCTGTGCAAAGCAAAAACTATAGAATCAATCAAAGGACAAACCGAGGGATGTAGCATCTGCCAATTATTGCTAAAGGAGTCACTCCCAGTGAAGGGATCTCGGTCCTTTCCTTATCGAATAAGGTGCAGGATGTTCTACAAGGAACACCGCGATGCAAAGCAAGAACTGTAGCTACCTGTTTTATTTAGAAATTCGATTCCACAACATCTTAGGTTTCTTTTCTTTCATTAATCACATTAATGAAGTCCCATCATTTAAGTACCTAAACATCACAGATAAATACGACGTACACTTATGCCATCCGCATTCGCCTCGATGTCCCCTCGTGCACCGTTAGGTTAGGTAACTAACGGCATAGCGGGCAGGGCTAGCGCTGGTGTAAAACCTAAGTAACGTCTATATAATATATCATATATACTATATACAGTATTTATCACAGAAACATATCACATGATCACATCACAGATAACGCAGCAGAAAATATCATATGAAATATTGGATATACTAGGACGTCCGTGTTTTTAATACGAGCCAGTATAAAACACGGATTCCACGGTCGCGATGCATAGCCAAACCCACACCCCTAGACCTTTACGAGAGCGGCAAGCAACCCTACCAATTCTAGAGTTAGGAGACCCGGACTCGACTCCTTAAGTTGGTCTCCCACTGGACTCTAGAACCCGGTTACTTATGCTCTCCTCCTTGGGTCTATCCTAGTGCGGAAAAGTAAATAATATACAAAAGGTGACATCTTCCGCAACCTGGAAGTGCCCCAATAAAAGAATATTACATACAAGTTTTTACATGAATGAAAATGAAAAACACTCATCTCACATAAAAAAAAACCCGGCTATTCAAACACGACGATCCAATATAACATATCCAGCAATACATAACATCACATGTCATCAACGTAAGTAAACATGCGTATCCCAATTGTCGTTGACATACAGCAACGAAACCGGCGATATTACATATTACACTTACGGTCACAGAAAAGAAAGTGTAAAACTACAACAGTTGGAATCCGCAACCTCCTTAGACATCGCATGCCTAACCATCGGAATTCCTTAGACATCGCATGCCTAACAATTATAAACCCCGCATTTTAGTCTCATTATCGAAAACACTTTTCAATATCAAGTCGGGCAATTCAACAAGATTCCCGACATTTTGATCGAATGCTCGTCGCAAACTTTAGTAGACGGCCGCACCCCCGACGCCGTCGACGAAGTGCACCAAGGCGAAACACCGCTGCCGCGAGCACCCGAACGGATGCTTTCGGCGACGGGGTTCTCCAACAGTCACTTGGTCGGGGCTATGGGGTGAGGCTGTCTATTAAGTTTACCCGGCGAGTATCCACGTATGCTACGTGATTGTGACAGACTTTTGATCACATCAAAATTTCGTGGCAATCGATCAAATGAGACTAAACTGCTATGTTTATAACATTCATTCAGTTATCTCTTAACTATTTGTGGATTCCAAGTATTGTATCCCATTCCAGATAAATAGAAAATGTTAAACTTTCCGATCGAACATTCAAACGCCCAAGTTTTCCCGAAACAACTCAACACATGAAATAAGTTTAAAAACATTCATTTCATACCTCAGTACCAACGGTCCAGCCGTAGAAGGGTCAAGCCAACGCCTCACATGTGGCACGCCGTACTGCCCCAAACCCTAAGGTTCAAAGGGCAGTTCAAGACGGTCACATAATCGAGTTAAGGTTTGTTGTCTTCTAGAGGGTCCATCGCGTTACTTGCACTACTTCAAACGTTCTTAAACTACGGAAAAATCCAACACTTGGAAATTTCCCGGCAGGGGAAAAGTTGGGTATTTATATCCGGTTGAACTTTTTAACATATTCACAATTTATCCGGAAAAACACAGACAAAGTTAAAGATTCCGATCGAATCGTCGAGTCCCCAATACACCCCAGATTACTCAACTATTGAGTGCAAATTAAAAATTCCCAGAAAACTCAAGATTAAAATTAAGACATTACTGTGCAAACAGTTCTGAAGGAAGCGACCGTACGGCCGCGGAACCGCCGCACGAGGTATGCTCGTGTCGCGGTTCTGCGGCGCTTTGATCGATTTAGGGGTCCCGTTTTATACAGTAATTCTTAGAAAACCCTGCTTATTTTTCTGCATATTTTTAATTTGGAAAAATCTACTGTTTACAAAAATTTACAGAGCAGGGTTGCAATTAGGGTTTCGGGGTTCGATCGGGTTTCTAACTTCGTCTACACTTCGCCTAAGGCTCTAGCTAGGCTCTGACACCACTGTAGGGTTCCTAGGCACTCTAAGGAGGATCCACAAGGCATCAACCATGCCAAATTCAAAAATTTCCGGTGCCGAGAAACCCTAATACGATCGTTGACTAGAGTTTAAGGCGAAACATGCAACTAGTTAACAACTAAACTAAGAGTGAACGGAAAATACAACCTTTGTAGATCCAGTCCTCCACCTCCATAGCTCCGTGACGATGTCACTTCACTGCGATCATCGGATCTCGGACTCTAGTGTTGATTCCATCGGAGAAATGATCGGGCTAGGTCGTCGACTTCGATGCCGAAGATGATCTACGTCGAGGCAACTAAAGATCAAGCTCCAACTTCACCAACTCATGAAACTTGAGAAGAAAACACCCAATACTACATGGCAAGTGGTAGAGGATGAAGAAATAAGAAGTGGGTTCACTTTGGATTTGGATTTCTCACTTGATTTCTTCACTTGACATTTTTTGTAGAAAGTTTTTCTTTCCTCATCAAGAAGAAGAAGAAGAAAGAAAATGAAAAATGAATTAATTTAAAAATAAAATCAAGTGACCCTTATCATATTGCAACCATGGTTAAGTGTAGAGAATAAACTAGGGTTAGGTGAATGGTTAGGGTTAAGGAAAGAAACAAAATGGTCAAGCTTTCAAAGCTTCATGAAGCTTCAACAAAATCCAAAGTTAGCCACCATTTTATTTCTTTCTCAAATGAATGAATAAGTAAATAAAGCATATGAAACCCTAACCATTAACTAACCATGGTTTAATTCAAACATACACCCAAGTTTGCATGTATCATCAAACATGATACAAACTTGTGCACAAAAATATATCATATATACAATGTGCACAAACAAGTGAGAAAAACATCTTAAGTGAACCAATATTAGTTAATGTAAAGTAATATATCAAATATATAATTATATATTAAATCATTAAATCAATACTTGATTTAACGAACCGGTCACATCGTATATGACCGACTAATATCCAATGTATCGAGTTATCGAATCAATCCTCGATTCGATAACTAGGTTATATCGCATACAACCAATTGATACATTCATCGCGAGAATAGAATACGGTATCACATACACGCATTATTCTCGGTCCCGCACATATCTCATATGCGCTCCTATTCGGTTTCTCTTGAGCCAGGAAACCTCTGTGTAGGACTCTAAAGACTCGTCAATACACCGGCAGCAGGTGATGATCATATCGAACACCCACAAGCCGCAAGCGGTCTGCTAAATGTAACGGCCACCCAGGTATTGAGCGATCAGAAGATCAACGAGCAAGCCCGCTCACACTCCTGTGAATCCAATCAGTAACACTTACCGTACAGTCCGGTCTGATCGTCTGATATGTCGCATATCTCGCCTAGGGGTGGTAAACGTCAGACCCCAGTGGCTCGATAAGTCGTGTCGATATGAGGTCTATAACAGTTCGAGAAACTACTGGTAACACTTAACAGCAAATCTCAGCAACCCTGACCAGGGATTTCCGGCTATAGCCAATCGAACACAGTGCAACATCAACTCCCTATACCGGGAGAGACGAATCTCCTCTTATCGCTCATTGCCACCATGTGATTCGGGTCTGTACCCAAAAACCAACATTTTGCATGCCCTCTTGTAGGTGGTAAGGTGGAAATCAAAGCACAGTGGGAATCACACAAGACTCTATGACGATCTCGGGTCTACAGACTAACCTGTACCAGTGTCACCAGAGAACTGCCATCTGACGTGAGGTATAATACCATCTGGGAGTTCTCGACGAGTCCGTCCAGTATACCCTGTCTCCACTGAGCACCCGTATATCATCTCTGATGTCAAACACCAATGGATATGGAATCATCCATCGCTCATCTGTATGGGTCGAGAAGGTATACGCTAGTCTACTCTGGTATATCGATGCCCTGTCTCGATACACCCACGACTAGGAACCTTGAAGGATGTCCTTATGGACTACCATGTCCCCACTAGTATGATCCGCATCATAGTCCAGGTAGTCAAGTACACATCCTAAGGGCTTTACCAATATGTAACAGAGAGACAATCAGTGTACACGTTAAGGTAAAGAGTAACCAGATAGCAAACTATCATGTCGAGCAAGAAAGTCCTCCCTATATATGTCCAAGCATCCACTACAATATACATCTTATGTATAGTAATAACCTCTAGGGCATACATATAACTAACAATAACATTAAAAGAAAAGCATGACTCACTAAGAACAATTAATGCAAAATTGTGATTCATTATGCTAGTCACCATTTCAATTAATGCAACCTAATGAGTCACAATCCTAGTCACTAATCTTGAAGCTTCCACACATAATGACTCATTCAATGAAGGAAAGATAAATCCGCATTTAACCGAATGTTAAATACGGGTGATAGAAAACTGGAAACTGGCAACTTCCAAAAGCGATCCCGAAACGAATTTCAGGATAACCCCGTAATAGTACAAACATACCCGCATTTGTATTACGACCGAATACAAATGCAACTGAGACAAAGATATTATATCTACATAGTATAATACTTAGATCCATCTTAAAACAAAGCCTACCATATTATCTTCCCGAAAAATGACACGTGCGAAAACGCACGTGCATTTTCCGAACACTGCCATAAAAGCATACGGCATCTACAACGTTTCGACCGAACTTGGGAAACTGTCTGTGGGGGACTCTAATGACTCATCAATACACTGGCACTGGGTATAACACTAGCACGTCATGTTGGATATAGTGCCCTCAAAGACAATTATCGGATCGCAGGCATGTGATCGCAATGATTGCGGAGGACCTATACCGGTAGGATAGTCTTACTCGAGATGATAGTATGCTATCTGGTTTGCCTTTATCAGTCGTGTACAGGTTCAGGTGACTGATCACTGTTACACTTTGATAGAGCCCTTAAGATCTTGCTTCACTACCAACTGTATGATAGCGATCATATACGTGAGAGTTGGGTGGTTTATACGCATATCCTTAATTGTGGTCCCTAGTGGAGTTTCGAGACAGGGCATCGATACTCCGGAGTAAACTAGTGTATACAGTCGAGATCCTGACGAGGGGCGGTGGCCGGCTCACAAGCCACTGGTGTCAGTTGGATCACCTAAAATGTATACAGGTGCTCATTGGGTTATGAGTACACTGGACAGGACTAGCCGGGAATCTGCTAGTTGGTATTTTACTTATCGTCAGATAGCAGTTCCCTGGTGACATGTGTACAGGTTAGTTCATCGACCTGAGGTCGTCATTTGTCTCGTGTGAGTTCCCACTGTGCTTTGATTTCTACCTTACCACGGCTCAAAGGAGTCGTGCAAACAGGTAGTTTTTGGGTACAGTCCCGAGCCACATGGAGGCAAGTGAGCGGATCGGCAGGGGATTCATCTCTTCCAGTATTGGGGGTGAGATCGTGCTGTGTCTAGGAGAGCCATTACACAAAGCCCACGGCAGTGGCAGGAGATTTACAGGTAGGTACTCCAGTAGTATCTTAGGGTGTTTTTGGGTTACACTCCGACATGACTTATACTGCTTTTGGGGGTCTGACGTTACCAGCCCCCTGGGAAAATATGCGATACTCATAGACGAACGGACCGGACTGTATATACATTGTCACTGTTAGGCTCAATAAGGTTTCCGGATGAGTTTGCTGATCGGCCTCCTTTGAGGTCAGTCCATGGGCAGCCGTTACGCACAGCTAGTACCGCTGACGGCTTGTAGTTAAACCCACTGCCAGGGTACTGACGAGTCATTAGAGTCCCCCACAGATAGTTTCCCAAGTTTGGGCGAAACGTTGTAGAGGCCGTATGGTTTTATGGCAGGGTTCGGAAAATGCACGTGTGTTTACGCACGTGTCATTTTTCGGGCAGATAATACTGGTGGGCTTTGGTTTAAGCCGGATCCGAGTATTATATTGAGTAGATATTATATCTATGACTTAGTTGCATTTGTATTCGGTCGTAATACAAATGCGGGTATTTTTTTACAGTTACGTGGTTATCCTGAAATTCGTTTTAGGATCGCTTTTGGAAGTTGCCAGTTTCCTGTTTTCAGTCTCCAGTTTTCCATCAGCCGTATTTAACATTCGGTTAAATGCGGATTTATCATTTCTTGGATGAGGGTGAGTCATGCTACTAGAAGGTTCTAGAAGTGGTGTCATCATACTTGGTGTATCATGACTCATGGTTATGATAAGCTTCATGTTTATTGTCACCCTTCCTTTTTGCTCCTACCCTCACCTCCCTTGCTCCATATATATTGGCCGGCCCCTCCCATTGAGAAGATGATTGATTTTGATTAAAAAGACTATGGTTTTGGATGTATGGAAATTTGATAACTCATTTCTCATTCCATTTCATTTCGAGTGGCAATTTCATTAACCGTTCGTCCACGGCTTTAGACGAAGTGAGACAAAATATTCTACTCATTCTCTACATCAATCTTGGTCATCTCTTTTAGCAAACATGATGACCGAGTTGCCTCGAGTCAGAGGCAGGAGCCCGTTTAATTATCCGTTGACGTGGTGCCACCTGGACGAGCAGATCGGAGATCGACGAGATCGGAGCAGCCGCAACCAAGCGTGGGATGATGGTTGAAGAATGAAGGACTCGGATCGTTCGGTATAACCTTTCTACCCTATTTATAGTTTGTTAGTTTAGCAATAATGGCAGATCCGCGTTATAGTATACTATAGCGCCAGTTAAAAAGTTTTGTTCCGCAATTTGCATCTGTTAGACGGCCGGGGCGCTACCGTAGACTTACACGTCAGAGGTAATAATTGTATGTAACGGTTGCCTATGTATTGATTGGAAGGGAAGCTGATGAGCGAACTCATCCAGGAACCCTACTGAGCCTGACAGTGAAAATATCCGTACTGTCCGGTCCATTCGTCTATGAGTATCGCATATAGGGCCTAGGGGGCCGATAAACGTCAGACCCCCAATAGCTGTATAAGTCGTGTCAAAGAGAGAAGCTCAGAACACCGTAAGATACTACCGGAATACCTACCAGTAAATCTCGATTACCCTGGCCAGGGATTTCGTGTAATGGCTCTCCTAAACACAGCGCGATCTTACCCCCAATACCGGGAGAGACAAATCCCCGATGATCTGCTCACTGCCTCCATGTGGCTTGGGACTGTACCCAAAAAATACCTGTTTGCATGACTCCTTTGACCCGTGGTAGGGTATAAATAAAAGCACAGTAGGAACTCACACGAGACAAATGACGACCTCAGGTCGATGAACTAACCTGTACACATGTCACCAGGGAACTGCTATCTGACGATATGTATAATACCAACTCAGCATGTTCCCAGCGAGTCTTATCCGGTGTACTCATAACTCAATGAGCACCTGTATACATCTTAGGTGAACCATCTGACATCAATGGCTTGTGAGACCGGCCACCGCCCCTCGTCGGGGTCTGACTGTATACACTAGTCTACACTGGAGTATCGATGCCCTGACTCGAAACTCCCATGACTAGGGATACTTTATGGATGTGCTTATAGACCCCAACTCCAACATATATGATCGCCATCATACTGCTGGCAGTCAAGCAAGAATCCTATGGGCTCTATTATGATGATAAAGACAAACCAGATAGCATACTATCATCTCGAGTAAGACAGTCATGTCGGTATAGGTCCTCCCTCAATCATTGCAATCACGTGCCTGCGATCGAATAATTGACTTAGAGGGCACTATATCCAACAATCTCCCACTTGCCCTTAAGGCTATTATTGTGATGTCGCATACTCATAGCCTCAGTAAGTGGATCCACCATGATGTTTCTTTTTATGTCTCTCTTAATCTCAAGTTCGCGGAGAATGCCATCTCCCGAATCGAGTAATAGGTGTCTTAGAATATGTCTGGATATCTGATTGGACTTAGTTCATAAATGAACTCCAAATCCAAACTTCTTAGACTGTATTGATAACTGAACCTAATCTGTATCGCGCACCATGCCTCCCACAGTATCATTTTGGACTACCTGTCGATAATATTGTCCCTCGTCAGAGGGAAAACTATAACTCTGACAATCACTCTGTCATCCAGGTCACCTTGGAAGCCTGGAATGATAACCGTCTCCTCAAGGAGGCTGCCATTATCAAACCCATAGAACATCCATTCATGTTCTAAAACTGCCTCTTGATGTTTCTCCAGGATTGGATTAATATAAACATATTACATCTAGTTCAAAAACAATATCTGGTGTGGTACTTGACATCTCACGATTGACTCAATTGCCTAAGCAAGTGATCTGCCAATCATGCACATCCCTCTCTTTTTTAGTCTGTAAGACACCTTTAGAGAGGGTGACTCCATCAACTGTAGGTACTCCACCATGTCAGGAGTCATCTATTCTAAAGTACCATTAGAATACTGTCAAAGTATCCAAATTGGGAAACTACCCAATTCTAGATCTAAAACCATATATCTAGTAACCAGAATGTCTGATATTATATCCATGTCCTTTGTGGAGAAACAACTGTGTGATCACCAAAGTACAACCGATCGTAGTATAGGAATTTTACTTCCTACTCTGTGTATGTCATCCAAATACCAGGACATCACACCCCACTACCTTCTTAACAGATCCATCCCCTACTCTGATGAAGACAAAACCATGACTGTCGTATCGAAATTAGATGATCTATCTCCGCTATAACTGTTCAAGTCTATAAATAGACATAAGCTACTTGCCCACTTTGCTTCCGCTGCTCCCACTGACTACGACAACCCTCTGGCAGAATAATATATATACGTACACTTCTAAAGCTGGTTTAGAACGACACTATACTTATCCTCCTGCCGGGTCTCATTTTCTGTAACAACAGTAGTGTCAAGTCTGGGTAAACAAGAACCTCCCTGTCACCGTCCTTGAGGGTACCGAAGTACCTCTCGGGTGTCTGAGGTTACCCACCATATCTGCGGAGTGGCTATTGGAATGTCAAACCTGATTGAATATATAGGTCCTATTAAATTTTCCGTAATCATTTGCGGTTCTGGAATCACTTCCAGTTCTACCATACTCCCACTACTGTTTTTCTGAAAAAATCCATTTTACTAAAACTGTGGCGAGTCAAGAACAATATCACTATTGATTTTCCAGATGGTAGAAAATCAACCCTCGTCAAAACTAGGATCAACCCGCAAACTGCCATTACAGAAACGTGCCTTGAGTTATCCAATGTCTAGTTTTAAGCATAAGTTGGACAACTCCCCTTACCTTAACATTGTTAAGATATAAAGCATTCTATATCCGATATAGAAACATTGGCACTTATTTAATTGGAACCAGAATCTAATCATGCAGCTGTCTCCAGTGCATATCATCTTAATGGTGAGAGACTAATCAGCATTACTCAACTTAGGAATATATCCAATTATGAGTAATCTGAAAGAGAAACAAGTTTCTCAAAAACCATTACTATCAACTGAATACCAATCACAAGTATCTACATCTTCGATTTCTTTGATGAATCCCGATACTTACGACACCTGGTTCTCTACTTTATTTCTATACCCACAACTTCTCAAAACATAGACATTGTAATTCTAAGAAACACTTGTCTAAAAGCTAGAGAAGTTAAAAGTAAACAGAACAGAGCACGATGACCAACCCCTTTGTCCTGATGGACACTGGACAACATACAATACTCTATATAAGTCCACTGAGTTAAATAACTTATAACCTGTACGTCGTAGGTTGAAAACTGTCCCCAGGTGATTTCCTCAAATATCACCAATTAAAACGAATTCCGATATAATGAGGATGATCAACAAATTCCCAATAACTTACTCCGACTTATTATCTGTAAAACTATATAGATGTGAGAATGAAACCTGGCAAGTACATACCCTGGAGTAAGTATGTAATTGGGAAATCAGTTTTCCTTTAACAATGCACAGTGTAACTGAAACATTAAAATGTTTCGAAGGGGTATCCTGGTATTCTTAGTAATGCCTCTTCCATAATCTAATTCATGACTTTAACCGTATATTTCTTTGCCACCTTTCCAAATCCCTTTATTTGTCTTTAGTCATTACCTTCTGTACACCTTCGTTAGGCTAAAATGGTTTTCTTCCTTCCCTAACGTTCGACACCAGCCTATGGTTTGGAAGAAGAATATCAAGTAAGCATAATAGGTGTACCCTCCTAAACCTAGGAGTACTAGCAACTTGAGAGAAGGTGATGATAAAAAACAACTTAATAATCCTTATTCCTATTTCTCCTGAACCAGAATCCATCCTCGAAAAAATATCCTTCGAGTTCGTATATAACCATATGATGGATTTATCCAATGGAATTAGATGTTCGTAGTGATACGGGTTGTTCAAGAGAAATGAAAGGTGAAGTAGGAGTGGCGATGAAAAACGTGATTTGGTCGTGAATGTTAGCAGTCACAATTTACTTTGCCCTCTTTCTAATCGTTTTATCTTGTCTTTACATATTACCTTCTGCACACCCTACTTAGGCTAATCGGTTTTCTTTATTCCCTACCTTTCGGCACCTGCCTATGGTTTGGAAGAAGACTATCCAATAAGCGTAATAGGTGTACTCTCTTAAACTAAGGAGCCCTCGCAACCTGAGAGAAGGTGATAATAAAAGACAATTGAATAAACCAATTCTATTTCTCCTCAACCTAGATCTATCCTCGAAGAAGTCCCTTCAAGTTCGTATATAACCATACGATTGATCTATCCAATGGAAGTGGATATCCGTAGTAATACGGGGTGTTCTAAGAAATACAAAGGGTAAAAGAAGGAGCGGCAATGACTTATGCAACTATAGACAATCCAAAAGCCAGTATTTTAAGGAAGGTTCGGTCAACTTGGTCACTGAGTCATAGTCTAGGGTCGGTAAAAAGTCGCTACTAAAGAGAGAGAGAAAAGAAACACTCTGCGTGCACTCTAACCTAGATCAGAATGGTTATCACTTTATCTAATTAGGAAACCTCCCATTGTAATCTCAAATTCTCCTCCAAACCAGAAAGAAGAATCAATCGGGATCACCCGAAGAGTAAACCAACGCATCAGTGGGAATCGGAATCGTACTCTCATTGTATGATAACGTGAAGGAATCCACCATGTTATCATACTCCAGAAGGTATGCTCAAGTTTTGCAAGTTTCCTGTATTTTTGAAACTCCCGATATAATTTTTATCCTATGCTCTTATGACCTTGACGTAGGCCAACAAATCATAAGCCACATGTCAAGTTCTACCCGCCGTTGTCCTGATTAATTTAGGTCATCGTACATGCCCTTGATGTAGGACAACAAGGCTGTACGTCTGTCCTAAACTAATGCATCTATCTATGCAACAAATGAATACCCAGCAGCTACCAAACAGTATGCCTTGACGTAGGCCAACAAACATAGCTTGAATACTACTGACCGTCCATAAGAAATGACGGAGGATTACGGCTGGTTCTTGGCGAAAAACCTTTAACGTAATGAACTTGATCTCGTTGAAGGAACCTGATAGCTTTTTACAAAAATATAGTGGCGAAAACCTTTTGCTAAAGAAGTCACTCCCGGTGAAAGGATCTCGGCTCTTTCCTCGTGGAATGAGGTGCAGGATATTCCAAATGAATACCGAGATGCAAAGCAACTTGTAATCGACTATATTGAAGTTATTACCTTGACGCAAACTTCTGCCCAAGGGGTCACTCCCGGTGAATGGATCTCGGCCCTTGCCTCGTCGAATGAGGTGCAGGATATTCTAACTGAATACCGCTATGCAAAACAAAAGGAAACGTCTTTGTAATAACTCCTTTTTAAAATTTGTTCCAACAACATCAAATATAGGTTTGTTTTATTCTTGCATTGATAAGAATCAATGCAGTCCCAACAATCAATCACACCAGAAAAGAACGAAAATAAAATGTACGTATATACCATCCGCATTCGTTACTGGGTCCCGTCATCACCCGTTAGGTTACTTAACTAACGACAGAGGTGGGACTAGACTAGCGCGGGTGTAAAACATATACAGCATCTAATAGTATATATACTAATATACAGTAATCGCTCCAGGCGTGATAATATGCAACATTACAGAAAAGTAATAAGCATCACAGAACAATATAGATAATCTGGGATCCCCGGGTTTCACAGAGCCGCTACTGAAACCCGACGTTCCCCTGGTCATGTGGATAACCTGTGTAACGAAACCTAGACCCCTACGGGTGCGGCAAGTTACCCGCCAAAAGCTGAAGCGAGGCAGCCCCTACAGCAAAATGAATGGACCACCCGACACTTCACGGAATCCGGTAACTTGAGCTCCCCTTTTGGGTCAACCTGTACCCCCTACGAGTGCGGCGAATAGTCTGCCAATTCTAGAGTGAGGCCCCTCTGCCTCTCATAGCCATGAGATACGGACCCGTTGCCCTCCAGAACCCGGCCATCCGCACACTCCGTCACGGGGTAAACCTAGTACAGAAATTAAAATAATATACAATGGGTACATCGACCACATCCCGGTCGTGCCCCAAAAGAATAATATACAAACAGGCAGTGACGGCAGTCCACATGTTGGACGCTCGCCCCACAATATCAAATGTACAATTAAATCCAAACAGCACTACCATTGCACACTCTATCCACCACGACAAATCCGCAACATCACAGCACAACACAGAACATCAACGCGAATGTCACGTTCGCAAACCCGTCTAAAAGAACTATAGCAATTAGACGCGGTTTACCGCTCGAATGACATTCCCGGTCGGAGATATAAAGTAAGTACTGTAAACTAACACGTTTAAATTTCGATCGACAAAATTTCCCGAAGTGGGCCCCACAAACATCTGCTGTAAAGTAATAAAAACTGGGCCTAAAAGAACAGTACCAAAAACCACAATTTCCCAAGATGAAATCCCAAAAGAAAAATGGCCCACCAAGTCACCAAGATGGTCGCGCTTCCGCGGTCAAAGCTTGGCTTTGACCGAGGATCCGCGGCCGTACGGTCGAATTGGTGGATCGTTTTTCTGTTGTTTCAATTAAAAAGCCTGCTTGATTTTTTGGTATGGTCAAAATAATTTTTAGAACAGATTTGAAATTAACAGAAACTTTAAACATGGAAATTGCGATTTTGAAAATTCCGCTCGATCGATGTTTTAAACGCATTAGCATAAGTTAGTATAGCTTAATGGTGAGGCTCTGATATCAGTGTAAGTCTACGGTAGCGCCCCGGCCGTCTAACAGAAGCCAAATGCGGAACAAAAACTTTTTAGCTGGCGCTATCGTATACTATAACCTGGATCTGCCATTAAAACTAAACTAACAAACTACAAAGTGGGTAGAAATGTTATACCGAACGATCCGAGTCCTTCGGTCTTCAACCATCATCCCACGCTTTGTTGCGGCTGCTCCGTTCTTTTGAATCTCTTGTCTTCTCGTCCAGGTGGAACCACGTCAATGGATCTTTAAACGGGCTCCCGCATCTGAACCGAGGCAACTCGATCATCAAGTTTGCTTAAAGAGATGACCAAGATTGATGTAGAGAATGAGTAGAACACTTTGTCTCGTTACGTCCAAAGCTATGGACGAACGGTTAATGAAGTTGCCTTGTGGATCGGGTGGAAATGTAAAATGAGTATCTATCAAATTTCCATGAGTCTAAAACTATCATAATCTTTTTAAAAGCAACCATATCCTTAACTAAGAGGTGGCCGTCCACTATATATAGAAGGAGGGAGGTGAGTGTAGGAGAGGGGAGGGTAACTCTAAGCTATGATACTTATTATAACATTAAAAGAAAAGCATGACTCACTAAGAACAATTAATGCAAAATGGTGATTCATTATCCTAGTCACCATTTCAATTAATGCAACCTAATGAGTCACAATCCTAGTCACTAATCTTGAAGCTTCCACACATAATGACTCACCCAGTGAAGGAAATATAAATCCGCATTTAACCGAATGTTAAATACGGGTGATAGAAAACTGGAAACTGGCAACTTCCAAAAGCGATCCCGAAATGAATTTCAGGATAACCCCGTAACAGTATAAACATACCCGCATTTGTATTACGACCGAACACAAATGCAACTGAGACAAAGATATTATATCTACACAGTATAATACTTGGATCCGGCTTAAAACAATGCCCACCAGTATTATCTGCCCGAAAAATGACACGTGCGAAAACGCACGTGCATTTTCTGAACCCTGCCATAAAACCATACGGCATCTACAACGTTTCGCCCGAACTTGGGAAACTGTCTGTGTGGGACTCTAATGACTCATCAATACACTGGCACAGGGTATAACCACTAGCACGTCATAGGTACTAACTGTACGTAACGGTTGCCTATGTATTGATTGGAAGGAAAGCTGACGAGCGAACTCATCCAGAAACCCTACTGAGCCTGACAGTGACAATATCCGTACAGTCCGGTCCATTCGTCTATGAGTATTGCATATAGGGCCTAGGGGGCCGGTAAACGTCAGACCCCCAATAGCTGTATAAGTCGTGTCAAAGAGAGAAGCTCAGAACACCCTGAGATACTACTGGAATACCTACCAGTAAATCCCTGGCCAGGGATTTCGTGTAATGGCTCTCCTAAACACAGCGCGATCTCACCCCCAATACCGGGAGAGACGAATCCCTGATGATCTGCTCACTGCCTCCATGTGGCTCGGGACTGTACCCAAAAAATAACTGTTTGCATGACTCCTTTGACCCGTGGTAGGGTATAAATCAAAGCACAGTGGGAACTCACACGAGGCAAATGATGACCTCAGGTCGATGAACTAACCTGTACACATGTCACCAGGGAACTGCTATCTGACGATATGTATAATACCAACTCAGCATGTTCCCAGCGAGTCCTATCCGGTGTACTCATAACTAAATGAGCACCTGTATACATCTTAGGTGAACCATCTGACACCAATGGCTTATGAGACCGGCCACCGCCCCTCGTCGGGGTCTCGACTGTATACACTAGTCTACACTGGAGTATCGATGCCCTGTCTCGAAACTCCCACGACTAGGGACACTTTATGGATGTGCTTATAGACCCCAGCTCCTACATATATGATCGCCATCATACTGCTGGCAGTCAAGCAAGAATCCTATGGGCTCTATTATGATGATAAAGACAAACCAGATAGCATACTATCATCTCGAGTAAGACAGTCATGTCGGTATAGGTCCTCCCTCAATTATTGCAATCACGTGCCTGCGATCGAATAATTGACTTAAAGGGCACTATATCCAGCAGACATTCCTGCACCCCTCCGCAGGAGTAGTAGGCCGTCTCATCCGCCTGGAAGATACTACAGTTTTCTCATAGATGTGGATAGAGAGGATTGCGTCATTGATGATGATGACCCTACTAGCTTCCAGCAAACCATTAAGAGCGCTGATTAGTCGAAAATATTGCATCTTTTAGCCGGCAATTTCCTCATCATTGGCATTCATATAGAAGTGTTCGGCATTCATATTTCACATATTAGCAAAACTGTCGCAAAATATCAGATTGCATGTGTTAGACTCTAAAAACGGCATTTCTAGGGAAATTGACCGCATTTCATGGCATCGCATCATTCCTATATTGCGCAACACTTGTTTTAAGATCTGTGCAGGAAAATCCAGAAGAAAGGCAAAAATTTATACGGTACCGATCAAATATTACGCCAACTCAATGATTTCAATTCTGGTATCAATCCAAAGGGACAAATACAAATCAACATATCAGATAAAGGCCCAAGTATCAACCCAAGACTACACCAGATAGATCAAGCCCCAAGGAGCCTACTTGTCTGCGGAACCGCGGTCTAAGCCGCCTTGTGCCGCGGTTCCGCGGCGGATCTGCCACGTCAGCACCAAAACTTTGCACCAAAATTCTTCATTCAGGGCCCACATTCAGCTCATGTACTTCAAGCTCCAGAAGACTCCAGAGGTTTCTGCCAGATCAGCAAACTAGGGTTTCTAAGCTTAATTAATCCTAGCTTAAAACCTAAGCTTGCTCCTAACAAACTTTTTCTAGAAACTCCTCAACAAACTTTTGGAGGGAATTGTAATTTCAAACCTAGACCTAGGGTTTGGGAAGTCTATAAATAGAAGCCTAGATCTAGGGTTATGAATCGAATCATCTTTACCCAATTCTAGTATCAAACTAGAGCCATTTTACCCTCTTCTTCTTCCACAAGTCTAGTGAGAGGACTTGTGTGAAACCCTAACCCTAATTCCAATCAAAAGCCAAGATCCCGAGTACCCAGCAAGCAAGAAGACTTGCAACCTTTTATGAGCCGAGCCGATCTTCTATAGAGCAAGTGGTGCAAGCCGATCCGCGACTCACGGGGCCGAGCGACGCCAATTCGACAATTTAGTTCTTCCTCTTGTAGTTCTTGAGCGTCTGTAATCGAATTGTTGATATAAATAAAAGGTAATATTCTTTTATCTTGTTTTCTTTAAATTCTTGCATTATGATATCTTTTCAATTCTTGAATTCTTTCTGTGTGATGATGTGTGAATAAACTCCGCTCGTCGAGGAGTCGAGACGATCAATAGAATGATGATGTAATATATCTGAAAATGATTCTTGATTCCTACGAGTTTTGTAAACCCTAGCAAGTTCAAGAATCGACGACCCAATTTTGTTGCGATGCTTTCTTGATTGATATCGCTTGAAATAGGGGAGTTACGATCGTTTCTTGAAATTGCTAGAGTCTAGAATGCGAATGATATCGACGAAAGAACAAGGGTTAAACGATGAAACCCTAGTTTCATCAAGAAAGCCCTAACTCTCGTCGATCATCATCGATCTAGTATCAATCCTTCGAAGGACAAGAACACGAAATCTTGAAATTACATCACGTCTATAGATCCGATCGATTCCTACGAGCCTCATTTAGATTCTCGACATTTTGGTTGGAAATATTATCGAAACCCAATTCTTGATTGTTTATCAGTTTCTTGATTCTTGATTAAACACGTGACACCTGAATCAATTGATAAATTCTTGAATCATGTTTTCTTTTCTTTTCGATTAACTTTTCGATTCAAACAAATCAAATATAAAAACGAATCGCACAATCGCTGTGGATTATCCGCACGCGCTTACGATCTACAACCGACACCGTAATTGATTGCGGTCAAATATAATTCTTTGATTTTGAATTTTATTCAATATTACCGACACATTGAAACTCATTCGCTTTATTCGATTTACACAAACAAGAAATTCTTTACAATCAAATGGCACCGTTATCGGGGAACATTTGAGTTGTTTTACTAACACAGTCTGCTGAAATATACGATCAATCAAATGGCACCGTTGCCGGGGACTATTTGATTTGATAAGCACAATCGGAAATATACGATCAATCAAATGGCGCCATTGCCGGGGATTGCGCGCTAATTCGTTTCATATTATATTTTGAATTGAAAGAATTATTCCATTGTTATTTTGAGATCAAAATTCGTGCAAACCCTAAACGATTTGTTGTGGTTCATTACAAGGAAATCTGGAGCTGTTTGGCAATTGGAGAAAATTTTTGGAAAATACCAGAGAGTTGAGGGAGTCTACAGAAGCTCCCTGAAAAATTTTGGTGGGGTGATCTCATCACGAGACCGCGGAAGAGCGGCATAAAGGCCCTATTGCGGCGGAACCGCGGCAGGCTTGGGGGATCTCTGCAAAAATTTTGCTTCAGGTACTTTCTTACCTTCTCCTCTCTCCTCTTTTTAGCTCCAACTAACAATTTTCTGCAGGTTTCTTTGCAAATAATCGCAGCGCCGAAAAAGAAAAAATTAAATTTGTGCGTGATTTTGTTTCTTGGTTGTTTGCATTCTAATTACGAATATTAAGGGCACGGCCAAATCCAAATTAGGTGGGGATTTCATTACCCTTCCTAGGCCCCGAAAACCACAAAACTTGCATCCGCATTGACCCACATTAACTAAAAAAATATCTAGAGATGACTCTAAGGACTGTCGCGCTCAATTAGGACAAGAGAAGGCCGTGGGTAATTCATTGCTTATCCGCGTTTTCTTGTGGTGCCTAAGGCGAGCGTGTCTAAGGCTAGTGGTTTTTAATTAGGCCCACTACTTACGTAGTGGAGTACCTTCCCACTTACCTGGCACTTATCCGGCCACAGGGGGACAAAGAGGCAGTGGAGGATTCTATCCTGCGACTTGTCTTTTGGCAGTTAGGAGCGGTCTAAAGCCGGACCTAGGTGACCACTAGATTCTAGGGTTGTGTGCTGCATTTGTTGTGTCGCATCATTTTTTAAAAAATCCGTCTCTTTTTCAAAGCAAGCACCGCATCCATTCATTTACCCCTAATTATAAGTCAACGCTGCCACTTGTACTAACCCTTTTTAGTACAAGATAGGCTGGACACGGGATTCTAGTGCCCGTTTAGTCCGCGTACCCTTTATCGACTCCGAAGCCGATATTTCTCCATTTACCTTTCCTTTACCCACTACCACACCTACACCGATGGATCCGAATCCATCAAACTTCTTTAACCCTAATCTGCCGCCGTCCGTTGGTGCGCAGAATCCACCCCGCATCTCTCTCCCGGAGAGGTGCTACCCTATTCGAGGTCCTCTTTCGACCTGCTTATCCACACCACCAGCCAATGGGGATAACTTTGAGATTAAGCCCCAGTACATCAACCTTTTACCCAAATTCCACGGACTCGAGACTGAGGACGCTTACGTTTTCATTACCAAATTTGAAAACGTATGCGCAATGATGGGTACGTCACAACTTTCAGTAGATGCTATGCGTCTACGACTTCTTCCATTTACATTGTGCGATATAGCCGAGAAGTGGCTATATAACACTACCGCACATTCAATCACGAATTGGGAAGAATTCGTAGCGGCATTCCTTAAGAAATTTTACCCAATACAAAAGACAGCTCGAATCCGTAGCGAACTGAATCAATTTGCCCAGCTCCCTACTGAACCATTTTCAAAATGCTTTGAACGTTTCAAGGATCTATTGGTTCAGTGTCCTCATCACGGCATCCCGAGATGGGAGCTTTGCCGAATCATTTATGAGGGCATTAACCCAAACACTAAACAGAGCCTTGAAAACATGTGTCAAGGTACTTTTATGACCAAAGATGATGGGGAAGCTTGGAAGTATTTAGAAGGGTTCGCTGAAAAATCACTACAGTGGGAAAGTGGAACCCAACCATTGAATAAGGGTGGCGTACACCAAATAGATGTGTCCATAGGTGTTCGAGCTGAGATGGCAGCAATGCAAAAGAAGCTCGACGCTATGGAACACAAATTTGCAGCAACCTCCCTAAACCCAGTGTCACTCCCCAAAACTGTTTGTGGGTGCTGTTCTGATCCGTCTCATTTAACGGAAGAATGTCCATTAAACTCTGCGTTTCAAGGTCACGAGCATTCTAATGCCGCATTTCAAAGACCTCGAAACGATCCATATTCTTCCACGTACAATCAGGGTTGGAGGAATCACCCGAATTTCGCTTGGAACCAAAACCAATCTCAAAACACGGTTCCAAACACGAATAATTTTCAAAGGGCTCTTCCTCCACCACAACAGCAACCCCTTCAACTCACTCAGCACCTTTATCAGTCATAAAATTTCCAAAATCAGGTCAACACTCCTACACAGTCTAATCCTATGACCTGTTCTGACGAATTCTCTCAATTCACTCAAACCATAAAATCACTTTTGTCAAATTTCATAGAGGTTTCGGTTGAGGTTAGATCTTCCGTCGGTAAGATAAAGAAAAACTCAGCGTCCCAAGCTGAGAGTATCAGAACGATGGAAGCTGAAATCGCACGCCTTAAAGCCGAAATGAGTGCGAGAGAAAAAGGGAAACTTCCCTCTCAACCCCTACAGAATCCTGGGCATTACAATGTAAATGCCGTCCCAACGTTGAGATCGGGAAGAGTGCTGAACAATCATGTCAGGGAAGGTATTGATGATACTGAAAATCATATCAACACCCCGGCTGAGACCTTTCCACACACACACACTTCTCCTTCTGATCCTTCTTCTTCTACCACACCACTTTCTCGAGAGCCTATTCTCCATTTCCCACTAGGCTCGACACCTCAGTATAGCCCTTCTAGTTCTCCACAGACGGTCCCCACACCTCTTTTGGGACCGCGTCTACCCCCTGTTCCTTATCCTATGATGGACCCTGTGCTTATTGCGAAAGCTCTTTACCCGAACCGGTTAAGAGGAAATAGAACGAGTCCTCATATGGAGAAAATTATGGAAATGTTCAAACAGGTTAACATCAACATCCCTCTCCTAGATGCTATTCAACAAGTCCCCGCATATGCGAAAATTTATAAGGACTTGTGCACTAGGAAGAGGAAGACTCAAGTGCCGAAGAAGGTCTTTATGGCTAATAATATTAGCACTGCTTTTATTCCCCAGCTACCAAAGAAACGTAAGGACCCAGGATGTCCTACAATATCGATTTCTATTGGGGGTAAAAACATAAATCACGCTCTTTTAGACCTTGGCGCAAGTGTTAACCTCCTTCCATATTCTGTCTATGAGCAATTAGGGATTGGAGAGCTGAAACCTACTCACTGCACTCTCCAGATGGCAGACCGATCTATCACCAAACCAAGGGGTGAATTAGAGGATGTGTTGATAAAGGTCGGGGAATTTGTTTTCCCTGTAGACTTCATTGTACTCGACACACAGCCTGTAGCAAACCCCCGGAGGCAAATTCCGGTGATTCTGGGTCGTCCTTTTCTTGCCACTTCCAACGCTGTTATAAACTGGTGAAATGGTTCAATGAACTTATCATTTGGAAATATGACCATTGAACTAAATATCTACAAAGTTGGAAGTCAGCCATCAGACCCTCTTCTCATATTTTAGATGTGTGCTCTGTCCATGAGATCGCTCCCGATAGTTGTGGAGCTGAGGATCTTTGCTTTCTAGATCTCGATGACATTACCACATCTCTGCTTGATCTTACAAATGATCTTATTGAGGACACTTTACCTACACTTGAGTCCTGCACTCCTGACTTTTCTCCATCCGAGTCTGTATCTTTCACAGGCTCTGAGCTTCTTTGTAAATCCAAAAATCACTCAATGATCCCTCCTTCTATCATTTCTCCGCCTGAGTTAGATCTCAAAATTTTACCTTCTCACCTTAAATATGCATATCTAGGTGAGAATGAGTCTTTACCGGTTATCATATCCGCTTCTCTTGCATCAGAGCAAGAGAATGCACTTTTATCGGTATTGAGATCTAACAAAGAGGCGTTTGGTTGGAGTATGGCGGACATCAAAGGGATTAGTCCCTTGATAGTTGAACATTATATACATGTGATGGATAATGCCAGACCGACCTGAGAACCACAGAGACGGTTAAATCCCGTCATGAAGGAAGCGGCCATGAAAGAGATCGTCAAATGCTTAGATAATGGTATTATATACCCCATCTCCGATAGCCAGTGGGTGAGTCCTATACATGTCGTTCCTAAGAAATTCGGCATCACTATTATAACCAATGAGGCAAATGAGTTGATTCAGACACGCGCCCAAACTGGGTGGCGTGTATGTATCGATTATAGAAAACTCAATGCTGCCACAAGGAAAGACCACTTTCCTCTACCATTCATTGATCAGATGCTGGAACGCTTAGAAGGACGAGAGTTTTATTGCTTTATGGACGGATACTCAGGCTATAATCAGGTCCCCATCGCCAAGAAGGATCAAGATAAAACCACTTTTACTTGTCCTTTTGGTACCTTTGCTTACAGTCGCATGCCCTTTGGGCTATGCAATGCTCCCGCTACCTTTCAGCGGTGTATGATGGGGATATTCTCTGATATGGTAGAGAATTTTCTGGAGATCTTTATGGACGATTTCTCGATTTTTAGAGACTCTTTTTCTGATTGCCTAGCGAATCTTGACGCTGTTCTTACCCATTGCAAAGAGAAGAACTTGACTTTGAACTGGGAAAAATACCATTTTATGGTCCAAGAAGGAATTGTACTTGGACACGTCATTTCACAGAAAGGCATTAAGGTTGACAGAGCTAAGATATATGTCATTCAAAACCTCCCTCTTCCCAAAAGCATCAAAGATATTCGATCCTTCCTTGGCCATGCGGGCTTTTATAGGAGATTCATTAAGGACTTTAGCAAAATTGCTAGACCTTTAACTCTTCTCCTGGCCAAGGATACGACCTTCCATTTTGACTCGGACTGCGAGACAGCTTTCGACTCACTTAAACACTCACTCACTTCAGCCCCCGTGCTATCATCGCCAAACTGGGACTACCCCTTTGAGCTGATGTGTGACGCATTTGATTTTGCAGTAGGTGCAGTCTTAGGACAACACATCGAAAAGATGCCACACGTGATATACTATGCAAGTAAGACCCTGAATGATGCGCAAATCAATTATACAACCACAGAAAAAGAACTCTTT
Organism: Agapanthus africanus; assembly: GCA_030015575.1. Taxonomy (NCBI): domain Eukaryota; kingdom Viridiplantae; phylum Streptophyta; class Magnoliopsida; order Asparagales; family Amaryllidaceae; genus Agapanthus; species Agapanthus africanus. Next base: position 621,441,447 of record CM057341.1, read on the forward strand.
GTGGTTGTATTTGCATTAGAAAAATTCAGGCCTTACTTAATTGGCTTACCTATAGTTGTGTATACTGACCATTCCGCTTTAAAACATCTTCTGGCGAAGAAAGATGTAAAAGGTCGACTAATACGTTGGATCCTTCTGTTACAAGAATCCGATCTTGTTATCAAAGATATGAAAGGATGTGAAAACGTAGTAGCTGACCATCTTTCACGCATCTCTTCTTCCCCTGTGACCCTGCCGATTAATGACTCGTTCCCTGACGAACAACTCTTTAGCATATCCTGTGAACCATGGTTCAGGGATATTGTGAACTATCATGCCACGGGACTGATACCCAGCGATAGGTCAAAACAGGACAAATACCGTTTTCTATCCTAAGTAAAACACTTTTACTGGGACGAGCCCTATTTGTTTAAATATTGTCCTGATCAGATCATTCGCCGGTGTGTCCCGAATGAAGAGTTCAAGCGTGTTCTTTCATTTTGTCATGATCAGGCCTGTGGGGGACACTTTGGTCCTAGGAAAACAGCGGAAAAGGTTTTGCAATGTGGATTTTATTGGCCGACCTTATTCAAGGACGCATTTGAGTATTGCAAAACCTGTACCCAATGTCAGTACACGGGTAGAATCTCCCAGAGAAATGAAATGCCTCAGCAACCCAACTTGGTTGTTGAAATATTCGATGTTTGGGGCATTGATTTTATGAGTCCCTTTCCCAACTTCTTTGGGAATTTGTACATATTGCTGGCGGTTGATTATGTCTCAAAGTTGGTAGAAGCCATTCCATGTCGCATTAATGACAAGAAAGTTGTCATTAAGTTTTTAAAAGAGAATATCTTTTCGCGATTTGGACACCCACGCGCTATCATTAGCGATAATGGGACACATTTCTGCAACAGGTCTTTCAAGACTCTGATGCGAAAATACTCAATCAACCACCGACTTTCTACACCCTATCATCCCCAAACGAGCGGGCAAGCTGAAATCTCAAACAGAGAAATCAAACTTATCCTGGAGAAAACTGTTGCTAAAAATAGAAAAGACTGGTCGACCAAACCGACGGATGCTCTTTAGGCATTCAGAACTGCATTTAAAACCGACCTAGGAATGTCTCCATATAGGATAGTGTTTGGAAAAGCATGTCATTTACCCGTCGAGATAGAGCATAAAGCATTGTGGGCTATAAAATAAATAAATTTTGATCTAAACCTTGCTTGCAACTTTCGGAAGCTGCAACTTAATGAGCTAAGCGAACTCCGCGATGAAGCTTATGATAACGCTGTAATCACAAAGAATAGGACTAAGGTTTTTCACGATAAAAACATTTTGAGGAAAAAATTTTCACCTGGTCAACAAGTCCTTCTTTATGATTCACGATTACACCTTCACGCGGGTAAGCTCCGATCTCGATGGAAGGGACCTTTTGTTGTGCGGTCTGTATACCCGCATGGGGCAGTAGAAGTAGAAAATGTTAAAAACGGCACCTTTTTCAAAGTAAATGGACATAGACTTAAGCCGTATTTTTCCACTGACCCCACGGAGGAGCTCTTGTTCTTACAAGAGCCAGTTTATTTGGATTAAAATTCCTCCGTCTCACCTTCATGTCCAGTATATCATTGCATCATCTTTTGAATGGAGGTGAGTGAAAAGGGTAAGTTTGGGGGAAGTTCTTCACTTATATATTTTGCCCCCACTAATAATTCCCCCCAGGCTTACATTGTTTGTAGGTATAGCGATTGGCAACAGTGAGGACACTGTTGAAAACAAGTTTGGGGGAGGTTTGTGCTTATTTTTGCATCATTTGCATATCATTTGCATAAGCACAAAACATTTCCTTTAAAAATCTATAAAAATTGAAAAAAATTCAAAACTAATAAAAAATTTAAAAATTTCCAAGTATAAAAATAATTTTAATATTTACACTTTTTGTATATAAATAAGATAATGAAAGTTTAGATAGTGAAAAAAATTACATCCATCAGATTAGAAAAATTTAAGAAAACTAAGAAAATTAGAAGTTTTCTTATACGAACTAGTAATAAGTAGTTATGAGCCGTTGTCCCAAGGGTTAGTAAGATGAAGGAAGTCACTAATCTGAGGATAAAAATATGTCTGAAAAATAGTTTCTATTCTGGAAGCCAAATATTTTGAACGTTGCTACCCTGCTATTCGCACTTACACACGTCTTGAAGCCTGGGATACTAGAGGATACCTTGAAATGCTTTTGTCTTAAAGCCGATGTATGAAGGAAATAAAAAAAAAAGGAAAAGTGAATAAAAAATATAAAATGGTGAGAAAAATGGACACTGGTTTTGTTATCACCAAGGGCAATAAAAAAATGTATAGCAAGGGTGCCTCTTCACCTAGTGCCCTAAGGCCAACTGGTTTGGGAGTCACTGCTATGCCTGAGGTGGTGCAAGACGAGGAAAATACACCAAATAAGCAAGCACATGAGTAATCGGTCGGTTAGTACCTCAAGAAGTATTAACGGTCACATGAAAGTGTGTGAGCAATCTCATCTAAATATTCATTAATTAAAAAGTACTGAGGCTGATGGGCAAGAGCATGATAGCTTGAATTGAATTCTCCGGGTGTAGGGATGTCCTTTACACACACGCAGGGTGATATGATCGATGTTTGGAAGAAAGATAGGAATGACGAATAAGACGATGTTTTATTGAGGGAGGACATGATTTCTAAAATCTTTTCATGACCATTAAGATAGGGCTCATGACAACCGAAAAGCTAGCTTAGTTGGAAACCCTAATTTTCAAAGCTTTTCTTTTACAATTCTTGTCTTTAAATGTAATATTCATGATCTTTCTTTTATTATTGGATTTTGTGGGTGCAATCCGCTGAAAACCCTCAGGAGACAACACTCCTCCTACTAGGGACACCTAAAGGTTTAAAGGCTTGTTGCACGTGCTCAGTGCAATCGTGTTGCCTACGAAAGTGTGCTAGATAGTTTTTCTCTTTCTTTATTTTCTCCTTCTCTTTTTAATAAAAAAAAAGTTCGCTCGAGACGATCGAAATTAAGTTTGGGGGAATTTGATTAATCGAAAATATTGCATCTTTTAGCCGGCAATTTCCTCATCATTGGCATTCATATAGAAGTGTTCGGCATTCATATTTCACATATTAGCAAAACTGTCGCAAAATATCAGATTGCATGTGTTAGACTCTAAAAACAGCATTTCTAGGGAAATTGACCGCATTTCATGGCATCGCATCATTCCTATATTGCGCAACACTTGTTTTAAGATCAGTGCAGGAAAATCCAGAAGAAAGGCAAAAATTTATACGGTACCGATCAAATGTTAAGCCAACTCAATGATTTCAATTCTGGTATCAATCCAAAGGGACAAATACAAATCAACATATCAGATAAATGCCCAAGTATCAACCCAAGACTACACCAGAAGAATCAAGCCCCAAGGAGCCTACTTGGCCGCGGAACCGCGGTCTAAGCCGCCTTGTGCCGCAGTTCCGCGGCGGATCTGCCACATCAGCACCAAAACTTTGCACCAAAATTCATCATTCAGGGCCCACATTCAGCTCATGTACTTCAAGTTCCAGAAGACTCCAGAGGTTTCTGCCAGATCAGCAAACTAGGGTTTCTAAGCTTAATTAATCCTAGCTTAAAACCTAAGCTAGCTCCTAACAAACTCTTTCTAGAAACTCCTCAACAAACTTTTGGAGGGAATTGTAATTTCAAACCTAGACCTAGGGTTTGGGAAGTCTATAAATAGAAGCCTAGATCTAGGGTTATGAATCGAATCATCTTTACCCAATTCTAGTATCAAACTAGAGCCATTTTACCCTCTTCTTCTTCCACAAGTCTAGTGAGAGGACTTGTGTGAAACCCTAACCCTAATTCCAATCAAAAGCCAAAATCCCGAGTACCCATCAAGCAAGAAGCCTTGCAACCTTTTATGAGCCGAGCCGATCTTCAATAGAGCAAGTGGTCCAAGCCGATCCGCGACTCACGGAGCCGAGCGACGCCAATTCGACAATTTAGTTCTTCCTCTTGTAGTTCTTGAGCGACTGTAATCAAATTGTTGATATAAATAAAAGGTGATATTCTTTTATCTTGTTTTCTTTAAATTCTTGCATCATGATATCTTTTCAATTCTTGAATGCTTTCTGTGTGATGATGTGTGAATAAACTCCGCTCGTCGAGGAGTCGAGACGATCAATAGAATGATGATGTAATATATCTGAAAACGATTCTTGATTCCTACGAGTTTTGTAAACCATAGAAAGTTCAAGAATCGACGACCCAATTTTGTTGCGATGCTTTCTTGATTGATATCGCTTGAAATTGGGGAGTTACGATCATTTCTTGAAATTTCTAGAGGCTAGAATGCGAATGATATCGACGAAAGAACAAGGGTTAAACGATGAAACCCTAGTTTCATCAAGAAAGCCCTAACTCTCGTCGATCATCATCGATCTAGTATCAATCCTTCGAAGGACAAGAACACGAAATATTGAAATTACATCACGTCTATAGATCCGATCGATTCCTACGAGCCTCATTTAGATTCTTGACATTTTGGTTGTAAATATTATCGAAACCCAATTCTTGATTGTTTATCAGTTTCTTGATTCTTGATTAAACTCGTGACACCTGAATCAATTGATAAATTCTTGAATCATGTTTTCTTTTCTTTTCGATTAACTTTTCGATTCAAACAAATCAATTATAAAAACGAATCGCACAATCCCTGTGGACGATCCGCACTCGCTTACGATCTACAACCGACACCGTAATTGATTGCGGTCAAATATAATTCTTTGATTGTGAATTTTATTCAATATTACCGACACATTGAAACTCATTCGTTTTATTCGATTTACACAAACAAGAAATTCTTTACAATCAAATGGCACCGTTATCGGGGAACATTTGAGTTGTTTTACTTACACAGTCTGCTGAAATATACGATCAATCAAATGGCACCGTTGTCGGGGACTATTTGATTTGATAAGCACAATCGGAAATATACGATCAATCAAGCGCCGACTCGGTAAAATGGCTGGATGCAATACGGACCGAAATGGAGTCCATGTACACTAACAAAATATGGACTTTGGACATTGCTCCAGATGGGGTAAAACCTGTAGGATGCAAATGGATCTTCAAAAAGAAGATTGGTGTAGATAGACAGGTTGAAACCTATAAGGCTAGACTTGTTGCAAAGGGTTTCTGTCAAAGGCCTGGTTTGGACTATGACGAAACCTTTTCTCCAGTAGCTATGCTCAAATCCATTCAGGTCTTTCTTGCTATTGCTGCCTTCCACGATTATGAGATCTGGCAGATGGACGTAAAGACGGCCTTTCTAAATGGTAATTTAGAAGAGTGTGTCTATATGGATCAACCAGAGGGATTCATTCAGAGTGGGAGCAGCGGTAAAGTATGCAAGTTGCTTAAGTCAATTTATGGACTAAAGCAGGCATCGCGGAGTTGGAACATCTGTTTTGATGATGCTGTCAAAGAATTCGACTTTATCAAAAATCCAGATGAACTACGCATATACAGTAAGATTGTAGGGAGAGCTGTAGTATTGCTCGTCTTGTACGTGGATGACATTCTCCTCATAGGAAATGATATTCCTATGTTACAGTCAGTCAAAAGATTCTTGTCACAGAAATTCTCCATGAAAGACCTGGGTGATGCCACCTACATTCTGGGGATTCGGATCTATCGTGATAGATCAAAAAGAATGTTGGGACTTTCACAGTCCAGATACATAGACACCATATTGAAGAGATTCAGTATGGATGATTCTAAGCGCGGTAACCTACCGGCTTGTCACGGAATCACCCTCTCCAAAGAGATGTCTCCTAAGACTGATTTGGAAAGGGATCGCATGTCGATTATACCCTACGCTTCAGCAGTAGGCTCTATAATGTATGCGATGTTATGTACAAGACCAGATGTAGCATACTCATTGAGCGTAGTAAGCCGGTATCAAGCAAACCCAGGGGAGAAACACTGGATAGTAGTAAAGAACATTCTCAAGTACCTGAGGAGGACTAAGGAGATGTTCTTGGTGTATGGCAGAAAAAACCTCTAGATCGAGGCCTTTGCCGACTCCAGCTTCCAGAGTGACAAGGATGACTCCAAGTCCATGTTGGGTTATGTCTTAACCCTCAATGGAGGGGTGGTCTGTTGGAAGAGTTCCAAGCAGGAGACCGTTGCTGACTCAACGATGGAAGCGGAGTACATAGCTGCTTGTGATGCCGCAAAAGAAGCTGTCTGGATGAAGAAGTTCCTCAAAGAACTACAGGTGGTTCCTACCAGTGTTGTTCCAATACCTCTGTATTGCAACAACAACGGCGCTATAGCTTTAGCGAAGGAACCTAGGTCCCATCAGAAGTCCAGAAACATCTTAAGGCGGTATCACCTGATCAGGGAGATCAAGATAAAGAGAGTAGAGACGGAGAATAACATTGCTGATCCATTCACAAAGGCCATCCCTCAGACATAGTTCGAGAGGCTATTCGAGATCATAGGTCTACGATATGCCAACTCATGGCCCTAGTGCAAGTTGGAGATTGTTAGTGTATATGCTCTAGGGGCTATTATTGTATCATACTAGCTTGTATATTACTTAATGGAAGCTTGGGATATTCACAGTTATATTGACAATCTTGCTAAAAATGGTAGTATGCTACTTGGTTTGTGTCTACTTTAATATGTGCATATGTTTCTTGTAACGTATTACTTATACATATTAGTAGAGCCCATAGGATCTTTGCTTGATTACCAGCGTTGTGATGGCAGTCACACTAGTGGGGGCTGGGTAGTCTATAAGAAACATCCTATACAGGTCCATGGTCGTTGGAATATCGAGACAGGGCATCGATACTCCGGAGTAGACTAGTGTGTGCGCTTCTCATCCCAGTTGGGAAGATGCTCTGTCCCACAGCCATCAGTACGTCATACTGGAGATAGTATACAGGTGCTCGTTAGGTTACGGGTACACCGGACAGGACTCGCAAGGGAACTGTTGGTTGGTATTATACCCGTCGTCAGTTAACAGTTTCCAGGTGATATGAGTACAGCATAGTCCGCAGACTTGACACTGCTACTTCGCCTCGAGTGTGTCCCACTGTTCTTAGATTGCTACCCTACCACGGCTCAAAGAAGTCATGCAAACAGGTAGCAGTTGGGAGCAGTCCCGAGCACTTGGAGGCAGTAATGGTTAGACTGGATTCGTCTCTCCCGGTATTGGGAGTTAATATCGCGCTGTGTCAGAGAGCCATTACGCAAAGTCCCTGGCCAGGGCAAGCGAGATTTACTGGTAGGTTCCAGTAGTTTCTCAGGGTGTAATGGGCTACGTTCCGACATGACTTATACCGCTATTAGGGGACTGACGCTTGCCGCCTCCTAGGCTCGATATGCGATAGTCTTAGACGAACAGACCGGACTGTACGGAGTTTGTCACATCAGGCTCAGTAGGAGTTCGGAAGGGATTCCTTATCGGCTTTCTTATCGACATCTACCTGGGGACCATTACGTACAGCTAGTGCCGCTTGCTGTCTGTGGTTAAACCCACTGCCAGCGTAGTGTCGAGTCTTCAGAGCCCCACACAGAGGGTTTCCCTGCTCCAGGCGAAACGATATAGAGATCGTATGGTTTTACGACAAGGGTTCGGACGCATACGTGTTTAAGTGCACGTGCGACGTTCGGACAGTTTTTTACTAGGCGGCTTTGGTTTTAGCCAGATTCTAGTATCGGGTTATTGGATTTATACAGTCTAAAGTTTTTCCGTGTTTTCACGGATAGGAGGGGCGTTCTCGTAATTTTGCGGGAAGCTTCTTGAAGCATGGTGACTTGAGGGTTAAAGTGGCATTTACATTTAATGCATTTGTGACTCACTTAGATGAATCATTCAAGTGAGTTAATGAAGCATTTATTGCTCAATGACTTACTTGATGATTCATTGCATATATTTAATGAAGCATGATGATAATGCATTTTTGATTTATTCATTTGATTTTCTTATGCTTCTTTATATATTATAAGTGAGAAGCTTTTTCATTGATAACATATGCTCACCTTCTCTCTCCTAAAGCTCTCTCATTCTTGAAACCCTAACCCTAACCTCTCATGTGTTGAGATCAAGGGTCAGCTAGACTAATTGATCCATAACCTCACTCTATATCAACTAGGTCACTTTGATTAGTAAATAAAGAAACCTAGTTATCTCAAGTTAGAGATCAAGCTTGGAGTAGGAGCTCTCGGGTGGATCGTCTTTGACTCGAGGAGGCCGTTGAGGTGCCGATGTTCCAAGGAGCCTACGAGGAGTGGAGGACAGCGATGAAGACCCGAAGGACAAGTAACGTGAGGTATAACTTCGAATCCGAGTAGTTAAACCTCTCGTAGTATGCAAGTAACGGTTTAGATACGATTCATGCGCTCAAGTCCGTGTTACGATGCTTTGATAATCGTTTTTCATATATTCTGCTTCCCCGCAAGTTCATGGGGTGCGTGACATAGACTTACAATAAGAAGCTACCCTAGAAGCCTGAGCCCAAACCCTCATTTTCTGGCCGCCGTTTTGTTCGATTTGGCCGCAATTTGCGGCCCAATTTTGGGAATTAGGGTGTGAAACTTTGTCAGCGCCTCACTCATTAGATAACTAGACCTACCCAGTATGCAAAAAAGCCAGTATGCAAAAAAGTCTAATTTCGCATTAAGAAAAATCTAGAGTCATATTACTTTATTTCTGGTGATGTTTTATGACTTTTGAAACTTGATTTTTGGATATTTGTGTTTTGACTCGGTCGTTTGACATTCGTACGTCGACGTCGGGGGTTATTTGGTTATTCTTGCATGCGTTGACCATAGGTTCTAACCTATGTGCGTTTCTCTTGCCATATCGGTTTTCGGATTTGATTTTGTTTACGATACGATATTCTTTGATTATAGGTACCTTCGTGTGGACTTCTGGGATGATGAAGGAGAGCAAGTTGTTTATTGACTTCGGCTAGAGCGAGGACAGTAGGTGAGTTGATCTATATCTACGGCGGATGTCATGTGGATGGCGTACAGCACCCCCGCAACCATAGTAGTGAAAAAATGATATATAAAATAAATTTTGGAGAAACCTATGCTGTGAACTTACGAATATGATTAAAGGATTAGTATTAGATGATATGATGAAAGATGACATTAGTGGATTTGTTGGCTTGAGGATGCAAGACAATATACATAATATATTCATATGCCAATATATGATGTGAGATTATATATATATACAAATGAGAATATAATATGTACAAGATGACTTGATTTGGGATGTTGATATGATGAAATGAAAATATGTTGAAATAAGATGACTTGGATTTATATGGCGATATACGAATGCTAGGCGATATATACACACATATACTTATGCCGAGACATAAAATGAGAATAAAGGATGATATGATGTACGAGACCATAGATCCGTACCCTTGTTGATGTATAGGACGATAGATCTTTAATCTATTTGATGATACAGTACGATGGATTACCGTACGTGATAAGATATACTGGATGATTGATCTGCGTTCATGACTTAATGATGATGCTCGATGATAGCGCCACATCTGATACTTTGAGGCTGGATCACCGACTTTTGGATTCTCTTGATTTGGAGAATCATTGATTTCTAAACTCCTTGATAGTTATGGTGTATATTGATGAATCTAGGTGTAGCTGTGTACCATATATCGTTCATACTTAGACTGCATCTTTTCCCTGTGACATGCGTACTGTGCTTCCAGCACTTACCCGTATATGGCTTTGTCTACTAGTATACCTGCACTATTACCGATAATGCGCATGTTACAGTTACACAGATTTTCCGGCTCACACATTCATCATCGGTAATTGCCATGGCACTTACACAGTATAACTGCTATATCACAGTATTAAACTTAACTGTAAAGTACGATCATTGTTTAGTGATTATCACATTACTTGCTTACATGTTATTACTTGAGATGTTTACAAAACCGTTTTATGTTTGCATATACTTTACTTTATGGTTACATGGATTTAGATGTTGTTTTCATGAAATCACTGGATTTGAGAACTGCGGTTATATTTTAAAGGAAATTATGAATTGTTTTAAAAATGCGGTTTCTCGTGATGTGATATTTCATGTCCACCATGAGTTTTCTCGGTTCTGAGCTATGTGATACTCGATTCGAAGAGTGAGGAGGAACCGTCTGCGGGTACATGGTGGACCCGGTAAGGTACCCTGGGGTAAGAAGATCATGAAGTAGACGATGAGTATGGCAGAGGATGCACTACCTACCGGTGATAGTTTGAGCTCGACGGTCATCCGGAGGATACCGACCGGAGTCGTGTGATCTGATGGATATGAGAGCCAATTTAAGGATGCGGTGCCTGAGATATGAGGATTTACGTGTCGATGCTGGACATGGATTTTATGATATTTTCGAGTGTTGATGTTGGGCACTCAGGTTTCATGATGATTGATGTGTCGTTGATGGATACACGTTGGATGGTACACATGCATACATTTCAGTTGACTATCATTACATGTTGTTATTGGCACGACTCTATTGTTGATACATATGTAGACATGATCACCTTTGATACCACATAATATTACCTTTTAATACAGTAGGACCTAAGGATCGTTGTTCATTCGACTTCTACGTGCTAAAATTTTCTACTCACGAGTTGGAAACCCACCGCCATTGTGCCACAGTTTTATTGCAGGTTCAACCGCTCGGATCAGTAGTGGTATTGCTGCCACACAACTTTCTTCAGGGTGTTTTGCTTTGGTAAGTGGGATACACATTTGGATCGTGACCACTCTTGTACCTACTATTTCCATTGTATCTAGATAAGTTCCATCAATCAGAAACCGGACTTTGTATATTGGCAGACCTACACACAGACTTGTATATTTGCGAGACTTAGAGCGAGATAGGTTTATGTTTGTTACTTGAGCTGGATGATGTCTTGCTTTACTTATTATTCTTTCTGTATTTGATCTTTGTCGTAGGGCGTCATATATATGCTTATTCAATGGTTGTGATTTCGCCAATTGGCGAAGAGCTAGCCCCCACTTGGGGATGCCTTTTTATTGCATATATGTGGTTTTGGATCAAAATATACAAGAGGTGTTGTCCGAAATTAAGGACGAAAATGTTTTCAAAGATAGTAAACTATTGCATTGTCATATGATATGACTTATATTTTAAAAAAAGATGGCTTGAATTTCATTATGCCGATGTTTCAAAACTGCACCTCCACTATTTTCTGCAAGAAGGATTAGAATTCTGGGTTTCGGATTACTTGAATTATGTTACGCCTTTAGACATTGTGTGATTTAAGTGCCGATCACGTGTCAAATTCCGGGTCGTGAAACGAGGCGTTTCGAAGCCCGGGAACCACTTATGATAAAATACCTGGCGGTGGTAAGAAAGCTTCGGAGAAAATTTGACGAAGTCCAAGTGGAGCAGATTCATAGAAATATGAACAACGAGGCCGATGCCCTGAGGAAACTTGCTTCTTCCTATTCGGCCAATCACAAGAGAAACATCCTCTTCGAGGTCCTGCCACGACCCAGCATGGAAGGTGGAGAGGTAATACCCCAAATCTACCCGACCCAAGAAGATGCCCCCGATTGGAGAAAGCCCATTGTAGAATTTATAACAGATGGGGTTCTTCCGAATGATCAAGCCGAAGCCGGTCGGCTTCGAGAAAAAGCTCGCCATTTCATATAGAGCAAAGAAAACCAATACAAAAATTCATACACTCAACCTCTGCTTCGATGCATCGATCCCCATGAAGCAGACTACGTTTTACAAGAAATACACGAAGGGGTCAGAGGGGCGCATCGAGGGCCCCCCAGCTTGGTCCAAAAGACACTGGTCTAAGTGTACTATTGGCTGGGAATACATCAAGATGCTGAGAAAATGGTCAGTCAACTCTTCGGCAACATCCCTCATCTTCCCACCACCGAAGTAACACCACTGAGTTTCCCTTGCTATTTGCACAGTGGGGGATGGATATGGTGGGCAAGCTTCCCGCCGGTACGGGTGGAGACAGGTACATCCTTGTCGCCGTAGACTACTTCACAAAGTGGATTCAAGCCGTGCCTATCAGGAAACCGGACACCGCCTCTGTTGGTGATATATGCCCTAGAGGCCATTATTTTATCATACTGGTTTGTATATTACTTAATGGAGTCTTGGGATATACTCGGATATAGTAACAGTCTTGCTCAAAATGGTTGTATGCTACCTAGTTTGTTTCTACCTCAATATGTGCATGTGTTTCTTTAAGCATATCGCTTATACATATTGGTAGAGCCATTAGGATCTTTGCTTGATTACCAGCATTGTTGTAAGTCCACGTTTCTCACCCCGGTTCTTACGGGGAGGCGGAAACGGCGAAAAACAATAATTTTGGCGCAAGGCAACATGGACTAAAAGTCGGATCTTTGCTAAACTAGAAACTAGTAAACACTAAGAGGTTTAACAACTATGCTTGTAGAAAATATACCTCACGGAACCGGTCCTTCGGGTCTTCATTCCGCTGTCCAACTCGTCCATCCAAGCTCCAAGCGCCGATCCGGATCTTGGGCACCTTTGCGGCCTTCTTGAGTCGAAGACGATCCACCCGAGAGATGTACACTAAGCTCCGCCTCAAGTCGAGGCAACTAGGGCAAAGTGATTGCTAGTCAAGAAGCCTTCGAATGTATAGAGGAGATGTATGGATGTATTTGTCTTTGTGGGATCTTTTTCTCTCAACACATGAGATCAAAAGATGAGATCAAGAGGAGGAAGAAGAAGGAGAAAGGTTAGCAACCATGGAGCTTCTCATTTCAAGAGAGAGAATGAGAATGAACAAATGAAAAGCTTAACCAAGAAAAAACCCAACCATGGTTGCAATAATACTCATTTTCATCATTATTAATCCCATCATGAAAAAGTTGATGGCTACAAATGACATGACCATTATCATAACAAAAAGAAAAAGAAAACCAAAGAATACTTTAGATCTTTCAAGAAGATCTTAGTCAACTTTGGTCAAACGGTCAACAAAGTCAAGATGGTCAAATGGTCAATGCTATTAGCCACAACATAATTATCAATAAGAGGATTAGTAAATAATGTCCCCGGCTCATAATGGTTTTGACCGAACCAACTGTCAAAACTCTAATGAGGCACCTCCTCCTTCATCGCTCCTCAAAACTTTGCATACACACCCGCATCCGCATTCCGTAGAATGCGAATGCACAGAAGACAAATCAAATCCATCTATGCAACACTAGGATCTGGCTTAAACCAAAGCCCACTAGTATTGCCTGCCCAAACAGCATACGCACACAAGTGCACGTAAGTGATCGTAGCCCTGCCGTAAAACCATACGGCCTCTACACGTTTCACTCAGTGCAGGGAAACTCTCTGTGTGGGACTCTAAAGACTCGACACTACGCTGGCAGTGGGTTTAACCACAGACCGCAAGCGGCACTAGCTGTACGTAACGGTCCCCAGGTAGATGTCGATAAGAAAGCCGATGAGGTAAACCCATCCGAACTCCTACTGAGCCTGTATGTGACAATCTCCGCACAGTCCGGTCTGTTCGTCTGATACATCGCATGGCGGGACTAGGGGGCGGTAAACGTCAGTCCCCTAATAGCGGTACAAGTCGTGTCGGAGTGTAGCCCAGAACACCCTGAGATAACACTGGAAACCTACCAGTATATCTCGCTTGCCCTGGACAGGGACTACTTGTGTAATGGCACTCCTAGACACAGCGCGATATCAACCCCCAATATCGGGAGAGACGAATCCTGTCTAACCGTCACTGCCTCCAAGTGCTTCGGGACTGCACCCAACTACTACCTGTTTGCACGACTCCTTTGAGCCGTGGTAGGGTAGTAATCTAAGTACAGTGGGAATACACTCGAGGCGAAGTGACAGTGTCAAGTCGTCGGACTAAGCTGTACTCATGTTACCTGGGAACTTATAACTGACGATAGGTATAATACCAACCAACAGTTCCCGACGAGTCCTGTCTAGTGAACTCGTAACCTAACGAGCACCCGCATAATATTTCAAGTACGACGTACTGACGGCTGTGGGACAGACCGTCTCCCCCGCTGGGATGAGAAGCGCATACGCTAGTCTACTCTGGAGTATCGATGCCCTGTCTCGATAGTCCTACGACTAGGGACCTGTATAAGGATGTGCTTATGGATTACCCAGCCCCCACGAGTGTGAGCGCCATCACAACGCTGGTAATCTAGCAAAGATCCTAAGGGCTCTACTAATATGTATATAAGCGATATACTAAAAGAAACACATGCACATATTGTAGTAGAGACAAACCAAGTAGCATACTTCCATTTTGAGCAAGATTGTCTATACAACTGTGAATATCCCAAGCTTCCATTAAGTAATATATAAGCTAGTATGATACAGTAATGGCCTCTAGGGCATATACACTAACAATCTCCCACTTGCACTAAGGACATGTACTGGCGTATCGAAGACCTATCATCTCGATCAGCCGCTCAAACTGAGTCTGGGGTAGGGCCTTCGTGAGTGGATCTGCAGTGTTGTTCTCCATATTTACTCTCTTCACCTCGATCTCTCGGCGATCTACGATCTTCCTGATCAGGTGGTACCGCCTCAAAATGTTCCTGGACTTCTGATGGGACCTGGGTTCCTTCGCTAAAGCTATAACGCCGTTGTTGTCGCAATACAGCGGTATTGGATCAACAATGGTAGGAACCACCTGAAGCTCTGTGAGGAACTTCTTCATCTAGACAGCTTCCTTTGCGGCATTGCAAGCAGCTATGTACTCCGCTTCCATAGTTGAGTCTGCAACGGTCTCCTGCTTGGAACTCTTTCAGCAAACCGCCCCTCCATTGAGGGTAAAGACATAACCCGACATGGACTTGGGGTCATCCTTGTCACTCTGGAAGCTGGAGTCAGCAAAGGCCTCGAGCTGGAGGTCTTCTCCGCCATACACCAAGAACATCTCCTTAGTCCTTCTCAGGTACTTGAGAATGTTCTTTACCGCTATCCAGTGTTTCTCCCCTGGGTTCGACTGATACCGGCTTACAACGCTCAATGCGTATGCTACATCTGGTCTGGTACATAACATCGCATACATTATAGAGCCTACCGCAGAAGCGTAGGGTATAATAGACATGCGATCCCTTTCCAAATCAGTTTTGGGAGACATCTCTTTGGAGAGGGTGATCCCGTGACAAGACGGTAAATTACCGCGCTTGGAATCTTCGATACTGAAAAGACGGTAAATTACCGCGCTTGGAATCTTCCATACTGAATCTTTTCAGTATGGTGTCGATGTACCTTGACTGTGAAAGTCCCAACAACCTCTTAGATCTATCACGATAGATCTGGATCCCCAGAATGTAGTTGGCATCGCCCACGTCCTTCATGGAGAACCTCTGCGACAAGAATCCTTTGACTAACTGTAGCATAAGAATATCATTTTCTATTAGGAGAATGTCATCCACGTACAAGACGAGGAATACCACAGTTCTCCCTACAATCTTACTGTAAATGCATTGTTCATCTGGGTTTTTGATAAAGTCGAATTCTTTGACAGTATCATCAAAGCAGATGTTCCAACTCCGCGATGCCTGCTTAAGTCCATAAATGGACTTGAGCAACTTGCACACTCTACCGCTGCTCCCACTCTGAATGAATCCCTCCGGCTGATCCATATAGACGCACTCTTTCAAATTTCCATTTAGGAAAGCCGTCTTTACGTCCATCTGCCAGATTTCGTAATCGTGGAAGGCAGCAATGGCAAGAAGGATCCGAATGGATTTCAGCATAGCCACTGGAGAAAAGGTCTCGTCATAGTCCAAACCAGGTCTTTGACGAAAACCCTTTGCAACAAGTCTAGCTTTATAGGTCTCAACCTGCCTATCTACACCAATCTTCTTTCTGAAGATCCATTTGCAGCCTACGGGTTTTTCCCCTTCTGGAGTAAAGTCCAAAGTCCAAACTTTGTTGGTGTATATGGACTCCATCTCGGCCCGCATTGCATCCAGCCATTTTACCGAGTCGCCGCTCTGAATGGCTTGCTAGAAGCTAGTAGGCTCAGCATAATCCATGGTGCAATCCTCTCTATCCCCGTCTATGAGAAAACCGTAGTATCTCTCGGGCGGATGAGACTGCCTACTACTCCTGCGGAGTGGCGCTGGGATGTCCGGTTCTTTCGAACCCTCTGGTTCGACTAAGCTTTCAGTAATAGCTCGTGGTTCTGGAATTTCTTCCAGTTCTATTGCGCTCCCACCTATCCGATTTTCCAAAAACTCAGTTTCCAAGAAGCGGGCATGACGAGAAACAAAAACCTTTTGTTCCTCTGCGTAATAGAAAAGATACCCCTTGGAGTTCTTTGGGTATCCCACAAACATACACTGTACTGAACGTGCCTCGAGCTTGTCCGCATGCTGCTTTTTTACAAAAGCTGGACATCCCCATGTCTTAAAGTGTTTAAGACTGGGTTTCTTCCCACACCACATCTCATATGGTGTGGTAGGCACTGACTTAGTAGGAACTTGGTTCAAAAGATATGCAGCTGTTTCTAGTGCATAACTCCAGAAGGATCGCGGCAACTCAGCCTTTCTCATCATAGAACGAACTATATCCAATAGGGTTCGATTTCGCCTTTCCGATACACCGTTGTGGTGTGGTGTGTATGGAGGAGTAAGCTGAGAGAGAATTCCATTCTCTTTTAAGAAGTCCAGAAACTCGGCACTTAAGTATTCACCACCTCGATCAGATCTCAGTGTCTTGATACTTTTGCCTGTTTGTTTTTCAACTTCATTCTTGTATTCCCGAAATTTCTCAAAGGCTTCGGATTTGTGCTTCATCAAGAAGACATGCCCAAACCTAGAGAAATCATCTGTGAAAGTAATGAAGTATGAATAACCACTTCGCGCATGTGTAGACATTGGACCACACACGTCACTGTGTATGAGTCCCAAGAGCTCGCTCGCTCTTTCTCCGTGTCCAGTGAACGGAGTCTTTATCATCTTTCCCATGAGACAAGATTCACAAGTGGCATAAGACTGGTACTCGAACGGATCCAAGTATCCTTCTTTATGTAACTTTGTCAACCATGTCTCATTAATATGACCCAGTCTACAATGCCATAAGAAAGCCTGATTTAATTCCGGAGACTTTCTTTTAAGTCTGTTCTGGACACTGAAGACCTGAGCTTGATTCAAAACGTATATACCGTTTTTCAATGTACCTGACCCAATCAGTACTTGATTTAGGTGGATGTTTACTACATCGCTTACAAATGTAAAATCATATCCTTCCTTAGAAAGTAAGGATACAGATATGATGTTACAAGTCACACCTGGTACATAAAAACAGTCACGCAGAATCAATATCTGCCCAGTTGTCTGTCCTAGATGATATTCCCCTACGGATACAGCATACATGCTCATTCCGTTAGCAACCCTGAGAGTCATATCACCTTTCCTGATAACCCTACGGTTTCTCAGAGCCTGTAAAGAATTACAGATATGAGATCCTGATCCGGTATCCAATACCCAGGAAGCAGGGTTAACTGACATACAGTTCTCTATTACAAACACACCCGAAGCCGAAGCCACAACATGCTTCGAATTCTGGCTACTGGCTTTACAAGCCCTGCAATCCTTCTGCCCATGATCATTCCCGTAACAATAGGAACATCCCTCTTTTAATGCATCCATTCCTGAAACTTCTGCATTTCTCTTTCTTTCTACTTCCCTGGTTTCCTTCAGGGTAGTAGGTAGAGATTGTTGAACAATATCAACATCTGACCCGTTCTTCAACGTGGTTTTCAGGTCCGAGAGCTCAAAAGAGCTGGTCTCTGTAAGGACGTTGCATCCTACAGATGAACCGATAGCCAACCTCGCTGGAAGCAATTCGTTCGAGGTCTCATATCTTGTGATACGAGATTGCTCTCCATATAAAACTTTGTTATGGAGGAAGATAGAAGCTGAGTCCATCTTCTCATGCTGCCTCTGGTATATACCATCAACTGAGGCTAACACGAGGCACTTGGCTTTCGCACAGTCTTCTTCCGATGTCCTATGGATATTAATATCCGTGACAGGGGAAACTGGACCTGAGACGGCAGGGGTTGGATTAGTTAAGAGGTGTTCCAGCTTGTCCTGGGCAATGGACATCTGGACAGACCTTTGCCTGTCATAACAGTCAGATTCAGTCATTTTATTATCTAGATGTAACCTAGGTGCGGTCACTGGGTCGCTGCAATTAAGAGAGAGAAGAAAACACTCAGCATGATGCTCTTGCAAGTTTAGATTGGTTTTTAATTTATCTAAACAGGATGGCTCCCACTGTCTCTCGAATCCCTCCTCAAACCATAAAGGAAGAATTAGTCGGGATCAATCTCACCGTACAATACTTACTTAACCGTTCAGCCAGGCCAATGTCGGTACTTCGAGGGAGGTTTTCCAACGCTTTCGCGAAGTTCCTTAATTAAGTAACCTCTTTTCCCTGTGGGCGTAGCCCCGCTAACACCTTTCTAGACACCTACTGTAAGTCGATGTACAACACCCCACGACTTGCGGGGAGGCGGAAATATGAAAAACGATCTTGTTTTATGCTAAACATCGACAAACCGCATGAATCGAAGCTAAACGATAACTAACATCAAACATAGAAGTTAACAACTACTATATAAATGGATTATACCTAAAGAACCGTGTCCTTCGTCTTTACGAACTCCACCTCCTCCTCGGCCTTCTCCAAGTAGTAGGCGATCCACCACGAGAGCTAAACTCCAAGCTTTGCCTCTAAATTTGAGGCAACTAGGTATCTTTAAGTGCTAATAAAAGTACCTAGATGAAATAGAGTATGGTTATGGATTAAGTAGTCTAACTAATCCTTGTACTCAATACATGAGAGGGGAGGATTAGGGTTTGAAGAGAGAGAGCTTGAGGAGAGAGAAGATGAACATCATAATGAGAAGAGAAAATGAGTTATCATAATATATATCAAGCATTTTATTTTATCAAGAAAAAAAAAGAAAATGATTTACAACAATGCTTGATAAATATCTTGTGGTGATTCATCTTCATGAGTCATTAAGCAATTATGAAGTATTAATGACATGGATGAATCATCTATATGACTCACTAATCTCATTCAATGTATATGCCACCTAAACCTCCTTAGTCACCATCTTCTACAAGCTTCTCGCTCTATTACGAGAACGCCCCTCCTATCCGTGAAAACACGGAAAAACTTTAGACTGTATAAATCCAATAACCGGATACTAGTAACTGGCTTAAACCAAAGCCGACTAGTAAAAACTGTCCGAAAGTCATACGTGCATAAACATACGTATGCGTCCGAACCCTTGTCGTAAAACCATACGACCTCTATATCGTTTCGCCTGGAGTAGGGAAACTCTCTGCGTGGGACTCTAGAGACTCGACTACTACGCTGGCAGTGGGTTTAACCACAGACCGCAAGCGGCACTAGCTGTACGTAACAGTCCCCAGGTAGATGTCGATAAGAAGGCCGATGAGGAAACCCATCCGAACTCCTACTGAGTCTGATGTGACAATCTCCGTACAGTCCGGTCCGTTCGTCAAAGACTATCGCATATCGGGTCTAGGGGGCGGCAAGCGTCAGTCCCCTAATAGCTGTATAAGTCATGTCGGAGCGAAGCCCATTACACCCTGAGAAACTACTGGAACCTACCAGCAAATCTCGCTTGCCCTGGCCAGGGACTTTGCGTAATGGCTCTCTGACACAGCGCTATATCAACCCCCAATACCGGGAGAGACGAATCATGTCTAACCACTACTACCTCCAAGTGCTCGGGACTGCACCCAACTGCTATCTGTTTGCACGACTCCTTTGAGCCGTGGTAGGGTAGCAATCTAAGAACAGTGGGACACACTCAAGGCGAAGTAGCAGTGTCAAGTCTGCGGACTATGCTGTACTCATGTCACCTGGGAACTGTTCACTGATGACTGGTATAAAACCAACCAACAGTTCCCTGTGAGTCCTGTCCGGTGTACCCATAACCCAACGAGCACCTGCATACTATCTCCAGTACGACGTACTGACGGCTGTGGGACAGACCATCTCCCTAACTGGGATGAGAAGCGTACACACTAGTCTACTCCGGAGTATCGATGCTCTTTCTCGATAATCCAATGACTAGGGACCTGAATAAGGATGTGCTTGTGGACTACCCAGCCCCCACTAGTGTGACTGCCATCACAACGCTGGTAGTCAAGCAAGATCCTAAGAGCTCTATCAATACGTATACTCACATATTAAGATAGAAAAACCAAGTAGCATACTACCATGTTTTAGCAAGACTGTTATATACTTGTGAATATCCCAAGCTTCCATTAAGTAATATACAAACTAGTATGATACAATAATGGCCCCTAAGGCATATACACTAACAATTTCCCACTTGCACTAGGGCCATGTACTGGCATATCGAAGACCGATGATCTCGAGTAGCCTCTCGAACTGAATCTGAGGTAGGGCCTTCGTGAATGGATCAACAATGTTCTCTTCTGAAGCAACTCTCCGAACCTCGATCTCCTGACGATTAACGATCTCCCTGATCAGGTGATACCGCCTCAAGATGTGTCTGGACTTCTGATGGGACCTTGGTTCCTTCGCTAAAGCTATAGCTCCGTTGTTATCGCAATACAGAGGTATTGGATCAACTATGGTAGGAACCACCTGAAGTTCTGTTAGGAACTTCTTCATCCATACTGCTTCTTTTGCGGCATCGCAAGCAGCTATATACTCCGCTTCCATCGTTGAGTCAGCAACGGTGTCCTGCTTGGAGCTCCTCCAGCACACCGCCCCTCCATTGAGGGTAAAGACATAACCCGACATGGACTTGGAATCGTCCTTATCACTCTGGAAGCCGGAATCAGCAAAGGCCTCCAACCTGAGGTCTTTTCCGCCGTAAACCAAGAACATCTCCTTAGTCCTTCTCAGGTACTTAAGAATGTTCTTTACTGCTATCCAGTGCTTCTCCCCTGGGTCTGACTGATACCCGGCTTACCACGCTTAGTGCGTAAGCTACATCTGGTCTGGTGCACAACATCACATACATTATAGAGCCTACTGCAGAAGCGTAGGGTATAATAGACATGCGTTCCCTTTCCAAATCAGTCTTGGGAGACATCTCTTTGGAAAGGGTGATTCCGTGACAAGCCGGTAGATTACCGCGCTTAGAATCTTCCATACTGAATCTTTTCACTACAGCGTTGATATACATAGACTGTGAAAGTCCCAACATACTCTTGGATCTATCACGATAGATCCGGATCCCCAGAATGTAAAAGGCATAACCCAGGTCTTTCATGGAGAACCTGTGTGACAAGAATCCTTTGACAGATTGTAGTATAGGAATGTCATTTCCTATCAATAGAATGTCATCCACGTACAAGACGAGCAAAACGACACATCTGGCTACAACTTTACTATATATGCACGGTTCATCTGGAATTTTGATAAAGTCATATTCTTTGACTGTCTCATCAAAACAGATGTTCCAACTCCGCGATGCCTGCTTTAGTCCATAAATGGACTTAAGCAGCTTGCATACTTTCCCGCTGCTCCCACTCTGATTGAAACCCTCTGGCTGATCCATATAGACGCACTCTTCTAAATTTCCATTCAGAAAAGCCGTCTTTACGTCCATCTGCCAGATTTCATAATCATGGAAGGATGCAATAGCAAGAAGGACCCGAATGGATTTGAGCATAGCCACTGGAGAAAAAGTTTCGTCATAGTCCAAACCAGGTCTTTGACGAAAACCCTTTGCAACAAGTCTAGCCTTATAGGTTTCCACCTGTCCATCTACACCAATCTTTTTCTTGAAGATCCATTTGCATCCTATGGGTTTTACCCCATCTGGAGCAAAGTCCAAAGTCCATACTTTGTTGGTGTACATGGACACCATTTCGGTCCGCATTGCATCTAGCCATTGTACCGAGTCGCCGCTCTGGATGGCCTGCTGGAAGTCAGTAGGTTCATCATCATCTATGATGCAATCCTCTCTATCCCCATCTATGAGAAAACCGTAGTATCTCTCAGGCGGATGAGACGGCCTACTACTGCTGCGGAGGGGTGCGGGAATGTCCTGTTCTTCTTGAACTACCGGTTCTACCAAACTTTCAGTAGCAGTTTGTGGTTCTGGAATTTCTTCCAGTTCTATTTCGCTCCCACTTATTTCCTTTTCTAAAAACAGATTTTCTAGAAAATGGGCATTACGAGAAACAATAACCTTTTGTTCCTCTGCGTAATAGAAATAATATCCCTTGGAGTTCTTTGGATATCCCACAAACTTATATTTTACTGATCGTGCCTCGAGCTTGTCCACATGCTGCTGTTTAACAAAAGCTGGACATCCTCAAATCTTCATATGCTGAAGATGGGGTTTCTTCCCAGTCCACATCTGATATGGAGTGGTAGGCACAGTCTTGGTAGGAGCCCTGTTCAGAAGATATGCTGCTGATTCAAGCGCATAACCCCAAAAAGATCGCGGTAACTCAGCATTGCTCATCATGGATCGTACCATATCCAATAGGGTTCGATTCCGTCTCTCCAATACACCGTTATGCTGTGGAGTGTATGGAGGAGTAAGCTGAGAGAGAATTCCTTTCTCTTTTAAGTAACCTAGGAACTCGGCACTCAAGTATTCACCACCTCGATCAGATCTAAGTGTCTTGATACTTTTGCCGGTTTGGTTTTCTACTTCATTCTTATACTCTTGGAATTTCTCAAAAGCCTCGGATTTATGTTTCATCAGATAAATGAATCCGTATCTTGAGTAATCATCCGTGAAAGTAATGAAATAGGAAAAATCACCTCTTGCATGCGTAGACATTGGACCACATACATCGCTGTGTATGAGTCCTAAGAGCTCGCTCGCTCTTACTCCATGTCCAGTAAATGGAGTCTTTGTCATCTTTCCTTTGAGACAAGATTGACAAGTGTCATAAGTTTGATATTCGAACGAGTCAAAATATCCTTCTCTATGCAACTTAGTCAGCCTTCTCTCATTGATGTGACCCAGTCTACAATGCCATAAGAAAGCTTTATTTAAATCTGGAGACTTTCTTTTTAGTGTGTTCTGGATATTGGAAATTTGGAGTTGGTTTAAAACATATATACCGTTATTTAGTGTACCGGACCCAATCAAACCATGATTAAGGTGGATGTTAACAACATCTCTTACAAACGTGAAATCATAACCTTTATTTGATAAGAAGGAAATTGATATGATATTACACGTTAAGCTTGGTACAAAAAAACAGTTATGTAAAACCAAAATGTGTCCACTTGTCAATCCTAGGTGATAATCCCCAACGGACGCAGCTCCCACGCTAGCTCCGTTAGCAACCTTTAGGGTCATATCACCTTCCTTCAGCACTCTACGGTTTCTCAGTGCCTGCAATGAATTACAAATATGAGATCCTGATCCGGTATCCAATACCCAGGAAGTAGAGTTAATTGACAGACAATTCTCAATTACAAACACACCAGAAGTCGAAGCCACAGCTTGCTTCGGTTCCTGGTTCTTGGCGTTCCACGCCTTGCAATCCTTCTTCCAGTGCCCTTTCCTGTGACAATGGAAGCACTCATCCTGGCCAACTACCGGTACCGCAAACTTTTTCTTTCCCTTCCCTCCCACCTTACTAACACCTCCTCTAGGTTTGGTGGCGGCTTTCTTCTTCCTTCCTTTGGCCCTAGCCTTGGACCCGGAAGAAGATGCACCGCCAACAAACATAGCGGGTGTTTCCCTTGTCTTCTGCAAGGTGCCCTCTGCACTCCTTAACATGTTTAGGAGTTCCGGAAGTTCAACTTCTTTTCTTTGAATGTTGAAGTTCAGGATAAACTGGGCGTAGGTGTGAGGAAGGGACTGGAGAATAAGGTCTATATAGAGCTCATTATCCAAAGTCGTCCCAAAGTCTGCTAGCTCTTTTATATAGCCGATCATCTTTAAGACATGTTCTCCTACCGATGACCCGACAGCCAACCTCGCTCGAAATAAGTTCTTAGAGGTCTCGTATCTTGCTATACGAGATTGCTCTCCATAAAGTTTCTTTGTATGGAGAAATATGCCATCTAGTTCCATATCCTCGTGCCTCCTCTGATGTTCATTGTTCATCGAGGCAAGCACGATGCACTTGGCTTTCGCGCAATCGAAATCCCAGGTTTTGTGGATTTCCTTATCCGCATTACTGGATTTGGGACCAGGGACAGCATGTGCCGTAGCGGTGAGGACGTACCCCAATTTGTCATAGGTCAAAGCCATTTTGACATTCCGCAGCCAATCTTTATAGTTTGGCCCTGTTAGTATATTTTTCTCTAAAAGTAACTTAAGTCCAGTCATTTTTAGGGTCGCTGCAATTAGGAGAGAGAGAAGAAAAACTCTTTAGCATGATGCTCTTGCAAGTTTAGAGTGGTTTTTAGTTTATCTAAACTGGATGGCTCCCACTGTTTGTCGAATCCTTCCTCAAACCATAAAAGGAGAATTAGCCAGGACTATTCTCACTGTACAATTCTTGCTTAACCGTTCAGCCAGGCTAGTGTCGATACTTCGAGGGAGGTTTTCCAACGCTTTCGCGAAGTTCCTTAATTAAAGAACCTCTTTTCTCTGGGGGCGTAACCCCGCTGACACTTTTCTTGACACCTACTTGGTTTATAGCATTGATCGTTAAGTGACGAATATCCTGATAAGTAGCATATACTCACAGTAGGATCGGGATCCAAATATCATCGTATGATAATATTTAAGGAATGCTACCAACATTCATCAAACTCCAAATGCTATGCATCTCTTTGCAAATTTCAGTTTCTTTAGAAATTCCCGATATAAGTTTTTGCCCCATGCTCTTATGACCTTGGCTTTGGTCAAAATGTCATAAGTCACATGTCAAGTTCTACCCGTCATTATCTTGTCAATTTGAACCCATCCGTATATACCCCTGACTTTGGTCAAATGATAATACGACTGTCCCAAACCAACTCATCTATCTTATGCAACAAATGAAAACCCAGCAGCTACCAAACACTATGCCTTGACTTTGGCCAAAATGCATAGCTTGAATACTACTGAATACCCAAATGAAATGACGGAGGGCTACGAATGGTTTTGGCGAAACCGTGAACGTAGTGAACTTGATATAACCGAAGGAACCTGATAGCTTTTAAAAGGAGTGGTTAAAGCTCCGCATTTAAAAAATATCTGTTTTAAAATTAACCGAGTGGTTTCTTTTAAATTGTTCCAACGATTAAACTTTTGGTTTATTTTCTTTGCATTATAAATAATGCGTCCCATCATTAACCTATCATTGCAGAAAACAACGAAAATACAACATCCTCTTATGCCATCCGCATTCGCCACGGGGTCCCGTCATCACCCGTTAGGTTATTTAACTAACGGCAGAGCGGGGGAGGGGCTAGCGCGGGTGTAAAACATAATTGACGTCTAAATAGCTATCATATATAGATCTTGTACATTCGTCAGACGCAATAATAGGCATTCCAGATCACAGATGAACTTTATTGGATTTACAAGCAATCCGTGTGTGTTTCGAGCCTGCAACAAAAGACGGATTACATAGTTGTGATGAATAGCCATTACCCCACCCAAGACCCCAACGGGTACGGCAAACTACCCACCCGGCAGTTTGTGCACCCCACCTTGGGTCTGTCTTAGGAGCAAAAACAGTAAAATGAAATAATACAACGGTGGCTACAACCGTAACCTGGATGTGCCCCGCAAAATAATATTACAACAAATTACATTTACATCAAATGAATTAAATAATAACCCATCACATAACCCCGGCTATACATCACAACAGTCCAACACAGTTCATATACACAAAAAGATAAAATCCATTACAGAAATATGCAACCCCCTGCCAACCGACATACTAGCAGTTAGGGGAGGTTTACGAACACATTATACAAACACAGATATAATCCAACAAGCAAATACCGTATAATTTCGATCGATTAAACACATTTAATTTTACTCCAATACTTCTCTGTAAATCTGAAACCTGAGCAAAAATTAAAAATTCCAGAAAATACCAAATATCACAGAGAACCAGCACAAGAAAATTGGGCTTGTGAATCGGCAACTCGGCGGCGGAATCGCGGCGGATCGGGGGGATTCGCCGCGGTTCCACGGCGGTTTAGTCGATTCGTGAGCCCAGTTTTCTTGGGTGTTCTAATACTATCATTTTGGGCTTTCTGAACCTGCCAGAAAAATTTTTGGACTTCATTTAAAAATCGACAGAAACCATGATATCGGGGTTTTCCGGTTTTGGTTTTTTCCGTTCGAAATTCATACAATTTTGCAAGTGAGTTATTTATTGCTTAGCGAGGCTCTGATACCACTGTAAGTCGATGTACAACACCCTACGACTTGCGGGGAGGCGGAAATATGAAAAACGATCTTGTTTTATGCTAAACATCGACAAACCGCATGAATCGAAGCTAAACGATAACTAACATCAAACATAGAAGTTAACAACTACTATGTAAAGGGATTATACCTAAAGAACCGTGTCCTTCGTCTTTACGAACTCCACCTCCTCCTCGGCCTTCTCCAAGTAGTAGACGATCCACCACGAGAGCTAAACTCCAAGCTTTGCCTCTAAACTTGAGGCAACTAGGTATCTTTAAGTGCTAATCAAAGTACCTAGATAAAATAGAGTATGGTTATGGATTAAGTAGTCTAACTAATCCTTGTACACAACACATGAGAGGGGAGGATTAGGGTTTGAAGAGAGAGAGCTTGAGGAGAGAGAAGATGAACATCATAATGAGAAGAGAAAATGAGTTATCATAATATATATCAAGCATTTTATTTTATCAAGAAAAGAAAAGAAAATGATTTACAACCATGCTTGATAAATATCTTGTGGTGATTCATCTTCATGAGTCATTAAGCAATTATGAAGCATTAATGACATGGATGAATCATCCATATGACTCACTAATCTCATTCAATGTATATGCCACCTAAACCTCCTTAGTCACCATCTTCTAGAAGCTTCTCGCGCAATTACGAGAACGCCCCTCCTATCCATGAAAATACGGAAAAACTTTAGACTGTATAAATCCAATAACCGGATACTAGTAACTGGCTTAAACCAATGCCGACTAGTAAAAACTGTTCGAAAGTCGTACGTGCGTAAACATACGTATGCGTCCGAACCCTTGTCGTAAAACCATACGACCTCTATATCGTTTCGCCTGGAGTAGGGAAACTCTCTGCGTGGGACTGTAGAGACTCGACTACTACGCTGGCAGTGGGTTTAACCACAGACCGCAAGCGGCACTAGCTATACGTAACGGTCCCCAGGTAGATGTCGATAAGAAGGCCGATGAGGAAACCCATCCGAACACCTACTGAGTCTGATGTGACAATCTCCGTACAGTCCGGTCTGTTCGTCTAAGACTATCGCATATCGGGCCTAGGGGGCGGCAAGCATCAGTCCCCTAATAGCTGTATAAGTCATGTCGAAGCGAAGCCCATTACACCCTGAGAAACTACTGGAACCTACCAGCAAATCTCGCTTGCCCTGGCCAGGGACTTTGCGTAATGGCACTCTGACACAGCGCGATATCAACCCCCAATACCGGGAGAGACGAATCTTGTCTAACCGCTACTGCCTCCAAGTGCTCGGGACTCCACCCAACTGCTACCTGTTTGCACGACTCCTTTGAGCCGTGGTAGGGTAGCAATCTAAGAACATTGGGACACACTCGAGGCGAAGTAGCAGTATCAAGTCTGCGGACTATGCTGTACTCATGTCACCTGGGAACTGTTCACTGACGACCGGTATAAAACCAACCAACAGTTTCCTGTGAGTCCTGTCCGGTGTACCCGTAACCCAACGAGCACCTGAATACTATCTCCAGTACGACGTACTGACGGCTGTGGGACAGACCATCTCCCCAACTGGGATGAGATGCGTACACACTAGTCTACTCCGGAGTATCGATGCTCTGTCTCGATAATCCAACGACTAGGGACCTGAATAAGGATGTGCATGTAGACTACACAGCCCCCACTAGTGTGACTGCCATCACAACGCTGGTAGTCAAGCAAGATCCTAAGAGCTCTATCAATACGTATACTCACATATTAAGATAGAAAAACCAAGTAGCATACTACCATGTTTTAGCGAGACTGTTATATACATGTGAATATCCCAAGCTTCCATTAAGTAATATACAAACTAGTATGATACAATAATGGCCCCTAGGGCATATACACTAACACTTACTTGGTTTATAGCATTGATCGTTAAGTGAGAAAGTTCCCGAGGAGTAGCATATACTCACAGTACGATCGGGATCCAAATATCATCGCGTGATAAAACTGAAGGAATTCTACCAGAATCATCACACTCCAAATGGTATGCAGCGCTAGCAAGTTTCAGTACTTATGAAACTCCCGATGTGGATTTTTGCCCCATGCTCTTATGACCTTGACTAAGGCCAACAAATCATAAGTCACATGTCAAGTTCTACCCGTCGTTGTCCAGGTTGATTTGAACCCACCCGTATATACCCTTGATTATGGCCAACAAAGTAATACGACTGTCCCAAACCAACGCATTCTATCTATGCAACATATAAATACCCACCAGCTACCAAACACTGTGCCTTGACTAAGGCCAACAAACACAGCTTGAATACTGTTGAATATTCATATGAAACGACGGAGGGCTACGGATGGTTTTGGCGAAACCGTGAACGTAGTGAACTTGATATAGTCGATGGAACGAGATAGCTTTTAAAAGGAGTGGTTCAAGCTCCGCGTTTAAAATGCTGGTTTTTGAAAAGAACCGAGTGGTTTTGAAAGTGTTCCAATCGACTTTTACATGGTTTATTTTCTTGCATTAGTTCTTTTAATGCGTCCCATCATTTAATCCTACCATTGCAGAAAACAACCAAAATATGACGTAAGCTTATGCCATTCGCATTCGCCACGGGGCCCCGTCATCACCTGTTAGGTTACTTAACTAATGACAGAGTGGGGGCTGGGCTAGCGCGGCTGTAAAACATAAGCAACGCCTAAATAGTTATCATATATAAATATATAGCAATAATAGACATTACAGATCACAGATGAACACTTTGGATATACTAGGAATCCGCGATTCGTTCGAGCCTGCAACGAAAAACGGATTACACGGTCGCGATGAATAGCCAAACCCCACCCTAGACCCCTACGGGTGCGGCAAACTACCTGCCAAGTACACGAAGCGAAGCAACCTCCCTCAACCCGTGAGTAGGCCACTCGGCACTTCGAGATACCCCGTAGTTTGTGCACCGCTTCTTGGGTCTATCCTAAGAGCAAAAACAGTAAAAAGAAATTATACAATGACGGCTACAACCCCGACCCGGTTGTGCGGCCAGACAAATAATATTACATCAATTTACAACTTTTACAATGAATGAAAGAAAAAGAAACTCTCATCTCACACCCATTCCCGGCTATTCATCCGCGACAATCCACCGAGTTCATATCCACAAACCAACAACATTACAGATCACAGATATGTATAACCCCCACTAATCGACGTATAGCGATTAACGGACGTTCAATACATATATCACATCACAGAAAATATTCATTAGCCAAAGAGTACGGAATATCGATCAAAATATGGATTTTTAGCCACCCGAAAAGTCAATTTGCTCTCTAGAAAATCTGGGTCGAAAAATCATGTATTAAAAATCCCAAAACATCCAAACTAAAACGCTGCACAAAACCCGATCCAGTGATGAGTCAAAACGGCGGCGGAACCGCGACAATGAGCATGTCGTTGCCGCGGAACCGCGGTCGTTTGATCGAATCACTGGATGGTTTTGCGGATGTGTTTTGCAACTTTTTTTCCGATCGATGTTCTTAACACTTTGCTAACTTACTAGTTTATGTTTAGCTAGGCTCTGATACCACTGTAAATCTACGTTTCTCACCCCGGTTCTTACGGGGAGGCGGAAACGGCGAAAAACAATAATTTTGGCGCAAGGCAACATGGACTAAAAGTCGGATCTTTGCTAAACTAGAAACTAGTAAACACTAAGAGGTTTAACTACTATGCTTGCAGAAAATATACCTCACGGAACCGGTCCTTCGGGTATTCATTCCGCTGTCCAACTCGTCCATCCAAGCTCCAAGCGCCGATCCGGATCTTGAGCACCTCTGCGGCCTTCTTGAGTCGAAGACGATCCACCCGAGAGATGTACACTAAGCTCCGCCTTAAGCCGAGGCAACTAGGGCAAAGTGATTGCTAGTCATGAAGCCCTAAAATGTATAGAGGAGATGTATGGATGTATTTGTCTTTGTGGGATCTTTTTCTCTCAACACATGAGATCAAAAGATGAGATCAAGAGGAGGAAGAAGAAGGAGAAAGGTTAGCAACCATGGAGCTTCTCATTTCAAGAGACAGAATGAGAATGAACAAATGAAAAGCTTAAGCAAGAAAAAACCCAACCATGGTTGCAATAATACTCATTTTCATCATTACTAATCCCATCATGAAAAAGTTGATGGCTACAAATGACATGACCATTATCATAACAAAAAGAAAAAGAAAAACAAAGAATACTTTAGATCTTTCAAGAAGATCTTAGTCAACTTTGGTCAAACGGTCACCAAAATCAAGATGGTCAAATGGTCAATGCAATTAGCCACAACATAATTATCAATAAGAGGATTAGTAAATAATGTCCTCGGCTCATAATGGTTTTGACCGAACAAACTATCAAAACCCTAATGAGGCACCTCCTCCTTCATCGCTCCTCAAAACTGTGCATACACAGCCGCATCCGCATTCCGTAGAATGCGAATGCACAGAAGACAAATCAAATCCATCTGTGCAATACTAGGATCTGGCTTAAACCAAAGCCCAATAGTATTGCCTGCCCGAACAGCATACGCACACAAGTGTACGTAAGTGATCGTAGCCCTGCCGTAAAACCATACGGCCTCTACACGTTTCGCTCAGTGCAGGGAAACTCTCTGTGTGGGACTCTAAAGACTCGACACTACGCTGGCAGTGGGTTTAACCACAGACCGCAAGCGGCACTAGCTGTACGTAACGGTCCCCAGGTAGATGTCGAAAAGAAAGCCGATGAAGTAAACCCATTCGAACTCCTACTGAGCCTGTATGTGACAATCTCCGCACAGTCCGGTCTGTTCGTCTGATACATCTCATGGCGGGCCTAAGGGGGCGGTAAACGTCAGTCCCCTAATAGCGGTACAAGTCGTGTCGGAGTGTATCCCAGAACACCCTGAGATAACAATGGAAACCTACCAGTATATCTCGCTTGCTCTGGCCAGGGACTACTTGTGAAATGGCACTCCTAGGCACAGTGCGATATCAACCCCCAATACCGGGAGAGACGAATCCTGTCTAACCGTCACTGCCTCCAAGTGCTTCGGGAATGCACCCAACTACTACCTGTTTGCACGACTCCTTTGAGCCGTGGTAGGGTAGTAATCTAAGTACTGTGGGAACACTCGAGGCGAAGTGACAGTGTCAAGTCGGCGGACTAAGCTGTACTCATGTCACCTGGGAACTGATAACTGACGATAGGTATAATATCAACCAACAGTTCCCGACGAGTCCTGTCCAGTGTACTCGTAACCTAACGAGCATCCGTATACTATCTCAAGTACGACGTACTGACGGCTGTGGGACAGACCGTCTCCCTCGCTGGGATGAGAAGCGCATACGCTAGTCTACTCTGGAGTATCGATGCCCTGTCTCGATAGTCCTACGACTAGGGACCTGTATAAGGATGTGCTTATGGATTACCCAGCCCCCACGAGTGTGAGTGCCATCACAACGCTGGTAATCAAGCAAAGATCCTAAGGGCTCTACTAATATGTATATAAGCGATATGCTAAAAGAAACACATGCACATATTGAAGTAGAGACAAACCAAGTAGCATACTGCCATTTTGAGCAAGATTGTCTATACAACTGTGAATATCCCAAGCTTCCATTAAGTAATATACAAGCTAGTATGATACAGTAATGGCCTCTAGGGCATATACACTAACAATTGTGATGGCAGTCAAACTAGTGGGGGCTGGGTAGTCTATAAGCACATCCTTATACAGGTCCCTAGTCGTAGGATTATCGAGACGGGGCATCGATACTCCAGAGTAGACTAGTGTATACGCTTCTCATCCCAGCAAGGGAAAGGCTCTGTCCCACATCCATTAGTACGTCGTACTGGAGATATTATGCAGATGCTCATTAGGTTATGAATACACTGGAAAGGACTCGTCGGGAACTGCTAGTGGGTATTATACCTATCGTCGGGTAGCAGTTCCCAGGTGACATGAGTACAACATAGTCTGTCGATTTGACACTGCGACATCACCTCGAGTGTGTTCCCACTGTTATTAGATTACTACCCTACCATGGCTTAATGGATTCATGCAAACAGGTAGTAGTTGGGTGTAGTCCCGAAGCACTTAGAGACAGTAGCGGTTAGATAGGATTCGTCTCTCCTGGTATTGGGGGTAGATGTCGCGCTGTGTTCGGAAGGCCATTACACAAAGTCCTTGGCCAAGGAAAGTGAGATTTACTGGTAGGTACTCCAGTAGTTTCTCCGAGTTTTTTTGGGCTACTCTCCAACACGACTTACTACAGTATTATAGGTCTGACGATTATCGCCCCCTAGGCCCGATATACGATACTCTTAGACGAACAGACCGGACTGTACGAAGATTGTCACAGATAGGCTCAGTTGGAGTTCGGATGAGTTATTCTCATTGGCCTTCTCATCGACATATTACAGGGGGCCGTTACATGCATCTAGTACTGCTTGCGGCATGTAGTTAAACCCACTGCCAGCGTAGTGTCGAGTCTTTAGAGTCCTTCATAGAGGGTTTCCCTACATCGAGCAAAAGATGTAGAGGTCGTATGGTTTTACGATAGGGTTCGATCACGTGCGTGTACTTGTGCACGCATGATGATTCGGACGGAAAATACTAGTGGACTTTGGTTTAAGCCAAATCCTAGTATTGTACTGATGGATTATTTTCGACTCTTTTGTATTCGTATTTTTCGGAATACGGATACATGTATGTATATACGGACGATGGAAATTTTTGTAATTTGTTCAAAGATATTTATTGAAGATGTCATATCATAATTGAATTATTCATTTTAGGTTAAATAAATAATACATTATGTAATTGACGAAATGAGGTGGAAAATGCATGATTTTGAGCATGGCTTCATGTGACACATGGTGGGTTTTAAAGCCATGACTCATTTGTTATAAATTGAACCTAATTTGATTATTCATTTATGTTTTATTGATGGAATAATTGATATGGTTCAGTTTGCAACACAAGAGCTCACTCTCCATTCTCATGCTACTTCTTCACTAACATTTCCTCAAGCCATCTTCATCCACCTTAAAACCTACACCACCCATGTGTTGAGTAACCTAGGGCAAAAAGATACATTACATTCCATCTTCATACTCTACATCGCCGACGACATCAAGTGTAGCGAAGTTGGTGCCCTAGTTACTTCAGTTGAGGTAGGAGCTCGATACACACTCTCGGGTGGATCGTCTTCGATATTGAGGAAGTCGATGAGGAAGCGTCGATCCAAATGATCCATGGAGCCTATGACGAGATGGAGGACAACGAGAAATAAAGACCGGAAGGACATGAACGTGAGGTATAAACTTTTGTACTTGTAGTTTACCTCACATAAGTTTGGCTAGTTAGGGTTTATGATCGATCCATGGTTCAAGTCGGTGTTGTGAAGCCCGTAAAAATCATTTTTTTGCAATTTCCGTCTCCCCGCAAACATGTGGGGTGCGTGAAATGGAATTACAGTGGTATAAGAGCCTCTCATAAACCTTAGATAGCTTGCAGCAAAGTTAGAAATCCGCTGTTTTAGTCGCGCAAAAACAGCCGATAAAAGCAGTTTCCAAAAATGATGTTTTGAGTTCATTGCAGACCCCGCGGGCTAACGGTTTGGACCTTGAAGCCATGAGGTGGAGCATGAGCACCCCGGTGACACTCCGTGGGGGACCAAAGGCTGGACCCACCCCTAAGACCACCTTAAGTAAGCTTTGGGGGGTGGTGACCCGAGAGCACCCAAGAATGGTGCTCTCGGGTCTGCCTTCCCCTAAGGGCCACTTTTGTTGGCTATAGTGCCTTCAAGTCTATTATTGGATCGCGGGCACGTGATTGCAATGATTGAGGGAGGACCTATACTGGTAAAACTGTCTTACTCGAGATGACAGTATGCTATCTGGTTTGCCTTTATCATCGTGTACATGCTTAAGGTGACATTACAGATCTCTATTATATGTTGATAGAGCCCATAGGATTCTTGCTTGACTACAAGCATTATGATGATGATCATATACGTGGGAGCTGTAAGCCTATGAAGCAAACCCTACGGCTTGCGGGGAGGCGGAATACCTTAAGAACGATTTTTTTCTCATATCAAAAGAACTTGTTTTGCTTTTCAACATAGACTTACTCCACTTTTAAGATCTTGATTAAACCTTAGCTAACAAAACTAATCTACTAGATAGTGCTAACTAATAGGTTATAGTGTTATACCCTCGTGTCTAGTACTTCGAGTCTTCAAGTTGTTCTTTGCTCCTTAGCTCAAGCTTCTTTTTTATCTCCTTTCTTTGGCTTCTTCTTGGTTTCGAAAGAACTCGGTTGCCGGTCTCCATTGCGTCGAAGATGGATCCACCTGAGGGCCTATGGTCAAGCTCCAAGATCAAAGAGATAACACAGTGATCCAACTTGCTAGGGAAGATTACTAAGTAGAAGTAGAGAAGAAGTGTATTGGACTAATTAATCTCAAAGCTCATTGTTTCATAACAGATGTGAGTGTATGTGCTTGAGGGAGAAGAAGAAGAGAAAACCTAGGAGAGAGAAAGCTTTTGTGAGAATGAGTAGAGAATGAGATGAGAGAATGGCTAAGTATTTTGCTAATAATTCAACCATGGAAATAAAATAGTCTCATAAAATGTAACTATTCTTGAATAGTAGTTCCAAATGAATAAACAATTACTAAGCCGCGCTTGCAACCCATTCCTCAAATTTCTCCTAATTTCCACCTCATTAATCCTTTATGGAAAAAAGGATAAATCAATAATAAGGTGTTTCTTCTAAAAGCTCATTCTTATAAAATTACAAAAATGCCCTCACCATATATACATACCCGTATCCGTATTCTGAAAAATATGGATACACTGAGACAAGTATAATCCAATAATATAATACTAGTATCCGGCTTAAACCAAAGCCCACTAGTATTATCTGTCCGAACATCATTAGTGTAGCCAGTACACGTATGCGATCGAAACCCTGCCGTAAAACGATACGGCCTCTACATCGTCTCGCCTGATCCACGGAAACCTTCTATGTGGGACTCTAAAGAATCGACAGTATGCTGGAAGTGGGTTTAACCACAAGTCTGTCAGTGGCACTAGCTGTACGTAACGGCACCCCAGGTAAATGTCGAAAAGGAGGCCGACGAGCGAACTCGTCCGTAACCCTACTGAGCCTGTCTGTGACAATACCCGTGCAGTCTGGTCTGTTCGTCTGAGAGTATCGCATGTAAGGTCTAGGTGGAGGAAAATGTCAGACCCATAATAACCGTACACGTCGTGTCAGTGTGGCTCAAGACCATCTGAGATTCTACTAGTCCGTCCGCCAGTAATTCTCAATCAGTCCTGGCCAGGGACTTATGGTAATGAACAACCGATTACTGTGCGATATTGACTACCTATACCGGGAGGGATGAATCCTTAACAGTCACTCATTCCCTCCATTTGGCTCGGGAATGTAACCAACTAAAACCTGTTTACATGACTCCTTTGAGCCGTGGTAGGGTTAGTAATCAAAGCACAGTGGGAACTCACACGAGACAAATGACGATCTTAAGTCGATAGACTATCTGCATACATGTCACCTGAGAACTTCTATCTGACGCTAGGTATAATACCATCTAGTTAGTCCTCGGTATGTCCTGTCCAGTGTACTCACACCCAGTGAGCATCTGTATACACTCTTAGGTGCACATCACCAATGGCTGTAGGACCAATCCATCACCCCTCGTCAGGGTCTAGATATGTACACACTGGTCTACTCTAGAGTATCGATGACCAGTCTCAATACTCTTGTGACCAGGGACATTTATGTATATGCCTATTGACCACCCAGCTCCCATAAGTATAACTGCCATCACAACGCCGGTAGTCAGGCAAATATCCTACGGGCTTTATCAACATGTTCACAATATATGAAATACAAAGTATAATATATCACATGTTATGATAAAGAAAAACCAAATAGCGTACTATCATATCGAGCAAGATTGTCCTGTACATACATATCCTTAGCATCCTATACAACAAAGGCCTCTAGGGCATATATATATCCAACAATCTCCTACTTGCACTAAGGCCTATAGTTGGTGCAATGAGTGTTAGTGTTTATGCCCTAGAGATCATCACTGTATCATACTAGTTTGTATATTACTTAATGGAAGCTTGGGATATTCACAGCTATATTGGCAGTCTTGGTAAAAATGTTAGTATGCTACTTGGTTTGTTTCTACTTAAATATGTGCATGTGTTTCTTTTAACTTATCGCTTATACATATTAGTAGAGCCCTTTGGATCTTTGCTTGATTACCAGCAGCGTTGTGATGGCAGTCACACTAGTGGGGGCTGGGTAGTCTACATGCACATCCATTTTCAGGTCCCTAGTCGTAGGATTATCGAGACAGGGTATCGATACTCCAGAGTAGACTAGTGTATACTCTTCTCATCCCAGCAGAGGAAACGGTCTGTCCCATAGCCATTAGTACGTTGTACTGGAGATATTATGCTGGTTCTTGTTGGATTACGGGTCGACCGGACTCGCAGGGAACTGTTGGTTGGTATTATACCCATCGTCAGTTAACAGTTCCAAGGTGACATGAATACAGCATAGTCCGTAGACTTGACACTGCTGCTTCGTCTTGAGTGTGTTCCCACTGTTCTTAGATTGCTACCCTACCACGGCTCAAAAGAGTCGTGCAAACAGGTAACAGTTGGGTGCAGTCCCGAAGCACTTAGTGGCAGTGGCGATTAGATAGGATTCGACTCTCCCAGTATTGGGAGTTGATATTGCGCTGTGTTTGGAATGCCATTACGCATGGTCCCTGGCCAGAGCAAGCGAGATTTACTAGTAGGTTTTCCAGTAGCTTCTCAAGGTGTAATGGGCTTCACTCCAACACGACATATACCTCTTTTAAGGGACTGACGCTTGCCGCCCCCTAGGCTCGATATGCGATAGTCTTAGACGAACAGACCGGACTGTACGGAGATTGTCACATCTGTTGGAGATAGTGCCCTCAGAGTCAATTCTTGGATCACAGGCACGTGATTGAAATGATTGAGGGAGGACCTGTCCCAGTAGGACAGTCTTACTCAAGATGATAGTATGCTATCTGGTTTAGCTTTTTCATCGTGTACTGCTTTAGGTGACCTTACGAGTCGTTATTACACGTTGATAGAGCCCCTAGGGTTCTTGCTTGACTACCAGCAGTATGAGCTCGATCATATACGTGGGAGCTGGGGTCTATAAGCACATCCTTAAAAGGTCCCTAGTCGTGGGAGTTTCGAGACAAGGCATCGATACTCCGGAGTAGACTAGTGTATACAGTCGAGACCCCGACGAGGGGTGGTGGCCGGTCTCACAAGCCACTGGTGTCAGTTGGTTCACCTAAGATGTATACAGGTGCTCATTGGGTTATGAGTACACCGGACAGGACTCGCCGGGAACCTGCTAGTTGGTATTATACCTGACGTCAGATAGCAGTTCCCAGGTGACATGTGTACAAGTTAGTTCATCGACCTGAGATCGTCATTTGTCTCGTGTGAGTTCCTACTGTGCTTTGATTACTACCCTACCATGGCTCAAAGGAGTCGTGCAAACAGGTTTTAGTTGGGTACAGTACCGAGCCATGTTCACATCATAATATTGCATTATTATATTCCCTATTCTTATTCGTTTTATAAATAAACAGTTGCTTTTGACGCATGTCTGCTACATGTTACAGGTTACAGGTTCTTGGACAGAAAACAGTGCAAACGATGTAAAGACGATGAAAATGTGGACTTTAACCAACAAACAGAGAATCTTGATCAAGCCTACATAAGGAACAATTCAAAAAGCAAGATTCAAGACATCGACTCAAAGCGAACGGTTAAAAATCCATTGCAAATTGTTCACTGAAAATCTGGAACCAACCTAGAAGCCCAAATGGAAAAAGATATATAGAAATCAGAAGCCCAAGCCAACAAGAAGCAGCCCACAAAACCTCACATTTTGATCTCTCTAAAGGGCCACGGAACCGCGGCCCAAGCCTGCCATTGCCGTGATTCCGCGGCCTTCTGGTGCCCGCGCTTCGAGAAATTTTTACCAAAATTCTTTTGCTTCTCTGAAAATATTTCCTAAGGGCTATGTTTGTAATTTCAGACATGCGAAACAAATGTAACCCTAGGGTTTCCTATTTTTTATAAATAGGAACTCTAATCATTGTAATTCTCATGCCTCCCTATGCCTCCTTTTAATAAAAATTCAGAAATTCTTTTGTAGAGCATCGGTGTTTCTTTTCCATTCAGAAATTCAGATCTGACAACCCTGCATGGATGATTGGAGGGATGCATCTATAAGTAGATTTAATTTCTCGCCCTAGTTTAGATTTAAATTCTTTGCCCTAGGTAGATTTAATTTCATGCCCTAGGAACTTGTTTAGGGTTTAGCTTTGGGGAAGGATTTTGAGAGATGCGATCTCTCATCCCTTTCTTCCCCACTAAATATTTACAATAGGACTCCATGCATACACGCACATACCGCGCCCTACGTCATCCTACCCCTCGAGGTAACGATGACACCGTAGTGTAAAAGCCCGGTTGCGCG
The DNA here is from genome assembly GCA_030015575.1 of Agapanthus africanus. Taxonomy (NCBI): domain Eukaryota; kingdom Viridiplantae; phylum Streptophyta; class Magnoliopsida; order Asparagales; family Amaryllidaceae; genus Agapanthus; species Agapanthus africanus. The sequence continues at coordinate 621,480,496 of CM057341.1, forward strand.
CGTTTTCCATGGAGGTTAGGGTAAGGATCTCTAAAGGAAGGACAAGAACCTAGAGGAAGGAACACCTTCCCGAATGGATCTAATCCCCTTTATTGATAATTACCATAACTCCTCTTAGATCCTAAATTGGGTATAGAAAGCGTTGAGATTTACTTGCATTTCCAAATCATCCCTAAACCTAACCCTAGCAAGACTAGATCTAGATAATCATAGTATAGAATAATTAGGTTTTCAGATTTAATAATCAATCCGAACACCCTTCAGAATTAACTCGTTAACGCAATTAGGTGATTCACAACATCCCTGTGGACCGACCCGTACTCACAGGCTAGCTTCATGCGACGCCGTTCTTGATTGCGGTTTAGAAATAGTTTTTGTGATGAATCAAATGGCGCCGTTGCCGGGGATGGCGTGTTATTTCCTTTTCGCAATTTCGGGTTAATTTTAAATTAAAAAATCAAAAAAATCTAAAAAAATCCAAAAATTATAAAAATATATATCAATTGTTATTTTTTTGGAAAGGGTACTTTGTTGTTTGAATCTTGCAGGAACATTCGAGACGGATCTGGAAATTTCCAGAAAGCAAAACAGAAAACAACACATCAGAACAGAGGTAGATTGCCACCACAGAGCCGTACAATTTTTTTCAGGACCCGATCCCGCAGAACAACCGCGGAACCGCGGCTTTGATGCGCTTAAAACCGCGGAACAGCGGCCTGTTTGACTCTTCATCGAAATTTTTTTGCACGGTTTGATTTCTCATTCTCCCCTCTGCAAATCCCCATATATCTTTTCTGGAAATTCCTGCAGGATTCCGTGAGCTTTAAAAATATATTCCCTTCCATATAACAATCTTTTGCAGGATTTGTACGCCTCGTTTAAAATAGAAATTGATTGCAAGTAATCTTTTTTGTTGCATATCTTTTCTCGAATATCTTTTTGCAACAATTTTTTCCAAATAAAGATTCTTGTGATATGCTTAAAATAATAACTGATTGCAAGTAATATTTTTCGGTTGCATATCTTTAGCTAAAAATCTTTTTTGCAACAATTTCCAAATAAAGAGAAAAAGAAAAACAAACAAATCTTTTATAGAAACTTGCAAATTTTTTGCCGCAAATAAATCCTTGCACCACCACCCATCTTTCTTTCTTTCACCCTTTCTTCTTACAACATGGGTACCCCACATAATAAATCATTAGCCGAACTTTGGTATCCCGAACCTAATTTTGCGTCGTATGTCAATTTGTTCGGTCAATTTAAAGACGATCCCTCCATGCCTAAAAAATCATTGAAAGATCACATAGAGGCGTCTAGGAGAAACAGTTTGACTTTTCAACCCACTTTGTGTCGACCAAGTCAACCTTCACCACCTTCGTATGTTGATACCACTTTTTCAAGTTCAGCTGTAACTCCTAAGCCGATATCCATTGCTGAGCATATTGCTCAATCTCGCAGTAGATCTTTCACCCCTCTCCACTTATCCAGTTCTAGGGATCAACACGACTATTCACCTTTTTATCCATATGTTGACCCTACCCCTGCCCAACTACCCACTTCCTACAAGTCATACCCGACCTTCCCACCTTCACTAGACACCGTTTCGACACAGCCTGTTGGGAGTTTTGCATTTCCACACAATTTTGAATTTTTTACCGAAACCCCCTCACCACCTAAGTCTAGTTTGGGAGAGTCGTTGGAGGCATATATTGCAGCAACAAATAAAATGACTAGGAATGTGGAAGCGTCCGTGGCCTCCCTTAAGCAACCTAGTGAACCGGTAGCTAGTTTCTCGCTAGCTCAAAAAATTTTAATGTATAAGGAGGCGGTTGGACAGAGTGAGAATGAGAGAGGATTTCCAAATCAAACTTACCCTTACCCAATTGAAGCCCACAACTCCAGTTTTCCATCGAATGTCCTAAATGAGTTACCAGTTGAAAATAAAAACGAGTTGTGCGAATTTGTAGTGTTTTATTTGCCAGATTGTGAGGAACCCCTTTCGAGTGAAACCGCATTTAATCCTTTCGATCTTTACACCTCCACTCTAGAACCTAAATCGATAAATATCCATGCTTTTGATGAGGTGTCTAAATAAATTGATTTTCACTTGATTGAGTATATAGACGCCGGGAATATTTCGGATGATGAACCTGTCGATTTGCTTGAAATTTTATGTGCAAATCATCATCCTGAGTTATTAAATGTTTCTCCCGAATCTTATATGCGTCTAGATTTTGATGATAATGGCATGGATGAGTTGAATATTGAGGATAGTATTAAAGAGAGTCTTGAGGATAATATTGAGGTTGAATCATTTTTGTTTGATGTGTCGGATTTTCCAATTCATCCTCCCGAACCTTTAACTGTTATATCACCCTCCCTCCTTTCCATCGTTCCGACCACGCTTGAAGACTGTGACCTTGAAAATTTTTCCTTTGAATCTGACACAGTCCTCACAGACGATGACACTTACGAGTGTTTCACTTTTTCGGACGATGTTGATGACCCACCGCCCGAGTTTGAGTCCTTTACATTTTCAGATGTGTTAGTTGAACCATCAGACTCGGTTGCTTACAGTAGTTTCGAACCATTAATGGAATCTTTCAAGTTCGAGACAGTTTACTACGGTGAGAATGAGACTATCCTTGATTCACTCCCTTTCGTCCGTCCTATTGTTTCGACCGGGCAAGAGACCGTTACGCTCTGATCTCAAATACCAAGTTCGGCGTACCCATGTTTTCTTGCGAATCTTGAGGGATTTGACCCCATTTCACGACGAGTTGATAGGTTAGCGCAATCACTTTTAACACATCGATTATCACAAATTACGCTAATTTATTCACTCGATTTACACCCTCAAGATCGCGCGCTCCTTCTTTCTCCTTTCCGCCCTTCTTCTCCCCCACCGAGACCATATTCTACCATTCTTCTTTCCACACGGTCTCGCGTGTTTCTCATTTCTTTCATCTCCACCCCATTCTTGCACCGACTATATCTTTACCATGATAAATTTTTTGAATGGTTGGTGCTAATCTTTGGCTTGTGTAAGGCCAAGCTTAAGTTTGGGGGGGGGGAACCATTGTATATATGTATATATATTTTTTGTTTTCTTTTTCTATAAAAAAATTCAAAAACATTAAAAATATAAAAAAAATTGTAAATAAATAAACAGGGAAGTGCCTGTATTTTGACCATCTTGGTTTAGTATGACAGTGAGGACACTGTCAAGTTCAAGTTTGGGGGCATGCTCGGTAAGTCTTCTTCCTTCGCATTCATTTGTACATATTTTTGTATTTGCATACTTATTTGAAAACCCATAAAAAATTGAAAATTTTCAAAAATTATAAAAATTATTGTATTCAATATTGGCTAATTGACTTGAGTTTGACAAATAGGTTAACTGGCTAGGAACAACTAGATCTTAGACTTAGTGAATTAAAAACCTTAAAGATAACCGGCCTTAAAGTTTAACGGTAGAAAGTATATGTCTTTGTAGTTTATTTAGAAATTGGCAAATTTTGAGTTCAGTTCTTGGGCTAAGTTGAAATAAAAGAAAAGTATTGATGTTCTTATTAGAGTATAAGTTTGAAAAATAGTTCTTAACTTAAGTCTAGATTCTGAAAATGTATACCCTACAATTTGCACAATCATGCACCTTGAAACTTGGAATAGTAGAAGAGACCTTGAAATGCTCTTATCTAAAGTCCTTAGTACGAAGAAAATAAAAGGAAAAAAAAGTGAATAAAGAAAAAAAAATGGACACCGGTTTTTGTGATTACTTAAGGCTGTAAAAAAATAGAAAAATATTTAGCGAGGGTGCTTCATCACCTAGTGCCTTAGACCAACTGGTTTGGGAGTCACTGCTAAAGCCTTGGGTGTTGCAAAACTAGGAAGTACGCTTTAAAGTGCTAACGCATCTTGTAATCGGTTGTTGGTACCTCAAGAAGTATTAACGGTCGCATGAAGGATGTGTAAGCAAATTTCATTTAAAAATTCACTAATTAATAAGTGCTTTAGACAATGGACGAGAGTGCGATTGCTTGATTTGAATTTCCAAGTGTAGGGGTGATATTTACACACACGTGGGGATATGTGATTAGAGTTTAGATGAGAGAAAAGAATGAAGAATAAAACTTGTATCTTTAGTAGGGTTGATAGAAATTCCAGAGTGGAGATGTAACCTTAGAAGGAAAACTTAGGAGTTGCCGAAAGCTAAGTAGGTCTACATAACATATATAATCTTAAGTTAGATGATGAGGAAGTGTGAAGAATATGGGTGGATAATTTACGAGTATAAGATAATAGATTTCTAAGTTAGAAAACCTAATTGGAGAACAAAAGTCAATAAGCCAAATTGATAGGATTTTGTGGGTAGTATCCGCTGAAAGCCCTCAGGAGACAACACTCCTCCTACTAGGGACACCTAGAGGTTTAACGGCTTGTTGCACGTGCTCAGTGCAATCGCGTTTCCCTGCGAAAGTGCGGCTAGGTTAGATTTTAACGAGAATAAATATAATAATAAGTTTGCTCGAGGACGAGCAAAAGATAAGTTTGGGGGTATTTGTTCACATCATAATATTGCATTATTATATTCCCCATTCTTATTCGTTTTATAAATAAACAGGTGCTTTTGACGCATGTCTGCTACATGTTACAGGTTACAGGTTCTTGGACAGAAAACAGTGCAAACGATGTAAAGACGATGAAAATATGGATTTTAACCAACAAACAGAGAATCTTGATCAAGCCTACATAAGGAACAATTCACAAAGCAAGATTCAAGACATCGACTCAAAGCGAACGGTTAAAAATCCATTGCAAATTGTTCACTGAAGATCTGGAACCAACCTAGAAGCCCAAATGGAAAAAGAAATATAGAAATAAGAAGCCCAAGCAAACAAGAAGCAGCCCACAAAACCTCACATTTTGATCTCTCTAAAGGGCCGCGGAACCGCGGCCCAAGCCTGCCATTACCGCGGTTCCGTGGCCTTCTGGTGCCCGCGCTTCGAGAAATTTTTACCAAAATTCTTTTGCTGCTCTGAAAATATTTCCTAAGGGCTATTTTTGTAATTTCAGACATGCGAAACAAATGTAACCCGAGGGTTTCCTATTCTTTATAAATAGGAACTCTAATCATTGTAATTCTCATGCCTCCCTATGGCTCCATTTAATAAAAATTCAGAAATTCTTTTGGAGAGCATCGGTGTTTCTTTTCCATTCTGAAATTCAGATCTGACAACCCTGCATGGATGATTGGAGGGAAGCATCTGTAAGTAGATTTAATTTCTCGCCCTAGTTTAGATTTAAAATCTTTGCCCTAGGTAGATTTAATTTCATGCCCTAGGAACTTGTTTAGGGTTTAGTTTTGGGGAAGGATTTTGAGAGATAAGATCTCTCATTCCTTTCTTACCCACCAAATATTTACAATAGGACTCCATGCATACACGCACATACCGCGCCCTACGGCATCCTACCCCTCGAGGTAACGATGACACCATAGTGTAAAAGCCCGGTTGCGCGCGTTTTCCATGGAGGTTAGGGTAAGGATCTCTAAAGGAAGGACAAGAACCTAGAGGAAGGAACACCTTCCCGAATGGATCTAATCTCCTTTATTGATAATTACCATAACTCCTCTTAGATCCTAAATTGGTTATAGAAAGCGTTGAGATTTACTTGCATTTCCAAATCATCCCTAAACCTAACCCTAGCAAGACTAGATCTAGATAATCGTAGTATAGAATAATTAGGTTTTCAGATTTAATAATCAATCGGAACACCCTTCGTAATTAACTCGTTAACGCGATTAGGAGATTCACAACATCCCTGTGGACCGACCCGTACTCACCGGCTAGCTTCATGCGACGCCGTTCTTGATTGCGGTTTAGAAATAGTTTTTAAGAAGAATCAAGCACCATGGAGGCAGTGAGCGGATCTGCAGGGGTTCGTCTCTCCCGGTATTGTGGGTGAGGTCGCGCTGTATTTAGGAGAGCCAGTACATGAAAAGTCCTTGGCCAAGGCGGGAAATTTACTGGTAGGTATTCCAGTAGTATCTGAGGGTGTTCTGGGCTACACTCCGACACGACTTTTCCCGCTTTTGGGGGTTTGAATTTTACCAACCCCCTAGGCCCGCCATGCGATGCTTATAGACGAACGGACCGGACTGTACGGATATTATCACTGACAGGCTCAGTAGGGTGTCAGGATGAGTTCGCTCATCGACGTGCCTTTTTCTCAATAGCTGGTGGCCCGTCACGTATGGCTAATATCTCTGATGTGCTAGTGGTTAAATCCATAGCCATAGTATTCACGAGTCTTTAGAGTCCACCACACACACAGTTACTTAGGTTTCGGGCGAAACGCTGTAGAGGCCGTATGGAGATATGGCAGGGTTCGATCAGATACGTACGGTATTGCACGGATCGTGATCGGACGGATTTTACTTGCCGGCTTTGGCTTAAGCCGGATCCTAGTATTAGATAGTGTAGATATTGTCTCTTTGCATTAGTGTTCAGTGGGAAGACAAATGCAGGCATGTATATGCAGTAGCGGGGTTTTCCTGTAATTTATTACGGGATCAGTTTTCTGAAGTTGCCAGTTTGCATTCAGTTCCGGCCGGTTTTCCTTTGTTCCTTCACGGCCGGACTTTATCGTTGGAGGGGGTTATTTGCAGTTTGCAAATAACATTTTGTGGAGGGGTTTTCTTGCATTTTGTGGCTTCATGATTGTTCTCTCATCATGAGATTCCTTTTGGGTCATTCCTTGCATTTATTGAGAAGGGAAATGAAAAGATTTGGATGAGAGGTTGGTGTGACTTATATTTATCATTATTCATATTCTTTTCTCCGCTTGCATTTGCTTGCAATTTTTCCTCCACCCTTTTCTTGGAGGGGCCGGCTACATCCTAAGGGGGAGAGAGAGAGGAATTCATTATGTGTGGGAATTGATTCATCTCATTTCATTTTTCTTGGCTTGCCAAAATTCCAAACCTCTCTCTATTGTTCATTCTCTATTCCTCCATCATGGCAACTTCTCTAACCGTAAGAGACAATGTTTTCTACACTACATCTACAGCAAATCTTGGATGCGTCGGCTAGTCAAATTCGCGCCCGAGTTGCCTTGGTCTAGAGGTGGGAGCCCGTAAAAGAAATCGGCTACGTGGTGCTCTTTCCGACGAGGACGTGATGGACGGAGATTCCGCGGGAGATCGGAGTGGAGACGAAGACCGAAGGACACGGATCGCTTGGTATACTTCTCTACCCATCTTTTAGTTTGCTAGTAACTAGGTTAATGGCCCGATTCGGGTTAAAAGTGCGCGGTGGTGCCGGTTTGCTAGTTTGCAAAGTTTTTCGTTTCCGCGTTTCCGGCGTCGGATCGACAGCCGGGGCGCCGCCGTAGACTTACATTGGTATGAAAGCCACGCCATTAACCTAGCCTAGCTTGCTCTAGTTTGTTTAAAGACTTGATCGAACAAAAATCCCAAAAACCGTATTTCGTGTGCACAAGTTTCTGTCGAATTTTTTTTGTCTCAAAAAATTTTTCAGGTTGCTTCTGAAACATGTTCATACAATTTTAAGGGTTCTGCGAAAATTTGGTGAAGTGAAGCTTTAGTACGACCGCAGAAACGCGGCCAAACCCCTGGTTTGGCCGCAGTTCCTCGGTGAGAAAAAGTCAATGCTTGGCCAAATTTTTACAGTAGGCTTTTGACTAAGAAATAGGGGTTTTGGAATATTATTTTTGGGCCCAGATTTTCTGTGAGTGCTAGAGTAGTGCTTGGGGCCCACTTCGGTTAAATTTGATCGATCGAGAATTTTAAACATGTTAGTTCACAGTATTTATATTATATCTGCGACCATGAATGTCATTTGATCAGTAAATCCTGTCTAACTGCTATAGCCCTTTTAGACGGATTTGCGAACGTGATATTCATGTTGATGTTCTGTGTTGTGCTGTGATGTTGCGGATTGGTCGTGGCGGATAGCCTGGATGCAATGGTAGTACAGTTTTGTTTTATATGTACATTTGATATTGCGGGGCGAGCGTCCGACATGTGGACTGCCGTCACTGCCTGTTTGTATTATTCTTTTGGGGTACGGCCGGGTCGAAGTCGATGTACCCGTTGTATGTATATTTTACTTTCTGTACTAGGATTACCCCAAGGTGGTGTGCACGGATAGCCGGGTTCTAGAGGGCAATGAGCCCGCATCTCATGGCATTGAGACAGAGGGGGCTTTACTCTAGAATTGGCGGGCTATTCGCCGCACTCGTAGGGGGTACAGGTTGACCCAAGGAGGGGTGCCCAAGTTACCGGATTCCGTGAAGTGCTGGGTGGTCCATTCACGTTGCTGAAGAGGGCTGCCTCGCTTCACGTTTTTGCGGGTAATTTGCCGCGCCCGTAGGGGTCTAGGATTTCATTGCACAGGCTATCCACACGACCAGGAGAACGTCGGGTTTCAGTAGCGGCTCTATGAAACCCGGGGATCCCAGATATCTGTACTGTTCTGTGATGCTGTACATTTATGTGATGTTGCATTTTATCACGCCTTGAGCGAAATATTATATATTGATATATATACTAGTAGATGTTGTATATGTTTTGCATCCGCGCTAGTCCAGTCCCCGCTCTGTCGTTAGTTAAGTAACCTAACGGGTGATGACGGGACCCAGTGGCGAATGCGGGTGGCATATACGTACATCATTATTTTCGTTCATTTATGGTGTGATCAATTGATGGGACTGCGTTGATTCAGATCAATGCAAGTTAAACAAACCTATTCTGATGTTGTTGGAACACTTTTTCAAAAAGTTGTTATTGCAAGGGCGTTCTCTTTTGTTTTGCACAGTGGTATTCAGTTGGAATATCCTGCTCCTCAGTCGACGAGGCAAGGGCCGAGATCCCTTCAGCGGGTGTGACCCCTTGGACAAAAGTTTGCGTCAGGGCAATAACTTCACTATAGCTGATTACTTTTTCTTTGCATCGTGGTATTCAGTTGGAATATCCTGCACCTCATTCTATGGGGAAAGAGCCGAGATCCCTTCACCGGGAGTGAACTCTTTAGCAAAGGTTTTCGTCACTATATTTTTAAAAGCTATCCGGTTCCTTCAACGATATCAAGTTCATTACGTTAAAGGTTTTCGCCAGAAACCATTCGTAGCCCTCCATCATTTCAGTTAAATATTCGGTAGTATTCAAGCTATGTATTTTGACCTCACGCCAAGGCATAGTGATTGGTAGCTGCCGGATATTTATCTGTTGCATAGATAGATGCGTTGGTTTGGGACAGTCGCACAACTATTTTGGCCTCCGTCAAGGGTATGTACGGGTGGGTTCAAATTAACCTGGACAATGATGGGTAGAACTTAACATGTGACTTATGATATTTTGACCTCACGCCAAGGTCATAAGAGCATGGGGAAAATATCCACATCGGGAGTTTCTAAAGAAACTGAAACTTGCCAGATATGCGCATACCATCTGGAGTGTGATAACGTGAGCAGATTCCGTCATGTTATCATGCGATGATAGTTGGTTCCCGACCTACTGATGAGTTGGTTTACTCCTCGGGTCATCCCGATTGATTCTTCTTTCAGGTTTGGGGAAGGATTTGACGTTACAGTGGTTGATTTCCTGATTAGATAAAGTGATAACCATTCTGATCTAGGTTAGAGTGCACGCTGAGTGTTTCTTTTCTCTCTCTCTTTGGCAGCGACCATTGACCCGACCCTAGACTATGACTCAGTGACCAAGTTGACTGAACCTTCTTAACACTGGCTTTTGGATTGTCAGAGTTGCAAACCTCATTACCACTCCTACTTTTATCCTTTTCTCCAGGACACCCCGAATTATTACGAACGTCCACTTCCATTGGACAAAACTATCGTATGGTTATATACGAACTCGAAGGAATTCGAAGATGGTTTCCGGTTCTGGAGAAAACAAATAGGACTATTCAGTTGTCTTTTCCTTTTACCTTCTCTCAGGTTGCGAGTATTCCTTGGTTTAGGAGATAGTACACCTATTACACAAATTGGATAGTCTTCTTCCAAACCTTAGGATGGTGCCGACCGGTAGGGAATGATGAAAACCAATTAGCCTAAACGGTGTACATAAGATATTAAGTTAAGACAAAGAAAGGGATTGGTAAGAGGGCAAAGTAAATTGCGACTACTATTCACGACCAAACCAAAAATTTCTTCGCCAATCCTAAATACACTTTGTATTTCTCCAGGACACTCCGTATCACTACGAAGATCCACAGTTTATTGGATAATCCATCGTATGGTTATATACGAACTCGAAAGGAACTTGTTCCAGTTCGGGGATGGATCCTGGTTCAGGAGAAATGGGAATAAGGTTTATTCGGTTGTCTTTTATCTTTACCTTCTCTCGCATTGCGAGTGCTCCTAGGATTTGGACAGTACACCCATTATGCTTATTGGATACTCTTCTTCCAAACCATAGGCTGGTGCCGAACGGTAGGGAAGGGAGAAAACCATTTGGCCTAAAGGGGTGTATAGAAGGTAATGACTAAAGACATATAAAGGGATTTGGAGAGATGGCAAAGAATTATACGGTTATAGTTGTGAATCTGGATAATCGAAGAGCCATTACTGGGAATACCCGGATACCCCATCGAAGCATTTCAATGTTTCAGTTTCACTGTGTACTGTTAAAAGAAAACTGATTTCCTAATTAGACACTTTCTCCAGGGTATGTATTTACCAGGTAGGATTCTCACATCTGTATGGTTTTACAGTTGATGAGTGGGAGTAAGTTATTGGGAATTGGGTGATTGTCCTCATTATATCGGGATTCGTTGTAATTGGTGATATTTGAGGAAATCGCCTGGGTTGTTTGCCGGACGGTAAATATTTGGTTTTGAATATCCGTTGTTATGAACCAATTTCAAATTGATATATCTGTACGTCTATTTTTATATAGTGAGATATACCTTTTTGAAATTATGTCTATGACATTTACCTATATCAGTGGATGGTTAGGTAAGGGACGTTGAACAGCGGTGTAATTCTTCTTAACCATAAGTACAGTTTTCAACCTACGACACACAGTGAATGAGTTATTAGACTCAGGGGACTTGTACAGAGTGTTGTATATTGTCCAGTGTCCATTAGGACAGAGGGGTTGGTCCTTGTACTATATTCTGTTTACTTATGACTTCTCTGGTTCTTAGACAGGTGTTTCAGACAAACACAGGGTCCAAGTTTTGAGAAGTTATAGGTATAAGAATAAAGTAGAGAACCAGGTATTGCAAGTAACGGGATTCTTCAAAGTGATCGAAGATGTAGATACTTGTATATGGTATTCAGATGATAGTAATGGTTAAGAGAACTTGCTTCTCTTTCAGGTTACTCACAATTGGAAGTATTCCTAAGTTGAGTAACGCTGATCGGCCTCCTTCCATTTAGTTGACATGCACCGGAGACAGCTGCATGAATTGAATCTGGTTCAATTAAATCAGTGCCTCTGTTTCTATATTGGATATAGAACAGTTCATATCTTGACATTGTTATGATATGGGGAGTTGTCCGGCTTATGCTTAAAACCAGACTCCGGATAACTCAAGGCACGTTTCTGTAATGGCTGTTTGTGGGTTGACCCGGGCTATGACGAGGGTTGATTTTCTACCATCTGGAAGATCAATAGTGATATTGTTCTTGACTCGCCACATTTTTAATAAAAATGGATTTTTTCAGAAAACACTAGTCGGAGTATGTTAGAACTGGAAGTGATTCCAGAACCGCAAACGATTACTGAAGATTTGATAAGAACCTAAAGATACAATATGGTTTGACATTCCATTTGCCACTCCGTAGATATGGTGGGTAACCTCAGGCACCCGAGAGGTACTCCGGTAGCCTCAAGGACGGTGACAGGGAGGTTCTTGTTTACCCAGACTTTCCATTGCTGTTGCTCCAGACTGTGAGACCCGGCAGGAGGATGAGTATTGCGTCGTTCTAAACTAGCTTTAGAAGTGCACGTGTATATGACTCTGCCAGAGGGTTGTCGTGGTCAGTGGGAGCAGCGGAAGTATGGTGGACAAGTGGCTTATGTCTAATTATAGACTAAAGCAGATATAGTGGAGATAGATCATCTATTTCTGATGTGACGGTCATAGGTTTGACTTCATCAAAATAGGGGATGGATCTGTTAAGAAGGTAGTAGGGTGTGATGTCCTGGTATTTGATGACATACACAAAGTAGGAAGTGATATTCCTATACTACGATCGGTTATACTTTAGTTGTCACACAGTGGTTTCTCCACACAGGACTTGGATATTATATCGTACATTCTGGTTACTAGATCTATGGTTTTAGATATAGATTTGGGTGGCTTCCCAATCAGGGTACTTAGACGCCATTCTAAGAGTATTTAAAATGGACGACTCCTGGCACGGTAGTATACCTGCAGGTGATGGAGTCACCCTCTCTAAAGGTGTCTTACAGACTAAAGGGGAAAGGGATGCGCATGATTGGCAGATCACTTGCTTAGGCAATTGAGTCAATCATGAGATGTCAAGTACCACACCAGATGTTGTTTTTGCAGTAGGTACAATTATTTGATATTGATCCAATCCTGGAGAAACAGTCGGAAGCAATTTTAGAACATAAGTTGATGTTCTAGGGATATGATAACAGCATTCTCCTTCGGGAGACAGTTATCATTCCAGGCTTCCAAGGTGACCTGGACGACAGAATGACTGTGAGAGTTATAGTTTTCCCTCTGACAAGGGGCAGTATTTTGGACAGGTGGTCCAGGTGGATACTGAGGGAAGGTATGGCGCAGGATACTGATTAAGTTCAGTTGACGATACAGTCTTAGAAGTTTGGATTTAGAGTTCATTTATGAGCTAGGGCCCATCAGATTTCCAGACATATTCTAAGACAGGTATTGCTCATTCCGGGAGATGGGATTCTCCGCGAACTTGAGATAAAGAGAGACATAGAAAAAAACATCGCAGCGGATCCACTCACTGAGGCTATTCCTCGAATGCAATAGATTCGCAAACGAGCTTTGTGAGACTGACTAGTAAAGGAGTTGGGTGTTCGGTATCACACGGGTTGTGAGTATGCGACATCACAATAATTAGCCTTGAGTGCAAGTGGGAGATTGTTGGAGATAGTGCCCTCAGAGTCAATTATTGGGTCACAGGCAAGTGATTGCAATGATTGAGGGAGGACCTGTCCCAGTAGGACAGTCTTACTCAAGATGATAGTTTGCTATCTGGATTATCTTTTTCATCGTGTACTACTTTAGGTGACCATACGAGTCGCTATTACACGTTGATAGAGCCCCTAAGATTCTTGCTTGACTACCAGCAGTATGAGGGCGATCATATACGTAGGAGCTGGGGTCTATAAGCACATCCTTTAAAGGTCCCTAGTCGTGGGAGTTTCGAGACAGGGCAACGATACTCCAGAGTAGACTAGTGTATATAGTCGAGACCCCGACAAGGGGCGGTGGCCGGTCTCACAAGCCACTGGTGTCAGTTGGTTCACCTAAGATGTATACAGGTGCTCATTAGGTTATGAGTACACCGGACAAGACTCGCCGAGAACCTGCTAGTTGGTATTATACCTGACGTCAGATAGCAGTTCCCAGGTGACATGTGTACAGGTTAGTTCATCGACCTGAGATCGTCATTTGTCTCGTGTGAGTTCCCACTGTGCTTTGATTACTACCCTACCACGGCTCAAAGGAGTCGTGCAAATAGGTTTTAGTTGGGTACAGTCCCGAGCTACATGGAGGCAGTGAGCGGATATGCAGGGGTTCGTCTCTCCCGATATTGGGGGTGAGGTCGCGCTGTCTCTAGGAGAGCCAGTACATGAAAAGTCCTTGGCCAAGGCAGGAGATTTACTGGTAGGTATTCCAGTAGTATCTCAGGGTGTTCTGGGCTACACTCCGACACGACTTGTAACGCTTTTGGGGGTCTGACTTTTACCAACCCCCTAGGCCCGCCATGCGATGCTCATAGACGAACGGACAGCACTGTAGGATATTGTCACTGACATGCTCAGTAGGGTGTCAGGATGAGTTCGCTCATCGACGTCCCTTTTGGTCAATAGCTGGTGGCCCGTCACGTATGGCTAATACCTCTGACGTGCTAGTGGTTAAATCCACAGCCATAGTATTGACGAGTCTTTAGAGTCTACCACACACACAGTTACTCAGGTTTTGGGCGAAACGCTGTAGAGGCCGTATGGAGATATGGTTGGGTTCGATCAGATACGTACGGTATTGCACGGATCGTGATCGGACGGATTTTACTAGCCGGCTTTGGCTTAAGCCGGATCCTAGTTTTAGATAGTGTAGATATTGTCTCTTTGCATTTGTGTTCAGTGGGAATACAAATGCAGGCATGTATATGCAGTAGCGGGGTTTTCCTGTAATTTATTACGGGATCAGTTTTCTGAAGTTGCCAGTTTGCATTCCGTTCCGGCCGGTTTTCCTTTGTTCCTTCACGGCCGGACTTTATCGTTGGAGGGGGTTATTTGCAGTTTGCAAATAACATTTTGTGGAGGGGTTTTCTTGCATTTTGTGGCTTCATGATTGTTCTCTCATCATGAGATTCCTTTTGGGTCATTCCTTGCATTTATTGAGAAGGGAAATGAAAAGATTTGGATGAGAGGTTGGTGTGACTTATATTTATCATTATTCATATTCTTTTCTCCACTTGCATTTGCTTGCAATTTTTCCTCCACCCTTTTCTTGGAGGGGCCGGCCACATCCTAACGGGGAGAGAGAGAGGAATTCATTATGTGCGGGAATTGATTCATCTCATTTCATTTTTCTTGGCTTGCCAAAATTCCAAACCTCTCTCTATTGTTCATTCTCTATTCCTCCATCATGGCAACTTGTCTACCCGTGAGAGACAATGTTTTCTACACTACATCTACAGCAAATCTTGGACGCGTCGGCTAGCCAACTTCGCGCCCGAATTGCCTCGGTCCAGAGGTGGGAGCCCATAAAAGAAATCGGCTACGTGGTGCCCTTTCTGACGAGGACGTGACGGACGGAGATTCCGCAGGAGATCGAAGTGGATACGAAGACCAAAGGACACGGATCGCTTGGTATACTTCTCTACCCATCTTTTAGTTTGCTAGTAACTAGGTTAATGACCCGATCCGGGTTAAAAGTGCGCGGTGGTGCCGGTTTGCTAGTTTGCAAAGTTTTTCGTTTCCGCGTTTCCGGCGTCGGATCGATGGCCGGGGTGCCGCCGTGGACTAACAACATCAGACTCAGAAGGAGTTCGAATGGGTTTTCTCATCGGCCATCTTATCGACATCTACTAGGGACCGTTACGTACAGCTAGTACCGCTTGCGGCCGGTGGTTAAACCCACTGCCAGCGTAATGTCGAGTCTTTAGAGTCCCACACAGAGAGTTTCCCTACTTCATCCGAACGATATAGAGGTCGTATGGTTTTACGACAGGGTTCGGACATATACGTGTACTTGTGCACGTATGGTATTCGGACAAATTATACTAGCGGGCTTTACTTTAAGCTAGATTCTAGTATTGGATTATTGGATTTATGCAGTCTCAGTATATCCGTGTTTTTTATAAATACGGATGGGAAGGGCATTCTCGTAATAAGCCGAGGAGCTTCTAGAAGAAAGATGACTCATTTAGTCTTAATTCATTTGTGAATTAAACTTAATGAGGTGGAGAGCATATGTGTTATTATCATTAATTACACCATGACTCATGAGATGATTCATCTCAATAATTAAATGAAGCATGGATGATATTTGTGCAAGATATTTTTTATGCTTCATATTATTCAAAGTGAGAAAGGTTCAATTCATAATTAAAAAACACACTCTCTCTCCTCAAGCTCTCCTCTTCTTCAACCTAACCCTAATCCTCTCATGTGTTGAGATCCCAAGGGTTAGAAAGACTAATAGATCCTTAATCCACTTCTATAACTTCTAGGTCACTTGGATTAGCAATCCTTGCCACTTAGTTACCTCAAGTTAGAGGTTAAAGCTTGGAGAAAGAACTCCCGGGTGGATCTTCTATTACATCGAGGAGGCCGACGAGGAGGTGAACAACAAGAACAAGAAGGACTAGTATCTTAAGGTATAATCATCTATCGTAGTAGTTTAGCACTTCTAGATAGTTGTTAGTTAGGTTTTAGCAAAGATCCGTAAAGTTAGTCGATATTACCTTGAACAAAATGATTGTTTTACCTATTCCGCCTCCCCGCATCTAGTGGGTGTGTAACATCGACTTACAGTGGTATCAGAGCCTAGCTAAACCATAACTAATATGTTAGCAAAGTCTTTAGAAATTTGATCGCAAAATAATCCCGAAAAACAGACGTTTTCACCAAGTTTCTGCCGTTTTTAAAATGGGGTCTAAATTTTTTTCAGGGACCCTTAAAAATACAAGCAGGATTTTTTAAGAATTGTGAAGAAATTTGGGATCGTGACTCGTCCAAACCACCGCGGAACCGCAGCCGATCCATGCGATCCGCCGTGGATCCATTGCCGAGTTGACACCGAGTCAACCCAAATTTGCTCAGTTATTCTTCTGTATTGATGTTGTGTTTTCTGGGATGTTTTGTTTCTGCTCAGGTTTAATGTGCACAGAGAATTGTTTGGAGTAGATTCATATGTGTTGCTTGATCAAAATTCTAAGAACTTTGGCTAACTGGATTATATCTGTGTTGTGATTAATGTGTTCGTAAACCTCTCCTAACTGCTAGTATGTCGGTTAGTAGGGGTTGCACATTTCTGTAATGGTTACTTTATGTTTGTGAATATGAACTTGTTGGATTGTCGTGAATGGATAGCCGGGGATGTGAGACGAGTGTTTCTTTCATTCAAATGTAAATTGTAATGTTTTTGTAATATTCTTTTGCGGGGCACATCCGGGTTGAGGTTGTAGCCATTGTTGTATTATTTCATTTACTGTTTTCTGCTCCTAAGATAGACCCAAGGTGGGGTGCACAAATTATCGGGTACTTTGAAGTGCTTAGTGTCCTACTCACGTCGTTGAGGGATGCCGCTTCACTTCGGGTACCTGGGGGGTAGTTTGTCGTACTCGTAGGGGTCTAGGGTAGGGTTTAGCTATTCATCGCGACTGTGTAATCCGTCTTTCATTGCAGGCTCAAAAGAAATGCGGATTGCTTGTATATCCAATATGTTCATCTGCGATCTGGAGTGCCTATTATTGCGTCTGACGAATGTACAATATCTATATATGATATCTAGTAGACATTGCTTATGTTTTGCATCCGCGCTATCCCAGCCCCCGCTCTGTCATTAGTTAAGTAACCTAACGGATAAATGACGGGGCCCAGTGGCAAATGCTGATGCCATAAGCGGACGTTGTATTTTCGTTGTTTTCTGCAATGATAGGTTAATTGATGGGACGCATTGTTTTAATGCAAAGAAAATAAACAAAATTTGAATCGTTGGAACAGTTTAAAAGAAACCACTCGGTTATTTTAAAAGAGCAGAATTTTTAATTGCGGAGCTTTAACCACTCCTTTTAAAAAAGCTATCAGGTTCCTTTGGTTATATCAAGTTCACTACGTTCACGGTTTTGCCAAAACCATTTGTAGCCCTCCATCATTTCATATGAATGGTCAGTAGTATTCAAGCTATGTTTGTTTGGCCCTTAGTCAAGACATAGTAATTGGTAGCGGCTGGGGTGTTCACATGTAGCATAGATAGATGCATTGGTTTGGGACAGTCGTATTACTTCGTTGGCCCTTAGTCAAGAGTGTAACATTTTAAAATAATTAAATAAATAATTAAATGAATAAAATTGTTTAAGTGAATTTTATGATTTTCGGTAAAGTTAAATATATTTTTCGTAAAACCAAACCGTGATTGTTTTTCATTATAATTTCTAAAATACCTATTTTAATTATGTAATTACTAGTAAATGGTGTTTATTTAGCCACTTATAAATTTTTAGTTTAATTAAATATTTTTCCTAAATTAATTATTTTAAATATTAACATAAGCTTTATTTTTACACTAAATTAGTGTAAATTACAAATTTCAATGGTTTTAATTTGTAAAAATGAATCATGGCATATTAGAATTTAGTGTGTATCATGCAAAATTTATTAGCAAATTTTCTCATTTTTCTAGAGTTTTCTTGAGTTGCTATAGTAAACAAATAAAAGAAAACTTAATAAATCATGAAAAGACATAATGAAGAGATAACTTGGGGGAAACTTCCACACTTTTCATCACTCTTTTCTCTTGCTCCCTCTCTCTCCTACCATGGCCGGCCACAACCCTATGGCAGCCCCCCTATTTCCACTTCATTTTTTGTTCAAAATTCATCAAAAATCCCTTAAAAATTCAATTAAAAATCCACAAAATCCTATGTATTTCCTACCCTTTATTCTCTACTCTTCTTTACTTTGATTTTTGAGTGGGAAAGCATGCATTTTTTAGGCTCATTTTCTTGTTTGGACTTGAGGTTGTGAGGGTATAAATCTATCTCTTTTGTTTTATTTCCATTAGATGTTTCTTTTAAAGCATAATTAGATTTATTAGATTAATTCTAGTTGCAAATTCTAAAATTCAAGTTAGGTTTGTAAATTGAAGTTGTGGTTTTTATTAATTAATTAGGGTTATAATAACTAGTCTACCATTTTTAGAAGTGGAAAAATCTTACATGGTTATTATATAATAATTTGTGTATTCAAATTGATTTAATAATGTTATTTAGCTAACTAGTTTTTAAAATGTATTTGTGGGTAAAATAAAATTCTAATTAAGGTTGTTATCATTAGATTGTAGTTTTAGTGAGAATCTTAGCATGTTAATGGAAAGAAAAACTTAGTTTGATCACTAGTTTCTTGTGATAATTGGAAAAATACTACTAAAATGCTATTTTTGTAAACTAGATTTTGGGAAATTCCTAAATAATTGAGATTAAAAATATAATTAGGGTTTCATCATATCATTATCATCATGAATTGTAGTTTAGTACATTAATTCATTCAACATCATGTTTTGTGGTGGAATTGTGGTATTTTGCTTGAAAAATATTGAAAATTGTTAAAGGTTGCAAACTAGAAATTTCAAATTAATACAAATTTGTGTAATAAAAATATAGTAATGGTTTGTATAGTCTAGTTATGCTTTTTAATGAGTTTTATGACCATTGGTTTCATTTAAATGTCAAGTTTCAATGAAAACGGTAAATTGGCATTTTCGGGTTTTACGACATCGGGCGAATTGATGGATTTTAGGGTTTCGATGGATTTGATCATGTTTTATAATATAAGTAACGAGTTTTAAAACTATGAGTTATTTGTTGATGTTATCTCGATCCATCGGAGTTTGTACGTCGATATCGAGCGATATTTGGTGCTTTTGCATGGACGGGACATAGGTCTTAACCTATGCATGTTCCTTGCGTCGTTTTGACTTTCGTATGTGATTCAGTTTACGATGCTATTTATATGTTTGCGTTTAGGTACCCTCACGTGGACTGCGGGTGATGAAAAGGAGGATGGCGACACCGTCTTCGGCAGACATGGACCAGGTGAGTAGATGTATATCTACGGGGGAAAGTCGGGTGGATGGCGTTTAGCACCCCCGCAACGTAGAGTAGGAATAGTACTTATTGATATTAGGAAGCCAGATGTGACCCTAGATTCTTAATGCGTAGGACCCTAGTAATAACCCTAGGCTGGACTAGACTGATTTAGGAAAACCATATCAGAGGATGAGTACCTTGGAAGAGGTTCGTAGGTTTCAGGTAGAAACACACACACGCACACACTGAAACTCGACATAGTGTATACGTGTATGTGTATATATAAATAGAACTAGGTATAGGTATATACATGTATATACAACACGTATATGGGATTCATTGATGTGATATGATATCCGAGGTATGATGAAATAGTATAACTGGGCTTGATGCCGTGATTCTTGGCTATACAGTCGTATTAAATGTTAGCGGATCATTAGAGAATGAGATAATGAACATGTGTACATAAATTATAATGGGTGGTGATGATATTGAGATACCTGGGACTCTAAAATAGTACCCGGACTGTAACTTGTGATTGATCACGATATGGGATATGTATGGTTTAATTACGACATCATATAGGTGTGACCTGATGTCGATATCATATAGGTGTGACCTGATGTTGATATCATATAGGAGTGACTTGTTGACGATATGATATCAGTATGACTTAATCACAATATAATACATATGACATGATACTTCTAAGGATAAACTAATGATGCATATTATGATGGCAATGATATATGATTGATGTAGGTGATTACAGTTTAACACCTTGATCATGAGATGTGTTGGTGATGATATTATACGAATAATGAGACACCTAGGAGATACTTGACCCGTACCCCGATATTGGGATGCCGTACGATGGATTTTACCGTACGAGGCATAGATATGATGATTGATCCGCACTCTTGGTTCGAGGAAGCCGTACTACGTACGTGACGCTATTGAGGCTGGATCGCCGACTATTAGAGGTACTGATTCAGACCTTAGGTAGACTCTTGTTTCTTATTGACTAGTCTCTTAGGTTTAGTTCCTTAGGAGGTTAGATGGACACTAGTTTAGGTTCGATTCATATAGTGATAGTTGTACTCGTATGTCGCAGAGGGGTGGATAATGCACATCTGTCTTACATTCATACTGTAATCATCATGGTGCATGTTCTTACATATGTTGCTATAATCAGTATAAACCTTACCTGTTAGGACACCAGCACCATTACCGATTATGTGCATATTCCACGCACACTTATTTGCCGGCTCACACACATCATCATCGGTAATTGCTATGTCACGTACATTTTAGATCATATTATCTTTTATTGATAGATTAAGTTAACAACTAGACCGATATAATATTGTGATTACTCTATGATGTTAGTATGGACATGATATTTATTACTTAGACATTCATGCATTCATATTTTCATGTTATCATGCAGTATCATTGGCATATGCCGACACTAATCATATACTCACTCATGATTTTAAGATTTGGATTTCTATGAGATTTCTGGATTTTTAGGGAAAACCGCAAGAATATATAAAAACTTCTCACTCTCTCTCCTCTTCTCTTTTTAAAATAAGATGCGGTTTTCTCGTGATGTATGTGTCGTCCACCATGAGATTTCATGTTTTTTGATGGATTTCGAGACCCGATTCGAGAAGTGGATGAACCGTCTCGGGTACATGGTGGGCCCGGTATGGTACCCCGGGGCAAGAAGATCGAGTTGTAGATGATGAGCCTGGTAGGGGAAGGCTACCTACCGGTGATGTGTGGCGCGGCGGATATCTGGAGGATACCGACCGTTGTCGTGAGATTTGAGGATATGGGCCGATCCGGACTGACGGAGCCCGAGATATTGATACTATGAGACTTGAGATTTACATGTTTGTGTCGATGCTTGACACGGATTTCCATGGATTTCATTGTTGATATTTCAGGTTTCTATACCCGTTTTACTATGATAACAGCTAAAGATTTCTTATACAGATATACCTGTACTTCAGAATTGGTTATTTTACATTCATGGTGCATGCATATCCATTCATATGACATAGTACTATATGAGGCACTGACACGAGCACGGAGTATCTGCACTTACACGTAGTATTACTCTGCTATTACTAGATGATTGGGACTTAGCAGTGTATTATTATGACCTAGGATAGCGTCGTGCATTCAATTTCTTTTCGTAGATATCTTCTACTCGCGAGTTGGCAACTCACCCCGGTTGTGCCAAATTTTATTACAGGTTCGATATACAGGTTTCCCTGGCAGCTTGCTGGCACATCCTTTCTTTCAGGGTGATTTGCACGGTAGGTTGGTTCACTTGCATCTGAACCACCATTGTATTTTTATTCATTCATTTGTATCTAGTAAGCTCCATCAACCAAACTTGTATTATTTGATAAGTTTATTGGACCAGTCTTTTATTTCGACCTTAGAGTCGCGCATGTATTATTCTGATCTGGTGGTTTTGTTTTCTTTTGAGTTTTGAGCCTCGCCCTTTGGCGTTGTATATTATTGTGCTTGTTGTGGTTGTTTCCGCCTGTTGGCGTTGATGATAGCTCCCGTTTGGGGATGCTTTTTATTGTTATTGTATATTATACTTGTTGTACCCGTTTGGGACCAGTTTTTACAGAGGAGACTCTGCCGAAATTTTTGGGAAAATTTGCTGATGATTTTAAACTTGTATCCTTCATGTTTCTTTTACTTCTTCTTCTTCTTTTATGGTTTAGATTTCTGGGCTTCGGCTTACTTAGGTTACATTGCGCCTCTAGACGCTTCGTAATCTAAGTGCTGGTCGCGTTCCGTACTTTCGGGTCGTGACAAAGAGTATATACGGGTGGGTTCAAATCAACCTGGATAATGACGGGTAGAACTTGACATATGACTTATGATTTGTTAGACCTTAGTCAAGGTCATAAGAGCATGGGGAAAAATTCCACATCGGGAGTTTCTAAAGAAACTGAAATTTGCTAGTGTTGCATACCATTTAGAGTTTGATAATGTTGGTAGGATTCCTTCAGCATTATCACATGATGATATTTGGATCTCGATCCTACTGTGAGTATATTCTACTTATCAAGAGATTCTTCACTTAACGATCAATGCTATAAAACAAGTAGGTGTCTAGAATGGTGTTAGTGGGGCTATGCCTCCAAAGAAAAGAGGTTATTTAATTAAGAAATTTCGCGAAAGTATCGTAAAACCTCACTCGAAGTACGGACACTAGCCTAGCTGAACGGTTAAGCAAGTATTGTACGGTGAGATCAGTCCTGACTAATTCTTCTTTTATGGTTTGAGGAAGGATTCAAGAAACAGTGGGAGCCATCTAGTTTAGATAAACTAAAAACCAATCTAAACTTGCAAGGGCATCATGCTAAAGTATTTTCTTCTCTGTCTTTCTTAACTGCGGCGACCTTGTGACCATGACTGTGTTACATCTAGATAACAAGTTGACTGAATCTGACTTTTATGACTGGAAAAAGTCTGTCTAGATGTCCATTGCCTATGACAAGCTGGACCACCCAATTACTACTCAAGCCCCAGCCGTCCCAGGTCCAGTTCCCACCGTCGCGGATATGAATATCCGTCAGACAAGGGAAAAGGACAGTGTGAATGCCAAGTGCCTCGTGTTGGCTTCAGTTGATGGTGTATACCAGAAGCAACACGAGAAGATGGACTTAGTTTCCATCTTCCTCCATAGCAAATATTTATATGGAGAGCAATCTCGTATCGCAAGATATGATACCTCGAACGAATTGCTTCAAACGAGGTTGGCTGTCGGGTCATCTATAGGGGACAACATCCTTACGATGACTAGCTATATTAATGAGCTCACGGACCTGCAGAGCACGTTGGGAAACGGGTCAGATACTGACTTATTTCCACAGTCCCTACCCTCTACTTACACCATGAAAGAAACCAGGAAGACACCCGCTCTGCTTAATGGGGGACCTTCTTCTTCTGCATCCAGGGTGAAAGCAAAGGGTGAGAAGAAAAAGACCTCCACAATACCGATACATGGTGTCAGTGAAGTAGAAGGAAAGGGAAGAGAAAAAGTTTCGGGACTTTTTGTTGGGAAGGAGGGATGTTCCTATTGTTATGGGAACGAACTTTGGGAGAAAGATTGCTGGGCTTTAGAAGCCAGTAGCCACGATTCGAAGCATGTTGTGGCTTCGGCCTCGGGTGTGTTTGTAATTGAGAACTGTTTGTCAATTAATTCTACTTCCTGGGTACTAGATATCGGAGAAGGATCTCATATCTGTAATTCATTACATGCTTTGAGAAACCGTAGAGTTATTAGGGTAGGAGATTTGTCTCTCAGAGCTGCAAACGGAATGAGCGTGGACGCTGAATTCGTGGGAGAATATCGCCTAGGTTTGACAAGTGGGAAGATATTGTTTCTATGTAACTGTTTGTATGTACCTAGTTTGACTTGTAATATCATATCAGTGTCCTCACTTTCGAGAGAGGGATATGATTTTACATTCGTAAGCGATGTTGTAAACATCCACCTAAATCAAGTTCTGATTGGGTCCGGTACATTAGATGACGGTATATACGTATTAAATCAAGCTCAGGTTTTCAATGTCCAGAACACACTTAAAAGAATGTCTCCGGAAAAAAATCAGGCTTTCTTATGGCATTATAGTGTTAGTGTATATGCCCTAGAGGCCATTACTGTGTCATACTAGTTTGTATATTACTTGATGGAAGCTTGGGATATTCACAGTTGTATATACAATCTTGCTCGAAATAATAGTATGCTACTTGGTTTGTCTCTGCTTTAATATGTGCATGTGTTTCTTTTAGTATATCGCTGATATACATATTAGTAGAGCCCTTAGGATCTTTGCTTGATTACCAGCGTTGTGATGGCGCTCACACTCGTGGGAGCTGGGTGATCTATAAGCACATCCTTATACAGGTCCCTAGTCGTTGGACTATCGAGACAGGGCATCGATACTCCAGAGTAGACTAGCGTATGCGCTTCTTATCCCAGCGTGGGAGACGGTCTGTGCCACAGCCGTCAGTACGTCGTACTTGAGATAGTATGCAGGTGCTCGTTAGGTTACGAGTACACTGGACAGGACTCGTCGGGAACTGTTGGTTGGTATTATACCTATCGTCAGTTATCAGTTCCCAGATGACATGAGTACAGCTTAGTCCGCTGAGTTGACACTGTCACTTCGCCTCGAGTGTGTTCCCACTGCACTTTGATTGCTACCCTACCACGGCTCAGAGGAGTCGTGCAAACAGGTAGTTTTTGGGTGCAGTCCCGAAGCACTTAGAGGCAGTGACGGTTAGACAGGATTCATCTCTCCCGGTATTGGGGGTTGACATCGCGCTGTGTCCAGGAGAGCCATTACACGAGTAGTCCCTGCCCAGGGCAAGCGAAATATACTGGTAGGTTTCCAGTGTTATCTCAGGGTGTTCTGGGCTACACTCCGACACGACTTGTACCGCTATTAGGGGACTGACATTCACCGCCCCCCTAGGCCCGCCATGCGATGTATCAGACGAACAGACCGGACTGTATGGAGATTGTCACATACAGGCTCAGTAGAAGTTCAGATGGGGTTCACCTCGTTAGTCTTCTTATCGACATCTACCTGGGGACCGTTACGTACAGCTAGTGCCGCTTGCGGTCTGTGGTTAAACCCACTGCCAGCGTAGTGTCGAGTCTTTAGAGTCCCACACAGAGAGCTATTCGCCTTTAGGCAAAATGAGTAGAGGTCGCATGGTTTTGCGACAGGGTTCGTTCACATCCGCGCACTTGTGCACGTTTGCTGTCCGGACAGCTTATACTAGCGGGCTTTGGTTTAAGCCGGATCCTAGTATATGATTTGGGATTGGTTTTTCTCATTGTGTTCGTGTTCCTCGGATCACGAATACGGGTGCGTATGCACAGTTGCTTGAGACAGAGGGAGAGGACTTAGATTAGAGTTAATGACAATTGTCATTTGTATTAACCCTAATGATTATGTGTGTATTATTGTTAATTGATATTAGTTTAATAATTGTGCATGGTTATGGTTGTTGACCATTTGGCCCACCTTGACTTGTTGACCTTGTTGACACTTTGACCATCATCATTTCATTTGGAAGATGCTCTTTGATCCTTACAATTTGCATTAAAAATGAAATGATAATGGTCATGTCTTGATTTAGCCATGACAATTATCTCACTAATTATCTAATTACAATAATTCACATATATGAGAGAATGCTTCATATTATTCTCTCATTCTATCATTTACTTTCTCTCTCTTGTTCTTCCTCTCCCTCAAGCTCTCCCCTCTCATGTGTTGAGAAACACTTGAGCTTGAGAAAAACCATCTCTTGATAATCTCTACTCTCATCTAGGGTTCAAGTATTAGCACTTCTTGCACCCTAGTTACTTCTAGCTTGGAGTTGAAGCCAAAAGTCGAGGCTTTCGGGTGGATCTTTCTTCGACGTGAGAAGACGACTAAGGTGACCTCCTTCCACCACTCCAAGGAGCAAGGAGAGAAGGACATAAAGCCCAAGGTATAATCTTTCTAGCACTTAGCTAGTTTCTAGTTAGCTTTAGCTTGTTTTTGTTTAGCAAAGATCCTTCATTGTCTAGTCCATGTTGCCTAAGCTCATAAAAATTCGATTTTTATTCCGTTTTCCGCCTCCCCGGAAGTACCGGGGTGGGCAACGTGGACTTACAGTGGTATCAGAGCCTAACTAAACATAAACTAGCTGGGTAGTAAAGTGTATGGAAGTTCGACCGAATAAAATCGAAAAACCGAGTTTTAAAAACCCTAAGTTTCTGTTAAAATTTTTTCTGTTCGAAATAAAATTTGTCATACTCCAAAAATCATCTCAGGGTTTTCTTAAGAAGCACAGCAAACTCGGTCCAGTGAGTCGTCTAAACCGCCGCGGTTCAGCGGCAATAGCAAGCTATTGCAGCGGAACCGCCGCCGTTTTGACTCTTCACTGAGTCGAGTTTGGTGCAGTTTTCTTATGGCTTGGTTTTAGGATTTTTAAGATGGTTTATATGTTCCCAGGTTTTCCAGAATTGAAATTTGTTTTTGGGGGCCTATAAATCCGTATTTTTTATCGAACTTCAATACACTTTGACTAAAAGGTTATATCTGTGATGTTTATATGTATTGGACGTCGGCTAATCGCTATATGTCGATTAGTCGGGGTTATACATATCTGTGATCTGTGTTTGATGATGGTATGTGTATATGAATGTGTTGGATTGTCGCGGGTGAATAGCCGGGGTGGATGTGAGATGAGTATATCTTTTTCTTCCATTCATTGTAATATGTAAATTGATGTAATAATATTATTTGTTTGGCCGGACAACCGGGTCGGGGTTGTTGCCGTCATTGTATAATTCTTTTTACTGTTTTTGCTCCTAGGATAGACCCATGGAGGGGGTGCACAAACTACCGGGTATCTCGAAGTGCCGAGTGGCCTACTCACGGTGGTGAGGGAGGTTGCTTCGCTTCGGGTACTTGGCGGGTAGTTTGCCGCACCCGTAGGGGTCTTGGGTGGGGTATTGGCTATTCACCGCGACCGTGTAATCCGCTTTTCGTTGCAGGCTCCAACGGATTGCGGATTCCTAGTATATCCAATGTATTCATCTGTGATCTGTAATGTCTATCATTGCTATATATTTATATATTATAACTATTTAGGCGTTGCTTATGTTTTACAGCCGCGCTAGCCCATCCCCCGCTCTGTCGTTAGTTAAGTAACCTAACGGGTGATGACGGGCCCCGTGGCGAATGCGAATGGCATAAGCGTACGTCATATTTTGGTTGTTTTCTGCAATGGTAGGATTAAATGATGGGACGCATTAAAAGAACTAATGCAAGAAAATAAACCAAGTAAAAGTCGATTCGAACACTTTGAAAAGCACTCGGTTCTTTTCAAAACTAAACTTTTAAACGCGGAGCTTGAACCACTCCTTTTAAAAGCTATCTCGTTCCATCGATTATATCAAGTTCACTACGTTCATGGTTTCGCCAAAACCATCCGTAGCCCTCCATCATTTCAGTTAAATATTCGGTAGTATTCAAGCTATGTATTTTGACCTCACGCCAAGGCATAGTGATTGGTAGCTGCCGGATATTTATCTGTTGCATAGATAGAATGCGTTGGTTTGAGACAGTCGTACTGCCATTTTGGCCTACATCAAGGGTAGGTACCGGTGGGTTCAAATTAACCAGGATAATGATGGGAAGAACTTGACATGTGACTTATGACATTTTGACCTCACGCCAAGGTCATAAGAGCATGGGGCAAAAATCCACATCGGGAGTTTCATAAGTACTGAAACTTGCTAGCGCTGCATACCATTTAGAGTGTGATAATTCTGGTAGGATTCCTTCGATTTTCTCACGCGATGATATTTGGATCCCGATCCTACTGTGAGTATATGCTACTCCTCGGGAAAACTCTTACTTAACGATCAATGCTATAAACTTAGTAGGTGTCTTGAAAGGTGTTAGCGGGGCTACGCCCACAGGGAAAAGAGGTTACTTAATTAAGGAACTTCGCGAAAGCGTTGGAAAACCTCCCTCGAAGTACCGACACTGGCCTGGCTGAACGGTTAAGCAAGTATTGTACGGTGAGATTGATCCTGACTAATCCTTTCTTTACGGTTTGAGAAGGGATTCGAGAGACAGTAGGAGCCATCCAGTTTAGACAAACTAAAAACCACTCTAAACTTGCAAGAGCATCATGCTAAAGTGTTTCTTTTCTCTCTCCTAATTGCAGCGACCATTCAACATGACCGGACTTAAGTTATTACTAGATAAAAACATATTGACAGGGCCAAACTACAAAGATTGGCTCAGGAATGTCAATATGGCAATCACTTACGACAAGTTGGGGTATGTCCTTACCACCAAAGCTCCCCCTGTCCCAGGTCCCAAAACCAGTGTCGTAGATAGGGAAATCTACAAGACCTGGAAAATAGATTGCGCGAAGGCCAGATGCCTCGTACTTGCCTCGATGGACAACGAACATCAGAGGAGGCACGAGAATATGGACCTAGAGTCCATATTTCTTCATACAAAAGAACTGTATGGAGAGCAGTCTCGTATCGCAAGATACGAAGTGTCGAAGAAGTTGTTTTCGGCAAGGTTGGCCATCGGATCATCGGTAGCGGAACACGTGCTTAAGATGATTGGCTACATTGAGGAGCTCGCGGACCTTGGGACCACGTTGGAGAATGAACTCTATACTGATTTGATTCTCCAGTCCCTTCCTTCCACTTACGCCCAGTTTATTCTTAACTTCAACATGCAAGGAAAGGAGGTTGAACTTTCCGAGCTTCTGAACATGTTGAGGAGTGCTAAGGGCACCCTACAGAAGGGTAGGGAGACATCCACTTTGTTTGTAGGAGGATCTTCCTCTTCTAGGTCCAGGGCGAAATCCAAGGGCAAGAAGAAGAAAGCCCCCGCCAAACCAAGAGGCGGTGTCGGTAAAGTGGATACGAAGGGAAAAGGTAAAGCAACAAAGATAGCGGGAAAGCGGGTGGGGAAGGAAGAATGCTTCTATTGTCACAAAAGTGGTCACTGGAAACAGGATTGCAAGGCTTGGAAGGCCAGAACACAGGATTTGAAGCGAGTTGCAGCTTCAACTTCAGGTGTGTATGTTATTGAAAACCGTCTATCAATAAACTCTACATCCTGGGTATTGGATACCGGATCAGGATCACATATCTGTAATTCTTTGCAGGCGTTGAGAAAGCGTAGAGTTTTGATGGTAGGTGACATGACCCTCAGAGTTGCAAACGGTGCTAGCATGGATGCTGAGGCCGTGGGGGACTATCACCTGGGATTGTCTGATGGACACTTTTTGGTTTTACGTAGTTGTTATTATGTACCAAATGCAACCTGTAATATCATTTCTGTATCTTTATTATCTAAAGAAGGTTATGAATTTGTATTTGTAAGTAATGTAGTGAAAATTCACCTTAATCAAGTTTTGATTGGGTCAGGTACATTGAACAACGGTATATACGTATTAAACCAGCCACAGATTTTCAATGTCCAGAATACACACAAAAGAAAGTCTCCAGAAATCGATAAAACTTTCTTATGGCATTGTAGACTGGGTCACATCAATGAGAGAAGGTTGACTAAGTTACACACAGAAGGATATTTGGATTCGTTCGATTATCAATCGTATGCAACTTGTCAATCCTGTCTCAAAGGAAAGATGACAAAGACTCCGTTCACTGGACACGGAATAAGAGCGAGCGAGCTCTTGGGACTCGTACACAGCGACGTGTGCGGTCCAATGTCTACACATGCACGAAGCGGTTATTCATACTTCATTACTTTTACGGATGATTTCTCAAGGTTCGGACATGTCTTCTTAATGAAGCATAAATCCGAAGCTTTTGATAAGTTCCAGGAATATAAGAATGAAGTAGAAAAACAAACAGGCAAAAGTATCAAGGCACTGAGATCTGATCGAGGTGGTGAATACTTGAGTGCCGAGTTCCTGGGTTACTTAAAAGAGAATGGAATTCTCTCTCAGCTTACTCCTCCATACACTCCGCAACATAACGGTGTATCGGAGAGACGGAACCGAACCCTATTGGATATGGTACGGTCCATGATGAGTAACGCTGAGTTGCCGCGATCGTTCTAGGGATATGCGCTAGAAACAGCTGCATACCTTTTGAACCGTGTTCCCACTAAGACTGTGCCTACCACACCATATGAGTTATGGAGTGGGAAGAAACCCTATCTTCAATACTTAAAGATTTGGGGATGTCCAGCTTATGTCAAAAAGCAGCATGCGGACAAACTAGAGGCACGCTCAGTACTGTGCAAGTTTGTGGGATACCCAAAGAACTCCAGGGGGTATCTTTTCTATTACGCAGAGGAACAAAAAGACCTTGTTTGAACCTACTTTTGTACTCCATGGTTTGCATAACACGATTCTCTTTGAACCTACTTTTGTCGTGAATACAATATATTTCATTAAAATACCATGTATATAAAAACAGTTTTCTTTGAATTGTATTTCAAAATCCTTTGAAAATAAGCCTCTACAACTCTCTTTAGTGGACCCGCTATTGGAAGGTGCAGATCATCGCACATCCTTGGGCTAGTAGAGCGAGATGTAGACCTCCTCACGGAGCATTGGTCTCGAAAGGTTTTTAATACGATTTTTAAGAAAAACTAGATTTTCTACTTAATAATCAAAATTAATTTTTATATAACTATATAAATATTTCAAATCCATATATTTTCAAAATATAATAACTTATTTTTTTCAAATTAATGAATTACAAGTTTCATCAAAATACTATAAAGATATCAATAAAAGACAATTTTACAATAAAATACCATGAACTATTCAAGATAAGGTAATTATCACTAAAATACATCAATTTTTAAAATACACATCCATGGAAACTCTAAAGAATATAAATAACTTGTCGAGGTTATTTTGAAACTATATATTAAAAATATTTTTCATAAAACCCCCTCAAGCTATTTAAAACACCGTTAACAATTTAATAAATATAGGTTTAAGCGAGATCAATTCTCTTGAGCCTCACGGAGCCGGAGAAAGTGAGTGCATGCTTATTTAAGGTAGAAAAACTTAACGGTATTATCAATGGTAATTGTCTTGGAAAAAGACACAAATCCTGCTGTCCATGTGCAACTATTACTGATAACTCCCGAATTTAATTCAAGATCCAAATCGGTTATAAGTGTCTGACTCATGTCTGAGTCTAAATCAATTTGGAATTCAATCCAACCCAGAATCCAAGTCAAATATGAATCCAAACTCTAACATGTATACTTGAACCTGAACCTGAATATCAAACCTGAATAAAAGACTTGACATGACTGAACCATGGCTATAACTTGACTTGATTACTGTTAGTTGTATGTATGACCTAGAGGCCATTATTGTAAATGAATGTATATTATAGTGGATGCTTGGACATATATAGAGAGGACTTTCTTGCTCGACATGATAGTATGCTATTTGGTTGCTCTTTATCTTAACATTTATACTTGTATCTTTATACTGTCTCTCTCTTACATGTTGATAAAGCCCTTAGGATGTGTACTTGACTACCATGACTATGATGGAGATCATACTAGTGGGGCCAGGGTAGTCCATAAGTCCATCCTTTAATTGTTCCTAGTCATGGGAGTATCGAGACAGGGCATCGATATTCCAGAGTAGGCTAGCGTATACGTTTCTTGACCCATTTGATGGGTGATGCATGATCCCACAACCATTGGTATTTGACATCAAAGATTGTATACAGGTGCTCAGTGGAGACTAGGTACACTGAACAGGACTCGCCGAGAACTCCTAAATGGTATTTTACCTATCGTCAGATAGCAGTTCTCTGATGACCCTGGTATAGATTAATCTGTAGACCCGAGATCGTCATAGAGTCTAGTGTGATTCTCACTTTGCTTTTATTTTCACCATACCACGTTCAAGAGAGCGTGCAAAATGGTGGTTTTTAGGTACATACCCGAGTCACACGGAGGCAATGAGCAATAGGAGGGGTTTCGTCTCTCTCGGTATTGGGGGTTGATGGTACGCTGTCCTCGATTGGCTATAACAGGAAGTGTTAGTTATATGTATGCCCTAGAGGCCATTACTGTACATTGGATGTATATTGTAGTGGATGCTGGGACATATATAGGGAGGACTTTCTTGCTCGACATGATAGTATGCTATCTGGTTGAACTTTACCTTAACGTGTATAATAGGTGTCTCTCTGTTACATGTTGGTAAAGCCCCTAGGATGTGTACTTGACTACCTGGACTATGATGCGGATTATACTAGTGGGGACAGGGTAGTCCATAAGTACATCCTTCAAGGTCCCTAGTCGTAGGTATATCGAGACGGGGCATCGATATACCAGAGTAGACTAGCGTATACCTTCTCGACCCATACAGATGGGCGATGGATGATCCCATATCCATTGGTGTTTGACATCAGAGATGGTATACGGGTGCTCAGTGGAGACTGGGTACACTGGACGGACTCGCCGAGAACTCCCAGATGGTATTATACCTTACGTCAGATGGCAGTTCTCTGGTGACACTGGTACAGAGTAGTCTGTTGACCCGAGATCGTCATAGAGTCTTGAGTGGTTCCCACTGTGCTTTGATTTCCACCTTACCACGTCCAAGAGGGCGTGCAAAACGGTGGTTTTTGGGTACAGTCCCGAGTCACATGGAGGCAATGAGCGATAGGAGGGGATTCGTCTCTCCCGGTATAGGGAGTTGATATTGCGCTGTGTTCGATTGGCTATAACCGGAAATCCCTGGCCAGGGTTGCTGAGATTTACTGGTAAGTGTTACCAGTAGTTTCTCGAATGTTATAGACCTCATATCGACACGACTTATCAAGCTATTGGGGTCTGACGTTTACCACCCCTAGGCGAGATATGCGACATATCGGACGATCAGACCGGACTGTACGGTAGTGTTACTGGTTGGATTCACTGGAGTGTGAGCGGGCTTGCTCGTCGATCTTCTGATCGCTCAATACCCGGGTGGCCGTTACGTTTAGCAGACCGCTTGCGGCCTGTGGATGCTTGATATGATCATCATCTGCTGCCGGCGTATTGACGAGTCTTTAGAGTCCTACACAGAGGTTTCCTGGCTCTAGCGAAACGAAATAGGAGCGCATATGAGATATGTGCGGGACCGAGAATGATACCAGTATGTGATACTGTATTTGATTCTCGCGATATGTGACATTGCTCGGTTATATGCGATATAGCCGGGTTATCGGATCAAATGTTGTTTCGATAAGCTGTTACTGATGATACTAGTCGGTTATATGCTATATGACCGGATCATTAAATCAAGTGTTGATTTAATGATTTAATGTATAATTATATATATGATATATTACTTTGCAATAACTAGTATCGGTTCACTTTAAATGGATTTTCTCACTTGGATTATGCACATTGTATATGTGATATGCTTTTGTACACAAGATTGTATCATGTTTGATGATACATGCTAGTTTGGGTTTGTGTAAAGAATTAAACCATGGTTACTTAAGTGGATAGGGTTTCATTTCCTTTTCTCATTTATTTATCTATTTATTCTTTCATTTATCTTTTAATTTGGATTAAATGAAATGAGAAAAGAAAAACAAAAGGGTTGCTTTCAACATGAAGCTTGTTGAAGCTTCATGAAGCTTTGACCAAAGTGACTCTTTTGTCTTCATCTCCTAAACCCTAACCATTCATTTAACCTAAGTTAATTCTCTACACTTTACCATGGTTAAAATTATGATAAGAATTCATTTTCTTTTCTATTTTGATTATTCTCATCATAACATTATCTTCTTCTTCTTCTTCTTCCTTAAGATGAAGAAGCTTGACTTCATCAATGGTGGATTGATGAAATGAGTAAGAAATCCAATTCTAAAGTCTACCCACTTCCTATTTCTTCATCCTCTACCTCTTGCCAAGTAGTATAGGGTGTTTCCTTCACAAGTTTTCATGGCTTGGTGAAGGTGGAGCTTGATCTTGTGATGCCTCGACGTAGATCATCTTCGGCATCGTCGTCGATGACCTAGCCCGCTTTTTCTCCGATGAAGCCGACGCTAGAGCCCGAGATTTGATTTGTACAGCGAGGAGACATCATCACGGAGCCATTGAGGTGGAGAACCGGATCTACAAAGGTTGTATTTCCGTTTACCATTTAGTTAAGTTGTTAACTAGTTTTTGTTATCGCCTAAACTTCTAGCCAATGATCCGTAGTCTAGGATTTCTCGGCACCGTAATTTTTGAAATTGGCATGGTTGATGCCTTGTGAGACCTCTTGAGCATGCCTAGGAACCCTACAGTGGTATCAAAGCCTAGCTAGAGCCTTAGGCGAAGTCTAGACGATGTTTGAAGTCCGATCGAACCAAAACCCTAACCCGAAACATGCTCTCTGGACTTTTTCTAAAAACTGGGATTTTCCCACATTAAAAATGCTTAAAAAATTCAGCAGGGAATTATAAGAATTACGGTGCAAAATTTGACTCATGAACAGTACAATGAGCGGCGGAACCGCGGCAGAAGCATGCCTTCTGCGGCGGTTCCGCGGCCAAAGGATGACATAATCATCCCCTGTTTGCACAGTAACTCCTATTTTATTATGCTGGATTTTCTGGGAATTTTTAATATTTATTCAAGAGTTGAATTTTTTGGGGTTGTTTTGGGGATTCGGTGTTTCGATCGGAGTATCAGATTTTGTCTATGTGGCTTTCCGGATATTTTTGAATATGTTAAAAAGTTCGACCGGATATAAATACCCACCTTTTCCCCTGTCGGAAAATTTCCAAGTGTTGGATTTTTCCGTAGTTTAACGACGTTCTAAGTAGTGCAAGTAACGCGATGGACCCTCTAGAAGACAACAAACCTTAACTCGATTATGTGACCGTCTTGAACTGCCCTTTGAACCTTCGGGTTTGGGGCAGTACGGCATGCCACATGTGAGGCGTTGGCTTGAATCTTCTACGGCTGGACCATTGGTACTGAGGCACGAACTGAATGTTGTTAGACTTATTTCATGTGTTGATCTATATCGGGAAAACTTGGGTGTTCGATTGTTCGATCGGAAAGTTTAACATTTTCTATTTATCCGGAATGTGATACAATAATTGGAATTCACAATAAGTTATGAGATAACTGAATGAATGTTATAAACATAGCATTTTAGTCTCACTTGATTGGTTGCCACGGAATTTTGATGTGATCAAAAGACCGTTGCAATCACGTAGCGTACGCGGATACTCGCCGGGTAAACTTAATAGACAGCCTCACTCCATAGCCTCGACCAAGTGACTGTAGAAGAACCCCGTCGCCGAAAGCATCCGTTAGGGTGCTCGCGGTAGCGGTGTTCCGCCTTGGTGCACTTCGTCGACGGCATCGGGGGTGCGGCCGCCTACTAAAGATTGCGACGAGCATTCGATCAGGATGTCGAGAATCTTGTTGAATTGCCCGACTTGATATTGAAAAGTGTTTTCGATAATGAGACTAAAATGCGGGGTTTATAATTGTTAGGCATGCGATGTCTAAGAAATTCATTTGATTAGGCATGCGATGTCTATGAAGGTTGCGGATTCCAACTGTTGTAGTTTTACAATTTCTTTTCTGTGGCCGTAAGTGTAATATGTGATATCGCCGGTTTCGTTGCTATATGTCAACGACAATTAGGATGCGCATATTTATTTACGTTGATGACATGTGATGTTATGTGTTGCTGGATATGTTATATTGGATCGTCGTGTTTGAATAGCCGGGGGTTTTTATGTGAGATGAGTGTTTTTCATTTTCATTCATGTAAAAACTTGTATGTAATATTCTTTTATTGGGGCACTTCCAGGTTGCGGAAGATGTCACCCTTTGTATATTATTTACTTTTCCGCACTAGGATAAACCCAAGGAGGGGAGCACAAGTAACCGGGTTTTGGAGTCCAGTAGGAGACCAACTCGAGGAGTCGAGTCCGGGTCTCCTAACTCTAGAATTGGTAGGGTTGCTTGCCGCTCTCGTAGGGGTCTAGGGGTATGGGTTTGGCTATTCATCACGACCGTGCAATCCGTGTTTTATACTGGCTCGTATTGAAAACACGGACGTCCTTGTATATCCAATATTTCATATGATTCTTCTGTTGCGATATCTGTGATGTGATCATGTGATATTCTGTGATAGATACTGTATATAGTATATATGATATATTATATAGACGTTACTTATGTTTTACACCCGCGCTAGCCCTGCCCCTCTCTGCCGTTAGTTACCTAACCTAACGGTTCACGAGGGGACATCGAGGCGAATGCGGATGGCATAAGTGTACGTCGTATTTATCTGTGATGTTTAGGTACTTAAATGATGGGACTTCATTAATGTGATTAATGAAAGAAAAGAAACCTAAGATGTTGTAGAATCGAATTTCAAAATAAAACAGGTAGCTACAGTTCTTGCTTTGCACAGCGGTATATATGATATATCCTGCACCTTATTCGATAAGGAAAGGACCGAGATCCCTTCACCGGGAGTGACTTCTTTAGCAATAACTGGCAGATGCTACACACTCGGTTTGTCTTTTGATTGCTTTTAAAAGTTCTGATTTACACAGTGATATATATGATATATCCCGCACCTCATTCGACGAGGAAAGGACCGATGATCCCTTCACCGGGAGTGATCCTTTAGCAAAACTAGAAAAGCCTCAAAAGCACTCCATTTTAAAATCATTTGATTCTACAACGATATCAAGTTCATTACGCAGTAGGTTTTCAGAAAAACCTGTCGTAGCCCTCCGTCATTTCAGATAAGTTGTATATAGTATTCGTGCTGCATTTGTTGGCTTTCGTCAAGGTGCAGTGTGCGGTAGCTATATGCTGCTTATCTGCCAGCATACGATGCGATTGGATTAGGGTAGTCGTGCGGCTTTGTTGGCTTTCGTCAAGGGTCGTGCGGGTGGGTTTAATTCAATCAAGAAATGTACGGGTTGAACTTGACTAGCGGGCTATGGTTTGTTGGCTTTCGTCAAGGTCATAGCACGTTAGGGGCAAAATATTATCGGGAATTTCAAGTGTTGAAATTTGCAATAAGATTGCATACCTTCTATGAGATAGTTGGATCCCGATACCCGCTGCGAGCAAGAGTTACTCCTGGGAGAGTTTTACACATTACAATTAGCCGATCAAGTAGGTGTCTAGAAAGGTGTCAACGAGGTTACGCCTCTGGGAAAACGAGGTTTACATTAATTAGGTTCGTGCGAAAGCACGGGGGACCTCCCTCAAAGTACCGACACTGGCCTGGCTGAATGATTGGCGAACTTGTAGTGTGTAATTAATCCCGGCTAGTCTTTCCTTTTTGGGTTTGAAGGAAGATTTGATAAAAAGCAGTGGGAGCCATCCTGATTAGATAAAATAATAACCAATCTATTCTTGCAAGAGCGCACGCTGAGTGTTTTCTTCTCTCTCTCTCTCTCCAGGTAGCGACCATATCACGCCTTAATCAAGATAATAATACGGAATATTGACCGAACCCGCTTGTTATACTGAGCTGGGGAACGTTGGTCCCGCTCCAACTTATAATTGTTATAAGACAGAGCAGGAAATAGGGAATACCAGAATTCCCGTGCAGCCCAAACGAAGAGAGTGCATGCTGATGCATCATCTTCGGGTGTGTTCATTACAAAGAACTGTTTCTCAGTATCCTCCGCATCCTGGGTATATGATACCGGATCAGGATCCCAGATATGTAATCTGTTACATGGGGCTACAAAAGGGTAGAAAAACTGAGAACGGATGATAAGTTTCATGAGGCAGAAAACGGGGCAAGTGTTGCAGCCAAGTCTATTGGTCACTGTCACCCTGTATTACAAATACATTGATTCTGAACGAATGTTATTAGATACCGAACCTGATATACAAAATCATATCAGTCTCCTTATTAGTAAAGAAATGATAAAATTTTATATTGTTGGATAATGTTTTGAACATTTCCTATATCAAAAGTTGATCGGTTCAGGCACGTTATCAAAAAGCATTGATGTTCTAAATCAAACTGCAGTTCTTAGTATACGGAACACACACAAGAGGAAGAGTTCAGAAATGAACGGATCCTTCTTGAGGCATTGTAGACTAGGTCATATCAATGTGACCCGACTACTGAAGTTACATGTAGATGCATTTTTAAATCAGTTTGAATTTACATCTTGTGAAACTCGCTAGTCATGTCACAAAGATAAGATGACAATAGCTCCGTTTACTGAAAACAGAGAAAGAGTTATTGAACTCTTGGGATGATACATGTTGATGTATGTAAGGTCCCCTATCTACACATGCCAAGACCGGTTCTTTATACTTCATTAATTTCTCTGATGATCTCTTTTGATTTAGACATATGTTCCTGTTGAAACACAAGTCAGAAGCTTTTGAGATATTCATGGAATATAAGTTAGAAGTAGAGAACCAAAATATGGGTATAAGTATTATGTCCTTTGATAAGATCGAGGAGGAGAATACTTGAGCACGGAAATCCTGGATTATTCTAAAGGAGAATGAGATTCTCTCTCAGCATTACTCCTCCGTATACACCATAGCACGATGGTATATCGGGGCAGAGCTATCTCACCCTATATGATAAGGTGTGCTCTATGATGAGTACTGCAGAGTTACCAATTTCCTTTTTGGGAGTTATGCACTTGAGAAGCTGCATAACTATTGAATAGGGTTCAAATCAAATCAGTTGCCTACCACTTCATATTTGATATGATAAGGGAAGAGCCCATCTCTCAAGTTAGTTGAGATTTGGGGTTGTCCAGCCTATGTCTGAAAAGCAAAATCCGGACAAGCTCGAGGCAAGATCTGTTATGTAGAACTGGAAATGTTCCAGCTATACAAACTGCAGCTGATGATTTGAAAGAACCAAAGGATTCAATAGTTACCAACGAACCTCAGCCTCTCCGCCGATCTAGTAGGGTTCCTCACCCACCAGAGAGATACTTCGGTTTCTCTATGACAGTGGGAGCGAGGATTGCATCTTGAGATGATGACCCAACTAGTTTCGAGCTGGCCATCAGGAGTGTGACTCTGTTAGAATGGCTGGATGCTTAGCGATCTGAGATGGAATCCTTATATACCAACAAAGTATGGACTTTGGTTGCTATATCTGAAGGGTTAAATCCCCATCAGGAGCAAGTATATCTTGAGAAGATTACTTGGTGTAGATGGAAAAGTTGAGACTTTCAAAGCTAGACTTGTTAATGCTTTTCGTCATTGACCAGGCGTGGATAATGATGAAACCTTTTTCCAGTGGCTATGCTTAAGTCCATCCAGATCCTACTTGCCACGGCTACATACCACGACTACGATATCTGGCGGTTGGGTGTCATGACTGCTTTTCTAAAAGATGTTTTATAAGAGAACGTCTATAAGTACACAGCAAGAGGGCTTCGTAGACAGTGGGAGCAGCTGAAACGTGTACAAGATGCTTTATAGGATAAAGCAGGTATCGCAGAGTTGGAACATCTATTTTGATGTGTTAGTCAAAGAGTTTGACATCATCAAAATGGTAGATGAACCTTGTATAAACAAAAAGGTAGTAGGGAGTATGGTGATGATCCTCGTAGAGTACGTGGATGACATACTCTTGATAAGAAAGGAGTTTCCTATGCTACGCTCGGTCAATCTCCACTTATCACAATGATTCTCCATATAGGATCAAAGTAATGCCTACTAAATCCTAGGTTTTGGATCTATGAGATAGATCTAAATGGATGTTAGGATTCTCACTAGTTGTAGTGAGATGGTATCAATCGATCCTGGGAAGAATCACTGGAAGTGTTCCAGGGTGATAATGACGACTGAGTGTCAGTCACAGGCATTGTCTTTACCCTCAGTGAAGGGACGGTATGTTGGAAGAGTTCCAAGCTAGATACCGTGACATACTAGACGATAAAGGCTGGATACATCGCTACTTAAGATGCTACCAAAGAGGCTGTTTGGGTATATATTGGTTCATAAGATGAACTATGTTCCTCCCATTGTGTGACAATGGAGTTGTGGCTTATGCCAAAGAACGTTCGTTCCATCGGTGATCCAGACATATTCTAAGGCAGTATCACCTGATCATGGAGATGGTTGATCTCCAGGGTGATCAAGGTAAGAAGAGTTGACTCAGAGGACAACACGGCGGATCCACTCACGAAGGCCTTTTCCCAGAGAGAGACTTTTATGGGATGGTTGAGTATGAGATACTGCAACCACTGCTATCAGATGGCCCTAGTGCAAGTGGGAGATTGTTAGTTATATGTATGCCCTAGAGGCCATTACTGTACATTGGATGTATATTGTAGTGGATGCTGGGACATATATAGGGAGGACTTTCTTGCTCGACATGATAGTATGCTATCTGGTTGAACTTTACCTTAACGTGTATACTAGGTGTCTCTCTGTTACATGTTGGTAAAGCCCCTAGGATGTATACTTGACTACCTGGACTATGATGCGGATCATACTAGTGGGGACAGGGTAGTCCATAAGTACATCCTTCAAGGTCCCTAGTCGTGGGTATATCGAGACGGGGCATCGATATACCAGAGTAGACTAGCGTATACCTTCTCGACCCATACAGATGGGCGATGGATGATCCCATATCCATTGGTGTTTGACATCAGAGATGGTATACGGGTGCTCAGTGGAGACTGGGTACACTGGACGGACTCGCCGAGAACTCCCTGATGGTATTATACCTTACGTCAGATGGCAGTTCTCTGGTGACACTGGTACAGAGTAGTCTGTTGACCCGAGATCGTCATAGAGTCTTGTGTGGTTCCCACTGTGCTTTGATTTCCATCTTACCACGTCCAAGAGGGCGTGCAAAACGGTGGTTTTTGGGTACAGTCCCGAGTCACATGGAGGCAATGAGCGATAGGAGGGGATTCGTCTCTCCCGATATAGGGAGTTGATGTTGCGCTGTGTTCGATTGGCTATAACCGGAAATCCCTGGCCAGGGTTGCTGAGATTTACTGGTAAGTGTTACCAGTAGTTTCTCGAATGTTATAAACCTCATATCGACATGACTTATCAAGCTATTGGGGTCTGACGTTTACCACCCCTAGGCGAGATATGCGACATATCGGACGATCAGACCGGACTGTACAGTAGTGTTACTGGTTAGATTCACTGGAGTGTGAGCGGGCTTGCTCGTCGATCTTCTGATCGCTCAATACCCGGGTGGCCGTTACGTTTAGCAGACCGCTTGCGGTTTGTGGATGCTTGATATGATCATCATCTGCTGCCGTCGTATTGACGAGTCTTTAGAGTCCTACACAGAGGTTTCCTGGCTCAAGCGAAACGAAATAGGAGCGCATATGAGATATGTGCGGGACCGAGAATGATACCAGTATGTGATACTGTATTTGATTCTCGCGATATGTGACATTGCTCGGTTATATGCGATATAGCCGGGTTATCGGATTAAGTGTTGTTTCGATAAGCTGTTACTGATGATACTAGTCGGT
Organism: Agapanthus africanus; assembly: GCA_030015575.1. Taxonomy (NCBI): domain Eukaryota; kingdom Viridiplantae; phylum Streptophyta; class Magnoliopsida; order Asparagales; family Amaryllidaceae; genus Agapanthus; species Agapanthus africanus. The sequence goes on from CM057341.1 coordinate 621,522,077, forward strand.
TATATGCTATAAGACCGGATCATTAAATCAAGTGTTGATATAATTATTTAATGTATAATTATATATATGATATATTACTTTGCAATAACTAGTATCGGTTCACTTTAAATGGATTTTCTCACTTGGATTGTGCACATTGTATATGTGATATACTTTTGTACATAAGATTGTATCATGTTTGATGATACATGCTAGTTTGGGTTTGTGTAAAGAATTAAACCATGGTTACTTAAGTGGTTAGGGTTTCATTTCCTTTTCTCATTTATTTATCTATTTATTCTTTCATTTATCTTTTAATTTGGATTAAAAGAAATGAGAAAAGAAAAACAAAAGGGTTGCTTTCAACATGAAGCTTTGTGAAGCTTCATGAAGCTTTGACCAAAGTGACTCTTTTGTCTTCATCTCCTAAACCCTAAACATTCATTTAACCTAAGTTAATTCTCTACACTTTACCATGGTTAAAATTATGATAAGAATTCATTTTCTTTTCTATTTTGATTATTCTCATCATAACATTATCTTCTTCTTCTTCTTCCTTAAGATGAAGAAGCTTGACTTCATCAATGGTGGATTGATGAAATGAGTGAGAAATCCAATTCTAGAGTCTACCCACTTCCTATTTCTTCATCCTCTACCTCTTGCCAAGTAGTATAGGGTGTTTCCTTCACAAGTTTTCGTGGCTTGGTGAAGGTAGAGCTTGATCTTGTGATGCCTCGACGTAGATCATCTTCGGCATCGTCGTCGATGACCTAGCCCGCTTTTTCTCCGATGAAGCCGACGCTAGAGCCCGGGATTTGATTTGTACAGCGTGGAGACATCATCGCGGAGCCATGGAGGTGGAGAACCGGATCTACAAAGGTTGTATTTCCGTTTACCTTTTAGTTAAGTTGTTAACTGGTTTTTGTTATCGCCTAAACTTCTAGCCAACGATCCGTAGTCTAGGGTTTCTCGGCACCGTAATTTTTGAAATTGGCATGGTTGATACCTTGTGAGACCTCTTGAGCGTGCCTAGGAACCCTACAGGAAGTCCCTGTCCAGGGCTGATACTGTGATTTACTGGTAAGTGTTATCAGTAGTTTCTCGACCCGTAATGAGCCTCACATCGGCATGACTTATCTTGTTATTGGGGTCTGACGTTTACCAGACTAGATATGCGACATATCAGACGAAGAGACCGGACTATACGGTAGTGTTACTTATTGGATTCACCGGAGTATGGACAATCTTGCTTGTTGATCTTTTGATCAGTCAATACCCGGGTAGCCGTTACGTCCAGCTAGTACGCTGACGGCTTTTGGTTAACTGATATGATCATCACCTACTGCCGGCGTATTGACGAGTCTTTAGAGTCTTACACAGAGGTTTCCTGGTTCAAGCGAAACGAAGTAGGGCACATATGGGATATGTGCGGGACCGAGATTAATACGTGTATGTGATACCGTATTCTAATCTCGCGATACAGGTTATATGTGATATAACGGGATTGTTGAATCAAGTGTTGATTCAATGATATGTTATACATTTATGTGATATACATATAAATGATATTAGTCAGTTGTATGCGATACCCGGGTTATTAAATCAAGTTTTAATTTAATAATTTAATGTAAGATTATATATATTTGATATATTAATATACATTAACTAATATTAGCCCACTTATGAAATTGATGTCTCAAAATACATACAAATATGTATGTGATATATTAATGTATTTAATATGCGTCATGTTAGATGATACATTGTGTTAGTTATATGTATGCCCTAGAGGCCATTACTGTATATTGGATGTATATTGTAGTGGATGCTGGAACATATATAGGTAGGACTTTCTTGCTCGACATGATAGTATGCTATATGGTTGCTCTTTATCTTAACATGTATACTTGCTGTCTCTCTATTACATGTTGATAAAGCCCTTAGGATATGTGCTCGACTTCCAGGACTATGATGCAGATCGTACTAGTGGGGCATGGGTAGTCCATGAGTACATCCTTCAATGTTCCTAGTCGTGGGAATATCGAGACGGGGCATCGATATTCCAGAGTAGACTAGCGTATATCTTCTCGACCCATGTGATGGGCGATGGATGATCCCATATCCATTGGTGTTTGACATCAGAGATGGTATGCGGGTGCTCAGTGGAGACTGGGTACACTGAACGGACTCGCCGAGAACTCCCAGATGGTATTATACCTCACGTCAGATGGCAGTTCTCTGGTGACACTGGTACAGCTTAGTCTGTTGACCCGAGATCGTCAAAGAGTCTTGTGTGTCTCCCACTGTGCTTTGATTTCCACCCTACCACGGCTCTACTGAGTAGTGCAAACAGGTGGTTTTTGGTTACAGTCCCGATTCACATGGAGGCAATGAGCGATAGGAGGGGATTCGTCTCTCCCGGTATTGGGGGTTGATGTTGTGCTATGCTCGACTGTCCATAACTGGAAATCCCTGGACAGGGTTGCAGTGATCTACTGGTAAGTGTTATCAGTAGTTTCACACATGTTATGGACCTCACGTCGGCATGACATATCAAGCTATTGGGGTCTGACGTTTACCACTGTAGGGTTCCTAGGCACTCTAATGGAGTCTCACAAGTGATCAAACATGCACAAATCAAATTTTACGGGTGCCTACAAACCCTAATACGGATCGTCAACTAGATATATAGGCGATGCAAGCAAGTAAACGGAAATATAGCTAAAGGGAAGGGGCTACAACCTTTGTAGATCCGGTCCTCCACCTCCTAGGCTCCATGATGAAGTCCTCTCCGCTGTCCAAATCGAACCATGACTCTCACGGTGGTTTCATCGGAGAAAAAGGCGGGCTAGGTCGTCGACAACGTGCCGAAGATGATCTACGTCGAGGCATCACTAGATCAAGCTCCACCTTCACCAAGCCATGAAAAATTGTGAAGGAAACACCCTATACTACTTGGCAAGAGGTAGAGGGTGAAGAAATAGGAAGTGGGTTCACTTTAGAATTGGATTTCTCACACTTTTTCATCACTTGCCATTGATGTAGCAAGCTTTCTTCATGGAAGAAGAAGATGAACAAGAAGAAGAAGATATGATAAGTGTTGAATTACTGGATAAATAAATCAATACTTATCATATATTAACCCTTGGTTAATTGTAGAGAATGGACCATGGTTAACTTGGATGGTTAGGGTTAAGCATGAGACAAGAATGGTGACTTAGTCAATGCTTCATGAAACTTCAACTAAAAACAAAAATAGCAACCATTCTTTTCTCATCTTTTCCAAAAATAAATAAATAAATAAATAAGTAAGAAAAAAGAAAACCCTAATCATAAACTTAACCATGGTTTAATTCTTTACACTTAACCAAGTAAACATGTATCATCAGACATGATACAATCATGTGCACAAATGTATATCACATATACAACTTGCACAATTCAAGTGAGAAAATCCATTTAAAGTGAACCAATACTAGTTGATGCAAAGTAATATATCAAATATATAATTCTACATTAAATCATTAAATCAACACTTGATTTAACGATCCGATCATGTCGCATATAACCGGCTAGTATCCAATGTATCGGCTTATCGAATCAATCCTTGATTCGATAACCAGGTTATATCTCATTTAACCATTAGACACATACATCGCGAGAATGTAATACGGTATCACATACATGCATTATTCTCGGTCCCGCACATATCCCATATGTGCTCCTATTTCGTTTCGCTTGAGCCAGGAAACCTCTGTATAGGACTCTAAAGACTCGTCAATACGCTGGCAGCAGATAATGTCATATCAAACACCCATAAGCCGCAAGCGGTCTGCTAAACGTAACGGCCACCCGGGTATTGAGCGATGAGAAGATCGACGAGCAAGCCCGCTCACACTCCTGTGAATCCAACCAGTAACACTTACCGTACAGTCCGGTCTGTTCGTCTGATATGTCGCATATCTCGCCTAGGGGTGGTAAACGTCAGACCCCAAAAGCTTGATAAGTCAAGCCGACGTAGGGTCCATAACTATCGTGAAACTACTGATAACTCTTACCAGTATATCACTACAACCCTGTCCAGGGATTTCCTGTTATGGCCAGTCGTGCATTGCGCAACATCAACCCCCAATACCGGGAGAGACGAATCCCCTCCTATCGCTCATTGCCTCCATGTGAATCGGGACTGTACCCAAAAACCACCTGTTTGCACGACTCAGTAGAGCCGTGGTAGGGTGGAAATCAAAGCACAGTGGGAGACACACAAGACTCTATGACGATCTCGGGTCAACAGACTAAGCTGTACCAGTGTCACCAGAGAACTGCCATCTGACGTGAGGTATAATACCATCTGGGAGTTCTCGGCGAGTCCGTTCAGTGTACCCAGTCTGCACTGAGCACCCGCATACCATCTCCGATGTCAAACACCAATGGATATGGGATCATCCATCGCCCATCACATAGGTCGAGAAGATATACGCTAGTCTACTCTGGAATATCGATGCCCCGTCTCGATATTCCCACGACTAGGAACAATGAAGGATGTACTCATTGACTACCCAGGCCCCACTAGTATGATCTGCATCATAGTCCTGGAAGTCGAGTACACATCCTAAGGGCTTTATCAACATGTAATCAGAGAGACAGAAGGTATACACGTTAAGATAAAGAGCAACCAGATAGCGTACTATCATGTCGAGCAAGAAAGTCCTACCTATATATGTCCCAGCATCCATTACAATATACATCCAATGTACAGTAATGGCCTCTAGGGCATACATATAACTAACAATCTCCCACTTGCACTAGGGCCATCTGTAGCAGTGGTTGTAGTATCTAATACTCAACCATCCCTTAAAAGTCTCTCTTTGGGAAAAAGGCCTTCGTGAGTGGATTCGCCGTGTTGTCCTCTGAGTCTACTCTCCTAACCTCGATCACCCTGGAGATCAACTATCTCCATGATCAGGTGATGCTGCCTCAGAATATGTCTGGGTCACTGATGGGACCAGGGTTCCAGGGCCAAAGCCACAGTTCCATTGTCACACAATGGTAGGAACCTAGTTCATCCTATGAACCAATATACACCCAAACTGCCTCTTTGGCAGTATCTTTAATAGCGATGTTACCAGCCTTTATTGTTTAGTTTGCCACGGTATCTAGCTTGGAACTCTTCCAACATACCGTCCCTTTACTGAGGGTAAAGACAATACCTGTGACTGACATTCAGTCGTCTTTATCACTCTGGAACCCTTCCAGTGATTCTCCCCAGGATCGATTGATACCATTTCACTATAACTAGTGAGTATCCTAACATCCAATTAGATCTATCTCATAGATCCAAAGTTTAGGATTTAGTAGGTATCATTTTGATCCTATATGGAAAATCATTGTCATAAGCGGAGATTGATCGAGCGTAGCATAGGAAACTCCTTCCTTAACAAGAGTATGTCATCCACGTACTCTACGAGGATCGTCACCATACTCCCTACTACCTTTTTGTTTATACAAGGTTCATCTACCATTTTGATGATGTCAACTTCTTTGACTAATCCATCAAAACAGATGTTCCAACTCCGCGATGCCTGCTTTATCCTATAAAGCATCTTGCACACGTTTCCGCTGCTCCCACTGTCTACGAGGCCCTCTGGCTGTGTTCTTATAGACGTTCTCTTCTAAATCAATATTTAGAAAAGTAGTCATGGCACCCAACCACCAGATTTCGTAGTCATGGTATGTAGCCGTGGCAAGTAGGATCTGGATGGATTTAAACATAGTCCCTGGAAAAGGTTTCATCATTATCCGTGCCTGGTTGATGACGAAAACCTTTAACAAGTCTAGCTTTGAAATTCTCAACTTTTCCATGTACACCAAGTAATCTTCTCAAGATATACTCGCTCCTGATGGGGATTTAACCCTTCAGATATAGCAACCAAAGTCCATACTTTGTTGGAGTATAAGGATTCCATCTCAGATCACTAAGCATCCAGCCATTTTTACAGAGTTCTACCCCCGATGGCCAGCTCGAAACTAGTTGGGTCTTCATCTTATGATGCAATCCTCGCTCCCACTGTCATCGAGAAATTGAAGTATCTCTCAGGTGGGTGAGGAACCCTACTAGATCGGCGGGAGGTGAGGCTGAGGTTCTGATCTGGTACATATCTGACTTTGATAGCTGGACTTTCTACCAAATTACTGCTGTAGTTTGTATAGCTGGACCTTTCCAGTTCTACTTAGACCTAGCCTCGAGCTTGCCAGATTTTGCTTTTAGACATAGGCCGGACAATCCCAAATCTTAACTAGCTTAAGACATGGGCCTCTTCCCTTTCCATATCACATATGAAGCGGTAGGCAACTGATTTGATTGGAACCCTATTCAATAGGTATGTAGCTTCTCAAGCGCATAACTCCCAAAAGGAAATAGGTAACTCAGTAGTACTCATCATAGAGCACACCTTATCATATAGGGTGTGATTGCTCCGCCCCGATATATCATCGTGCTATGGTTTATACGGAGGAGTAATGCTGAGAGAGAATCTCATTTTCTTTTAGAATAGTCCAGGAATGCCATGCACAAGTATTCTCCTCCCTGATCTTATCATAGGACATATACTTATACCCGTATTTTGGTTCTCTACTTCCAACTTATATTCTGTGAATACCTCAAAAGCTTCGGACTTATGTTTCAACAGGAACATACGACTGAATCTTGAGAGATTATCAGAGAATATATGAGTATAAAGAACCAGTCCTGGCATGTGCAGACAGGAGACCTTACATACATCATCATGTATCAGTCCCAAGAGTTTACTAACACTTCCTCTGTTTCCAATAAACAGAGCTATGCTCATCTTATCTTTGTGACACGACTGGCAAGTTTCACAAGATGTAATTCAAACTGATTTAAATATGCATCTAAAATGTAACTTCAGCCAGTCGGGTCGCATTGATATGACCTAGTCTACAATGCCTCAAGAATGATTCGTTCATTTCTGAACTTTTCCTCTTGTGTGTGTTCTGTATACTAGGAACTGTAGTTTGATTTAGAACGTCAATGCTTTTAGATAACGTGCCCTGAACCGATCAACTTTTGATATAGGAAATGTTCAAAACATTATCCATCAATACAAAATTATATCCTTTCTTTACTATAAAGAGACTGATATGATTTTTTATATCAGGTAAGGTATCTAATAGCATTTGTTCAGAATCAATGTATTCGTAATACAGGGGTGACAGTGACCAACAGACTTGGCTGCAACACTTGCCCCGTTTTCTGTCTCATGAAACTTATCACAGCGTTCTCAGTTTTTCTACCTTTTGTAGCCCTATGTAACATGTTACATATCTGGGATCCTGATCCGGTATCATATACCCAGGATGCAGAGGATACTGAGAAATAGTTCTTTGTAATGAACACACCAGAAGGAGATGCATCATATGCACTTTCTTCGTTTGGGCGGCATAGGAATTCTGGTATTCCCCAATTTCCTGCTCTGTCTTATAACAATTATAAGTTGGAGCAGGACCAACGTTCCCCAGCTCAGTATAACAAGCGGGTTCGGTCAATACATCCATTTTATTATCTTGATTAAGGCGTGATATGGTCGCTACCTGGAGAGAGGGAGAAGAAAACACTCTGCGTGCGCTTTTGCAAGATCAGATTGGTTATATATTTTATCTAATCAGGATGGCTCCCACTGTTTTTATCAAATCTTCCTTCAAACCTTAAAAGGAAAGACTAGCCGGGATTAATTACACTCTACAAGTTCGCCGATCTTTCAGCCAGGCCAGTGTCGGTACTTTGAGGGAGGTTCCCCGTGCTATCGCACGGACCTAATTACAGTAAACCTCGTTTTCCCAGAGGCGTAACCCCGTTGACACCTTTCTAGACACCTACTTGATCGGCTAATTGCAAAGTGCAAAACTCTCCCAGGAGTAACAATTACTCGCAGTGGGTATCGGGATCCAACTATCATATAGAAGGTATGCAATCTCATTGCAAGTTTCAACACTTGAAACTCTCGATAATGGTTTTTACCCCTAGCACTTATGACCTTAACTAAGGTCAACAAATCATAAGTACTAGTCAAGTTCTACCCGTCATTTCGTGATTAATTAGACCCACCCACACGACCCTTAACTAAGGTCAACAAAGTCACGCGACTGTCCTAACTAATCGCATCATATGCGGTGTAGGAAGACATCACTTAGCTACCGTACACTGTGCCTTGACTATGGTCAACAAACACAGCACGAATACTAAGTACTCTACTTCCTAAAATGACGGAGGGTTGCGAATGGTTTTTGTGAAAATCTTTAACGCTTTGAACTTGATCTCGTTGCGGAATCAAATGGTTTTTAAATAGAATGTTTTCGAGGCTTTTCTAGTTTTGCTAAAGGGGTCACTCCCGGTGAAAGGATCGTCGGCCCTTTCCTCATCGAATGAGGTGCGGGATAAATCATATATATCACTGTGCAAAGCGGAAACTATAGAAGCGATCAAATGAAAAACCGAGGGTTGTAGCATCTGCCAGTTATTGCTAAAGGAGTCACTCCCGGTGAAGGGATCTCGGTCCTTTCCTCATCGAATAAGGTGCAGGATGTTCTATAATGAACACCGCGATGCAAAGCAAGAACTGTAGCTACCTATTTTATTTTGAAATTCGATTCCACAACATCAATTAGGTTTATTTTCTTTCATTAATCTCATTAATGAATATCCCATCATTTAATTCCACCTAAACATCACAGATAAATATAACGTACGCTTATGCCATCCGCATTCGCTTCGATATCCCGTCTGCACCGTTAGGTTAGGTAACTAACGCCAGAGCGAGGCAGGGCTAGCGCGGGTGTAAAACATAAGCAACGTCTATATAATATATCATATATACTATATATAATATCTGTCACAGAACATCACATGATCACATCACAGATAAATCACAGCAGAAGAAACATATGAAATATTGTATATACTAGGACGTCCGTGTTTTCAATACGAGCCAGTATAAAACACGGATTCCACGGTCGTGATGAATAGCCTGTCCCACACCCCAAGACCCCTACGAGAGCGGCAAGCAACCCTACCAATTCTAGGGTTAGGAGACCCGGACTCGACTCCTCGAGATGGTCTCCCACTGGACCCTAGAACCCGGTTACTTGTGCTCCCCTCCTTGGGTCTATCCTAGTGCAGAAAAGTAAATAATATACATCAACGGTGACATCTTCCGCAACCTGGAAGTGCCCCAATAAAAGAATATTACATACAAGTTTTTACATGAATGAAAATGATAAACACTCATCTCACATAAAAAAAACCCGGCTATTCAAACACGACGATCCAATATAACATATCCAGCAACACATAACATCACATGTCATCAACGTAAGTAAATATGCGCATCACAATTGTCGTTGACTTATAGCAACGAAACCGGCGATATCACATATTACACTTACGGTCACAGAAAAGAAAGTGTAAAACTACAACAGTTGGAATCCGCAATCTCATTAGACATCGCATGACTAACCAAATGAATTCTTTAGACATCGCATGCCTAACAATTATAAACCCCGCATTTTAGTCTCAAAATCGAAAACACTTTTCAATATCAAGTCGGGCAATTCAACAGGATTCCCGACATTCTGATCGAATGCTCGTCGCAAACTTTTAGTAGGCGGCCGCACCCCCGACGCCGTCGACAAAGTGCACTAAGGCGGAACACCGCTGCCGCGAGCACCCGAACGGATGCTTTCGGCGATGGGGTTCTCCTACAGTCACTTGGTCGGGGCTATGGAGTGAGGCTGTCTATTAAGTTTACCCGGCGAGTATCCGCGTACGCTACGTGATTGCGACGGACTTTAGATCACATCAAAACTCCGTGGCAACCGATCAAGTGAGACTAAACTGCTATGTTTATAATATTCATTCCGTTATCTCATAACTACTTGTGAATTCCAATTATTGTATCATATTCCGGATAAATAGAAAACGCTAAACTTTTCGATCGAACAATCGAACACCCAAGTTTTCCCGATACAACTCAACACATGAAATAAGTCTAACAACATTCAGTTCGTGCCTCAGTACCAACGGTCCAGCCGTAGAAGGGTCAAGCCAACGCTTCACATGTGGCACGCCGTACTGCCCCAAACCAAAAGGTTCAAAGGGCAGTTCAAGACGGTCACATAATCGAGTTAAGCTTTGTTGTCTTCTAGAGGGGTCCATCGCGTTACTTGCACTACTTAGAACGTCGTTAAACTACGGAAAAATCCAACAATTGGAAATTTCCCGGCAGGGGAAAAAGTGGGTATTTATATCCGGTCGAACTTTTTAACATATTCCAAAATACCCGGAAAAACACACTGACAAAATTAGACAGTCCGATCGATACACTGTGTTCCCAATACAACCCAGAAAATAAAACTCTGGAATAAATATTAAAATATTCCCAGGAAAACCAGCACTGCTTACTAAGAATTATGGTGCAAACTTCGATGCACAACAAGACAAAACTGCCGCGGAACCGCCGCATAAGCATGCTCATGCCGCGGATCCACAGCGCCTTTAAGGAATTAGGCCATAGAATTTTGCAGTAACCCTTACAATCACCTGCTGATTTTTCTGCATATTTTTAATCTACAAAAATCCACATTTTACAGAATTGTCCAGAGAGCATTTTAAAGTCGGGGTTTTGGGTCGATCGGACTTCTAACTCCGTCTACGCATCGCCTAAGGCTCTAGCTAGGCTCTGATACCACTGTAGGGTTCCTAGGCACTCTAATGGAGTCTCACAAGTGATCAAACATGCACAAATCAAATTTTACGGGTGCCTACAAACCCTAATACGGATCGTCAACTAGATATATAGGCGATGCAAGCAAGTAAACGGAAATATAGCTAAAGGGAAGGGCTACAACCTTTGTAGATCCGGTCCTCCACCTCCTAGGCTCCGTGATGAAGTCCTCTCCGCTGTCCAAATCGAACCATGACTCTCACGGTGGTTTCATCGGAGAAAAAGGCGGGCTAGGTCGTCGACAACGTGCCGAAGATGATCTACGTCGAGGCATCACTAGATCAAGCTCCACCTTCACCAAGCCATGAAAACTTGTGAAGGAAACACCCTATACTACTTGGCAAGAGGTAGAGGATGAAGAAATAGGAAGTGGGTTCACTTTAAAATTGGATTTCTCACACTTTTTCATTACTTGCCATTGATGTAGCAAGCTTTCTTCATGGAAGAAGAAAATGAAGAAGAAGAAGATATGATAAGTGTTGAATTATTGGATAAATAAATCAATACTTATCATATATTAACCCTTGGTTAATTGTAGAGAATGGACCATGGTTAACTTGGATGGTTAGGGTTAAGCATGAGACAAGAATGGTGACTTAGTCAATGCTTCATGAAACTTCAACTAAAAACAAAAATAGCAACCATTCTTTTCTCATCTTTTCCAAAAATAAATAAATAAATAAATAATTAAGAAAAAAGAAAACCCTAATCATAAACTTAACCATGGTTTAATTCTTTACACTTAACCAAGTAAACATGTATCATCAGACATGATACAATCATGTGCACAAATGTATATCACATATACAAGTTGCACAATTCAAGTGAGAAAATCCATTTAAAGTGAACCAATACTAGTTGATGCAAAGTAATATATCAAATATATAATTCTACATTAAATCATTAAATCAATACTTGATTTAACGATCCGGTCATGTCGCATATAACCGGCTAGTATCCAATGTATCGGCTTATCGAATCAATCCTTGATTCGATAACCATGTTATATCTCATATAACCATTCGACACATACATCGCGAGAATGTAATACGGTATCACATACACGCATTATTCTCGGTCCCGCACATATCCCATATGTGCTCCTATTTCGTTTCGCTTGAGCCAGGAAACCTCTGTGTAGGACTCTAAAGACTGTCAATACGCCGGCAGCAGATGATGATCATATCAAACACCCACAAGCCGCAAGCGGTCTGCTAAACGTAACGGCCACCCGGGTATTGAGCGATCAGAAGATCGACGAGCAAGCCCGCTCACACTCCTGTGAATCTAACCAGTAACACTTACCGTACAGTCCGGTTTGTTCGTCTGATATGTCGCATATCTCGCCTAGGGGTGGTAAACGTCAGACCCCAATAGCTCGATAAGTCATGCCGACGTAGGGTCCATAACTATTGTGAAACTACTGATAACTCTTACCAGTATATCACTGCAACCCTGGCCAGGGATTTCCTGTTATGGCCAGTCGTGCATTGCGCAACATCAACCCCCAATACCGGGAGAGACGAATCCCCTCCTATCGCTCATTGCCTCCATGTGAATCGGGACTGTACCCAAAAACCACCTGTTTGCATGACTCAGTAGAGCCGTGGTAGGATGGAAATCAAAGCACAGTGGGAGACACACAAGACACTATGATGATCTCGGGTCAGCAGACTAAGCTATACCAGTGTCACCAGAGAACTGCCATCTGACGTGAGGTATAATACCATCTGGGAGTTCTCGGCGAGTCCGTTCAGTGTACCCAGTCTGCACTGAGCACCCGCATACCATCTCCGATGTCAAACACCAATGGATATGGGATCATCCATCGCCCATCATATGGGTCGAGAAGATATACGCTAGTCTACTCTGGAATATCGATGCCCCGTCTCGATATTCCCACGACTAGGAACAATGAAGGATGTACTCATTGACTACCCAGGCCCCACTAGTATGATCTGCATCATAGTCCTGGAAGTCGAGTACACATCCTAAGGGCTTTATCAACATGTAATCAGAGAGACAGAAGGTATACACGTTAAGATAAAGAGCAACCAGATAGCGTACTATCATGTCGAGCAAGAAAGTCCTACCTATATATGTCCCAGCATCCACTACAATATACATCCAATGTACAGTAATGGCCTCTAGGGCATACATATAACTAACAACCACCCCTAGGCAAGATATGCGACATATCAGACAAACAGACCGGACTGTACGGTAAGTGTTACTGGTTGGATTCACAGGAGTGTGAGCGGGCTTGCTCGTCGATCTTCTGATCGCTCAATACCCGGGTGGCCGTTACGTATAGCAGACCGCTTGCGGCTTGTGGGTGTTTGATATGATCATCACCTGCTGCCGGCGTATTGACGAGTCTTTAGAGTCCTACACAGAGGTTTCCTGGCTCAAGCGAAACGAAATAGGAGCGCATATGAGATATGTGAGGGACCGAGAATAATGCGTGTTTGTGATACCGTATTCTATTCTCGCGATGAATGTATCGATTGGTTGTATGCGATATAACCTAGTTATCGAATCGAGGATTGATTCGATAAGTCGATACATCGGATATTAGTCGGTCATATGCGATATGACCGGATCGTTAAATGAAGTGTTGATTTAATGATTTAATGTATAATTATATATTTGATATATTACTTTGCATTAACTAGTATTTGTTCACTTTAGATGGATTTTCTCACTTGAAGTGCACATTGTATATATGATATAGTTTTGTGCACTGGTTTGTATCATGTTTGATGATACATGCAAACTTGGGTATGTGTATGCTTTAAACCTTGTTTAGGTTAATGGTTAGGGTTTTGTGATCTTTACTTATTTATTTATTCTTTTATTCATTTATTTTGGCAAGAATAAAATGGTGGCTAACTTTGTTTCTTTCTTGAAACTTCATGAAGCTTTGAAGCTTTGACCATTTTGTTTCTTAGCCTTAATATAACCATTAAACCTAACCCTAGTTTATTCTCTACACTTAACCATAGTTGCTATATGATAAGAATCACTTTATTTTCTATTTTCAAGATATTCTTATCATATTCTTTTTCTTCATCTTCTTCTTCTTCAAGAAGAAAGAAGCTTGCTAGTTTCAATGGTGAAATGAGAAAAAGAGTGAGAAATCCAATTCTAAAGTGAACCCACCTCCTATTTCTTCATCCTCTACCACTTGCCATGTAGTATAGGGTGTTTTCTTCACAAGTTTCATGGCTTGGTGAAGTTGGAGCTTGATCTTGAGTTGCCTCGACGTAGATCATCTTCGGCATCGAAGTCGACGACCTAGCCCGATCTTTTCTCCGATGAAACCAACGTGAGAGTCTAGGATTCCGATGGGTACAGCGGAGGGACGTCATCATGGAGCCAAGGAAGTGGAGGACCGGATCTACAAAGGTTGTAGTCACTTTCCTTTAGCAATAAAGTCGTTTACTTGCTTGCATCGCCTTACCTCTAGTAACGATCTAGTTTAGGGTTTCTCGGCACATAGAAAAATTTTGAATTGGCCATGTTTGATCACTTATAGAACCTCATGGGTGTGCCTAGGAACCCTACAGTGGTATCAGAGCCTAGCTAGAGCCTTAGGCGATGCGTAGACAAAGCTAGAAACCCGATCTAACCCCGAAACCCTTGCTTTAACCCTTCTCTGTACATTTTTTGAAATCGGGGATTTTTATGAATTAAAAATATGCAGAAAAATAAGCAGGCTTTTGTAAGAATTACTGTGAAGCACGTGAGCATGAATCGACCAAATGGCCGCGGAACCGCGGCACGAGCATGGCAAGTGCGGCGGTTCCGCGGCTATAAAGGGGCATCTTGTAATTTTCTTTGCACAGTAATTCCTATATTTTAATGCTGTATTTTCTGGGAATTTTTAATTTGCACTCAAGAGTTGAGTTTTCTGGGTTGTTTTGGGGGATCGATGTTTCGATCGGATTGTCTAATTTTTTCTATGTGTTTTTCCGGGTAATTTTAGAATATGTTAAAAGATTCGACCGGATATAAATACCCAATTTTTCCCCTGCCGGGAAATTTCCAATTATTGGATTTTTCAGTAGTTTAATGACGTTCTAAGTAGTGCAAGTAACGCGATGGTCCCTCTAGAAGACAACAAACCTTAACTCGATTATGTGACCATCTTGAACTGCCTTCTGAACCTTAAGGTTTGGGGCAGTATGGCGTGCCACATGTGAGGCATTGGGTTGACCCTTCTACGGCTAGACCGTTGGTACTGAGGCACGAAATGAATGTTTTTGAACTTATTTCATTTGTTGAGCTGTTTCGGGAAAACTTGGGTGTTTGATTGTTCGATCGGAAAATTTAACATTTTCTAATTATCTGGATTGTGATACAATAATTGGAATTCATAAGTTGTTATGAAATAACCGATTGAATGATATAAATCTAGCACTTTAGTCTCACTTGATCGGTTGCCACGGAATTTTGATGCGATCAAAAGTCCGTCGCAATCACGTAGCGTATGCGGATACTCGCCGGGTAAACTTAATAGACAGCTACACCCTATAGCCCTGACCAAGTGACTGTAGGAGAACCCCGTCGCCAAAATCATCCGTTCGGGTGCTCGCGGTAGCGGTGTTCCACCTTGGTGCACTTCATCGATGGCGTCGGGGGTGCGGCCGCCTACTAAAGTTTGCGATGAGCATTCGATCAGGATGTCGGGAATCTTGTTGAATTGCCCGACGTAATATTGAAAAGAGTTTTCGATAATTAGACTAAAATACGGGGTTTATAATTGTTAGGCATGCGATGTCTAAGGAATTCATTTGATTAGGCATGCGATGTCTAAAGAGTTTGCGGATTCCAACTGTTGTAGTTTTACACTTTCTTTTCTGTGACCGTAAGTGTAATATGTGATATCGCCGGTTTCGTTGCTATATGTCAACGACAATTGGGATACGCATGTTTACTTACGTTGATGACATGTGATGTTATGTGTTGCTGGATATGTTATATTGGATCGTCGTGTTTGAATAGCCGGGGGGTTTTATGTGAGATGAGTGTTTTTCATTTTCATTCATGTAAAAACTTGTATGTAATATTCTTTTATTGGGGCACTTCCAGGTTGCGGATGATGTCACCATTTGTATATTATTTACTTTTCCGCATTAGGATAGACCCAAGGAGGGGAGCACAAGTAACCGGGTTCTGGGGTCCAGTGGGAGGCCATCTCAAGGAGTCGAGTCCGGGTCTCCTAACCCTAGAATTGGTAGGGTTGCTTGCCGCTCTCGTAGTCTAGGGGTGTGGGATTGGCTATTCATCACGACCGTAGAATAAGTATTTTATACTGGCTCGTATTAAAAATACGGACGTCTTAGTATATCCAATTATTCATATGATATTTTCTGCTGCGTTATCTGTGATGTGATCATGTGATTTGTTCAGATCGATATAGTATATAGTATATATGATATATTATATAGACGTTGCTTATGTTTTACACCCGCGCTAGCCCTGCCCCGCTCTGCCGTTAGTTACCTAACCTAACGGTGCAGACGGGACATCGAGGCGAATGCGGATGGCATAAGCGTACGTTATATTTATCTGTGATGTTTAGGTGGACTTAAATGATGGGACATTCATTAATGAGATTAATGAAAGAAAATAAACCTAAAAGATGTTGTGGAATCGAATTTCAAAAATAAAATAGGTAGCTACAGTTCTTGCTTTGCATCGAGGTGTTCCATGTAGAACATCCTGCACCATATTCGATAAGGAAAGGACCGAGATAACTTCACCGGGAGTGACTCCTTTAGCAATAACTGGCAGATGTTACAACTATCGGTTTGTCTTTAGATTGCTTCTATAGTTTTCACTTTGCACAGCGGTATATATGATATATCCTGCATCTCATTCGACGAGGAAAGGGCCGACGATCCTTTCACCGGGAGTGACCCCTTTAGCAAAACTAGAAAAGCCTAAAAAACACTCCATTTAAAAACCATTTGATTCCGTAACGAGATCAAGTTCAGAGCGTTAAAGGTTAACTTAAAAACCAGCCGCAACCCTCCGTCATTTTAGGAAGTAGAGTATTTAGTATTCGTGTTGTGTTTGTTGACCATAGTCAAGGCACAGTGTACGGTAGCTAAGTGATGTCTTCCTACACCGCATATGATGCGATTAGTTAGGACAGTCGCGTGACTTTGTTGACCTTAGTTAAGGGTCATATGGGTGGGTCTAATTAATCACGAAATGACGGGTAGAACTTGACTAGTACTTATGATTTGTTGACCATAGTTAAGGTCATAGGTGCTAGAGGTAAAAACCATTATCGAGAGTTTCAAGTGTTGAAATTTGCAATGAGATTGCATACCTTCTATATGATAGTTGGATCCCGATACCCACTGCGAGTAATTGTTACTCCTAGGAGAGTTTTGCACTTTGCAATTAGCCGATCAAGTAGGAGTCTAGAAAGGTGTCAATGGGGTTACGCCCCTGGGAAAACGAAGTTTATTGTAATTAGGTCCGTGCGAAAGCACGGGGAACCTCCCTCAAAGTACCGACACTGGCCTGGCTGAAAGATTGGCGAACTTGTAGAGTGTAATTAATCCCGTCTAGTCTTTCCTTTTATGGTTTGAAGGAAGATTTGATAAAAACAGTGGGAGCCATCCTGATTAGATAAAATATATAACCAATCTAATCTTGCAAGAGCGCACGCAGAGTGTTTTCTTCTCTCTCTCTCCAGGTAACGACCATATCACACCTTAATCAAGATAATAATATGGATGTATTGACCGAACCCGCTTGTTATAATGAGCTGGGGAACGTTGGTCCCGCTCCAACTTATAATTGTTATAAGGCAGAGCAGGAAATAGGGGAATATCAGAATTCTTATGCCGCCCAAATAAAGAAAGTGCATATGATGCATCTCCTTCGGGTGTGTTCATTGCAAAGAACTGTTTCTCAGTATCCTCTGCATCCTGGGTATTTGATACCGGATCAGGATCCCAGATATGTAATCAGTTACATAGGGCTACAGAATGGAAGAGAACTAAGAACAGGTGATAAGTTTCATGAGACAGAAAACGGGGCAAGTGTTGCAGCCAAGTCTGTTTGTCACTGTCACCCTGTATTACCAGTACATTGATTCTGAATGAATGTTATTAGATACCG
The DNA here is from genome assembly GCA_030015575.1 of Agapanthus africanus. Taxonomy (NCBI): domain Eukaryota; kingdom Viridiplantae; phylum Streptophyta; class Magnoliopsida; order Asparagales; family Amaryllidaceae; genus Agapanthus; species Agapanthus africanus. Next base: position 621,539,998 of record CM057341.1, read on the forward strand.
AACCTGATATACAAAATCATATCAGTCTCTTTACAAGTAAAGAAATAATAAGATTTTGTATTATTGGATGATGTTTTGAACGTTTCCTATATCAAAAGTTGATCGGTTCAGGCACGTTATCTAAAAGCATTGATGTTCTAAATCAAACTACAGTTCCTAGTATACAGAACACACACAAGAGGAAGAGTTCAGAAATGAACGGATCCTTCTTGAGGCATTGTAGACTAGGTCATATCAATGCGACCCGACTGGCTGAAGTTACATTTTAGATGCATATTTAAATCAGTTTGAATTTACATCTTGTGAAATTTGCCAGTCATGTCACAGAGATAAGATGACCATAGCTCTGTTTATTGCAAACAGAGAAAGAGTTAGTAAACTCTTGGGACTGATACATGATGATGTATGTAAGGTCCCCTGCTACACATGCCAGGACCGGTTCTTTGTACTTCACTACATTCTCTGATGATCTCTCAAGATTCAGCCATATGTTCCTGTTGAAACATAGGTCCGAAGCTTTTGAGATATTCACAGAATATAAGTTAGAAGTAGAGAACCAAAAACCGGGTATAAGTATTATGTCCTATGATAAGATCAGGGAGGAGAATACTTGTGCATGGAATTCTTCGACTATTCTAAAGGAGAATGAGATTCTCTCTCGGTGTTACTCCTCTGAATACACCACAACACAATGGTGTATCAGGGCGGAGCAATAGCACCCTATATGATATGGTGTGTTCTATGATGAGTATTACTGAGTTACCTGTTTCTTTTTAAGGGGGTTATGCACTTGAAAAGCTACATACCAATTGAATTGGGTTCGAATCAAATCATTGCTTACCACTCCATATAAGATATGGTGTGGGAAGAGCCTATCTCTTAAGTAAGTTAAGATTTGGGATTGTCCGGCCTATGTCTAAAAGCAAAATCCGGACAAGATCGAGGCAAGGTCAGTTCTGTAGAACTGGAAAGGTTCCAGCTATACAAAACTGCAGCTGATGATTTGACAGAACTAAAGGATTCAATTGTTCCCGACGAATCTCAGCCTCTCCACCGATCTGGTAGGGTTTCTCATCCGCCTGAGAGATACTTCGGTTTCTCGATGACAGTGGGAGCGAGGAATGCATCATGAGATGATGACCCAACTAGTTTCAAGCAGGCCATCAAGAGTAGGGACTCTGTAAGAATGGCTGGATGCTTAGCGATCTGAGATGGAATCCATGTACACCAACAAAGTATGGACTTTGGTTGCTATATCTGAAGGGTTAAATCACCATCAGGAGCAAGTATATCTTGAGAAGATTACATGGTGTAGATGGAAAAGTTAAGACTTTCAAAGTTAGACTTGTTAAAGGTTTTTCGTCATTGACCAGGCATGGATAATGATGAAACCTTTTTCCCAGGGACTATGCTTAAGTCCATCTAGATCCTACTTGCCATTGCTACATACCATGACTACGATATCTGGTGGTTGGGTGACATGACTGCTTTTCTAAAATGATTTAGAAAAGAACGTCTATAAGAACACAGCCAGAGGGCTTCGTAAACAGTGGGAGTAGCGGAAACGTGTGCAATTTGCTTTACAGGATAAAGCAGGCATCGCGGAGTTGGAACATCTGTTTTGATGTGGTAGTCAAAGAGTTTGACTTCATCAAAATGGTAGATGAACCTTGTATGTACAAAAAGGTAGTAGAGAGTAAGGTGGTCATCCTCGTATTTTACATGGACAACATACTCTTTATAGGAAAAGAGTTTCATATACTACGATCGGTCGATCTCCTTTTATCACATGGATTCTCCAATAGGATAAAGGTGATACCTCCTAAATCCTGGGTTTTGGATCTATGAGATAGATCTAAATGGATGTTAGGATTCTCACTAACTATAGTGAGATAGTATCAGTTGATCCTGGGGAGAATCACTGGAAACGTTCCAGGGTGATAAGGACGACTGAGTGTCAGTCGCAGGCATTGTCTTTACCCTCAGTAAAGGGACGGTATGTTGGAAGAGTTCCAAGCTAGATACCGTGGCAAACTAGACGATAAAGGATGGTAACATCGCTATTAAAGATACTACCAAAGAGGCAGTTTGGGTGTATATTGGTTCATAAGATGAACTAGGTTCCTACCATAGTGTGACAATGGAAATGTGGCTTTGGCCCGGGAACCCTGGTCCCATCAGTGACCCAGACATATTCTGAGGCAGCATCACTTGATCATGGAGATAGTTGATCTCCAGGGTGATCGAGGTTAGGAGAGTAGACTCAGAGGACAACACAGCGGATCCACTCACACAGGCTTTTTCCCAGAGAGAGACGTATATGGGATGGTTAAGTATGTGATACTGCAACTACTGCTACAGATGGCCCTAGTGCATGTGGGAGATTGTTAGTTATATGTATGCCCTAAAGGCTATTACTGTACATTGGATGTATATTGTAGTGGATGCTGGGACATATATAGGTAGGACTTTCTTGCTCGACATGATAGTACACTATCTGGTTGCTCTTTATCTTAACATGTATACTTGCTGTCTCTCTATTACATGTTGATAAAGCCCTTAGGATATGTTCTCGACTTTGAAGACTATGATGCAGATCATACTAGTGGGGCCTGGGTAGTCCATGAGTACATCCGTCAATGTTCCTAGTCGTAGGAATATCGAGACGGGGCATCGATATTCCAGAGTAGACTAGCGTATATCTTCTCGACCAATGTGATGGGCGATGGATGATCCCATATCCATTGGTATTTGACATCAGAGATGGTATGCGGGTGCTCAGTGGAGACTGGGTACACTGAACGGACTCGCCGAGAACTCCCAGATGGTATTATACCTCACGTCAGATGGCAGTTCTCTGGTGACACTGGTACAGCTTAGTCTGTTGACCCGAGATCGTCATAGAGTCTTGTGTGTCTCCCACTGTGCTTTGATTTTCACCCGACCACGGCTCTACTGAGTCGTGCAAACAGGTGGTTTTTGGGTGCAGTCCCGATTCACATGGAGGCAATGAGCGATATGAGGGGATTCGTCTCTCCCTGTATTGGGGGTTGATGTTGCGCTATGCTCAACTGGCCATAACTGAAAATCCCTGGCCAGGGTTGCAGTGATCTACTGGTAAGTGTTATCAGTAGTTTCACACATGTTATGGACCTCACGTCGGCATGACTTATCAAGCTATTAGGGTCTGACATTTACCACCCCTAGGCAAGATATGCGACATATCAGACGAACAGACCGGACTGTACGGTAAGTGTTACTGGTTGGATTCACAGGAGTGTGAGCGGGCTTGCTCGTCGATCTTCTGATCGCTCAATACCCGGGTGGCCGTTACGTTTAGCAGACCCCTTGCGGCTTGTGGGTGTTTGATATGATCATCACCTGCTGCCGGCGTATTGACGAGTCTTTAGAGTCCTACACAGAGGTTTCCTGGCTGAAGCGAAACGAAATAGGAGCGCATATGAGATATGTGCGGGACCGAGAATAATGCGTGTATATGATACCGTATTCTATTCTCGCGATGAATGTATAGATTGGTTGTATGCGATATAACCTAGTTATCGAATCGAGGATTGATTCGATAAGTCGATACATCGGATATTAGTCGGTCATATGCGATATGACCGGATCGTTAAATCAAGTGTTGATTTAATGATTTAATGTATAATTATATATTTGATATATTACTTTGCATTAACTTGTATTTTTTCACTTTAAATGGATTTTCTCACTTGAAGTGCACATTGTATATATGATATAGTTTTGTGCACTGGTTTGTATCATGTTTGATGATACATGCAAACTTGGGTATGTGTACTCTTTAAACCTTGTTTAGGTTAATAGTTAGGGTTTTGTGATCTTTACTTATTTATTTATTCTTTTATTCATTTATTTTGGCAAGAATAAAATGGTGGCTAACTTTGTTTCTTTCTTTAAACTTCATGAAGCTTTGATGCTTTGACCATTTTGTTACTTAGCCTTAACCTAACCATTAAACCTAACCCTAGTTTATTCTCTACACTTAAACATGGTTGCTATATGATAAGAATCACTTTATTTTCCATTTTCAAGATATTCTTATCATATTCTTTTTCTTCTTCTTCTTCTTATTTAAGAAGAAAGAAGCTTGCTAGCTTCAATGGTGAAATGAGAAAAAGAGTGAGAAATCCAATTCTAAAGTGAACCCACCTCCTATTTCTTCATCCTCTACCAATTGCCATGTAGTATAGGGTGTTTTCTTCACAAGTTTCATGGCTTGGTGAAGTTGGAGCTTGATCTTGAGTTTCCTCGACGTAGATCATCTTCGGCATCGAAGTCGACGACCTAGCCCGATCTTTTCTCCGATGAAACCAACGCGAGAGTCTAGGATTTTGATGGATACAGCGGAGGGACGTCATCATGGAGCCAAGGAAGTGGAGGACCGGATCTACAAAGGTTTTCGTCACTTTCCTTTAGCAATAAAGTCGTTTACTTGCTTGCATCGCCTTACCTCTAGTAACGATCTAGTTTAGGGTTTCTCGGCACATAGAAAAATTTTGAATTGGCCATGTTTGATCACTTGTAGAACCTCATGGGTGTGCCTAGGAATCCTACACATTGGACTTGGGTATATGAGACTCATACCAAGCTAAAGATAATTTGGGTGATTAATAATTAAGGAAAAAATCAAAATTTGGTGGAAATTAGCAAGACTTGAGATGATTGTGGAAGCATGGAGAAGTTTTGACTTAAGTCCACTAATTTTATTTTACTCTAGATATTTATTAACCCAACCATTATGTTTAGCCATTGTTTAGTCTCTACATGATTTATATGAGATATTTTCTCACCAATAGTTCATGACTTGAGATCACTAGAGAGCTTCTTCTTCATCTCCTTTTTGCTCTCTAGCTTTGAGCGAGGTGAAAAAAAAGAGAGAGAGAGAAATTATTCTAAAGTGAGCAAAATTCCTACTTCATCAATCTTTACCAAACTAGCCATTTATAGGTCGTTTCTTTCACTAATTCTCAATTAGTGAAGAGGTGGTTTGAGTTAGAGATTCTTCGACATAGATCATCTTCGGCCTCGAAGATCCTTGAGAAAGCTTGTTCCATTAGCCTAGTGGACCCTGACGAGAGTCTGGGAGACCACTTCTTGGATCTAAAGGACTACTACATGGAGCTTTAGAAGTGAAGGACGGGTCTACGATGGTTGTATTCATTGTTCACTTAGTGTAAAGTTGTTTACTTGCTTAATTGTACTCTAATTATCTAGTTAGATACTTGGTTCGGGCTCGCTAGGCACCCTAAAATTTTAAAATAGTATACTTGATGCTTGCAGTGTTAGTTATATGTATGCCCTAGAGGCCATTACTATACATAGGATGTATATTGTAGTGGATGCATGGACATATATAGGGAGGACTTTCTTGCTCGACAAGATAGTATGCTATTTGGTTGCTCTTTACCTTAACGTGTACACTGATTGTCTCTCTGTTACATGTTGGTAAAGCTCTTAGGATGTGTACTTGACTACCTGGACTGTGATGCGGATCATACTAGTGGGGACATGGTAGTCCATAAGTACATCCTTCAAGGTCCCTAGTGGTGGGTATATCGAGACGGGGCATCGATATACCAGAGTAGACTAGCGTATACCTTCTCGACCCATACAGATGGGCAATGGATGATCCCATATCCATTGGTGTTTGACATCAAAGATGATATACGGGTGCTCAGTGGAGACTAGGTACACTGGACGGACTCGCCGAGAACTCCCAGATGGTATTATACCTCACGTCAGATGGCAGTTCTCTGGTGACACTGGTACAGGTTAGTCTGTAGACCCGAGATCGTCATAGAGTCTTGTATGATTCCCACTGTGCTTTGATTTCCACCTTACCACTTCTAAGAAAGCGTGCAAAACGGTGGTTTTTGGGTACAGTCCCGAATCACATGGAGGCAATGAGCGATAGGAGGGTATTCGTCTCTCCCTGTATAGGGAGTTGATGTTGCGCTGTGTTCGATTGGCTATAACCGGAAATCCCTGGCCAGGGTTGCTAAGATTTACTGGTAAGTGTTACCAGTAGTTTCTCAAACTGTTATAGACCTCATATCGACACGACTTATCGAGCTACTGGGGTTTGACGTTTACCACCCCTAGGCGAGATATGCGACATATCAGACGATCAGACCGGACTGTACTGTAAGTGTTACTGGTTGGATTCACAGGAGTGTGAGCGGGCTTGCTTGTCGATCTTCTGATCGCTCAATACCCGGGTGGCCGTTACGTTTAGCAGACCGCTTGCGGCTTGTGGGTGTTTGATATGATCATCACCTGCTGCCGGCGTATTGACGAGTCTTTAGAGTTCTACATAGAGGTTTCCTGGCTCAAGCGAAACGAAAGAGGAGCGCATATGAGATATGTGCGGGACCGAGAATAATACAAGTATGTGATACTTTATTCTATTCTCGCGATTTGTATCATTGGACGGTTATATGAGATATAGCCGGGTTACCGAATCATGCGTTGATTCGAAACATTGATACACTTGACATTAGTCGATTATATGCAGTATGACCGGATCATTAAATCAAGTGTTGATTTAATGATTTAATGTATAATTATATATTTTATATATTACTTTACATTAACTAGTATTGGTTCACTTAAGATTATTTTCTCACTTGATGTGCACATTGTATATGTGATATATTTTAGTGCACTAGATTGTATCATGTTTGATGATACGTGCAAACTTGGGTGTATGTTTGATTTAAACCATGATTAGGTTAATGGTTAGGGTTTTAAATGTTTTATTTATTTTCTTTACGCATTTATCTTTCTGGGCAAGAAAGAAAATGGTGGCTTATTTTGGTATTTACTTGAAGCTTCATGAAGCTTTGAAAAGTCATGACCATTTTGTTTCTTTCCTTAACCTAACCAATATACCTAACCCTAGTTTATTCTCTACATGAGTAAACTTCACCCATGGTTGCAACATGATAAGGATTCACTTGAATTTTTATTTAAAATGATTATTCATTTTTCTTCTTCTTCATCTTCTTCTTCAAGTGAAGAAAAGAAAAACTTTCTACAAAATTTTCAAGTGATGAATCCAAGTGAGAAATCCAAATCCAAAGTGAACCCACTTCCTATTTCTTCATCCGCTACCACTTGCCATGTAGTATAGGGTGTTTTCTTCACAAGTTTCATGACTTGGTGAAGTTGGAGCTTGATCTTGAGTTGCCTTGACGTAGATCATCTTCGGCATCGAAATCGACGACCTAGCCCGATCATTTCTTCGACGAAACCATCGCTAGAGTCCAGAATCCGATGATCGCAGTGAAGGGACATCATCATGGAGCTAAGGAAGTGGAGGACCGGATCTACAAAGGTTGTAGTCTCTTTCACTCTGTAGTAAAGTTGTTTACTAGCTTGCATGTTTCACCTATTCTCTAGTTAACGATCTATATTAGGGTTTCTCGGCACCGGAAAAATTTGAAATTGGTATGGTTGATGCCTTGTGAGACCTCTTGAGCATACCTAGTAATCCTTCAGTAGTATCAGAGCCTAGCTAGAACCTTAGGCGATGCGTAGATGGAGTTTGAAACCCGATCGAACCCGAAACGCTAATCCATGACCCCTCTCTGTACATTTTTGAAAATTGTGGATTTTTCTGAATTAAAAATACCTGAAAAATACAGCAGGAAAATATAAGATTTGTGGTGAAAAACGACCCCCTGAATCATACATTCCACCATGGAACCGCGGCAATAGCCTACTTAGGCCGCGGTTCCGCGGCCGTACAGAGGAGTTAGGTTATCATTTTGGCACCATAATTCCTATTTCTGTGATTTATATTTTATGGGTATTTTTATTTTGACTCAAGAGTTGAGTGTTCTGGGGTTGTATTGGGGACTCGATGATTCGATCGGATTATTTAACTTTGTTTACTGTGTTTTTCCGGGTATTTTTAGAATATGTTAAAAAGTTCGACCGGATATAAATACCCACTTTTTCCCCTGCCAGGAAATTTCCAATTGTTGGATTTTCCGTAGTTTAATGACGTTCTAAGTAGTGCAAGTAACGCGATGGTCCCTCTAGAAGACAACAAACCTTAACTCGATTATGTGACCGTCGTGAACTGCCCTTTGAACCTTAGGGTTTGGGGCAGTACGTCATGTCACATGTGAGGCGTTGGCTTGACCTTTCTACGGCTGGACCGTTGGTACTGAGGCATGAAATGGATGTCTTTGAACTTATTTCATGTGTTGAGCTGTTTCGGGAAAACTTGGGTGTTTGATTGTTCGATCGGAAAATTTAACTTTTTCTATTTATCCGGAATGTGATACAATATTTGGAATCCACAAGTAGTTATGAGATAACTGAATGAATTTTATAAACATAGCAGTTTAGTCTCACTTGATCGGTTGCCACGGAATTTTGATGTGATCAATAGTCCGTCGCAATCACGTAGCGTACGCGGATACTCGCCGGATAAACTTAATAGACAGCTACACCCCTTAGCCCCGACCAAGTGACTGTAGGAGAACCTCGTCGCCGAAAGCATCCGTTCGGGTGCTCGCGGTAGCGGTGTTCCACCTTGGTGCACTTCGTCGACGGTATCGGGGGTGCGGCCGTCTACTAAAGATTGCGACGAGCATTCGATCAGTATGTCGGGAATCCTGTTGAATTGCCCGACTTGATATTGAAAAGTGTTTTCAATAATGAGACTAAAATACGGGGTTTATAAGTGTTAGGAATGCGATGTCTAAGGAATTCATTTGGTTAGGCATGCGATGTCTAAAGAGTTTACGGATTCCAACTGTTGTAGTTTTACACTTTCTTTTCTGCGACCGTAAGTGTAATATGTGATATCGCCGGTTTCGTTGCTATATGTTAACGACAATTGGGATATGCATGTTTACTTACGTTGATGACATGTGATGTTATGTGTTGCTGGATATGTTATATTGGATCGTCGTGTTCGAATAGCCGGGGGTTTTATGTGAGATGAGTGTTTTTCATTTTCATTCATGTAAAAATTTGTATGTAATATTCTTTTATTGGGGCACTTCCAGGTTGCGGATGATGTCACCATTTGTATATTATTTACTTTTCCGCACTAAGATAGAACCAAGGAGGAGGGCACAAGTAACCGGGTTCTGGAGACCAGTGGGAGACCAACTCGAGGAGTCGAGTCCGGGTCTCCTAACTTTAGAATTGGTAGGGTTGTTTGCCACTCTCGTAGGGGTCTAGGGGTGTGGGTTTGGCTATTCATCACGACCGTGGAATCCGTGTTTTATACTGGCTCGTATTAAAAACACGGACGTCCTAGTATATCCAATATTTCATATGATATTTTCTGCTGCGTTATCTGTGATGTGATCATGTGATATGTTCAGATGGATACTGTATATAGTATATACGATATATTATATAGATGTTACTTATGTTTTACACCCGCGCTAGCCCTGCCCCGCTCTGTCGTTAGTTACCTAACCTAACGGTGCATGAGGGGACATCGAGGCGAATGCGGATGGCATAAGTGTACGTCGTATTTATCTGTGATGTTTAGGTACTTAAATGATGGGACTTCATTAATATGATTAATGATACAAAAGAAACTTAAGATGTTGTGGAATCGAATTTTCAAAAACAGGTAGCTACAGTTTTTGCTTTCCATCGCGGTGTTCCTTGTAGAACATCCATCACCTTATTCGATAAGGAAAGGACCGAGATCCCTTAACCGGGAGTGACTCCTTTAGCAATAACTGGCAGATGCTACAACCCTCGGTTTGTCTTTTGATTGCTTCTCTAGTTCTTGCTTTGCACAGCGGTATATATGATATATTCTGCACCTTATTCGATGAGGAAAGGGCCGACGATCCCTTCACCGGGAGTGACCCCTTTAGCAAAACTAGAAAAGCCTCAAAAACACTCCATTTCAAAATTCATTCGATCCTACAACGATATCAAGTTCATTACGCAATAGGTTTTCTTAAAAAACCTGTCGTAGCCCTCCGTCATTTCAGATAAGTACTACTTAGTATTCGTGCTGCGGTAGTTTGGCATTCGTCAAGGCGTAGTGTATGGTAGCTAACTAGTATTTATCTGCTTGTGCATATGATGCAGATTGGATTAGGGTATTCGTACGACGTTGTTTGGCATTCATCAAGGGTCGTGCGGGTGGGTTTAATTCAATCCAGAAATGTACGGGTTGAACTTGACTAGTGGACTATGGGTTGTTTGGCATTCGTCAAGGACATAGAACACTAGGGGTAAAATATTATCGGGAATTTCAAGTGTTGAAATTTGCAATCAGATTGCATGCCTTCTATGAGATAGTTGGATCCCGATACCCGCTGCGAGTAAGAGTTACTCCAGGGAGAGTTTTACACATTACAATTAGCCGATCAAGTAGGTGTCTAGAAAGGTGTCAACGGGGTTACGCCTCTGGGAAAACAAGGTTTACATTAATTAGGTCCGTGCGAAAGCACGGGGAACCTCCCTCAAAGTACAGACACTGGCCTGGCTGAAAGATTGGCGAATTTGTAGCGTGTAATTAATCCCGGCTAGTCTTTCCTTTTAAGGTTTGAAGGAAGATTTGATAAAAACAGTGGGAGCCATCCTGATTAGATAAAATAATAACCAATCTGATCTTGTAAGAGTATACGCTGAGTGTTTTCTTCTCTCTCTCTCTAGGTAGCGACCATATCACGCCTTAATCAAGATAATAAAACGGATATATTGACCGAACCCGCTTGTTATACTGAGCTGGGGAATGTTGGTCCCGCTCCAACTTATAATTGTTATAAGACCGAGCAGGAAATAGGGGAATACCAGAATTTCTTTACCGCCCAAACGAAGAAAGTGCATATGATGTATCTCCTTCGGATGTGTTCATTATACAGAACTGTTTCTCAGTGTCCTCTGCATCCTGGGTATCTGATACCGGATCAGGATCCCGGATATGTAATCTGTTACATAGGGCTATAGAAAGGCAGAGAACTGAGAACGGGTGATAAGTTTCATGAGACAGAAAACGGGGCGAGTGTTGCAGCCAAGTCTGTTGGTCACTGTCACCCTGTATTCCAAATACGTTGATTCTGAACGAATGTTATTAGATACTGAATCTGATATACAAAATCATATCAGTCTCTTTATTAGTAAAGAAATGATAAAATTTTATATTGTTGGATAATGTTTTGAACATTTCCTATATCAAAAGTTGATCGATTCAGCCACGTTATCTAAAAGCATTGATGTTCTAAATCAAACTACAGTTCATAGTATACAGAACACACACAAGAGGAAAAGTTCAGAAATGAACGAATCCTTCTTGAGGTATTGTAAACTAGGTCATATCAATGTGACCCGACTAGCTTAAGTTACATATTAGATGCATGTTTAAATCAGTTTGAATTTACATCTTGTGAAACTTGCCAGTCATGTCACAAAGATAAGATGACCACAGCTCTGTTTATTGGAAGCAGAGAAAGAGTAAGTGTACTCTTGGGATGATACATGTAGATGTATTAAGGTCCCCTGTCTATACATACCAAGACTGGTCCTTTGTACTTTATTACATTCTCTGATAATCTCTCAAAATTCAGACATATGTTCCTGTTGAAACACAAGTCTGAGCCTTTTGAGATATTCACAGAATATAAGCTAGAAGTAGAGAACCAATACGGGTATAAGTATTATGTCCTTTGATGTGATCAGGGAGGAGAATACTTGTGTATAGAATTCTGGGACTATTCGAAAGGAGAATGAGATTCTCTCTCAGCATTACTCCTCCGTATACACCATAGCACGATGGTATATCGGGGCAGAGCAATCACACCCTATATGATAAGGTGTGCTCTATGATGAGTACTACTGAGTTACCTATTTTCTTTTGGGAGTAATGCGCTTGAGAAGCTGCATACCTATTGAATAGGGTTCCAATCAAATCAATTTCTTACCACTTCATATGTGATATGGAAAGGGAATAGTCCATATCTTAAGTTTGTTAAGATTTAGGGTTGTCCGGCCAATGTCTAAAAGCAAAATCCGGAGAAGCTCGAGTCAAGGTCAGTTATGTAGAACTGGAAATGTTTCAGCTATACAAACTACAGCAGATGATTTGGTAGAACCAAAGGATTCAGTAGATACCAACGAAACTCAGCCTCTCCGCCGATCTAGTAGGGTTTCTCACCCACCTGAGAGATACTTCTGTTTCTCTATGACAGTGGAAGCGAGGATTGCATTATGAGATGATGACCCAACTAGTTTCGAGCTGGCCATCAGGAGTGGGACTCTATAAGAATGGCTGGATGCTTAGCGATCTGAGATGGAATCCTTATACACCAACAAAGTATGGACTTTGGTTGCTATATCTAAAGGGTTAAATCCCCATCAGGAGCAAGTATATCTTGAGATGATTACTAGGTGTAGATGGAAAAGTTGAGACTTTCAAAGCTAGACTTGTTAAAGGTTTTCGTCATCGACCAGGCGTGGATAATGATGAAACCTTTTCTAAGGAGCTATGCTTAAGGCCATCCAGATCCTACTTGCCACGGCTACATACCATGACTACGATATCTAGCAGTTGGGTGCCATGATTGCTTTTCTAGATGGTGTTTTAGAAGAGTGCATCTATAAGTACACAGCAGAGGGCCTCGTAGACAGTGGGAGCAGCGGAAACGTGGGCAAGATTTTTTTTGTGATAAAGCAGGCATCGCGGAGTTGGAACGTCTGTTTTGATGTGTTAGTCAAAGAGTTTGACATCATCAAAATGGTAGATGAACCTTGTATATACAAAAAGGTAGTAAGGAGTATGGTAGTGATCCTCGTAGAGTACGTGGATGACATACTCTTGATAGGGAAGGAGTTTCCTATGCTACGCTCGGTCAATCTCCGCTTATCACAAGGATTCTCCATATAGGATCAAAGTGATACCTCCAAAATCCTGAGTTTTCATCTATGAGATAGATGTAATTGGATGCTAGGATTCTCACTAGCAGTAGTGAGACGGTATCAATCGATCCTAGGAAGAATCACTGGAAAGGTTCCTGGGTGATAAGGACGACTGAATGTCAGTCACACGCATTGTCTTTACCCTTAGTTGAGGGACGATATGTTGGAAGAGTTCCAAGCAAGATACCGTAGCATACTAGACGGTAAAGGCAAGATACATCGCTATCAAAGATACTACCAAAGAGGCAGTTTGGGTGTATATTAGTTCATGTGATGAACTAGGTTCCTACCATTGTATGACAATGGTGTTGAGGTTTTGGCACAGGAACCCTGGTCCCATCAGTGATCCAGACATATTCTGAGGCAGCATCACCTGGTCATGGAGATAGTTGATCTCCTAGGAGATCAAGGTTAGGAGAGTAGACTCAGAGGACAACACAGCGGATCCACTCACAAAGGCCTTTTCCCAGAGAGAGACTTTTATGGGATGGTTGAGTATGAGATACTACAGCCACTGCTATCAGATGGCCCTAGTGCAAGTGGGAGATTGTTAGTTATATGTATGCCCTAGAGGCCATTACTATACATAGGATGTATATTGTAGTGGATGCTTGGACATATATAGGGATGACTTTCTTGCTCGACATGATAGTATGCTATCTGGATGCTCTTTACCTTAACGTGTATAATGATTGTCTCTCTGTTACATGTTGGTAAAGCCCTTAGGATGTGTACTTGACTACCTGGACTGTGATGCGGATCATACTAGTGGGGACATGGTAGTCCATAAGTACATCCTTCAAGGTCCCTAGTCGTGGGTATATCGAGACGGGGCATCGATATACCAGAGTAGACTAGCGTATACCTTCTCGACCCATACAGATGGGCGATGGATGATCCCATATCCATTGGTGTTTGACATCAGAGATGATATACGGGTGCTCAGTGGATATTGGGTACACTGGACGGACTTGCCGAGAACTCCCAGAAGGTATTATACCTCACGTCAGATGGCAGTTCTCTGGTGACACTGGTACAGGTTAATCTGTAGACCCGAGATCGTCATAGAGTCTTGTGTGATTCCCATTGTGCTTTGATTTCCACCTTACCACGTCCAAGAGGGCGTGCAAAACGGTGGTTTTTGGGTACAGTCCCGAATCACATGGAGGCAATGAGCGATAGGATGGGATTCGTCTCTCCCGGTATAGGGAGTTGATGTTGCGCTGTGTTCGATTGGCTATAACCGGAAATCCCTGGCCAGGGTTGCTTAGATTTACTGGTAACTGTTACCAGTAGTTTCTCGAACTGTTATAGACCTCATATCGACACGACTTATCGAGCTACTGGGGTCTGACGTTTACAACCCCTAGGCAAGATATGCGATATATCAGACGATCAGACCGGAATGTACGGTAAGTGTTACTGGTTGGATTCACAGGAGTGTGAGCGAGCTTGCTTGTCGATCTTCTGATCGCTCAATACCCGGATGGCCATTATGTTTAGCAGACCACTTGCGGCTTGTGGGTGTTTGATATGATCATCACCTGCTGCCGGCGTATTGACGAGTCTTTAGAGTCCTACACAGAGGTTTCCTGGCTCAAGCGAAATGAAATAGGAGCGCATATGAGATATGTGCAGGACTGAGAATAATACCAGTATGTGATACTGTATTCTATTCTCGCGATTTGCATCATTGGACGGTTATATGAGATATAGCCGGGTTACCGAATCAAGCGTTGATTCGATACATTGATACACTTGACATTAGTCGGTTATATGTAGTATGACCGGATCATTAAATCAAGTGTTGATTTAATGATTTAATGTATAATTATATATTTTATATATTACTTTACATTAACTAGTATTGGTTCACTTAAGATTATTTTCTCACTTGATGTGCGCATTGTATATGTGATATATTTTTGTGCACTAGATTGTATCATATATATAAACATACACACATATATATATATATACATATACATACATATATATATATATATACATACATATATATATATATATATATATATATATGATACAGATGATTTGGTACCATATTATGACACGGGCACGAGTACATTAGCATTATTATACTTTTGTTTACATTATCACCCTCGTTACCACTCGGCCTTATATGTTTATTATACTTATGTATATATGATCATCCGAGTTACCACACAGTATTATTATTTTATTATATTACTGTATGACCTAGAAGATCATCATACATTCGATTTCTACCTGATGATGTCTTCTACTCATGAGTTGGCAACTCACCCTCGTTATGCGACAGTTTTCATGCAGGATTGACCGCACGAATTCAGTAGCGGCTTGCTGGCACACAGCTTCTTTCTAGGTGATTTGCATTGGTAGGTGGGGTACACTTTGGATCGTGACCACCATTTGTTTATATTTATTTTGTTGTATCTAGTTAAAAGCTCCATCGACAAGACTATTTATATTTGGTAGACCTAGAGACCTATTTGTACATTCTTTGTATTTCGAGTCGAGACTTGTATATTCTTTCGGATATAGAGTCACGGATATGTATTTATTCTTTATTTTTTTAGGTTGATGATACTTTGGTTATCTTTATCTTCTTTTCTATGATTGATATTCGCCTTGGGGCGTCATATATCTTGATTTGTGTTGTTGTGATTCTGCCTATTGGCGAAGAGCTAGCTCCCGCATAGGGATGTCTATATTATTGTTATGTATTGGTTTTGGCACAAATTTACAAAGGAGGTGGTGCGTAAATTTCAAATGACGAAAATAATTTCAAAAATAGTATACAACTCACTTGTATTTTCATATAACATTACTTATACTTTTCAAGAAAGAATTTGAATTCATGATACCTTTATTTCAAAACCGCACCTCCATTATTTTACTAAAAAGGTTTAGATTTCTGGGCTTTCGGCATACCTAGATTACGGTTGGGTCTTATAGACTTCACGTGATTCAAGTGCCGGTCACGTGTTAATTCTGGGCCATGATAGCTACGGTACCGAGGCGATGGTTCCCACAGAAATTGGATTGCCCAGTTATCGGGTCGAGCACTTTGACGACGAGGCTAACACCTTGGCGCTACAAATAAACTTGGACATTTTGTTAGAAAAACGAGACCGAGCGCAAATCAAGATGGCCTCCTATCGGAAGCAAACTGCCTACTACTACAACGCCCGAGTTTGGCATCGAGCCATCAAGACAGGTGACCTGGTCTTGCGACGAAACGAGTTCGTAAACCAAGCAAAGCTACATAAGTTCTCCCCGAAATAGGACGGGTCCTTCCTCGTGACAGAAGCACTGCCCGGTGGAGCCTACCACCTCCAGGACTCCAAAGGGCGCAATTTCTCTCGGCCATATAACGCCGAAAAGCTTAAGTTGTACAGATAAACATGTACCCATTTTTTTTCGAATAATGTAATTTCTTTCCACATCCACTAAATTTTCCAAACTGAGTCCTCACGCAAGATAGACTTCGACACCGACTCGTAACCCAACACTTCCTTCTTTTCCTCAGCCCCGAGTTAGGGGTAGGGAGGGGAAATGGTTGGCCAGTACGCAAAAAAAAGCGGGAGTAGGGAGAAAGATAATACACCGTAACTTTGACCAAAAGAAAATTTATTTATACTTTATTCGGAGGTATTCTTGGCTTCGTAGCCTTACAACCATTACAGTAAAGGAGGAAAAGGATTAAGAAAACATTGACAATGGTACTTGGAAGAGAGCTCATCCAGTTGAGCCCAGGCAACCTCCACCCGCTCCCTCTGACGGTGCCCGTGGACCCTAGAAGCTACAGATTCGTCGGGGTCCCCAACCGAAGAACACGACGCCACAACCAACCTCTGCTGGAAACATTCGAGAAGAATATCCACAGAGCAATCCCGCCGGCTCATCGAGATCGGGCTAAGATCATGGGCCGTATGCATCTTATCAAATGACTTATCCATCGCTTGCGGGGACAGAGTATTACAAAGACCAGGGGATGACCTCCAGGAGAGGAGAACATCGAGGAAGTAGATGCCCGCAGTGGCCCTCCAAACGGCCTATTACATCCTTATACGCCGCCTCATAATGATAAAGATCATAGAAATACACGTCGTCCCGAGACACTATCTCCCTGATGGTGTATACGCGGCCCGTCATCTTCAAGAAACGTAGCATCTAGGAGAAATTCAACGTGGGAATTCGAAGGTGAGACCATACCTTCGATATTTATAGCCTCAACAAAAATCTTCCAACGGACACGTGGCACCCGATCGTTGGTCGCCCCCCCAAACGGGTCAAAGAAGGTTGAATGGCATTTCCCAAGAAAACCATAGAATCTAGAAACCCCTACAAAGATGCGGCCGAGTAGTCTCCTACTCTGTTCTTCCGCTGAAGGATGTTTTCTGGATGAGCATTCTGCGGATCCTAAGCCCTCGTCCAAAGGCGGCCAAGCAGTTTCCTGCTCGGCTCATCCGCTAAAGGCAGCTTCCTGCCCAGCCTCTCTGTGGATCTAAAGCACTCGCCAAGAGGCCGCCGAGTAGTTTTCTGCTCGGCTCATCCGCTGAAGGCAGCTTCTTGCCTTGCCACTCTGCAGATCAAAAGCCCTCAACAAGAGGCGGCCGTGCAGTTTCCTGCTCGGCTCATCTGCTGAAGGAAGATTCCTTTATAACCACTCTGCAAATCCAAAGCTCTCGTTCAGAGGCCGTCGAGTAGTTTACTGCTCGGCTCATCCGCTGAAGGCAGCTTTATGCATGACCATGCTGCAGGTAAAAAGCCGACGTCAATAGGCGGCGGAATAGTTTCTAGCTCGGCTCATCTGCTGAAGGTTGCTTCCTTCCTGACCACTCTGAATATCCCAAGCCCTCATCCAGAGGCTGCCGAGCAGTTTCCTGCTCGGCTCATCCGCTGAAAGCAGTTTCCTGCCCGACCTCTCTACGGATCCAAAGCCCTCGCCAAGAGGCCGCTGAGTAGTTTCCTGCTCGGCTCATCCGCTGAAGGCAGCTTCCTGCCTGGTCACTCTGTCGATCCTAATTCCTCGTCTAGAGGCGACTAAGAAGTTTCCAGCTCGGCCCATTCAAGGTCTAATTCAGACGCAGCGATCTATCGTCACCTCAGTAGTGGTGCTATATATTAAATCATTCTCACTTTAAAACCATGGGTTAATAAATATCTAGATATTTATCATTAAGCAATGAGAGCCATAGAAGATTAACTCATGGTTAATGCAAGGTTAAGTGTAGGATGAGAATAAATATCAACCATGAATTAATTCTATTTCTTTAACTCAAAAATATAAATATGTAGATAATTATTTCCATGCGAGTCTTGCATTGCCACTACTTGTGTATCAACAACCAAGATACATACAAGTGTATGCATGTGTGTGTGCATGCACATCAATATGTGCATCAACATGAACATATGCATACATGCATGCATACAACAAAAGAAAAGGGTTTAAAAGAAGTGAGATAAAAGTCAATATTAAATCAACACTTGATTTAATAAACTAGTCATATCACATACGACCCGACCAATATTAAACTGCCCGATTAATATGCGGTATCACATACACGCATTTAATCGGGTCTCCGCGCATATCTCATATGCACACCACATCGTTTCGCCTGGGCTAGGAAACTACTCTGTGGGACTCTAAGAATCGTCAATACGCCGGCAGTGGGTGATGATCATATCAAGCACCCCTAAGCCGCAAGAGGTCAGGTAAACATAATGGCTACCCGGGTGTTGAGCGATCAGAAGAAAACAAGCGAACCTGTCAAAACTCCCGTCGAGCCAACTGGCAACATTACCGTACAGTCCGGTCTCTTCGTCAGATATGCTGCATATCTAGTCTAGGGATAGCATCGTCGACCCTAATAACTCAATAAGTCATGCCGATGTATGGCCTATAATCAGTTCGAGAAACTACTGATAACACTTATCAGTAAATCTCATCAGCCCTCGCCAGGGACTTGCTGATATAGCCAATCGAGCACAGCGTAACATCAATCCCTAATACCGGGAGAGACGAAACCGCTCCATTCTCTTATTGCCTCCATGTGTCTCGGGACTGTACCCAAAAGCCACCTGTTTGCATGACTCGGTAGAGCCATGGTAGGGTGGTAATCAAAGTACAATGGGAGAATACACAAGACTCTATGACGATCTCGGGTCTACAGACTAACCTGTACCAGTGTCACCTGAGAACTGCTATCCAACAATAGATATAATACCATATAGGAGTTCTCGGCGAGTCCGTCCAGTGTACCCAGTCTCCACTGAGCACCCGTATACGATCTCGATGTCAAACATCAATGGATGTCGGAACATCCATCGCCCATCAACTGGGTCTAGTATCATATACGCTAGTCTACTCTGGAATATCGATGCCCCGTCTCGATACACCCACGACTATGGACTTTTAAGGATATGCTTATAAACTACACATGTCCCACTCGTATGATCTGCATCATAATCACAGTAGTCAAGCAAACATCCTCAGGGCTTTATCAACATGTACAAATGAATAAAAGCATGATCAAGTGAACATGTCAGATAAAGAGTAACCGGTTGCATACTATCATATTGAGCAAGAATGTCCTCTGAATATATAGACATGTATAAATATATCCACTATCATATAATGGCCTTTAGGGAATACATATATCCAACAATCTCCCACTTGCACTAAGGCCAGTTATTGGCGTATCTCATACCCAACATCTCAAAAAGTCGCTCATACTGTGGCTGAGGGAAGGCTTTGGTGAGTGGATCCGCGGTGTTATTCTTTGTATCTACTCTCCTAATCTCGATCTCGCGGCGATCTACTATCTCCCGGATCAGATGATATCGCCTCAGGATGTGTCTGGACCGCTGATGGGGCCTGGGCTCCTTGGCTAACGCTATAGCCCCATTATTATCACAATATAATGGTTTTGGATCAATAATAGTTGGAACTACTCCTAGCTCCGTGACAAACTTCCTCATCCAGACGGCTTCCTTTGCGGCATCATTTGCAGCAATGTACTGAGCTTCCATCATTGAGTCTACAACGGTATCCTGTTTGGAGCTCTTCTAATTCAGCGCCCCTCCATTGAGGGTAAATACAAACCCAGAGGTAGATTTGCTGTCATCCTTATCACTTTGGAAGCTCGAATCGGTAAAGGCCTCCATTTGGAGATCTCCATTACCATACACCAAGAACAATTCTTTAGTCCTTCGCAAGTACTTAAGAATATTCTTCACGGCTGTCCAGTGATTCTCCCTTGGGTTGGATTGATACCTGCTTACTACACCAAGTGCATAAGCTACATCAGGGCGTGTACACAACATCGCATATATTATAGATCCTACGGCTGAAGCATAGGTTATAATGTTCATGTGAGCTCTCTCTTCATCAGTCTTTGGGAAATAGTCCTCTGTGAGTCCATGGCATGTGGGTAAGGCACCCCGCTTGGAGTCTTCCATACTAAATCTCTTTAGGATGGTGTTGATGTACCTGGTTTAGGACAATCCCATTAACCTTTTAGATCTATCCCTATAGATCCGAATGCCTAAGATGTATGTGGCATCACCCAGGTCCTTCATGGAGAACCTTTGTGATAAGAATAATTTGACCAATTATAGCATACGAATGTCATTTCTTATTAGAAGAATGCCATCCATGTACAATACGAGGAATATGAAAGCTCTCCCTACAGACTTCTTATAAACACAAGGTTCATCTGGATTTTTGATGAAATCAAACTCTTTGACAATATCATCAAAACAGATTTTCCAACTCCGTGATGCCTACTTTAATCCATAAATGGATTTAAGCAATCTACATGCTTTCCCGCTGCTCCCACTATCAATGAAGCCTTCTAGCTGATCCATATAAACGCATTCATCTATATCTCCATTTAGAAATGTTGTTTTAATGTCCATCTGCCAGATTTCATAGTCGTAGTGAGCAGCAATAACAAGTAGGATCCGAATGGATTTAAGCATGGCTACAGGAGAAAAGGTTTCGTCATAGTCCAGACCTGGTCTTTGACGAAATCCTTTCGCCACAAGTCTTGCCTTATAGGTCTCTACCTGCCTATCTACACCAATCTTTCTTTTAAAGATCCATTTGCACCCCTACAGGTTTTACCCCAGGGGGTACAATGTCCAAAGTCCATACTTTGTTGGTGTACATAGACTCCATTTCAGATCTCATAGCATCCAGCCACTTCACAGAGTCTCCACTCGTGATAGCTTACTGAAAACTGGTAGGATCATCCTCCTCCATGATGCCATCTTCTCTATCACCATCAATGAGGAAACCGTAGTACCTCTCCGGTGGGCGAGAAGTCCTACCAGATCTACGGAGTGGCTGAGGTTCATCAGTTTTTGTTGCAACAGCCGGTTCAACCAGGTCGTCATTTATAACTTGTGCTTCTAGAACCACTTTTAGATCTACCACATTGCCATCAGTATTTGTAAAAAACTCATTTTCTAAAAATGTGGCACTCCGATAAACAAACACCATTTGTTCCTCCTTATGGTAGAATAGATATCCATATGAATTCTTTGGATATCCCACAAATTTACACATGACTGACCGTGTCTCGAGTTTGTCCGGATTTTGCTTTTTGACATAGGCCGCACAACCCCAAATCTTAAATCGCTTAAGAGATGGTCTCTTCCCAAACCATATCTCATATGGTATGGTAGACACGGTTTTGGTTGGAACCCTATTCAAGAGAAATGCTGCAGTATCCAATGCAAGCCCCCAAAATGAGACAAGTAACTCAGCATCACTCATCATGGAACGAACCATATCTAATTGGGTCCAATTCCGACATTCTGACACACCATTGTGCTATGGTGTGTAAGGAGGAGTGAGCTGATAGAGAATCCCATTCTCTTTTAGAAAGTCTGCAAATTCTGTATTGAGATACTCCCCATCTTGATCTGATCGAAGCATTTTATACTCAATCTGGTTTGTTTTTCTACTTCAAGTTTATACTTAGTGAATTTTTCGAATGCTTCAGACTTATGCTTCAATAAAAACATATAACCGAATCTTGAGAAATCATCAGTAAAAGTTATGAAGTAAGAAAAACCGCCTCTAGCCTGTATAAACATTGGCCCGCATACAACACTATGTATGAGGCCTAAGAGCTCATTAGCTCTTTCTCTGTGTCCTGTAAACGGAGTTTTGGTCATTTTACCCTTGATACAAGACTAGCAGGTCGCATAAGATTTATATTCAAAAGGATTCAAATATCCATCTTTTTGTAGCTTGTTTAATCTTGTTTCATTAATATGACCAAGTCTACAGTGCCAAAGAAAAGCTTCATTTATATCTGAAAATTTTCTTTTAGCAGTGTGTTGTATGCTGAAAACTGTGTGTTGATTTAGGACGTATATCTCGTTATTTTGTGTACCATACCCAACCAACATTTGATTCGGGTTAATGTTCATAACATTATTCCGCAATACAAAATTATATCCTTCATTGTTTAACAACGAAACGGGTATTATATTACAAAGCATACTAGGTACATAATAACATGTGTTCAAAACCAATATAAACCCTGACGGCAATCCCAGGTGATACACTCCCACTGAGACCGCATGTACGTTGGAACCATTTCCAACCTGGAAAGTATGGTCACCTGTCTTCAAAACTCTGCTATTTCTCAGCCCCTGCATGGAATTGCCTATGTGAGAACCTGAACCGGTATCTAATAGCCAGGAAGCAGAGTTTTTAGAAAAACAGTTTTCTGTCACAGACACACCTGAAGCGGAAGCATCACCATGCTTCTTCTTCTTGAGATCCAGGTAATCAACATAGTTGTGTTTCCAGTGTCCCATTTTGTGGCAGTGAAAACATTCCACTTTCCCCGATTCCCCAGCATTGGACTTGCCTTTCCCCTTAGCTTTTTTAACTCTACTTCTAGATTTGGTGAGTTTCTTCTTCATCTTTCCCTTGGCCTTAGCCTTCGGGCGAGATGAGGAAGATTGCCCAGCAATCAAAGCAGGAGTCTTCACTGACTTGAGTGTGCTCTCTGCACTCATCAACATATTGAGGTGTTCAGGCAGTGACTTCTCCATGTTATGCATATTGAAGTTAACTACAAATTGAGCAAAGGCAGGGGGGAGAGACTGAAGAATAATATCAATATATTGTTCATTCTCCATTGTCCATCCGAGGTCCACAAGTTCTTCTATAAGAGCTATCATCTTCATAACATGGTCACCTACTGGTGTGCCAGGAGCCATCCGCATCGGAAACAGCTTTCTAGATTCTTCGTATCGGAGGACACGAGATTGCTTCCCATACAACTCTTTTGTATGGAGAAAGATGGATTGGACATCCATCTGCTCGTGCTGCTTTTGATGTGTGTTATCCATCGATGCAAGCGCGAGGCATTTGGCTGTGGCACAATCAGCGTCCCATGTCTTGTGGATTTCCCTATCCGCAATTGAAGATTTAGGACCTGGGACGGGCGGGACTGCGGCCGTGAGGACATATGATACCTTATCATAAGTCAAGGCAATGTAGATGTTCCTAAACCAGTCTTTATAATTGGTCCTATTCAGTTTATTTTTATCTGGTAGAAGCTTGAGTCCTGTCAATGGTATCTGCCATTAAGAGAGAGAAAAAAATACACTTAGCGAAAGCTCTTGCAAAAATCAGCTTGGTTATTATCTTATCTAATCGATATCTCTCACTGCTTTAATCAAGTTTTTCCTTCAAACATTAAAAAGAAAACTAGCCAGGATTAATTGCATTTTACAACTTCGCTAACCATTCAAGCAGGCCAGTATCAGTACTTGAGGGAGGTTCACCATGCTTTCGCACGGACCTAATTAATATAAACCTCGTCTTCCCAGAGGCGTAGCCTCTGTTAACACCTTTCTAGACACCTAATGGGTTAGCTAATTGTAAAGTACAAACTCTCCAGGGAGCAATTATTGCTCACAGTGGGATCGGGATCCAACCATCATATGGAAGGTATGCAATCTCATTGCAAATTCCAACTCTTGAAACACCCGATATGGTTTTTACCCCTAGCACTCATGATCTTGACTATAATCAACATATCATAAGCACTAGTCAAGTTTTACCCGTCATTTCTCGATTAATCAAACACACCCACATGACCCTTGACTATAATCAACATAATCATGTGAATGTCCTAAATAATCGAATCATATACTGTGTAGGAAGACATCACTTAGCTACCGTGCACTACGCCTTGACTATAATCAACATACGTAGCACGAATACTAAGTACTCTACTTTCTAAAATGACGGAGGGCTGCGGATGGTTTTTAAGAAAACCTTTAACGCTTTGATCTTGATATCTATAACATTTCAGAAAATATGAAATATTATTTTTGGAATTTAATATTAAAATAATATATTTCCCGAAAACTGCCCGATTTGCGAAATTGTGGTCTTCGAAAAAGGGTATAAATATATACCTATAATTGTGAAATAAATGGAAATTAAAATAAGTTATTCATTTAAAATTATAATTAAAGGATTTAGCATTTTTAAAAATTATTATGTGCAGTTTGGATAAAAACCCGATTAGTGTACTGTTAATCGTGATTAGGCCAAATCCGTATTTTTACAGGTTTTCATAGTTAGTGCACCATGACATGTTCATTTGTGTTGTTTTATGTTATGGTTGGGTTTTTGGGTGAGAAAAGAAAAGAAAAGAAAAAGAGAAAAAGGGGTTAAAAGAGAATGATTGGAGAGAGAGAGAGAGTGAGACATGAGAGTGAGAGGGTGAGAATAAGAGAGAGAGAGGACTGTCCATTATTTCCCATTCTCATATTTTCCCTCATCTTCTTCCTCCTCACTTCCCTACACTATCAACCTCAAGATCCACCTAAAAAACTACATCAAAACCCTAAACCCCTTTCATTAAAGTTGATCTCCTCCTTCTCCTCTACACATTGGACCAAGAAAAGTGGGATTTTGACGACATTGGCAAGCTAGGGTTTTTCTTGGGATGCCCAAATGAGGTATAATTCATTTCCTTTAGTGTAGTTTCTAGATTCTTGCATTCTAGTTAGTTAGAAATGGGGTTAAGATGTGGATTTGGGAACTTAGAAATTCCTAGAGAAGGGTTTGAGTGTTGTGTGGTTTAGGTGATGCCTAGTGGTTGTTACAAGACCCTAGAGACCCACTTCTTGACTTGGTCCAGTGACCAAACCCCAAAATACGAACTTTAGATTCATCGATAGTGGAAATTTGACGATTTGTGAGGGTATTTGGAGATCTGGAGTGACCCGAGACAACCATTGAATAAGTTCCCATAACCATGAGACGTGCAGGCAACCATAGACCACCCCCTGAAACCTGAGCCCCTACCCCTACTTTCTGGCCACAAATTTATTCATATGGGCCGTAATTTGCGGCCATGTCAGGAGGAAATGCGTTGAATTTTGGTTCGTGAGTCCCTTAGGTGATATCTAGAGCAACCCTATAAGCAATATTGGCTAGTTTGACATGAGTCAAAATCTGGGAGCACTTTGGTGTGTTTTTGGCTATGTTTTCCGTATTCTGAAATTTGGATTTTAGTATTTGATATTGTATTTGGTTGTTGGATGTTTGTAAATCGACAACTAGGGATAATTGGTTGGTTTTGCATGCGTGGGCTATAGGTTATAACCTATAGGCGATCCGTGTGTCGTTTCGATTTTCAGAACATGATTTTAATACGCTTTTGTGATTGTTTATTATTGTAGGTACCCTCGTGTGGATTCCGAGGCAACGGAGTATGGCGTCATCGACTTCGACAAGCAAGGAGCAAGGTGAGTGGATCTATATCTGCGGGGGAAGTCAGGTGGATGGCGTATTGCACCCCCGCAAACTTTAATGGAAACCGATTTATACATATAGAATATGGTTAAGGGAACCTTATATAGAAAACTATAAATAGAGTTAAAAGATAGTTAGAGAACCATATTAGATGCTGAAGGATAGTTAGAAGTGTAGGGTTGCTAGGCACGTGCACAAGGGTCTACGAGGCATCAACCATGCCCGATTAAAATTTTAGCCGTGCCGAACAACCTGAAGCCGGATCTTTAAACTAGGGTTTAGGCGAAAACTAGCATGTTAAACTCTTTAACACTAAGTGAGAGGGATTACAACCTTTGTAGATCTGGTCCTTCACTTCTTAAGCTCCGTGTTGAGGTCCCTTCGCTGCGATCATCGTGTTCTAGACTCTCGAGAGGCTTCATGAAGAGAATGATGCAGTCTTGCTTCCGATCTTCGATACAATGATGTTCTACCTTGAAGTTTCGTTAACATAAGCTAACACTCATAATATGAAGTGAACACCCTCATCTAAATGGCAAGGATAAATGAGGATGATGAAGTAGGATTTTTGCTCTCATTTATAATCTTTTTCTCACTTACTTTCATCACAAAAGAAAGCCTTTTCAAGAAGAAAACCAAGGAAGAAGAAGAAGAATGAATATGATCACTTAATCCTCTTGTGATGAACAATGAATTATTGTAGTGGTTACAAATCTAACCAAGGGTTAAGCATGAAAGAGTTAACCCTTGTAGAGAGTTAACTAGAGTTAATGGTTTGGACTGGGTTAACATAATATCTCACAAAAATATCAAGCAAGCATAAAGTCAAAACTTCATGAAGCTTCATGGAAGCTTCATGCAAAAGCTAACCCTAATCCAAACCCTAACCAAGTTTAAACCCTAAACCATTGTTAAATTTGTAACCCTAACATGTTACAATATTATATATCACATATACAATATATTTTGTAACAATAGAAAATAATACAATTAACATATATCGTGTTGGAGATAGTGCCCTCAGAGTCAATTATTGGATCACAGGCACGTGATTGCAATGATTGAGGGAGGACCTATCCCGGTACGACAGTCTTACTCGAGATGATAGTATGCTATCAGGTTTACCTTTATCATCGTGTACTGCTTTAGGTGACCTGACAGGTCGCTATTGCACGTTGATAGAGCCCCTGGGATTCTTGCTTGACTGCCGGCAGTATGAGGGCGATCATATAAGTGAGAGCTGGAGTCTATTAGCACATCCTTAAAAGGTCCCTAGTCGTGGGAGTTTCGAGACAGGGCATCGATTCTCCAGAGTAGACTAGTGTATACAGTCGAGACCCCGACGAGGGGCGGTGGCCGGTCTCATAAGCCACTGGTGTCAGTTGGTTCACCTAAGATGTATACAGGTGCTCATTAGGTTATGAGTACACCGGACAGGACTCGCCGGGAACATGCTAGTTGGTCTTATACCTGACGTCAGATAGCAGTTCCCAGGTGACATGTGTACAGGTTAGTTCATCGACCTGGGGATCGTCATTTGTCTCGTGTGAGTTCCCACTGTGCTTTGATTACTACCCTACCACGGCTCAAAGGAGTCGTGCAAACAGGTTTTAGTTGGGTACAGTCCCGAGCCACATGGAGGCAGTGAGCGGATCTTCAGGGGTTCGTCTCTCCCGGTATTGGGGGTGAGGTCGCGCTGTGTCTAGGAGAGCCATTACACGAAGTCCTTGGCCAAGGCAGGAGATTTACTGGTAGGTATTCCAGTAGTATCTCAGGGTGTTCTGGGCTACACTCCGACACGACTTGTACCGCTTTTGGGGGTCTGACTTTTACCCACCCCCTAGGCCCGACATGCGATGCTCATAGACGAACGGACCGGACTGTACGGATATTGTCACTGACAGGCTCAGTAGGGTGTCAGGATGAGTTCGCTCATCGACGTCCCTTTTAGTCAATAGCTGGTGGCCCGTTACGTATTGGCTTATACCTCTGACGTGCTAGTGGTTAAATCCACAACCATAGTATTGACGAGTCTTTAGAGTCTACCACACTTTCAGTTACTCAGCTTTCGGGCGAAACGCTGTAGAGGCCATATGGAGATATGGCAGGGTCCGATCAGATACGTGCGGTATTCCACGGATCAGGATCGGACGGTTTGTACTAGTGGCCGTATGGTTATATGGCAAGGTTCGATCAGATACGTGCGGTATTGCACGGATCAGGATCGGACGGACATTACTAGCCGGCTTTGGTTTAAGCCGGATCCTAGTTTAGTACAGTGTAGATTTTGTCTCTTTGCATTTGTATCCGGACGGAATACAGATGCGGGTGTGTATGCACAGTATCGGGGTTTTCCTGTAATTTATTACGGGACCAGTTTTTTGGAGTTGCCAGTTTGCATTCCGTTCCGGCCGGTTTTCCTTTGTTCTTTCCCGGCCGGACTTTTCCGATGGAGGGGGTTATTTGCAAGTTTGCAAATAACACTTTGTGGAGGGTTTTATTGCAAAAGTATTGATTATGATAGCATCATTATCTTTTGCACCATCACTTGCTTTAATGAGGGTATGGGTTTGATTAATGTGTGAAGCATGGTTGATGTTTCTTTGTCTCTTGATGTGGTCACCTTTTCTTCACTCCTACACTCACCTCCCTTAATGCTTCATATTCTTTCCTCCTCCATTTCTAAGTTCATAAGTTTTTTCCATGGTTGAAAAAGGAGAAGGAGAGAGCTTCATCTTTGAGAGTGTTTTTCATTCTTGATCTCTTTTCATGCTAAGAAAAATTCAAGCACCATTTTTCTTATCTTGTTTCCTCCATCATCTACAAAGGCAACTAACCCCAAAGTGAGACATGCACTTCCTACAGCAAATCTTGGACGCGTCGATTCGCCAGCTTCGCGCCCGAGTTGCCTCGGTATTGAGGTGGGAGCCCGTAAAAGCTACAGGCGATGTGGTGCCCTTTCCGACGAGGAGGAGACGGACGGAGATCCCGCGAGGATATCGGAGTGGAGATGAAGACCGGAGGACTCGGATCAGTCGGTACATCTCTTCCCTTTCTTGTTGTAGCTTAGACTTGTTAATGGTTACGATCCGGAGTTTAGTGCGCGGTGGTGCCGGTTTGCAAAGTCCGCAAAATTAAAGTTTATCACCGTTTCCGCATTCCGGCGTCGGATTGACGGCCGGGGCGCCGCCGTGCACTTACAGCGGTATCAGAGCCTCGCCATTAACTTCGTCTAGCTTCGTTTGATGTGTTTTTCAGTTCCGATCGACCAAAATTCCAAAAACCGTATTTTTCCTTCACATCAGTTTCTGTTGAAATTTTTTGAAGTCTAAAAATTTTTCGGGTGATCTCAGAATGATGTGCAGGGAGTTCTAAGAACTCTGAGAAAAAACGAGACAATGAACCCTCAGGTAGAGCGCGGAACCGCGGCAAGAACCCCCTTGTTGCCGCGGTTCCGCCGCAAGTTGGTGGGGTCAATGCTTCGTATTTTTCCAGTGGGCTTCTGGGCTTATTTTAGGGGTTTTGGAATATTAAAATTGGGCCAATTATTTCTGTGAGTGCTACAGTTTTCTTTGGGGCCCATTTGTTAATTGTTTGATCAATCGGAAAATTTTAAACACATTTTTCACAGTATTTACATTATATCTGCGACCGTGAATGTCACTCGATCGGTAAATCCAGTCTAACTGCTATAGCCCGGTTAGACGGATTTGCGAACGTGACTTTCACGTTGATGTTCTATGTATTTGCTGTGATGTTGCGGATCGATCGTGGGGGATAGCCTGGATGCAATGCTAGTACAGTGTTGTTGTATTATGTACATTTGATATTGCGGGGCGAGCGTCCGACATGTGGACTGCCGTCACTGCCTGTTTGTATTATTCTTTTAGGGCACGACCTGGTTGCGGTCGATGTACCCGTTGTATGTATATTTTACTTTCTGTACTAGGGATACCCCGCGGAGGGGTGCACGGATAGCCGGGTTCTAGAGGGCAACGGGCCCGCATCTCAGGGCATTGAGACGGAGGGGCTTCAGTCTGGAATTGGCGGGCTATTCGCCGCACTCGTAGGGGGTACAGGTTGACCCAGGAGGGGTGCCCAAGTTATCGGATTCCGTGAAGTGCTGGGTGGTCCATTCACGGTGCTGAAGGGGGCTGCCTCGTTTCAGGTTTTGGAGGGTGATTTGCCGCGCCCGTAGGGGTCTAGGATTTCATTGCACAGGCTATCCACACGACCAGGGGAACGTCGGGTTTCAGCAGTGGCTCTGTGAAACCCGGGGATCCCAGATATCTGTATTGTTCTGTGATGCTGTACATTTCTGTGATGTTGCATTTTATTCACGCCTTGAGCGAATATAATATATTGGTATATATATTAGTAGATGTTGTATATGTTTTTCATCCGCGCTAGTCCAATCCCCGCTCTGCCGTTAGTAAGCTAACCTAACGGGTGATGACGGGACCCAGTGACGAATGCGGATGGCATATACGTACGTCAGTATATTTTCGTTCTTTGTGGTGTGATCAATTGATGGGACTGCATTGATTCGGATCAATGCAAGTTAAACAAACCTATTCTGATGTTGTTGGAACACTTTTCAAAAAGCTGTTATTGCAAGGACGTTCACTTTTGTTTTGCATCGTGGTATTCATTTGGAATATCCTGCTCCTCAGTCGACGAGGCAAGGGCCGAGATCCCTTCACCGGGAGTGACCCCTTGGACAGAAGTTTGCGTCAGGGCATTAACTTCACTATAGCCGATTACTTTTGCTTTGCACCGTGGTATTCAGTTGGAATATCCTGCACCTCATTCTACGGGGAAAGAGCCGAGATCCCTTCACCGGGAGTGACCTCTTTAGTAAAGGTTTTCGTCACTATATTTTCTAAAAAGCTATCTGTTCCTTCAACGATATCAAGTTCATTACGTTAACGGTTTTCGCCAGAAACCATTCGTAGCCCTCCGTCGTTTCATATGGATAGTCAATAGTATTCAAGCTGTGTTTGTTGGCCATAGTCAAGGCACAGTGTTTGGTAGCTGTTGGTTATTCATATGTAGCATAGATAGATGCGTTGGTTTGGGACAGTCGTATAGCCTTGTTGGCCCTAGTCAAGGGCTTGTACGGGTGGGTTCAAATCAACCTGGACAATGACGGGTAGAACTTGACATGTGACTTATGATTTGTTGGCCATAGTCAAGGTCATAAGAGCATGGGGTAGAAATCACATCGGGAGTTTCAGAAGAACTGAAACTTGCCAGATATGCGCATACCTTCTGGAGTGTGATACCGTGAGCGGATTCCGTCACGTTATCATGCGATGATAGTTGGATCCCGATTCCCACTGATGAGTTAGTTTACTCCTCGGGTGACCCCGACTAATTCTTCTTTCAGGTTTGGAGGAGAATTTGAGGTACAGTGGGAGGTTTCCAGATTAGATAAAGTAATAACCATTCTGATCTTGGTTAGAGTGCACGCTGAGTGTTTCTTTTCTCTCTCTCTGGCAGCGACCATTGACCCGACCCTATGACTATGACTCAGTGACCAAGTTGACCGAAATTTCTTAACACTGGCTTTTTGGATTGTCAGAGTTGCAGACCTCATTGCCACTCCTACTTTTACCCTTTTCTCCAGGACACCCCGTATTACTACGAACGTCCACTTCCATTGGACAAAACCATCGTATGGTTAGATACGAACTCGAAGGGATTCGAGGATGGTTTCCGGTTCTGGAGAAAATGGATAGGATTATTTAGTTGTCTTTTCCCTTTTACCTTTTCTCAAGTTGTGAGTACTCCTTGGTTTAGGAGATAGTACACCTATTACGCAAATTGGATAGTCTTCTTCCAAACCTTAGGCTGGTGCCGACCGGTAGGGAATGAAGAAACCCAATTAGCCTAAACGGTGTGCAGAAGGTATTAAGATTAAGACAAAGCAAGGGATTAGTAAGAGGGCAAAGTAAAATGCGACTGATATTCACGACCAAACCGAGTATTTCTTCGCCAATCCTAAATCACCTTTGTATTTCTCCAGGACACTCCGTATCACTACGAAGATCCACAGTTTATTGGATACTCCATCGTATGGTTATATACGAACTCGAAAGGAACTTGTTCCAGTTCGGGAATGGATTCTGGTCCAGGAGAAATAGGAATAAGGTTTATTCGGTTGTCTTTTATCATCACCTTCTCTCATTGCGAGTGCTCCTAGGATTAGGACAGTACACCCATTATGCTTATTGGATAGTCTTCTTCCAAACCATAGGCTGGTGCCGAACGGTAGGGAAGGAAGAAAACCAATTGGCCTAAAGGGGTGTGCAGAAGGTAATGACTAAAGACATATAAAGGGATTTGGAGAGGTGGCATAGAATTATACGGTTATAGTTGTGAATCTGGATAATGGTAGAGGCATTACTAGGAATACCAGGATACCCCAACGAAACATTTCAATGTTTCAGTTTCACTGTGTACTGTTAATGGAAAACTGATTTCCCGATTAGGCACTTACTCCAGGGTATGTATTTACCAGGTATGATTCTCACATCTGTATGGTTTTACATATGATGAGTAGGAGTAAGTTATTGGGAATTGGGTGATCATCCTTATTATATCGGGATTCGTTGTAATCGGTGATATTTGAGGAGATCACCTGGGCTGTTTGCCGGTCGGCAAATATTTGGTTTTGAATATCCGCTGTTGTGCACCAATTTCAAATTGATATACCTGTACGTCTATTTTCATAGAGTGAGATATACCTTTTGATATTATGTCGATGACATTTACCTATATCAGTGGATGGTTAGGTATGGAGCATTAAACAGCGGTGTAATTCTTCTTAACCATAAGTACAGTTTTCAACCTACGACGCACAGTGAAAGAGTTGTTAGACTCAGCGGACTTATACAGAGTAATGTATGTTGTCCAGTGTCCATTAGGACAGAGGGGTTGGTACTCATACTATATTCTGTTTACTTTTAACTTCTCTAGTTCTTAGACATGTGTTTCGTAGAAACACAGGGTCTAAGTTTTGAGGAGTTATAGGTATTTGAATAGAGTAGAGAACCAGGTGTAGCAAGTATCGGGATTCTTCAAGGTGATCGAAGATGTAGATACTTGTGTATGGTATTCAGTTGATAGTAATGATAAAGAGAAATTGCTTCTCTTTCAGGTTACTCATAATTGGAAGCATTCCTAAGTTGAGTAACGTTGATCGGCCTCTCTCCATTTAGTTGACATGCACTGGAGACAGCTGCATGATTTGAATCTGGTTCAATTAAATCAGTGCCTCTGGTTCTATATTGGATATAGTACAGTTCATATCTTAACATTGTTAAGGTACGGGGAGTTGTCCGGCTTATGATTAAAACCAGACTCTGGATAACTCAAGGCACGTTTCTGTAATGGCTGTTTGTGGGTTGACCCAGGCTATGACGAGGGTTGACTTTCTACCATCTGGCAGATCAATAGAAATATTGTTCTAAACTCGCCACAATTTTATTAAAAATGGATTTCTTCAAAAACAGTAGTAGGAGTATGGTAGAACTGGAAGTGATTCCAGAACCGCAAACGATTACTGATGATTTGATAAGGAACCTAAAGATTCAATCTGATTTGACATTCCATTGGCCACTCCGCAGATAAGGTGGGTAACTTCAGGCACCCGAGAGGTACTCCGGTAGCCTCAAGGACGGTGACAGGGAAGTTCTTGTTTACCCACACTTGCCATTGTTGTTGTTCCAGGCTGCGAGACCCGGCAGGAGGATGAATATAGCGTCGTTCTAAACTAGCTTTAGAAGTGCACGTCTATATGACTCTGCCAGAGGGTTGTCGTAGTCAGTGGGAGCAGCGGAAGCATTGGTGGACATCAGGCTTATGTCTATTTATAGACTAAAGCAGATATAGCGGAGATAGATCATCTATTTCTGATGTGACAGTCATGGGTTTGACGTTATCAGAATAAGGGATGGATCTGTTGAAAAGGTAGTAGGGTGTGATGTCATGGTATTTGGATGACATACACAAAGTAGGAAAGGAAACTCCTATACTACGATCGGTTATACTTTGGTCGTCACACAGTGTTTTCTCCACATGGGACATGGACATTATATCAGACATACTGGCTACTAGATCTATGGTTTTAGATCTA
The DNA here is from genome assembly GCA_030015575.1 of Agapanthus africanus. Classification (NCBI taxonomy): domain Eukaryota; kingdom Viridiplantae; phylum Streptophyta; class Magnoliopsida; order Asparagales; family Amaryllidaceae; genus Agapanthus; species Agapanthus africanus. The sequence continues at coordinate 621,573,891 of CM057341.1, forward strand.
GATTTGGGTTGTTTCCCAGTCAGGGTAATTTGACAGCATTCTAAGAGTATTTAGAATGGACGACTCTTGGCATGGTAGTGTACCTGCAGGTAATGGAGTCATCCTCTCTAAAGGTGTCTTATAGACTAAAGTAGAGAGGGATGTGCATGATTGGCAGATCACTTGCTTAGGCAATTGAGTCAATCATGAGATGTCAAGTACCACACCAGATGTTGTTCTTGCACTAGATGCAATAAGTTGATATTGATCCAATCCTGGAGAAGCAGTCGGAAGCAGTTTTAGAACATATGTGGATGTTCCAGGGATATGATAATGACAGCCTCATTTGGGAGACAGTTATCATTCCAGGCTTCCAAGGTGACATGGACGACAAGGAGGTTGTCAGAGCTATAGTTTTCCTTCTGATGAGGGGCAGTATTTTGGACAGGTGGTCCAAGGCAATACTGAGGGTGGCATGGCGTAGGATACTGATTAATTTTAGTTGACGATACAGTCTAAGAAGTTTGGATTTGGAGTTCATTTCTGAGCTCGGTCCCATCAGATATCCAGACACTCTAAGACAGGTATTGCTCATTTCGGGAGATGGCTTTCTCCGCGAACTTGAGATATAGAGAGACATAGAAAGAAACTTCAGAGCGGATCCACTCACTGAGGCTGTTTCTCGAACGCAATAGTCTCGCAAACGAGCTTTGTGAGACTGACTAGTAGAGGAGTTGGGTGTTCGGTATCACACGGGATGTGAGTATGCGACATCGCAATAATTAGCCTTGAGTGCAAGTGGGAGATTGTTGGAGATAGTGCCCTCAGAGTCAATTATTGGATCACAGGCACGTGATTGCAATGATTGAGGGAGGACCTATCCCGGTACGACAGTCTTACTCGAGATGATAGTATGCTATCAGGTTTACCTTTATCATCGTGTACTGCTTTAGGTGACCTGACAGGTCGCTATTGCACGTTGATAGAGCCCCTGGGATTCTTGCTTGACTGCCGGCAGTATGAGGGCGATCATATAAGTGAGAGCTGGAGTCTATTAGCACATCCTTAAAAGGTCCCTAGTCGTGGGAGTTTCGAGACAGGGCATCGATTCTCCAGAGTAGACTAGTGTATACAGTCGAGACCCCGACGAGGGGCGGTGGCCGGTCTCATAAGCCACTGGTGTCAGTTGGTTCACCTAAGATGTATACAGGTGCTCATTGGGTTATGAGTACACCGGACAGGACTCGCCGGGAACATGCTAGTTGGTCTTATACCTGACGTCAGATAGCAGTTCCCAGGTGACATGTGTACAGGTTAGTTCATCGACCTGGGGATCGTCATTTGTCTCGTGTGAGTTCCCACTGTGCTTTGATTACTACCCTACCACGGCTCAAAGGAGTCGTGCAAACAGGTTTTAGTTGGGTACAGTCCCGAGCCACATGGAGGCAGTGAGCGGATCTTCAGGGGTTCGTCTCTCCCGGTATTGGGGGTGAGGTCGCGCTGTGTCTAGGAGAGCCATTACACGAAGTCCTTGGCCAAGGCAGGAGATTTACTGGTAGGTATTCCAGTAGTATCTCAGGGTGTTCTGGGCTACACTCCGACACGACTTGTACCGCTTTTGGGGGTCTGACTTTTACCCACCCCATAGGCCCGACATGCGATGCTCATAGACAAACGGACCGGACTGTACGGATATTGTCACTGACAGGCTCAGTAGGGTGTCAGGATGAGTTCGCTCATCGACGTCCCTTTTAGTCAATAGCTGGTGGCCCGTTACGTATTGGCTTATACCTCTCACGTGCTAGTGGTTAAATCCATAACCATAGTATTGACGAGTCTTTAGAGTCTACCACACTTTCAGTTACTCAGCTTTCGGGCGAAACGCTGTAGAGGCCGTATGGAGATATGGCAGGGTCCGATCAGATACGTGCGGTATTGCACGGATCAGGATCGGACGGTTTGTACTAGTGGCCGTATGGTTATATGGCAAGGTTCGATCAGATACGTGCGGTATTGCACGGATCAGGATCGGACGGACATTACTAGCCGGCTTTGGTTTAAGCCGGATCCTAGTTTAGTACAGTGTAGATTTTGTCTCTTTGCATTTGTATCCGGACGGAATACAGATGCGGGTGTGTATGCACAGTATCGGGGTTTTCCTGTAATTTATTACGGGACCAGTTTTCTGGAGTTGCCAGTTTGCATTCCGTTCCGGCCGGTTTTCCTTTGTTCTTTCCCGGCCGGACTTTTCCGATGGAGGGGGTTATTTGCAAGTTTGCAAATAACACTTTGTGGAGGGTTTTATTGCAAAAATATTGATTATGATAGCATCATTATCTTTTGCACCATCACTTGCTTTAATGAGGGTATGGGTTTGATTAATGTGTGAAGCATGGTTGATGTTTCTTTGTCTCTTGATGTGGTCACCTTTTCTTCACTCCTACACTCACCTCCCTTAATGCTTCATATTCTTTCCTCCTCCATTTCTAAGTTCATAAGTTTTTTCCATGGTTGAAAAAGGAGAAGGAGAGAGCTTCATCTTGGAGAGTGTTTTTCATTCTTGATCTCTTTTCATGCTAAGAAAAATGCAAGCACCATTTTTCTTATCTTGTTTCCTCCATCATCTACAAAGGCAACTAACCCCAAAGTGAGACATGCACTCTGCACTACACTTCCTACAGCAAATCTTGGACGCGTCGATTCGCCAGCTTCGCGCCCGAGTTGCCTCAGTATTGAGGTGGGAGCCCGTAAAAGCTACAGGCGATGTGGTGCCCTTTCCGACGAGGAGGAGACGGACGGAGATCCCGCGAGGAGATCGGAGTGGAGATGAAGACCGGAGGACTCGGATCAGTCGGTACATCTCTTCCCTTTCTTGTTGTAGCTTAGACTTGTTAATGGTTACGATCCGGAGTTTAGTGCGCGGTAGTGCCGGTTTGCAAAGTCCGCAAAATTAAAGTTTATCACCGTTTCCGCATTCCGGCGTCGGATTGACGGCCGGGGCGCCGCCGTGCACTTACATATCGCATATATATCAATTTATTATCCCGTGAGAAAAAGAATCTTTTAGTGAGCTAATATTAGTTAATGTAATTTAATATATCATATATATTATTATACATTAAATTATCGAATCAATACTTGATCCGACAACCCGGCTATATCGCATATAACCGACTAATACGATGACCCGGCTATATCACATATACTCGGCCGATATCTCATATAGCGAGAATCCAATACGGTATCACAAACCGCATTATCCTCGGTCCCGCACATATCACATATATGCTCTTACTCCGTTTTGCCTTAGCCAAGAAACCTCTGTATAGGACTCTAAAGAATCGTCAATGCGCCGGCAGTAGGTGATGATCATATCAAACACCCACAAGCTGCAAGCGGTCAGCTAAACGTAACAGCCACCCATGTATTGAGCGCTCAAAAGATCAACAAGCAAGCCTGTACATTCTTCTGTGAATCCAATCAATAACACTCCCGTACAGTCCGGTCTCATCGTCTGATATGTCGCATATTTCGTCTAGGGGTGGTAAACGTCAGACCCCAGTAGCTCGATAAGTCGTGTCGATATGAGGTCTATAACAGTTTGAGAAATTACTGATAACACTTACCAGTAAATCTGAGCAACCCTGGCCAGGAATTTTCGGTTATAGCCAATCGAACACAGCGCAACATCAACTCCCTATACCGGGAGAGACGAATCCCCTCCTATCTCTCATTGCCTCCATGTGATTCGGGACTGTACCCAAAAGCCAGCTTTTTGCATGCCCTCTTGGACGTGGTATGATGGAAATCAAAGCACAGTGGGAATCACACAAGACTCTATGACGATCTCGGGTCAATAGACTACTATGTACCTGTGTCACTGGAGAACTGCCATCTGACGTAAGGTACAATACCATCTGGGAGTTCTCGGCGAGTCCGTCCAGTGTACCCAGTCTCCACTGAGCACCCGTACACCATTCTTGATGTCAAACACCGATGGATATGGGATCATCCATCGCCCATCATATGGGTCAAGATGCGTATACACTAGTCTACTCTGGTGCATCGATGCCCTGTCTCTATACACCCTCGACTAGGAATAGTTATAGGATGTACCCGTCGAAAACCGTGGTCCCACTAGTATGATCTCATCATAGTCCCAGTAGTCGAGTACGTATCCTAAGGGCTTTATCAACATGTAACATAGAGACAATCAGAGTACATGTTAAGATAAAGTACAACCAGATAGCATACAATCATGTCGAGCAAGAAAGTCCTCCCTATATATGTCCTAGCATCCACTATAATATACATCGTATGTACAGTAATGTCCTCGAAGGCATACGTATAACTAACAAGAAGTGATATGATATGGCTAATATGTGATGACGGAATTTGAGGATGATTTTTGACGATATTGCCGTTTAGTGTACTATAAGACTAGATAGCCGACGTAAATGTGTCATCCGAACCATACCTATTTCCAAAATGAAGAATCGTATGCATCTTTTAAAAAGATACCTTGAGCGACGTTACGGATTTGAAAATGATATCTTTTCCTCAAAAACACCGTAGCCCCGACTTTCAAAACTACGATTCGCATATTTTAAAAACTGATTGTATGGTTCTGGTGTGTATGTGAGATTTAGATGCGATGAAAAGAGAATACGATTTGGCATGTGTTATGATGATATGTTGGTATACGGATGCGAGTTGACTGAGATGATTGATACCTTTACCGGTCCCCTGATATGAGTTTGTTATGGATGTGACCTGAGACGTAGGTATATAGATATATAAATATTGTGAATCATGTGTGATATGTCATACGAGACGTTATGTCCGTACTCCTCTTTGTCCTATAGGATGATAGGATCCCCGATGTTTTAGTGACGCCGTACGATGATTTTCCGTACGTGATGAGTTTTATGACGATTGATCCTTACCTTTGACTAGATGTTGTCGTACGATGGATTATACCATACGCGGTGTTGTGGCTAGGTGCCGATTGATTGATTCACCGACTCGATCATGTAGATACGTATACCTTATAGCTTTTAGCTGATGAATTACATTATGCTGCATTCATGTTATTCTCATGGCATTGCTTATACCTGTGTTAGTACACATACACCATTATCGATGATGTGTATGTTACACTTACACAGATTTGCCAGCTCACACACTTCATCATCGATAGTTGCCATGTCACTAAATAGTAGGATTGGTGCATCATGATATGACCCCCTTGCATAGTTTACTTGCTATAGTTACATATGCACCTTATACGATGTTGCATTTGACTTGGGAGAAATTGGGAACCGCAGTATACATTTAAAAACGTTATTCATTTTAAAAGAGAGGTTTTCCCTGATCTTATCGCACCACTGTTCTATGCTACATGTTATACGGATATGCTTAAATTCTTTTATATGTCGCATACATCGTGCTTTATGTTCATACGCATTGAGATATGCTGTTTTCATGAGATTTCTGGATTTGCGAACCGTGGTTATTTCAAAAGAAAGTATGTATTGTTTTAAAAACCCGGTTTCTCTTGATATGATATTTCAGTGCATCCACCATATGTTTTCTCGGTTATGAGAGTGGCATGTGAAACCCGATTCGAGGAGCGGTAGGCACCGTCTGTGGGAACATGGTTGACCCGGTGAGGTACACCGGGGCGAAAAGACTCGTATTGTTAGACGGTGAGCCTGGCAGGGGAGCACTACCCATCGGTGATAGTATTTGGGCTCGGCGGATATCCGGAGGATACCGACAGGAGTCGAGAGATGATATAGGCCGATCCGGACTGACGGAGCCCGTGGGCCGATCCGGACTGACAGAGCCCGAGAGATATCAGGATTTGCGTATCGATGCTGGACACGGGTTTCATGATGTATCGAGTGTCGATGCTGGATACTCAGGTTCCATGATTTTGAGGTGTCACGAGGGACACATGTTGATTTATATTCTCATATTTTCATGCATATGTTTTTATGATATTTACATGCATGATGTTGTTGTGTCAGTGGTTGACACGTGGATGAGATCCATAAGCATACATACATTGATTATATGGGTGGACGAGATCCACATGCATACATACATTGATTATATAGGTGGACGAGATCCACATGCATACATGCATTGATTATACTGTTGGATGTTATCCACATGCTTATAGGCATTGAGCACCTTGTTGGCACATATATAGACCCGGTCACCCTAGATATCATAGTATTACCTTTGTGATATAGTTGACCTAGGAGTCGTTGTTTATTCGATTTCTACTTGTAGATGTTTTTCTACTCACGAGTTGGCAACTCACTCCCGTTGTGCCACAGTTCTTGCAGGTTGCCCGCATGGATCAGTAGTGGCATCGCTGGCACAAAGATGCATTCGGGTGTTTTGCTTTGGTAGGTGGGACATTTGTATCGCACCCACTCTTGTATTTATATTTCATATTGTATCTAGTCAACTCCATCAATCAAAATTAGTATTCGTATAAGTAATGAGACTTAGTGAGATTTGTGGTTACGAGACTTAGAGCGAGGGTATTTTTGCTACTTGTGGTTTTGATGTCTTGCTTATTTCTTTACCTTTTGTGGTGAACTTCGCCGTTGGGCGTCGTATACATACTTATACTGTTTTGCGTGGTTGTGCTCTGCCGGTTGGCGAAGAGCTAGCTCCCGGTTAGGGATGCTATTATTCTTTTTGTGTATTTGTTGTTTTAGATCAAAATAAACAAAGGAGGTGCTGCCCAAAATTTTAAAAGACAAAACATGTTTTCAAACTAGTAAATTTTACTTGCATCATTCATTTTCCTTTTCTATGCATTAAGAAAACTTGATTTCCTTATACCTTTATATCAAAACTTCACCTCTTTTATTTTCTTAAAACTGTTTAGATTTCTGAGTTTCAGCTTACTTGAGTTACGTTACGTCTTTAGAAGTTGTGTGACATAAGTGCTGGTCACGAGATAATATTTCGGGTCGTGACATAGTTGGTATCAGAGCGCTAGGTTTAACCTTGGTTCGAGTCTATGTTTGACTATGCGGAGTTTAGGGCGGATATGTATTTCAGAACCTAGGCTTGACCTTACGGAACTTAGACTTGAACGGGGTGGTATTAGACCCGAACTTTCGTTTCAAAGGCTGACCCTGATTGATGGAGTAGGTAGCTTGAGTAGAGTGGCATACCGTACATATGTTCCGTGGCATATTTACGATACGATACTCCACTTAAGAAACCTTTGGATGTACATATTTTGAGATCTATGATTCTCTTCGTACCTATGATTATACATCCATTTGAGATCCTCGATTCTATTTGTTCCATGATCATACTCTCATTGATGATGTTCCTTCTTATGATCATGTATCCATGCTGGATCTGTCGTTTTCTTTCATTCCGTTGATCTGCTTTCTTTAATACTCGATTAAGGTTCCTATCACCATGGTTTGAGCACAGATTGAGCTGCTGTTAGTGATGCGGTCAGGGCGAGCTCGTCTGGTGCGAGGGCTGACCATTGTTTTTTCTGGTGACATGGGGACGTCTCGATGTAGTGTTATGTTGTGACCTCTTGTGGAGGCGAGTGCTTGGTTTTACACCGGATGATCGGGCCATTGTTAGAGCTTCCAGTTGCGAGAGGACCATTGATGTATAGCATACCTCAGAGATTGTGATGTCGTCTACCATACGGACAGATGAGCCAGCTGTTGTTGTGATTAATGGAATGTCGCCTCCAGACCTTACGAGTTGAGATCGCTGGAGTTTCCAGGCAGAGATGCGACAGATGATAGCTAGTCTATCCACGAGTTGAGAGATGAAGGTGATTCATCAGATTGATGCGCCGACGCAGGCCCAGTTGAGTTGAAGATTTCCAGTGTGGAGAGTCTTACTCAGATCTAGAGCAGACCGATCTAGAGATGACCGTTAATGTATCGTCCTTCCTGGAGGATCGAGGCATTGTTTAGCATGCGGGAGAAGAGTATTCACATGTTCTGTAGGCGAAGCTAGAAAGTTTGAACGATTGGGAGAAACCCATTTTTCCCAAGTTTAAAGTGTTCGGAGGAACATGCAAGTGATTATATGGACCCTCTAGAAGAATGAAACCCTAACTCGACATAATGACCATGGAACCGCTTTTGAACCTTAGGGTTTGCAGCAGTTTAGCGGTGTTATCAGTGAGGCTTGGGTTTGCCCTTCTACGGCTGGTCCAGTGGTACTGTGGTATGTACCGGATATTTCTAGACTGTGCTCAGGTGTTGAGCTTTCGGGAAATTTTGGGACCTCGATGACTCGATCGAAAAGTTTGACGTCGTTCGGATATCATGTGATAGGATACCAGTAAGCTGACCAGCTTTGGATAGAGGACCTCACCTGGATGCGTTATGAGTTGATCGAGAACGGACGAGTATTGAGTATTTCTCCGATGGTTGGGACAAGTTCTCGAGAACGGGTTCGGCCAGATATCTTCTACAGAGTGATGAAGATACTGATTTCATAAATTCGAGTCCGTGTGAGAGACACAGGATTGACCGTGGCCGAGAACAGTTGCAGTGCGCAGATAGCATGGCATGAGGTCAAAATGGATGATGATATAGACGAGTGGAACCGGAGGTTCGTGCGAGACGCTGACGAGCTGTTGTTACTGCCCGACGAGATTAGAGATCCGATATGTATACAGAGGCGTTGGGATGCGGCCAGTTCCCGAGGAAACGTTGTGGTGAGAACGCAGATGTCCAGAGAATGAGAAAAGATTATGTAAGAGTACCAGCCTCCGTACAGTTCGGCATAGGCAAGATCGGAAGAGACCTTGAGCAGGATTCCTTCCAGGATACTGCTGCAATGAGATTTGGACCGAGGTTCAGTTGTGTCGCATGTATTCAGAGGACCAGAGGCCGACGCCAGTAACGTGCTGCTTTACGAGTGGTCATGATGATTGGCCGAGAGATGACCAGAGAAGTGCTAGAGCGGAATCGTCCACATTAGCACACCTAATTAGGCCGATAAGCCGATGGATTGCGAGATAGGTAAATCCATAGAGAAGATAAGGACCCAGAGACCGAGGACGCCAGACCATGAGCAGGAGTAAAGTGGATGTTCTTGTTCTGCCGGTTTTAGGCGCACCGATCTATTCTTCGACATTGTAAGAGGTGTACCTCGATGTCATTTGTTGCGATTTGCGTTTGTGATCGGAGTATCACGCTTATATCACTTGGATTTGAATTTTGATGATTGAGCTTTATGATATTTTTTTCATGCACCATGGCTGCACCTGCTAGGTATTTACATTTTGCACATAGTTATCGCACTTGGTATATATTTTATACACCGTTGTGCTGATTTGCGATTTGTGTATATCCATTGCATTTGATGTCGATTTTGTACCTTCGTAGCATGTGTTTATGATTTCGTAGATTTCATACAGTTGATTGATTTTGTGCGTGTGGTACGCACTCAATTTGATTTTTGCACTCGGTATAGCTTATATGCGCTTGCAGTGCATTGATATGTGTTTTGTGCACGCTGTTGCATACGTTTATGATTTTATACACCTTGGTACACTCGGTGTTGCTTTTATACGCATTTGAGTTATGGATTCGTATTTCGTGCACTGGATGCACTGTATTCGTATTTCATGTACCGGATGCACTGTATTCGTATTTCGTGCCCTGGATGCACTGTATTTGTATTTTGTGCATTTGCTGCATCAGATTCGTATTTCGTACATTAGTTGCACCGGATGCACTCTAGATGCACTTGATATTGTTGTCGTGCACACCCGTTGCACGGGACAGATGCTTTCGTGCACACCCGTTGCACTTAGTTTTGCTTTCGTGCACGTTCGTAGCACTTGTATTTGGATTTGATTTCTATGCGCACCAGACGCACGTGATTGTTGGATACGCCTTTTGAGGCTGATTTTGCTCTCGAGCACTTTGTTTTCATGATGGGCACTATGTTACGTTAGTAGCCGAACGGGACTGATCTGGGGACAGTACCTGAGTACTTTGCATGTATTAAAATTTAACAAGAGGTTTTCAAAAAAGTGCTATAGTCTCGCTATTTCCTATGTGTCCGTGAGTGACACAAATGTTTACATAGGAAAACCTTTTAGGATATTTCAAAAATGATGAGACGTATATTTGAGCAAAACATATATGAACGTATATTACTATTTTAAAAATGAGCGTCTGTCACTAGAGCCATGAGTTACGCATCACACGGCGATTCAGAAAAGATTTTGCATGTATTTTATTTAGTTTTTGGAGATTTTTCAAGTATGCGTACAATATACATGTTATAGTATTTGACTAGGGTATATTGGATTTCAGCATTGGATTTCGAGATCTGTATCTCCATTGTAACTCCGATGATATGCGTGCAAACCCGATGATTTGCGTAATGCTTGACGGAGTTCAGTTTTTGAGTTTGTACTTGTTTTCACGTGCACTTGACGCACTGTGTTGTGGCATCTTCCATGATTTCGGAGCCCCGTTGATATGAGTTGATTATTGAAATGTTTTAGAATTTGGGGGTTTAAATTTAAATTCGGGGACCGAATTTATTTATGGGAGGATGATTGTAACATTTCAGAAAATATAAAATATTATTTTTGGAATTTAATATCAAAATAATATATTTCCCGAAAACTGCCCGATTTGCGAAATTGAGGTCTTCGAAAAAGTGTATAAATATATACCGATAATTTTGAAATAAATGGAAATTAAAATGATTTATTCATGTAAAAATATATTTCAAGGATTTGGATTTTTTAAAAATTATTATATGTGGTTTGGATAAAAACCCGATTAGTGCACTGCTAATCGCGATTAGGCCAAATCCGTGTTTTTACAGTTTTTCATGGTTAGTGCACCATGACATGTTCATTTGTGTTGTTTAATGTTACGGTTGGATTTTTGGGTGAGAAAAATTAAGAAAAGAAAAAGAGAAAAAGGGGTTAAAAGAGAATGATTGGAGAGAGAGAGAGTAAGACATGAGAGTGAGAGGGTGAGAATAAGAGAGAGAGAGGGCTGCCCATTATATCCCATTCTCATATTTTTCCCTCATCTTCTTCCTTCTCACTTCCCTCCACCATCAACCCCAAGATCCACGTCAAAGACTCCATCAAAACCCTAAACCCCTTTCATTAAAGTTGATCTCCTCCTTCTCCTCTACACATTGGACCAAGAAAAGTGGGATTTTGACGACATTGGCAAGCTAGTGTTTTTTTGGTTTGCCCAAATGAGGCATAATTCATTTCCTTTAATGTAGTTTCTAGTTTCTTGCATTCTAGTTAGCTAGAAATGGGGTTAAGATGTGTATTTGTGAACTTAGAAATTTCTAGAGAAGGGTTTGAGTGTTGTGTGGTTTGGGTGATGCCTAGTGGCTGTTACAAGACCCTTGAGACCCATTTCTTGATCTGGACCAGTGACCAAACCCCAAAATACGAACTATAGATTCGTCGATATTGGAAATTTGATGATTTGTGAGGGTATTTGGAGATCTGGAGTGAACCGAGAAAAACATTGAATAAGTTCCCATGACCATAAGACTTGCAGGCAACCATGGACCACCCCCTAAAACCTGAGCCCCTACCCCTACTTTTTGACCGCAGATTTTTTCATATGGGCCGCAATTTGCGGCCATGTCGGGAGGAAATGCGTTGAATTTTGGTTGGTGATGTAAGTCTACGGTAGCGCCCCGGCCGTCTAACATACGCCAAATGCGGAACAAAAACTTTTTAATTGGCGCTATCGTATACTATAACTCGGATCTGCCATTATTGCTAAACTAAAAAACTACAAAGTGAGTAGAAAGGTTATACCGAATGATCCGAGTCCTTCGTTCTTTAACCATCATCCCACGCTCCGTTGCGGCTGCTCCGATCTCGTCGATCTCCGATCTGCTCGTCCAGGTAGCACCACGTCAACGGATCTTTAAACGGGCTCCCGCCTCTGACTCGAGGCAACTCGTGTTGGAGATAGTGCCCTCAGAGTCAATTATTGGATCACAGGCTCGTGATTGCAATGATTGAGGGAGGACCTATCCCGATAGGACAGTCTTACTCATGATAATAGTATGCTATCTGGTTTATCTTTATAATCATGTACTGCTTTAGGTGACCATATAGGTCACTATTGCATGTTGATAGAGCCCCTAGGATTCTTGTTTGACTACCAGCAGTATGAGGGTGATCATATACGTGGGAGCTGGGGTCTATAAGCACATCCTTAAAAGGTCCCTAGTCGTGGGAGTTTCGAGACAGGGCATCGATACTCCAGAGTAGACTAGTGTATACAGTCGAGACCCCGACGAGGGGCGGTGGCCAGTCTCACAAGCCACTGGTGTCAGTTGGTTCTCCTAAGATATATACAGTTGCTCATTGGGTTATGAGTACACCGGACAGGACACGCCGGGAACATGCTATTTGGTATTATACCTGATGTCAGATAGCAGTTCCCTGGTGACATGTGTACAGGTTAGTTCATCGACCTGAGATCGTCATTTGTCTCGTGTGAGTTCCCACTGTGCTTTGATTACTACCCTACCCCGCTCAAAGAAGACGTGCAAATAGGTTTTAGTTGGGTACAGTCCCGAGCCACATGGAGGCAGTGAGCAGATCTGCAGGGGTTCGTCTCTCCCGGTATTGGGGGTGAGGTCGCGCTGTGTCTAGGAGAGCCAGTACATGAAAGTCCTTGGCCAAGGCAGGAGATTTACTGGTAGGTATTCCAGTAGTATCTCAGGATGTTCTGGGCTACACTCCTACACGACTTGTACCGCTTTTGGGGGTCTGACTTTTACCAACCCCCTAGGCCCGCCATGCGATGCTCATAGACGAACGGACCGGACTGTACGGATATTGTCACTGACAGGCTCAGTAGGGTGTCAGGATGAGTTTGCTCATCGACGTCCTTTTTGGTCAATACCTGGTAGCCCGTTACGTATGGTTAATACCTCTGACGTGCTAGTGGTTAAATCCACAACCAAGGTGTTGACGAGTCTTTAGAGTCCCCCACAGACCGTTGCTCAAGTTTCGGGCGAAACGCTGTAGAGGCCGTATAGAGATATGGCAGGGTTCGAACAGATACGTGCGGTATTGCACGGATCATGATTGGACGGATAATACTAGCGGGCTTTGGTTTATGCCGGATCCTAGTATTGTATAGTGTAGATTTTGTCTCATTGCATTTGTATTCAGTGGGAATACAAATGCGGGCATGTATATGCAGCCGCGGGGTTTTCCTGTAATTTATTACGGGATCAGTTTTCTGAAGTTGGCAGTTTGCATTCCGTTCCGGCCAGTTTTTCTTTGTTCCTTCCCGGCCGGACTTTTCCGATGGAGGGGTTATTTGCAAGTGTGCAAATAAGTTTTGTGGAGGGGTTTTCTTGCATTTTGTGGCATTATGATAAGACTATCATCATTAGATTCCATTTTAATCTCATCCTTTGCATTTATTGTGATGGTTGGTGAAAGGATTGTGAGGTGAATTGGGTATGACTTTAATCTAGGATTATCATACCATTTTCTTCTCTTGAATTATTCATTCCTTTTTTTTTGCTCCACCATATTCTATGAGGGGCCGGCCACTTTGAGGGGAGAGGTGATGAGGTTTCATATGGTGGGGAAATTTATAACTCTCATTTTGATAGCCACCAAAATTCCATAGCTCCTTTCCTTTGTTGATTTCTCCACCTCCACATAAAAGGCAACTTCACTACCCCATTGAGACAATGTTTTCTACACTAGCCTACAGCACTCTTGGACGCGTCGGCTTGCCAACTTCGCGCCCGAGTTGCCTCGGTCCAGAGGTGGGAGCCCGTAAAAGAATTCGGCTATGTGGTGCCCTTTCCGACGAGGAGGTGACGAACGGAGATTCCGCGGGAGATCGGGACGACGACGAGAAGACCGAAGGACACGGATCGCTCGGTATATCTCTCTACCCAACTTTTAGTTTGCTAGTAGTTAGGTTAATGGCCCGATCCGGGATTAAAGTGCGCGGTGGTACCGGTTTCTAGTTTTGAGAAAAGTTTTTCATTTCCGCATTCCTGCGTCGGATTGACGGCCGGGGCGCCGATGTGCACTTACACTGGTATCAGAGCCACGCCATTAACCTTTTCTAGCTTGCTCTAATGTGATTACAAGTTCGATCAAAGATTTATCCCAAAACCGCATTTTCTTTGCATGTGTTTCTGTCGATATTTTTTTGGGCTCGAAAAAATTTTCAGGTTGTTTCAGAATGACATGCAAGGAGTTTCAAGACATCTGTGAAAAAAATGGTACCTTGATGCTTTATACAGGCCGCGGAACCGCGGCTAAATCTCTCTTCTGGCCGCGGTTCCGCCGCAGTAGTATGTGATCAAGCTGCCAATTTTTTACAGAGGATCTTAAACTTAAAAATACGGTTTTTGGAATATTCTGTTTGGGCCCAGATTTTCTTTGAGTGCTACAGTAGTGCTTGGGGCCCACTTCGGTAAATTTGGTCAATCGAATATTTTAAACTTGTTGGTTCACAGTATTTACATTATATTTGCGACCGTGAATGTCATTTGATCGGTAAATCCAGTCTAACTGCTATAGCCCTTTTAGACGGATTTGCGAATGTGACATTCACGTTGATGTTCTGTGTTGTGCTGTGATGTTGCGGATTGGTCGTGGGGGATAGCCTGGATGCAATGGTAGTACAGTTTGGTTTATTATGTACATTTGATATTGCGGGGCGAGCATCCGACATGTGGACTGTCATCACTGTCTGTTTGTATATTATTCTTTTGGAGCACGACCGGGCTTAGGTCGATGTACCCGTTGTATGTATATTTTACTTTCTGTACTAAGATTACCCCGTGGAGGGGTGCACGGATAGCCGGGTTCTAGAGGGCAACGAGCCCGCATCTCATGGAGATGAGACGGAGGGGGCTTCACTCTAGAATTGGCGGGCTATTCGCCGCACTCGTAGGGCGTACAGGTTGACCCAGGAGGGGTGCCCAAGTTACCGGATTCCGTGAAGTGCTGGGTGGTCCATTCACTTTGCTGAAGGGGGCTGCCTCGCTTCAGGTTTTGGCGGGTAACTTTCCGCGCCCGTAGGGGTCTGGGATTTCATTGCATAGGCTATCCACACGACCAGGGGAACGTCGGGTTTCAGTAGCGGCTCTATGAAACCCGGGGATTCCAGATATCTGTATTGTTCTGTGATGCTTATTACATTTCTGTGATTTTGCATTTTATCACGCCTTGAGCAAATATTATATATTAATATATATATACTAGTAGATGTTGTATATGTTTTGCATCCGCGCTAGTCCAGTCCCCGCTCTGTCGTTAGTTAAGTAACCTAACGGGTGATGACGGGATCCAGTGGCGAATGCGGATGGCATATACGTACATCATTATTTTCGTTCTTTTATGGTGTGATAAATTGATGGGACTGCGTTGATTCGGATCAATGCAAGCTAAACAAACCTATTCTGATGTTGTTGGAAATTTTTTCAAAAAGCTGTTATTGCAAGGGCATTCTTTTTTGTTTTGCACAGTGGTATTCGGTTATGAATATCCAGCTCCTCAGTCGACGAGGAAAGGGCCGAGATCCCTTCACCGGGAGTGACCCCTTGGACAGAAGTTTGCGTCAGGGCAATAACTTCACTATAGCCGATTACTTTTGCTTTGCATCGTGGTATTCAGTTGGAATATCCTGCACCTCATTCTACGGGGAAAGAGCCGAGATCCCTTCACCGGGAGTGACCTCTTTAGCAAAGGTTTTCGTCACTATACTTTTATAAAAGCTATCCGGTTCCTTCAACGATATCAAGTTCATTACGTTAAAGGTTTTTCGCTAGAAACCATTTGTAGCCCTCCGTCGTTTCAGACGGGTAGCAAGTAGTATTCATGCTATGTTTGTTGACCTTCGTCAAGGCATAGTGTATGGTAGCTGTTTGTTACCTTTCTGCTGCATAGATAGATGCGTTGGTTTAGGACAGTCTTATAGCCTTGTTGACCTTCGTCAAGGGCTTGTACGGGTGGGTTCAAACTAACCTGGACAATGCCGGGTAGAACTTGACATGTGACTTATGATTTGTTGACCTTCGTCATAGTCATAAGAGCATGGGGAAAAAATCACATCGGGAGTTTCTAAAGAAACTGAAACTTGCCAGATATGCGCATACCTTCTGGAGTGTGATAACGTGGGCGGATTCCGTCACTTTATCATGCGATGATAGTTGGATCTCGATTCCTACTGATGAGTTGGTTTACTCCTCGGGTGATCCCGACTAATTCTTCTTTCAGGTTTGGGGAAGAATTTGACGTTACAGTAGGAGGTTTCCTGATTAGATAAAGTGATAACCATTCTGATCTAGGTTAGAGTGCACGCTGAGTGTTTCTTTTCTCTCTCTCTTTGGCAGAGACCATGGCCCGACCCTTGACTATGACTCAGTGACCAAAATTAACCGAACCTTCTTAAACACTGGCTTTTGGATTGTCAGAGTTGCAAACCTCATTGCCACTCCTTCTTTTACCCTTTCTCCAGGAGACCCCGTATTACTACGAACGTCCACTTCCATTGGACAAAACCATCATATGGTTATATACGAACTCGAAGGAATTTATTCGAGGATGGTTTCCGGTTCTGGAGAAAACGAATAGGAGTATTCAGTTGTCTTTTCCTTTTACCTTCTCTCACATTGCGAGTACTCTTTGGTTTAGGAGATAGTACACCTATTACGCAAATTGGATAGTCTTCTTCCAAACCTTAGGCTGGTGCCGAACGGTGGGGAATGAAGAAAACCAATTAGCATAACGATGGTGTACAGAAGGTATTAAGTAAAGACATATCAAGGGATTACTAAGAGGGCAAAGTAAATTGCGATTGCTATTCACAACCAAACCAAGTATTTCTTCGCTAATCCTAAATCACCTTTGTATTTCTCCAAGACACTCCGTATCACTACGAAGATCCACAGTTTATTAGATACTCCATCGTATGGTTATATACAAACTCAAAAGGAACTTGTTCCAGTTCGGTGATGGATTCTGGTTCAGGAGAAATAGGAATAAGGTTTATTCGGTTGTCTTTTATCTTCACCTTCTCTCGCATTGCGAGTGCTCCTAGGATTAGGACAGTACACCCATTACGCTTATTGGATAGTCTTCTTCCAAACCATAGGCTGATGCCGAACGGTAGGGAAGGAAGAAAACCATTTGGCCTAAAGGGGTGTGCAGAAGGTAAAGACTAAAGACATATAAAGGGATTTGGAGAGATGGAAAAGAGATATACGGTTACAGTTGTGAATCTGGATAATGGAAGGGGCATTACTAGGAATACCGGGATACCCCATCGAAACATTTTAATGTTTCAGTTTCACTATGTACTGTTAAAAGAAAACTGATTTCCCAAATTAGAGACTTGCTCCAGGGTATGTATTTACCAGGTTTGATTCTCACATCTGTATGGTTTTACAGATGATGAGTGGAAGTAAGTTATTGGGAATTAGGCGATCATCCTCATTATATAGGGATTCGTTGTAATTGGTGATATTTGAGGAAGTCACCTGGGTTGTTTGCCGGACGGCAAATATTTGGTTTTGAATATCTGTCATTGTGCACCAATTTCAAATTGATATATCTGTACGTCTATTTTTATAGAGTGAGATATACCTTTTTGAAATTATGTCTATGACATTTACCTATATCAGTGGATGGTTAGGTAAGAAGCATTAAACAGCGGTGTAATTCTTCTTAACCATAACTACAGTTTTCAACCTACGACACACAGGGAATGAGTTATTAGACTCAAGGGACTTATACAGAGTATTGTATGTTGTCCAGTGTCCATTAGGACAGAGGGGTTGGTACTCGTACTAGATTCTGTTTACTTGTAACTTCTCTGGGTCTTAGGCATGTGTTTCGTAGAAACACAAGGTCCAAGTTTTGAGAAGTTATAGGTATAAGAATAGATTAGAGAATCAAGTGTTGGAAGTATCGCGATTCTTCAAGGTGATCGAAGATGTAGATACTTGTGTATGGTGTTCAGTTGATAGTAATGATTAAGAGAACTTGCTTCTCTTTCAGGTTACTCATAATTAAAAGCATTCCTAAGTTGAGTAACGCTGATCGGCCTCCTTCCATTTAGTTGACATGCACTGGAGACAGCTACATGATTTGAATCTGGTTCAATTAAATCAGTGCCTCTGTTTCTGTATTGGATATAGAACAGTTCATATCGTAACGATGTTAAGATACGGGGAGTTGTCCGGCTTAGCTTAAAACCAGACTCCGGATAACTCAAGGCACGTTTCTGTAATGGCTGTTTGTGGGTTGACCCGGGCTATGACGAGGGTTGATATTCTACCATCTGGAAGATCAATAGTGATATTGTTCTTGACTCGCCACAGTTTTAATAAAAATGGATTTTTTCAGAAAACAGTATTGGGAGTATGGAAGAACTGGAAGTGATTCCAAAACCGCAAACGATTACTGAAGATTTGATAAGACCTAAAGATTCAATCTGCTTTGACATTCCATGGCCACTCCTCAGATAAGGTGGGTAACCTCAGGCACCCGAGAGGTACTTCGGTATGCTCAAGGACGGTGGCAGGGAGGTTTTACCCAGACTTTCCATTGCTGTTGTTCCAGACTGTGAGACCCGGCAGGAGGAAGAGTATAGCGTCGTTCTAAACTAGCTTTAGAAGTGTACGTTTATATGACTCTTCCAGAGGGTTGTCGTAGTCAGTGGGAGCAGCGGAAGCATAGTGGACAAGTGGCTTATGTCTATTTATAGACTAAAGCAGATATAGCGGAGATAGATCATCTATTACTGATGTGACAGTCATAGGTTTGACTTCATCAGAATAGGGGATGGATCTGTTAAGAAGGTAGTATGGTGTGATGTCCTGGTATTTGGATGACATACACAAAGTAGGAAGTGATATTCCTATACTACGATCGGTTATACTTTGATTGTCACACAGTAGTTTCTCCACATGGAACTTGGATATAATATCAAGACATTCTGGTTACTAGATCTATAGATCTAGATTTGGGTGGTTTCCCAATCTAGGGTACTTAGACAGCATTCTAAAAGTATTTAGAATGGACGACTCCTGGCATGGTGGTGTACCTGCAGGTGATGGAGTCACCCTCTCTAAAGGAGTCTTACAGACTAAAGGGGAGAGGGATGTGCATGATTGGCAGATCACATGCTTAGGCAATTAAGTCAATCATGAGATGTCAAGTACCACACCAGATGTTGTTTTTGCAGTAGATGCAATAAGTTGATATTGATCCAATCCTGGAGAAACATTCGGAAGAAGTTTTAGAATATAAGTGGATGTTCTAGGGATATGATAACGACAGCCTCTTTTGTGAGACGGTTATCATTCCAGGCTTCCAAGGTGACCTGGATGACAGAGTGGCTGTCAGAGTTATAGTTTTCCCTCTGACGAGGGGCAGTATTTTGGACAGGTGGTCCAGGTGGATACTGAGGGAAGGATAGCGCAGGATACTGATTAAGTTCAGTTGACGATACAGTCTAAGAAGTTTGGATTTGGAGTTCATGTATGAGCTAAGTCCCATCAGATATCCAGACATATTCTAAGACATGTATTGCTCATTTCGGGAGATAGCTTTCTCTGCGAACTTGAGATAAAGAGAGAAATAGAAAGTAACATCATAGCGGATCCACTCACTGAGGCTATTCCTCGAACGCAATAGTTTCGCAAACGAGCTTTGTGAGATTGGCCAGTAGAGGAGTTGGGTGTTCAGTATCACACGGGCTGTGAGTAGGTGACACAGCAATAATTAGCCTTGAGTGGAAGTGGGAGATTGTTGGAGATTCAGAGTAAATTATTGGATCACAGGCACATGATTGCAATGATTGAGGGAGGACCTATCCCGATAGGACAGTCTTACTCAAGATGATAGTATGCTATCTGGTTTATCTTTATCATCATGTACTGCTTTAGGTGACCATATAGGTCACTATTGCACGTTGATAGAGCCCCTAGGATTCTTGCTTGACTACCAGCAGTATGAGGGCGATCATATACGTGGGAGCTGGGGTCTATAAGCACATCCTTAAAAGGTCCCTAGTCGTGGGAGTTTCGAGACAGGGCATCGATACTCCAAAGTAGACTAGTGTATACAGTCGAGACCCCGACGAGGGGCGGTGGCCGGCCTCACAAGCCACTGGTGTCAGTTGGTTCACCTAAGATTTATACAGGTGCTCATTGGGTTATGAGTACACCGGACAAGACTCGCCGGGAACATGCTAGTTGGTATTATACCTGATGTCAGATAGTAGTTCCCTTATGACATGTGTACAGGTTAGTTCATCGACCTGAGATCGTCATTTGTCTCGTGTGAGTTCCCACTGTGGTTTGATTACTACCCTACCACGCTCAAAGGAGACGTGCAAATAGGTTTTAGTTGGGTACAGTCCCGAGCCACATGGAGGCAGTGAGCGGATCTGCAGGGGTTCGTCTCTCCCGGTATTGGGTGTGAGGTCGCGCTGTGTCTAGGAGAGCCAGTACATGAAAGTCCTTGGCTAAGGCAGGAGATTTACTGGTAGGTATTCCAGTAGTATCTCAGGGTGTTCTGGGCTACACACCGACACGACTTGTACCGCTTTTGGGTGTCTGACTTTTACCAACCCCCTAGGCCAGCCATGCGATGCTCATAGACGAACTGACCGGACTGTATGGATATTGTCACTGACAGGCTCAGTAGTGTGTCAGGATGAGTTTTCTCATCGACGTCCCTTTTGGTCAATACCTGGTAGCCCGTTACGTATGGCTAATACCTTTGACGTGCTAGTGGTTAAATCCACAACCAAGGTGTTGACTAGTCTATAGAGTCCCCCACAGACAGTTGCTCAAGTTTCGGGCGAAACTCTGTAGAGGCCGTATGGAGATATGGCAGGGTTCGATCAGATACGTGCGGTATTGCACGGATCATGATCGGACGGATAATACTAGTGGGCTTTGGTTTAAGCCGGATCTTAGTATTGTATAGTGTAGATTTTGTCTCATTGCATTTGTATTCAGTGGGAATACAAATGCGGGCATGTATATGCAGTCGCGGGGTTTTCCTGTAATTTATTACGGGATTAATTTTCTGAAGTTGCCAGTTTGCATTCCGTTCCGGCCAGTTTTTCTTTGTTCCTTCCCGGCCGGACTTTTCCGATGGTGGGGTTATTTGCAAGTGTGCAAATAAGTTTTGTGGAGGGGTTTTCTTGCATTTTGTGGCATTATGATAAGACTATCATCATTAGATTCCATTTTAATCTCATCCTTTGCATTTATTGTGATGGTTGGTGAAAGAATTGTGAGGTGAATTGGGTGTGACTTTAATCTAGGATTATCATACCATTTTCTTCTCTTGAATTATTCATTCTTTTTTTTTGCTCCACCATATTCTATGAGGGGCCGGCCACTTTGAGGGGAGAGGTGATGAGGTTTCATATGGTGGGGAAATTTATCACTCACATTTTGATAGCCACTAAAATTCCATAGCTCCTTTCCTTTGTTGATTTCTCCACCTCCACATAAAAGGCAACTTCACTACCCCATTGAGACAATGTTTTCTACACTAGCCTACAGCACTCTTGGACGCGTCGGCTTGGCAACTTTGCGCCCGAGTTGCCTCGGTCAAGAGGTGGGAGCCCGTAAAAGAATTCGGCTGCGTGGTGCCGTTTCCGACGAGGAGGTGACGAACGGAGATTCCGCGGGAGATCGGGACGACGAAGAGAAGACCGAAGGACACGGATCACTCAGTATATCTCTCTACCCATCTTTTAGTTTGCTAGTAGTTAGGTTAATGGCCCGATCCGGGATTAAAGTGCGCGGTGGTGCCGGTTTCTAGTTTTGAGAAAAGTTTTTCGTTTCCGCATTCTGGCGTCGGATTGACGGCCGGGGTGCCGCCGTGCACTTACAACTCGGTCATCAAGTTTGCTAAAAGAGATAACTAAGATTGATGTGGAGAATAAGTAGAATACTTTGTCTCACTTCGTCTAAAGCCGTGGACGAACGGTTAATGAAGTTGCTGTTGGATATATGTATGCCCTTGAGGCCATTATGTGATAGTGGATGTATCTATACATGTATATATATTCAGTTTGCATTCTTGCTCGACATGATAGTATGCTATCTGGTACTTCTTTATCTGACATGTTTATTTGATCATGCTTCTATTCATTCATACATACTGATAAAGCCCTAAGGATATCGGCTTGACTACTCTGATTATGATGGAGATCATACTAGTGGGACATCTGTAGTCTATAAGCATATCCTGAAATGTCCCTAGTCGGAGGTGTATCGAGACGGGGCATCGATATACCAGAGTAGACTAGCGTATATGATACTAGACCCATGTGATGGGCGATGGATGTTCCCACATTCATCGATGTTTGACATCAAGATCATATACGGGTGCTCAGTGGTGACTGGGTACACTGGACGGACTCGCCGAGAACTCCTATATGGAATTATATCTATCGTTGGATAGCAGTTCTCAGGTGACACTGGTACAGGTTAGTCTGTAGACCCAAGATCGTCATAGAGCCTTGTGTGTTCTCCCACTGTACTTTGATTGCCACCCTACCACGGCTCTACTGAGTCGTGCAAACAGGTGGCCGTTGGGTACAGTCCCGAGACACACGAAGGCAATGAGCGATAGGAGGGGTTTTGTCTCTCCCGGTATTGGGAGTTGATGCTGTGCTGTGCTCGACTGGTTATAACAGCAAGTCCCTGGCCAGGGCTGCTGAGATTTGCTGATAAGTGTTATCAGTAGTTTCTCGATCTGTTATAGACCATTAACCGGCACGACTT
This sequence comes from Agapanthus africanus, assembly GCA_030015575.1. NCBI lineage: Eukaryota > Viridiplantae > Streptophyta > Magnoliopsida > Asparagales > Amaryllidaceae > Agapanthus > Agapanthus africanus. The sequence continues at coordinate 621,596,700 of CM057341.1, forward strand.
ATTGAGTTATTGGGGTCGACGTGACCATCCCTAGGCTCGATATGCAGCATATCTGACGAAGAGACCGGACTGTACGATAGTGTTGCTGGATGGCTCGACGGGAGTTGTAACAGGTTCGCTTGTCTTCTTCTTATCGCTCAATACCCGGGTGGCCGTTACGTTTGGCTGACCGCTTGCGGCTTGCGGGTGCTTGATATGATCATCACCCACTGCCGGCGTATTGACGAGTCTTAGAGTCCCACACAGGAGTTACCTAGTCCAGGCGAAACGTTGTGGTGCGCGTATGCGATATGCGCTTGGACCCGATTAAAATACGTGTATGGGATACCGTATATTAATTGGGCGGCTTGCTAATGGTCGGGTCATATGTGATATGACCGGATTAGTGAATCAAGTGTTGATTCATTATTATTTTCTCACTACAAATCCTATCTTGTTTATGTTGTATGTATGCATGCATGTGTACATTCATTTTTGTTCATGCACATGTTGATGTGCAAGCACACATGCATACATACATCAAATTCTATCATGGTTGTTTATACAATGGAAATGGTGGATGTATAAGAATTACACCATGGTTGTATTTGGATAATTATTGAATTTAAATTAAAGCAAAAGAAAATAAAAAATGGGTTAAATCAATTTGGAATTTCTACACTCTTCTAACTCAACCATGCTCACCTAACTTTTAACCCATAGTTTATTTTCTTATCATGCTTTTAATTTAAAATAAAATGATATCTAAATACTTAACCATGGTTGGTTAAGAGAAAGAAAAATATATATAGCTATTTTTCTTTTCTCTTTGTGAAGATAATTCATTCTCTTCTTAAAAAAAAAAGTCCATCATCTTCATCAACCTCCATGCTTAAGCTCTCTAGTTCTTACAAGAGAGTGAATCCTTCATAAAAATAGGATTTTGAAGTGAGATCCATAACCACAACCTCATTCTAATCAAGTCTAGCTCACTTGATTAGTGTGTTCTCTTTGTTTTTCAAAGTTGCAAGCTTGGACGGGATAGCTCCGGGTGGATCGTCGTGGACGCAAGAGGAGGAAGAGTGGACCTTCTTCCAACACCCCAAAGTCAAAGGAGCAAAACAAAAACGGGAGCTACAAAGGTTGTAGCCTTCTAACCCTAAGCTTTTCTAGTTTAATGTTTAGCAAACCCTAATTTTCTAGGACGATTCCTTTGCTTGTTAGTTTAGCACCATAAAAAATGAAAACTTTAGGTCATGTGATGCTTGTAATCTCTTCATAGGGTGCTAACCTAACCTAACATTGGTATCAGAGCCGACCTAGAACATTAGGCGACCTTTTTGCGAAGTAAAAAGTCCGATCGAAACAAAAATACGGATTTATGGGATGCTCTCTGGAATTTTTTTAAAAAATGATCTTTTTCAGAATTAAAAATTCTCAAAAAATAGAGCAGGTAAAAATTAGAGGATCTGGAAAATTCGTACACATGAACAGTAATATTGACCGCGGAAGGGCGGCATAAGCAAGGCTTAGGCCTCGCTTCCGCGGCTATTTGAGGGGTTCTCTGGTATTTTTTTTGCACAGTAACTTTCTTTACCTGCTACAGTAATTTTTGAGAGTATTTAATCTGAATCTACTGTTGAAAATTCTGGAGATGGTTTTGAACTAATTGTTTCGTTCGGAATTTTCATTTCGCTTTCTTTTCCGGGTAAACTAGAAAGTATTGAAGTGTTTGAACGAATATCATTTACTCAATGTTCACGGGGTTTAAATAGTTTGGAGATGCGTGCAAGTCTTTTTGCGGTGGTCCCTCTAGAAGACAACAAACCTTAACTCGATTATGTGACCGTCTCGAACTGCCCTTTGAACCTTAGGGTTTGGGGCAGTACGGCGTGCCACATGTGAGGCGTTGGCTTGACCCTTCTACGGCTGGACCGCCGCTACTGTGTCACACTCCGGATTTTTGAACCTTGCTCAAGTGTTGAGCTTTAGTGAATCTTGGGTACTTGATAGTTCGTTCGAAAACTTTAATACTGTCTGTTTATCTGGAATGTGATACAATATGTGGAATTCATATGGTTTAGATATGAAATACGGAATATGTGATATTTCGCATTTATGATGTCTAAAGAGAATCTGGATTCCAAATATTGTAGTTTTACACTTTCTTTTCTGTGACCGTAAGTGTAGTATGTTAGATATTGCCGGTTTCGTTGCTATACATCAACGACAATCGGGGTACGCATACTTGCTTACGTTGATGATATTATGTGTTGCTGAGATATGATGTGTAGGATTGTCGCGATCGAATAGCCGGGGGGTTTTGTGAGATGAGAGTTTTATATTTTCATTCATGTAAATTCAAATGTAATGTAATATTCTTTTATTTGGGGCACTTCCAGGTTGCGGTTGTGTCACCAGTGTTGTATATTATTTACTTTTCCGCATTAGGATGGACCCAAGGAGGGGAGCACAAGTGACCGGGTTCTGGGGTTCAGTGGGAGGCCATCTCGAGGAGTCGAGACCGGGTCTCCTAAACTCCAGGATTGGTAGGGTCACTTGCCGCTCTCGTAGGGGTCCAGGGTGTGGGCTTGGCTATTCATCGCGACTGTGGAATCCGTATTTTCTATTCTGGCTAAATACTAAATACGGACGTCCTAGTATATCCCACGTTATATCTATATTTCTGCTGCCTGTGTTCTGTGAAATCTGAGACGAATGACTTATTATATATATGATATATAGTAGACGTTGCTTATGTTTTACACCCGCGCTAGTCCCGTCCCGCTATGCCGTTAGTTAAGTAACCTAACGGTGCATAACGGAACATTGCGGCGAATGCGGATGGCATAAGCGTACGTGATATTTTCGTTTCTTTTCTGTGATTGGCTTTAGGACTTAAATGATGGGATTACATTAATGTGATTAATGTAAAGAAAATAAACCTAAAAAGATGTTGTAGAATCGGATTTAAAAACTACTCGGCTATTTATGAAAAAGCTTTATTTCAAAACTGCGGAGCTTAAGCCACTCCTTTTGAAAAACTGTTTGATTCTACAACGATATCAAGTTCAAAGCGTTAAAGATTTTCTTAAAAATCATTCGCAACCCTCCGTCATTTTAGGAAGTAGAGTACTTAGTATTCGTGCTACGTTTGTTGACTTTAGTTAAGGCGTAGTGTACGGTAGCTAAGTGATGTCTTCCTACACTGCATATGATGCAGATTAATTAGGACATTCATACGACTTTGTTGACCATAGTTAAGGGTCATATGGGTGGGTCTAATTGATCAAGAAATGACGGGTAGAACTTGACTGGTACTTATGATTTGTTGACCATAGTTAAGGTCATAAGTACTAGGGGTAAAAACCACATCGGGAATTTCAAGTGTTGAAATTTGCAATGAGATTGCATACCTTCCATATGATGGTTGGATCCCGATCCCACTGTGGGCAATAGTTGCTCCTAGGAGAGTTTTGCAGTTTACAATTAGCTAACTCATTAGGTGTCTAGAAAGGTGTTAACGGGGCTCCGCCTCTGGGAAAACGAGGTTTACTCTAATTAGGTCCGTGCGAAAGCACGGGGAACCTCCCTCAAAGTACCGACACTGGCCTGGCTGAACGGTTAGCGAAGTTGTAGACTGTAATTAATCCTGGCTCGTTTTTTTTTTTTTTTTTTTTTTTAAGGTTTGAAAGAAAAACTTGATAAAAAGCAGTGGGAAACATCGATTAGACAAGATAATAAAACCAATCTAATCTATGCAAGAGCTTTCGCTGAGTGTATTCTTTTCTCTCTCTTAATGGCAGATACCAATGACTGGACTTAAGCTTCTACTAGATAAAAACAAACTGAACGGGACCAACTATAAAGACTGGCTAAGGAATCTGAAGATCGCCTTGACTTATGATAAAGTATCATATGTCCTCACGGCTTCAGCCCCGCCCGTCCCAGGCCCAAAATCCTCAGTTGCGGACATAGAAGTCCGCAAGACATGGGACGCTGACTGTGCCACGGCCACATGCCTCGCGCTTGCATCGATGGATAACACACATCAAAAGCAGCACGAGGACATGGACATCCACGGGATACTGCTCCATACAAAGGAGTTGTATGGGGAGCAGTCCCGCGTATTACGATACGAGGCATCAAAGAAACTGTTTCACATGCGGATGGCCCCTGGCACACCAGTAGCAGACCATGTTTTGAAGATGATAGCTCTTATAGAAGAGCTTGAGGACCTCGGATGGACTATGGACAATGAACAATATATAGATATTATTCTGCAGTCCCTCCCCTCCACCTTTGCTCAGTTCATAGTGAACTTCAACATGCACGGCATGGAGAAGGACCTCCCTGAACTCCTTAATATGTTAAGGAGTGCAGAGAGCACTATGAAATCAGCAAAGACTCCCGTTATGACGATTGGACAGTCTTCTTCTTCTCGCCCGAAAGCTAAGGCCAAGGGAAAGAAAAAGAAGAAACCCACTAATCCTAAGGGCGGAGTCAAAAAGGTGAAGGGAAAGGGAAAGTCCACGGCTGGAGACCCAGGGAAAGGCGAGTGTTTTCATTGCCACAAGACAGGACATTGGAAGCGCAACTGCACGGAGTACCTAAGTCTTAAGAAGAAGCATGGTGATGCTTCTGCTTCAGGTGCGTTTGTGACTGAAAACTGTTTTTCTATAAACTCTGCTTCCTGGGTATTGGATACCGGTTCAGGTTCTCACATTTGCAATTCTATGCAGGGGCTGAGAAATAGCAAGGTTTTGAAGACAGGTGACCATACTCTCCGCGTTGGAAATGGTTCCAATGTACATACAGTCGCAGTGGGAGAGTATCACTTGGGGTTGCCGTCTGGATGTATTTTGATTTTGAATCCATGTTATTTTGTACCTGATATGCTATGTAACATAATATCCGTATCTTTGTTGGACAATGAAGGATATAATTTTGTGTTGCAGAACAATGTTATGAACATTCACCTGAATCAAATGTTGGTTGGGTATGGTACACTTAATAACGGAATATATGTCCTAAATCAACACACAGTTTTCAGTATACAACACACTAATAAAAGAAAATTTTCAGAATTAAATGAAGCTTTTCTTTGGCACTGTAGACTTGGTCATATTAACGAAACAAGACTAAACAAGTTACATAAAGATGGATATTTAAACTCTTTTGAATATAAATCTTATGCGACTTGCCAGTCTTGTATCAAGGGTAAAATGACCAAAACTCCGTTTACTGGACACGGAGAAAGAGCTACTCAGCTCCTGGGCCTCATACATAGTGATGTATGTGGGCCAATGTCTACACAGGCTAGAGGCGGTTTTTCATACTTCATTACATTCACCGATGATTTCTCAAGATTCGGTCATGTATTTTTATTAAAACACAAGTCCGACGCTTTCGAGAAGTTCGTTGAATATAAACAAGAAGTAGAAAAACAAACCGGCTTGAGTATTAAGATGCTTCGATCAGATCGAGGTGGTGAGTATCTCAGTACAGAATTTGCAAACTTCCTAAAAGAGAATGGGATTCTCTCTCAGCTCACTCCGCCTTACACACCACAGCACAACGGTGTGTCAGAACGACGGAATAGGACCCTATTAGATATGGTCCGGTCCATGATGAGTGACGCTGAGTTACCAGTCTCGTTTTGGGGGCATGCATTGGAGACTGCGGCGTTTCTGCTAAACAGGGTTCCAACCAAAGCCGTGTCTACCACGCCATATGAGATATGGAATGGCAAGAGACCATCTCTTAAAAGAATTAAGATTTGGGGTTGCCCGGCCTATGTTAAAAAGCAGAATCCGGACAAACTCGAGACACGGTCAGTCATGTGTAACTTTGTGGGATATCCAAAGAATTCTTATGGATATCTGTTCTACCACAAAGAGGAACAAAAGGTGTTTGTTTCTCAGTATGCCACATTCTTGGAAAAAGAGTTTTTCACAGATAAAGATGATGGCAAGGTAGTAGATCTGGAAGAGGTTCTGGAGACACAAACTACAAATGACGATTTGGTTGAACCGGCTGTTGCAACAGAAACTGAAGAACCTCGGCCACTCCGTAGGTCTGGTAGGACTTCTCGCCCACCGGAGAGGTACTACGGTTTCCTCATTGATGGTGACAGGGAAGACTGTATCATGGAAGATGATGATCCTACCAGTTTTCAGCAAGCTATCACGAGTGGTGACTCTGTGAAGTGGCTGGATGCCATGAGATCCGAAATGGAGTCTATGTACACCAACAAAGTATGGACTTTGGACGTTGTACCCCCTGGGGTAAAACCTGTAGGGTGCAAATGGATCTTTAAAAGAAAGATTGGTGTGGATGGGCAGGTAGAGACCTATAAAGCAAGACTTGTGGCGAAGGGTTTTCGTCAAAGACCAGGTTTGGAATATGACGAAACTTTTTCGCCCGTAGCCATGCTTAAATCTATTCGGATCCTACTTGCTATTGCTGCTCACTACGACTATGAAATCTGGCAGATGGACGTTAAAACGGCATTTCTAAATGGAGATTTAGAAGAATGTGTTTATATGGATCAGCCGGAGGGCTTCATTGACAGTGGGAGCAGCGAGAAAGCATGTAGATTGCTTAAATCCATATATGGGTTAAAGCAGGCATCTCGGAGTTGGAACATCTGTTTCGATGATGTTATCAAAGAGTTTGATTTCATCAAAAATCCGGATGAACCTTGTGTTTATAGGAAGGCTGTAGGAAGAGCTGTCACATTCCTCGTATTGTACGTGGATGACATTCTTCTGATAGGAAATGACATTCCTATGCTACAGTCGGTCAAATCATTCTTATCACTGAGGTTCTCCATGAAGGACCTGGGTGATGCCACATACATCCTGGGCATAAGGATCTATAGGGATAGATCCAAAAAGTTATTGGGATTGTCCCAAACCAGGTACATCAACACCATCCTAAAGAGGTTTAGTATGGAAGACTCCAAGCGGGGTGCCTTACCCGCTTGCCATGGAGTCACTCTCTCCAAGGATTCTTGTCCAAAGACCGATGAAGAGAGAGCTCGCATGAGCATTATACCTTATGCTTCGGCAGTAGGGTCTATAATGTATGCGATGTTATGTACACGCCCAGATGTAGCTTATGCACTTAGTGTTGTAAGCAGGTATCAATCCAACCCAGGGGAGAACCACTGGACAGCTGTGAAGAACATTCTTAAGTACTTACGAAGGACTAAAGAATTGTTCTTGGTGTATGGTAATAAAGATCTCCAAATGGAGGCCTTTACCGATTCGAGCTTCCAGAGCGACAAGGATGACAGCAAATCTATCTCAGGGTTTGTATTTACCCTCAATGGAGGGGCGGTAAGTTGGAAGAGTTCCAAACAAGATACCGTTGCAGACTCTACGATGGAAGCTGAGTACATTGCTGCAAATGATGCCGCCAAGGAAGCCGTCTGGATGAAGAAGTTCGTCTCGGAGCTAGGAGTAGTTCCAACCATTATTGATCCAATACCCTTGTATTGTGATAATAATGGGGCTATGGCGTTAGCCAAGGAGCCCAGATCCCATCAGCGGTCCAGACACATCCTGAGGCGATTTCATTTGATCCGGGAGATTGTAGATCGCCGCGAGATCGAGATTAAGAGAGTAGACATAAAGAACAACGCCGCGGATCCATTCACCAAGGCTCTCCCTCAGCCGCAGCATGAGCGACTTTTTGAGATGTTGGGTATGAGATACGCCAATAACTGGCCTTAGTGCAAGTGGGAGATTGTTGGATATATGTATGCCCTAGAGGCCATTATGTGATAGTGGATGTATCTATACATGTATATATATTCAGTTTGCATTCTTGCTCGACATGATAGTATGCTATCTGGTACTTCTTTATCTGACATGTTTATTTGATCATGCTTCTATTCATTCATACATACTGATAAAGCCCTAAGGATATCGGCTTGACTACTCTGATTATGATGGAGATCATACTAGTGGGACATCTGTAGTCTATAAGCATATCCTGAAATGTCCCTAGTCGGAGGTGTATCGAGACGGGGCATCGATATACCAGAGTAGACTAGCGTATATGATACTAGACCCATGTGATGGGCGATGGATGTTCCCACATTCATCGATGTTTGACATCAAGATCATATACGGGTGCTCAGTGGTGACTGGGTACACTGGACGGACTCGCCGAGAACTCCTATATGGAATTATATCTATCGTCGGATAGCAGTTCTCAGGTGACACTGGTACAGGTTAGTCTGTAGACCCAAGATCGTCATAGAGCCTTGTGTGTTCTCCCACTGTACTTTGATTACCACCCTACCACGGCTCTACTGAGTCGTGCAAACAGGTGGCCGTTGGGTACAGTCCCGAGACACACGAAGGCAATGAGCGATAGGAGGGGTTTCGTCTCTCCCGGTATTGGGAGTTGATGCTGTGCTGTGCTCGACTGGTTATAACAGCAAGTCCCTGGCCAGGGCTGCTGAGATTTGCTGATAAGTGTTATCAGTAGTTTCTCGATCTGTTATAGACCATTAACCGGCATGACTTATTGAGTTATTGGGGTCGACGTGACCATCCCTAGGCTTGATATGCAGCATATCTGACGAAGAGACCGGACTGTACGATAGTGTTGCTGGATGGCTCGACGGGAGTTGTAACAGGTTCGCTTGTCTTCTTCTTATCGCTCAATACCCGGGTGGCCGTTACGTTTGGCTGACCGCTTGCGGCTTGCGGGTGCTTGATATGATCATCACCCACTGCCGGCGTATTGACGAGTCTTAGAGTCCCACACAGGAGTTACCTAGTCCAGGCGAAACGTTGTGGTGCGCGTATGCGATATGCGCTTGGACCCGATTAAAATACGTGTATGGGATACCGTATATTAATTGGGCGGCTTGCTAATGGTCGGGTCATATGTGATATGACCGGATTAGTGAATCAAGTGTTGATTCATTATTATTTTCTCACTACAAATCCTATCTTGTTTATGTTGTATGTATGCATGCATGTGTACATTCATTTTTGTTCATGCACATGTTGATGTGCAAGCACACATGCATACATACATCAAATTCTATCATGGTTGTTTATACAATGGAAATGGTGGATGTATAAGAATTACACCATGGTTGTATTTGGATAATTATTGAATTTAAATTAAAGCAAAAGAAAATAAAAAATGGGTTAAATCAATTTGGAATTTCTACACTCTTCTAACTCAACCATGCTCACCTAACTTTTAACCCATAGTTTATTTTCTTATCATGCTTTTAATTTAAAATAAAATGATATCTAAATACTTAACCATGGTTGGTTAAGAGAAAGAAAAATATATATAGCTATTTTTCTTTTCTCTTTGTGAAGATAATTCATTCTCTTCTTAAAAAAAAAAGTCCATCATCTTCATCAACCTCCATGCTTAAGCTCTCTAGTTCTTACAAGAGAGTGAATCCTTCATAAAAATAGGATTTTGAAGTGAGATCCATAACCACAACCTCATTCTAATCAAGTCTAGCTCACTTGATTAGTGTGTTCTCTTTGTTTTTCAAAGTTGCAAGCTTGGACGGGATAGCTCCGGGTGGATCGTCGTGGACGCAAGAGGAGGAAGAGTGGACCTTCTTCCAACACCCCAAAGTCAAAGGAGCAAAACAAAAACGGGAGCTACAAAGGTTGTAGCCTTCTAACCCTAAGCTTTTCTAGTTTAATGTTTAGCAAACCCTAATTTTCTAGGACGATTCCTTTGCTTGTTAGTTTAGCACCATAAAAAATGAAAACTTTAGGTCATGTGATGCTTGTAATCTCTTCATAGGGTGCTAACCTAACCTAACAGTTGCCACTCGAAATGAAATGGAATGAGAAATGAACTATGAAATTTCCATACATCCAAAACTTTATTCTTTTGCCATGTGAAATCAATCTCACACCTCACAAATAAGGGCCGGCCACAATATGTAGGTGGTAGGGTGAGTGTAGGAGAGGGGGGGTGACCGCAACGATATGAAGCTTATCATAACTCATTTAAAGAAAACATGACTCACTAGTATGAACACATTAATGAAACAACGAGTCACCTAAACTAGCTATCAACTAATTAATGCCAAGATGAGTCACAAGCCACCTCATCATCCTAGTCATCATCTAGAAACTTCTAGAACCATGACTCACCCAAGAAAAGATAAATCCGCATTTAACCGAATGTCAAATACGGCTGATAGAAAACTGGAAACTGCAAACTGGCAACTTCCAAAAGCGATCCTGAAACGAATTTCAGGATAACCACGCAACAGTATAAACATACCCGCATTTGTATTACGACTGAATACAAATGCAACTGAGACAAAGATATTATATCTACACAGTATAATACTCGGATCTGGCTTAAACCAAAGCCCACCAGTATTATCTGCCCGATATATGACACGTGCGTAAACGCATGTGCATTTTCAGAACCCTGCCATAAAACCATACGGCGTCTACAATGTTTCGCCCGAACTTGGGAAACTATCTATGAGGGACTCTAATGACTCGTGAGTACCCTGGCAGTGGGTTTAACCACAAGCCGTCAGCAGCACTAGCTGTGCGTAACGGTTGTCCATGTACTGACCTCAAGGGAGGCTGATGAGCGAACCCATCCGGAAACCCTACTGAGCCTAACAGTGACAATGTATATACAGTCTTGTCCGTTCGTCTATGAGTATCGCATATCTGCCTAGAGGGCTGGTAACGTCAGACCCCCAATAGCAGTATAAGTCGTGTCGGAGTGCAGCCCAAAAACACCCTGAGATACTACTGGAGTACCTACAAGTAAATCTCCTGCCACGGCCGTGGGCTTTGTGTAATGGCTTTCCTAGACACGGCACGATCTCACCCCCAATACCGGGAGAAACGAATCCCCTACCGATCCGCTCACTTGCCTCCATGTGGCTCGGGACAGTACCCAAAAAATACCTGTTTGCACGACTCCTTTGAGCCGTGGTAGGGCAGAAATCAATGCACAGTGGGAACTCACACGAGACAAATGACGACCTCAGGTCGATGAACTAACCTGTACACATGTCACCAGGGAACTGCTATCTGAAGATAAGTATAATACCAACTAGCAGATTCCCGGCGAGTCCTGTCCGGTGTACTCATAACCCAATGAGCACCTGTATACATCTTAGGTGATCCAACTGACACCAGTGGGTTATGAGACCGGCAACCGCCCCTCGTCGGGGTCTCGACTGTATACACTAGTCTACTCCGGAGTATCGATGCCCTGTCTCGAAACTCCCACGACTAGGGACCACAATTAAGGATATGCTTATAAACCACCCAACTCTCACGTATATGATCGCCATCATACTGGTTGTAGTAAAGCAGGATCCTAAGGGCTCTATCAAAGTGTAACAGTGATCAGTCACCTGAACCTGTACACGACTGATAAAGGCAAACCAGATAGCATACTATCATCTCGAGTAAGACTGTCCCACCGGTATAGGTCCTCCGCAATCATTGCAATCACGTGCCTGCGATCCAATAATTGACTTTGAAGGCACTATATCCAACAATATCCCACTTGCACTTAAGGCTATTTATTGTGATGTCGACTACTCACAGCCCGTGAGAAACCGAACACCCAACACCTCTACTAATCAGTTTCACAAACTCGTTCGTAAAACTATTGTGTTCGAGAAATAGACTCAATGAGTGGATCCGCCCCGATGTTTCTTTCTACGTCACTCTTAATCTCAAGTTCGCGGAGAAAGCCATCTCCCGAATTGAGTAATACCTGTCTTAGAATATGTCTGGATATCTGATGGGACCTAGTTCAAAAATGAATTCCAAATCCAAACTTCTTAGACTGCATCGATAACTGAACAAAATCAGTATCCAGCACCAAGCCTCCCACAGTATCCTCTTGGACCACCTGTCTATAATACTGTCCCTTGTAAGAGGGAAAACTATAACTCTGACAATCACTCTGTCAACCATGTCACCTTTGAAGCCTGGAATGATAATCGTCTCCAAAAGAGGCTGACGTCATCAAATCCGTAGAACATGCACTTATGTTCTAAATCTGCTTCCTTATGTTTATCCAGGATTGGATTAATACAAACTTATTGCATCTTGTGCAAAAACAACATCTGGTGTGATTCTTGACATCTCACGATTGACTCAATTGCCTAAGCAAGTAATCTGCCAGTCATGCTCATCCCTCTCCCCTTTAGTCTGTAAGGCACCTTTAGAGAGGGTGACTCCATCACCTGCAGGTACACCACCATGCCAGGAGTCAACTATTCTAAATACTATCAGAATACTGTCAAAGTACCCACATTGGGAAACTACCCAAATCTATATCTAAAACCATAGATCTAGAAACCAGAATGTCAGATATTATATCCATATCCTGTCTGGAGAAACAACTCTGTGACGACCACAGAACAACAGATCGTAGTATAGGAATTTTACTTCCTACTATATGTATGTCATCCAAATACCATGACATCGCACCCTACTACCTTCTCAACAGATCCATCCCCTATTCTGATAAAGCCAAACCCATGACTGTCACATCAAAATTAGATGATTTATCTCCGCTATAACTGCTCAAGTCTATAAATAGACATAAGCTATATGCCCACTATGCTTCCGCTGCTCCCACTGACCATAACAACCCTCTGGCAGAATAATATATGCGTGCACTTCCAAAGCTAGTTTAGAACAACGCTATACTTAACCTCCTGCCGGGTCTCATAGCCTGGAACAACAGTAGTGTCAAGTCTGGGTAGATAAGAACATCCCTGTCTCCGTCCTTGAGGCTACCGGAGTACCTCTCGGATGTCTGAGGTTACCCACCATATCTGCGGAGTGGCTAATGGAATGTCAAACCTGATTGAATCTTTAGGTCCTATTAAATTTCCCGTAATCGTTTGCGGTTCTGGAATCACTTCCAGTTCTACCATACTCCCTGATTAGTCGAAAATATTGTATTTTTAACACGGCAATTTCCATATCATTTGCACTCATTTAGAAGTGTACGGTATTCATATTTCACATATTAGCAAAACTGTCGCAAAATATCAGATTGCATGTGTTAGACTCTAAAACAGGCAATTATAGGGAAATTGACTGCATTTCATAACATGGCATCATTTCTATATATCGCAACCCGTGTTTCGAAGTCTGTGCAGGAAAATCAGAAGCTTGCTCAAATCTACACCGCTAAAAGATACGCCAACACAATGATTTCAGTTCTGGTATCAATCCAAAGGTACAAAAACAAATCAACACATCAGATAAAGCACCAAATGTCAGCCCAAGCAGTCACCAGAAGAACCAAGCCATGAAGCCATCAAAGCACCGCAGAACCGCGGCGGGAGCTGGCTTGAGCCGCGGTTCCGCGGCCGTCTTGCCACATCAGCCCTAAATTTTTGATGCACAATGCTTCTCTCAGGGCCCACACTTCAGAAAGACATGTCAAATTCCAGAAGACCCCAGAACCTTCTGCCAGATCAGCAAACACTTGGATCTACACTAAACTAGCCTATCATTCTAGAAAGTTCTCCCTAAACCCTAGCTAAAACCCTAAGCTAAGCCTAACTAACTACTTCTAGAAGTCTTTCAACAAACTTTTGGAGGGAACTTCTCAAGGCTTAGGGTTCGGGAGATCTATAAATAAGATCCTAGGCTCACTTGTAAAAGGATGGATAGATCCCTCCATTAATAATCATCTTTAGCCAATCTAGAGCCTTTCACTCTCTTTCTTCATCTTCTTCCACAAGTCTAGTGAGAAGGCTTGTGTAAAACCCTAACCCTAATTCCAATCAAAAGCCAAGATTCCCGAGTACCAAATCAGGCAAGAAGCCTTGCAACCTTTTATGAGCCGAGCCGATCTTCAACAGAGCAAGTGGTCCAAGCCGATCCGCGACTCACGGATCCGAGCGAAGCCAATTCGACAATTTAGTTCTTCCTCTTGTAGTTCTTGAGCGACTGTAATCAAATTGTTGATATAAATAAAAGGTGATATTTTTTTATCTTGTTTTCTTTAAATTCTTGCATCATGATATCTTTTCAATTCTTGAATGCTTTCTGTGTGATGATGTTTGAGTAATACTCCGCTCGTCGAGGAGTCGAGACGATCAATAGAATGATGATGTAACATATCTTAAATCGATTCTTGATCCTACGAGTTTTGTAAACCCTAGCAAGTTCAAGAATCGACGACCCAATTCGTTGCGATGTTTTCTTGATTGATATCGCTCGAGATTGGGGAGTTACGATCGTTTCTTGAAATTTTAGAGGCTCGAATGTGAATGATATCGATGAAAGAACAAGGGTTAAACGATGAAACCCTAGTTTCATGAGAAAGCCCTAACTCTCATCGATCTAGTATCAATCCTTCGAAGGACAAGAACACGAAATCTTGAGATTACATCACGTCTATAGATCCGATCGATTCCTACGAGCCTCATTTAGATTCTGGACATTTGGTTGGAAATATCATCGAAACCCGATTCTTGATTGTTTATCAAATCTTGATTCTTGATTAGATTAGTGACACCTGAATCAATCGATAAAATCTTGAATCATGTTTTCTTTTCTTTTCGATTAACTTTTCAATTCAAACAAATTAAACATAGAAACGAATCGCACAATCCCTGTGGACGATCCGCACTTGCTAACGAAATCTACACGACACCGTTATTGATTGCGGTTAAATATAATTCTTTGATTGTGAATTTTATTCAATATTACCGACACATAGAAACTTCTTCGCTTTATTCGATTTACACAAACAAGAAATTATTACAATCAAATGAAACCGTTATCAGGGATCATTTGAGTTGATTTACTTACACAGTCTCGAATTTTACGATCAATCAAATGGTGCCGTTGCCGGGGATCACGCGGTAATTCGTTTCATATTATAGTTCGAATTTAAAGATTTATGCCATTGTTATTTTGAGATCAAAATTCGTGCAAACCCTAAACGATTTGTTGTGGTTCATTGCAAGAAAATCTGGAGCTGTTTGGAAATTGAAGAAATTATTTGGAAAATTTCAGAAGACTAAGGAAGTGATCAGGAGTATTCTGCAAATTTTCTTTTCAAGAGATCACATTTTTCGACTGAGGAAGGGCGGCAATAAGACCTATATGCGGCGGAACCGCGGTCTTCTTCAGGGATCACTATACCATTTTTTCTCTGTAAGCTTCTTACCTTCTCCTCTCTCCTCTTTTTAGCTCCAACTTATAATTTTCTACAGGATTCTTTGCAAATAATCGCAGCGCCGCAAATTGCAAATTAAATGTGTGCGTGATTTTATTTCTTGGTTGTTTGCATATTAATACGGATATTAAGGGGCACGGCCAAATCCAAATTAGGTGGGGAGTTCATTACCCTTCCTAGGCCCCGAAAATCGCAAAACTTGCATCCGCATTGACCCACATTAACTAAAAAATATCTAGAGATGACTCTAAGGACCGTCACGCTCAATTAGGACAGAAGAAGGCCGTGGGTAATTCATTGCTTATCCGTGTTTTCTTGTGGTGTCTAAGACGAGTGTGTCTAAGGCTAGTGGTTTTTAATTAGGCCCACTACTTACGTAGTGGAGTACCTTCCCACTTACCTGGCACTTATCCGGCCACAGGAGGACAAAGTGGCAGTGGAGGATTCTATCCTGCGACTTGTCTTTTAACAGTTAGGAGCGGTCTAGAGCCGGACTTAGGTGACCACTAGATTCTAGGGTTTGTGTGCTGCATTTGTTGTGTCGCATAATTTTTTAAAAAATATCCGTCTCTTTTTCAAAGCAAACGCCGCATTCATTCATACCCCTAATTATAAGCCAACGCTGCCACTTGTACTAACCCTTTTTAGTACAAGATAGGCTGGACACGGGATTCTAGTGCCCGTTTAGTCCGCGTACCCTTTATCGACTCCGAAGTCGATATTTCTCCATTTACCTTTCCATTACCAACTACCACACCCACACCGATGGATCCGAATCCATCAAACTTCTTTAACCCTAATCAGCCGCCGTCCGTTGGTGCGCAGAATCCACCCCGCATCTCCCTCCAGGAGAGGTGCTATCCACTTCGAGGTCCTCTTTCGACCTGCTTATCCACACCACTAGCCAATGGGGATAACTTTGAGATTAAGCCCCAATATATCAACCTTTTACCCAAATTCCACGGACTCGAGACTGAGGACGCTTACGTTTTCATTACCAAATTTGAAAACGTATGCGCAATGATGGGTATGTCACAACTTTCAGTGGATGCGATGCGTCTATGACTTCTTCCATTTACTTTGTGCGATATAGCCGAGAAGTGGCTATATAACACTACCGCACACTCTATTACGAATTGGGAAGAATTCGTCGCTGCATTCCTTAAGAAATTTTACCCAATATAAAAGACAGCTCGAATCCGTAGCGAACTGAATCAATTTGCCCAGCTTCCTACTGAACCATCCTCTAAATGCTTTGAACGTTTCAAGGATCTTTTGGTTCAGTGTCCTCATCACGGCATCCCGAGATGGGAATTGTGCCGAATCATTTATGAGGGCATTAACCCAAACGCTAAACAGAGCCTTGAAAACATGTGTCAAGGTACTTTTATGACCAAAGATGATGGGGAAGCTTGGAAGTATTTAGAAGAGTTCGCTGAAAAATCACTACAGTGGGAGAGTGGAACCCAACCATCGAATAGGGGTGGCGTTCACCAAATAGATGTGTCCATAGGTGTTCGAGCTGAGATGGCAGCAATGCAAAAGAAGCTCGACGCTATGGAACACAAATTTGCAGCTGCCTCCCTAAACCCAGCGTCGCTCCCCAAAACTGTTTGTGGGTGCTATTCTGATCCGTCTCATTTAACGGAAGAATGTCCATTAAACTCTGCGTTTCAAGGTCACGAGCATTCTAATGCCGCATTTCAAAGACCTCGAAACGATCCATATTCTTCCACGTACAATCAGGGTTGGAGGAATCACCCGAATTTCTCTTGGAACCAAAACCAATCTCAAAACACGGTTCCAAACACGAATAATTTTCAAAGGGCTCTTCCTCCACCACAACAGCAACCCCTTCAACTCACTCAGCACCCCTATCAGTCACAAAACTTCCAAAATCAGGTCAACACTCCTGCACAGTCTAATCCTATGACCTGTTCTGACGAGTTCTCTCAATTCACTCAAACCATGAAATCACTTTTGTCAAATTTCGTAGAGCTTTCGACTGAGGTTAGATCTTCTGTCAGTGAGATTAAGAAAAACTCAGCGTCACAAGCTGAGAGTATCAGATCGATGGAAGCTGAAATAGCTCGCCTTAAAGCCGAAATGAGTGCGAGAGAAAAAGGGAAACTTCCCTCTCAACCCCTACAGAATCCTGGGCATTACAATGTAAATGCCGTCACAACGTTGAGATCGGGAAGAGTGCTGAATAATCATGTCGGGGAACGTATTGATGATATTGGAAATCATATCAACACCCCGGCTGAGACCTTTCCACACACACACACTTCTCCTTCTGATCCTTCTTCTTCTACCATACCACCTTCTCGAGAGCCTATTCTCCATTTCCCACTAGGCTCAACACCTGAACCAAACCCTTATAGTTCTCCACAGACGGTCCCCACACCTCTTTTGGGATCTCGTCTACCCCCTCTTCCTTCTCCTATGATGGACCCTGCGCTTATTGCGAAAGCTCCTTACCCGAACCGGTTAAGGGGTAATAGAACGAGTCCTCATATGGAGAAAATTATGGAAATGTTCAAACAGGTTGACATCAATATCCCTCTCCTAAATGCAATTCAACAAGTCCCCGCTTATGCAAAAATTCTTAAGGACTTGTGCACTAGGAAGAGGAAGACCCAAGTGCCGAAGAAGGTCTTTATGGCTAATAATATCAGCACTGCTTTTATCCCCCAGCTACCAAAGAAACGAAAGGACCCAGGATGTCCTACAATATCGATTTCGATTGGGGGTAAAAACATAAATCGTGCTCTTTTAAACCTTGGCGCAAGTGTTAACCTACTTTCATATTCGGTATATGAGCAATTAGGGATTGGAGAGCTGAAACCTGCTCACTGCACTCTCCAAATGGCAGACCGTTCAATCACCAAACCAAGGGGTGAATTAGAGGATGTTTTGATAAAGGTCGGGGAATTTATTTTCCCTGTAGAATTCATTGTACTTGATACACAGCCTGTAGCAAACCCCCGGGGCCAAATTCCGGTGATTCTGGGTCGTCCTTTCCTTGCCACTTCCAACGTTGTTATAAACTGTAGAAACGGTTCAATGAATTTATCATTTGGAAACATGACCATTGAACTAAATATCTACAAAGTTGGAAGTCAGCCATCAGAACCCTCTGCTCATATTTTAGATGTGTGCTCTGTCCATGAGATCGCTCCCGATAGTTGTGGAGCTGAGGATCTTTGCTTTCTAGATATCGACGACATTACCACATCTCTGCTTGATTTCACACAAGATCTTAGTGAGGACACTTTTTCTACACTTGAGTCCTGCACTCCTGACTTTTCTCCACCCGAGTCTGTATCTTTCACAGGCTCTGAGCTTCTTTGTAAATCCAAAAATCACTCAATGATCCCTCCTTCTATCATTTCTCCGCCCGAATTAGATCTCAAAATTCTACCTTCTCACCTTAAATATGCATATCTAGGTGAGAATGAGTCTGTACAGGTTATCATATCCGCTTCTCTTGCATCAGAGCAAGAGAATGCACTTTTATCGGTATTGAGATCTAACAAAGAGGCGTTTGATTGGAGTATGGCGGACATCAAAGGGATTAGTCCCTTGATAGTTGAACATCATATACATGTGATGGATGATGCCAGACCAACCCGAGAACCACAGAGACGGTTGAATCCCGTCATGAAGGAAGCGGTCATGAAAGAGATCGTCAAATGCCTAGATAATGGTATTATATACCCCATCTCCGATAGCCAATGGGTGAGTCCTATACATGTCGTTCCTAAGAAATCCAGCATCACTGTTATAACCAATGAGGCAAATGAGTTGATTCAGACACGCGCCCAAACTGGGTGGCGTGTATGTATTGATTATAGAAAACTCAATGCTGCCACGAGGAAAGACCACTTTTCTCTACCATTCATTGATCAAATGCTGGAACGCTTAGCAGGACGAGAGTATTATTGTTTTATGGATGGATACTCAGGCTATAAGCAGGTCCCCATCGCCAAAAAGGATCAAGATAAAACCACTTTTACTTGTCCTTTTGGTACCTTTGCTTACAGTCGCATGCCCTTTTGGTTATGCAATGCTCCCGCTACCTTTCAGCGGTGTATGATGGGGATATTCTCTGATATGGTAGAGAATTTTCTGGAGATCTTTATGGACGATTTCTCGATTTTTGGAGACTCTTTTTCTGATTGCCTATCGAATCTGGACGCTGTTCTTACTCGTTGCAAAGAGAAGAACTTGACTTTGAACTGGGAAAAATGCAATTTTATGGTCCAAGAAGGAATTGTTCTTGGACATGTTATTTCACAGAAAGGCATTGAGGTTGACAGAGCTAAAATAGATGTCATTCAAAACCTCCCTCATCCCAAAAGCGTCAAAGATATTCGATCTTTCCTTGGCCATGCGGGCTTTTATAGAAGATTCATTAAGGATTTTAGCAAAATTGCTAGACCTTTAACTCTTCTCCTGGCCAAGGTTACGACCTTCCATTTTGACTCGGACTGCGAGACAGCTTTCGACTCACTTAAACACTCACTCACTTCAGCCCCCGTGCTATCATCGCCAAACTGGGACTACCCCTTTGAGCTGATGTATGACGCATCCGACTTTGCAGTAGGTGCAGTCTTAGGACAGCACATCGAAAAGATGCCACACGTGATATACTATGCAAGTAAGACCCTGAATGATACTCAAATTAATTATACAACCACAGAAAAAGAACTTTTAGCGGTTGTATTTGCATTAGAAAAATTCAGACCTTACTTGATTGGCTCACCTATAGTTGTGTATACTGACCATTCCGCTTTAAAACATCATCTGGCGAAGAAAGATGCAAAAGGTCGACTAATACGTTGGATCCTTCTGTTACAAGAATTCGATCTTGTTATCAAAGATAAGAAAGGATGTGAAAACATAATAGCTGACCATCTTTCACGCATCTCGTCTTCCCCTGTGACCCTGTCGATCAATGACTCTTTCCCTGATGAACAACTCTTGAGCATATCCAATGAACCATGGTTCAGGGATATTGTGAACTATCATTCCACGGGACTGATACCGAGTGATTGGTCAAAACAGGACAAATACCGTTTTCTATCCCAAGTAAAACACTTTTACAAGGACGAGCCTTATTTGTTTAAATACTGTCCTGATCAGATCATTCGCCGGTGTGTCCCGAATGAAGAGTTCAAGAGTGTTCTTTCTTTTTGTCATGATTAGGCCTGTGGGGGTCACTTCGGTCCTAGAAAAACGGAGGAGAAGGTTTTGCAATGTGGATTTTATTGTCCGACCTTATTCAACGACGCATTTGACTATTGCAAAACCTGTACACAATGTCAGTACACGGGTAGAATCTCCTAGAGGAATGAAATGCCTCAGCAGCCCATCTTGGTTATTGAAATATTCGATGTTTGGGGAATTGATTTTATGGGTCCTTTTCCCAACTCTTTTGGGAATCTGCACATACTGCTGGCGGTTGATTATGTCTCAAAGTAGGTAGAAGCCATTCCATGTCGCACTAATGACAAGAAAGTTGTCATTAAGTTCTTAAAAGAGAATATCTTCTCGCGATTTGGACACCCATGCGCTATCATTAGCGATAATGGGACACATTTCTGCAACAGGTCTTTCGAGACTCTGATGCGAAAATACTCAATCAACCACCGACTTTCAACAACCTATCATCCCCAAACAAGCGGGCAGGCTGAAATCTCAAACTGACAAATCAAACTTATCCTGGAGAAAACTGTTGCTAAAAATAGAAAAGACTGGTCGACCAAACTAACGGATGCTCTTTGGGCATTCAGAACTGCATATAAAACCGACCTAGGGATGTCTCCATATAGGATAGTGTTTGGAAAGGCATGTCATTTACCCGTCGAGATTGAGCATAAAGCATTATGGGCTATAAAGGAAATAAATTTTGATCTAAACCTTGCTTGCAACTTTCGGAAGCTGCAAATATATGAGCTAAGCGAACTCCGCGATGAAGCTTATGATAATGCTGTGATCATAAAGAATAGGACTAAGGTTTTTCACGATATACATTTTGAGGAAAACATTTTCACCTGGTCAACAAGTCCTTCTTTATGATTCATGATTACACCTTCACGCGGGTAAGCTTCGACCTCGATGGAAGGGACCTTTTATCGTGCGGTCTGTATACCCGCTCGGGGCAGTAGAGGTAGAAAATGTTAAAAACGGCACGTTTTTCAAAGTGAATGGACATAGACTAAAGCCGTATTTTTCCACTGACCCCACGGAGGAGCTCTTGTTCTTACAAGAGCCAGTTTATTTGGATTAAAATTCCTCCGTCTCACCTTCATATCCTGTATATCACTGCATCATCTTTTTGAATGGAGGTGAGTGAAAAGAGTAAGTTTGGGGGAAGTTCTTCACTTATATATTTTGCCCCCACTAATAATTCCCCCCAAGCTTACAGGTTTTGTAGATATAGTTGTTGGCAACAGTGAGGACACTGTTGAAAACAAGTTTGGGGGAGGTTTATGCTTATTTTTGCATCATTTGCATATCATCTGCATAAGCACAAAACATTTCTTTAAAAATCTATAAAAATTGAAAAATTTTCAAAACCGATAAAAAATTAAAAATTTTCAAGTATAAAAATAATTTTAATATTTACACTTTTTTGTACATAAATAAGATAATGAAAGTTTAGATAGTGAACAATTACATCCATGAGATTAGAAAAATTTAAGAAAACTAAGAAAATTAGAAGTTTTCTTATACGAACTAGTAATAAGTAGTTATGAGCCGTTGTCCCAAGGGTTAGTAAGATGAAGGACGTCACTAATCTGAGGATAAAACTAAGTCTGAAAAATAGTTTCTATTTTGGAAGCGAAACGTTTTGAACGTTGATACCCTGCTATTCGCACTTACACACGTCTTGAAGCCTGGGATAGTAGAGGATACCTTGAAATGCTCTTGTCTTAAAGCCAAAAGTATGAAGGAAATAAAAGAAAAAAATGAATAAAATATAAAGTGGTGAGAAAAATGGACATTGGTTTCGTTATCACGAAGGGCAATAAAAAATGTATAGCGAGGGTGCCTCTTCACCTAGTGCCCTAAGGCCAACTGGTCTGGGAGTCACTGCTATGCCTAAGGTGGTGCAAGACGAGGAAAACATACCAAATAAGCAAGCACAGGAGTAATCGTTCGGTTAGTACCTCAAGAAGTATTAACGGTCGCATGAAAGTGTGTGCGCAATCTCATCTAAATATTCTTTAATTAAAAAGTACTGAGGCTGATGGGCAAGAGTATGATAGCTTGAATTGAATTCTCCAGGTGTAGGGATGTCCGTTACACACACGCAGGGTGATATGATCGATGTTTGGAAGAAAGATAGGAATGAAAAATAAAGACGATGTTTTATTGAGGGAGGACGTGATTTCTAACATCTTTTCATGACCATTAAGATAGGGCTCATGACAACCGAAAAACTAGCTTAGGTGCAAACCCTAATTTTCAAAGTCTTTCTTTTACAATTCTTTTCTTTAAATGTAATATTCATGATCTTTCTTTTATTATTGGATTTTGTGGGTGCAATCCGCTGAAAACCCTCAGAAGACAACACTCCTCCTACTAGGGACACCTAGAGATTTAAAGGCTTGTTGCACGTGCTCAGTGCAATCGTGTTGCCTATGAAAGTGTGCTAGTTAGTTTTTCTCTTTCTTTATTTTCTCCTTCTCTTTTTAATAAAACAGTTCGCTCGAGACGATCGAAATTATGTTTGGGGGAATTTGATTAGTCGAAAATATTGTATTTTTAACACGGCAATTTCCATATCATTTGCACTCATTTAGAAGTGTACGGTATTCATATTTCACATATTAGCAAAACTGTCGCAAAATATCAAATTGCATGTGTTAGACTCTAAAACCGGCATTTATAGGGAAATTGACTGCATTTTATAACATGGCATCATTTCTATATATCGCAACCCGTGTTTCGAAGTCTGTGCAGGAAAATCAGAAGCTTGCTCAAATCTACACCGCTAAAAGATACGCCAACACAATGATTTCAGTTCTGGTATCAATCCAAAGGTACAAAAACAAATCAACACATCAGATAAAGCCCCAAATGTCAGCCCAAGCAGTCACCAGAAGAACCAAGCCATGAAGCCATCAAAGCGCCGCGGAACCGTCGCGGGAGCTGGCTTGAGCCGCGGTTCCGCTGCCGTCTTGCCACATCAGCCCTAAATTTTTGATGCACAATGCTTCTCTCAGAGCCCACACTTCAGAAAGACATGTCAAATTCCAGAAGACCCCAGAACCTTCTGCCAGATCAGCAAACACTTGGATCTACACTAAACTAGCCTATCATTCTAGAAAGTTCTCCCTAAACCCTAGCTTAAACCCTAAGCTAAGCCTAACTAACTACTTCTAGAAGTCTTTCAACAAACTTTTGGAGGGAACTTCTCAAGGCTTAGGTTTGGGAGATCTATAAATAAGATCCTAGGCTCACTTGTAAAAGGATGGATAGATCCCTCCATTAATAATCATCTTTAGCCAATCTAGAGCCTTTCACTCTCTTTCTTCATCTTCTTCCACAAGTCTAGTGACAAGGCTTGTGTGAAACCCTAACCCTAATTCCAATCAAAAGCAAAGATTCCCGAGTACCAAATCAAGCAAGAAGCCTTGCAACCTTTTATGAGCCGAGCCGATCTTCAACAGAGCAAGTGGTCCAAGCCGATCCATGACTCACGGAGCCGAGCGAAGCCAATTCGACAATTTAGTTCTTCCTCTTGTAGTTCTTGAGCGACTGTAATCAAATTGTTGATATAAATAAAAGGTGATATTCTTTTATCTTGTTTTCTTTAAATTCTTGCATCATGATATCTTTTCAATTCTTGAATGCTTTCTGTGTGATGATGTTTGAGTAATACTCCGCTCGTCGAGGAGTCGAGACGATCAATAGAATGATGATTTAACATATCTTAAATCGATTCTTGAATCCTACGAGTTTTGTAAACCCTAGCAAGTTGAAGAATCGACGACCCAATTCGTTGCGATGTTTTCTTGATTGATATCGCTCGAGATTGGGGAGTTACGATCGTTTCTTGAAATTTTTAGAGGCTGGAATGTGAATGATATCGATGAAAGAACAAGGGTTAAACGATGAAACCCTAGTTTCACGAGAAAGTCCTAACTCTCATCGATCATCATCGATATAGTATCAATCCTTCGAAGGACAAGAACACGAAATCTTGAGATTACATCACGTCTATAGATCCGATCGATTCCTACGAGCCTCATTTAGATTCTGGACATTTGGTTGGAAATATCATCGAAACCCGATTCTTGATTGTTTATCATTTCTTGATTCTTGATTAGATTAGTGACACCTGATTCAATCGATAAAATCTTGAATCATGTTTTCATTTCTTTTCGATTAACTTTTCAATTCAAACAAACTAAACATAGAAACGAATCGCACAATCCATATGGACGATCCGCACTTGCTAACGAAATCTACACGACACCGTTATTGATTGCGGTCAAATATAATTCTTTGATTGTGAATTTTATTCAATATTACCGACACATAGAAACTTCTTCGCTTTATTCGATTTACACAAACAAGAAATTATTACAATCAAATGAAACCGTTATCAGGGATCATTTGAGTTGATTTCCTTACACAGTCTCGAATTTTACGATCAATCACTCCCACTACTGTTTTCTAAAAAAATCCATTTTACTAAAACTGTGGCGAGTCAAGAACAATATCACTATTGATCTTTCAAATGGTAGAAAATAGACCCTCGTCATAGCCAAGGTCAACCCACAAACAGCCATTACAGAAACGCGCTCTGAGTTATCCAGAGTCTGGTTTTAAGCATAAGCAGGACAACTCCCCGTACCTTAACATCGTTAAGATATGAACCATTCTATATCTAATATAGAAACTTTGGCACTTATTTAATTGGAACCAGATTCAAATCATGCAGCTGTCTCCAGTGCATATCAACTTAATGGAAAGAGGGTAATCAGCATTACTCAACTTAGGAATCCATCCAATTATGAGTAACCTGAAAAAGAAACAAGTTTCTCAAAACCATTACTATTATCTGAATACCAATCACAAGAATCTACATCTTCGATCTCTTTGAAGAATCCCGATACTTGTGACACCTGGTTCTCTACTTTATTCTTATACCCACAACTTCTCAAAACTTAGACCTTGTATTTCTACGAAACACTTGTCTAAAAACAAGAGAAGTCATAAGTAAACAGAACATAGTACGAGGACCTACCCCTTTGTCCTGATGGACACTTGGACAACATACAATACTCTGTATAAGTCCGCTAAGCTGAACAACTCAAAACCTGTGCGTCGTAGGTGGAAAACTGTACCCAGGCGATTTCCTCAAATATCACAAATTACAATGAATTCCGATATAATGAGGATAATTACCTAATTCCCAATAACTTACTCCCACTCATCATCTGTAAAACCATAAAGATATGAGAATAATACCTGGTAAATACATATCCTGGAGTAAGTATCTAATCGGGAAAACAGTTTTGCTTTAACAATGCACTGAAACATGAAAATGTTTCGTAGGGGTATCCTGGTATTCCTAGTAATGCCTCTTCCATAATCCAATTCATGACTTGAACCGTATATTTTATTGCCATCTCTCCAAATCCCTTTATTTATCTTTAGTCATTACCTTCTGTACACCATCATTAGACTAAATGGTTTTCTTCCTTCCCTACCGTTTGGTACCAGCCTATGGTTTGGAAGAAGACTATCCAGTAATCATAATAGGTGTACCCTCCTAAACCAAGGAGTACTCACATCTTGAGAGAAGGTGATGATAAAGGACAACTGAATAATACCTTATTCTTTTAAAGATGAAGTAGGAGTGGCGATGAAGTACGCGGTTTGGTCGTGAATGATAAAAGTCACAATTTACTTTGCCCTCTTTCTAATCCCTTTATTTTGTCTTTACATATTACCTTTTGTACACCCTACTTAGGCTAATTGGTTTTCTTCATTCCCTACCTTTCGGCACCTGCCTATGGTTTGGAAGAGGACTATCCAATAAGCGTAATTGGTGTACTCTCCTAAACCAAGGATCCCTTGCAACCTGAGAGAAGGTGATAATAAAAGACAACTGAATAAACCAAGTCTATTTCTCCTGAACCTGGATCCATCCTCGAAGAAGTCCCTCTGAGTTCGTATATTACCATACGATGGATCTATCTAATGGAAGTGGATGTCCGTAGTTATACGGGGTGTTATGAGAAATTCAAAGGGTAAAAGAAGGAGTAGCAATGACTTATGCAACTCAGACAATCCAAAAGCCAGTATTTTAAGAAGGTTCGGTTAACTTGGTCACCGAGTCATAGTCTAGGGTCGGTCAATGGTCGTTGCCAGAGAGAGAGAGAAAAGAAACACTCTGCGTGCACTCTAACCTAGATTAGAATGGTTATCACTTTATCTAATCAGAAAACCTCCCACTGTACTGTCAAATTCTCCTCCAAACCTAAAAGAAGAATCAATCGGGATCACCCGAAGAGTAAACGAACTCATCAGTGGGAATCGGGATCCAACTCTCATCGCATGATAACGTGACGGAATCCACTCACGTTATTCATACTCCAGAAGGTATGCGCATACTTGGCAAGTTTCAGTTTCTTTAGAAACTTCCGATATGATTTTTGCCCCATGCTCTTATGACCTTGGCTTTGGTCAAAATGTCATAAGTCACATGCCAAGTTCTACCCGTCATTATCTTGTCAATTTGAACCCACCCGCACATGCCCCTGACTTTGGCCAATCGGCAGAACGACTGTCCCAAACCAACTCATCTATCTAAGCAACAAATGAATACCCAGCAGCTACCAAACACTATGCCTTAACTTTGGCTAAAATGCTTAGCTTGAATACTACTGAATACCCAAAAGAAATGACGGAGGGCTACGGCTGGTTTTTGGCGCAAAACCTTTAACGTAACGAACTTGATATCTGTTCATCACAGAATACTGCATTTTATACCGCCCATTCTTACGCTCGTGTGTTTATAGGTAGGTGCTTTTTATCCGTGTTTGTTATATATTTGCAGGATACAGGTTCTCGGTTCTAAAACGGTGAAATTCATGGAAAACACGACAAAATCCGGGTTCCTGCCAACCACTGATAAAACACGGTCTCCGCTCTTCATCCGTATGCTGCCAGATAACAGTTTAGGAAGACAAAACGTCAAATCAATGTCGTTTTCAGGCACAAGGCTCAATGGTAGCACAAGATCCAAGAGATCTACGCGGAGCTCGAGGCAATCATGACAAAAGCATCCACAAAAGTCCACCTTTCCTCAACAGAAATTCTGGAAGAAATGTGAAAGTATTTTCAGAAACTACATGTACCAGACAACAGGGGACAGCAAACCAGGGAATGCCACAAAATCCCACTGCCCAACACCACTAAAGGACCGCGGAACCGCGGCCAAAGGGGGGTCTTGGCCGCTGTTCCGCGGCCATGTGGGGCCCACTCACTGTCGTCTTTTGGGGGCAGTTTGGTCTTTGCATGTGTGGTCTGCTGGTTGCCCTAGAACTTCAAATCCCTGCCTATAAATACAGCAGAACTGAGCTCAACCAAGGGTCATTCTTTGCATTCTTTTGTTCCTCTTTCTTTTGTAGTTTTAGTTCTTTTTCTTCTTCTTCTTCATTCCTCTTCCATGAATTGTAGTGAGAGCTTTTTGTGGATATGAATAAAGATGAGGGTTTTGTATCATTCTTTTGTGTTTCTTCTTCCCCTTGAGATTCTTGCTTTCTCTTGCTCATTCAACCTCTTTATTGAGCTTGAATGGGTAAGGGTTAGTTATTAATCTCAAAGGTCGTATTTTCTCCCGGGACTAGTTCTTCACTTCACATGCGTTCTCTACCCTTCCCTTGATCTTGCAACCTCTTCATTGAGCTTGCAAGTTTAAGGGTTGGCTATTGAGCACATGCTTGGCTTGGGTTCTACTTCCGTGTTCTTTTCTTGTTCTTTTTATTACTCGCTTTTTATTACTTGCATTCTATTTCATGCAATTTTATTCATGCACTTTATTACTTGTATCTTTTCTTTTCTTTGTTCTTTTCTTTTTGTTCTCTTTTTGTTCATTTTGTAAATGTTGTAATTATTGTTGTTGCTAACAATTAATACGATTTTATAAGTTAACATTTCTTTGCCAATTCCTTTTCCCGTTATTTTCCATTTGAACTTCGCCCAAACCATACGCAAGCGCTCCGTTAGGCACCGTACCCTGACAAGGTAACGGTGATTCCTAACCACGACCGGTTGCGTTCGGTTTAGCCGGAGGCGAAAGCAAGAGACAAGAACGGAAGGACAAGGGTAAATAAGCCGTATTCCACGAATACCGCGCTTAAATCCCCTAATCCCCGTTGTTGCCAATTGCTTAGCTTCAATTGGTCAAGACTCGGCTCAAAGGATTTTGAGTACGGATTTCTTAGCTTACAATCTCGTATTTTCTTAACAACTTTATACTTGCAAATAAACACATAGGTTAGAATCAAACTCATACAGATTCTTTATTGACTCGTCTAAGACAAGAATGTAAGATAACACCATCTCCCTGTGGACCGACCCGTGCTCAACCGGCTAGCTGCATAGCGACACCGTCCTGATCGCGGTTACACTTAAATTCTTTGAACATCCGACACGCCATCGGCGTGCGATCAAATGGCGCCGTTGCCGGGGAGACGGTAGCGTATTTTCTTTCTTGTTATTCGGGTTAATATTCTTTTTTTTTGTTTTTTGGACAATATTTTTGTGGGGAACAGTGCAGATTTTTGCAAGTTTGCAAACTGCGATTGTGAGGAGCAAAGTGTGCATTCAAGGCAAGGGTGATTGCAAAGTACAGTGCCAAAGATCCGGGTAGTTTGACCCGCGCAAGCGAACCTTTCAAGCTTACCGGATTTGATTCAACGGGGGTTTCCTAACCCAAAACTTAACGGTACGTATTTTACTAACACCTTCTTCTCAAATCCGACGCTTCCAATATACTATTCTTTGCAGGATTCTTTGCAAGTTCGCTAGCAAACGCCAAAATTGACTAACCCGTATTTGTTGCAGCGCCGCGCTTAAAATAAAAAACAATTGTTTGATTCTTTATAGAATTTTTGAATTGCGCATTGCATACATTAATACGGACTTAAGGGCAAGCGAACCCCACAACATACGGTAAAGGATTTCATCACCTTTCCCGTGGCCCACAAATCACGAACTTGCGCATAACGATTACCCGCACAAATTTTAAAAGAAACTAGACTTTAAGCCTTAAGGACTTCGCGCTCACTAGGAGAAGTTAACTGTATTTAGAAGCTTGCTTAACGGTATATTGTTTACGGGGTGTCTAGGAAAGTGTTAACGGCGAAACCGCCAAAAGAGAAAGGGTTAATTAATTAAGGAACTTCGCGAAAGCGTTGGAAAACCTCCCCTTATCTCTGCACTTACCTGGCCTCGTGATCAGTGTATTTTTAAGCCTGTTTCTCGACACAGTTTTACTTCGACAATCAAGTTCTGGAGCAGGTCTAGTTGACCTAGGTTAACCCTAGAACGATTAAGTGTGTAGTATTTTCGTGTCGTGATTGTTTTTGTCCATATTTTTTTGTGTATATTTCATTCTTTTGCTAACAACTAACTAAAAAAATAAAAAAAAATTCACATTCTTTCCCCCTCCTTCTTCTCTACCTTTCTTTTTCTCTCTTCATATCATGGGTACTCCACCTCGCAAAACTCTTGCCGAACTTTGGTACCCACAACCAGATATTACATCCTACGGTTCTTGTTTTGGTCGAACTTCGAACGATCCATCCATGCCAAAAATTTCATTGAGAGATCGGATAGACGCGTCTAGGACGAACAACTGGACCCCGCAATCCACTTCGTATCAACCGTTTCAAACATTCACCCCTTCTGGCGTTGATACCCCTTTTCAAAATCCAGTTGTAACCCCGAGACCTATGTCTATTGCTGAACATATCAAACAATCCCGTAGCCGATCTTTCACTCCTTTCACCACTTCAAATTCTTGGGATCAACAAATTCATTCACCTTCTTATCCAAATGTTGATCCTACCCCTATCCAACCATTCAATTCCTACCAATCCTACCCTACCTTTGCACCTTCCCTAGACATTGCTTCAGAACCGCCATTTGGGAGTTTTCAGTATCCAAACAACTTTGAATCTTTTACTGAAACCCCTTCACAACCAATGTCTAGTCTAGAACAGTCGTTGGAAGACTTTAGGGTAGCGTCGTACCAACAAATGATGGATTTGGATGCGTCCATGGCTGCCCTCATACAACCTAGTGACCCGGTAGCTAGTTTTCAACTAGTTCCAAATTTTCCAATGTATGAAGAGGCGGTCGGACAGGCTGTGAATTTGAGTGGAGAGAGTGAGCTGTACCCCCTTCCAAATCAAACCTACCCGTTTCAAATTGAATCCCATAACTCCTGTGTTGAAAGTCTATCGAGTATCCCACATGATTTATCAATTGGAGATAGAATGATGAATGAGTTGTGCGACTTCGTAGTGTTTGATTTACCTGATTGTGAAGGGCCCCTTCCAAGTGAAACCATACCTAATCCTTTTGACCTCTACACCTATATCTTCGAACCAGAATCGATTAATATCCATGCTTTTGATGAGGTGTCAGAGAATTTTGATTTTCACTGGATTGAGGATTTTGACGCTGGGGATATTTTGGATGATGAACCCGTAGATTTGGCTGAGTTTGTCTCTTCAAATCATCATCCCGAGTCTTTAACTGTTTTTCCTGAACTCCATATGCGTCTGGACTTTGAAGAGAAGAGCATGGATGTGCTAAATTTTGAGGAGAATTTTGAGGAGATTTTTGAGGATGAAACAGTTCTAGTTGATGAGTCGGATTTTCCAATTCATCCTGTTCCTTTCACTGACTGTGTACACCCTCCAGAACCATTAACCGATACCCTTCCTCAACCCCTTCCCTCCACCCTTTCCATCGTTCCGACCTTGCAAGAACCCGTATCATTTTCACTTCATATGTCTGGTTTACCAAGTTCGGCGTACCCATGGTTTCTCACGACCCTTGAGGGATTTGACCCAATCACTCGACGGGTAAATATATTAGCACAATCGCTTTTTACACATCGCTCATCACAGATTGTGCTAATCTATTTACTCCATTTGCACCCTCAAGTTCGTACTCCACTTCTTTTTCCCTTCCGCCATTCTTCTTCTTCTCATCTACCGAGACCGCATTCCACTTCTATCCACAAGCGGTCTCGCGTATTTTCCATCTCTTTCCTCTTCACCTTCTTTCACCAACCACTGCTTTACCGAGATAAAATCTTTGAGTGGTTGGTGTTAACTTTTGGCCTGTGTAAGGCCTTGTATAGATGGATACTGTTCTTTCCCCCCTAAATCCTGAATTTCAACGCTTAACAGTGGAAACACTGTTTTACTTAAGTTTGGGGGGGACACCTTTTTTGTATATATCTTTTTGGTTTTTGTTTTGTATATAATTTGTTTTTAGGAAGCACCGGCAATTTTTGACCCTCTTGGTATAGCCTGACAGTGAGGGCACTGTCAAGTTTAAGTTTGGGGGTGTGTGCTCGGTAAACTTTCTTCCTTCGCATTCATATGTATATTTTGCATTTGCATACCTTATTTTAAAAACCCATAAAAACTGAAAATTTTCTAATAATATAAAAACTTTTTTGTCAAGTTAGCTTGTGGAAGAACTCTGATTCAACATTCGACGGTTTTTGTTTGAAAAGATAGGAATAACTAAATCCTATGTTTGGATTTTGAAAACCTGAAAGATAACTCTCCTTTGAAGTTAACTATAGCTGATATACGTCTTTACATTACACTACACGTGTTGTGAGTCTTGGAAATTAGATGACAAGTCTTTTATGTTTAAAAACTTTTAAATAGATAAATGATTTTCTGAGGATCAAACAGGTTTGTTCTGAAATAAGTAATATATCAAGAATTGTTTATGAAGTGAGTGAATATGAAGGAATGTTATTGATACCTTAATTGGAACTAAGTCTGAAAAATAACCCATCTGAAACTTGATTGGAATGATTACACACCAAACCCACTAAACACGTCTTTTATCTGAAAAATAATTGAACTGCCGGTTATATCTCCGTTCGTATTAAATCATCTGATTTTCACGACAATCTGTCTTTTGTTTTTGGACCTAGGTAACTTGAGTAATTAAGTCCGCTGGGGTGTTTCTACACCTAATGCCCTAAAACCAACTGGTTTGGGCGCATTGGCCCAAAGCTCGCTAAGAAGCCTAGAAAGTCCAGTTTTAAAACAAAATCAAGCAAGTGTTCTCTCCGAGTTAAAATTCCTAACGGTTCTTTGTGTGAGAATAATCTTGATAAAAGACAAAGCTTTTATACAAAAATTTTAACGG
Source organism: Agapanthus africanus (assembly GCA_030015575.1). NCBI lineage: Eukaryota > Viridiplantae > Streptophyta > Magnoliopsida > Asparagales > Amaryllidaceae > Agapanthus > Agapanthus africanus. The sequence goes on from CM057341.1 coordinate 621,629,322, forward strand.
AGATATGAAGGTTTTACTCTATGATAAAGACTATTGCACGTTCACAGAGGTGTGTATGAAATGAAAACAAAAAAAAAGGTGGAGTGAAGAAAAAGACCTAGTTTCCGTTAGGGAAGATAGAAATTCTGAAGTTGAACCTTTACTGGAAAACGAAACTTGAAAAATGCTTAACTCTTTATAAAACTTATGTGATCCTTTTAAAATTGTTATCTGGGCTTTATTGTGTGACATGATGACTTTAATCGACCTTTCTGGAACTTAACGGCACTATTTGCACTACACGTAAAGACATATAAAACCTGTAGTTAAATAAGAAGAGAGGTGTGAAAACTAAAGGTTCGATAGTCTAGACTTAGTATTATAGAATTGTTATTTTCTGAAACAAAACTTTAGGGTTTGAATCTTAGTTATTTTATGACACTAGCTTGACGGGATTTTGTGGGTGTAATCCGCTGAAAACCCTCAGGAGACGGCACTCCTCCTACTAGGGACACCTAGAGGTTTAACGGCTTGTTGCACGCGCTCAGTGCAATCGCGTTCCCTGCGAAAGTGCGGTTATCATTTTATTTTTGTGAATAATTGGTTTTGCTCGGGACGAGCAAAAGTTAAGTTTGGGGGTATTTGTTCATCACAGAATACTGCATTTTATACCGCCCATTCTTACGCTCGTGTGTTTATAGGTAGGTGCTTTTTATCCGTGTTTGTTATATATTTGAAGGATACAGGTTCTCGGTTCTAAAACGGTGAAATTCATGGAAAACACGACAAAATCCGGGTTCCTGCCAACCACTGATAAAACACGGTCTCCGCTCTTCATCCGTATGCTGCCAGATAACAGTTTAGGAAGACAAAACGTCAAATCAATGTCGTTTTCAGGCACAAGGCTCAATGGTAGCACAAGATCCAAGAGATCTACGCGGAGCTCGAGGCAATCATGACAAAAGCATCCACAAAAGTCCACCTTTCCTCAACAGAAATTCTGGAAGAAATGTGAAAGTATTTTCAGAAACTACATGTACCAGACAACAGGGGACAGCAAACCAGGGAATGCCACAAAATCCCACTGCCCAACACCACTAAAGGACCGCGGAACCGCGGCCAAAGGGGGGTCTTGGCCGCTGTTCCGCGGCCATGTGGGGCCCACTCACTGTCGTCTTTTGGGGGCAGTTTGGTCTTTGCATGTGTGGTCTGCTGGTTGCCCTAGAACTTCAAATCCCTGCCTATAAATACAGCAGAACTGAGCTCAACCAAGGGTCATTCTTTGCATTCTTTTGTTCCTCTTTCTTTTGTAGTTTTAGTTCTTTTTCTTCTTCTTCTTCATTCCTCTTCCATGAATTGTAGTGAGAGCTTTTTGTGGATATGAATAAAGATGAGGGTTTTGTATCATTCTTTTGTGTTTCTTCTTCCCCTTGAGATTCTTGCTTTCTCTTGCTCATTCAACCTCTTTATTGAGCTTGAATGGGTAAGGGTTAGTTATTAATCTCAAAGGTCGTATTTTCTCCCGGGACTAGTTCTTCACTTCACATGCGTTCTCTACCCTTCCCTTGATCTTGCAACCTCTTCATTGAGCTTGCAAGTTTAAGGGTTGGCTATTGAGCACATGCTTGGCTTGGGTTCTACTTCCGTGTTCTTTTCTTGTTCTTTTTATTACTCGCTTTTTATTACTTGCATTCTATTTCATGCAATTTTATTCATGCTCTTTATTACTTGTATCTTTTCTTTTCTTTGTTCTTTTCTTTTTGTTCTCTTTTTGTTCATTTTGTAAATGTTGTAATTATTGTTGTTGCTAAGAATTAATACGATTTTATAAGTTAACATTTCTTTGCCAATTCCTTTTCCCGTTATTTTCCATTTGAACTTCGCCCAAACCATACGCAAGCGCTCCGTTAGGCACCGTACCCTGACAAGGTAACGGTGATTCCTAACCACGACCGGTTGCGTTCGGTTTAGCCGGAGGCGAAAGCAAGAGACAAGAACGGAAGGACAAGGGTAAATAAGCCGTATTCCACGAATACCGCGCTTAAATCCCCTAATCCCCGTTGTTTCCAATTGCTTAGCTTCAATTGGTCAAGACTCGGCTCAAAGGATTTTGAGTACGGATTTCTTAGCTTACAATCTCGTATTTTCTTAACAACTTTATACTTGCAAATAAACACATAGGTTAGAATCAAACTCATACAGATTCTTTATTGACTCGTCTAAGACAAGAAGGTAAGATAACACCATCTCCCTGTGGACCGACCCGTGCTCAACCGGCTAGCTGCATAGCGACACCGTCCTGATCGCGGTTACACTTAAATTCTTTGAACATCCGACACGCCATCGGCGTGCGATCAATATCGCTGAAGGAACCTAATAGCTTTTTATAAAATATAATGGCAAAAACGTTTGCTAAAGAGGTCATTCCCGGTGAAGGGATCTCGGCTCTTTCCTCGTGGAATGAGGTGCAGGATATTCCAACTGAATACCGCGATGCAAAGCAACTTGTAATCGACTATAGTGAAGTTATTACCCTGACGAAAACTTCTGCCCAAGGGGTCATTCCCGGTGAAGGGATATCGGCCCTTGCCTCGTTGAATGAGGTGGAGGATATTCCAACCGAATACCGCTATGTAAAACAAAAGGAAACGTCTTTGTAATAACACGTTTTAAATTATTCCAACAACTCCAAATAGGTTTGTTTTCCTTAGCATTGATCAGAATCAATGCAGTCCCATCATTTAATCACACCAGAAAAGAACGAAAATAAAATATACGTATATGCCATCCGCATTCGTCACTGGATCCCGTCATCACCCGTTAGGTTACTTAACTAACGACAGAGCGGGGACTGAACTAGTGCGGGTGCAAAACATATACAACATCTACTAGTATATATACCAATATACAATAATCGCTCCAGGCGTGATAATATGCAACATTACAGAAAAGTAATAAGCATCAAAGAACAATACAGATAATCTGGGATCCCCGAGTTTCACAGAGCCGCTGCTGAAACCCGACGTCCCCCTGGTCGTGTGGATAGCCTATGCAATGAAACCTAGACCCCTACGGGTGCGGCAAGTTACCTGCAAAAACCTGAAGCGAGGCACCCCCCTACAGCAAAGTGAATGGACCACCCTTCACTTCACGGAATTCGGTAGCTTGAGCACCCCTCCTTGGGTCAACCTGTACCCCCTACGAGTGCGGCGAATAGTCTGCCAATACTAGAGTGAGGCCCCTCTACCTCTCAAAGCAATGAGATGCGGACCCATTTCCCTCCAGAACTCGGCTGTCCGTGCACTCCATCGGGGGGTAAAACCTAGTACAGAAATGAAAAATATGTACAACGGGTACATCGACCTCAACCCGGTCGTGCCCCAAAAGAATATTATAAAAACAGGCAGTGACGGCAGTCCACATGTTGGACGCTCGCCCCGCAATATCAAATGTACAAATAAATCCAAACGGCACTATCATTGCACACTGCTATCCACCACGACAAATCCACAACATCACAGCACAACACAAAACATCAACGCGAATGTCACGTTCGCAAATCCGTCTAAAAGGATTATAGCAATTAGACGCAATTTACCGCTCGAATGGCATTCACGGTCGAAGATATAATGTAAGTACTATATACTAACATGTTTAAATTTTGATCGACTAAATTTCCCAAAGTGGGCCCCACATGCATCTACTGTACAGTAAAAAATCTGGGCCCAAAAGAAACAGTACCAAAAACCACAATTTTACAAGTAAAGCACACTGAAGAAATATGGAGCACTGTTCCAATATACTGGCCGCGGATGCACGGTCAAACCCTAGGTTTGACCACGGATCCGCGGCGGTATAGTAAGATCACGTGACCGGATTTTTAGAGTATGCTTAGAAAACCCTGCTCAATTTTCTGGGATCATCAAAATAATTTTTAAACCAGATTTAAAATCGACAGAAACATTGAACAGAAAAGTTGTAGTTTTTGATATTCGGTCCGATCGATGTTTTAAATACGTTAGCACAAGTTAGTAAAGCATAATGGTGAGGCTCTGATACCACTGTAAGTCTACGGTAGAGCCCCGGCCGTCTAACAGACGCCAATTGTGGAACAAAAACTTTTTAGCTGGCTCTATCGTATACTATAACTCGGATCTGCCATTATTGCTAAACTAACAAACTACAAAGAGAGTAGAAAGGTTATACCGAATGATCCGAGTCCTTCGTTCTTTAACCATCATCCCACGCTCCGTTGCGGCTACTCCGATCTCGTCGATCTCCGATCTGCTCGTCCAGGTGGCACCACGTCAACGGATCTTTAAACGGGCTCCCGCCTCTGACTCGAGACAACTCGGTCATCAAGTTTGCTAAAAGAGATGACCAAGATTGATGTAGAGAATGAGTAGAATACTTTGTCTCATTTCGTCCAAAGCCGTGGATGAACGGTTAATGAAGTTGCCACTCGAAATGAAATGGAATGAGAAATGAACTATGAATTTTCCATATATCCAAAACATTATTCTTTTTCCAAATGAAATCAATCTCACACCTCACAAAGAGGGGTCGACCACAATATGTAGGTGGTGGGGTGAGTGTAGGAGAGGGGGCGGTGACCACAAGGATATGAAGCTTATCATAACTCATTTAAAGAAAACATGACTCACTAGTATGAACACATTAATGAAACAATGAGTCACCTAAACTAGTCATCAACTAATTAATGCCAAGATGAATCACAAGCCACCTCATCATCTAGAAACTTCTAGAACCATGAATCACCCAAGAAAAGATAAATCCGCATTTAACCGAATGTCAAATACGGCTGATAGAAAACTGAAAACTGAAAACTGGCAACTTCCAAAAGCGATCCTGAAACGAATTTCAGGATAACCCGGTAACAGTATAAACATACCCGTATTTGTATTACGACCGAATACAAATGCAACTGAGACAAAGATATTATATCTACACAGTATAATAGTCGGATCCGGCTTAAACCAAAGCCCACCAGTATTATCTGCCCGAAATATGACACGTGCTTAAACGCACGTGCATTTTCCGAACCATGCCATAAAACCATACGGCCTCTACAATGTTTCGCCCGAACTTGGGAAACTATCTATAGGGGACTCTAATGACTCGTCAGTACCCTGGCAGTGGGTTTAACCACAAGTTGTCAGCGGCACTAGCTGTGCGTAACGGCTGCCCATGTACTGACCTCAAGGGAGGCCGATGAGCGAACCCATCCGGAAACCCTACTGAGCCTAATAGTGATAATGTATATACAGTCTGGTCCATTCGTCTATGAGTATCGCATATCTGCCCAGGGGGCTGGTAACGTCAGACCCCCAATAGCAGTATAAGTCGTGTCGGAGTGTAGCCCAAAAACACCCTGAGATACTACTGGAGTACCTACCAGTAAATCTCCTGCCACGGCCGTGGGCTTTGTGTAATGGCTTTCCTAGATATAGCACGATCTCACCCCCAATACCGGGAGAGACGAATCCCCTGCCGATCCACTCACTTGCCTCCATGTGGCTCGGGACTGTACCCAAAAAATACCAGTTTGCACGACTCCTTTGAGCCGTGGTAGGGTAGAAATCAAAGCACATTGGGAACTCACACGAGACAAATGACGACCTCAGGTCGATGAACTAACCTGTACACATGTCACCAGGGAACTACTATCTGACGATAAGTATAATACCAACTAGCAGATTCCCGGCGAGTCCTGTCCGGTGTACTCATAACCCAATGAGCACCTGTATACATCTTAGGTGATCCAACTGACACCAGTGGCTTGTGAGACCGGCCACCGCCCCTCTTCGGGGTCTCGACTGTATACACTAGTCTACTCCGGAGTATCGATGCCCTGTCTCGAAACTCCCACGACTAGGGACCACAATTAAGGATATGCTTATAAACCACCCAACTCTCACGTATATGATCGCCATCATACTGTTGGTAGTAAAGCATGATCCTAAGGGCTCTATCAAAGTGTAACAGTAATCAGTCACCTGAACCTGTACACGACTGATAAAAGCAAACCAGATAGCATACTATCATCTCGAGTAAGACTGTCCCACTGGTATAGGTCCTCCACAATCATTGCAATCACGTGCCTACGATCCAATAATTGACTTTGAGGGCACTATATCAAACAGGTGAGTCCCTTAGGTGATATCTAGAGCAACCCTATATTCAAAATTGGCTAGTTTGACCTGAGTCAAAATCTGGGAGCACTTTGGTGTGTTTTTAGCTACGTTTTCCGTATTTTGAAATTTAGATTTTAGTATTTGATAGTGTATTTGGTTGTTGGATGTTTTTACATCAGGAACTATGGATAATTGGTTGGTTTTGCATGCATGGCTATAGGTTCTAACCAACAGGCGATCCGTGTGCCATTTCGGTTTTCAGAACTTGATTTTAATACGAATTTGCGATTGTTTTTTATTGTAGGTACCCTTGCGAGGATTCCGAGGAGACGGAGCATGGCATCATCGACTTCTGCAAGCAAGGAGCAAGGTGAGTGGATCTATATCCACGGGGGAAGTCGGGTGGATGGCGTATAGCACCCCTGCAAACTTTGATGGAAACCGATTTATACATATAGAATATGGTTAAGGGAACCTTATATAGAAAACTATAAATAGAGTTAAAAGATAGTTAGAGAACTATATTAGAAACTAAAGGATAGTTAGAAGTGATATGATACGGCTAATATATGATGACGGAATTTGAGGATGATGTTTGACGATATTGCCGTTAAGGGTACTATAAGACTAGATAGCCGACGTAAATATGTCATCCGAACCATACCTATTTCCAAACTGAAGAATCGTATGCATCTTTTAAACAGATACCTTGAGGGACGTTACGGATTTGCAAATGATATCTTTTCCTTAAAAACACCGTAGCCTCGACTTTCAAAACTACGATTCGCATCTTTTAAAATCTGATTGTATGGTTCGGGTGTGTATGTGAGATTTCGATGCGATGAAAATAGAATACGATTTGGCATGTGATATGATGATATATTGGTATACGGATGCGAGTTGACTGAGATGATTGATACCTTTACCGGTCCCCTGATATGAGTTTGTTATGGATGTGACCTGGGACGTAGGTATATAGATATATAAATGTTGTGAATCATGTGTGATATGTCGTACGAGACGTTAGGTCCGTACCCCTCTTTGTCATATAGGATGATAGGATCCGCGATGGTTTAGGTGACGCCGTACGATGATTTTCCGTACGTGATGAGTTTTATGACGATTGACCCTTACCCTTGACTAGAGGTTGCCATATGATGGATTATACCATACGTGGTGTTGTGGCTGGGTGCCGATTGATTGATTCACCGAATCGATCATGTAGATACGTATACCTTATAGCTTTTAGCTGATGAGTTACATTATGCTGCATTCATGTTATTCTCATGGCATTGCTTATACCTGTGTTAGTATACTTACACCATTATCGATGATGTGTATGTTGCACTTACACAGATTTTTCAGCTCACACACTTCATCATCGATAATTGCCATGTCACTACACATAAGGATTGCTGCATCATGATATGACCCCCTTGCATAGTTTACTTGCTATAGTTACATATGCACCTTATACGATGTTGCATTTGACTTGGGAGAAATTGGAAAGCGCGGTATACATTTAAAAACGTGATTCATTTTAAAAGAGAGGTTTTCCTTGATCTTATCGCATCACTGTTCCATGCTATATGGTATACGGATATGCTTACATTCTTTTATTTGTCGCGTACATCATCCTTTATGTAAATACGCATTGAGATATGATGTTTTCATGAGATTTCTGGATTTGAGAACCGTGGTTATTTCAAAAGAAAGTATGTATTGTTTTAAAAACCCGGTTTCTCTTGATATGATATTTCAGTGTGTCCACCATGTGTTTTCTCGGTTCTGAGAGTGGCATATGAAACCCGATTCGAGAAGCGGTAGGTACCCTCTGCGGGTATATGGTGGACCTGGTGAGGTACCCCTGGGCGAGAAGACTCATATTGTTAGACGGTGAGCCTGGCAGAGAAGCACTGCCCATCGGTGATAGTATTTAGGCTCGGCGGATATCCGGAGGATACCGACCGGAGTTGAGATATGATATGGGCCGATCCGGACTGACGGAGCCCGTGGGTCCTTCCGGACTAACGGAGTCCGAGAGATATGAGGATTTGCGTGTTGATGCTGGACACGGGTTTCATGATGTTTCGAGTGTCGATGCTGGACACTCAGGTTCCATGATTTTGAGGTGTCGCGAGGGACACATGTTGATTTATATCCTCATATTTTCAAGCATATGCTTTTATGATATTTACATGCATGATATTGTTGTGCCGGTAGTTGACACGTGGACGAGATCCACCTGCATACATACATTGATTATATGGGTGGACGAGATCCACATGCATAGATACATTGATTATATGGGTGGGCGAGATCCACATGCATACATGCATTGATTTTACTGTTGGATGTTATCCACATGCTTATAGGCATTGGCCACCTTGTTGGCACATATACAGACCGGTCACCCTAGATATCATCGTATTACCTTTATGATATAGTTGACCTAGGAGTCGTTGTTTATTCGTAGATGTTTTTCTACTCACGAGTTGGCAACTCACCCCTGTTGTGCCACAGTTCTTGCAGGTTGCCCGCATGGATCAGTAGCGGCATCGCTGGTACACAGTTGCATTCGGGTGTTTTGCTTTGGTAAGTAGGATATTTGTATCATACACACTCTTGTATTTATATTTCATATTGTACCTAGTCAACTCCATCAATAAAAATTAGTATTTGTATAAGTAATGAGACTTAGGGAGATTTGTGGTTGCGAGACTTAGAGCGAAGATATTTCTGCTACTTGTGGTTTTGATGTCTTGCTTATTTCTTTAACTTTTGTGGTGAACTTCGCCGTTGGGCGTCGTATACATACTTATACCGCTTTGCGTAGTTGTGATCCGCCGGTTGGCGAAGAGCCAGCTCCCGCTTGGGGATGCCATTATTCTTGTTGTGTATTTGTAGTTTTTGTTCAAAATATATAAAGGAGGTGCTGCCCAAAATTTTAAAAGACGAAACATGTTTTCAAACTAGTAAATTTTACTTGCATCATTCATGTTCCTTTTCTATGCATTAAGAAAATTTGATTTCAATATACTTTTATTTCAAAACTTCAACTCTTTTATTTTCTTAAAAAGGTTTTGATTTTTGGGTTTCAGCTTACTTGAGTTACGTTACACCTTTAGACGTTGCGTGATTTAAGTGCTGCTCACGAGCTAATATTTCAGGTTGTGACAATATTGTTGTAGAATCAAATGGTTTTCAAAAGGAGTGGCTTAAGCTTCGCAATTTTGAAATGTAGCTTTTCGTAAAAAGCCGAGTGGGTTTCAAATTTGATTCTACAACATCTTTTAGATTTATTTTCTTTACATTAATCTCATTAATGTAGTCCCATCATTTAAGTCCTTAAACCAAACACAGAAAAGAAACGAAAATACAACGTACGCTTATGCCATCCGCATTCGCCACAATGTTCCGTTATACAACCATAGGTTACTTAACTAATGGCATACCGGGACGGGACTAGCGCGGATGCGAAACATAAACAACGTCTACTATATATGTCATATATAATATTGCATTCGTCTCAGATATATCAAGCGATCACATCACAGAATATAAGAAGCAAAGACATATATATGAAAATATAGGATATGTTAGGATGTCCGTATTTTGTATTTAGCCAACAATAAAAAATACGGATTCCACGGTCGTGATGAATAGCCAATCCCACACCCCTAGACCCCTACGACTACGGCAAGTGACCCTACCAATTCTGAAGTTAGGTAACCCGGTCTCGACGCTCCCACTGGACCCCAGAACTCGGTCGCTTGTGCTCCCCACCTTGGGTCTATCGTAATGCGGAAAAGTAAATAAAATACAACAATGGTGACATCATTCTCAACCCGGAAGTTTCCCAATAAAAGAATATTACATACAAATGAATTTTACATTAATGAAAAGAAAAATTCTCATCTCACATAAAACCCCACGACGATCCTATACATAATATCACAGCAACATATAACATCACATGTCATCTATGTAAGCAAGTATGCGTACCCCAATTGTCGTTGATGTATATCAACGAAACCGGCGAAACACCACATACTACTCTTACGGTCGCAGAAAAGAAAGTGAAAAACTACAACAATTGGAATCATCTCCTCCCTTAGACATCATAAACCCGGGATATCACATATCGAAGATTTCATGCCTAACAATGTAAGTCTCGCATTTAGGTCTCATCCATGAAAACACCTTTTCAAAATAATTCGGATAATTCAACAAGATTACCGATTACACACGAGACCGAAATGCTAGATTTACAAGCAACATATAAATGTAGATTCCAATTATTGTATCACAATATACTAGACTATGTTAAACGTTTCGACCGAATCAACAAACACCCACATCACCCTATGAGCTCAACACTTGAGCGAAGTTAAAGTACCCAAAACATGCCACAGTACCTATGATCCAGCCGTAGAAGGGTCAAACCAATGCCTCACCTATGACACCGCGGAACTACGGCAAACCCTAGGGTTCAAGTCGTGGTTCCGAAGGCATAGAATCGAGTTAAGGTTTTTGTTCTTCTAGAGGGTCCATAAAGTAACATGCATGACCATTGAATATAATTAAGTTAAGAAAATTCCAACTCTTGAAAATTTCAGTAGGGTTCTTGACGAGGTGTTTGAAGTTCGATCGAACTATTAAACATTGTCTAGGTTACCAATACAATACTAAAAAAATACGACTATGAAATACTTCGCAATTAGTCCATAACCAAATTAACAACACATGCAATTTTGGACTAAACAAATAATACCAGAAACCCCAAATCCTGCATAATAGAGCACTGAAGCAATACGATGGGGTTTGGAGCACAAATGGCCAGCGTCGCCGGAAAAAGTAGCATGGTGCTCGGTCGAAATCCGAGCACCCCTCCTGTATTTCACCTGTGTTCTAATAGTATCACATACATTACTCTGCAGTTCTACAATAATTTTTAAACGATTTTTAAAAAAATTCCAGAGAGCAAAATCTATGGTTTCTAAAATAGTATTTTGCGGAGTTTTTTGGTTTTGTATTATCTTAACACCGTCTAGGTTTATAGTTTGGCTCTGATACCACTGTAGAGATTCTTTAGCACCACTACTAGGGTTTGGTAACATCATACATGCCATAATTTAAAAATTACAGGGTGCTAAATAATCTAACCTAGGAATCGAACTCGAAAAGCTAGGGTAACATGAAGTAGTATCACATACTACAAGTAATATAGCACTAAGTTAAGAGATTACAACCTTTGTAGTTCTCTTTACTTGACTCCTTGTCTCTTTGAAAGTTGGAACGGGCATGCTAGAAATCTTCCAAGTCTACGATGATCCACCCGGAGTCCTCATTGTCTAAGCTCCTAGCTCAACTTGATCAAAAGATGAAGATAAAGCTAACACTCTAAACTAATTGGCAAGACTAGTGTAGAATGATGATGTGATTTGTTTTCTCACATCAAAATCCTATCTTTTTCACTCTCTCACTCACAAGTAATCTCAAAAGAGCAAAAGAGGAGGAAGAAGATGATGGCAAGAACAAGAGCTCAAAAGATAATGATAAGTTTTTTAAAATGAGAATGAAATAATAATATATATTAAATCATTCTCACATGTAACCATGGGTTAATAAATATCTAGATATTTATCATTGAGCAATGAGAGCCATAGAAGATTAATTCATGGTTAATGCAAGGTTAGGTGTAGGATCAGAATAAATATCAACCATGAATTAATTCTATTTCTTTAACTCAAAAAAATAAATATGTAGATAATTATTTCCATGTGAGTCTTGCATTGCCACCACTTGTGTATCAACAACCATGACACACACAAGTGTATGCATGTATGTGTGCATGCACATCAACATGAACATATGCAAGCATGCATGCATAGAACAAAAGAAAAGGGTTTAAAAGAAGTGAGCTAAAAGTCAATGTTAAATCAACACTTGATTTAAAAAACTGGTCATATCACATACGACCTGACCAATAGTAAACCGCCCGATTAATATGCGGTATCACATACACGCATTTAATCGGGTCTCCACGCATATCTCATATGCACACTACATCGTTTCGCCTGGGCTAGGAAACTCCTCTGCTGGACTCTAAGACTCGTCAATACGCCGGCGGTGGGTGATGATCATATCGAGCACCCCTAAACCGCAAGAGGTCAGCTAAACGTAACGGCCACCCGGGTATTGAGCGATCAGAAGAAAACAAGTGAACCTGTCAAAACTCCCATCGAACAAACTGGCAACACTACCGTACAGTCCAGTCTCTTCGTCAGATATGCCGCATATCTAGTCTAGGGATGGCATCGTCGACCCCAATAACTCAATAAGTCATGCTGATGTATGGCCTATAATCAGTTCGAGAAACTACTAATAACACTTATCAGTAAATCTCATCATCCCTGGCCAGGGACTTGCCGATACAGCCAATCGAGCACAGCGCAACATCAACCTCCAATACCGGGAGAGACGAAACCACTCCTATCGCTCATTGCCTCTATGTGTCTCGGGACTATACCCAAAAGCCACCTGTTTGCACGATTCAGTAGAGCTGTGGTAGGGTGGTAATCAAAGTACAGTGGGAGAACACACAAGACTCTATGACGATCTCGGGTCTACAGACTAACCTGTAGCAGTGTCACCTGAGAACTGCTATCCGACGATAGATATAATACCATATAGGAGTTCTCGGCGAGTCCGTCCAGTGTACCCAGTCTCCACTGAGTACCCGTATACGATCTCGATGTCAAACATCAATGGATGTGGGAACATCCATTGCCCATCAACTGGGTCTAATATCATATACGCTAGTCTACTCTGGAATATCGATGCCCCGTCTCGATACACCCATGATTAGGGACTTTTCAGGATATGCATATAAACTACACATGTCCCACTAGTATGATCTGCATCATAATCACAGTAGTCAAGCAAATATCCTCAGGGCTTTATCAACATGTACAAATGAATAAAAGCATGATCAAGTGAACATGTCAAATAAAGAGTAACCAGATAGCATACTATCATGTCGAGCAAGAATGTCCTATGAATATATAAACATGTATAAATACATCCACTATCATTTAATGGCCTCTAGGGCATACATATATCCAACAACCTCGACTCCGGGGTGAGGGGGACGCTAGCTGATTCATTCAAAAAGAAGTAATAGCAGTAACCGCAATCGATAACGGTGTCGCATGTAGCGAGCGTTAGTGAGTACGGGTCATGCTTTGGGATTCTAGGAATTCGTAAATTCTTACTTTAGATGAGTCGAAAGAACTAGTAAAGAAATTCAAGAAATAGTTCAAGATTTAGTTGAATTTAATAGTTTCAAGAAATTCAAGAAATTGTTTTCAAGAAAAGAAATCAAGAAAATTGTCCAAGATCAAATGTAGTTATCAAGAAAATTGAAGAGGGCTTGTAGGATTCGAACGGAATTAGTAGCCATGATGATTATTCAAGATAATTCATCTTATCTATTGATAAAATTACTACTAGATTGATGGCTATTCATGAGAATTAGGGATCCTTTGAAGAAACTAGGGTTTCTCCTTCATTGCCCCTTGTCCTTTCATTGAATGTCATTCCTGTCTAGCCTTTAACAAGAAAGATCATCAATCTAATCCCCAAATTATGATGAAATTCTCAATAAATTGATCTCAATCACAATTTAGACATTAATGATTCTTTTTGCTAAAGTTTATAATCTCCATAAGACTTCAGATGAATATTGAATTCTTTCACCATTGGATCTACCAAATTCCTTCGAATACTTAGCAAGCGGAGATTTGCCCACACATTATGAAAATAGAAGAATAAACAAATAGAAATTTCATAATGTGAAAATTTAAAGAAAGCAAGACTAAAAGTAATGATCACCTTTATTATTCAACTTCAAATTACAACATCTTCAATCCTAGATTACAAGAAGAATAGCTCTCGATCACTCCCTTGAAGAGGTAATTTCTCCGTCGATTTTCGCTTTGCTCGATCACCGTGAATCTTGGATCTATCGAGGATCACGTGCTCGTTGATGATGATCGGCTTCGCATAAAGGATCTTTTGTTGAATCGCTTGATGAACTTCTCGATGATTCTTGACTTTGAGATTTGGGGTTCTTGAAATTGGATCTAAATTGTTTTTGTAATTGTGTACTAAAAGTCTACAATCTTTTTAATGTAGGCTTAGGCCTTTTTTATAGCCCCTATTCAAGCTTCCCCAATAAGCTTGGTTGTTACACAGTGGCTTCTAGAATAAGCTAAGTAGTTATGAAGCGTCCTCGGCAAGCTAAGACGTTATAGGGAAGCTTCTGGAGAAATCTCGATCTTCGATCCCCAACTCGGCCGCAGATCCGCGGCGACTCGGCATGCCTCGTCCGTGGATCCGCGACCGATTGGTGAGCTCTCGGCTTCAATTTTCTTGAGTGTTCTAATGTTGGTCTCTAGATTCATATGTGATATCTTGAATCTTCTTCTCTCTACTGAATCTCTACCAGAATTTAACTCTTTAATTTCCTGTATTTTATCAGCGAATTTCTGATTCCGATATCTAATCTGGGCTAATTTTTGCACAATATCTCAATGAAGAATGTTAGAGATATACAATATTATGCGTGAAATAAATAACATACAATTTCCTTCAAATGTGTTGATTATAATGTATAACACATGGTAATTGATATTTTCCAGATGAACATGTAATATGTGTTATATTTATTACAAACACCCTTAGATGATTAGAAAAGTGAGGAAATTGTTATGTTAAAAATTGCAATAATTTCGACTGAACAAATTCCCCCAAACTTGACTTTGATCGTCTCGAACAAACTTCTTTTGTTCAAGAGAAGGAGAAAATAGAAAGAATAAGAAAAAAACTAACCAGCACACTTTCGTGGGCAATACGATTGCACTGAGCACGTGCAACAAGCCTTTAAATCTCTAGGTGTCCCTAGTAGGAGGAGTGTTGTCTCCTGAGGGTTTTCAGCGGATTGCACCCACAAAATCCTATAATAAGAGAAAAGACTGTGAAAGTTACTTATAAAGATAAGAATTATAAAAGAAAGAACTTGAAAATCAGAGTTTCTAACAACACAAGCTTTTCGATTGTCAAGAGCCCCAACATAATAGTCATGAAAAAATGTTAGAAATCACAACATCCCTCAATAAAACATCACCTTTATTCTTCATCCCTACCTTTCTTCCAAACACCGATCATATACCCTTATGTGTGTGTGAAAGACGTCCCTACACTCGGAGAATTCAATTCAAGCTATCATACTCTTGTCTATTTACCTCAGTACTTTTTAGTCGGTGAATATTTTGGATGGAATTGCTCACACGCTATTCATGCGACCGTTAATACTTCTTAAGATACTAACCGATCGATTACTAAATGTGCTCACTTATTAGGCGTAATTAGCAATTTTCTCGTCTTGCAACACCTAAAGCTTAGCAGTGACTCCCAAACCAGTTGGTCTAAGGCACTAGGTGATGAAGCACACTCGCTATATTTTTTTTATGCTGCATTGGTGATTACAAAACCAGTGTTCATTTTTCTTCACAATTTTATAATGTTATGCTTCATTTATTTTTTTATTTTTTTACTTTGGCTTTTGGACAAGAGCATTTCAAGGTATCCTCTACTATCCCGAGTTTCAAGACATGTGTAAGTGCGTATAGTA
Source organism: Agapanthus africanus (assembly GCA_030015575.1). Lineage (NCBI taxonomy): Eukaryota > Viridiplantae > Streptophyta > Magnoliopsida > Asparagales > Amaryllidaceae > Agapanthus > Agapanthus africanus. Next base: position 621,645,153 of record CM057341.1, read on the forward strand.
GGGTATCAATGTTCAAAGGTTTGGCTTCAAGAATAGATACTATTTTTCAGACATACTTTTATCCTCAGCTTAGTGACTTCCTTCATCTTACTAACCTTTGGGACAATGGCCCATAACTACTTATTACTAGTTTCGTTTAATAAAACATCTAACTTTCTTGGTTTTCTTAAACTTTCCCAATTTTTCAATATAATTTTTCACTTTCTAATCTTTTATTATAAAACAAAATTTTTGAAAATTTTATGCTTATGCAATGTGTAATGCAAAGTAATGCGTAAATAAGCACAAACCTCCCCCAAACCTGTTTACCGCAGTGTCCTCACTGTTGTCATCTTTTAAATCTCAAAAACCTGTAGACTTGTGAAGAAAAGTTATTAACGAGGATAAGAATGAATGAACATGAAAATCTCCCCCAAACTTATTTTTAATCATATGGATATTATGTTAAGTCCTTTTTAACACACCTCCATTCTTATGATGAGACAATTTTATCGAGTCATGGAGGTGAGGCGGAGGAAATTTAGTTATGATAAATCAGCTCCTGTAAAAACAGGAGCTCCTCTGTGGGGTCAGTGGAAAAATACGGTTTTAATCTATGCCCATTCACTTTGAAAATTGAACCGTTTTTACTATTTTCAACTTCAACTGCCCCGTGCGGGTATACATACCGCACCACAAATGGTCCTTTCCAATGAGATCTTAGCTTACTCGCATGAAGATGGAGACGAGAATCATAAAGAAGGACCTGTTGTCCCGGGGTAAGTTTTTCTAAGAATATTTTTATCATGAAATACCTTCGCCCGGTTCTTTACTATCACCGCATTATCGTAAGCTTCATCATGGAGTTCAATTAGCTCATTTAATTGCAGCTTCCGAAAGTTGCAGTCTTGATTTAAATCGAAATTAAGCTCTTTAATAGCCCACAGTGCTTTATGTTCGATCTCGACAGGAAGGTGACAAGCATTTCCAAACACTAGACGGTAAGGAGACATACCCAGATCAGTCTTATAAGCGGTAGGAAATGCCCAGGACCATCCGTCAAATTGGTTGACCAATCTTTCCGGGTTTTAGAAACTGTCTTCTCCAAAATTTGTTTGATTTGCCTATTGGAAATCTCAGCTTGCCCGCTCGTTTGGGGATGATAGGGCATATAAAGTTTATGGTTGATTGAATATTTCCGCATCAAATTCTCGAAAGACTGATTACAGAAATGTGTCCCATTGTCGCTAATTATAGCGCGAGGGTGTCCAAATCGCGAAATGATGTTTTCTTTAAGGAACTTAATAACAACCTTGTTGTCATTAGTGCGACATGGTATTGCTTCCATCTATTTTGAGACTTAATCAACCGGTAACAAGATGTACAAATTCCTAAAAGAATTGGGAAAAGGACCCATAAAATGAATACCACAAACGTTAAAAATTTCAACAACCAAGATAGGTTGGAGATGCATCTCATTTTTTCAAGAAATCCGACCCGTGTGTTGACACCGTGGACAAGTTTTGCAATGATCAAATGCATTTTTTAATAATGTAGGCCAGTAAAAACCATATTGCAAAACTTTCTCCGCCGTCTTACGTGGACCAAAGTGACCACCACATGCCTGATCTTCACAGAAAGACAAAACACTCTTGAATTCCTCATTGGGAACATATCTGCGAATGATTTGGTCGGGACAATACTTAAACAAATAAGGTTCATCCCAGTAAAAATGCTTTACTCGGGATAGAAATCGATGGTTGTCTTATTTAGACCATTCGCTGGGAATAAGTCTCATTGCTAGATAATTCACAATATCCACGAACCAAGGTTCTCAGGATACGGTCAAGAGCTGTTCGTCAGGGAAAGAGTCGTTTATTGGCAAAGTCACAGTAGGTGAAGAAGAGATTTGTGAAAGATGGTCGGCCACTACGTTTTCACATCCTTTCTTATCTCGAATGACAATATCAAATTCTTGTAATAATAGGATCCAATGTTTTAATCTGCCCTTAGCATCCTTCTTAGATAAAAGATGTTTTAGGGAGAAGTGATCAGTGTAAACTACAATCGGTGAGCCAATCAAGTAAGGCCTGAATTTTTCTAATGAAAATACAACTGTTAAGAGTTCTTTCTCGGTGGTTGTATAATTAATTTGGGCATCATTCAAGGTCTTACTTGCATAATAAATCGCATGTGGTATCTTATCAATGTGTTGTCCTAAGACTGCACCAATAGCAAAATCTGATACATTACACATTAGCTCAAACAGATGGTTCCAATCAGGAGATGATAGAACGAAGGCTGTAGTCAGAGATCTTTTAAGTGATTCAAAAGGTGCCTCACAATCCGAATCAAAGTGAAATGTTGTATCCTTGGCCAAGAGAAGAGTTAAAGGTCTAGCAATTTTGCTAAAATGCTTAATGAATCTTTTATAAAATCCAGCATGGCCAAGGAAAGATCGTATATCTTTGACGTATTTAAGATGAGTAAGGTTATGAATGACTTCTATTTTAGCTCTATCTACCTCAATGCCTTTTCGTGAAATGACATGTCCAAGCACGATACCTTCTTTGACCATGAAATGGCATTTTTCCCAATTTAAAGTTATGTTCTTATCCTTACATCGGGTAAGAACTGCGTTAAGATGACATAGGCAATCCTCAAATGAGTCCCCGAATATAGAGAAATCATACATAAAAATCTCCAGAAAATTCTCAACCATGTCTGAGAATATCCCCAACGTACACCACTGAAATGTAGCGGGAGTATTGCATAACTCAAAGGGCATGCGTCTATAAGCAAATGTACCGAAAGAATAAGTAAATGTTGTTTTATCTTGATCCTTTTCAGCGATAGGGACCTGGTTATAGCCAGAGTATCCATCCATGAAACAATAATATTCATGTCCAGCTAATCGTTCCAACATCTGGTCAATGAAAGGTAAAGGGAAGTGATCTTTCCTCCTTACGGCATTGAGTTTTCTATAATCAATACATACACGCCTCACAGTTTGGGCGCGTGTTTGGATCAACTCATTAGCCTCATTTGTGATGACCGTGATGCCAGACTTTTTAGGGACTACATAAATATGACTTACCTATTGGGTATCAGAGATTGGGTAAATTATACCAGTATCAAGGCACATGAAAATTTCTTTCTTTACCGCCTTCTTCATGACGGGATTCAACCATCTTTGTGGTTCTCGGGTTGGCTTGGCTTCATCCATCAAATGTATATGATGTTCTACAATCAAGAGACTAATCCCTTTGATGTCTGCCATTGTCCAACCAAATGCTTGCCGGTTTGATCTCAAGACCGTCAAAAGAGCGTCCACTTGCTCTAAAGCTAGAGAAGCGGATATGATCACGGGCAAAGACTCATTCTCACCTAAATATGCATATTCAAGATGAGAAGGCAACAGTTTGAGATCTAATGTCGGCGGAGAAAAAATAGAAGTTGGGGTAAGGGAATGATATTCGGATTCCCTAAGAAGTTCATAACCTGTATAGGATATTGACTCGGAAAATACTACTGACTTTTGTGATGAGTCGAAAGGTTCAAACTCAGGAGTGGATACATCAAATGTGTCCTCACTATAATACTGTGCAAGATCAAATAATGATGTACTAATGTCGTCGAGATCATCAAAGCAAAGTTCATCAACCTTGCAGCTTTCGGGAGCTATCTCATCGATAGAACAGACATCAAGTAAATGAGCAGAAGGTTCAGATGGTTGACTTCCTAGCCTGTAAATGTTAAGCTCAATTGTCATTTTCCCGAAAGATAAGTTCATGGAACTATTTTAACAGTTAATGATGGCAATGGAAGTGGCTAAGAAGGGTCGACCTAGAATCACCGGAATTCGATTCCGTGGGTTCGCTACAGGTTGTGTGTCTGAAACAATAAAGTCCATAGGGAATATAAATTCCTCGACTTTTATGAACACATCCTCAAGTTCACCTCTAGGTTTGGTGATAGACCGATCTGCCATCTGGAGAGTGCAATGGGAAGGTTTCAACTCTCCAATAACTAACTCCTCGTAGACAGAGTAAGGAAGCAGGTTAACACTAGTGCCAAGGTCGAGTAGAGAACGATTAATATTTTTACCCCCAATAGAAATAAAGATTGTAGGACAGCCAGGGTCGTTACATTTCTTTGGTAATTGATGGGTAAAAGCTGTGCTAACATTACTCGTCATGAACACTTTCTTCGGTACTTGAGTCTTCCTCTTCCTAGTGCGCAAGTCCTTAAGTATTTTCGCATAAGCCGGAACTTGTTGGATAGCATCTAGGAGAGGGATATTTATATTAACCTGTTTAAACATTTCCATAATCTTCTCCATTTGTGCGTTACGTTTGTTGGCCGTCAACCTATTTGGATACGGAGCTTTATCGATGATAGTTGGGTCCAACATTCGTGGAGAAATTCGTATGGTTTGTGTGGGTAGAACGGATCCCAGAATTGTAGTGGGGATCATCTCAGGTTGCGTCAATGAAGTGGGCGTAGGGTTCGTGCCTAGGGGAAACAGAGAATAGGCTCGGAAGAAGATGAACTAGGGTCAGAAGTGGAAGTGGAAGCCGGGGTGTCATTGATTGATTCATCATTATCAACCTATTCACCGACTTGGTTATTCAGTACTCTTCCGGATCTCAACATGGTGATGGCATTCATATTATGATATTGTGAGTGGCCATGATTCGGTAAGGGTTGAGATGGAAGTTTCCCTTTCTCTCTAGCTCTCATTGCGGCATTTAATTGTGCAATTTGTGCTTCTATCGGTTTAATACACTCACTGCGTGAAACGGAGTCCTTCTTTATTGTATCGATAGAAGACCTTATATCAGCCGACAATTGCATGGAATGTTTCATGAACAAATCCATGGTTCGTTCGAGTGAAGAAGATTTTTTGGTACCGGGCGTTTGGAAAGAATTATTAAACGGTGCAGAATTGTTGGCAGGATTTTGAAAATTTTGTGTTTGAAAGGGTTGCTGATTCTAAAGTGGGTGCTATTGTTGTGGAGGAACCCTTTGAAAGTTATTTTTTTTTGCAACCGTATTTTGAGTTTGGTGTTGGTTCCAAGAAAAATTCGGATGATTCCTCGAACCTTGATTATATGTGGATGAATAAGGATCGTTTCTGGGTCGTTACTGAAAAGCAGCATTAGTGTGTTCTTGACCTTGAAACGGAGAATTCAATGGACATTCTTCCGTCAGATGTGATGGATCTGAACAGCATCCACACACGGTTTTAGGAAGCATCACCTGATTTAAGGAGGCTAATAAAAATTTGTTTTCTATAGATTCGAGTTTCTTTTGTAATGCTGTCATTTCATCTTTTACTGCTATAGAAACATCAAGTTGATGGATACCACCTCTAGATGAAGGACTAACGCTTTCCCATTGCAAAGTGTTTTCAGCAAAATCTTCCAAAAATTTCCAAGCTTCACCACGGTCTTTAGACATGAAATTGCCTTGACACATGGTTCCAAGCATCTGTTTTGTCGTTGGATTAATGCCGTCATATATTATTTGGCACAAATCACATCTATGAATTCCGTGATGAGGACATTGGACAAGCAGATCCTTGAACCGTTCAAAGCATTTCTAAAATGGTTCATTGGAAGCTGGGAAAACTGGTTGATTTCACTCCTAACACGGGCGATCTTATAATTGGGATAAAATTTCTTAAGGAATGCTATAACGAATTCATCCCAATTGGAAATAGAGCGTGCGGGTGTGTTATAAAGCCACTTTTCGGCTAAATCGTACAAAGTAAACGGGAGAAGACATAAACGCATAGCATCCACAGAAAGTTATGAAGTGCCCATCATAGCACATACGTTTCCGAATTTGGTAATAAAAACTTATGCGTCTTCAGACTGTAAACCGTGAAATTTAGGCAAAAGATTGATATAGTGTGGTTTGATTTCGATATTATCCCCATTGGCTGGTGGAATAGAAAGACAAGTAGAAAGAGGACCACGTATCGGGTAGCATATCTCTTGGAGTGATATACGCGGTAGATTTGTACACCTGCGGGTGGTGGAAGAGTGGTGTTATTGAAATTTGATGGAGAACCGTCCATCTCTGTGGATGTTGTGAGTGGTGTGGAAAAAGAAGATGAAAAATACTGACTTCGGAGTCGATAGAAGAAAAATGGACAAAACGGGCACTAGAATCCCGTGTCCAGCCGAGCATGCACTAAGCAGGTTTAGCGCAGGTGGTAGCTTATATGTAAATTCAAAGAAAGTTTGTATTATGGTTTGTTTTGAAAAAGACGGATTTCTACAAATCACAAAAAAAATTGGACAATCAACCCTAGATCTAATGTCACCTAGGTCAAGTCACTAGACCACTCCTAGACTTCCAGAAGAAAAATCGCAGGATAAATCCTCTACTACCTCTTTATCCATCCTGTGGCCAGGTAAGTGCCAGATAAGTGGGAGGTATCGGCTATGTAAATAGCGGGCCTAATTAAGTAACCACTTGCCTTAGACACACTTTCCTATACACCACAAAAGAAATGCGAATAAGCAGTAGATTACCCACGACCTTCCTCTGTCCTAATTGAGCACGACGGTCCTTAGAGTCTTGTCTAGATATTTTTTAGTTAATGAAGGGTGATGCGAATGCTAGTTTTGTGATTTTTGGGGCTTAGGAAGGGTAATGAAATACCTACCTAATCTGAATTTGTTCTTTGCCCTTTAATTTCTGTATTACAATATGCAAAAAACAATCAATATCAAAACACGTGATTAATCGAAAATATTGTATTTTTAACACGGAAATTTCCTCATCATTTGCATTCATATAGAAGTGTTCGGCATTCATATTTCATATATTAGCAAAACTGTCGCAAAATATCAGATTGCATGTGTTAGACTCTAAAACCGGTAATATAAAGGAAATTGACTGCATTTCATGGCATCGCATCATCCCTACATTTGCGCAACACTTGTTTTGAGATCTGTGCAGGAAAATCCAGAAGGAAGGCCAAAAATTTACATGGTACCGATCAAACATTACGCCAACTCAATAATTTCAGTTCTGGTATCAATCCAAAAGGCAAAACAAAAATAAACATATCAAAGAAACGCCCAAGTATCAACCAAAGACAGCACCAGAGAGTTCAAGCTCCAAGCCTCCTACATGGCCGCGGAACCGCGGCCGGAGCCTGCTTGCGCCACGGTTCCGCGGCGGCCTTGCCACTTCAGCCATCCAATTTTGCTGCATAATGTTTCACTCAGGGCCCACATTCAGCTCATATACTTCAAATTCCAGAAGACTCCAGAGACTTCTGCCAGATCAACAAGCTTTGGGATCAACACTAAACTAGCCTATCATTCTAGAAACTTCTCCCTAAACCCTAGCTTAAACCCTAAGCAAAGCCTAACTAACCACTTCTAGAAGTCTTTCAACAAACTTTTGGAGGGAACTCAAAGGCTTAGGGTTTGGGGTGCTCTATAAATAAGACCCTAGGCTCACTTGTAAATCATCTTGGAACCTTGGAAAAATCAATCCATTAGTTCATATTAGAGCCATTCTATCTACTTCTTCATCTTCTTCTTCCAAAAGTCTAGTGAGAGGACTTGTGTGAAACCCTAACCCTAAATTCTAATCAAAAGCCAAGATCTCGAGTACCCATCAAGCAAGAAGCCTTGCAACCTTTTATGAGCCGAGCCGATCTTCAACAGAGCAAGTGGTCCAAGCCGATACGCGACTCACGGAGCCGAGCGACGCCAATTCAACAATTTAGTTCTTCCTCTTGTAGTTCTTGAGCGACTGTAATCAAATTGTTGATATAAATAAAAGGTGATATTCTTTTATCTTGTTTTCTTTAAATTCTTGCATCATGATATCTTTTCAATTCTTGAATAATTTCTGTGTGATGATGTGTGAATAAACTCCGCTCGTCGAGGAGTCGTGAAGATCAATAGAATGATGATGTAATATATATGAAAACGATTCTTGATTCCTACGAGTTTTGTAAACCCTAGCAAGTTCAAGAATCGATGACCCAATTTTGTTGCGATGCTTTCTTGATTGATATCGCTCGAAATTGGGGTGTTACGATCGTTTCTTGAAATTGCTAGAGGCTAGAATGTGAATGATATCGACGAAAGAACAAGGGTTAAATGATGAAACCCTAGTTTCACGAGAAAGCCCTAACTCTCGTCGATCATCATCGATCTAGTATCAATTCTTCGAAGGACAAGAACACGATATCTTAAGATTACATCACGTCTATAGATCCGATCGATTCCTACGAGCCTCATTTAGATTCTTGACATTTGGTTGGAAATATCATCGAAACCCGATTCTTGATTGTTTATCATTTCTTGATTCTTGATTAGATTAGTGACACTTGAATCAATCGATAAAATCTTGAATCATGTTTTCTTTTCTTTTCGATTAACTTTTCGATTCAAACAAATTAAACATAGAAACGAATCGCACAATCCCTGTGGACGATCTGCACTCGCTTACGATCTACAACTGACACCGTAGTTGATTGCGGTCAAATATAATTTTTTGATTGTGAACTTTTATTCAATTTTCTAATTACCGACACAAAGAGTCTCTTATCAAATTGAGTTACTTACTCAGTCTCGCATTTTACGATCAATCAAATAGTGCCGAAATCGGGGACTATTTGAATCGATACTTTTTACATCCAATCGAGAAAAATTACATCAATCAAAATGGCGCCGTTGTCGGGGATCGCGCGCTAATTCGTTTTATATCAAAGTTTGAATTGAAAGATTTATTTCATTGTGATTTTTGAGATCAAAATTCATGCAAACCCTAAACAATTTGTTGTGTTCCATTGCAAGGAGATCTGGAGCTTGCAGGAAATTGAGAAAAAAAAATTTGGAAAATACCAGAGAGCTGAGGGAGTCTACAGAAGCTCCCTGAAGAATTTTGGAGGGGTGATCTCTTCAAGAGACCGCAGAAGCGCGGCATAAGGAAGGATTTGCGGCGGAACCGCGGCCCTTCTTGAGGATCTCTGCAAAATTTTTGCTTCAGGTGAATTCTTACCTTCTTCTCTCTCCTCTTTTTTGTTCCAACTAACAATTTTCTGAAGGTTTCTTTGCAAATAATCGCAGCGTCGCAAATTGCAAAATTAAATTTGTGCGTGATTTTGTTTCTTGGTTGTTTGCATTCTAATACGGAAATTAAGGGGCACGGCCAAATCCAAATTAGGTGGGGATTTCATTACCCTTCCTAGGCCCCAAAAATCGCAAAACTTGCATCCGCATTGACCCACATTAACTAAAAGAAATCTAGAGATGACTCTAAAGACCGTCGCGCTCAATTAGGACAAGAGAAGGCCGTGGGTAATTCATTGCTTATCCGCGTTTTCTTGTGGTGCCTAAGACGAGTGTGTCTAAAGCTAGTGGTTTTTAATTAGGCCCACTACTTACGTAGTGGAGTATCTTCCCACTTACCTGGCACTTATCCGGCCACAGGGGGACAAAGAGGCAGTGGAGGATTCTATCCTGCGACTTGTCTTTTGGCAGTTAGGAGCGGTCTAGAGCCGGACCTAGGTGACCACTAGATTCTAGGGTTTGTGTGCTGCATTTGTTTTGTCGCATCATTTTTTTAAAAAATCCGTCCCTTTTTCAAAGCAAGCACCGCATTCATTCATTACCTCTAATTATAAGTCAACGCTGCCACTTGTACTAACCCATTTTTAGTGCAAGATAGGCTGGACACGGGATTCTAGTGCCCGTTTAGTCCGCGTACCCTTTATCGACTCCGAAGTCGATATTCTCCATTTACCTTTTCTTTACCCACTACCACACCCACACCGATGGATCCGAATCCATCAAACTTCTTTAACCCTAATCTACCACTATCCGTTGGTGCGCAGAATCCACCCCGCATCTCTCTCCAGGAGAGGTGCTACCCTATTCGAGGTCCTCTTTCGACCTGCTTATCCACACCACCAGCCAATGGGGATAACTTTGAGATTAAGCCCCAGTACATCAATCTTTTACCCAAATTCCACGGACTCGAGACTGAGGACGCTTACGTTTTCATTACCAAATTTGAAAACGTATGCGCAATGATGGGTACGTCACAACTTTCAGTGGATGCAATGCGTCTACGACTTCTTCCATTTACATTATGCGATATAGCCGAGAAGTGGCTATATAACACTACCGCACACTCTATTATGAAATGGGAAGAATTCGTCGCTGTATTCCTTAAGAAATTTTACCCAATACAAAAGACAGCTCGAATCCGTAGCGAACTGAATCAATTTGCCCAGCTCCCTGCTGAACCATTTTCAAAATGCTTTGAACGTTTCAAGGATCTATTGGTTCAGTGTCCTCATCACGGCATCCCGAGATAGGAGCTTTGCCGAATCATTTATGAGGGCATTAATCCAAACACTAAACAGAGCCTTGAAAACATGTGTCAAGGTACTTTTATGACCAAAGATGATGGGGAAGCTTGGAAGTATTTAGAAGAGTTCGCTGAAAAATCACTACAGTGGGAGAGTGGAACCCAACCATTGAATAGGGGTGGCGTACACCAAATAGATGTGTCCATAGGTGTTCGAGCTGAGATGGCAGCAATGCAAAAGAAGCTCGACGCTATGGAACACAAATTTGCAGCAGCCTCCCTAAACCCAGTGTCACTCCCCAAAACTGTTTATGGGTGCTGTTCTGATCCGTCTCATTTAACGGAAGAATGTCCATTAAACTCTGCGTTTCAAGGTCACGAGCATTCTAATGCCGCATTTCAAAGAGCTCGAAACGATCCATATTCTTCCACGTACAATCAGGGTTGGAGGAATCACCCGAATTTCGCTTGGAACAAAAACCAGTCCCAAAACACGGTTCCAAACACGAATAATTTTCAAAGGGCTCTTCCTCTACCACAACAGCAACCCCTTCAACTCACTCAGCACCCCTGCCAGTCATAAAATTTCCAAAATCAGGTCAACACTCCTACACAGTCTAATCCTATGACCTGTTCTGACGAGTTCTCTCAATTCACTCAAACCATGAAATCACTTTTGTCAAATTTCGTAGATGTTTCGACTGAGGCTAGATCTTAAGAAAAACTCAGCGTCCCAAGCTGAGAGTATCAAAACGATGGAAGCTGAAATCGCATGACTCAAAGCCGAAATGAGTGCGAGAGAAAAAGGGAAACTTCCCTCTCAACCCCTACAGAATCCTGGGCATTACAATGTAAATGCCGTCACAACGTTGAGATCGGGAAGAGTGCTGAACAATCATGTCGGGGAAGGTATTGATGATACTGAAAATCATATCAACACCCCGGCTGAGACCTTTCCACACACACACACTTCTCCTTCTGATCCTTCTTCTTCTACCACACCACTTTCTCGCGAGCCTATTCTCCATTTCCCATTAGGCTCGACACCTTCTCCCAACCCTTATAGTTCTCCACAGACGGTCCCCACACCTCTTTTGGGACCGCGTCTACCCCCTCTTCCTTCTCCTGTGATGGACCCTGCGCTTATTGCAAAAGCTCTTTATCCGAACCGGTTAAGGGCTAATAGAACGAGTCCTCATATGGAGAAAATTTTGGAAATGTTCAAACAGGTTAACATCAATATCCCTCTCCTAAATGCAATTCAAGTCCCCGCTTATGCGAAAATTCTTAAGGACTTGTGCACTAGGAAGAGGAAGACCCAAGTGCCGAAGAAGGTCTTTATGGCTAATAATATCAGCACTGCTTTTATTCCCCAGCTACCAAAGAAACGAAAGGACCCAGGATGTCCTACAATATCGATTTTGATTGGGGGTAAAAACATAAATCGTGCTCTTTTAGACCTTGGCGCAAGTGTTAACCTGCTCCCTTATTCTGTCTATGAGCAATTAGGGATTGGAGAGCTGAAACCTGCTCACTGCACTCTCCAGATGGAAAACCGATCTATCACCAAACCAAGGGGTGAATTAGAGGATGTGTTGATAAAGGTCGGGGAATTTGTTTTCCCTGTAGACTTCATTGTACTCGACACACAACCTGTAGCAAACCCCCGGAGCCAAATTCCGGTGATTCTGGGTCATCCTTTCCTTGCCACTTCCAACGCTGTTATAAACTGTAGAAATGGTTCAATGAATTTATCATTTGGAAATATGATCATTGAACTAAATATCTACAAAGTTGGAAGTCAGCCATCAGAACCCTCTGCTCATACTTTAGATGTGTGCTCTGTCCATGAGATCGCTCCTGATAGTTGTGGAGCCGAGGAACTTTGCTTTACTGATCTCGATGACATTACCACATCTTTGTTTGATTTCACACATGATCTTAGTGAGGACACTTTCTCTACACTTGAGTCCTGCACTCCTGACTTTTCTCCACCCGAGTCTGTATCTTTCACAGGCTCTGAGCTTCTTTGTAAATCCAAAAATCGCTCAATGATCCCTCCTTCTATCATTTCTCCGCCTGAGTTGGATCTCAAAATTTTACCTTCTCACCTCAAATATGCATATCTAGGTGAGAATGAGTCTTTACCGGTTATCATATCCGCTTTTCTTGCATCAGAGCAAGAGAATGCACTGTTATCGGTATTGAGATCTAACAAAGAAGCATTTGGTTGGAGTATGGCGGACATCAAAGGGATTAGTCCCTTGATAGTTGAACATCATATACATGTGATGGATGATGCCAGACCGACCCGAGAACCACAGAGACGGTTGAATCCCGTCATGAAGGAAGCGGTCATGAAAGAGATCGTCAAATGCTTAGATAATGGTATTATATACCCCATCTCCGATAGCCAGTGGATGAGTCCTATACATGTCGTTCCAAAGAAATCCGGCATCACTGTTATAACCAATGAGGCAAATGAGTTGATTCAGACACGTGCCCAAACTGGGTAACGTGTATGTATCGATTATAGAAAACTCAATGCTGCCACGAGGAAAGAACACTTTCCTCTACCATTCATTGATCAGATGCTGGAACGCTTAGCGGGACGAGAGTATTATTGTTTTATGGATGGTTACTCAGGCTACAATCAGGTCCCCATCGCCAAAAAGGATCAAGATAAAACCATTTTTACTTATCCTTTTGGTACCTTTGCTTACAGTCGCATGCCCTTTGGGCTATGCAATGCTCCCGCTACCTTTCAGTGGTGTATGATGGGGATATTCTCTGATATGGTAGAGAATTTTTTGGAGATTTTTATTGACGATTTCTCGATCTTTGGAGACTCTTTTTCCGATTGCCTAGCGAATCTTGACGCTGTTCTTACTCGTTGCAAAGAGAAGAACTTGACTTTGAACTGGGAAAAATGCCATTTTATGGTCCAAGAAGGAATAGTACTTGGACATGTCATTTCACAGAAAGGCATTGAGGTTGACAGAGCTAAGATAGATGTCATTCAAAACCTCCCTCATCCCAAAAGCGTCAAAGATATTCGATTTTCCTTGGCCATGCGGGCTTTTATAGGAGATTCATTAAGGACTTTAGCAAAATTGCTAGACCTTTAACTCTTCTCCTGGCCAAGGATACGACCTTCCATTTTGACTCGGATTGCGAGACAGCTTTCGACTCACTTAAACACTCACTCACTTCAGCCCCCGTTTTATCATCACCAAATTGGGACTACCCCTTTGAGCTGATGTATGACGCATCTGATTTTGCAGTAGGTGCAGTCTTAGGACAGCATATCGAAAAGATGCCACACGTGATTTACTATGCAAGTAAGACCCTGAATGAAGCGCAAATCAAGTATACAACCACAGAAAAAGAACTCTTAGCGGTTGTATTTGCATTAGAAAAATTCAGGCCTTACTTAATTGGCTCACCTATAGTTGTGTATACTGACCATTCCGCTTTAAAACATCTTCTGGCGAAGAAAGATGCAAAAGGTCGACTAATACGTTGGATCCTTCTGTTACAAGAATTCGATCTTGTTATCAAAGATAAGAAAGGATGTGAAAACGTAGTAGCTGACCATCTGTCACGCATCATTTCTTCCCCTGTGACCCTGCCGATTAATGACTCGTTCCCTGACGAACAACTCTTGAGCATATTCGCTGAACCATGGTTCAGGGATATTGTGAACTATCATGCCACGGGACTTATACCGAGCGATTGGTCAAAACAGGACAAATACCGTTTTCTATCCTAAGTAAAACACTTTTACTGGGACGAGCCCTATTTGTTTAAATATTGTCCTGATCAGATCATTCGCCGGTGTATCCCGAATGAAGAGTTCAAGAGTGTTCTTTCATTTTGTCATGATCAGGCCTGTGGGAGTCACTTTGGTCCTAGAAAGGCAGCGGAAAAGGTTTTGCAATGTGGATTTTATTGGCCAACCATATTCAAGGACGCATTTGAGTATTGCAAAACCTGTACACAATGTCAGTATACGGGTAGAATATCCCAGAGAAATGAAATGCCTCAGCAACCCATCTTGGTTGTTGAAATATTTGATGTTTGGGGCATTGATTTTATGGGTCCCTTTCCCAACTCCTTTGGGAATTTGTACATACTGCTGGCGGTTGATTATGTCTCAAAGTGGGTAGAAGCCATTCCATGTCGCGCTAATGACAAGAAAGTTGTCATTAAGTTCTTGAAAGAGAATATCTTTTCTCCATTTGGACACCCACGCGCTATCATTAGCGATAATGGGACACATTTCTGCAACAGGTCTTTCGAGACTCTGATGCGAAAATACTCAATCAACCACCGACTTTCTATACCCTATCATCCCCAAACAAGCGGGCAGGCTGAAATCTCAAACAGACAAATCAAACTTATCTTGGAGAAAACTGTTGCTAAAAATAGAAAAGACTAGTCGACCAAATTGACGGATGCTCTTTGGGCATTCTGAACTGCAAATAAAACCGACCTAGGAATGTCTCCATATAGGATAGTGTTTGGGAAAGCATGTCATTTACCCGTCGAGAAAGAGCATAAAGCATTGTGGGCTATAAAAGAAATAAATTTTGATCTAAACCTTGCTTGCAACTTTCGGAAGCTGCAAATAAATGAGCTAAGCGAACTCCGCGATGAAGCTTATGATAATGCTGTAATCACAAAGAATAGGACTAAGGTTTTTCACGATAAAAACATTTTGAGGAAAACATTTTCACCTGGTCAACAAGTCCTTCTTTGTGATTCACGATTACACCTTCACGCGGGTAAGCTCCGATCTCGATGGAAGGGACCTTTTGTTGTGCGGTCTGTATACCCACACGGGGCAGTAGAAGTAGAAAATGTTAAAAACGGCACATTTTTCAAAGTAAATGGACATAGACTAAAGCCGTATTTTTCCACTGACCCGACGGAGGAGCTCTTGTTCTTACAAGAGCCAGTTTATTTGGATTAAAATTCCTCCGTCTCACCTTCATGTCCAGTATATCACTGCATCATCTTTTGAATGGAGGTGAGTGAAAAGAGTAAGTTTGGGGGAAGTTCTTCACTTATATATGTTGCCCTCACTAATAATTCCCCCCAGGCTTACAGTTTTGTAGGTATAGCATTTGGCAACAGTGAGGACACTGTTGAAAACAAGTTTGGGGGAGGTTTGTGCTTATTTTTGCATCATTTGCATATCATTTGCATAAGCACAAAACATTTCTTTAAAAATCTATAAAAATTGAAAAAAAAAATTTAAAAAAAATTTTAAAAATTTAAAAATTTTCAAGTATAAAAATATTTTAATATTTACACTTTTTTGTACATAAATAAGATAATAGAAGTTAGATAGTGAACAGTTACATCCATGAGATTAGAAAAATGTTAGAAAACTAAGAAAATTAGAAGTTTTCTTATACGAACTAGTAATAAGTAGTTATGAGCCGTTGTCCCAAGGGTTAGTAAGATGAAGGACGTCACTAATCTGAGGATAAAACTAAGTCTGAAAAATAGTTTCTATTCTGGAAGCCAAACATTTTGAACGTTGCTACCCTGCTATTCGCACTTACACACGTCTTAAAGCCTGGGATAGTAAAGGATACCTTGAAATGCTCTTGTCTTAAAGCCGATGTATGAAGGAAATAAAAAGAAAAAAAAAGTGAATAAAGAAAATATAAAGTGGTGAGAAAAATGGACAATAGTTTTGTTATCACCAACGGCAATAAAAAATTGTATTGCAAGGGTGCTTCTTCACCTAGTGCACTAAGGCCAACTGGTCTGGGAGTCACTGCTATGCCTGAGGTGGTGCAAGACGAGGAAAATACACCATGTAAGCAAGCACAGGAGTAATCGATCGGTTAGTACCTCAAGAAGTATTAATGGTCGCATGAAAGTGTGTGAGCAATCTCATCTAAATATTCATTAATTAAAAAGTACTGAAGCTGATGGGCAAGAGTATGATAGCTTGAATAGAATTCTCCGGGTGTAGGGATGTCTTTACACACACGCAGGGTTATATGATCGATGTTTGGAAGAAAGATAGGAATGAAGAATAAGACGATGTTTTATTGAGGGAGGACGTGATTTCTGACATCTTTTCATGACCATTAAGATAGGGCTCATGACAACCGAAAAGCTAGCTTAGTTGGAAACCCTAATTTTCAAGGCTTTTCTTTTACAATTCTTGTCTTTAAATGTAATATTCATGATCTTCCTTTTATTATTGGATTTTGTGGGTGCAATCCGCTGAAAACCCTTAGGAGACAACACTCCTCCTACTAGGGACCCCTAGAGGTTTAAAGGCTTGTTGCACATGCTCAGTGCAATCGTGTTGCCTACGAAAGTATGCTAGATAGTTTTTCTCTTTCTTTATTTTCTCCTTCTCTTTTTAATAAAACAGTTCGCTCGAGACGATCGAAATTAAGTTTGGGGGAATTTGATTAGTCGAAAATATTGTATTTTTAACACGGCAATTTCCTCATCATTTGCATTCATATAGAAGTGTTCGGCATTCATATTTCACATATTAGAAAAACTGTGGCAAAATATCAAATTGCATGTGTTAGACTCTAAAACCGGCACTATAAAGGAAATAGACTGCATTTATGGCAACGCATCATCCCTACATTTGCGCAACACTTGTTTTGTGATCTGTGCGGGAAAATCAAGAAGGAAGGCTAAAAATTTACATGGTACCGATCAAACATTACGCCAACTCAATAATTTCAGTTCTGGTATCAATTCAAAAGGCAAAACAAAAATAAACATATCAAAGAAAGGCCCAAGTATCAACCAAAGACAGCACCAGAGAGTTCAAGCTCCAAGCCTCCTACATGGCCGTGGAACCGCGGCCGGAGCCTGCTTGCGCCACGGTTCCGCGGCGGCCTTGCCACTTCAGCCATCCAATTTTTCTGCATAAAGTTTCACTCAGGGCCCACATTCAGCTCATATACTTCAAATTCCAGAAGACTCCAGAGACTTCTGCCAGATAAGCAAGCTTTGGGATCAACACTAAACTAGCCTATCATTCTAGAAACTTCTCCCTAAACCCTAGCTTAAACCCTAAGCTAAGCCTAACTAACTACTTCTAGAAGTCTTTCAACAAACATTTGGAGGGAACTCAAAGGCTTAGGGTTTGGGGTGCTCTATAAATAAGACCCTAGGCTCACTTGTAAATCATCTTGGAACCTTGGAAAAATCAATCCATTAGTTCATCTTAGAGCCATTCTATCTCCTTCTTCATCTTTTTCTTCCACAAGTCTAGTGAGAGGACTTGTGTGAAACCCTAACCCTAAATTTCAATCAAAAGCCAAGATCCCGAGTACCCATCAAGCAAGAAGCCTTGCAACCTTTTATGAGCCGAGCCGATCTTCAACAGAGCAAGTGGTCCAAGCCGATCCGCGACTCACGGAGCCGAGCGACGCCAATTCAACAATTTAGTTCTTCCTCTTGAAGTTCTTGAGCGACTGTAATCAAATTGTTGATATAAATAAAAGGTGATATTCTTTTATCTTGTTTTCTTTAAATTCTTGCATCATGATATCTTTTCAATTCTTGAATACTTTCTGTGTGATGATGTATGAATAAACTCCGCTCGTCGAGGAGTCGAGGCGATCAATAGAATGATGATGTAATATATCTGAAAACGATTCTTGATTCCTACGAGTTTTGTAAACCCTAGCAAGTTCAAGAATCGACGACCCAATTTTGTTGCGATGCTTTCTTGATTGATATCGCTCGAAATTGGGGAGTTACGATCGTTTCTTGAAATTGCTATAGGCTAGAATGTGAATGATATCGACGAAAGAACAAGGGTTAAATGATGAAACCCTAGTTTCACGAGAAAGCCCTAACTCTCGTCGATCATCATCGATTAAGTATCAATTCTTCGAAGGACAAGAACACGATATCTTAAGATTACATCTCGTCTATAGATCCGATCGATTCCTACGAGCCTCATTTAGATTCTTGACATTTGGTTGGAAATATCATCGAAACCCGATTCTTGATTGTTTATCATTTCTTGATTCTTGATTAGATTAGTGACACCTGAATCAATCGATAAAATCTTGAATCATGTTTTCTTTTCTTTTCGATTAACTTTTCGATTCAAACAAATTAAACATAGAAACGAATCGCACAATTCCTGTGGACGATCCGCACTCGCTTACGATCTACAACTGACACCGTAGTTGATTGCAGTCAAATATAATTTTTTGATTGTGAACTTTTATTCAATTTTCTAATTACCGACACAAAGAGACTCTTATCAAATTGAGTTACTTACTCAGTCTCGCATTCTACGATCAATCAAATAGTGCCGAAATCGGGGACTATTTGAATCGATACTTTTTACATCCAATCGAGAAAAATTACATCAATCAATATGCAACAAGATTTTTTTTTAAGCGGCGAAATTTTGCAAAGAATCCTGCAGAAAAGTTATTATTAGACTAATCAGAAGAGAGAGAAGAATATATAGAATATACCAGAGAAACCTGGAGCCCTAATTCTTCGAAGATGTCGCGGTTCCACCGTCAATTCCTGCTTTTTGCCGTAGTTACGCAGTCGATTGAACAGTTCTTTGAAAAATATTTGGTGCTGATGCTCCCCTTGCTCCTCTGGTCTCGATGAAATGTCCTGAATCTTTATCTACCTGCTATAGTGATTTCAGATTTCCTTGCAAAATTCACACACTAATCGTTAAGCACACAATGCGATTTTGATTTAAATTTTGATGGAATAATAATATTTCAACTCAAATAGCAAGAAAGAACAAATTGCGCGCGCATCCCCGGCAATGACGCCATTTGATTCATTCAAAATGAAGTAATAGTAGCAACTGCAATCAATAACGGTGTCGCATGTAGCGAGCGTTAGCGAGTACGAGTCGTCCTCTGGGATTCGAGGAATTCGTAAATTCTTACTTTAGATGAGTCGAAAGAACTAGTAAAGAAATTCAAGAAATAGTTCAAGATTTAGTTGAATTTAATAGTTTCATGAAATTGTTTTTAAAAAAAGAAATCAAGAAAATTGTCCAAGATAAAATGTAGTTATCAAGAAAATTGAAGAAGGCTTGTAGGATTCGAACGGAATTAGTAGCCATGATGATTATTCAAGATGATTCATCTTATCTATTGATAGAATTACTACTAAATTGATGGCTATTCATGAGAATTAAGGATCCTTTGAAGAAACTAGGTTTTCTTCTTCATTGCCCCTTATCCTTTCATTGAATGCCATTCCATTTTAGCCTTTAACAAGAAGGATCATCAATTGAATCTCCAAATTGTAATGAAATTCTCAATAAATTGATCTCACTCACAATTTGGACATTAATGATTCTTTTTACTAAAGTTTATAATCTCCATAAGACTTAAGATGAATATAGAACTCTCTCACCATTGGATCTACCAAATTCCTTCGAATCCTTAGCAGGCAGAGATTTACTCACACATTATGAAAATAAAAGAACCAACAAATAGAAATTTCATAATGTGAAAATTTAAAGAAAGCAAGACTAAAAGTACTGATCACATTTATTATTCAACTTCAAATTACAACTTCTTCAATCCGAGATTATAAGAAGAATAGCTCTCGATCACTCCCTTTAAGAGGTAATTTCTATGTCGATTTTCGCTTTGCTCGATCACATTGAGTCTTGGATCTATCGAGGATCACGTGCTCGTTGATGACGATCGTCTTCGCATAAATGATCTTTTGTTGAATCACTTGATGAACTTCTCGATGATTCTTGATCTTGAGATTTGGTGTTCTTGAAATTGGATCTAAATTGTTTTTGTAATTGTGTACATAAAAACAACAACCAATCAATAACCTTTTTAATGTAGGCTTAGGTCATTTTTATAGCCCCTAATCAAGCTTCCCTAATAACCTAGGTTGTTACACAGAGGCTTAAAGAATAAGTAGTTATGAAGCGTTCTCGGCAAGCGAAGACGTTACAGGGAAGCTTCTGGAGAAATCTCGATCTTCGATCCCCTGACTCGGCCGCGGATCCGCGGCGACTCGGCCTGACTCGGCCGCGGATCCGCGGCCGATTGGTGAGCCCTCTGCATCAATTTTCTTTAGTCTTCTAATATTGGTCTCTGGGTTTATATGTGATATCTGGAATCTTCTTCTCTCTACTGAATCTCTGCCAGAATTTAACTCTTTGATTTTCTGTATTTTATCGGTGAATTTCTGATTCTGATATCTGATCTGGGTTAATTTTTGCACAAGATCTCAATGAAGAATGTTAGAGATATACAATATTATGCGTGAAATAAATAACACACAATTTCATTCGAAAGTGTTGATTATAATGTATAACACATGGTAATTGATATTTTCCAGATGAACTTGTAATATGTGTTATATTTAGAACAAACACTCTTAGATGATTAGAAAAATGAGGAAATTGTTATGTTAAAAACTGCAATAATTTCGACTGAACACTGGCCTACCTATACTTGGCGTTTACCTAATTTATACATAGCGCACGATCATCACCTCGACTCTGGATGATGGTACACGCCGGTCTACCTATGCTTAGCTTTCGCTAGCTCTTACATTGCGCTCGCCCAGCACTCGACACTCGAATTTGCACGTACTGGATGTCCGCTGGACACCGACCTATCTACACTTGTAAAAATAGAAGTACTCCAAAGGAAGGATAAAATTACTTGCGAGCTCAAAATAATTGCGAGCTAAAAGTACTTTATTTATTTTCAAAATTGTGTACAAGGTACTATGGGCTCCCCAGCCTTACAAAATGCCCAGAGGCTTACAAAATTTGGTAACCAAGGAAGGGGTAGCTCAAACCGCCTTCTCGATCGCCGCTTCCCTTTGGTCGGTGCTTCCATCTAGGGCTACGATCACAATCTCCGGCTCAGCGCTTCCGCCTACCGCTTCGCCATCCCCGGCCGGCTCGGCACTGCCCCCTTGTGGCGCTTCCTTGGCTAGGGGATACCTAGCATGAAGCTCCTAATCATCGAACCGAGTCATGACTTCCTTAACGGCATTGAGGGCGTTGTGCTACTAGACGGCTGCAAAGTCGGTGAGGTCGAGGTAGAACTGGTCGGAAGTCTTATACTCCTTGTTCCCATATAAAAAAAAGAAAAGGAAAAGAAAGAGAGAAAAAGTGATGGGAAAATTTCCACTAATAAAACATCACGTGCCCACACGTGAGCGCCTATATAAAAATTATAGGCGCTGGGTTTATAAACTGAAATAGAGCCTCATGTGTAAGTACATGACTTCTATATACAAAGTATATAGGCGCCATATTAAAAAAAATGACAGGCCAGAAAGGCTCACGTGTCAGCACGTGTTGCCTTTTTTGGGCTATTGCATATAAGGAAATGAGTTCAACTATGTAGGTTTACGTGCTACACGTGAGTGGTCTTAAAAGCCTTCTGAGCTGATAGAGTTAAATTCTAAATAAATGGATCAAAACCCTATTTGGAAAATATTTCCTTTGATCTTTCTAAACAAGAAAGATTGCTCTCTGTAAAACAGAGCACCGTTGTATTAAAAATCCAATGGTGATTAAAAAATCACTAAGCTACAGAATAAGCTCTGTATGGAAAAAAATTTCCCCAATCTTGTTAAAAACAAAAAAAATATCTTCTGTAATATAGAAGTCCTTGGATCAAAGATCCAACGGAGGATAAAATCCCCAAATCAATTAAAAAATCTCTCAATGAAAGATTTCCTTAACTGAATCAACAAATCTATCTCTACTATATAAAGGACCTGTTGGATATAGTGCCCACTAAGTCAATTATTGGATCGCATGTATGTGATTGCAATGATTGAGGGAGCACTTATACCGATAGAACAGTCTTACTCAAGAAGATAGTATGCTATCTGGTTTGTCTTTATCATCATATATATGTTGATAAAGCCCATAGGATTCTTGCTTGACTACCAGCAGTATGATGGCGATCATATATGTGGGAGTTGGGGTCTATAAGCACATCCTTAAAGTGTCCCTAGTCGCGGGAGTTTCGAGACTGGGTATCGATACTCCAGAGTAGACTAGTGTATACATTCGAGACCCCGACGAGGGGCGGTGGCCGGTCTCACAAGCCATTGGTGTTAGTTGGTTCACCTAAGATGTATACAGGTGCTCATTGGGTTATGAGTACACCGGACAGGACTCGCCAGGAACATGCTAGTTGGTATTATACAGATCGTCATATAGCGGTTCCCTGGTGACTTGTGTACAGGTTAGAATCGACCTAAGGTCGTCATTTGTCTCGTGTGAGTTCTCACTGTGCTTTGATTTATACCCTACCACGGGTCAAAGGAGTAGTGCAAACATGTATATTTTGGGTACAGTCCCAAGCCATATGGAGGCGGTGAGCAGATCGTCGGGGATCTGTCTCTCTCGGTATTGGGGGTGAGATCGCGCTGTTATTAGGAGAGCCACCCAGGGTAATCGAGATATACTGGTAGGTATACCAGTAGTATCTCAGCGTGTTCTGGGCTGCTCTCTGACACGACTTATACTACTATTGGGGGTCTGACGTTTACTGGCCCCCTAGGCCGTATATGCGATACTCATAGACGAATGGACCGGACTGTACGGATATTGTCACTGTCAGGCTCAGTAGGGTTTCTGGATGAGTTCGCTCGTCAGCTTCCCTTCCAATCAATACATAGGCAACCGTTACGTACAGCTAGTACGTGCTAGTGGTTATACCCAGTGCCAGTGTGTTGATGAGTCATTAGAGTCCCCCACAGACACTTTCCCAAGTTCGGGCGAAACGTTGTAAATGCCGTATGGTTTTATGGCAGGGTTCGGAAAATGCACGTGCGTTTTCGCACGTGTCATATTTCGGGCAGATAATACTAGTAGGTTTTGGTTTAAGCCGGATCCGAGTATTATACTGTGTAGATATAATATCTTTGTCTCCGTTGCATTTGTATCCGGTCGTAATACAAGTGCGGGTATGTTTATACTGTTACGGGGTTATCCTGAAATTCGTTTCAGGATCGCTTTTGGAAGTTGTCAGTTTCCAGTTTTCTATCACCCGTATTTAACATTCGGTTAAATGAGGATTTATCTTTTTGTCACTTGGGTGAGTCATGGTTCTAGAAGATTCTAGGAATGGTGACTAGGATTAGTGACTCATCATGGCATTGATTATTTGGTGACTAGGTTTTCATGACTCATTAAGCATTAATTGTGCATTTATTGTGTTCATACTTAGTGTCATTTGTGAGTCATTCTTTCTTTAATGAAGTGATAAGTATGATAGCTTATGGTCACCCTCCCTTGTTCCTACACTCACCCCCTCCCTCATATATTATAATGGCCGCCCCTTGTTGTTTGGGGATGGATTGATTTTGAGAAAAGATTATGATAGTTTAGTGTATGGAAATTTCATAGCCCAATTTCCATTTACCCGATTCCAATTGGCAACTTCATTAACCGTTCGTCCATAGCCTTTGACGTAACGAGACAAAGTATTCTATTCATTCTCTACATCATCTTGGTCGTCTCTTTTAGAAAACTTGACGATCGAGATGCCTCGGTTCAGAGGCGGGAGCCCGTTTAATGATCCGTCGAAGTGGTGCAACCTGGACGAAGAGACTGGAGTTTCAGAAGATCGAAGCCGCCGCAACAAAGCGTGGGATGATGGTTGAAGACCGAAGGACTCGGATCGTTCGGTATAACATTTCTACCGACTTTGTAGTTTGTTAGTTTAGTTTTAATGGCAGATTCGGGTTATAGTACGCGATAGCGCAGTTGTAAAAGTTTTGTTCCGCATATTGGCGTCTGTTAAACGGCCGGGACGCTACCGTGGACTTACAGGACCCAAGACTTCAAGTCTTGCGGGGAGAGAGGGAGAGAGAGAGAGACATACATATAGAGAGAGGAAACCCCCCAATAAGATTTGAGAGAACAAAAAAAAGGAGTTCCTTTTTAAGAAAAGAAACCGTAGGTAAGAAGAAAGACGTAGATATCATTTTCTCTCCTCTTCGCCATTTCAAGAGTTTAACTCTTCCAAGAAGAACTTAGTTCTTTCTCTGGTTGAGCTCTGCAGAAGCAGATCTCCCCACAAGTTGAGAATTTAATTCTCATTGGGAAGATTCTGTCATGCAATCCTAAAACATAGAGGAAAGAACTAAATTTGAAGAATTTAATTCTTCCAAAAGATATAGGAATTTAGTTCCTCTGACAAAACTAGGGTTTAACCCTGCAAAAAAAAAAAGAACAACTGAGATCAAGTCACGTGTTCCCACGTGACCCCTTTAAAACAAGTGCTTAGCACTTATAAAAGAAAAGGGGAATAAACCCAAAGACAGTGCCCATTTTAAGGCGCCTCACGTGTACCCACGTGATCCCTCAAAACAAGTGCTTAGCACTTATAAAAGAAAAAGAGAATAAACCCAAAAACAGTTCTCAATTTGGGGTGCCTCATGTGTTCCCACGTGACCCTCAAACAGTTGCCTAACACTTAAATGGAAAAGGGGAAAACTCCAAAGACAGCGCTCACATTTTGAGCACCTCACGTGTTTGCACGTGAGCATTATATGAGCTAAGTGCTTAGCACTTATAAAAGGAAGAGGGGATAAATCTAAGGAGGCAGTTTCCAACTCTGGGGCGCCTCACGTGTCCACACATGATGGACACATGACTTATGTGTTTAACACTTATATATATAGACGGGGACTTGAACCCAAGGACACCACACCAACTTTCGGGTGCCACACGTAAGCATCTCATGTTTAAGTGTTTAACACTACTTTGGAGACTCACGTGAGAGCACATGAGCACAGAATATATATATTAGTGTTTAATACTATAAGAAGCCAACTTCAGCCCCAAATTAGCTAAGTCTCTTGAGATTAAAACGTCTTGGATCTCCAAATAGACTGAGCCTCTATGCTCATGATTTCCCAATTGACCAGAATGATGTCCATCACACATCTCCTAAGTTGATCTTAGTCTTCCAAGACTAATGATTCTCAAATGGTCCACCATGATCTCTACCTTCAATCTGGAGTTTGGCTCAAGGGTACATCTCTCCATACCTCTGATACATGTCGTTGTAATTCTTCAACGTCTTCAATGAGATGGAGGGTCCCGACAACTAACTGCTCTTTTGGTACATTCCCAAACCTATGAGCACATCCCTTAAACTACAACGAACTGCAACTTCCTTAAACTAACAACGGACCGCAACGCCCTTAAACTAAAGCAATAGAGCTCAAATGCTCTCTTGTTGGGTCCGAATGACCCTAAATTCCTGTTGAGTAGATCTTAGTCTAAAATTAGACTAACGTATCCTCAACAAATATTTAAGTTGATCTTAATCTCAAGTGAGATTAACAATCCTTAAACCAAACCAAACCAAACCAAAAACTAAGAATATACGGATTTGGACTAATGCACGCCCAACGGGTGACAACAAAAATTAGTCTCCGTATACAATCCACGGGCAACCAAAAATAAAACAAACACACACGATACGAAGTGACCTTCTGGAGCAGGAGATAGTGGTTATCGCTACGTGGTAACGTGATTAACTGCAGGGGCTTGCGCCTGCAGGGAAGAGTGTCCCCACAATCAAAAACCACTCACAAACGAGGGGAAATCTGACGAAGTCTGCTACAACGGCCGCATCCGTCCAGACCTCCGATACGCGGTTCCATAAATCAACTTGGTATCTTCGAAAAGGTGGACGGATAAACCAAAATAGCATATGCTTCCAAATTCAGGCAAGACGTTTGTCTTCCCAGTTTTCAACGGTTAACAAATTTTGGCATACCCGGTAGAACCTTTTCCTATTTCCACTCCACACTTCGTGTGTCATGTTTTTCCGCGATTAAATAATTGCAGTATATATGTTTGTGGTTGCCCTTGGGTGATGGGATACTGAAGTCGGCGTTTCTTCTCTATGAAGAATGGCGTTTTCTCCCACCCTAGCAACTTAGGCTCTGTCATATCCGGTGGAGTCAAGTATGGGCCACTTGCAGCCTCAAATCTCTGCAATCCGGCTCTTCAAGAAATCAACTGGCTTCTCTTTGGGTCGACACTCCCACCTTCCACCCTCGGTGCCTCAACGTCGAAGGAGGAAGCAAATAAGAGGTCTGTCTTCCACAGGCTGGTTCCCCAAGCTGCTACTTTGCCAACGGAATCAGTCCTTAAACAACTGGCACCAGCCAAGGACCAAGGTCGACGCAGGGGGTAGAATATTCAAGCTCTGAAAGGAAACATGGGGCAGGCTCGGCAAAATCCTGAGGCTAATCAAATCCCGGCCGTAAGAAACGGTCGACGTCGATATCGGAATTATACAAAATGAGCTGGGGGCAGTTCTCCGTATGGTCCTGCTTCAATTCTGATGATGCATGCTGTTGTTCCAACCAAGAAAAGCTTTGAACTGCTGCAAAGGGTCAGAAAAAATTCTCCCACCGCAATATTGAAGAAATCTCCGCAGCCCATGGAGATCCTACGAGAAAAACCAGTTCGCTCCTTATAACAACTTCCTCATCTATATATAAGGTATGGAAGCAGGTGAAGGACTCTGTCATCGTCTGTGGCTCTTCCTCTAAACGTCAGCCAAATTCTGACAAATCCTCTTTTAAATACAGGGGGATTCATCCCAAGACGGATCCTGATACAGCGGTTCCTCTCAAAATCAATGCGGCTTCTCACAAAAAAGAGATGCCTATTAATGCTCAACTATCCGAGGTAAACTCCAAAGGTCAAAACTCTAAACACCCCAAGCCTGGGGGCATGGCAATTTATACAGTCCATATGTTGAAATCCAAATACGAAGTTCAAGCTTTTACTAGTCACCGACCTCAAACTCGGTCCCTGACAAAAGTTCAACTGCAACGTGAAAAGCTGCAGGAGATGCTCCCTCAGACGGCAGCAAACGCTAACCATCGCCTAAGGAAAATGTTAGTGTATATACCCTAGAGGCCATTACTGTATCATACTAGTATGTATATTACTTGATGGAAGTTTGGGATATTCACAGCTGTACAGACAATCTTGCTCAATATAGTAGTATGCTTCTTGGTTTATCTCTGCTTTAATGTGTACATGTGTGTTTATTTATTATATCACCTATACGCATTAGTAGAGCCCTTAGGATCTTTGCTTGATTACCGGCGTTGTGATGGCGATCACACTCGTGGGGGCTGGGTAATCTACAAGCACATCTTTATACACGTCCCTAGTCGTGGGAGTATCGAGATAGGGCATCGATACTCCGGAGTAGACTAGCGTATGCGCTTCTCGTCCCAGCATGGGAGACGGTCTGTCCCACAGCCGTCGGTAAGTCGTACTTGAGATAGTATGTGGGTGCTCATTAGGTTACGAGTACACTGGACAGGACTCGTCGGGAACTGATGGTTGGTATTATACCTATCGTCAGTTATCAGTTTCCAGGTGACATGAGTACAGCTTAGTCCGCTGACTTGACACTGTCATTTCGCCTCGAGTGTGTTCCCACTGTTCTTTGATTGCTACCCTACCACGACTCTACTGAGTCGTGCAAACAGGTAGTAGTTGGGAGCAGTCCCGAAGTACTTGGAGGCAGTGACGGTTAGACAGGATTCGTCTCTCCCGGTATTGGGGGTTGACATCGCGCTGTGTCTAGGAGAGCCATTACACGAGTAGTCCCTGGCCAGGGCAAGCGAGATATACTGGTGGGTTTCCAGTGCTATCTCAGGATGTATTAGGCTTCACTCCGACACGACTTGTACCTCTTTTAGGGGACTGACGTTTACCGCCCCCTAGGCCCGACATGCGATGTATCAGACGAACAGACCGGACTGTACGGAGATTGACACATACAGGCTCAGTAGGAGTTCGGATGGGTTTACCTCATCGGCCTTCTTATCGACATCTACCTGGGGACCGTTACGTACAGCTAGTGCCGCTTGCGGTCTGTGGTTAAACCCACTGCCAGCGTAGTGTCGAGTCTTTAGAGTCCCACACAGAGAGTTTCCCTGCACTGAGCGAAACGTGTAGAGGCCGTATGGTTTTACGGCAGGGCTGCGATCACTTACGTACACTTGTGTGCGTGTGGTGTTCGGGCAGGCAATACTAGTGGGCTTTGGTTTAAGCCGGATCCTAGTATTGCACGTATGGATTTGTTTTTTCTTCTGTGCATCCGCATTCTACGGAATACGGATGCAGATGTGTATGCACAGTTTTCCGGAGCGATGAAGGAGGAGGTGCCTCATTAGGGTTTTGGCAGTTGGTTCGGCCAAAACCGTTATGTGGCAGGCTCATTAGGGTTTTGACAGTTCGTTTGGTCAAAACCATTATGAGCTGGGGACATTATTTACTAATCCTTTCATTGATAATTATGTTATGGCTAATTACATTGACCATTTGACCATCTTGAATTTGTTGACCATTTGACCAAAGTTGACTAGGATCTTCTTGAAAGATCTAAAGTATTCTTTGGTTTTCTTTTTCTTTTGTGATGATAATGGTCATGTCATTTGTAGCCATCAACTTTATCTTGATGGGATAAGTAATGATAATGTTTTTGCATTATTGCAACCATGGTTGTGTTTTCTCTTGGTTAAGTTTTTCATTTGCTATTTCTCATTCTCTCTCTTGGAATGAGAAGCTCCATGGTTGTTAGCTAGCTCCTCCTTCTTCCTCCTCTTGATTTATCTTTTGATCTCATGTGTTGAGTGATAAAGATCCCACAAAGACAAAACCATTCATCTACCACTTCTACACAACCTAGGGCTTCTAGATTAGCAATCTCCTTGCCTTAGTTACCTCGGCTCGAGGTGGAGCTCGGTGTACATCTATCGGGTGGATCGTCTTCGACTCAAGGAGGCCGCGGAGGTGACCAAAGTCCGGATCAACCATCGAGCAAGCAAAGAGAAGAACAACAAGAAGAGAACAACAACAAGAAGAAAAGAACAACAAGAAGAGAAGGAGTTCAAGTTGAGGTATAACCCCTAACCGAGTAGATAAATCTCTAGTTAGGATGCTAGTGTATTGCTCAGTAAAGATCCGGCTTTTACGGTCCATGTTGCCAAGTCCAGAAAATTTTTGTTTTACCGTTTCCGCAACCCCGAAAGTACTGGGAGAGGTAACGTGGACCTAACAGTGGTATCAAAGCCTAACTAAACACACCCTAGCATGTTAGCAAAGTATTAAGAATATCGACCGGACGAAAAACCGCAAAATTACCCCGGAAAATTCAGTTTCTGCCGAATTTTAGAACTGTTCCAAAATTGAAAATTTATACACTAAAAATCGGCTCAGGCTTTTTAGAGAACACTGGAGAAAAACGATCCCCTAACTCGTCTAAAGCGCCGCGCTTCCGCGGCATAAGTTTGCTTATGCCACGGAACCGCGGCCGAGTTGGCTCTGTTGGGGAATTTTTTTCCTGCAGTTTTCTTATTTGGGTATTTTGGGATTTTTGGTATATGACTTTTCTGCCCAGATTTTCCAGAAAGCAAAATTAGTTTTTGGGGCTCAAAAATCCGTATTTTTGGTCGATGTTCTGTAGACTTTGGCTAATGGTTATATCTGTAATATTATACGTGTATTGAACGTCTACTAATCGCTATACGGCGATTAGTGGGGGTTATACACATCTGTGATCTGTGTTGTTGATGGTATGTGTATATGAACTCGTTGGATTGTCGCGGATGAATAGCCGGGGTGGATGTGAGATGAGAGTTTCTTTTTCTTTCATTCATGTAATAAATTTGTAAATTGATGTAATATTATTTGTATGGCCGCACAACCGGGTCGGGGTCATAGCCGTCATTGTATAATTCTTTTTACTGTTTTAGCTCCTAGGATAGACCTATGGAGGGGGTGCACAAACTACCGGGTATCTCGAAGTGCCGAGTGGCCTACTCACGGCGTTGAGGGAGGTTGCTTCGCTTCGGGTACTTGGCGGGTAGTTTGCCGCACCCGTAGGGGTCTTGGGTGGGGTATTGGCTATTCATCGCGACCGTGTAATCTGCTTTTCGTTGTAGGCTTGAACGAATCGCGGGTTCCTAGTATATCCAAAGCGTTCATCTGTGATCTGGATTGGCTATCATTGATGTATATATATATATAATAACTATTTAGGCGTTGCTTATGTTTTACAGCCGCGCTAGCCCAGCCCCCGCTCTGTCGTTAGTTAAGTAACCTAACGGGTGATGACGGGGCCCAGTGGCGAATGCGAATGGCATAAGCGTACGTCATATTTTGGTTGTTTTCTGCAATGGTAGGATTTAAATGATGGGACGCACTAAAAGAACTAATGCAAGAAAATAAACCTAAAAGACGTTGTTGGAACAAGTTTTTCAAAAAGCTGTTATTACAAGGACGTTCATCTTTTTGTTTTGCATCGAAGTATTCGGTTATGAATGCCCTGCACCTCAATCGACGAGGCAAGGGCCGAGATCCCCTCATCGGGAGTGACCCCTTAGACAAAAAGTTTGCGTCAGGGTAATAACTTCACCATAGTCGATTATTCTTGCTTTGCATCGAGGTATTCATTTTACGAATGCCTAGCACCTCACTCGACGAGGAAAGAGCCGAGATCCCTTCACAGGGAGTGACCTCTTTAGCAAAAGTTTTCGCCACTATGTTTTCAAAAAGTGTATCACGTTCCTTCAACGACATCAAGTTCATTACGTTAACGGGTTTTCGCCAAAACCCAGTCGTAGCCCTCCGTCGTTTCGGATTGATATTGCGTAGTATGCGTGCTACGTATTTCATGCTCAGCCGAGGCGTAGTGTACGGTAGCCATGTAATATCTTTCTGTAGGATACAAAGTGATTGGTTAGGACAGTCGTACGGTCATTTTGGCTCAGTCAAGAACTCGTACGGATGGGTCTAATGCAGTCAAGATAATGACGGGTTGAACTTGACTAGGATCCTTTGATATGTTGGCTCAGTCAAGGTCACTTGGGTCATAGGGGCAAAAACCACATCGGGAGTTTCAAAAGTACCGAGACTTGCAGATTTAGCATACCTTCTGGAGTGTGGTGACTAGAGTGGATTCCATCTAGGTCATCACACAGTGATAGTTGGATCCCGATCCCGCTGATGAGTTGGATTACTCTCGGGAGATTATTTCACTTAACAATCAATGCTATAAACCTAGTAGGTGACTGGAAATGTGTTAGCGGGGTTACGCCCCCAGGGAAAAGAGGTTCTTAAATTAAGGAACTTCGCGAAAGCGTTGGAAAACCTCCCTCGAAGTACCGACACTAGCCTGGCTGAAAGGTTAAGCAAGTATTGTGACGTGAATTAAATCCCGGCTAGTTCTTCTTTTAAAAAGGTTTTAAGAAGAATTTGAGGAAACAGTGGGAGACATCCTGGTTAGATAAATTAATAAACCAATCTAATCTTGCAAGAGCATACGCTGAGTGTTTCTTTTCTCCCTCTCCAGGTAGCAACCATTTCACGCCCTAATCAAGATAATAAAATGTATCGCTTGACCGATCCGAATTCTTATTCGGGGCTGGGGAACGTTGGTTCATCTCTAACTTGTGACAAAAGTCATAAGTATGAGAAAGGGAAAGGGGATTGTATGGATTTCCAGGATACCCAGTTGAAGAAGATGCATGGTTTTGCATCTACTTCAGGTGTTCTTGTTATTGAGAACTATTTTACGGTCAGCTCTACCACCTGGGTACTTGATACCGGATCAGGATCTCATATCTGTAAATTATTGCAGGGACTGAGAAAAAGTAGGAAAGTTGCACCGGGTGATATGTCGCTCAGAGTAGCGAACTGAGCACAAGTAAATGCGGCAGCCGTCGGTGAATATCACCTATTATTGCCAAATGGCAAGACTATGATTTTGAACGATTGCTACTATGTACCCTCCATGGTTTGCAACATCATATCAGTTTCTTTACTCGATAAACATGGATATAACTTTGTTCTTGACAAGAATATCATGAACATTTACCTTCATAAGGTACTGGTTGCAGAGGGTACACTGTGTAATGGTATCTACGTTCTAAATCAGAATACAGTTCTCAATATACAAAACACACGCAAGAGGAAGAATTCAGATACGAATGAATCCTACTTGTGGCATTGTAGACTTGGTCATATCGGAGAGAAAAGACTGAGTATGTTGCATAAAGATGGACTCTTGGATGCGTTCGAGTTTTCATCTTATGAAACTTGTCAGTCTTGTCTCAAAGGGAAGATGACCAAATCTCCATTCACCGGACATGGAGAAAGAGCAGCAGAGCTCTTGGGACTCGTACATAGTGATGTATGTGGTCCGATGTCTATACATGCAAGGGGTGGGTTCTCGTACTTCATCACATTCACTGACGATCCCTCTAGGTTCGGATATGTGTATCTGATGAAACACAAATCTGAAGCTTTTGAGAAATTCAAGGAATTCAGAAACGAAGTAGGGAACCAGACAGGCAAAAGTATCAAGATCCTCCGGTCTGACAGGGGAGGGGAGTACTTAAGCACGGAATTCCTAGATTACTTAAAAGAGAATGGTATTCTCTCTCAGCTTACTCCTCCTTATACACCACAGCACAACGGTGTATCGGAGCGGAGGAATCGTACCCTTATGGATATGGTTCGCTCCATGATGAGTAATGCCGAGTTACCTCTTTCATTTTGGGGACATGCGCTGTTGACGGCGGCATATTTGTTGAACGATGTTCCGTCTAAATCTGTGCCTAAGACACCGTTCGAGATATGGAATGCTAAAAGGCCGTATCTTAAACGTATTAAGGTATGGGGTTGTCCGGCCTATGTAAAAGTACAAAATCCGGACAAACTTCAGGCACGTTCAGTTCTATGTAAATTTATGGGATATCCTAAGAACTCCACAGGATATCTGTTCTACCACACCGAGGAACAGAAGGTGTTTGTATCTCCCCACGCCACCTTTTTAGAGTGGCAATTTCTTGCAAAAGAAACAAGTGGGAGTTCGATAGAACTGGAAGAAATTCAGCGACCACAAAATGAAACTGAAGATTTGACAGAACCTCAGAATTCAATAACCCCAGAAGAACCTCAGCCACTCCGCAGATCTGGTAGGATTTCTCATCCGCCCGAGAGATACTACGGTTTTCTCATAGACGGGGATCGAGAGGATTGCATCTTGGAAGAAGATGACCCTACCAGTTTCAGGCAGGCCTTTATCAGTAGGGACTCTGATAAGTGGCAGGAAGCAATGCAATCCGAAATGGAGTCCATGTACGCCAATAAAGTGTGGACCTTGGATATTGCTCCACCTGGGGTAAAACCCGTTGGATGCAAATGGATCTACAAAAGGAAACTTGGTGTAGATGGGCAAGTGGAAACCTATAAAGCTAGACTCGTAGCAAAAGGTTTCCGTCAAAGACCTGGTTTGGACTATGACGAAACTTTTTCTCCGGTGGCTATGCTCAAATCCATTCGGATCCTACTTGCCATTGCTGCCTTCCATGACTATGAGATCTGGCAGATGGATGTTAAAACGGCTTTCCTAAACGGTTGTTTGGAAGAGTGCGTTTACATGGATCAGCCAGAAGGTTTCGTAGACAGTGGGAGCGGCGGGAAGGTGTGCAAGTTGCTTAAATCCATTTATGGATTAAAGCAGGCATCGCGGAGCTGGAACATCTGTTTTGATGAGGCAATCAAGGAATTTGATTTCATCAAGAACGAGGATGAACCTTGTGTCTATAAGAAGATTGTAGGACGAACTGTCGTATTCCTAGTCTTGTACGTGGACGACATTCTTTTGATAGGAAATGACATTCCTATGCTACAATCGGTCAAGCTATTTTTGTCACAACGGTTCTCCATGAAGGACCTGGGTGATGCCTCGTACATTCTGGGGATCAAGATCTATAGAGATAGATCTAAGAGACTACTGGGACTTTCGCAGTCCAGGTACATAGAGACCGTACTGAAGAGATTTAGTATGGAGGG
Organism: Agapanthus africanus; assembly: GCA_030015575.1. Classification (NCBI taxonomy): domain Eukaryota; kingdom Viridiplantae; phylum Streptophyta; class Magnoliopsida; order Asparagales; family Amaryllidaceae; genus Agapanthus; species Agapanthus africanus. The sequence continues at coordinate 621,679,387 of CM057341.1, forward strand.
TTCCAAGCGCGGTAACATACCCGCATTGCACGGAATTACCCTTTCCAAGAAGATGTCTCCTAAGACTGACGAGGAGAGGGTTCGCATGAGCACTATACCCTACGCTTCGGCGGTAGGATCCATAGTGTATGCGATGCTATGTACAAGACCAGATGTAGCTTACGCGTTGAGCGCGGTAAGCCGGTATCAGTCAGACCCAGGGGAGGACCACTGGACATCAGTGAAGAACATTCTCAAGTACCTAAGAAGGACTAAGGAGATATTCCTGGTTTACGGTAATGGAGACCTCAGGGTCGAGTCCTTTACCGATTCAAGCTTCCAGAGTGACAAAGATGACAGCAAGTCTGTCTCGGGTTTTGTGTTTACCCTCAACGGAGGGGCGGTATGTTGGAGGAGTTCCAAACAGGATACCGTCGCAGACTCGACGATGGAGGCTGAATACATTGCTACAAGCGATGCCGCAAAAGAAGCGGTCTGGATGAAGAAGTTCATTAGTGAACTTCAGGTGGTTCCGTCCATTGTTGACCCAATACCTTTGTATTGCGATAACAATGGGGCTATAGCTTTAGCGAAGGAACCAAGGTCCCATCAGAAATCCAGGCACATCTTAAGGCGGTATCACATGATCAGGGAGATCATTGATCGCCAGGAGATCGAGGTGCGGAGAGTGGACACAAAGGACAACACAGCGGACGCATTCACGAAGGCCTTACCCCAGACTCAGTTCGAGCGGCTGATCGAGATGATAGGTCTTCGATACGCCAGTACATGGCCTTAGTGCAAGTGGGAGATTGTTAGTGTATATGCCCTAGAGGCCATTACTGTATCATACTAGTATGTATATTACTTGATGGAAGCTTGGGATATTCACAGTTGTACAGACAATCTTGCTCAATATAGTAGTATGCTACTTGGTTTATCTCTGCTTTAATGTGTACATGTGTGTTTATTTATTATATCACCCATACTCATTAGTAGAGCCCTTAGGATCTTTGCTTGATTACCGGCGTTGTGATGGCGATCACACTCATGGGGGCTGGGTAATCTACAAGCACATCCTTATACACGTCTCTAGTCATGAGAGTATCGAGATAGGGCATCGATACTCCGGAGTAGACTAGCGTATGCGCTTCTCGTCCCAGCATGGGAGACGGTCTATCCCACAGCCGTCGGTACGTCGTACTTGAGATAGTATGCGGGTGCTCGTTAGGTTTCGAGTACACTGGACAGGACTCGTCGGGAAATGATGGTTGGTATTATACCTATCGTCAGTTATCAGTTTCCAGGTGACATGAGTACAGCTTAGTCCGCTGACTTGACACTGTCACTTCGCCTCGAGTGTGTTCCCACTGTTCTTTGATTGCTACCCTACCACGACTCTACTGAGTCGTGCAAACAGGTAGTAGTTGGGAGCAGTCCCGAAGCACTTGGAGGCAGTGACGGTTAGACAGGATTCGTCTCTCCCGGTATTGGGGGTTGACATCGCGCTGTGTCTAGGAGAGCCATTACACGAGTTGTCCCTGGCCAGGGCAAGCGAGATATACTGGTGGGTTTCCAGTGTTATCTCAGGGTGTATTGGGCTTCACTCCGACATGACTTGTACCGCTTTTAGGGGACTGACGTTTACCGCCCCCTAGGCCCGACATACGATGTATCAGACGAACAGACCGGACTGTACGGAGATTGTCACATACAGGCTCAGTAGGAGTTCGGATGGGTATACCTCATCGGCCTTCTTATCGACATCTACCTGGGGACCGTTACGTATAGCTAGTGCCGCTTGAGGTCTGTGGTTAAACCCACTGCCAGCGTAGTGTCAAGTCTTTAGAGTCCCACACAGAGAGTTTCCCTGCACTGAGCGAAACGTGTAGAGGCCGTATGGTTTTACGGCAGGGCTGCGATCACTTACGTACACTTGTGTGCGTGTGGTGTTCGGGCAGGCAATACTAGTGGGCTTTGGTTTAAGCCGGATCCTAGTATTGCACGGATGGATTTGTTTTGTCTTTTGTGCATCCGCATTCTACGGAATACGGATGCAGGTGTGTATGCACAGTTTTCCGGAGCGATGAAGGAGGAGGTGCCTCATTAGGGTTTTGGCAGTTGGTTCGGCCAAAACCGTTATGTGGCAGGCTCATTAGGGTTTTGACAGTTCGTTTGGTCAAAACCATTATGAGCCGGGGACATTATTTACTAATCCTTTCATTGATAATTATGTTATGGCTAATTACATTGACCATTTGACCATCTTGACTTTGTTGACCATTTGACCAAAGTTGACTAGGATCTTCTTGAAAGATCTAAAGTATTCTTTGGTTTTCTTTTTCTTTTGTGATGATAATGGTCATGTCATTTGTAGCCATCAACTTTATCTTGATGGGATTAGTAATGATAATGTTTTTGCATTATTGCAACCATGGTTGTGTTTTCTCTTGGTTAAGTTTTTCATTTGCTATTTCTCATTCTCTCTCTTGGAATGAGAAGCTCCATGGTTGTTAGCTAGGTCCTCCTTCTTCTTCCTCTTGATTTATCTCTTGATCTCATGTGTTGAGAGATAAAGATCCCACAAAGACAAAACCATTCATCTACCACTTCTACACAACCTAGGGCTTCTAGATTAGCAATCTCCTTGCCTTAGTTACCTCGGCTTGAGGTGGAGCTCGGTGTACATCTCTCGGGTGGATCGTCTTCGACTCAAGGAGGCCGCGGAGGTGACCAAAGTCCGGATCAACCATCGAGCAAGCAAAGAGAAGAACAACAAGAAGAGAAGAACAACAAGAAGAGAAGGAGTTCAAGTTGAGGTATAACCCCTAACCGAGTAGATAAATCTCTAGTTAGGATGCTAGTGTATTGTTTAGTAAAGATCCGGCTTTTACGGTCCATGTTGCCATGTCCAGAAAATTTTTTGTTTTACCGTTTCCGCAACCCCGAAAGTACCGGGAGAGGTAACGTGGACCTAACAGAAAATCCAGAGGATGCACCCGAAGAAAGAGTAGAGAAGGAGTCAGATATTTATTTTCAAAAGCGCGCTCTGAAAAAGAGAGATGAAGAAGTGGCAGAAATGTCCACTAAAATGAACCAGATGGCCCTTCTGATTCAGAATATGGCTTGAATGATGGTTCAATCGGAATCACTGGCAAGTGAACCGCCGGTAGTCGGTCTTAAAAATGAGGATAACATTTCAAATCCATTGCAAACCTCATCAACAGCTGAGGAAGAAATGATTCCTAAAAGAAAAGCTGGACACATATATCGCTCAGCAAGTCAAAACTCACTATGCCAGTAAAGCATCAAATAGGCCAATCAAGACTAGTCGACCATATCCGGTGTGCTACGATCAAATACAGTACCAGCCAGAATACATACTTCCAACTCCATATATATTAAGGAACCGGGAATCTTCACCAGCACATCGTGCGATTTAAATCCATGTGCGGTAACACTGGAGAGAATGATATACTTCTCCTCTGACGGTTCGTCAGCTGTCTGGCGGGCATTGCCTTCGAATGGTATGTGGAACCCCTGAATGACTCCGTGAATACCTTCGACGAGATGGAGATGCTCTTCTATCAGAGATTTGCTAGTGTAAATAAATGCACTACCGTAACGACGTTGGTCAATAAATGGGTTAGACCAAATGAAACCTGGGTTCAATATGTTACCCGATAGAGAAATCTCTGGTCAAAATGCGAGCAACGTATCGATGAAGCTGCAGCAGTGGGAATGTTCATAACCACCCTTGACCCAAATTCAAAAGGTGTTCCTATTTACGGCCCTTTTCAAGCCGACAACCTTCCAAGAGCTCAAGGATAAGACTCTATTGGATCAGATGGGTCAAGACCCTTCATCATCCGATGGAGATGAATGAAAAGCTCTCGTTCCTTTGTATATGAAGACGACGCTCCATCAGTATCAGAAAGCGACATTGATAAACATGGAGCATATGCTGTTTAAAATGCCCAGTACATCCTGCAAAACAATCCGATTGGCACGATGATAGATGAAGAAGTCTAAGAAAGTAAAAATAGTCTAAGGTGTGAAGTGTCCATGCAAACAAAGGACAAGCAGCAGCGTCTCAGCAAACGAGAGTTGGAAGGGATGAGTTATTCAACTTCGCGACCGAATGAGAATGCTTGGACCGAAAAGTCCTTAAACTAGAAATTCGCCTCAAATATGGCGATAATGGACCGAAACGTCCCTAAACTAGTGTGTCGCCTCAAACATGGCACATCGCCTCAAATGCGGCGATATCCTCGCTTGAGATATATATTGCAATCGAAGTTCCAGCGGCAAAGGTTGCAACTCAAGTCCTACCGTCTACACAGCTACTCCAAGAATGAAGCCACCCCCAAGTCCCACCAGCAAAAAGATGGGTCATTTGCGGCGAAACTATTTTCGAGAGTTTCATCATTCGAAAAAAAAGGTATATCCACAAGAGAAATGGGAACGGATGAAAACCCAAAAGGGCGCCGTGAGTTAAAACAACAGGATTGCCGACGAGTTTGTGAAAACCCGGAAGGGCGCAATCTCGTTTTTAAAAAAAAAAGGGTATGTCCATAAGAGAAATGGGCACGTATGAAATCCCGAAAGGGCTCCATGAGTAAAAACAGCAGGACAGACGGCGAGTTAGTGAAAACTCGAATAGGGCACAAACTCATAAAAAAATAAAATTCATCTGCACTTGGAAGGTCCTCTTGACCTTGTGAGGAGAAAATACCTGCATGAGATCCTTACGACTCACAAAAGGAGCAACACACTTCGGAATCCTTATGATTCTTAAGAAGAAATTACACTTATGGGATCCTCATGACTCGCAAGGAGAAAACCCTTTATAAGACCCTCACGACTCATAAAGTTGAAAAGTCTTAGGCGGCAGATCCAAAGCCATTTCCTAAGCCATCGCTGCCCTACAGGAGGTCCACATTGACCGTTGTATACAATCCATGGGCACGAATAAATATTTCTTTTCCAAGTTCTACAAATGGCAAGAAATGTCCCTATATGGTGAATAACACTTATAGGTCCTCTCGACTTATAGGGAGAAAACACTATTGGAAGATCCTTACGACTTACAAGAAAAGACATCACTTTGGAATCCCCATGATTCTAAAGGAGAAAATACGCCTATGAGATCCTCACGACTCGTATGGAGAAAACCCTTTATGAGACCCTTACGGCTCATAAATTCAAAAGACTTAGTCGACGGGATCCTAACCCTGTCTACTAAACCACCTTTGTCCAAATCGACATGGGCAAATGATGATTCGCTCCTGGCGCTATCCTAGTTGTAGCAATATTGATGCCTAAACAGGTGTCAAACTCCAAGTCAACCACTCCAGCAAATGCCGTCCCTACAACCATCTAATGAAGAAGGGGACCCCGTTCGTCTGGGATCAGAAATGCCAAAGTGCACGGGACGAAATCAAGCAATACCTATAGAACCAGCCAATACTGACCGCTCAGGTCAAAGGAAAGCCTCTCATCCTATACACAACAGCCCTTGAAAGTTCTTTAGGGGCGCTATGGGCACAGGAGAACGATCGGGGAAAGGAGAGAGCTCTCTACTGTTTGAGTCGAGTTCTCCTGGAGGCAGAAAACAACTACTCCCCTATCGAAAAGCATTCCCTGGCATTAATCTCCACGGTAACGAAGCTCCGACATTATGCCTTGGCACATGAGGTCCATCACATATCAAAGGTGGATCCTCTTAAATATTTGATGTCAAGATCCATACTAACGGGAAGGCTTGCCAAAAAAACCCTCCACTTGAAGGAATTCTCGATATTCTACTGACCTCTTAAGGCGGTAAAATGCTAGGCCATCGCCGACTTTCTTGCAGAGCATCCAATACCTGCCAACTCTCCTTTAAATTGCGAGTTGCCGGATGAACATGCGTTCGACACAATTGACAGGGAGAAAGAAGGGAGTGATACCCGATGGGAACTCTACTTTGATAGGGCATCGTCTATGAAGTGGTGGAAGCAAAGCACCCCCATAATCAAAGACGGAGTATGCCTTATCTTTGTGACTCCACAGGGAGGGATAATGCGTTTTTCTCTTTTCTTAATAGAGACAAGAATAAACAACGAAGCGGAATATGAAGCTTGAATAGCAGGTCTCGAGATTTCTATTGACATGGGAATCGAGAACCTGCTCATATATGGAGACTCCCGGCTGATCGTTAGCCAAGTAAACGGCGACTATCAGACGTGCAAGTCAGAATTGGTAAAATATGGCGAAAGATTCCAGCAACTGCGGACTCAAATCCCGTCCTACTTCCCAGAGATCATACCGCGGGCGGAAAATAGCAAAGCGGATGTGTTAGCCAAACTCGCTAAAGAACTAGTTGACGAAAACCTCGATGACGTAAGGATCATTGTGCAAAGCCGCCGGATTCTCGCGCCAGCAAAAATAGCTCTGGAGTTGTCTAAAGAAAAGGAAGCGACCGAACAAGAGGCATTCCAGTTAGAGGATGAAGAAAAGGCGAAGGATTGGAGAGAAGTCTTTGTAGACTACTTTAAATCGCATCATACACCCGAAGACGCATCGTCAAGACATCAGCTCATGAAACGAGCTCTATCCTTTGCCTTCATCAATGATACTCTATATAAGAGATCGTATGATAGTTTGTGGCTAAGATGCTTAGGACCAGAGGAAGCAAGGAAAGTCGTCCAAGAAACTCATGATGGACTCTGCGGTTCCTATCTAGTCGGGCCAAAGATGAAGCTGGAGATCAAAAGAATGGGTTACTATTGGCCCACGATGATTCAGGACTGCCTCGAATATGCGAAGCAGTGTCACTCGAGCCAAATTCACAAGGACTTCATCAACCAACATCCGAATCCGCTACACCCAACATTGGTTAGCTGGTCGTTCGAAATGTGGGGAACCGATATTATCGGGCCCATTGAGCCGGCATCATCCAAGGGACATCGGTTCATATTGGCAACGGCCAATTACTTCTCTAAGTAGGCAGAAGCAGTACCACTAAGGGAGGTGAAGACGGAGAACATCCTCCATTTCTTCAGGACACACGTATAGGGTTAGCTTAGCACCTTAGCAGGGTATTGGCAAGCATCAAATATGCTATATTAAAAATTTTGGGTGCTAAACAAACTAACCAAGTAATCAAACTAGAGAATTAGGGTTAAATTTGCATGTAAACAACTTTACATCTAAGTGATAGGGATTACAACCTTTGTAGTCTGTTCCTTCGCTTCATAAGCTCCGAGTAGTGGTCCCTTCGCTGTGATCCATGAGCTTCCGAACTCTTGAGAGGCTCTACAAGATATAAGATGCATCCTTGCATGAAGTCTTCAAAGTCTGTGATGATCTACTTCGAGGAAAAACAGACTCGAGCTATCTCTTCACTATGTAGGAACTAGTGAAGCTAACACACTAATCTTTATGGCTAGTATAGAAGAGAATGATGAAGTAGGAATTTAGCACACTTTAGTATTTAATTTCTCACTATTTTTCTTCTTGATCTCAAAATCTAGAGAGCAAAAATGAGATGAGGAAGAAGAAGATGAATGAATGAGATGAGGTTACAAATGCAACCCTTGGTTAGTATATGTGAATACTTAACCCTTGTAGAGAGTTAACCATGGCTATGTGTCTTGGTTGGGTTAGAAAATATCTTAATCAAAACAAAAAGGGTGGACTTTGTCAATGGTTATCAACAAACTTCATGAAGCTTCCACATGACTCATTTCCACATTTTTGAATTACTTAAGAATTTAAACCCAAACATTACATATAGCATGGTATAATTCTCATACATCCTTATTGCATGTATGACCGAGCATGTCACAATATTATATATCACATATATAATATTTATGTAACAAAATAAAACAATACAATAAATATATATCACATATATGTTAAATGCATCATAAGTGAGAATAATAAATATTTAAGTGAGCATATAATATATATATACACACACACACACACATACATACATATATATTATATTATTTCATCGAATCAACACTTGATCTGATAACCCGGCTATATCACATATAACCAGCCGATATCACATATTGTGAGAATAGAATACGGTATCACATACTCATATCAATCTCGATCCTGCACATATCACATATGTGCTGCTACTCCATTTTTCCTGAGCCTGGAAACCTCTATATAGGACTCTAAAGACTCGTCAATACGCCGACAGAAGGTGATGATCACATCAAACACCAACAAGCGGTCAGCTAAACGAAACAGCCACCCGGATATTAAGTGATCAGAAGATCAACAAGCAAGTCTGTTCTAACTCCTGTAAATCCAATCAGTAACACTACCGTACTGTCTGGTCTCTTCGTCTGATATGTCGCATATCCAGTCTAGGGGCGATAAACGGACCCCAGTAACTTATAAGTCATGTCGATGTGAGGCTCATAACGGGTCGAGAAACTACTGATAACATTTACCAGTATATCTCCATCTCAGTCCAAGCCAGGGACTTCCAGTTATATCCATTCGAACAAAGCGCAACATCAACCCCCAATACCAGGAGAGACGAAACCTCTCCTATCGCTCATTGCCTCCATGTGATTCGGGACTGTACCCAAAAGCCACCATTTTGCACGTTCTCATGAACGTGGTAAGGTGGAAATCAAAGCACAGTGGGAATCACACAAGACTCCATGACGATCTCGGGTCTACAGACTAACATGTACCAGTGTCACCAGAGAACTGCTATCTGACGATGGGTATAATACCAACAAGGAGTTCTCGGCGAATCCGTTTAGTGTACCCAGTCTCCACTGAGCACCCGTATACCATCTTTGATGTCACATACCAATGGATGTGGGATCATCCATCGCCCATCATATGGGTCATGATGCATATACGCTAGTATACTCTGGAGTATTGATGCCCTATCTCGATACACCCTTGACTAGGAACAGTTATAGGATGTACTTATGGACTACCCTGGCCCCACCAGTATTATCTACATCATAGTCCTAGTAGTCAAGGACATATCCTAAGGGCTTCATCAACCTGTGAGAGTAAGACAGTAACCCAATACAAGTCAACATGTTAAGATAAAGAGCAACCAGATAGCATACTATCATATCGAGCAAGAAAGTCCTCTTTATATATATCCAAGCTTCCACTATAATATACATCATATGTACAACAATGGCCTCTAGGGCATATACATAACTAACAATCTCCCACTTGCACTAAGGCCAGCTGTTGTAGTATCTCAAACCCAACATCCCAAAGAGTCTCTCAAATGGTATTTGGGGAATGGCCTTCACGAATGGATCCGCAGTGTTTCCTTCGTATCTACTCTCCTGACCTCGATCTCCCGGCGATCAACTATTTCCCGGATTAGGTGATACCGCCTCAGAATATGCCTGGATCTCTGATGAGATCTGGGTTCCTTGGCTAAAGCGACAGCTCTATTATTATTATAATACAAAAGTATTGGATGCTCAATGGACGGAACCGTTACAAGTTCAGTTATGAACTTCTTTATCCAGACAGCCTTTTTGGCAGCATCGTTGGCAGCGATATATTCAGCCTCCATCGTCGAGTCTGCAACGGTTTCCTGTTTGGAACTCTTCCAACACACCGCCCCTCCATTGAGGGTAAATACAAAGCCCGAGTGCGACTTAGAGTCGTCCTTATCATTTCGGAAGCTTGAATCGGTAAAGGAATCCACCTGGAGTTCTCCGTTACCATACACCAAGAACATCTCTTTAGTCCTTCTCAAGTTGTTGAGAATGTTCTTCACAGCTATCCAGTGACTCTCTCCTAGATCTGCTTGATACCTACTTACTACACTTAGTGAGTATGCTACATCGGGTCTTGTACATAGCATCGCGTATATGATAGAGCCTACTGCAGAAGCATAGGGTATTTCTTGCAGGCGAGCCTCTCCAAATCAGTCTTAGGAGACATCTCTTTAGAGAGAGTGAGTCCAGAGATCGTGGGTAAGTTCCCACGCTTAGATTCATCCATACTAAACCTCTTTAGTATGGTGTCAATGTATCTGGATTAGGACAATAACAGTATCCGTTTAGATCTATCTCTATAGATCTTAATCCCCAAAATGCAGGAGGCATCACCTAGATCATTCATTGAGAATCGTTGTGATAAGAAGAGCTTGACCGAATGCAGCATAGGAACATCGTTTCCTATCAAGAGTATGTCATCCACGTACAATACGAGGAAGACAACCTTACTCTCTGCTACCTTCTTGTATATACAAGGTTCATCTACATTTTTGATGAAGTCAAACTCTTTGACTACAACATCAAAACAGATGTTCCAACTCAGCGATGCCTTCTTTAACCTGTAGATGGATTTAAGCAGCTTGCACACCTTTCTGCTGCCCCCACTATCTATGAAGCCCTCTGGCTGAATCATGTACACGCACTCCTCTAAATCACCATTTAGAAAGGCGGCCTTAACATCCATTTGCCAGATTTCGTAGTCATGGTATGCAGCAATAGCAAGTAAGATCCGGATGGACTTAGGCATAGCCACTAGAGAAAAGGTTTCATCATAATCTACACCTGGTCGTTCACGAAAACCCTTTGCAACAAGTCTAGCTTTGAAAGTTTCAACTTTTCCATCTACACCAAGTTTCTTCTTAAAGATCCATTTGCTCCCATTAGGTTTTACCCCTTCAGAAGCAATTTCCAAAGTCTATACTTTGTTGGTGTATGTGGATTCCATCTCAGATCGCATTGCATCCAGCCATTTCACAGAGTTCCCACTCATGATGGGCTCCTCGAAACTAGTGGTGTCATCATCTTCCATGATGCAATCTTCGATCCCACCATCGATGAGAAAAACATAGTATCTCTGAGGTGGATGAGGAACCCTACTGTAGGGTGACTAGGCACTCTTACAAGGGTCTGCAAGGCATCAACTATGCCCGATTTCAAATTTAGACGTGCCGAACAACTCTAACCAAGATCTTTAAACTAGAGATTGGGCGAAACAAAATAAGTAAACAACTTTACTTCTAAGATTTTGGGATTACAACCTTTGTAGTCCGGTCCTTCACTTCTAAAGCTCCGTGTTGAGGTCCCTTCACAGCGATCATCGAGTACCCAAACTCTAGAGAGGCTCCACGAAGAGAAAGATGCAAGCTTGCTTCCGATCTTCGATAACAAAGATGATCTACCTTGAAGTTTCATTAACACAAGATCTCACTTACTAATGAAGTGAACACCCTAATCTAATTGGCAAGAATAGATTAGGATGATGAAGTAGGATTTATGCTCTCATTTGTTTTCATAATCTCACTCATTCTCATCACTAAAATCAAAGCTAGAAAACTTTGTATGGAGGAAGAAGAAGATGAATTACTTTGTGATGAATAATGAATCCATATGAGGTTAGAAATGCAACCATGGGTTAAGTATGATAACTTAACCCATGTAGAGAATGAACCATGCTTAAAGAGTTGGGTTGGGTTAACTAATTATCTACAAAAATATCAAAACAAATATCTTTGCTTAAAACAAAGCAAAGCTTCTAGAAGCAACTAGAAAGAATTAACCCAAATCAAATCTTAACCATATTTAATCTCTACTAATCATGTTGCATTAGTAACCTTAACTTGTTACAATATTATATATCACATATACAATATTTATTGTAACAAAATAAAATATTACAATTAACATATATCACATATATATCAATGTATTACCCGAGTGAGAAAAAGAATCTTTTAGTGAGCTTAAATCAGTTAATGTAATTTAATATATCAAATATATAATTATACATTAAATTATCGAATCAACACTTGATCCAATAATCCGGCTATTTCATAAATAACCGACTATTATAATCTGTATCAGTTCATCCAATCAACACTTGATCCGTTGACCCGGCTATATCACATATACCCGGCCGATATCTCATATCACGAGAATCTAATACGGTATCACATACACGTATTGTTCTCGGTCCCGCACATATCATATAAGTGCTCCTACTCCATTTTGCCTGAGTCAAGAAACCTCTATGTAGGTGTTAGCGTATATGCCCTAGAGGCCATTACTGTATCATACTAGTTTGTATATTACTTAATGGAAGCTTGGGATATTCACCTAGTATATACAATCTTGCTCAAAATAGTAGTATGCTACTTGGTTTGTTTCTACTTCAATGTATACATGTGTTTATTTTAATATATCGCCTATACACATTAGTGGAGCCCTTAGGATCTTTGCTTGATTACCAGCGTTGTGATGGCAGTCACACTAGTGGGGCTGGGTAATCTATAAGCACATCCTTATGCAGATCCCTGGTCGCAGGACTATCGAGACAGGGCATCGATACTCCGGAGTAGACTAGCGCATGCACTTCTCATCCCAGTGTGGGAGACGGTCTGTCCCACAGCCGTCGGTACGTCGTACTTGAGAGAGTATGCGGGTGCTCGTTGGGTTACGAGTACACTGGACAGGACTCGTCGGGAACTGACTAGTTGGTATTATGCCTATCGTCAGTTATCAGTTCCCAGGTGACATGAGTACAGCTTAGTCCGCTGACTTGACACTGTCACTTCGCCTCAAGTGTGTTCCCACTGTACTTTGATTACTACCCTACCACGGCTCAAAGGAGTCGTGCAAACAGGTGGTAGTTGGGTGCAGTCCCGAAGCACTTGGAGGCAGTGACGGTTAGACAGGATTCGTCTCTCCCGGTATTGGGGGTTGACATCGCGCTGTGTCTAGGAGAGCCATTACACGAGTAGTCCCTGGCCAGGGCAAACGAGATATACTGGTAGGCTTCCAGTGTTATCTCAGGATGTTTTGGGCTTCACTCCGACACGACTTGTACCGCTATTGGGGGACTGACGTTTACCGCCCCCTAGGCCTGCCATGCGATGTATCAGACGAACAGACCGGACTGTACGGAGAATGTCACATTCAGGCTCAGTAGGAGTTCAGATGGGTTTCGCCTCGTCAGTCTTCTTGTCGGCATCTACCTGGGGACCGTTACGCACAGCTAGTGCCGCTTGCGGTCTGTGGTTAAACCCACTGCCAGCGTAGTGTCGAGTCTTTAGAGTCCCACACAGAAAGCTATTCGCCTTTAGGCAAAAGAGTAGAGGTCGCATGGTTTTGCGACAGGTTTCGGTCACATCCGTGCACTTGTGCACGTACAGTGACCGGACAGTTTACACTAGCGGGCTTTGGTTTAAGCCAGATCCTAGTGTACCTTTTGGGATTGGATTTATCCAGTATGCATTCGTGTTCCTCGGAACGCGGATACGGGTGTGTATGCACAGTTGACGGAGAGACAGAGGCAGAGGATTCTCATTAGGGTTGTTGACCGTTGACAGTTGACTATTGACTTTTTGCTCAACCCTAATGAGAATATGATATGTGATTAACAATTATATTAATTAAGTATTGTGGTGACATAGTTGTTGAGGGGTTGACTTTGTTGACTTGTTGACTTTGTTGACCGGTTGACTAGGTTGGACTAGTTGACCATCGTGATGACTATGGCTATCATTTCATGGCAAAGACTTTTTACTTGCTTGTTTCTTTTGTGAGAAATGTGTGCATGAAATGATTTAGCCATTTTGACTTGAACCATTTTACACAATACTTGATTATTATTTTTGTGATGATGGTTTTGGATTATAAGAGCCAAATGAGAAAAGTCTTCTCTCATTCTTTCATGCTCATTCTCTCTCTTGTTCTTGAGCTCTCATCTTCCTCCTCTTCCTCTCCCTCTCTTGATTCTATGGTTCACTTATCTCATGAGTTGAGAACCAAGAACCATAGATAAAATCCCAAACAAACTCTTCTCTACTCACTCTAGTTCACAAGGTTTAGCAAACCGAGTGAACTAGTTTCTTCAAAGTTCGAAGAAGGAGCCAAAGGTTGAAGCTTTCAGGTGGATCTATCTTCGGCGCAAGGAGAAGACGGGGAGAAGCAGATTCGGACGACCATCGAAGCTTGAAGACGAAGGAGTTCGAGAAAAAGAAAGGTATAACCCCCTAACCGAGTAGTTAGCAACTCGTAGTTAGGTTGTTAGTTAGATGTTTAACAAAGATCCGGTTTTGAGTCCATGTTACCACCTCTAAGAAAATTGTTTTTCACCAAATTCCGCATGCCCGAAAGTACCGGGAGAGGTAGCATGGACTTACAGTGGTATCAGAGCCTAGTTAAACTCTATCTAACATGTTAGCAAAGTAGCTAGAAGATCGATCAAAGAAAAGTCGTAAAACGAACCCAAAACTGTCAAGTTTCTGCCGAAATTTTTTCTGTTCAAAAGTTGATAATTTTCATCTTAAAAATCGGCTCAGGCTTTTGTGTGAACACCCACCAAATTTGGTCCAACGATCTAGTCAAAGAGCCGCGGAAACGCGGCGGGAGCACGCTCCCGCCGCGGTTCCGCGGCCGAGTTGACTCGGCCGAGGTCCAAGTTTGGTGCAGTGTTTTTCTGGGGTTGTTTTGGGATTTTTGGAATATATATTTTCTGCCCAGATTTTCCAGAACGAAAATTTTATTTTTGGGGTCCTGAAAATCCGTATTTTTGATCGAACTTCTAAAAGACTTAAGCTGACGGGTTTTTCTGTGATGTGATATTTGTATTGAACATCTGCTAATCGCTATATGTCGATTAGTGGGGGTTATACAAATCTGTGATCTGTAATGTTGCTGGAATGTGTATAAGAATATGTTGGATTGTCGCGGGTGAATAGCCGGGGGTTGTGAGACGAGAGTTTTCTTTTCTTTCAATTCATGTAAATTTGTAAATTGATGTAATAATTATTTGTATGGCCGCACAACCGGGTCGGGGTTGTAGCCGTCATTGTATAATTTCTTTTTACTGTTTTTGCTCCTACGATAGACCCATGGAGGGGGTGCACAAACTACCGGGTATGCCGAAGTGCCGAGTGGCCTACTCACGGAGTTGAGGGAGGTTGCTTCGCTTCGGGTACTTGGCGGGTAGTTTGCCGCACCCGTAGGGGTCTTGGGTGGGGTATTGGCTATTCACCACGACCGTGTAATCTGTTTTTCGTTACAGGCTCGTACGAATTGCGGATTCCTAGTATATCCAATGTGTTCATCTGTGATCTGAAATGGCTATCATTGCAATATATCAATATATGATATTATTTAGGCGTTGCTTATGTTTTACAGCCGCGCTAGCCTAGCCCCCGCTCTGTCGTTAGTTAAGTAAACTAACGGGTAATGACGGGGCCCCGTGGCGAATGCGAATGGCATAAGCGTACGTCATATTTTAGTTGTTTTCTGCAATGGTAGGATTAAATGATGGGACGCATTAAAAGAACTAATGCAAGAATATCACGCATTAAAAGAACTAATGCAAGAAAATAAACCAAGTTAAAATCGTTGGAACACTTTCGGAAAACCACTCGGTTCTTTTCAAAACTAACTTTTAAATGCGGAGCTTGAGCCACTTCTTTTAAAAGCTATCTCGTTCCATCGATTATATCAAGTTCACTACGTTCACGGTTTTTCCAAAACCATTCGTAGCCCTCCATCATTTCAGTTAAATATTCGGTAGTATTCAAGCTATGTATTTTGACCTCACGCCAAGGCATGGTGATTGGTAGCTGCCGGATATTTATCTGTTGCATAGATAGAATGCGTTGGTTTGGGACAGCCGTACTACCTTTTTGGCCTACGTCAAGGGTAGGTACGGGTGGATTCAAATTAACCTGGATAATGATGGGAAGAACTTGACATGTGACTTATGACATTTTGACCTCACGCCAAGGTCATAAGAGCATGGGGAAAAAATCCACATCGGGAGTTTCAAAAGAACTGAAACTTGCTAGTGTTGTATACCATTTGGAGTGTGATGATTCTGGTAGGATTCCTTCAGTTTCATCACGCGATGATATTTGGATCCCGATCCTACTGTGAGTATATGCTACTCCTCGGGAAATTTCTCACTTAACTATCAATGCTATAAACCAAGTAGGTGTCTAGAAAGGTGTTAGCGGGGCTACGCCCCCAGGGAAAAGAGGTTATTTAATTAAGGAACTTCGCGAAAGCGTTGGAAAACCTCCCTCGAAGTACCGACACTGGCCTGGCTGAACGGTTAAGCAAGTATTGTACGGTGAGATTGATCCTGACTAATTCTTCCTTTTTGGTTTGAGGAGGGATTCGAGAAACAGTAGGAGCCATCCTGTTTAGACAAACTAAAAACCATTCTAAACTTGCAAGAGCATCAAGCTGAGTGTTTCTTCTCTCTCCTAATTGCAGCAACCAATCGACATGACTGGACTTAAGTTACTTCTAGATAAAAACATACTGACAGGGCCAAACTACAAAGATTGGCTCAGGAATGTCAAGATGGCAATCACTTACGACAAGCTGGGGTATCTTCTTACCACCAAAGCTCCCCCTGTCCCTGGTCCCACATCCAGCGTCGCGGATAAGGAAATCCGTAAGACTTGGGAGATTGATAGCGCGAAGGCCAAGTGCGTCGTACTTGCCTCTATGGACAATGAACATCAGAGGAGGCACGATAATATGGACTTGGAATCCATATTTCTTCATACAAAAGAACTGTATGGAGAGCAATCTCGTATCGCAAGATACGAAGCGTCGAAAAAGTTATTTTCGGCAAGGATGGCCGTCGGATCATCAATAGCAGAATACGTGCTTAAGATGATCGGCTACATTAAGGAGCTCGCAGACCTAGGGACCACATTGGAGAGTGAGCTCTATACGGACTTAGTTCTCCAGTCCCTTCCTTCCACTTACGCCCAGTTTATACTGAACTTCAACTTACAAGAAAAAGAAGTTGAACTTTCAGAGCTCCTCAACATGCTGAGGAGCGCAGAGGGCACCCTACAGAAAGGTAGAGAAACATCCACTTTGTTTGTAGGAGGATCATCTTCTTCTAGGTCCAAGGCGAAAGCCAAGGGAAAGAAGAAGAAAGCCCCCGCCAAACCAAGAGGCGGTGTTAGTAAAGTGGATACGAAGGGAAAAGCTAAAGCAACAAAGAAAGCGGGGAAGCTTGTGGATAAGGAAGAATGCTTCTATTGTCATAAGAAATGACACTGGAAGAATGATTGCAGGGCCTGGAAGGCCAGAACACAGGAATTGAAGCAGGTTGCAGCTTCAGCTTCAGGTGTGTATGTTATTGAAAACTGTCTTTCAATAAACTCTACTTCCTGGGTATTGGATACCGGATCAGGATCTCATATCTGTAATTCTTTGCAGGCGTTTAGAAACCGTAGTGTTTTGAAAGCAGGTGACATGACCCTCAGAGTTGCGAACGGAGCTAGCATGGATGCTAAAGCCGTGGGGGACTATCACCTGGGAATGTCAGATGGACATGTTTTGGTTTTGCGTAATTGCTTTTTTGTACCTAACGCAACTTGTAATATCATTTCTGTATCTTTAGTTTCTAAAGAAGGTTATGAATTTGCGTTTGTAAGCAATGTTGTAAACATTCACCTTAATCAAGTTCTGATTGGGTCAGGTATATTGAGCAATGGTATATACGTATTAAACCAACCACAGATTTTCAATGTCCAGAAAACACACAA
The DNA here is from genome assembly GCA_030015575.1 of Agapanthus africanus. Classification (NCBI taxonomy): domain Eukaryota; kingdom Viridiplantae; phylum Streptophyta; class Magnoliopsida; order Asparagales; family Amaryllidaceae; genus Agapanthus; species Agapanthus africanus. The sequence goes on from CM057341.1 coordinate 621,696,911, forward strand.
AAGAAAGTCTCCGGAAGTAAATCAGACTTTCTTGTGGCATTGTAGACTGGGTCACATCAATGAGAGAAGGTTGACGAAGTTACATACTGAAGGACATTTGAATGCGTTCGAATATCAATCGTATGCCACTTGTCAATCCTGTCTCAAAGGAAAGATGATAAAGACTCCGTTCACTGGACACGGAGTAAGAGCGAGCGAGCTCTTGGGAATTGTACACAGCGACGTGTGCGGTCCAATGTCTACACATGCGCGAAGCGGTTATTCTTACTTCATTACTTTTACGGATGACTTTTCAAGGTACGGTTATGTCTTCTTAATGAAACATAAGTCCGAAGCCTTTGGAAAGTTCCAGGAATATAAGAATGAAGTAGAAAAACAAACCTGCAAAAGTATCAAGATCCTAAGATCGGATCGAGGTGGTGAATACTTGAGTGCCGAGTTCCTGGACTATTTAAAAGAGAACGGAATTCTCTCTCAGCTTACTCCTCCATACACTCCGCAACATAACGGTGTATCGGAGAGACGGAACCGAACCCTATTGGATATGGTACGGTCCATGATGAGTAACGCTGAGTTACCGCGATCATTCTGGGGGTATGCGCTAGAATCAGCTGCATACCTTTTGAACCGAGTTCCCACTAAGACTGTGCCTACCACACCTTATGAGTTATGGAGTGGGAAGAAACCCTATCTTCAATATCTGAAGATCTGGGGATGTCCAGCTTTTGTCAAAAAGCAGCATGCGGACAAACTCGAGGCACGCTCAGTACTGTGCAAGTTTGTGGGATACCCAAAGAACACCAGGGGGTATCTTTTCTACCACGCAGAGGAACAAAAAGTCCTTGTTTCTCGTAATGCCCACTTTCTAGAACACCAGTTCTTAGAAAAGGAAATTAGTGGGAGCGCAGTAGAACTGGAAGAAATTCCAGAACCACAGACTATTACAGAAAGTTTAGTGGAACCAGAGGGTTCAAAAGAACAGGACATTCCTACGCCGCTCCGCAGGAGTAGTAGGCAGTCTCATCCGCCTGAGAGATACTACGGTTTTCTCATAGACGGGGATAGAGAGGATTGCATCATAGATTATGATGAGCCTACTAGCTTCCAGCAGGCCGTTCAGAGCGTTGACTCAGTAAAATGGCTGGATGCAATGCGGACCGAAATGGAGTCCATATACACCAACAAAGTATGGACGATGGACATTGCTCCAGACGGGGTAAAACCCGTAGGATGCAAGTGGATCTTCAAAAGGAAGATTGGTGTAGATGGACAGGTTGAGACCTATAAAGCTAGACTTGTTGCAAAGGGTTTCTGTCAAAGACCTGGCTTGGACTATGACGAAACCTTTTCTCCAGTGGCTATGCTGAAATCCATTCGGATCCTTCTTGCCATTGCTGCCTTCCACGACTATGAGATCTGGCAAATGGACGTAAAGACCGCTTTTCTAAATGGAAATTTAGAGGAGTGTGTTTATATGGACCAACCAAAGAGTTTCATTCAGAGGAGGAGCAGCGGAAAGGTGTGCAAGTTGCTTAAGTCCATCTATGGACTAAAGCAGGCATCGCGGAGTTGGAACATCTATTTTGATGAGACGGTCAAGGAATTTGGCTTTATCAAAAATCCAGATGAACCATGCATCTATAGTAGATTTGTAGCGAGAACTGTAGTATTCCTCATTTTATACGTGGATGACATTCTCTTAATAGGAAATGACATTCCTATGCTACAATCTGTCAAGAGGTTCTTGTCACACAGGTTCTCCATGAAAGACCTGGGTGATGCCTCATACATCTTGGGGATCTGGATCCATCATGATAGATCCAAGAGGATATTAGGACTTTCACAGTCCAGGTACATCGACACCATACTGAAGAGATTCAGTATGGAAGATTCCAAGCGCGGTAACCTACCGGCTTGTCACAGGATCACCCTCTCTAAAGAGATGTCTCCCAAGACTGATTTGGAAAGGGATCGCTTGTCTATTATACCCTACGCTTCTGCGGTAGGCTCTATAATGTATGAGATGTTGTGTACCAGACCGGATGTAGCTTATGCACTGAGTGTGGTAAGCCGGTATCAGTCAAACCCTGGGGAGAAACACTGGATAGCAGTAAAGAACATTCTCAAGTACCTGAGAAGGACTAAGGAGATGTTCTTGGTGTATGGCGGAAAAGACCTCCAGATCGAGGGCTTTGCTGACTCCAGCTTCCAGAGTGACAAGGATGATTCCAAGTCCATGTCGGGTTTTGTCTTTACCCTCAATGGAGGGGCGGTGTGTTAGAAGAGTTCCAAACAGGAAACCGTTGCAGACTCGACGATGCAAGCTGAATACATCGCTGCATCTGATGCCGCAAAAGAAGCTGTCTGGATGAGGAAGTTCTTGAAAGAGCTTCAGGTGGTTCCGTCCATTGTTGATCCAATACCTCTGTATTGCGACAACAACGGGGCTATAGCTTTAGCGAAGGAACCCAGGTCCCATCAAAGATCCAGACACATCTTAAGGCGGTATCACCTGATCAGGGAGATCGTGGATCGCCAGGAGATCGAGGTTCGGAGAGTCGCTTCAGAAGATAACACTGCAGATCGATTCACCAAGGCCTTGCCCCAGACTCAGTTCGAGCGGCTGATCGAGATGATAGGTCTTCGATACGCCAGTACATGGCCTTAGTACAAGTGGGAGATTGTTAGTGTATATGCCCTAGAGGCCATTACTGTATCATACTAGTTTGTATATTACTTAATGGAAGCTTGGGATATTCACCTTGTATATACAATCTTGCTCAAAATAGTAGTATGCTACTTGGTTTGTTTCTACTTCAATGTGTACATGTGTTTATTTTAGTATATCGCCTATACACATTAGTGGAGCCCTTAGGATCTTTGCTTGATTACCAGCGTTGTGATGGCAGTCACACTAGTGGGGCTGGGTAATCTATAAGCGCATCCTTATGCAGGTCCCTGGTCGCAGGACTATCAAGACAGGGCATCGAAACTCCGGAGTAGACTAGCGCATGCGCTTCTCATCCCAGTGTGGGAGACGGTCTGTCCCATAGCCGTCGGTACGTTGTACTTGAGAGAGTATGCGGGTGCTCGTTGGGTTACGAGTACACTGGACAGGACTCGTCGGGAACTGACTAGTTGGTATTATGCCTATCGTCAGTTATCAGTTCCCAGGTGACATGAGTACAGCTTAGTCCGCTGACTTGACACTGTCACTTCACCTCGAGTGTGTTCCCACTGTACTTTGATTACTACCCTACCACGGCTCAAAGGAGTCGTGCAAACAGGTGGTAGTTGGGTACAGTCCCGAAACACTTGGAGGCAGTGACGGTTAGACAGGATTCGTCTCTCCCGGTATTGGAGGTTGACATCGCGCTGTGTCTAGGAGAGCCATTACACGAGTAGTCCCTGACCAGGGCAAACGAGATATACTGGTAGGCTTCCAGTGTTATCTCAGGGTGTTTTGGGCTTCACTCCGACACGACTTGTACCGCTATTGGGGGACTGACGTTTACCGCCCCCTAGGCCCGCAATGCGATGTATCAGACGAACAGACCGGACTGTACGGAGAATGTCACATTCAGGCACAGTAGGAGTTCAGATGGGTTTCGCCTCGTCGGTCTTCTTGTCGGCATCTACCTGGGGACTGTTACGCACAGCTAGTGCCGCTTGCGGTCTGTGGTTAAACCCACTGCCAGCGTAGTGTCGAGTCTTTAGAGTCCCACACAGAAAGCTATTCGCCTTTAGGAAAAAGAGTAGAGGTCGCATGGTTTTGCGACAGGTCGCATGGTTTTGCGACAGGTTTCGGTCACATCCGTGCACTTGTGCACGTACAGTGACCGGACAGTTTACACTAGCGGGCTTTGGTTTAAGCCAGATCCTAGTGTACCTTTTGGGATTGGATTTATCCAGTATGCATTCATGTTCCTCGGAACGCGGATGCGGGTGTGTATGCACAGTTGACGGAGAGACAGAGGCAGAGGATTCTCATTAGGGTTGTTGACCGTTGACAGTTGACTATTGACTTTTTGCTCAACCCTAATGAGAATATGATATGTGATTAACAATTATATTAATTAAGTATTGTGGTGACATGGTTGTTGAGGGGTTGACTTTGTTGACTTGTTGACTTTGTTGACCGGTTGACTAGGTTGGACTAGTTGACCATCATGATGACTATGGCTATCATTTCATGGAAAAGACTTTTTACTTGCTTGTTTCTTTTGTGAGAAATGAGTGCATGAAATGATTTAGCCATTTTGACTTGAACCATTTTACACAATACTTGATTATTATTTTTGTGATGATGGTTTTGGATTATGAGAGCCAAATGAGAAAAGTCTTCTCTCATTCTTTCATGCTCATTCTCTCTCTTGTTCTTGAGCTCTCATCTTCCTCCTCTTGCTCTCCCTCTCTTGATTCTATGGTTCACTTATCTCATGAGTTGAGAACCAAGAACCATAGATAAAATCCTATACAAACTCTTCTCTACTCACTCTAGTTCACAAGGTTTAGCAAACCGAGTGAACTAGTTTCTTCAAAGTTCGAAGAAGGAGCCAAAGGTTGAAGCTTTCAGGTGGATCTATCTTCGGCGCAAGGAGACGACGGGGAGAAGCCGATTCGGACGACCATCGAAGCTTGAAGACGAAGGAGTTCGAGAAAAAGAAAGGTATAACCCCCTAACCGAGTAGTTAGCAACTCGTAGTTAGGTTGTTAGTTAGATGTTTAACAAAGATCCGGTTTTGAGTCCATGTTACCACCTCTAAGAAAATTGTTTTTCACCAAATTCCACATGCCCGAAAGTACCGGGAGAGGTAGCATGGACTTACAGTAGGACTGTAAAGAATCGCCAATACGCCGGCAGTAAGTGATGATCATATCAAACACCCACAAGCTACAAGCGGTCAGCTAAACGTAACAGCCACCCAGGTATTGAGCGATCAGAAGATCAACAAGAAAGCCTGTACATTCTTCTGCGAATCCATTCAGTAACACTCCCGTACAGTCCGGTCTCTTCGTCTGATATGTCGCATATCTCGCCTAGGGGTGGTAAATGTCAGACCCAAGTAGCTTGATATGAGGTCTATAACAGTTCGAGAAACTACTGATAACACTTACCAGTAAATCTCAGCAACCCTGGCCAGGGATTTCTAGTTATAGCCAATCGAACACAGCGCAACATTAACTCCCTATACGGGAAGAGACGAATCCCCTCCTATCGCTCATTACCTCTATGTGATTCGGGACTGTACCCAAAAGCCAACTTTTTGCACGCCCTCTTGGACGTGGTATGATGGAAATCAAAGCACAGTGGGAATCACACAAGACTCTATGACGATCTCGGGTCTACAGACTAACCTGTACCAGTGTCACCAGAGAACTGCCATCTAACGTGAGGTATAATACCATCTGGGAGTTCTCGGCGAGTCCGTCCAGTGTACCCAGTCTCTACTGAGCACCCGTATACCTTCTCTCATGTCAAACACCAATGGATATGGGATCATCCATCGCCCATCATATGGGTCAAGAAGCGCATACGCTAGTCTATTTTGGAGTATCGATGCCCTGTCTCGGTACTCCCACGACTAGGAACATTGAAGGATGTACTTGGCGACTACACCGTCCCTACTAGTATGATCAGCATCATAGTCCTGGTACTCAAGTACTCATCTTAAGGGCTTTATCAACATGTAACAAAGAGACAATCAGAGTACATGTTAAGATAAAGAGTAACCAGATAGCATACTATCAAGTCGAGCAAGAAAGTCCTCCCTATATATGTCCAAGCATCCACTACAATATACATCGTATGTACAGTAATGGCCTCTAGGGCATACATATAACTAACAATCTCCTACTTGCACTAGGGCCATCTGTTGTGGTATCGCATACCCAACAATTAGTTGTGGTTGAAGTATCTCATACTCAACCATCCCATAAAAGTCTCTACTGGGAAAAAAAGTCCTTTGTGAGTGGATCCGCGCTGTTGTCCTCTGTGTCTACTCTCCTAACCTTTATCTCCCTAGAGATCAACCATCTCCATGATCAGGTGATACTGCCTAAGAATTATATCTAGATTTCTAATGGGACGGGGGTTCCTTGGCATAAGCTACAACTCCATTGTCACACAATGGTAGAAACGAAGTTCATCTCATGAACTTATATTTATCCAGACAGCCTCTTTGGTAGCATCCATGGTAACGACGTATCTTGCCTTTAATCGTCTAGTAAGTCACGGTATCTAGCTTGGAACTCTTCCAGCATACAAGTCCTTATCACTCTGGAACCTTTCCGGTGATTCTCCCCAGGATCGATTGATACCATCTCACTACAACTAGTGAGAATCCCAACATCCAATTACATCTATCCCATAGATCAAAACCCAGGATTTAGGAGGTATCACTTTGATCCTATATGGAGAATCCTTGTGATAAGCGAAGATTGACCAAGCTTAGCATAGGAAACTCCTTCCCTATGAAGAGTATGTCATCCATGTACTCTACGAGGATCATCACGATACTCCCTACTACCTTTTGTATATACAAGGTTCATCTACCATTTTGATGAAGTCAAACTCATTGACTACCACATCAAAAAAGACGTTCCAACTCCGTTATACCTGCTTTATCACATAAAACATCTTGCACACGTTTCCATTGCTCCCACTATCTACGAAGCCCTCTAACTGTGTACTTATAGACGCTCTCTTCCAAATCAACATTTAGAAAAGCAGTCATGACACCCAACCGCCAGATATCGTAGTCATGGTATGCAGCCGTGGCAAGTAGGATTTGGATGGACTTAAGCATAGCTTTGAAAGTCTCAACTTTTCCATGTACACCAAGTAATCTTCTCAAGATATACTTGCTCCTGATGGGGATTTAACCCTTCAAATAAAGCAACCAAAGTCCATTCTTTGTTGGTGTATAAGGATTCCATCTCAGATCGCTAAGCATCCAGCCATTCTTACAGAGTCCCACTTTCATAGAGAATCTGAAGTATCTCTTAGATGGATGAGGAACCCTACTAGATCGGCGGAGAGGCTGAGGTTCGTTAGAAACTATTGAATCCTCCGGTTCTACCTGTCACGGCCCGATGGTACGGAACGTGACTGGCACTTAAATTACGAAACGTCTAAATGCGTAACGTAATATAAGTAAGCCAAAGCTCAGAAGTCTAAACCAAAATTTTAAGTAGAGTGAAGGAAAAACTTGATAAAAGAAAACGATTTTAACCCTAAACAAGTCGCCTTAAATATTTTAATAAAACAACAAATTTTTCCGAAAATTTCGGCAGAGTCTCCTTTGTAAATATAGGCCCTGAAATGGCTACAAACAAGAGAAATACAAATATATCGTGAGTAAGGCATCCCCAAGTGGGAGCTAGCTCTTCGCCAAAGGCGGATCACAACCACACGCAATATATATATCATCGATACCAAAATGAGCCTATAAAACATGAAAATAAAAAAATAAAAAATAAAAAAAACATACGTCGGCTCAAGTGAGTATCGACACCAAACCACAATTATAAGTCTCACAAATCTCACCTTCTAGTCCAATATACAAGGGTAGATGGAGTATACTAGATACAAAATAAAAAAATACACAGTGGGAGCAAAAGCAAATCCTCCAAAACCCACCTGTGAGCAAGCTGCAAGACGAAGCAAAGGAACGAAATAGAAGATACACCCGCCGCTACTGCACTGACGGGTCAAACCTGCAAGATACTTTGGCACAACGGGGGGTGAGTTGCCAGCTCGTGGGTAGCAAATAACATCTAATAAGGCCATCGTAAGCATGCACGCAAATGCGTCACAACCTACGCATATACTAATATGATGCAATGCAGTAACCTGTATGCGACGAAATGCATAATTAGAATGAGATCTAAGTATGTTTGGTATGAGAAATCTTTATTTTTCTTAGAAAAATTTCTGTGAAATGACTGAAGAATCAACCAAGAAATCCATAGAAATCCGTGTCAAGTATCGACACAAAACATATATGCCTCAAGATCTCAATGTCTCAATATCTCAAAGTCCCAATATCTCGGGCTCCGTCAGTCCGGATCGGCCCGAATCAACAAATCTCACGACAACGGTCGGTATCCTCCGGATATCCGCCGCGCCAGACATCACCGGTAGGTAGTCTTCCCCTGCCAGGCTCATCGTCTACAACTCGATCTTCTTACCTCGGCGTACCATACCGGGCCCACCATGTACCCTATGCGGTTCATCCACTCCTCGAATCGGGTCTCGAAATCAAACAGAAAACATGAAAACTCATGGTGGACGACACATACATCACGAGACAACCGGAATTTGCCTTTTTAAAACATAATGAGTTTGGAAAATTCTTGCGGTTTTCCCCAAAATCCAGAAATCTCGTCAGTACCGAAATCCTCATGAAATCATAATATCTGACATGTTGTAAATGATAGATGCTATGATATCAATATTACGCAATATAGTTTATGAGGAGAAACCTATATAAGCATGATAATGAAGTGAGGTATACGCATGTTTTGCAATTCAATGTATCATGTATGATGCAAGTGTTTGATACTGAACTAAGCATGTTCTAACGTGCTCGTGGCATGGCAATTACCAAAGGGGTGTGTGTTCATATGAATAGTGCGCGTTCTACATGAGCCAATGGTAATGGTGAAAGTGTCCTAAGAGGTGATATCACATGTATATCTATCATACATATAACGATGCGATGCAATGATATGGCTAACTAGGAACTTCGCATATAAAGTAAATATTTTAAATAATACTAAACCGCCGGGCGCCTCGCGCCATCCAGACGATCCCCCCATAGATGTATACATCTACTCACCGGGACGTCACGGCTAAGCTGATCCGATCTTCGTCCAGTCTTTTGCGCGCCGCGTCTGACGTCTCTTCACCCGGCCCTAAGATCGCACACAAGCAATAAAAAGGATAAATATAAGAACAGTCGCAAAATAAACGACATAATTGAGTTACGCGCACCAACTCGATGCGCACAAACCCGGTACACAGAACGCGCCCGCGACAACGCCACAGACTATTTGTGGGGTCGCAAAATGAGATAACTACCAAGTCTAAAACTCAAACGTACCAATTGCACATTCATAACCCATTAATTCATATTGGAAATAGGTTGTTGGTCACTAAAGTTTCAATTAAATTCAAATCGGTGAATTTCCAAAACAAAACAAAAAAAACCTAGTAAGCATCCATTTCCCATTTTAGTTCAAGTCATAATGTTTATCATCTCTAATGGTTACAATGCTCACTTAACATCATAATTATGTCACACAAATATTCACTAGAACTTTATCTCACCAAAATAAATTAATTCTAAAAAACCTAGTTTGCAACATTATTTAATTTAGGAAATTTTAAAGCAACAATTTTCAAACTAGTAACTAGTTTAGATTTATCATTTCTTAAGGTGCTAAACTAAATATTACAACCATGAGTAAGTTATAAATGCCCAAACTTTATTTTAAACCCTCTCTTGAAATTTCGATTTAGCAATTAGAACTATAATTAAATATCAAAATTTACTAAGTTGAAGTAATTAAACATCAAGTAATAATAGGTTTAAAATTATACCTTAAAATCATGAGATCTATCATGCAACTTGATCATCAAAATGCTAACTTTGCTCCATGATCCTAGAATATTTGGCCAAGGAAGTTGAATGGAGAAATAGCTATGAATTTGTGGCAAATTAATTGGATTTTTGATGGATTTTTGTTGGATTTTGAGAATTTTAAAGTGAAAAAATGGGATGAAGAAAGGGGCTGTTACTGCTTGGGGAGGCTCGGCCACCACTTTGAGAGGAATGAGAGAGAGAGATATATATGGGTGGATGTATCTAGAAATGTTAATATATAAGCTACATCTTTTATTCTCCATTAATTTATTAATTTCTCTTCATTCTTTTTTTTGAAATCATGAAGTGGAATGAGTGGAAATTGTTGGGAGCATCAGAACATATTCGGCCTAGGAAAGGAGTGGGTGTGTAGAAAATTTCTTTTTCAAAAAGTCCCCCGCAACTTTCATATATTAACTCTTTACCAAAATTAATTTATTTTGTTTTATTTTCTAATCCATTCTTGATTTCTCTAGAAATCTAGAGACAAAACCAAAAGACAGAATATGTTACAACTAAATTTTAGGTTGTCATGGTTCATATTTGTATAATTAACCCATTCTCATTTGTAATTTACACTAATTAAATGTATAATTAAAAGATTATATTAATATTTGAAATAATTAATTAAAGAAAAATATTTAAGTAAAATAATAATTTATAATTCGCTAAATAATATCCATTACTACCAATTACATAGTTAAAATAGGCGTATTTAAATCTATAATGAAAAATAATTGTAGTTGAGTTTTACGGAAAATAATGTTTATATTACCGATTATCAGAAAATTCACCTAAAAAATTTTATTTATTGTATTATTTATTTATTTATTTTTGAAACGTTACAATCTTCCCCCCTTAAGGAAATTCGGTCCCCGAATTTAAAATCTCACTACACCTACCCACGAACAGAAGGGAATGTTTCTTCCGCATCTCGACCTTGACTTCCTACGTGTCCTTCTTGCCGGTCGGTTTACGCCAAAGAATCAAAACAGTTGATATGATCTCGGACCTCAGTTTCTTCATCTGCCGATCTGGAATACTATCTGCTGCTCGGTGAAAGAATGGTTGCGCTCCAGTTGAAACATCTGATGCTATATCGCGTAAGAGAGGTCATGAAGGTAGTTGCGGAGTATCGATACTTGAAATAATGGGTGAACAACTAGAAGTCTGGTTGAAAAGTCAAACGATAACACTGTGTCAAAACGCTCGAGAATCTCTAAAAACCCACATATCTGAAACTAAGCTTCCCTTCCTTTTGAATCTCAACATGCCCTTCATCAGAGAAACCTTCAAGAAAACACGATCGCCAATGGTAAACTCTGGTCTGCAACAGCGTCTATCAGCCTTAAACTTCAGCCTGCTCTAGGACGCTCTCATCCTATTCTGAATCAATTGAATCTTTTCGGTCGTTTCCCGCACAATCTGTGACCCTAAAAACTGCACTCACCGAGCTCTGTACAACAAATGGGTGGTTGACATCTCTTCCCATAAAATGCTTCGAAAGGGGCATCTGAATCGTCTCCTTGAAGCTGTTATTGTAAGAAAACGCTATCAAGGGCAAGTGGCAATCCCAACTGCCACCGAAAACCTGAACACAAGCCCAGAGCATATCCTCCAGAATCTATAGGGTCCTTTCTGATTGACCGTCGGTCTGCGGATAGAAAACTGCATTGAAACTTAATTGGTGTCCAAAGTCTCCTGAAGTTTCTACAATAGTCGGCTGGTGAACTGGGTACCTCTGTCGGACACAAAACACGTCGGAACGCCATGAAGTCACACAATCTTATCAATATATATATATATATATATATATATATATATCTGAGCATACTGCACGAATCCGAAAAATGGTCTTAACTGGCTGAAAGTGAGCTACTTCGTTAATTGGTCTACGATTACTCAATTAGTGTCATACTCTCAACTGATCCTAAATAGACCCATGATAAAATCTATAGAAATTTTTCTCCCATTTCCACTCCAGAATGGGCAAAGGTTGTAATTCTCCTACTGACCCCTGATTCTCGGCCTTGACTTGCTGACAAGTCTGCATCCTGAAACCGGGTCTGTGACATCTTTCTTCATCCCTTCACATGATATCCGGACGACGTTAAACTTTTCGATCGATTTATCAAAGTCCCACAATTCCCCCAAGAGCTCAACTCTTGAGTACAGTTTAATAATATCCCGTACATGCCACAGTACCTACGGACCAACTGTAGAATGGCAAATCCAAGCCTCACTAATGGCACCGCGGAACTGCCGCAAACCCTAAGGTTCAAAAGTGTTCCCATGTTCATTATGTCGAGTTAGGATTTCATTCTTCTAGAGCGTCCAAAGAATTACTTGCATGTTTTTCCGAACACCTTAAACTTGAAAAAAATGGGTTTTTGACATCCGTTCGAACTTTTAACTCGCCTAGCCAAAATGCGAACACCCGACACAATGTCGAACTAAAAATATGAAACACTCCGACTTGCTTATATTGTAAGATCACACCATCTGCAAACTTAGCACAAACAAGCAACACCGGAAACAATAATTCCCAGATCCCGGAACACTGGAAACTAATGTTTGAAGCCAAAACTCTCAAACAGGGCCGACTGTAACGAAGAATCTGCTAATCTTCCGTCGACTGTCTCTGAACCGTGCTCAAACAATAAAAGCTACATCTGGGACCCCAACTCAAAACATCTGCCACCACATTCACCTTGCGAGGATAATAAACTATCTCGCTGTCATAATCTTTCACTAGCTCCATTCAACTATGCTATCTCAAAATTCAAATCTCGCTTCTGATGAGACGGTACCTTAAACACTTGTGGTCCGTGAATACCTGGCACGACTCGTCTCTAAATCTTAAGTATAAAAATCACCGCGGCTATCTCTAAATCATGTATGAAATAGTTCTACTCACGCTTCTTCAATTGCCGAGAAGCATCGCCAAAATCAATAACACTGCCTGATCTTGAAGGCAAGATAATATTAGCGCCGTAGTCAAACGAATCTTTAACTGCTAAAAGCTCTGCTTGCATGCCTTATTCCAACGAAAAGAAGTGCCCTTCCAGGTCACCCAGTCAACATTGCAGCTATATGCGAAAAATCCTGTACGAAATATCAATAGTATCCGACCAAAATCCAAAATGCTGTGAACCTCCATCACTAATACAGGTCTGGGCCAGTGCTGAACGACCTCGATCTTCTTCGGTTCCACACTTATACCATTTCTTGCAACTACGTGACCCAAAAGTGAACACCATCCATCCAGAAAATACACTTAGATAATTTAGCAAATAGTCGGTGCTCCCTTAATGTCTGCAATGAATTCCACAATTACTGCCCAGGCACCAAAAGTACACTAAGATGTCCTCCATGATCATGATGATAAACTGGTCAAGATCAGCCTGGATTTTCGGTTCATCCAATTCATAAACACTGCTGGGGCATTGGTGAGTTCGAACGACATCACCAAAACTCATAACGCCCGTAATTTTGTGTGGAATGTAATCTTCGGAATACCACCCTCTCAAACCCACAACTGGCAGTAGCGTGACCGCAAGTCAATCTTCGAGAAATGTTCAGCACAATAACCCAATTCAACTGACTATAACCCATGTATCGACACAACTGCCGTCTTCCCTTATAACGAACAGGACAGGAGCTCTCCAAGGTGACACACTCGGACTAATAAGCCCTTATCCAACAAATCTTGCAACTGATCCTTCAGTTCCTTAAACTCCACCGGGTCCATCCAATATGGCAGTATAGAAAAAGGCTCCGTGCCGGAAATCAAGTCAAAACAAAACTCAATATCGCGCTCTGGCGACAAACCAAGCAACTTGTCAGGAAAAGCATCTTGAAATTCCCTCACTAACGGGACCTGGTCCAACAGGACCTTTGCGGATCCAACATTGCAAACCTGTGTCAAGAATTCCTAATATCCCTTTATCTCAAAAGCTGACTAGCGCCAAAAAGAACAAAAACTGTGAAAGGCGACGCTACGGTCTCCTCGAAAACAACAACTGGCTTACCGAAAAACTAAAACTGACTGCCTCCTTACGGCAGTCCCCAGACATACAACACGTGGCTAACCAATCCATGACAAGGAAACTTCGAAATCCAATATATCGGGAAGAGTCAAATCGATGAAAGAATCCTTCTTTCCGATGCGAACGAATCACGAACGAACAACTTATCGAGCGACCAAAAATTTTAGCCTCCCACGATGGCGTCTATCTAACAGCCTTTGAGTTGGCATACTTGTACAAATTCGTTTTGGTCCAGATATGACCAAAGTCTCAGATATGCGCTCCTCTATCAGTTAGGTTGTATCCATCGCGGCTGCATAAGCATCAAAATGCTGGGTTCCTATAGCAAGCTATACCTGTATGTCCAATCTCCACCCGAACCTCTTTATCCATTTCTTTTTAGTGTCCTCCAGGTAAGGAGCACCTCGAACCACCAAGAAATCTGAATGTAATACTCGGACACTGCCATCCCTGGAGTTTTACGCACAGGCTCGAAATTACGAGCTTGAGAATTTCGAATGCTCTTCGGAAGGAAACGAGCAAGAAATACAGCTGTGAACTCCTCCCAAGTCATAAGAAGTAGATCTGCGGCTCGGACTCTCTCAATGGATCAGCACCACGTCTGAGCAAGACCCCTAAATGAAAACTTGCAAACTCAACCCATCTCTTGTCAGAACATCTCTGTGAATGAAAATTTCGGCCATCCTGTCGAGGATTGTCTATGTGTCTACCGCTGCATCCGTGCCGGTAAAAATAAACTGGAGGCCTCAGCCTCAAATTCTTATAAGGTTACAAAAATAATCTTGGTAACAACAGAAACAGCAGCTTGTGCAGCAGGAACAAACACAGTCTTTAAAATAGGAGGGACATCATCGGCTCTTGGAGCTCAGCGAACTACCACTAACAATCCAACCATCGGTTATAGGTCCTGAATACTAGACTTCAGCCTAGCCATCCGTCCTGGATAAGGCGGACCACTCTGTCCCTGAGGGGTAGGCGTACCGCCCTGATCGGTCCTAGTCCCAAACGAGCCTACTCTAACATCATCTCCAGCGGCAGCCCTCTGGCCCTCATAGTCTCCGTTGGCATAGTGGCTCGAACGAGGAACATGATCAATAGGAACATTGCAATCGAATCAAAGGGTTTCCGGAATCAAGGAAGGAAATACAAGCAAATGTATATCCTAAGGTCATTTAGGCGGAGTACCGTATCATAAGTATGCCGCGGAACATACCCACGCTACGCCACTCTGCTTAAGCCACCTACTCCATCTACCGAAGGTCATCCTACACTCAGAAAGGTAAAACCCTACGCTTTGATACCAACTTTGTCACGACCCGATGGTACGGAACGTGACTGGCACTTAAATTACGAAACGTCTAAAGGCGTAACGTAATCTAAGTAAGCAAAAGCCCAGAAGTCTAAACCAAAATTTTAAGTAGATTGAAGGAAAACTTGATAAAAGAAAATGATTTTAACCCTAAACAAGTCGCCTTAAATATTTTTTTAAAAAAACAAATTTTTCCGAAAATTTCGGCAGAGTCTCCTTTGTAAATACTGGCCCCGAAATGGCTACAAACAAGAGAAATACAAATATATCATGAGTATGGCATCCCCAATCGGGAGCTAGCTCTTCGCCAAAGACGGATCACAACCACATGCAATATATATATCATCAATACCAAAATGAGCCTATAAAAGCACGAAAATAAATAAAAAAAATAAAAATAAAAAAAACATACGTCGGCTCAAGTGAGTATCGACACCAAACCATAATTATAAGTCTCACCAATCTCACCGTCTAGTCCAATATACAAGGTTAGATGGAGTATACTAGATACAAAATAAAAAAATACACAGTGGGAGAAAAAGCAAATCCTCCAAAACCCACCTGTGAGCAAGCTGCAAGACAAAGCAAAGGAACGAAATAGAAGATACACCCGCCGCTATTACACTGATGGGTCAAACCTGCAAGATACTGTGGCACAACGGGGGGTGAGTTGCCAGCTCGTGAGTAGCAAATAACATCTAATAAGGCCATCGTAAGCATGCACGCAAATGCGTCACAACCTACGCATATACTAATATGATGCAATGCAGTAACATGTATGCGACGTAAATGCATAATTAGCATGAGATCTAAGTATGCTTGGTATGAGAAATCTTTATTTTTCTTAGAAAAAATTCTGTGAAGTGACTGAAGAATCAACCAAGAAATCCATAGAAATCCGTGTCAAGTATCTACACAAAACATATATGCCTCAAGATCTCAATGTCTCAATATCTCAAAGTCCAAATATCTCGGGCTCCGTCAGTCCGGATCGGCCCCTATCATTAAATCTCATGACAACGGTCGGTATCCTCCGGATATCCGCCGCGCCAGACATCACCGGTAAGTAGTCTTCCCCTGCCAGGATCATCGTCTACAACTCGATCTTCTTGTCCCGGGGTACCAACCGGGCCCACCATGTACCCGAGATGGTTTATCCACTCCTCGAATCGGGTCTCGAAATCCAACAGAAAACATGAAAACTCATGGTGGACGACACATACATCACGAGAAAACCGCAATTTGACTTTTTAAAACATAATGAGTTTGGAAAATTCTTGCGGTTTTCCCCAAAATCCAGAAATCTCATCAATACCGAAATCCTCATGAAATCATAATATCTGACATGTTGTAAATGATAGATGCTATGATATCAATATTATGCAATGTAGTTTATGAGGAGAAATCTATATAAGCATGATAATGAAGTGAGGTATACGCATGTTTTGCAATTCAATGTATTTTGTATGATGCAAGTGTTTGATACTGAACTAAGCATGTTCTAACGTGCTCGTGGCATGGCAATTACCAAAGGCGTGTGTGTTCACATGAATAGTGCGCGTGCTACATGAGCCAATGGTAATGGTGAAAGTGTCCTAAGAGGTGATATCACATGTATATCTATTATACATATAACGATGCGATGCAATGATATGGCTAACTAGGAACTTCGCATATAAAGTAAATGTTTTAAATAATACTAAACCGCCGGGCGCCTCGCGCCATCCAGACGATCCCTCCATAGATGTATACATCTACTCACCGGGACATCACGGCTAAACTGATCCGATCTTCGTCCAGTCTTTTGCGCGCCGCGTCTGACGTGTCTGCACCCGGCCCTAAGATCGCACACAAGCAATAAAAAGGATAAATATAAGAATAGTCGCAGAACAAACGACATAATTCAGTTACGCGCACCAACTCGATGCGCACAAACTCGGTACACAAAACGCGTCCGCGACAACGCCACTGACTATTTCTGGGGTCGCAAAATGAGATAACTACCAAGTCTAAAACTCAAACGTACCAATTGCACATTCATGACCCATTAATTCATATTGGAAATAGGTTGTTGGTCACTAAAGTTTCAATTAGATTCAAATCGGTGAATTTCCAAAAAAAAATAAAAAAATAAAAAAAACCTAGTAAGCATCCATTTCCCATTTTAGTTCAAGTCATGATGTTTTATCATCTCTAATGGTTACAATGCTCACTTAACATCATAATTATGTCACACAAATATTCACTTGAACTTTATCTCACCAAAATAAATTAATTCTAGAAAACCTAGTTTGCAACATTATTTAATTTAGGAAATTTTAAAGCAACAATTTTCAAGCTAGCAACTAGTTTAGATTTATCATTTCTTAAGGTGCTAAACTAAATATTACAACCATGAGTAAGTTATAAAAACCCAAACTTTATTTTAAACCCTCTCTTGAAATTTCGATTTAGCAATTGGAACCATAATTAAATATCAAAATTTACTAAGTTGAAGTAATTAAACATCAAGTAATAATAGGTTTAAAATTATACCTCAAAATTAGGAGACCAATCATGCAACTTGATCATCAAAATGCTAACTTTGCTCCATGATCCTAGAATATTTGGCCAAGGAAGTTGAATGGAGAAATAGCTATGAATTTGTGGGAAATTAATTGGATTTTTGATGGATTTTTGTTGGATTTTGAGATTTTTAAAGTGAAAAAATGGGATGAAGAAAGGGGCTGTTACTGCTTGGGGAGGCTCGACCACCACTTTGAGAAGAAAGAGAGAGAGAGATATATGGATGGATGTATCTAGAAATGTTCATATATAAGCTACATCTTTTATTCTCCATTAATTTATTAATTTCTCTTCATTCTTTTTCTTGAAATCATGAAGTGGAATGAGTGGAAATTGTTGGGAGCATCAGGACATATTCGGCTTAGGAAAGGAGTGGGTGTGTGGAAAATTTCTTTTTCAAAAAGACCCCCCCAACTTTCATATATTAACTCTTTACCAAAATTAATTTATTTTGTTTTATTTTCTAATCCATTCTAGATTTCTCTAGAAATCTAGAGACAAAACCAAAAGAAAGAATATGTTACAACTAAATTTTTGGTTGTCATGGTTCATATTTGTATAATTAACACATTCTCATTTGTAATTTACACTAATTAAATGTATAATTAAAAGCTTATATTAATATTTGAAATAATTAATTAAAGAAAAATATTTAAGTAAAATAATAATTTATAATTCTCTAAATAATATCCATTACTACCAATTGCATAGTTAAAATAGGCGTATTTAAATCTATAATGAAAGATAATTGTAGTTGAGTTTTACGGAAAATAAAGTTTATATTACCGATTATTAGAAAATTCACCTAAATTTTTTTATTTATTGTATTATTTATTTATTTATTTTTGAAACTTTACACTACCAAATCATCAGCTGCAGTTTGTATAGCTGGAACTCTTTCCAGTTCTACCTCATGACCACTAATTTCTTCACAAGAAATTCCCTTTCACAAAGGTGGCATGCTGAGAAACAAAACATCTTTTGTTTCTCGGTTTGGTAGAAGATATTCTCTTGCGAATGCTTGGGATATCCAACAAACATCCATAGAACTGACCTTGCCTCGAGCTTGTCCGGATTTTGCTTTTAGACACAGGCCGGACAACCCCAATTCATAACATACTTAAGATATGGGCTCTTCCCATTCCATTTCACATATGAAGTGGTAGGCAACTGATTTGATTAGAACCCTATTCAATAGGTATGCAACTTCACAAGTCCATAACTCCCAAAAGGAAAATAGGAAACTCAGTAGTACTCATCATAGAGCGCACCATATCAAATAGGATGTGATTGCTCCGCCCCGATATACCGACGTTCTGTGCTGTATACGGAAGAGTAATGCTGAGAGAGAATCTCATTCACCTTTAGAATAGTCCAGCAATCCCGTGCTCAAGTATTCTCCTCCCTGATCTCATCAAAGGACATAATACTTATACGCGTTTTTGGTTTTCTACTTCTAACTTATATTCATTGAATTTCTTAAAAGTTTCAGACTTGTGTTTCAATAGGAACATATGTCCGGATCTTGAAAGATAATCAGTGAATACAAGGAAGTATAAAGAACCGGTCTTGGCATGTGTAGACAGGGGACCTTCATACATCAGCATGTATCAATCCCAAGAGTTCACTAACTCTTTCTCTGTTTCCAATAAACAGGGCTGTGGTCATCTTATCTTTATGACATGACTGGCAAGTTTCACAAGATGTAAATTCAAACTAATTTAAATATGCATCTAAATGTAACTTCAGCTAGTCGGGTCGCATTGATATGACCTAGTCTACAATGCCTCAAGAAGGATTCGTTCATTTCTGAACTCTTCCTCTTGTGTGTGTTCTCTATACTAAGAACTGTAGTTTGATTTAGAACGTCAATGCTTTTAGATAACGTGCCTGAACCGATCAACTCTTGATATATGAAATGATCAAAATATTATCCAATAATACAAAATTGTATCCTTCTTTACTAATAAAGAGACTGATATGATGTTGTATATCAGGTTCGGTATCTAATAACATTCGTTCAGAATCAATGTATTTGCTAATACAGGGTGATAACTACCAACAGACTTGGCTGCAACACTTGCACCATTTCTATCTCATGAAACTTATCACCCGTTCTCAGTTCTCTACCTATCTGTAGTCCATGTAACAAATTACATATGTGGGATCCTGATCCGGTATCTCATACCCAGGACATAAAGGATACTGAGAAACAGTTCTCTGTAATGACCACACCCGAAGAAGATGCATCAGCATGCACTTTCTTCGTTTGGACGGCATGTGAATTCTGGTAATCCCCGATTTCCTGCTCTGTCTTATAACAATTATAAGTTGGAGCGGGACCAACGTTCCTTAGCGCAGTATAACAAGCGGGTTCGGTCAATACATCCGTATTATTATTTTGATTAAGGCGTGACATAGTCGTAACCAGGAGAGAGAGAGAGAAGAAAACACTCAGCGTATGCTCTTGCAAAATTAGATTGGTTATTAATATAACTAATCAGGATGTCTCCCACTGTTTTAGTCAAATCTTCCTTCAAACACTAAAAGGAAAGACTAGCCGGGATTAATTACACCCTACAAGTTCACCAACCTTTCAGCCAGGCCAGTGCCGGTACTTTGAAGGAGGTTCCCCGTGCATTCGCACGAACCTAATTAAAATAAACCTCATTTTCCCGCAAGTCAAGTTCAACCCGTCATTTCCTGATATGAATTAAACCCACCCGCATGATCCTTGACAAGGTTAATAAAGTCGCACGGCTACCCTAATCCAATCTCATCATATGCTTATACTGATAAGCAGTAATCAGCTACCGCACACTACGCCTTGACAAGGTCAACAAACGCAGCACGAATACTAACTATTACTTATCTGAAATGACGGAGGGCTACGACAGGATTTTAGGAAAACCCTTTGCATAATGATCTTGATATCGTTGTAGAATCGAGTAATTTTGAATGGAATGTTTTTGAGTCCTTTTCTAGTTTTGCTAAAGAGGTCACTCCCGGTGACGGGATCGTCGGCTCTTTCCTTATCGAATAAGGTGCAGGATATTTCACAAATACCACTATGCAAAGCAAGAACTATAGAAACAATCAAAATACAAAGTGAGTTTGTAGCATCTGCTAGTTTCGCTAAAGAGGTCACTCCCGGTGAAGGGATCTCGGCTCTTTCCTTATCGAATAAGTTGCTCGATGTTCTACAAGGAACACCGCTATGCAAAGCAAGAACTAGAGCTACCTGGTTTTGAGACAAGTTTCTACAACATCTTTAGATTTCTTTTAGTTTCATTAATCTCGTTAATGAGGTCCCATTTTATTATGCTTCACAAGCATCACATTTGAAACGAAATCAGCAATATAACATATATCTCATATATATAATATAAACATTCATCTCAGGAAGTAATATGATCTCATCACAGAACATTGCAGCAGAAGAACATATATGAAATATTGGATATACTAGGAGGTCCGTGTTTTTAATACGAGCCAGTATAAAACACGGATTCCACGGTCGTGATGAATAGCCAAACCCACATCCCTAGACCCCTACGAGAGCGGCAAGCAACACTGCCAATTCTAGGGTTAAGAGACCCGGTCTCGACTCCTCGAGATGGCCTCCCACTGGACCCTAGAACCTGGTTACTTATGCTCCCCGCCTTGGGTCTACCTAATGCGGAAAAGTAAATAATATACAATGGTGACAACATCCTCAGCCCGGAAGTGCCCCAATAAAAGAATATTACATACAATTGAATTTTACAAGAATGAAAAAGAAAAACTCTCATCTCACATAAAACCCCCGGCTATTCAAACACGACGATCCAATATAACATATCACAGCAACACATAATATCACATATCATCAACGTAAGTAAATATGCGTATCCCAATTGTCGTTGATATATAACAACGAAACCGGCGATACCCCACATATTACACTTACGGTTGTAGAAAAGACAGTGTAAAACTACAATAGTTGGAATCCGCATCCTCCTTCGACATCGCATGCCTAACAAAATGAATTCCTTAGATATCGCATGCCTAACAATTATAAACTCCTCATTTTAGTCTCTATATCGAAAAATCTTTTCAATATCAAGTCGGGCAATTCAACAAGATTCCCAACATCCTGATCGAATGCCCGTCGCAAACTTTAGTAGACGGCCTCACCCACGTATGCCGTCGACGAAGTGCACTAAGAAGGAACACCGCTACCTCGAGCACCCGAACGGATGCTTTTGGCGACGGGGTTCTCCTACAGTCACTTGGTCGGGGCTATGGGGCGTGGCTGTCTATTAAGTTTACCCGGCGAGTATCCACGTACGCTACGTGATTGCGACGGACTTTTGATCACATCAAAATCCCGTGGCAACCGATCAAATGAGACTAAACTGCTAGATTTATAACATTCAAATTAGTTATCTCATAACTACTTTTGTATTCCAAATATTGTATCACATTCCAGATAAATAGACAATGTTAAACATTCCGATCGAATAAACAAACACCCAAGATTTCCAAATGGTTATCAACACTTGAAATTAGTTTAGAAGCATCCATCACATGCCACAGTAACAATGGTCCAGCCGTAGAAGGGTCAAGCAATTGCCTCACATGTGGCAACGCCGTACTGCCATAAACCCTAAGGTTTAGAGGCGGTTCAGACGGTCACATGATCGAGTTAATGTTTGTGTTCTTCTAGAGGGTCCACCGCGTTACTTGCACGACTTAGAACGTTCTTAAACAACGGAAAAATCCAACACTTGGAAATTTTCCGGCAGGGAAAAAGCGAGTTATTGATATCCGTTCGAACTTTTTAACACGTTCTAAAAATTACCCGGAAAAAACTAAACGAAGTTAGACTTTCCGATCAAATCAACGAGTTCCCAATACAACCCAGAAAACTCAACACTTGAGTAGATTTAAAAATTCCCAGAGCTATCAAAAAGGACCCAGGAATATATTCCTGAAGTAGTGGGCCCCAACTCCAATCATTGGCAATGGAACCGCCGCCAAACGCGTGGTTTGGCCGCGGTTCCGCGGTCACGTGAGCGATTTGGTGGTCCATACTTCATAGTAATTCCTATATTTCCCTGCTTAATTTTCTGAGTATTTTTAACACAGAAAAAATCA
This sequence comes from Agapanthus africanus, assembly GCA_030015575.1. NCBI lineage: Eukaryota > Viridiplantae > Streptophyta > Magnoliopsida > Asparagales > Amaryllidaceae > Agapanthus > Agapanthus africanus. The sequence continues at coordinate 621,719,623 of CM057341.1, forward strand.
CATTTTTATAAAATTTCCAGAGAAGGGTAAAATATGGGGTTTCGGGGTTCGATCGGACTTCAAACATCGTCTAGACTTCACCTAAAGCTCTAGCTTGGCTCTAATACTACTGTATGGTTATTAGGCATTCTCACAAGGGTCTACAAGGCATCAACCATGCCCGATTTCAAATTTAGATGTGCCAAACAACCCTAACCATGATCTTTAAACTAGAGATTAGGCGAAACAAAGCAAGTAAACAACTTTACATCTAAGAGTTTGGGATTACAACATTTGTAGTCCGGTCCTTCACTTCTAAAGCTCTGTGTTGAGGTCCCTTCGCTGCGATCATTGAGTACCCGGACTCTAGAGAGGCTCCACGAAGAGAAAGATGCAAGCTTGCTTCCAATCTTCGATAACCAAGATGATCTACCTGGAAGTTTCATTAACACAAGCTCTCACTTACTAATGAAGTGAAAACCCTAATCTAATTAGCAAGAATAGATTAGGATGATGAAGTAGGATTTATGCTCTCATTTTTTTCTTAATCTCACTCATTCTCATCACTAAAATCAAAGATAGAAAGCTTTGCAAGGAGGAAGAAGAAGATGAATTACTTTGTGATGAATAATGAATCCATGTGAGGTTAGAAATGCAACCATGGGTTAAGTATGATAACTTAACCCATGTAGAGAATGAACCATGGTTAAAGAGTTGGGTTGGGTTAACTAAATATCTACAAAAATATCATAACAAATATCTTTGCTTAAAACAAAAGCAAAGTTTCTAGAAGCAACTAGAAAGAATTAACCCAAATCAAATCTTAACCATGTTTAATCTCCACTAATCATGTTGCATTAGTAACCTTAACTTGTTACAATATTATATATCACATATACAATATTTATTGTACCAAAATAAAATAATTCAATTAACATATATCGCATATATATCAATGTATTACCCGAGTGAGAAAAAGAATCTTTTAGTGAGCTTATATTAGTTAATGTAATTTAATATATCAAATATATAATTATACATTAAATTATCGCATCAACACTTGATCCGATAATCCGGCTATTTCACAAATAACCGACTAATATAATATGTATCAGTTCATCGAATCAACACTTGATCCGATGACCCGGTTATATCACATATACCCAGCAGATATCTCATATCAGGAGAATCTAATACGGTATCATATACACATATTGTTCTCGATCCCGCACATATCATATATGTGCTCCTACTCCGTTTTGCCTGAGTCAAGAAACCTCTGTGTAGGACTCTAAAGAATCGTTAATACGCCGACAGTAGGTGATGATCATATCAAACACCCACATGCTGCAAGCGGTCAGCTAAACGTAATAGCCACCCAGGTATTGAGCAATCATAATATCAATAAGAAAGCCTATATATTCTCCTGCGAATCTAATCAGTAACACTCCGGTACAGTCCGGTCTCTTCGTCTGATATGTCGCAGATCTCGCCTAAGGGTGGTAAACGTCAGACCCCAGTAGCTTAATAAGTCGTGTTGATATGAGGTTTATAATAGTTCGAGAAACTACTGATAACACTTACCAATAAATCTCAGCAACCCTGGCCAGGTATTTCTAGTTATAGCCAATCAAACACAGCGCAACATCAACTCCCTATACCGGGAGAGACGAATCCCCTCCTATCGCTCATTGCCTCCATGTGATTCGGGATTGTACCCAAAAGCAACCTTTTTGCACGCCCTCTTAGACATGGTATGATGGAAATCAAAGCACAGTGGGAATCACACAAGACTCTATGACGATCTCGGGTCTACAGACTAACCTGTACCAGTGTCACCAGAGAACTGCCATCTGACGTGAGGTATAATACCATCTGGAAGTTCTCGGCGAGTCCGTCTAGTGTACCCAGTCTCCACTGAGCACCCGTATACCTTCTCTGATGTCCAACACCAATGGATATGGGATCATCCATCGCCCATCAAATGGGTCAAGAAGCGCATACGCTAGTCTACTCTGGAGTATCGATGCCCTGTCTCGGTACTCCCACGACTAGGAACATTTGAAGGATGTACTTAGCGACTACACCGTCCCCACTAGTATGAACCGCATCATAGTCCTGGTAGTCAAGTACTCATCCTAAGGGCTTTATCAACATGTAACAAAGAGACAATCATAGTACATGTTAAGATAAAGAGTAACCAGATAGCATACTATCATGTCGAGCAAGAAATTCCTCCCTATATATGTCCAAGCATCCACTACAATATACATCGTATGTACAGTAATAACCTCTAGGGAATACATATAACTAACACCTACTAGATCAGCGAAGCGGCTAAAGTTCATCGGGAACTACTGAATCCTCTGGTTCTACCAAATCTTCTTTTGCAGTTTGTGTAACTTTAACTTCTTCCAGTTCTACCTCCTCGCTGCTAATTTCTTTTGCAAGAAATTCCTTTTCTAAAAAGGTGGCATGCTGAGCAACAAACTCCTTTTGTTCCTCGGGGCGGTTGAAGATATGTTCTCGCGAATGATTGTGATATCCTACAAACTTGCACAGAAACGATCTTGCTTCGAGCTTGTCCGGATTTTGCTTTTAACATACGCCGGGCAACCCCATATCTTAACAAAATTAAGACACGGTCTCTTCCCCTCCCATATCTCATATGGAGTGGTAGGCACTGATATGGTTGGAACTCTATTCAATAGGTAAACGGTCGTTTCCAGCGCATAACATAAGGAAATAGTTAACTCAGCGGTGCTCATCATTGAGCGCACCATATCTAATAGGGTATGATTCCTCTGTTCCGATACACCATTTTGCTGCGGTGTATATGGATGAGTAAGATGAGAAAGAATCCCATTCTCTTTAAGATAGTCCAGGAACTCATTGCTTAAGTATTCTCCTCCTCGATCAGATTGAAGGATCTTAATACTTTTGCCCGTTTGGTTCTCTACTTCGTGCATATATTCTTTGAATTTCTCAAAAGCTTCAGACTTGTGTTTCAACAGGAACACATGTTCGTATTTTGAGAGATCGTCAGTGAAAGTAATGAAGTACGAGGAACCATTCCTGGCATGCATAGACATGGGACCGCATACATCATTATGTATCAGTCCCAAGAGTTCCGTAACTCTTTCTCCGTGTCCACTAAACGGAGTTTTGGTCATCTTGCCTTTGAGACATGAATGGCAAGTTTCATAAGATGATAATTTGAACGTATTCAAATATCCTTCTTTATGTAACTTAGCTAGTCGTGTCGCATTGATATGACTTAGTCTACAATGCCATAAGAAGTATTCGTTCATTTCTGACCTCTTCCTCTTGTGTGTGTTTTGTATATTAAGAACTGTGGTTTGATTTAGAATGTATATGCCATTATGTAACGAGCCTGATCCAATCAACTTTTGATTCAGGATGATGTTCATTACATCATCCTGTATTACAAAATTATATCCTTCTTTATTTAATAAAGAAACTGATATAAGATTGCATATCAAGTTCGGTATGTAATAGCATTCGTTCAGAATCAATGTATTACCATTTGGTAATACTAGGTGATATTTGCCAACTGCTTTGGCTGCAACATTTGCACCATTCCCTATTATTACGAAATGATCACCTATTCCCAGTTCTCTACCTTTCCTTAGTCCATGCGATATATTGCATATGTGGGATCCTGATTAGGTATCTATTGCCCAAGACATAGAGTTAACTGAGAAACAGTTCTCGATAACAAACACACCCGAAGAAGATACATCGTTATGCTTATTCTTCGTTTGGGCGGTATGTGAATCCGGATATTTCCCTATTTCCTATTCAGTCTTAAAACAATTATAAGGGAAAACAGAACCAACGTCCCCCTGCTCAGTATAATAAGTGGGTTCGGTCAATACATCCATATTATTATCTTGATTAAGGCCTGATATGGTCGCTACCTGGAGAGAGAGAAGGAAACACTTTAGCGTATACTCTTGTAAAATTAGATTGGTTATTATCTTATCTAATCAGGATGGCTCCCACTATTTTAATCAAATCTTACTTAAAAAACCCTAAAAAGGAAAGAGTAGCCGGGATTAATTACAGTCTACAACATCGCTAACCGTTCAGCCAGGCCAGTGCCGGTACTTTGAGGGAGGTTCCCCGTGCTTTCGCACGGGCCTAATTAAGATAAACCTCATTTTCCCTTAGAGATAGCCCCATTAACACCTTTCTACACACATGATGAGTTAGCTAATTGTAAAGTGCAAAATTCTCTCAGGAGCAACTCTTGCTCGCAGTGGGTATCGGGATCCAACTATCTCATAGAAAGTATGCAATTTCATTGAAAATCTCAACACTTGAAATTCTTGACAATATTCTGTCCCTAGCGCCCTATGACCTTGACGGAGGTCAACAAACCATAGGCTACTAGTTAAGTTCAACCAGCCATTTCGTGATTGAATTAAACCCACCCACACGACCCTTGACGGAGGTCAACATGGTCGTACAACTACCCTAAAACAATCACATCATATGCAACAGATAAATACTAGTCAGCTACCGCACACTATGCCTTGATGGAGGTCAACAAACGTAGCACGAATACTAAGTAGGATTTATCTGAAATGACGGAGGGCTACGACAGGTTATTCCGAAAACCTTTTGCATAATGAACTTGATATCGTTGTAGAAACAAGTGATTTTGAAAAGGAGTGTTTTTGAGGCTTTTATTAGTTTCGCTAAAGAGGTCACTCCCGGTGAAGGGATCTCGGCTCTTTCCTTATCGAATAAGGTGTTGGATATTCTTCAAGGAATACCGCTATGCAAAGCAAGAACTATAGAAGCAATCAAAAACATAACCGAGTGAGTTGTAGCATCTGCTAGTTTCGCTAAAGAGGTCACTCCCGGTGAAGGGATCTCGGTTCTTTCCTTATTGAATAAGGTGCTGGATATTCTACAAGGAATACCGCTATGCAAAGCAAAAAACTAGAGCTACCTTTTTTGAAAATTTTATTCTACAACATCTTTTAGATTTCTTTTCTTTTCATTAATCTCATTAATGAAGTCCCATCATTTATGCTTCCTAAGCATCACAGAAGAAATGAAAGCAATAATATTTATATATCATATATGTATAGTATAAGCATTCGTCTCACGCATATAAAATGATCACATCACAGAATATCAGCAGCAGAAGAATCACATATGAAATATTGGATATACTAGGAATTTCGTGTTTTATTTAAGCCAGTAAAAACGGAGATTCCACGGTCATGATGAATAGCCAAACCCATATCCCTAGACCCCTACGAGAGTGGCAGGAAACCCTACCAATTCTAGCGTTAGGAGACCCAGACTCGACTCCTCGAGTAGGTCTCCTACTGGACTCTAGAACCCGGTTACTTGTGCTCCCCGTCTTGGGTCTATCCTAATGCGGAAAAGTAAATAATATACAACAATGGTGACATCATCCTCAACCCGGAAGTGCCCCAATAAAATAATATTACATACAACGAATTTTACATGAATGAAAATAAAAACACTCATCTTTCATAAAATCCCCGGCTATTCTAATCACGACGATCCAATATAACATATCATAGCAACACATAATATCACATTTCATCAACGTAAGTAAATATGCGTACCCAAATTGTCGTTGATGTATAACAACGAAACCGGCGATACACCATATATTACACTTACACAGAAATTAAAATGAAAAACTACAACATTTGGAATCCATAATTACCTTAAACATCATAAACCCAAAATATCACATATTACGGATTTCATGCCTAACTATATGAATCCAACATATTGTATCGCATTATAGAAAGCGAGACGACGTTTAAACAATTCGATCGAATCGACGAATTCCCAAAATTCCTAGAAAGCTCAACACTTGAGCACAGTTAAAGTTAACCAGAGACATGCCATAGTTCCTACGGACCTACAGTTGAAGGGCCCGACCCAAGCCTCTCAAGTGGCGCCGTGGATCCGCCGCCAAAACCATGGTTTGGCCACGGATCCGCGGTCACTTAGACGAGTTAGGGTTTCGTTCTTCATGTGTTTTCATAAAATTCCCTGCATGATTTTCTGAATATTTTTAACATGAAAAAATCCAACTTTTTGAAAAATTTCCAGAGAGGGGGTCCTTTAGGGTTTTCGGAGTTTCGATCGGACTTTAAACTTCGTCTAAACAACGCCTAATGTTCTAGCTTGGCTCTGATACCACTGTAGGGTTAGCTTATCACCTTAGCAATGTTTTGGCAAGCATCAAACTTGCTATATTAAAATTTTGGGGTGCTAAACAAACCAACCAAGTAATCGAACTAGAGAATTAGGGTTAACTTTGCATGTAAACAACTTTACATCTAAGTGATAGGGATTACAACCTTTGTAGTATGTTCCTTCGCTTCATAAGCTCCGAGTAGTGGTTCTCTTCGCTGTGATCCATGAGCTCCCGAACTCTTGAGAGGCTCCACAAGATGTACGAGGCATCCTTGATTGATGTCTTCAAAGTCTGTGATGATCTACTTCGAGGAAACACACACTCAAGCTATCTCTCACTAAGTAGGAACTAGTGAAGCTAACACACTAATCTATATGGCTAGTATAGAAGAGAATGATGAAATAGGAATTTAGCTCACTTTAGTATTTAATTTCTAACTATTTTTCTTCTTGATCTCAAAATCTAGAGAGCAAAAATGAGATGAGGAAGAAGAAGATGAATGAATGAGATAAGGTTAGAAATGCAACCCTTAGTTAGTATATGTGAATACCTAACCCTTATAGAGAGTTAACCATGGTTATGTGTCATGGTTGGGTTAGAAAATATCTTAAGCAAAACAAAATGGGTGGACTTTGTCAATGGTTATCAACAAGCTTCATAAAGCTTCCTCCATGACTCATTTCCACATTTTTGAATTACTTAAGAATTTAAACCCAAACATTACATGTAGCAGGGTATAATTCTCATACATCCTTGTTGCATGTATAACCTAGCATGTCACAATATTATATATCACATATATAATATTTATGTAACAAAAGAAAACAATACAATAAACATATATCATATATATGTTAAATGCATCATAAGTGGGAATAATAAATATTTAAGTGAGCATATAATATATATATATATACATATTATATTATTTCATCGAATCAACACTTGATCCGATAACCCGGCTATATTACATATAACTGATCGATATCACATATCGTGAGAATAGAATACGGTATCACATACTCGTATCAATCTCGATCCCGCACATATCACATATGTGCTCCAACTCCGTTTGGCCTGAGCCTGGAAACCTCTATGCAGGACTCTAAAGACTCGTCAATACGCCAGCAGTAGGTGATGATCACATCAAACACCAACAAGCCGCAAGCAGTCAGCTAAACATAACGGCCTCCCGGGTATAGAGCAATCAGAAGATCAACAAGCAAGTCTGCTCTAACTCCTGTAAATCCAATCAGTAACACTACCGTACAGTCCGGTCTCTTCGTCTGATATGTCGCATATCTAGTATAGGGGTGATAAACGTTAGACCCCGGTAACCGATAAGTCGTGTCAATGTGAGGCTCATAACGGGTCGAGAAACTACTGATAACACTTACAAGTATATCTCCATATCAGCCCCGGCCATGGACTTCCAGTTATAGCCATCGAACACAGCGCAACATCAACCCCCAATAACGGGAGAGACGAAACCCCTCCTATCGCTTATTGCCTCCATGTGATTTGGGACTGTACCAAAAAGCCACCGTTTTGCACGTTCTCATGAACATGGTAAGGTGGAAATCAAAGCACAGTGAGAAACACATAAGACTCTATGACGATCTCGGGTCTACAGACAAACCTGTACCATTGTCACCAGAGAACTGCTATCTGACGATAGGTTTAATACCAACATGGAGTTCTCAGCGAGTCCGTTCAGTGTACCCAGTTGATTGATATAAATTCTAGATGTGTATGAAAAATGTAAAATATATCACAACCAAAGAAATTTGTAAACCGCAATCAATAACGGTGTCTTTTGTAGGTTCGTCGGTGAATGCGGATCGTCCATAGGGAAAGTGAGATTTGATCGATCTTGTTTTAGTTGAGTTGAAAATTAAAAGAGTAAAGAAAATTGATTCAAGAGTTATGAAATTTAGTTTCAAGAATCATCGGAAACTAGATCTAAAATCAAGAATTCATAAAGTTCAATATGATATCCAAATCGAATGAATTATCAAGATTTGTAAAGAGCCTTATAGGAATCGATCCAATCGATAGTGATGATGAAGAATAATGATTAGAAATTCATATCTATTAATGATTTGTTGCTAGATTAATGACGATCAACGAGAATTTGGGATCTATTGAAGAAACTAGGGTTTCTTCATCATCATCCCTTGTCCTTTCGTTGATTATCATTTAAATTCTAGCCTCTAGGAAATTCAATCGTCGATCGTTGATCTCTAATTTGGAGCGAAAACATTCAAGAAAGCATCTCTCTTAAAACTAGGTTGTCGATGATTCAATTTCCTAAAGATTACAAAACTCATAAGACTTAATAATCGTTCAAGAATTTAGTCATCATCAACTACCTATTTTCTCGATTCCTCCACAAGCGGAGTTTTCACTCAAACATCATGAAAAAGAAAACAATCAAGAATTGATAACTCTTCATAATGCTCAAATATAATGAAAAGCAAGATCAAGAATTTTCACCTTTTATTATTCGATATTTCGTTACAATTCACTCAAAGACTACAAGAATTGAGGAGAGAACTCGATCGTCGAACTAGCTTCGCGTCGTCTTCTTGAGTCGTGGATCGTCGGGGATCACTTGCTCGGATGAAGATCGATGTTGCTTCAAAAAGGCTTGTTGGATGCTTGCTTGATTTGATACTCGATGATCTTGATATGGATCAAATTCTATCACTCAATTTGTGTGGAATTTGATTTGGATCTCACTAGAATTTTACCCTAAAATGATGAACAACCTTTGTAATGAGGCCTTGGGTCCCTTTTTACAGTCTTCTCATTTAGCTTCCCCTAGAAGCTTGATCTAGCTTCCATTAGAAGCTAATTTAGGTTTAGCTTCTCTTGTATGCTTAGTAGTTATGAAGGAAGCTTCTAGATTAAGGTAGTTAGCTAGCTTGCTTGAGAATCTTGGTATGTATTTGGCTTGCACAAGAAGCTTGCCGGTTAGAAGAGAAGCTTCTGGAGATCTCTGGAGACCAAAGTGTTTTGAAGAAGTTTGGCTATTGAACGAAGAAGCCTGAGAAAACATTCTGCCGCCAACGAGTTGACGCGGCCGCGGATCCATGGCGGATTGGCCCATTCGGCCGTGGATCCACGGCCGTTTGGAGGGCTTGGTGCATGGAATTTTCTGTGCTACAGTGTGTTGGCCAAGTGGTACTTTTCTGATCTCTGGAATCTTATAAATCTTTCTTGTTCACTGCCAGATCACAAGTCTTGGACTTGGTGTATTTTTATCATCACTTTTAGTATTCCGGTTCTTTTACCTGGAATTTCCTGCACACAATTTTGAGACAAGTGTTGCGATATACAAAGATCATGCGTGCAATAATAAACACACAATTTCCCTCAAAATGCTGGTTTTACTGTATAACACATGTTATTTGATATTTTACAGACAAATTGCTAATATGTGATATATTCATACCAAACACCTTTAGATGATTGCAAAGAGTAGGGAAATTGATGTGTTAAAAATGCAATATTTTCGACTGATCAAATTACCCCAAACTTAATTTTGGTCGTCTCGAGCAAACTTGTTTCATTCAGGTGAAGGAGAAAATTTTATTAAGAAAAAGAAAAACTAACTAGCACATTTTCGTAGGCAACACGATTGCACTGAGCACGTGCAACAAGCCTTTAAATCTCTATGTGTCCCTAGTAGGAGGAGTGTTGTCTCCTGAGGGTTTTCAGTGGATTGCACCCACAAAATCCCTTAATAAAAGGAAGACCGTGAAAGTTACATATAAATATAAGAATTATAAAAGAAAGACTTTGAAAATTAGAGTTTCCAACTATACTAGCATTTCGGCTGTCATGGGCCCTATCTTAATAGTCATGAAAAGATGTTAGAAATCACATCATCCCTCAATAAAACATCGTCTTTATTCTTCCTTCCTACCTTCCTTCCAGACACCGATCATATACCCCTACGTGTGTATAAAAGACATCTCTACACTCGGAGAATTCAATTCAAGCTATCATACTCTTGTCCATCTACACCAGTACTTTTTAATCGATGAATATTTAGATGAGATTTCTCACACATTTTTCATGCGACCGTTAATACTTCTTGAGGTACTAACCGACTGCCTACTCATGTGCTTGCTGATTAGGCAGGCGTATTAGTATTTTCCTCGTCTTGCAACACCTAAGGCTTAGCAGTGACTCCCAAACCAGTTGGTCTAAGGCACTAGGTGATGAAGCACCCTTGTTATATTTTTTTTATTGCTGCCTTGGTGATAACAAAACCAGTGTTCATTTTTCTACACCATTTTATCTTTTCTTCGTTTATTATTTCCTTCATACTTTGGCTTTTAGACAAGAGCATTTCAAGGTATCCTCTACTATCCTGAGTTTCAAGACGTGTGTAAGTGCGTATAGTAGGGTATCAACATTCAAATGTTTGGCTTCCAGAATAGGAACTATTTTTCAGACTTATTTTTATCCTCAGCTTAGTGACTTCCTTCATCTTACTAACCCTTGGGACGACGGCTCATAACTACTTATTACTAGTTTCGTTTAAGAAAACTTTTAAGTTTCTTGGTTTTCTTAAATTTTTCTAATCTTTTGGATGTAATTTTTCACTATCTAATCTTTTATTATCAAATTAAATATTAAATATTTTTATCTTTTGAAATTTTTTTAAATTTTTATATGTTTTTATATGCTTTGGGCTTATGCAAATGATGTGTAAATAAGCACAAACCTCCCCCAAACCTGTTTTCAACAGTGTCATCACTATTGCTGACCGCTGGATCACAAAACCTTTAAGCTTGGGAGGAAATTTATTAATGGGGGCAATAAATATGATCGTGAAAATCCTCCCCCAAACTTATTCTTAGTTATGTTCAAAAACTTTTTATAATTTTGTTTTATATTTTTATATTTTTTTATTTTTTCAAAAATTTATTTACAAATTGACTCACCTCCATTCTAAAGATGTGACAAAATTACCAAGCCATGGAGGTGAGGTGGAGAAAAATTAGTTATTATAATGCGACTACTGTAAAAACAGGTGCTCCTCCGAGGGGTCAGTGGAAAAATACGGTTTTAGTCTTTATCCATTTACTTTGAAAATTATACCGTTTTCAAAATTTTCAACCTCAACTGCCCCGTGCGGGTATACATAACGCACAACAAAAGGTTCTTTCCACCGAGATCGTAGCTTACCCGCATGAAGATGGAGTCATGAATCATTAAGAAGGACTTTTTGACCAGGTGTAAAAGTTTTTCTCAAAATGTTTTTATTGCGAAATACCTTAGTCCGATTCTTTACAATTGCAGCATTATCATAAGCTTCATCGTGAAATTCGCTTAGCTCGTTTAATTGCAGCTTCCAAAAGTTGCAGGCTTGATTTAAGTCAGTGTTAATTTCTCTAATGGCCCACATTGCTTTGTGCTCAATCTCGACGGGAAGGTGACAAGCCTTACCAAACACTAGTCTGTAAGGAGAAATCCCTAGATCGGTTTTATATGCGGTTCAGAATGCCCAAAGAGCATCCGTCAATTTGGTTGACCAATCTTTTCGATTTTTAGCAACAGTCTTCTCCAAAATTTGTTTAATCTATCTGTTAGAAACCTCAGCCTGCCCGGTTGTTTGGGGATGATAGGGTGTAGAAAGTTTGTAGTTGATTCATATTTCCGCATTAAAGTCTCGAAAGACCGATTGCAGAAATGTGTCCCGTTATCGCTAATGATAGCGCGTGGGTGTCCAAATCGCGAAAAGATGTTTTCTTTTAAGAACTTAATGACAACCTTTTTGTCATTAGTGCGACAAGGAATAGCTTCAACCCACTTCGAGACGTAATCAACCGCAAGCAATATGTACAGATTACCAAAGGATTTAGGAAAAGAACCCATAAAGTCAATAACCCAAACGTCAAAAAATTTAACCGCTAAGATGGGTTGAAGTGGCATCTCATTTCTCCGGGAAATCCTACCCGTGTGTTGACACTGTGTACAGGTTTTGGAATGATCAAATGCATCTTTGAACAACGTCGGCCAATAGAAACCGCATTGCAAAACCTTCTCCACCGTCTTTCGAGGAACGAAATGACCCCCACATGCCTGATCATGACAAAAATATAGAACAATCTTGAATTCATCATTAGGGACACACCTGCGAATGATCTGGTCAAGACAATATTTAAACAGATATGGTTCATCCCAGTAAAAATGTTTTACTTGAGATAGAAATCGATGTTTGTCCTATTTTGACCATTCGCGAGGAATAAGTCCCGTAGAAAAATAATTCACAATATCCCTGAACCAAGGTTCATCGGATACATTCAAGAGTTGTTCGTCTGGAAAAGAATCATTGATCGGCAGGGTCACAGGTAAAGAAGAGATGCGCGAAAGATGGTCGGCTACAACGTTTCACATCCTTTCTTATCTTTAATAACAAGATCAAATTCTTGTAATAGAAAGATCCAACGTATTAGCCTACCTTTAGCATCCTTCTTTGCCAAAAGATGTTTCAAGGCGGAGTGGTCAGTGTATACAACAATTGGTGAGCCAATCAAGTAAGGCCTGAATTTTTCCAATGCGAATATAACTGCCTAAAGTTCTTTTTCGGTAGTTGTATAATTAATTTGAGCATCATTCAGAGTCTTACTTGCATAATAGATCACGTGTGGCATCTTTTCAATGTGTTGTCTTAAAACTGCACCAACTGCAAAATCTGATGCATCACACATAAGCTCAAAAGGGTGGTTCCAATCTGGAGATGATAGAATGGGGGCTGTAGTGAGAGAGTGTTTGAGTGAGTCGAATGCTTCCTCACAATTCGAATCAAAGTGAAAGGTTGTGTCCTTGGCCAAGAGAAGAGTTAAAGGTCTAGCAATTTTTCTAAAATCCTTAATGAATCTCTTGTAAAAGCCTGCATGGCTATGAAAAGATCGTATATCCTTGACGCATTTAGGATGAGGAAGGTTTTGAATGACATCTATTTTAGCTTTGTCAACCACAATGCCTTTTCGTGAAATCACATGTCCAAGCACAATTCCAACTTGGACCATGAAATGGCATTTTTCCCAATTCAAGGTTAAGTTCTTCTCTTTACAACGAGTAAGAACTACGTCAAGATGAGATAGGCAATCAGCAAAAGAATCTCCGAATATCGAGCAATCGTCCATGAAAATCTCCAGAAAATTCTCGACCATATCCGAGAATATCCCCATCTTACACCGCTGAAATGTAGCGGGAGCATTGCATAACCCAAAGGGCATGCGTCTATAAGCAAAGGTACCAAAAGCACAAGTAAATGTGGTTTTGTCTTGATCCTTTTTGGCAATAGGGACCTGGTTATAACCAGAGTATCCTTCCATGAAGCAGTAATAATCATGTCCAGCTAAGCGTTCTAGTATCTGGTCAATGAAAGGTAGAGGAAAGTGGTCTTTCCTTGTTGTGGCATTGAGTTTTCTATAATCAATACATACACGCCACCCAGTTTGAGCGCGTGTCTGGATTAACTCATTTGCCTCATTTGTAATGACCGTAATGCCAGATTTCTTAGGGACGACATGAATTGGACTCACCCATTGGCTATCGGAGATTGGGTAAATGATACCATTGTCAAGGCATTTAACGATTTCTTACTTAACCTCATCCTTCATGATGGGGTTCAACCGTCTCTGTGGTTCTCGGGTTGGCTTGGCTTCATCCATCAGATGTATATGATGTTCTACAATCAAGGGAATAATCATTTTGATGTTAGCCATAGTCCAACCAAACGCCTGCCTATTAGATCTCAATACCGTCAAAAGCGCATTCTCTTGTTCTGAGGTTAGAGAAGCGGATATGATAATGGGTAAAGACTCATTCTCTCCTAAATATGCATATTTAAGGTGAGAAGGTAAAAGTTTGAGATCTAATGCTGGCGGAGAAACTATAGAAGGTGGGGTCATCGAATAATATTCAGAGTCAAGAATAAGCTCATAGCCTGCATAGGATACTGACTCGGAAGGTGATGAGTCAAGAGTTTCCGACTCAAGCGTGGAAAATGTGTCCTCACTAAGATGTGAAAGATCAAACATTGATGTGCTAGTGTCATCGAGATTTTCAAAGCAAAGTTCATCAACTTCGCAACTTTCGGGAGCAATCTCGTGGACATAACAAACATCAAGTATGTGAGCAGAGGGTTTAGATGGCCAACTTCCAATTTTATAAATGTTCAATTCAATTGTCATTTTTCCAAAAGATAGGTTCATTGAACCGTTTCGACAGTTAATGACAGCATTGAAAGTGGCAAGGAATGGTCGACCCAAAATCACCGGAATTTGGTTCTGTGGGTTTGCTACAGGTTGTGTATCGAGAACAATATAGTCCACAGGGAATATGAATTCCCCGACTTTTATCAACACATCTTCCAGTTCACCCCTAGGTTTGGTGATTGAACGGTCTGCCATTTGGAGTGTGCAATGAGCAGGTTTTAACTCTCCAATCTCTAACTGCTCATAGACAGAGTATGGAAGCAGGTTAACACTTACACCAAAGTCAAGTAATGTACGGTTGATATTTTTACCCCCAATAGAAATCGATATTGTAGGACATCCTGGGTCCTTACATTTCTTTGGTAACTGTGGGGTAAAAGCAGTGCTAACATTATTAGTCATGAAGACCTTCTTAGGCACTTGAGTCTTCCTCCTCCTAGTGCACAAGTCTTTGAGAATTTTCGCATAAGCGGGGACTTGTTGAATAGCATCTAGGAGAGAGATGTTGATGTTAACCTGTTTGAACATTTCCATAATCTTCTCCATATGTGGACTCAATTTGTTTCCCCTTAACTGATTCGGATAAGGAGCTTTAGCAATAAGAGCTGGCTCCAACATTGGAGAGGGTGATGTGTATGGAAGTGATCCCAGAATAGGAGTGGGGATCGTCTTTGGTGGACTAGAAGAGGTTTGCTGAGATGTCGAGCCTTGGGGGAAATGAAGAATAGGCTGGCATGAAGGTGGTAGGGTAGAAGAACAAGGATCGGATGTAGAAGAGTGTGTGGAAAGTAAGTTCTCTGCCGGGGTATTTTTGATAGATTTTCATTATTATCAATCTCTTCCCCAACGTGATTATTCAGCACTCTTTCTGATCTCAACATTGTGATGGCGTTCACATTGTAATGTTGTAAATGTCCAGGATTCGGTAAGGGTTGAGATGGAAATTTTCCTTTCTCTCTTGCACTCATTTCGGCTTTTAATTGGGCAATTTGAGCTTCCATCGATTTTAAACTCTTAGCTTGAAGGTCAGAGTTTTTTTTTGAATTTATCGAGGGAACACCTAAATTCAGCCGACATTTGTTTCATGTACATTTCAAAAGTTCGTTCGAGTGAAGAGGAAATATCAGTACCGGTCAAGTGCAAAGGATTATACGGTGCATGTTTGTTGACTGGATTTTGAAAGTTTTGTGATTGGTAGGGGTGCTGAGTTAGTTGAAATGGCCGCTGTTGTGGTGGAGGAGCCCTTTGGAAATTATTTTGATTTGGAACCGTGTTTTGATTTTGTTGTTGGTTCCAAGCAAAGTTAGGGTGATTCCTCCATCCCTGATTATAAGTGGAAGAATACAGATTGTTTCTAGGTCTTTGTCGGAATGCAGCATTGGTATACTCTTGACCTTGAAACGAAGAATTCATTGGACATTCTTCTGTAAGATGAGATGGATCAGAACAGCATCCACAGACAGTTTTGGGAAGTGACATCTGATTTAGGGAGACTGCTAAAAATTTATGTTCCATAGCTTCGAGTTACTTTTGCATTGCTGCTATTTCAGCTCTAACTCATATGGAAACATCAATTAGGTGAATGCCACCCCTAGACGATGACTGTTTTACACTCTCCCACTGTAAAGATTTTTCAGCGAAATCTTCTAAAAATCTCCAGGCTTCACCATCATCTTTAGTCATGAAGGTGCCTTGACACATGGATTCAAGGTTCTGTTTTGTTGTAGGATTAATGCCCTCATATATGATTCTACACAGATCCCATCTAGGAATTCCTTGATGTGGACAATGAACTAACAGATCCTTGAAGCGTTCAAAACACTTCAAAAATGGTTCATTTGGAAGCTGGTAAATTGATTTATTTCGCTATGGACTCGAGCTCTTTTATGATTGGGGTAGAATTTCTTTAGGAAAGCTGCGACGAATTCATCTCAGTTTGAAATAGAATGTGCGACTGTGTTATAAAGCCACTTCTCGTCTATATCACACAAAGTGAATGGGAGAAAACATAGACGCATAGCATCCACAGAAAACTGTGAAGTACCCATCATAGCGCATACATTTTCAAATTTGGTAATAAAGACATATGCGTCTTCAGACTCGAGACCGTGATATTTGGGTAGAAGATTGATGTATTGGGGTTTGATTTCAAAATTGTCCCCATTGGCTGGTGGAATGGTGAGACTGGTCGAAAGAGGACCTTACATAGGGTAACATCTCTCTTTGAGAAATATGCGGGGTGGATTCTGCGCACCTGCGGACAGTGGCAGAGTAGTGTTAAAGAAGTTCGATGGAGAATTGTCCATCGAAGTGGGTGTGGTAATGGGTGAAGAAAAAGTAGATGTAGAATTCTCGACTTCGGAGTTGATAGAAGGAACGCGGACAAGACGGGCACTAGAATCCCGTGTCCAGCCGAGCATGCACTAAATGGTTTAGCACAAGTGGCAGCGTTGTGATAATTAAGGAAAAGATGAGTTGGTGTTTTGTTTGAAAAAGACAGATTTTTGAAAAATTCACACAAACAACGCACAAGCAACCCTAATTCTAGTTGTCACCAAGGTCAAGTCTCTAGACCGCTCCTAGACTTCCAGAAGACAAGTCGCAAGATAGATCCTCTACTGCCTCTTTGCCCCTCCTGTGGCCAGGTAAGTGCCAGGTAAGTAAGAGGTTCTCCACTACGTAAGTAGTGGGCCTAATTAAGTAACCACTTGTTTTAGACACCACAAAAGAAACGCGGATAAGAAATAGATTACCCACGACCTCTTTCTGTCCTGAGTGAGCGAGACGGTCCTTAGAGTCATGTCTATATATTTTTTAGTTAATGAGGGTAATGCGGATGCAATTTTGTGATTTTTGAGGCTTAGGAAGGGTAATGAACTCCTCACCTAATCTGAATTTGTTCTTTGCCCCTTAATTTCCGTATTAAAAATGCACACAACTAAGATCAAACACGCAACAATTTTTCTTTTTGCGGCGCTACGAATTTTTGCAAGGAAACCTGCAGAAATTTGTTAATGGAGCAGAGCAGGAAAGAGATAAGAAAGACAGAAGTATACCTGAGAATTTTAGTGCACTGAAACCCTAATACCGCCGCGCTTCCGCCGCGATAAGCATCTTATGCTGTGGCTCCGCGGTGAGATGTCAAGGTCCCTGCACAAAAATTTCAGCAAATGTTCCAAATGCCACTCTGGACTTTTTGAGATGTCCTGAAAATTTTTCCTCTCGCTCCACAGATTCCAGATCTCCTTGCAACAAATCACAACAAATCGTTAAGCGCTTGTTACGAATTATGATCTAAAAAACTGATGGAATAATAAATTTTTCAACTCAAATTATAAAAACGAACAAATTAGCACACGATCCCCGGCAACGGCGCCATTTGATTGATATAAATTCTCGATGTGTACGAAAAATGTAAAATATATTACAACCAAAGCAATTTGTAAACCGCAATCAATAACGGTGTCTTTTGTAGGATCGTCGGTGAATGCGGATCGTCCACAGGGAAAGTGAGATTTGATCAATCTTGTTTTAGTTGAGTTGAAAATTAAAAGAGTAAAGAAAATTGATTCAAGAGTTATGAAATTTAGTTTCAAGAATCATCGGAAACTAGATCTAAAATCAAGAATTAATAAAATTCAAGATGATATCCAAATCGAATGAATTATCAAGATTTGTAAAGAGCCTTGTAGGAATCGATCCAATCGATTATGATGATGAAGAATAATGATTACAAATTCTTATCTATTGATGATTTGTTTCTAGATTGATGACGATCAACGAGAATTGGAGATCTATTGGAGAAACTAGGGTTTCTCCATCATCATCCCTTGTCCTTTCGTTGATTATCATTCAAATTCTAGCCTCTAGGAAATTCAATCATCGATCGTTGATCTCTAATTTGGAGCGAAAACATTCAAGAAAGCATCTCGTTCAAAACTAGGTTGTCGATGATTCAATTTCCTAAAGTTTACAAAACTCATAAGACTTAAGAATCGTTCAAGAATTTAGTCATCATCAACTACATATTTTCTCGATTCCTCCACAAGCGGAGATTTCACTCAAACATCATGAAAAAGAAAACAATCAAGAATTGATAACTCTTCATAATGCTCAAATGTAAAGAAAAGCAAGATCAAGAATTTTCACCTTTTATTATTCGATGTTTCGTTACAATTCACTCAAAGACTAGAAGAATTGAGGAGAGAACTCGATCGTCGAACTAGCTTCGCATCGTCTTCTTGAGTCGTGGATCATCATGGATCAGTTACTCGGATGAAGATCGGCATTGCTTCAAAAAGGCTTGTTGAATGCTTGCTTGATTTGGTACTCGATGATCTTGATTTGGATCAAATTGTGTCACTCAATTTGTGTGGAATTTGATTTAGATCTCATTAGAATTTTACCCTAAAATGATGAACAACCTTTGTAATGAGGCCTTGGGTCCCTTTTTATAGTCTTCTCCTCTAGGTTCCCCTAGAAGCTTGATCTAGCTTCCTTTAGAAGCTAAGCTAGGTTTAGCTTCTCTTGTAAGCTTGGTAGTTATGAAGGAAGCTTCTAGATTAAGGTAGTTAGCTAGCTTGCTTGAGAAGCTTGGTAGGTATTAGGCTTGCACAAGAAGCTTGGCGGTTAGAAGAGAAGCTTCTGCAGATCTCTGGAGACCGAAGTGTTTTGAAGAAATTTGGCTATTGAACGGAGAAGCCTCAGAAAACATTCTGCCGCCAACGAGTTGATATGGCCGCGGATCCGCGGTGGATCCGCCCATTCGGCCGCGGATCCACGGCCGTTTGGAGGGCTTTGTGCATGGAATTTTCTGTGCTGCAGTGTGTTAGCCTAGTGGTACTTTTCTGATCTCTGGAATCTTATAAATCTTTCTAGTTCACTGCCAAATCACAAGACTTGGACTTGGTGTATTTTTATCAGCACTTTTAGCATTCCGGCTCTTTTACCTGGAATTTCCTGCACACAATCTCAAGACAAGTGTTGCGATATAAAGATCATGCGTGCAATAATAAACACACAATTTCCCTCAAAATGCTAGTATTACGTTATAACACATGTTATTTGATATTTTACATACAAATTGCTAATATGTGCTATATTCATACCAAACATCTTTAGATGATTGCAAAGAGTAGGGAAATTGATGTGTTAAAAATGCAATATTTTCGACTGATCACCAGTCTCCACTGAGCACCCATATACCATCTTTGATGTCACACACCAATGGATGTGGGATCATCCATCATCCATCATATGGGTCATGATGCGTATACTCTAGTCTACTCTGCAGTATCGATGCCCTGTCTCGATACACCCTCGACTAGGAATAGTTATAAGATGTACTTATGGACTACCCTGGCTCCACCAGTATGATCTACATCCTAGTCCTAGTAGTCAAGTACATATCCTAAGTACTTCATAAACATGTGAGAGTAAGACAGTAGCCCAATACAAGTCAAAATGTTAAGATAAAAAGCAACCGGATAGCATACTATCATATCGAGCAAGAAAGTCCTCTCTATATATATCCAAGCATCCACTATAATATACATAATATGTACAACAATGGCCTATAGGGCATATACGTAACTAACAACATGTCCTCTACCGGTTCGGCACTCCGCGACGGATTATCTCTGATAACGGGCCAGCCTACAGAAGCCGCAAAATCAATCGCTTCGCACATCAGCATAATATAGATTGGAGATACTCTTCGGTCTATAATCCCCGCGCTAACAGTCTAGCTGAGACTTTCAACAAGACCTTGATAAAGATCATAAAGAAAACGGTGTCTAGAAATAAAAAGGACTGGCATGAGAGATTGCATGAAGTTCTCTGGGCTTATCGGAATACGTTCAAGACGGCCACGAATAAAATGCCATTCGCGTTGGTATTCGGCAAGGAAGCAGTACTTCCCTTGGAGATAGAGCTACCCTCTCTACGAATAGCAGTTCAATACGAGATGACGGATGAAGAAAATGCCCACCTTCGGCTTGAGGAGCTCGATGCCCTCGATGAAATTCGTATCATAGCGCAGCAAAACATAGAAGCTTACAAAGAAAGAATGACGTGCTCATACAAAAGAATGACTAGGCCGAGAACATTCCGCCAAGACGAACTCGTGCTAGTCATAAAAAGACCTATGATCTCCAATCGTGCTAAACAGGGGAAATTAGAGCCAAACTACGAGGTCCGTACATCATAGACAAGGTCTACCAAGGTGAGGCCTACTTGCTCATGGATATGCATGGCGAAAGACCCTTCCGGCCAATAAACGGCCGGTTCCTTAAGAAATATTACGCTTAACAAGTCATGGCTCAGGTTAATGATGGATGACGACGCTCGTGTCCACTCACTGTCCTCCCGAGTCCAAACTCTATAAGTAGTATCCGGCAAAACTTTGCCTCGAAGCTGCTAAGGACCGAGATGTTCTTAAACTAACATTAGACCGAAATGTTTTCAAACTAAAAATGGGGCACAATGTCTTTAAACTAAATACGTCTCCTCAAACACGGCGATAGTGGAATACAGGTCCACAAGTCCCAGCGGTGAGGATTGCAACTTAAGTCGCGCTGGCTACACAACCGCCCCGGTGGTGAAATCCCCCCTAAGTGCCATTAGAAAACAGAGGAGTAAAAAAAATAAAAAATACGGTACGTTCACAAGAAAAAGGGGCACGGATGAAAACCTGAAAGGGCGCCGTGAGTAAAAAAAGAAGGGCTACTGGCGAGCTTGTGAAAACCTGAAAGGGCGCAATCTCGTGATGTAAAAAAAAGCGGTACGTCTACAAGCGATATGGGCATGGATGAAAACCCGAAAGGGCGCCGTGAGTAAAAACAGTAGGGCTACCGGCGAGCTTGTGAAAACCCGAAAGGGCGCAATCTCGTTAAAATAGAGACGCCTGCAAGGTCCTCTCGGCCTTATGAGGAGAAAACACCCACGTGAGATCCTTACGACTCACAAAAGGGAGCAACACACTTAGGGATCCCCACGATTCCTAAAGAGAAATTACACTTACGATATTCTCATGACTCGTAAGGAGAATTCCCCCTATGAGACCCTCATGGCTCATAGGATTCAAAAGCCTTAAGCTACAGGGATCTGAACATGTTCTTAAGCCATCCCATTTCCCAAGTTGTCCTACAGGAGGTCCAGTATCAATCCTTGTATACAATCCACGGGCACAAATAAACGTTCCCTCCCCTAGTTCTACTAACGGGGCGAAATTTCCCTATTTAATGAACAACACCTGTCGGTCCTCTCGGCTTGCAAGGAAAAAATACTCTTGTGAGACCCTTACAACTTACGAGAGAAAATATCACTTAGGAATCCTCACGACTCCTAAGGAGAAAATACACCTACGAGATCCTCACGACTTGTAGGGAGAAACACCTTTATGAGACCCTTACAACTCATGAAGTCAAAAGCCTTAGTCGACAGGATCCTAACCCTGTTTGCTAAGCCACCATTGTTCAAATCAGCAAAGGAAAATGATGATTCGCTCCTGGCAACATTCCAGTGGCAGCGATGCTGATGCCTAAATTGGTATCAAATTCCAAGTCCTTTCACGGCAAATGATAATTCACTCCTGGCTATATTCCAGTCGTAGCGATGCTGATGCTAAAATTGGTATTAGATCTCAAGTTCCAAACTCGCAATGAAAATCAGTGCGCAAAAAATGCTTATGAAATAGCCGAAATGATGGGGCAACTCTCAATAAAAACCAGCGAGCAAAATATATGCATAAAAAAACAGCCGAAATGTTTGGGTAACTCGCAATACAAAATAGCGAGTAAAAAAATATATAGCCGAAATAATTGGGCACCGCGATAAAAGCCGAAATGATTAGGCAATCACGACTTTCACGGTATAAAAATCTGAAATGATAGAGCATTGCGGAAAGAAATTAAAAAAATGAAATGAAACATTTGCCCTCCAGGTAAGATCACATTGACCCCTGTATACAATCCATGGGCACAAACGAAAATGGAACTATATTGTCCCATCGTGCTTCGTCAAAGGGAAGATAAGTCTTGACAGCAACATCTACAGCCTAAGAGATCAACAACAACGTGCTTTCTCCTTCCAGCAGGATGCAGACGCGGCATCAAAACAAAATGGAGCCATGACAAAGTCCCCTAGTTCCAAATCTCGACGGTTCACAGACAACCTAGAGACTACCTCGGAGCCATGGCAAAGTCCCCTAGTTCCACATCTCGATGGTTTACAGAAAACCTAGAGACTACCTCGGAGCCATGGCAGAGTCCTTGTAAGTGCACGGCGGCGCCCCGGCCGTCAATCCGACGCCGGAATGCGGAAGCGGTGAAAAACTTTAAAATTTTGCGGACTTTGCAAACCGGCACCACCGCGCACTAAACTCCGGATCGTAACCATTAACAAGTCTAAGCTAACTAGAATACGGGTTAGAGATATACCGACTGATCCGAGTCCTCCGGTCTTCATCTCCACTCCGATCTCCTCGCGGGATCTCCGTCCACATCGTCGCCTCCTCGCCGGAAAGGGGCACCACATCGCCTTCGTCTTTTACGGGCTCCCGCCTCAATACCGAGGCAACTCGAGCATGAAGCCGGCAACTCGACATGCTCAAGATATGCTGTAGGTTATCTAGTGTAGTGTCTCTTTTGGGGTTTGTTGTTGCCTTGATGGAGGAATGGGGTTAGGAAAAATGGTGCTTTCATTTTTCTATAACAAGAAGAAGAAGGAGATGAAGAATTCCTCACAAAATAAAGATGAACTCTCTCATTCTTTTTCTTCTCTCTAGTGTTCTTTCTTTTCTCAAGTGAGAATGAATCATTATGGTGGAGGAAGTGAGAATCCAACCATAAGAAGGGAGGTGAGTGTAGGAGATGAAAGAGGTGACCACATCAAGAGACAAGAAAACATACAACCATGCCTTACCTTTTTCAAACCATACCCTTTCATGTCACAAATAAAAACAAAAGCATGGTGGAAAAGATAATGATAGCTATCATAATCAATCTTTTACAAGAAACCCCCTCCACAAAAGTTATTTGCACAATTGCAAATAACCCCCTCCATCGGAAAAGTCCGGCCGGGAAAGAACAAAGGAAAACCGGCCGGAACGGAATGCAAACTGGCAACTCCAGAAAACTGGTCCCGTAATAAATTACAGGAAAACCCCAATACTGTGCATACACACCCGCATCTGTATTCCGTCCGGATACAAATGCAATGAGACAAAATCTACACTGTACTAAACTAGGACCGGCTTAAACCAAAGCCGGCTAGTAATATCCGTTCGATCCTGATCCGTGCAATACCGCACGTATCTGATCGAACCCTGCCATATACCTATACGGCTACTAGTACAAACCGTCCGATCCTGATCCGTGCAATACCGCACGTATCTGATCGGACCCTGCCATATCTCCATACGGCCTCTACAGCGTTTCGCCCGAAAGCTGAGTAACTGAAAGTGTGGTGGACTCTAAAGACTCGTCAATACTATGGCTGTGGATTTAACCACTAGCCCGTCAGAGGTATAAGCCAATACGTAACGGGCCACCAGCTATTGACCAAATGGGACGTCGATGAGGAAGCTCACCCCGACACCCAACTGAGCCTGTCAGTGACAATATCCGTGCAGTCCGGTCCGTTCGTCTATGAGTATCGCATGGCGGGCCTAGGGGGTTGGTAAAAGTCAGACCCCCAAAAGCGGTACAAGTCGTGTCGGAGTGTAGCCCAGAACACCCTGAGATACTACTGGAATACCTACCAGTAAGTCTCCTTGCCTTGGCCAAGGACTTTGTGTAATGGCTCTCCTAGACACAGCACGACCTCACCCCCAATACCGGGAGAGACGAACCCCTGAAGATACGCTCACTGCCTCCATGTGGCTCGGGACTGTACCCAACTAAAACCTGTTTGCACGACTCCTTTGAGCCGTGGTAGGGTAGTAATCAAAGTACAGTGGGAACTCACACGAGACAAATGACGATCCCCAGGTCGATGAACTAACCTGCACACATGTCACCAGGGAACTGCCATCTGACGTCTGGTATATGACCAACTAGCATGTTCCCGGCGAGTCCTGTCCGGTGTACTCATAACCCAATGAGCACCTGTATACATCTTAGGTGATCCAACTGACACCAGTGGCTTGTGAGACCGGCCACCGCCCCTCGTCGGGGTCTCGACTGTATACACTAGTCTACTAATGGAGTATCGGTGCCCGGTCTCGAAACTCCCACGACTAGGGACCTTTTAAGGATATGCTTGTAGACCCCCAGCTCCCACTTATATGATCGCCCTCATACTGCTGGTGGTCAAGCAAGAATCCTAGGGGCTCTATCAACGTGTAATAGCGACGTGTCATGTCACCTAAAACAGTACACGATGATAAAGGTAAACCAGATAGCATACTATCATCTCGAGTAAGACTGTCCTACCGGGATAGGTCCTCCCTCAATCATTACAATCACGTACCTGTGACCTAATAATTGACTCTGAGGGCACTATCTCCAACAATCTCCCACTTGCACTCAAGGCTAATTATTGCGATGTCGCATACTCACAGCCCGTGTGATACCGAACATCCAACTCCTCTACTAGTCAGTCTCACAAAGCTCGTTTGCGGAACTATTGCGTTCGAGGAATAGCCTCAGTGAGTGGATCCGCTTAGATTTTTCTTTCTATGTCTCTCTATATCTCAAGTTCGCGGAGAAACCCATCTCCCGAAAAGAGCAATACCTGTCTTAGAATGTGTCTGGATGTCTGATGGGACATAGCTCATAAATGAACTCCAAATCCAAACTTCTTAGACTGTATCGTCAACTGAACTTAATCAGTATCCTGCGCGCCATGCCTCCCTCAGTATTGCCTTGGACCACCTGTCCAAAATACTGCCCCTCATCAGAAGGAAAACTATAACTCTGACAACCTCCTTGTCGTCCATGTCACCTTGGAAGCCTGGAATGATAACTGTCTCCTGAATGAGGCTGTCGTTATCATATCCCTAGAACATCCACTTATGTTCTAAAACTGCTTCCGACTGTTTCTCCAGGATTGGATTAATGTCAACTTATTGCATCTAGTGCAAGAACAACATCTGGTGTGGTACTTGACATCTCACGATTGACTCAATTGCCTGAGCAAGTGATCTGCCAATCATGCCCGTCCCTCTCCCCTTTAGTCTGTAAGACACCTTTGGAGAGGGTGACTCCATTACCTGCAGGTACACTACCGTGCCAGGAGTCGTCCATCCTAAATACTCTTAGAATGCTGTCAAGTACCCTGATTGGGAAACCACCCAAATCCAGATCTAAAACCATAGATCTAGTAACCAGTATGTCTGATATAAAATCCATTTCCTTTGTGGAGAAACAACTGTGTGACGACCAAAGTATAACCGATCGTAGTGTAGGAGTTTCTTTTCCTACTCTGTGTATATCATCCAAATACCAGGATATCACACCCTACTACCTTCTCAACAGATCCATCCCCTATTCTGATGAAGTCAAACCCATGACTGTCACGTCAGAAATAGATGATCTATCTCCGCTACATCTGCTCTAGTCTATAAATAGACAGAAGCAAGATGTCCACCAATGCTTCCGCTGCTCCCACTGACTACGACAACCCTCTGGCAGAGTCATATAGACGTGCACTTCCAAAGCAAGTTTAGAACGACGCTATACTCATCCTCCTGCCGGGTCTCGCAGCCTGGAACAACAACAATGGCAAGTGTGGGTAAACAAGAACTTCCCTGTCACCGTCCTTGAGGCTACCGGAGTACCTCTCGGGTGCCTGAAGTTACCCACCAAAACTGCGGAGTGGCCAATGGAATGTCAAATCAGATTGAATCTTTAGGTTCCTTATCAAATCTTCAGTAATCGTTTGCGGTTCTGGAATCACTTCCAGTTCTACCATACTCCCACTACTGTTTTTGAAAAAATCCATTTTTAATAAAACTGTGGCGAGTCTAGAACAATATTGCTATTGTTCATCCAGATGGTAGAAAATCAACCCGCGTCATAGCCTGGGTCAACCCACAAACAGCCATTACAGAAACGTGCCTTGAGTTATCCAGAGTCTGGTTTTAAGCATAATCCGGACAACTCCCCGTACCTTAACATCGTTAAGATACGAACTGTTCTATATCCAATATAGGACCAGAGGCACTGATTTAATTGAACCAGATTCAAATCATGCAGCTGTCCCCAGCGCATGTCAACTAAATGGAAGGAGGCCGATCAGCGTTACTCAACTTAGGAATACTTCCAATTATGAGTAACCTGAAAGAGAAGCAAGATCTCTTTATCATTACTATCAACTGAATACCATACACAAGTATCTACATCTTCGATCACTTTGAAGAATCCCGATACTTGCTATACCTGGTTCTCTACTCTATTCAAATACCTATAACTCCTCAAAACTTAGACCCTGTGTTTCTACGAAACACCGGTCTAAAAACTAGAGAAGTCATAAGTAAACCGAATATAGTACGAGGACCTACCCCTCTGTCCTGATGGACCCTGGACAACATACAATACTTTGTATAAGTCCCTTGAGTCTAATAACTCATTCACTGTGTGCCGTAGGTTGAAAACTGTACTTATGGTTAAGAAGAATTACACCGCTGTTTAATGCTCCTTACCTAACCATCCACTGATATAGGTAAATGTCGTAGACATAATTTCAGAAAGGTATATCTCACTCTATGAAAATAGACGTACAGATATATCAATTTGAAATTGGTGCATAACAGCGGATATTCAAAACCAAATATTTGCCGACCGGCAAACAGCCCAGGTGATTTCCTCAAATATCACCGATTACAACGAATCCCGATATAATGAGGATGATCACCCAATTCCCAATAACTTACTCCCACTCATCATCTGTAAAACCATACAGATGTGAGGATCGTACCTGGTAAATACATACCCTGGAGTAAGTATCTAATCGGGAAATCAGTTTTCCTTTAACATTACACAGTGAAACTGAAACATTGAAATGTTCCGATGGGGTATTCTGGTATTCCTAGTAATGCCTCTTCCAGATTTACGACTGTAACCGTATAGTTCTTTGCCACCTCTCCAAATCCCTTCATATGTCTTTAGTCTTTACCTTCTGCACACCCTTTTAGGCCAAATGGTTTTCTTCCTTCCCTACCGTTCGGCACCAGCCTATGGTTTGGAAGAAGACTATCCAAAAAGCATAAAGGGTGTACTGTCCTAATCCTAAGAACACTCGCAATGCGAGAGAAGGTGAAGATAAAAGGCACCTGAATGTACTTTATTCCTATTTCTCCTGGACCAGAATCCATCCCCGAACTGGAACAAGTTCCTTTCGAGTTCGTATATAACCATACGATGGAATATCCAATAAACTGTGGATCTTCGTAGTGATACGGAGTGTCCTGGAGAAATACAAAGGTGATTTTAGGATTGGCGAAGAAATACCTGGTTTGGTCGTGAATATCTGTTGCAATTTACTTTGCCCTCTTACTAATCCCTTGCTTTGTCTGAACTTAATACCTTCTGCACACCATCGTTATGCTAATTGGTTTTCTTCCTTCCCTACCGGTCGGCACCAGCCTAAGGTTTGGAAGAAGACAATCCAATTTGCGTAACAGGTGTACTACCCCTAAACCAAGGAGTACTCATAACCTGAGAGAGGGTAAAAGGAAAAGACAACTGAATAATCCTATCCGTTTTCTCCAGAACCGGAAACCATCCTCGAATAAATTCTTTCGAGTTCGTATCTAACCATACGATGGTTTTGTCCAATGGAAGTGGACGTTCGTAGTAAAACGGGGTGTCCTGGAGAAAAGGGTAAAAGTAGGAGTGGCAATGAGGTCTGCAACTCTGACAATCCAAAAGCCAGTGTTTAAGAAGGTTCGGTCAACTTGGTCACTGAGTCAAAGTCTTAGGGTCGGGTCAATGGTCGCTGCCAAAGAGAGAGAGAAAAGAAACACTCAGCGTGCACTCTAACCTAGATCAGAATGGTTACCAATTTATCTAATCTGGAATCCTCCCACTGTACCTCAAATTCTCCTCCAAACCTGAAAGAAGAATTAGTCGGGGTCACCCGAGGAGTAAACTAACTCATCAGTGGGAATCGGGATCCAACTATCATCGTATGATAACGTGACGGAATCCGCTCACGGTATCACACTCCAGAAGGTATGCGCATATCTGGCAAGTTTCAGTACTTTTGAAACTCCCGATGTGATTTCTGCCCCATGCTCTTATGACCTTGACTAAGGCCAACAAATCATAAGTCACATGTCAAGTTCTACCCGTCATTGTCCAGGTTGATTTGAACCCACCCGTACAAGCCCTTGACTAAGGCCAACAAGGCTATACGACTGTCCCAAACCAACGCATCTATCTATGCAGCATATGAATACCCAATAGCTACCAAACACTGTGCCTTGACTAAGGCCAACAAACACAGCTTGAATACTATTGACTACCCATATGAAACGACGGAGGGCTACGAATGGTTTCTGGCGAAAACCTTTAACGTAATGAACTTGATATCGTTGAAGGAACGGATAGCTTTTTAGAAAATATAGTGACGAAAACCTTTACTAAAGAGGTCACTCCCGGTGAAGGGATCTCGGCTCTTTCCCCGTAGAATGAGGTGCAGGATATTCCAAATGAATACCACGATGCAAAGCAAAAGTAATCGGCTATAGTGAAGTTAATGCCCTGACGCAAACTTCTGTCCAAGGGGTCACTCCCGGTGAAGGGATCTCGGCCCTTGCCTCGTCGACTGAGGAGCAGGATATTCTAAATGAATACCACGATGCAAAACAAAAGTAAACGTCCTTGCAATAACAGCTTTTGAAAAAGTGTTCCAACAACATCAGATTAGGTTTGTTTTTAACTTGCATTGATCCGAATCAACGCAGTCCCATCAATTGATCACACCAAAAAGAACGAAAATATACTGATGTACGTATATGCCATCCGCATTCGCCACTGGGTCCCGTCATTACCCGTTAGGTTAGCTTACTAACGACAGAGCGGGGACTGGACTAGCGCGGATGCAAAACATATACAACATCTACTAATATATATACCAATATATTATATTCGCTCAAGGCGTGAATAAAATGCAACATCACAGAAATGTACAGCATCACAGAACAATACAGATATCTGGGATCCCCGGGTTTCACAGAGCCGCTGAAACCCGACGTTCCCCTGGTCGTGTGGATAGCCTGTGCAATGAAATCCTAGACCCCTACGGGCGCGGCAAGTTACCCGCCAAAACCTGAAGCGAGGCAGCCCCCTTCAGCACCGTGAATGGACCACCCAGCACTCCACGGAATCCGGCAACTTGGGCACCCCTCCTGGGTCAACCTGTACCCCCTACGAGTGCGGCGAATAGCCCGCCAATCCCAGAGTGAAGCCCCCTCCGTCTCAATGCCATGAGATGCGGGCTTGTTGCCCTCTAGAACCCGGCTATCCGTGCACCCCACCGCGGGGTAATCCTAGTACAGAAAGTAAAATATACATACAACGGGTACATCGACCGCAACCAGGTCGTGCCCCAAAAGAATAATACAATCAGGCAGTGACGGCAGTCCACATGTCGGACGCTCGTCCCGCAAAATCAAATGTACATAATACAACAATACAGTACTAGCATTGCATCCAGGCTATCCCCCACGACCGATCCGCAACATCACAGCATAAACATAGAACATCAACGTGAAAATCACGTTCGCAAATCCGTCTAACCGGGCTATAGCAGTCAGACCGGATTTACCGATCGAGTGACATTCACGGTCGCAGATATAATGTAAATACTGTGAAAAATGTGTTTAAAATTTTCCGATCGATCAAAAATTAACAAGTGGGCCCTCAATCAAAAACTGTAGCACTCACAGAAATCCTGGGCCCAATTTTAATATTCCAAAACCCATAATTTAAGCCCATAAGGCCTCTGGAAAAATTTGGTGATGTGACGTGAATAGTGCGCGGCGGAAGGGCCGCACGAGGTGGGGTTTCGCGGCGGTTCCGCGCTCCAACTGTGGAGTTACATCGTCAAATTTTTACAGAGCTCTTAGATTTTCCAGTACATCAATATTTTACAACCTGAAAAATTTTTGGACTTCAAAAAATTTCGACAGAAACTGATGTGAAGGGAAAAATACGGTTTTTGGAATTTTGGTCGATCGGAACTTAAAAACACATAAAACCAAGCTAGACTAAGTTAATGGCGAGGCTCTGATACCACTGTAAGTGCACGGCGGCGCCCCGGCCGTCAATCCGACGCCGGAATGCGGAAGCGGTGAAAAACTTTAAAATTTTGCGGACTTTGCAAACCGGCACCACCGCGCACTAAACTCCGGATCGTAACCATTAACAAGTCTAAGCTAACTAGAATACGGGTTAGAGATATACCGACTGATCCGAGTCCTCCGGTCTTCATCTCCACTCCGATCTCCTCGCGGGATCTCCGTCCACATCGTCGCCTCCTCGCCGGAAAGGGGCACCACATCGCCTTCGTCTTTTACGGGCTCCCGCCTCAATACCGAGGCAACTCGAGCATGAAGCCGGCAACTCGACATGCTCAAGATATGCTGTAGGTTATCTAGTGTAGTGTCTCTTTTGGGGTTTGTTGTTGCCTTGATGGAGGAATGGGGTTAGGAAAAATGGTGCTTTCATTTTTCTATAACAAGAAGAAGAAGGAGATGAAGAATTCCTCACAAAATAAAGATGAACTCTCTCATTCTTTTTCTTCTCTCTAGTGTTCTTTCTTTTCTCAAGTGAGAATGAATCATTATGGTGGAGGAAGTGAGAATCCAACCATAAGAAGGGAGGTGAGTGTAGGAGATGAAAGAGGTGACCACATCAAGAGACAAGAAAACATACAACCATGCCTTACCTTTTTCAAACCATACCCTTTCATGTCACAAATAAAAACAAAAGCATGGTGGAAAAGATAATGATAGCTATCATAATCAATCTTTTACAAGAAACCCCCTCCACAAAAGTTATTTGCACAATTGCAAATAACCCCCTCCATCGGAAAAGTCCGGCCGGGAAAGAACAAAGGAAAACCGGCCGGAACGGAATGCAAACTGGCAACTCCAGAAAACTGGTCCCGTAATAAATTACAGGAAAACCCCAATACTGTGCATACACACCCGCATCTGTATTCCGTCCGGATACAAATGCAATGAGACAAAATCTACACTGTACTAAACTAGGACCGGCTTAAACCAAAGCCGGCTAGTAATATCCGTTCGATCCTGATCCGTGCAATACCGCACGTATCTGATCGAACCCTGCCATATACCTATACGGCTACTAGTACAAACCGTCCGATCCTGATCCGTGCAATACCGCACGTATCTGATCGGACCCTGCCATATCTCCATACGGCCTCTACAGCGTTTCGCCCGAAAGCTGAGTAACTGAAAGTGTGGTGGACTCTAAAGACTCGTCAATACTATGGCTGTGGATTTAACCACTAGCCCGTCAGAGGTATAAGCCAATACGTAACGGGCCACCAGCTATTGACCAAATGGGACGTCGATGAGGAAGCTCACCCCGACACCCAACTGAGCCTGTCAGTGACAATATCCGTGCAGTCCGGTCCGTTCGTCTATGAGTATCGCATGGCGGGCCTAGGGGGTTGGTAAAAGTCAGACCCCCAAAAGCGGTACAAGTCGTGTCGGAGTGTAGCCCAGAACACCCTGAGATACTACTGGAATACCTACCAGTAAGTCTCCTTGCCTTGGCCAAGGACTTTGTGTAATGGCTCTCCTAGACACAGCACGACCTCACCCCCAATACCGGGAGAGACGAACCCCTGAAGATACGCTCACTGCCTCCATGTGGCTCGGGACTGTACCCAACTAAAACCTGTTTGCACGACTCCTTTGAGCCGTGGTAGGGTAGTAATCAAAGTACAGTGGGAACTCACACGAGACAAATGACGATCCCCAGGTCGATGAACTAACCTGCACACATGTCACCAGGGAACTGCCATCTGACGTCTGGTATATGACCAACTAGCATGTTCCCGGCGAGTCCTGTCCGGTGTACTCATAACCCAATGAGCACCTGTATACATCTTAGGTGATCCAACTGACACCAGTGGCTTGTGAGACCGGCCACCGCCCCTCGTCGGGGTCTCGACTGTATACACTAGTCTACTAATGGAGTATCGGTGCCCGGTCTCGAAACTCCCACGACTAGGGACCTTTTAAGGATATGCTTGTAGACCCCCAGCTCCCACTTATATGATCGCCCTCATACTGCTGGTGGTCAAGCAAGAATCCTAGGGGCTCTATCAACGTGTAATAGCGACGTGTCATGTCACCTAAAACAGTACACGATGATAAAGGTAAACCAGATAGCATACTATCATCTCGAGTAAGACTGTCCTACCGGGATAGGTCCTCCCTCAATCATTACAATCACGTACCTGTGACCTAATAATTGACTCTGAGGGCACTATCTCCAACAGTCCTTAGTTTCAAGGCTCGATGGATACATCTATGGTTCAGAGATCAATAACAGCGTGCTTCCTTCCCCTAGCAGGATGCAGATGCGGCATCAAAACAAACGGAGCTATGGCAAAGTCCCCTAGTTCCAATTCTCGAAGGTTCATAGACAATCTAGAGACTACCTCGTAGCCATGGCAGAGTCCCTAGTTCCAAGACTCGACGGTTCACAGACAACCTAGAGACAACCACGACATTCGTCGCAATATTGCGGACACAATGTCAACAAACGAAGCCAAGGAAAATCCCTCGCTTTAGGGTCTTAAAGGCAACTCAAATGAGATCTGAAAAGACTATCGGAGATCATCCAACACCAGCGTGGAGTGGTTATGACTCATCGGGGCTCCCTAAACTAAGCCTAATCTCAAGTGAAAAGCGGTATGGAATATCCCTAACGCTTGCCCTTCCGACGGTAATATCACCTGGAAGATTGCTTGAAGACGTCTTGTCCAGCCACCGAAGGGATCAGAGACATGACAGTCGCAGGGCTACTCAAACAGCAAGATTGCATATCAGGTAATACATCGGCAACTCGACGGTATGAAAGGTAAAAAACTCTAGTACCACAAACCCTAACGGACTTCTATTAGCAGATGTTAACTGTGACGTTAGGACACCTTGCGAGAATTTCTCGATTCCTCTCGACTCGTGGGAAAAATAATGTTCCCGTGAGAACTTCTCGACTCGTCTCGACTCATAGGGAAAAGCCTTGGACACGGGAATAACAACCTGTTTCCTAAGCACTGGTGCCCTTCAAGTTGGTCCAAGATGGACTATTGCATACTATCCACGGGCCACACTCTCCAATGGTGAATATCGACAAGGAGGGAAAAAACCACTTACAAGTCCTCTCGACTCGTAAAGGGGAAAAATTATCTTGTTAGATCTTTACGGCTCTCAAGAGAAAACGCATATAGGAGTCCTCACGACTCCTAAGGAGAAAATGCACCTGCAGGATCCTCACGACTCGCAGGGAGAAAAGTCTTTATGAGACCCTCGCGGCTCATAAAGTTGAAAAGTCTTAGGCGGAGGATCCGAACATGTTTCTTAAGCAATCGCTGCCCTACAAGGAGATCAAGATAGACTATTTACAAGACATATTTCCTAGAGTTACATGCCAATATGAAATAAAATATGTCTTTTATTCATGAATTCAGGTGAATACAAAGTACATTTCATAAAAAAATCAAAATGAATACAACATACTCTCATTCAGGAGTGAGTAAAAAAAAGAGAGCATGGCTTCAGATTATGAAGGGAGACATTTGATCCTAGGCATAGAAAAGGTTGTGCATGATGGACTATTTCCAAGCTTTGTAGAAAGAAGGCATTGGGAAAGAGAAGTTTGACTCAGGAAAAGCAGAGAAAGAAGGTGAAAAGACACATTCGGTAACGAGGTGGCGCCTTACACGCCTCGCATGTATAACACGGGGACCCCAGCATTATATATATATGAGTAACTACTACTTCAAATGAGGCACCTCTGAGCAGTGGTATAAAAGAAATGGAGGTTTCGCCATTCATACATGGAAAAATTTATACATCGGTGATAACAAAAAACAAAATATCATCAAAATGTTTACAATGGCAAGACACAAAATCCCGGACATGGATTTAGGAAGTCGGAAGCGAGTCCGAGTAAAATGCTTCAGGCTTCTCTGTCCATTTTCTTATGCATTTTCTCACGAGTGCAATCGCCTGGATTTCCACTGATATCGTCCATCCTCTGGTAAGCAAAAATTATAGTCGTCTGTTGGAAGACCTGATGCAAAATATCGACAAGATCATCTCGCCGCCTCTTCGAGATCAAGCCCATCAGATATACTGAGTGCACCTTGTCTTCAGCATCATCAAGTGCCTCGAGAAGCATAGCCTCCCAAATCGCCCCTACGATAATTTTCAAAAGAGCGAACGACGGGGGAGTAGTCGGTCGTTGTATTCATCGAAGCGACGTATCACCTAAGCGCATTGGGCATTCGTAAACTCCTGGCCTTGGCAGCGACCTTGGATGCGAATGTATTCATAGGAGATAATCTCGTCAAGATCATATGGATAAACAACCATTGTTCCTGAAATAAGGGAATGAAAAACCGTTAATGAAACCTATACACACACACACACACACACACACAAACACACATATATATGTATATCAACAGAGGGAAATGATAGAAAGTTTGTTCTATGGGACCACTGATTCTAAAACTAACGGATCCCACAAAATCAATATGGCGGCTCACCAATGATGAGACAGGACAATCATTGTGAGAATAAAAAAGGATTCTTATTAAACAGACACGGGAGTTTAAACAACTCTTGACATCCTTATAGAGAAAACAAGTTCTGTTAAAATACCGAACAAATTTAAATTCGTGCAAATAAGGAAAAAACCCTATGAAAATGTTCTCAAGAACACCAAGGAATGAAATTCCTGAATGGCCCTCTTGATCTTTCACAGCTACGCTCTTCGGTGAGGAATTAAATTCCTTTTATGATGAGGAATTAAATTCCTTTTATGCGGAGAAATTAAATTCCAGAAACCCCCATGATGAGGAAACGAAAAATAAAAATGCCTTGAATCCTTAAAGATCAGAGAAGGAATGCCCAAGACATTGAGGTTCACTACTCAAAGATCATGTCTTTGGATCTCTAAGCGATGGGTTTCAGAAGAGAGCAAAACTCTTATGGTGGATTTAAAATCCAGGATATTTTTTTTAAAAAATGGTTTCTTTGTTGTTCAAGATCTTTACCTAAAAAGGATTTCTTTTTCTGACAGAGTTTAACTCTGGAATTTCAATGGGCAGAGAACTAAGCTCTGAAGAAGAGAATTAAATTCTCAAAGAAGACAAGGATGGAAGAAGATGAAGGAATAGTGGCTTCCCAAAGACAAGACCCTTGCATTTATAATACCTGACGAGGGCGGTTCATCTCCCCATTCCCCTAGGCAATCCAACGGCTGTAAAGGTAACAGCGTTGCACCCACGTGGAAGCCACGTGAGACCAACGCTGTGTGGGCATTTGTTCCCTTATAAAAATTAGAAAAGAAAGAAAAGTAAAAGATAGAGAGAAAAAGTGATGGGAAAATTTCCCCTAATAAAACATCACGTGCTGTAACATTTCAGAGAATATAAAATATTATTTTTGGAATTTAATATTAAAATAATATATTTCACGAAAACTGCCCGATTTACGAATTTGGGGTTTTCGAAAAAGGGTATAAACATATACCAATATGTGTGAAATAAATGGAAATTAAAATGAACTATTCATTTAATAGTATATTTAATGGATTTTGCATTTTTAAAATTTTTATATGCAGTTTCGATAAAAACCCGATTAGTGCACTGCTAATTGCGATTAAACCAAATCCGTGTTCCTACAGTTTTTCATGGCTAGTGCACCATGTCATTTTGCATTTTGGTTACATATTGTTTTCTTATGGTGTTTTGGGTATTTGATGGTTTGTTTTTTATAAGAAAAGAGAAAAGGGTGAAAAAGGGCAAAAGGGTAATAATAGAGTGAGAGGGTTAGAACAAAAGAGAGAGAGAGAGAGAGGGCAGCAGCCCCATGACCCGCCCCATTTCATTTGTTCTTCTCCTATTCATCTTGATCTCCCTCCACTTCACCCCTAGAGATCATCTAAAAATTGTTAGTTATATGTATGCCCTAGAGGCCATTACTGTACATTGGATGTATATTGTGGTGCATGCTGGGACATATATAGGTAGGACTTTCTTGCTCGACATGATAGTATGCTATCTGGTTGCTCTTTATCTTAAAATGTATACTTTCTGTCTCTCTGTTACATGTTGATAAAGCCCTTAGGATGTGTACTCGACTTTCAAGACTATGATGCAGATCATACTAGTGGTGTCTGGGTAGTCCATGAGTACATCCTTCAATGTTCCTAGTCGTGGGAATATCGAGATGGGGCATCGATATTCCAGAGTAGACTAGCGTATATCTTCTCGACCCATGTGATGGGCGATGGATGATCCCATATCCATTGGTGTTTGACATCAGAGATGGTATGCGGGTGCTCAGTGGAGACTGGGTACACTGAACGGACTCGCCGAGAACTCCCAGATGGTATTATACCTCACGTCAGATGGCAGTTCTCTGGTGACACTGGTACAGCTTAGTCTGTTGACCCGAGATCGTCATAGAGTCTTCTGTGTCTCCCACTGTGCTTTGATTTCCACCCAACCACGGCTCTACTGAGTCATACAAACAGGTGGTTTTTGGGTACAGTCCCGATTCACATGGAGGCAATGAGCGATAGGAGGGGATTCGTCTCTCCCGGTATTGGGGGTTGATGTTGTGCTATGCTCGACTGTCCATAACAGGAAATCCCTGGCCAGGGTTGCAGTGATATACTGGTAAGAGTTATCAGTAGTTTCAAGATTGTTATGGACCTCACGTCGGCATGACTTATCGAGCTATTGGGGTCTGACGTTTACCACTCCTAAGCGAGATATGCGACATATCAGACGAATAGAACGGACTGTACGGTAAGTGTTACTGGTTAGATTCACAGGAGTGTGAGCGGGCTTGCTCGTCGATCTTCTGATCGCTCAATACCCGGGTGGCCGTTATGTAAGTCCATGCTACCTCTCCCGGTACTTTCGGCAAGCGGAATTTGATAAAAAACGATTTTCTTAGAGGTGGTGACATGGACTTAAAACCCGGATCTTTGTTAAACATCTAACTAACAACCTAACTACGAGTTGCTAACTACTCGGTTGGGGTGTTATACCTTTCTTTTTCTCGAACTCCTTCGTCTTCAACCTTCGATGGTCGTTCGAATCGGCTTCTCCCCGTCGTCTCCTTGCGCCGAAGATAGATCCACCTAAAAGCTTCAACCTTTAGCTCCTTCTTCGAACTTTGAAGAAACTAGTTCACTCGGTTTGCTAAACCTTGTGAACTAGAGTGAGTAGAGAAGAGTTTGTATGGGATTTTATCTATGGTTCTTGGTTTTCAACTCATGAGACAAGTGAACCATAGAATCAAGAGAGGGAGAGCAAGAGGAGGAAGATGAGAGCTCAAGAACAAGAGAGAGAATGAGCATGAAAGAATGAGAGAAGACTTTTCTCCTTTGGCTCTCATAATCCAAAACAATCATAACACCTCATATCAATCAAGTATTATGTGATGGTTTAAGCAACCATAGCCATATCATTTCATGCACTCATTTTGCACAAGAGAGCAAGCAAGCAAAAGTCTTTGACATGAAATAATAGCTATAGTTATCATGATGGTCAACTAGTCAAACCTAGTCAACCGGTCAACAAAGTCAACACGTCAACAAAAGTCAACAAGTCAACAAAGTCAATCCCTCAACAACCATGTCACCATAATACTTAATTAATACAATTGTTAATCATATATCATATTCTCATTAGGGTTGAGCAAAAAGTCAATAGTCAACTGTCAACGGTCAATAACCCTAATGACAATCCTCTGCCTCTGTCTCTCCGTCAACTGTGCATACACACCCGCATCCGCGTTCCGAGGAACACGAATGCATACTGGATAAAACCAATCCCAAAAGGTACACTAGGATCTGGCTTAAACCAAAGCCCGCTAGTGTGAACTGTCCGGACACCGTACGTGCACAAGTGCACGGATGTGACCAAACCCTGTCGCAAAACCATGCCACCTGTCGCAAAACCATGCGACCTCCACTCTTTTGCCTAAAGGCGAATAACTTTCTGTGTGGGACTCTAAAGACTCGACACTACGCTGGCAGTGGGTTTAACCACAAGCCTCAAGCGGCACTAGCTGTGCGTAATGGTCCCCAGGTAGATGCCGACAAAAAGACTAACGAGGCGAAACCCATCTGAACTCCTACTGAACCTGAATGTGACATTCTCCGTACAGTCCGGTCTGTTCGTCTGATACATCGCATGGCGGGCCTAGGGGGCGGTAAACGTCAGTCACCCAATAGCGGTACAAGTCGTGTCGGAGTGAAGCCCAAAACACCCTGAGATAACACTGGAAGCCTACCAGTATATCTCGTTTGCCCTGGCCAGGGACTACTCGTGTAATGGCTCTCCTAAACACAGCGCGATGCCAACCCCCAATACCTGGAGAGACGAATCCTGTCTAACCGTCACTGCCTCCAAGTGCTTCGGGACTGCACCCAACTACCACCTGTTTGCACGACTCCTTTGAGCCGTGGTAAGGTAGTAATCAAAGTACAGTGGGAACACACTCGAGGCGAAGTGACAGTGTCAAGTCAGCGGACTAAGCTGTACTCATGTCACCTGGGAACTGATAACTGACGATAGGCATAATACCAACTAGTCAGTTCCCGACGAGTCCTGTCCAGTGTACTCGTAACCCAACGAGCACCCGCATACTATCTCAAGTACGACGTACCGACGGCTGTGGGACAGACCGTCTCCCATACTGGGATGAGAAGCGCATGCACTAGTCTACTCCGGAGTATCGATGCCCTGTCTCGATTGTCCTGCGACCAGGGACCTGCATAAGGATGTGCTTATAGATTACCCAGCCCCACTAGTGTGACTGCCATCGCAACGCTGGTAATCAAGCAAAGTTCCTAAGGGCTCCACTAATGTGTATAGGCGATACACTAAAATAAACACATGTACACATTGAAGTAGAAACAAACCAAGTAGCATACTACTATTTTGAGCAAGATTGTATATACAAGGTGAATATCCCAAGCTTCCATTAAGTAATATACAAACTAGTATGATACAGTAATGGCCTCTAGGGCATATACACTAACAATCTCCCACTTGCACTAAGGCCATGTAATGGCGTATCGAAGACCTATCATCTCGATCAGCCGCTCGAACTGAGTCTGGGGAAAGGCCTTGGTGAATGGATCTGCAGTGTTATCTTCTGAAGCGACTCTCCGAACCTCGATCTCCTGGCGATCCATGAGCTCCCTGATCAGGTGATACCGCCTCAAGATGAGTCTGGATCTCTGATGGGACCTGGGTTCCTTCGCTAAAGCTATAGTCCCGTTGTTGTCGTAATACAGAGGTATTGGATCAACAATGGACGGAACCACCTGAAGCTCTTTCAAGAACTTCCTCATCCAGACAGCTTCTTTTGCGGCATTAGATGCAGCGATGTATTCCGCTTCCATCGTCGAGTCTGCAACGGTTTCCTGTTTGGAACTCTTCCAACACACCGCCCCTCCATTGAGGGTAAAGACAAAACCCGACATGGACTTGGAATCATCCTTGTCACTCTGGAAGCTGGAGTCAGCAAAGGACTCGATCTGGAGGTCTTTTCTGCCATACACCAAGAACATCTCCTTAGTCCTTCTGAGGTACTTGAGAATGTTCTTTACTGCTATCCAGTGTTTCTCCCCAGGGTTTGACTGATACCGGCTTACCACACTCAGTGCATAAGCTACATCCGGTCTGGTACACAACATCGCATACATTATAGAGCCTACCGCAGAAGCGTAGGGTATAATAGACATGCGATCCCTCTCCAAATCAGTCTTGAGAGACATCTCTTTAGAGAGGGTGATCCCGTGACAAGCCGGTAGGTTACCGCGCTTGGAATCTTCCATACTGAATCTTTTCAGTATGGTGTCGATGTACCTGGACTGTAAAAGTCCTAATATCCTCTTGGATCTATCACGATGGATCCGGATCCCCAAGATGTATGAGGCATCACCCAGGTCTTTCATGGAGAACCTGTGTGACAAGAACCCCTTGACAGATTGTAGCATAGGAATGTCATTTCCTATTAAGAGAATGTCATCCACGTACAAAACGAGGAATACTACAGTTCTCGCTATAAATCTACAATAGATGCATGGTTCATCTGGATTTTTGATAAAGCCAAATTCCTTGACCGTCTCATCAAAACAGATGTTCCAACTCCGCGATGCCTGCTTTTGTCCATAGATGGACTTAAGCAACTTGCACACCTTTCCGCTGCTCCCACTCTGAATGAAGCCCTCTGGTTGGTCCATATAGACACACTCCTCTAAATTTCCATTTAAAAAAGCGGTCTTTACGTCCATCTGCCAGATCTCATAATCGTGGAAGGCAGCAATGGCAAGAAGGATCCGAATGGATTTCAGCATAGCCACTGGAGAAAAGGTTTCGTCATAGTCCAAGCCAGGTCTTTGACGGAAACCCTTTGCAACAAGTCTAGCTTTATAGGTCTCAACCTGTCCATCTACACCAATCTTCCTTTTGAAGATCCACTTGCATCCTACGGGTTTTACCCCGTCTGGAGCAATGTCCAACATCCATACTTTGTTGGTGTACATGGACTCCATTTCGGTCCGCATTGCATCCAGCCATTTTACTGAGTCAACGCTCTGAACGGCCTGCTGGAAGCTAGTAGGCTCATCATAATCTATGATGCAATCCTCTCTATCCCCGTTTATGAGAAAACCGTAGTATCTCTCGGGCGGATGAGACTGCCTACTACTCCTGCGGAGCGGCGTAGGAATGTCCTGTTCTTTTGAACCCTCTGGTTCCACTAAACTTTCAGTAATAGTCTGTGGTTCTGGAATTTCTTCCAGTTCTACTGCGCTCCCACTAATTTCCTTTTCTAAGAACTGGTGTTCTAGAAAGTGGGCATTACGATAAACAAGGACTTTTTGTTCCTCTGCATGGTAGAAAAGATACCCCCTGGTGTTCTTTGGGTATCCCACAAACTTGCATAGTACTGAGCGTGCCTCGAGTTTGTCCGCATGCTGCTTTTTGACAAAAGCTGGACATCCCCAGATCTTCAGATATTGAAGATAGGGTTTCTTCCCACTCCATAACTCATAAGGTGTGGTAGGCACAGTCTTAGTGGGAACTCGGTTCACAAGGTATGCAGCTGATTCTAGCGCATACCCCCAGAATGATCGCGGTAACTCAGCGTTACTCATCATGGACCGTACCATATCCAATAGGGTTCGGTTCCGTCTCTCCGATACACCATTATGTTGTGGAGTGTATGGAGGAGTAAGCTGAGAGAGAATTCCGTTCCCTTTTAAATAGTCCAGGAACTCGGCACTCAAGTATTCATCACCTCGATCCGATCATAGAATCTTGATACTTTTACCAGTCTGTTTTTCTACTTCATTCTTATATTCCTGGAACTTTCCAAAGACTTCGGACATATGTTTCATTAAGAAGACATAACCGTACCTTGAAAAGTCATCCGTAAAAGTAATGAAGTAAGAAAAACCGCTTCGCGCATGTGTAGACATTGGACCGCACACGTTGCTGTGTACGAGTCCCAAGAGCTCGCTCGCTCTTACTCCGTGTCCAGTGAACGGAGACTTTGTCATCTTTCCTTTGAGACAGGATTGACAAGTGGCATACGATTGATATTCGAACGGATTCAAATATCCTTCTGTATGTAACTTTGTCAACCTTTTCTCATTGATGTGACCCAGTCTACAATGCCATAAGAAAGTCTGATTTATTTCCGGAGACTTTCTTTTGTGTGTATTCTGGACATTGAAAATCTGTGGTTGCTTTAATACGTATATACCATTGCTCAATGTACCTGACCCAATCAGAACTTGATTAAGGTGAATGTTTACAACATTGCTTACAAACGCAAATTCATAACCTTCTTTAGAAACTAAAGATACAGAAATGATATTACAAGTTGCGTTGGGTAAAAAAAAGCAATTACGCAAAACAAAAACATGTCCATCCGACATTCCCAGGTGATAGTCCCCCACGGCTTTAGCATCCATGCTAGCTCTGTTCGCAACTCTGAGGGTCATGTCACCTGCTTTCAAAACACTACGGTTTCTCAACGCCTGCAAAGAATTACAGATATGAGATCCTGATCCGGTATCCAATACCCAGGAAGTAGAGTTTATTGAAAGACAGTTTTCAATAACATACACACCTGAAGCTGAAGCTGCAACCTGCTTCAATTCCTGTGTTCTGGCCTTCCAGGCCTTGCAATCATTCTTCCAGTGTCCTTTCTTATGACAATAGAAGCATTCTTCCTTATCCACAAGCTTCCCCGCTTTCTTTGTTGCTTTAGCTTTTCGCTTCGTATCCAC
The DNA here is from genome assembly GCA_030015575.1 of Agapanthus africanus. Lineage (NCBI taxonomy): Eukaryota > Viridiplantae > Streptophyta > Magnoliopsida > Asparagales > Amaryllidaceae > Agapanthus > Agapanthus africanus. The sequence continues at coordinate 621,762,606 of CM057341.1, forward strand.
TTTACTAACACCGCCCCTTGGTTTGGCGGGGGCTTTCTTCTTCTTTCCCTTGGCTTTCGCCTTGGACCTAGAAGAAGATGATCCTCCTACAAACAAAGTGAATGTTTCCCTACCTTTCTGTATGGTGCCCTCTGCGCTCCTCAACATGTTGAGGTGCTCTGAAAGTTCAACTTCTTTTTCTTGTAAGTTGAAGTTCAGTATAAACTGGGCGTAAGTGGAAGGAAGGGACTGGAGAACTAAGTCGGTATAGAGCTCACTCTCCAATGTGGTCCCTAGGTCCGCGAGCTCCTCAATGTAGCCGATCATCTTAAGCACGTGTTCTGCTACTGATGATCCGACGGCCATCCTTGCCGAAAATAACTTTTTCGACGTTTCGTATCTTGCGATACGAGATTGCTCTCCATACAGTTCCTTTGTATGAAGAAATATGGATTCCAAGTCCATATTCTCGTGCCTCCTCTGATGTTCATTGTCCATAGAGGCAAGTACGAGGCACTTGGCCTTCGCGCTATCAATCTCCCAAGTCTTACGGATTTCCTTATCCGCGACGCTGGAAGTGGGACCAGGGACAGGGGAGCTTTGGTGGTAAGAAGATACCCCAGCTTGTCGTAAATGATTGCCATCTTGACATTCCTGAGCCAATCTTTGTAGTTTGGCCCTGTCAGTATGTTTTGATCTAGAAGTAACTTAAGTCCAGTCATGTCGAATGGTCGCTGCAATTAGGAGAGAGAGAAGAAACACTCAGCATGATGCTCTTGCAAGTTTAGAGTGGTTTTTAGTTTGTCTAAACAGGATGGCTCCCACTGTTTCTCGAATCCCTCCTCAAACCATAAAGGAAGAATTAGTCGGGATCAATCCCACCGCACAATACTTGCCTAACCGTTCAGCCAGGCCAGTGTCGGTACTTTGAGGGAGGTTTTCCAACGCTTTTGCGAAGTTCCTTAATTCAAGAACCTCTTTTCCCTGGGGGCGTAGCCCCGCTAACACCTTTCTAGGCACCTACTAGGTTTATAGCATTGATCGTTTAGTGAGAAATTTCCCGAGGAGTAGCATATACTCACAGTAGGATCGGGATCCAAATATCATCGCGTGACGAAACTGAAGGAATCCTACCAGAATCATCACACTCCAAATGGTATGCAACACTAGCAAGTTTCAGTTCTTTTGAAACTCCCGATGTGGATTTTTGCCCCATGCTCTTATGATCTTGGCGTGAGGTCAAAATGTCATAAGTCACATGTCAAGTTCTTCCCATCATTATCCAGGTTAATTTGAATCCACCCGTACCTACCCTTGACGTAGGCTAAAATGGTAGTACGGCTGACCCAAACCAACGCATTCTATCTATGCAACAGATAAATATCCGGCAGCTACCAATCACTATGCCCTGGCGTGAGGTCAAAATACATAGCTTGAATACTACCGAATATTTAACTGAAATGATGGAGGGCTACGAATGGTTTTGGCAAAACCGTGAACGTAGTGAACTTGATATAATCGATGGAACGAGCTAGCTTTTAAAAGGAGTGGCTCAAGCTCCGCATTTAAAAGTTAGTTTTGAAAAGAACCGAGTGGTTTTCCGAAAGTGTTCCAACGATTTTTAACTTGGGTTATTTTCTTGCATTAGTTCTTTTAATGCGTGATATTCTTGCATTAGTTCTTTTAATGCGTCCCATCATTTAATCCTACCATTGCAGAAAACAACCAAAATATGACGTACGCTTATGCCATTCGCATTCGCCACGGGGCCCCGTCATTACCCGTTAGGTTACTTAACTAACGACAGAATGGGGGCTGGGCTAGCGCGGCTGAAAAACATAAGCAACGCCTAAATAATATCATATATAAATATATTGCAATGATAGCCATTTCAGATCACAGATGAACACATTGGATATACTAGGAATCCGAAATTCGTACGAGCCTGTAACGAAAAGCAGATTACACGGTCGCGGTGAATAGCCAATACCCCACCCACGACCCCTACGGGTGCGGCAAACTACCCGCCAAGTACCCGAAGCGAAGCAACCTCCCTCAACTCCGTGAGTAGGCCACTCGGCACTTCGGCATACCCGGTAGTTTGTGCACCCCCTCCACGGGTCTATCCTAGGAGAAAAAACAGTAAAAAGAAATTATACAATGACGGCTACAGCCCCGACCCGGTTGTGCGGCCATACAAATAATTATTACATCAATTTAAAAATTTACATGAATTGAAAGAAAAGAAAAAACTCTCGTCTCACAACCCCCCGGCTATTCACCCGCGACAATCCAATGAATTCATATACACATTCCTGCAACATTACAGATCACAGATTTGTATAACCCCCACTAATTGACATATAGCGATTAGCAGACGTTCAATACAAATATCACATTACAGAAAAAACCCGTCAGCTAAAGTCTTTTAGAAGTTCGATCAAAAATACGGATTTTCAGGACCCCAAAAATAAAATTTTCGTTCTGGAAAATCTGGGCAGAAAATATATATTCCAAAAATCCCAAAATACCCCTATAAGCATACTGTAGCAAAGAACAACCAGAGAGGAGCCAAGACGGCCGCGGAACCGCGGCAATAGCAAGCTATTGCCGCGTTTCCGCGGCGCAATGATGAGATCAGGGGACCGCCTTTCTACAGTGCACTCTAAAAACCCTGAGTCGATTTTTGATGCATGATTTATTATTTTTACAGAACATAAAAAATCAACAGCAAGTATGAAATCGGGGTTCATTTCGGGACTTTTTCTTCGATCGATCTTCTAGCTACTTTGCTAACATGTTAGATAGAGTTTAACTAGGCTCTGATACCACTGTAAGTCTATGCTATCTCCCCCGGTACTTTCGGGCAAGCGGAATTTGATAAAAAACGATTTTCTTAGAGGTGGTAACATGGACTTAAAACCCGGATCTTTGTTAAACATCTAACTAACAACCTAACTACGAGTTGCTAACTACTCGGTTAGGGGGTTATACCTTTCTTTTTCTCGAACTCCTTCGTCTTCAAGCTTCGATGGTCATCCGAATCGGCTTCTCCCCGTCGTCTCCTTGCGCCGAAGATAGATCCACCTGAAAGCTTCAACCTTTGGCCCCTTCTTCGAACTTTGAAGAAACTAGTTCACTCGGTTTGCTAAACCTTGTGAACTAGAGTGAGTAGAGAAGAGTTTGTATGGGATTTTATCTACGGTTCTTGGTTCTCAACTCATGAGACAAGTGAACCATAGAATCAAGAGAGGGAGAGCAAGAGGAGGAAGATGAGAGCTCAAGAACAAGAGAGAGAATGAGCTTGAAAGAATGAGAGAAGACTTTTCTCCTTTGGCTCTCATAATCCAAAACAATCATAACACCTCATATCAATCAAGTATTATGTGATGGTTTAAGCAACCATAGCCATATCATTTCATGCACTCATTTTGCACAAGAGAGCAAGCAAGCAAAAGTCTTTACCATGAAATGATAGCTATAGTTATCATGATGGTCAACTAGTCAAGCCTAGTCAACCGGTCAACAAAGTCAACAAGTCAACAAAAGTCAACAAGTCAACAAAGTCAATCCCTCAACAACCATGTCACCATAATACTTAATTAATACAATTGTTAATCACATATCATATTCTCATTAGGGTTGAGCAAAAAGTCAATAGTCAACTGTCAACGGTCAATAACCCTAATGAGAATTCTCTGCCTCTGTCTCTCCGTCAACTGTGCATACACACCCGCATCCGCGTTCCGAGGAACACGGATGCATACTGGATAAAACCAATCCCAAAAGGTACACTAGGATCTGGCTTAAACCAAAGTCCGCTAGTGTGAACTGTCCGGACACTGTACGTGCACAAGTGCACGGATGTGACCGAACCCTGTCGCAAAACCATGCGACCTGTCGCAAAACCATGCGACCTCTACTCTTTTGCCTAAAGGCGAATAGCTTTCTGTGTGGGACTCTAAAGACTCGACAGTACGCTGGCAGTGGGTTTAACCACAGACCGCAAGCGGCACTAGCTGTGCGTAACGGTCCCCAGGTAGATGCTGACAAGAAGACTGACGAGGCGAAACCCATCTGAACTCCTACTGATCCTGAATGTGACATTCTCCATACAGTCCGGTCTGTTCGTCTGATACATCGCATGGCGGGCCTAGGGGGTGGTAAACGTCAGTCCCCCAATAGCGGTACAAGTCGTGTCGGAGTGAAGCCCAAAACACCCTGAGATAACACTGGAAGCCTACCAGTATATCTCGTTTGCCCTGGCCAGGGACTACTCGTGTAATGGCTCTCCTAGACACAGCGCGATGTCAACCTCCAATACCGGGAGAGACGAATCCTGTCTAACCGTCACTGCCTCCAAGTGCTTCGGGACTGCACCCAACTACCACCTGTTTGCACGACTCCTTTGAGCCGTGGTAGGGTAGTAATCAAAGTACAGTGGAAACACACTCGAGGCGAAGTGACAGTGTCAAGTCAGCGGACTAAGCTGTACTCATGTCACCTGGGAACTGATAACTGACGATAGGCATAATACCAACTAGTCAGTTCCCGACGAGTCCTGTCCAGTGTACTCGTAACCCAACGAGCACCCGCATACTATCTCAAGTACGACGTACCGACGGCTGTGGGACAGACCGTCTCCCACACTGGGATGAGAAGCGCATGCGCTAGTCTACTCCGGAGTATCGATGCCCTGTCTCGATAGTCCTGTGACCAGGGACCTGCATAAGGATATGCTTATAGATTACCCAGCCCCACTAGTGTGACTGCCATCACAACGCTGGTAATCAAGCAAAGATCCTAAGGGCTCCACTAATGTGTATAGGCGATATACTAAAATAAACACATGTACACATTGAAGTAGAAACAAACCAAGTAGCATACTACTATTTTGAGCAAGATTGTATATACAAGGTGAATATCCCAAGCTTCTATTAAGTAATATACAAACTAGTATGATACAGTAATGGCCTCTAGGGCATATACACTAACACGTTACGTTTAGCAGACCGCTTGCGGCTTGTGGGTGTTTGATATGATCATCACCTGCTGCCGGCGTATTGACGAGTCTTTAGAGTCCTACACAGAGGTTTCCTGGCTCAAGCGAAATGAAATAGGAGCGCATATGAGATATGTGCGGGACCGAGAATAATGCGTGTATGTGATACCGTATTCTATTCTCGCGATGAATGTATCGATTGGTTGTATGTGATATAACCTAGTTATCGAATCAAGGATTGATTCGATAAGCCGATACATTGGATATTAGTCGGTTATATGCGATATGACCGAATCGTTAAATCAAGTGTTGATTTAATAATTTAATGTATAATTATATATTTAATATATTACATTGCATTAATTAGTATTTGTTCACTTTAAATGGATTTTCTCACTTGATGTACACAAGTTGTATATGTGATATACTTTTGTGCACAAGATTGTATCATGTTTGATGATACATCCTAACTTGGTTAAGTGTATGATTAAACCATGGTTATGTAATGGTTAGGGTTTTGATTTTATTAACTACCTATTTATTTATTCTTCATTTGGAAAGAAAATGAAATGGTGGCTTGCTTTGTCTTTTCTTTAAAACTTCATGAAGGTTTGAAAGCTTGACCATTTTGTTTCTTTCCTTTAACCCTAACCATTCAACTAACCCTAGTTCATTCTCTACACATAACCAAGGTTGGATTATGATAAGAATGAGTTGGATTTTCCTTTTTGAAAATAATCCTTTTTAATCTATCATATTCTTTCTTCTTCTTCTTCATCTTCAACAAGAAGAAACCTTGCCTCCATCAATGGCAACCTGAGAAAAAGAGTGAGAAATCCAATTCTAAAGTGAACCCACTTCCTATTTCTTCATCCTCTACCACTTGCCAAGTAGTATAGGGTGTTTTCTTCAAAAGTTTCATGGCTTGGTGAAGTTGGAGCTTGATCTTGTGTTGTCTCGATGTAGATCATCTTCGGCATCGAAGTCGACGACCTAGCCCGCCCATTTCTCCAATGAAGCCGACGCTAGAGCCTGGGATCCGATGATCGCAGCGAAGGGACTTCATCACGGAGCTATGAAGTGGAGGACCAGATCTACAAAGGTTGTAGTCACTTCCCTTTTAGTTAAAGTTGTTAACTTGCATTGCATCGCCTCATTATCTAGTTAACGATCCGTATTAGGGTTTGTAGGCACATGGAAAATTTTCAATTAGCCATGTTTGATCACTTGTGAGACCTCATTAGTGTGCCTAGGAACCCTACAGTGGTATCAAAGCCTAGATAGAGCCTTAGGCGATGCGTAGACGGAGTTAGAAGTCCGATCGAACCGAAACCCTAATTCAAAGTTGCTCTCTGTACATTTTTTGAAATCGGGGATGTTTTAGAATTAAAAATATGAAGAAAACTAAGCAGGAATTTCTAAGAGTTGCTGTGAAATTCGAGTGTCTAATTCGACTAAGGAGCGGCGGAACCGCGGCAAGAGCCTGGCTCATGCGGCGGTTCCCCGGCCAAGTAGTCACATCAGGTTTTAAAAATTGCACAGTAATTCTTATATTTTGTTGCTGTATTTTCTGGGAATTTTTAAATCTAACTCAAGAGTTGAGTTTTCTGGGTTGTATTGGGGACTCGGTGTTTCGATCGGATTATCTAATTTTGTCTGTGTGTTTTTCCGGATAACTTTAGAATATGTTAAAAAGTCCGACCGGATAAAAATACCCACTTTTTCCCCTGTCGGGAAATTTCCAAATGTTGGATTTTTCCGTAGTTTAATCACGTTCTAAGTAGTGCAAGTAATGCGATGGTCTCTCTAGATGACAACAAACCTTAACTCGATTATGTGACCGTCTTGAACTGCCCTTTGAACTTTAGGGTTTGGGGCAGTACGGCGTGCCACATGTGAGGCGTTGGCTTGACCCTTCTACGGCTGAACCGTTGGTACTGAGGCATGAAGTGAATGTCTTTGAACTTATTTCATGTGTCGAGCTGTTTCGGGAAAACTTGGGTGTTCGATTGTTCGATCGGAAAGTTTAACATTTTCTATTTATCCGAAATGTGATACAATATTTGGAATCCACAAGTTGTTATGAGATAACTGAATGAATGTTATAAACATAGCGGTTTAGTCTCACTTGATCGGTTGCCACGGAATTTTGATGTGATCAAAAGTCCGTCGCAATCACGTAGCGTACGCGGATACTCGCCGGGTAAACTTAATAGACAGCCTAACCCCATAGCCCCGACCAAGTGACTGTAGGAGAACCCCGTCGCCGAAAGCATTCGTTCGGGTGCTCGCGGTAGCGGTGTTCCGCCTTAGTGCACTTCGTCGACGGTATCGGGGGTGCGGCCGTCTACTAAAGTTTGCGACGAGCATTCGATCAGGATGTCGGGAATCTTGTTGAATTGCCCGACTTGATATTGAAAAGAGTTTTCGATAATGAGACTAAAATGCGGGGTTTATAATTGTTAGGCATGTGATGTCTAAGTATTTCATTTGATTAGGCATGCGATGTCTAAAAAGGATGCGGATTCCAACTGTTGTAGTTTTACACTTTCTTTTCTGTGACCGTATGTGTAATATGTGATATCGCCGGTTTCGTTGCTATATGTCAACGACAATTGGGATGCGTATATTTACTTACGTTGATGACATGTGATGTTATGTGTTGCTGGATATGTTATATTGGATCGTCGTGTTTGAATAGCCGGGTTTTTTTTATGTGAGATGAGTGTTTTTCCTTTTCATTCATGTAAAAACTTGTATGTAATATTCTTTTATTGGGGCACTTCCAGGTTGCGGATGATGTCACCATTTGTATATTATTTACTTTTCTGCACTAGGATAGACCCAAGGAGGAGGGTCCGGGTCTCCTAACCCTAGAATTGGTAGGGTTGCTTGCCGCTCTCGTAGGGGTCTAGGGGTGTGGGATTGGCTATTCATCACGACCGTGGAATCCGTGTTTTATACTGGCTCGTATTAAAAACACGGACGTCCTAGTATATCCAATATTTCATATGATTTTTCCTGCTGCGTTATCTGTGATGTGATCATGTGATATGTTCAGATAGATTTTATATATAGTATATATGATATATTATATAGACGTTGCTTATGTTTTACACCCGCGCTAGCCCTGCCTCGCTCTGGTGTTAGTTACCTAACCTAACGGTGCAGACGAGACATCGAGGCGAATGCGGATGGCATAAGCGTACGTTATATTTATCTGTGAATTTTAGGTGGACTTAAATGATGGGATATTCATTAATGAGATTAATGAAAGAAAATAAACCTAATTGATGCTGTAGAATCGAATTTCAAAATAAAAACAGGTAGATACACTTCTTGCTTTGCATCGCGATGTTCATTGTAGAACATCCTGCACCTTATTCGATGAGGAAAGGACCGAGATCCCTTCACCGGGAGTGACTCCTTTAGCAATAACCGGCAGATGCTACACACTCGGTTTGTCTTTTGATTGCTTCTATAGTTTCTGCTTTGCACAGTGATATATATGATATATCCCGCACCTCATTCGACGAGGAAAGGGCCGACGATCCCTTCACCGGGAGTGACGCCTTTAGCAAAACTAGAAAAGCCTAAAAAACATTCCATTTAAAAACCATTTGATTCCGCAACGAGATCAAGTTCAAAGCGTTAAAGGTTTTCTTAAAAAACCATTCACAATGCTCCGTCATTTTAGGAAGTAGAGTACTTAGTATTCATGCTACGTTTGTCGACCATAGCCGAGGCGTAGTGTGCGGTAGCTAAGTGATGTCTTCCTATACAGCATATGATGCGATTAGTTAAGACAGTCATGTGGCTTTGTTGACCTTAGCCAAGGGTCATGTGGGTGGGTCTAATTAGTCACGAAATGACAGGTAGAACTTGACTAGTACCTATGATTTGTTGACCTTAGCCAAGGTCATAGGTGCTAGGGGTAAAAACCATTATCGGGTGTTTCAAGTGTTGAAATTTGCAATGAGATTGCATACCTTCTATGTGATAGTTGGATCCCGATACCCACTGCGAGTAATTGTTACTCCTGGGAGAGTTTTGCACTTTACAATTAGCCGATCAAGTAGGTGTCTAGAAAGGTGTCAACGGGGTTACGCCTCTGGGAAAACGAGGTTTACTGTAATTAGGTCCGTGCGAAAGCACGGGGAACCTCCCTCAAAGTACCGACACTGGCCTGGCTGAAAGATTGGCGAACTTGTAGAGTGTAATTAATCCCGGCTAGTCTTTCCTTTTAGGGTTTGAAGGAAGATTTGATAAAAACAGTGGGAGCCATCCTGATTAGATAAAATATATAACCAATCTAATCTTGCAAGAACGCACGCAGAGTGTTTTCTTCTCCCTCTCTCCAGGTAGCGACCATATCACGTCTTAATCAAGATAATAATATGGATGTATTGACCGAACCCGCTTGTTATACTGAGCTGGGGAACGTTGGTCCCGCTCCAACTTATAATTGTTATAAGACTGAACAGGAAATAGGGGAATACCAGGATTCCCATGCCGCCCAAAACGAAGAAAGTGCATATGATGCATCTCCTTCGGATGTGTTCAATACAAAGAACTGTTTCTCAGTATCCTCTGCATCCTGGGTATTTGATACCGGATCAGGATCCCAGATATGTAATCTGTTACATAGGGCTACAAAAAGGGTAGAAAAACTGAGAACGGGTGATAAATTTCATGAGACAGAAAACGGGGCAAGTGTTGCAGCCAAGTCTGTTGGTCACTGTCACCCTGTATTACCAATACATTGATTCTGAACAAATGCTATTAGATACCGAACCTGATATACAAAATCATATAAGTCTCTTTATTAGTAAAGAAATGATAAAATTTTGTATTGATGGATAATGTTTTGAACATTTCCTATATCAAAAGTTGATCGGTTCAGGCACGTTATCTAAAAGCATTGACGTTCTAAATCAAACTACAGTTCCTAGTATACAGAACACACACAAGAGGAAGAGTTCAGAAATGAACGAATCCTTCTTGAGGCATTGTAGACTAGGTCACATCAATGCGACCCGACTGGCTGAAGTTACATTTTAGATGCATATTTAAATCAGTTTGAATTTACATCTTGTGAAACTTTCCAGTCATGTCACAAAGATTAGATGACCATAGCTCTGTTTATTGGAAACAGAGAAAGAGTTAATGAACTCTTGGGACTGATACATGATGATGTATGTAAGGTCTCCTGTCTACATGTGCCAGGACCGTTTCTTTGTACTTCATTACGTTCTCTGATGATCTCTCAAGATTCAGACATATGTTCCTGTTGAAACATAGGCCCGAAGCTTTTGAGATATTCACAGAATATAAGTTAGAAGTAGAGAACCAAAAACCGGGTATAAGTATTATATCCTATAATGAGATCAGGGAGGAGAATACTTGTGCATGGAATTCCTGGACTATTCTAAAGGAGAATGAGAATCTCTCTCAGTATTACTCCTCTGAATACACCACCGCACAACGGTGTATCGGGGCTGAGCAATCGCACAATATTAGATATGGTATGCTCTATGATGAGTATTACTGAGTTACCTATTTCCTTTTGGGGTAGTGCACTTGAGAAGCTGCATACCAATTGAATTAGATTCGAATCAAATTAGTGCCTACCACTCCATTTAAGATATGGTATGGGAAGAGCCTATCTCTTAAGTAAGTTAAGATTTAGGATTGTCCGGCCTATGTCTAAAGCAAAATCCGGACAAAATCGAGGCAAAGTCAGTTCTGTAGAACTCGAAAGGTTCCAGCTATACAAAACTGCAGCTGATGATTTGACAGAACCAAAGGATTCAAAAGTCCCCAACGAACCTCACCCTCTCGGCCGATCTAGCAGGGTTCCTCACCTTCCTGAGAGATACTTCGGTTTCTCGATGACAGTGGGAGCGAGGATTGCATCATGAGATGATGGCCTAACTAGTTTCGAGCAGGCCATCAAGAGTAGGGACTCTGTAAGAATGGCTGGATGCTTAGCGATCTGAGATGGAATCCATGTACACCAGCAAAGTATGGATTTTGGCTGCTATATCTGAAGGGTTAAATCCTCATCAGGAGCAAGTATATCATGAGAAGATTACTTGGTGTAGATGGAAAAGTTGAAACTTTCTAAGCTAGACTTGTTAAAGGTTTTCGTCATCAACCAAGCGTGGATAATGATGAAACCTTTTCCAGGGACTATGCTTAAGTCCATCCAGATCCTACTTACCATTGCTACATACCATGACTACGATATCTGGTGGTTGGGTGCCATGACTACTTTTCTAAATAATGATTTAGAAGAGAACGTCTATAAGAACACAGCCAGATGGCTTCGTAAACAGTGGGAGCAGCGAAAACGTGTGCAAGTTGCTTTACAGGATAAAGCAGGCATCGCGGAGTTGGAACATCTGTTTTGATGTGGTAGTCAAAGAGTTTGACTTCATCAAAATGGTAGATGAACCTTGTATATACAAAAAGGTAGTAGAGAGTAAGGTGGTCATCCTAGTATTGTACGTGGACAACATACCCTTGATAAGAAAAGAGTTTCCTATGCTACGCACGGTCAATCTCCTCTTATCACATGGATTCTCCAAATAGGATAAAGGTGAATCACTGGAAAGGTTCCAGGGTGATAAGGACGGCTGAATGTCAGTTGCAGGCATTGTCTTTACCCTCAGTGGAGGGACGGTATGTTGGAAGAGTTCCAAGCTAGATACCGTGGCAAACTAGACGATAAAGGCTGGTAACATCGCTATTAAAGATACTACCAAAGAGGCAGTTTGGGTGTATATTGGTTCATAAGATGAACTAGGTTCCTACCATTGTATGACAATGGAAGTGTGGCTTTGGCCCGGGAACCCTGGTCCCATCAGTGACCCAGACATATTCTGAGGCAGCATCACCTGATCATGGAGATAGTTGATCTCCAGGGTGATCGAGGATAGGAGAGTAGACTTAGAGGACAACACGGCGGATCCACTCACGAAGGCCTTTTCCCAAAGAGAGACTTTTAGGGGATGGTTGAGTATTAGATACTACAACTACTGCTACAGATGGCCCTAGTGCAAGTGGGAGATTGTTAGTTATAAGTATGCCCTAGAGGCCATTACTGTACATTGGATGTATATTGTAGTGGATGTTGGGACATATATAGGTAGGACTTTCTTGCTCGACATGATAGTACGCTATCTGGTTGCTCTTTATCTTAACATGTATACTTTCTGTCTCTCTGTTACATGTTGATAAAGCCCTTAGGATGTGTACTCGACTTCCAGGACTATGATGTAGATCATACCAGCAGGGCCTGGGTAGTCCATGAGTATATCCTTCAATGTTCCTAGTCGTGGGAATATCGAGATGGGGCATCGATATTCCAGAGTGGACTAGCGTATATCTTCTCGACCCATGTGATGGGCGATGCCTGATCCCATATCCATTGGTGTTTAACATCAGAGATGGTATGCGGGTGCTCAGTGGAGACTGGGTATACTGAACGGACTCGCCGAGAACTCCCAGATGGTATTATACCTCACGTCAGATAGCAGTTCTCTGGTGACACTGGTACAGCTTAGTCTGTTGACCCGAGATCGTCATAGAGTCTTGTGTGTCTTCCACTGTGCTTTGATTTCCACCCAACCACGGCTCTACTGAGTCGTGCAAACAGGTGGTTTTTGGGTACAGTCCCGATTCACATGGAGGCAATGAGCGATAGGAGGGGATTCGTCTCTCCCGGTATTGGGGGTTGATGTTGTGCTATGCTCGACTGGCCATAACAGGAAATCCCTGGCCAGGGTTGCAGTGATATACTGGTAAGAGTTATCAGTAGTTTCACGATTGTTATGGACCTCACGTCGGCATGACTTATCGAGCTATTGGGGTTTGACGTTTACCACCCCTAGGCGAGATATGCGACATATCAGACGAACAGACCGGACTGTACGGTAAGTGTTACTGGTTGGATTCACAGGAGTGTGAGCGGGCTTGCTCGTCGATCTTCTGATCGCTCAATACCTGGGTGGCCGTTATGTTTAGCAGACCGCTTGCGGCTTGTGGGTGTTTGATATGATCATCACCTGCTGCCGGCGTATTGACGAGTCTTTAGAGTTCTACACAGAGGTTTCCTGGCTCAAGCGAAACGAAATAGGAGCGCATATGAGATATGTGCGGGCTTGAGAATAATGCGTGTATGTGATACCGTATTCTATTCTCGTGATGAATGTATCGATTGGTTGTATGCGATATAACCTAGTTATCGAATCAAGGATTGATTCGATAAGCCGATACATTGGATATTAGTCGGTTATATGCGATATGACCGGATCGTTAAATCAAGTGTTGATTTAATGATTTAATGTATAGTTATATATTTGATATATTACTTTGCATTAACTAGTATTTGTTCACTTTAAATGGATTTTCTCACTTGATGTACACAGGTTGTATATGTGATATACTTTTGTGCACAAGATTGTATCATGTTTGATGATACATCCTAACTTGGTTAAGTGTATGATTAAACCATGGTTATGTAATGGTTAGGGTTTTGATTTTATTAACTATTTATTTATTTATTCTTCATTTGGAAAGAAAATGAAATGGTGGCTTGCTTTGTCTTTTCTTTGAAACTTCATGAAGGTTTGAAAGCTTGACCATTTTGTTTCTTTCCTTTAACCCTAACCATTCAACTAACCCTAGTTCATTCTCTACACTTAACCAAGGTTGGATTATGACAAGAATGAGTTGGATTTTCCTTTTTGAAAAAAATCCTTTTTATACTATCATATTCTTTCTTCTTCTTCTTCATCTTCAACAAAGAAGAAACCTTGCCTCCATCAATGGAAACTTGAGAAAAAGAGTGAGAAATCCAATTCTAAAGTGAACCCACTTCCTATTTCTTCATCCTCTACCACTTGCCAAGTAGTATAGGGTGTTTTCTTCACAAGTTTCATGGCTTGGTGAAGTTGGAGTTTGATCTTGTGTTGCCTCGACGTAGATCATCTTCGGCATCGAAGTCGACGACCAAACCCGCCCATTTCTCCGATGAAGCCGACGCTAGAGCACGGGATCCGATGATCGCAGCGAGGGGACTTCATCACGGAGCTATGGAGGTGGAGGACCGGATCTACAAAGGTTGTAGTCACTTCCCTTTTAGTTAAAGTTGTTAACTTGCATTGCATCGCCTCATTATCTAGTTAACGACCCGTATTAGGGTTTGTAGGCACATGGAAAATTTTGAATTAGCCATGTTTGATCACTTGTGAGACCTCATTAGTGTGCCTAAGAACCCTACAAAAATATCCCCCAAAACCCTAAACCCCCTTCACTAATTTAGATCACCTCCTTCTCCTCTGCATATTAGACCAAGAAAAATGAGATTTTGACAACCTTGCGGAGCTAGGGTTTTTCTTGGGTTGCCTAAACGAGGTAATGTCATCACCATTAGCATAGTATTACTTTTAATTTAGTATCCTCGCATGTTTAGAAGTGTTTAAGTTTGATTTAATGAGGTTAGAAAATTCCGAGTTAGGGTTTGAGTGTTGTGTGGATTGGGTGATGCCTAATGGCTGTTAACAAGGCTTGGGTGGTGTTTTACTGACCTAGAACAAGGGATGGAACCCAAAACACGGATTTAAAAACCCCGACATCGGATAAATGTGTGAATTGTGAGGGTATTATGGAATCTGGAATAACCCGGGGGCACTAAAAATAATTTTGCGAACACAGTGACACATGCAGGTACCCAAGAAGCTACCACAGAGACACGAGACCCCAACTAAAACCCATGGTCGTTGATTTAATCATTCTGGCCGCAAATTGTGGCCAGAGTAGGGTGGATTTGGTTCATTTTGGTTCCAGAGCTTTATATTCAGTAAATTAGAACCTCCATATATGCAGAATTGACCAATTTGGCCTAGGGTAAAATCTGGGAGCACATTGGGGTGTTTTTGGCTATGGTTTCCGTATTTTGAAATGTTAATTCTTGATATATGGATTTGCATTTGGTTGTTGGATGTTCGTACATCAACAACAAGGGTTGTTTGGTTGATTTTGTATGCGTAAGCTATAGGTTCTAACCTATGAGCAATGCGCGTGCCGTTTTGGTTTTTCCGCCTTGATTTTAATACGCCTTGCGATTGTTTATTATTATAGTTACCTTCACGTAGATTCCGAGGCGACGGAGCATGGCGTCATCGACTTCGGCAAGCATGAAGCAAGGTGAGTGGATCTATATCCACGGGGGAAGTCAGGTGGATGGCGTATAGCACCCCCGCAAAGTTTTGTTGGAAACTGATTTATAGAATATTGTTAGGGAAACCTAGATTAGGAAACTAGGGTTAGAATGAAGATAGCTATGAAACCATATTAGAAATTAGAGGATAGTTAGAAGTGATTGGTTACGACTATCATAGGATGACGGAATTTGAGGATGATGTTTGTCGATATTGCCGTTTAGGGTACTGTAGGACTAGATAGTCGATGTAGATGCGTCATCCGAACCATAACTTTTTCTAAATCGAAGAATCGTATGTGTCTTTTATATATATACCTTAAAGGATGTTATGGATTTTCAAATGATATCTTTTTCTTAAAAACACCGTAACCCCTATTTTCAAAACTACGATTCGCTTCTTTAAAAATCTGATTGTATGGTTCGGGTGTGTATGTTAGATTAGATACTTATACTTAGTAGAGATAGAATGTTTATGTAAACTCGACTCGATGTGAGATAAAAATGCGATGAAAGAATATAAGACGGATATGGTAATATGATGATATGACGATATGTTGGTATATGGATGCGAGTCGATCGAGATGATTTATACCCTGCCGGTAGATTATTGCGGATGTGACCAGCGACATAGGTATATATATATAATGTTGTAAATCATGGATGATAGGCCGTACGTGATATTAGGCCGTACCCACGTTGTCTTATAGGTTGATAGGATCCCTTTTAGTTTAATGCCGCCGTACGATGATTTTCCATGCGTGATGAGTTGACTTGATGATTGATCCATACCATTGACTAGAGCTTGCCGTACGATGGATTATACCGTACGCGATATTGTGTGGCTGGATGCCGACTGATTTATTCACCAACTCGGTCATGTTAGATACGTATACCCGTCAGCATTTGCATATGATTGACCTTATGCCGCATCCATATTTCTTATTGCGTTGCTTATACCTGTGCTAGTACACCTGCACCATTATCGATGATGCGTATGTTACACGCACACAGATTTGTAGGCTCACACACTTCATCATCGATAATTGCCATGTCACTACAAAGTAGGATTGCTGCATCATGATATGACTCTTCATATAACAAGCGCATATACACATTGTATATCCATATTGGTGCGCATATATATTCATGCATCCATACCTACGCATATACACCTTGTATATCCATATTGGTGCATATATACATTAATATATCCATATTTGCGCACATACACATTGTATATCCATATTGGTGCACATATACATTGATATATCCACATTTGCGCACATACACATTGTATATCCATATTGGTGCACACATACATTGGTACATCTGTACTTGCGCATATGCATATTGTACGTACAGAGAGAACTGGTTTTATTGGGAACCGCAGGATATATTTAAAATCTGAAATCATTTTAAAAGAGCGGTTTTCCCTTAATATGTCATATCACTGTTCCATGTTGCATGATACACAAATATGCTCGCATTTCTCTTATATGTCGCATACATCATGCTCTAATATTTTACGCATTGAGATATGTTGTTTTCATGAGATTTCTGGATTTGAGAACCATGGACATTTCAAAAGAGATTATGTGTTGTTTTAAAAACCCGGTTTCTTTTGATATGATATTTCAGTGCGTCCACCATGTGTTTTCTCGGTTCTCAGAGTGACATGTGAAACCCAATTCGAGGAGTGGACGAGGCCGATTGAGGATACATGGTGGACCCGGTATGGTACCCCGGAGCGAGAACGAATCTGCTGTACAGTAGACGGTGAGCCTGGCAGAGGGACTACTATCTACCGGTGATAGTATTTGGGCTCGGTGGATATCCGGAGGATACCGATCGGAGTCAAGAGATGATATGGGCCGATCTAGACTGACGGAGCCCGTGGGCCATCCGGACTGACGGAGCCTGATATATGAGGATTTACGTGCCGATGCTGGGCACGGTTTTCATGATGTTTTCCGGTATCAATGCTAGGCACCAAGGTTCCATGATTTTGATGTGTCACGAGGGACGCCGTTGATTTATATCCTCATACTTTCATGCACACTCTTTTATGATATTTACGTGCATACAGACATTGATTATATGGGTGGACGAGATCCACATGCATACATACATTGTTTATATGGGTGGACGAGATCTACATGCATACATGCATAGTTATTACTGTTGGATGTTATCCACACGCACATAGGTATTGACTACCTTGTTGGCACATATACAGACCCGGTCACCGCAGATATCATAGTATTACCTTTATGATATAGTTGACCTAGGAGTTGTTGTTTATTCGATTTCTATCTGTTGATATTTTTCTACTCACGAGTTGGAAACTCACCCCCGTTGTGCCACAGTTTTTGCAGGTTGACTGCTTGGATCTGTAGCGGCTTCGCTGGCACACAGTTGCATTCGGGTGTTTTGCATTGGTAGGTGGGACATTTTGTTAGTTGTATGTATGCCCTAGAGGCCGGTATTGTACAGATGATGTATATTATATTGGATGCTTAGACATATATAGAGATGACTTTCTTGCTCGATATGATAGTATGCTATCTGGTTGCTCTTTATCTTAACATGTATACTAGTCTCTTTAAACTGCCTTATAGTTACATGTTGGTAAAGCCCTTAGGATGTGTACTTGACTACCTGGACAATGATGCAGATCATACTAGTGGGGACATGGTAGTCCATAGGAACATCCTTCAAGGTCCCTAATCGTGGGTGTATCGAGATGGGGCATCGATATACCAGTGTAGACTAGCGTATACGCTTCTCGACCCATGAGATGGGCAATGGATGATCCCATATCCATTGGTGTTTGACATCAGAGATGGTATATGGGTACTCAGTGGAGACTGGGTACACAGGACGGACTCGCCGAGAACTTCCAGATGGTATTATACCTCACGTCAGATGGCAGTTCTCAGGTGACACTTGTGCAGCTTACTCTGTAGACCCGAGATCGTCATAGAGTCTTGTGTGATTCCCACTGTGCTTTGATCTCCACCTTACCACGTCCATGAGAGCGTGCAAAATGGTGGTTTTCGGGTACGGTCCCGAGTCACATGGAGGCAATGAGCGATAAGAGGGGTTTTGTCTCTCCCGGTATTGGGGGTTGATGTTGCACTGTGCTCGATTGGCCGTAACATGGAAGTCCCAGGCCAGGGCTGATTAGAGATTTGCTGGTAAATGTTACCAGTAGTTTTTCGACCCGTTATGAACCTCACATCGGCACGACTTATCGGTTATTGGGGTCTGACGTTTACCACCCCTAGACTTGATATGCGACATATCAGACGAACAGACCGGACTGTACGGTAAGTGTTACTAGTTGGACTCACAGGAGTGTGAGCGGGCTTGCTCGTCGATCTTCTGATCGCTCAATACCTGGGTTGCTGTTACGTTTGGCAGACCGCTTGCGGCTTGTGGGTGATTGATATGATCATCATCTGCTGCCGACGTATTGACGAGTCTTTAGAGTCCTACACAGAGGTTTCCTGGCTCAAGCCAAACGAAATAGGAGAGCATATGAGATATGTGCGGGACCGAGAATAATACGTGTATGTGATACCGTATTTCATTCTCGCGATGAATGTTTCGATTGGTTGTATAAGATATAACCTAGTTATCGAATCGAAAATTGATTCGATAAGTCGATACATTGGATACTAGACGGTTATGTACGACATGACCGAATCATTGAATCAAGTGTTGATTTAATGATTTAATGTATAATTATATATTTGATATATTACTTTGCATTAACTAGTATTGGTTCATTTTAAAAGGATTTTCTCACTTGATGTGCACATTGTATATGTGATATATTTTGTGTGCACTTGATTGTATCATGTTTGATGATACATACTCACTTGGGTTTGTGCAAAGAATTAAACAATGGTTAAGTTAATGATTAGGGTTTTGTTTATTTGCTTATTTATTTATTTATTTTTCCATTATGGAAAAGATAAATATGATATGGTGGCTTTCTTTAGATGCTTGTTGAAGCTTCATGAAGCTTTGAACACGTCTACCATTCTTGTCTCATGCTTAACCCTAACCACTAAAAGTAACCATGGTCTATTCTCTACACCTAACCAAGGTTAGGATATGATAAGTATTCATATTGTTTTTCTTTTTAAAAACAATTATCATATTCTATCTTCATTCTTCTTCCTCTTGAACAAGAAGAAAAGCTTACTAGCTTTAATGGCACCTTGAGTAAATGAGTGAGAAATCCAATTCTAAAGTGAACCCACCTCCTATTTCTTCATCCTCTACCTTTTGCCAAGTAGTATAGGGTGTTTTCTTCACAAGTTTCATGACTTGGTGAAGTTGGAGCTTGATCTTGTGTAGCCTCGACGTAGATCATCTTCGACATCGCAGCCGACGACTAGTCCGCTCATTTCTCCGATGAAGCCGATGCGAGAGTCTGAGATCCGACATGGACAGAGAGGGGATGTCCACGTGGAGCTAAGGAAGTGGAGAACCGGATCTACAAAGGTTGTAGCCTCTTTCTTTTAGTTAAAATGTTAACTAGTTTCACTTTTCGCCTAACTCTAGTCAACGAATCCGTATTAGGGTTTTTCGGCACTTGTAAAATTTGAAATTGGCATGGTTGATGCCTTGTGAGACTTTATTAGCGTGCCTAGGAATCCTATAGTGGTATCAGAGCCTAGCTAGAGCCTTAGGCGATGAGTAGACGGAGTTTGAAGTCCGATCGAACCGAAACCCTAATTTAAAAATGCTCTCTGGACTTTTTTCAAAAACTGGGTTTTTTCCAGATTAAAAATGCTTAAAAAATTCAGCAGGAAATTCTAAGAATTACGATGCAAAATTTGACAAAAGATATGTCCAAAGTGCGGCGGAACCGCGGCAGAAGCCTGGCTTCTGCGGCCGTTCCGCGGCCATCTGATGACGTCACCTTCCCATTTTTGCACAGTAATTCCTCTTTTCTGATGCTGAGTTTTCTGGGAATTTTTAATCTGACTCAAGAGTTGAGTGTTCTGGGGTTGCAATGGAAATCGTTGTTTCGATCGGATTATCAAGCTTTGTCTATGTGATTTTCCGGATAATTTTAGAATATGTTAAAAAGTTCGACCGGATGTAAATACCCAATCTTTCCCCTGCCGGGAAATTTCCAATTGTTGGACTTTTCCGTAGTTTAATGACGTTCTAAGTAGTGCAAGTAACGCGATGGTCCCTCTAGAAGACAACAAACCTTAACTCGATTATGTGACCGTCTTGAATTGCCCTTTGAACCTTAGGGTTTGGGGCAGTACGGCGTGCCACATGTGAGGCGTTGGCTTGACCCTTCTACGGCTGGACCATTGGTACTGAGGCATGAAGTGAATGTCTTTGAACCTATTTCATGTGTTGAACGGTTTCGGGAAAACTTGGATGTTCGAATGTTCGATCGGAAAGTTTAATATTTTCTATTTATCCGGAATGGGATACAATGATTGGAATTCACAAGCAGTTATGAGATAACTGAATGAATGTTATAAATCTAGCGGTTTAGTTTCACTTGATATTGAAAAGAGTTTTCGATAATGAGACTAAAATGCGGGGTTTATAATTATTAGGCATGTGATGTCTAAGTATTTCATTTGATTAGGCATGTGATGTCTAAAGAGGTTGCGGATTCCAATTGTTGTAGTTTTACACTTTCTTTTCTGTGACCGTAAGTGTAGTATGTAGTGGTGTTTCCGATTGTCGTTGCTATACGTCGACGACAATCGGTGTATGCATACTTACTTACGTTGATGACATGTGATGTTATGTGTTGCTGGATATGTTATATTGGATTGTCGTGTTTGAATAGCCGGGGGTTTTTATGTGAGACGAGTGTTTTTCCATTTTCATTCATGTAAAAACTTGTATGTAATATTCTTTTATTGGGGCACTTCCAGGTTGCGGAAGTTGTCGCCTTTTGTATATTATTTACTTTTCTGCATTAGGATAGACCCAAGGAGGGGAGCACAAGTAACCGGGTTCTAGGGTTCAATGGGAGACCATCTCGAGGGGTCGAGTCCGGGTCTCCTGACCCTAGAATTGGTAGGGTTGCTTACTGCTCTCGTAGGGGTCTAGGGGTGTGGGATTGGCTATTCATCACGACCGTGGAATCCGTGTTTTATACTGGCTCGTATTAAAAACACGGACGTCCTAGTATATCCAATATTTCATATGATTTTTTCTGCTGCGATATCTGTGATGTGATCATTTGATATGTTCTAATGGATACAGTATATAGTATATATGATATATTATATAGACGTTACTTATGTTTTTCACCCGCTCTAGCCCTGCCCTGCTCTGTCGTTAGTTACCTAACCTAACGGTGCACGAGGGGACATCGAGGCGAATGCGGATGGCATAAGTGTACGTCGTATTTATCTGTGATGTTTAGGTGACTTAATTGATGGGACTTCATTAATGTGATTAATGAAAGAAAAGAAACCTAAAAGATGTTGTAGAATCAAATTTTCAAATAAAAGGGTAGCTACAGTTTTGCTTTGCATAGCGGTATATATGATATACCCTGCACCTTATTCGATGAGGAAAGGGCCGAGATCCCTTCACCGGGAGTGACCCCTTTAGCAAAGCCGGCAGATGCTACAACACTCGGTTTGACTTTTGACTGCTTTTGGAGTTTTCCTTTGCACAGTGATATATCTGATATATCCCGCACCTTATTCGATGAGGAAAGAGCCGAGATCCCTTCACCGAGAGTGACCTCTTTAGCAAAACTAATAAAAGCCTCAAAATCACTCCATTTCAAAAAACTTCACTTGATTCTACAACCATATCAAGTTCATTACGCTCATGGTTTTCAGAAAAACCTGCGTAGCCCTCCGTCAATTCAGATATGTAATATTTTGTATTTGTGCTACGGTTGTTTGGCATGCGTCAAGGCGTAGTGTACGGTAGCTGATTATTACTTATCTATAGCATGAGATGCGATTGGATTAAGGTATTCGTACGGTGTTGTTTGGCATGCGTCAAGGGTCGTACGGGTGGGTTTAATTCAATCACGAATTGTACGGGTTGAACTTGACTAGCGGACTATGGGTTGTTTGGCATGCGTCAAGGTCATAGCACGCTAGGGGCAAAATATTATCGGGAATTTCAAGTGTTGAGATTTGCAATGAGATTGCATACCTTCTATGAGATAGTTGGATCCCGATACCCACTGCGAGTAAGAGTTACTCCTGGGAGAGTTTTACACAGGACAATTAGCCGATCAAGTAGGTGTCTAGAAAGGTGTCAACGGGGATACGCCTCTGGGAAAACGAGGTTTACTTTAATTAGGTCCGTGCGAAAGCACGGGGAACCTCCCTCAAAGTACCGACACTGGCCTGGCTGAAAGATCGACGAAGTTGTAAGGTGTAATTAATCCCGGCTAGTCTTTCCTTTTAAGGTTTGAAGGAAGATTTGATAAAAACCAGTGGGAGCCATCCTGATTAGATAAGATAATAACCGATCTGAACTTGCAAGAGCATACGCTAAAGTGTTTTCTTCTCTCTCTCTCCAGGTAGCGACCATTTCATACCCTAATAAAGATAATAATATGGATGTATTGACTGTACCCGCATGTTATACAGTGCTGGGGAACGTTGGACCCGTTCTTTCTTATAAGAGTTATAAGACTGAACAGGGAATAGGAGAATATCTAGATTCTCAAGCCGCCCAAAACAACATGCATATCGATGCATCTTCTACAGGTGTGTTAGTTATTGAGAACCGTTTCTCTCTTCACCCTACGTCCTGGGTATTAGATACCGGATCAGGATCCCACATATGTAAAATGTTACATGGGCTACGGAAAGGTAGAGAACTGGGAAAAGATGATCATTCCGTTCAAGTAGGGAATGGGGCAAATGTTGCAGCCAAAGCAGTTGGCGAGTATGACCTAGTATTACCAAGTGGTAATACACTGATTTTAAATGAATGCTATTATATACCAAACATGATGTGCAACGTTATATCAGTTTCTTTATTAAGTAAAGAAGGATATAATTTTGTAGTAAAGGATAATGTTATGAACATATTCCTAGATCAAAAGTTGATTGCATCAGGCTCGCTACATAATGGCATATTCATTCTAAATCAAAATACAGTCCTCAATATACAAAACACACACAAGAGGAAAAGTTCAGAAATGAACGAATCCTTTTTGTGGCATTATAGACTTGGTCACATCAATGCGACACGACTAGCTAAGTGGCATAAGGATGGATATTTAAATCCGTTTGAATTTTCATCTTATGACATTTGCCAGTCATGTCTTAAAGGCAAGATGACCAAAACTCCGTTTACGGGACACGGAGAAAGAGTTATGGAACTCTTAGGGCTGATACATAGTGATGTATGCGGTCCCATGTCTACACATGCCAGGGAAGGTTCTTCCTACTTCATTACATTCGCTGACGATCTCTCTAGATACGGACATGTGTTCCTGATAAAACACAAGTCTGAAGCTTTTGAGAAATTCAGAGAATATAAGCACGAAGTAGAGAACCAAACGGGCAAAAGTATTAAGATCCTTCGATCTGATCGAGGAGGAGAATACTTGAGCAATGATTTTCTGGATTATCTAAAAGAGAATGGGATGCTCTCTCAGCTCACTCCTCCTTATACACCACAGCACAACGGTGTATCAGAACGAAGAAACCGCACCCTATTAGATATGGTGCGCTCAATGATGAGTACAGCTGAGTTACCTATTTCCTTTTGGGGATATGCGCTTGAGACAGCCATGGACCTATTGAATAGAGTTCCTACCAAATCTGTGCCTACCACTCCATATGAGATATGGAAAGGGAAGAGACCACATCTTAATTACATTAAGATATGGGGTTGTCCAGCCTATGTCAAAAGACAAAATCCGGACAAACTCGAGGCAAGATCAGTCTTATGTAAGTTTATAGGATATCCCAAAAATTCACAAGGGTATATCTTCTACCACCCCGAGGAACAAAAGGTATTTGTTTCTCGACATACCACTGTTGGAGATAGTGCCCTCAGAGTCAATTATTAGGTCACAGGTACGTGATTGTAATGATTGAGGGAGGACCTATCCCGGTAGGACAGTCTTACTCGAGATGATAGTATGCTATCCGGTTTACCTTTATCATCGTGTACTGTTTTAGGTGACATGACACGTCGCTATTACACGTTGATAGAGCCCCTAGGATTCTTGCTTGACCACCAGCAGTATGAGGACGATCATATAAGTGGGAGCTGGGGGTCTACAAGCATATCCTTAAAAGGTCCCTAGTCGTGGGAGTTTCGAGACCGGGCATCGATACTCCATTAGTAGACTAGTGTATACAGTCGAGACCCCGACGAGGGGCGGTGGCCGGTCTCACAAGCCACTGGTGTCAGTTGGATCACCTAAGATGTATACATGTGCTCATTGGGTTATGAGTACACCGGACAGGACTCGCCGGGAACATGCTAGTTGGTCATATACCAGACGTCAGATGGCAGTTCCCTGGTGACATGTGTGCAGGTTAGTTCATCGACCTGGGGGTCGTCATTTGTCTCGTGTGAGTTCCCACTGTACTTTGATTACTACCCTACCACGGCTCAAAGGAGTCGTGCAAACAGGTTTTAGTTGGGTACAGTCCCGAGCCACATGGAGGCAGTGAGCGTATCTTTAGGGGTTCGTCTCTCCCGGTATTGGGGGTGAGGTCGTGCTGTGTCTAGGAGAGCCATTACACAAAGTCCTTGGCCAAGGCAAGAAGATTTACTGGTAGGTATTCCAGTAGTATCTCAGGGTGTTCTGGGCTACACTCCGACACGACTTGTACCGCTTTTGGGGGTCTGACTTTTACCAACCCCCTAGGCCCGCCATGCGATACTCATAGACGAACGGACCGGACTGCACGGATATTGTCACTGACAGGCTCAGTAGGGTGTCAGGATGAGTTCACTCATCGACGTCCCTTTTTAGTCAATAGCTGGTGGCCCGTCACGTATTGGCTTATACCTCTGACGTGCTAGTGGTTAAATCCACAACCATAGTATTGACGAGTCTTTAGAGTCCACCACACTTTCTGTTACTCAAGCTTTCGGGCGAAACGTTGTAGAGGCCGTATGGAGATATAGCAGGGTCCGATCAGATACGTGCGGTATTGCACGGATCAGGATCGGACAGTTTGTACTAGTGGCCGTATGGTTATATGGCAGGGTTCGATCAGATACGTGCGGTATTGCACGGATCAGGATCGAACGGATATAATTAGCCGGCTTTGGCTTAAGCCGGTCCTAGTTTAGTACAGTGTAGATTTTGTCTCATTGCATTTGTATCCGGACGGAATACAGATGCGGGTGTGTATGCACAGTATTGGGTTTTCCTGTAATTTATTACGGGACCAGTTTTCTGGAGTTGCCAGTTTGCATTCCGTTCCGGCCGGTTTTTCTTTGTTCTTTCCCGGCCGGACTTTTCCGATGGAGGGGGTAATTTGCAGTTTTGCAAATTACACTTTGTGGAGGACTTGTTTGCATAAGGGTTGATATGATAAGCATCTTTGCTTTTCATGCTTTATTGTGATAAGAAAGGATTAGGATTGATGTGTAGTTTTATGATGATTATGTTTGGATGTGGTCACCCTCCTCCTTTTACTACGATCACCTCCCTTCATGCTTCTTATTCTTTCTCCACCATTTCTAAGTTGATTAAGTTTTTCATAAGAAGGAGAAGTTTTTTCTTTCCATGGTTGAGTGAGAAGAAAATGAGAGCTTCATGTTTGAGAGGAGAAAAATGATAGTGATTCATTTTGTGTATATCATTCTTCATCTCATTCCATTGCTAGAAAATTGAAAGCACCAATTTTCTATACACCATTCCTCCATCTATGGCAACCAACCCCAAAAGTGAGACATACACTCTACACTACACTTCCTACAGCAAATCTTGGACGCGTCGATCCGCCAGCTTCGCGCCCGAGTTGCCTCGGTATTGAGGTGGGAGCCCGTAAAAGATGCAGGCGACGTGGTGCCCTTCCGGCGAGGAGGCGAAGACCGGAGATCCCGTGAGGAGATCGGAGTGGAGATGAAGACCGGAGGACTCGGATCGTATGGTATACATCTCTTCTCATCTTGTAGTTAGCTAGATATAGTTTAATGGCACGATCCGGGGTTTAGTGCGCGGTGGTGCCGGTTTGCTAAGTCCGCAAAATTAAAGTTTATCACCGTTTCCGCGTTTGGCCGTCGGATTGACGGCCGGGGCGCCGCCGTGCACTTACAGTGGTATCAGAGCCTCGCCATTAACTTAGTCTAGCTTTGTGTAATGTGTTTGCATTTCCGATCGATCAAAAAGTCCAAAAACCCGTATTTTTTGCACATCAGTTTCTGTCGAATTTTTTTTGAGTCCAAAAATTTTTCAGGTTGTCTCAGAGTGATGTGCAGGGAATTCTAAGGTTACTGTAAAATTTTGGTGCCACGAACTCACCATACCGCCGCGGAAGGGCGGCCAAACCCCTGATTTGGCCGCGCTTCCGCCGCGGAGGTAACTGTTCACCCCCCCAAATTTTTGCAGTTTGTTCCTGAATAAAAAATATGGTTTCTGGAACATTAAAATTGGGCCCATATTTTCTGTGGTTGCTACAGTTTTGTTTGGGGGCCCACTTGTTAATGTTTAATCAATCGGAAAATTTTAAACACATTTTTCACAGTATTTACATTATATCTGCGACCGTGAATGTCACTCGATCGGTAAATCCTGTCTAACTGCTATAGCCCGGTTAGACGGATTTGCGAACGTGACTTTCACGTTGATGTTCTATGTATTTGCTGTGATGTTGCGGATCGGTCGTGGGGGATAGCCTGGATGCAATGCTAGTACAGTTTTGTTGTATTATGTACATTTGATATTGCGGGGCGAGCGTCCGACATGTGGACTGCCGTCACTGCCCGTTTGTATTATTCTTTTGGGACACGACCTGGTTGCGGTCGATGTACCCGTTGTATGTATATTTTACTTTCTGTACTAGGATTGCCCCGCGGAGGGGTGCACGGATAACCGGGTTCTAGAGGGCAACGGGCCCGCATCTCAGGGCATTGAGACGGAGGGGCTTCAGTCTGGAATTGGCGGGCTATTCGCCGCACTCGTAGGGGGTACAGGTTGACCCAGGAGGGGTGCCCAAGTTACCGGATTCCGTGAAGTGCTGGGTGGTCCATTCACGGTGCTGAAGGGGGCTGCCTCGCTTCAGGTTTTGGCGGGTGACTTACCGCGCCCGTAGGGGTCTAGGATTTCATTGCACAGGCTATCCACACGACCAGGGGAACGTCGGGTTTCAGTAGTGGCTCTGTGAAACCCGGGGATCCCAGATATCTGTATTGTTCTGTGATGCTGTACATTTCTGTAATGTTGCATTTCTTTTCACGCCTAGAGCGAAATATAATATATTGGTATATATATTAGTAGATGTTGTATATGTTTTTCATCCGCGCTAGTCCAGTCCCCGCTCTGCCGTTAGTAAGCTAACCTAACGGGTGATGACGGGACCCAGTGGCGAATGCGAATGGCATATACGTACGTCAGTATATTTTCGTTCTTTGTGGTGTGATCAATTGATGGGACTGCATTGATTCGGATCAATGCAAGTTAAACAAACCTATTCTGATATTGTTGGAACACTTTTCAAAAAGCTGTTATTGCAAGGACGTTCACTTTTGTTTTGCATCGTGGTATTCATTTGGAATATCCTGCTCCTCAGTCGACGAGGCAAGGGCCGAGATCCCTTCACCGGGAGTGACCCCTTGGACAGAAGTTTGCGTCAGGGCATTAACTTCACTATAGCCGATTACTTTTGCTTTGCATCGTGATATTCGGTTATGGATATCCTGCACCCCATTCTACGGGGAAAGAGCCGAGATCCCTTCACCGGGAGTGACCTCTTTAGTAAAGGTTTTCGTCACTATATTTTCTAAAAAGCTATCCGTTCCTTCAACGATATCAAGTTCACTACGTTAAAGGTTTTCGCCAGAAACCATTCGTAGCCCTCCGTCGTTTCATATGGGTAGTCAATAGTATTCAAGCTGTGTTTGTTGGCCTTAGTCAAGGCACAGTGTTTGGTAGCTATTGGGTATTCATATGCTGCATAGATAGATGCGTTGGTTTGGGACAGTCGTATAGCCTTGTTGGCCTTAGTCAAGGGCTTGTACGGGTGGGTTCAAATCAACCTGGACAATGACGGGTAGAACTTGACATGTGACTTATGATTTGTTGGCCTTAGTCAAGGTCATAAGAGCATGGGGCAGAAATCACATCGGGAGTTTCAAAAGAACTGAAACTTGCCAGATATGCGCATACCATCTGGAGTATGATGATGTGAGCGGATTCCGTCACTTTATCATGCAATGATAGTTGGATCCCGATTCCCACTGATGAGTTGGTATACTCCTCGGGTGACCCCGACTAATTCTTCTTTCAGGTTTGGAGGAGAATTTGAGGTACAGTGGGAGGTTTCCAGATTAGATAAATTGGTGACCATTCTGATCTAGGTTAGAGTGCACGCTGAGTGTTTCTTTTCTCTCTCTCTTTGGCAGCGACCATTGACCCGACCCTAAGACTTTGACTCAGTGACCAAGTTGACCGAACCTTCTTTAACACCGGCTATTGAATTGTCAGAGTTGCAAACCTCATTGCCACTCCTACTTTTACCCTTTTCTCCAGGACACCCCGTTTTACTACGAACGTCCACTTCCATTGGACAAAACCATCGTATGGTTAGATACGAACTCGAAAGAATTTATTCGAGGATGGTTTCAGGTTCTGGAGAAAACGGATAGGATTATTCAGTTGTCTTTTCCTTTTACCCTCTCTCAGGTTACGAGTACTCCTTGGTTTAGGGGTAGTACACCTATTACGCAAATTGGATTGTCTTCTTCCAAACCTTAGGCTGGTGCCGACCGGTAGGGAATGAAGAAAACCAATTAGCATAACGATGGTGTGCAGAAGGTATTAAGTTCAGACAAAGCAAGGGATTAGTAAGAGGGCAAAGTAAATTGCAACAGATATTCACGACCAAACCAAATATTTCGTTACCACTCCCACATCACCTTTGTATTTCTCCAGGACACTCCGTATCACTACGAAGATCCACAGTTTATTTGGATACTCCATCGTATGGTTATATACGAACTCGAATGGAACTTGTTCCAGTTCGGGGATGGATTCTGGTTCAGGAGAAATAGGAATAAGGTTTATTCGGTTGTTTTTTATCTTCACCCTCTCTCATTGCGAGTGTTCCTAGGATTGGGACAGTACACCCATTATGCTTATTGGATAGTCTTCTTCTAAACCATAGGCTGGTGCCGAACGGTAGGGAAGGAAGAAAACCATTTGGCCTAAAAGGGTGTGCAGAAGGTAAAGACTAAAGACATATGAAGGGATTTGGAGAGGTGGCAAAGAACTATACGGTTACAGTCGTGAATCTGGAAGAGGCATTACTAGGAATACCAGAATACCCCATCGGAACATTTCAATGTTTCAGTTTCACTGTGTAATGTTAAAGGAAAACTGATTTCCCGATTAGATACTTACTCCAGGGTATGTATTTACCAGGTACGATTCTCACATCTGTATGGTTTTACAGATGATGAGTGGGAGTAAGTTATTGGGAATTGGGTGATCATCCTCATTATATCGGGATTCGTTGTAATCGGTGATATTTGAGGAAATCACCTGGGCTGTTTGCCGGTCGGCAAATATTTGGTTTTGAATATCCACTGTTATGCACCAATTTCAAATTGATATATCTGTACGTCTATTTTTATAGAGTGAGATATACCTTTCTGAAATTATGTCTACGACATTTACCTATATCAGTGGATGGTTAGGTAAGGAGCATTAAACAGCGGTGTAATTCTTCTTAACCATAAGTACAGTTTTCAACCTACGACACACAGTGAATAAGTTATCAGACTCAAGGGACTTATACAAAGTATTGTATGTTGTCCAGGGTCCATCAGGACAGAGGGGTTGGTCCTCATACTACATTCAGTTTACTTATGACTTCTCTAGTTTTTAGACAAGTGTTTCATGGAAACACAGGGTCGAAGTTTTGAGAAGTTATAGGTATAAGAATAAAGTAGAGAACCAGGTGTTGCAAGTATCGGGATTCTTCAAAGTGATCGAAGATGTAGATACTTGTATATGGTATTCAGTTGATAGTATTGATTAAGAGAACTTGCTTCTCTTTCGGGTTACTCATAATTGGAAGCATTCCTAAGTTGAGTAACGCTGATCGGCCCTCCTTCCATTTAGTTGACATGCACTGGAGATAGCTGCATGATTTGAATCTGGTTCAATTAAATCTGTGCCTCTGGTTCTATATTGGATATAGAACAGTTCATATCTTAACGTTGTTAAGGTACGGGGAGTTGTCCGGCTTATGATTAAAACCAGACTCTGGATAACTCAAGGCACGTTTCTGTAATGGCTGTTTGTGGGTTGACCCAGGCTATGACGAGGGTTGATTTTCTACCATCTGGCAGATCAGTAGAAATATTGTTCTAGACTCGCCACAGTTTTACTAAAAATGGATTTTTTCAAAAACAGTAGTGGGAGTATGGTAGAACTGGAAGTGATTCCAGAACCACAAACGATTACTGAAGATTTGATAAGAAACCTAAAGATTCAATCTGGATTGACATTCTATTGGCCACTCCGCAGATAAGGTGGGTAACTTCAGGCACCCGAGAGGTACTACGGTAGCCTCAAGGACGGTGACAGGGAAGTTCTTGTTTACCCATAATTGCCATTGCTGTTGTTCCAGGTTACGAGACCCGGCGGGAGGATGAGTATAGCGTCGTTCTAAACCAGTTTTAGAAGTGTACGTTTATATGACTCTGCCAGAGGGTTGTCGTAGTCAGTGGGAGCAGCGGAAGCATTGGTGGACAGGTAGCTTATGTCTATTTATGGACTAAAGCAGATGTAGCGGAGATAGATCATCTATTTCTGACGCGAAAGTCATGGATTTTGACTTCATCAGAATAGGGGATGGATCTGTTGAGAAGGTAGTAGGGTGTGATGTCCTGGTATTTGGATGACATACACAGAATAGGAAAAGAAACTCCTATACTACAATCGGTTATACTTTGGTCGTCACACAGTGGTTTCTCCACACAGGACTTGGACATTATATCAGACATACTGGTTACTAGATCTATGGTTTTAGATCTAGATTTGGTTGGTTTCCCAATCAGGGTACTTGACAGCATTCTAAGAGTATTTAGGATGGACAACTCCTGGCTCGGTAGTGTACCTGCAGGTAATGGAGTCACCCTCTCCAAAGGTGTCTTACAGACTAAAGGGGAGAGGGACGTGCATGATTGGCAGATCACTTGCTCAGGCAATTGAGTCAATCGTGAGATGTCAAGTACCACACCAGATGTTGTTCTTGCACTAGATGCAATAAGTTGACATTAATCCAATCCTGGAGAAACAGTCGGAAGCAGTTTTTAGAACATAAGTGGATGTTCTAGGGAAATGATAACGGCTGCCTCCTTTAGGAGACGGTTATCATTCCAGGCTTCCAAGGTGACATGGATGGCAGAGTGGCTGTCAGAGTTGTAGTTTTCCTTCTGATGAGGGGCAGTATTTTGGACAGGTGGTCCAAGGCAATACTGAGGGAGGCATGGCGCGCAGGATACTGATTAAGTTCAGTTGACGATACAGTCTAAGAAGTTTGGATTTGGAGTTCATTTATGAGCTAGGTCCCATCAGACATCCAGACACATTCTAAGACAGGTATTGCTCTTTTCGGGAGATGGCTTTCTCCGTGAACTTGAGATATAGAGAGACATTGAAAGAAAAAACTAAGCGGATCCACTCACTGAGGCTATTCCTCGAACGCAATAGTTCCGCAAACGAGCTTTGTGAGACTGACTAGTAGAGGAGTTGGATGTTCGGTATCACACGGGCTGTGAGTATGCGACATCGCAATAATTAGCCTTGAGTGCAAGTGGGAGATTGTTGGAGATAGTGCCCTCAGAGTCAATTATTAGGTCACAGGTACGTGATTGTAATGATTGAGGGAGGACCTATCCCGGTAGGACAGTCTTACTCGAGATGATAGTATGCTATCCGGTTTACCTTTATCATCGTGTACTGTTTTAGGTGACATGACACGTCGCTATTACACGTTGATAGAGCCCCTAGGATTCTTGCTTGACCACCAGCAGTATGAGGACGATCATATAAGTGGGAGCTGGGGGTCTACAAGCATATCCTTAAAAGGTCCCTAGTCGTGGGAGTTTCGAGACCGGGCATCGATACTCCATTAGTAGACTAGTGTATACAGTCGAGACCCCGACGAGGGGCGGTGGCCGGTCTCACAAGCCACTGGTGTCAGTTGGATCACCTAAGATGTATACATGTGCTCATTGGGTTATGAGTACACCGGACAGGACTCGCCGGGAACATGCTAGTTGGTCATATACCAGACGTCAGATGGCAGTTCCCTGGTGACATGTGTGCAGGTTAGTTCATCGACCTGGGGGTCGTCATTTGTCTCGTGTGAGTTCCCACTGTACTTTGATTACTACCCTACCACGGCTCAAAGGAGTCGTGCAAACAGGTTTTAGTTGGGTACAGTCCCGAGCCACATGGAGGCAGTGAGCGTATCTTTAGGGGTTCGTCTCTCCCGGTATTGGGGGTGAGGTCGTGCTGTGTCTAGGAGAGCCATTACACAAAGTCCTTGGCCAAGGCAAGAAGATTTACTGGTAGGTATTCTAGTAGTATCTCAGGGTGTTCTGGGCTACACTCCGACACGACTTGTACCGCTTTTGGGGGTCTGACTTTAACCAACCCCCTAGGCCCGCCATGCGATACTCATAGACGAACGGACCGGACTGCACGGATATTGTCACTGACAGGCTCAGTAGGGTGTCAGGATGAGTTCACTCATCGACGTCCCTTTTTAGTCAATAGCTGGTGGCCCGTCACGTATTGGCTTATACCTCTGACGTGCTAGTGGTTAAATCCACAACCATAGTATTGACGAGTCTTTAGAGTCCACCACACTTTCTGTTACTCAAGCTTTCGGGCGAAACGTTGTAGAGGCCGTATGGAGATATGGCAGGGTCCGATCAGATACGTCCGGTATTGCACGGATCAGGATCGGACAGTTTGTACTAGTGGCCGTATGGTTATATGGCAGGGTTCGATCAGATACGTGCGGTATTGCACGGATCAGGATCGAACGGATATAACTAGCCGGCTTTGGCTTAAGCCGGTCCTAGTTTAGTACAGTGTAGATTTTGTCTCATTGCATTTGTATCCGGACGGAATACAGATGCGGGTGTGTATGCACAGTATTGGGTTTTCCTGTAATTTATTACGGGACCAGTTTTCTGGAGTTGCCAGTTTGCATTCCGTTCCGGCCGGTTTTTCTTTGTTCTTTCCCGGCCGGACTTTTCCGATGGAGGGGGTAATTTGCAGTTTTGCAAATTACACTTTGTGGAGGACTTGTTTGCATAAGGGTTGATATGATAAGCATCTTTGCTTTTCATGCTTTATTGTGATAAGAAAGGATTAGGATTGATGTGTAGTTTTATGATGATTATGTTTGGATGTGGTCACCCTCCTCCTTTTACTACGATCACCTCCCTTCATGCTTCTTATTCTTTCTCCACCATTTCTAAGTTGATTAAGTTTTTCATAAGAAGGAGAAGTTTTTTCTTTCCATGGTTGAGTGAGAAGAAAATGAGAGCTTCATGTTTGAGAGGAGAAAAATGAGAGTGATTCATTTTGTGTATATCATTCTTCATCTCATTCCATTGCTAGAAAATTGAAAGCACCAATTTTCTATACACCATTCCTCCATCTATGGCAACCAACCCCAAAAGTGAGACATACACTCTACACTACACTTCCTACAGCAAATCTTGGACGCGTCGATCCGCCAGCTTCGCGCCCGAGTTGCCTCGGTATTGAGGTGGGAGCCCGTAAAAGATGCAGGCGACGTGGTGCCCTTCCGGCGAGGAGGCGAAGACCGGAGATCCCGTGAGGAGATCGGAGTGGAGATGAAGACCGGAGGACTCGGATCGTATGGTATACATCTCTTCTCATCTTGTAGTTAGCTAGATATAGTTTAATGGCACGATCCGGGGTTTAGTGCGCGGTGGTGCCGGTTTGCTAAGTCCGCAAAATTAAAGTTTATCACCGTTTCCGCGTTTGGCCGTCGGATTGACGGCCGGGGCGCCGCCGTGCACTTACAACCACTTTTTTAGAAAAAGGTTTTCTTATGAAACAAACAAGTGGCATTGAGGTAGAACTGGAAGAGGTTCCAGCGACACAAACTATAACAGAAGACTTGGTAGAACCAGAGGATTCAGTAGTACCTGACGAACCCCAGCCGCTCCGCCAATCTAGCAGGGTTTCTCATCCGCCTGAGAGATACTACGGTTTTCTCATTGATGGTGGAAGCGAGGATTGCATCATGGAAGATGATGACCCAACTAGCTTCGAGCAGGCCATCACGAGTATGGACTTTAGAAGTTGCTCCTGAAGGGGTAAAACCCATTGGGAGCAAGTGGATCTTCAAGAAAAAATTTGGTGTAGATGGGAAAGTGGAGACTTTCAAAGCTAGACTTGTAGCAAAGGGTTTTCGTCAAAGACCAGGTGTGGACTATGACGAAACATTTTCTCCAGTGGCTATGCTTAAATCCATCCGGATCATGCTTGCCATCGCTGCATATCATGACTACGAAATCTGGCAAATGGATGTTAAGACCGCCTTTCTAAACGGTGATTTAGAAGAGTGCGTGTACATGACTCAGCCAGAGGGCTTCGTAGACAGTGGGAGCAGCGGGAAGGTGTGCAAGCTGCTTAAATCCATTTATGGATTAAAGCAAGCATCGCGGAGTTGGAACATCTGCTTTGACGTCGTTATCAAAGAGTTTGATTTCGTCAAAAGTGTAGATGAACCTTGTATCTACAAGAAGGTGGCAGAGAGTAAGGTTGTATTCCTCGTATTGTACGTGGACGACATACTCTTGATAAGAAATGATATTCCTATGCTGCAATCGGTCAAGCTCTTCTTATCACAAAGATTCTCAATGAAAGATCGTGGTGATGCCTCCTGCATATTGGGAATTAGGATCTATAGAGATAGATCCAAACAGATACTGGGATTGTCCCAATCCAGGTACATTGACACCATACTAAAGAGGTTTAGTATGGAAGAATCAAAGCGTGGGAACTTGCCCACGATCTCTGGAGTCACTCACTCCAAAGAGATGTCTCCCAAGACTGATTTGGAGAGAGCTCGCATGCAAGGGATACCCTATGCTTTGGCTGTAGGCTCTATCATGTACGCGAGGCTATGTACCAGACCCGATGTTGCATACTCACTAAGTGTAGTGAGCAGGTATCAAGCTGATCCTGGAGAGAGTCACTGGACAGCTGTGAAGAGCATTCTTAAGTACTTGCGAAGGACTAAAAAGATGCTCTTGGTGTATGGTAACGGAGAACTCCAAGTGGAGTCCTTTACCGATTCGAGCTTCCAAAGTGATAAGGACGACTCTAAGTCGCAGTCGGGATTTGTCTTTACCCTTTACGGAGGGGCGGTTAGCTGGAAGAGTTCCAAGCAGAAAACCTTGGCAGACTCGACGATGGAGGCTGAATACATCGCTGCCAACGATGCTGCCAAAGAGGCTGTCTGGATCAAGAAGTTCATTACTGAACATGGAGTGGTTCCATCCATTGAGCATCCAATACCTTTGTATTGTGATAACAATGGAGCGGTGGCTTTGGCCAAGGAACCTAGGTCCCATCAGCGATCCAGGCATATTCTGAGGCGGTATCACCTGATCCGGGAGATAGTTGATCGCCGGGAGATCGAGGTCAGGAGGGTTGACACGAAGAACAACACGGCGGATCTACTCACGAAGACCATTCCCCAGATACAGTTTGAGAGACTCTTCGGAATGCTTGGTATGCGATACTACAGCAGCTGGCCCTAGTGCA
Organism: Agapanthus africanus; assembly: GCA_030015575.1. Classification (NCBI taxonomy): domain Eukaryota; kingdom Viridiplantae; phylum Streptophyta; class Magnoliopsida; order Asparagales; family Amaryllidaceae; genus Agapanthus; species Agapanthus africanus. The sequence goes on from CM057341.1 coordinate 621,798,810, forward strand.
AGTGGGAGATTGTTAGTTGTATGTATGCCCTAGAGGCCAGTATTGTACAGATGATGTATATTATATTGGATGCTTGGACATATATAGAGATGACTTTCTTGCTCGATATGATAGTATGCTATCTGGTTCCTCTTTATCTTAACATGTATACTAGTCTCTTTAAACTGTCTTATAGTTACATGTTGGTAAAACCCTTAGGATGTGTACTTGACTACCTGGACTATGATGCAGATCATACTAGTGGAGACATGGTAGTTCATAGGAACATCCTTCAAGGTCCCTAGTCGTGGGTGTATCGAGACGGGGCATCGATATACCAGTGTAGACTAGCGTATACGCATCTCGACCCATGAGATGGGCGATGGATGATCCCATATCCATTGGTGTTTGACATCAGAGATGGTATACGGGTGCTCAGTAGAGACTGGGTACACTGGACGAACTCCCAGATGGTATTAAACCTCACGTCAGATGGCAGTTCTCAGGTGACACTTGTGCAACTTAGTGTGTAGACCCGAGATCGTCATAGAGTCTTGTGTGATTCCCACTGTGCTTTGATCTCCACCTTACCACGTCCATGAGGGCATGCAAAACGGTGGTTTTTGGGTACGGTCCCGAGTTACATGGAGGCAATGAGCGATAAGAGGGGTTTCGTCTCTCCCGGTATTGGGGGTTGATGTTGCACTGTGTTCGATTGGCCGTAACAGGGAAGTCCCTGGCCAAGGCTGATCAGAGATTTGCTGGTAAGTGTTACCAGTAGTTTCTCGACCCGTTATGAGCCTCACATCGGCACGACTTATCGGTTATTGGGGTTTGACGTTTACCACCCCTGGACTTGATATGCGACATTTCAGACTAACAGACCGGACTGTACGGTAAGTGTTACTAGTTGGACTCACAGGAGTGTGAGCGGTCTTGCTCGTCGATCTTCTGATCGCTCAATACCCGGGTGGCCGTTACGTTTGGCAGACCGCTTGCGGCTTGTGGGTGATTGATATGATCATCATCTGCTGCCGGCGTATTGACGAGTCTTTAGAGTCCTACACAGAGGTTTCCTGGCTCAAGTGAAACGAAATAGGAGCGCATTTGATATATGTGCGGGACCGAGAATAATACGTGTATGTGATACCGTATTTCATTCTCGTGATGAATGTTTCGATTGGTTGTATAAGATATAACCTAGTTATCGAATCGAAGATTGATTCGATAAGTCGATACATTGGATACTAGACGGTTATGTGCGACATGACCGAATCATTGAATCAAGTGTTGATTTAATGATTTAATGTATAATTATATATTTGATATATTAGTTTGCATTAACTAGTATTGGTTCATTTTAAAAGGATTTTCTCACTTGATGTGCACATTATATATGTGATATATTTTGTGTGCACTTGATTGTATCATGTTTGATGATACATACTCACTTGGGTTTGTGCAAAGAATTAAACCATGGTTAAGTTAATGATTAGGGTTTTGTTTATTTGCTTATTTATTTATTTATTTATTTTCCATTATGGAAAAGATAAATATGATATGGTGGCTTTCTTTGGATGCTTGTTGAAGCTTTATGAAGCTTTGAACAAGTCCACCATTCTTGTCTCATGCTTAACCCTAACCACTAAAAGTAACCATGGTCTATTCTCTACACCTAACCAAGGTTAGGATATGATAAGTATTCATATTGTTTTTCTTTTTAAAAACAATTATCATATTGTATCTTCATTCTTCTTCCTCTTTAACAAGAAGAAAATCTTACTAGCTTTAATGGCACCTTGAGTAAATGAGTGAGAAATCCAATTCTAAAGTGAACCCACCTCCTATTTCTTCATCCTCTACCTCTTGCCAAGTAGTATATGGTGTTTTCTTCACAAGTTTCACGACTTGGTGAAGTTGGAGCTTGATCTTGTGTAGCCTCGACGTAGATCATCTTCGGCATCGCAGCCGACGACTAGTCCGCTCATTTCTCCGATGAAGCCGATGCGAGAGTCCGAGATCCGACATGGACAGCGAGGGGATGTCTATGTGGAGCTAAGGAAGTGGAGAACCGGATCTACAAAGGTTGTAGCCTCTTTCTTTTAGTTAAAATGTTAACTAGTTTCACTTTTCGCCTAAACTCTAGTCAACGAATCCGTATTAGGGTTTCTCGGCACTTGTAAAATTTGAAATTGGCATGGCTGATGCCTTGTGAGACTTTATTAGCGTGCCTAGGAACCCTACACATTTGTATCATAGCCACTCTTGTATCTATATTTCATATTGTATCTAGTTAACTCCATCAATCAAAATTAGTAAATTGTATAAGTAATGAGACTTAGTGAGTTTGTGGTTGCAAGACTTAGAGCTAAGGGTTTTCTGCTACTTGTGGTTTTGATGTCTGGCTTATTTCCATTATCTTTTTGTGGTGAACTTCGCCGTTGGGCGTCATATACTTATTTATACTGTATTGCATGGTTGTGATCCACCGTTTGGCGAAGAGCTAGCTCCCGCTTGGAGATGCCTTTATCATTATTATGTATTTGTGGTTTTGGATCAAAATATAGAAAGGAGGTGCTGCCCAAATTTTCAAAAAGATGAAACATGTTTTTAAACTTGCATAATCCACTTGCATTTTCATGTTCCTTTCTATGCATTATAAAAACTTGATTTTATTATATCTTTATTCAAAACTTCACCTCCTTTATTTTCTTAAAAAGGTTTAGATTTCTGGGTTTCAGCTTACTTGAATTCGGTTACGCCTTTAGACGTTGCGCGATTCAAGTGCTGGTCACGAGCTAATATTTCGGGTCGTGACAAAGTTGGTATCAGAGCGTTAGGTTTAACCTTTGTTCGAGTCTATGTTTGGCTATGTGGAGTCTAGGGCGGGTGTGTATTTCGGAACATGGCTTGACCTTACGGAACTTAGACTTGAACGGGGGGAGGGGGGTAGGTATTGGACTCGAACTTTCGTTTCATAGGCTGACCCTGATTGATGGAGTAGATAGCTTGAGTAGAGCGACGTACCGTACGTATGTTCCGCGGCATATTTACGATACGATACTCCACTTAAGAAACCTTAGGATGTACATATTTTTTAGACCAGTTATTCTCTTCGTATCCATGATTATACATCCATTTAAGATCCTCGATTCTATTAGTTTCGTGATCATACTTTCATTGATGTTGTTCCTTCTTATGATCATGTATTCATTCTGGATCTGTCGTTTCCTCTCATAACATTGATCTGCTTTCTTCGATACTCGATTGAGGTTCCTGTCACCATGGTTTGAGCGCAGTTTGAGCTGCTTCTACGGTTGCGGTCAGGGTGAGCTCGTCTGGTATGAAGGCCGACCATTGTGTTTTCTGGTGACATGGGGACGTCTCGATGTAGTGTTATGTTGTGGCCTCCTGTTGAGGCGAGTATTTGTTTTAGCACCGGATGATCGGGCCACCGCTAGAGCTGCCGGTTGCGAGAGGACTGTTGATGTACATCATATCTCAGAGATTGTGATGTCGCCTACCGTGTAGACAGATGACCCAGTTGTTGCTGAGATTGATAGGATGTCGCTTCTAGAGCTTACGAGCTAAGATCGCCGGAGCTTCCAGGCAGAAATGCGACAGAAGATAGCTAGCCTACCCCGAGTTGAGAGACGAAGATGATTTGTCAGATTGATGCGCCGACGTAGGCCCAGTTGAGTTGAATATTTCCAGTGTGGAGAGTCTTACTCAAATATAGAGCAGACCGATCCGGAGGTGACTGTTGACGTCTCGCCTTTCCTGGAGCATTGAGGCATTGTTTGTCATGCGGGCAAAGGGTATTCACATGTTGTATATGCGATGTTAAAAAGGTTCGAACGAGTGTCAGGAAACTATTTTTCCCAAGTTTAAAGTGTTCGGAGGAACATGCAGGTAATTCTGTGGACCTTCTAGAAGAATGAAACCCTAACTCGACATGATGACCATGGAACCGCTTTGAACCATAGGGTTTGTGGAAGTTTAGCGGTGCCATCAGTGAGGCTCGGGTTTGCCCTTCTACGGCTGGTCCAGAGGTGCTGTGGTATGTACAAGATATTTTTAGACTACGCTCAGGTGTTGAGCCTTCGGGAATTATGGACTTTGATGACTCGATCGAAAAGTTTGACGTCGTCCAAATATCATGTGATAAGAGATCGGCAAGCTGACAGCTTTGGATAGAGGACTTCACCCTGATGCGTTGTGAGTTGATCAAGGACGAACGAGAATTGAGTATTCCTCCGATGATTGGGACAAGTTCCCGAAGACGTGTTCGGCCAGATATCTTCTACAGAGTGATGATGTTATAGAGTACGCGATTTCGAGTCCGTGCGAGAGACTTCGGATTGACTGTGGCCGAGAACAGTTGCAGTGCGCAGATAGCATGGCGTGACGTCATAGTGGACGACGATAAAGACAAGTCGAAACAGAGGTTTGTGCGAGACGCTGATGAGCTGTTATTACTCCCCGTCGAGATCAGAGACCTGATATGCTTACAGAGGCGTTGGGATACGGCCAGTTTCCGAGGAAATGTGTGAATAATACTCAGATGTCTAAAAACGAGAAAAGATTATGTAAGAGTACCAGCTTCCGTACAGTTCGGCATAGGCGAGATCGGAAGAGACCTTGAGCAGGATTCCTTTCAGGACACTGCTGCAATGAGATTTGCACCCAGGATCAGATGTGTCACGTGTATTCAGAGGCCGACGCCAGTAACGTGCTGCTTTATGAGTGATCGTGATGATTGACCGAGAGATGAACACAGAAGTGCTAGAGCGGAAACGTTCCCGTTAGCACACCTGACAGGGCCGATGAGCTAAAGGATTGCGGGATTGGTAATCCATAGAGAAGATAAGGGCCACGAGACAGAGGACGCCAGGCCATGAGCAGAAGGTGAGCGGGAGTTCTTGCCCTGCCAGTTTTGGGCGCACCAACTTTTTTCGACATTGTTGGAGGTGTACCTCGATGTCATTTATTGCGATTTGCGTTTGTGATCCGAGTATCATGCTTATATCGCTTGGATTTGAGTTTTGATGATGAGTTTCCTGATATTGATTTCGTGCACCATGGCTGCACCTACTAAGTATTTACATTTTTGCGCATAGTTATCACACCTTATATTATACACCGTTGTGTTGATTTGCGATTTGTGCATATCTATCACACTTGAGATTTGGTTTTGTGCCTTGGTCGCACATGTTTATGATTTCATGGATTTCATGCGGATGAAGTGATTTTTGCACTCAGTATAGCTTATATGTGCTTGCAGTGCATTGATATGTATTTTGTGCACGCAGTTGCACACGATTTTGATTTATTCACCTTGGTGTACTCAGTGTTTCTTTTTATGCGCTTGAGTTATTGATTTTATTTCATGCATTTGATGCACCGGATGTTATTTTCGTGCACAATAGGTGTACCAGATATTGTTGTCATGCACACCATTGCAGTGGACAGATGCTTTTGTGCACACCCGTTGCACGTAGTTTTGCTTTGTGCGTATTGTGGCACCTGTATTTGAATTTGATTTCCATGCGCACCATATGCATGTGATTATTGGATACGCCTTTTGAGACTGATTTTGCTCTTGAGCACTTTGTTTTCGTGCTGGACACTAATTGTGTAGTAGCCAAACAGGACTGATCTGAGGACAGTACCTGAGTACTTTTCATGCATTAAAAGATTACCAAAAAGGGTTTTCAAGGGAGCTATAATCTCGCTATTTCCTACGTGTCCGTGAGCGACACGAACATTTATAAAGGAGAACCTTTTTGGGATATTTTGAAAATGACAGAACGTGTATTTAAGAAAACATATTGGACATATATTATTATTTGAAAATGAGCGTCCGTCGGTTATGCCGTGAGTTACGCATTCTCGCGGCGATTTAGAAAAGATTTTACAAGTATTTTATTCAGATTTTGAAAGTTTTAAAAGATGCATACTATACACGTATTATAGAATTTGACAAGTGTATATTGGATTTCAGTAGTAGATTTCGAGATCCACATCTCTATTGTAATTCCGAGGATATGCGTGCAAATCCGATGATTTGCGTGACGCTTGACGGAGTTTGATTTTAAGTTTTGTACTCATTTTTATACGCACTGGACGCGCTGTGTTATTTCTGCATCTTCCGTGATTTCGGAGCCCCGTTGATTTGAGCTGATTATTGACATGTTTTAGATTTTGGGGGTTTAAATTTAAATTCGGGGATAGAATTTATTTAAGGGGGGAAGATTGTAACATTTCAGAGAATATAAAATAATATTTTTGGAATTTAATATTAAAATAATATATTTCCCAAAAACTGTCCGATTTGCGAAATTGGGGTTTTCGAAAAAGGGTATAAATATATACCAATAATTGTGAAATAAATGGAAATTAAAATGAATTATTCATTTAATAGTATATTTAAAGGATTTGGCATTTTTAAAATTTTATATGCAGTTTCAATAAAAACCCGATTAGTGCACTGCTAATCGCTATTAAGCCAAATACGTGTTTCTACGGTTTTTCATGGTTAGTGCACTATGTCATGTTACGTTTGGTTACATGTTGTTTTCTTGTGGTGTTTTGGGTATTTGATGGTTTGGTTTTTAAAAGAAAAGAAAAAAGGGTGAAAAGTGAAAAAGGCCAAAAGGATAATAATAGAGTGAGAGGGTTAGAATAAAAGAGAGAGAGAGAAGGCAGCAGCCCGATGCCCCTCCCCATTTCATTTGTTCGTCTCCTCTTCATCTTCATCTCCCTCCACTTCACCCCTAGAGATCATCTAAAAATATCCACCAAAACCCTAAACCCCCTTTACTAAATTTGATCACTTTCTTCTCCTCTACACATTGGACCAAGAAAAGTGAGATCTTGACAACCTTGAGGAGCTAGGGTTTTTTCTTGGGTTGCCCAAACGAGTTAATTTCATCACCATTAGCATAGTATTACTTTTAATTTAGTATCTTTGCATGTTTAGAAGTTTTTAAGTTTGATTTAGTGAGGTTAGAAAATTCCTAGTTAGGGTTTGAGTGTTGTGTAGATTGGGTGATGCCTAGTGGCTGTTAACAAGGCTTGGGTGGTGTTTTAATGACCTATAACAAGGGATGGAACCCAAAACACGGATTTAGAAACCCCGACATCGGATAAATGTGTGAATTGTGAGGGTATTATGGAATATGGAGTAACCCGGGGGCACTAAAAATAATTTTGCGAACACAGTGACACATGCAGGTACCCAAGAAGCTACCACAGAGACCCGAGACCCCAACTCAAACCCATGGTCATTGATTTAATCATTCTGGCCGCAAATTGTGGCCAGAGTAGGGTGGATTTGGTTCATTTTGGTTCCGGGGCTTTATATTCAGCAAATTAGACCCTCCATATATGCAGAATTGACCATTTTGGCCTAGGGTAAAATCTGGGAGCACATTGAGGTGTTTTTGGCTTTGATTTCCATATTTTGAAATGTTAATTCTTGATATTTGGATTTTTATTTGGTAGTTGGATGTTCGTACATCAACAACAAGGGTTGTTTGGTTGATTTTGTACGCGTAAGCTATAGGTTCTAACCTATGAGCAATGCGCGTGCCGTTTTGGTTTTTCCACCTTGATTTTAATACGCATTGCGATTGTTTATTATTGTAGGTACCTTCACATAGATTCCGAGGCGATGGAGCGTGGCGTCATCGACTTCGGCAAGCAAGAAGCAAGGAGAGTGGATCTATATCCACGGGGGAAGTCGGGTGGATGGCGTATAGCACCCCCATAAAGTTTTGTTGGAAACTGATTTATAGAATATGGTTAAGGAAACCTAGATTAGGAAACTACGGTTAGAATGAAGATAGCTATGAAACCATATTAGAAAGTAGAGGATAGTTAGAAGTGATAGGTTACGACTATCATAGGTGACGGAATTTGAGGATGACGTTTGTCGATATTGCAGTTTAGGGTACTGTAGGACTAGATAGTCGATGTAGATGCGTCATCCGAATCATACCTTTTTCTAAACCGAAGAATCGTATGTATCTTTTATATAGATACCTTGAGGGATGATACGGATTTTTAAATGACATCTTTTTCTTAAAAACACCATAACCTCTATTTTCAAAACTACGATTCGCTTCTTTAAAAATCTGATTGTATGGTTCGGGTGTGTATGTTAGATTAGATACTTATACTTAGTAGAGATAGAATGTTTATGTGAACTCGACTTGATGTGAGATATAAATGTGATGAAAGAATATAAGACGGATATGATAATATGATGTTATGATGATATGTTGGTATACGGATGCGAGTCGATCGAGATGATTTATACCCAGCCGGTCCCCTGATATGAGATTATTGCGGATATGACCTAGGACATAGGTATATATATATATATAATGTTGTGAATCATGGATGATAGGCAGTACGTGATATTAGGCCGTACCCTCGTTATCTTATAGGTTGATAGGATCCCTATTAGTATAATGTCGCCGTACGATGATTTTCCGTGCATGATGAGTTGACTTGATGATTGATCCATACCCTTGACTAGAGCTTGTCGTACGATGGATTATATGTAGGATTCCTAGGCACACTCAAGAGGTCTCACAAGGCATCATCCATACCAAATTCAAAATTTTACTGTGCCGAGAAACCCTAAACTAGATCGTTAACTAGAGAATAGGCGAAAACAAATGCGAGCAAACAACTTTACTCTAAAGTGAATGGAAATACAACCTATGTAGATCCGCTCCACCATTTCTTCAGCTCCGTGTTGACGTCCCTCCGCTGCGATCATCGGGATCCCGGACCATAGTGTCGATTTCATCAGAGAAATAGGCGGGCTAGGTCATTGACTTTGATGCCGAAGATGATCTACGTCGAGGCGACTCAAACTCGAGCTCCACCTTCACTAGGTCATGGAACTTGTAAAGATAACACACTCTTCTACATGGCAAGTGGTAGAGGATGAAGAAATAGGAAGTGGGTTCACTTTGGATTTGGGTTTCTCACTTGATTTCATCACTTGACATTTTTGTAGAAAGCTTTTCTTCTCTTCACTTGAAGAAGAAGATGAAGAAGAAGAAAAATGAATTATAAATTAATTCCAAAAAGAAAATGAAGTGAATGTTATCATTTAGCAACCATGGGTTAGATAAACATATGTAGAGAATAAACTAGGGTTAAGTAAATGGTTAGGGTTAAGGAAAGAAACAAAATGGTCAAGCTTTCAAAGCTTCATGAAGCTTCAACAAAAAACAAAAGAAGCAACCATTTCATTTCTTGTCCAAAAATAAATGAAAAGAAATAAGTAAATAAGTAAATCAAACCCTAACCATTAACTTAATCATGGTTTAATCATACACACCTAAGTTTTCATGTATCATCAAACATGATACAAACTAGTGCACAAAACTATATCATATATACAATGTGCACATCAAGTGAGAAAGTTAATCTTAAGTGAACAAATACCAGTTAATGTAAAGTAATATATCTAATATATAATTATACATTAAATCATTAAATCAACACTTGATTTAACGATCCGATCATATCGCATATGACCGACTAATATCCAATGTATCGACTTATCGAATCAATCCTCGATTCGATAACTAGGTTATATCGCATACAACCAATCGATACATTCATCGCGAGAATAGAATACGGTATCACTGTTAGTTATATGTATGCCCTAGAGGCCATTACTGTACATAGGATGTATATTGTAGTGGATGCTGGGACGTATATAGGGAGGACTTTCTTGCTCGACATGATAGTATGCTATCTGGTTGAACTTTACCTTAACGTGTATACTGATTGTCTCTCTGTTACATGTTGGTAAAGCCTTAGGATCTGTACTTGACTACCTGGACTATGATGCGGATCATACTAGTGGGGACATGGTAGTCCATAAGTACATCCTTCAAAGTCCCTAGTCGAGGGTGTATCGAGACGGGGCATCGATATACCAGTGTAGACTAGCGCATACCTTCTCGACCCATACAGATGGGCGATGGATGATCCCATATCCATTGGTGTTTGACATCAGAGGAGATATACGGGTGCTCAGTAAAGACTGGGTACACTGGACGGACTCGCCGAGAACTCCCAGATGGTATTATACCTCACGTCAGATGGCAGTTCTCTGGTGACACTGGTACAGAGTAGTCTGTTGACCCGAGATCGTCATAGAGTCTTGTGTGGTTCCCACTGTGCTTTGATTTCCATCTTACCACGTCCAAGAGGGCGTGCAAAACGGTGGTTTTTGGGTACAGTCCCGAGTCACATGGAGGCAATGAGCGATAGGAGGGGATTCGTCTCTCCCGGTATAGGGGGTTGATGTTGCGCTGTGTTCGATTGGCTATAACAGGAAATCCCTTGCCAGGGTTGCTGAGATTTACTGGTAATTGTTACCAGTAGTTTCTCGAACAGTTATAGACCTCATATCGACAAGACTTATCGAGCTATTGGGGTCTGACGTTTACCACCCCTAGGCGAGATATGCGACATATCAGACGATCAGACCGGACTGTACGGTAGTGTTACTGGTCGGATTCACTGGAGTGTGAGCGGGCTTGCTCGTCGATCTTCAGATCGCTCAATACCCGGGTGGCCGTTACGTTTAGCAGACCGCTTGCGGCTTGTGGGTGTTTGATATGATCATCATCTGCTGCCGGTGTATTGACGAGTCTTTAGAGTCCTACACAGAGGTTTCCTGGCTCAAGCGAAACGAAATAGGAGCGCATATGAGATATGTGCGGGACCGAGAATAATGCGTGTATGTGATACCGTATTCCATTCTCGCGATGAATGTGTCGAATGGTTGTATGCGATATAACCTAGTTATCGAATCAAGGATTGATTCGATAAATCGATACATTGGATATTAGCCGGTTATATGCGATATGACCGGATCGTTAAATCAAGTGTTGATTTAATGATTTAATGTATAATTATATATTTGATATATTATTTTGCATTAACTAATATTGGTTCACTTTAGATGGATTTTCTCACTCGAATGTGCGCATTATATATGTGATATGATTTTGTGCATTTGCTTGTATCATGTTTGATGATACATACTTTTTGGTTTGTGTAAAGATTAAACCATGGTTATTTAAATGGTTAGGGTTTTGTTTTTATATCTATTTATTCATTTATTTATTTATTTTCTTTTTGGAAAAAGAAATGAGAAGAATGGTGGCTTTCTTTGTTTGTTGTTGAAGATTCATGAACCTTTGACTTTGTCCACCATTCTTATCTCATGCTTAACCTAACCATTTGATTTAACCCTAGTTCAATCTCTACACTTTACCATGGTTTAGTCATGATAAGTTTTGATTATTCTTTTCTTTTTCTAATGAACTTATCATAACTATTTTTTCCTTCTTCTTCTTCATTCTTCAAGTGAAGAAAGCTTGCCCCATCAATGGCAAGTGATGGAAATGAGTGAGAAATCCGATTCTAAAGTCTACCCACTTCCTATTTATTCATCCTCTACCTCTTGCCAAGTAGTAGAGTGTGTTTACTTCACAAGTTTCATGACTTGGTGAAGTTGTGAGCTTGATCTAGCGATGCCTCGACGTAGATCATCTTCGGCATGGACATCGACGACCTAGCTTGCCCATTCTCTGACGAAGCCGACTCTAGAGCTCGGATTTGATTTGGACAGCGGAGACGACCTCGTTGCGGAGCCGTGGAGGTGGAGGACCGGATCTACAAAGGTTGTATTTCCGTTAAACTTTTAGTTAAGTGTTAACTAGTTAGTTTTTCGCCTAGACATCTAGCCGACGATCCGTAGTTTAGGGTTTGTAGGCACCGTAAAATTTGAAATTGGCATGGTTGATGCCTTGTGAGACCTCTCTTCTGTGCCTAGGAACCCTACAGTGGTATCAGAGCCTAGCTAGAGCCTTAGGCGAAGTCCGGACGGAAATTGAAGTCCGAACGAACCCGAAACCCCGAACCAATATTGCTCTCTGTCCATTTTTTAAAAACAGGGATTTTTCAGTATTAAAAATATCCAGAAAAACATGCAGGAAAATCTAAGAGTAACTGTGCAATTCGTAGCCCTAATTCCATTAAAGCGCCGCGCTTCCGCGGCACGAGCATGGCTCGTCCGGCGGAAACGCGGCCGTTTTGTTGTTTTGTGAGACGAAGTTTACACAGTAACTCCTAGTTTCCAGTGTTGGTCTTCCTGGGTATTTTTAATATTTTTTCAAGAGTTGAATTTTTCTGAGTTGATTTGGGGATTCGGTGTTTCGATCGGGGTATCAAATTTTGTCTATTTGGCTTTCCGGATAAATTTGAGAATATGTTAAAAAGTTCGACCGGATATAAATACCCAACTTTTCCCCTGTCGGGAAATTTCCAATTGTTGGATTTTTCCGTAGTTTAACGACGTTCTAAGTAGTGCAAGTAACGTGATGGTCCCTCTAGAAGACAACAAACCTTAACTCGATTATGTGACCGTCTTGAACTGCCCTTTGAACCTTCGGGTTTGGGGCAGTACGGCGTGCCACATGTGAGGCGTTGGCTTGACCCTTCTACGGCAGGACCGTTGGTACTGAGGCACGAACTGAATGTTGTTAGACTTATTTCATGTGTTGATCAATATCGGGAAAACTTGGGTGTTCGATTGTTCGATCGAAAAGTTTAACATTTTCTGTTTATCTGGAATGGGATACAATAATTGGAATTCGCAAATGTTATGTGATAACTAAATGAATGTTATAAACATAGCAGTTTAGTCTCACTTGATCGGTTGCCACGGAATTTTGATGTGATCAAAAGTCCGTCGCAATCACGTAGCGTACGCGGATACTCGCCGGGTAAACCTAATAGACAGCCTCACTCCATAGCCCCGACCAAGTGACTGTAGGAGAACCCCGTCGCCGAAAGCATCCGTTCGGGTGCTCGCGGTAGCGGTGTTCCGCCTTGGTGCACTTCGTCGACGGTATCGGGGGTGCGGCCGCCTACTAAAGTTTGCGACGAGCATTCGATCAGCATGTCGGGAATCTTGTTGAATTGCCCGACTTGATATTGAAAAGTGTTTTCGATTTTGAGACTAAAATGCGGGGTTTATAATTGTTAGGCATGTGATGTCTAAGGAATTCATTTTGTCAGGCATGCGATGTCTGAGGTGGTTGCGGATTCCAACTGTTGTAGTTTTACACTTTCTTTTCTGTGACCGTAAGTGTAATATGTGATATCGCCGGTTTCGTTGCTATATGTCAACGACAATTGGGATGCGCATATTTACTTACGTTGATGACATGTGATGTTATGTTTTGCTGGATATGTTATATTGGATCGTCGTGTTTGAATAGCCGGGGGTTTTTATGTGAGATGAGTGTTTTTCATTTTCATTCATGTAATAACTTGTATGTAATATTCTTTTATTGGGGCACTTCCAGGTTGCGGAAGATGTCACCGTTTGTATATTATTTACTTTTCCGCACTAGGATAGACCCAAGGAGGAGGGCACAAGTAACCGGGTTCTGGAGTCCAGTGGGAGACCAACTCGAGGAGTCAAGTCCGGGTCTCCTAACTCTAGAATTGGTAGGGTTGCTTGCCGCTCTCGTAGGGGTCTAGGGGTGTGGGTTTGGCTATTCATCGCGACCGTGGAATCCGTGTTTTATACTGGCTCGTATTGAAAACACGGACGTCCTAGTATATCCAATATTTCATATGATTCTTCTTCTGCGATATCTGTGATGTGATCATGTGATGTTCTGTGATAGATACAATATATAGTATATATGATATATTATATAGGCGTTACTTATGTTTTACACCCGCACTAGCCCTGCCCTGCTCTGCCGTTAGTTACCTAACCTAACGGTGCACGAGGGGACATCGAGGCGAATGCGGATGGCATAAGTGTACGTCGTATTTATCTGTGATGTTTAGGTACTTAAATGATGGGACTTCATTAATGTGATTAATGAAAGAAAAGAAACCTAAGATGTTGTAGAATCGAATTTCAAAATAAAAAGGGTAGCTACAGTTCTTTCTTTGCACAGCGGTATATGTGATATATCCTGCACCTTATTCGATGAGGAAAGGACCGAGATCCCTTCACCGGGAGTGACTCCTTTAGCAATAACTGGCAGATGCTACACACTCGGTTTGTCTTTTGATTGCTTTTAAGAGTTTTTGCTTTGCACAATGATATATGTGATATATCCCGCACCTCATTCGACGAGGAAAGGACCGACGATCCCTTCACCGGGAGTGACTCCTTTAGCAAAACTAGAAAAGCCTCAAAAACACTCCATTTCAAAAATCATTCGATCCTACAACGATATCAATTTCATTACGCAATAGGTTTTCAGAAAAACCTGTCGTAGCCCTCCGTCATTTCAGATAAATCCTGTTTAGTATTCGTGCTGCGTTTGTTGGCCTCCGTCAAGGCGCAGTGTGCGGTAGCTAACCAGTATTTATCTGCTTATGCATATGATGCAGATTGAGTTAGGGTAGTCGTGCGGCCTTGTTGACCTCCGTCAAGGGTCGTGCGGGTGGGTTTAATTTGATCAAGAAATGACGGGTTGAACTTGACTAGTAGCCTATGGTTTGTTGGCCTCCGTCAAGGTCATAGGGTGCTAGGGGCAAAATATTATCGGGAATTTCAAGTGTTGAGATTTGCAATGAGATTGCATACCTTCTATGAGATAGTTGGATCCCGATACCCGCTGCGAGTAAGTGTTACTCCTGGGAGAGTTTTATACGTTACAATTAGCCGATCAAGTAGGTGTCTAGAAAGGTGTCAACGGGGTTACGCCTCTGGGAAAATGAGATTTACATTAATTAGGTTCGTGCGAAAGCACGGGGGACCTCTCTCAAAGTACCGACACTGGCCTGGCTGAAAGATTGGCGAACTTGTAGTGTGTAATTAATCCCGGCTAGTCTTTCCTTTTAAGGTTTGAAGGAAGATTTGATAAAAAGCAGTGGGAGCCATCCTGATTAGATAAAATAATAACCAATCTATTCTTGCAAGAGCGCACGCTGAGTGTTTTCTTCTCTCTCTCTCGTGGTAGCGACCATATCACGCCTTAATCAAGATAATAATACGGATATTTGACCGAACCCGCTTGTTATACTGAGCTGGGGAACGTTGGTCCTGCTCCAACTTATAATTGTTATAAGACAGAGCAGGAAATTGGGGATTACCAGAATTCCGTGCCGCCCAAACGAAGAGAGTGCATGCTGATGCATCATCTTCGGGTGTGTTCATTACAAAGAACTGTTTCTCAGTATCCTCTACGTCCTGGGTATGTGATACCAGATCAGGATCCCAGATATGTAATCTGTTACATAGGGCTAAAGATAGGTAGAGAACTGAGAACGGATGATAAGTTTCATGAGGCAGAAAACGGGGCAAGTGTTGCAGCCAAGTCTGTTGGTCACTGTCACCCTGTATTCCAAATACATTGATTCTGAACGAATGTTATTAGATACCGAACCTGTTATGCAAAATCATATCAGTCTCTTTATTAGTAAAGAAATGATAAAATTTTGTATTGTTGGATAATGTTTTGAACATTTCCTATATCAAAAGTTGATCGGTTCAGGCACGTTATCTAAAAGCATTAATGTTCTAAATCAAACTACAGTTCTTTAGTATACGGAACACACACAAGAGGAAGAGTTCAGAAATGAACGAATTCTTCTTGAGGTATTGTAGACTAGGTCATATCAATGCGACCCGACAAGCTAAGTTCCACATAGATGCATATTTAAATCTGTTTGAATTTACATCTTATGAAACTTGCTAGTCATGTCACAAAGATAAGATGACCATAGCTCCGTTTACTGAAAACAGAGAAAGAGTTAATGAACTCTTGGGATGATACATGTTGATGTATGTAGGTCCCCTGTCTACACATGCCAAGACTGGTTCTTTGTGTAAGTCCATGCTACCTCTCCCGGTACTTTCGGGAAAGCGGAATTTGGTAAAGAACGATTTTCATAAAGATGGTAACATGGACCTAAAACCCGGATCTTGGTTAAACATCTATCTAACATCCTAACTATGAGTTTTAGCTACTCGGTTAGGGGGTTATACCTTACTTGTCTTGAACTCCTTCGTCTTCAAAGCTCCGATGGTGGTCCGATGGCTTCTTCTCGTCGTCTCCGTACGCCGAAGATAGATCCACCTGAAAGCTCCAACCTTTAGCTCCTTCTTCGTTCTTTGAAGAAACTAGTTCACTTGGTTTGCTAAACCTAGTGAACTAGAATGAGTAGAGAAGAAATAGAATGGGATTTTATCTATGGTTCTTGATTCTCAACTCATGAGACAAGAGAACCATAAATCAAGAGAGGGAGCAAGAGGTTGAGGGTGAGAGCAAAAGGAGAGCTCAAGAACAAGAGAGAGAATGAGCAAGAAAGAATGAGGCTCACTTTTGTCTTTCACCCTCTCATAATCCAAAGTGATCATAACTCATCATATCAAAAAAAGTCTTATGTGATGGTTTGAAGCAACCACAACCATATCATTTCATGCAATCATTTTATACAAATGAGCAAGTAAACAAAAGTCTTTGCCATGAAATGATGGCTATGGTTATCATGATGGTCAACTAGTCAAGCCTAGTCAACCGGTCAACAAGTCAACAAAAGTCAACAAGTCAACAAAGTCAACAAGTCAACAAAAGTCAACAAGTCAACAACCATATCACCATAATACTTAATTAATATAATAGTTAATCACATATCATATTCTCATTAGGGTTGAGCATAAAGTCAAATAGTCAACGGTCAACTGTCAACAACCCTAATGAGAATCCGCTGCCTCTGCCTCCCTGTCAACTGTGCATACACACCCGCATCCGCGTTCCGAGGAACACGAATGCAAACTGGATAAATCCAATCCCATAAGGTACACTAGGATCCGGCTTAAACCAAAGCCCGCTAGTGTAAACTGTCCGGACACTGTACGTGCACAAGTGGACGGATGTGACCGAACCCTGTCGCAAAACCAGGCGACCTGTCGCAATACCATGCGACCTCTACTCTTTTGCCTAAAGGCGAAAAGCTTTCTGTGTGGGACTCTAAAGACTCGACACTACGCTGGCAGTGGGTTTAACCACAGACCGCAAGCGGCACTAGCTGTGCGTAACGGTCCCCAGGTAATGCCGACAAGAAGACGGACGAGGCGAAACCCATCTGAACTCCTACTGAGCCTGAGTGTGACATTCTCCGTACAGTCCGGTCTGTTCGTCTGATACATCGCATGGCGGGCCTAGGGGGTGGTATACGTCAGTCCCCCAATAGCGGTACAAGTCGTGCCGGAGCGAAGCCCAAAACACCCTGAGATAACACTGGAAACCTACCAGTATATCTCGTTTGCCCTGGCCAGGGACTACTCGTGTAATGGCTCTCCTAGACACAGCGCGATGTCAACCCCCAATACCGGGAGAGACGAATCCTGTCTAACCGTCACTGCCTCCAAGTGCTTCGGGACTGCACCCAACCACTACCTGTTTGCACGACTCCTTTGAGCCGTGGTAGGGTAGTGATCAAAGTACAGTGGGAACACACTTGAGGCGAAGTGACAGTGTCAAGTCAGCGGACTAAGCTGTACTCATGTCACCTGGGAACTGATAACTGACGATAGGTATAATACCAACTAGTCAGTTCCCGACGGGTCATGTCCAGTGTACTCGTAACCTAACGAGCACCCGCATACTATCTCAAGTACGACGTACTGACGGCTGTGGGACAGACCGTCTCCCACACTGGGATGAGAAGCGCATGCGCTGGTCTACTCCGGAGTATCGATGCCCTGTCTCGATAGTCCTGCGACCAGGGACCTGCATAAGGATGTGCTTATAGATTACCCAGCCCCACTAGTGTGACGACCATCACATCGCTGGTAATCAAGCAAAGATCCTAAGGGCTCTACTAATGTGTATAGGCGATATACAAAAATAAACACATGTACACATTGAAGTAGAAACAAACCAAGTAGCATACTACTATTTTAAGCTAGATTGTATATACAAGGTGAATATCCCAAGCATCCATTAAGTAATATACAAACTAGTATGATACAGTAATGGCCTCTAGGGCATATACACTAACAATCTCCCACTTGCACTAAGGCCATGTACTGGCGTATCGAAGACCTATCATCTCGATCAGCCGCTCGAACTGAGTCTGGGGCAGGGCCTTGGTGAATGGATCAGCAGTGTTATCTTCTGAAGCGACTCTCCGAACCTCGATCTCCTGGCGATCTATGATCTCCCTGATCAGGTGATACCGCCTTAAGATGTGCCTGGATTTCTGATGGGACCTGGGTTCCTTCGCTAAAGCTATAGCCCCGTTGTTGTCGCAATACAGAGGTATTGGATCAACAATGGACGGAACCACCTGATGTTCTTTCAAGAACTTCCTCATCCAGACAGCTTCTTTTGCGGCATCAGATGCAGCGATGTATTCCGCTTCCATCGTCGAGTCTGCAACGGTTTCTTGTTTGGAACTCTTCCAACACACCGCCCCTCCATTGAGGGTAAAGACAAAACCCGACATGGACTTAGAATCATCCTTGTCACTCTGGAAGCTGGAGTCAGCAAAGGCCTCGATCTGGAGGTCTTTTCCGCCATACACCAAGAACATCTCCTTAGTCCTTCTCAGGTACTTGAGAATGTTCTTTACCGCTATCCAGTGTTTCTCCCCAGGGTTTGACTGATACCGGCTTACCACACTCAGTGCATAAGCTACATCCGGTCTGGTACACAACATCGCATACATTATAGAGCCTACCGCAGAAGCGTAGGGTATAATAGACATGCGATCCCTCTCCAAATCAGTCTTGGGAGACATCTCTTTAGAGAGGGTGATCCCATGACAAGCCGGTAGGTTACCGCGCTTGGAATCTTCCATACTGAATCTCTTCAGTATGGTGTCGATGTACCTGGACTGTGAAAGTCCTAATATCCTCTTGGATCTGTCACGGTAGATCCGGATACCCAGAATGTACGAGGCATCACCCAGGTCTTTCATGGAGAACCTGTGTGACAAGAACCCCTTGACAGATTGTAGCATAGGAATGTCATTTCCTATTAAGAGAATGTCATCCACGTATAAAACGAGGAATACTACAGTTCTCGCTACAAATCTACTATAGATGCATGGTTCATCTGGATTTTTGATAAAGCCAAATTCTTTGACCGTCTCATCAAAGCAGATGTTCCAACTCCGCGACGCCTGCTTTAGTCCATAGATGGACTTAAGCAACTTGCACACCTTTCCGCTGCTCCCACTCTGAATGAAACCCTCTGGCTGGTCCATATAGACACACTCCTCTAAATTTCCATTTAGAAAAGCTGTCTTTACGTCCATTTGCCAGATCTCATAATCGTGGAAGGCAGCAATGGCAAGAAGGATCCGAATGGATTTCAGCATGGCTACTGGAGAAAAGGTTTCGTCGTAGTCGAAGCCAGGTCTTTGACGAAAACCCTTTGCTACCAGCCTAGCTTTATAGGTCTCAACCTGTCCATCTACACCAATCTTCCTTTTGAAGATCCACTTGCATCCTACGGGTTTTACCCCGTCTGGAGCAATGTCCAACGTCCATACCTTGTTGGTGTACATGGACTCCATTTCGGTCCGCATTGCATCCAGCCATTTCACCGAGTCAACGCTCTGAACGGCCTGCTGGAAGCTAGTAGGCTCATCATAATCTATGATGCAATCCTCTCTATCCCCGTCTATGAGAAAACCGTAGTATCTCTCGGGCGGATGAGTCTGCCTACTACTCCTGCGGAGCGGCGTAGGAATGTCCTGTTCTGTTGAACCCTCTGGTTCCACTAAGCTTTCAGTAACAGTCTGTGGTTCTGGAACTTCTTCCAGTTCTATTGTGTTCCCACTTATCTGGGTTTCCAAAAACTCAGTTTCCAAGAAGCGGGCATGCTGAGAAACAAAGACCTTTTGTTCCTCAGCTGAATAGAAAAGATACCCCCTGGAGTTCCTTGGGTATCCCACAAACTTACACTGTACTGAACGTGCCTCAAGCTTGTCCGCATGCTTCCTTTTTACAAAAGCTGGACATCCCCATACCTTAAGATACTTAAGACAGGGTTTCTTCCCAGTCCACATCTCATATGGGGTGGTAGGCACAGTCTTGGTGGGAGCCTTGTTCAAGAGATACGCAGCTGCTTCTAGTGCATATCCCCAGAATGATCGCGGTAACTCAGCGTTACTCATCATGGACCGAACCATATCCAATAGGGTTCGGTTCCGTCTCTCCGATACACCATTATGTTGCGGAGTGTATGGAGGAGTAAGCTGAGAGAGAATACCATTCTCTTTTAAGTAATTCAGGAATTCGGCACTTAAGTATTCTCCACCTCGATCCGATCTTAGAATCTTAATACTTTTGCCGGTCTGTTTCTCTACTTCATTCTTATACTCCTGGAATTTTCCAAAGGCCTCGGACTTATGTTTCATTAAGAAGACATAGCCGTACCTTGAGAAGTCATCCGTAAAAGTAATGAAGTAAGAATGTCCGCTTCGGGCATGTGTAGACATTGGACCGCACACGTCACTGTGTACGAGTCCCAAGAGCTCGCTCGCTCTTACTCCTTGTCCAGTAAACGGAGTCTTTGTCATCTTTCCTTTGAGACAAGATTGACAAGTGGCATACGATTGATATTCGAACGCATTCAAATATCCTTCTGTATGTAACTTAGTCAACCTTCTCTCATTGATGTGACCCAATCTACAATGCCATAAGAAAGTCTGATTTATTTCTGGAGACTTTCTTTTGTGTGTATTCTGGACATTAAAAATCTGTGGTTGGTTTAACACGTATATACCATTACTCAATGTACCTGACCCAATCAAAACTTGATTAAGGTGAATGTTTACAACATTACTTACAAACGCAAATTCATAACCTTCTTTAGAAACTAAAGATACAGAAATGATATTACAAGTTGCGTTGGGTACAAAAAAGCAATTACGCAAAACCAAAACATGTCCATCTGACATTCCCAGGTGATAGTCCCCCATGGCTTTAGCATCCATGCTAGCTCCGTTCGCAACTCTGAGGGTCATGTCACCTGCCTTCAAAACCCTACGGTTTCTCAACGCCTGCAAAGAATTACAGATATGAGATCCTGATCCGGTATCCAATACCCAGGAAGTAGAGTTTATTGAAAGACAGTTTTCAATAACATACACACCTGAAGCTGAAGCTGCAACCTGCTTCAATTCCTGTGTTCTGGCCTTCCAGGCCCTGCAATCATTCTTCCAGTGTCCTTTCTTATGACAATAGAAGCATTCTTCCTTATCCACAAGCTTCCCCGCTATCTTTGTTGCTTTACCTTTTCCCTTCGTATCCACTTTACTAACACCGCCCCTTGGTTTGGCGGGGGCCTTCTTCTTCTTTCCCTTGGCTTTCGCCTTGGACCTAGAAGAAGATGATCCTCCTACAAACAAAGTGGATGTTTCCCTACCTTTCTGTAGGGTGCCCTCTGCGCTCCTCAGCATGTTGAGGAGCTCTGAAAGTTCAATCTCTTTTTCTTGTAAGTTGAAGTTCAGTATAAACTGGGCGTAAGTGGAAGGAAGGGACTGGAGAACTATATCCGTATATAGCTCACTCTCCAATGTGATCCCTAGGTCAGCAAGCTCCTCAATGTAGCCGATCATCTTTAGCACGTGCTCGGCTACTGATGATCCGACGGCCATTCTTGTCGAAAATAACTTCTTCGACGCTTCGTATCTTGCGATACGAGATTGCTCTCCATACAGTTCTTTTGTATGAAGCAATATGGATTCCATGTCCATATTCTCATGCCTCCTCTGATGTTCGTTGTCCATCGAGGCAAGCAGGAGGCATTTGGCCTTCGCGCTATCAATCTCCCAAGTCTTACGGATTTCCTTATCCGCGACACTGGAAGTTGGACCAGGGACAGGGGGAGCTTTGGTGGTAAGAAGATACCCCAGCTTGTCGTAAGTGATTGCTATCTTGACATTCCTGAGCCAATCTTTGTAGTTTGGCCCTGTCAGTTTGTTTTTATCTAGGAGTAACTTAAGTCCAGTCATGTCGATTTGGTCGCTGCAATTAGGAGAGAGAAGAAGAAACACTCAGCATGATGCTCTTGCAAGTTTAGAGTGGTTTTTAGTTTGTCTAAACAGGATGGCTCCCACTGTTTCTCGAATCCCTCCTCAAACCATAAAGGAAGAATTAGCCGGGATCAATCCCACCGCACAATACTTGCTTAACCGTTCAGCCAGGCCTGTGTCGGTACTTCGAGGGAGGTTTTCCAACGCTTTCGCGAAGTTCCTTAATTAGAGAACCTCTTTTCCCTGGGGGCGTAGCCCCGCTAACACCTTTCTAGGCACCTACTAGGTTTATAGCATTGATCGTTTAGTGAGAAATTTCCCGAGGAGTAGCATATACTCACAGTAGGATCGGGATCCAAATATCATCGCGTGACGAAACTGAAGGAATCCTACCAGAATCATCACACTCCAAATGGTATGCAAATCTAGCAAGTTTCAGTACTTATGAAACTCCCGATGTGGATTTTTGCCCCATGCTCTTATGACCTTGACGAAGGTCAACAAATCATAAGTCACATGTCAAGTTCTGCCCGTCATTCTCCAGGTTAATTTGAATCCATCCGTATATACCCTTGACGAAGGTCAACAAGGTAATGCGAATGTCCCAAACCAACGCATCTATCTATGCTACATATGAATACCCAATAGCTACCAATCACTATGCCTTGACGAAGGTCAACAAACACAGCTTGAATACTATTGAATATTCATACGAAACGACGGAGGGCTACGAATGGTTTTGGCAAAACCGTGAACGTAGTGAACTTGATTTGGTCGATGGAACGAGATAGCTTTTAAAAGGAGTGGCTCAAGCTCCGCATTTAAAAGTTGTTTTTAAAAGAACCGAGTGGTTTTTCGAAAGTGTTCCAACGACTTTAACTTGGTTTATTATCTTGCATTAGTTCTTTTAATGCGTGATATTCTTGCATTAGTTCTTTTAATGCGTCCCATCATTTAATCCAACCATTGCAGAAAACAACCAAAATATGACGTACGCTTATGCCATTCGCATTCGCCACGGGGCCCCGTCATTACCCGTTAGGTTACTTAACTAACGACAGAGCGGGGGCTGGGCTAGCGCGTCTGTAAAACATAAGCAACGCCTAAATAATATCATATATAGATATACTGCAATGATAAACATTTCAGATCACAGATGAATACATTGGATATACTAGGAATCTGTAATTTGTACGAGCCTGTAACAAAAGACAGATTACACGGTCGCGGTGAATAGCCAATACCCCACCCAAGACCCCTACGGGTGCGGCAAACTACCCGCCAAGTACCCGAAGCGTAGTAACCCCCCTCATCTCCATGAGTAGGCCACTCGACACTTCGGCATACCCGGTAGTTTGTGCACCCCCTCCATGGGTCTATCCTAGGAGCAAAAACAGTAAAAAGAAATTATACAATGACGGCTACAACCCCGACCCGGTTGTGCGGCCATACAAAAAATTATTACATCAATTTACAAATTTACATGAATTGAAAGAAAAGAAAACTCTCGTCTCACAACCCCCCGGCTATTCACCCGCGACAATCCAACATATTCATATCCACATTCCAGCAACATTACAGATCACAGATTTGTATAACCCCCACTAATCGACATATAGCGATTAGTAGACGTTCAATACAAATATCACATTACAGAAAAACCCGTTAGTTCAAGTCTTTTAGAAGTTCGATCAAAAAATACGGATTTTCGGGACCCCAAAATAAAATTTTCGTTCTGGAAAATCTGGGCAGAAAATATATATACCAAAAATCCCAAAATACCCCCAAGAGTAAACTGCAAAAAATAAAACTCCTGACCGAGTCAACTCGGCCGCGTTTCCGCGGCGGGAGCGTGCTCCCGCCGCGGAAACGCGGCGCTTTGATCGAGTCAGGGGCCCAAAATTTTGCAGATTCTTTAAAAAAGCCTGAGTCGATTTTAGGTGTGTTCCAAAAAGTTTTTCCAGTACTTTAGAAATCGACAGAAAGTTAAAAATTTGGGGTTTTGTTTTCGGGACTTTTTCTTTGATCGATCTTCTAGTTACTTGCTAACATGTTAGATAGAGTTTAACTAGGCTCTGATACCACTGTAAGTCCATGCTACCTCTCCCGGTACTTTCGGGAAAGCGGAATTTGGTAAAAAACGATTTTCTTAAAGATGGTAACATGGACCTAAAACCCGGATCTTGGTTAAACATCTATCTAACATCCTAACTATGAGTTTTAGCTACTCGGTTAGGGGGTTATACCTTACTTGTCTTGAACTCCTTCGTCTTCAAAGCTCCGATGGTGGTATGATGGCTTCTTCTCGTCGTCTCCGTACGCCGAAGATAGATCCACCTGAAAGCTCCAACCTTTAGCTCCTTCTTCGTTCTTTGAAGAAACTAGTTCACTTGGTTTGCTAAACCTAGTGAACTAGAATGAGTAGAGAAGAAATAGAATGGGATTTTATCTATGGTTCTTGATTCTCAACTCATGAGACAAGAGAACCATAGATCAAGAGAGGGAGCAAGAGGTTGAGGGTGAGAGCAAAAGGAGAGCTTAAGAACAAGAGAGAGAATGAGCAAGAAAGAATGAGGCTCACTTTTGTCTTTCACCCTCTCATAATCCAAAGTGATCATAACTCATCATATCAAAAAAAGTCTTATGTGATGGTTTGAAGCAACCACAACCATATCATTTCATGCACTCATTTTACACAAATGAGCAAGTAAACAAAAGTCTTTGCCATGAAATGATGGCTATGGTTATCATGATGGTCAACAAGTCAAGCCTAGTCAACCGGTCAACAAGTCAACAAATGTCAACAAGTCAACAAAGTCAACAAGTCAACAAAAGTCAACAAGTCAACAACCATATCACCATAATACTTAATTAATATAATAGTTAATCACATATCATATTCTCATTAGGGTTGAGCATAAAGTCAAATAGTCAACGGTCAACTGTCAACAACCCTAATAAGAATCTGCTGCCTCTGCCTCCCTGTCAATTGTGCATACACACCCGCATCCGCGTTCCGAGGAACACGAATGCAAACTAGATAAATCCAATCCCATAAGGTACACTAGGATCCGGCTTAAACCAAAGCCTGCAAGTGTAAACTGTCCGAACACTGTACGTGCACAAGTGTACGGATGTGACCGAACCCTGTCGCAAAACCATGCGACCTGTCGCAATACCATGCGACCTCTACTCTTTTGCCTAAAGGCGAAAAGCTTTCTGTGTGGGACTCTAAAGACTCGACACTACGCTGGCAGTGGGTTTAACCACAGACCGCAAGCGGCACTAGCTGTGCGTAACGGTCCCCAGGTAATGCCGACAAGAAGACGGACGAGGCGAAACCCATCTGAACTCCTACTGAGCCTGAGTGTGACATTCTCCGTACAGTCCGGTCTGTTCGTCTGATACATCGCATGGCGGGCCTAGGGGGTGGTATACGTCAGTCCCCCAATAGCGGTACAAGTCGTGCCGGAGCGAAGCCCAAAACACCCTGAGATAACACTGGAAACCTACCAGTATATCTCGTTTGCCCTGGCCAGGGACTACTCGTGTAATGGCTCTCCTAGACACAGCGCGATGTCAACCCCCAATACCGGGAGAGACGATTCCTGTCTAACCGTCACTGCCTCCAAGTGCTTCGGGACTGCACCCAACCACTACCTGTTTGCACGACTCCTTTGAGCCGTGGTAGGGTAGTGATCAAAGTACAGTAGGAACACACTTGAGGCGAAGTGACAGTGTCAAGTCAGCGGACTAAGCTGTACTCATGTCACCTGGGAACTGATAACTGACGATAGGTATAATACCAACTAGTCAGTTCCCGACGAGTCCTGTCCAGTGTACCCGTAACCTAACGAGCACCCGCATACTATCTCAAGTACGACGTACTGACGGCTGTGGGACAGACCGTCTCCCACACTGGGATGAGAAGCGCATGCGCTGGTCTACTCCGGAGTATCGATGCCCTGTCTCGATAGTCCTACGACCAGGGACCTGCATAAGGATGTGCTTATAGATTACCCAGCCCCACTAGTGTGACGGCCATCACATCGCTGGTAATCAAGCAAAGATCCTAAGGGCTCTACTAATGTGTATAGGCGATATACAAAAATAAACACATGTACACATTGAAGTAGAAACAAACCAAGTAGCATACTACTATTTTGAGCAAGATTGTATATACAAGGTGAATATCCCAAGCATCCATTAAGTAATATACAAACTAGTATGATACAGTAATGGCCTCTAGGGCATATACACTAACACTTTGTACTTCGTTACATTCTCTGATGATCTCTCGAGATTCAGACATATGTTCCTGTTAAAACACAAGTCCGAACCTTTTGAGATATTCACAGAATATAAGTTAGAAGTAGAGAACCAAAATAAGGGTATAAGTATTATGTCCAATGATGAGATCAAGGAGGAGAATACTTGAGTACGGAATTCTTGGACTTTTCTAAAGGAGAATGAGATTCTCTCTCAGAATTACTCCTCCGCATACACCATAGCACGATGGTATATCGGGGCGGAGCAGATACACCCTATTTGATAAGGTGTGCTCTATGATGAGTACTACTGAGTTACCTTTTTCCTTTTGGGAGTTATGCGCTTGAGAAGCTGCATACCTATTGAATAGGGTTTGAACCAAATCAGTTGCCTACCACCTCATATATGATATGGTAAGAGCCCATCTCTTAAGATAGTTAAGATTTGGGGTTTTCTGGCCTATGTCTAAAGGCAAAATCCGGACAAGCTCGAGGCAAAGTCTGTTATGTACAGCTGGAAAGGTTCCAGGTATACAAACCATGGCTGATGATTTGATAGAACCAAAGGATTCAATAGTTACCAACGAACCTCGGCCTCTCCGCCGATCTAGTAGGGTTCCTCACCCACCTGAGAGATACTTCTGTTTCTCTATGACAGTGGGAGCGATGATTGCATCATGAGATGATGACCCAACTAGTTTCGAGATGGCCATCAGGAGTGTGACTCTGTAAGAATGGCTGGATGCTTATCGATCTGAGATGGAATCCTTATACACCAACAAAGTATGGACTTTAGTTGCTATATCTGAAGGGTTAAATCCCCATCAGGAGCAAGTATATCTTGAGAAGATTACTTGGTGTAGATGGAAAAGTTGAGACTTTCAAAGCTAGACTTGTTAAAAGTTTGCATCATTGACCAGGTGTGGATAATGATGAAACCTTTTCAAGTAGCTATGCTTAAGTCCATTCAGATCCTACTTGCCACGGCTACATACCATGACTACGATATCTGGTGGTTGGGTGTCATGACTGCTTTTCTGAATGAAGTTTTAGAAGAGAGCGTCTATAAGTACACAGCCAGAGGGCTTCGTAGACAGTGGGAGCAGCGGAAACGTGTGCAAGATGTTTTATGTGATAAAGCAGGCATCGCGGAGTTGGAACATCTGTTTTGATGTATTAGTCAAAGAAGTTGACATCATCAAAATGGTAGATGAACCTTGTATAAACAAAAAGGTAGTAGGGAGTATGGTGACGATCCTCGTAGAGTACGTGGATGACATACTCTTGATAGGGAAGGAGTTTCCTATGCTACGCTCGGTCAATCTCCGCTTATCACCAGAATTCTCCATAAAGGATCAAAGTGATACCTCCTAAATCCTGCGTTTTGGATCTATGAGATAGATCTAATTGGATGTTAGGATTCTCACTAGTTGTAGTGAGATGGTATCAATCGATCCTGGGGAGAATCACTGGAATGGTTCCAGGGTGATAATGACGACTGAGTGTCAGTCGCAGGCATTGTCTTTACCCTCAGTAAAGGGACGGTGTGTTGGAAGAGTTCCAAGCTAGATACCGTGGCATACTAGACGATAAAGGCTTGATACATCGCTATTTAAGATGCTACCAAAGAGGCTGTTTGGGTATATATTGGTTCATGAGATGAACTTAGTTCCTTCCATTGTGTGACAATGGAGTTGTGGCTTATGCCAAGGAACGTCCGTCCCATCAGTGATCCAAACATATTCTAAGGCAGTGTCACCTGATCATGGAGATGGTTGATCTCCAGGGAGATCGAGGTTAGGAGAGTAGACTCAGAGGACAACACAGCTGATCCACTCACAAAGGCCTGTTCCCAGAGAGAGACTTTTAATGGATGGTTGAGTATGAGATACTACAACCACTGCTATCAGATGGCCCTAGTGCAAGTGGGAGATTGTTAGTTATATGTATGCCCTAGAGGCCATTACTGTACATAGGATGTATATTGTAGTGGATGCTGGGACGTATATAGGGAGGACTTTCTTGCTCGACATGATAGTATGCTATCTGGTTGAACTTTACCTTAACGTGTATACTGATTATCTCTCTGTTACATGTTGGTAAAGCCCTTAGGATCTGTACTTGATACCTGGACTATGATGCGGATCATACTAGTGGGGACATGGTAATCCATAAGTACATCCTTTAAAGTCCCTAGTCGAGGGTGTATCGAGACGGGGCATCGATATACCAGTGTAGACTAGCGCATACCTTCTCGACCCATACAGATGGGCGATGGATGATCCCATATCCATTGGTGTTTGACATCAGAGGAGATATACGGGTGCTCAGTAAAGACTGGGTACACTGGACGGACTCGCCGAGAACTCCCAGATGGTATTATACCTCACGTCAGATGGCAGTTCTCTGGTGACACTGGTACAGAGTAGTCTGTTTACCCGAGATCGTCATAGAGTCTTGTGTGGTTCCCACTGTGCTTTGATTTCTATCTTACCACGTCCAAGAGGGCGTGCAAAACGGTGGTTTTTGGGTACAGTCCCGAGTCACATGGAGGCAATGAGCGATAGGATGGGATTCGTCTCTCCCGGTATAGGGGGTTGATGTTGCGCTGTGTTCGATTGGCTATAACAGGAAATCCCTGGCCAGGGTTGCTGAGATTTACTAGTAATTGTTATCAGTAGTTTCTCGAACAGTTATAGACCTCATATCGACACGACTTATCGAGCTATTGGGGTCTGACGTTTACCACCCCTAGGCGAGATATGCGACATATCAGACGATCAGACCGGACTGTACGGTAGTGTTACTGGTCGGATTCACTGGAGTGTGAGTGGGCTTGCTCGTCGATCTTCAGATCGCTCAATACCCGGGTGGCCGTTACGTTTAGCAGACCGCTTGCGGCTTGTGGGTGTTTGATATGATCATCATCTGCTGCCGGCGTATTGACGAGTCTTTAGAGTCCTACACAGAGGTTTCCTGGCTCAAGCGAAACGAAATAGGTGCGCATATGAGATATGTGCGGGACCGAGAATAATGCGTGTATGTGATACCGTATTCCATTCTCGTGATGAATGTGTCGAATGGTTGTATGCGATATAACCTAGTTATCGAATCAAGGATTGATTCGAAAAATCGATACATTGGATATTAGCCGGTTATATGCGATATGACCGGATCGTTAAATCAAGTGTTGATTTAATGATTTAATGTATAATTATATATTTGATATATTACTTTGCATTAACTAATATTGGTTCACTTTAGATGGATTTTCTCACTCGGATGTGCGCATTATATATGTGATATGATTTTGTGCATTTGCTTGTATCATGTTTGATGATACATACTTTTTGGTTTGTGTAAAGATTAAACCATGGTTATTTAAATGGTTAGGGTTTTGTTTTTATATCTATTTATTCATTTATTTATTTATTTTCTTTTTGGAAAAAGAAATGAGAAGAATGGTGGCTTTCTTTGTTTGTTGTTGAAGATTCATGAACCTTTGACTTTGTCCACCATTCTTATCTCATGCTTAACCTAACCATTTGATTTAACCCTAGTTCAATCTCTACACTTTACCATGGTTTAGTCATGATAAGTTTTGATTATTCTTTTCTTTTTCTAATGAACTTATCATAACTATTTTTTCCTTCTTCTTCTTCATTCTTCAAGTGAAGAAAGCTTGCCCCATCAATGGCAAGTGATGGAAATGAGTGAGAAATCCGATTCTAAAGTCTACCCACTTCCTATTTCTTCATCCTCTACCTCTTGCCAAGTAGTAGAGTGTGTTTACTTCATAAGTTTCATGACTTGGTGAAGTTGTGAGCTTGATCTAGCGATGCCTCGACGTAGATCATCTTCGGCATGGACATCGACGACCTAGCTTGCCCTTTCTCCGACGAAGCCGACTCTAGAGCCCGGATTTGATTTGGACAGCGGAGACGACCTCGTTGCGGAGCCGTGGAGGTGGAGGACCGGATCTACAAAGGTTGTATTTCCGTTAAACTTTTAGTTAAGTGTTAACTAGTTAGTTTTTCGCCTAGACATCTAGCCGACGATCCGTAGTTTAGGGTTTGTAGGCACCGTAAAATTTGAAATTGGCATGGTTGATGCCTTGTGAGACCTCTCTTCTGTGCCTAGGAACCCTACAATCACATGCACGCATTATTCTCGGTCCCGCACATATATCATATGCGCTCCTATTTCGTTTTGCTTCAGCCAGGAAACCTCTGTGTAGGACTCTAAAGACTCGTCAATACGCCGGCAGCAGGTGATGATCATATCAAACACCCACAAGCCGCAAGCGGTCTGCTAAACGTAACGGCCACCCGGGTATTGAGCGATCAGAAGATCGATGAGCAAGCCCGCTCACACTCCTGTGAATCCAACCAGTAACACTTACCGTACAGTCCGGTCTGATAGTCTGATATGTCGCATATCTTGCCTAGGGGTGGTAAACGCCAGACCCCAGTAGCTCGATAAGTCGTGTCGATATGAGGTCTATAACAGTTCAAGAAACTACTGGTAACACTTACCAGTAAATCTCAGCAACCCTGGCCAGGGATTTCCGGTTATAGCCAATCGAAAACAGCGCAACATCAACTCCCTATACCGGGAGAGACGAATCCCCTCCTATCGCTCATTGCCTTCATGTGATTCGGTACTGTACCCAAAAGCCACCGTTTTGCACACCCTCTTGGATGTGGTAAGGTGGAAATCAAAGCACAGTGGGAATCACACAAGACTCTATGACGATCTCGGGTCTACAGACTAACCTGTACCAATGTCACCAGAGAACTGCCATCTGACGTAAGGTATAATACCATCTGAGAGTTCTCGGCGAGTCCGTCCAGTGTACCCAGTCTCCACTGAGCACCCGTATATCATCTCTGATGTCAAACACCAATGGATATGGGATCATCCATCGCCCATCTGTATGAGTCGAGAAGGTATTTGCTAGTCTACTCTGGTATATCGATGCCCCGTCTCGATACACCCACAACTAGGGACCTTGAAGGATGCACTTATGGACTACCATGTCCCCACTAGTATGATCCGCATCATAGTCCAGGTAGTCAAGTACACATCCTAAGGGCTTTACCAACATGTAAGAGAGAGACAATCAGTATATACGTTAAGGTAAAGAGCAACCAGATAGCATACTATCATGTCGAGCAAGAAAGTCCTCCCTATATATGTCCCAGCATCCACAACAATATACATCATATGTATAGTAATGTCCTCTAGGGCATACATATAACTAACAATCTCCCACTTGCACTAGGGCCATCTGTAGCAGTGGTTGCAGTATCTCAGGGAAAAGGCCATTGTGAGTGGATCCGCCGCGTTGTCCTCTTAGTCTACTCTCCTTACCTCGATCCCCTAGAGATCAATTATCTCCATGATCAGGTGATACTGCCTTAGAATATGTCTGGATCACTGATGGGACGGATGTTCCTTGGTATAAGCCACAACTCCATTATCACACAATGGGAGGAACTGAGTTCATCTCATGAACTAATATACACCCAGACAGCCTCTTTGGTAGCATCTTAAGTAGCGATGTATTCAGCCTTAATCGTCCAGTATGCCACGGTATCTAGCTTGGAACTCTTCCAACATACCGTTCCTTTACTGAGGGTAAAGACAATGCCTGTGACTGACTTTCAGTCGTCCTTATCACTCTGGAACCTTTCCAGTGATTCTTCCCAGGATCCATTGATTCCATCTCACTACAACTAGTGAGAATCCTAACATCCAATTAGATCTATCTCATAGATCCAAAACCCAGGATTTAGTAGGTATCCCTTTGATCCTATATGGAGAATCATTGTGATAAGCGGAGTTTGATCAAGCGTAGCATAGGAAACTCCTTCCCTATCAAGAGTATGTCATCCACGTACTCTACGAGGATCGTCACCATACTCCCTACTACCTTTTTGTATATACAAGGTTCATCTACCATTTTGATGATGTCAAACTGTTTGACTAACTCATCAAAACAGATGTTCCAACTCCGCGATGCCTGCTTCATCACATAAAATATCTTGCACACGTTTCCGCTGCTCCCACTGTCTACGAGGCCCTCTGGCTGTGTACTTATAGACGCACTCTTCTAAAACATCATTTAGAAAAGCAGTCATGGCACCCAACCGCCAGATATCGTAGTCATGGTATGTAGCCGTGGCAAGTAGGATCTGGATGGACTTAAGCATAGCTACTGGAAAAAGGTTTCATCATTATCCACGCCTGGTCGATGACGAAAACCTTTAACAAGTGTAGCTTTGAAAGTCTCAACTTTTCCATCTACACCAAGTAATCTTCTCAAGATATACTTGCTTCTGATAGGGATTTAACCCTTCAGATATAGCAGCCAAAGTCCATACTTTGTTGGTGAATAAGGATTCCATCTCAGATCACCAAGCATCCAGCCATTTTTACAGAGTCCCACTCTTGATGGCCAGCTCGAAACTAGTTGGGTCATCATCTCATGATGCATTGCTCGCTCCCACTGTCATAAAGAAACAGAAGTATCTCTCAGGTGGGTGAGGAACCCTACTGGATCGGCGGAGAGGATGAGGTTCGTTGGAATCTACTGAATCCTTTGGTTCTATCAAATCATCTGCTGTAGTTTGTAAGTTGGAACGTTTCCAGTTCTACAGAACTGACCTTGCCTCGATCTTGTCCGGATTTTGCTTTTAGACATAGGCCAGACAACCTCAGATCTTAACTAACTTAAGATATGGGCTCTTCCCTTTCCATATCACATATGAAGCGGTAGGCAACTGATTTGATTAGAACCCTATTCAATAGGTATGCAACTTCTCATGTGCATAACACCCAATAGGAAAAAGGTAACTCAGTAGTACTCATCATAGAGCACACCATATAAAATAGGGTGTATCTGCTCCACCCCGATATACCATCGTGTTATGGTGTATACGGAGGAGTAATTCTAAGAGAGAATCTCATTCTCCTTTAGAATAGTCCAGGATTTCCGTGCTCAAGTATTCTCCTCCTCGATCACATCAAAGGACATAATACTTATACCCGTATTTTGGTTCTCTACTTCTAAATCATATTCTGTGAATTGTTGGAGATAGTGCCCTCGGAGTCAATTATTGGATCGCAGGTACGTGATTGCAATGATTGCGGAGGACCTATACCGGCAGGACAGTCTTACTCAAGATGATAGTATGCTATCTGGTTTGCCTTTATCAGTCGTGTACATGTTCAGGTGACTGATTACATGTTACACTTTGATAGAGCCCTTAGGATCTTGCTTTACTACCAACAGTATGATGGCGATCATATACGTGAGAGTTAGGTGGTTTATATGCATATCCTTAATTGTGGTCCTTAGTCGTGGGAGTTTCGAGACAGGGCATCGATATTCCGGAGTAGACTAGTGTATACAGTCGAGACCCCGACGAGGGGCGGTGGCCGGTCTCACAAGCTACTGGTGTCAGTTGGATCACCTAAGATGTATACAGGTGCTCATTGGGTTATGAGTACACCGGACAGGACTCGCCGGGAATCTGCTAGTTGGTATTATACATATCGTCAGATAGCAGTTCCCTGGTGACATGTGTACAGGTTAGTTCATCGACCTGAGGTCGTCATTTGTCTCGTGTGAGTTCCCACTGTGCTTTGATTTCTACCCTACCACGGCTCAAAGGAGTCGTGCAAACAGGTAGTTTATGGGTACAGTCCCGAGCCATATGGAGGCACGTGAGCGGATCGGCAGGGGATTCTTCTCTCCCGGTATTGGGGGCGAGATCGTGCTGTGTATAGGAGAGCCATTACACATAGCCCACGGCCGTGGCAGGAAATTTACTGGTAGGTACTCTAGTAGTATCTCAGGGTGTTATTGGGCTACACTCCGACAAGACTTATACTGCTATTGGGGGTCTGACGTTACTAGCCCTATAGGTAGATATACGATACTCATAGACGAACGGACCGGACTGTATATACATTGTCACTGTTAGGCTCAGTAGGGTTTTCGGATGAGTTCTCTCATCGGCCTCCCTTGAGGTCAGTCCATGGGCAGCCGTTACGCATTGCTAGTGCCGCTGACGGTTTGTGGTTAAACCTACTGCCAGGGTACTGACGAGTCATTAGAGTTCCCCACAGACAGTTTCCCAAGTTCGGGCGAAACGTTATAGAGGCCGTATGGTTTTATGGCAGGGTTCGGAAAATGCACGTGCGTTTACGCACGTGTCAGTTTTCGGGCAGATGATACTAGTCGGCTTTGGTTTAAGCCGGATCCGAGTATTATATTAAGTAGATATAATATCTTTGTCTCAGTTGCATTTGTATTCGGTCGTAATACAAATGCGGGTATATTTATACAGTTACGGGGTTATCCTGAAAGTCGTTTCAGGATCACTTTTGGAAGTTGCCATTTTCCAGTTTTCTATCAGCCGCCTTTTAACATTCGGTTAAAGACGGGTTTATCTTTTCTTTGGAAAAGTGTGGATGCTTCTAGAAGGTTCTAGAAGCGGTGAGGTGTTATTGTTTCATTGGTTGCTTTTGGTGTGTTCACACTTTGTGTTCACAATTGAGATATTTGTTTGTGTTCACACTAGATATTTTCTCTTGTGGTCACTCTCCTCTCTCCTACACTCACCCCCCCATTCCTATAAGATGGCCGGCCCCCTCCTCTCTCTCTCTCACTTGATGATAGAAAAAGATTATGATAGCTTTCGGTGTATGGAATTTCACAGCTCATTTCATTCCATAACCCGATTCCAACGGCAACTTCATTAACAGTTCGTCCACGGCTTTGGACGAAGTGAGACAAAGTCTTCCACTCATTCTCTACATCAATCTTGGTCGTCTCTTTTAGCAAACTTGACGACCGAGTTGCCTCGAGTCAGAGGCGGGAGCCCGTTTAAAGAATCGTTGATGTGGTGCCACCTGGACGAGCAGATCGGAGATCGACGAGATCGGAGCTGCCGCAACGGAGCGTGGGATGATGGTTAAAGAACGAAGGACTCGGATCGTTCGGTATAACCTTTCTACACTCTTTACAGTTTGTTAGTTTAGCAATAATGGTAGATCCGGGTTAAAGTATACGATAGCGCCAGTTAAAAAGTTTTTGTTCCGCATTTGGCGTCTGTAGACGGCCGGGGCGCTACCGTAGACTAACAGTGGTATCAGAGCCTCACCATTTTGCTTTACTAACTTGTGCTAACGAGTTTAAAACATCGATCGAACCGGGTATCGAAAACCGCAAAATTCTAATTCTGAGTTTCTGTCGATTTTAAAAGGGTTCCAAAATTAATTTTACATATCACAGAAAATTCAGCAGGGTTTTATTAGAATACCGTACAAATTTGGGCTCATGAATCGACAAGACTGCCGCGGAATCGCGGCCAAACCTATGGTTTGGCCGCGCATCCGTGGCCGTTCTGAGTGATCATGCCCCCAAACTTGCACAGTGTATTCTTCTATGGAAATTGGGGTTTTTGGTACATATCTTTTGGGCCCAGATTTTGTTACTGTTCACCAGTTGTTCGTGGGGCCCACTTTGTGATATTTAGTCGATCGAAATTTAAACATGTTAGTTTACAGTGCTTACATTATATCTCCGACCGGGAATGTCATTTGATCGGTAAACCACGTCTGATTGCTATAGTTCTTTTAGACGGGTTTGCGAACGTGACATTCGCGTTGATGTTCTGTGTTTTGCTGTGATGTTGCGGATTTGTCGTGGTGGATAGCAGTGTGCAATTGTAGTGCAGTTTGGATTTATTTGTACATTTGATATTGCGGGGCGAGCGTCCAACATGTGGACTGCCGTCACTGCCTGTTGTATAATATTCTTTTGGGGCACGACCAGGTTGCGGTCGATGTACCTGTTGTACTATTTTTCATTACTGTACTAGGTTTTGCCCCGCGACGGAGTGCACGGATAGCCGGGTTCTGGAGGGCAACGGGTCCGCATCTCATGGCTTTGAGAGGCAGAGGGGCCTCACTCTAGAATTGGCAGACTATTCGCCGCACTCATAGGAGGTACAGGTTGACCTAAGGAGGGGTGCCCATGATTACCGGATTCCGTGAAGTGCTGGGTGGTCCATTCACTTTTCTGTAGGGGGCCGCCTCGCTTCAGGTTTTGGCGGGTAACTTGCCGCACCCGTAGGGGTCTAGGTTTCATTACACAGGCTATCCAAATGACAGGGGAACGTCGGGTTTCAGCAGCGGCTCTGTGAAACTCGGGGATCCCAGATTATCTGTATTGTTCTGTGATGCTTATTACTTTTTCTGTAATGTTGCATATTATCACGCCTGGAGCGATTATTGTATATTGGTTTATATACTATTAGATGTTGTATATGTTTTACACCCGCGCTAGTCCAGTCCCCGCTCTGTCGTTAGTTAAGTAACCTAACGGGTGATGACGGGACCCAGTGACGAATGCAGATGGCATATACGTACATTTTATTTTCGTTCTTTTCTGGTGTGATTGATTGATGGGACTGCGTTGATTCTGATCAATGCAAAAGAAAGCAAACCTATTTGGCAGTTGTTGGAACAAATTTAAAAAGTGTTATTGCAAGGACGTTTCCTTTTGTTTTGTATAGCGGTATTCAGTGGAATATCCTGCACCTCATTCGACGGGGCAAAGGCCGATATCCCTTCACCGGGACTGACCCCTTGGGCAAAAGTTTGCGTCAGGGTAATAACATCACTATAGTCGATTACATGTTGCTTTGCATCGCGGTATTCAGTGGAATATCCTGCACCTGATTCCACGAGGAAAGAGCCGAGATCCCTTCACCGGGAGTGACCTCTTTAGCAAAAGGTTTTCGCCACTATATTTTAAAAAAGCTATCAGGTTCCTTCAGCGATATCAAGTTCACTATTTTAAAGGTTTTTCGCCAAAAACCAGCCGTAGCCTTCCGTCACTTCTTTTGGGTATTCAGTAGTATTCAAGCTATGT
This sequence comes from Agapanthus africanus, assembly GCA_030015575.1. NCBI lineage: Eukaryota > Viridiplantae > Streptophyta > Magnoliopsida > Asparagales > Amaryllidaceae > Agapanthus > Agapanthus africanus. The sequence goes on from CM057341.1 coordinate 621,836,076, forward strand.
ATTTTGACCAACGCCAAGGCATAGTGTTTGGTAGCTGCTGGGTATTCAATTGTTGCATAGATAGATGAGTTGGTTTGGGACAGTCATTCTGCCATTTTGGCCAACGTCAAGGGCATGTGCGGGTGGGTTCAAATTGACAAGATAGTGACGGGTAGAACTTGGCATGTGACTTATGTTATTTTGACCAACGCCAAGGTCATAAGAGCATGGGGCAAAAATCATATCAGGAGTTTCTAAAGAAACTGAAACTTGCCAAGTATGCACATACCTTCTGGAGTATGAGTAACGTGGATGCATTCCATCACGTTATCATGCGATGAGAGTTGGATCCCGATTCCCACTGATGAGTTGGTTTACTCTTCGGGTGATCCCGATTGATTCTTCTTTCAGGTTTGGAGGAGAATTTGACAGGACAGTGGGAGGTTTCCGGATTAGACAAAGTAATAAGCATTCTGATCTAGGTTAGAGTGCATGCAGAGTGTTTATTTTCTCTCTCTCTTTGGCAGCGACCTTTGACCGATCCTAGACTATGACTCAGTGACCAAGTTGACCGAACCTTCTTAAAATACTGGCTTTTTGGATTGTCTATGTTGCATAAGTCATTGCCACTCCTTCTTTTACCCTTTGTATTTCTCAGAACACCCGTATTACTACGGACATCCACTTCCATTGGATAGATCCATCGTATGGTTATATACGAACTCGGAGGGATTTCTTCGAGGATGGATCAAGGTTCAGGAAAAATAGAATTGGTTTATTCAGTTGTCTTTTATTATCACCTTCTCTCAGGTTGCGAGGGCTCCTTAGTTTAGGAGAGTACACCTATTACGCTTATTGGATAGTCTTATTCCAAACCATAGGCAGGTGCCGAAAGGTAGGGAATGAAGAAAACCAATTAGCCTAAGTAGGGTGTACAGAAGGAAATAACAAAAGACAAAATAAAGGGATTAGAAAGAGGGCAAAGTAAGTTGCGACTGTTATCATTCACGACCAAACCGCGTACATCATCGCCACTCTTATTTCACCTTTAAAAGAATAAGGTATTATTCAGTTGTCTTTTATCATCACCTTCTCTCAGTTGCGAGTACTCCTTGGTTTAGGAGGGTACACCTATTATGCTTACTGGATAGTCTTCTTCCAAACCAAAGGCTGGTGCCAAACGGTAGGGAAGGAAGAAAACCATTTAGCCTAACGATGGTGTACAGAAGGTAACGACTAAAAACAAATAAAGGGATTTGGAGAGATGGCAGTGAAATATACGGTTATAGTCATGAATTGGATTATGGAAGAGGCATTACTATGAATACCAAGATACCCCTAGGAAACATTTTCATGTTTCAGTGCATTATTAAAGGAAAACTGTTTTCCCGATTGGATACTTACTCCAGGGTATGTATTTACCAGGTTTCATTATCATATCTGTATGGTTTTACAGATGATGAGTGGAAGTAAGTTATTGGGAATTAGGTGATTATCCTCATTATATCGGAATTCGTTGTGATTGGTGATATTTGAGGAAATCGCCAGGGTACAGTTTTCCACCTACGACGCACAGGTTTTGAGTTGTTTAACTCAGCGGACTTATACAGAGTATTGTATGTTGTCCAGTGTCCATCAGGACAAAGGGGTAGGTCCTCGTACTATGTTCTGTGTACTTATTACTTCTCTAGTTTTTAGACAAGTGTTTCATAGAAATACATGGTCTAAGTTTTGAGAAGTTGTGGGTATAAGAATAAAGTAGGGAACCAGGTATCACAAGTATCGAGATTCTTCAAAGAGATCGAAGATGAGATTCTTGTGATTGGTATTCAGATGATAGTAATGGTTTTGAGAAACATATTTCTCTTTCAGGTTACTCATAATTGGATGGATTCCTAAGTTGAGTAATGCTGATTAGCCTCTTTCCATTAAGGTGATATGCACTGGTGACAGCTGCATGATTTGAATCTGGTTCTAATTAAATTAAGTGCCAAAGTTTCTATATTGGATATAGAATGGATCATACCTTATAAGATATTAAGGTACGGGGAGTTGTCCAGCTTATGCTTAAAACCAGACTTTGGATAACTCAGGGCACGTTTCTGTAATGGCTGCTTGTGGGTTGACCCTGGCTATGACTAGGGTTGATATTCTACCATTTGGAAGATCAATAGTGATATTGTTCTTGACTCGCCACAGTTTTAGTAAAATGGACTTTTTCAGAAAACAGTAGTGGGAGTATGGTAGAACTGGAAGTGATTCCAGAACCGCAAACGATTACGAAAAATTTAATAGGACCTATATATTTTGACATTCCATTAGCCACTCCGCAGATACGGTGGGTAACCTCAGACACCCGAGAGGTACTTCGGTAGCCTCAAGGACGGTGACAGGGAGGTTCTTATCTACCCAGACTTGACACTACTGTTGTTCCAGGCTATGAGACCCGGTAGGAGGGTTGTCGTAGTCAGTGGGAGCAGTGGAAGCATAGTGGGCAAGATGCTTATATCTATTTATAGACTTGAGCAGTTATAGCGGAGATAGATCATCTAATTTTGATGTGACAGTCATGGGTTTGACTTCAATCAGAATAGGGGATGGATCTGTTAAGAAGGTAGTAGGGTGTGATGTCATGGTATCTGGATGACATACAAAGAGTAGGAAGTAAAATTCCTATACTACGATCGGTTGTACTGTGGTCGTCACACAGTTGTTTCTCCAGACAGGATATGGATATAATATTTGACATTCTGGTTTCTAGATCTATGGTTTTAGATCTGGATTTGGGTAGTTTCCCAATGTGGGTACCTTTACAGTATTCTAATGGTTTTTAGAATAAATGACTCCTGGCATGGTGGTGTACCTGCAGGTAATGGAGCCACCCTCTCTAAAGGTGTCTTACAGACTAAAGGGGAGAGGGAAGTGCATGATTGGCAGATCACTAGCTTAGGCAATTGAGTCAATCGTGAGATGTCAAGTACCACACCAGATGTTGTTTTTACACTAGTTGCAATAAGTTTGTATTAATCCAATCCTGGAGAAACATAAGGAAGCAGTTTTAGAACATAAGTACATGTTCTACGGATTTGATGACGGCAGCCTCCTTCGGGAGACGATTATCATTCCAGGGTTCAAATGTGACGTGGATGACAGAGTGATTGTCAGAGTTTTAGTTTTCCCTCTGACAAGGGACAGTATTATGGACAGCTGGTCCAAGAGGATACTGTGGGTGGCATGGTGCCGGATACTGATTAGGTTCAGCGATCGATACAGTCTAAGAAGTTTGGATTTAGAGTTCATTTATGAACTAGGTCCCATCAGATATCCAGACATATTCTAAGACAGGTATTACTCAATTCGGGAGATGGCTTTCTCCGCGAACTTGAGATTAAGAGAGATATAGAAAGAAACATCTAGGCGGATCCACTCACTAAGGCTATTTCTCGAACACAATAGTTTTACAAACGGGCTATATGAAACTGATTAGTAGAGGAGTTGGATGTTCGGTTTCACACGGGCTGTGAGTAGTCGACATCGCAATAATTAGCCTTGAGTGCAAGTGGGAGATTGTTGGAGATAGTGCCCTCGGAGTCAATTATTGGATCGCAGGTACATGATTGCAATGATTGCGGAGGACCTATACCGGTAGGACAGTCTTACTCAAGATGATAGTATGCTATCTGGTTTGCCTTTATCAGTCGTATACATGTTCAGGTAACTGATTACATGTTACATTTTGATAGAGCCCTTAGGATCTTGCTTTACTACCAACAGTATGATGGCGATCATATACGTAAGAGTTGGGTGGTTTATATGCATATCCTTAATTGTGGTCCCTAGTCGTGGGAGTTTCGAGACAGGGCATCGATACTCCGGAGTAGACTAGTGTATACAGTCGAGACCCCGACGAGGGGCGGTGGCCGGTCTCACAAGCCACTGGTGTCAGTTGGATCACCTAAGATGTATACAGGTGCTCATTGGGTTATGAGTACACCGGACAGGACTCGCCGGGAATCTGCTAGTTGCTATTATACATATCGTCAGATAGCAGTTCCCTGGTGACATGTGTACAGGTTAGTTCATCGACCTGAGGTCGTCATTTGTCTCGTGTGAGTTCCCACTGTGCTTTGATTTCTACCCTACCACGGCTCAAAGGAGTCATGCAAACAGGTAGTTTTTGGGTACAGTCCCGAGCCATATGGAGGCACGTGAGCGGATCGGCAGGGGATTCGTCTCTCCCGGTATTGGGGGCGAGATCGTGCTGCGTATAGGAGAGCCATTACACATAGCCCACGGCCGTGGCAGGAGATTTACTGGTAGGTACTCCAGTAGTATCTCAGGGTGTTATTGGGCTACACTCCGACACGACTTATACTGCTATTGGGGGTCTGACGTTACTAGCCCCCTAGGTAGATATGCGATACTCATAGACGAACGGACCGGACTGTATATACATTGTCACTGTTAGGCTCAGTAGGGTTTCCGGATGAGTTCGCTCATCGGCCTCCCTTGAGGTCAGTCAATGGGCAGCCGTTACGCATTGCTAGTGCCGCTAACGGTTTGTGGTTAAACCCACTGCCAGGGTACTGACGAGTCATTAGAGTTCCCCACAGACAGTTTCCCAAGTTCGGGCGAAACGTTGTAGAGGCCGTATGGTTTTATGGCAGGGTTCGGAAAATGCACGTGCGTTTACGCACGTGTCAGTTTTCGGGCAGATGATACTAGTCGGCTTTGGTTTAAGCCGGATCCGAGTATTATATTGAGTAGATATAATATCTTTATCTCAGTTGCATTTGTATTCGGTCGTAATACAAATGCGGGTATATTTATACAGTTACGGGGTTATCCTGAAAATCGTTTCAGGATCACTTTTGGAAGTTGCCAGTTCCCAGTTTTCTATCAGCCGTCTTTTAACATTCGGTTAAAGACGGGTTTATCTTTTCTTTGGAAAAGTGTGGATGCTTCTAGAAGGTTCTAGAAGCGGTGAGGTGTTATTGTTTCATTGGTTGCTTTTGGTGTGTTCACACTTTGTGTTCACACTTGAGATATTTGTTTGTGTTCACACTAGATATTTTCTCTTGTGGTCACTCTCCTCTCTCCTACACTCACCCCCCCATTCCTATAAGATGGCCGGCCCGCTCCTCTCTCTCTCTCACTTGATGATAGAAAAAGATTATGATAGCTTTCGGTGTATGGAATTTCACAGCTCATTTCATTCCATCACCCGATTCCCACGGCAACTTCATTAACCGTTCGTCCACGGCTTTGGACGAAGTGAGACAAAGTCTTCCACTCATTCTCTACATCAATCTTGGTCGTCTCTTTTAGCAAACTTGACGACCGAGTTGCCTCGAGTCAGAGGCGGGAGCCCGTTTAAAGAATCGTTGATGTGGTGCCACCTGGACGAGCAGATCGGAGATCGACGAGATCGGAGCAGACGCAACGGAGCGTGGGATGATGGTTAAAGAACGAAGGACTCGGATCGTTCGGTATAACCTTTCTACACTCTTTACAGTTTATTAATTTAGCAATAATGGTAGATCCGGGTTAAAGTATGCGATAGCGCCAGTTAAAAAGTTTTTGTTCCGCATTTGGCGTCTGTAGACGGCCGGGGCGCTACCGTAGACTAACATGAATATCTCAAAATGTTCGGACTTATGTTTCAACAGGAACATATGTCTGAATCTTGAGAGATTATCAGAGAATATAATGAAATACTAAAAACCGGTCTTGGCATGTGTAGACAGGGGACCTACATACATCAACATGTATCATCCCAAGAGTTCACTAACTCTTTCTCTGTTTCCAGTAAATAGAGCTATGGTCATCTTATCTCTGTGACATGACCGGCAAGTTTCACAAGATGTAAATTCAAGCTAATTTAAATATGCATCTTTATGTAACTTCAGCTAGTCGGGTCGCATTGATATGACCTAGTCTACAATACCTCAAGAAGGATTCGTTCATTTCTGAACTTTTCCTCTTGTGTGTGTTCTGTATACTAAGAACTGTAGTTTGATTTAGAACGTTAATGTTTTTAGATAACGTGCCTGAACCGATCAACTCTTGATTTAGGAAATGTTCAAAACATTATCTAACAATACAAAATTGTATCCTTTTTTAATAAATAAAGAGATTGATATGATTTTGGATATCAGGTTCGGTATCTAATAACATTTGTTCAGAATCAATGTATTCAGGTAATACAGGGTGACAGTGACCAACAGACCTGGCTGCAACACTTGCACCATTTTCTGCCTCATGAAACTTATCACCCGTTCTCAGTTCTCTAACTTTCTGTAGCCCATGTAACAAATTACATATGCGGGATCCTGATCTGATATCACATACCCAGGACGTAAAGGATACTGAGAAATAGTTCTCTGTAATGAACACACCCAAAAATGATGCATCAACATGCACTCTCTTCGTTTGGGCGGCATGGGAATTCTGGTAATCCCCAATATCCTGCTCTGTCTTATAACAATTATAAGTTGGAACGCGACCAACGTTCCCCAGCTAAGTATAACAAGCGGGTTCGGTCAATATATCCGTTTTATTATCTTGATTAAGGCGTGATATAGTCGCTACCTGGAGAGAGAGAGAAGAAAACACTAGCGTATGCTCTTGCAAGATAAGATTGGTTATTATTTTATCTAATCAGGATGGCTCCCACTATTTTTATCAAATCTTTCTTCAAACCCTAAAAGGAAAGACTAGCCAGGATTAATTACACGCTACAAGTTCGCCAATCTTTCAGCCAGGCCAGTGTCGGTACTTTGAGGGAGGTTCCCCGTGCTTTCGCACGGTCCTAATTACAGTAAACCTCGTTTTCCCAGAGGCGTAACCCCGTTGACACCTTTCTAGACACCTACTAGATCGGCTAATTGTAATGTGTAAAACTCTTCCAGGAGTAACAATTACTCACAGCGGGTATCGGGATCCAACTATCTCATAGAAAGTATGCAATCTCATTGCAAATTCCAACACTTGAAATTCCCAATAATATTTTGCCCCAAACGATCTATGACCTTAACAAGGTCAACAAACCATAGACCGTAAGTTAAGTTCGACCCGTCATTTCTTGATTGAATCAAACCCACCCGCACGACCCTTGACAAGGTCAACAAGGTCGCACGACTACCCTAACCCAATCTGCATCATATGCATAAGCAGATAAATACTGGTTAGCTACCGCACACTGCGTCTTGACAAGGTCAACAAACGTAGCACGAATACTAAGCAGGACTTATCTGAAATGACGGAGGGCTACGACAGGTTTTTCTTAAAACCTATTGCGTAATGAACTTGATATCGTTGTAGAATCAAATAATTTTAAAAATGGAGTGTTTTTTAGGCTTTTCTAGTTTTGCTAAAGGGGTCACTCCCGGTGAAGGGATCGTCGGCCCTTTCCTCATCGAATAAGGTGCAGGATATATCATATATACCGCTATGCAAAGCAAAAACTATAGAAGCAATCAAAAGACAAACCGAGGGTTGTAGCATCTGCCAGTTATTGCTAAAGGAGTCACTCCCAGTGAAGGGATCTCGGTCCTTTCCTTATCGAATAAGGTGCAGGATATTCTACAAGGAACACCGCGATGCAAAGCAAGAACTATAGCTACCTGTTTTTGAAAATTCGATTCCACAACATCATTAGGTTTCTTTTTCTTTCATTAATCATATTAATGAAGTCCCATCATTTAAGTCACCTAAACATCACAGATAAATACGACGTACACTTATGCCATCCGCATTCGCCTTGATGTCCCCTCGTGCACCGTTAGGTTAGGTGACAAACGGCAGAGCGGAGCGGGGCAGGGCTAGCGCGGGTGTAAAACATAAGTAACGTCTATATAATATATCATATATACTATATATACAGTATCAATCACAGCATATCAAATGATCACATCACAGAAAACGCAGCAGAAGAATCATATGAAATATTGGATATACTAGGACGTCCGTGTTTTCAATACGAGCCAGTATAAAACACGGATTCCGCTGTCGCGATGAATAGCCAAACCCACACCCCTTGACCCCTACGAGAGCGGCAAGCAACCTTACCAATTCTAGAGTTAGGAGACCCGGACTCGACTCCTCGAATTGGTCTCCCACTGGACTCCAGAACCCGGTTACTTGTGCCCTCCTCCTTGGGACTATCCTAGTGCGGAAATGTAAATAATATACAAAAGGTGACATCTTCCGCAACCTGGAAGTGCCAAAGAATATTACATACAAGCTTTTACATGAATGAAAATGAAAAACACTCATCTCACATAAAAAAAAACCCGGCTATTCAAACACGATGATCCAATATAACATATCCAGCAACACATAACATCACATGTCATCAACGTAAATAAACAGGCGTATCCCAACTGTCGTTGGCATATAGCAACGAAACCGGCGATATCACATATTACACTTACGGTCGCAGAAAAGAAAGTGTAAAACTTCAACAGTTGGAATCTGCAACCTCTTTAGACATCACATGCCCAATCAAATGAATTCCTTAGACATCGCATGCCTAACAATTATAAACCCCGCATTTTAGTCCCATTATCGAAAACTCTTTTCAATATCAAGTCGGGCAATTCAACAAGATTCCCGACATCCTGATCGAATGCTCGTCGCAAACTTCAGTAGACGGCCGCACCCCCGATGCCGTCGACGAAGTGCACCAAGGCGGAACACCGCTGCCGCGAGCACCCGAACGGATACTTTCGGCGATGGGGTTCTCCTATAGTCACTTGGTCGGGGCTATGGGGTGTAGCAGACTATTAAGTTTATCCGGCGAGTATCCGCGTACGCTACGTGATTGCGACGGACTTTTGATCGCATCAAAATTCCGTGGCAACCGATCAAGTGAGACTAAACCGCTAGATTTATAACATTCATTCAGTTATCTCATAACTACTTGTGGATTCCAAATATTCTATCACATTCCAGATAAACAGAAAATGTTAAACTTTCCGATCGAACAATCAAACAACCAAGTTTTCCCAAAACAACTCAACACATGAAATATGTTTAAAAACATTCACTTCATGCCTCAGTACCAACGGTCCAGCCGTAGAAGGGTCAAGCCAACGCCTCACATGTGGCACGCCGTACTGCCCCAAACCCTAAGGTTCAAAGGGCAATTCAAGACGGTCACATAATCGAGTTAAGGTTTGTTGTCTTCTAGAGGGTCCATCGCGTTACTTGCACTACTTCGAACGTCTTTAAACTACGGAAAAATCCAACACTTGGAAATTTCCCGGCAGGGGAAAAAGTGGGTATTTATATCCGGTCAAACTTTTTAACATATTCTCAAATTACCCGGAAAAACACAAAGACAAAGTTTGACAATCCGATCGAATCTACGAACTCCCAATACAACCCAAAATACTCAACTCTTGAGTAAAGATTAAAATTACCCAGAAAACACAGGAGTCAAATACAAACATTACTGTGCAAAGTTTGGTCAATAAAGCAACAGTATGGCCGCGGAACCGCCACGCCACGTGGTGTAAGGCCGCGGTTCAGCGGCAGTTTGATGGAGTTAGGACCCCGTTTTGCACAGTAATTCATATAAAACCCTGCTTATTTTTCCGCATATTTTAATTCGGAAAAAAGTACATTTTTGAAAAATGTACTGAGAAGGGGTCGGATTAGGGTTTCGTGTTTCGATCGGACTTAAAACATCGTCAACACTTCGCCTAAAACTCTAGCTAGGCTCTGATACCACTATAGGATTCCTAGGCACACTCAAGAGGTCTCACAAGGCATCATCCATGCCAAATTCAAAATTTTCCGTTAACAAGAAACCCTAAACTAGATCGTTAACTAGAGAATAGGCGAAAACAAATGCGACCAAACAACTTTACTCTAATGTGAATGGAAATACAACCTTTGTAGATCCGCTCCACCATTTCTTTAGCTCCGTGTTGACGTCCCTCCGCTGCGATCATCGGGATCCCGGAACCTAGTGTCGATTTCATCGGAGAAATAGGCGGGCTAGGTTATTAACTTCGATGCCGAAGATGATCTACGTCGAGGCGACTCAAACTCGAGATCCACCTTCACTAGGTCATGGAACCTGTGAAGATAACACACTCTACTACATGGCAATTGGTAGAGGATGAAGAAATAGGAAGTGGGTTCACTTTGGATTTGGGTTTCTCACTTGATTTCATCACTTGACATTTTTGTAGAAAGCTTTTCTTCTTTTCACTTGAAGAAGAAGATGAAGAAGAAGAAAAATGAATTATAAATTAATTCCAAAAAGAAAATGAAGTGATGGTTATCATTTAGCAACCATGGGTTAGATAAACACATGTAGAGAATAAACTAGGGTTAAGTAAATGGTTAGGGTTAAGGAAAGAAACAAAATGGTCAAGCTTTCAAAGCTTCATGAAGCATCAACAAAAAACAAAAGAAGCAACCATTTCATTTATTGTCCAAAAATAAATGAAAACAAATAAGTAAATAAGTAAATCAAACCCTAACCATTAACTTAATCATGGTTTAATCATACACACCCAAGTTTGCATGTATCATCAAACATGATACAAACTAGTGCACAAAACTATATCATATATACAATGTGCACATCAAGTGAGAAAGTTAATCTTAAGTGAACAAATACCAGTTAATGTAAAGTAATATATCTAATATATAATTATACATTAAATCATTAAATCAACACTTGATTTAACGATCCGGTCATATCGCATATGACCGACTAATATCCAATGTATCGACTTATCGAATCAATCCTCGATTCGATAACTAGGTTATATCGCATACAACCAATCGATACATTCATCGCGAGAATAGAATATGGTATCACATACACGCATTATTCTCGGTCCAGCACATATCTCATATGCGCTCCTATTTCGTTTTGCTTAAGCCAGGAAACCTCTATGTAGGACTCTAAAGACTCGTCAATACGCCGGCAGCAGGTGATGATCATATCAAACACCCACAAGCCGCAAGCGGTCTGCTAAACGTAACGGCTACACGGGTATTGAGCGATCAGAAGATCGATGAGCAAGCCCGCTCACACTCCTGTGAATCCAACCAGTAACACTTACCGTACAGTCCGGTCTGATCGTCTGATATGTCGCATATCTTGCCTAGGGGTGGTAAACGTCAGACCCCAGTAGCTCGATAAGTCGTGTTGATATGAGGTCTATAACAGTTCGAGAAACTACTGGTAACACTTACCAGTAAATCTCAGCAACCCTGGCCAGGGATTTCCGGTTATAGCCAATCGAACACAGCGCAACATCAACTCCCTATACCGGGAGAGACGAATCCCCTCCTATCGCTCATTGCCTCCATGTGATTCGGGACTGTACCCAAAAGCCACCGTTTTGCACTCCCTCTTGGACGTGGTAAGGTGGAAATCAAACCACAGTGGGAATTACACAAGACTCTATGACGATCTCGGGTCTACAGACTAACCTGTACCAGTGTCACCAGAGAACTGCCATCTGACGTAAGGTATAATACCATCTGGGAGTTCTCGGCGAGTCCGTCCAGTGTACCCAGTCTCCACTGAGCACCCGTATATCATCTCTGATGTCAAACACCAATGGATATGGGATCATCCATCGCCCATCTGTATGGGTCAAGAAGGTATATGCTAGTCTACTCTGGTATATCGATGCCCCGTCTCGATACACCCACGACTAGGGACCTTGAAGGATGTACTTAAGGACTACCATGTCCCCACTAGTATGATCCACATCATTGTCCAGGTAGTCAAGTGCACATCCTAAGGGCTTTACCAACACGTAACAGAGAGACAATCAGTATATACGTTAAGGTAAAGAGCAACCAGATAGCATACTATCATGTCGAGCAAGAAAGTCCTCCCTATATATGTCCCAGCATCCACTACAATATACATCCTATATACAGTAATGGCCTCTAGGGCATACATATAACTAACATTATACCGTATGCAATATTTTGTGGCTGGATGCCGATTGATTGATTCACCGACTCGGTCATGTTAGATACGTATACCCGTCAGCATTTGCATATGATTGACCTTATGCTGCATCCATATTATTCTCATTTCATTGCTTATACTTGTGCTAGTACACCTGCACCATTATCGATGATGCGTATGTTACACGCACACAGATTTGCAGACTCACACACTTCATCGTCGATAATTGTCATGTCGCTACAAAGTAGGATTGCTGCATCATGATATGACTCTTCGTATAATATGCGCATATACACATTGTATATACATATTGGTGCGCATATACATTGATACATCCATACTTGCGCATATACACCTTGTATATCTATATTGGTGCACATATACATTGATATATCCATATTTGTGCACATACACATTGTATATCCATATTGGTGCACATATACATTGATATATCCATATTTGCGCACATACACATTGTATATCCATATTGGAGCACACATACATTGGTACATCTATACTTGCGCATATACATATTGTACGTACATAGAGAACTGGTTTTATTGGGAACCGCAGGATATATTTAAAAACTGAAATCATTTTAAAAGAGCAGTTTTCCCTTAATATGTCATATCCCGGTTACCTGTTGCATGATACACGGATATGCTCGCATTTCTCTTATATGTCGCATACATAATGCTCTATTATTTTACGCATTGAGATATGCTGTTTTCATGAGATTTCTGGATTTAAGAACCGTGGACATTTCAAAAGAGATTATGTGTTGTTTTAAAAACCCGGTTTCTCTTAATATGATATTTCAGTGCGACGACCATGTGACTTCTCGGTTCTGAGAGCGACATGTGAAACCCGATTCGAGAAGTGGACGAGGCCGATTGCGGGTACATGGTGGACCCGGTATGGTATCCCGGGGCGAGAACGGATCTGTTGTGCAGTAGACGGTAAGCCTGGTAAAGGGACCACTACCTAGCGGTGATAGTATTTGGGCTCGGCGGATATCCGGAGGATACAGACCGGAGTCAAAAGATGATATGGGCCGATCCGGACTGACGGAGCCCGTGGGCCGTTCCGGACTGATGGAGCCCGTTATATGAGGCTTTACGTGCCGATACTGGGCACGGTTTTCATGATGTTTTCGGGTGTCGATGCTAGGCACCCAGGTTCCATGATTTTGATGTGTCGAGAGGGACACCGTTGATTTATATCATCATACTTTCATGCACACTCATTTATGATATTTATGTGCATAAAGACATTGATTATATGGGTGGACGAGATCTACATGCATACATACATTAATTATATGGGTGGACGAGATCCACATGCATACATACATTGATTATATGGGTGGACGAGATCCACATGCATACATGCATTGTTATTACTGTTGGATGTTATCCACATGCACATAGGTATTGACTATCTTGTTGGCACATATACAGACCCGGTCACCCTAGATAACATAGTATTACCTTTATGATATAGTTGACCTAGGAGTCGTTGTTTATTCGATTTCTATCTGTTGATATTTTTCTACTCACGAGTTGGCAACTCACCCCCGTTGTGCCACAGTTTTTGCAGGTTGACCGCTTGGATCAGTAGCGGCTTCGCTGGCACACAGTTGCATTCGGGTGTTTTACATTGGTAGGTAGGACATTTGTATCGTACCCACTCTTGTATCTATATTTCATATTGTATCTAGTTAACTCCATCAATCAAAATTAGAAAATTGTATAAGTAATGAGGCTTAGTGAGTTTGTGGTTGCGAGACGTATAGCGAGGGGTTTTCTGCTACTTTTGGTTTTGATGCCTAGCTTATTTCTATTATCTTTTTTTGGTGAACTTTGCCGTTGGGCGTCGTATACTTATTTATATTGTATTGCGTGTTTGTGATCCGCCGTTTGGAGAAGAGCTAGCTCCCACTTGGGGATGCCATTATCATTATTATGTATTTGTGGTTTTGGATCAAAATATACAAAGGAGGTGCTGCCCAAATTTTCAAAAAGATAAAACTTGTTTTTAAACTTGCATAATCCACTTGCATTTTCATGTTCGTTTCTATGCATTATAGAAACTTGATTTTATTATACCTTTATTTCAAAACTTCACCTCCTTTATTTTCTTAAAATGTTTTAGATTTATGGGTTTCAGCTTACTTGAATTCGGTTACGCCTTTAGACGTTGCGTGATTCAAGTGCTGGTCACGAGCTAATATTTCGGGTCTTGACACGTGCCTACACGTGAGCTCCTATATAATGATTATGTTAGTTATATGTATGGCCTAGAGGCCATTACTATACATAGGATGTATATTGTAGTGGATGCTGGGACATATATAGGGAGGACTTTCTTGCTCGACATGATAGTATGCTATCTGGTTAATCTTTACCTTAACGTGTACACTGATTGTCTCCCTGTTACATGTTGGTAAAGCCCTTAGGATCTGTACTTGACTACCTGGACTATGATGCGGATCATACTAGTGGGGACATGGTAGTCCATAAATACATCCTTCAAAGTCCCTAGTTGTGGGTGTATCGAGACGGGGCATCGATATACCAGAGTAGACTAGCGTGTACCTTCTAGACCCATACAGATGGGCGATGGATGATCCCATATCCATTGGTGTTTGACATCAGAGATGATATACGGGTGCTCAGTAGAGACTGGGTACACTGGACGGACTCGCCGAGAACTCCCAGATGGTATTATACCTCACGTCAGATGGCAGTTCTCTGGTGACACTGGTACAGAGTAGTCTGTTGACCCGAGATCGTCATAGAGTCTTGTGTGGTTCCCACTGTGCTTTGATTTTCATCTTACCACGTCCAAGAGGGCGTGCAAAACGGTGGTTTTTGGGTACAGTCCCGAGTCACATGGAGGCAATGAGCGATAGGAGGGGATTCGTCTCTCCCGGTATAGGGGGTTGATGTTGCGCTGTGTTCGATTGGCTATAACAGGAAATCCCTGGTCAGGGTTGCTGAGATTTACTGGTAAGTGTTACCTGTAGTTTCTCGAATTGTTATAGACCTCATATCGACACGACTTATTGAGCTATTGGGGTCTGACGTTTACCATCCCTAGGCGAGATATGCGACATATCAGACGAACAGTCCGGACTGTATGGTAGTGTTACTGGTCGGATTCACTGGAGTGTGAGCGGGCTTGCTCGTCGATCTTCAGATCGCTCACTACCCGGGTGGCCGTTACGTTTAGCAGACCGCTTGCGGCTTGTGGGTGTTTGATATGATCATCGCCTGCTGCCTGCGTATTGACGAGTCTTTAGAGTCCTACACAGAGGTTTCCAGGCTCAAGCGAAACGAAATAGGAGCGCATATGAGATATGTGCGGGACCGAGAATAATGCGTGTATGTGATACCGTATTCCATTCTTGCGATGAATGTATCGATTAGGTTATATGCGATATACCCTAGTTATCGAATCAAAGGTTGATTCGATAAGCCGATACATAGGATACTGGTCGGTTATATGCGATATGACCGGATCGTTAAATCAAGTGTTGATTTAATGATTTAATGTATAATTATATATTTGATATATTACTTTGCATTAACTAGTATTGGTTCACTTAAGATGGATTTTCTCACTCGGATGTGCGCATTGTATATGCGATATACTTTTGTGCACTTGTATGTATCATGTTTGATGATGCATGCTAACTTGTGTTTTGTGTAAAGTTTAAACCATGGTTATGTAATGGTTAGGGTTTTCATTTTCATATCTATTTATTTATTTGTTTATTCATTATTTGAAAATGATAAGCATAATGCAAAATGGTGGCTTTATTTGGAAGCTTGTTGAAGCTTCATGAAGACTTTGACTTTAGCAACCATTTTGTCTCATGCTTAACCCTAACCATCCCATTTAACCATGATTGATTCTCTACAAATTACCATGGTTAGTGTTATGATAAGAATGGATTATTCTTTTCTTTTTTAATTAACTTATCATATCATTTCTTCTTCTTCTTCCTTGAACTCAAGAAGAAACCTTCACTTCATCAATGGTGGATTGATGAAATGAGTGAGAAATCCAAAACTAAAGTCTACCCACTTCCTATTTCTTCATCCTCTACCTCTTGCCAAGTAGTAGAGTGTGTTTCCTTCACAAGTTTTCATGGCTTGGTGAAGGTGGAGCTCGATCTAGTGATGCTTCGACGTAGATCATCTTCGGCACGTCGTCGACGACCTAGCTCGTCCATTCTCCGACGAAGCCGACACTAGAGCCCGGATTTGATTTGGACAGCGGAGAGGACCTCATCTCGGAGCCGTGGAGGTGGATGACCAGATCTACAAAGGTTGTATTTCCGTATCTCTTAGTTAAGTGTTAACTAGTTTACTTTTCGCCTAGAAATCTAGCCAACGATCCGTATTAGGGTTTCCCGGCACCGTTAAAATTTGAAATTGGCATGGTTGATGCTATGTGAGACCTCACTAGTGTGCCTAGGAACCCTACAGTGGTATCAGAGCCTAGTTAGAGCCTTAGGCGATGCGTAGACGGAGTTTGAAGTCCGATCGAACCGAAACCCAAACCTTAGAATGCTCTCTGTACTTTTTTGAAATTCGTGGATTTTTGAGAATTAAAAATATGCAGAAAAATCAGCAGGAAATTCTAAGAATTACGGTGCAAAAAGTAACTAATGATCCCTCAAAAGTGCGGCGGAACCGCGGCATTAGCATGCTAATGCGGCGGTTCCGCGGCCGTTTTGTCTTATTAGGCATTCAATTTTGCACAGTAATTCCTATTTTGCAGTGTTGGTTTTCCTGGAATATTTTTTTTCTGAAATCAAGAGTTGAGTATTTTGGGTTGTATAGGGGGTTCGTACATACGATCGGATTATCAAATTTTGTCTATGTGGCTTTCCGGATAAATTTTAGAATATGTTAAAAAGTCCAACCGGATATAAATACCCAATTTTTCCCCTGTCGGGAAATTTCCAAGTGTTGGATTTTCCCGTGGTTTAACGACGTTCTAAGTAGTGCAAGTAACGCGATGGTCCCTCTAGAAGACAACAAAACTTAACTCGATTATGTGACCATCTTGAACTGCCCTTTGAACCTTCGGGTTTGGGGCAGTACGGCGTGCCACATGTGACGCGTTGGCTTGACCCTTCTACGGCTGGACCGTTGGTACTGAGGTACGAACTGAATGTTGTTTGACTTGTTTCATGTGTTGATTTGTATCGGGAAAACTTGGGTGTTAGAATGTTCGATCGGAAAGCTTAACATTTTCTAATTATCTGGAATGTGATACAATAATTGGAATTCACAAGAAGTTATGAGATAACTGAATGAATATTATAAACATAGCAGTTTAGTCTCACTTGATCGGTTGCCACGGAATTTTGATGTGATCAAAAGTCCATCGCAATCACGTAGCGTACGCGGATACTCGCCGGGTAAACTTAATATACAGCCTCACTCCATAGCCCCGACCAAGTGACTGTAGGAGAACCCCGTCGCCGAAAGCATCCGTTCGGGTGCTCGCGGTGGCGGTGTTCCGCCTTGGTGCACTTCGTCGACGGTATCGGGGGTGCGGCCGTCTACTGAAGTTTGCGACGAGCATTCGATCAGGATGTCGGGAATCTTGTTGAATTACCCGACTTGGTATTGAAAAGTGTTTCGATAATGAGACTAAAATGCAGGGTTTAAAATTATTAGGCATGCGATGTCTAAGTAATTCATTTGGTCAGGCATGCGATGTCTGAGGAGGTTGCGGATTCCAACTGTTGTAGTTTTACACTTTCTTTTCTGTGACCGTAAGTGTAATATGTGATATCGCCGGTTTCGTTGCTATATGTCAACGACAATTGGGATGCGCATATTTACTTACGTTGATGACATGTGATGTTATGTGTTGCTGGATATGTTATATTGGATCGTCGTGTTTGAATAGCCAGGGGTTTTTATGTGAGATGAGTGTTTTTCATTTTCATTCATGTAAAATCTTGTATGTAATATTCTTTTATTGGGGCTCTTCCAGGTTGCGGAAGTTGTCACCGTTTGTATATTATTTACTTTTCCGCACTAGGATAGACCCAAGGAGGGGAGCACAAGTAACCGGGTTCTGGAGTCCAGTGGGAGACCAACTCGAGGAGTCGAGTCCGGGTCTCCTAACTCTAGAATTGGTAGGGTTGCTTGCCGCTCTCGTAGGGGTCTAGGGGTGTGGGTTTGGCTATTCATCGCGACCGTGGAATCCGTGTTTTATACTGGCTCGTATTGAAAACACGGACTTCCTAGTATATCCAATATTTCATATGTTTCATCTGCTGCGATATCTGTGATGTGATCATGTGATGTTCTGTGATAGATACAGTATATAGTATATATGATATATTATATAGACGTTACTTATGTTTTACACCCGCACTAGCCTTGCCCTGCTCTGCCGTTAGTTACCTAACCTAACGGTGCACGAGGGGACATAGAGGCGAATGCGGATGGCATAAGTGTACGTCGTATTTATCTGTGATGTTTAGGTACTTTGATGAGGGGACTTCATTAATGTGTTTAATGAAATAAAAGAAACCTAAGATGTTGCAGAATCGAATTTCAAAATAAAACAGGTAGCTACAGTTCTTGCTTTGCACAGTGGTATATGTGATATATCCTGCACCTTATTCGATGAGGAAAGGACCGAGATCCCTTCACCGGGAGTGACTCCTTTAGCAATAACTGGCAGATGCTACTCACTCGGTTTGTCTTTTGATTGCTTTTAAGTGTTTTTGCTTTGCACAGTGATATATATGATATATCCCGCACCTCATTCGACGAGGAAAGGACCGACGATCCCTTCACCGGGAGTGACTCCTTTAGCAAAACTAGAAAAGCCTAAAAAACACTCCATTTTAAAAATCATTTGATTCTACAACGATATCAAGTTCATTACGCAATAGGTTTTCAGAAAAACCTGTCGTAGCCCTCCTTCATTTCAGATAAGTACTAGTTAGTATTCGTGCTGCGGTTGTTTGGCATGCGTCAAGGCGTAGTGTACGGTAGCTAACTAGTGCTTATCTGCTAGCATACGATGCGATTGGATTAGGGTATTCGTACGGCGTTGTTTGGCATGCGTCAAGGGTCGTGCGGGTGGGTTTAATTCAATCAAGAAATGTACGGGTTGAACTTGACTAGCAGACTATGGGTTGTTTGGCATGCGTCAAGGTCATAGCGAGCTAGGGGCAAAAAATTATCGGGAATTTCAAGTGTTGAAATTTGCAATGAGATTGCATACCTTCTATGAGATAGTTGGATCCCGATACCCGCTGCGAGTAAGAGTTACTCCTGGGAGAGTTTTATACATTACAATTAGCCGATCAAGTAGGTGTCTAGAAAGGTGTTAACGAGGTTACGCCTCTGGGAAAACGAGGTTTACATTAATTAGGTTCGTGCGAAAGCACGGGGGACCTCCCTCAAAGTACCGACACTGGCCTGGCTGAAAAGATTGGCGAACTTGTAGTGTGTAATTAATCCCGGCTACTCTTTCCTTTTAGGGTTTGAAGGAAGATTTGATAAAAAGCAGTGGGAGCCATCCTGATTAGATAAAATAATAACCAATCTATTCTTGCAAGAGCGCACGCTGAGTGTTTTCTTCTCTCTCTCTCCAGGTAGCGACCATATCACGCCTTAATCAAGATAATAATACGGAATATTGACCGAACCCGCTTGTTATACTGAGCTGGGGAACGTTGGTCCCGCTCCAACTTATAATTGTTATAAGACAGAGCAGGAAATTAGGGATTACCAGAATTCCCGTGCCGCCCAAACGAAGAGAGTGCATGCTGATGCATCATCTTCTGGTGTGTTCATTACAGGGAACTGTTTCTCAGTATCCTTTACGTCCTGGGTATGTGATACCAGATCAGGATCCCAGATATATAATCTGTTACATAGGGCTACAGAAAGGTAGAAAAACTGAGAACGGGTGATAAGTTTCATGAGGCAGAAAACGGGGCAAGTGTTGCAGCCAAGTCTGTTGGTCACTGTCACCCTGTATTACCAATACATTGATTCTGAACGAATGTTATTAGATACCGAACCTGATATACAAAATCATATCTGTCTCTTTGTTAGCAAAGAAACGATAAAATTTTGTATTGTTGGATAATGTTTTGAACATTTCCTATATCAAAAGTTGATCGGATCAGGCACGTTATCTAAAAGCGTTGATGTTCTAAATCAAACTACAGTTCTTAGTATATGGAACACACACAAGAGGAAGAGTTCAGAAATGAACGAATCCCTCTTGAGGCATTGTAGACTAGGTCATATCAATGTGACCCGACTATCTGAAGTTACATAAAGATGCATATTTAAATCAGTTTGAATTTACATCTTATGAAACTTGCCAGTCATGTCACAAAGAAATAATGACCTCAGCTCTGTTTATTGGAAACAGAGAAAGAGTTGGTAAACTCTTGGGATGATACATGTTGATGTATGTAAGGTCCCCTGTCTACACATGCCAAGACCGGTTCTTTATACTTCATTACATTCTCTGATGATCTTTCAAGATTCAGACCTATGTTCCTGTTGAAACACAAGTCTGAACCTTTTGAGATATTCACAGAATATAAGTTAGAAGTAGAGAACCAAAATACGGGTAAAAGTATTATGTCCTTTGATGAGATCAGGGAGGAGAATACTTGTGCATGGAATTCCTGGACTATTCTAAAGGAGAATGAGATTCTCTCTCAGTATTACTCCTCTGTATACACCATAGCACGATGGTATATCGGGGCGGAGCAATCACACCCTATATGATAAGGTGTGCTCTATGATGAGTACTACTGAGTTACCTATTTCCTTATGGGAGTTATGCACTTATGAAGTTGCATACCTATTGAATAGGGTTCGAATCAAATCAATTGCCTACCACTCCATATGAGATATGGAAAGGGAAGAGCCCATGTCTTAAGCTAGTTAAGATTTGGGGTTGTCCGGCCTATGTCTAAAAGCAAAATCCGGACAAGCTCGAGGCAAGGTCTGTTATGTAGAACTGGAAGTGTTCCAGCTATACAAACTACAGCAGATGATTTGGTACAACCAGAGGATTCAGTAGAAACCAACGAACCTCAGCCTCTCCGCCGATCTAGTAAGGTTCCTCACCCACCTGAGAGATACTTCGGTTTCTCTATGACAGTGGGAGCGAGGATTGCATCATGAGATGATGACCCAACTAGTTTCGAGCTGGCCATCAGGAGTAAGACTCTGTAAGAATGGCTGGATGCTTAGCGATCTGAGATGGAATCCATATACACCAACAAAGTATGGACTTTGGTTGCAATATCTGAAGGGTTAAATCCCCATCAGGAGCAAGTATATCTTGAGAAGATTACTTCGTGTACATGGAAAGGTTGAGACTTTCAAAGCTAGACTTGTTAAAGCTTTTCGTCATCGACCAGGCATGGATAATGATGAAACCTTTTCAAGTGGCTATGCTTAAGTCCATCCAGATCCTACTTACCACGGCTACATACCATGACTACGATATC
Organism: Agapanthus africanus; assembly: GCA_030015575.1. NCBI lineage: Eukaryota > Viridiplantae > Streptophyta > Magnoliopsida > Asparagales > Amaryllidaceae > Agapanthus > Agapanthus africanus. The sequence goes on from CM057341.1 coordinate 621,857,537, forward strand.
TGGTGGTTGGGTGTCATGACTGGCTTTTCTAAATAATGTTTTGGAAGAGAGCGTCTATAAGTACACAGCCAGAGGGCTTCGTAGACAGTGGGAGCAGCGGAAACGTGTGCAAGATGCTTTATAGGATAAAGCAGGCATCGCGGAGTTGGAACGTCTGTTTTGATGTGTTAGCCGAAGAGTTTGACATCATCAAAATGGTAGATGAACCTTGTATATACAAAAAGCTAGTAGGGAGTATGGTGGTGATCCTCGTAGAGTACGTGGATGACATACTCTTGATAGGGAAGGAGTTTCCTATGCTACGCTCTATCTATCTCCGATTATCATAATGATTCTCCATATAGGATCAAAGTGATACCTCCTAAATCCTGGGTTTTTGGATCTATGAGATAGATCTAATTGGATGTTAGGACTCTCACTAGTAGTAGTGAGATGGTATCAATCGATCCTGAGGAGAATCACTGGAAGGGTTCCAGGGTGATAAAAACGACTGAATGTCAGTCACAGGCATTGTCTTTACCCTCAGTAAAGGGACGGTATGTTGGAAGAGTTCCAAGCTAGATACCGTGACATACTAGACGATAAAGGCAGGATACATCGCTACTTAAGATGCTACCAAGGAGGATGTTTGGGTGTATATTGGTTCATGAGATGAACTACGTTCCAACCATTGTGAGACAATGGAGTTGTGGCTTATGCCAAGGAACGTCGGTCCCATCAGTGATCCAGACATATTCTAAGGCAGTATCACCTGATCATGGAGATGGTTGATCTCCAGGGAGATCGAGGTTTAGAGAGTAGACTCAGAGGACAACACAGCGGATCCACGCACAAAGGCCTGATCCCAGAGAGAGACACTTTTATGGGATGGTTGAGTATGAGATACTACAACCACTGCTATCAGATGGCCCTAGTGCAAGTGGGAGGTTGTTAGTTATATGTATGCCCTAGAGGCCATTACTATACATAGGATGTATATTGTAGTGGATGCTGGGACTTATATAGGGAGGAATTTCTTGCTCGACATGATAGTATGCTATCTGGTTAATCTTTACCTTAACGTGTACACTGATTGTCTCCCTGTTACATGTTGGTAAAGCCCTTAGGATCTGTACTTGACTACCTGGACTATGATGCGGATCATACTAGTGGGGACATGGTAGTCCATAAGTACATCCTTCAAAGTCCCTAGTCGTGGGTGTATCGAGACGGGGCATCGATATACCAGAGTAGACTAGCGTGTACCTTCTAGACCCATACAGATGGGCGATGGATGATCCCATATCCATTGGTGTTTGACATCAGAGATGATATACGGGTGCTCAGTAGAGACTGGGTACACTGGACGGACTCGCCGAGAACTCCCAGATGGTATTATACCTCACGTCAGATGTCAGTTCTCTGGTGACACTGGTACAGAGTAGTCTGTTGACCCGAGATCGTCATAGAGTCTTGTGTGGTTCCCACTGTGCTTTGATTTCCATCTTACCACGTCCAAGAGGGCGTGCAAAACGGTGGTTTTTGGGTACAGTCCCGAGTCACATGGAGGCAATGAGCGATAGGAGGGGATTCGTCTCTCCCGGTATAGGGGGTTGATGTTGCGCTGTGTTCGATTGGCTATAACAGGAAATCCCTGGCCAGGGTTGCTGAGATTTACTGGTAAGTGTTACCTGTAGTTTCTCGAATTTTTATAGACCTCATATCGACACGACTTATTGAGCTATTGGGGTCTGACGTTTACCACCCCTAGGCGAGATATGCGACATATCAGACGAACAGACCGGACTGTACGGTAGTGTTACTGGTCGGATTCACTGGAGTGTGAGCGGGCTTGCTCGTCGATCTTCAGATCGCTCAATACCCGGGTGGCCGTTACGTTTAGCAGACCGCTTGCGGCTTGTGGGTGTTTGATATGATCATCGCCTGCTGCCGGCGTATTGACGAGTCTTTAGAGTCCTACACAGAGGTTTCCTGGCTCAAGCGAAACGATATAGGAGCGCATATGAGATATGTGCGGGACCGAGAATAATGCGTGTATGTGATACCGTATTCCATTCTCGCGATGAATGTATCGATTAGGTTATATGCGATATACCCTAGTTATCGAATCAAAGGTTGATTCGATAAGCAGATACATAGGATACTGGTCGGTTATATGCGATATGACCGGATCGTTAAATCAAGTGTTGATTTATTGATTTAATGTATAATTATATATTTGATATATTACTTTGCATTAACTAGTATTGGTTCACTTAAGATGGATTTTCTCACTCGGATGTGCGCATTGTATATGCGATATACTTTTGTGCACTTGTATGTATCATGTTTGATGATGCATGCTAACTTGTGTTTTGTGTAAAGTTTAAACCATGGTTATGTAATGGTTAGGGTTTTCATTTTCATATCTATTTATTTATTTGTTTATTCATTATTGGAAAATGATAAGCATAATGCAAAATGGTGGCTTTATTTGGAAGCTTGTTGAAGCTTCATGAAGACTTTGATTTTAGCAACCATTTTGTCTCATGCTTAACCCTAACCATCCCATTTAACCATGATTGATTCTCTACACATTACCATGGTTAGTGTTATGATAAGAATGGATTATTCTTTTCTTTTTTAATTAACTTATCATATCATTTCTTCTTCTTCTTCCTTGAACTCAAGAAGAAACCTTCACTTCATCAATGGTGGATTGATGAAATGAGTGAGAAATCCAAAACTAAAGTCTACCCACTTCCTATTTCTTCATCCTCTACCTCTTTCCAAGTAGTAGAGTATGTTTCCTTCACAAGTTTTCATGGCTTGGTGAAGGTGGAGCTCGATCTAGTGATGCTTCGACGTAGATCATCTTCGGCACGTCGTCGACGACCTAGCCCGTCCATTCTCCGACGAAGCCGACACTAGAGCCCGGATTTGATTTGGACAGCGGAGAGGACCTCATCTCGGAGCCGTGGAGGTGGATGACCGGATCTACAAAGGTTGTATTTCCGTATCTCTTAGTTAAGTGTTAACTAGTTTACTTTTCGCCTAGAAATCTAGCCAACGATCCGTATTAGGGTTTCCCGGCACCGTTAAAATTTGAAATTGGCATGGTTGATGCCAGTGAGACCTCACTAGTGTGCCTAGGAACCCTACAGATTATAGGTGCTGAATTTATAAGCTGAAATAGAGCCCCACGTGTAAGCGTGTGACGTCTATATACAAAGTATATAAGCGCCATATTAAAACAAATGACTGGCCAGCAAGGTTCACGTGTTAGAACGTGATGCCTTTTTTTGGCTATTGCACATAAGTAAATGAGTTTAACTCGGCGGGTTCACGTGATACATGTGAGTGGTCTTAGAAGCCTTCTGAGCTGATCGAGTTAAATTCTAAATAAATAGATCAAAACCCTATTTGGAAAATATTTCCTTTGATCTTTCTAAACAAGAAAGATTGCTCTCTGTAAAACAGAGCACCGTTGGATTAAAAATCCAATTGTGATTAAAAAATCGCCAAGCTACAGAATAAGCTCTGTATGGGAAAATATTTTCTCAATCTTGTTAAAAACAAGAAAAATATCTTTTGTAAAACAGAAGTCCTTAGATCAAAGATCCAACAGTGAATAAAATCACCAAATCAATTAAAAAATCTCTCAATAAGAGATTTCCTTAACTGAATCAACAAATCTACCTCTACTATACAAAGGACCCAAGACTTCAAGTCTTGCGGAGAGAGAGGGAGAGAGAGAGACATAAATACAGAAAGAGGAAATCCCCCGTTAAGATTGGAGAGAACAAAAATGAAGAAAAGGAGTTCTCTTTTAAGAAAAGAATCCATAGGTAAGAAGAAAGACCTAGAGATCATTTTATCTCCTCTTCGCCATTTCAAGAGTTTAACTCTTCCAGAAAGAACTTAGTTCTTCCTCTAGTTGAGGTCTGCAGAAGCAGATCTTTCCACAAGTTGAGAATTTAATTCTCATCGGAGAGATTCTGTCATGCAGTCCCTAAACATAGAGAAAGAACTATGTTTGAAGAATTTAATTCTTCCAAAACATATAGGAATTTAATTCCTCTGACAAAATGAGGGTTTAACCCTGCATAAGAAAAAGAAGAATAACTGAGATCGAGTCATGTATTCCCACGTGACCCCTTTAAAATAAGTGCTTAGCACTTATAAAAGAAAAAGGGAATAAACCCAAAGACAGTCCCCATTTTAGGGCGCATCACGTGTTCCCACGTGACCCCTTAAAACAAGTGCTTAGCACTTATAAATGAAAAAGATAATAAACCCAAAGACATTTCTCATTTTGCGGCACCTTACGTATTCCCACCTGACCCCCAAACAGTTCCCTAACACTTACATGGAAAAGGGGAAAACTCCAAAGACAACGCTCACATTTTGAGCACCTCACATGTTTCCACGTGAGCATTATATGAGCTAAGTGCTTAGCACTTGTCATGACCCGAAATAGCACGTGACTGGCCCTTGAATCATATGAAGTCTATAGGACCCTATCTAATTCAAGTAAGCCAAAAGCCTAGAAATCTAAAACCATTTAAAATAATAAATGAAGGAAAACTAGTTTTAAAGAAGTGAAGAAAACATGTTTTTTTTAAAAAAACAAGATTTTCAAATAAGTAAGCCGAATATGCATTTTTAGAACCTCGAGTCTTTTCTGAAAATTTCGGCAGAGTTTCCTTTGTAAAAACTGGCCCCAAATGGGGTACAACAAGAATAATGTATGCATAATGATAAAAGGCATCCCCAAGTGGGAGCTAGCTCTTCGTCAATCGACGGTCACCACCACGCAAGCAATAACAATATACAACGCCGAAGGGTGAGGATCAAACTGAAAAGAAAACTCAAACAGCATGAAATCCATAATAATACAACGCGCGACTCTAAGGTCGAAATAATAAACAACTAGTCTCTAAGTCTGAAATAAATATACAAGTCTGGTTGATGGAATTACTAGATACAATTGACTAAAATAAATACAAGGGTGGTCACGATGCGAGTGAACCTACCTACCAAAGCAATCACCCAGAAAGGAAGCAGTGTTCCAGCAAAGCCGTAAGGAAACCTGTACGGCAAAACCTGCAAGAACTGTGGCACAACGGGGGTGAGTTGCCAACTCGTGAATACAAAACATCACAGAGCAGAAATCGTATGTATGACTCATCCTAGGTCAAACGATCTATAATATATATCCTCAATATGAATAAGTCTGAAGCATGATAAGGTGGCAAGGGTAACATCTATACATAAGTATAGTACCAAGTGCTCGTGCCTGTGCCTTAGGTAGCAACATATCATAAATATGAGGTGTGATCAATATAATCAACATGAAATCAGTGTCAACTATATCATGAAGTCTAAATACGTGGATATCATCCAATTATGTAATCAATGTCTGTATGTATGTGGATCTCGTCAACGTGTCACCCAATGACACAAAACATCATGCAGGTAAATATCATAAAGCATATGCATGGAAGTATGAGGATATAAATCAACATGTGTCTCTCGTGACACATCAAAATCATGGAACCTAAGTGTCTAGCATCGACACTCGAAAAGATCATGAAACCCGTGCCCAGCATCGGCACGTAAATCCTCATATATATATATAGGGCCCCGTCAGTCCGGAACGGTCCACGGGCTCCGTCAGTCCGGATCGGCCCATATCATCTCTCGACTCCGGTCGGTATCCTCCAGATATCCACCGAGCCTAAATACAATCAACGGTAGGTTGTGGTCCATCTGGCAGGCTCATCGTCATCCACACGAAATCTCTCTCTTGCCTAGGGGTACCATACCAGGTCCACCATGTACCCGCAATCGGCCTCATCCGCTTCATCGAATCGGGTTTCACATGTCGCTCTCAGAACTGAGAAAATACATGGTGGACACACTGAAATATCATATCAAGAGAAACCGGATTTTTTAAACAGTACATGCTTTCTTTTGAAATCGCCACGGTTCTCAAATCCAGAAGTCTCATGAAAACAGCATATCTCAATGCGTAAAATTATAAAGCATGATGTATGTGACATATGATAGAAATGTAAGCATATCAGTACATCATACAACATGGAATAGTAATATGCACATATCAAGGGAAAATCGCTTTTTGAAATGAATCCAGTTTTAAAATACATCTTGTGGTTCCCAAATCTCAAAAATCAAGCCAGAATCATCTATGTATATGCAAATAAGTATGTATGCCGGTATGTCATAGCAAGAGTCATATCCTGATGCAACAATCTTACTGTGTAGTGACCTGGCAATTATCGATGATGAAGTGTGTGAGCCGGCAAGCAGATGTACGTAGAACATACGCATCATCGATAATGGTGCTGGTGTCCTGACAACATGGGTTTAATATAACAATGAACACATTTAAACATGCATGCGATGCGAACAGCAAGAATATGCGGAAAAAGAATGATAAACACAATAGTGAAGAATCTACATCAATACATATATATATCATACAGTTTTGCCATTTGAAATAACACGAATCGGGGTTTTTAGAAAAATAAGGGCTACGGTGTTTTTAAGAAAAGATGCGTCTTTTGAAAATATCCGTAGAATCCCTTTGCCTGTCTTTAAAATACTCACGATTCGTTAGTTTTGAAATAGGTATGACTCGGTTCTAGTCTAACATCTACTAAGTAAACTACAGATCTAACTAACAAACAAATCGAAAGGGTATGTAAACCACCTAAATCTGAGTCGATATATATATAAATATAATAGTCGGTGATCCCGCCTCAATAGTATCACATACGATACAATATACAATAAGACATCCTCGAGTCAAGAGCGCAGATCAATCATCAATATAAAGCTCGTACGGTAAATCCATCGTACGGCATCCCAAATCTGGCTATGGGTCAATATCACATTCATCTCATCATTTATCTGGTATCTTTATCATCATATCTCAAGAACTGGGGTACCGATCTAAGTCTAGTACAACTGATACCATCTATATATATATAAAAATGCATGTATAAATCACACGTCAAAAGGCCCGCTAAAATCTCATGCCGTATCTCATAATACGAACCACATCATATCACCGATCTCATGGCACCATGCCCAAACTCATCGATTCATCTCCAAATATCATCCACTATCCTCATCAACCAAGTGTAGGTATACGAGTATATATATATACACACACACACACACAGTCCCATACCAATGTGTGTGTATGTATATATATATATACCTCCCCATATACGCACAAGTATAACAGTAAGCATGTGTGTGCGTGTGAGTGTAAACCTATTCTAGGATTCACGACTAAGAAGCTATACTAGTTCACTTCTAAAAACCCTAATCTAACCATGAACACATAATCATATATGTATAGTATATATATAGCATACTATACATCGAACTGCGGGGGTGCTATACGCCATCCACCCGACTTCCCCCGTAGATATAATCTACTCACCTCGACCTTCGCTTGCCGATGTCGACGTCGCCACGCGCTTGCTTGTTGTCCTGAAGTCTTCGCGAGGGTACCTACATGTCACACGTATCGCATTGCATTAAAACCAAATCGAAACCAAAACGACACGCGGAACTCATATAAGTCAAAACCTATGGTCTACTTCCGTAAATCAACTCGATATCACTCGATATAGACGTACAAACTGTAAGTGCACGGAGGCGCCCCGGCTGTCAATCCGAGGCCAAAATGCGGAAACGATACATTTCCTTTAAACTTTAAAACCGGCAGCACCGCGCACTATAAACCCGGATCGGGCTATTAACCTACTCCTAGCTAACTAGAGAATGGGTAGAAAGATATACCGAGCGATCCGTATCCTTCAGTCTTCTCGTCGTCGTCCCGATCTCCCCGCGGATTCTCCGGTCTTCATCTCCTCGTCGGAAGGGCACCACATCGCCGGGTTCTTTTACGGGTTCCCACCTCTGGATCGAGGCAACTCGAGCACTAAGTTGGTGTAGGGTTCCTAGGCACTCTCAAGAGGTCTCACAAGGCATCAACCATGCCAATTTTAAATTTTACGGGTGCCGAGAAACCCTAATACGGATCGTTAACTAGAAATATAGGCTATGCGATGCAACTAGTTAACAACTTAACTTAGTGAACGAAAATACAACCTTTGTAGATCCGGTGCTCCACCTCCATAGCTCCGCAATGATGTCCCTCCGCTGTCCAAATCGGATCCCGGACTCTTGCGTCGGCTTCGTCGGAGAAATGGGCGGGCTAGGTCGTCGATGTCGATGCCGAAGATGATCTACGTCGAGGCATCACAAGATCAAGCTCCCACTTCACCAAGTCATGAAGCTTGTGAAGAAAACACCCTATACTACTTGGCAAGAGGTAGAGGGTGAAGAAATAGGAGGTGGGTGCAGTTTAGAAATGGATTTCTCACTCTTTTTCATCAATCACCATTGATGGTCAAGCTTTTTCTACTTTGAAAGAAGAAGAAGAAGATGAATAATATGATAAGTGTTTTTATTTAATAGAAAATAAATGATTCTTATCATAATATTAACTATGGTAATGTGTAGAGAATTAACCAAGGTTAGTTGAATGGTTAGGGTTATGAGAAGAAGACAAGAATGGTAGCTTTGGTCAAACCTTCATGAAGCTTCAATTACAAACAAAGAAAGCCACCATTCTTCTCTTTAATCTTTTCCAAAATAAATAAATAAATAAATAAGTACGAAAAACAAAACCCTAACCATTTAAATAACCATGGTTCAATCTTTACACAAACTCAAGTAAACATGTATCATCAAACATGATACATACAAGTGTACAAAACTATATCACATATACAATGTGCACATGAAGTGAGAAAATCCATTTAAAGTGAACCAATACTAGTTAATGCAAAGTAATATATCAAATATATAATTATACATTAAATCATTAAATCAACAATTGATTCAATGATCCGGTCAAGTCGCACATAACCGACTAGTATCAATAGTAACAACTTATCGGATCAACACTTGATCCGATAACCCGGCTATATCGCATATAACCGATCAATGTCACAAATCGCGAGAATCGAATATAGTATCACATACTGGAATTATTCTCGGTCCCGCACATATCTCATATGCACTCCTATTTCATTTCGCTTGAGCCAGGAAACCTCTGTGTAGGACTCTAAAGACTCGTCAATATGCCGACAGTAGGTGTGATCATATCAAACACCCACAAGCCGCAAGCGGTCTGCCAAACGTAACGGCCACCCGGGTATATTGTTGGAGATAGTGCCCTCAGAGTCAATTATTGGATCACAGGCACGTGATTGCAATGATTGAGGGAGGACCTATCCCGGTACGACAGTCTTACTCGAGATGATAGTTTGCTATCTGGTTTGTCTTTATCATCGTGTACTGTTTTAGGTGACATGACATGTCGCTATTACACGTTGATAGAGCCCCTAGGATTCTTGCTTGACTGCCAGCAGTATGAGGGCGATCATATAAGTGAGAGCTGGAGTCTATAAGCACATCCTTAAAAGGTCCCTAGTCGTAGGAGTTTCGAGACAGGGCATCGATTCTCCAGAGTAGACTAGTGTATACAGTCGAGACCCCGACGAGGGGCGGTGGCCGGTCTCGCAAGCCACTGGTGTCAGTTGGTTCACCTAAAATGTATACAGGTGCTCATTGGGTTATGAGTACACCGGACAGGACTCGCCGGGAACATGCTAGTTGGTCTTATACCTGACGTCAGATAGCAGTTCCCAGGTGACATGTGTACAGGTTAGTTCATCGACCTGGGGATCGTCATTTGTCTCGTGTGAGTTCCCACTGTACTTTGATTACTACCCTACCACGGCTCAAAGGAGTCGTGCAAACAGGTTTTAGCTGGGTACAGTCCCGAGCCACATGGAGGCAGTGAGCGGATCTTCGGGGGTTCGTCTCTCCCGGTATTGGGGGTGAGGTGGCGCTGTGTCTAGGAGAGCCATTACACGAAGTCCTTGGCCAAGGCAGGAGATTTACTGGTAGGTATTCCATTAGTATCTCAGGGTGTTCTGGGCTACACTCCGACACGACTTATACCGCTTTTGGGGGTCTGACTTTTACCCACCCCCTAGGCCCGACATGCGATGCTCATAGACGAACGGACCGGACTGTACGGATATTGTCACTGACAGGCTCAGTAGGGTATCAGGATGAGTTCGCTCATCAACGTCCCTTTTGGTCAATACCTGGTGGCCCGTCACATATTGGCTTATACCTCTGACGTGCTGGTGGTTAAATCCACAGCTATAGTATTGACGAGTCTTTAGAGTCCACCACACCTTCAGTTACTCAGCTTTCGGGCGAAATGCTGTAGAGGCCGTATGGAGATATGGCAGGGGCCGATCAGATACGTGCGGTATTGCACGGATCAGGATCGGACGGTTAGTACTAGAGGCCGTATAGTTATATGGCAGGGTTCGATCAGATTCGTGCGGTATTGCACGGATCAGGATCGGACGAACATTACTAGCCGACTTTGGTTTAAGCCGGATCCTAGTTTAGTACAGTGTAGATTTTGTCTCTTTGCATTTGTATCCAGACGGAATACAGATGCGGGTGTGTATGCACAGTATTGGGGTTTTCCTGTAATTTATTACAGGACCAGTTTTCTGGAGTTGCCAGTTTGCATTCCGTTCCGGCCGGTTTTCCTTTGTTCTTTCCCGGCCGGACTTTTCCGATGGAGGGGGTTATTTGCAATTATGCAAATAACATTTGTGGAGGGGGTTTCTTGCAATTGTATTGATCATGATATCTTTCTTCCATCACTTTCATTAATTAAGACATGAAAGGGTATGGGTTTTGTTATGATGATGTTTGTTTGTGGTCACCCTTGTTTTTCTCCTACAATCACCTCCCTTCATGCTTGATTAATCCCTCCACCGTTCTCATATCATAAAAGGGCCGGCCACATTTTTGGAGAGGGGCAAAATGAGAGGTTTTCATTTGGTGTGGGAAAAATTATCATTCATATCATTTTTCCATTGCCACAAAAATCCCCAAGTTCATATCATCTTGATTCCTCCATCATGGCAACATAACCCCAAAGAGACTAAGCACTACATTATTCTACAGCAAATCTTGGGCGCGTCGGCTAGCCAACTTCGCACCCGAGTTGCCTCGGTATAGAGGTGGGAGCCCGTAAAAGAATCCGGCTACGTGGTGCCCTTCCGGCGAGGAGGCGACCACCGGAGTTTCCGCGGGTGATCGGGACGACGACGAGAAGACCGGAGGACTCGGATCACTCGGTATATCTCTAACCCGTCTTGTTGTTAGCTAGATCTAGTTTAATGGCCCGATCCGGGGTTTAGTGCGCGGTGGTGCCGGTTTGCTAAGTCCGCAAAATTAAAGTGTATCACCGCTTCCGCATTTGGCCGTCGGATTAACGGCCGGGGCGCCGCCGTGCACTTACATTGGTATCAGATCCTCGCCATTAACTTCGTCTAGCTTCGTTTGATGTGTTTTGCATTTCCGATCGACCAAAATTCCAAAATCTACTTTTTCGTTCACATCAGTTTTCTGTTGAAATTTTTTGGTCTCGAAAAATTTTTCAGGTTGTCTCAGAATGATGTGCAGAGAGTTCTAAGACTGCTGTAAAAATTCGACGCAGTGACTCGATCACTGAAGCGCGGAACCGCGGCCAAACCCCCCCTTGGGCCGCGGTTCCGCCGCACTTTGGTGTCGTCACTGTGTCAATTTTTTCCAGTGGGCTTCTGGGCTTATTTTATGGGTTTTGGAATATTAATATTGGGCCCAGATTTTCTGTGAGTGCTACTGTATTGCTTGGGGGCCCACTTGTTAATTTATGATCGATCGGATATTTTAAACACATTATTTCACAGTATTTACATTATATCTGCGATCGTGAATGTCACTCGATCGGTAAATCCGGTCTAACTGCTATAGCCCGGTTAGACAGATTTGCGAACGTGACTTTCACGTTGATGTTCTGTGTTTTGCTGTGATGTTGCGGATCGGTCGTGGGCGATAGCCTGGATGCAATGCTAGTACTGTTTTGTTGTATTATGTACATTTGTTGTTGCGGGGCGAGCGTCCGACATGTGGACTGCCGTCACTGCCTGATTGTATTATTCTTTTGGGGCACGACCTGGTTGCGGTCGATGTACCCGTTGTATGTATATTTTACTTTCTGTACTAGGGTTACCCTGCGGAGGGGTGCACGGATAGCCGGGTTCTAGAGGGCAACAAGCCCGCATCTCAGGGCATTGAGACGGAAGGGGCTTCAGTCTGGAATTAGCGGGCTATTCGCCGCACTCGTAGGGGGTACAGGTTGACCCAGGAGGGGTGCCCAAGTTGCCGGATTCCGTGAAGTGCTGGGTGGTCCATTCACGGTGCTGAAGGGGGCTGCCCCGCTTCAGGTTTTGGCGGGTGGCTTGCCGCGCCCGTAGGGGTCTAGGATTTCATTGCACAGGCTATCCACACGACCAGGGGAACGTCGGGTTTCAGTAGTGGCTCTGTGAAACCCGGGGATCCCAGATATCTGTATTGTTCTGTGATGCTGTACATTTCTGTGATGTTGCATTTTATTCACGGCTTGAGCGAAATACTATATATTGGTATATATATTAGTAGATGTTGTATATGTTTTTCATCCGCGCTAGTCCAGTCCCCGCTCTGCCGTTAGTTAGCTAACCTAACGGGTGATGACGGGACCCAGTGGCGAATGCGGATGGCATATACGTACGTCAGTATATTTTCGTTCTTTGTGGTGTGATCAATTGATGGGACTGCATTGATTCGGATCAATGCAAGTTAAAAACAAACCTATTCTGATGTTGTTGGAACACTTTTCAAAAAGCTGTTATTGCAAGGACGTTCATTTCTGTTTTGCATCGTGGTATTCATTTGGAATATCCTGCTCCTCAGTCGACGAGGCAAGGGCCGAGATCCCTTCACCGGGAGTGACCCCTTGGACAGAAGTTTGCGTCAGGGCATTAACTTCACTATAGCCGATTACTTTTGCTTTGCATCGTGGTGTTCAGTTGGAATATCCTGCACCTCATTCTACGGGGAAAGAGCCGAGATCCCTTCACCGGGAGTGACCTCTTTAGTAAAGGTTTTCGTCACTATATTTTCTTAAAAGCTATCCGTTCCTTCAACGATATCAAGTTCATTACGTTAAAGGTTTTCGCCAGAAACCATTCGTAGCCCTCCGTCGTTTCATATGGGTAGTCAATAGTATTCAAGCTGTGTATGTTGGCCAAAGTCAAGGCACAGTGTTTGGTAGCTGTTGGGTATTCATATGCAGCATAGATAGATGTGTTGGTTTGGGGCAGTCGTACTACCATTTTGGCCCAAGTCAAGGGTATGTACGGGTGGGCTCAAATTAACCTAAAGAATGACGGGTTCAACTTGACATGTGACTTATGATAAGTTGGCCAAAGTCAAGGTCATAAGAGCATGGGGTAAAAATCACATCGGGAGTTTCAAAAGAACTGAAACTTGCCAAATATGCGCATACCTTTTGGAGTGTGATAGCGTGAGCGGATTCCGTCACGTTATCATGCGATGATAGTTGGATCCCGATTCCCACTGATGAGTTGGTTTACTCCTCGGGTGACCCCGACTAATTCTTCTTTCAGGTTTGGAGGAGAATTTGAGGTACAGTGGGAGGTTTCCTGATTAGATAAATTGGTAACCATTCTGATCTTGGTTAGAGTGCACGCTGAGTGTTTCTTTTCTCTCTCTCTTTGGCAGCGACTATTGACCCGACCCTAAGACTATGACTCAGTGACCAAGTTGACCGAACCTTCTTAAACACTGGCTTTTGGATTGTCAGAGTTGCAGACCTCATTGCCACTCCTACTTTTACCCTTTTCTCCAGGACACCCCGTATTATTGCGAACGTCCACTTCCATTGGACAAAGCCATCGTATGGTAAGATACGAACTCGAAGGAATTCGAGGATGGTTTCCGGTTCTGGAGAAAACGGATAGGATTATTCAGTTGTCTTTTCCTTTTACCTTCTCTCAGGTTGCGAGTACTCCTTGGTTTAGGAGATAGTACACCTATTACGCAAATTGGATAGTCTTCTTCCAAACCTTAGGCTGGTGCCGAACGGTGGGGAATGAAGAAAACCAATTAGCATAACGATGGTGTACAGAAGGTATTAAGTTAAGACAAAGCAAGGGATTAGTAAGAGGGCAAAGTAAAATGCGACTGATATTCACGACCAAACCAAGTTTTTCTTCGCCAATCCTAAAATCACCTTTGTATTTCTCCAGGACACTCCGTATCACTACGAAGATCCACAGTTTATTGGATATTCCATCGTATGGTTATATACGAACTCGAAAGGAACTTGTTCCAGTTCGGGGATGGATTCTGGTCCAGGAGAAATAGGAATAAGGTTTATTCGGTTGTCTTTTATCTTCACCTTCTCTCGCATTGCGAGTGCTCCTACGACTAGGACAGTACACCCATTATGCTTATTGGATAGTCTTCTTCCAAACCATAGGCTGGTGCCGAACGGTAGGGAAGGAAGAAAACCATTTTGCCTAAGGGGTGTGCAGAAGGTAACGACTAAAGACAAATAAAGGGATTTGGTGAAGTGGCAAAGAATTATACGGTTATAGTTGTGAATCTGGATAATGGTAGAGGCATTACTAGGAATACCAAGATACCCCATCGAAACATTTCAATGTTTCAGTTCAACTATGTACTGTTAAAAGAAAACTGATTTCCCGATTAGACACTTGCTCCAGGGTATGTATTTACCAGGTTTGATTCTCACATCTGTATGGTTTTACAGATGATGAGTGGGAGTAAGTTATTGGGAATTGGGTGATCATCCTCATTATATCGGGATTCGTTGTAATCGGTGATATTTGAGGAGATCACCTGGGCTGTTTGCTGGTCGGCAAATATTTGGTTTTGAATATCCGCTGTTGTGCACCAATTTCAAATTGATATATCTGTACGTCTATTTTCATAGAGTGAGATATACCTTTTTGATATTATGTCGATGACATTTACCTATATCAGTGGATGGTTGGGTAAGGAGCATTAAACAGCGGTGTAATTCTTCTTAACCATAAGTACAGTTTTCAACCTACGACATACAGTGAAAGAGTTGTTAGACTCAGCGGACTTATACAGAGTATTGTATGTTGTCCAGTGTCCATTAGGACAGAGGGGATGGTCCTCATACTATATTCTGTTTACTTTTAACTTCTCTAGTTCTTAGACATGTGTTTCGAAGAAACACAGGGTCTAAGTTTTGAGGAGTTATAGGTATTTGAATAGAGTAGAGAACCAGGTGTAGCAAGTATCGGGATTCTTCAAAGTAATCGAAGATGTAGATAGTTGTGTATGGTATTCAGTAATGATAAAGAGAAATTGCTTCTCTTTCAGGTTACTCATAATTGGAAGCGTTCCTAAGTTGAGTAACGCTGATCGGCCTCTCTCCATTTAGTTGACATGCACTGGAGATAGCTGCATGATTTGAATCTGGTTCAATTAAATCAGTGCCTCTGGTTCTATATTGGATATAGTACAGTTCATATCTTAACATTGTTAAGGTACGGGGAGTTGTCCGGCTTATGATTAAAACCAGACTCTGGATAACTCAAGGCACGTTTCTGTAATGGCTGTTTGTGGGTTGACCCAGGCTATGACGAGAGTTGACTTTCTACCATCTGGCAGATCAATAGAAATATTGTTCTAGACTCGCCACAGTTTTATTAAAAATGAATTTTTTCAAAAACAATAGTGGGAGTATGGTAGAACTGGAAGTGATTCCAGAACCGCAAACGATTACTGAAGATTTGATAAGGAACCTAAAGATTCAATCTGGTTTGACATTCCATTGGCCACTCCGCAGATAAGGTGGATAACTTCAGGCACCCGAGAGGTACTCCGGTAGCCTCAAGGACGGTGACAGGGAAGTTCTTGTTTACCCACACTTGCCATTGTTGTTGTTCCAGGCTGCGCGACCCGGCAGGAGGATGAGTATAGCGTCGTTCTAAACTAGCTTTAGAAGTGCACATCTATATGACTCTGCCGGAGGGTTATCGTAGTCAGTGGGAGCAGCGGAAGCAATGGTGGACATCAGGCTTATGTCTATTTATAGACTAAAGCAGATATAGCGGAGATAGATCATCTATTTCTGATGTGACAGTCATAGGTTTGACGTCATCAGAATAGGGGATGGATCTGTTGAGTAGGTAGTAGGGTGTGATATCCTGGTATTTGGATGACATACACAGAGTAGGAAAAGAAACTCCTATGCTACGATCGGTTATACTATGGTCGTCACACATTGGTTTCTCCACGAAGGACTTGGACATTATATCAGACATACTGGTTACTAGATCTATGGTTTTAGATCTAGATTTGGGTGGTTTCCCAATCAGGGTACCTTGACAGCATTCTAAGAGTATTTAGAATGGACGACTCCTGGCAAGGTAGTGTACCTGCAGGTGATGGAGTCACCCTCTCTAAAGGTGTCTTATAGACTAAAGTAGAGAGGGATGTGCATGATTGGCAGATCACTTGCTTAGGCAATTGAGTCAATCATGAGATGTCAAGTACCACACCAGATGTTGTTCTTGCACTAGATGCAATAAGTTGACATTGATCCAATCCTGGAGAAAAAGTCGGAAGCAGTTATAGAACATAAGTGGATGTTCTAGGGATATGATAACGACAGCCTCATTTGGGAGACAGTTATCATTCCAGGCTTCCAAGGTGACATGGACGACAAGGAGGTTGTCAGAGTTATAGTTTTCCTTCTGACGAGGGGCAGTTTTTGGACAGGTGGTCCAAGGAAATACTGAGGGTGGCATGGCGCAGGATACTGATTAAGTTCAGTTGAAGATACGGTCTAAGAAGTTTGGATTTGGAGTTCATTTATGAGCTCGGTCCCATCAGACATCCAGACATTCTAAGACAGGTATTGCTCATTTCGGGAGATGGTCTTCTCCGCGAACTTGAGATATAGAGAGAGACATAGAAAGAAACTTTAGAGCGGATCCACTCGCTGAGGCTATTCCTCGAACGCAAGAGTTTCGCAAACAGGCTTTGTGAGACTGACTAGTAGAGGAGTTGGGTGTTCGGTATCACACGGGCTGTGAGTATGCGACATCGCAATAATTAGCCTTGAGTGCAAGTGGGAGATTGTTGGAGATAGTGCCCTCAGAGTCAATTATTGGATCACAGGCACGTGATTGCAATGATTGAGGGAGGACCTATCCCGGTATGACAGTCTTACTCGAGATGATAGTTTGCTATCTGGTTTATCTTTATCATCGTGTACTGCTTTAGGTGACATGACATGTCGCTATTACACGTTGATAGAGCCCCTAGGATTCTTGCTTGACTGCCAGCAGTATGAGGGCGATCATATAAGTGAGAGCTGGAGTCTATAAGCACATCCTTAAAAGGTCCCTAGTCGTAGGAGTTTCGAGACAGGGCATCGATTCTCCAGAGTAGACTAGTGTATACAGTCGAGACCCCGACGAGGGGCGGTGGCCGGTCTCGCAAGCCACTGGTGTCAGTTGGTTCACGTAAGATGTATACAGGTGCTCATTGGGTTATGAGTACACCGGACAGGACTCGCCGGGAACATGCTAGTTGGTCTTATACCTGACGTCAGATAGCAGTTCCCAGGTGACATGTGTACATGTTAGTTCATCGACCTGGGGATCGTCATTTGTCTCGTGTGAGTTCCCACTGTACTTTGATTACTACCCTACCACGGCTCAAAGGAGTCGTGCAAACAGGTTTTAGTTGGGTACAGTCCCGAGCCACATGGAAGCAGTCAGCGGATCTTCGGGGGTTCGTCTCTCCCGGTATTGGGGGTGAGGTCGTGCTGTGTCTAGGAGAGCCATTACACGAAGTCCTTGGCCAAGGCAGGAGATTTACTGGTAGGTATTCCAGTAGTATCTCAGGGTGTTCTGGGCTACACTCCGACACGACTTGTACCGCTTTTGGGGGTCTGACTTTTACCCACCCCCTAGGCCCGACATGCGATGCTCATAGACGAACGGACCGGACTGTACGGATATTGTCACTGACAGGCTCAGTAGGGTGTCAGGATGAGTTCGCTCATCAACGTCCCTTTTAGTCAATAGCTGGTGGCCCGTCACGTATTGGCTTATACCTCTGACGTGCTGGTGGTTAAATCCACAGCCATAGTATTGACGAGTCTTTAGAGTCCACCACACCTTCAGTTACTCAGCTTTCGGGCGAAATGCTGTAGAGGCCGTATGGAGATATGGCAGGGGCCGATCAGATACGTGCGGTATTGCACGGATCAGGATCGGACGGTTAGTACTAGAGGCCGTATAGTTATATGGCAGGGTTCGATCAGATTCGTGCGGTATTGCACGGATCAGGATCGGACGAACATTACTAGTCGGCTTTGGTTTAAGCCGGATCCTAGTTTAGTACAGTGTAGATTTTGTCTCTTTGCATTTGTATCCGGACGGAATACAGATGCGGGTGTGTATGTACAGTATTGGGGTTTTCCTGTAATTTATTACGTGACCAGTTTTCTGGAGTTGCCAGTTTGCATTCCGTTCCGGCCGGTTTTCCTTTTTTCTTTCCCGGCCGGACTTTTCCGATGGAGGGGGTTATTTGCAATTGTGCAAATAACATTTGTGGAGGGGGTTTCTTGCAATTGTATTGATCATGATATCTTTCTTCCATCACTTGCATTAATTAAGACATGAAAGGGTATGGGTTTTGTTATGATGATGTTTGTTTGTGGTCACCCTTGCTTTTCTCCTACAATCACCTCCCTTCATGCTTGATTAATCCCTCCACCATTCTCATATCATAAAAGGGCCGGCCACATTTTTGGAGAGGAGCAAAAATGAGAGGTTTTCATTTGGTGTGGGAAAAATTATCATTCATATCATTTTTCCATTACCACAAAAATCCCCAAGTTCATATCATTTTGATTCCTCCATCATGGCAACATAACCACAAAGAGACTAAGCACTACATTATTCTACAGCAAATCTTGGGCGCGTCGGCTAGCCAACTTCGCGCCCGAGTTGCCTCGGTATAGAGGTGGGAGCCCGTAAAAGAATCCGGCTACGTGGTGCCCTTCCGGCGAGGAGGCGACCACCAGAGTTTCCGCGGGAGATCGGGACGACGACGAGAAGACCGGAGGACTCGGATCACTCGGTATATCTCTAACCCGTCTTGTTGTTAGCTAGATCTAGTTTAATGGCTCGATCCGGGGTCTAGTGCGCGGTGGTGCCAGTTTGCTAAGTCCGCAAAATTAAATTTTATCACCGCTTCCGCATTTGGCCGTCGGATTGACGGCCGGGGCGCCGCCGTGCACTTACATTGAGCGATCAGAAGATCGACGAGCAAGCCCGCTCACACTCCAGTGAATCCAACCAGTAACACTTACCGTACAGTCCGGTCTGTTCGTCTGATATGTCGCATATCTCGCCTAGGGGTGGTAAACGTCAGACCCCAATAGCTCGATAAGTCGTGTCGATATGAGGTCTATAACAATTCGAGAAACTACTGGTAACACTTACCAGTAAATCTCAGCAACCCTGGCAAGGGATTTCCGGTTATAGCCAATCGAACACAGCGCAACATCAACTCCCTATACCGGGTGAGACGAATCCCCTCCTATCGCTCATTGCCTCCATGTGATTCGGGACAGTACCCAAAAGCCACCGTTTTGCACGCCCTCTTGGACGTGGTAAGGTGGAAATCAAAGCACAGTAGAAACCACACAAGACTCTATGACGATCTCGGGTCAACAGACTACTCTGTACCAGTGTCACCAGAGAACTGCCATCTGACGTAAGGTATAATACCATCTGGGAGTTCTCGGTGAGTCCGTCCAGTGTGCCCAGTCTTTACTGAGCACCCGTATATCATCTCTGATGTCAAACACCAATGGATATGGGATCATCCATCGCCCATCTGCATGGGTCGAGAAGGTATACACTAGTCTACTCTGGTATATCGATGCCCCGTCTCGATATACCCACGACTAGGGACGTTGAAGGATGTACTTATGGACTACCCTGTCCCCACTAGTATGATCCGCATCATAGTCCAGGTAGTCAAGTACACATCCTAAGGGCTTTACCAACATGTAACAGAGAGACAATCAGTGTACACGTTAAGGTAAAGTGCAACCAGATAGCATACTATCATGTCGAGCAAGAAAGTCCTCCCTATATATGTCCAAGCATCCACTACAATATACATCCTATGTATAGTAATGGCCTCTAGGGCATACATATAACTAACAATCTCCTACTTGCACTAGGGCCATCTGATAGCTGTGGTTGTAGTATCTCATACTCAACCATCCCATAATAGTCTCTCTCTGGGAAAAGGCCTTTGTGAGTGGATCCGCCATGTTGTCCTCTGAGTCTACTCTCCTAACCTTGATCACCCTGGAGATCAACCATCTCCATGATCAGGTGACACTGCCTTAGAATATGTCTGGATCACTGATGGGACCGGCGTTCCTTGGCATAAGCCACAACTCCATTGTCTCACAATGGTTGGAACGTAGTTCATCTCATGAACCAATATACACCCAAACATCCTCTTTAGTAGCATCTTAAGTAGCGATGAATCCTGCCTTTATCGTCTAGTATGCCACGGTATCTAGCTTGGAACTCTTCCAACATACCGTCCCTTTACCAAGGGTAAAAACAATGCCGGTGACTGACATTCAGTCGTCCTTATCATCCTGGAACACTTCCAGTGATTCTCCCCAAGATCGATTGATACCATCTCACTACTACTAGTGAGAATCCTAACATCCAATTAAATCTATCTCATAGATCCAAAACTCTGGATTTAGGAGGTATCATTTTGATCCTAGATGGAGAATCATTGTGATAATCGGAGAATGATCGACCGTAGCATAGGAAACTCTTTCCCTATCAAGAGTATGTCATCTACGTACTCTACGAGAATCGCCACCATACTCCCTACTACCTTTTTGTTTATACAAGGTTCATCTACTGTTTTGATGATGTCAAACTCTTTGACTAACACATCAAAACAGACGTTCCAACTCCGCGATGCCTGCTTTATCTTATAAAGCATCTTGCATACGTTTCCGCTGCTCCCACTGTCTACGAAGCCCTCTGGCTGTGTACTTATAGACGCCCTCTTCTAAAACTTCATTTAGAAAAGCTGTCATAACACCCAACCACCAGATATCGTAGTCATGGTATGTAGCCGTAACAAGTAGGATCTGGATGGACTTAAGCATAGCCACTGGAAAAGGTTTCATCATTATCCACGCCTGGTCGATGACGAAAAGACTTTAACAAGTCTAGCTTTGAAAGTCTCAACTTGTCCATGTACACCAAGTAATCTTCTCAAGATATACTTGCTCCTGATGGGGATTTAACCCTTCAGATATAGCAACCAAAGTCCATACTTTGTTGGTGCATAAGGATTCCATCTCAGATCGCTAAGCATCCAGCCATTCTTACAGAGTCCCACTCCTGATGGCCAGCTCGAAACTAGTTGGGTCATCATCTCATGATGCAATCCTCGCTCCCACTGTCATAGAGAAACCGAAGTATCTCTCAGATAGGTGAGGAACCCTACTAGATCGGCGGAGAGGTTGAGGTTCGTTGGTTACTATTGAATCCTTTGGTTCTACCAAGTCATTTGCTCTAATTTGTATAGCTGGAACCTTTCCAGTTGTACATAACAGACCTTGCCTCGAGCTTGTCCGGATTTTATATTTAAACATAGCCCGGACAACCCCAAATCTTAACTAACTTAAGATATGAGCTCTTCCCTTTCCATATCATATATGAAGCGGTAGGCATAGATTTGATTCGAACCCTATTCAATAGGTATGCAGCTTCTCAAGTGCATAACTCCCAAAAGGAAAAAGGTAACTCAGTAGTACTCATCATAGAGCACACCATATCAAATAGGGTGTATCTGCTCCGCCCCGATATACCATCGTGCTATGGTGTATACGGAGGAGTAATGCTGAGAGAGAATCTCATTCTCCTTTAGAATAGTCCAGGATTTCCGTGCTCATGTATTTTCCTCCTTGATCTCATCAAAGGACATAATACTTATACCCGTATTTCGGTTCTCTACTTCTAAATCATATTCTGTGAATATCTCAAAAGGTTCGGACTTGTGTTTCAACAGGAACATATGTCTGAATCTAAAGAGATCATCAGAGAATGTAATGAAGTACAAAGAACCGGTCTTGGCATGTGTAGACAGGGGACCTTTATACATCAACATGTATCATCCCAAGAGTTCACTAACTCTTTCTCTGTTTCTAATAAACAGAGCTGGTGTCATTATATCTTTGTGACATGACTGGCAAGTTTCACAAGATGTAAATTCAAACTAATTTAAATATGCATCTATATGTAACTTCAGCTAGTCGGGTCGCATTGATATGACCTAGTCTACAATGCCTCAAGAAGGATTCGTTCATTTCTGAACTCTTCCTCTTGTGTGTGTTCCGTATACTAAAGAACTGTAGTTTGATTTAGAACATCAATGCTTTTAGATAACGTGCCTGAACCGATCAACTTTTGATATAGGAAATGTTCAAAACATTATCCAACTATACAAAATTTTATCATTTCTTTACTAATAAAGAGATTGATATGATTTTGTATATCAGGTTCGGTATCTAATAACATTCGTTCAGAATCAATGTATTGGTAATACAGGATGACAGTGACCAACAGACTTGGCTGCAACTCTTGCCCCGTTTTCTGCCTCATGAAACTTATCACCCGTTCTCAGTTCTTTACCTATCTGTAGCCCATGTAACAAATTACATATGCGGGATCCTGATCTGGTATCACATACCCAGGACGTAAAGAATACTGAGAAACGGTTCTGTATAATGAACACACCCAAAGATGATGCATCAGCAAGCACTCTCTTCGTTTGGGCGGCATGGGAATTCTGGTAATCCCCAATTTCCTGCTCTGTCTTATAACAATTACAAGTTGGAGCGGGACCAACGTTCCCCAGCTCAGTATAACAAGCGGGTTCAGTCAATATCCATATTATTATCTTGATTAAGGCGTGATATGGTCGCTACCTGGAGAGAGAGAGAAGAAAACACTCAGCGTGCGCTCTTGCAAGAATAGATTGGTTTTTATTTTATCTAATCAGGATGGCTCCCACTGCTTTTTATCAAATCTTCCTTCAAACCCTAAAAGGAAAGACCAGCCGGGATTAATTACATACTACAAGTTCGCCAATCTTTCAGCCAGGCCAGTGTCGGTACTTTGAGGGAGGTCCCCCTTGCTTTCGCACGAACCTAATTATAGTAAACCTCGTTTTCCCAGAGGCGTAACCCTATTGACACCTTTCTAGAGACCTACTTGATCGGCTAATTGTAATGTATAAAACTCTCCCAGGAGTAACTCTTACTCGCAGTGGGTATCGGGATCCAACTATCTCATAGAAGGTATACAATCTCATTGCAAATTTCAACACTTGAAATTCCCGATATACTTTTTGCCCCTAGCGTGCTATGACTTTGACGCATGCCAAACAACCCATAGTCCGCTAGTCAAGTTCAACCCGTACATTTCTTGATTGAATTAAACCCACCCGCACGACCCTTGACGCATGCCAAACAACGCCGTACGAATACCCTAATCCAATCGCATCGTATGCTGGCAGATAAGCACTAGTTAGCTACCGTACACTACGCCTTGACGCATGCCAAACAACCGCAGCACGAATACTAACTAGTACTTATCTGAAATGACGGAGGGCTACGACAGGTTTTTCTGAAAACCTATTGCGTAATGAACTTGATATCGTTGTAGAATCAAATGATTTTAAAATGGAGTGTTTTTGAGGCTTTTCTAGTTTTGCTAAAGGAGTCACTCCCGGTGAAGGGATCGTCGGTCCTTTCCTCGTCGAATGAGGTGCGGGATATATCATATATATCACTGTGCAAAGCAAAAACTCTTAAAAGCAATCAAAAGACAAAACCGAGTGTGTAGCATCTGCCAGTTATTGCTAAAGGAGTCACTCCCGGTGAAAGGATCTCGGTCCTTTCCACATCGAATAAGGTGCAGGATGTTCTACAAGGAACACCGCGATGCAAAGCAAGAACTGTAGCTACCTGTTTTATTTTGAAATTCGATTCTACAACATCTTAGGTTTCTTTTCTTTCATTAATCACATTAATGAAGTCCCATCATTTAAATACCTAAACATCACAGATAAATACGACGTACACTTATGCCATCCGCATTCGCCTCGATGTCCCCTCGTGCACCGTTAGGTTAGGTAACTAACGGCAGAGCGGGGCAGGGCTAGCGCGGGTGTAAAACATAAGTAACGCCTATATAATATATCATATATACTATATAAAGTATCCATCACAGAACATATCACATGATCATATCATAGATATCGCAGCAGAAGAATCATATGAAATATTGGATATACTAGGACGTCCGTGTTTTCAATACGAGCCAGTATAAAACACGGATTCCACGGTCGTGATGAATAGCCAAACCCACACCCCTAGACCCCTACGAGAGCGGCAAGCAACCCTACCAATTCTAGAGTTAGGAGACCCTGACTCGACTCCTCGAGTTGGTCTCCCACTGGTCTCCAGAACCCGGTTACTTGTGCTCCCCTCCTTGGGTCTATCCTAGTGCGGAAAAGTAAATAATATACAAACGGTGACATCTTCCACAACCTGGAAGTGCCCCAATAAAAGAATATTACATACAAGTTTTTACATGAATGAAAATGAAAAACACTCATCTCACATAAAAACCCCCGGCTATTCAAACACGACGATCCAATATAACATATCCAGCAACACATAACATCACATGTCATCAACGTAAGTAAATATGCGCATCCCAATTGTCGTTGACATATAGCAACGAAACTGGCAATATCACATATTACACTTACGGTCACAGAAAAGAAAGTGTAAAACTACAACAGTTGGAATCCACAACCTCCATAGACATCGCATGCCTAATCAAATGAATTACTTAGACATCGCATGCCTAACAATTATAAACCCCGCATTTTAGTCTCATTATCGAAAACAATTTTCAATATAAAGTCGGGCAATTCAGCAGGATTCCCGACATCCTGATCGAATGCTCGTCGCAAACTTCAGTAGGCGGCCGCACCCCCGACGCCGTCGACAAAGTGCACCAAGGCGGAACACCGCTGCCGCGAGCACCCGAACGGATGCTTTCGGCGACGGGGTTCTCCTACAGTCACTTGGTCGGGGCTATGGAGTGAGGCTGTCTATTAAGTTTACCCGGCGAGTATCCGCGTACGCTACGTGATTGCGACGGACTTTTGATCACATCAAAATTCCGTGGCAACTGATCAAGTGAGACTAAACTGCTAGATTTATAACATTCATTCAGTTATCTCATAACTTATTGTGAATTCCAATTATTGTATCACATTCCGAATAAGATAGAAAATGCTAAACTTTCCGATCGAGCAATCGAACACCCAAGTTTTCCCGAAATAGCTCAACTCATGAAATAAGTTCAAAGACATTCACTTCTGCCTCAGTACCAACGGTCCAGCCGTAGAAGGGTCAAGCCAACGCCTCACATGTGGCACGCCGTACTGCCCCAAACCCTAAGGTTCAAAGGGCAGTTCAAGACGGTCACATAATCGAGTTAAGGTTTGTTGTCTTTTAGAGGGTCCATTGTGTTACTTGCACTACTTAGAACGTCTTTAAACCACGGAAAGATCCAACACTTGGAAATTTCCCGACAGGGGAAAAAGTGGGTATTTATATCCGGTCGAACCTTTTAACATATTCAAAAATACCCGGAAAAACACACTGACAAAATTAGACAATCCGATCGATACTCCGAGTCCCCAATACAACCCAGAAAATTCAACTCTTGAAAAAATATTAAAAATTCCCAGGAAAACCAGCACTGCAAACTAAGAATTACTGTGTAAAAAGTAAAACATGATGTGACTTCTTTGCCGCGGAACCGCCGCAATAGCCATGATATTGCCGCGGTTCCGCCGCAGTTTAGAGGAATTGGTCGCTCTAATTTAACAGTAATTCTTAAAATCTCCTGCTGATTTTTCTGCATATTTTTAATTTGAAAAAATCCCAGATTTCGAAAAAAAGTCCAGAGAGCATTTTCCGGGTTAGGTTTTGGTTCGATCGGATTTCTAACTCCGTCAACGCGTCGCCTAAGGCTCTAGCTATGCTCTGATACCACTGTAGGGTTCCTAGGCACTCTCAAGAGGTCTCACAAGGCATCAACCATGCCAATTTCAAATTTTACGGGTGCCGAGAAACCCTAATACGGATCGTTAACTAGAAATATAGGCTATGCGATGCAACTAGTTAACAACTTAACTTAGTGAACGAAAATACAACCTTTGTAGATCCGGTGCTCCACCTCTATAGCTCCGCAATGATGTTCCTCCGCTGTCCAAATCGGATCCCGGACTCTTGCGTCGGCTTCGTCGGAGAAATGGGCGGGCTAGGTCGTCGATGTCGATGCCGAAGATGATCTATGTCGAGGCATCACAAGATCAAGCTCCCACTTCACCAAGTCATGAAGCTTGTGAAGAAAACACCCTATACTACTTGGCAAGAGGTAGAGGGTGAAGAAATAGGAGGTGGGTGCACTTTAGAATTGGATTTCTCACTCATTTTCATCAATCACCATTGATGGTCAAGCTTTTTCTACTTTGAAAGAATAAGAAGAAGAAGATGAATAATATGATAAGTGTTTTTATTTAATAGAAAATAAATGATTCTTATCATAATATTAACCATGGTAATGTGTAGAGAATTAACCAAGGTTAGTTGAATGGTTAGGGTTATGAGAAGAAGACAAGAATGGTAGCTTTGGTCAAACCTTCATGAAGCTTCAATTACAAACAAAGAAAGCCACCATTCTTCTCTTTAATCTTTTCTAAAATAAATAAATAAATAAATAAGTATGAAAAAAAAAACCTAACCATTTAAATAACCATGGTTCAATCTTTACACAAACTCAAGTAAACATGTATCATCAAACATGATACATACAAGTGCACAAAACTATATCACATATACAATGTGCACATGAAGTGAGAAAATCCATTTAAAGTGAACCAATACTAGTTAATGCAAAGTAATATATCAAATATATAATTATACATTAAATCATTAAATCAACAATTGATTCAATGATCCGGTCATGTCGCACATAACCGACTAGTATCAATAGTAACAACTTATCGGATCAACACTTGATCCGATAACCCGGCTATATCGCATATAACCGATCAATGTCACAAATCGCGAGAATCGAATACGGTATCACATACTGGTATTATACTTGGTCCCGCACATATCTTATATGCGCTCCTATTTCGTTTTGCTTGAGCCAGGAAACCTCTGTGTAGGACTCTAAAGACTCGTCAATACGCCGGCAGCAGGTGATGATCATATCAAACACCCACAAGCCGTAAGCGGTCTGCCAAATGTAACGGCCACCCGGGTATTGAGCGATCAGAAGATCGACGAGCAAGCCCGCTCAAACTCCAGTGAATCCAACCAGTAACACTTACCGTACAGTCCGGTCTGTTCGTCTGATATGTCGCATATCTCGCCTAGGGGTGGTAAACGTCAGACCCCAATAGCTCGATAAGTCGTGTCGATATGAGGTCTATAACAATTCGAGAAACTACTGGTAACACTTACCAGTAAATCTCAGCAACCCTGGCCAGGGATTTCCGGTTATAGCCAATCGAACACAGCGCAACATCAACTCCCTATACCGGGAGAGACGAATCCCCTCCTATCGCTCATTGCCTCCATGTGATTCGGGACTGTACCCAAAAGCCACCGTTTTGCAAGCCCTCTTGGACGTGGTAAGGTGGAAATCAAAGCACAGTGGGAACCACACAAGACTCTATGACGATCTCGGGTCAACAGACTACTCTGTACCAGTGTCACCAGAGAACTGCCATCTGACGTAAGGTATAATACCATCTGGGAGTTCTCGGCGAGTCCGTCCAGTGTACCCAGTCTTTACTGAGCACCCGTATATCATCCCTGATGTCAAACACCAATGGATATGGGATCATCCATCGCCCATCTGTATCGGTCGAGAAGGTATACCCTAGTCTACTCTGGTATATCGATGCCCCGTCTCGATATACCCACGACTAGGGACCTTGAAGGATGTATTTATGGACTACCCTGTCCCCACTAGTATGATCCGCAACATAGTCCAGGTAGTCAAGTACACATCCTAAGGCCTTTACCAACATGTAACAGGGAAGACAATCAGTGTACACGTTAAGGTAAAGTGCAACCAGATAGCATACTATCATGTCGAGAAAGAAAGTCCTCCCTATATATGTCCAAGCATCCACTACAATATACATCCTATGTATAGTAATGGCCTCTAGGGCATACAAATAACTAACAGTTGGCGAGTCGATGTGCCCAAGGATACTGTAGATGAAGTGTAGAAAGCTTTTGTATCGATGGGGTTACTAGAAGTTGCCTTGTATTGGTGGAGGAATGAGATGCACTTTTGGAGATGGAACTATGGGATTTTTACAAAGCCAAAGAGATCAAAATTCCCCCACAACAATTTTGGACAGCCCCCCTTCTTATGGCCGGCCCCTCCTAGATGAATGAATGAGGGGAGAGAGAACAAGAGGGGAGGGAGGCAATCATACATGAAAGAGAGAGAAAGGCTGATGATGATAAACAATAATCATAATCAAGTCAAAACAATAACCCATCTCCATAAGCAAGTGATGATGCACAAACTAATCATCATATACTAGAACCATCATGTCAAAAAGTCTTCCCCATTATAAAATGCACAATTGCAAATAACCCCCTCCACCAAAATTCAGCCAAAGAAAGAAACAAAGGAAAATGGCCGAAACCGAAAAGAAAACTGGCAACTTCAGAAAAAACGATGCCGTAATAAATTATAGGAAAACCCCGTGACTGTATATACATACCCGCATTTGTATTCCCACTGAATACAAATGCAATGAGACAAAATCTACACTGTACAATACTAGGATCCGGCTTTAAAAACCCGCTAGTATTATTCGTCCGATCATGATCCATGCAAAACCGCACGTATAAGATCGAATCCTGCCATATCTCCATACGTCCTCTACAGCGTTTCGCCCGAAACTTGAGAAAACGGTCTGTGGGGGAAACTAAAGACTCGTCAATACTTTGGTTGTGGATTTAACCACTAGCACGTCAGAGGTATTAGCCATACGTAACGGGCTACCAGATATTGACCAAAAGGGGCGTCGATGAGAGAACTCATCCTGACACCGTACTGAGCCTGTCAGTGACAATATTCGTACAGTCCGGTCCGTTCGTCTATGAGTATCGCATAGCGGGCCTAGGGGGTTGGTAAAAGTCAGACCCGCAAAAGCGGTACAAGTCGTGTCGGAGTGTAACCCAGAACACCCTGAGATACTACTGGAGTACCTACCAGTAAATCTCCTGCCTTGGCCAAGTACTTCGTGTAATGGCTCTCCTAGACACAGCGTGACCTCACCCCCAATACCGGGAGAGACGAACCCCTGCAGATCCGCTCACTACCTCCATGTGGCTCGGGACTGTACCCAACTAAAACCTGTTTGCATGTCTCCTTTGAGCGTGGTAGGTTAGTAATCAAAGTACAGTGGGAACTCACACGAGACAAATGACGATCTCAGGTCGATGAACTAACCTGTACATATGTCACCAGGGAACTGCTATCTGACGTCTGGTATAAGACCAACTAGCATGTTCCCGGCGAGTCATGTCCGGTGTACTCATAACCCAATGAGCACCTGTATACATCCTAGGTGAACCAACTGACACCAGTGGCTTGTGAGACCGGCCACCGCCCCTTGTTGGGGTCTCGACTGTATACACTAGTCTACTCTGGAGTATCGATGCCCTGTCTCGAAACTCCCACGACTAGGGACCTTTTAAAGATGTGCTTATAGACTACCATCTCCCACGTATATGATCGCCATCATACTGCTGGCTGTCAAGCAAGAATCCTAAGGGCTCTATCAATGCGCAATAGCGACCTGTAAGGTCACCTAAAGCAGTACACGATGATAAAGATAAACCAGATAGCATACTATCATCTTGAGTAAGACTGTCCTACCGGTATAGGTCCTCCCTCAATCATTGCAATCACGTGCCTGTGATCCAATAATTGACTCTGAGGGCACTATCTCCAACAATCTCCTACTTGCACTCAAGGCTAATTATTGCGATGTCGCATACTCACAGCCCGTGTGATACCGAACACCCAACACCTCTACAAATCAGTCTCACAAAACCCGTTTGCGAAACTAATGCGTTAGAGGAATAGCCTCAGTGAGTGGATCCGCCCCTAATGTTTCTTTCTATGTCTCTCTTTATCTCAAGTTCGCGGAGAAAACCATCTCCCGAAATGAGCAATACCTGTCTTAGAGTATGTCTGGAAATCTGATGGGACCTAGTTCATAAATGAACTCCAAATCCAAACTTATTAGACTGTATCGTCAACTGAACTTAATTAGTATCCTGCGCCATGCCTCCCTCAGTATCCACCTGGACCACCTATCCAAAATACCGCCCCTCATCAGAGGGAAAACTATAACTCTGACAGTCACTCTATCATCGAGGTCACCTTGGAAGCCTGGAATGATAACCGTCTCCACAAAGAGGCTGTTGTTATCATAACCCTAGAACATCCACTTATGTTGTTGGAGATAGTGCCCTCAGAGTCAATTATTGGATCACAGGCACGTGATTGCAATGATTGAGGGAGGACCTATCCCGGTAGGACAGTCTTATTCGAGATGATAGTATGCTATCTGCTTTATCTTTATCATTGTGTACTGCTTTAGGTGACCTGAAAGGTCGCTATTACACGTTGATAGAGCTCCTAGGATTCTTGCTTGACCACCAGCAGTATGAGGGTGATCATATACGTGGGAGCCGGTAGTCTATAAGCACATCCTTAAAAGGTCCCTAGTCGTAGGAGTTTCGAGACAAGGCATCGATACTCCAGAGTAGACTAGTGTATACAGTCGAGACCCCGACGAGGGGCGGTGGCCGGTCTCGCAAGCCACTGGTGTCAGTTGGATCACCTAAGATGTATACTGATGCTCATTGGGTTATGAGTACACCGGACAGGACTCGCCGGGAACATGCTAGTTGGTCTTATACCTGACGTCAGATGGCAGTTCCCTGGTGACATGTGTACAGGTTAGTTCATCGACTTGAGGATCGTCACTTGTCTCGTGTGAGTTCCCACTGTACTTTGATTACTACCCTACCACGCTCAAAGGAGACGTGCAAACAGGTTTTAGTTGGGTACAGTCCAGAGCCACATGGGGGGCAGTGAGCGGATCTTCAGGGGTTCGTCTCTCCCGGTATTGGGGATGAGGTCGCGCTGTGTCTAGGAGAGCCATTACACAAAGCCCTCGGCCGAGGCCGGAGATTTACTGGTAGGTATTCCAGTAGTATCTCAGGCTGTTCTGGGCTACACTCCGACACGACTTGTACCGCTTTTGGGGGTCTGACTTTTACCAACCCCCTAGGCCCGCCATACGATGCTCATAGACGAACGGACCGGACTGTACGGATATTGTCACTGACAGGCTCAGTAGGGTGTCAGGATGAGTTCGCTCATCGACGTCTCTTTTAGTCAATACCAGGTAGCCCGTTACGTATAGGCTAATACCTCTGACGTGCTAGTGGTTAAATCCACAGCCATAGTATTAACAAGTCTTTAGAGTCCCCCACAGACCAGTTGCTCAAGTTTCGGGCGAAACGCTGTAGAGGCCGTATGGAGATATAGCAGGGTTCGATCAGATACGTGCGGTATTGCACGGATCAGGATCGGATGGTTAATACTAGCGGGCTTTGGTTTAAGCCGGATCCTAGTATTGGACAGTGTAGATTTTGTCTCATTGCATTTGTATTTCGGTCGGAATACAAATGCGGGTGCGCATACACAGTAGCGGGGTTTTCCTGTAATTTATTACGGGATCAGTTTTTAGGGTTGCCAGTTTGTTTTCCGTTTCGGCCATATTTCTTCGTATCTTTCCTTGGCCGAAGATTGGTGGAGGTGGGCTTATTTGCATTTGTGCAAATTAGCTATTTGGAGGGTTGTCTTTGCATACTTTTGTATCATGATGGTTTCATGATGGAGCCCCATCCCTTGACCTTCCATGGTTCATGATTGCTTGACTTTGTGATGAGATGATTGGTTGTTGGAGTGTGGTTTTGGTTCTAATAATTCTTGATCATGATCACTTTTCTCTCTCTCTCTCTTGTGATTGATCCATACTCCCCTCTCATTCTCTCCATGGGATTTTTGGCCGGCCATTCCCAGAGTGGGGGGGCTGTCCAAATTAGGAGAGAGCATTTTTCCTCTCTTTTGGCTTGGAAAAGATATAGCTTCATCCAAAAAGATTCATACTTCTTTTTCCTCCACCAAATGGCAACATCCTAAACCCCTAGAGACACATAGCACTACACTATATTCTACAGCAAATCTTGGGCACGTCAACTCGCCAACTTCGTGCCCGAGTTGCCTCGAACTAAAGGTGGGAGCCCGTAAAAGAAGCCGGCGATGTGGTGTCCTTCCGGCGGTGAGGAGGTGGAGACCGGAGATTCCGCGGGAGATCGGGACGACGACGAGGAGGCCGGAGGACTCGGATCACTCGGTATATTTCTCAACCCCCTCTCTAGATAGCTAGGACTAGTTTAATGGCACGATCCGGGTTGATAGTGCGCGGTGGTGCCGGTTTGAAAAGTTAAAGTATTTTATCGCATCCGCATTTTGGCCTCGGGATGACGGTCGGGGCGCCGCCGTGCACTTACAGTGGTATCAGAGCCTCGCCATTAACCTAGTCTAGATTGGTCTAATGTGTTTACATTTCCGATCGAACAAAAATTCCAAAACCGCGTTTTTCTCATGCATCAGTTCTCTGTTAAAATTTTGTGGGCTCCAAAAATTTTTCAGTATGTTGCAGAATGATGTGCAGGAAATTCTAAGAATTCTGGAGAAATTCAATGCATTGATTCCTTAAGGGGAACGCGGAACCGCGGCCAAACCCTGTAGGGTTCCTAGGCACCCTAATGAGGTCACACAAGGCATCGAACATGCCATATTAAATTTTTAACGGTGCCGAGAGACCCGACTACGGATCGTTTGCTAGAATTCTAGGCGAAACTAAAAGCTAGTTAACAGTTAACTACTGGGATACGGAAATTACAACCTTTGTAGATCCGGATATCCACCTCCACGGCTCCGCAAGGGCGTCCTCTCGCTGTCCATCTTGAAGCTTGAACTCTCGTGACGGCTTCATCGGAGAAACGTGCGGAATAGGTCGTCGGCTTCGTGTCAAAGACGATCTACGTCGAGGTTGCACAAACTCAAGCTCCGACTTCACAAACTTGTGAAACTTGTGAAGTAAACACCCAAAACAACTTGGCAAGAGGTAGAGGGTGAAGAAATAGGAGGTGGGTTCACTTTAGAATTGGATTTATCTCACTTTAACTCAAGTTGCCATTGATGGACCTTGAGCTTGAAGAAGAAGAAGAAGATGAAGATAAAGAAAGAAAGATAAGTCTTCATCTTTTAAGATAAAACTAATATGAATACTTATCATATCTTGACCATGGTCAAGTGTAGAGATTAAACCAAGGTTAGTAAGTGTGGTTAGGGTTAAGGATGAGATAAGGATGGTGGACTTTGTCAAAGCTTCATGAAGCTTCAACATAGCTCCAAAATAAGCCACCATTCTTAACTTAATCCTTTCAAATAAATAAACAAATAAATAAATGAAAAACCAAAACCCTAATCATCACTTAACCATGGTTTAACCCTTTACACTTAATCACATTATCAAGTATCATCAAACTTGATACAAAGTAGTGCACTAAAGCATATCACATATACAATGTGCATTAAGTGAGAAAAATCCGTTTAAAGTGAACGAATACTAGTTAATGCAATGCAATATATCAAATATATAATTATGCATTAAATCATTAAATCAACATTTGATACAATGATCCGGTCATGTCGCACATAACCGACTAGAATCTAATGTATCGATTTATCGAATCAATGATTCGATAACTAGGTCATATCGAATATAACCAATCGAAACATATATCGCGAGAATGAAATGCGGTATCACATACACGCATTATTCTCGGTCCTGCACATATCTCATATGCGCTCCTATTTCGTTTCGCTTGAGCCAGGAAACCTCTGTGTAGGACTCTAAAGACTCGTCAATACGCCGGTAGCAGATGATGATCATATCAAGCACCCACAAGCCGCAAGCGGTCTGCTAAATGTAACGGCCACCCTGGTATTGAGTGATCAGAAGATCGACGAGCTAGCCCACTCACACTCCTGCGAATCCGACCAGTAACACTTACCATACAGTCCGATCTCTTCGTCTGATATGTCGCATATCAAGTCTAGGGGTGGTATACGTCAGACCCCAATAACCCGATAAGTCGTGCTAATGTGAGGCTCGTAACGGGTCGAGAAACTACTGGTAACACTTACCAGCAAATCTCTGAACAGCCCTGGCCAGGGACTTCCCTGCTACGGCCAATCGAGCACAGCGCAACATCAACTCCCAATACCGGGAGAGACGAAACCCCTCCTATCGCTCATTGCCTCCATGTGACTCGGGACTGTACCCAAAGACCACCGTTTTGCACGCCCTCATGGACGTGGTAAGGTGGAGATCAAAGCACAGTGGGAATCATACAAGACTCTATGACGATCTCGGGTCTACAGACTAACCTGTACAAGTGTCACCTGAGAACTGCCATCTGACGTGAGGTATAATACCATCTGGGAGTTCTCGGCGAGTCCGTCCAGTGTACTCAGTCTCCACTGAGCACCCGTATACCATCTCTGATGTCAAACACCAATGGATATGGGATCATCCATCGCCCATCACATGGGTCGAGAAGCGTATACGCTAGTCTACTCTGGTATATCGATGCCCCATCTCGATACACCCACGACTAGGGACCTTGAAGGATGTACTTATGGACTACCATGTCCCCACTAGTATGATCTGCATCATAGTCCAGGTAGTCAAGTACAAATCCTAAGGGCTTTACCAACATGTAACTATAAGACAGTACAAAGAGACTAGTGTACATGTTAAGATAAATAGCAACCAGATAGCATACTATCATGTCGAGCAAGAAAGTCACCTCTATATATGTCCAAGCATCCAATATAATATACATCATCTGTACAATACTGGCCTCTAGGGCATACATACAACTAACAATCTCCCACTTGCACTAGGGCCAGCTGCTGTAGTATCTCATACCGAGCATCCCGAAGAGTCTCTCAAACTGTATCTAGGGAATGGCCTTCGTGAGTGGATCCGCCGTGTTGTTCTTCGTGTCAACTCTCCTGACCTCGATCTCCCGGCGATCAACTATCTCCCGGATCAGGTGATACCGCCTCAGAATATGCCTGGACCGCTGATGGGACCTGGGTTCCTTGGCCAAAGCCACCGCTCCATTGTTATCGCAATACAAAGGTATTGGATGCTCAATGGATGGAACCACTCCAAGTTCAGAAATGAACTTCTTGATCCAGACAGCCTCTTTGGCAGCATCGTTGGCAGCGATGTATTCAGCCTCCATCGTCGAGTCTGCCACGGTTTCCTGCTTGGAACTCTTCCAGCTAACCGCACCTCCGTAAAGGGTAAAGACAAAGCCCGACTGCGACTTAGAGTCGTCCTTATCACTCTGGAAGCTCGAATCGGTAAAGGACTCCACTTGGAGTTCTCCGTTACCATACACCAAGAACATATCTCTAGTCCTTCGCAAGTACTTGAGAATGCTCTTCACAGCTGTCCAGTGACTCTCTCCAGGATCAGCTTGATACCTACTCACTACACTTAGTGAGTATGCTACATTGGGTCTGGTACATAGCATCGCATACATGATAGAGCCTACTGCCGAAGCATAGGGTATCCCTTGCATGCGAGCTCTCTCCAAATCAGTCTTGGGAGACATCTCTTTGGAGAGAGTGACTCCAGAGATCGTGGGTAAGTTCCCACGCTTGGACTCTTCCATACTAAACCTCTTTAGTATGGTGTCAATGTACCTGGATTGGGACAATCCCAAAATCCGTTTGGATCTATCTCTATAGATCCTAATTCCCAATATGCAGGAGGCATCACCAAGATCTTTCATTGAGAATCTTTGTGATAAGAAGAGCTTGACCGATTGCAGCATAGGAATATCATTTCCTATCAAGAGTATGTCGTCCACGTACAATACGAGGAAGACAACCTTACTCTCTGCCACCTTCTTGTAGATACAAGGTTCATCTGGATTTTTGACGAAATCAAACTCTTTGATAACGACGTCAAAGCAGATGTTCCAACTTCGCGATGCTTGCTTTAATCCATAAATGGATTTAAGCAGCTTGCACACCTTCCCGCTGCTCCCACTGTCTACGAAGCCCTCTGGCTTAGTCATGTACACGCACTCTTCTAAATCACCATTTAGAAAGGCGGTCTTAACATCCATTTGCCAGATTTCGTAGTCATGAAAAGCAGCAATGGCAAGCATGATTCGGATGGATTTAAGCATAGCCACTGGAGAAAAGGTCTCATCATAGTCCACACCTGGTCTTTGACGAAAACCCTTTGCTACAAGTCTAGCTTTAAAAGTCTCCACTTTCCCATCTACACCAAGTTTCTTCTTGAAGATCCACTTGCTCCCAATGGGTTTTACCCCTTCAGGAGCAACTTCCAAAGTCCATACTTTGTTGGTGTACATGGAATCCATCTCGGACCGCATAGCATCCAGCCATTTCACTGAGTCCCCACTAGTGATGGCCTGCTCGAAACTAGTAGGGTCATCATCCTCCATGATGCAATCCTCACTGCCACCATCAATGAGAAAACCGTAGTATCTCTCAGGTTGGCGAGGAACCCTACTAGATCGGCGGAGAGGCTGGGGTTCATTGGGAACTACGGAATCCTCTGGTTCAACCAAATCTTCTGTTGTAGTCTGTATTGCTGGAACCTCTTCCAGTTCTACCTCAATGCCACTTATCTGTTTCATAAGAAAACTTTTTTCTAAGAAAGTGGCATGTCGAGAAACAAACACTTTTTGTTCCTCGGAGTGGTAGAAGATATACCCTCGCGAATGTTTGGGATATCCAACAAACTTACATAGAACAGACCTTGCCTCGAGCTTGTCCGGATTTTTTGTTTTAACATAGGCCGGACAACCCCATATCTGAATAAAATTAAAACATGGTCTCTTGCCATTCCATATCTCATATGGAGTGGTAGGCACTGATTTGGTCGGAACTCTATTCAGTAGGTATGCAGCAGTCTCCAGTGCATATCCCCAGAAGGAAATAGGTAACTCAGCTGTACTCATCATAGAGCGCACCATATCTAATAGGGTGCGATTCCTCCGTTCTGATACACCGTTGTGCTGTGGTGTATATGGAGGAGTCAGCTGAGAGAGAATCCCATTCTCTTTTAGGAAGCCCAGGAATTCATTGCTTAAGTATTCTCCTCCTCGATCAGATCGAAGGATTTTAATACTTTTTCCGGTTTGGTTCTCAACTTCTTGTTTATATTCCCTAAATTTCTCAAAAGCTTCTGATTTGTGTTTCATCAGGAACACATATCCGAATCTAGAGAGATCGTCAGTGAATGTAATGAAGTACGAAGAACCATCCCTGGCATGTGTAGACATGGGACCGCATACATCACTATGTATCAGTCCTAAGAGTTCGGTAACTCTTTCTCCGTGTCCCGTAAATGGAGTCTTGGTCATCTTGCCTTTTAGACATGACTGGCAAGTGTCATAGGATGAAAATTCAAACGGATTTAAATATCCATCCTTATGCAACTTAGCCAGTCGTGTCGCATTGATGTGACCCAGTCTACAATGCCACAAGAAGGATTCATTGAGTTCAGAACTCTTCCTCTTGTGTGTGTTTGTTATGCTCAGAACTGTTGATTGATTTAGAACATAAATGCCATTGCACAACGTGCCTGATCCAACCAACTTTTGGTTACGGAAAATGTTCATAACATTGTCCTGTAATACAAAATTATATCCTTCTTTGCTTAATAAAGAAACCGATATAATGTTGCATATCAGGTTCGGCATGTAATAGCATTCGTTCAGAACCAATGTATTACCAGTTGGTAATACAAGGTGATATTCCCCGACAGTCTTAGCTGCAACAATTGCACCATTTCCAACTCTAATGTCTTTATCACCTTCTCCAAGTTCTCTACCTTTCCTAAGCCCATGTAACTGATTACATATATGGGATCCTGACCCGGTATCTAATACCCAGGACGTAGAGCAAATGGAGAAACAGTTCTCAGTAACGAACACACCCGAAGAAAATGCATCAACATGTACTTTCTTCATTCGGGTGGCATGGGAATCCCGGTATTCCCCTATATCCTGTTCATTCCTATAACTCTTATAAGAAAAAACGGAACCAACGTTCCCCAGCACAGTATAACATGCGGGTTCGGTCAATACATCCATATTATTATCTTTATTAAGGCATGAAATGGTCGCTACCTGGAGAGAGAGAGAAGAAAACACTTTAGCGTATGCTCGTGCAAGATCAGATTGGTTATTATCTTATCTAATCAGGATGGCTCCCACTGCTTTTTATCAAATCTTCCTCCAAACCCTAAAAGGAAAGACTAGCCGGGATTAATTACACACTACAAGTTCGCCAATCTTTCAGCCAGGCCAGTGTCGGTACTTTGAGGGAGGTCCCCCGTGCTTTCGCACGAACCTAATTACTGTAAACCTCGTTTTTCCAGAGGCGTAACCTCGTTAACACCTTTCTAGACACCTACTTGATCGGCTAATTGTAATGTGTAAAACTCTCCCAGGAGTAACTCTTACTCGCAGCGGGTATCGGGATCCAACTATCTCATAGAAGGTATGCAATCTCATTGCAAATTTCAGCACTTGAAATTCCCGATAATATTTTGCCCCTAGCATCCTATGACCTTGACGGAGGCCAAACAATCCATAGTCCGCTAGTCAAGTTCAACCCGTCATTTCCTGATTGAATTAAACCCACCCGCACGACCCTTGACGGAGGCCAAACAACGCCGTACGAATACCCTAATCCAATCGCATCATATGCTACCAGATAAGCACTAGTTAGCTACCGTACACTGCGCCTTGACGGAGGCCAAACTACCGCAGCATGAATACTAACTAATACTTATCTGAAATGACGGAGGGCTACACAGGTTTTTCATAAAAACCATGAGCGTAATGAACTTGATATCGTTGTAGAATCAAATGATGTTTTGAAATGGAGTGATTTTGAGGCTTTTCTAGTTTTGCTAAAGGAGTCACTCCCGGTGAAGGGATCTCGGTCCTTTCCTCGTCGAATGAGGTGCGGGATATATCATATATATCGCTGTGCAAAGCAAAAACCCAAAAGCAGTCAAAAGCAAACCGAATGTGTAGCATCTGCCAGTTATTGCTAAAGGAGTCTCTCCCGGTGAAGGGATCTCGGTCCTTTCCTCATCGAATAAGGTGCGGGGTATATCATATATACCGCTGTGCAAAGCAAGAACTGTAGCTACCCTTTTTATTTTAAAATTCGATTCCACAACATCTTAGGTTTCTTATCTTTCATTAATCACATTAATGAAGTCCCATCATTTAATACCTAAACATCACAGATAGATATGACGTACACATATGCCATCCGCATTCGCCTCGATGTCCCCTCGTGCACCGTTAGGTTAGGTAACTAACGACAGAGCAGGGCAGGGCTAGCGCGGGTGTAAAACATAAGTAACGTCTATATAATATATCATATATACTATATACTATATCCATCACAGAATCACATCACAGATATCGCAGCAGAATAAACATATGAAATATTGGATATACTAGGACGTCCGTGTTTTCAATATGAGCCAGTATAAAACACGGATTCCACGGTCGTGATGAATAGCCAATCCCACACCCCTAGACCCCTACGAAAGCGGCAAGCAACCCTGCCAATTCTAGGGTTAGGAGACCCGGACTCGACTCCTCGAGTTGGTCTCCCACTGGACCCCAGAACCCGGTTACTTGTGCTCCCCTCCTTGGGTCTATCCTAGTGCAGAAAAGTAAATAATATACAAAGGGTGACAACTCCCGCATCCTGGAAGTGCCCCGAATAAAAGAATATTACATACAAGTTTTTACATGAATGAAAATGAAAAACACTCATCTCACATAAAAACCCCCGGCTTTTCGAATACGATGATCCAATATAACATATCCAGCAACACATAACATCACATGTCATCAACGTAAGTAAGCATGCATACCCCAATTGTCGTTGACATATAGCAACGAAACCGGCGATATCACATATTACACTTACGGTCACAGAAAAGAAAGTGTAAAACTACAACAATTGGAATCCGCAACCTCTTTAGACATCACATGCCTAACAGTTATAAACCCCGCATTTTAGTCCCATCATCGAAAACTCTTTTCGATATCTTGTGAAACTAAACTGCTAGATCTATAACATTCATCCAGTTATCTCATAACTGTTTGTGAATTCCAATTATTGTATCCAATTCCGGATAAATAGAATATATTAAACTTTCCGATCGAACATTCGAACACCCAAGTTTTCCCGACACCGATCAACACATGAAATAGGTTCAAAGACATTCACTTCATGCCTCAGTACCAACGGTCCAGCCGTAGAAGGGTCAAGCCAACGCCTCACATGTGGCACGCCGTACTGCCCCAAACCCGAAGGTTCAAAGGGTAGTTCAAGACGGTCACATAATCGAGTTAAGGTTTGTGTCTTCTAGAGGGACCATCGCGTTACTTGCACTACTCAGAACGTCTTTTAACCACAGAAAAATCCAACACTTGGAATTATTCCGGCAGGGGAAAACCTGGGTATTTATATCTGGTCGAACTCTTTAACATATTCTACAGTTATCTGGAAAAACACTTAGACAAAGTTTGATATTCCGATCAAATCGTCGATTCCCAATATAACCCCAGACCACTGAACCCTTAAATCAATTTAAAAATACCCAGAAAACTCACCAGAATTTATCAGGAATTACAATGCAAAAATAATGGGATGACATCACCTTTTAGCCGCTGAACCGCCGCCTAAGCAGTGCTTAGGCCGCGGTTCCGCGGCTTCATTTACTGTTCAGGTGAAATTTTTTGCATCGGAATTCTTATAATTCTTTTCTGAATTTTTTGAGCATTTTTAATATCAAAAAATCCCAGTTTTCAGAAAATGTCCAGAGAGCTCTAAAATTCTAGGGTTTCGGGTTGTTTCGGACTTCAAACTCCGTCTAGATTTCGCCTAAGGCTCTAGCTAGGCTCTGATACCACTGTAGGGTTCCTAGGCACCCTAATGAGGTCACACAAGGCATCGAACATGCCATATTAAATTTTTAACGGTGCCGAGAGACCCGACTACGGATCGTTTGATAGAATTCTAGGCGAAACTAAAAGCTAGTTAACAGTTAACTACTGGGATACGGAAATTACAACCTTTGTAGATCCGGATATCCACCTCCACGGCTCCGCAAGGGCGTCCTCTCGCTGTCCATCTTGAAGCTTGAACTCTCGTGACGGCTTCATCGGAGAAACGTGCGGAATAGGTCGTCGGCTTCGTGTCAAAGACGATCTACGTCGAGGTTGCACAAACTCAAGCTCCGACTTCACAAACTTGTGAAACTTGTGAAGTAAACACCCAAAACAACTTGGCAAGAGGTAGAGGGTGAAGAAATAGGAGGTGGGTTCACTTTAGAATTGGATTTATCTCACTTTAACTCAAGTTGCCATTGATGGACCTTGAGCTTGAAGAAGAAGAAGAAGATGAAGATAAAGAAAGAAAGATAAGTCTTCATCTTTTAAAATAAAACTAATATGAATACTTATCATATCTTGACCATGGTCAAGTGTAGAGATTAAACCAAGGTTAGTAAGTGTGTTTAGGGTTAAGGATGAGATAAGGATGGTGGACTTTGTCAAAGCTTCATGAAGCTTCAACATAGCTCCAAAATAAGCCACCATTCTTAACTTAATCCTTTCAAATAAATAAACAAATAAATAAATGAAAAACCAAAACCCTAATCATCACTTAACCATGGTTTAACCCTTTACACTTAATCACATTATCAAGTATCATCAAACATGATACAAAGTAGTGCACTAAAGCATATCACATATACAATGTGCATTAAGTGAGAAAAATCCGTTTAAAGTGGACCAATACTAGTTAATGCAATGCAATATATCAAATATATAATTATGCATTAAATCATTAAATCAACATTTGATTCAATGATCCGGTCATGTCGCACATAACCGACTAGAATCTAATGTATCGATTTATCGAATCAATGATTCGATAACTAGGTCATATCGAATATAACCAATCGAAACATATATCGTGAGAATGAAATGCGGTATCACATACACGCATTATTCTCGGTCCTGCACATATCTCATATGCGCTCCTATTTCGTTTCGCTTGAGCCAGGAAACCTCTGTGTAGGACTCTAAAGACTCGTCAATACGCCGGTAGCAGATAATGATCATATCAAGCACCCACAAGCCGCAAGCGGTCTGCTAAACGTAACGGCCACCCGGGTATTGAGCGATCAGAAGGTCGACGAGCTAGCCCGCTCACACTCCTGCGAATCCGACCAGTAACACTTACCATACATCCGGTCTCTTCGTCTGATATGTCGCATATCAAGTCTAGGGGTGGTATACGTCAGACCCCAATAACCCGATAAGTCGTGCTGATGTGAGGCTCGTAACGGGTCGAGAAACTACTGGTAACACTTACCAGCAAATCTCTGAACAGCCTTGGCCAGGGACTTCCCTGCTACGGCCAATCGAGCACAGCGCAACATCAACTCCCAATACCGGGAGAGACGAAACCCCTCCTATCGCTCATTGCCTCCATGTGACTCGGGACTGTACCCAAAGACCACCGTTTTGCACGCCCTCATGGACGTGGTAAGGTGGAGATCAAAGCACAGTGGGAATCACACAAGACTCTATGACGATCTCGGGTCTACAGACTAACCTGTACAAGTGTCACCTGAGAACTGCCATCTGACGTGAGGTATAATACCATCTGGGAGTTCTCGGCGAGTCCGTCCAGTGTACTCAGTCTCCACTGAGCACCCGTATACCATCTCTGATGTCAAACACCAATGGATATGGGATCATCCATCGCCCATCACATGGGTCGAGAAGCGTATACGCTAGTCTACTCTGGTATATCGATGCCCCGTCTCGATACACCCACGACTAGGGACCTTGAAGGATGTACTTATGGACTACCATGTCCCCACTAGTATGATCTGCATCATAGTCCAGGTAGTCAAGTACAAATCCTAAGGGCTTTACCAACATGTAACTATAAGACAGTATAAAGAGACTAGTGTACATGTTAAGATAAATAGCAACCAGATAGCATACTATCATGTCGAGCAAGAAAGTCATCTCTATATATGTCCAAGCATCCAATATAATATACATCATCTGTACAATACTGGCCTCTAGGGCATACATACAACTAACAAACCCCACTTGGGGCCGCGGTTCCGCGGCATTAAGGAGTGATCAATGCATCAAATCTCTTCAGTGGGCTTCTGGGCTGAAAATTGGGGTTTTGGAATATTATTTTTGGGCCCAGGATTTCTTTAACTGCTACAGTAATTCTTGGGGCCCACTTGGTAAAATTTGATCGATCGGATATTTTAAACATGTTAGTTCATAGTTTTTACATTATATCTGCGACCGTGAATGTCACTTGATCGGTAAATCCAGTCTAACTGCTATAGCCCGGTTAGACGGATTTGCGAACGTGAGCTTCACGTTGATGTTCTGTGTATTGCTGTGGTATTGCGGATCGGTCGTGGGGATAGCCTGGTTGTAGTGGTAGTACTGTTTTGTTGTATTATGTACATTTGATATT
The DNA here is from genome assembly GCA_030015575.1 of Agapanthus africanus. Lineage (NCBI taxonomy): Eukaryota > Viridiplantae > Streptophyta > Magnoliopsida > Asparagales > Amaryllidaceae > Agapanthus > Agapanthus africanus. The sequence continues at coordinate 621,901,570 of CM057341.1, forward strand.
ATGGGGCGAGCGTCCGACATGTGGACTGTCGTCACTGCCTGTTTATATATTATTCTTTTGGGGCACGACCAGGTTGCGGTCGATATACCCGTTGTATGTATATTTTACTTTCTGTACTAGGATTACCCCGCGGAGGGGTGCACGGATAGCCGGGTTCTAGAGGGTAACGAGCCCGCATCTCATGGCATTGAGACGCAGGGGGCTTCACTCTAGAATTGGCGGGCTATTCGCCGCACTCGTAGGGGGTACAGGTTGACCCAGGAGGGGTGCCCAAGTTACCGGATTCCGTGAAGTGTTGGGTGGTCCATTCACGTTGCTGAAGGGGGCTGCCTCACTTCAGGTTTTGCCGGGTGACTTGCCGCGCCCGTATGGGTCTAGGATTTTCATTGCACAGGCTATCCACACGACCAGGGGAACGTCGGGTTTTAGTAGCGGCTCTGTGAAACCCGGGGATCCCAGATATCTTTATTGTTCTGTGATGCTGTACATTTCTGTGATGTTGCATTTTGTCACGCCTTGAGCGAAAATTATATATTATATATATATTAGTAGATGTTGTATATGTTTTGCATCCGCGCTAGTCCAGTCCCCGCTCTGTCGTTAGTTAGCTAACCTAACGGGTAATGACGGGACCCAATGGCAAATGCAGATGGCATATACGTACGTCATTATTTTCGTTCTTTATTGGTGTGATCAATTGATGGGACTGCGTTGATTCGGATCAATGCAAGTTAAAAACAAACCTAATCTGATGTTGTTGAAACATTTTTCAAAAAGCTGTTATTTGCAAGGACGTTCACTTTTGTTTTGCACAGTGGTATTCAGTTTGAATATCCTGCTCCTCAGTCGACGAGGCAAGGGCCGAGATCCCTTCACCGGGAGTGACCCCTTGGACAAAAGTTTGCGTCAGGGCAATAACTTCACTATAGCCGATTACTTTTGCTTTGCATCGTGGTATTCAGTTGGAATATCCTGCACCCCATTCTACGGGGAAAGAGTTGAGATCCCTTCACCGGGAGTGACCTCTTTAGCAAAGGTTTTCGTTACTATATTTTTCTAAAAAGCTATCCAGTTCCTTCAACGATATCAAGTTCATTACATTAAAGGTTTTCGCCAGAAACCATTCGTAGCCCTCCGTCGTTTCAGACGGGTAGCACGTAGTATTCATGCTATGTTTGTTAACCTTCGTCAAGGCATAGTGTATGGTAGCTGCTTGTTGCCTTTCTGCTGCATAGATAGATGTGTTGGTTTGGGACAGTCGTATAGCCTTGTTGACCTTCGTCAAGGGCTTGTACGGGTGGGTTCAAATTAACCTGGACAATGACGGGTAGAACTTGACATGTGACTTATGATTTGTTGACCTTAGTCAAGGTTTTAAGGGCATGGGGCAAAATCCATATCGGGAGTTTCTAAAAAAACTGAAACTTGCCAAATATGCGCATACCTTCTGGAGTGTGATAGCGTGAGCGGATTCCGTCACGTTATCATGCGATGATAGTTGGATCCCGATTCCCACTGATGAGTTGTTTTAATCTTCGGGTGATCCCGACTAATTCTTCTTTCAGGTTTGGAGGAGAATTTAACGGTACAGTAGGAGGTTTCCAGATTAGATAAATTGGTAACCATTCTGATCTAGGTTAGAGTGCACGCTGAGTGTTTCTTTTCTCTCTCTCTTTGGCAGCGACAATTGACCCGACCCTAAGACTATGACTCAGTGACCAAAATTAACCGAACCTTCTTAAACACTGGCTTTTGGATTGTCAGAGTTGCAAACCTCATTGCCACTCCTACTTTTACCCTTTTCTCCAGGACACCCCGTATTACTACGAACGTCCACTTCCATTGGACAAAACCATCGTATGGTTAGATACGAACTTGAAGTAATTTATTCGAGGATGGTTTCCGGTTCTGGAGGAAACGGATAGGACTATTCAGTTGTCTTTTCCTTTTACCTTCTCTCAGCTTGCGAGTACTCCTTGGTTTAGAAGATAGTACACCTATTACGCAAATTGGATAGTCTTCTTCCAAACCATAGGCAGGTGCCGACCGGTAGGGAATGAAGAAAACCAATTAGCCTAACGATGGTGTACAGAAGGTATTATGTAAAGACAAAGAAAGGGATTAGAAGGAGGGAAAAGTAAATTGCGACTGCTATTCACGACCAAACCAAGTATTTCATTACCACTCCCACTTCACCTTTGTATTTCTCCAGGACACTCCGTATCACTACGAAGATCCACAGTTTATTGGATATTCCATCGTATGGTTATATACGAACTCGAAAGGAACTTGTTCCAGTTCGGGGATGGATTCTGGTTCAGGAGAAATAGGAATAAGGTTTATTCAGGTGTCTTTTATCTTCACCTTCTCTCGCATTGCAAGTGCTCCTAGGATTAGGACAGTACACCCATTATGCTTATTGTATAGTCTTCTTCCATACCATAGGCTGGTGCCGAACGGTAGGGAAGGAAGAAAACCATTTGGCCTAAAGGGGTGTACAGAAAGTAATGACTAAAGATATCTGAAGGGATTTGGAGAGATGGCAAAGAAGTATACGGTTACCGTTGTGAATCTGGAAGAGGCATTACTAGGAATACCAGGATACCCCTACGAAACATTTCAATGCTTCAGCTTCACTGTGTACTGTTAAAGGAAAACTGGTTTCCCGATTAGAAACTTACTCCAGGGTATGTATTTACCAGGAATGATTCTCACATCTGTATGGTTTTACAGATGATGAGTGGGAGTAAGTTATTAGAAATTGGGTGATCATTCTCATTATATCGGGATTCGTTGTAATCGGTGATATTTGAGGAATTCACCTGGGTTGTTTGCCGGACGGCAAATATTTGGTTTTGAATATCCGCTGTTATGCACCAATTTCAAATTGATATATCTGTACGTCTATTTTTATAGAGTGAGATGAACCTTTTTGAAATTATGTCTATGACATTTACCTATATCAGTTGATGGTTAGGTAAGGAGCATTAAACAACGGTGTAATTTTTCTTAACCATAAGTACAGTTTTCAACCTACGACACACAAGGAATGAGTTATTAGACTCAAGGTACTTATACAAAGGATTTTATATTGTCCAGTGTCCATTAGGACATAGGGGTTGGTCCTCGTACTATATTCTGTTTACTTATGACTTCTCTAGTTCTTAGACAAGTGTTTCGTGCAAACACAAGGTCCAAGTTTTGAGAAGTTATAGGTATTTGAATAAAGTAGAGAACCAGGTGTTGCAAGTATCGGGATTCTTCAAGGTGATCGAAGATGTAGATACTTGTGTATGGTATTCAGTTGATAGTAATGATTAAGAGAACTTGCTTCTCTTTCAGGTTACTCATAATTGGAAGCATTCCTAAGTTGAGTAACGCTGATCGGCCTCCTTCCACTTAGTTGACATGCACTGGAGACAGCTGCATGATTTGAATCTGGTTCAATTAAATCAGTGCCTCTGTTTCCATATTGGATATAGAACAGTTCATATCTTAACGATGTTAAGGTACGGGGAGTTGTCCGGCCTATGCTTAAAACCAGACTCTGGATAACTCAATGCACGTTTCTCTAATGGCTGTTTGTGGGTTGACCCAGGCTATGACGAGGGTTGACTTTCTACCATCTGGAAGATCAATAGTGATATTGTTCTTGACTCGCCACAGTTTTAATAAAAATGGATTTTTTTTCAGAAAACAGTAGCGGGAGTATGGTAGAACTGGAACTGATTCCAGAACCACAAACGATTAATGAAGATTTTGATAGGAACCTAAAGATTCAATCTGGTTTGACATTCCATTGGCCACTCCGAAGATAAGGTGGGTAACTTCAGGCACCCGAGAGGTACTCCGGTAGCCTTAAGGACGGTGACAGGGAAGTTCTTGTTTACCCAGACTTGCCATTGCTGTTGTTCCAAACCGTGAGACCCGGCAGGAGGATGAGTATAGCGTCGTTCTAAACTAGCTTTAGAAGTGTACGTCTATATGACTCTGCTAGAGGGTTGTCTTAGTCAGTGGGAGCAGCAGAAGCATTGGTGGACAAGTGGCTTATGTCTATTTATAGACTAAAGCAGATGTAGCGGAGATAGATCATCTATTTCTGACATGACAGTCATAGGTTTGACTTCATCAGAATAGGGGATGGATCTGTTAAGAAGGTAGTAGGGTGTGATGTCCTGGTATTTGGATGACATACACAGAGTAGGAAGTGATATTCCTATACTACGATCGGTTATACTTTGGTCGTCACACAGTGGTTTCTCCACATGGGACTTGGACATTATATCAGACATTCTGGTTACTGGATCTATGGTTTTAGATATAGATTTGGGTGGTTTCCCAGTATGGGTACTTAGACAGCATTCTAAAGGTATTTGGAATGGACGACTCCTAGCACGGTAGTGTACTTGCAGGTGATGGAGTCGCCCTCTCTAAAGGTGTCTTACAGACTAAAGTAGAGAGGGATGTGCATGATTGGCAGATCACTTGCTTAGGTAATTGAGTCAATCATGAGATGTCAAGTACCACACCAGATATTGTTTTTGCAGGAGATGCAATAAGTTGATATTAATCCAATTCTGGAGAAACAATCGGAAGCAGTTTTAGAACATAAGTGGATGTTCTAGGGATATGATAACGACAGCCTCATTCGGGAGACAGTTATCATTCCAGGCTTCCAAGGTGACTTGGACGACAGGGAGGTTATCAGAGTTATAGTTTTCCTTCTGACGAGGGGCAGTATTTTGGACAGGTGGTCCAAGGAAATACTGAGGGAGGCATGGCGCAGGATACTGATTAAGTTCAGTTGACGATACAGTCTAAGAAGTTTGGATTTGGAGTTTATTTATGAACTAGGTCCCATCAGACATCCAGACACATTCTAAAACAGGTATTGCTCATTTCGGGTGATGGGTTTCTCCGCGAACTTGAGATTTAGAGAGACATAGAAAGAAACATCAAGGCGGATCCACTCACTGAGGCTATTCCTCGAACGCAATAGTTTCGAAAACGAGCTTTGTGAGACTGACTAGTAGAGGAGTTGGGTGTTCGGTATCACACGGGCTGTGAGTATGCTACATCGCAATAATTAGCCTTGAGTGCAAGTGGGAGATTGTTGGAGATAGTGCCCTCAGAGTCAATTATTGGATCACAGGCACATGATTGCAATGATTGAGGGAGGACCTATCCCGTTAGGACAGTCTTACTCGAGATGATAGTATGCTATCTGGTTTATCTTTATCATCGTGTACCGCTTTAGGTTACCTGAAAGGTCGCTATTACCCGTTGATAGAGCCCCTAGGATTCTTGCTTGACCACCAGCAGTATGAGGGCGATCATATACGTAGGAGCTGGTAGTCTATAAGCACATCCTTAAAAGGTCCCTAGTCGTAGGAGTTTCGAGACAGGGCATCGATACTCCAGAGTAGACTAGTGTATACAGCCGAGACCCCGACGAAGGGCGGTGGCCGGTCTCACAAGCCACTGGTGTCAGTTGGATCACCTAAGATGTATACAGGTGCTCATTGGGTAATGAGTACACCGGACAGAACTCGCCGGGAACATGCTAGTTGGTCTTATACCTGACGTCAGATGGCAGTTCCCTGGTGACATGTGTACAGGTTAGTTCATCGACTTGAGGATCGTCATTTGTCTCGTATGAGTTCCCACTGTACTTTGATTACTACCCTACCACGCTCAAAGGAGACGTGCAAACAGGTTTTAGTTGGGTATAGTCCCGAGCCACATGGGGGGCAGTGAGCGGATCTTCAGGGGTTCGTCTCTCCCGGTATTGGGGATGAGGTCGCGCTGTGTCTAGGAGAGCCATTACACAAAGCCCTCGGCCGAGGCAAGAGATTTGCTGGTAGGTATTCCAGTAGTATCTCAGGGTGTTCTGGGCTACACTCCGACACGACTTGTACCGCTTTTACGAGTCTGACTTTTACCAACCCCCTAGGCCCGCCATGCGATGCTCATAGACGAACAGACCGGACTGTACGGATATTGTCACTGACAGGCTCAGTAGGGTGTCAGGATGAGTTCGCTCATCGACGTCCCTTTTGGTCAATACCTGGTAGCCCGTTATGTATAGGCTAATACCTCTGACATGCTAGTGGTTAAATCCACAGCCATAGTATTGACGAGTCTTTAGAGTCCCCCACAGACCAGTTGCTCAAGTTTCGGGCGAAACGCTGTAGAGGCCGTATGGAGATATGACCGGGTTCGATCAGATACGTGCGGTATTGCACGGATCAGGATCGGACGGTTAATACTAGCGGGCTTTGGTTTAAGCCGGATCCTAGTATTGGACAGTGTAGATTTTGTCTCATTGCATTTGTATTTCGGTCGGAATACAAATGCGGGTGTGCATACGCAGTAGCGGGGTTTTCCTGTAATTTATTACGGGATCAGTTTTTGGGGTTGCCAGTTTGTTTTCCGTTTCGACCATATTTCTTTGTATCTTTCCTTGGCCGAAGATTGGTGGAGGAGGGCTTATTTGCATTTGTGCAATTTAGCTATTTGGAGGGTTGTCTTTGCATACTTTTGTATCATGATGGTTTCATGATGGAGCCCCATCCCTTGACCTTCTATGGTTCATGATTGCTTGACTTTGTGATGAGATGATTGGTTGTTGGAGTGTGGTTTTGGTTCTAATAATTCTTGATCATGATCACTTTTCTCTCTCTCTCTCTCTCTCGTGATTGATCCACACTCCCCTCTCATTCTCTCCATGGGATTTTTGGCCGGCCATTCCAAGAGTGGGGGGGGCTGTCCAAATTAGGAGAGAGCATTTTTCCTCTCTTTTGGCTTGAAAAAGATATAGCTTCATCAAAAAAGATTCATACTTCTTTTTCCTCCACCAAATGGCAACATCCTAAACCCCTAGAGACACATAGCACTATACTATATTCTACAGCAAATCTTGGGCACGTCGACTCGCCAACTTCATGCCCGAGTTGCCTCGGACCTAAGATTGGAGCCTGTAAATGAAGCCGGCGATGTGGTGCCCTTCCAGTGACGAGGAGGTGAAGACCGGAGATTCCGCGGGAGATCGGGATGACGACGAGAAGACCGGAGGACTCGGATCACTCGGTATATTTCTCAACCCCCTCTCTAGATAGCTAGGACTAGTTTAATGGCACGATTCGGGTTGATAGTGCGCGGTGTTGCCGGTTTGAAAAGTTAAAGTATTTTATCGCTTCCGCATTTTGGCCTCGGGATGACGGCCGGGGCGCCGCCGTGCACTTACATATGTTCTAAAACTGCTTCCGAATGTTTCTCCAGGATTAGAACAATATCAACTTATTGCACCTACTGCAAAAACAATATCTGGTGTGGTACTTGACATCTCATGATTGACTCAGTTGCCTAAGCAAGTGATCTACCAATCATCCACATCCCTCTCCCCTTTAGTCTGTAAGACTGCTTTAGAGAGGGTGACTCCATCACCTGCAGGTACACTACCGTGCCTGGAGTCGTCCGTTCTAAATACTCTTAGAATGCTGTCTAAGTACCCTAATTTGAAAACTACCCAAATCTGGATCTAAAACCACAAATCCAGTAAACAGAATGTCTTGATATTATATCCAAGTCCCATATAGAGAAACCACTGTGTGACAACCAAAATAACCGATCGTAGTATAGGAACATCACTTCCTACTCTGTGTATGTCATCCAAATACCAGGACATCACACTCTACTACCTTCTTAACAGATTCATCCCCTATTCTGATGAAGTCAAACCTATGACTGTCATATCAGAAATAGATGATCTATCTCCGCTACATCTGCTTTAGTCTATAAATAGACATAAGCCACTTGTCCACCAATACTTCCGCTGCTCCCACTGACTACGACAACCCTCTGGCAGAGTCATATACACGTACACTTCTAAAGCTAGTTTAGAACGACGCTATACTCATCCTCCTGCCGGGTCTCACAGCCTGGAACAACAGCAATGGCAAGTCTGCGTAAACAAGAACTTCCCTGCTACCGTCCTTGAGGCTACCGGAGTACCTCTTGGGTGCCTGAGGTTACCCACCTTATCTACGGAGTGGCCAATGGAATGTCAATCCGGATTGAATCTTTAGGTTCTTAACAAATTTTCAGTAATCGTTTGCGGTTCTGGAATCACTCCAGTTCTACCATACTCCCACTACTGTTTTCTGAAAAAATCCATTTTTTATTAAAACTGTGGCGAGTCAAGAACAATATCACTATTGATCTTCCAGATGGTAGAAAATCAACCCTCGTCATAGCCCGGGTCAACCCATAAACAGCCATTACAGAAACGTGCCTTGTATTATCCAGAGTCTGGTTTTAAGTATAAGCCGGACAACTCCCCGTACCTTAACAATTTCAAGATATGAACTGTTCTATATCCAATACAGAAACAGAGGCACTGATTTAATTAAACCAGATTCAAATAATGCAGCTGTCTCCAGTGCATGTCAACTAAATGGAAAGAGGCCGATCAGCATTACTCAACTTAGGAGTACTTCCAATTATGAGTAACCTGAAAGAGAAGCAAGTTCTCTTAATCATTACTATCAACTGAATACCATACACAAGTATCTACATCTTCGATCACCTTGAAAAATCCCAATACTTGCAACATTTGGTTCTCTACTTTACTCTTATACCTATAACATCTCAAAATTCAAACCTTGTGTTTCTACGAAACACTTGTCTAAAAACTAGAGAAGTCATAAATAAACTGAATATAGTACGAGGACCAACCCCTCTGTCCTAATGGACATTGGACAACATACAATACTCTGTATAAGTCCCCTGAGTCGATTAACTCAAACCCTGTGTGTAGTAGGTTGAAAACTGTACTTATGGTTAAAAAGAATTACACCGCTGTTTAATGCTCCTTACCTAACCTTCCACTGATATAGGTAAATGTCATAGACATAATTTCTAAAAGGTATATCTTACGCTATATAAAAATAGACGTACAGATATATCAATTTGAAATTGGTGCATAACAGCGGATATTCAAAACCAAATATTTGCCGTCCGGCAAACAACCCAGGCGATTTCCTCAAATATCACCAATTACAATGAATTCCGTTATAATGAGGATGATCACCTAATTTCTAATAACTTACTCCCACTCATCATCTGTAAAACCATACAGATGTGAGAATCATACCTGGTAAATACATACCCTGGAGCAAGTGTATAATTGGGAAATCAGTTTTCTTTTAACAGTACACAGTGAAACTGAAACATTGAAATGTTTCGATGGGGTATCCTAGTATTCCTAGTAATGCCTCTTCCATTATCAGATTCACAACTGTAACCGTATATTTCTATACCATCTCTTCACATCCCTTCATATGTCTTTAGTCATTACCTTCTGTACACCCCTTTAAGCCAAATGGTTTTCTTCCTTCCCTACCGCTCGGCACCAGCCTATGGTTTGGAAGAAGACTATCCAATAAGCTTAATGGGTGTACTGTCCTAATCCTAGGAGCACTCGCAATGCGAGAGAAGGTGAAGATAAAAGACACCTGAATAAACCTTATTCCTATTTCTCCTGAACCAGAATCCATCCCCGAACTGGAACAAGTTCCTTTCGAGTTCGTATATAACCATACGATGGAGTATCCAATAAACTGTGGATCTTCGTAGTGATACGGAGTGTCCTGGAGAAATACAAAGGTGAAGTGGGAGTGGTAATGAAATACTTGGTTTGGTCGTGAATAGCAGTCGCAATTTACTTTGCCCTCCTTCTAATCCCTTTATTTGTCTTAACATAATACCTTCTGTACACCATCGTTATGCTAATTGGTTTTCTTCATTCCCCACCGTTCGGCACCAGCCTAAGGTTTGGAAGAAGACTATCAAATTTGCGTAATAGGTGTACTATCTCCAAAACCAAGGAGTACTCGCAACCTGAGAGAAGGTAAAAGGAAAAGACAACTGAATAGTCCTATTCGTTTTCTCCAGAACCGGAAACAATCCTCGAATAAATTCCTTCGAGTTCATATATAACCATATGATGGTTTTTTCCAATGGAAGTGGATGTTCGTAGTAATATGGGGTGTCCAGGAGAAAAGGGTAAAAGTAGGAGTGGCAATGAGGTTTGCAACTCTGAAAATCCAAAACCCAGTGTTTAAGAAGGTTCGGTTAATTTTGGTCACTGAGTCATAGTCTAGGGTCGGGTCATGGTCGCTGCCAAAGAGAGAGAGAAAAGAAACACTCAGCATGCACTCTAACCTAGATCATAATGGTTATCACTTTATCTAATCAGGAAACCTCCCACTGTAACATCAAATTCTTCCCCAAACCTTAAAGAAGAATTAGTCGGGATCACCCGAGGAGTAAACTAAATCATTAGTGGGAATCGGGATCCAACTATCATCGCATGATAATGTGATGGAATCCACTCACATTATCACACTCCAGAAGGCATGCGCATATCTGGCAAGTTTCAGTTTCTTTAGAAACTCCCGATGTGATTTCTGCCCCATGCTCTTATGACCTTGACGAAGGTCAACAAATCATAAGTCACATGTCAAGTTCTATCCGTCATTGTCCAGGTTAATTTGAACCCACCCATACACGCCCTTGACGAAGGTCAACAAGGCTATACGACTGTCCCAAACCAACGCATCTATCTATGCAGCAGAAACTTAACAAGCAGCTACCATTCACTATGCCTTGACAAAAGTCAACAAACATAGCATGAATACTACGTGGTACCCGTCTGAAACGACGGAGGGCTACGAATGGTTTTTGGCGAAAAACCTTTAATGTAATGAACTTGATATCGTTGAAGGAACTGGAGAGCTTTTTATAAAAAAAAAGTGACAAAAACCATTGCTAAAGAATGCACTCCCGGTGAAGGGATCTCGGCACTTTCCCCGTAGAATGTGATGCAGGATATTCCAACTGAATACCACGATGCAAAGCAAAAGTAATCGGGTATAGTGAAGTTATTACCCTGACGCAAACTTCTGTCCAAGGGGTCACTCCCGGTGAAGGGATCTCGGCCCTTGTCCCGTCGACTGAGCTGCAGGATATTCCAACTGAATACCACGATCCAAAACAAAAGTGAACGTCCATGCAATAACAGCTTTTTGAAAATTGTTCCAACAACATCAGAATAGGTTTGTTTAGCTTGCATTGATCCGAATCAATGCAGTCCCATCAATTGATCACACCAATAAAGAACGAAAATAATGATGTATGTATATGCCATCCGCATTCGCCACTGGGTCCCGTCATTACCCGTTAGGTCACTTAACTAACGACAGAGCGGGGATTGGACTAGCGCGGATGCAAAACATATACAACATCTACTAGTATATATATTAGTATATAATATTCGCTCAAGGCGTGATAAAGTGCAACATCACAGAAATGTAATAAGCATCACAGAACAATACAGATATCTGGGATCCCCGGGTTTCATAGAGCCGCTACTGAATCCCAACGTTCCCCTGGTCGTGTGGATAGCCTGTACAATGAAATCCTAGACCCCTACGGGCGCGGCAAGTTACCCGCCAAAACCTGAAGCGAGACAGCCCCCTTCAGCAACGTGAATGGACCACCTAGCACTTCACGGAATCCGGTAACTTGGGCACCCCTCCTGGGTCAACCTGTACCCCCTACGAGTGCGGTGAATAGCCCGCCATTTCTAGAGTGAAGCCCCCTCCGTCTCAACGCCATGAGATGTGGGCTCGTTGCCCTCTAGAACCCGGCTATCCGTGCACCCCACCTTAGGGTAATCCTAGTACAGAAAGTAAAATATACATACAACGGGTACATCGACCACACCCCGGTCGTTCCCCAAAAGAATAATATACAAACAGGCAGTTACGGCAGTCCACATGTCGGACGCTCGCCCCGCAATATCAAATGTACATAATACCAAAACTGTACTACCATTGCATCCAGGCTATCCACCACGACAAATCCGCAACATCACAGCACAACACAGAACATCAACGTGAATGTCACGTTCGCAAATCCGTCTAAAAGGGTTATAGCAGTTAGACAGGATTTACCGATCAAATGGCATTCACGGTCTCAGATATAATGTAAATACTGTGAACTAACATGTTTAAAATTTTCGATCGACCAAAATTTTCCCAAGGGGTCCCCAAGCACTACTTTAGCTCTCAAAGAAAATCTGGGCCTAAAAAGAATATATCAAAAACCCTATTTCCATGTCAGAAGCTCACTGTAAAAATTTGGAGCAGTTTGGACACAAAACGGCGGCGGATCCGCGGCCCAAACATGGTTTTGGCCGCTGAACCGCCGCGCTACAGTAATATCAGCCGACCAAATTTTCATAGAATTCTCAAAAAACCCTGCACGTAATTTTCCAATGTACCAAATAATTTTTTGACGACTGGAAAAATTCGACAGAAACTGATGCATGTAAAATGTGGTTTTTGAAAATTCGTTCGATCGAACTTGTAAACACGTTAGAGCAACCTAGACTAGGTTAATGGCGTGGCTCTGATACCAGTGTAAGTGCACGGAGGCACCCCGGCCGTCATTCCGAGACCAAAATGCGGAAACGATACATTTCTTTTAAACTTTAAAACCGGCACCACCGCGCACTATAAACCCGGATCGGGCCATTAACCTAGTCCTAGCTAACTAGAGAACGGGTAGAGAGATATACCGAGCGATCCGTGTCCTTCGGTCTTCTCGTCGTCGTCCCGATCTCCCCGCGGATTCTCCGGTCTTCATCTCCTCGTCGGAAGGGCACCACATCGCCGGGTTCTTTTACGGGCTCCCACCTCTGGACCGAGGCAACTCGAGCATGAAGTTGGCGAGTCGACGTGCCTAAGGATACTGTAGATGAAGTGTAGAAAGCTTTTGTCTCGATGAGGTTACTAGAAGTTGCCTTGTATTGGTGGAGGAATGAGATGCATTTTTGGAAATGGAACTATGGGATTTTTACAAAGCCAAAGAGACCAAAATTCCCCCACAACAATTTTGGACAGCCCCCATTCTTGTGGCCAGCCCCTCCTAGATGAATGAATGAGGGGAGAGAGAACAAAGGGGGGAGGCAATCATACATGAAAGAGAGAGAGAGAGAGAGGGTGATGATGATAAACATTGATCACAATCAAGTCAAAACAATAACCCATCTCCATAAGCAAGTGATGATGCACAAACTAATCATCATATACTCGAACCATCATGAGAACCATCATGTCAAAAAGTCTTCCACATTATAAAATGCACAATTGCAAATAACCGCCTACACCAAAATTCAGCCAAAGAAAGAAACAAAGGAAAATGGCCGAAACCGGAAAGCAAGCTGGCAACTTCAGAAAAAATGATCCCGTAATAAATTACAGGAAAACTCCATGACTGTATATACATACCCGCATTTGTATTCCCACTGAATACAAATGCAATGAGACAAAATCTACACTGTACAATACTAGGATCCGGCTTAAACCAAAACCCGCTAGTATTATCCGTCCAATCATGATCCGTGCAATACCGCACGTATAAGATCGAACCCAGCCATATCTCCATACGGCCTCCACAGCGTTTCGCCCGAAACTTGAGAAAACGGTCTGTGGGGGACTCTAAAAACTCGTCAATACTTTGGTTGTGGATTTAACCACTAGCACGTCAGAGGTATTAGCCATACATAACGGGCTACCAGGTATTGACCAAAAGGGACGTCGATGAGCGAACTCATCCTGACACCCTACTGAGACTGTCAGTGACAATATCCGTACAGTCCGGTCCGTTCGTCTATGAGTATCGCATGGCGGGCCTAGGAGTTTGGTAAAAGTCAGACCCCCAAAAGCGGTACAAGTCGTGTCGGAGTGTAACCCAGAACACCATGAGATACTACTGGAATACCTACCAGTAAATCTCCTGCCTTGGCCAAGGACTTCGTGTAATGGCTCTCCTAAACACAGCGCGACCTCACCCCCAATACCGGAAGAGACGAACCCCTGCAGATCCGCTCACTGCCTCCATGTGGCTCGGGACTGTACCCAACTAAAACCTGTTTGCACGTCTCCTTTGAGCGTGGTAGGGTAGTAATCAAAGTACAGTGGGAACTCACACGAGACAAATGACGATCTCAGGTCGATGAACTAACCTGTAAACATGTCACCAGGGAACTGCTATCTGACGTCTGGTATAAGACCAACTAGCATGTTCCCGGCGAGTCCTGTCCGGTGTACTCATAACACAATGAGCACCTGTATACTTCTTAGGTGAACCAACTAACACCAGTGGATTATGAGACCGGCCACCGCCCCTCGTCGTGGTCTCGACTGTATACACTAGTCTACTCTGGAGTATCGATGCCCTGTCTCGAAACTCCCACGACTAGGGACCTTTTAAGGATGTGCTTATAGACTACCAGCTCCCACGTATATGATCTCCATCATACTGCTTGCTGTCAAGCAAGAATTCTAAAGGCTCTATCAACACGCAATAGTGACCTGTAAGGTCACCTAAAGCAGTAAACGATGATAAAGATAAACCAGATAGCATACTATCATCTTGAGTAAGACTGTCCTACTGGTATAGGTCCTCTCTCAATCATTGCAATCACGTGCCTGTGATCCAATAATGGACTCTGAGGGCACTATCTCCAACACAAACGTCACGTGATCAAGATAAAGTACAAATACAAAAATCCAGAATTTAAAATTCGCAAAACTATAACTTGAATCAAAACAGCAACATGAGACAACGGTCCCAGATTTTGATCAAAGTGAAAACAATGTTCCAAAACAATACTGAAGTGATGTATAGGGTGCATATGAGCAATGAGGGCAACCTGGGCACCTAACCCACAAAGGTGGTCGGCCACACAAGCCTAAATTCCGGCCAGGCCAGTTCAGAGGGGGAGTTGGGGTCTCATGTGCAGAGGGCGGTCTCCTGGTGGTCTAACTAAGTCCCTAGTATTGTCTGTTTGTCTCAGAATTTCCCCGGGTCATCCCAGATTTCCTTGCACACTCAATTTCCTCACAAAATGATATTTACAGTTTTCTGTTTTCAGTTCTAGGTTTTGTATTGTGTTTGGTATTGGTTTTTCTCAATTGGGAGGGGTTTAAGGTCACCACAAGAGTTCAATTTCACCAACACGACTCAAAAAAAATCCCACAACCCTCTCTAGAAATCTTTTAAGTTTCCCAAACATCGCCAAATCAATTTTAAACTTGAAAATAGGCTAAAGCACTTGAAATACTACACTATTTGTGAAAGGATTACATAATTTGGGTCCCAAGAATCCCCTACAGGACCAAAATGCGAAATTTCTTGGTCCAATGGGTAGCTAGAGGGCTTGTGCACAAATTTTGTTAAGTGAGGATGGACTTTTGATGGATTTTTAGTGATGAAGTGGTGGTTTTGAAGATGAGGGAGGAGAGGTGCTGCCTTGGGCTGAAGGAGGAAGAAGAAAGACAAAGATGAAGAAGTGGGAGAGATGAGCCATGACTTGGTTGACCCCTCACCCTCTCTCTCTCTCATGCCCATACCCCTTTCTTTAATCATCTCTCTTTTCTTTTCATTTTGTTTTCTTCACTCCTCAATAGTAAACCCAAAACAAAGAATGAAAAATGATGATAAAGCCATGTAGAAAAATGTAACACAAGTGTGAAATGATATGGTGCATGTTTTGCACAAAACACGCTTAAATCCCGATTAGCGATTTTAAATAGCGATTAGCACTAAAATAGTGTCAAATAAATAATAAAATTTCATAATTTGCATAAATCACATATAGCACTCTCTTTTTAATAATTTTATTAATTTTTCCAAAATTTTCCCAATTTATTGGTATTTAATTATACCGCCTTATTAAAATATTCAATATAATATTATTTAATTATAAAAATTCCAAAAAATAATATTTTATTTTTTTGAAATGTTACAATCTTCCCCCTTAAGAAATTTGGTAGCCGAATTTAAATTCAAACCCCTCTAATACTAAAATATTTCAGTAAAAAGTCCAAGTCGTGGGGGCTCCGAAATCATCAATACATAAAACGCATCATAGCGCAATGCATGCACATGAACAATGAGCAAATAACTCTAAATCAAAACTCCGTCAAGCATCCCGCAATCATCGGAGTCATGGTGAAGACACCAATGTCAAATCCAATATGAAACCCAACATGCTATAAATCAAAACTATACATGTAGATATCTGAAGGAAATGCATGACAAACCTTTTTAAGTCGCTGTGCGATGCACATAACACTGCACATTGGCGGACGTCTTGAGTAAGAAAATAACTATATATATATATATATATATATATATATATATATATATATATCCTTTGTTTAAATGCACATACCGCCATTTTGAAAACAATTTATAAGGGTTTCCTTGTTTTAAACGTTTCCTGTCATATCCGACACGTAGGTAAATACTGAGACTATAGCTCCCTTTTTGGAAATCCCTTCGATAACTATCAATGCATGCAAAATATATCCAGGTACTGTCCTCTGACTAGTCCTGCCCAGTACGCAAACAAATAGTAAATGTCATAAAAACGTAATGCTCCATAAGAAATCAAAATCAAAATGTGCATATGAATGCTACGTGCGTCTGGTGCGCACAGAAATCAAAATCCATATATGTACCATACCTGTGCACAGAAACAACATCTAAGTTCAACGGGTGTGCATGAATCTCCTGTCAAACGCAACAGGTGTGCCTGACAACAAATATCAGGTGCTTTTGATATGCACGAAGAATCCCGATTCAGTGCATCTGGTGTGCACCAAAATCGCATCTCATAACATGCGCCCAACATGCACGAAAATCCAAATCAAGTGCATCCATGATGCATGAATAAAATCTAAATCATGTGCATCCAACATGCACAAAATCACGAAGTCCAATATCAAGCGCCGAATAAGTGCAAAATCCAACCCAAGCGCGCCAAATATGCGCAAAAATCCAAATCAAATGCACAGAGTGCACGAAATCAACATCAATATCATAATCAAAATCAATGATATACAATAAACCTCAATCCAAATTAGGTATAGCGCGGTATATAATCTCACAACTATGTGCATCAGCGTGCACAAATCAAATCAAAGCACTAAAAGTGCATGAAAACTATGCCGAAAGCATAAGGCAAATCACATACATAACATAGGCATGAAATCAAAATCAACATATCGAATGACATCAAACCGAAATCAGGTGCAACCGTGGTGCACAAAAATAAATATCATGAACTCAATTATCAAGACTACATCAAAATACCGAAATCCAAGGTGACGGATACATGATAATCGAATCACCAAATCACAAATCATAAATACCGTCGTCGATATTTCCTCCTTCATAGTCGAGAAGGTGTCGGTGCATCCAATGCTAGCAGAGCAAGTTATCAACTTGCCTCATGTTCATGATCTGGCGCCTGGTGCTTTTAGGCATTGTCTCTCACTGCGCATTGCTAGATATATAGCTCCTCAGCTCAACAGCCCAATATGGAATGACGACGGAAACAGTCCCGCTCTGGCACATCCTCTAGAGATCTCTGGCCAACTATCTCGTCGACGATGCCGAACTCTGGCCTGCTTGGTGTGAGGAATATGACCGCTCCTGGGTCCAAGTCTTCTCGTATAGTATTCCAGAAAGGTCCAGTCGAGGTCTCTCTCAAATCTCGCTTCTGCCGAACTGCCCGGAAGTCATCGTCCTTTACTAAAGCTATTTCTTGTTCCAGAATGGCTGGATACTCATCGCGACACCTTCTGGAAGATATATCTATAATCAATGCCTTTGCATGCGTATCACATCTCTGATGTCGGCGGAGTGGAACGTCATCTCATCAAGATCTCGTACGAACCTCTTACTCCACTTCTCTCTAATGTCGACTGCTTCAGACTCGTCTCATCGTGGCTGCATGGACTGTGCTCCAACGACTATAATCGTATCTGGAGTCTCCCAAGCAATGCATCCCATCACATGATATCCTAAAGATGTCGAACCTTTCGATCGATTTGTCAAAGCTCCATAATTTCCCCCAAGAGCTAAACATCTTGGGTACAGTTTAATAGTATCGAGTACATACCACAGCATCGGTAGACCAGCCGTAGAAGGGAAAACCCAAGCCTCACTAATTGCACCGCGGAACTGCCACAAACCCTAAGTTTCAAAGTCTTTCACATGGTCATTATGTCGAGTTAGGATTTCATTCTTCTAGAGGTTCCATAAAATCGCTTGCATGTCTTTCCGAATACTTTAAATTTAGAAAATGGGCTCCTGACATTCGATCGTCTCCACCGACTCTCAGCGTACCTGCGTGAAGTCGTCTCTAGCTGAAATCAATCTATCTGATGACCTCGCATCGGGGTAAGCGAACGAACCACATGTCCTAGTCATTCATCCTCGGGTGACTAGTGACCTTCTACTATATCTCTAAGTACAACTCGTACTGCAATAGCTCTAACATCTGGGGCGATATCTCGTCGTCCGCAGCAACAACTGGCTCATTTATCCGCAGGCTGAACAGTGCCTCAATCATCAAATAATCAGTGCATCAACGGTCATCACATTCCGTTTGGTCTCTAGCAGTGGCTCAATCCTCTGGTGTTGATCTGTACATCCGAGAAATCTTGTGGAAGCGATCCATCAAACGCTCATGGCGCAAAAATACAATAAAACGACACCTCTCTATGCAATCGTATGTCCCTGGAATCACACCCTGGTCAGTCCTCATCCATGACGAGCTCGTGCTGACGCAACTCTAGCCGTAGCTCTCTCTGCCCGTGTAATCGTGGCAGCAAAATCATAACCAATATCGATGAGGATAGATCATAGGAATGAATATAATACTGTGCAAGGAAATATACATCCTAAGGCTCCTTAACTGGAGTAGCGTATTGTAAGTATGCCGCGAAACATACACACGGTACGTCACTCTACTTAAGTCACCTACTCCATCAACCAAGTTCAACCTATGCGACGAAAGTTCGGGTCTAATACACCCTCGACTAAGTCTAAGTTCCGTAAGGCCAAGCCTAACTTCCGAATATATATAAACGCTCTAGGCTCTGCATAGTCAAACTTAGACTCAAACCAAGGTTAACCTAGCGCTCTGATACCAACTTTGTCACGACCCGAAATAGCACGTGACTAGCCCTTGAATCATATGAATTCTATAGGACCCCATCTAATTCAAGTAAGCCAAAATCCCAGAAATCTAAAACCATTTTAAATAATAAATGAAGGAAAACTAGTTTTAAAAAAGTGAAGAAATATGTTTTTTTTAAAAAAAAGAATTTTAAATAAGTAAGCCGAATATGCATTTTTAAAACCTCAAGTCTTTTCTAAAAATTTTGGCAGAGTTTCCTTTGTAAAAACTGGCCCCAAACGGGCTACAACAAGAATAATATATGCATAATGATAAAAGGCATCCCCAAGTAGGAGCTAGCTCTTCGTCAATCGACGGTCACCACCACGCAAGCAATAACAATATACAACGCCGAAGGGCGAGGATCAAAGTGAAAAGGAAACTCAAACACCAAGAAATCCATAATAATACAACGCGCGACTCTAAGGTCGAAATAATAAACAACTGGTCTCTAAGTCTGAAATAAATATACAAGTCTGGTTGATGGAATTAATAGATATAACTGATTAAAATAAATACAAGGGTGGTCACGATGCGAGTGAACCCACCTACCAAAACAATCACCTAGAAAGGAAGCAGTGTGCCTGCAAAGCCGTAACGAAACCTGTACGGCAAAACCTGCAAGAACTGTGGCACAACGGGGGTGAGTTTCCAACTCGTGAATAAAAAACATCACACAGCAGAAATCGTATGTATGACTCATCCTAGGTCAAACGATCAGTAATATATATCCTCAATATGAATAAGTCTGAAGCATGATAAGGTGGCAAGGGTAACATCTACACATAAGTATAGTACCAAGTGCTCGTGCCACTGCCTCAGGTAGCAACATATCATAAATATGAGGTGTGATCAATATAATCAACAAGAAATCAGTGTCAACTATATCATGAAGTCTAAATACGTGGATATCATCCAACTATGTAATCAATGTCCGTTTGTATGTGGATTTCGTCCACGTGTCACCCAATGACACAAAACATCATGCAGGTAAATATCATAAAGCATATGCATGAAAGTATGAGGATATAAATCAACATGTGTCTCTCGCGACACATCAAAATCATGGAACCTGAGTGTCTAGCATCGACACTCAAAAACATCATGAAACCCGTGCCCAGCATCGGCATGTAAATCCTCATATATGTATAGGGCTCCGTCAGTCCGGATTGGCCCATATCATCTCTCGACTCCGGTCGGTATCCTCCGGATATCCACCGAGCCCAAATACAATCACCGGTAGGTAGTGGTCCTGTCACGACCCGAAATTGGCACGTGACGACCCTAATACTACAAAACGTCTACAGGCGTAACGCGGTAAAAGAAAGCTAAAACCCAGAAATCTAAACCATTAAAAGACAAGAAAAGATAAGAAACATTGTTTAAACTTTTGAAAAACTCAAGTATAAATTCTTTAAGTCTGATTTACTTTCTTGAAAATTTCGGCAGCACCTCCTTTGTAAAAACCAACCCCAAAAATCGGTACAACATAAATATAAAGTAAAGCATCCCCAAACGGGAGCAAATACACGTCCAAAGGCAGAAAACAACCACCACAACAAATATACAACGCCGTAGCGAAGAAGTAAAAGACGATAGAAAGAAAACTGTATACAAGACAACCAAGTCACAAAATAATACAATATCGTCCTCACCAAGTCTCTAAGTCAAAAAGAAAATAGTAGATGGAGAGTACAAGGATACAACGAATATACAATACAAAACAAATAACTACAAAACCCACCTAAGCAAACTGCACAATGTGAGCTGATGCGGTATCTGTAGCAAAAGATGATATGATAGATGAATAGCCTGCCTCGACTACTCTGGGGAACACCCTGCAAAACAACTGTGGCACAACGGGGGTGAGTTGCCAACTCGTGAATAGTAAATAATATATGCAGGTAATCGCAAGTATGCACATACAGCGCAATCTAACATATGCAATTAAAAGCAATAAAAGGTCATATGAATGCAATAATCATGAATGGTACACTAGCAGGTGCAACTAACACATGAAGCAATAATAATATGACAATCGGTATGCAATAATCATACAATAATGATATGAAAATGTATATATGCAACAGTCATGAAAGGTACTCTAGCAGGTACAACTAACACATGAAATAATGCATATAAATAAAGGTATGTAAATGCAACAGTCATGAAAGGTACTCTATCAGGTACAACTAATACATGAAGCAGTGCATAAACAATAAATGTGGAGTATGAAATGAAACATGACATTTCCACGGAATCCTGACAACGTGGTAGGATCACAATCCATCAAGACAATTCAAATCCCAATTCCTCAAATCAGCCCCCAAATTGTCTCTCATATCATATAAGTCTCATAAATCCTTAATGTACAATATCGAATAAATCTCATATATCCTGAATGTACAAAGTCAAGTGAATCTTATATATCCTTTATGTACAATATCAAGTAATCTCAAATATCCTAAATCCAATATCAAGTGAATCTCTTATATTCTAGGTATATTTGCATGAATAAATATGATGAAGTATATGAATTTATATGTGTACATATATATTAGCATCCCATTCCACTAATATATATATATATATATATATATATATATGCATATATAACAGCGTCCCATTCCACTGTTATATATACTTAGGAGTAAAATATCATGAGAACAATGTGTCAAGCATCGACACAGAAATACTGATCTATCAGGTGCTATTGTTGCGCCACGGCAGCGCCCCGGCCTCGTACTCGAGGCCAAAATGCGGAATAAAAATTTTTTCCTTGCTCGGAAACCGGCGCTACCGCGGACAATTACCCGGATCGAAACCATTAACCTATACTAGCTAACTAGAGAGATAGGGTGAGAAGATATACCGAGCGATCCGTGTCCTTCGGTCTTCGTCTCCACTCCGATCTCCCGCGGAATCTCCGTCACCTCCTCGCTCGTCGGAAAGGGCACCACGTAGCCGGAATCTTTTACGGGCTCCCGCCTCTTGACCGAGGCAACTCGGGCGCGAAGTTGGCTAGCCGACGCGTCCAAGGCTTGCTATAGAATAGTGTAGTGAGTTGTCTCTTTAGGGTTTATGGAAGTTGCCTTGATGGAGGGATTTGAGGAGGAGAAAAATGAATGAATGAAGCTTGGGATTATTGCAAGCATAAAAGCATGAAATGAGATGAAGAATATACATATCACCAATCAACCTCTCTCTTCTTCTTCTAAAGTGGCCGGCCCCCTAAGGATGAGAATAGATTGGAGAGAGAAAAAACAATATATCAAAAAGATAATACAAACCTCACATCCTTTCTCTTCTCATCTCACAAATCAATCCCTTTTCTAAACCATCAAATGAAAAGCCATCAAAAAGACAAGAAAGGAATCTCATGATTATGAAGCCACACTTATGCAAAGAAACCCCTCACAAAATGTTAATTGCGAACTTGCAATTAACACTCTCCATCACAAAGCCCGGCCGAGAAGGAATGAAAGAAAACCGGCCGGAACAGAATGCAAACTGGCAACCCCAGAAAACCGATCCCATAATAAATTACAGGAAAACCCCGCTGCTGCAAATACATGCCCGCATTTGTATTCCCACTGAACACAAATGCAAAGAGACAAAACTACACTATCAAATACTAGAATCCGGCTTAAGCCAAAGCCGGCTAGTAAAAACTGTCCGATCACGATCCGTGCAATACCGCACGTATCTGATCGAACCCTGCCATATCTCCATACGGCCTCTACAGCGTTTCGCCCGAAACTTGAGTAACTGAGTGTGGTGGACTCTAAAGACTCGTCAATACTATGGCTGTGGATTTAACCACTGGCACGTCAGAGGTATAAGCCAATACGTGACGGGCCACCAGCTATTGACCAAATGGGACGTCGATGAGGAAGCTCACCCCGACACCCAACTGAGCCTGTCAGTGACAATATCCGTACAGTCCGGTCCGTTCGTCTATGAGTATCGCATGGCGGGCCTAGGGGGTTGGTAAAAGTCAGACCCCCAAAAGCGGTACAAGTCGTGTCGGAGCGTAGCCCAGAACGCCCTGAGATACTACTGGAATACCTACCAGTAAATCTCCTGCCTCGGCCGAGGGCTTTGCGTAATGGCTCTCCTAGACACAGCGCGACCTCACCCCCAATACCGGGAGAGACGAACCCCTGCAGATCCGCTCACTGCCTCCATGTGGCTCGGGACTGTACCCAACTAAAACCTGTTTGCACGACTCCTTTGAGCCGTGGTAGGGTAGTAATCAAAGCACAGTGGGAACTCACACGAGACAAATGACGATCTCAGGTCGATGAACTAACCTGTACACATGTCACCAGGGAACTGCTATCTGACATCTGGTATAAGACCAACTAGCAGGTTCCCGGCGAGTCCTGTCCGGTGTACTCATAACCCAATGAGCACCTGTATACATCTTAGGTGAACCAACTGACACCAGTGGCTTGTGAGACCGGCCACCGCCCCTCGTCGGGGTCTCGACTGTATACACTAGTCTACTAACGGAGTATCGATGCCCTGTCTCGAAACTCCTACGACTAGGGACCTTTTAAGGATGTGCTTATAGAACACCAGCTCCCACGTATATGATCGCCATCATACTGCTGGCAGTCAAGCAAGAATCCTAGGGGCTCTATCAACGTGTAATAGCGACATGTCAGGTCACCTAAAGCAGTACACGATGATAAAGATAAACCAGATAGCATACTATCATCTCGAGTAAGACTGTCCTACCGGGATAGGTCCTCCCTCAATCATTGCAATCACGTGCCTGTGATCCAATAATTGACTCTGAGGGCACTATCTCCAACAATCTCCCACTTGCACTCAAGGCTAATTATTGCGATGTCGCATACTCACAGCCCGTGTGATACCGAACACCCAACTCCTCTACTAGTCAGTCTCACAAAACTAGTTTGCGAAACTATTGCGTTCGAGGAATAGCCTCAGTGAGTGGATCCGCTGCGATGTTTCTTTCTATGTCTCTCTATATCTCAAGTTCGCGGAGAAAGCCATCTCCCGAAATGAGCAATACCTGTCTTAGAATGTCTGGATGTCTGATGGGACCTAGCTCATAAATGAACTCCAAATCCAAACTTCTTAGACTGTATCAACAACTGAAACTAATCAGTATCCCGCGCCATGCCTCCCTCAGTATTACCTTGGACCACCTGTCCAAAATACTGCCCCTCGTCAGAGGGAGAGTCTATAACTCTGACAACCTGCATGTCGTCCATGTCACCTTGGAAGCCCGGAGTGATAACCGTCTCCTAAAGGAGGCAGCCGTTATCATATCCCTAGAACATTCACTTATGTTCTAAAACTGCTTCCGACTGGTTTTCCAGGATTGGATTAATATCAACTTAGTGCATCTAGTGCAAGAATAACATCTGGTGTGGTACTTGACATCTCATGATTGACTCAAATGCCTAAGCAAGTGATCTGCCAATCATGCACATCCTCTCCCCTTTAGTCTGTAAGACACCTTTAGAGAGGGTGACTCCATTACCTGCAGGTACACTACCATGCCAGGAGTCGTCCATTCTAAATACTCATAGAATGCTGTCAAGGTACCCTGATTGGGAAACCACCCAAATCTAGATCTAAAACCATAGATCTAGTAACCAGTATGTCTGATATAATATCCAAGTCCCTTGTGGAGAAACCACTGTGTGACGACCAAAGTATAACCGATCGTAGTATAGGAATATCACTTCCCACTACCTTCTCAACAGATCCATCCCCTATTCTGATAACGTCAAACCCATGACTGTCACATCAGAAACAGATGATCTATCTCCGCTACATTTGCTTTAGTCTATAAATAGACATAAGCCTGATGTCCACCAATGCTTCCGCTGCTCCCACTGACTACGACAACCCTCTGGTGGAGTCATATAGACGCGCACTTCTAAAGCTAGTTTAGAACGACGCTATACTCATCCTCCCACCGGGTCTCGCAGCCTGGAACAATAACAATGGCAAGTGTGGGTAAACAAGAACTTCCCTGTCACCGTCCTTGAGGCTACCGGAGTACCTCTCGGGTGCCTGAAGTTACCCACCTTATCTGCGGAGTGGCCAATGGAATGTCAAATCAGATTGAATCTTTAGGTTCCTTATCAAATCTTCAGTAATCGTTTGTGGTTCTGGAATCACTTCCAGTTCTACCATACTCCCACTACTGTTTTTGAAAAAATCCATTTTTAATAAAACTGTGGCGAGTCTAGAACAATATTGCTTTTGTTCATCCAGATGGTAGAAAATCAACCCTCGTCATAGCCTGGGTCAACCCACAAACAGCCATTACAGAAACGTGCCTTGAGTTGTCCAGTGTCTGGTTTTAAGCATAAGCCGGACAACTCCCCGTACCTTAACATCGTTAAGATATGAACTGTTCTATATCCAATATAGAACCAGAGGCACTGATTCAATTGAACCAGATTCAAATCATGCAGCTATCTCCAGTGCATGTAAACTAAATGGAAGGAGGCCGATCAGCGTTACTCAACTTAGGAATGCTTCCAATTATGAGTAACCTGAAAGAGAAGCTATCTGTCTTCATCATTACTATTAACTGAATACCATACACAAGTATCTACATCTTCGATCTCTTTGAAGAATCCCGATACTTGCTACACCTGGTTCTCTACTTTATTCAAATACCTATAACTCCTCAAAACTTAGACCCTGTGTTTCCATGAAACACATGTCTAAGAACTAGAGAAGTTAAAAGTAAACAGAATATAGTATGAGAACCAACCCCTCTGTCCTAATGGACACTGGACAGCATACAATACTCTGTATAAGTCCCCTGAGTCTAACAACTCTTTCACTGTGTGTCGTAGGTTGAAAACTGTACTTATGGTTAAGAAGAATTACACCGCTGTTTAATGCTCCTTACCTAACCATCCACTGATATAGGTAAATGTCATAGACATAATATCAAAAGGTATATCTCACTCTATGAAAATAGACGTACAGATATATCAATTTGAAATTGGTGCATAACAGCGGATATTCAAAACCAAATATTTGCCGTCCGGCAAACAACCCAGGTGACTTCCTCAAAATATCACCGATTACAACGAATCCCGATATAATGAGGATGATCACCCAATTCCCAATAACTTACTCCCACTCAACATCTGTAAAACCATACAGGTGTGAGAATCATACCTGGTAAATACATACCCTGGAGTAAGTGTCTAATTAGGAAATCAGTTTTCTTTTAACAGTACACAGTGAAACTGAAACATTGAAATGTTTCGTCGGGGTATCCTGGTATTCCTAGTAATGCCTCTTCCATTATCCAGATTCACAACCATAACCGTATAATTCTTTGCCACCTCTCCAAATCCCTTTATATGTCTTTAGTCATTACCTTCTGTACACCCCTTTAAGCCAAATGGTTTTCTTCCTTCCCTACCGTTCGGCACCAGCCTATGGTTTGGAAGAAGACTATCCAAAAAGCATAAAGGGTGTACTGTCCTAATCCTAGGAACACTCGCAATGCGAGAGAAGGTGAAGATAAAAGACACCTGAATGTACTTTATTCCTATTTCTCCTGAACCAGGATCCATCCCCGAACTGGAACAAGTTCCTTTCGAGTTCGTATATAACCATACGATGGATTATCCAATAAAATGGGATCTTCGTAGTGATACGGAGTGTCCTGGAGAAATACAAAGGTGATTTAGGATTGGCGAAGAAATACTTGGTTTGGTCGTGAATAGCAGTCGCAACTTACTTTGCCCTCTTACTAATCCCTTGCTTTGTCTTAACTTAATACCTTCTGTACACCGTTTTAGGCTAACTGGTTTTCTTCATTCCCTACCGGTCGGCACCAGCCTATGGTTTGGAAGAAGACTATCCAATTTGCGTAATAGGTGTACTACTCCTAAACCAAGGAGTACTCGCAACCTGAGAGAAGGTGAAAAGAAAAGACAACTGAATAATCCTATCCGTTTTCTCCAGAACCAGAAACCATCCTCGAAGTCCTTCGAGTTCGTATATAACCATACGATGGTTTTGTCCAATGGAAGTGGACGTTCGCAGTAATACGGGGTGTCCTGGAGAAAAGGGCAAAAGTAGGAGTGGCAATGAGGTCTGCAACTCTGACAATCCAAAAGCCAGTGTTAAGAAGGTTCGGTCAACTTGGTCACTGAGTCATAGTCCAGGGTCGGGTCAATGGTCGCTGCCAGAGAGAGAGAAAAGAAACACTCAGCGTGCACTCTAACCTAGATCAGAATGGTTATCACTTTGTCTAATCTGGAAACCTCCCACTGTACCTCAAATTCTCCTCCAAACCTGAAAGAAGAATTAGTCGGGATCACCCGAGGAGTAAACCAACTCATCAGTGGGAATCGGGATCCAACTATCATCGCATGATAACGTGACGGAATCCACTCACGTCACCACACTCCAGAAGGTATGCGCATGCCTGGCAAGTTTCAGTTCTTTTGAAACTCCCGATGTGATTTTTACCCCTAGGACCCAAGTGACCTTGAGGAATAATCAACAAATCAAAAGGTCCTAGTAAAGTTCAACCCGTCATTATCTTGATTGCGTTAAACCCACCCGCACGACCCTTGACGAATAATCAACAAAGTCGCACGACTGTCCTAACCAATCCACATATCCATGCCACAGAAAGCATTACAGAGCTACCGCACACTACGCCTCGGCGAATAGCAACGACAAACGTAGCGCGAATACTATGCAATACTAATCCGAAATGACGGAGGGCTACGAATGGTTTCTGGCGAAAACCTTTAACGTAATGAACTTGATATCGTTGAAGGAACTGGATAACTTTTATAAAAATATAGTGACGAAAACCTTTACTAAAGAGGTCACTCCTGGTGAAGGGATCTCGGCTCTTTCCCCGTAGAATGAGGTGCAGGATATTCCAACTGAATACCACGATGCAAAGCAAAAGTAATCGGCTATAGTGAAGTTAATGCCCTGACGCAAACTTCTGTCCAAGGGGTCACTCCCGGTGAAGGGATCTCGGCCCTTGCCTCGTCGACTGAGGAGCAGGATATTCCAAATGAATACCACGATGCAAAACAAAAGTGAACGTCCTTGCAATAACAGCTTTTTGAAAAATGTTCCAACAACATCAGATTAGGTTTGTTTAACTTGCATTGATCCGAATCAATGCAGTCCCATCAATAGATCACACCACAAAGAACGAAAATATACTGACGTACGTATATGCCATCCGCATTCGCCACTGGGTCCCGTCATCACCCGTTAGGTTAGCTAACTAACGGTAGAGCGGGGACTGGACTAGCGCGGATGTAAAACATATACAACGTCTACTAATATATATACCAATATATAGTATTTCGCTCAAGGCGTGAATAGAAATGCAACAACACAGAAATGTATAGCAACACAGAACAATACAGATATCTGGAAACCCCGGGTTTCACAGAGCCGCTGCTGAAACCCGACGTTCCCCTGGTCGTGTGGATAGCCTGTGCAATGAAATCCTAGACCCCTACGGGCGCGGCAAGTCACCCGCCAAAACCTGAAGCGAGGCAGCCCCCTTCAGCTCCGTGAATGGACCACCCAGCACTCCACGGAATCCGGCAACTTAGGCACCCCTCCTGGGTCAACCTGTACCCCCTACGAGTGCGGCGAATAGCCCGCCAATCCCAGAGTGAAGCCCCCTCCGTCTCAATGCCATGAGATGCGGGCTTGTTTCCCTCCAGAACCCGGCTATCCGTGCACCCCTCCGCGGGGTAATCCTAGTACAGAATGGAAAATATACATACACCGGGTACATCGACCGCAATCAGGTCGTGCCCCAAAATAATAATACAAACAGGCAGTGACGGCAGTCCACATGTCGGACGCTCGCCCCGCAAAATCAAATGTACATAATACAACAAAAACTGTACTAGCATTGCATCCAGGCTATCCCCCACGACCGATCCGCATCACAGCATAAACATAGAACATCAACGTGAAAATCACGTTCGCAAATCCGTCTAACCGGGCTATAGCAGTTAGACCGGATTTACCGATCGAGTGACATTCACGGTCGCAGATATAATGTAAATACTGTGAAATAATGTGTTTAAAATTTTCCGATTGACCAAAAATTAACAAGTGGGCCCCAATCAAAACTGTAGCACTCACAGAAAACCTGGGCCCAATTTTAATATCCCAAAACCCATATTTTAAGCCCACAAGCCCACTGGAAAAAAATGATGAAGTGATCTCCTGTTCACGCGGCGGAAGCGCGGCAAATGTGGGGCTAACGCCGCCCTTCCGCGGTCAAAAGAAAGGATCACTGTATCAAATTTTTGCAGTAGTCTTAGATCTCCCTGCACATAATTCTGAGACCACCTGAAAAATTTTTAGACTCCAAAAAATTTCGACAGAACCTGATGTCAAGGAAAAATACGGTTTTTTCGAGAATTTGGTCGATCGGATAAGTAAAACGCATTAGAACAAGCTAGGTAAGGTTAATGGCGTGGCTCTGATACCATGTTGCGCCACGGCAGCGCCCCGGCCTCGTACTCGAGGCCAAAATGCGGAATAAAAAATTTTTCCTTGCTCGGAAACCGGCGCTACCGCGGACAATTACCCGGATCGAAACCATTAACCTATACTAGCTAACTAGAGAGATAGGGTGAGAAGATATACCGAGCGATCCGTGTCCTTCGGTCTTCGTCTCCACTCCGATCTCCCGCGGAATCTCCGTCACCTCCTCGCTCGTCGGAAAGGGCACCACGTAGCCGGAATCTTTTACGGGCTCCCGCCTCTTGACCGAGGCAACTCGGGCGCGAAGTTGGCTAGCCGACGCGTCCAAGGCTTGCTATAGAATAGTGTAGTGAGTTGTCTCTTTAGGGTTTATGGAAGTTGCCTTGATGGAGGGATTTGAGGAGGAGAAAAATGAATGAATGAAGCTTGGGATTATTGCAAGCATAAAAGCATGAAATGAGATGAAGAATATACATATCACCAATCAACCTCTCTCTTCTTCTTCTAAAGTGGCCGGCCCCCTAAGGATGAGAATAGATTGGAGAGAGAAAAAACAATATATCAAAAAGATAATACAAACCTCACATCCTTTCTCTTCTCATCTCACAAATCAATCCCTTTTCTAAACCATCAAATGAAAAGCCATCAAAAAGACAAGAAAGGAATCTCATGATTATGAAGCCACACTTATGCAAAGAAACCCCTCACAAAATGTTAATTGCGAACTTGCAATTAACACTCTCCATCACAAAGCCCGGCCGAGAAGGAATGAAAGAAAACCGGCCGGAACAGAATGCAAACTGGCAACCCCAGAAAACCGATCCCATAATAAATTACAGGAAAACCCCGCTGCTGCAAATACATGCCCGCATTTGTATTCCCACTGAACACAAATGCAAAGAGACAAAACTACACTATCAAATACTAGAATCCGGCTTAAGCCAAAGCCGGCTAGTAAAAACTGTCCGATCACGATCCGTGCAATACCGCACGTATCTGATCGAACCCTGCCATATCTCCATACGGCCTCTACAGCGTTTCGCCCGAAACTTGAGTAACTGAGTGTGGTGGACTCTAAAGACTCGTCAATACTATGGCTGTGGATTTAACCACTGGCACGTCAGAGGTATAAGCCAATACGTGACGGGCCACCAGCTATTGACCAAATGGGACGTCGATGAGGAAGCTCACCCCGACACCCAACTGAGCCTGTCAGTGACAATATCCGTACAGTCCGGTCCGTTCGTCTATGAGTATCGCATGGCGGGCCTAGGGGGTTGGTAAAAGTCAGACCCCCAAAAGCGGTACAAGTCGTGTCGGAGCGTAGCCCAGAACGCCCTGAGATACTACTGGAATACCTACCAGTAAATCTCCTGCCTCGGCCGAGGGCTTTGCGTAATGGCTCTCCTAGACACAGCGCGACCTCACCCCCAATACCGGGAGAGACGAACCCCTGCAGATCCGCTCACTGCCTCCATGTGGCTCGGGACTGTACCCAACTAAAACCTGTTTGCACGACTCCTTTGAGCCGTGGTAGGGTAGTAATCAAAGCACAGTGGGAACTCACACGAGACAAATGACGATCTCAGGTCGATGAACTAACCTGTACACATGTCACCAGGGAACTGCTATCTGACATCTGGTATAAGACCAACTAGCAGGTTCCCGGCGAGTCCTGTCCGGTGTACTCATAACCCAATGAGCACCTGTATACATCTTAGGTGAACCAACTGACACCAGTGGCTTGTGAGACCGGCCACCGCCCCTCGTCGGGGTCTCGACTGTATACACTAGTCTACTAACGGAGTATCGATGCCCTGTCTCGAAACTCCTACGACTAGGGACCTTTTAAGGATGTGCTTATAGAACACCAGCTCCCACGTATATGATCGCCATCATACTGCTGGCAGTCAAGCAAGAATCCTAGGGGCTCTATCAACGTGTAATAGCGACATGTCAGGTCACCTAAAGCAGTACACGATGATAAAGATAAACCAGATAGCATACTATCATCTCGAGTAAGACTGTCCTACCGGGATAGGTCCTCCCTCAATCATTGCAATCACGTGCCTGTGATCCAATAATTGACTCTGAGGGCACTATCTCCAACAGCTATCACTACGACTGGCACACTGATAGGTACGTATCACACGCTATCCTAAAAGCATGAGTGCCTAGCTCTGACCCTCGTCTTTCTACGTATCCATACGTACATGACTCCTGTCGGTATCCCCACGATAACCGCTGAGTCATTGGTAATGTCATCGGAGTGTATGGTTCCCCTGCCAGGCTCAATCGGCAAGGTCCATCAATCGTCTTGCCCCGGGATACCTCCAGGCCCCACCATATACCCTCATATGACCCCCGACTCCTCGCATGGGGTATATATATCAGAACCGATAAATCTCAGGGTGGATGCTGAAATATCATATCAAGGGAAGCCGGGTTTTTCAAATAATGCATAATTTCATGAACTACCATGGTCCCCAAATCCAGAAAACATCATGAAAAATCCATATCTCAATGCAAAATCCATGAATATAATATATGCAACATAAAACTGAAATGTAAGCATATAAGGAAAAGCCGCTAATTAACTGCAACAAGTTAATATAAAATATCGTGCGGTTCCTATTTTCTCCAATTCTAAATAACATCAAGTAAAGGTAAACATGTAGCTGTAGGGTTCCTAGGCACCCTTGTGAAGCTTCATAAAGCATCAAACATGCCCGAATAAAATTTTACTTGTGTCGAACAACCCAAAGACGGGATCTTTGCTAGAATATTAGGGTTTAGCATGCAAGATGATATCTTTAAAGCTAAGTGTGAGGGATTACAAGCTTTGTAGTCCGCTTTTTCGCTTCACAAGCTCCGAGTAGAAGTCCTTTCACAGCGATGCACGATCTCCCGGACTTAAGAGAGGCTCCACGACTCGAACGATCCATGCTAGCTTGAAGTGTTCCGATTCTCCGATGATCTACACCGAAGTTGCTATAACCCAAGCTTTCTCACTCTAAAGAGATGAACACCCTAATCTAATGGGCTAGATTAGATGAGGATGATGGAGTAGTATTTTTTGCTTTCTTTTTAATTCACTTTCTCATAATAAATCATCACAAAAGGAATTTCTAGGGAGCACTCTCTCAAAACTCAAGAGAGAAGAAGATGGAGAATAAAAGAATAATCCTTTTGTGTTGAATAGTAGTCAAGAGTATATGATTGATTATAGAACCATGGTCAAGGATTAGAGGTTAAAACTTGTAAAGAATAAACTAGAGTTAGGTTAAGGATAAGTATCAACCATAATATCTTAACCAAGACAAAATAGAATCCTTCTAGAATGAACAAGAAGAAGCTAACCCTAATCAAACCCTAATCCCTTTATATCATCCTTAAACATGTTTTTATAATAAATCATATCATGTCACAATAATATATATCACATATATATTATATATTTGCAACAAAAGAAAATAATACATTTAACATATATCGCATATATATCAATGTATTAATCCGGTGAGAAAATGAAATAATAAAGCGAGCCAATATTAGATAATGAAATACAATATATCATATATATCATTATACATTATATCATCGAATCAACACTTGATCCAACGATCCGGCTATATCGAATATAACCGACTAATATAACATGTACCGATTCATCGAATCAACACTTGATCCGATGTCCCAATTCATATCTAAATATCGCGAGAATATAATACGGTATCTCATATCGCATTATCCTCGGTCCTGCACATATCACATATGTGCCTCTACTCCGTTTTGCCTGAGCCAAGAAACCTATGTGTAGGACTCTAAAGAATCGTCAATACGCCGGTAGCAGGTGATGATCATATCAAACATCCACAAGCTGCAAGCGGTCAGCTAAACGTAACAGCCACCCAGGTATTGAGCGATCAGAAGATCAAAAAGCTAGCCTATCCATTCTCCTGTGAATCCAATCAGTAACACTCCCATACAGTCCGGTCTGTTCGTCTGATATGTCGCATATCAAGTCTAGGGGTGGTATACGTCAGACCCCAGTAACCGATAAGTCGTGTCGATGTGAGGCTCATAACAGGTCGAGAAACTACTAGTAACACTTACCAGTATATCTCTATATCAGCCCTGGCCAGGGACTTTCAGTTATAGCCAATCGAACACAGCACAACATCAACTCCCTATACCGGGAGAGACGAATCCCCTCCTATCGCTCATTGCTTCCATGTGATTCGGGAC